>OW121749.1:7781753-10480086 GCA_933228765.1 Miltochrista miniata
CCTGTCAATACTACAACTACCAATTTTATTTTTCAGGATGAAGCAGCTCCTGTGGACGTTGATCAAGCGACTATTTCTAATGAAGAAATGTGAGTATACTTGACCTTATACCAAGTCGCGAAGTGGAAGCCATGCTAGCTTTCGTCGTCCGTTGTGGGCATATCACTTCATCATAGGGCTGCCAGCTTGAGGACCGCTACCACTAGTGTACGGGTTCCACTTTCGCTGGTTCAGATCCGGCTCGAAGGACCAAAATCAGCGGGTTCCATGCAGTTGTTACTAAAGATTACTACTTACTAAATTGATAGGTACTTGTGATTGAATAAGAGAAGTAATGATCATTTATTGCTTAAGAGAGTAGTAGAGTCTATAAAATGTGATAATTTGCAGACCGGGAAATTTTACGGTCATTAGCCTGTACAACTAGTCTTGTTAACAATAAGAGTGACTCCCAATCGCTAGACATCACCACGACTTTCCATCAGGCGGGTCGGCGTCATTTTGACGAGCCAATAAAATAATCAATCAATTCGAAATCCCACATAAAAGATGGTGAGCCTATTGCTACGTTGAAATGAACTGGTGCAAGTTGTGACAACCTGCTGTTGAAATTTTTGAAGCCGCTCATAAGACCTTCAACTTGCTTCACGATTTCTATGTTTTTGGCAACGGGGATTTACGGTTGAACGTACATTTTGAAGAAAGGATACGCTCGCAAATTAAATGTGGTAAAGTGGTGAGCCATCAGAGGACCGACAAAGTGAAAGTTGCTTACTGCAGTAATCGTTTACAGAACACTGAGTCCGCTGGATTACGAGTGCTATCAATCTAATCAATAAAAATTTCCACATTGGGAGTCCTGGGACATCCTTCCGAGGGCTTATACCCGGGGCTCCCGACCGTAGGCTGTGGGGCGTTACGTGAGGTTTTTTAGTCGGTAGGAGACCGGCATAGCATCCATGAGGATTTTCCCTCACGTTTAATAACGTAAATTTAAAAAAAATCCACATGATATTATGTGCATTTTCGCTACATTTGTGTTAGATTGCATTGCATCTCGAAATATACATGTTGAGAAATTTCTTGATTGAATAAACTTTGAACCTAACAACTTTCAACATGAATTACAGTACATTATGTATTTACGAATGAAAACTTTAAATAAAGGAACTCGGTCAGCATGCATCCTTTAAAGCTATCGTGGCTAAAAGAGATATCGATGTTAGAACAAGGCGACGTGCTCCGAACCGGTTCAATTATTGTACTAATACAATGAATCATTCGTTACTGGCCAGGGGTAGCGGAGACGACCGCCAGCCGCTAGTCCCGGCCGTGGCGACGGTGAGCAGCGAGCGGCGGCGACAGAGGCGCCGCAGGACCCGGTCGGCCGCGCCGCGGAGAGCGCAGCCCGCCGCCAACCACTCCATCAACAACGAGGCGGGGGAGATCGGTGAGGACACACTGATTTTTAACCTGATGATACTGTTACCGTTTCCATTGTTATCTGTTAGCTGTGGAAATCTGGTCACGTTTTTATGGGAACATATTGTAGGGATAAAGTAGCTTATGTCTGATTCCGATTTAGAAGCTACTGTAAAATGTCATTAAAATCTAGTATTAGCGTGAATACTTTGTTACTTACTGCATGAATGAATTCTGTTCCCACATTACCAATAGTCAAAGTAGCCACTAGTCAAAATTCTACTAGACGAAACTCTGTCCCAATTTTCGCAGTATGGAACCGTTGATTGACCTTAATGTACCACGCTGACCATACTGACTGGTTCAGAATTTTCTTTCTAGCTCTCCTTTCCTGCATTAGTCAGTGCATGTGCATCACTTGAATAAGGCACAATCGTATACCATATCTTGTATAAAATAAAGATATTATTGCTCGTTTGTATGCATTAAATATAGGCTCCGAAACTACTGAACATTATTTAAACACTCTTGCACTGTTGCGAATAAATAATAATCCCCGGGCGACATAGGCTATATATGTTATCCCCGCATTCCCATTTGACATCCCCGAGTACATAATGAAATCCATACTCTACCTACAGAATGTATTTTAACAAGCTTACCATGTCCAGGTGTGGCGGCCCTACCGGCTGCGCCATTGGCCACGTCAGCACCGCACCAAGTCCACTTATGAACGCCTCCATCGGACGCTACTTCAGGGCCAATCGACCCCTGGATATTGGCACTCGACCAATGATGGACACATCGCAGAAATGTACACACGGAGATATAATGTAAAATATAGCTTGATCTCTGTGACAGTGATAGACAAAAATAGACTTTATTTCGAAGGCTTTTGTGTTTAAATGCAGAGAGTGAGAACACTGCTATATTTTACAGATTATAATAGCCCGACTTGGATCCGGATTTTTAGCTTTAGGTTAGATAGGTACATTAGCTGCGGCCGACGGTTGAAAATAGTTGCGTTGCGGTTTCATTTCAAATTGTTTCAAATGTTACATCGTATCATATCTTAAACATTATGTACCTACACGCAGTAGGCATAAAATTGTCTTAAAAGTTATTTCACAAACTTAGATTTCACTCATGTGGCTTATCCATAATATTATAAACATGTAACTTGTATAAACAATCTGAAACAAAATTGAATCATGTTCAAAGAAATGCTTTTACTAAAACTGCAGATTCGTAAGTTTACTGTGGACGTGACGATAATTTTCAATATACCAGTTTTAATTAAGTGCCTGATGCCACAGCTAATGAGAGAAATTATATTTTATACAAAAATATTCGAATAGCGGATTCGGAAATAAATTGTCTATGGGTGCAATAACGAATTGAGTATTTCATTACTTTTTAAAGTTTCTAAAAACTATAACAACATCATATTTCTGTTCAAAATGTGATATTGTTAAAGATTTTTTTACTAATATTAAATTTTAAGTTAATATTTATAGGGAAATATGTACGCGATCATCGTAGATAGTTTGGGAGTGCCGACCATGCTAATCTTGTTAATATTAAACGGTAGCTATCATTTTTCTTAGAGTTTTGTATATATTATAACATTTATTTGTGTATTGGCAAAAGACGCGATACTTGTATCTGTGATTTTCTCATTTGAATAACTACCTAAGGACCGCCAGAAATAACTAGACGCGTTCGATAGTTCAGCCCCCGTAGACAAGTGGCACAAGCGTAAATCGTAAACGAAAGGATAGAATATATCGACCAATCACACCCAAGCGCGTCGGATCACAAGCTTTGGTGTTATTGGTCGATATATTCTATCCTTTCGTTTGCGATTTACGCTTGTGCCAAGGGGGCGGGTCTATTTCTGAAATAAATAGACAGATTGTATATAAAAAATGTTCTAAGATTTTGAATTGCACTGGTTTAAGTACCAAACTTTTTATTTTCTAAAACCGTTTGTAGGAATGGCATCATTTCATAGTTTTTTAAAATGAAATTATTGGTTGTGAGACAATACCGCTTGTACATAATAAATAACAGAGAGAATCACACACATTAGAAAAGATATTATAAAAAAAATATTGCAGATCACACACTACCAGTAATAATGTCATTCCATTTAAATAATATCAGTACTATGAGTGGACTAATGCTGAAAATGGGAGAAATGTCAATATTATGGAAGATTAAAAATTTAGTCGTATGATTTATTAATCACATTGTTCTCAACTAACCAGCACTTAGATATATAGAATAGTTTTCTACAGTCACGTAAATCACAGACAAAAGAGAGTAGAAAGTTATGGGGGCGCCACTGCTCTGAGAGACATTTTATTAATATTTGGGGTGAAATTCTAATGTTTTTTTGTTCTTCATACAGTCAATGACATATGTGACGTTTTGACAGTGAAGCCACCTTTCAAAAGATTAGATTCGTTTCAAAACTTTTTTCCACGCGCTGCACTCATCTTTTGTCCTCAAAATAAACTGCAACTCTTTTGTAGTATTGTGGTATAAAAATAAGGTCTGATGTTTACTACTAAAAATGTGTGTGTCCGTGGCCCTCAATCAGCGGACGTAGCCATGACTGACCATCGGTACATCAGGCGGGCGGTGTAATTTGACAAACTATACAGGGTGGAATTTAAAGACGGTAGATGGAGGTAAAGTACGCTAAATATTGATAATGGCAAGTTTTGCTGAAAGGAAACATTCCTTTATTTTCAACAGTAAGTAAAACTGAATTTAAAGATTTTTGAAAAATCACCTGCTTGAGCCGGGAATCGAACCTAGGAGATGTCAATAAAAAGACACCTGTATTTTATGATACTAACCGAAAGAGTCTTTATTAAGGAACAAATTCTTTGAAACAACATAGTATCTTAAATTAAAGGAAGACCTAGTAAAATATGTTTTTATTGTTAAGCTTACTCACTATCTAAAGAAAAAAACAGTCTTAATGAGATTATTTTCCTTTTTTTTGAAGTTGGATAAAAAAATGTTCTAGTTTCTGTGAATGGGAATATTCGTTCTGGTCACTTAAACAAACTTCAAAAAAAATAGGAGTTTCTCAATTAGATGTTTTTTTTTCTTCAGATAGTGAGTGAGCTTTACAATAAAAACATATTTTACTTGATCTTCCTTTATTTTAAGATACTATGTTATTTCAAAGAAAGTGTTCCTTATTAAAGACTCTTTCGGTTGGTATCATAAAATATAGGATGTTTTTTTTTCACATTTCCCAGGTTCGATTCCTGGCTCAGGAATGCCTGGCAGGTAATTTTTCAAAAATCTTTGAATGCAGTTTTATTTACTTTTGAAAATAAAGGAATGTTTCCTTTCATCAAAACTTGCCATTATCAATATTAAGGGTACTTTCCCTCCAACTACCGTCTTTAAATTCCACCCTGTATATGAAAAATTTTGATATGGGGGTAGCAAGACATTTCAAAGTGTCATTCTTGACTTTATCAGTGGTCAATGCTATTGTTATCTACGTGTTTACGAGTTATATAAGTGGGAATGTGGGTAAGATTAGTACTATTAGGGTTCTTACTTCGACCAAGTAATAGTATAGATGGGCCCATCCATACATTAGTTTTGAAGACGTTAAAGTAAGCGCATGCGCACACTCGATCGTAGTCTGTGTTATTGTTCCGAAGGTGAAACACGTGACACGATAACAAATTTTACTCAAAATGCCTTCCTGTGCGTTCCCAAACTGTATAAAACACTACCCTAAATTGGAAAAAAAAGTATGTGTGCATGTCGTATCGTTGCTGCAATATCTTTGTGTGAACTAGTCTCACTTTTTGAGTTCGTAATGTATGACGTGGGCCCGTCTATACTATTACTTGGTCGAAGGGTTCTTAGAGAGGTTTGTGATGGAACCGTCCGTAGGCTACGCTGACCACTTTCGAACATCACAACTTAAAAGTGATCGCCTTTAAAAAACAACTTTATGTAGTAGGCGTAAGAGTGAAATTGTATTTAGTCTATTACAACTTACAACCTTTTGAATTTTATGCTTTGTTTTTGATGTAGGTGATGCTTTGGGGTGGTTATTTTGTCGATGAATATAATATGAAAAAAGTGTATACCGTTTATTTTATCTGTGATTTAGTTAAAAACTGTGAACTTGATACAATCAGTTGAACTATAAAGGTTGTACAGGCGGGCTCTAAGGTCTTGGTTGCGAATGCACTTGCAACCGCCTCGTAAGTTTTCAATTTCGCTCTTTTAAACGGCATTTTCAAGTGGTCCCAGTGTAGAATGCCAACACCAAATGCACACTGTATCATGTATATTTATCGATATCTTTATATTTAGTTCTAGATCGTGTACCTATTAGTAGCTGCTTTGTGATTTGAAGTATTTTTATATTAAAATGATTGCTATAAATTATGCTCTCTTTGCAAAGAAGAGCTTTTAAAAAGAGCATACTTTCTTATGCATATTTATTCTATGAGAAGTGAAGTTGCGACTGTCTCGCAACTCAATGTAGCCCGTCTGTATTGAGCCTAATATTACTACTCCTTTTATGCCATAATATTGACTAGCACTAACTTACTCTTATTTAAAATTCATGTGATATTTATACTGCAACTACGCTATGTTATTTTTTACTTGTATATTTGTGTCTTCTGATGGTATATGGGCGTATAATAAGCTTACTTTCTCGAGGAAATCGACTATAATGTTTCTAGTTTGCTCTTTTAAAATATTGTAAATTTGAGATGTTTTTTATTTACTTTTCGCTCTGTGAGTTTAATGTAGCGTAGTTTTTTTTTAATAATATTGTAAAAAAAAATGTATGTTGCTGACGAAATTGTTGTTAGTGGTTAACGGCACTGACTTAATACACACGGGTCGTCGTCAGTTTGATTCTTGTCTATTATAAACACGTGAACACATTGTTAGGACAAGAAAATTATTTTATCTATTACACTAATCAGAGCAATCAATACGTGTTCGAAGTGTAATAAAAAAATGCACATGATTTAACAAATATCCGGCATGTTTATGAAACTTTAGTTAACCTAGGAGACTAGACTCGCGTTGGTTAAAAAAAAATTATACCAAAGTCTGACTACCCACATTATGATGTTCTAATTGCACTTTGACTTAGGTTTTTTGCAACTGAAAGTAATTTTAAAAAGCTCTTAAGGCGGCAAGCTAAATTTCAGTGACAAGCGGGGTGACGGCGATAGCGGGGAGAGTCCGGCCCACGAGTATAAGGGCACCTTCAAATTAGAGGTGCGAGGAAGCGCCGCAGTGGTGTCACAGTGGTGCGCTAGACGCGCCACCACCAGTTTTCATACAATTTTTAGAAGCGCAGTTGTGGCGCGACAGTGGCGCT
This sequence comes from Miltochrista miniata, assembly GCA_933228765.1. Classification (NCBI taxonomy): domain Eukaryota; kingdom Metazoa; phylum Arthropoda; class Insecta; order Lepidoptera; family Erebidae; genus Miltochrista; species Miltochrista miniata. The sequence goes on from OW121749.1 coordinate 7,788,568, forward strand.
GCAACGTCGCTTCTAAATATTGTATGAAAACTGGTGGTGGCGCGTCTGGTGCGCCACTATGGCGCTTCCTCGCGCTTCTAATTTAAAGGCACCCTAAGAGAAGGCACACAAGCTAGCCACGCTTGGTGTGTTCGTTCCAAGATGCCTACTCTCTTATACTTGCGGACCGCGATCGCTGTCTCCCCCCTCGCCGCTTACATTCAGTTTCAGGCCAAAACTACACAAAAGAATTATCATTATTTGTATCGGGAACTAGACTGTAGGCACTTTAACACTTCACGTTATATTGTAGACTCTACAGAGTACCACATTTGATAATATTCTCTTGGTGTAGCTAAATCGATATTTTGATAAGCTTTTTGTCACTGTAACATTGTATTCGTTGAAACTCTTGTGTGTATATATTTTACATTTGTTATTATATATGACCAGAAAATAAAAAAGACATCCTTTTTGAAGGTTTGTGGCTAGTGAGAATTGTGAAGGTAGTTTCATTTAGTACGAAATGGAAATTTTAGATGGCGACACTAATGGTCTTTGTAAACTCCAAAAAATAGTATTATTTACGATTTTTGAGTTAAAACTTTCTATAGCTGTGGAAAACCCACAGGTTTCTCATCGAACGAAAGGTGATGGTGATACCGCTTAGTTCAGTTTTAATCGTCCATGCTAGAATTGACTCGAAAAAATCCTTTCAAAACCGCCTACATTACCAGGGAGCCAAAGAAATAATTGCTGACTTCATAGAACTTTGTAGCTATGACAGGTTTAATAGGACGTTATTTAGGTCGCAAAATACATTGCCGAAATCGATTGGCAAAGACGCACATTACCGTTTGACCTTCAAACAAAGAGCTATAGTAAGCTCTTCTTGAACGAATCTCCAAAACGGAATTGTGAGGATTCTACCAAATCTGGTTAGGTAGAAGGAGATTACGGCAGACATTGCTGTGGAACGCATTATTATGATCAATATATGTATAGTTAGGCGCAGTCTCGGAAAAAGCTGCTGTGATGGCAATGCACGCCAAGCGATCTCTTTGTCGCCACAGACTATTGCACAAAAGTATCTCGTCTACGCTGCACCTTATTAGTACTTGCGCCAGATTAGCACTGTCGTATCTTTTCTATCTACGACACGATGTAAAGAAGAAAAGAATTAAAATAGTCTTTTATTGTCCTTTCTTGTAAAGTTTGCCGTAAATAATATTTGTTTCTTTGTTATTGCAGCAATGTCTGTGTGTTACATGATTTATCAGTGAGTTTATCTATGTTGTGAATCAATAACAATGATACAGTGCACGTCATCCACCTAACTTGGCGCGGTTCCGGAGTGAGCGGGGGTGGAGCACTTTCTGTTCCTCTAAGTGTACGATGCGCGAACTTACCCCCACTACTACAAATTCTTGCCAAGTTAGATGCCGTGCACTGTACTTATCGCGAAGCGCTATCGGTATCTGTACTTTCGAAGACACTGGTACTTTCTTATAGGATATCACTAGAATTCGGGTAGCAAGACCGCTGGACGGTCCAGTAACTCCGATTCATTGGGGTGATGTTGTAATCCTCAGTAACAAGGGTATTTGTAAAATGGTGGTGTATTATACCTACCTATCAAAAGAGATAATATCTCAAGAGTCCGTATGACGCTAAATAGACTATTATTTTAAAATGTTGTCTGACTGAAGTTGTTTGTGTTATATTGACACACTAACAACTTCAGTCCATAAAAAACACGATAACTGATAAAATTCTCGATAGATTTTTTTGTTGAAAATACCTCCATTTCGTTTAATTTTAAGCTGGATCTCATAAGTTTGAAGTCAGTTTTATAATATAAAATTTATGTATGAGACGAAGTAAAATCATCTTTTGCTCGAACCACTTTTCCGCCACTTTTGGTTCATCTAATTGCTAGTTTTTTTTAGTTAATTTTTTTCGTCAATACGCACAAAAACCGAGCGCATCTGTCTCATTCTTGTACGCTGAAACGTATATCTGCTATCTTCTTTCAACTGATTAGCGTCATACGGACTCTTAACCCGTTCCAAGCGATTGGATATTTTAACAGACTTCAAAATAAGTAGGAGGTTCCGATTCGGCTGTTTTTTGCCTTATAATTCGATGCTCCTTTTTTCTTTTTGAAAACTGGTGGGGTTCCACCTATTAGTACGGGTCTTTTTTGTGAAAATTTACACTTGTTTTAGTTATTGATTCACTACATAAGAACTTTACTATCATGTAAAACATACCCTATGTATACTGTATAGTGTAAAGATTATCTGGTCAGAATATGCGCTTTATTTACTGTGTTTGTATACTAATGTGTACGCCGACGTCAGGTGAGGAGAGAATTGTTTTGTTTGGTCAGTGGCCGTGATACTGGTTCGCAAGTTTAGAAATAAAGCCAAAGGATTACTATTGAGTTTCATTGCTTGTACCCGAACGACTTTTCGGAAAGAGAATGGTGCTACTTAAACTCCCCGGGAAAAAGTTAATATTTTTTGGGTCCGCGTCGCCCTTAAGCAGGGGTGCGAAATGACAAATACATTTTGCAATTACACTGGCGCCCTCCAATAGGTGCTATAACCATTCTCTTACCTCTCTGTATTTGTAGCTGTTTACTGGCCCTTCTTTTCCGTAGTTCTATTGGACGTCCAATTAGGCGCTTAGCAGACGACGGGGCGGGCCGGTCTTTTTGTCCGCGACGTAATAAAGACCGAGTCAACCCCTCGATGCCCGCGACAAAGTGTGTCCGGCGGGCAGCTGCGGTGCGGTCTTTTTTCCCATCATGTGCGTTGGTAGTATAGGATTCCCTTAGCATTATCGATCGCGGAGCGCCTTAACGGGACGACGGGAACTATCACTGAACCGTGGTTTCATTGTTGAATGAAGCCACCGAAAATAAGATAGGTTAGGTTCGGAAGGACTAGATTGTAAAACGTCTGTGTTAGCTAAATGTCCGGGTAGGAAAAAGTCTGTATTGCAAATGGTCTTACTGTTAAAATATCTTTGTTGCAAAAGGTTGTGGCGAATCCCCCCTTTGGTTGCTCAAGTCGCACCTTCCATGTCTCCACGGTTTCCTGTTGGAGTAGGGACCGCTGGGCCTCAAATTTCTCGATAAGCGGGCCTTTGACCCCGCTCCAGCGCCTCCTTGCGCCATCTGAACAGTGACGCAAGGGCTCTCGCTTCCAGGTCCCATGGAGGGGTCCCGGCTAGGAGACATGCCGCCTCACCGGAGATCGTGCGGTATCCCCTTATGGCCATCGCTCTCTGCGGGCTCAGCAATCTAGCCACATTGCTGGCCGTCAGGGTTTCCGCCCATACAGGAGCTCCGTATAGAGCCATGCTTCGCACGATCCCCAGGTACAGTCTGCTGTAGGGAGCGGTGGGTCCCCTGATGTTGGGCATCAGCCGCGCGAGTGCGGCTGATGCTCCCCTCAGTTTTGGGACCAAACTTCGGAAGTGATGTCCGAAGTTCCACCGGCCATCGAGTACGAGCCCCAGATACTGCATCGAGGGCTCGATGCCGATGCTGACGCCCCTACCTGTAGGTTGCGGACGACAGTATGGGTGACACTTAGAGCAAGCGCGCACTACGATTTTTTCTCGTGCGATAATTCTGTCGCCAAAATGCAACGTATGTATTTATATGTCAGCGAGCGCATAATTATGCTACAAAATAATCGCAGCAATTTTAAAATTGTGATTTGTCACATTTTGCCGCGACCGCTCGCGACACGATTGTCGTAAAACTGAATTGCATGATACACAGCTGTATGGCTCCGCGCGCACTGCGATAATAAAATCGCACCCTGGACCCGTCGGCGGGGGTCAGTCGGCATTTCGCTCTTCAAGCGTTGACATGTCGGGACCTGCTTCCCCAATAGAGTCACAAGACGAGATGTTAGATGTTGAACATGTAATTATGGAAATAGAAGGAAGACCACCTTTGTGGGATAAATACTCAGTCATACAGTTTGATTCTTCATACAATAATAGCCAAAGATTTTTAAGGATATGTCTAGGCGAAGTTAATTAGGTTTAGATAAAAAGAACCTTTAATATACTGTCTTTCAGCTGCAAAAGGATGCGTCCAATATTGATAGTTTCTCTTTTTCTTTTTTCTACTCCTCCGAAGGAGCAAGGCAAGACAAGCGACTCGTATGAAATTCCTATTGAGAATGAACAATTCATCGACATTTTCATCGTAGTGCGCGCAGTGAATTTTCTGCGATAAGTTACAGCGCGATTCTAAAATCGTGTCGCAAAAACTAAAATCGTAGTGCGCGCCTGGCCTTAGTACACGGCTTGCTCCAATATTCCTAAAGACTAAAATCTTGTCCCTATCCGATCCCTACCGTGATTCAAGTTTGTGTGTTACGCCGACCCTGGCCCAGGTTGTTAAGTCAGGTAGTGCTCAAATTAACCTAAAATGCTAGCGTATTTGCTAAGCTGGTTCAGCAACCTGATAATGAGACCACATTTCATCCTTCCTATAGTAAAGTAGGTACCTACGTCCGGCGGGATATCTGGCCCAGTAGCCCTGGGCTCTTAAGTCCAGGGCCGCAGATATCCCGCTTATGACGTAGTGGGATTAGAGTAAGCTCCATTACCACCTCGTCATTAGCGGGAGAGAACTCACCCATCCGGGTTCGGACGCTGCAGACTTGTCTTCACTCAAGACTATTGGCCTTCATGATGGCTGCTCGCCGTCCTTACAGAAGCAGGCACAAGACGGCGGCGGTATGACGTGAGAGTTTCACGCTCGTCTCCCATCCCAAGAAGCGAGATAACACCCGAACAAAGCCCTAAAGACGCTGGATAGCACCGCCGAACCCTTAGGGAGAGGCTGCAGTGGTAGCCAAAGTCTGTCTAGAATTCTGAGACATCCTTCCGAAGTCTTACCGCGTACTCTAGTAGGCCGTAGGCAGGTGCAGGACATCGAGTGGCATTTTTCGGTAAAGTAAAAAAAGAAAGCATTTTGCTCTTCCAGACTTCCAACTTAGATGTTTTACAAATACGACTTTACAACCACGACGTTTTGCCTACTTAGACATAGTGCAATTAATTTCAGTCATTCTTGAATTACGACGTTATGCATAGCGACTTTTTCAATCCGGAGTTTCGGCCAACACAGTCCTTTTTTGCAAACTAGTCCTTCCGAACCTAACCCAATAAGATTACCTCCAGTCAACATTATTAATAGGTAAGCAATTAGAGCTCTGCTAATTTATGAAACCATCTACAAACTCGTACATCGAGTCAGTATGGTCGATAGACTTGTACAGCCTCCCGGCGCATCAGTACGTTACGAGATTTATTTGAGGTTCAGAAGTTTTCACGCTTTTTCTTGTGCAGTCCGGAGGGTGCCTTGTTTTTCAAAGACCACCGTTCTTACAAAGGCAGAGTAAGTTACAAACTGGACGCAGCATTACACTTTTATCCACTACCGCTTTGATCAATTCAGTTGCCAGCCATACCCAAAGGAGAATATGGGTATTCCATAGGAAAGGAAATAGATTATTGAAAGAGTTTGTTCCATTCATATTTTTTATTAATCTTATACCTGTATCAAGCGTTGAATGAGTTATCCATGTGAATGTTAGCACTTAATGTATGAAGATGTGGTTCCGGGACGTTCACTCCGCAGCCTTGGCCGCCGCGATCACCCCTCTGGCTTGCTCCAAACCTTTCCTGGAATATTACAATGGGAATGTTTATGCATTAATGTTACAATGATCACTTCTAATCTAACTCTAAAATCCTAGAAACCATGAATTGCAGAAATGTATTTTGTTGGAATTTGAAAAAGCTGCTTTTTTTGCGAATACTACGCTGGAAAGTGAGAAATTTACATGAACTTGGGTTGTCACGTCAATGTCGGAAAAAAACCTAGGTCTATAATACGTGGACACGCACAGTTATCCAACGCGTACTCATCTATCACTAACTGGGGACCCGGGGCGGCTTCCTACCCCACGTGTACCAAACACGCTAACTCTGAAGCGTATCTGACTCGCCAAGAGTACTCTTTTTTTCGGTGGCTCTCTCTTTATAAGCTCACCTTCGGGCTGTGGCCCCTGAATATCTGCCTCGTCGATTGGACTCTGTACAAAGGTGAGGCATGAGACATACTTACAGGTGCAACGGGTTGTCCGAGTCCAGCCGCTGCAGCACTAACGTAGCCAGCGCGGCGAGGTGCCTCAACCCACGCACTCGCAGTTCCCCGGGTCTGGGTAATGTAGTGCCGAGTGCGGACGCTGCGACCGCTATCCTGGGGACTTACCCCACGTGTACAAAGCACGCTAACTCTAAAGGTTGCCTAATGCGCCAGGAGTACAGAACCCGACATGGCAAATTTCTTACTGTGGCCCCCTCTTTATATGCTGCAAGTGTAACCTTACATGGAGCACTGCTGTCACCTTTGGACGGGGACACCTGAATATCAGCTTCATCCATTTGAATCTGTACAAAGATGAGCTATGAGACATACTCACAGGTGCAACGGGTTGTCGGAGTCCAGCCGCTGCAGCGCTAGAGTGGCGAGCGCGGCGAGGCGCTTCAAGGCGCGCACTCGCAGCTCCCCGTGCCTGGGTAGCGTGGCGCCGAGCGCGGCCGCTGCAGCCGCTATCTGGGGACCCGGAGCCGCACCCGCGCCCATGCACAGCGTGTCTGTGTACCAAGGGATTGGTTATTAGATGCTATATTGAAAAAGACATAGTGCGAAGAAGAAGAAGCACTCGTGACCCCGCGGATTCAGTGAACAATGAGTAAACGATTACTATAGTAAGCAACTTTACTAAGACAAGTCCTTGAAGGGGTGACCATCCATGTGACCACTTTGTGACATTCATTTGAGCGTTTTCGTGCTGCGGAAGGCACGTTAAGCCGTTGGCCTGCAGGCCCTTATTTGGAAGCTTGAAAAACTTCAACAGCGGGCCGTCACAACCTGCACTGCGCCTGTCCATCTCAAGGTGGCCATACGGCTCACCACTTATTACATGGGACCAATTATAAAAAGGTGAAATGTGGACATAATTAATCTCAGCCTTAATATATCCGTTTCTCTGTCGAGCATGTTATCTTCTGACTATAAAGGCCGGTTTCCACCAAGGCGGAAGCAAGAGGAGATAGCATAAATAAATTTTCTAATGCATAATTTTTTGTAGTGAAAGACTTAATTAAATATTGAATTGTTTACAGCAGTAAATTTAATTTTATCACTTTGTTTTGTTGTATGATGTAGTGTGTCAGCAGTTTTTTTTTGTCTGCATTGCCTGAATAATTATTTGCCCGATTATCATAATACTTGGCCAGCTATTACGGGTCGGTTCCAAGATGGATAGCCACTCCTAGTTTCAAAATCTCGTTTTCGATAAGAGTTTATTCACACCGGATCATTTATTCGCCCCCCTGGAATTCGGTAACCTTTCCCGCTTCCCGTGGGAACATATTCCCGGGATGAAAAGCTTATGTACTATTCCAGACCATAAGCTATATCTGTACCAAATTTCAGCCCAATCCGTTCAACCTTTAGAGCGTGACGGAGTAACAAACATCTTCACATACTTTCACATTTTTAATAACAGTAGGAGAGAGAGTAAAGTGAAACAAGCACGTACCTATAAGGCTAAGCACGAGCGCGTCGGCGTGCAGCAGCGCGGGCGGCGCGGTGAGCGAGAGCGCGGCGCGCAGCAGGCGCACGCCCGCGCCCACGCAGCGCCGCCAGAACACGCCGCCCGCGCCCTCCACCACCCTGTACACATACGAACGTCACCTACTGCCCGTTCGCTCTAACTTTGCCGCTCGGCTCTATACTAAAGTCGAATTTTTGATTAGACGAAGTAAATTAACAGCAACTAATGTCACTTCTTCTTGTAGTGTTGCGTATTTACTATGACGAAGTGACATTAGCTACTGTCAATTTACTTCGTATAATTAACAATTCGAGTATACGCCTCTACGCCAACGGCAAAGTTAGAGCGAACGGGTAGTACGTGTAGGAATCAAAGACTTCTATATAAACTGAGGTAGACATGCCCTACGCACCGATTTTTGAAACCTATAAACTGAGCTAATTAGCAGCGTTGCTAGCACTGTTATGTAGTGAGTCAAAACTTCAAGAGTACTCGGCTTGCGATCGGGGTTTTCTCTCGGAGTTCTTTTACTCTTGTTCTTTTCGTACATTGCTATTGTGGTGACAATTACGTAAATATTATTAATTTATAAGTGAGTGTAGTCTTAGCAATGTGTGTGTTTGAAGAATGCTTTTGAAATCTCGTTTGTTAGAGTACGGCATGTGTAGGAATATACAGGGTAGAATTTAACGACGGTAGTTGGAGGTAAAGTACCCTTAATATTGATAATGGCAAGTTTTGCTGCAAGGAAACATTCCTTTATTATCAAAAGCTTAAAATGCCGTTTTACTTACTTTTGAAAATAAAGGAATGTTTCCTTGCAGCAAAACTTGCCATTATCAATATTAAGGGTACTTTACCTCCAACTACCGTCTTTGAATTCCACACTGTATAATATATAATATCGTGGGACATTCGCACACAACGCCATCTAGACCAAATTAAGTTAATATAAGCTTGTGCTATGGGATCTAGACGACTGATAAACATACTTATAAATCTCTAAATACACAAAAACACCCGAACTCCAAAAGATCCAAAATATTTGGTCCGACCCGGGAATCGAACCCAGGACCTCAGTGCGCCAATCGGTCACACTTACCAACTGTACCCCGAGACAGTCGATATTTGAGTGGCGTAGTTGCATGTTTCCGTGCCAGGGTGAAGTATGGAATAACATAGCTTTAACTAAATCGGTAGACACATCGACATGCACGTCGGTAGCCAAAGTCTGTCGAGGATCATGGAATATGCTCCTGAGGACTTAGCCGGGCTTCCGACCTTAGACAGCCGTAGGGCACGTGTGGTTTAGTCAGAAAGATTCCAGATAGCATAATGGACCATAAGGGATTGACGGACGTAAAAAAAAAGAAGCATAGATATGATGCTCCAAAAATCAGAATGAACAGAACAAATCACAAAAGTTTATTCAATTTACATAGATCTTTAAAAAACATTTGACAACATCAATCACAAACACAAGGGGAGATATGTGTACCTACCACTGCACCAGTTTCGATTATAGTTTGCTGATAATGTAAGTTTCACCTACGGATATTGTTGGTTAATAATGCCAATAGTTAAAGTTTGAGATTTTTATAAAATCAAATGGAGTGCCGCAAGGTTCTTATCTAGGTCCAGTACTGTCGGTAGCAATGCACGGTGGTTCCGCCAATAGGTCATAAATGCTGAAATTTCATCATCAATTACTCCAATTTAATTATGTATAATGTTTTACCGATAGACAAGCTACCCTAAAATACAAATATTTCACCCATTTTACCTAATTATCACTTATTTCTCGACCTCTCTAAAGTGAACGCATCATTACGTTGCGCTCGCCTTATCAGTAACTCATTAGCACTGCTGTATGTGTGACTGAATTTTCAGAACTGCATTATTTTTGAGGGGGGTTTGTGAAATGGATTTCTAAGATCAAGGTATGTTATTACTAATTAGCTATATTTTTAAGTTTTGTTTTACTTATTATGGCGTATTTTTACGCGCTACGCCACACAGTATTTCTACCAAATTTGTATGTTACAGTTGACTTTACATAGCCCTACAAAAAATTTTAACCATAATCGAATACTCTCACATATCTTATATTAAAGATAGAACTGTCTATTTTGAAAATATAAAAGGTTTTGCTGCGCCCTTTTGCATCTTTAGTTGCTATATAGGCTCTACGACTGCGTAGGCTTGTCTACGAAACACATGTTAATTATTAATGTTTTTTTTTTCAGGAACTTTGATTAAATGTTCTTTCTCAAGGATGCATTTTTTTGAGATTTGATCTGCCATGGCTAGAACTATTCCTCAAAAACATCAACACGTGTTGGTAACTATTCTGGAAGAGGCCAAAATGTAGAAATTAGGAACTTAGATAGTAAAATACTCAATTTATATTTAAGTCTTGATAGATTTTGGAAAGTTGTCTCTAGAAGTAAATCAACATTGTGGTAAAATTACTCAGATTAGTTAAATGAAAATGAATGTTTCAAATTAGTAAGGGGTAATGAGAAGTGCATTCAAGAAAACGCGAACCAGCTCCGGCCATCTTCCGAACGCGGACATTCCAGGAAATATTTTTGAAATTTGTCTAAGCGCTCGAAACGTAGAAGTTTGGCAGAATTATCACAAGTAGATGACTCTGCTGTGAATTCACTAATCAATACTAGCAACACTGAATATAAATTCGAATAAATTTAATGAAGATTCTTTGGAAACCACTCGAATTTAAATTCAAGAATATCCGTGATATTATCTCCCAGCTTCCGTTCACTAAGTCCTCATCGATAGTACTGAAGTAGCACAGTATGCTTTAGGGAATTATCCGAAGAGCCAGCAGAATTTAACAACAAAAGTTATAAGGCTTTCAGACGGGATCGCACAAGAAAAATGTCACGATTATTTTTATTTTACGAATACGGACTAACTTAACAGACTTTTACTCAGCTCAGACCCATTCATTACCTGTCTGTGGTCTTCGGAAATTTCCCCGTAAGAAAAAAGAAGCGTTATGTCGAGGCAGGTTTTAGATTTATAAAAAATTTAGTTTGAATTAAAATTAGGTTTGCTGTTGTAATGATTTAGCTTAGTTGTGGTTATGATAACGTTTGTAAATAAATTGTAGTTTTAGTTTTCTTGTCTTTTATATAAAAAAGAATATTATATTTAAAGATAACCCCTTCATGAACGGCGTTAATATCATATTCAGATATATTTACGAACGAGGGAGAATATATCTCAAAAACAGTACATATTGTACAGTTTACTGTATATTATGTATTAAATTATGTGAATAAAGCACTAATGAACATTCATAAAGAATTTTTTTAATTATTTACCCTCAGAAAAAATCCCTTTTACCAAATTGAATAAAGTAAGGTATTTATGACCGCGCTTGTTCGGCGCCTGGACCACCGTGCAATGTAGGGTTAACTAGTTTTACGCGATCTTTCCACCTTTCGATCTGTTTTTTTTTTATTATATAGGGGTATATGTGGAGCTAGATAGAAAGAGAAGGTAGGTTGCTTGGAAGGGATATAAGTTTTCTCACTTTTTAAATAAACAACACACTAATTGTGTGAAAATACCCAAATAAGTGGAGACAAGCTGCAATACTCCAAAGAATCAGAGGCGACCGAAAATGTGAAGATAACAATAAAAGAGAAGACACAACCTTTCTTATGGTTGTGTGCTTAAAAGCTGTAAGCTTACAACTTCCGATATAAACTAAATCAAGCTCTGCGATAGCGTCTCCTCCGCAAAAAATCAATTTACCCCTCGTTTATAAATGTATCACATCAAAAATAGTAAACATAAAATATTGCTGATGCATGATTTCTGAAAAACAACAATCACTCACTGCGGCGGCAGGGTAGGCAGGAACACATCAGCGGCTAGTGTCGCAGCCAGTCTAGACCTAGCCGCGGCGCCCAGCCTCCTTAGTGGCGCGGTGCCCCCGGGCAGAGCCGCGGCGCGCACGAGCGCCAGGCGCAGACGCACGCACGCGCGCACGCACACCGGGTCCCACGCGTGCTCTACTAGCTCTGAATGAACAACAGTTGCGTTACATCGGGAAAACTAATTGCAGCTAGGCAAAACGTTTTTTACGGTACGGTACGTTGCATACAGTCCAGCGGAAATATCTGCGAACCTGTCATAATGACGTCATGTAAACTGTACGGTATAATCGAACGCAATGAGAATGTGCTGAACCTTGTCAAAGTCAATGGAAAATGGCCGAAAACAAGTACTACCCGTTCGCTCTAAGTATGCCGCTGGCGTAGAGGCGTATACCCGATTTTTTAATTAGATTAGTTGCTGTTAATTTACGTCGTCTAATTAAAAAGTCGACTTTAGTATGGAGCCGAGCGGCAAACTTAAAGCGAACGAGCAGTATATTTCAATCGCGTGCGGTTATACTGGATAGGCGAAAACGGGGCGAGGTGCGAGGAAGCGCCAGGGGAAGCCAGGTTCGCAGGTATTTCCGCCGGGTAGTACAAAGGTATAAACATACAGTCACGCCTTTATCCTGAATGCGTAGGCAGAGACATAGCACATGCTAACAATTCGCCTTACAGTATTATGTCCCACGTAATAGGTGGCGAGCCCATTGCCATGTTGAAACGACCCGCAGTTGAAACTTTTCAAGCGGTCCATAAGGCCTTCAACTTGACTTAACGATTGCCATTTTACTGACAACCGGGTTTCAGTTCGAAGTTTCCTTCTGAACGCAATGGATCTTTTTGCAAAAGTGTTCCTTTAGTCGCCTCTTACGACATCCTTGGGATGAATAGGAGTGGCAACATTTTAACTCTTTCCCGTAGCACAAGGGGCCCCGTCGCCAAAACCATTTTTATACTACAGAAAAATGTATTAAGCAAATTGTAGTACTTCATTTATTAACTGACTTAACATACATATAAGTGACATTTTTGACAACATTGTGACAATGTCGCCAACATTCAAAACATTAGATTCGTTTCTCGACTATTTTTTTCATGATGGGTACACATGATAAGTAGGTACACTGAAAATTATATACGTCGGAGACCTCAACAACAACTAAATTGTGTAATACATATAATTGTGGTTGTTCTTATAAATACACATGCACACATATCTTGCCGCTGCCTATAGATACACCTAGGCAGTGGCAGGAAACGTGCCATGGCACTACTGGTAGACCTACGGCTTCGATCAACAATATATGTGTTCTTCAAAAGGGGTCTTAGAAGGGTTTTTGCAGAGTCGGCAGCGCGAGTGTGGCACCTCTGGTGTTACAAACGTTCATAGGCTGCGGTGACCACCGGTCCTTCTGGTGGGCCGTATGCTTGTCTGCCACCTTAGTGGTATAAATAAAAAAAAAATAAAAAAAAATACTAGAACTAGAGTACGATTTTTGGCTTTGCTTTTATTCGCTACCCGAATAAAAGCAAAGCCAAAAATCGTACTCTCAGTAACCTAATCCAAGATTCGCGGGGGCTCTAAAGATCTTGATAATACCCCTACAAATCTATAATACAACCCACCTGTGAGCTTGGGCAGCACCACTTTATTCACGATAGTAGGCACAAGCAGCAGATCCGGATCATCCCGGACCGAGTCCTCGGTCACCGCTACAGGCTCCGGTTCCTCCTCAGAATCTTCCGACCCGGAAGACTCTCCGCGCGGTTCTGTGCGGACCCCGTACATTATTAGACATCTGAAATTGTGGTCATAGTCGTTTTTATGTTACCTACTTAATTTTGAAGTAAAACTTCTTTAGGCGCGACCTAGGGAGTAACTCAGATAATATAACATTTGATGCCGTCAATGGCAAAGAAGTTTTACTTCAATCGCGCGTAAAGGTTACACGCACACACTTTTTTTTATCTAAAGTTAAATTGGAAATACAACACCAAATAGGTTGGGAAAAGGCTTTTATTGATACAATAAACTATTAGAATCTTTGCATACTTTAAATTGAATAAATTCAATAGTCATAATGGCTGGTCAAATAATACACTGGTCGACAAAAAAACAATTTTTGCATGTAACATGAAAACTTTTGTCTAGTTATGTTATAGAAATAAAATTACAATGCTTCAAATACGAATAGTTTTTCTGTAATTGAGTTCTATTAAAATTTAAAAAAAGACGGATTTTATCAACAAAAAGAAGTTAATCCGTTATATTGCAACAGTAATATAATAATAATAATAATAACCCCCCTGGGGGGCCACCTTGTCGTGGTGGGGGGGCTTAAGGGTAACAGGCACTGGATCAAAGGTATGAACAACTCACCTAATTATCACCAACCCGAACTAACGGTCCCAAACCCTTTCGTCAAAAATGGAAAGTAGAACAAAGAGATATTGCTTACGGCCGCTTCCCGGGGGCCGCCGGGGCGCACCTGGAGCCGACGCTGGGTGCCACAGCATGCGAACCGTTGGCGACGGGGGACTGAACAGGCGGGTTCCCCTCGATAAGAATACTACAGCCGAATCGACACAGTCACCTTCTCATAGTTCATCTTCAGAATACTCACCCTTTGCCAATATTCCTTCACCAGCATCAACTCACAGCTTTTCCCTATCACTAAACTCCTCACCCTCATCCAACCATTCTGCAATGTCTTCAGCTGTTGTGCAGGAGGCATTAGCCACTAATCCTGCACCCACTGTAGACACAAGGCGCGCGCGAAAGAAATGGACCGAAGATATGAACCGTTTTATCTGGCGCACATATCTCATCATAACTAATCATGAAACATCTAGATTAAACAACTACCTCGAACCTTTACACCAACAATTTAATCATAGATATCCTGAAATGCAAACCACTCGACAGCGATTAGGAGACCAAAGACGAGCTATACTAAGACGAAAACTACTACCACAGCATGTAATGGAAGCAATAAGCACTGAAGTTAAAGAGCATTTGAAAACTGATAACCGTGATGAATTTCTTGAATGTGATGAGCGAGCAAGTGCAAATACTAACAGAAGGATAAAATGGTCAGACGAAATCAACGAAGATATCATTAAATGTTATTTTGAAGTAACTGCAGCAGAGTCAAATAAAACATCATATAGACAAAACCTTCATAAATTAGTAACAGAAAGACATCCACACCTATCTCACCTAACTGAACAAAGAATTGCAGACCAGAGAAGGCTCATATTTAATAACAAAAAATACAGCAATAGAATCACTAATCTGAGAAAAGAAGCCGAATTAAAACTAATAGAGGCTACTAACATTCAACACCATAACATGATAGAAATAGAACAGCGTAGTTCTGACCACATAGTTTCTATATCCTGTATTTCACCCGAAAGTACTATAGACGGTTTACACACAGAAACTCACTACTCCGATATTCAAATAAGTAGCGTCATGGGCGAAAGTCAACATCAAATACTAGACGAAACACGTAAAATAGAATTCGCGTTAGATAGTGCTATTGCACGATTTAGTCTTATTGACCCCGAAGCACGACCATACATCCCCAAGCAGAAGTCATCGAAAAAGTTTGCCCAAATTGTCCAGAATCTGAACAACGAAATTCTCCCTAAATATTTAAACCACGACCTAGATTTTAATTCGCTACACACATTAATATACTCAGCAGCCTTCACCGCATCGTCTTGTAATGGCACGAAGTTTGAGACTGAACGAAATGAAGTCATATCCAAGCCTAACAAAAAACCCAAATGGCAACAACGAATTGAGGGAAGGATAGAAAAATATAGACTAGAAATAGGACGTTTGACACAATACATACAAGGAAATAGAAGCCGTAGAATACTTAACGCCATAGAAGAAATAAAAAGTAAATACAAAACACACTCTCAACACGAAGAACCTAACACAGAACCACAACACTTTCTAGACACACTAAAACAAAAGTTAAATGCCACTGCAAGTAGATTAAAACGATATTTAACCTGCACTAAACGTAAACAGCAAAATGCATTGTTCATAAACAATGAAAAACAATTTTATAGAAGTCTAGGTCAACATCAAGCACAACATACACAAAATAATAATACGCCCTCAACGCAACACATACATCAGTTCTGGAAAGATATTTGGGAAAATCCAGTTCAACATAATTCGAATAACAGTTGGTTACATAAAACAAAAAACAATGCACACATTAGTTCGATGGATTTCATGAGCATTCCAGTAGACACAATGATCCAAACCATCAATCACACACATAACTGGAAGGCACCAGGCACCGACAATATACACAATTACTGGTATAAAAAGTTTACATGCACTCACCCATTCATTCACAACCATATATGCCAATTCATACAAACCCCAAATACCATGCCAAAATTTATTACACACGGTATCACTTACATGCTACCAAAGGGCTCTGACCCTAAAAACCCTGCAAATTACAGGCCTATTACCTGCTTACAAACCCTTTACAAGATTATCACAGGATGTATAAGTAAATTAATTTATAAACATTTAGAACATTATACTATTCTCGCAGAACAACAAAAAGGATGTAGAAAAAACAGTCAAGGATGCAAAGAACAATTAACAATAGATGCAATAGTTATGAAACAAGCTCAAACGAAAAATAGAAATATTCACACTATGTACATTGACTACCAAAAGGCTTTTGACTCTGTTCCTCATAGTTGGTTAATTTATATACTGAATCACTACAAAGTTCACCCCAGCCTAGTATCTTTCTTGAGTGCAGCCATGCTTGAATGGCAAACTAAAGTAAAATTAGTCAATTCTAGATCCATAACTACTGAACCGATAAAAATACAAAGAGGCATATTTCAAGGCGATGCTCTCAGCCCACTATGGTTTTGCTTAGCCCTCAACCCATTATCTGAACTACTTAATGACACTAATGTAGGATTTAAACTAAAATACAGTAACTCATTTTACACAATTTCACACTTAATGTACATGGATGACATCAAACTATATGCAACAAATAACTCGGAACTTACAAAACTAGCAGATATTACACAATCATTCTCTAAAGACATTCATATGCAATTTGGAGTCGATAAATGCAAAATACACTCAATTGAACGAGGTAAGACAGTAAATAACACTTATAATCTTGATACGGGTGAGCACATAGAATCCATGGACGAACATAGCACATACAAATACTTAGGGTTTCATCAATCAAAACAAATCAAGCAAAAAATTGCAAAACTAGAACTAACAAAAAAATTTAAAAACCGAGTAAATCAAATCCTTAGAACACAACTAAATGCACGCAACTCTGTCAAAGCCATTAACACGTATGCAATACCAGTTCTCTCCTACTCCTTTGGGATTATAAACTGGTCCCAAAGCGATTTGGCTCAATTACAACGCACCATTAACACGCATATGACACTTAACAGAAAACACCACCCTAGATCTTGCACACAGCGCCTTACACTATCACGGCAAGATGGAGGAAGAGGCCTCATTGACATACAAAATTTACACAACACTCTAGTTGATAAGTTACGCAAATATTTTTACAGTAAATCTGAACAATCACAACTACACAAATATGTAACAGACATTGATATAAAACTAACTCCCCTTAACTTAAATGACAGAAACAAGATACCAAAGATAGTAAATAAGCAACAAAAAATAGATAAATGGTCACAAAAGGCTCTGCATGGGAGACATTTTGCCGATCTCAACCAGCTGCATGTCGACAAAGAAGCGTCGAACGAGTGGCTACGACGAGGTGAGCTTTTCCCAGAAACGGAGGCTTTTGTGATTGCTATTCAGGATCAAATTATAGATACTCGTAATTACCAAAAACATATAACTCACACCCTTAATTCGCCTAGTGATTTTTGCAGACGATGCCATAGCAGCTCAGAAACCATCCAACACATCACTGGCGCATGTAAAGCAATAGTTCAGACAGACTACAAACACAGACATGACCAAGTAGCTTCCATAATTCACCAAAATCTAGCATTCAAATATTCACTCATTTCCCAAAAAACCGCTTATTATAAATACAAACCCATGACCATTTTAGAAAACACTTCCCACAAAATTTACTGGGATCGAACTATCATTACAGACAAGACCATACACTACAATAGACCCGACATAACAGTATTAGATAAAACCACTAACTCCGTATTTATTATAGACATTGCAGTATGTAACACACACAACCTTGTCACTACACACTCTGAGAAAATGGCAAAGTATGTAGATTTAGCTACAGAAATAAGAAGACAATGGCAGGTAGATACAGTTAAAATTGTACCGATTATTATATCTAGTACCGGTGTGGTACCAAAGACCCTTAAAACTAGCCTCACCACTCTCCACATGCCAACATTTACTCTAACACTAATACAAAAAGCAGTATTACTCAATACATGTCGTCTTACACGGAAATTCCTCACTTCATCCTCTTCATCATAACATTCATTTCTTCTCAACTAGCACACTTGGTGAATGCCCGTGTGTTAGTTTTATACCCCTTTACCGGGAGAGCAAATTGCAAAAAAGATATATAATAATAATAATAATAAAAAGGAGGCTACGTTCGGACGTGTGTAGCAGTCTTGGTCCACCATCAACATCATCGCTACCTGAGACACAAACTTCAGCTCCTGTTATACAATTAAATAACGGTAGCGATGATGTGATGAATACCAGTGCTACAAACGTAAGTACCCATTACAATGAACAGTTATTAAGGAGTGCTTTGGAGTGTGCCATGCGAGAATATCGATCTATGCCAGCACAATTTAGGCCACGTCTGCCACGTTTGCCCACACATAGAAAAAATATAGCTCTAGTGTGTGCCCTGGATTCGCTATTATCGGCTTATTTCGATAATAGCGAAGATCTCACTGATACGCACTCAGTTCTGTATTGCGGAGCCGTTGCAGCTTGTCGTATAGCAAATGTTACATTTCTGAATGATAACATTGTTATACGACCTAAACCAGCAGTGCCGGCTTGGCAAGTTAGAATTGAGCGTCGTATTTCTGAGACTAGGGCACTCATTGGCAAGCTTATTTGCTTCAGGTCGGGTAATACCCGCCCCAGAGTCATGCGATTTGTGACCCGGGCATTCTCGGGGACTAACATCAGACCACGAGATTTTATGGCCCGAGTCACAGAACGCATAGACTACCTGAAGCAGAAAATTTATGCGTGGGCAAATCGTGTACGTAGATACAAAAAAAGAGTAGATCGGTATTCTCAAAATCGCACATTCCAGAGAGACAAAAGATGGGTCTACAGAGATTGGGAGCGTCCTGACTCAGGTGGGAACAAGGTGCATCGACCAGATGATGATGCCACTACTTCATTCTGGCGCAACATCTGGTCGATGCCCGTTGGTCACACTGAGGGTGGTTGGATGCGAGATGTTGAACGTTTATGTGAGCCCATTAGAATCATGGAGCCAATAACTATAACACCAAATAATGTTTCTAGTGCAGTCCGTCTACTGCCGAATTGGAAGTCGGCGGGGCCAGACGGATTGCACAACTTTTGGCTCAAATGGTTTAAGAGCTCACATGAACGTTTGGCATCTCAATTCGAATCATGCCTAGAGTCAGGGTCGTTGCCAGATTTCGCCACTACTGGTGTGACCCATCTTTTGTTTAAGTCTGGTAGTGCCACTGATCCTAAAAGTTCCGTCTGAGTCCACCTGAGTATGCCAAAGGAGTACATCAAAACTGGCATGACCCAATCGTTATAGGCGCGCACCTTGTTACCACCTGATAAAAGACTTTTTAGTACTTTTTTCAAGCGGCCAAAGAAGCGCTCCTTCAACGATTGTTTCATACCAACTTCGCAGATGCCTAACGCCTGCGACATACCCAGGTATTTATATGTTTCGGTCGCGGAAAGACATCCAAGTTGTGTAGAATCTGAAAGTTCTACACCTTCAGATTCTATTATCCCGCCTCTATGTACATGCATGACCGCACATTTGTCAACACCAAACTCCATCCTGATAGAATTACTAAAAACTTCTGTTATCTTTAGTAATTCCGTCAGTTGCAGCTTGTTGGATGCAAATAGCTTCAAGTCATCCATGTAAAGGAGGTGGGATATAACTTGGCCATCTTTTCGCAACCGATAGCCTAACCCTGAATTCTCTAAGATAGTGCTCAGAGGATTCAGGGCTAGGCAAAACCATAATGGACTGAGACTGTCACCCTGGAATATACCCCGCTCAATCCTTATAGGCACGCTATTCCCACAAGCCTGTCGACATCCTGGATAGCACAAGACCGTCTTCCATTGACCCATACATGCCTTAATGAAGGCACATAGAGTTGTATCAATTTTGTACAACTCCAGTACCCTCAAAAGCCATGTATGCGGCACGGAGTCAAAAGCTTTCCTGTAGTCTATCCAACATGTCGCCAGGTTCTTGCGGTTACGGCGTGTCTGTTGGCTAATGGCCATATCAATTATTAGGAGCTCTTTAGTGCCACGAGACCCACTTCTACATCCATTCTGAGCGGTAGACAAGATGAAGCCCTGGATAGGAAAGTCCGTACGTTACTCACCACGTACCGAATGCATCATCCGCGTTCATCAGTGATGAGGTTGTACATACCGCGGAAGTGCGGGGGTCGTGGTTTACTTAATGCCAAGACCCTCCATAACCGTGAGGTGTGCAACCTCAGGGAATATTTCCTTCACGCTGACGTGGATGTGCATCGTGAAGTGGTTGCAGTTGACAACGGACTTACCCCGCTTGCTCTGGCTAAAGAGAATTGGCATAAACCTGTGATACAGAGTCTCAATGATCGTAAGGATATATGGATGAGAAAGGAGTTGCATGGTCGGTTTTATCGGGCCCTACATAGGCCAGATATAGATTTAATATCTTCTGTATCCTGGCTGCGATTCGGTGACCTCTTCGGAGAAACCGAAGGTTTTGTTTTTGCAATTACTGATGAAGTGGTGATGACTAATAATTACCGAAAGTATATCCTAAAGGATGGTACGGTTGACATATGTCGGGCATGTCACCGTCCCGGAGAATCCCTTAGGCATATTATTTCCGGTTGTTCTAGTCTAGCCAATAGTGAGTATTTGCATAGACACAATCAAGTAGCTAGGATTATCCATCAACAACTTGCTTTAAAGTATAACCTTATAGAATCAGAGGTACCGTATTATAGATATGTGCCTGACCCAGTTCTCGAAAGTGACCATATCACTTTGTACTGGGACCGATCTATTATCACTGACAGGACTATTATTGCAAATAGACCTGACATAGTGATAATAGATCGGCTAGAGCGCCTTGCAATAATAATTGATATCACTATTCCACATGACGACAATCTCGTGAAGGCTGAGATAGATAAACAAGCTAAGTATTTGGACTTGGCCCACGAGATTGTGGACATGTGGAGTATTGACTCAGCTATTATTGTGCCGATAGTGATCTCTGTGCATGGACTAATAGCCAAAAGCCTCGACCAACACCTTAAGAGGCTTGCGGTGGGCAGTTGGGTCAAGGGCTTGATGCAGAAGGCGGTTCTTCTAAACACGGCACGTATTGTGAGGAGGTTCCTGTCTCTGAAGTCCTGACCACCGGTAGCTTGGTCCCTGTACCCGATGCCGGTGGGGTACTATTTTTTATATTTTTAAATGTATATTTTTTATATGTATATTTAAAAATGTAATTTATATGTTGTATTTTAAAATAAAGAGAAATAATAATAATAATAAATATTCACGAACATCTCACACAACGCTATCTGATCCCAAAGTAAGCTAGGAATAACCTGCTTGTGTTAAGGGTATCAGACTACGGATATTAATACTTATATACTTTTAAATACATACATATTATACATAAAAACACCCAGACTCTTGAGACAAACATTTATGGGTCACACAAATATTTGTCTCCGGTGGGAATCGAACCCACGACCTCCAGCGCCGCAGGCGGTATCACTACCGACTGCGCCACAGAGGCAGTCATATATAAGTGTAGCTTTATGATTTTCGTCTATATTTTGCTTCAGGGACGTCTCGTTGTAATGTCCAACAGTAATCTGCTAGCATACGTGGACTCCACTTGCCTTGATATCGGTTTTCTATGGTAAAAATGTCTTGGTGGAATCTTTCACCGTGTTCATTACAGACGGCACCCAAATTTTCAGGAAAGAAATCTAAATGTAAATGAAGACAATGTATTTTCAACGACATATTACAGCCTAAAGCCTTATTAGTAGATAACAGCTCCACGACAATACTTATATAGTCACTTGATCGCTGATTTCCTAGAAAATTGGAAGTTACTTTCATGAAATATTCCCAAGCAGTGGCGGCTGTACCTTAAGTGCGCTCGTGCGGTGAACCACCAGTTCACAAGATATAAAAATTACAAAATTATAAGACATCTTTATTATTTAATTACCTACCATTAGGCATGTAAGTAACACCTATTCTTACAAAAACTTAAAACAAACAACATATATCTTATTGTGACGAAACAATTTAAGCTCTTTGCTACATGACTAAAGCCTAAATTCCCTGTAAAAAACATCGGCGTGCGTTTTCCCGAGCGCACGAGAACGGCCCATACAACTTGTACTATATCCGAGCTAGAACGCCTGGCGCGTGAGACAAAACATCGTTCATAGAAAATGTACCGAGCGATGAGTCTGATTTCGTGCGCCGCACGCGCTCGGGAAAACCGAACATTACCCAAGAGCACCCGATGTTTTGTTTGACGAAATTCAAATTCTCCCGGTATTGTTTCGCTGTATGTATGTGTCTGCGACGCGGTAAATATTTATTGTTTGATTTTTAAATTGTTAGTTTATCATTTGTTTTGATCTTAGTTCTATTCTATATTTCTTTTCTTTAATAAACAAATATTTATTTATTTATTATAGGAAAGAAAATATTGCTTGTAAAGTGTCTGGGGTGTGTTTACAAAACTTTTCAAAATAAACATACTGCATACATATGAATGCTTTTATCCCCGAACAGGTAGGCAGAGGCATAGTATACGCCCACGTTTCTCCTTTTGTTTTATCTCAGATTAAAATAATAACATTTTATGTCCCACGTAATAGGTAGGTGGCGAGCCTAATGCCGGGGTAAGGTTTGAAAATAAAGTTGATATAAAATTGGCGGGACCACCAAGGCTCTTATTAAATTTAAAACTAGAGAACAAGTAAAGTGCACCACCAGTTTGAGTACCCACCAGCCGCCACTGTTCCCAAGCTGATTTTTTCCGGTTTTTCTTTAAATATAATTATCTTTCGTCAATTGCCTGATTGGAGGGCCAACAAATATGCCCTCTTTAATTTTTGCCACACTCAAATTTTTCTTTCATAAGTAGGTATATAAAAAACCGTGCGTTCTGGCGTAGCGGTCCGATCGGAACTTTGAGGTGGTTCTGGTAAAGGTAGTTTTTTATTATAAAGGATCGGTCTTTTAGCCGGTGGCAGGTCAGGATACTTAATTTTACTTTTTGTTTTAATTTTAATACCTTTTGTATCAGTCAGACAAAAATAACAATCAGATGAGACAACTCGGAAAACGGAAAAAAACACGAAGCTCTTTAAATAATTAAATTTTCTTAATGCGAGAGTAAAACAAAAATGATTAATTTTCAATTTTGTGGGTAGTAGCTGTAACACAAAAACGAGACCTGATGAAATCAAAATAAATATGGTGATAACATGAGGGTAGGTAGGTAATTCAAAATTAGTAAGCCCTTTTCTTGTTACAAAATTTTGTTGACCAGTGATATTCATCTTTCTTAGGGTGTAGCACTTATTGAATACCTTGTACGGAAAATATAAGCAACAATGTCTAAATTTTTCAATTTACTTTCAGACCCTTCTGACAGGCAAAAACCATTCTGAGACCCCAGCATACAAATGCGTGTGATACAAAATCCAGGCATATATTAGCGTCATAAAACCATAATAAGCCCAGCCAGCCTTCGACTGACGTCATAATAGTTTATCATCAGACAGGCCGTATCATTTTATCACGTAAAATTAAAAAACGAAACAAAATAGTAATGCTCACTTGTACCAATCCATTTTCTCGTAGTCCTCATTGTTTTCGTCAGCTAACGGGTTCCATAGTATTAGCTGCAATAAGTAAAAGTGAAATATGTAATATTACATAATGTCTATGGAACTCATTACTTTACTTATTTCTATAGACACACTCACGCTATAAGTAGTCTCAGTCCAGTCAGCCAGGTGCGGTTTCAGTACAATATTCATAAACTTAGTTTTCTATAATCCTTCTTTTCTTTTAATATTTAGCTCCTGCAACTCAATAGGGGTGACCGAATACAGACCCGATGTGATGCAACGGTTTGGAGTCTGAAGGCATAAGAGAATAAAACTTGGCTAGCTAATACCCGCTCTAGCCAAGTTGGCCCCTGTGACGTTGCACTAGAGTCGAAGGGCGATTAAGCAACTTCTATGTAAGGCGCGGGGGATCAGCTGGGGATTCTTGGGTCGGTATGATAAATCCAGATGGAAATGGGTATTAACTTCATTGATATTATTAAGAACATACATACATTTGGTCACGCTTTTATCCCCGAAGGGGTAGGCAGAGGCATAGGCCCACATTTCATCTTTTTAGATTTGTATCATGTAATAGGTGGTGAGCCGTATTGATATGGACAGGGGCAGGTCGTGACTGCTCTCTGTCGAAATTTTTCTAGCTGTTCATTAAAGCGTTAAGGAACTTGGCTTTATGACTACCATTTAACTGGCAACCGGGATCAACGGCTTAACGTGCCTTCCGAAGTACAGAAACGCTCAAATAAATGTCACAAAGTGATGAAATGGATGGTCATGGCCATTAAGAAAATAGCTTATTGCAGTGATCGTTTACAGTACACCGAGTCCGCGGGGCCAGGAGCGCTACTATTAAATAGCACATTAAAATTTGTATAATTCAGG
Organism: Miltochrista miniata; assembly: GCA_933228765.1. NCBI lineage: Eukaryota > Metazoa > Arthropoda > Insecta > Lepidoptera > Erebidae > Miltochrista > Miltochrista miniata. The sequence goes on from OW121749.1 coordinate 7,813,151, forward strand.
TCGCTGACCCCGTCCGCACAGAAGTGACTATCTCACCTGGTGTCGCACATACGGCGCCAGCAGCTTCGGCAGACAGTCGGCCACGTACGCGTCGGCGTATAGAGCACGGGAACGAGCCCGCCAGCGCGCCAGGCGGCCACACACGCCCGCCACGTCGCGCCACGCCGGCAGCGCGTCCGCGAACAGGCCCGCTGCTTCCTGCTTGATGGCTTCTCGCTCTGCCACGTACTGGTGTAGATCCGCCGGCGGTAACTCGTCATCGGAAGAGTCGCCATCTCGATGTGGCAAGGTAGCACCGGCTGCGGCGGCAGCAGATTCGCGTTTGAGACGTCGAGCGCGTCTTCGGCCTTCACGTTCGGCAGTTCGACGTGTCTTTTCTTCGCTTTCTACTGGCTTGATGCTACCCGCTCGAGCTAAAAAGCGATGAGGACGATTTAAGATGAGATTGTAAGTTGGTTTGTTTTAATACTTTACCGAAAACTACTTAAATTTATTGTTAAAGTGAGAACGCCTTATGAGACACTTCACACGCATGAGGCCCTTAGATCATCTAACCACAGGATGAGCCTTACTTAAGCATTGTTTTCTGCCATTGCACATGACCATTTGGTCTTTTGGCTTTATGAAAAGCCTGTACATCAGTACATCATTTTATATGATTAAACTAGTACATTACATTGTAGTTGACTGTACAATAACAATTAACACACAACAGCCATTACGCGTTTGTCGATTAATAAATTTTTAAATGCAATGAAATTTTATATGTCTTTGTGTTTCCCCCTTCACTTGTATGAAAACTGGCAGAATATTTTTGTATGCGGTGGTTCGCAAAGGCTAGTCCCGTGTTATATGGTCTAAGATGAGGCCAGATCTGTCGGATAACCAATTTTTTTTCCGTTAGAGACTCTGATCAGTGGCGGCCGGTGGGTCCTCAAACTGGTGGTGCACTTTACTTGCTCTCTAGTTTTAAATTAAATATGAGCCTTGGTGGTCCCGCCAATTTTATATCAACTTTCTCAGCTCACCACCTATTACGTGGGACATAAAACTATAAAGTGAAACGTGGGCGCATACTATGCCTCTGCCTACCCCTTCGGGGATAAAGTCATGACTATACGTAATGTACCATGTATTTTGAAAAGCTTTGTATAGGTACTTAGATATTGTTTATGCTCATTTTACATACACCAAACACTTTTTGTTTATTAAGGAAAAGAAATATAGAATAGAACTAAGATCAAAATAAAAAAAACTATTAATTTAAAATTCAAACAATCAATAAAAAATATTTAACGCGTCACAGATATATTATGTACAGCGAAAGATTATTACCGGGAGAATTTGAATTTCGTCAAACAAAACCTCGAGTGCTCTCGGCACAGTCTCGGTAATCTGCGGTTTTCCCGATCGCGTGCGGCGCACGAAATCAGACTTATTGCTCGGTACATTTTCTATGAACGATGTTTTGTCTCACGCGCCAGGCGTATTAGCTCGGAACAGTACAAGTTGTATGGGCGGTCCTCGTGCACTCGGGAAAGCGCACGCCGATTTTTTTACTTGGAATTTAGGCTTCAGTATCTAGTGTAGCAAAGAGCTTAGGTACTTGTTTCGTCACAATTAGATATGTTATTTGTTTTAAGTTATTGTAAGAATAGGTGTTACTTACATAACTAATGGTAGGTGATTAAACAATAAAGATGTTGTAAAATTTTGTAATTTTAAATCTTTTGAACTGGTGGTTCACCGCACGAGCGCACTTAAGGTACAGCCGCCACTGACTCTGATCAGACCTGATTGACTCGTCAGACTGACAGAACTGGTTCAGAACCAGGGCCTGACGGAGGAAGCTACATCGAAACGGTGTCTTTTGACATCGCCAAAGCATTCAACACCTTGCCCTAGGAATAGCTGCGTTAGGGAGGAGATAATTTAACACTGAGTACCACCCTAACTCCATCGTACTTTGGGGCTGAAGTACCCGTAAGAATTTAAGCTCACTAGCGCTGGCTGGTGTCAGAATATCGCGAGGCAGCGTAAGGTGTCTCCCAGGGGCACGCCCTGGGTCCGCTATTGTGTAATACCGCTAACACGTGTTAATACTTACCGGCGAGTGCGAGCACGTCCTGCGCCTGGTCGCGCAGGTCGGCGCGGCGCCGCTCCACCAGCAGGTCGCAGCGGCGCCGGTGCAGCGCCAGCGCGCGCGCCTCTAGAGCCTCCAGCTGCGGCATCTGGACACGAGACAAGCATATATTGTGAACAGTGGAATGTGCGGGAATTATGCGAGGAAATAGGATGACTGATTCGCCCGGATGGTGAATATTAAGTCCAGCTGAGTGCAGCGCGCGCTCCGGCTGTGTCCAACACTACACACTACACACTACACACTACACAGACGCACCTTCTCGTCCAGACACTCGACGAGGTCGGTGAGGAAGCCCCGCACGGCCTGCGCGCGCCTGTACGCCGCGTCCAGCTGAGTGCAGCGCGCGCTCCGGCTGTGTCCAACACTACACACTACACACTACACACTACACACTACACAGACGCACCTTCTCGTCCAGACACTCGACGAGGTCGGTGAGGAAGCCCCGCACGGCCTGCGCGCGCCTGTACGCCGCGTCCAGCTGAGTGCAGCGCGCGCTCCGGCTGTGTCCAACACTACACACTACACACTACACACTACACAGACGCACCTTCTCGTCCAGACACTCGACGAGGTCGGTGAGGAAGCCCCGCACGGCCTGCGCGCGCCTGTACGCCGCGTCCAGCTGAGTGCAGCGCGCGCTCCGGCTGTGTCCAACACTACACACTACACACTACACACTACACACTACACAGACGCACCTTCTCGTCCAGACACTCGACGAGGTCGGTGAGGAAGCCCCGCACGGCCTGCGCGCGCCTGTACGCCGCGTCCAGCTGAGTGCAGCGCGCGCTCCGGCTGTGTCCAACACTACACACTACACACTACACACTACACACTACACAGACGCACCTTCTCGTCCAGACACTCGACGAGGTCGGTGAGGAAGCCCCGCACGGCCTGCGCGCGCCTGTACGCCGCGTCCAGCTGAGTGCAGCGCGCGCTCCGGCTGTGTCCAACACTACACACTACACACTACACACTACACACTACACAGACGCACCTTCTCGTCCAGACACTCGACGAGGTCGGTGAGGAAGCCCCGCACGGCCTGCGCGCGCCTGTACGCCGCGTCCAGCTGAGTGCAGCGCGCGCTCCGGCTGTGTCCAACACTACACACTACACACTACACACTACACACTACACAGACGCACCTTCTCGTCCAGACACTCGACGAGGTCGGTGAGGAAGCCCCGCACGGCCTGCGCGCGCCTGTACGCCGCGTCCAGCTGAGTGCAGCGCGCGCTCCGGCTGTGTCCAACACTACACACTACACACTACACACTACACAGACGCACCTTCTCGTCCAGACACTCGACGAGGTCGGTGAGGAAGCCCCGCACGGCCTGCGCGCGCCTGTACGCCGCGTCCAGCTGAGTGCAGCGCGCGCTCCGGCTGTGTCCAACACTACACACTACACACTACACACTACACAGACGCACCTTCTCGTCCAGACACTCGACGAGGTCGGTGAGGAAGCCCCGCACGGCCTGCGCGCGCCTGTACGCCGCGTCCAGCTGAGTGCAGCGCGCGCTCCGGCTGTGTCCAACACTACACACTACACACTACACACTACACACTACACAGACGCACCTTCTCGTCCAGACACTCGACGAGGTCGGTGAGGAAGCCCCGCACGGCCTGCGCGCGCCTGTACGCCGCGTCCAGCTGAGTGCAGCGCGCGCTCCGGCTGTGTCCAACACTACACACTACACACTACACACTACACAGACGCACCTTCTCGTCCAGACACTCGACGAGGTCGGTGAGGAAGCCCCGCACGGCCTGCGCGCGCCTGTACGCCGCGTCCAGCTGAGTGCAGCGCGCGCTCCGGCTGTGTCCAACACTACACACTACACACTACACACTACACAGACGCACCTTCTCGTCCAGACACTCGACGAGGTCGGTGAGGAAGCCCCGCACGGCCTGCGCGCGCCTGTACGCCGCGTCCAGCTGAGTGCAGCGCGCGCTCCGGCTGTGTCCAACACTACACACTACACACTACACACTACACAGACGCACCTTCTCGTCCAGACACTCGACGAGGTCGGTGAGGAAGCCCCGCACGGCCTGCGCGCGCCTGTACGCCGCGTCCAGCTGAGTGCAGCGCGCGCTCCGGCTGTGTCCAACACTACACACTACACACTACACACTACACACTACACAGACGCACCTTCTCGTCCAGACACTCGACGAGGTCGGTGAGGAAGCCCCGCACGGCCTGCGCGCGCCTGTACGCCGCGTCCAGCTGAGTGCAGCGCGCGCTCCGGCTGTGTCCAACACTACACACTACACACTACACACTACACACTACACAGACGCACCTTCTCGTCCAGACACTCGACGAGGTCGGTGAGGAAGCCCCGCACGGCCTGCGCGCGCCTGTACGCCGCGTCCAGCTGAGTGCAGCGCGCGCTCCGGCTGTGTCCAACACTACACACTACACACTACACACTACACAGACGCACCTTCTCGTCCAGACACTCGACGAGGTCGGTGAGGAAGCCCCGCACGGCCTGCGCGCGCCTGTACGCCGCGTCCAGCTGAGTGCAGCGCGCGCTCCGGCTGTGTCCAACACTACACACTACACACTACACACTACACACTACACAGACGCACCTTCTCGTCCAGACACTCGACGAGGTCGGTGAGGAAGCCCCGCACGGCCTGCGCGCGCCTGTACGCCGCGTCCAGCTGAGTGCAGCGCGCGCTCCGGCTGTGTCCAACACTACACACTACACACTACACACTACACACTACACAGACGCACCTTCTCGTCCAGACACTCGACGAGGTCGGTGAGGAAGCCCCGCACGGCCTGCGCGCGCCTGTACGCCGCGTCCAGCTGAGTGCAGCGCGCGCTCCGGCTGTGTCCAACACTACACACTACACACTACACACTACACACTACACAGACGCACCTTCTCGTCCAGACACTCGACGAGGTCGGTGAGGAAGCCCCGCACGGCCTGCGCGCGCCTGTACGCCGCGTCCAGCTGAGTGCAGCGCGCGCTCCGGCTGTGTCCAACACTACACACTACACACTACACACTACACACTACACAGACGCACCTTCTCGTCCAGACACTCGACGAGGTCGGTGAGGAAGCCCCGCACGGCCTGCGCGCGCCTGTACGCCGCGTCCAGCTGAGTGCAGCGCGCGCTCCGGCTGTGTCCAACACTACACACTACACACTACACACTACACACTACACAGACGCACCTTCTCGTCCAGACACTCGACGAGGTCGGTGAGGAAGCCCCGCACGGCCTGCGCGCGCCTGTACGCCGCGTCCAGCTGAGTGCAGCGCGCGCTCCGGCTGTGTCCAACACTACACACTACACACTACACACTACACACTACACAGACGCACCTTCTCGTCCAGACACTCGACGAGGTCGGTGAGGAAGCCCCGCACGGCCTGCGCGCGCCTGTACGCCGCGTCCAGCTGAGTGCAGCGCGCGCTCCGGCTGTCGCGAACACGCTCCGAGCCGAGCAGACGCTCGCGGACCACGCTGTGTGTCTGAAACGTCGTGTGGCGGTCCACGCGCAGCTCTTTTAATCTGGAACAAGATTGTACCTACTCTTATGGTGGATCCACAAAGGCCTTTGTGGATCCACTATTAGCAGGGTCATATACAAGACGACATATCTTATTAAAATATTAGATCGATTATAATGACTAACCAATACACAGTGTTGTGTCAAATCAAACCCAAATGTATGGTATATTTAAACCAGGGCGGACTCTTATTATTGTTGCCCATTATTGAATAACACTACTTGCACTGTTTCACAACATTTATCTACTTTACACCTAGCGGTGACGGTTTCAGCTTAAGGCATTTACAAATGCATTTAAAGGTACTAAATTTTTTTAAGGTAATACAGGGCAGCTGTAAAGTAAATAAATATTGTGGAACAATACCATTTAGTAGTACATAGTTATTCAATATGTGCAGCAGGTTCCACCAAGTGCCATCAATCAACCAAAGACTTCTATTTAAACTGAGGTAGACGCGCCGTATAGAGTACGGCGCGTCTACCTACAAACGAGATTTCAAAAGCAATCCTCAAACACATACATCGCTAAGACTACACTCACTTATAAATAATATTGACGTAATTGTCACCGCAATAGCAATATACAAATAGAACAAGAGTAGGTAAAAGAGAAGGCGTATGGACTCCGATTGCAAGCCAAGTACCTACTCTCGAAGTGTTGACTCATAACAGTGCGAGCAACGCTGCTAATTAGCTCAGTTTATAGGTTTCAAAAATCGGTGCGTAGGGCATGTCTACCTCAGTTTATATAGTAGTCTTTGCAATCAACAGTATTAATAATCGTATTGTGATCTATTTTATAGCGTTTGGGTTGAGAAACTTTTCAATCATGAACAATTTTTGGAACGAAGTTCCTTATGGCGCGTTGCGAAAGAGGGCTAGACGGAAAAAATATCACCAAAAGTTGGCACGACACTTTTGCTAGTGGTAGTGTTAGTGCTAGTGTTAGTGCTAGCCAGGGGAAGAACATGAACTCTACGAGCAACACCAAAGCAAATAGGAGTTTCGCTATGAAAAGTTTTTTGAAGTAAAACTTCTTTAGGCGCGACTAAGGAGTAACTCAGATTTTTGAAGTAAAACTTCTTTAGGCGCAACTAGGGAGTAATTCAGATTTTTGAAGAAAATCTTCTTTAGGCGCGTCTAGGGAGTAACTCAGATTTTTGAAGTAAAACACTTTAGGCGCGACTAGGGAGTAACTCAAGATTTTTGAAGTAAAACTTCTTTAGGCGCGACTAGGGATTAACTCAGATTTTTGAAGTAAAACTTCTGTAGGCACGACTAGGGAGTAACTCAGATTTTTGAAGTAAAATTATTTCTTTAGGCGCGACTAGGGAGTAACTCAGATTTTTGAAGAAAATCTTCTTTAGGTGCGTCTGGGGAGTAACTCAGATTTTTGAAGTAAAACACTTTAGGCGCGACTAGGGAGTAACTCAAGATTTTTGAAGTAAAACTTCTTTAGGCGCGAATAAGGAGTAAGTAAGTGGTAGGAAGTAGTAGTAAGTGGTAGTAAGTAGTAGTAAGTGGTAGTAAGTGGTAGTAAGCTGTAGTAGGCGGCAATAAGCGGTAGGAAGTGGTAGTATGTGGTAGTAAGTTTTAGGAAGTGGTAGTAAGAAGTAGTATGTGGTAGTAAGTTTTAGGAAGTGGTAGTAAGAAGTAGTATGTGGTAGAAAGTGGTAGTAAGTGTCAGTCAGTGGTAGTAAGTGGTAGTATGTGGTAATATGTAGTAGGAAGTGGTAGCAAGTGGTAGGAAGTAAGTAGTAAGTGGTAGTATGTGGTAATATGTGGTAGGAAGTGGTGGTAAGTGGTAGTAAGTGGTGGTAGTGGTAGTAGTAGTAAAAAAAATTACAATTCCTTCACTAATTAATCGAATGGAACTTCGTTCCATCCGGGTGTCCCTTGACACCTCTCAAGTTTTTGAAACGAAGTTCCTTATCGCGCGTTGCGAAAGGGGGCTAGACGGAAAAAAATATCACCAAAAGTAGGCACGACACTTTTGGTAGTGGTAGTGATAGTGGTAGTGGTAGTAGTGGTGCTAGCCAAGGGACGACATCAACTCTACGAGCAACACCAAAGCAAATAGGAGTTTCGCTCTGAAAAGTTTTTTGAAGTAAAACTTCTTTAGGCGCAACTAGGAAGTAACTCACATTTTTGAAGTAAAACTTCTTTGGGCGCGACTAGGGAGTAACTCAGATATTTGAAGTAAAACTTCTTTAGGCGCGTCTAGGGAGTCACTCAGATTTTTGAAGTAAAACTTCTTTAGGCGCTTCTAGGGAGCAACTCACATTTTTAAAGTAAAACTTCTTTAGGCGCGACTAGGGAGTAACTCAGATATTTGGAGTAAAACTTCTTTAGGTGCGACTAGGGAGTAACTCAGATTTTTGAAGTAAAACTTCTTTACGTGCGACTAGGGAGTAACTCAGTGGTAGTAAGTGGTAGTAAGTAGTAGTAAGTAGTAGTAAGTGGTATTAAGTGGTAGTAAGTGGTAGTATGTGGTAGTAAGTTGTAGGAAGTTGTAGTAAGAAGTAGTATGTGGTAGAAAGTGGTAGTAAGTGGTAGTATGTGGTAATATGTTGTAGAAAGTGGTAGTAAGTGGTAGTAAATGGTAGTAAGTGGTAGTAGTGGTAGTAAGTGGTAGTAAGTGGTAGTAAGTGGTAGTAAGTGGTAGTAGTGGTAGTAGTGGTAGTAGTGGTAGTAGTAGGTAGTAGTAGTAAAAAAAATATTACAATACCTTCACTAATTAATCGAAAGGAACTTCGTTCCATCCGGGTGTCCCTTGACACCTCTCAAGATTTGCTACAACAGAGTTACACAACTAGTATCAACCAAAGTAGGCAAGTACATTAACCGTTTTCAATGGTCATCATAGCCAAATGAATTAACACCTTTCAGATATTTGTTTCCGTGTTATGCGGGCCTTATAACTAAATTAAAAGAATCACTCACCGATTATGCAGTGCATTGACGAGTTCACTAGCAGAGGTAGGAGCCACCCTGTCGTCAGTGGCGAGCGGCCGCAAGTGTGCGGGCATGTCTGACTGAGCCGCCGGTAACGCCACGCTGAATGGATTCACTTCTATGGCGCCTTCGCCTGTATCATGACCATTGGAGATAAAAATTAGAAGTTAGGCGCAACACTCATTGGTCCTGGGTCCAAGACATGAACCAATGAGTGCGTCTCATCAGCGCTTGTTCAAGTCTTGAACCTATGAGTGCTTCGCCTAACTTCTGTTTAGATTGTAATGACGTTGAACTTCAAGGTCATTACAACCTATGCAGAGTCTTAAGACCTCACTGAAAACACACAAAGCTGTCATTTTAATCAAAATGCTAAGGGAGCGATACCCACGAGAAAGAGAGAGATTTACGGCAATATTATAATCGTACTGTATATATTTCTATACTGACTCTGTAAGTCACATATGGCATGACGATAATATAGCCGCGATTCTCTCGCTCGTGGAGACGGCTTCTTATATGACGGTTACCTTTTCTATTAAGCTTTCAACCCCTATGTAAATAACAGTAAAATAAAACTTGACCGAATAGTAATAATTAACATTCTCTTTTTAAATATTTTTTAAAAACTGTCTCCTCCTGTCTGTCTGTATGCAGATGGAAGGGCACCGTTTGGATTTAGTCGGCAAAAGTCCTCATGACGATTTCCACACAACAATAAACTATTTCGTATCTAGTCAATCGCAAATAATTAATGGAAAAATCATTGACATTATATAAATTGCATGGATGAATAAATTAACTTCCGTAATTAGGTCTAATATTATTGTATGAAAAGGCATGTCACGGAAGTTCTGTATTTCTATGTACCTATGTAACAACTTTATATGTACCTGTGACAAGCAATTAATAAATAAATTGAAATTGAAATTGAATAAACACACAAAGTAGTAATGTATTCATCAGACCGGTGATGTCGACGATGGCGGGCCGCGCCTTCTGCAGCTGCTGCGACGCCCACTCCTCGCCTTCGCTGTCCAGTTCCTCTTCGGACATGGCCGCTGTACCACCTGGGTATTCAAAATGTTGCTTTGAATAGAGTAAGTTTATTGTAACTTGATTGAGAAAATGAACAACCAATGTCTACGCGAATATAACTGTTTGTTTGTTACGTCTGAACCACTGAACCAATTCGCCTAAAATCTGGTACAAAGTTAGAATACAATTTAAGAAAGGATATAGGCTTACTTCATGTAAGAAACGAATACGGTAGAACCTCGCCAACCGGGTGCAGTTATAGGGATTAGTAAAGTACAATACAACAAAATTAATTTGTTCCCTAATACAGTATTTAGAGGTACTATACCATCTGACTCCTAAAACTAAATTCTTAGAAGTCCGTTAATTCGTCAATATGAGTTTCTAGTATCTAGGTCATCATTTGGGATTAGTGGCAATAGCCACTAATCCCAAATGCAATGCACACGTCAGAAGACACATCTCTGACGTGTTAATTTCGAAAATGATCAACCGAATATGAACAAAAATTCGAAAGTTTACCGGACCTAGTATTGTACCTTGTGGGACACCTGAGTATAAAGCAACTTTGATTTAAGAAGTTTGCATATTAGTTTACATATACATGCATTACTTCAACAATATTTTTCCTATTGCCTAAGTACAAGGAAAAAAGTTCTCAATGCCCACCCATTGCGCTGTAGTACTCCAATGTGTCCAGAAATAGGTTATGATCCACTTTATCAAAAGCAGAACTAAAGTCTAGAAATAGGTCTTTAAGCATAATATGTCGGCGACTTTAAGCATATGAATCATATGCTTAAAGTCACCGACCTATTTCTGAAATCACTTACTCCTGTTCGAGCCAAATTATTTCTGACATACTATTGAAGGTTATCATAAGTCTGCAATGAATTTTATTAGTTCCTCAAAAGTCTCTGAAACTGTAGGCAATGGGTTCTTCAGCATCGGGGTCCCTAGGTGGTTATGAGTACCTACATGATCGGAGGAATAGATGATTAATTGGTCAGCTTTTATCGAATGACTTCATTGCACGCATAATTGCAGCTAAGATAAAATGGTGCTACATACCTAAATATGGCTTTAAAATAACAAGTAAGCTGATGAGGCAGGACTATAAAACACGTGATCACAACTTGAGCAAAAGAATAAAGTGCACTGCGAGAATAAGTTGTAAGTAAATCTGAATGTAGTTTATAATAAAAATTTCGTATGTACCTAATTTGATTTCGGGAAGGTCTTCTGTTTTATTCTATGTTTATTTTTAGGTCTACTAGGTACCTAACACTAATTAGATTATAATTATAATGGTCAACATCACCCTGACGATCTTACTTTTGGACAAGCTGCAATACATGTCTTTACGTTAACAGAACTACTTACGTTTTGGTTTATCGTCGGGCATGTCCAGACCCCTGACGATAATCCTGCCTTCTTCCTCTTCATCATCACCGGAGCCGTCATCTCGCACCAGTCTGGAGCCCGGCCCCGGGTCCGCCTTCACGGGTATGTAGTCACCGCCAAGTTCACGAGCCTACGAGAAGTGAACTGCTATTGGATTACCAGGGTCTGACAGCTGCAGTGCTGCGGATATGGCTCGTCACAATCAACGGTAATGATTCTATTGTTACCACTAGTTTATGAGTATAATATGTATTAGATTTGATAGTAATATTTCTTCAAAAGACCAGTTATTCATACGATTTATCAAATTGAAATTTAAAGTGATTAGCCTCATCACACAGCCCTGCAATATGGCTAGGATAATAAGATAAATATGTACACAAACTGCATCTCATTATGTAGAACACAGATCGTGTTTTGCCACGAAGACAGTATGTCCAACTGTGCTATAACCGAAGCTATTTGATCTATTCACAAAACAGAAAATTTTTGGGCAACATCATCCATGAACAACGAGGCCAACTCGTGCAGTAGACCCTAAAAATCCAATCTGGAGACATCGACGCAGTTCCGGCGCCGGCAACTAGTCCCTCACCTCTCATACCTGCTGTCTGGTCTTGCGGGCGGCGTGGATGAGCGCCGCGTCGGGTATCCCGGGCTTGGCCAGCGCGGCCCGCACGGAGTCCGCGCGGTACTTGTGGAACCCTCGCGAATCTTCCTCCTCCTCCTCCTCCCCCCCACTTGACACGTCACCGCCGCCGTCCGCTGCCAGCGCCTCGCGTCCAGAAAGTATCAGACCTTCCAAGGTAACCTTCTTCTTTGTCTTCTTCTGGCCTTCCTGGATCTCTGTGTGGTCGTTTTTTGCCTATATTTAAAGTAGCATTATAGCATTATTGAAATCAAAATATGTCGTGTGTTATATTAGCAAATGTAATTCCTAAGATTTCTGAACTGTTAACCCCACCAGCTTAGCTAAATTGCTTGTAGTTGTAAATTGCTTCACGTCGGGCATCGAAATCAATTGGCGAGAAGCGAGAACACAAGCCTGATACTGCAACCGCTAGGTTACCATCGCTTTTATTTAAATCTTGAATTTAACCTACGCTGGGGCAGGAGCAGTGTCATAAGTTTATATCAAACTTAAATTCCAAAAAACTGTGGCCAGCGAATGCTTAATCTGTGTAAGGATTATTCATTAGGCGCTGTGTTATGAAATCAATCATCATTTACAGACATGATGCCTTAGTCAGTAAGCAGGTTTAACAAGAAATCACAATCTCGAAAATAACACACATTTATAGAGAAAGAATGGGTTACCTGGGTTTTCTAGATGTTTGGGATATAACTTTCCGTTAATACGGATATTACTGTTTTACTACACAGGAGAGGATACTTAAAATTACCTTCACCCTTCTTTATAAATTTTATATCAAAAGGTGTTGCCTTATGGAGTAGTTAGTTTGACTTAAAATGTGCTACATGATTTTGAAATAGTTTATGATACTGTTGCATAATAAGGGTTCTTATAACAGGAGCGTGTTTTTAAAAAATGAGCCGTAGGCGAGTTTTTTTATAGTATCACACGAGTGTTATAAGACCAAGTTATGTACAGTGTCATACACAAATTTATCTACTCTCATACTATATTACATAAAATAATATTGCAAATAAAACACTGAATATAACAACAAATTTTTCCATTCCATGAACTTGTGGTAACATTTATTTAATTTCAATGTAAAATGTTGGCGCCAAGGCGCAAACATCGATTGCGCATGCGCGTTTCTCTTTTTTTTTCCTTCCGAATCGGCGGCCGGCGCCGGCTGCGGAGGCACTACCTTTTTTTTAAAGTAGAGGTTCAACCTTCTTGGTCCAGCTGGAGGTTGTATAGGTGTATCGTTATGATTAAGTTATTTAATGATATAGGTATCATAATAAAACTTTTTTTTTGGTCTGTATGTAATGTTTGTCATAAGTTTTGATTTCATTTTTATAATCTTTGTATTATAGTATCAGAGTAGATAAAAAATTATTATGAGTTTTCATACAACATTGCATGAATTAAAACAAGAAACATTCAACACCCCACATAAAATCTATATTTTACAGAAAGGCCGAGCTGTAATGGTAACGAAGTTGTGCGTTGTCAGCTAGCTAGTAGTTACAACATATGATTATCATCCCTGGAGGTCAAGAGTCTACCTTACCTCATGTCCGTTACTGTCAAATTTGTTATTATCACTATCAGTGGTCACATCGCGTTTGTGCTTCTCCTTTTCCTTCTCTCGTCGCTTGGCCAATTTCTTACTTTGAGTGGACTTCTTCACCTTGAAGACTTCCCCTTCTTCCTCTGAAAAATAATAATGGCGTGGTTTACTATGGAATGTCACAGCATAGATATTCTTTATTAATATGACTCAGACGCTTGGCAAACACCAAGCAAACTGGTCTAAGAGTCCTTTAGTGGTTAATTAACTCTTGGCAAAACACCAAAGGCATTGAAAAGGAGTTTGGTACTTATTGTCTTAAAAAAGGTGATTCAGCCCTAACACGTAACAAGAAAACCCATAGAGGACCCAAGCCCCAGGCATTGCCAAACCACATTGCATGTAGCACAGTGAGCTGATGGCTCTGAAAGGATCTTGAGTAGCAAAGCAGAATGTTAGAGATGTAAGGTGAACTGACAACCTGGAAAAAAAGTAAGAGTCTGCTAGATATGGACAGCACAAGATCAAATGTTGTGGTGATCTTTGACAGAGGTCTAAGCTAAGCAGAGGGCAATATTCAGCTGAAAATGGTGATGATGAATCACAAGTTAAAAATTTATTCTCTCACTTTAATTTAGCATTACATATCATGGCTGAGGGTTGCAATTAATGGTTGAATATAGTAAAATCTTGAATTCAACCCACTCTGGGGCAGGAGCAGTTGTAGCCTAAAATTTGTGGAGGGGGACTAATAATAAGACCCTGGGCCTCTGTTCAGAGACAAAAACAAGGTCGGCAAAATTTCACAAAAAATGCACTAAATACATCAATGAGATGGTTGAGATTGGTGGTGGTGACCAGTTAAACCACTTAATTTTTAATATTGGGAGCATCTATAACTGCACAAACTGCATTAGGAAATAAGACATTGAAATGAACAGTGTATTGTATGGAGATGAAGAGGCAGCCTGCCTTTGCATTATATTAATGTGGAGAATCCTCAAACACATTGGTTCATCATCAAACAGAGCCTCAACATTTAAGGCTATTCAGCCAGTTTGAATACAGATAAGGGTACATTTTTTAAACTTGTGAATAGTAGAAATGCTAAAGGTAATAAGCTTTTACTATTATCAAACCAGAAAGTGTAAATTTACAGCTTCCCATAATACAATTCTGCCCCTTTTCATGAAATGACTCCTACAGCCTACAGAGTGGATGAAGGAAAAGCATGTTTAACTGCCAAAATGGGTTCAGAAAATAGGAAAAAACACATCAAAATATATTAGCTAATATTTTATATTTTTCCAGAGTTTAAGATCCATCAATTCTGGTACTTTGACACTAATCTGTCCCATTAGTTGCATTTGAGACATTTCTCAATTATCATGAGAAAGCTCATTTGCGGTTCCACCATGACTGAGCGGGCATATTAATGAGAACTGTGTGTGTGTGTTTTCTCACCGCCATGCCACAGTATTGACACTGTTTTCCAGCACTACAACCTACACATAATAATTGTTTATGCATATTATCATCTTTTCATCAATCGTTTCTTATACAGGAATGATTGATTATTTTTTGAACAATTGATTACAGGAACCAACGTCGTCAAAAAAATTTCATGCATATAGATGGCATATCATTATAATTATATTTCATGTACCTACAAAGTCAAATAAACCAATTTTTCAACCAGTCCAAGAAATTTCTTTTGTTCATTGAGAACAAACAGTTAAGTATATGGTGCAATTCATCTGCTCAGCTTGTGGTGGGAGCCGGCCTTTAGGACTTGTTTTGGTAAACTTTTTATAACATTGCGATCAAATGTTTACTAACGATGTTCATTAATGATATTTAACATTTTGTGTAGGAACACCATAACATTTCGGTTTCTTATCTTCAAGGAAACTTTTCAGGGTGTGTTAGACCCTCGCTTCATACTAAATGCAGGTTAATGGTTTACTGTCATGCAGTAATTAGTTTCAGTGCTGAACTTACTACTTATCATACTGAAAACCAGAGGTAAAAATGGTCCTTTAGTTACCTTCGTCAGCGAAGCTTAAAGATGGAGTGGTCTTATTAGCCTTAATTTCTTTTTTCTCATAGCTAATTACAGGGGGTGGCGGAGGTTCCGGCTCTCCATCCTCATCGTCGTCAGCACAAAACATACGACGCTGAATCTTCTTCGGTTTACGAAACATCGCGGTTTTTGAAAGTTTCAAGAGTCAATCCGTCACAACGTCTAGCACTACCAATAACACAATGAATAATCAAAGAGAATACAATACTGCGTAAGTAATGGCCCAAACAAGTTTAGGCCATAAAACCTATTGTCTGATCTGATCTTTGTATTTATAATATTTTTATTAAATTCTTATTTTCATAACCCTATTTCTAATGAGAAACAAACTTCATTTTAGCAAAGCAAGCATTTTAGGGTTGGGTAAAAAAAATCGATATATCAAAATATCGATATTTTTTCAGAAAATAATCGATATTTATAGGCGATATTTATTTTATCGATATATCGATTTTCGATATTTATTTTCGGATATCGAAAACGATATTATTTCTGTTCGAGAGATTCGTTAAACTGTCTGCACTTGTAGTTAAAATTTTAGCTACCAAAAGCGAAACAAATAAAAATACCCCCGACATGGTTATAACTTCACAACTTAATATAATACGCGACCTTATTATTCTTGGCCTGTTGAAAAAAGCTACTGAAGAAATAAGTAGTGCCAATTACGTGACGGAACGCTTAGCCATTCCTTTATTAAATTTAGTTTACTAAGAGGCCCCCGAGACGATCAATTTTTATTGTCATGCCTTGCCTTGCCTTTACGTGATTGAGATCTCACTTGAAGGATGAATTGACGATACTTGACGCCCATTGAAGATGCCGTCAAGTGTGGCTCGCACACTTGCCTTTTGGCCCTATTCGCTAGTAGTTTGCATCGGAGCGGAATCTTGAGCTACGGTGAAATTCACCGGTGATTTTGCGAACTCCGGTGATTCCCCAGAGATCTCCGGAGCATCGTGTCTTTATGTACCCTCTGTCCTGTCCTGTCTAATGTATGTCCCTCACCGGGAGCATTCGCGTGTAATGTAACATTACAGCGTCGAGCATTACAGCGGTGATGGAGGAGAACCGAGCATTGTAATGCGCAACTTGTAATGATAAAAGACGAGGTTATATCAGTGAAGGAGGAGAACGAAGCATTACAATGCGCGCCTTGTAATGATACAATCTTTACTAATATTATAAAGAGGAAAGATTTGATTTTTTGTTTGTTTGTTTGCATCGAATAGGCTCCGGAACTACTTTGAAAAATTCTTTCACTGTTGGGAAGCTACACTCTTTGCGGTAAACATAGGCATAAGCATATTTTATTCCCGTACCTATTCCCACGGAAACGGGAACTACGCGGTTGAAACCGCGTGACGTCCGCTAGTGTGTAATGTTTTGATACAACTTGTAACATTAATGCGCTTTGCGCACCTGGTAATGATACAATGTGTAATGTATTGATACAACTTGTAACATCAATGCACTTTTATTTGCGGCTGGCCGGCCGCACACTGGTCCGGATTTTAAAATAGGTAGACATACGACCTAAGATGTCAAATGCTATTGGGAATTTTTAAAGTGAAACTTCTTTATCGGCGTTCAAAAAAAATTTGCGTCACGTCACGTCACGTCACGATTTTTGGTTACGCGCCATCTTTGTTCTGTTCCCCACCACGGTGGATTCGAATTAAGAGTACTTTATCCAGGGATAGCATGTCATTTAAGGGTTTTTGGACGTTTGGACTTTTGGACTTTTGGGCTTTTGGACTTTTGGACTTTTGGATGGGACATTGGTACTTTGGGTCTTTGGGACTTTGGGACTTTGGGACTTTGGAACTTTGAGACTTTGGGACTTTTGAACTTTTGAACTTTTGGACTTTTGAACTTTTGAACTTTTGAATATTTGGACTTTGGGACTTTGGGACTTTGGGACTTTGGGACTTTGGGACTTTGGGACTTTGGGACTTTGGGACTTTGGGACTTTGGGACTTTGGGACTTTGGGACTTTGAGACTTTGGGACTTTGGGACTTTGGGACTTTGGGACTTTGGGACTTTGGGACTTTGGGACTTTGGGACTTTGGGACTTTGGGACTTTGGGACTTTGGGACTTTGGGACTTTGGGACTTTGGGACTTTGGGACTTTGGGACTTTGGGACTTTGGGACTTTGGGACTTTGGGACTTTGGGACTTTGGGACTTTGGGACTTTGGGACTTTGGGACTTTGGGACTTTGGGACTTTGGGACTTTGGGACTTTGGGACTTTGGGACTTTGGGACTTTGGGACTTTGGGACTTTGGGACTTTGGGACTTTGGGACTTTGGAACTTTGGAACTTTGGGACTTTGGGACTTTGGGACTTTGGGACTTTGGGACTTTGCGACTTTTGGACTTTTGGACTTTTGGCCTTTGGGACTTTGGAACTTTTGGACTTTTGGATGGGATCTTGGTACTTTGGGTCTTTGGGACTTTGGGACTTTGGAACTTTGGAACTTTGGGACTTTGGGACTTTGGGACTTTGGGACTTTGGGACTTTGGGACTTTGGGACTTTGGGACTTTGGGACTTTTGGACTTTTGGGCTTCTGGTCTTTTGGATGGGACCTTGGTACTTTGGGTCTTTGGGACTTTTGGACTTTTGGACTTTTAGACTTTTAGACTTTTAGACTTTGGGACTTTGGGACTTTGGGACTTTGGAACTTTGGGACTTTGGGACTTTGGGACTTTAGAACATTGGGACTTTGGGACTTTGGGACTTTGGGACTTTGGGACTGTGGGACTTTGGGACTTTGGGACTTTGGGACTTTTGGACTTTTGGACTTTTGCACTTTTGGACTCTTGGACTTTTGGACTTTTGGACTTTTGGACTTTTGTACTTTTGGACTTTTGGACTTTTGGACTTTTGGACTTTTGGACTTTTGGACTTTTGGACTTTTGGACTTTTGGACTTTTGGACTTTTGGACTTTTGGACTTTTGGACTTTTGGACATTTGGACTTTTGGACTTTTTGTACTTTTAGACTTTTAGACTTTGGGACTTTGGGACTTTGGGTTGAACTGGACAAGATTTTGTCCACCCCAATCGGACACTCTAGTAAGAGTAGCCTCGATTTCAGACACACGCTGTTCACGATTTTCCTCCACTGTGTCCCGAGAGATACCGGGGCGGCCCGTGTAACAAGTGTCCCCCGTACTGTCGTCCGCATAACAATGAATGCCGTCAATAGACAACATGTCATTGATATGCAGCAGAAACAGAGTAGGGGACAACACTGAGCCTTGCGGTACTCCAGCGTTTATAGCCATGCAGTCTGAACAGCTGCCGTCAACGACGGCCCTGATGCTTCTACCGGCCAAGAAGCTGGACACCCATCCGCATAATCTCTCGGGTAGTCCATATGAGGGCAGTTTCGTAAGAAGACCACGGTGCCAGACCCGGTCAAAGGCTTTAGAGATGTCGAGGCTCACAGCTAGAGCCTCGCTTGCTTGTGTCTGAAATCGAGGCTACTCTTACTAGAGTGTCCGATTGGGGTGGACAAAATCTTGTCCAGTTCAACCCTTCCAAGACACAAGCGTGTTTTTTCACCGCTAAGCAAACCCCAATTACTGTAGCGCCGCAATTTCAGGGCACGTCTCTTTCCATCTCCAAAAGTATAGGGATCCTTGGCGTTGACATCTCCAGTGACGTTCAGTTCCGTAGTCATTTGGAGGACAAGGCTAAGCTGGCGTCCAAGAAGCTAGGTGTGCTCAACAGGGCGCGGCGGTACTTCACTGCGGCGCAAACACTGCTTCTCTATAAGTCGCAAGTGCGGCCGCATATGGAGTACTGCTGTCACCTCTGGGCGGGAGCACCTGAATATCAGCTTCGTCCATTTGACTCGGTGCAAAGGCGAGCTGTAAGAATTGTCAACGATCCTGTACTTACAGCTGGTGTGGAACCTCTTCGCGACAGGAGAGACTTTGCCTCCTTATGCGTGTTAGTGTCCTTAGGTTGTGGAATGACCTCCCTGCCTCGGTTTTCCCAAACGCCTACAGTATGGGGTTCTTCAAAAGGGGTCTTAGAAGGTTTTTACAGGGTCGGCAGCGCGAGTGTGGCACCTCTGGTGTTGCAAACGTTCATAGGCTGCGGTGACCACCGGTCCTTCTGGTGGGCCGTATGCTTGTCTGCCACCTTAGTGGTATAAAAAAAAAAAAAAAAAAAAAAAAAACAATCGTATGTAGTCAGGAAACCACGTGAACCCTGAAATGGATATTCCAGGGCCCTAACTAGCTCTGGTCGCCAACCGTTGGTGACCCATTACCATTGCTCACGGGTAATTCAAGTACATATTCTAAAATATAACGAAATAACCAACTTGAATAGAGCTCTGCTTAGATAATAGTTCGCACGTATTGTCACCTCCCAGGTTATGATTGTAAGAAAATGAAGATTGATATGGTATTTTCGGCGCCCAGTACGTCTTTTGTGGCACAAGAATATTCTTTTTCTTCCGTTCCATCTCCGCTTTTTTTGCACACATTACCTCCTTACAAAACAAGGCGCCGGAGTTCCACCTATTGCACTATTGACCATAGCCAAAACTATGGTCTGTAGACTCTGTTGTGTAAGGTTAAAGCTCTTATAGCCAGTATGTCGTAGTTCCGTCCACCATGGGCAATCTGTCAGCATAACAATTGAGTCTGTACCATTGCAAGCAGTGAACTCCCAGAGAGATCTTGGAGTTACAATAACCAGCAACCTGAAATGGGATGAACACATAATAAATATAACTTGAGGCCAAGGCTCAAGGCTGCTAACTTGAGGACCATTGTCAGAAGTGGCCCTTAATCGCTAGATGCGCCACGGCTTTCCATCAGGCTAGTGGCGACGTCAATTTGGCGAGTTAAATATAAGAAAAAACCAAAAGTATTTTTAATTTAAGTTGTTTGATATATGTTATGTCATTAAGTTCAGAGCTTTTAACTTATCATGTTTGTGAAAAAAAAGTAGTTACAAAGAATTTTATGTTTAAATGTAATTTTTGATACATTTGAACCCTTTTTGAAATCTCTGGTGAATGATAAGCACTTACTCACTAAAACCGCACGTGCCCGATCACTCCACGGTCAGAAACCATGGGTAGGCCCTCAAAAGGATTTGCCAGGATTTCCCTTGACTACCATTGCGGCCTCTCCTAAGGGGTTAGTCTTTTTCTTTGACTGCCTCTGTGGCGCAGTCGATAGTGATACCGCCTGCGGCGCTGGAGGTCGTGGGTTCGATTCCCACCGGAGACAAATATTTGTGTGACCCATAAATGTTTGTCTCAGGAGTCTGGGTGTTTCTATGTATAATATGCATGAATTTAAAAAGTATATAAGTATTAATATCCGTGGTCTGATACCCATAACACAAGCAGGTTATTCCTAGCTTACTTTTGGATCAGATAGCATTGTTTGAAATGTCCGTGAATATTTATATTTATTTATTTATATTTTATATTATTATTTTATGTCTTTAGGGGTTGTTCGGGTGTTATCTCGCTTCTTGGGACGATCGGGGCGCGTAAATCTTCTGCACACACACTCACACATCTTCTCACATCACGCTGCTTTATTGAACCTGCTTTTGTAAGCAGAAGGTGAGCGGTGGTGGACGGTGAGCAGCCCCTTCGCTGTCCTAAGGCCCCCGGTCATGAAGGCCGATAGCTATAGACTGTCGTCCGCATAACAATGAATGCCGTCAATAGACAACATGTCATTGATATGCAGCAGAAACAGAGTAGGGGACAACACTGAGCCTTGCGGTACTCCAGCGTTTATAGCCATGCAGTCTGAACAGCTGCCGTCAACGACGGCCCTGATGCTTCTACCGGCCAAGAAGCTGGACACCCATATGAGGGCAGTTTCGTAAGAAGACCACGGTGGTCTTCTTACGAAACTGCCCTCATATGGACTACCCGAGAGATTATGCGGATGGGTGTCCAGCTTCTTGGCCGGTAGAAGCATCAGGGCCGTCGTTGACGGCAGCTGTTCAGACTGCATGGCTATAAACGCTTGAGTACCGCAAGGCTCAGTGTTGTCCCCTACTCTGTTTCTGCTGCATATCAATGACATGTGCCAGACCCGGTCAAAGGCTTTAGAGATGTCGAGGCTCACAGCTAGAGCCTCACCCTTACTCTCGATAGCCGCCGCCCATCGGTGTGTTAGGTACACAAGAAGATCGCCCGTCGAGCGACCGTGACGGAAACCGTACTGCCGGTCGCTGAGCAGGTCGTGTTCCTCAAGGTACCCCAGGAGCTGTGTATTAATTACACGCTCCATCACCTTGGATAAAAGGGAGGTGACGGCTATAGGCCTGTAATTGGCCGGGTCGGTTCTGTCACCCTTCTTGGGTACAGGATGTACATACGCAATCTTCCACGACGCCGGGACTTGTTGCATAGAATAGGAAAGTGTGAAAAGACGTGTAAGTACCGGACACAACTCTGGACCACAATGCTTAAGTACCACCGCGGGAATGCCGTCTGGCCCACTCGACTTATGAACGTCCAGAGATTGAAGCTCCCGCCGGACATTCCGCTGTGTAAATTTAACTTCCGGCATGGAAGTGCCACAACTCGGAATGCCCGGCGGTAAAGCACCTCCGTCGCTCATGGTCGAGTTAGAGGCAAAGAGATTACCCAAAAGGTCGGCTTTCTCCTTGGCACTCGGGGCCAAACTACCGTCGGGTTTAAGCAAGGGTGGTAATCCTGACCGACAGAAGTTTCCCTCGGCAGCTTTGGCAAGCGACCAAAATTCACGACTTCCTGAAGGGTAGCCTGCTAGCCGTTCGCCAATTCTGCCGACGAAATCGAACTTGGCCTTGACAATTGCTCTTTTACTGGACCTCGAGGCGGCATTTAATTTGCGTTTCACCTCAGAGATGTTTGGATCTGAATTTGCACGAGCCGTGGTCCAAGCTCTGTAGGTAGATTCCTTCTGTATTAGAGCTTCTCTGCAGAGCCGATTGAACCACGGTCGCTTTTTTGCACCTACAGGGATCCATCGGTTGGGAATGTAGCATTCCATACCCTCCAAGATCCCCTCAGCGACTGCTACAGCACAAGAATCCAGATCCTCTGAGGCAAAACAAAGCCGCCGCCACGGGTACGACGCATAGAACTCTCGCAGTCCATCCCAGTCTGCTGACTTGTAGTGCCACACATGTCGCCACTCCATGGGCCGAGGTGGTTCAGGCCTTGCGAGAGGCACATGCGTCCGAACGACACAGTGGTCCGACGATCCTAGCGGAGCATCCACCGAAACGTTGTATCCGTCCGGACGCGTTGTCAGCAGAAGGTTGTCGTTCTCCTTGTCTGGTATCCTTGTATGGGATTTAACCAGCTGGGAGAACCCATAGGTCAAGGCAAATTCGTGAGCAGCTTTTCCCGCAAAGTCGGTGGTCCGGGAGCCCAACCAGTCAACATGATGACCGTTGAAATCTCCCAAAACCACTATCTCAGCGGAGGGACACTGCTCAATCACCCTGTCAGTCGATTGCTGCAGGTGGTCATAAAGGCAAACTGTGTCCGTATTACCGCTGTGAGACCTATACACGCACGCGTAGATCCGGGTGTGGCCCCCGTGATCCACGCGCGCCCATAACGTAGACAGGTCCCTGTCTTCGAGGCTTGTAAGACGGCGACAGCAGACATCATCCCGGACGTACATACACACCCCGGCTTTCCGCCTGAAGTTGTACTCCAGCTTGAAGCCAGGGTACATCAAGTCAGATGTATCTTTCGGGCATGAGATCTGCGTCTCCGTCAAGAAAAAAAGGGTCGGCTTCGCAGTTTCAAGATGGTGGTGGACTACGTTGATGTTCGCGCGCATGCCTCTGATGTTGCAAAAGTCCACTTGAAGTGTGGACGCCGATGCCGCTGTGGATACCTTTTTATTTTTATTTTTTGCAGCCATGGTTGTTTTTTAAAAAAGGGGATTTAAGAAGGTTGTATAATAAAAAGAATCTTAGTTCGACATGCCCGTCTTGGCGATGTCTCGGGTGGGGTTAAGCTTTTGATCCGATCCAGGCACAAAAATGAACAGAGTAGTAGAGACATTAGTGTATAAGGGGGTTTTTAGTATTCTGAGTACGAATTTCAGGTTAATTTCGGAATCCAAAATAGACGTCGCACCACCGTTGTAAAATTTCATGTTGAATATCGTATAAGGGGTTTTTTAGTATGCTGAGTATGAATTTCGGGCTGAGCATGAATATCATGTGATTAGTACTTAGCATACCAAAAACCCCCTTAAACGATACCCATCAGGAAATTTTTGATCTCGGCGCGGCGGCCATATCGGATTGCAAAATTATCATGTGATTCGTACTCAACGTACCAAAAACCCCTTTAAACGATACCCATCCTGAAATTTTGTAATTTCGGCGCGGCGGCCATATTGGATTGCAAAATTATCATGTGATTCGTACTCAGCATACAAAAAACCCCCTTAAACGATACCCATCATGAAATTTTGTTATTTCGGCGCGGCGGCCATATTGGATTGCAAAATTATCATGTGATTCGTACTCAGCATACAAAAAACCCCCTTAAACGATACCCATCATGAAATTTTGTTATTTCGGCGCGGCGGCCATATTGGATTGCAAAATTATCATGTGATTCGTACTCAGCATACCAAAAACCCCCTTAAACGATACCCGTTATGAAATTTTGTGATTTAAGCGCGGCGGCCATATTGGATTGCAAAATTATCATGTGATTCGTAGTCGGCATACCAAAAAACCCCTTAAACGATACCCATCATGAAATTTTGTAATTACGGCGCGGCAGCCATTTTGGATTGCTAAATTATCAAGTGATTCGAACTCAGCATACGAAAATACCCCTTAAACGATACCCATCATGAAATTTTGTGTTCACGGCACGGTTACCACATTGGATGGCAAAATTATTATGTCATTCGTACTCAGCATACCAAAAACCCCGTAAACGATATCCATCATGAAATTTTGTAATTACGGTGTGGCGGCCATTTTGGATTTCTAAATTATCATGTGATTCGTACTCAGCATACCAAAAAACCCCGTAAACGATAATTATCATGAAATTTTGTGATTAGGACGTTATGACCATATTGGATTGCAAAACTATCATTTAATTCGTAATCAGCATACTAAAAAACCCCTAAAATGATACTCATCATGAAATTTTGTAATTACAGCCCGGTGGCCATATTGGATTGCAAAATTATCATGTAATTCGTACTCAGCGTACTAAAAAACCTCTAAAACGATACCCATCATGAAATTTTGTATTTACAGTCCGGTGGCCATATTGTTATGCTAAATTATCATGTAATTCGTACTCAGCGTACTAAAAAAACCCGTGAAACGATACCCATCATGAAATTTTGTAATTACAGTG
Organism: Miltochrista miniata; assembly: GCA_933228765.1. Classification (NCBI taxonomy): domain Eukaryota; kingdom Metazoa; phylum Arthropoda; class Insecta; order Lepidoptera; family Erebidae; genus Miltochrista; species Miltochrista miniata. The sequence goes on from OW121749.1 coordinate 7,837,944, forward strand.
CTTCAGCCATATTGGATTGCCGAATTTTCATGTAATTCGTACTCAGTAAACGGAAAAACCCCTTAGAGGCTTGGACTTTTTTTTTTGTTGAGAAGTTGATACTACGACGACCTTGAGATTTTACCTTCACACTAGGTCCAGCATACCATCTCATAGTATTGTCATTGTAGTGAAATAAGTATTCCAAGTTTAAGCTCAATCGGAGCATGAGAAGTGGTTTAAATCTTACTTGAGTTCCGTTCCAAAAAACTTCAAAAATCATGTTTGCTGCATTGGAGATCGGAGACCATAAATATTGATATTAATAATCTATTTTTAGTATTTTTATTGTTTAGCGCCAAAAGAATCACATAATCTGTAAAAAAAATTCGCTCTCCAGCTATCTACGTCCATGAGATACAGCCTCGTGATGGACAGACAGACAGATGGACGGCGAAGTCTCATAAATAGCGTTAAACATCGATTAAAAAGTTGAAATTCTTATAACCAATCGATTCTTAACAAAACATTTTCGGGTCTGAATAACCAAGCCACAAAACAATTAAAAAAAAAAGTGCTGACAAAACGTGCGATTCTTTTGCAGCAGTGTGCGCACCCATACTTGCGTTTGCGTTGCGGCACGGCAAACGGATCGGAACGCATCGGATCGCAAAGCAGTGGGCGCTCGCCCTTAGACGATTAACATAGACACAAACATAAATCAAATTAAGGTACGTGTTCAACTTATAACATGCCTTTTTCAATATTTACCGTGGCTTTAAAGTTAAGTGGCTTGTACTGTGGCTTTAAAGTATGTTTAAATTAAAACTATAAACATCTTTTACCCACATATATTTTTTATTACACTCGGTAAATGTTTCTTTCCGAGCATGAGTGACAATATTATGGAAATTATGTTCAGGTTATCCCTGCGTTGTGATAAAAAACAGTAAGAGTTTTAATATATTTGCAGATATAAGTTATTAATTACAATTTTCGGAAACACTAGTGTTATGAACATCGCCAGTACTAATAGTATGAATGAAAAACTTTAGGATGAATAATTTTAGGACGAGTGATCATTCGGCTTAGAAATCATTAGGAAGAACAATTTCGGGTAAAGAACTTTAGGTGAGCCAATATGGAGCCGTTTCTGTCTACCCCACAGGGAAAGAGGCGTGACTGTATTTACCCATGTATGTTGAATACGATGTCATACATAATACGTCATTTTCCCCACATTTCTTTCGCACCGCTCGCCACAGACAGGGAGTTCATCCTCACACTCGATCACTCTACGTCCGGAGCGTTCGAGCACGGATAGATCCGATAGGAGCTTTCTTCCGGACACGCTTAGGTTGTGGAATGATCACCCTGCCTCGGTTTCCCCAAACGCCTACGGTATGGAGTTCTTCAAAAGGGGTCTTAGAAGGTTTTTATAGGGTCGGCAGCGCGAGTGTGGCGCCTCTGGTGTCGCAAACGTTCATAGGCTGCGGTGACCGCCAGTCCTTCTGGTGGGCCGTATGCTTGTCTGTCACCTTAGGGGTATAAAATAAAAAAGATTACATACCTACTCGATAACCATTAGAATTTCAGACACCATTTACCAAGAGAGACTGAACCTTGGAATCATGCGGAGCATGGCCCCACACGGGGCCCCCTTAAGGACGGATTTCCGGAATGCCCGCAATGTGGCAAGATTATATAGCCCGCAGATGGCGATAGCCGTCAGGGTGATTTTAGGTAAACGCACGATCTCCGTTGAGGTGGCATATCTCCTAGCCGGGACCTGGATGCGAGGGCCCTTGCGTCAATACTTAAATGGCGCAAGGGAAATCATAGAGGCTTGGAAAATGCGACTTGAGCAACTAGGGTGGGGAAACAAGAATATCGGCCTTCATGCCCGGGGCGTGAGGGGGGGGGGAGTGTAGAGACTCAAAATTTTATTTTGCGCCCCCCCCTTGTGTTTTTTCTGTATCCGCCACTGGCTGATGGTCATATCGATTAAAAGGAGTTGCTTAGTGCCACGGGCCCCACTTTTACATCCATTTTGAGAGATTGATATTATCGAATGTTTTTCTATGTGTTTAGTAATTTTGACTCTCAAAATGGATGTTAAAAGTTTATATACTGTATTTCAATAGCTTTGCGCAAAAATGTAAACAAACACATTTGATCCTATAAATCCATAGTTACTTGCAATTGAGTATTCCAGTATCCAAGAGTCATACAGTGTTTTTACAATCATTTTGACACCAAATAACTTCTATATGATAGTTTATTTTCATTTAAAATACCTTATTCAGGATATTAAAAAAAAAATGTTTTGTCATACTATATTTTTCTACTCATCTGTCTTAGAGAACGCTTGTCAAAACATGACATGTTTACATTATTGCCAGATCGGGCAGGATTGGACTATAGACAGTTGGTAAACATGTAATGGGTTTATAATTTTTGGGATCCGTAGCACTACCAGATTTGACACGTTGACAGCTGGTTCAAGTTCCTGAAATACAGAAAGTAAACGGCCACGGTACGCAGTGAGGATAGCACCTAGCTCTGAAGCCGCAAAATATGCCCGCATGACGTTTTCATTAATTTCTTTAGTCCACTTCATGCGGTGCACATTACCACCGGCAGCGGGGGCCCTATTCGAGGCCGGTGGGCCTCGGGGTCCCAAGCTAGCTGGCGGCCGGCCTCTCCCCTGCCGACGTACAGGTAGTGGCGACGTCGGTGGGGAGAAATACTCGTCACTGCTACTGGTGGAGCTCGACATTTCGCAGGCAGGTAAAGCAGTATCCTTAGGGTGCGAAGTGGAGCCGCCTGACGAGTCCGGGGATGGTGTGAGTGCATTTTGTCTGCTTTTGACCCTAGTCAACATGATTTTTCCATTTAATTTGTATCCATTTTCGTGTTATTTTTCAATTGACATTTGCCTCTGTCATGTCATTATAATATTGTAGTATTTTTCCAAAATTTCCATAGTATTTCCATTGAATATTGAAATTATAGGTTCTATTACTTCTATTCTTGATTTTCTGAAATATTCATAGTAAATATTCGCTGTTTTATGAATAAAATTTAATAAAAAAATTTTACTTGAAAAAATATCTGCTGACTATGGTAGTGTTATTATTATTATTATTACATTAAAATAGTGCTCAGCCTAAAAAAGCTCATAAACGATACCCATCATGAAATTTTGTGATTACGGCGCGGCGGCCATATTGGATTGCAAAATTAACCTGAAATTCGTACTCAGCATACCAAAAAACCCCTTAAACGATATCCAACATGAAATTTCACAACAGTGGCACGGTGGCCATTTTGGATTGCAAAATTAACCCGAAATTCGTACTCAGCATACCAAAAAACCCCTTATACGGTATCCAACATGAAATTTTACAATGGTGGCGCGGCAGCCATTTTGGATTGCAAAATTAACCCGAAATTCGTACTTAGCATACCAAAAAACCCCTAATATGATATCCAATATGAAATTTGACAGCAGTGGCACGGCGGCCATTTTGGATTGCAATATTAACCTGAAATTCGTACTCAGCATACCAAAAAACCCCATAAACGATATCCAACATGAAAATTTACAACGGTGGTGGGGCGGCCTTTTTGGATTGCAAAATTAACCCAAAATTCGTACTCAGCATACCAAAAAACCCCTTATACGGTATCCAACATGAAATTTTACAATGGTGGCGCGGCAGCCATTTTGGATTGCAAAATTAACCCGAAATTCGTACTTAGCATACCAAAAAACCCCTTATATGATATCCAATATGAAATTTGACAGCAGTGGCACGGCGGCCATTTTGGATTGCAATATTAACCTGAAATTCGTACTCAGCATACCAAAAAACCCCGTAAACGATATCCAACATGAAATTTCACAACAGTGGCACGGTGGCCATTTTGGATTGCAAAATTAACCCGAAATTCGTACTCAGCATACCAAAAAACCCCTTATACGGTATCCAACATGAAATTTTACAATGGTGGCGCGGCAGCCATTTTGGATTGCAAAATTAACCCGAAATTCGTACTTAGCATACCAAAAAACCCCTTATATGATATCCAATATGAAATTTGACAGCAGTGGCACGGCGGCCATTTTGGATTGCAATATTAACCTGAAATTCGTACTCAGCATACCAAAAAACCCCATAAACGATATCCAACATGAAAATTTACAACGGTGGTGGGGCGGCCTTTTTGGATTGCAAAATTAACCCAAAATTCGTACTCAACATACCAAAAAACCCCTTATACGGTATCCAACATGAAATTTTACAACGGTGGCGCGGCAGCCATTTTGGATTGCAAAATTAACCTGAAATTCGTACTCAGCATGCCAAAAATCTCGTTATACGATAACAAACATGAAATTTTACAACGGTGGTGCGGCGGCCATATTGGATTGCAATATTAACCTGAAATTCGTACTCAGCATACCAAAAAACCCCATAAACGATAACCAACATGAAAATTTACAACGGTGGTGGGGCGGCCATCTTGGATTGCAAATTTAACCCGAAATTCGTACTCAGCATACCAAAAAACCCCTTAAACGATACCCATCAGGAAATTTTGTGATGACGGCGCGGCGGCCATATTGGATTGCAGAATTATCAACTGATTCGTACTCAGCATACCAAAAATCCCCTTAAACGATACCCATCATGATATTTTGTGATTACGGCGCAGCGGCCATATTGGATCGAAGCCGCGACCACTTGATTAAAAGACAGTATTTTTGCCTCCGAACCAAACAGGTCGTCTAATATATATATGTAAATTAGTATCTAAATAATATTGAATACATTCTTGGACGCTGATCGATTCCGCAACTTTTTTGAATTTGACGTTTTGAAGTTTTCCAATTGCAAAATAAATAAAAACTTGTCATTCCGGGGGTGCTTTTAGCGCCCGCCCCGCGCTTGGCCGCTCTCTACCCCCTCTGCTTACAGAGGGGCATCCGAGAGCGGACCGACGGAATCAGCACTTCCAACTCCATTAGGATTTAAGGGGGGGGGGGGGGGGGGCAGTCCATCAAGCCCCCCCGTGGAGAGTCCCGATGATGTAACGGGGCGACCCTTTGCCGGGCCGCAGTGATTTATCCACCGGCCTATCCTGCGACCCGGTTAAGGCGAGGCGGAACACCGCGGGGTTTAGTGGGTAGGACGGTACCATGTTGACCGCGAGTCCCACACAAAGCCGCCTTGCTACCCCGAAACAAGGCCGCGAAGTGCCTAATCTGCAGTCCCCGCGTCAAAAAATAAAATAAAAATAAAAACTTGTCAAGTCCCGTCAGTTCACATCAATCGAAAGTGCATCAAGTGCCGTTTTTTTTTTAATACGCTCTTTTCTACTTCAATTCCCATCAAACCGTAGATTTATTGATGATAGCGTCAAGTCTACGTGGTAAACGGTCAATAACTTGACTCAAGCACGTAGACTTGTCATGCCCAATTGACCGTGTCGGGTGCCCTTAAGTCACCAATCAATCAACTTCGTCGAACCTTACCAAAAATAAGCGACTATATTCGCTCAGAATATAGGCGTAGAGGACAACGTTCTCCAGATGTAAGGTCTGACCGAGCAACATCAGAAAAAACAAAGAAGTCATCAGTCTGGTGACTCTGGTGCAGACATGAGTATCTTTTAATTCTGAGATCAGCTACGCAAGAGGTCCCAACCTCTGGATCTGTGCCCAATGCGCTAAAGCAATATCTGGACCAACCACTTCTTGATAGGAAGTCAGATCCAATAAGGTTTTGGATGAATTAACGACATTTCACGCCGGTTCTTTCGAAGGGGTAGGCAGAAGCATATTATGTGCCCACATTTCACCTTTTTAGAATTTGTTCCCGTAAGCCGTATTGCCGTATTGATATGTTGAATATGTATATGTGTTGGTATGATGAATAAATAAAATAATAAATATATCGGATGTGTATTTTTATTTTTGATAATCAATTTTTTAACATTGCAAAATATATGTATAGGTAATCTTTTCTTTAGCAAAAAAATATCGATATATCGGAATATCGATATTTTTTTAAAATAATTATCGATACATTTGAAAAGTATCGATTCGATATATATCGATATATTTTTTCCATTTGCCCATCCCTACTTCATTTTACACTTTTTTTTTCTTCCGATGTCGATTAGCGATCTCGTCTGTGTATTTATCGTTATCGATATGTTTTCCGCCAAAGACTCATTTAATGCTTCCTCCACATTACTCGCGAAGTTGAACGAAGTTCGTCGGCGAAGTTGCCAGAGTCAAAGAAAATTTTTGACATAGGCCGAGGTGCCCCTATAGTACTCGTATCACCACACTATAGTACTCGTCCAACTTCGTTCAACTTCGCGAGTAATGTGGAGGAAGCTTTCTGCCTCATACAGATTCACGGCGAGACGCCTCGCCGAGAACAGGCGAGCGCTCTCGCGTCTCGCGAGACGCTAAACTACGCGAGACGCTATCTCGCTCTCGCGAGACGGGTGAGCAACGGATTATAGGGTCCCCACACGATTAATAGGCAATTGTCATGCCTCGTCAATATCATGTGTACATATCAAGGAACTTATACTTCTAACTGGAATGCTCACGTGCACATCAAAAGCGTTCCGGAAAAGGAAAGCTAGAAAAGGGGATGCTATCTCTTTCTACTAATGTGTCCATGCAGACGCTTCAGCTAGTGAGACAATATTTTCTTATTAAGTTGAAAGACGTAGGTACACAATAATAAAATAAATGATATCTATGGAACTTACAGTTATGTATGTTTTAATTAGGTCTTGCAGAAGACAATTTAATAATTTGACGAATTAAATGACTTGTAATAATTGACGTGAAATTTTTAAAATTAATGAATAAGATACTAGATCAGTTATTACCTATGTGGAGCCATTCTTACACTACCGGCTCGGTATGATGGCCGTTAAGTAGGTACGAAGAGAATTTGGCAGAGCTTGCTTGCTCTCTCTTTTACAAGGCCTTTTAGTACCACCTAATATCTACTACTTTTTCAACTCAACTACTAATGACTAGACCGTTTTACTCGGTCAATATCGTAACTTAGTTGATATGTCAAAAATTATAGCGTGCCGCACGTATAATTACGTATGACGGTTTAGGGGAGAGGGGCCGAACGTCTTATTTATCATTATCAAAAAGTCGGAAACCAAACTTATATTTTTGTTTAGATTCTTACGTATCAAATATTACGCAGCCAGGGTTGTAGGATGTCGGCCTATGCTTTTCATACTCAAAGGAAAGAGGGGATGGAAACTACGTAAAACCAACTATCGTATCATACAATCAAATAGGTATATGTATATATTTTTACCGAAGTATCTAACCCCTTTTTGCTTTCGGTAAGAATATTGGGAAAGAGAAATTTCATTCTACCTACACAAAAATCTCACATCAATTCAATTTCCTAGTAATTTAATACTTGTTCATTAGCGCTGGAGGTCCTGGGTTCGATTCCTGGGTCGGTACAAATGCTTGTGTGATCCACAAATGTTTATTTCGTAGTTAGGGTGTTTTCTATGTAAAATATGTATGTATTTAGAATTATATAAGTATGTATATCAGTCGTCTAGATTCCATAGCACAAGCTTGTTTTAGCTTAATTTGGGCTTCATCCACAAATATTTATTTTATATTTATTTTATTAAAAGTAAGTCCGATCTAGAACGTACCGTGTTGGCACCACAATGAATCTTCAGAGTTGCCATGCGTAATTTATGAGTTACTACCAATAGTTATTATTTTTCAAATAAATTTATTTTAAGTAACACCAATAATGTATGAAATATTGAAATAATAGAATTTTGAAGTTAAAACATTAATTATTATAATAAACATTAACGCGTATTGACCAGCACGTATGAAAACTGTTACCTCTGATCTGGTCTACTACTGGTCATAAAAACTACCGTCTGTTTCTTTTTATTACCACTTACAACACACTGCGTTGCAAGAAAGAGAAGAATCCCCTTATGTCGTTGTCCTGCTCGGGAACGTTTTTTACCTCTGACATGAAGTAATGCAATATAAACCGAATGATGTTGAAAATAAAGTTCAATTTTAATTTGTTTTTGTGATTTCGTCAGCATTCCAGTTAGAAGTATAAGTTCCTTGGTACATATACATCGATGCACACACACATGCAAAGAAATCACTGGCACTGAAACAACTTCAATTCATATAACAGACTTAACTCAATTTTGGGATTGGGATTGGGAGCCCATAACATTCTCATCGCTGCTCGGGTGTTCACGGGGGTACTCGCCGTGAATCTGTATGGGGCTTTATCAAGCACGTAAAATATCATGTGTACATATACGTCGATGCATGTGTGTGTGCATCGACGTATATACAATACACATGATATTTTACGTGCTTGACAATTGCCAATTGATCGTCTGTGGACCCCTTTTGTTTTGGTCGGAGACAAAAGTGAGGAGCGAGCAGTAAACGACCATAAACAATTTTTTTCTTCTGATTTTCTGACGTTTACTGATTTTTGTCCATTTTCTGTCATTCAGTTTTGTCCCGCACGGAGTTCAGTGCGTTTGGTCTTGGTAAGTTGTAAATAATTTTAAAATCGCAGTATATTTTATAAATCATGTCAATTTCCGTAACTTTAAAGAGCTCTTGTACACAATGTCATACAATTCTAACGTTATTGTTAATATTTCAACGGGATATGCGAAATGGATGACTTATCGTATTGACGTCTTCCACCTGGCAATTTGTTTCAGTCCTTAAATTTCTTCGAAGTCCCTATTCCACACGCCACGATGGGTAGGGAGGACAAGGCTTCTTGGAAGACTAAGTACTTCACCAAAATCATCGTAAGTATTTTCCAAATACAAAATCTAACCTTACAAATCTGCACTTCGCTGAACTAGGTCCTTATTTGTTGAAGCAATTTCTCTGTTATCAGCACTATTCCGTTGACCATTATTAGCTCATAAAGAGACATGAAAGAGAAATGTTTTAAAAGTGCATAACAAATTTCGTGTTTTGTTAGGCAAAAGCTAACCTCAAATCGTCTCCTATGTATTCAAAATAACATTTGCAAGTCATAATATACATTTAACTCTACTCATTTTCAAATTGGTATTTTTCTAGTAATCTTTTTTTAAAGGTGCCAACCCTGTAAGAAGTTTATTTAACCCTTTATTTCATTAATAATCACTTTTTTTCACAGCAACTTTTAGACGAGTACCCAAAATGTTTCATTGTGGGTGCAGACAATGTCGGGTCAACCCAGATGCAGCAGATCCGTATCTCCCTCCGAGGGTCTTCCATCGTGCTCATGGGTAAAAACACCATGATGCGCAAAGCCATCAGAGACCATCTTGACAACAACCAGGCACTTGAGAAGCTGCTCCCTCACATCAAGGGGAATGTTGGTTTTGTCTTCACTCGTGGAGACCTTGTTGATGTAAGTATAATATTCATTTACATTAAAATAAATTTTAATACAAGTAATAATTGTATAGTAAGATTTATGTCAGCTGCTTGTTAAATTTCAGCACCGTCTCATCAGCATTCAATTGGTTTTTTACCAATTTTAAATAGTAATTTTAGTAATGGCCTCTATCTCAATACTGTCTGTTCTAATACCAGCAAACCTCACATTAGTTTTCTGGCTTCGCTTTCAGACAAAATAAAATTACTTCAAATTTATCCTAGTGTGATCGTTCTACACCTGAATATTGCACTGGCATTTTGAAGGTACAAATATTAACAACCAAGACTTGAGGACTACAAGGATCTTATTTCACTTTTTCTTCATATTTGTTTACATTTTCCTATAAATGTATGTGGAATGATTCCAGGTTCGTGATAAATTGCTGGAGAACAAAGTGCGAGCTCCAGCGCGCCCTGGTGCTATTGCCCCGTTGTCTGTCGTAATCCCAGCCCATAACACCGGTCTGGGTCCCGAGAAGACTTCCTTCTTCCAGGCTCTCTCCATCCCTACTAAGATTTCTAAGGGTAAGATTTTTAAGATCACTCATTATTTGAAGGGTACAGGCAAAGAACAGGGAATGTCACAACTTTTATTTTTTCTGTTTTCTATTGAAATCAAATCTTTGACTATGGTAGTTTAGTTCCCAATCACTAACTTTTAAAAAAGTAAACATATGGCGCCAAAAAGGCGGTTTTGTTTATGACCTAAGCGAAAAGAACAAGGAATGTCCATGACATACCAGTAAAGAAGAAGGATAGTCCAATACAAAGTGAGTGACAGTTGTGAGGAGCTCAATAAAAACGTTAATACTTCTAAACTTTAAATTGCGTTTTTCTCAAAATCTATTCATTGGGACATTCCCTGTTCTTTTCCTGTACCCTTCATTTGTGGTAATGGACACAACACATTTATTGAAGAGCCTTTATTTTCTTTGAAGTAGCATTCAGTCAATAGCCATATTTTGAAGAAAAAATTAAAGCTGTAGTGTCTTATTTGTTGACAAGACTCATATTACAGGATTCCTAATAGATTTAGGCAGGAAGCTCCTGGAACTTGATGTACTAAAGCAAATCAATTCTTGCAGGTACTATTGAAATCATCAACGATGTCCACATCCTGAAGCCTGGTGACAAAGTGGGAGCTTCTGAGGCGACACTCCTTAACATGCTGAACATTTCACCGTTCTCATACGGTCTGGTTGTCAAGCAGGTTTGTATATTTTGACTTAATTTGATGAAGGGTTGCTTTATGTCTAAAAGAATACAGTTTATAGCCATTGTGATTGTAAAATGAGCGTCATTTTCATGACAATGCTACCAAATGAATAAAAGGCATTTTAATAACCAAAGTGTTGAGTATAGTTAGCATAAAAAATGTGCTTACTGATAATTTACCTTTGGTAAATTGAATGCTTATTAATTTTGTCCTGTGATTCTTCACTGGACTTGAAATTACATTGCAGACAATGCTTTTAAACAATCAGGATGTTTTTATCGAACTTTGTTAGATTATTTCTTATGAGAATGTTTATTTTTTAGGTTTATGACTCTGGTACCATCTTCGCCCCGGCAATCTTGGACATCAAGCCTGAGGATCTTCGTGAGAAGTTCATGGCTGGTGTTGCTAATGTAGCAGCTCTTTCGCTGGCTATTGGCTACCCAACCGTGGCTTCTGCTCCTCACTCCATCGCCAATGGTTTCAAGAACTTGCTGGCCCTCGCCGCTGTCACCGAGGTTGAATTTAAGGAGGCAGAGACTATCAAGGAGTACATCAAGGTACATTAATCTGAATTTTAATTCATATTCAACTAAATGCCAATGACTTCTAAACATTTAGATTTTGTGGCTAGATATTCTTCAGTTGAATGCCTGCAATAAAATCTCAAAATTGCCAGAGGACTGACTTTCCTATGCTATAAAGAGATGGGTGTAAAATCTATGGGTTAGGGGACATTCGTCCCACTATGGAACTGGCCCGAGTACCAGTTGCCCCCTCTCAAAATTTGATAGTGGTTAACTGGGCCCACATCTGTTTTGGTTCCAACCAAGTGAAGGGCGTTTAGGCGCAGAATGTCCAGTTCGCAAAATGTCCAATATTCATCATAACGTTGTCCATGTCCCAAAATGTCTCAATCCCACAATGTCCATATATATACCGGGTCCGGTGGGTTATAAAAAAAAATAACCACGAAGGCTACGGCGGGAGCTCCGCTCCGCTTCGCTCCCACCTTAGCCTTCTAACCTAACCTATCCGAGTCGAGGTGTTAACCACAATAAGTGAATGGTTAACACCCAGCGACTCAGAGTACCTCGACTCGGATAGGTTAGGTTAGAAGGCTAAGGTGGGAGCGAAGCGGAGCGGAGCTCCCGCCTTAGCCTTCGTGGTTATTTTTTTTATAACCCACCGGTATACCGGTCGCCCATCCATGGACCGGCCATGGTGAAAGTTGCTTACTACCGTGATTGTTTACAGAACACTGAGTCCGCGAGGCCACAAGCGCTTCTTGTAATTATTATATCATAACATAGATAATAACACATAGGCCACTTTTTATCCGGAGAATAAGTTCCCACGGGAAGAACAAATTTTACGCGGGCGAAGCTGCGGGCACCAGATAGTAATATAATATATAAGCCACCTTTCGCTTGGTTGGAACCAAAACAGATGTGGGCCCAGTTAACCACTATCAAATTTTGAGAGGGGGCAACTGGTACTCGGGCCAGTTCCATAGTGGGACGAATGTCCCCTAACCCAAATCTATACTGTCTAGGGTACTAGTGGGGGGAGGCAGTATTACACAAGCATCAGTCTTTCGCATGGGAAGGTTGCGTCTACCTTCACAGTCTGTCCTATTACCAGAGAACCTTACATTAGTTCTCTGGCTTCGCTTTCAGACAACATGAAATTCTTCAAATTTATCCTAGTGTGATTGTTCTACCTTTGAATATTGCACTGGCATTTTGGAGATACAAGTTTTTTTTGCAAAATGTGGTTCAAGTTTCATATTGAGTATCTGCCATTCATAGTCAGTAAAACATAGCTTTATTTGTAGGACAGTTGTATTTATGTAAACAAAAATACTTCATTTCAATGTCGTAAATAAATTCTGATAGATGCACACGTTATATTTACAGGCAGAGCTGTAACTATAAATAATGGTGGCTTTAAAAGAAAATTTCATTTTGTTTATATTAATAAAATACTGTCAGAGATCAAGCTATATTTTTCTCACAAATGGCACTAGATTGTGTATATTTGTATAATAAGATAATGTGTTGTCACAGGACCCGAGCAAGTTTGCAGCTGCCGCTGCCAGCGCGGCCCCTGCTGCCTCTGCCGCTGCGCCTGCAGCCGCCGCCGAGGAGAAGAAAGAAGAGAAGGAGGAGTCTGAGAGCGACGACGACATGGGCTTCGGTCTCTTCGACTAAGCCCGCACAGGCCACGGAGGGGCGGAGAGTATCCGGCGCGGTTCGTGTGCGGTCCTCGGGCGTGTGAGCTGCGTGCGCGCGCCGGCCTCGCTCTGCTGCAGCGTGGGGGACGGTCAGCACCGCCGGGGTGGACGCCCGTATGGCGGCAGGCTCGTCTCCTCATGGTTGCAATAAAAGCCCCTCATTGAATTTTAGTTGTTTTATTAGCTTAGATTTCATTTAATAAAATGGTCCATTAAACTGGCGAAATGCGAGCCTGCCTCGTGCATAGAGGATTTTCCGTATTTCAAATTAGGTATTTTAGTATTTGTTAGCGGCAACAGAAATACATCTGGGAAACTTCGTCACCGTCAGAATGGCAGGTTGCCTGTGACAAACGAGTCCCAAAGTATACTCAAAAATTGCTACATGATTGCTTATATTTGCTACACGTCTCCAAGAATTGCTACATAATAATACATTTTGAGAAACAAGCATAGTATTTTTGACCAGCGGCTGGTTGCCTTCGCGTTCAGTATGAAGGACGTAGAATTCCAAAACTTTTATTGCATGAATAATTGCTTCATTCACGAATTTCAGGTCTGAGCTTTATACGTACAGCAGGTAAGAAGATACAGCTTTGACTGAAAAAGTGCCTGATACATTGGAATAGCAACAATTTGTGTTACTGCAGCGTCATGTTCTAATCGTGCGGGCGCTAAAAATTATTTTGCTATTCCAATGTATCAGGCACTTCTTCAGTCAATGCTGTATCTTCTTACCTGATGCACGTATGAAACTCAAACCTGAAATTCGTGAATGAAGCAATTATTCATGCAATAAAAGTTTTGGAATAATGCGTCCTTCATGCTAAATGCGAAGGCAACCAGCCATCCAAACGTCAGGATCGCTGGTCAAAAAAATATTCTTGTTTCTCAAAATGTATTATATGTAGCAATTCTTGGAGACGTGTAGCAAATATAAGCAATCATGTAGCAATTTTTCAGTATACTTTGGGACTCGTTTGTCACAGGCAACCTGCCATTCTGACGGTGACGAAACTTCAACTCAAGCTATCACTGATCATCATGAGATACAATGTGGTGACAGATGTACAGCGGAGTCTTGGTGATAGGGCTTCCTGTTTTTATACCCTTTGGATACTATAACTCTGAAAAATATATAGATATGAGGTTTCAACTCTAACCACTGTGTACAGAGTTAAAGTTCCCGGGTTATGTGACCAAATGGAACGTTCAAAATGCGCTCGAAAATAGTTTTTTTGTAATTTTGCGAGTTTCATTAGTAAAAGAACAACACTTTTTAGTCGTCGGTTGTGCGCGCTAAAGCCCGACAGAAAAAAAATCTACACGCCCCGGCATGAGTGTTATCAGGGCGAGAAACAACTCTACGAGATGCGGACCCTAATGCGGGTTAGGTTTATTGCAGCGAGGACACATCGGTCCACATATTAGGTGGAGTAGCGCTGGCCTGGTCGTGGGCATGCTCCTGTTTGAGACCATGGTGCAAGCCATGATCTCCGACGGAGAAGCGAACCCAAGTGGGACACTGCCGACGCAGAGCGAGGGCGCGGCATATTCATCTTTGTTAAAGATTATCGACCTCTATAACTAAAGGCCTGGAGGGGTTATCTACTAGCTGTTCTTACAGAAACAGGCGGAAGACGGATGTGCGTTAGGACCACGGGTGTACAGCACGGAATCGAGCTGCTCCTCTACACAAAGATGGTACCTGCAGTGTACCTCAGTGTACCCTTAATGAAATCCGGTGTACTTCTTTTGATAAAAAAATATATAGTACAATGTGTACACCCGCCATCCTACAGTTAGGACTGCGGGTGTGCATTTTTCCCATCAGGAGATGCGTATTTTACATATGTTTTTTTTTGTAAATATGTGTACCTGCAGTGTACCTTAGTATACCATTAATGAAATTCAATTTACCTTCTCGGATAAAATATTATATAATTAAGTATGTACACCCGCCATTCTAAGTTTAGAACTGCGGGTGTACATTTTTTTTCTTAGCAAGCAGATGCATATTTAACTTTTTTTTTGGTTTTTTTATGCGTACCTACTGTGTACCTGCATACAAAAATATTAAATATAACTAACTAGCTGTTCCCCGCGGCTTTGACCGCGTAAATGTCGTTATCGCGTAAAATCATAACCCTCCTTTTGCGCAGTCGGTTAAAAAGTAGCCTATGTCCTTTCCAGGGCCTCGAACTATCTCTATACCAAATTTCATCTCAACCGATCCAGCTGTTTAGGAGTGAAAGCGTAACAGACAGACAGACAAACAGAGTTACTTTCGCATTTATAATATTAGTAGGGATATAGTAGTATTAGTACCACCATCTCTGGAAGTTTAAATTCCATGCTCAGACCACTCTGTTGCTGATAAAATGCTTTGAGTATATTATTTACCCGTCTGCGAAGAAGGAGGGTTATGTTTGTCTAGCCTAATAATGTATGTATACATATAGAGTGTATGTATGTATATTTTTACCCTTGCTTGAGGTACCCCGTTGTCTCAACATTTATTAATCGTATTTTCAACATCCCTACTAATATTATAAAATGCGTAAGTAACTCTGTCTGTCTATTACGCTTTCACGCCTAAACAGCTGGATCGATTGAGATGAAATTTGGTATAGAGATAGTTCGAGGCTCTGGAAAGGACATAGGCTACTTTTTAACCAACTGCGCAAAAGGAGGGTTATGATTTTACGCGATAACGACTTTTACGCGGTCGAAGCCGCGGGGAACAGCTAGTTAGTTATATTTAATATTTTTGTATGCAGGTACACAGTAGGTACGCATAAAAAAACCAAAAAAAAAGTTAAATATGCATCTGCTTGCTGAGAAAAAAAATGTACACCCGCAGTTCTAAACTTAGAATGGCGGGTGTACATACTTAATTATATAATATTTAATCCGAGAAGGTAAATTGAATTTCATTAATGGTATACTAAGGTACACTGCAGGTACACATATTTACAAAAAAAAACATATGGAAAATACGCATCTCCTGATGGGAAAAATGCACACCCGCAGTCCTAACTGTAGGATGGCGGGTGTACACATTGTACTATATATTTTTTTATCAAAAGAAGTACACCGAATTTCATTAAGGGTACACTGAGGTACACTGCAGGTACCATCTTTGTGTAGAGGAGCAGCTCGATTCCGTGCTGTACACCCGTGGTCCTAACGCACATGAAGACGGTGGGTGGCGTGACTTGTGAATTTACGCACGCCCCAAGTGTGTTAACACCTTAGACCATATAACACGGGACTAGCCTTTGCGAACCACCGCATACAAAAATATTCTGCCAGTTTTCATACAAGTGAAGGGGGAAACACAAAGACATATAAAATTTCATTGCATTTAAAAATGTATTAATCGACAAACGCGTAATGGCTGTTGTGTGTTAATTGTTATTGTACAGTCCACTACAATGAAATGTACTAGTTTAATCATATAAAATGATGTACTGATGTACAGGCTTTTTATAAAGCCAAAAGACCAAATGGTCATGTGCAATGGCAGAAAACAATGCTTAAGTAAGGCGCATCCTGTGGTTAGATGATTAAGGGTCCGTTCACACAGACCGGCTCGGAGAGCATCGGCGCGCACTTTTCTTTTCACACAGACCGGATCGTATACGCTCGGAGCCGGTCGGAGCGGAGCCACCAACTATTTCACACAGACCGGCTGAAAGCGGATGCGCTCGGAGCCGGTCGGATGCGCTCGGAGCCGGTCGGATACGCTCGGAGCCGGTCTGATGCGCTTGGAGCCGGTCGGATACGCTCGGAGCCGGTCGGATGCGCTCGCAGCCGGTCGGATTCATCGAGTGCATCGATTCACTACAAAGGCAGTACCAGTATTTCAAGTTTTGTTTTCGGTGTTAACGGGTGCTTTTCGGAACATGGTTTTAGATAGCTCCGATGAAGAAATATATTAATTTTTCATCAGTCACGTTTTCGTATAAGTGCACACAACTGTTCTGTTTAAATTGTGCTATCGAAATGGTGGTCGACGTGGAGCAGCGCGCACGCAATCGGAGCCGATCGGCTGCGCGAGCGGGAAAGAGCACGCAATCGGAGCCGATCGACTGCGCGAGCTAGAAAGAGCATGCAATCGGAGCCGAACGGCTGCGCGAACGCGAAAAGTACGCGATTGGAGCCGGTCAGCTCCTCTTATTATTTCACACCAAGCGCGTTCAAGCATTCTTACTGACAAAAGCAGTGCACATGCAAGAATAAACCTTACTTCAAATAATAAAAGCTCTGTTTTCGACGTGATAAGAATCTGCTCTGCTCTCCGAGCCGGTCTGTGTGAACGGACCCCTAAGGTTAACACCGATCAACAATATACAGTACAGTAGGTATATTGTTGATCGAAGGTTAATACCCGCCCGGATTCTTACGCGAGATCGGGGTTATAGTCAACTTTGTCGGGACTTCTGGGATATCTTTCCGAGGCGCGCCTGGTGGTAGCCAAAAAACCTGTCCGAGTAGGAACCGTGTGGATTTGTCGTCAAGAATAGCAAGTTTTGTCCTTTACGCATTTAAATTAATTTTCATTGATTTTTCCGATGCTAGTTTGTTTTTCCAGCTGCTCAATTGTTTAGTCACAGGTAGAAAATTAGCGACGAACAATTTTCTTACTCGAGGAGAAAAATGGTAGGTCTAGTCTAGGTCAACTGATTTAGGACGGGATGCGGGATCTAATTCGGATCCTCCTCGTGGTGTATCCGGGGCAAATTGTTTCTTGACCGCGGGCGTAAGGTAGGGGGCTCCCGCCCACCACGTGGTGGTGGTCCTTGTTCATGGGGGTGCCCTTTAAAGCACGCCCGCGCCATCCGCTTTATACCTCTTCTACTTACAGAAGGGCGCACGAGAGCAGTGGAGGTGCTGGCGTAGTCTTCAGCTCCTAAGGGTGCTTCGGGAAGCCGCCTATCTGACTTCGCCGAGGAGAGCCCCGGACGTACCGGGGCGCCCCTTGCCGGGTCGACGTGAATAATCCTTAGATATCCCTCGGCCCGGCCAAAGGGCGAAGAGGAACACAGCGGGGTTTAGTGGGTAGGACGGTCTCTTTTCGGGCCGGGTCCCAACACTGTGATGACGGCGCGTAAATACATTACCCGCGTCAAAAAGAAACTGATTTTCGGTTCTATTAACATAGCCAAGTATGATATTATAATCTGGTATAAAGCTAGCTATTAGTAGGTATGATCGTATTGGGCTTTTTTATTTTTGAATATTATTATTTGTATTGGACATTATTTTCTGACTGCCTCTGTGGCGCAGTCGGTAGTGATACCGCCTGCGGCGCTGGGGGTCGTGGGTTCGATTCCCACCGGAGACAAATATTTGTGTGACCCATAAATGTTTGTGTCAAGAGTCTGGGTGTTATATCCGTGTAAGTATTAATATCCGTGGTCTGATACCCATAACACAAGCATGTTATTCCTAGCTTACTTTGGGATCAGATAGCGTTGTGTGAGATGTCCGTGAATATTTATTTATTTATTCGTAGGTTTTATTATTATTATTTAACACTTTGATTTTTGAGATATTTCAAATCAATATTATCTTTCATACCCTCTCCCAAAGAAACTGCGCCAAACTATCCTAAAACCTTACCTAGGTAGGTACTCAGATTTTACCACACAAAATCCGTTGTACTACTACTGGTAGCATAGGGTGACATTGATAATAGAATCCATCAACGAACACTTCCGTGAATAGTCAACTTTTTTAACCGACTTCAAAATAGGAGGAGATTACTCAATTCGATCGTATGTAATTTTTACACTAAAAGTAAACAAATAAAAAAGCGCCTTTAGGGTAGTGTGGTTACAAGTTTTCGGCGGCTTTACCAGAATAAATTGCACTGTAGGCAAAAATAGCAACTAATATAATTCTGCTGCTGTCTACAACCAGAACAAAGTCTGAATTGGAAACCTATAGGTAGTTGGGTTTTAATAAAATACTTAGATCTACATACAGCTCTTTATTTAAATTTATATACCTACTAACATTATATTATTTGTATGCACGTTATGTACCTAACATTTAGAACCTTCATATAAGGAGAACCAAAAATTTAATATAAATATAGTGATATAAAAAACTTGCCAAGTGCGAGCCTGACTTGCGCACTGAGGGTTCTGTAACGAAAACGGCAAAATATCACATAAGTAGGTATTTGCTGTATGGGAGACAAACGTTATTTTTATTATTTGTGGTTATAGCGAGCGGCAACAGAAATAAGTACATTATCTGTGAAAATTTCATCTCTCTAGTTATCACGGTTCCTTAGATACACTCTCTAAAATCTGTGACGGACGACGAAGTCTCATGAATAGGGTTCCATTATTACCCTTTAGGCACGGAACTTAAGTACAATCGTATTAGGTACATGAAAATACCGAAAAGGGAGGGATTAAAGGTGGCTCCCATACAACAAACGTGACATTTTGCCGTTTTTTTATGGAAGCCTATGTGCGCGAATCCAACACGCAATTGGCCGGTTTTCTGTTTGCTATGGATTGTTTCGAATGGTTTCGATACTTTATTGGCGCCAACTGTAATAGAAACAACAGTATACCTAATAAATCTTAGCCTAAATTTGAATATTTTGTTTTTTTAATTAAGTACCTACTTGATAGGTTTATTTTTATTTGGCCATCCCAAAATTTACCGAGGCTACAAGTACAAAAAGGGTTCATTTTATAAAATAATCTCTTTTTAAATTACAATAACATTACATAGGTACCTAATTTATAACCTTTTTTTTAAACAATATTAAAGTTGATATTTCGAACTTACTTTAAAAAAATATACATATTATTATAATATAATAATATATAAATATACATATTACTAATGTCATATAAATATAATTCATTCTCAACAATAAATCGTATTATTTTTCTACATAATTTTGTCATACTTTAATAATAATACATTTAAGTAGTTACATACCTATCTCTATTAATAATGATAAAGTAAAAAGCTTCCGTCTAAAAATTGCTGTACCTGGTTCATCAATACTTCCAAAAATTATAAGTAGAAGTTTTAGTGCCGTAACATCGTGGTTATCCAACGCATCATGAATTTTTCAATTCGAGATTTCGAGGTTCCTTCATTAATCCTATGAATTTTGGCCAATTCTTGTTACGTAATAATATTTAAAATACCTATTTGCCTAGGTGGCATCAAGCAGATTGGCAGAAATAAAATATCACATGTCAGTGGAATTTAGGACTGATGTAGATGCAAATGCGTTTTTCGATAATCCAATATTCAACAACAATAAATTTGAAGCATTTATCACACTATTATGTCCAAGTTGGGTACGGGGAGGGGGTAGGTCCATGCTCTTGTCTACAGGGAGCACTACTATTTATAAGGCTCGCCGGCATAGCATCCATGTAGTATTTCTACGAATGTAAAAAGAAAAGCTCGCCAGCTAAAAAGAAAACACACAGCATGGGTTTCTACTCAATGGTCACACTTCCATGTCATACGAGCCATTCCAAATCCTAAACAACTGTAGGTTTAGACGTATTTCTAACTCCCGATGTGTGGTCAGGCTTACACATGACTAAACTGCTCTGTGGAAGAGGCATTGGGCAACACAAATGCAATCCTTAAGGGGGTTATTATTTATAAGAAGTACCACTACTAGCACTACACTATAGAATACAATGAATTGAATTAGAAAACAAACTTCTACCTAGCAATAACAGTGTGAAGTATCTAGCTTGCACTGGATACACATCAATAAGAAAGAGAAAGAAGCCCCACTGCAGTTTCAAGCATTTAATAGGCAACTGTGACAACAATCGCCACTTTAATGTTACCTACAAGCTTCTGGTGTCAGGCCTATTTGGACTTATGGAATGCAACTCTGGGGCTCTGCTAGCAACTCCATTATAGAGATCCTACAGGCATTTCAAAAATACCTCTGAAACCATATCCAAAGCACACTGGATCGAAAGGAATAAGGAGATCCACTACTATCTAAAAATGCCAACTTTCGGGAGAAGGTAATTAACAACAGCGAGAAATCTAGGGAAAGGCTAGAGGAACAATCTACTCAGGCTTTTTATTTTAAAGTTTGAAAAATAATCAAGCACGAAAATGTAAAACGCCAATTAGGAGATGGCAACTGCTCTATATTCAATGGAATTTTACCTTGTAAATTACAAACAATTGGCGATTACAAGTTCTATTCACCAATTGTTTCAACTTTAAAATGAAAAGGTTGCTTTTTCACGGGATTCAAGCGGGCAACCATATCTCGGTAGTCTCATCTAGCGGCTGACGAAGGCAGTCATCAGGCATGGCGGCTAACAGTAGGATCCTGTATTGCATTCAACAAGAACCAAGGCGTCATATAAGATCCTCAAACAAAAATATTTTCATTCATATATAATATCAACAATATAAGTACCTAGTAAACATTAATTACACTTTCTTATAAATAGGATTATATCTAACAATTATTATGCTAATACATACATAAATAACATGAATCTACATGCAACACAAACTATTCTGTATTGTTTGATATGATGCCCACGGCTACGTTCTATCATCGCACCGCTCGCCACAGACAGGGAGTTCATCCTCACACTCTGCGTCCGGTGCGTTCCAGCACGGTTAGATCCGATAGGTGTTTTCTTCCACGCACGCTTAGGTTGTGGAATGACCTCCCTGCCTCGGTTTTCCCAAACGCCTACAGTTTGGGGTTCTTCAAAGGGGGTCTTAGAAGGTTTTTACAGGGTCGGCAGCGCGAGTGTGGCACCTCTGGTGTTGCAAACGTTCATAGGCTGCGGTGACCACCGGTCCTTCTGGTGGGCCGTATGCTTGTCTGCCACCTTAGTTAGTATAAAAAAAAAAAGAAGAAAAAAATATTCATAACGATTTGTTTGGATTTCTTGACAAATCAAATATATTGTAAACCAACCTTTCTTTCTTTCAACCAAAATATACGACGAATGATAACATATTCATTATTTAGTATCATATCATGGGGCGACTTTCATTAATGGGAAGACAGTGACAATATAATAGACTACGCTTTTTATTTCAGTTTTAACGTTCTCATTCACTAAACGCCTCCTTTTTTTTTAGTTTTTTTGGTAGCCTACCCTTGCAGTGTGCAAACTGAAGAAGAAAAGGACTTATTATTTACTAGCTGATGCGCGCGGCTTCGCCCGCGTGAAATTTGGTCCCCGTTCCCGCTTCCCGTGGGAACATTTTCCCGGGATAAAAAGTAGCCTATGTGTTATTCCGGACTATACTCTATCCCTATACCAAATTTCAGCCAGATCCATTCAGTCGTTAGAGCGTGATTGAGTAACAAACATCCAAACATCTAAACATCCAAACATCTTCACAAACTTTCACATTTATAATATTAGTAGGATAAATGTCACCCCGTTAATCAAAGTCACCCCATGCTACCAACCAGTTCATAATTTGTACTGTGTAACGTTGTGAATGTTCTCATGAGTGCTGTCTTTTCTTTGGCAACGCCAGAGCAACTGCCTCATAGTATTTTTAATGTACTGACAATAACTCTATTTCGGTAGATAAACAGTCTAAGTGACCTCACAAAAACAATAAGTGCCTCACTAAGCAACACACTTGGAAAAAAGCTTAATTTTAATGAACAAAATTACTTATCACTCACTATAAAACACTTCCTCAAAAAAATCATTTAGTATACCTAAAAATTACAAACAGTATCATTCACATGTCTCAGTTGGTCCAGTCAAGGTCCAGTCAGTACATAATTCTGTTAGTATGCATGTGCATACTAATTAAAATAATTGTTATACTTACATTTGTAAGATATAGATTCGAGAATAGCTAAACTAATGAGATCAATCTCTGCGAGATCAGTAGGGGATAGTAGAATCCACTATTATCCAGTAATAAGGTATTCTACCTTTTAGGCGTAATTTGTTGTGACCGTCAGTGTTAAAGAAAAAAAATTAAGACATATCCTTTAGGCACAATTTAAATGCTCCATCGGAGTCAACATAACGTACTATATTTGTTGACAGTCCACTGCGCAGCCTTGTTCTAGTATAGTCGATAAACACTAGGCCATTTGTAAAGCTGAATTTTCTGTACGTCGAAATTTCCTTCAAATTGTCCATCAATTCTATAATATACCAGCATATAATTCCACTTACAGATCCATCGTTTATGACTGCTGTGTTTATCATCTCCGATTCTTGAGGACTGGTAACAATTCCAAGATTCACCGGTTGTGTTAGCGGAGTGTATTCCAGATGATTGAAATCAATGCAGAAATTCTGTGTAACCTGGAACTTGCTCATATATCTGTCTATGTTAAAGTTGCTAACATTCTCATTAAATATTCTGTTGTTTATATCTAGCCAGGAACTGTATACAACCTGTCCCATCAATTTCACAGATGCTGGCAGAAATAGGCCACCTTCGATAAGGTGTTTCTCTTTCAAGTTTTTAGCTAGGTCTTTAGAATTTTGGTCAATCTCTCCACATACCTCAAAGAGGTGACAGAATATAGCATGATACTTCTCATCTTTGAACACATCCGTGGACCAAATATCTCCATCCAGTATGGTAACCTTTGACATAGGTATATTGTTGGCCTCGAATACTTTTAAGAAGAAACATTTGTCTAGGTCTGATTTAGCATAACATATCAGTGACTCTATGCCACGCTTCAGAAGTTGTAGACCAAACATAGGAAATGGGCACAAATCAACTACATTAATTTGAGACATTTCTGTCATTTGCCCCAAATATACAGAAGCCATACCAATGCATCCAGATATCATATTCATATACTCAATGTCATTTAGGAAACGAAGAGTTCCTAGTGTGATTCTAGTAATACTACATTCAAATTCAGGTAACATTGTCATTTTACCTCCATTGAACAAAAATTGTACATCAATAACTTCATTTTCTTTTACTAACTTTGGTAAGTTATCATAAAAGACAGCTTGCTGCCAAGCATTAGCCCTTTGCTTTGATCTGGGGTCGGTGGTTATAGTTAATGTGTCAGTCAAATATAGATTGAACCAACCAATATATGTATTGATCTCACCATCTAGTAAAGTCTTTACCTTAATTTCATATGGCTTAGTGCAATTCAATGTTTCCAGAATTTCCTGGGGTTTGTTCAAATCAACAGCGACAACAGATGTGGGTTCAGTCATATACTTTATATCATCACCATAGAGATGCACATCTTCACAATCATAGGGCTCATTTTCTGTATCTAGATGAACATTCATTTCAGAAATATTCAGAATTGTCTTTATAGATGGACTCAATTGAAAAGTCCCAGCTAGGAAATCACACTTGGCACCCGTGATAAAGAATTCAACCTTGTATGGTATTACTCTGGCAACACTGTTTAGCAAATATTCCCAAGCATGGGACAGAGTTTGCAGAATATGCTCTCCAAACAGACCTGCATCAAACATCTCTGTGACCAGTAAAGATCGCTTACCTCCTATATCCCTGTAATTTAATGTTGTTGACAGTCTGTTTAGAATGACTATCAATTCATACCCATGTTCCCGAGTTATAAGATCAGCCAGTTTGGCCATGCTTGCTGAGCTGTCACAAGCCGTTGCCATCAGAGGCTTACACTCACTGGCATACATACTTAGTAGGCCAGTGCCAGTCCCAATATCCAAAACAGTATCTTTTAAGGGGATTAGAACCTGATGAATTGCTGCCCTGTATGTTTCATTCCGGATCTTGTCATTCAACATTCTGAAATGCCATCGTTCAACAAGAAAGTTTTTGACAGAGTTCAAATTTTTTTCTGCTTCCACCATTCCGGAGTCCAACTGCAGAGCTCTATGGAAGTAAGACCAAGATTCTTCATAAAAGGCGTATTTGAAGAGATATTTGCCAATTTCGTTGATAAAATAAACATTATCTGGAAATGTTTCTAGAGTTCGAACAAAATTAATAAAGATATCTTCCATTTTATCAGTTGCCACCAGGACTTCATTTAACTGGTTAATCACTATACGAAATTCAGGTTCATGAGATGTTTTCAATTCGGGACATTTATCAAAAGCCATCATGTATAAATCATATGATTTGCTGTAAGATCCACTAACTGACAACTGTCGAGCTGTTGTAATATATTCGCGAGCAATATCTTCCATGTCTGCTGTTGTATCAGCTTCGGCTTATTGACCTTGTTAATTTACACTGGACCAACTTATTGTAGGCCTCGAAACAACAAATAATATACTAGGACTAAGCACGTAATGCGAGTTATTATCCCACCTAGTACACTGTGCAGTATGATTTATATGATAAAACAATTCAAAAACAAAACATTTCACTTCCTTCCTGATTCACACTTATAAGCACATAAGCACATAATCACAGAAGTATTGTACAGACAGAACACTGGCTCCGTTTTAAATGTAAAAATAGTACTCAGTGCCTGCTCCTATTCATAGGTCACTGGAAAAAACATTATATAAACGCCTGCGGTGTGACAGACAAGACGACCATAAAAGTGTTCTGTGAAGACGACATACAAACACAAACAAACAAAACAAAGACAAATCTAAATCAATATGTTACCTTTTTAAATAGTGTTTCTGGCATGGATGGAAAAGCTTTTGTACTTTTTCTAGAGCTAGAACCTTTACTCTTTGGCTAGAACTTGGAAGATATGAACAAAAAGCTTTGACTATTTAACTAACTGTGTTAACTAATTAACTAACTGTGTTAGATGGTCTAAGCTTTTTCCAGAGGTATTTAATAGGCCAAAAATCTTAAATTGCTTCTCCTGTAAAATTTAGTTATTTCGTTTAGTTACGGTTTCGAAATGAAGGTGCGATATGTTACAATAAAGGAAGTTTATGTAAAATATGTTTTTCACTCACTATCTAAAAAAACAGTCTATTGAGAACCCCTACTTTTTTTGAAGTTCGTTGGTGGACCAGAAAGAACTCACTAAAAGTGTTCTGTGAGAACCCAGAACCGAATATTGTTAGGATCAAGTACTTACTTGATCCTAGGAATAATCCCATCCCATTTACAGAAACTAGAATTTTTATAACCAACTACAAAAAATGGAAGAGCTTCTCAATTGACTGTTTTTCTTTTCTTCAGATAGTTAGTAAGCTTTACAATAAAAACATATTTTATTTGGTCTTCCTTTTATTTAGATGGTTTAAGACTTGGCGTCACGCTTTGCGCTCCACATCGATAGGCAAAGAAAATTTTTGACGAAGTAGGCCGAGGTGCCTCTCTACCTT
This sequence comes from Miltochrista miniata, assembly GCA_933228765.1. Lineage (NCBI taxonomy): Eukaryota > Metazoa > Arthropoda > Insecta > Lepidoptera > Erebidae > Miltochrista > Miltochrista miniata. The sequence goes on from OW121749.1 coordinate 7,864,184, forward strand.
CTCGTACCTACTCGTCCAACTTCGTTCAATTTCGCGAGTAATGTGGAGGAAGCATAAGAGCGCAGGCCGCTTCTCACGCCACGCACGCTGCCTCGCTGCTGCGCTGAATGACATCATTCGCCGTGCTCTTGCCACCGCCAATGTGCCTGCGCTCCTAGAGCCAAACGGCGTTTTCAGGGACGATGGCAAGAGACCGGATGGTATAACTTTAATACCGTGGGAGATGGTCGGGTGCTGCAGACCAGCACCCGACCATCTCCCACGGTATTAAAGATGCAATGAGGATGCAACTTGTCGCACCTACATTTCGAAACCGTTACTAAACAAAATAACTACAGTTTGTCTATAAAGTCGTGAAATGAATGTTTGAGGAACTAAAAATAGTTATGTGTGTGGCAACACTGGCAACACGAAACATAAGTACGTCAGTTGTCAATGCTATCGTCGAATTTCGTTTACTCTCTCATGTAACTTTAATGTTTGGATTAAACTGCAACAAATTGAAACCAAACTACGCATAAAGGTTTGAGAAATGAGTAAAGAAAATCGGAGTGGTGCGCAGGAAGTGATTTTTAAAGTTTTCCAGTGATGTTTCGCGGAGTACCAAGCTAGACAATTGTTGTGGGATTTTGAGGATGTTTATGAGCGAACAGCATCTTTGGTGGGTATGTAATCGTGTTATTGTTTGTTTTGAATCTGTCTGAAGTTACAAATTTACTGAATTTACGATTTGGAGACAAAAAAGGCATTGTTTACATTGGATATTTTTAGGTTAGAATCTTAAACTTACAATCTACCTATAATGTAAGTCAGTGGTTAGAATAACATTGTTAGTAGGTTATTTTATACATTGAAATATTAAATACCTAGAAACCGTATCGCCTCGTGATCACTGCAACAAAAACTGTCGTACTAACGCATGCTTGTGTGCGTGAGCGTACTGTCTTACACACGCCTTGCGTCAGTGTGTAGTGACGCCGGCTAAAGAAACTTCCCATTTTTTTCGGGAAACTAATCATGCTAAAGTTTTGTTCTCAAGTGATCAAAAAATTGAAATAATTTATAAAATGGAATTGTAATGTCTATCTGTATGATTTAATTAGACATTTTAGATGTTTCTAGATACGCGGAAACGTGTCCGGCCAAGTTATGTAAAAGAAACTGGCGATATTTACGTTAAGAGCTCTTTATAGCCCTCTACAAATTGAAACGTATTATCGCGAAAGATATATAAAAAGTATAGATACGTTACCCACACTGCGCACACATACACATGCGTTTTTTCTCAACATGGTCCCGCCATTAAGGCAATAAGTGTAAGAATTTAGTACGAATTTCGGGTTATTTTAGAGATCCAATATGGCCGCCGCGCCGTTATCACAAAATTTCGTAATGGGTATCGTTTTAGGGGTTTTTTGGTATGCTGAGTACGAATTTTATGATAATTTTGCAATCCAAAATGGCCGCCGCGCCACTATCAGAAAATTTCATGATGGGTATCGTTTAAGGGGATTTTTGGTATGCTGAGTACGAATTTTATGATAATTTTGCAATCCAAAATGGCCGCCGCGTCCAAATCACAAAATTTCATGATGGGTATCATTTAAGGGGTTTTTTGGTATGCTGAGTACGAATTTCGGGTTATTTTAGAGATCCAATATGACCGCCGCGCCGTTATCACAAAATTTCATGATGGGTATCGTTAAAGGGGTTTTTTGGTATGCTGAGTACGAATTTCGGGTTATTTTAGAGATCCAATGTGGCCGCCGTGCCGTTATCACAAAATTTCATGATGGGTATCGTTTTAGGGGTTTTTTGGTACGCTGAGTACGAAAATACGGTATCCAACATGAAATTTTACAACGGTGGTGCGGCGGCCATTTTGGATTGCAAAATTAACTCGAAATTCGTACTCAGCATACCAAAAAACCCCTTATACGATATGCAACATGAAATTTTACAAAGGTGGCGAGGTGGCCATATTGGATTGCAAAATTTACCTGAAATTCGGACTCAGCATACCAAAAAACCTCTTAAACGATACCCATCATGAGATTTTGTGATAACGGCACGGCGGCCACATTGGATCTCTAAAATAACCCAAAATTCGTACTCAGCATACCAAAAAACCCCTTAAACGATACCCATCATGAAATTTTGTGATAACGGCGCGGCGGTCATATTGGATCTCTAAAATAACCCGAAATTCGTACTCAGCATACCAAAAAACCCGTTAAATGATACCCATCATGAAATTTTGTGATTTGGACGCGGCGGCCATTTTGGATTGCAAAATTATCATAAAATTCGTACTCAGCATACCAAAAATCCCCTTAAACGATACCCATCATGAAATTTTCTGATAGTGGCGCGGCGACCATTTTGGATTGCAAAATTATCATAAAATTCGTACTCAGCATACCAAAAAACCCCTAAAACGATACCCATCATGAAATTTTGTGATAACGGCGCGGCGGCCATATTGGATCTCTAAAATAACCCGAAATTTGTACTCAGCATACCAAAAAACCCCTTAAATGATACCCATCATGAAATTTTGTGATAACGGCGCGGCGGTCATACTGGATCTCTAAAATAACCCGAAATTCGTACTCAGCATACCAAAAAACCCCTTAAATGATACCCATCATGAAATTTTGTGATAACGGCGCGGCGGTCATATTGGATCTCTAAAATAACCCTAAATTCGTACTCAGCATACCAAAAAACCCCTTAAATGATACCCATCATGAAATTTTGTGATAACGGAATTTCGGGTTAATTTTAAAAAAACCCTTTATACGTTGTCCAACATGACCAACCAGTAGTTCCCGAGATCCTAGCGTTCAAACAAACGAACAAACCCTTCAGCTTAATAACATTTGTACAGATTCCACCATTTATAACTCACATTTAGGTATTCTAAATGATTTCTTTAATTTAAAGTATGCCAAGTTTCTCATTACTGAGTCAGAACAATTGTATACATTATGTCGATTTTCACTATTCTCGACTCACACTTGACCGTTTCCAAATTATTTATTTTACGTTTCTCTAATAATTTAGTTTCTAATTATTAATTTTTAATTCCTAATTCTTTACTTATTTAATTTGGGGAATTTTGAATTGGAAACTGGCAACACCAACAAAAATGCCAAGATGGAGTCGAATAAATTAGACATGCGTAACTATGTAGATTTCATAAAATTATGATAAGTTTCGAGTTACTTACCGACATTCCTGGCTGTTTTTAAATATTTTCTTTAATTTCGACACACTTTTATTGCACCTAACGACATTTTAAACAATAAAATTTTGTCACGTGACACAAGCTTTTTCCTTGACAGCAGAATGTGCACTGAATGGCGGATCGGCACATTGAGGCCTATAGCTTCATGATTGAGGCTAACAGTTATCCTCAAAAATTTTAGACGCTTTGCTGTCGTTCAATCACTATCTAGAGTTTACTCTATTATCTACGATTTTATAGTACGACCTACATTTTTGATACTCAGTTCAATCTGGTTTTCTACCAATTTTTTATTTTGAATTAATTGCTTCATGTCAATAGTTTGTTTCCATTAGGTAATTATTTTTTTTTATACTCTTTTCAGGAAAATCAGTGAGTACAGTTAGGCGAATAGTTAATGAAGGTTTTAATAATGAAGGAAAGTTTGAAACTCCTGGGAAACACAGAAAAGGTTGGCAAAGAAAGAAATAGACGATTTTAATATTTGAGCACTGCGCCAAAAAAATCCTTGTCAGATGGGGGAAAGTTACAGATAAAACATGTAATTACATGATTGTGGCGAAGCAATTGGGACTGCTAGGCACCTGCTGGTGGGTTGTAAGACGCTATTAGACCGGGGCTTCTGGATCTGGTTCAATAACTTTATTCTGGATCTGATTCAATAAAACAGAAACAAAATTAAAAATGTATAATGTGTTTTATTTATTAACTTCGCCCGTGTCGAATTTGTTCTCGTTCCCGCTTCCCATAGGAACTTATTCCCGGGATGAAAAGTAGCCTATGTGTTATTCCAGACTATAATGTATCCCTGTACCAAATTTCAGCCAGATCAGTTCAACTGTTCGAGCGTGAAAGAGTTTCACATCCACACTCATAAGCTTTCGCATTTATAATATTTGTATTGTTCCCGTTCCCGCTTCCCGTAAGAACTTATTCCCGGAATAAAAAGTAGCCATGGTTATTCCAGATTATAATGTATCCCTGTACCAAATTTCAGCCAGATCCCTTTAACCGTTCGAGCGTGTAAGAGTAATAAACATCCACACTCACAAACTGTCGCATTTATAATATTAGGAAGATTTTACTCGGAACGAACTCCTCGTATCAAAATCATTTTGGTCGTACTATATAGGGTTGCTACATGCATTCAGCAGCGCCCTCATTTAGTTTCACGACTTTATAGACAAACTGTATACAGGAGAAGCAATTTAAGATTTTTGCCCTATTAAATACCTCATAATGAAAAAGTTATGAAATTTTATGAGGTATGCGTATGCCTAAGATTACATAATTAAATTATTGTTTCCTTTTCAAGGTGTGAAGGCACATAATTAGATTATTTTAATAATTACTGATTAATAATAATTTTAAGTTTTACAGTAACACTTTTGCGATGTTTTTTTCAATTATCATTGAATATTGTACTGTTAGTATGAATTGAATGTTACTATGTAATATTAAGCCGTGAACAATGGTATGGGTTATGTGTTTACTACTTTAAATATTTAATTTTACCTAGTTTAGACTCCAACATGTAACTGTTTTTTGTTCCAAATAAATAAATAAAATAAAATTCTAGCTATTTAAATGACAGAATAATGAATGTGAAATATATATAAAGACACTGATTAAATAAAAGGCAATTGTTAAAATCACTATTTAATAAACTTTTATCTAGAATCTTAATTAAAAGGATTATAATATTTTATTATAAAGTGAAAAAAGACAACTTGGCCCAGACGGGTTTCTCTTTCTTCACTTTATAATAAAATATTATGAAAAAGTTAGCATACTAATTGCTTTAAATATTAAAAATCAAAAGGATTATACAAAAGGTAACGGTTTTAGTATGGATCCAGCCTACAGGTAGGGGGCGCCAGCATCGGCATCGATCCCTCGATGAAGTACCTACCTGGGGCTCATACTCGATGGCCGGTAGAACTTCGGACATCACTTCTGAACAAAAACCGTGGAGACATGGAAGGTGCGCCTTGAGCAACCAAATTGGTATTCGCCACAATCACGGCCGTCAGACCGGTCATGGACGAATGGCTGGAGAGGAGACACGGTGCTCTCTCCTACCAGTTGTCACAGATACTTAAAGGGCACGGTAGCTTCGGTAAGATCTGTGGCGAAGACACCGGGAAACCACGACCAAGTGTCAGCACTGGAAGGACCGCAGCGATGACACAGCGCTCCATACGCTGGTGGAGTGCACGGCGTAGGTGCAACGGCGCCATGCCCTCGTGGAAGGTCTGGAAGTGGACACAGGCGGGTGCGGGAGAGAACTCTCCCACCCGAGTTCCGCAGTCGGCGACTTGGGCGCCACCGACGTGTCTTCGCCGTAGATTATCGGCTTCCATGACCGGGGGCCTGAGGACGGTGAGTCGGCTGCTCACTGTCCTTACAGAAGCAGGCCCATGACGGCAGCGTGGCGTGAGGGATTTATGCAAGCTCCCACCCCCTCTCCACCAAGGCTCTCGGCCGTAGGCTGTTAGGCGTTACGTGAGGTTTTTTAGTCGGTAGGAGTCCGGCATAGCATCCATGAAGGATTTTCCTCACTTAAGTGCAAGTGTTAAGCAACGTTTTCACCGCTATGCAAACCCCAATTACTGTAGCGCCGCAATTTCCGGGCACATCTCTTTCCATCTCCAAAAGTATAAGGATCCTTGGCGTTGACATCTCCAGTGACGTTCAGTTCCGTAGTCATTTGGAGGACAAGGCTAAGCTGGCGTCCAAGAAGCTAGGTGTGCTCAACAGGGCGCGGCGGTACTTCACTGCGGCGCAAACACTGCTTCTCTATAAGTCGCAAGTGCGGCAGCATATGGAGTACTGCTGTCACCTCTGGGCGGGAGCACCTGAATATCAGTTTCGTCCATTTGACTCAGCCCCGGATCTAGGGGGGGGGCAAGCCGGGGCCCATGCCCCGGGCGGCAAAATCAGGGGGGCGGCAAATTAGAGGGCTACAAATTCAAACTTTGCAGACAAATGCAGAAACTATCAGTTAATAACCTTGACCATAGTAGATTCAACTCTTTTCACAAGAAATAAGTATGGTATTTGCTCAAATTATATCAGAAATTCACTATAGATATTGCCAGATGCTTGAAAGGAAGCAAACAGTCCCAAGATGCATGCATCACTCTTTACAAACTTACAGCATGTTGTGGAGGCGGCCAAGGGGCGGCCAACGCAGGGGCGGCCACAGCCACAGTATTTCATATTCTGATTTTTGAAAAGTTATAGTGTTGTCCTTAAAAGATTTCTTGTTGCGCCATACGTCAACGGATAGCGTTATATAGTTTATTTTATTGTTGTCTCATAAAAATGAAAAAAGCTAGGCCATTTTTGCATATGATTATATTGAGGATTAGGCACTTCTGCGCTGACCGTCTCAATTGTACTGGATGGCCAGTTTCCTGCACAGGTTACGTATATCTACTAGTCCTCTGTGCTAGTCAAGTTCCCTGCTTTCTGCAGTTTAATTCAAGAGTACCACAGGGATCTGTGTAGTCGAACACTATTTTTTCGTCATTATTATCCTTTGGGTTCACTCATTGCACTCAGAGAAAAAGAGGCGGCAGCTCGTAGCGTATCCCGACCGGGTCTGACCGCATTTACCAATGGGATTTAGAAAACCTGGTAGATTTAAATGCCTGGAAATAAAGGCGCATGCGTTTACAGCTGAAAGATCTCCTTTCCGCCCTCTACCCCTTTCTTCACAATGCGATAATACTACTGAAGGACTATCCTAAACATCCTCTGACCGTTCAGAGGGGGGCGCGTCCGACGTAGAAGAAAAGAGGCGGCATCTCGACCGGGCCTGACCACATTTCCTAATTTAATATAGAAAACCTGGTAGATTTTAATGCCAGGATACACAGGAATGTTCGTTTACAGCTGAAAGATACCCTTTTCTTCTCTACCCTCTCTTCAGAAGGAGAGGAGCAACGGCTTGGCGCAGATAATTACTGGGCACGGGAGTTTCTGTGTGACGAATACACCGGGAAACCACAACTGAGTGATAGCACTGCGAGGAATGCAGCCTGGACACAGCGGTGCACACACTTAAGGAGTGCACAGCGTGAGCACAACAGCGCCAGGTCATATTAGCAGGTCTGGTCGTGGACGTTCTCACGCTGAAGATCATAGTGGCCATCATGGGATGGGATCCAGTGGGAGTAAGTAGGATATCGCCTCGACTTTATGCGGGCAGTTTATGCTCTTGAGTGGCGTGGCGTGGAGTATCAGGGAGGAAGCGGGAAACTGGAGATAAATAAAGGTATTGTCTTCGCCCAAGCTCTCGATCTCCATGACCGGCTGCCTGAGGACGGCGGGTGCCTGCTTACCTTCTGAACAGAAGCATACCGAAGAAGACAGTGTGACGTGAACGTTTCACGCACGCCACACGCCTCAAGAATCGGGATGACACCTGAACAACCCCCTGGATAAGGTCGCAATGGTAGCCAAAGTCTGTTGGGAATCCTGGGACATCCTTCCGAGGGCTTACCCGGGGTCCAGGAAGTGGTAGTATTTGTGTGCTTTCAGACCGTAAGAGTTCGGCATAGTATCCATGACGGATTTCCATAGGTACGTATCAAAAAATCCCTCTCTACAGAATGCCATAATACTACTGAAGGACTATCTAGACATTCTCGGCCTAGGCGTCCACCGCGAGCTCCATCTCTCGCGAAAAATAGGAGCCCTAAATAAGTTAAGGTGGTTCATTACGCGGATTATGCCACAATAGAGGTGTCTGCTGTACAAGACGCAGATTTGTACCTTCGCTAATTACTACTAAATAGGGGGGGGGGGGTTAATGGGGGCGGCATTTTCACATTTTGCCCCACCTAAAAAAATCTCTAGATCCGGGGCTGATTTGACTCGGTGCAAAGACGAGCTGTAAGAGTTGTCAACGATCCTGTACTTGCAGCTGGTGTGGAACCTCTTCGCAACAGGAGAGACTTTGCCTCCTTATGCGTGTTCTACCGCCTGTACAATGGTATGTGCTCTGAGGAATTGTTTTATATGATGCCCACGGCTACGTTCTATCATCGCACCGCTCGCCACAGACAGGGAGTTCATCCTCACACTCTGCGCCCGGTGCGTTCCAGCATGGTTAGATCCGATAGGTGTTTTCTTCCGCGCACGCTTAGGTTGTGGAATGACCTCCCTGCCTCGGTTTTCCCAAACGCCTACAGTATGGAGTTCTTCAAAGGGGGTCTTAGAAGGTTTTCACAGGGTCGGCAGCGCGAGTGTGGCACCTCTGGTGTTGCAAACGTTCATAGGCTGCGGTGACCACCGGTCCTTCTGGTGGGCCGTATGCATGTCTGCCACCTTAGTGGTATAAAAAAAAAACGTTAAAAATAAAAAAAAAAACGGTTTTAGATTTATATTGAAAAAAATTAAATAAACATTATTAACTCAATTTCGTTTAGTAAGTACCGGTTTCGAAATAAAGATGCGTTGCGTTGTGTTGACACTCTGGCCCCGTCCCATATTCCTAAAACAAAATTAAAAGCCAGCGCAGCAGCGGAAGCGGCTGAAAATATTAAAATTAATACATTTAAGGGTCTCGACTCATCGTATCGTTTTTGTCCAGTCGGGGTCGAGACCCTAGGTCCAATGCGCATGCCGAGAGCCCTGGGACATCCTCCCGAGGGCATACCCAGGACTCCCGGACGTAGATAGTTGTAGGGCATCGTGTGGTTTTAGCAGTGATGCCAACTTGGGGGTTTTCCCCCCAAATTTAGGGGGAAAAAAGTCGCCTAGGGGTTTTTTTAGGGGGTAAATTTAGTTAGGGGTATTTTAGGGGGAATATTTTCACAATGGAAGTACCAGTTCTTGAACATTTTCCATAAAAAATAGGAAATTAAGTTTTGATTTTGCTGTACCCATAGGTACTCAATTTTAAATTTATATTAATTTTTCACAAAGCTATACCTATTTTTCATTATATTATTGTTTTGTTATTACTACTTTTCTGACAAGTACATAAGTGAATAATAAAAAAAAAGACGTGTGGCACTCGGGGACTGCCGCGGTAAAGCTATTACAAAGCATTTTTTATCAACTATGCTAGTATAATTATTTCTATATAAGAATACTAGCTGATGCCCGCAGCTTCGCCCGCGTAAAATTTGTTCCCGCGGGAAGTTATTTCCGGGATAAAAGGTAGCCTACCTATGTGTTATTCCAGACTATAATGTATCTCTGTACCAAATTTCAGCCCGATCCGTTCAGCGGTTTGAGCGTGAAAGAGTAACAAACATCCACACTCACAAACTTTCGCATTTATAATATTATATACTAGCTGATGCCCGCAGCTTCGCCTGCGTAAATTTTATTACCGTTACCGCTTCCCGTGGGAACTTATTCCCGGTATAAAAAGTAGCCTATGTGTTGTTCCAGACCATAATTTATCCCTGTCCAAGTTTCAGCGAGATCCGTTCAGCCGTTAGAGCGTGAAAGAGTAACAAACATCCACACTCACAAACTTTCGCATTTATAATATTAGTAAGAAGTAAGATTTTAAGGCCCATGTTCAACAAAGTAAAGTACCAAGTACCTACTTGACTGTCGACATTTGGGCTATTGGACTTTTGGACTTTTGGATTGTTGGACTGTTGGACTTTTGGACTTTTGGACTTTTGGACTATTGGACTATTGGACTTTTGGACTTTTGGACTTTTGGACTTTTGGACTTTTGAACTTTTGGACTTTTGTACTTTTTGACTTTTGGACTTTTGGACTTTTGGACTTTCGGACTTTTGGACTTTTGGACTGTTGGACTTTTGGACTTTTGAACTTTTGGACTGTTGGACTGTTGGACTTTTGTACTTTTGGGCTTTTGGACTTTTGGACTTTTGGACTTTCGGACTTTCGGACTTTGGACTTTAGGACTTTTGGACTTTTGGACTTTTGGACTTTTGGACTTTCGGACTTTTGTACTTTGGACTTTTGTACTTTTGTACTTTTGGACTTTTGGACTTTAGAACTTTTGGACTTGTGTGTGTGTCTGTGTGTGTGTGTCTCTGTGTGCGTGTGCGTGTTAGTGTGCGTGAGTGTGTGTGTGTGTGTGCGTGTGCGTGTGAGTGTGCGTGAGTGTGTGTGAGTGTGTGTGTGTATGTGTGTGTGAGTGTGTAAGTGAGTGTGTGTGTGAGTGTGTGGGTGTGTGTGTGTGTGTGTGTTTGTTGCATGTATGTTTATGTGAGTTGATTTTTGAGTGTGTGTGTGTGTGAGTGTGTGTGTGTGTGTGTGTGTGTGTGTTGCATTGGTTTTAATCACTCAGTTACTGCCGTTTTAAATTCTCCGTATGTATGCATACCTACTTAGAAATTATATGAGTATATATAAAAAGTTTTAATTAGATCGCAAAGAAAATGTCCAAAAGCCAAAGTACCTACTTGAAGCAAAGTCATTGATATACCTAATTAGAGATAATAGAAAAACCTCGCAAAACTTCAGAACAATACACACTCACACAGTAGGTACTGTTTTACGATTACCGATTATAATTATTTAAAGTTAAAGTTCATTTTTAAATAATTTATTATTAAACTAGCTAATTGTTGTCAAACTGATTATGATTAAACCTCTTTTCATAATCAATAAGCGAGTATATGCCAAAGACAAACAAGACTGAGAAAAAATAATTTAATGACAAGCAAGAATGACAGGTTTAAATTTTAATCATTGAAGTATTTTTCATGAAATTATTCTATATTCTAAAGGTAAATTAGTGTCGAAATGGCCGCATAAATCTAACTATGGTTCCTTAAAACGAATATGATCAGGATTGATATTTAAATGTAAGTAATTATGGAGAGTCGAGATCCAATCTGTTTGTTTACTACATTGTTTGAATCTGTTGAATTCCACTATATTTGAAGTGTGAGATACACGAACGTGGCCGAAGGTAGCCGAGAGTGTGATTCGTTTTCGTGACAGAATTTCTGGATTCGGTCTCCACGCAAGGCCCGCGATAGAAGCTATGCAATAGCTTAAAAATATGGTAGTATGTGTTCTGTTCCACGTTTATTGTCGTTAATTAAAGAATACAACATTTTATCTACGTATGCAGAATTGCCGACGCTTTTGTTCTAGCTTTGGTCGTGACTGTGCACCTTGGGACTTGGGATTTTTGTGTGTCAATGCTAGAATTTAAAAAAAGAAAGTTTAGGGGGTTTTCCAGATTTTTAGTACATATTTAGGGGTATTTTGACTCGGTTCTAGGGGGACCATTCTGTAGGAGTTGGCATCACTGGGTTTTAGTCGGTAGGAGTCCGGCATAGCATCCATGTAGAATTTCCACACGTAAAAAAAAAAAAACAAAGGTCCAATGCGCAAAAATTTTTCAATAATTTGAAAAAGCGCCTTGTGGAGTCGACTGCGTGCTTTAATCTCGTTGCTAAGGTCACTGAAAGCCTAGATCGTAGAATGCAAACTACTGGCATTTTCTTTGATATGAAAAGCGCGTTTGATCTCGTTTCACATAAACTGCTACTGAATAAATTGGAAATGTATGGTGTAAGGGGTCTGGCCTACAAATGGTTTTAGAATTGCCGACGCTTTTGTTCTAGCTTTGGTCGTGACTGTGCACCTTGGGACTTGGGATTTTTGTGTATCAATGCTAGAATTTAAAAAAAGAAAGTTTAGGGGGTTTTTCAGATTTTTAGTACATATTTAGGGGTATTTTGACTCGGTTCTAGGGGGACCATTCTGTAGGAGTTGGCATCACTGGGTTTTAGTCGGTAGGAGTCCGGCATAGCATCCATGTAGAATTTCCACACGTAAAAAAAAAAAAACAAAGGTCCAATGCGCAAAAATTTTTCAATAATTTGAAAAAGCGCCTTGTGGAGTCGACTGCGTGCTTTAATCTCGTTGCTAAGGTCACTGAAAGCCTAGATCGTAGAATGCAAACTACTGGCATTTTCTTTGATATGAAAAGCGCGTTTGATCTCGTTTCACATAAACTGCTACTGAATAAATTGGAAATGTATGGTGTAAGGGGTCTGGCCTACAAATGGTTTTACTCCTACCTAAAGGACAGGGAACAATGTGTCGAAATTATGCGTATTGATGACAACAAAGAACTGAGAGCGCATAAATCCTCGTACAGAGTCAATAGCTCTGGAGTGCCTCAGGGCAGTATTCTCGGACCTTTACTGTTCTTGATTTATATCAATGACTTGCCAAGTGTGACCTCGAATCCTTGTATTTTATTCGCTGATGACATTTCTCTAATCATGACATCTAATTATTCCAATTTAAATTATAATTATGACATTAATAATTCAATTGACCTTATAATTCAATGGCTTCATAAAAACAATTTGCAAGTTAACATGACAAAAACTCAATATATTCAATTTGGTACTTACGGTAAGAAACTACAAGACTTGAATATCAAATATTTGACAGATAACCTGGAAAAAGTGAACAAAACACCCTTTTTAGGTATAATTATTGACAGAAATCTGAACTGGAAGGCACACATAAAAAAGATTTGCAATAAAATAAATAAATTTGTTTACGTTCTGGCTAAACTAAGAAAAACCTCAAACCCTGAATCAGTCATCATGGCTTACCATGGCTATGTTGCCTCAGTTTTAAATTATGGCCTGGTGATTTGGGGTAACTCTACAGACGTGAATAGAGTTTTTATTGCCCAGAAAAAGTCAATCAGGGCGATGTGTGGTGCTGCGCCATGGCATTCGTGTAGACCCCTATTTCTAAAATTGAACGTTTTAACCTTGCCCTGTATGTATATTTACGAAGTTGCGAAATTTGTTAGGCAATATCCTGGCTACTTTTCGAAGGCACATGACGTTTACCCCAGGTGTACTAGAAATCCGGATAGAATTGTCCTATCACGAGTCCCAAATACAGCTCTGTACCGAAAAAATTGTTTCGCGATGTGTGGTCGTGTTTACAATGCCATTCCCAACAGCTTGAAACCATTGCCAACCTCTATATTTCTGAGGAAGTTGAAAGCATGGCTCATAAATAAATGTTTTTACACTTTAGATGAATTCGAAAAACTGAAAGGGAAATTGGAATAAGCTGTTGTTGGTTAAACATTGAGGCAATGCAATGTCCATGTAATATTAGATAGATATTGAATGTATGAATGTGATGACATGCTAAATTTGTAATATTTTATTTTTATTGACCTTATTTGATTGACATTGTTGTAATTGTTTTAATTTGTTGACATTGTTGTAATTTGTTATCATTATTGTATTTTTCTATGTATATTTGCATGCCAGGAAATGGTAAATGTGCTGAACTTAATAATATATATAACACCATGTATCGCCGCATTTCTGCAAATAAATTATTTGAATTTGAATTTGAATTTGACTGGTGACCCCACAGACTTTCTACTTATATTGTAAGTCTGTGGGTGACCCAAGGGCTGGCAGTTTTCTCGCTCAGCGAATAGGTATTGCTATTCAAAGGGGGAATGCTGCTAGTCTCTTGGGCACAATGCCACGGGGGCACAGATTACTATATAGTTACTACGTAACGGGGGCCATATTTAGGTTTAGTTTAGATAGTAGGTAATGATGTAAATGATGTAAATAAATACTTTTAGATAGGTATGTAATAATTATGTTTCTCTGTAATTTTTAACAATAAATGTTGTAAGAAATTTTTAAGATACTATGTTGTTTAAAAGAAATTGTTTTACAGGGATACAGGTTGTTATTTTTTCCTATCTCCCAGGTTCAATTTCGGCTCAAGCAGGTGATTTTTTAAAAATCTTTAAATGCAGTTTTACTTACTTTTGGAAATAGAGGAATGTTTCCTTTTAGCAAAACTTGCCATTATCAATATTAAGGGTACTTTACCTCCAACTACCGTCTTTAAACCGTCCACCCTGTATATCCAACCATCACCTCCATTACCAGGCGTGGGTTGTATAGTAAATAACATCACAAATGAATAATTATTATTTATTTATCACATACTATCACAGTTGTCCAGGGACCGCATATTAAAGCTGAACTGTTATTACAATGAAACACCTTCTTAAAATAAATGGTTGATAGGCACTTGTCCCTTGAAATGCCTAACTGTCCATATTTATTACATCCAGTGGTCCATACAGAGTTATCTTCAAGAATTATAGCTGAGTGTCTGGAACCACAGGATATATTCATTACATTTATTTTGACTTCTTGATCATTTTCATCAAAAAGGTCAACTAACGTTGGAACTGAATGACTTTGACAATCTTCTATAGTAGGTTTTATTCCTAATTGGCCTACATCATTCCAGCCCCAGGCATAGAGGTCACCAAATTCACTGATGGCCAAAGAGTGCCAACCGCCAGAACTGATTTTAGTTATTTTAATTCCAGCTAGAGCTTCCACTTCTCTTGGTAGTTCAACATTGCTAATATCACCATGTCCCAGTTGTAACCTTCTGAAAACAAATAATAGTAAGAAATAAGTATTTTTTGGACACCTTACTAACCCCTTTCTAATGTAACTTAAACTTGGAAAGTGCAAAGCAATATGTCTATGGTGAAACTCAACAAGTAAGAACTGATTGGCAGCAGATTCAGTGCTGCACATTTGAGATTGGAGGATGGAAAATGTTTGCATGTATTAAGAAATTCCCTTTGCATTTAGACCCAGTTGCATACAAAACATGACTATGTTTTGGATGCAACTGGGTCTGAAAGACTCAAGTTCTGAGAGAACATTGTCTGTTGGTTCACTTTGAGGCAGGCTCTGAGGAAAGCACATAGAGATGAGATGACTGCCTCTGTGGTGCAGTTGGTAGTGATACCGCCTGCGGCACTGGAGGTTGTGGGTTCGATTCCCACCTGAGACAAATATTTGTGTGACCTATAAATATTTGTCTCAAGAGTCTGGGTGTTTCTATGTATAATATGTATGGATTTAAAAGTATATAAGTATTAATATCCGTAGTCTGATACCCATAACACAAGCAGGTTATTCCTAGCTTACTTTGGGATCAAATAGCGTTGTGTGAAATGTCCGTTAATATTAGATAAACTACTTTTCTAATTTCTGATGTATATAAACTTAAATCATTTTCCTTCTGATAGTTTTATACAACTGTCATTGAAGTAGTATTGGGTGGGCATTTGAATTACGCATCCTCGATAGTGGGGTGGGAGGGGTGTCATTTTAAAGGGGTTGATCACCCCTTTCAAATGGCACCATATTTGTGTCTAGGAGACGCGTAGTTTTTTTTTCATACGTGTTTGAAGTTACGTGTAACGGAACGTTATTTTTTGTTAAATGTGTCTTATAGTCGCCTCGCTGTAACAAGGTGCGTATGACAGTTAGCAGTATGACGTTGATATCTATCAGTACCACATTACTAGGGATGTGTCGATATGCAATTCATGTTTAGAATCTTACGATAAACGAGATAAATCACGTTATGTTTATTATTCTTATAAAAATTATTGCTATATTTATTTTTGAATTAAAAACAGCTTAAAAAACCGGCCAAGTGAGCAGAGGTCTCCGTACCGAAAAACGACAAAAAATACGTTTGTTGTATGGGAGCCCCCTTAAATATTATTTTTTTTTGTTTTTAGTATTTGTTATTATAGCGGTAGCAAAAACACATAATCTGTGAAAATTTCATCTCTCTAGCTATCACCGTTCATAAGGTACAGCCTATCAAAAGACCGGGTAACTTCGTAAGAAAAAAAGAAGGTAACCGAGAAGAGGAAAAATATTAATAATAATAACTCAATAATATACTTTTTACAATAAAAGTTGGAACTACGGACAATTTACGTTTTGTTTTATCAAAATATCGACTATCCATCGTAGATGTATATAATCCCATCACTAAAGACATCTTTGGTGTTACGTTATACTCAACAATTTGTTAATTTTTTTTTCCAAATTCATTTTTTTTGTAGACTAGAATATTCTGGTTGAGTTTAATTTTATATACAACAGTGATTAACGATTTAATATATTATGAATGGGATGTAGCTGAAATACTAAGTTCATAATTGTAATTCACGGCAACTTTCAAGAGTGAAACGAAACGCGATCGACAACTGTCATACGCACCATGCTACACCGAGGTGACTATAGTTATTAATTTTTCATATAGTTATTTATTGTTTTACACATAATTAGTTGTAAAATGTTTTATGTGTCATAAAAAAATGAACAAACGAAAAAAGAACAAAAAAACAATACAAAATATAAAAATGAAATGGAACGTCTCCGTCATCTTGATGTGGGAGATACAGTGTTTTCCCGCTCGTCCCCTCGACTTCCCAAGGGGGGGATAAAAATTATATATAATTTAATTATATTTAATTATATTATTTTTGATAAATATTTTAATATTTTTTTATATTATTTTTGGTAAATATTATTTCATATAATATATGGTAATTAATAATTATAATTTTTGATAAATATTATTTTTGGGACTTCTCTCCGTCTCCCCGAGGGGGACAAATGGGAAGTCCCAAAAATAATAATAATAATAAATAAATAAATTATGTTTATTTCATATCACAATCTTTGTTACAAAATGTTTCAGTAGGAATTTCCATGTAAGCTAACATAATGCTTGTGTTTGGGAATTCCTCTCCTCCACAGTCGTTTTATGAGTTTAGATTTTCATTTACGAGATGTTTAGTTTATCTTATCAGTATAATATGCAGATAAAGATTAAGCTAAGTCTAAACAAATATAATTTAGGATATAAAATATGAAAGAACAGACGGATAGAGGATGCGCAGGCGTGTGTGTGTGTGTGTGTGTGTGCTTTTGTGAGTGTATGTGTGTGTGAGGGTATGTTCGAGGTTTGTGTGTTTGCGGTGTCTTTTTGGAACGAAGTTCCTTATCGCGCGTTGTGAAAGGGGGCTAGACGGAAAAAATTCTCACGAAAAGTTGTAACGACACTTTTTTAACCGACTTCAAAAAAGGAGGAGGTTACTCAATTTGGCCGTTTATATGTTTTTGCTATAGTATGGAGGGTAGAGGTACCTCTACCCTCCTTTAATATGGGGGTAATATGGGGGGAAGGGTGGAGGGGGGAGGGGGAAGCGGGGAGGGGGGGGGGCTATTAAAAGGGGGGTTAAAATAAAAATAAAATATTTTATTACAATTTCTTCACTAATTTTTGTTTTTGTTTTTGTTTTTGAAACGAAGTTCCTTATCGCGCGTTGTGAAAGGGGAATAGACGGAAAAAAATCTCACGAAAAGTTGTAACGACACTTTTGGTAGTGATAGTGGTAGTGATAGTGGTAGTGATAGTGATAGTGGTAGTGATAGTGGTAGCGATAGTGGTAGTGATAGTGGTAGTGATAGTGGTAGTGATAGTGGTAGTGATAGTGGTAGTGATAGTGGTAGTGATAGTGGTAGTGGTAGTTATAGTGATAGTGATAGTGATAGTGATAGTGATAGTGATAATGATAGTGATAGTGATAGTGATAGTGGTAGTGCTAGTGCTAGCCAGGGGATGAACATGAACTCTACGAGCAACACCAAAGCAAATAGGAGTTTCGCTCTGTTCAGTTTCAGTCGCGCGTAAAGGTTACACGCACTCACTTTTTTTTATATTTGTTTTCTTTTTGTTTCTGTTTTTGTTTTTGCTTACAATAAAATTTTAAAATTAAAATAAAATTTTATTACAATTCCTTCACTTTAATCGAAAGGAACTTCGTTCCATCCGGGTGTCCCTTGACACCTCTCGTTTGATTATATTTATATGAAACAGAGCCATTGATTTCACGGATATTATTTAAATTATTAAATGTAGTAATGAAATTTATATTTGTCAATTTTGCGAAATGAGCAAGCGTCGGATTATCAGAGGGATATTATACATTGACTGTATGTAACAAATTTTCAACATCAGCATAGGTCTTGAACTTAATCCAGTTTACAACTGCATCTTTGCAGTCTCGTAAAGTAAGGGAGTAAATGTCTATTTCTTTGCTGATCAAATTATACAAACGCGTTGATTGTCTGGTGTACTGTCGATGAGCGAAAGTTGATTTGACCATAACTGTAGGGGCTACAAAATGTTTTCTTCTACCAGTGATTTTTTGTGGGTCAAAAGTGAGGGATTTGTGTTTTCTTAGGATTATTTGGAGCACATAAAGTTTCCTAACGGTCAAAAGGGACGTATTTGCGTAGAGGCTTTCTGTTGAAAACCTGAAGGGCTTAAAAAACATAACCTTAAGCAGTGACCTTTGAGCTCTTTCCAGTTCTAGAAATTTTGTTTTTGTGGTACCACCCCAAGCTGGTAAACAATATGTCAGTACTGATTGTCCAAGTGATATATATATTTGCTGCAAAAGACCATTTGTTGTTATGTGGCGCAATGATTTAAATGTCCATATCAGTTTTCTTACTCGTGTCATTAAGAGCTCAGTGTGGCTGTGCCATGATAGGCGTTGGTCAATCATTATACCAAGATATTTAATGTGCTTAACTTTATCAATTTTTGTGCAGGTACAAGCTGAGTTTGAAATACTTTGGCACTTATGTATCTTTATATGAAGTGCCGGCGGCTGAGAACACTCATATTTGGTGAAAGTTATAAATTTTGTTTTGGAGGTATTTAAGGTTAGTAAGTTTAGCTCAAGCCAAGCCGCTACTTTAGTAAGGCCCATCTCTGCATTTAGCTGAACATCTTTCCATGTTCGTCCTCCAAACACTATAGCGGTATCGTCTGCATATGAAAAGATGTGAGCGCCTTTGATTTTCATGTTACAGAGGTGGTTTATGTAGAGCAGGAACAGAGTTGGGCCTAAGACACTACCCTGACCCACGCCATACGTTACCGTCTCTTCGGAGCTAGTGACGTCAGAGATTTTAACTTTTTGTTTTCGGTTGGTCAAATAATCTTTGATGAGCTCATGAGGAGTTCCACGTATTCCATGTTGCTCCAATCTGTCCAGAAGGACGGAAACCGACACCGTGTCGAAGGCCTTTTTGAGATCAAGAAACACGGTAAGGCACTTATCTCCCCTATCTACTATATTAGTCACAGTAGAAGCGAGCGCTAGCACCGCATCCTCGGTCGACCGTCCTTGTCTAAAACCATACTGAAAAGGCGATAATAAGCTTGCTTTGTCAAGATAGTGTATCAGTCGTGAGTTTATTAATCTCTCTATAATTTTAGAGATGGATGTCAAGACGGAAATGGGCCTATAATTGGACACGTCGGTCCTGTCTCCATCCCTGAACACACGCCAATTTCATTGCAGTGGGAAAAATCGAGTGCTCGTAGCATAAGTTTGCTAGATGTGATTATGTGATATGACTGGGACGACCAATTCACTTGCAGCCTTCAGAAATCTCACCGGGATATTGTCCCAGCCAGGGGCACTGTCGGATTTAAGGTTCATTAATGTGTTATGCACCTCGTTATGATCTGTATTCAGGATTACAAAGGATGTCAATGGTCTATATTCAGGTTTATCGGGGGGTTTAATACTCGCTGCATTAGACTTAGCACTTTCGATTTCGTTGGCGAGAATCTTACCTATATTAGCGAAATACCTATTTACTGAATCAGCAGATTCTTTTGGGGTAGTCTTTATTTCTATAATATTTAATTGGTTCCCGATCGTCCCCTTCCTAATTCAAGAAGACCGACTTGGATAGGTTAGGTTAGAAGCTTATGTACTAATTATGAGAATATATATACTAATTATGAGTAATAATAATATATATACTAATTATGAGAAAAAAAAACCACGAAGGCTAAAGCCGGCTACTCACATACCTGCCGCAGGGGCAATCTATGACGTTGACCCTAAATTGCCGCCTTAATTGTTATGTGTGTAGGCAAGCAGGGGCAATTTTCTAGATTGGCCCTGCTGCAGGGCGGCAGGAGCGCGACACCATCCTTGGTCCCTATGTCACCCCTGCCGTTGCCGTGTGTGTAGCGCAATTGGGGCAATTTTCGTCAGTTGGTTGTTATCTGTCATACGGAATGCACGCGTATTAATTTTTAATTTACTCAGTATGGCGGCAGACAACGAACGTGAAGTTGGACGCGAATTTTAGACATAACAAAAGACTGACCTCCCATGTGTGACAAAAAATATAAAAATTATTTTAACCGTGACATGAGGCAGCAAACGTTTAGCCTAATGTTTGAAATATTTAACGAAATGGAAAATAACATCGAGATGAAGTTCGAAAATATGCGTACGTCTTATATGCAAGAGTTTAAGAAGGTACGTGTAAACTCGTTTACAAAACCTTATTGATTAATGTAATTACAGTACGAATTTGTATTTTATTACAGTTTTTATCGTTTTTAGGTAAATTTTTCAGAACAAACTGGATCTGGCAGCGATGATGTGTACAAGCAATCTCTATGGTATTACGATCTCTTTACTTTTATGGAAGAGACTACTACACCTTCTCGCACGGGAGTAGATACCATGCACCCTGACGAGGTAAAATCTTGTATTTTAGAAACAAATAAAAACAAAAATAAATAACAACAAAATTTTCGCCAAGGCTACACCAATCTTTTGATTTGTCATTGTAATACGGGTACCATTCTCAACACGTGTGCTCAGCTCTGTCTACTCTCGAATACTGCACGGCAGGCAAATGTGTAGAGACACTTCCGATATTGCCCCGACCGCCATGCACCCTAGATTGCCCCTGCGGCAGGTATGTGAGTAGCCGGCTTAAGTCTTAGCCTTCGTGGTTTTTTTTTATAACCACCTAAACAAAACTATTTTGTCCCCCCAAAAAATTAAGGGGACCATCGGGAAAATAAATTAACGAATTCCACGGATTTAACGGCGCACGAGCCGAGCGAGCGAAGCAAACGAGTGCTTTGAGATACCAATTGAAAGTGATTTATTATATTAAATTTATAAGAACATTATTTTATAGAACTTAACCTCAAATAATAAAAATCTAAATTTCTTGGAAACTATTGGTTTCCTAACTTTGGGAAGTGGTCGGGGGGATTCCTCCCCTCCCCCTCCCCCACCTCCTCCCCGCCCCTATCGAGGATGCGTAATTCAAATGCAACCCCGTAGTATTTTCTAGTTCACCCATGAATGAACTTTGTAAATCAAGTCTTTTCACTCGAGTACATGACTGCCTCACCATACTCATTTACTGTATAAATAAATATCATACAAGGTGTAATATATAATACCTTCCGTTCCCCCAGGTGTAAACAGATCCTTTACTGGTTAGAAGAATATAATGTTCATAGCCACAGTGGACATCACAAATTTCACCTTTACAGTGACTTGTGTCTACATAACTTGGCAAAATTCCACAATATACATTTCCCAAAGATGTTAAATATAAACATGAATCATTAAATAATACAGCTTTATGAATCTCATGAACTATTTTCTGCTTTTTATGTACATTTTTGTAGGGTTCGTCTGTTATAAAATTTATCTTTTTCATTTCTTTTTCCATTTTTAAATCCATCACCCACATTGTGTTTATATTCATAGAGATGAATATTAGTTTGTAATCATTACCTTTAACTATTAGGTCTGTAATATTTGTACAATCTGGTGGCAATGGTATTTTAACTTGCTGGTTTTCCTTCCCATTCCAAGCACCTGATAAATAATAGTTGTCTTCAAAATACAATATATTATACGCCCAATTAACCTGATGTATTTTAGGTTCAGTGTCGAATTTGTTTTGCTTGATGGCGCTGAATTCATTGACTACAACATCATCTCCAAACCATTGTCCAAATACATTTGAACCACTTACATAATAAACCATTTTTCAACGTATGTTATAACTTGTTTAGTACCGTATTACCTTTTTATAACGAAAGTAAACAGTATGAGAAAAATGTAGTTTAGGTACTCCCTTTAGTCTCTATTCAAAAACATTGAGTTTGTTATGTTTTTGGAATCTTCCTCTTCTTTTCTTATTTGTAATCTTTTTGTTCATGTACATAATAATATTCATTCGTATGGAATTTATTTATTTGAAGATCTCAATGATTTGAATGGATTTGAAGTACATAACTCTGTTATCTCCGGTGTCGTAACTAAAATATAACTGCAAGTAAACCACGAACCAATTTCCGTTTATTTCAGTACATTTATAGAAATGATTCCGCGTAATTGAAAATACTGATAGATTTCAAAACGGAATTCTTGTTTTGTTTGTAATTATTATATATTAATTGCAATTTGTAATTATCACGTTCATCACTGTCACTGTGCTCAGCAGCTCGCTGTCAATCATTTATCAGCTGTGCTGTGGCTTGTTGGCTGGCTGCAGTGAATACTGTTTTTGACGTGAGTCGTGAATTATTTTTTTACTGTCAGTTTTGTACATAGATTAACCCTTTCAGACCCCACGTCCACAATTGAGGACATAAAGTTTAAAAAATAAATTAGTACCACATATTTCAAAATTTACTATTTCGAACGGTTGTATTCGTTTGTGCACATAAATACGTTGTTGAAACAGTACCGGTAACGCCATCTCTGTTCACGCATTGACATTATTTCGACCAGTTGCGACCAGTAACGAGCAAAGTTTGATAACGTTCAGGTAAGAGGCCAAGCAAAATCGAATGATAATAATTTTAAACTTAAAGTAAATGGTAACATAATTACAACAGATGCCGAAGTCGCTAACGAATTTGAACAATTTTTTTCTCGAATTCCAGTAGATTTGACCAGAGCCCTAGGTTCTTCTACCCCAATAGCAGAATCCTTGTTAAAAGCAAATGTTCCTTGCTGTAATGAAATATTTAAATTCAGTAAAATTAGTATACACACTGTCATAAAAACTTTTAAATCTTTAAATATTAAGAAAACTGCTGACCTCTGGGGAATTTCTGTACATTTAGTTAATACGTTAATTGAAATGGTTGCCCCTGAATTATCAATAATATTTAATAATTGTGTTGATAGTGGTGTGTTTCCTGACTTAATGAAGTTTAGTAAAATAACTCCTCTGTTTAAATCGGGTAGCACCTCAGATCCGTCCAATTTTCGTCCTATTTCTGTACTACCCACGTTTAGTAAAATCTTTGAAAAGGTAATGCTTAATCAAATGCAAAATCATTTTAATACAAATAAACTATTCCATACTAAACAATTCGGTTTCACGCGAGGTCGGTCTACCACGGATGCTGGCATCAAATTGTTAGAGTGTATATATGAGGCCTGGGAGGAGTCGTATGATGCTTATGGTGTATTCTGCGACTTATCTAAGGCCTTCGATTGTGTCCAGCATCAGACTTTAATTCAAAAACTTGATCATTATGGAATCCGGGGGACGGCCTTGGATTTAATTAGTTCTTACCTTAGAGATAGAGTACAGAGAGTAGTTATAAATGGTAAACAGTCAAATGGTTCTGCTGTAACAATGGGGGTGCCTCAGGGTTCAATTCTGGGACCTTTTCTATTTTTAGTGTACATAAATGATCTCCCTCACCTTATAAGAGACGATCACGAGGTAGTTTTGTTTGCTGATGACACATCTTTAATATTTAAAGTTGAACGTGGACAACGCGATCTTGACGAAGTAAACAATGCCCTCTCTAGGGTAGTCCACTGGTTTAACGCTAATAATTTATTGTTAAACGAAACTAAAACAAAATGTATAAGATTCACCTTGCCAAATGTTAGGCTCGTTAACACCAGTATTAGGATTAGGGATGATCAAGTAGAATTGGTCGATGAAACTGTCTTTCTGGGCATAAAGTTAGACTCCAACTTGCAGTGGGGGCCTCATATCGAGAAAGTCTCGGGCAGACTGAGCTCTGCAGCCTATGCCGTTAAAAAGATCCGACAACTGACAGACATTAGAACAGCGCGTCTTGTCTACTTTAGCTACTTCCACAGTGTCATGACCTATGGCATACTATTATGGGGTAACGCTGCCGACATCGAATGTATCTTTGTGTTGCAGAAAAGGGCTGTCCGGGCTATCTATGGTATGGGGTTTCAGGAGTCATTAAGAGAAAAGTTTAAGGATATCAACATCCTTACTGTGTATTCACAGTACATATATGAAAACTTATTATATACTCATAAAAATAACAGTAAATTTATTAAAAATAGTGATATCCATAACCTAAACTTAAGAAATAAGAATAAATTGGCTGTACCTAGATTTAGGCTTAATAAAATAAGCAATTCTTTTGCGGGTAATTGTATTCGAATGTACAATACATTGCCGACAGCCATAACAGGTTTGTCAGTTAATAAATTTAAAAAACTAGTAAAGCTTAAATTGTGCCAGAAAGCTTATTATAGCATTAAAGACTTTCTAGAAGACAAGACTGCCTGGCAGTGACACGAATTGCTCCTTTCTACATTAAAAAAAAAAACTGTATTAGATACTAAGATGAATAAGAGGGACCGGACTGAGTTTCTTGGGGTGTTCTTCTCAGTCTGTAGCATTTCCGAACCCCCGGTAGAGTCACAAAAATTTTGACAAACCTAAATAATTTTTTAAAAATTTCAAAGGGAATAAATTTTATTTTATTTTTTTATTTTATTTTTATTTTGTAAGCTGTTCATATTATTCCTAAATTATATGTTTTAGCTAATTATATGTAATGGAAAATTGTGTGTGTATAAAACATTATTTTCGCTTGATGTAAGAAGTATTATTTGTGTCTTTTGTGTTTATTTTACATTGCAAAACAGGATTTTTAGTTATGTCCACAAATGCGCACAATCGGATCAACTGATGGATTTACGAAATATGGCAATACTACGTTGTACTATATTATGTTTACAATTTATAACTTGTTTGTGTATCCATTCCTTTTTTTTACAGATTATTTATACATATTACAAATACTGAATACATCAAAATATCAAAAATGTTCTCGCCAGAAGCTTTAGCTGCTTTAGAAGATGGCAATTTATCAGACCTGTTGTTATCTTCTGACGATGAAGATGAAGGTAATAATGATGCAGCACGAGAACCAAGGCATATCCGAATAGGTGCAGATGTAGTGCACCAGCATCAACTGAATTTCTACTCTGACTCCGAAGATGAAGACATTATTCCACTTGAACCTGAAGCTGAGTCAGGTGTCCTTGTTGATATTTCAAATTCAGTCTCAGGACCGGCGTTGTCTTCGCCTGGAGGTATGTTTGAAAATCTCACACCTAAACAAGGAATTAGATGGAGACATACAGAGCTACAAAATACTATATGTTGTGATTGGTTTCCACCAGTGGCAATCGATCCTGTTGTGCTAGCACCAATCGATTATTATTTCAAGTATGTACAGCGACAACTATTTAGTACGATGGCTGAAATGACCAACCTATATGCGTTACAGTCAGGCAAACTTAGGTTCAAACCTACATGTGCTGCAGAATTGGAGGTATTATTCGGGTTACATATTGCTACAGGTGTGTTCAAATATCCAAGTTTGAGAATGTATTGGGAAACCAATATCAGTATTCCCTTATTTACCGATAACATGGCCAGAGATCGATTTTTTGAATTACGTAATAATTTGC
The DNA here is from genome assembly GCA_933228765.1 of Miltochrista miniata. Classification (NCBI taxonomy): domain Eukaryota; kingdom Metazoa; phylum Arthropoda; class Insecta; order Lepidoptera; family Erebidae; genus Miltochrista; species Miltochrista miniata. The sequence goes on from OW121749.1 coordinate 7,889,923, forward strand.
ATTTAGTCGACAATACACAGATACCTACAGGTTGCCAAGATGTGTTCTACAAAGTAAGACCTATTTATGATGTAATTAGAAACCGATGCTTAGAGCTACCGTTAGAAAGAGAACTCTGTGTTGATGAACAGATGATTCCCTTTACAGGCAAGCACGCAGCTAAGCAGTACATGAAAGGGAAACCATGTCCATGGGGTATAAAGTTATTTTTTTTATGTGGTAAACATGGCCAGGCTTATGACTTCATAATCTATCAAAGTTCATCTCCCGAACTTGATAAGAATTGCATAAAAACCATTGGATACGGCGCATCTGTTGTACTACATTTAGTAAATCGAATCGGAGACGGCAGAGGTCACCAGCTATATTTCGATAATTATTTTTCTTCTTATCACTTGCTGCAGATTTTGAAACAGAAAAATATTATGGCTGCGTGTACCGCTCGTATAAACAGATTTGCAAAACCGTCATTGCTATCTGATAGAGAAATAAATAAAAAACAGAGAGGTTTTGCACAAGAAGTGAGTAGCTTAGATGGTGATATCGTCTTAGTCAAGTGGTTAGACAATAAACCAACTCACTTAGCATCAAACTTTGTCGGTATTGGAGAAAAGGATATCGTTAAGAGATGGTGTAAGAAGGAAAAGCGCTATGTTGAAGTGGAAAGGCCGGAGATAGTCCGAAAATACAATCATGCAATGGGAGGTGTCGATTTGCTTGACCAGATGATGAGCTATCAGTACAAAATAAAATCGTAACAGGTCGCTGTCTGTACATGGAAGATAAATAAGAAAAAATATTATAGGGGGGCTTTATGAACGCAATAGAACCCAAAACAATGATTTTTAGAATTTTTGTCTGTTTGTCTGTATGTCTGTATATCTGTTTGTCTGTACGGTTGTGCACGCTAATCTCAGCAACCGTTCAACCGATTGCAATGCGGTTTTTTTTATTGTGTTGAGGTTTGCTCCAGTTAACATTTAGCGTTTGTTTTATGTAAATCGGTTTATAAATAAAAGAGTTATAACACTTTTAAGAATCAGATATTTTGAAAATTTTAATTGTAGGGGTTTCTTTGAATGTGGGTGAACCTAAACTGGCGTGTTGGCTTAATCATAAAAGAGCTTAATGATTAAGACTATTTTTAAACAATTCAGTCCGCGCCGAAGGCGTGGACTGAATTGTTTTAAAATTGACTTAATCATTAAGCTCTTTTATGATTAAGCCAACACGCCAGTTTCAGACGCTGCTTGATGACTCTGATAAAGAAATACCTTTCCTTTCATACACCTTATGTGACGTAAACGAAGTTGCGGGCTCAGCTAGTTATAGAATATTTATAAAATCTAAGAAATGGCCCCTCCGCATGATTTTCCATGCATCCGACCTAGCACTAATTCAAGCTTTCCGTGATTATCAAAACGATAATGATTTACTCGGAATTCCAAAAAACAAACAGCTGACTATGCTTCGTTTTCGCCGTCAACTATCTGAAGGTTTAGTTTTACAGAACAAAATTACAACAGCTAAAAGGGGTCGTCCGAGTGCCAGTAGTCCTGTACCGCAAATAATTCCAAGAAAACCTGGAGAAATTCGACCTAGTACCGAAATAGCTCATGATGGTGTGGGACATTTTCCTGCACACGATGATGGACCTGGAACTCGCTGTAAAATGTTTGGTTGTAAGGGGAAATCGCGCATAAAATGCATGAAATGCAAAGTGCACTTTTGCCTAACCAAAGATAAAAACTGTTTCCTAGCTTTCCATACATAAGTGTACTAGATTTTAGATAGACAGACTGATTTATAATTTACTTATTAGATAGTTAGACTGATTATAATTACAAGGTTCCTATTAAAATTGTAGAAGATATTTATTTTTTGTTGAGAAGAACATTTAATTCTTTATTCTTATTTTTTTAAATAAATAATATCTACCTATTATATATAGTTTTATTCTAAAAAAATTAAATACCCTATGTAACAGAGATTCTATTATCAAATACGGATGTGCGCATTTGGGCACATAAAGAAAAATCACTTTTCCTCGAAAAGTAAAACATAATGATTTTTTTAAATATTTTTCCCAGTTAAACTGAAGTATACTTTAAGTAAAAAATTTTTTTTTACATGAGTAGTACAAAAAAAAATAATTCAGGTCTGAAAGGGTTAACCCCCCTATAAAGTCGTGAAATGAATGTTTGAGGAACTAAAAATAGTTATGTGTGTTGCAACACTGGCAACACGAAACATAAGTACGTCAGTTGTCAATGCTATCATCGAATTTCGTTTACTCTCCACAGACTTACCTCTCTCACGTAACTTTAATGTTTGGATTAAACTGCAACAAATTGAAACCAAACTGCGCATAAAGGTTTGAGAAATGAGTAAAGAAAATCGGAGTGGTGCGCAGGAAGTGATTTTTAAAGGTTTCCAGTGATGTTTCGCGGAGTATCAAGCTGGACAATTGTTGTGGGATTTTGAGGATGTTTATGAGCGAACAGCATCTTTGGTGGGTATGTAATCGTGTTATTGTTTGTTTTGAATCTGTCTGAAGTTACAAATTTACTGAATTTACGATTTGGAGACAAAAAAGGCATTGTTTACGTTGCATATTTTTAGGTTAGAATCTTAAACTTACAATCTACCTATAATGTAAGTCAGTGGTTAGAATAACATTGTTAGTAGGTTATTTTATAGTACGACCTAAATTTTTGATACTCAGTTCAATCTGGTTTTCTACCAATTTTTTATTTTGACTTAATTGCTTCATGTCAATAGTTTGTTTCCATTAGCAAAGAGAATACAATACTACGTAAGATCCATTAGGTAATTAATTTTCTTTTTTTACTCTTTTCATCAGAGAGTACAGTTAGGCGAATAGTTAACGAAGGTTTTAATAATGAAGAAAAGTTTGAAACTCCTGGGAAACACAGAAAAGGTCGGCAAAGAAAGAAATAGACGATTTTAATATTTGTGCACTGCGCCAAAAAAATCCTTGTCAGATGGGGGAAAGTTACAGATAAAACATGTAATTACATGATTGTGGCGAAGCAATTGGGACTGCTAGGCACCTGCTGGTGAGTTGTAAGACGCTATTAGACCGGGCCTTCTGGATCTGGTTCAATAACTTTATTCTGGATCTGATTCAATAAAATAGAAACAAAATTAAAAATGTATAATGTGTTTTATTTATTAACTCACTAGCTGATGCCCGCAGCTTCGCCCGTGTCGAATTTGTTCTCGTTCCCGCTTCCCGTAGGAACTTATTCCCGGGATGAAACGTAGCCTACGTGTTATTCCAGACTATAATGTATCCCTGTACCAAATTTCAGCCAGATCAGTTCAACTGTTCGAGCGTGAAAGAGTCTCACATCCACACTCCTAAGCTTTCGCATTTATAATATTTGTATTGTTCCCGTTCCCGCTTCGCGTAAGAGCTTATTCCCGGAATAAAAAGTAGCCATGGTTATTCTAGATTATAATGTATCCCTGAACCAAATTTCAGCCAGATCCCTTTAACCGTTCGAGCGTGTAAGAGTAATAAACATCCACACTCACAAACTCGCATTTATAATATTAGTAAGATTTTACTCGGAACGAACTCCTCGTATCAAAATTATTTTGGTCGTACTATATAGGGTTGCTACATGCACTTGTTAGATTCGTCTCGTAGAGGGTAGGTATATCAATACATACGGTCACGCCTTTTATCCCCGAAGGGATAGCCGGAGGCATATTCTGTAAGGAGGGTATTAGCAAACAAGTTATGAAATGAAAAGAAATGAATATGAGATAAAAGTATCTTTATTCTCGTCAAGATTTCCGATTCTACATTTACCGCCAGATTCGCAATAGGTAGAACCTGTGAGAAAGAACCTGGCAATAAAACTCACGGCCACTCTTTTTAAAGTCACATTCTTTACAAATATTGCTATACATCTATTTCTACTATAATCTAATTCCATCAATAGTTGGTACACGTTATTACAATTAATAGCAACACGGGTCATATCTTTACAAATAGTTCAGCAGAATAGTACTTGTACATTATCTCTTAAACCAAGCCATGGGCAGTATAAAATAACCTTGAATACAATCAATCAAATCGGTCTATGGCAGTTCAGCACTGCTGGACGTAGACCTCTGCTAATTTCAACACATATATTATACATCACATCAGATCGGATAAATTACATAAGTTATTAATGAGGAACGTACCCTTAAGACGGCTGCTCAGCGACTGAGCTGGTCTGCCTAACATTGTGCCTAAACAGCATTACAAATGTTTTCTCTTCAAAATCCACCAGCAAAGTGAGTCTCCGGCCCAGATCGCTGTCTATTTATTAATCCCCGCCACTCAAATTGCTGTCACAAAACACGTGGCTTCATTTTTAATGTTTTCTTAGTAAATCTAATTTTAAATGCTGACAATGTTCGTGTTAATTGTCATTAAGAATTTAACAATAGTTTTTATTGATAACTTAATTAGTTCAACACTACATCAGGTTATACAAATCAGTGTTAACAAATTCTACAACTATTTCCATTCGAACCTTATTTCACAATATAGTAAGGTATCAGTAAAGTTGCTCATTGTAATGGTTAAAATCTATTTATAATCCCATAGATTTTAATTAGTAATTCTCGGTGCGGCGACATAACTATATAATATTACTCCATGTAACAACTACAGATATTCACCGGAAAGGCGACAACATACAATCAATAACACAGACTTACGATTTCTTTTCACGAAGACTATTCTTAACCTGATCATAGTTCTTATATAATTATACTACAATTTTATATCTATATGCTGTGCAACAATATTAATAATTTATACTATACAGTTTCTCAAAAACTCTTTTGAAACTAAACTTATATTATGCAGTACAATAAATATTGGTTTCTTCTAACGAGTTGCCATATGAACATACCTATTTATAAGCATATCTATCACGGCCATACTGACAAGTACTTCGCTCTCGAAGTACAAAATATATTATTTTTATTGACAAAATCAACCGCGTTTCAAAAAATACCACATTTTACAGTTTAGTAGAGCCAATAATGGTTTGCCCCAAAGTAACCATTAGCAATGAAACATGTGAACAATTTAGTAAAATTGTATAAATTCAACAATAAGAACAAGTTTGCAAAAACCATATTTTGGTTTCCATCATCATCATCATCATCGTCATCATCATCATCATCATCATCATCACATATTTATCATGGCATATTATGTACATAAATAATATTAATATAAATTTCATTAGCCACTGGCCTTGTCATAAATATATAGATATATACTTTTTTGTCTTCTTTTTTTTTTCTTCTCTTTTTTTTTATGTTTGCCAATTGCATAGACATGTCAAGTCCTTCCACCCGCTGCTTGTGGGCACAGACTTGCACCAAACAATTGACCGACCAGCGGAAACATAATTTACCCCATATGTTTGCCAATTGCATAGACATGTCAAGTCCTTCCACCCGCTGCTTGTGGGCACAGACTTGCACCAAACAATTGACCGACCAGCGGAAACATAATTTACCCCATATGTTTGCCAATTGCATAGACATGTCAAGCCCTTCCACCCGCTGCTTGTGGTCTCAGACTTGCACCAAACAATTGACCGACCAGCGGAAACATAATTTACCCCATATGTTTGCCAATTGCATAGACATGTCAAGTCCTTCCACCCGCTGCTTGTGGGCACAGACTTGCACCAAACAATTGACCGACCAGCGGAAACATAATTTACCCCATATGTTTGCCAATTGCATAGACATGTCAAGTCCTTCCACCCGCTGCTTGTGGGCACAGACTTGCACCAAACAATTGACCGACCAGCGGAAACATAATTTACCCCATATGTTTGCCAATTGCATAGACATGTCAAGCCCTTCCACCCGCTGCTTGTGGTCTCAGACTTGCACCAAACAATTGACCGACCAGCGGAAACATACGTAATGACCCTGCTTAGTTATTTCTTAAATCAAATATTTTTTTGTCTTTATTTTCCTGCGTCTATTTTGCCCTGAAATATCATCTGTCACTACATACAGTAATTATAAGCAACTCTTCGATTTATTAGTAACTAGTATTCACAGCAAGTACAGTATAACTAGACAACAAAAATTATGTAGGTAGTTATTATTAGCTAGTTCGTTCAAGGCGATACCGAGTCACAAAATAAAAATCTTCTAGTACCTACTTATTAAAAGAGTGGCGTATTGACGAAATATTTCATGTCACCTAATGTAGGTAACTTTCTATAAAAAAAGTTAACGAAAGGAAATCAAAATTTGATATGGAAACCTAGTTGTTATTTAAAATAAACTAGCGTATCGACGCCAATTAGGTCAAAGAACAATCGTAAGAGAAAATAATGGTAAAATGAAGAAATAGTGCCTAGTTTTGTTTGTGTTGTGTACTAAGTAGTGATACAACTTACGAATTGCTGTTAACATAGACAAGCGTTTAGTATCTTATTCATATTACCCAATGGAAAAAAATGTTGTTTTTGTTTGCATTATATAGATTCTGAAACCAATTAACCGATTTTTTTTTATTCTTTCACCAATAAAAGAACTAGCGAGTAGGTTCATAGGCTACATTTTATTCATGTATTCCTACGGGAACGGAAACAATGCGGATGAAACTGCCTAACGTCGTCGGCTAGTAGGTACTTCCCTATTTAATATTCGGTACATTGACCTCCAAGTTTATTAATCATGAGTTTAATATAGGTACTACATGTTATTGGTAGTTCTGAAAACATATTCCGATAGTAATGATGAGTTTATATGGAATCCTAGCCACAGATATTACCTCAACGAATAAATGAAAGGGAGAGAAAAGTAGAATTCTGTTTTGTCGTATCAATGATTTTTGAACCTTCTACAGAACGTTCGGCCAAACTGACATTTCATTACGTAAGGTACTAGGAATAAGAGTTACGTGGACGTACGATACTGTGGAGTGGATACGCAACGTTCTAATTGTTCGCAGGTACTTCTTGGTGTAGCCGGAAAGTACAGCTTTGACTATTGCTAAATTCTTTTGATCTACTACTAGACTACAGAAACAGATGGTAGTCCCAAACAGTGATGGTATCTCCCGAGAGATTTTACGCGCCAAGCTTCGTCTTGCCTAAATGAGTCATGCGACTAAATTCGAAAATTTTTAAATTTTTGAATATGATGCCAGTAGGTAAGGTATTAGGATATTTTGAAAGAAAAAAGAAAAAAGAAATTCCCTCTTCGTTCTTTTAACCTTTTCTTAATAAGTCTACGTTCCTAAGTAGTTACATGTTTAAGTAATGTAGGTAATAAAGCAGACATAATCCTGCAGCAACGTTATTGGCTATACCTACTCAATCCAAGCTTAAAATATATGTAGGTATATATTCATTTTAAATATCAAAAAATTTTCACTGGTATAACTTACACAATATTACACAAGAATTCACACATGATCACAAAAAACACATCATACCACTGTTGCCACCGATTGACTGGTCGAAGATCAAGAGTACCACGTCGTCGCCATCAGAGCAGCGAACGTCCCGAGGCAGCAGCAAAATCAGTCGATTCTGAAACACTGTTGCCACCGATTGCCGGATCGAAGATCGAGAATACCACGTCGTCGTCATCAGAGCAGCGATCGCCCCGAGGCAGCAGCAAAATCCGTCGATTCTGAAACTTGTAATCAATGTATTAGCAAAGGTGGAATCTATCCCACTTCTGATGTTAGATTCGTCTCGTAGAGGGTAGGTATATCAATACATACGGTCACGCCTTTTATCCCCGAAGGGATAGCCGGAGGCATATTCTGTAAGGAGGGTATTAGCAAACAAGTTATGAAATGAAAAGAAATGAATATGAGATAAAAGTATCTTTATTCTCGTCAAGATTTCCGATTCTACATTTACCGCCAGATTCGCAATAGGTAGAACCTGTGAGAAAGAACCTGGCAATAAAACTCACGGCCACTCTTTTTAAAGTCACATTCTTTACAAATATTGCTATACATCTATTTCTACTATAATCTAATTCCATCAATAGTTGGTACACGTTATTACAATTAATAGCAACACGGGTCATATCTTTACAAATAGTTCAGCAGAATAGTACTTGTACATTATCTCTTAAACCAAGCCATGGGCAGTATAAAATAACCTTGAATACAATCAATCAAATCGGTCTATGGCAGTTCAGCACTGCTGGACGTAGACCTCTGCTAATTTCAACACATATATTATACATCACATCAGATCGGATAAATTACATAAGTTATTAATGAGGAACGTACCCTTAAGACGGCTGCTCAGCGACTGAGCTGGTCTGCCTAACATTGTGCCTAAACAGCATTACAAATGTTTTCTCTTCAAAATCCACCAGCAAAGTGAGTCTCCGGCCCAGATCGCTGTCTATTTATTAATCCCCGCCACTCAAATTGCTGTCACAAAACACGTGGCTTCATTTTTAATGTTTTCTTAGTAAATCTAATTTTAAATGCTGACAATGTTCGTGTTAATTGTCATTAAGAATTTAACAATAGTTTTTATTGATAACTTAATTAGTTCAACACTACATCAGGTTATACAAATCAGTGTTAACAAATTCTACAACTATTTCCATTCGAACCTTATTTCACAATATAGTAAGGTATCAGTAAAGTTGCTCATTGTAATGGTTAAAATCTATTTATAATCCCATAGATTTTAATTAGTAATTCTCGGTGCGGCGACATAACTATATAATATTACTCCATGTAACAACTACAGATATTCACCGGAAAGGCGACAACATACAATCAATAACACAGACTTACGATTTCTTTTCACGAAGACTATTCTTAACCTGATCATAGTTCTTATATAATTATACTACAATTTTATATCTATATGCTGTGCAACAATATTAATAATTTATACTATACAGTTTCTCAAAAACTCTTTTGAAACTAAACTTATATTATGCAGTACAATAAATATTGGTTTCTTCTAACGAGTTGCCATATGAACATACCTATTTATAAGCATATCTATCACACTCAGCAGCGCCCTCATTTAATTTCACGACTTTATAGACAAACTGTACTTTAATTCTTCTTATATATGACTTATGTGGGCTCAGTACACGGTCAATAATAATGAGTTAAAGATGATAAATATGAATGAATGTAGCTTAAGTGGGCGTGATTTCTTTGCATGCGCGTGTGCATCGACGTGTACAGTTTGTCTATAAAGTCGTGAAATTAAATGAGGGCGCTGCTGAATGCATGTAGCAACCCTATATAGTACGACCAAAATGATTTTGATACGAGGAGTTCGTTCCGAGTAAAATCTTAGTAATATTATAAATGCGACAGTTTGTGATTGTGGATGTTTATTACTCTTACACGCTCGAACGGTTAAAGGGATCTGGCTGAAATTTGGTACAGGGATACATTATAATCTGGAATAACTATGGCTACTTTTTATTCCGGGAATAAGTTCCTACGGGAAGCGGGAACGAGAACAAATTCGACACGGGCAAAGCTGCGGGCATCAGCTAGTGAGTTAATAAATAAAACACATTATACATTTTTAATTTTATTTCTGTTTTATTGAATCAGATCCAGAAAAAAAGTTATTGAACCAGATCCAGAAGCCCCGGTCTAATAGCGTCTTACAACCCACCAGCAGGTGCCTAGCAGTCCCAATTGCTTCGCCACAATCATGTAATTACATGTTTTATCTGTAACTTACCCCCATCTGACAAGGATTTTTTTGGCGCAGTGCTCAAATATTAAAATCGTCTATTTCTTTCTTTGCCGACCTTTTCTTTGTTTCCCAGGAGTTTCAAACTTTCCGTCATTATTAAAACCTTCGTTAACTATTCGCCTAACTGTACTCTCTGATTTTCCTGAAAAGAGTAAAAAAAGAAAATTAATTACCTAATGGAAACAAACTATTGACAAGAAGCAATTAATTCAAAATAAAAAATTGGTAGAAAACCAGATTGAACTGAGTATCAAAAATTTAGGTCGTACTATAAAATAACCTACTAACAATGTTATTCTAACCACTAACTTACATTATAGGTATGTGGCGTTCATGAAGCGAACACCACTTAAATAATTGCATGGCAACACTGCCACCAGGAAGTAGCTATCATGGTGTTATCACTTAGAACTGAGCATTGAATTATAATGTAACCAATTTACGTAGGTTCTCAACGTTGCAGTTACATTGAGACTTGTCATGATATTTAATTTCGTTTCATTATAACGTAAGAGTTTCCAGAAACACGTGGTAGTTGGCGCTGTATGCAATATTAAAAAATCTAATATTTTAGTTAAAAATTTACAACTAGATGGCGCTGTGCCTTTTTTTAAATCGCGGTATGGTTTCGTTACATAGGGTCATATAAGTAAGACTACTTTTCTGCCAAAGGTAGTTTATTATTATTTTTTATGATCTTAAAACTAATTTTTCTAGAGACTAAAGTTTATTTAAATGTAATTGTTACACTCTATTTTTGTTTCATGGCCACGCAGTCAGAAAGTTTCTTGCAGTAGCTGCTTGGCACCGCTGGTGTCGTCACTTAGCCGAGTGACGTCTCTATCTCATAATATACAAATGTACTCTGTGGTAGCTATGATCTGTCTGGAGCGACCGGGGTTCTCACAGAGATTTCGGGAACAACAAGAGAAAATGTTATGTCATGTACTACTTACTGTTACTTTGTGCTAACTTCTAAAATAAGTTATTTCTACGTTGTTTATCCGTACCATGGTCAATAAGCCACAACAACAAGCGTAAACATGTACCTATAGCAAGAGAATACAACAGATGTAATTATCACCACAGCAAGTGTTTAATTATCCAATATCCACCTTCCAGTGAACACAATGGAGAGAGCCGAACCAAAACCTCCTCCATATTGGTGACCCCGAACAACAAACACTTATCACCCCTGCGCAGCGCACTGCATGTTAGTTTTTTTTTGCATCAACACGGTGAGAGAACTGCAGGTTACTAACACTTGCCTGCTAGCCTGTTCTGCATGTACATATTGGAGCTGTCTTCAGCATGTGACCACATACTTACCTGCTGCCCACTGGTATGTCTTTATCTCATTAACCTGGCGCCTACTACACAGAAGTTCCAAGTGATTAACAAAGTTTTCAGTGCTAACAACTACTACAACAATCATTCTAATAGTGTTCACCTTTTACCTACTAACCTGTGGATTATGGACATTTTATTATAATAATATACTAGCAGTAAAGTTGTAACTACCTATTTACATTTACTAAATAGTTATTTTGCTCAACAGCTTATAACCAAACATTATCTCAATAAATCTTAGATAAATGTATATCTTTGAGTAATGTTCATACAACTCTACTCATTCAAAGTTCTTCTTTACATCTGTTTATACCAAAAAGAAAAGTAAACTTAGTATAATTAAAAACATACTATTTATAAATAGGTATGTACACAATCAGCATTTCTTTTACAAGTAAATGTGCCTACTGACAAGTTCAAGTACAAACTTTTGTTCTATTTACAGTATTTACATTAGTGGAACATTATCTATACACAATATTATAACTGTGTTATGCATGACTGTGCAAGTAATATTATAACATATTAATTATATGTGTGGAATTGAGTGTTTTAAATAATAAATTTAAAGTAACACTAACGTGGTGAATTTCTCATAAGTTTTAAATCTATTATTATTAATTCTTGTACTTGTGTTTAAGTATACCTACATATATGTAACTTAGATAGGTGACTTATTCCCTATCTTACTGCATGGTTTGGGTTTCCACTAACCGCATCTATCTTGTGTTTTCTTCTTAATTGGTGGTATTTCTCATCTGTAATTGTTTATTTTTTTTTACAAAATGTCTGTTGAGGAAAGCTTAAAACCGCAGGTGCTGGACCTACAAAAGCAATTGCAGTCCTTACAAACCCCCTATTCTACTGATAGTCGTGTAAATGCAGTCTCGATAAAGTTATCTGACTTCTGGGAAGATAAACCGCTACTTTGGTTCGCCCAAGCCGAAGCTCAATTTGAGATTGCTGGCATCTCCCAAGACTCAACAAAATATGGTTACACATTATCCAAATTAGATGCTCGGTTGGCTAGCGAGGTTGAAGACATCATTGCTGATCCGCCCCCTACTGGTAAGTATGAGCACCTGAAAAAGGAGCTCATTCGTCGCTTATCATCATCTAAAGAGCAGCGGGTCAGAAAACTACTAAGCGAAGAGCAACTAGGGGATAGAAAGCCTACAGCTTTTCTTCGCCATCTGAAATCTTTGGCTGGCACTACAGTAGGTGATGAAGGCATTATCCGGGAGCTATCTATGCGACGGCTTCCACCTGATGTACAACGTGTTTTGATGGCACAGCGTGATTTATCTCTGGAAAAAGTTGCTGAAATAGCAGATGCCATTGTTGAAACACCCTTCTCAGCGCCCCAAGCTGTTCATGCCGCATCCACATCATCTACACTTAGTGAGTTTGACAGCATTAAGAAAGCTTTGCTTGAACTGATAACGACGGTAGAAACTCTAACAAGGGAAAGGCAACATTCCCGTTCCCATTCTAGGTCCGGATCCCGATCCACCTCACAGTCTGGTGACAGCCTCTGCTGGTATCACAAAAAGTTTGGACCCAGAGCAAGCAAATGCACCACTCCCTGCAGTTGGAAGTCTGACCAGGGAAAAGCCAACACCAGCCAGTAGAGACGGCTTCTGACTGCTTTAGCCCTTCCAGCCGTCGGTTATTCTTAGTGGACACCAACTCCAAGGTCAGATTTCTGATTGATACAGGATCAGACCTGTGCTGTTTTCCGCGCCAGCTTCTTAAAGGTAAACACTACCCCACCGGCTTCGACGTGCGCGCCGCTAATGGCAGCCCCATCCAAACATACGGCACTATTGCTTTATGCCTCAACCTTGGGCTCCGCCGCGACTTCCGCTGGAATTTTATCATTGCCGATGTGGGCACTCCCATTATTGGAGCCGATTTCCTGGCTCACTATCATTTATTACCTGACTGTCACAATTGTAAATTAATTGATGGTTCCACTAAAATAGCCATTGCAGCCACAATTGCACAAGTTTCCCAACAGAGTGTGAAGAGTCTTGTTGCTGGAGACTCTCCATATGACAAATTATTAAAGGAATTCCCCGACATCACACGACCACCTGGCCTCCTGAGAACCATCAGCCATAACACAGTTCATTACATTGTGACTACTGAGGGGCCACCTGTTTCTTCGCGCCCCCGCCGCCTCGCACCGCAAACACTATAAGCCGCGAAAAAGGAATTTGAGGAGATGGTTGCATGCGGAACTGCCAAGCCGTCCAATAGTTCTTGGTCCTCACCTCTCCATATGGCAAAGAAGGGTGAAAATGGATGGCGTCCGTGTGGTGACTACCGCGCTCTTAATTCTCGCACCATTCCCGACCGCTACCCCGTCCGGCATATAGGGGACTTTGGTCAGAACCTGGCTGGATCAACGGTTTTTAGCACCGTGGATCTAGTAAAGGCTTACCAACAAATTCCGGTTGCGCCTGAAGACGTCCCAAAAACCGCTATTATTACCACTTTCGGGTTATTTGAGTTCCCCTATATGACGTTCGGTTTACGCAATGCCGGACAAACTTTTCAACGCTTTATTGACGAGGTGGTGCGCGGCCTTGACTTTGTTTTCCCATACGTGGTCTACGTGGACAACAATTTGGTATTTTCCCGTTCGAAGGAAGAGCACGAAACACATCTTCGTGCCCTCTTTCAGCGGCTGTCTAAATTCGGCGTCGTCATAAACATATCTAAATGTGTCTTTGGCTCCAATGAAGTAACCTTCTTAGGTCATCGAATCTCCAAACAAGGAATTTTCCCACCCTCCGAACGCATCGAGGCTCTTAAAAATTTCCCTTTGCCAAAAACAGTAGAAGGCCTCCGCAGATTTTTAGGTATGGTAAATTTTTCCGACGTTTCCTACCTAATGCAGCTGAATACCAAGCACCATTGATTGACGTTTTAGCGTCTACTCAACTTAAAGGTAAGAAACCTGTTCCCTGGACACCAGAGTTGGAAGCGGCTTTCGCCAAATGCAAGGATCACTTGGCCAACGCGACCATTCTTGTTCATCCAAACACCACAGCTAAACTGGGACTATTCACAGATGCTTCTTCTACTCAAGTCGGTGCCTGTCTCCAACAACGTGTTGAAGATAGTTGGCAGCCTCTGGCATTTTTTAGTAAGAAGCTCACAACTCGCCAAACAACTTGGCCAGCTTACTACCGGGAATTACTAGCTGTCTATGAGGCCGTTCAGCATTTCCGCCACTTTCTAGAAGCACACCATGTAACTGTTTACACCGACCACAAACCTTTGGTCTACGCGTTCTTACAGCGCCGTGAAAAGTTACCACCAGTGCAGCTAAATCAATTATCTTTCATCTCCCAATTTACCACAGACATCGTCCACATCAGTGGCAAAGACAACGTGGTAGCAGACTCTATGTCCCGAATCGAGACAATTCGTCTCGAGGATGCATTCACTGACCTTGCTGCTGATCAGGAGAATAACATAGAACTGCTAGAGATGTTGGGTAAGTCATCACTTAACCTTAAAAAAATTATAATTCCAGGAACGGACATTTTTCTTTACTGTGACACTTCAACGGAGAAACCTCGCCCGTTCGTTACAGAAAAATTTCGACGCGCGGTGTTCGATAAGGTGCATAACCTTAGCCACCCTGGCGTTCGAACCACAGTCAAACTCATTACCGACCGATTTGTGTGGCCTAAAATACAAAAAGACTGTCGCAACTGGACCAGAGAGTGCCTGCCTTGTCAACGCAGCAAGGTCAACCGGCACGTCCACTCACCTCTTGGCAATTTTGCCGTGCCTTCCAAGCGTTTCCGCCACGTCCACCTGGACATTATCGGTCCCTTGCCCTACAGTAAAGGGTTTAATTATTGCTTGACAGCGGTCGACAGATTCAGCCGCTGGCCTGAAGCATGGCCAATGGTTGGCATTACTGCTGAAGAGGTGGCAGAGACGTTCTTCGCCAATTGGATCGCTCGCTATGGAGTCCCTTCCGTAGTGACTACAGACCAAGGACGCCAATTTGAGTCTTCTCTTTTTCAGGCCTTAATGAAACTTTGCTCTTGCAAACGTGTACGCACCACGAGTTATCACCCGTGTGCAAACGGTTTGGTTGAGCGAATGCACCGCCAGCTTAAAGCAGCCTTAATGTGCCACGAAGCCTCCTGGTGCAAAGTCCTGCCGCTTGTGTTATTAGGTATGCGGGCAGCCTTAAAGGAAGACTTGCAATTATCTCCCGCTGAAGTAGTTTATGGGGAACCCCTATGTCTACCCGGCGAATTTATCTCTCCGTCCCCGTCTCCCGATAACACTGTTGACATTTCTAACTTTGCTTCACAGCTCGGACGTTTCATGTCACAACTAAAACCTGTTCCAACCTCCGCTCACGGCAAGAACGCTACCTTCGTACATACTGACTTGGCATCTTCTAGTCACATATTTCTACGTGACGATTCTGTGAGACCCTCTTTAAAACCGCCTTACACTGGCCCATACAAGGTCGTATCTAGGAGGGACAAAACATTAACAATAGCAATTGGGAACAAAAACGTCGAAGTCAGCATCGACCGCGTAAAGCCGGCGTACCTCAGCGCTGAGCCTGAGACGGCAAAGGCTATCCCTCCAACACCACCTGCTGATCCAGCACCTGCTGATCCAGCACCTGTTGATCCAGCACCTGCTGATACAGCACCTGTAAAACCATACACGACGCGCTCGGGTCGTAGCGTTAAATTTAAAACTCCAACTGATGTTTAAATAATTTAAATTTATATTTCTTGTGTTCTGCACTCTTGACTTTATTGTGCGTCATGTAGATTAAGTACTTACATGTGATACCATTGCCTTGGATTTTGTAAAATGTATATCGTGTATTTAAGAATGTCCTCTTTAATTAATATCGTCTCGTATTGTGTACATATACCTATACAGGTATTTTTTAAATGTATGTTGGAATGATATACCTATACAGGTATTTTTTAAATGTATGTTGGAATGTCATGTCGTTATCGATTTTAAATATTTTCACAAAATGTGTAGCTTGTGTACTTACAGATGCTTTTAATGTCATGTTTTCATTGATTCTTCCAATTTTTTTTTCATAAACTGGAATCTGTGTACTTTTAATGTGTACTGTATGTTATGCCATTTTTTTATAATGATAAGGTGTTATATCATCTTTTTGTGTGTATATTTGGGTGATGCCACCTTAATTTTTGTACAATGTATTCATCCTCGCATCACTTTTATCTAGCGATTGTGTCTTAGATGTAAACCCCTTCAAAAAATTTTTTTTTATTTTTTTTAAAATTTCTTTAAATAGCTGGGCTATTTATCTCCCTAGGGGGGTGGTGTGGCGTTCATGAAGCGAACACCACTTAAATAATTGCATGGCAACACTGCCACCCGGAAGTAGCTATGATCTGTCTGGAGCGACCGGGGTTCTCACAGAGATTTCGGGAACAACAAGAGAAAATGTTATGTCATGTACTACTTACTGTTACTTTGTGCTAACTTCTAAAATAAGTTATTTCTACGTTGTTTATCCGTACCATGGTCAATAAGCCACAACAACAAGCGTAAACATGTACCTATAGCAAGAGAATACAACAGATGTAATTATCACCACAGCAAGTGTTTAATTATCCAATATCCACCTTCCAGTGAACACAATGGAGAGAGCCGAACCAAAACCTCCTCCATAGGTAGATTGTAAGTTTAAGATTCTAACCTAAAAATATGCCTATGTGTTATTCCAGACTATAATGTATCCCTGTACCAAATTTCAGCCAGATCAGTTCAACTGTTCGAACGTGAAAGAGTCTCACATCCACACTCATAAGCTTTCGCATTTATAATATTTGTATTGTTCCCATTCCCGCTTCCCGTAAGAATTTATTCCCGGAATAAAAAGTAGCCATGGTTATTCCAGATTATAATGTATCCCTGTACCAAATTTCTGCCAGATCCCTTTAACCGTTCGAGCGTGTAAGAGTAATAAACATCCACACTCACAAACTGTCGCATTTATAATAGTAAGATTTTACTCGGAACGAACTCCTCGTATCAAAATCATTTTGGTCGTACTATATAGGGTTGCTACTTGCATTCAGCAGCGCCCTCATTTAATTTCACGACTTTATAGACAAACTGTACATATGATTTTGACTCAAGTCGCTGGACCGTCTCCTGAGCTCATGAAATATTATTGACCGTGTCTGGAGCCCATTACATATCATAGACAATCATAGAGTAGAGATAGCTTGGCAATTTGATGGAAAAGAAGTTGGCAATCCTGTTAAATACAAGCATCATGTATGGTTTTTGTTTGTGTGGGTGTGCTAAAGTTTGGTCGTGTGCTGTGTGTGCCTATTTCTTGAACGAAACGTAATGGAGTATGCCGGTTTTCTATTTTAGAGTAATGTAAAATTGTCTAACTACGGCACCAGAGTTCTAAGTAATTTGTAGAGAAAGTTTAATGAACTTGACATCTTTTGAATTAGTGTTGCTTAGTCGTTCGTTTTCTCTACACATGTGATAAGTTAGTAATGAAGTTTTTGGAGAGCAAATCAATATGGCCCTCAAACTTGGAAAATGCAGGCTTTGCCTCAAGCTTGGGGACTTTTACTCCATCTTTACGGTGGACAATTCCCTACAGCTCGCGGAGATGGCAATGGAATGCGCCCGAATCAAAGTGAGTATCATTATTTTGTGTCCATTTTGCCGAAATATGATTCTTGACACAGGTAATCTAAAACGATTTGCAAAAATGGTCGCAGCGCAGTCTTCAGCTTATTGTATTAAAATATAACCTTCTTGGGAACATTTTACCTCTTTTGATGCTCCAATTTTTGACAAAAATCTCCAATGAATTGTGATGTCTTGATGAAAGTACTTCACTAAAACACTGAAATTATTGTAAAGTGCGGCTTACACATATTTAACCTCTTCAACTTAGGTCATCTAATGGTTCTATGTATTATGGCATAGCAACAATAAAATGTATGTAAATAGGTGTTGATTATGTGTCAAAGTATAGATATGTTAACTTTAATAGTAATGAGTCTCATCATTTTGTAACTATCTAGATTTTTGTACTTACTATATTTAAATTAGTTAATAGGTACTTAGTCAATTGAATATTTTAATTATGACGTAAGGTATTTTATTATAAATGAATAATTAATAAACACTGTTCGCTTAGATCTTTTACACTGCTCAAAGGCTACCAATGCAGTTTTCATAAATAGATACAGCGATTCAAGAGGGAGGTTTATTTGTATAGTACTTAATATAGTGCAGAAAAGCTGAGTTGTAATGTAAAACAAATTGCATGGCTTAACTTATAAAATAACTGTCCACTTCAGTATGATATACAACTATCAGTGCCTCCCACAGCTAAGTTAGAAGGTGCCACAACTCTCTAAAATATGAATACATTCCATCAATAACATTTTATTAATCCTGTTAAGTTATGTGATCCTCAGGGTGATTTAATAGTACTGTATACATATTTGCCCATCTGTTCATTCAGTAAAGAATTCATCAATTTGTTATGGCCCATGTAAAATTAGCACTGGTGTGACTTGCTCTGAGATAAACAAATATTATAAAATTCTGAACTTATTCAATGGTATCGGATGCAATGGATCATGGATGCTCTGAATAGAAGTTGATGATATCTTGTCACAGATAAACAAATATTATAAAAATAGCAGTTGCCTGTGACTTCGTATGCTGCAAATTTATATAACTTTTTTTTTATGAACCGATTGACATGAAACTAACACTAAATGTTAAGTGGAGCAAACCGCAAGGCAATTAAGAAAATCGCATTGCAATTGGTTTAGCGGTTGCTGAGATTAGCGTGTACAGACAAACAAACAAAAATTCAAAAAATCATTGTTTTGGGTTCTATTGCGTTCATAAAGCCCCCCCTAAAAATTTTTTTCTCATATATCTTCAATGTACAGACAGCGACCTGTTACGATTTTATTAAATGTATTGATTCTGAACTTATTCAATGGTATCAGATGCAAGGGGCAATGATGCTACGACCATGATAACGATTGTCAAAGTTAGTATTCCTGATACAATGAAACATGACTGAATATATTGTATAAAACTGCCTTTAATTATGATAAGACATGTATACTAATATTATAAAGAGGAAAGATTTGATTGTTTGTTTGTATGTTTGTTTGTTTGTTTGTTTGCATCGAATAGGCTCCGTAACTAAAGGACCGATTTAAAAATTCTTTCACTGTTGGGAAGCTGGACTCTCCCTGGTGAACATTTTTTTTTAATTTTCTTGTGGGGAACACCGACCATGCCGAGCGGACGATCCGACCGCCTATTCTGCTGCCCATTTCGTCCATAAATGAACATAGGCTATATTTTATTCCCATATTCCCACGGGAATGGGAGCTACGCGGGTGAAGCCGCCTGATGTCCTCTAGTTAGTTATATATTGGTTACACACAGAGAAATAATAGGTTCTCACTTATTACACAGAAGTCTATTTTGTAACATTTGCTGATGTAGGAACTAAAAGGCTAGGAGGGGAGGGAGAGGAACCCACCTCACACCCTCGGTTTGTCAATCCTAACGTACAACAGTTATGAATAACCACAACTAATTGTAAGGGAGGAATGATGAACCGAACTATTAAAGAAAGTGATTTTCGATTTTGGATAGGAAAATTACCAAGCTGAAGTGGGCCTTGTTTAATAATTTAATAATATGTTCTCAAGTTAAGAGTATCCTGTAGCATGGGTGAAAACACTTATGAAAGTAGAAGAAGCAAAAGTTATAAGCAGGATCGTAACTTGTGGAAAGCCATAGCCTCTGCCTACCCTGTTGGGAAACACGGCGTGCGGTTATGTAAGTTAAAAATAAACTTCACGGACTATTAATAATAATAATAATAATAAAGCCTGTTTATTTCCATAATTTCAGTAATGACATTTCTAATGTTGTTAGTATAGTTATTAATATTTTTCTTACTTGCTATGTTAGTTTGGTTAAATAATAAATAAATAAATAAATATAAATAAATATTCACGGACATTTCACACAACGCTATCTGATCCCAAAGTAAGCTAGGAATAACCTGCTTGTGTTATGGGTATCAGACCACGGATATTAATACTTATATACTTTTAAATACATACATATTATACATAGAAACACCCAGACTCTTGAAACAAACATTTATGGATCACACAAATATTTGTCTCCGGTGGGAATCGAACCCACGACCTCCAGCGCCGCAGGCGGTATCACTACCGACCGCGCCACAGAGGCAGTCAATAGTAATATTCATTATGGATCCCTCTTTGGGTGAAGGCCTCCTCCAAATTTAGCCATTTCTTCCTATTTTGGGCAATTGTTAGCCATTGTCTTCCCGCTGTTTGTATTATGTCATCAACCCACCGCTTGTAGGGTCTGCCCACTTTTCTTTTGCCTGCTGGCCCTCTCCATGTAGTACTATGACTAGTCCATCTTCTGCCAGACAGTCGAGCAACATGGCCAGCCCATTTCCATTTTTGTCTCAAGGTGTGGGTAAGAGCGTCAGTTATTTTAGTTTTTTCTCTTATTTTACTGTGTCTTATTCTGTCTCTTTTCGTTACACTTAACATACTCCTTTCCATGGCCCGCTGAGTGGTTCTGATTTGAGCTTTTATTTTGTTTGTGAAAACCCATGTTTGGGAGCCATAAGCTAGACAGGGTAGGAGACAGGTGTCGAACACAACCTTTTTGAATGATAAGTTGTAGTTACCTTTGAAAACTTCTTTTAACGACCAGTATTTTTTCCATGTGATATTTGTTCTTCTCATAACTTCTTCTTCGTTGTTGTCTTTGGAAAAGGACACCTGTTTTCCCAAGTATATGTAGTTCTCAACATATTCTATTGTTTTGCCATTAATGTTAATAGGTCTTTTGTAGCGGTTGCTCATTAGTTTTGTTTTATTTGTATTTATCTCTAGGCCTACTTGGGAACTTTCTTTAGTTAGTGAGGTAAGCATATTTTCCAAGTCCCTAGGAGTCTCAGCAAAAATCACAATGTCGTCAGCGAATCTCAAATGACTTAGATAGCGGCCGTTTATTTTAACTCCCATTTGCTTCCATTCCAGAGCCCTGAATATGTATTCTAGCACTGCTAGGAAGAGTTTTGGTGACAGTGGGTCTCCCTGTCTTACCCCTCGTTCAATTTTTATCTCTTCACCTCTAGATTCTAGTTTAATTTTGCTTACACTTTCCTTGTAGATATTTTGTATAATTTTTATATATTTGTCTTGTACTCCGAAAGATTTTAGTGCTCTCCAAATTGAGTTATGACTTATAGTATCGAAGGCTTTACTATAGTCTACGAATGCTAAGTATAGAGGTCTATTAAACTCCTCATATTTTTCTAGCACTTGCTCAAGAGTGTGTATCTGGTCAGTTGTACTGTAGCTTGAACGAAAACCTGCTTGCTCCACTGGTTGGGCTGCATCTATTTCTGGTGTTAACACGGACTATTAAAAACTGCCAATTGTGACTACACTCTCAGAATCATCACAAATAAATTTTTCACTAACATTATTGAGACTGAAGTTCTCTTTTGCTGTAAATTGTTTAAAATAAAACCAAAGTGTAAAATTCATCTCTATTCACAAAAACACCAACAACAGTAAGTCATCTCCCACTGAGAGTTCTCTACAAATAGTTACATTAATTATCTACATTAATCTCAAGATTATAGATCAATATGTCTCTATCAACGCACAGCCCAAACCACTGGACGGATTGGGCTGAAATTTGGCATGCAGGTAGATGTTATGACATAGGCATCTGCTAAGAATGATTCTACCCCCAAGGTGATAAAATACGGGAAGTGGGAACAGGAACAAAATTTACGCGGGCGAAGCTGCGGGCGTCAGCTAGTTACCTATATTTCTTTGAATAACATATTTTTTGGATTCCATCATACGTAAGGGTGAAAATGGTACCCTACTACTGAGACTTAGCTTTCTCTCTTCCTGTGTTCTTGAGATTAAGGTTTTGACTGACTGACAGGATTATGGAGGGACGGACACGGACAGACAGACTGAGGGGCAACAAAGTCATCGTAAAAGGTTTCTGTTTGGTCCTTTTGACGCAACACACCTTAAAAACATGGCTAAGAGAATAGCGAATGTCTATTTTGACTGCAAAGCGTTATAAAACCATCACATCAGCGCCAAGACCTTTTTGCGGCCCTGGGTGTGCAAATACCAGTTGAATTCTAATTTTTAGCGTTTGGAAAAGGTGTGTAAGTTTGCTTTATTTTTTTATATCTTACTAGCTGAGCCCGCAACTTCGTTTACGTCACATAAGGTGTATGAAAGGAAAGGTATTTCTTCATCAGAGTCATCAAGCAGCGTCTGAAACTGCCCTGTTTGCTTAATCATAAAAGAGCTTAATGATTAAGTCTATTTTAAAACAATTCAGTCCACGCCTTCGGCGCGGACTGAATTGTTTGAAAATAGTCTTAATCATTAAGCTCTTTTATGATTAAGCCAACACGCCAGTTTAGGTTCACTCACATTCAAAGAAACCCCTACAATTAAAATTTTCAAAATATCTAATTCTTAAAAGTGTTCTAACTCTTTTATTTCTAAACCGATTTACATAAAACAAACGCTAAATGTTAACTGGAGCAAACCTCAACACAATAAAAAAAACCGCATTGCAATCGGTTGAGCGGTTGCTGAGATTAGCGTGCACAACCGTACAGACAAACAGATATACAGACATACAGACATACAGACATACAGACAAACAGACAAAAATTCTAAATATCATTGTTTTGGGTTCTATTGCGTTCATAAAGCCCCCCTATAATATTTTTTCTTATTTATCTTCCATGTACAGACAGCGACCTGTTACGATTTTATTATATGTATTGATGATTAAAGTTCAGCACAAAATACATTTTTAGGGTTCGGTACCCGAAGGTTAAAAACGACCCTATTCATGAGACTTCGCCATCCATCTATCTGTTGGTCTGTCCGTCATGAGGCTGTTTCTCAAGAACTGTGATAGCTAGAGAGCTGAAATTTTCACAGATAATGTATTTTTGTTGCCGCTATAACAACAAATACCAAAATCAGAAAAAGGAGGAAATTAATTGGGGTTTTTTTTTCGTCTTTTTTTGTGCGTAATTCTCTGAGCAAGAGTCCGACTCGCACTTGGCCGGTACCCAGTAATTCTGGCCCTCACCTGATATTTCTTATTTTTCTGGCCCCCCGTTAAAAAAGTTTGCCCACTACTGGTCTAGAGCCTCGCGTGAGTGTGGATGGCAGCACTCCTGTCGCCTCCCCTCGCTAAGACTCGTGTCGAGAGCCTCCAGGAGGCGCCTCGTGAGAGTCTGGATGGTCTTTGAGATATTAGGCTACAAACAAAAACAAACTCTTCAGCTTTATAATATTAGTATAGAGTGGTTCCCAAACTTATTATGTCTACTGCCCACTTTGAGAATAAATATTTTTTTAGCGCCCCCATTTTTTCACCTATTTAAAAACCACTATAACTTCAAATTAAATTAATTAATTATTGTGACCTATATAAGTGATTTGTGTAAAAAAAAAATGTATATTATGTATATTAACAGAGAATTCTAAACGAAACTTTTACTATAACCCGCAACTTGAAACCTGAGCGCAGTAGGTAACATACAACGGCGCTTAGGTCTCAAGTTAACTCTTACTTACCGGCTCCACCTGCCAATAAGAATGATTATTGAAACGCAACTTTATAGTATTGGGTTTGGGTTTAAAGATTTTATTTTCAAAAAGACAATTACATTGCCACTTACATGAAAACATAAATTATATTACAATAAATAGGCGATGTGATGTAGAACAATATTGAAGATTACAATATAATTTTACAAAGAAAGAAACATTGGTATAATAATTCTGTTATTAAGTTAATCATTATCGGTTACATAAAGTGCTAGTTGTGACTTAAAAATATTAAAAGAGCTAATTTTTTTGATGAATGGTGGTAATTTATTGTAAAGCTGTGCTCCTTCAAAGGTGATGCTTTTCTTTCCATAGCCGGTTCGCACTTTAGGTAATACCAATAAACTGGGTTGTCGAAGGCTTCGTTTGCAGATCTGAGATTTTTTTTAAACGTCAGGTCGGTATGTATGGTTTTGTCTAAAATTTTCCTCATGATGAGACAAGTAGTGTACTTATATAGTTGCTTAATGTTCATTACTTTAGTTTCCTTGTATATTTTATAGGTTGGTGTTAGGCGCGGGTACCGAAAAAGTATTTTTATAATTTTATTCTGTAGTCTTTGTAGTTTTTGTAATTTAGTCTTAGCTGCATTACCCCAGATTTCAATTAAATACAGCAAGTGGGATTTGACTAATGAGTTATATATAGTGTAGCGCAACCTTCTGGGTATACAAGGTGAAATGTTTCGAAGAGATCCAGAAAGTGACGAGAGTTTATTTTGTATGTGGTCGATTTGTTTAGTCCATGTTAAATAGTTGTCTATTCTCAAGCCAAGGTATTTTTCAGAGGTTTTCTGTTCCAGAGGGATGTTGTCAATTGTTAGTGGGTCGTGAGATGGTATAATTTTGTTTTTTGCCTTAAATACAACGTAGCTTGTTTTAGAGGGATTCACAGTAAGTAGGTTGTGTTTAAACCATTCTGAGACTAGGTTTAGATCTTCTTGTGCTTTGGATATAATATCATGTATATTAGCCCCGAAGTAAAACAGGCATGTATCGTCTGCATACAATGTTATGTGGCCGTGTAGTGGAAGTTCTGTGATGTTGTTCATGTAAATCAAGAATAAGAGAGGTCCCAATATGGACCCTTGCGGCACACCATGCGTGACCGGTAAAGCACCACTTTGAAACTGATCAATCTTGACCACTTGTAGTCTATTTGATAAATATGATTTAAATATCTTATGCGCACTACCTTTGACACCTATATGCGCAAGTTTTTCTAACAGTAATTTGTGACTTACGGTGTCAAATGCTTTTTTAAATCTATAAATATACCCAAAACTATTTGCTTTTTATCTATACTATGTCTTATTTTCGTTGTTAAATCTATTGTTGCTATGGTGGTATTACTTTTTGGTCTAAAACCGTATTGTCGATCGGTCATAAATTGAATAGAAATCAAATAACTTGACAGGCGGCGATGGATAACTTTTTCTAAAACTTTTGACAATACTGGTAGAACTGAAATTGGACGGTAGTTTCCTGGGTCAGTTTTGGAGCCACATTTATGAATTGGGGTAACTTTCGCGACTTTTAGGGTATCAGGAAACTCTCCGTCATTCATGAGTTGATTAAAACATTGTGCCAAGCTATTAGTTACTAGATTTTGGAGGCATTTTATCACTTTTGTGCTAATCCTGTCTATTCCAGCACTGGAGTTTGAGTCCAGGCTCATTATTATTTTGCCAATTTCGTCACCGGTACATGGGGCGAGTGCAGTAAGCTCGTGGTCATATTTTATTAGTGCATTGTTGGAGCAGTTATGATACTTGTTAGGAATATTATCAGCTAGTTCAGATCCTATCGTTGAAAAGTATGCATTAAAACCCTCACAAATTTCCCCTGCATCACTAATTAATTTAGAGTTCACGATGAGTTTTGGAGGAGCACAGCGTTGCTTTTTTTTTTTTTTATACCACTAAGGTGGCAGACAAGCATACGGCCCACCAGAAGGACCGGTGGTCACCGCAGCCTATGAACGTTTGCAACACCAGAGGCGCCACACTCGCGCTGCCGACCCTGCAAAAACCTTCTAAGACCCCTTTTGAAGAACCCCATACTGTAGGCGTTTGGGAAAACCGAGGCAGGGAGATCATTCCACAACCTAAGCGTGCGCGGAAGAAAACTCCTATCGGATCTAACCGTGCTGGAACGCTCCGGACGCAGAGTGTGAGGATGAACTCCCTGTCTGTGGCGAGCGGTGCGGTGATAGAACGTAGCCGTGGGCACCATATCAAACAATTCCTCAGAGCACACACCATTGTACAGTCGGTAGAACACGCATAAGGAGGCGAAGTCTCTCCTGTCGCGAAGAGGTTCCACACCACTTGTAAGTATAGGATCGTTGACAACTCTTATAGCACGTCTTTGCACCGAGTCAAATGGACGAAGCTGATATTCAGGTGCCCCCGCCCAAAGGTGACAGCAGTACTCCATGTGCGGCCGCACTTGCGACTTATACAGAAGCAGTGTTTGCGCAGCAGTGAAGTACCGCCGCGCCCTGTTGAGCACACCTAGCTTCTTGGACGCCAGCTTAGCCTTGTCCTCCAAATGGCTACGGAACTGAACGTCACTGGAGATGTCAACGCCAAGGATCCCTATACTTTTGGAGATGGAAAGAGATGTGCCCTGAAATTGCGGCACTACAGTAATTGGGGTTTGCTTAGCGGTGAAAAAACACGCTTGTGTCTTGGAAGGGTTGAACTGGACAAGATTTTGTCCACCCCAATCGGACACTCTAGTAAGAGTAGCCTCGATTTCAGACACAAGCTGTTCACGATTTTCCTTCACTGTGTCCCGAGAGATACCGGGGCGGCCCGTGTAACAAGTGTCTCCCGTACTGTCGTCCGCATAACAATGAATGCCGTCAATAGACAACATGTCATTGATATGCAGCAGAAACAGAGTAGGGGACAACACTGAGCCTTGCGGTACTCCAGCGTTTATGGCCATGCAGTCTGAACAGCTGCCGTCAACGACGGCCTTGATGCTTCTACCGGCCAGGAAGCTTTATTTTATTAGTAGCGAGATTATTAATCAGGGACCACATTTTTTTAGGGTCTTTGACTGAATTTTGAAATAATTTAAAATAGTAGACACTTTTTGCGTTTTGGATTTGTTTGGACACCGTTTGTCTCTTGATTATAAACTCTTCCCGTAGCGTCTCATCCATTTGATTATTTTTTAACTGGGTCCATAGATAGTTTCTTTGACTGATCGCTGTGATTATATCGTGATTAATCCAGTCATCTTGAGGTAGATTCAAAATTTTGATCTTTTTTACTCTATTTGCCTGTACACATTGCTTCAATTTGGTTTCCAGTTGACTGTAACTCAAATCTTCCCCAGAACCTTGTGATTCCATTAAAGTGTATAAATTCTTATGATGTATTGCCTCGTAGAATGTACGTAATTTTGAAGGTGGTTTGAATTTGTTTAGTTGGAAATAGATTTGCTTGTGATCTGACATACTGGAATTAATTATAGCCATATTAAAATGGTTATCTTTCAGATTCGTGCTTACATGGTCTAAAATTGATTTCCTCGTAGTGGAGTGTCTTGTACAGTACATTTGGTTGCTTTTGTTTAATAGTCTATAGCCGGATTCGTTCACAATTTGTTTGTATCGTCTTAATTTACTGTCTTTTTTCAGAAGGTCAATGTTGAAATCACCAAATACTATAGCTCTTTTATGTTGTTCTAATTGATTTTCATAGGTTTCTAAGAAATTTTGAAGATTTGTGTCGCCTGGGTAGTATACTACTACTAAAACAGAGTATCTTTTATTAAAAATATAACTAAAATAATCAATCCTTATATTAAAACTAATGTGAAGGATGAATCTGATGCTGTTTAATAAGTTTGTTGATATCAGGTTCCAATTTACTCAAGAACAGTCGCAAGTCGCCACGTTCGGTAACAAGCAAACGATTTCTCTTTTTAGTAAGCAGTGTTGTCACAGCACTAAATCCACGTTCACACAAATATGACGATGGGAATGCTATCAAGAATCGTTGAACGATTGACCACAATCCAGGGTACAATAATGAGGGATCGGTTTTTGAAGCCAAAATTCTTGGTAACCATTTTTGAACTTGATTTTTATTTCCTCGTTTGTTGTCAATTCTATAAGTTCTTCTTCCAGCTGAGGTGACATTGCTGTGTTGACATTTGAAAACGGATCCAACACCCAGTCTGGTATTTCCAAGTTCAAAATGTCCTGGTATCGTTCGGTGAAGTCAATGTGGAGGTTTTCCAAATGTTGGCAGTAGGCAAACAATTCGTCGTTACTGCATGATACTGATAAATTCGGAAAATTGTGAAACTCACGTCTGCCCAGATTCTTTTTGTGTAGAAGCAGTTTCGCTGCGAAAGCAGCAACGACGTTTTTTGTTTTAATTAAATTTAGTTTATCGCCTTGCAGTTGGAGATTCATGTCGTTGAACAATTTATACAGGTCTGTCATGTAAGCTATATCATTCTTTGATGTTATGAGCTTGTCGTGCAATTCTGTATCTTTAGTTTCCAAGAACTCTATAACAGAGTCAAACAGGTTGTAAAATCGAGTCAGACAATTGCCTCTTGATAGCCAACGAACTTCAGTATGAAACAAGAAACGGTTGAAATCCTCGTCATTAGTAACACAAAGCTGATGAAATAATCTATTGTTCAAAGAGCTGTTGCGGATTTTATTGACTGCTTTGATGACATATTGCAGTGATTGAAATAGTTTTTCACTTAAGTTTCTAGCAACTAAATGTTGTCTATGAATAACGCAATGTACACCAAGGACATCTGGAATTTTATTTTTTAAGTACGCTATGAAGCCTTTATGGCACCCTGTCATAGCCGGAGCGCCATCCGTAGCAACTGAAATAATATTTTTCAAAGGAATCTCTTTCTCATCGCAAAACTTTTCCAATGTATTGAATATGGTTTCACCTTTTGTATCGGTCTCTAAATTTCTAGCAAATAATAGTTCTTCACATATTTTCTCATCTTTAATAAACCTCACGTAAGACAACAACAATGCTTCATTAGTTGGTAAAGTGCACTCATCGAGCTGAATTGAGAATTGACTTGTCCTCAGGTGATCGCACAATGATTCTTCAATGTTTTCAGCCATTGCATCAATTCGTCTTTGCACAGAATTATTACTCAAAGGAATTTTTCGGATAATATCTGCGGCCGGTTTATGAAGCACAGTAGTTATTACTTCATTTATTGCTGGCAATATTAACTCTTCTCCGATGTTATGTGGTTTGCCTTTTTGAGCAATTAACAAAGAGATATTGTACGAAGCTCGAAGTCCGTCGTCATCTTGCTTAGCAGCCGCCGAAAATAGTTTTACTACACTTGGCTGAGTATTATGCTTCTTCTCTAGGTCTTGAAAATATGCTACATTCTTGTCTTTCTTATCTGGATGCATTTTATTCAAATGATCTTGCAGCCTTGAAGGCTTCATTGCTTCATTCGAAAATGTTTTTAGACATAGAAGACACAAAGGCGAAGATCGGTTTGTAAGATTTTCAATAAATCCGAATTTAATATATTCCGCAGAGTATTGCCGTCTCTTCTTTTTTACTTCCGACATTGTTATGCTTTGAGAAATACGTTCAACTTCGCGAGTAGAGGAGGCGTAAGTACTGCTCATCTATTGCGCGCGAGACCACAAATGAAAATAAAATAAATATTACATTGTTTATTTAAGAATGCTTAAGCAGCACGCACCGACAGGAATAAAACAAACATGCATAAACTCGTTTATCTCATTCGACGCTCAATCGTACTCAACAAGTCCGAACAAGCATTCACTGAACCAGCCGACTGATACAGGAATGCACAATTCGGGTTATTTAACAAAAACTTGTTAAAACATGATAGACTTAAGCATCACGCACCGACAGGAATAAAACAAACATGCATAAACTCGTTTATCTCATTCGACGCTCAATCGTACTCAACAAGTCCGAACAAGCATTCAATGAACCAGCCGACTGATACAGGAATGCACAATTCGGGTTATTTAACAAAAACTTGTTAAAACATGATAGATATATACGAGTACTAATAACTATAATTTTTTTCTATATTAAATAAAATAGTACAGATATATGAACTACGCGAAGAGAAATATAGAACCGAGTTTGAGCAATCTTTTAATTCATATTAGTTGATGTTCACAAGTTGTTGTTGAGAGTCGAGAGCTCTTGCAGTTGTTGTTTAAGAGGCCTCTTAGCTAAATAAAGTTACAAATCACCCCCCGCCCGCCTCTACACAACGCCCCCATTTTCTTCTGGGTCTCTTACCGCCCCCCTTGAGACCTGCAGCGCCCACAAGGGGGCGTTATCGCCCACTTTAGGAAAGACTGGTATAGATGAATGAACAGCCCAGTTTGCTTACAGGCATTGTTTTGTTTTAGATCTACGACGGCGATGGCCTGCCAGATAAGATATGCTCAGAGTGTATTCAGAAGCTAAGTGGTGCCTATATATTCAAACAACAATGTGAGCGCGCAGACCAAGAGTTGCGACGGAACTATGTGCCGCCACCAGGTAATACACGAATATATTCTCGGCAACAGTACAATAATGACTAGATGTTGAAATTGAAATTTATATCATTTTCCCGGTACTACCAAACAATGCGAATTCTCTGCTGCCTTGACCAAAAAATTATTATGTAGAGGAGTTTTCTTTAAAATTAGGACTTTCTTACAATATAATCCAATCTAAGCATTCTAAAGCTTACATATCAAATTGAAGCTCGATGTAATAAGCATAAAAAAGTTCTTATTTCATGCAAAGTTAGCGCTTGCTTCACAGTAAAACCAATTTAGCTATTTGAGGAGACAACAAAAATTGACTCGGGTCTCACTTGCGTACATGTTTTATTTAGAAGAGTTGTCTACTGCATTTGTGATATTGAGTGCTCCACAGGGAGATTTTCAAGCCAAAGGTTCCTGATCATGACATAACATTATATAACTGAGTTCCTTGGTTTCAGGTTTCAGTATCAGCCCTCCACCACATAACAGACAGAGCAGTGATTCTGCTTTCTCAAATCATACGGATATTTCCAACCTCACTAAACCATCATCTTCGATCGAGGCAAAAGTATCTCCGGCAACCAGGGCCCGAAAACGGAGTATAGAAAGCGAGGATAACGCATCAATAGGAGGCCGTTCCAGCGATTTTAGACCAACAAGCTCAAAACGCGTCGAAGAACTGCGAAAATCTCAAAAGAAAAAGAGACCGCGCTTACAGTCCGAAAATAATTCACAACAGGATTCAGATTACGAGGACAATAGCGTATCTGGTGTGCAGGAGACCGACTCAGATGAACCACTCTTGAAGAATGTGTTCAAATGTCAATCGTGCCCAAAACAATTTCCAGCCTATAGAAATCTGCTTATCCATACAACTAAAATGCATGGCAAAGCCGCTGAGAAGTCACCCTCGCGTGAGGCGTCTCCTGCTCCCGAAAATGCTACTTTAGAAACACCAAAGAGACCTAGTGAGGATGCAGCGGATGTGGAAGACAAGCTAAGTTGTGACAAGTGTGACAAGACTTTCAAGCTGAAGATCATGCTGAAACGCCACGCCGACGTGTGCGGCAAAACGCCCATCAAGTCACCGCAGAAAGAGCTTCTTATATCCTTACAACCAATCGATGCCAAGCCGCTCACGAGCAGTCCCCCCGAACAGACAGTGATCACTATCGCATGTGAACACTGTACCGCTAAATTCAAAACTCTGGATAACCTAGCGAAACACATGAAAGCCTTCCACGCGTACTATTTGATGAGAGAACAAAACAAAAAGGTGCCTGTCCCTTGCCTGTATTGCAACCGGCTGTTCAATGATTATTATGAACACAATGCGCACTTTATGGTGTGCCAAGACAGAGATGACTCTAAGCCCTTTACGTGCCCAGTGTGTGAAAAAACGATGATGAGGAAGAATTCTTATTATCATCATATTAGGTTTATGCACTTTGAGCCTAAGCCATTGCCGCAGAGTGAGCCAGAACCCCAAGAGTCTCACGAGTGTCGCGTGTGTCACAAGAAGCTGGCGTCCCAGGAGCAGCTCATTAAACACTTGTCCGCGCACGTGTCTGACATTCAAGACGATGACAATGGCCAAGATGATGACTCCAGGTAAGTGCAATAACTAATGACGAGTTAATTACAGTTGCAAACTAAATGTTGACATACTGGTTCCAGAACATCGACCACATAACCCTTGTAAAGCTCCACTCCATATTTTTTAGCAAAAATAGCCTAGCTTAGAATAATTAGCTTGGTCAATGTCTAATTTATCGTACTGGAATAATTTTCTAGTAAATGCTTAGCAAAGATTGCGATAGAAACTGTGTAAAGTTAGTGTTTTAACTTTTAAGTATATTAAATACTAGCTGATGCGCGCGGCTTCGCCCGCGTGAAATTTGGTTCCCGTTCCCGCTTCCCGTGGGAACATTTTCCCAGGATACAACATAGCCTATGTGTTATTCCGGACTATACTCTATCCCTGTCAGCGGCGAAGGCTGAATTTTTTCAAAAGGAAAGCCGGTGAAAAAAATAATATCCAGTTGGTCACACCTGTAGTGTAGGTATTTTGCGTATTTATTAAATGGTGGCGCGCGGCGGTGTAATGCCTTTTGTGTTTTGTTTGCCACCTGTACTATACTTGTAAGATCCATGTATTTAATTCAAAACAATGTCTTACGTGCATGATAAATTGGCTTATAAAAAAGTATCATAAATTATCTACTGATGACTAAAAAGATATTCAAATTTACACTAACTGAAAAGGTCTTAACCGACCTTAGGTGTAAATAATAGACTGTATATCCTTGTACTAAAATTTTTTTTATTAAAATAATATTCACAGCTATATATGTCTGCTCAGGTAACGAAACCATACCGCGATCTAGATACTATATACAAAAAAGTGATGCCATCTAGTTACATATTTTGAACTAAAACCTGACTTGAACACTAACCATGTTTTGAAATTATTCTACTACTCTCTACAAGCTCATACCTACCTATTTCAAATTGTCTCGATTGAAATTAATTGAAAATAATTCATAAATTTGGTACTTAGACGCGAAATAGGTATAGGTACTTCTAATGTTTTTAATAATATGCATGTACTAGCTAATGCCCGCAGTTTCACCCGCGTAAAATTAGTTCCCGTGGGAAGTTACTCCCGGGATAAACAGTAGCCTATGTGTTATTCCAGACTATAATGGATATCTGTATCAAATTTCAGCCCGATCCGTTCAACCGTTCGAGCCTGAAAGAGTAACAAACATCCACATTCACACTCACAAACTTTCACATTTATAATATTAGTAAGATTTCAAGTACCTATAGAGTATTAAAAACCGCGATATTTTACAATACAAAATTGAAATAAAAACATACTTCTTATCTATTTTTTCAAAAATATCTGACAAAGTGATTCTATGGAACAAAACTGCTTAATTATGTTATAAACTATTAATGAAACATTCAGCCAAAATAAAGATTATTAGGTATCCCAAGCCATTGAACTAATATCACTAGCGTATTCTGAGATACCTACTTGATAAATATAAAAAAAACACTGACCTTTATTTTTTATCGAACCCGTAATACCGAAGGCCTACGTCCATCAGTGAGCATTATGTGACTCCAAAACAATAATCATGTGTACAGAAATCACAACAAAATACAGAACACAAAACACAATTTTACACACTTTCACGATGTATTTAGTACTTGAAGTAGATAATTATTTATAATTAACTAATAAACAGCACAATACTTTATAAAGTCAATTGAAACTATGTTATGTTTTATTATTATTCACGGGAAACGCATGTGAAATGAAGTAATAACAACACATCAAATTAAAAACACACTTCGATGCAAAACGTTTCGACGTGCGTTAGGTGCATTTAAATTGGTCGAGTTTTCAAGTCAAATACGTTGTCCTTTTCTATTAATATGACTGTCTCAGGTGTAAGCCACGAACTCATGGCTTACTTTAGGCGAAAATCCACGAATCAAATCTTGAAAAAATGTGAGAGAATAGGACGCATATATACATTTGCGTAGTACTAACGAAGCAGACGCAAAATGATCAGGAAGCCGGGCTTACCGCGTGATGTCAGAGATAGGGTCTTTGAACTTTGACTCGAAAATTTATTGCTATGACTTTTGTAGCAGGGGTTGAGACGAAAATGCCGACTTACCATGTAAATTTGCAAATATTTTTATATTTGAATGAGTGTTCGAGAATATATAATTGTGTTTATTAGTTATGAGTAAATATTACATGTCACTGCCCGATCTGAAAAGGGAAGCCACAAGGAATGGGCTTCTATGGACAATTCGCCACTGATCCCTGTACCAAATTTCAGCAAGATCCATTCAGCCGTTAGAGCGTGATTGAGTAACAAACATCCAAAGATCTAAACATCCAAACATCTTCACAAACATTCACATTTATAATATTAGTAGGATAGTAGGATAAATTTAGATGAAAAATATAAAATAGGTAAATCTTTTGTTTTTTGGCACAATCTCTAAGAAATTTTGGGCTATCAAAAAATTCATATAAGTGAATCAAAGTTAGAATACCTATTTTTTCAGGGATATGGACGACGCGGCCTCTGTTCATTCAGCGAAAAGCAACACGTATCCATCTAGCGGCAACTACAAGTGCCCAGCGTGTGAGAAATCCTTTAAATACAGAAAAGCTCTATTAACACATCGACAAAAATTCCACACAGACACACCTGTTGAAGTCAAAGTGGAACCACCCGATAAAGCTTCGACAAGCTTTTCACACGAGACGAAGTATCGCTCTGAAACTGAGTCTAGTCAAGGGGAAGAGGACGATAACACGTGCGATATATGCGAGAAGCGCTTCTCCTACAAGCGTCTTTTGATTCAGCACAAAAAGACGAAGCACAACATGAGCTCAGGACACAAGCGTGCCAAAATCTACCTCAAAGACTGCCTGGTCCGCTGCCTTATTTGTGACCTGCAAATGAAAGTCGGCGATATAAACGAGCATAATCAGCAACATATTGCCAAAAATATGAAGCCTCGAAACTTATACACCTGTGGGGTAAACACTTGCGACGCCACGTTCAAGGCCTGCAGTGCGCTCGCAACCCATATAAAACTAGTTCACCGGTTAAAACGGAAGGTGGAAGAGAACACGGTGAATCCGTCGGATTTTTGTGAAGTCGTTGTGACCAAGTCGGAACCCCTGGATTGGATCCAGAGTCACAACGGCTTTGGGGAGGTTCCGATAGAACAGGACGGCAAACCGCTGGTAGATCTGAGCGGCTTCACGTGTCCCGTTTGTAACAAGAAGATGCCCACGCTGATATCGCTCAAGAGGCACGTGAACTGGCACACCAACGTCGGCAAGAGTCTGGAGAAGAAATATGAATGCTTCGTTTGCAAGGAGGTGAGTACCTACATTTGTTATTGGCTAGAGACCCTTTGCCCATCGAAATTCGACAATAGTTTAGGTTGATAAACACATTAATCTTCCTTAGCGTCGTGTAAGAAAGGACAGAACACAATACTAACTAATCGTGTTCTGAAATGTTCAATGCACTGTGTATTCAAAAGATTGTTCTGTGCTCACTGTCAACATAATTGTTTTACTCCCTTGTGGCGCAATCATTGTTATTGATATCGATTTCTCTTACAGTCTTTCAGGTTCCAATGTCACTACAAGCTGCACATGCGCGAGCATTACACGGACACAAACCTGGACCCGGTACACCTTACGTGCAATCTCTGCGGCCGTAAGAGCAAGCACCTTCGGGCTGCTCAGGCGCATCTCAACTTCCATAAACAAACTCGCTTCAAGAACAAAGACTATCAATGTTCCATCTGTGAAAGAGTATTCCAGCATAGGAAAGTGTATCTCTCTCACATGGCCATACATTACAAGCGAGGAGACAGCGTACAAAACACTGTAGTCGGTGACGCGTTCCCCACCAACACGGACAAGGTTGTTCCCGACGGTACCCACACTTGTCAGCACTGCGGGAAAGTTTGTGACTCGGAGAATTCTCTGAAACATCATCTTATTTGGCACAGCTCCAAAACTTTCCTTTATGGTGATAGACACGAGTGCGTTATTTGCAAAGTCAAGTTTACCAACAAGAGGCGGCTGGAGATTCACACCAGAACACATTTCGAGGACGATAATGGACCTTTCAAGTGCAATATCTGTGGCAAAGGATACACTGATGAGGGTTACTTTAAGAGACACGTTAAAGGACATAATTTCGACCATCAATCGCATCAAAAGAGGATCGCAAAACTCAGAAAAGATAAAGTGAAGTGCCCAATCTGTTCGCGGTATTACAAGGATCTAGTCAAGTTGATTCGTCACCTTCGTCGGACTCACCCGGAGAGCAAGATGATCAAGACGGACCCCGACGCGCCCCCTCAGCCGTACTTCTCGTGCAAACTGTGCGCCAGAGTGTTCCTGGACGAACGCAGGCTTCGGGCCCACGAGGAGGCTCACCTGAGAAAACTGGAGTTCTTTAAATGCAAGTTCTGCGGAAAGAAGACTCCATCGTTAAAGAATCACAGAATTCATATTAAAGGCCACTTGGCGCAAAAGTATTTCGACAACCCCCTGAAGTGTCCGCACTGCGAGGAGGCGTCGTTCGTGCGCGGCTACGACCTGCACTGGCACGTGCGCGACGTGCACGGCATCGAGGAGACGTGGATCGCCGAGCCCACGGAGAGCCGCCTGGCTGGCCCGCTCAAGGACCTGCAGTGCTCCATCTGCATGAAGGTGCTCGCTAGCAAGGGCAACTTCGAGCGGCATCTCGACTACCACAACTCGCTCCGGTGCAACTATTGCTTTGATTACTTCAGCTCGCTTAGGTTCCTCGAGGGACATTTGACATTCTCCTGTGAGAAGAAGAAACTTCTGGGGGATACTGAGGTCTATCCTAGAAAAATTAAATGCGAAATATGTTACAAGCCCTTCCACATCCAGGTGAAGCTGGACTGTCATCTGCGCACGCAGCACGGCATCAAAGTCCGCAGAGAAGCGTCGTCAGGCAAAAAAGAAATCGTCTGCGACTATTGCTTCAAAGTTTTCGAGAACGAGTACGCTCTGTCCACCCACAGAGTTTACCATCGCACCATCGGCTACTTTGGTTGTATTTACTGCAAGCGGAAGTTTAATACGATGACGCTGTACCGAAAACATAAGAACCACCATTTTGCACAACTGAACGTGGACGAACCGACGAAGTGCGAGCACTGTGACGAGACATTCGTGGCGTTCAGAGACATGATCTACCACATGCGAGACGTCCACGGAGATGACAAGGACTGGGTGACGTTGCCCAAAGAGGACACCGAGGATACGTGCAAAATATGTAACAAAGTTTTTAATAACTTACACAGGCATTTGATGTACCACGAGAAAAACAGGTGTAAGAAGTGCGGCGAATATTTCTTCTCAGTGGCCGACTTCGACAACCATCTGTGCTCCATAGAGAGCGATGACGAGGACGCTGTCGCCGACAACGGATACGAGCGACCCAAGTACGAGGAGTGCACCTTCTGCTTCAAGCCGATAACCAAGATCAGCTCTCGGGCAAAGCACGACGGTATACACAAGGGATCTGGATCTATTTCGTGCAGGTTCTGCTACCTCAAGTTCAAGACGATGGACGCGTTCAACATCCACGCTTTCTCACATCGAAGCAGAAAATACAACAAAAAGCCAATAAAATGCAGGATATGCAAAGAGAAGTTTGTAAAGTATGGCATTTTCACAAGGCACATGAAGCAAGTGCACAAGTGTCTAAAAAAGATGCACTACCGAGCGACGGTGAAGCCGGAACCGTGCGTGGTGTGCGGCGACGAGTTCCCCAACTTGCACAACCACTACCGCGCGCATCTGCTCAACCAGTGCCAGAACTGCAAGAAGTACTTCACCTCCGCCAAGTTGTTTGCTGACCACGAGTGTGACACCGAGGACGCGGACCCGTCTAAAGTGTTCACGTGTGATGCCAAATTGAACGAGTTGATCAACTCGTACGTTCCTAAGGATCTGAAGGATGACGAGAAGTACTACGGCCACACCGATGACGAGGATGAGGAAGAAGAAGAAACACTATCTCAGGTCGTCGGCGTGGACGAAGATAGCCAGGAGGAGAAGGTCGTAGATATTAAGGACATGGACTTGAACGATATCGATATAGACGAAAAAGATATAACTTTCCAGCCGTTGTCTATACAGTCACCGATCATTTCTGACGTACTGTCGTTATACCAAAAAGAAATGAATTCTGTAGCAGATGATAACATTGTAAGTCTGACCGACGACGATTCAGATGTGGACCACGTGGTCCAGAACAATAACGAGACTATTGTTATCATCGATGATGACGATGATTGAAGGGCTGCTCACACCGAAATGGCTCTACAGAGTTCATTGAACAATACATCTTGATATTTGCTATCTTTATTACATTTTATGTAGGTAATATAATGTGGGTAGGATACGATAAACTTAAAACTATTTCAATATCTCATCTTTAAGAATTTTCAAATATTAGCTCGTGTGTCAGTAAAACTACTTTTATACTAGGTATATTACCGAATGATAGGATTTTACATAGTGCGGTTTTGTTTGTGATCATGATTCTCTATACAAGCTTGCGATGGTTGAAATGAGTTTAGTTGATACGAATATGTGATTTGTAGGAATGATAAATATTTTCTCGTATAATTTTTGCGTTGTAAATGCCGTTATAAATAAGATATGTGCCCAGCTATATGATATAATGTTAATATTGTGTTATTTAAGTGACTGCATTTATGTGTATTTGTAGTATGTCGAGCTGTGTGATCGGTCGCTTCGTTGATTCCGAAGTAAGAGCTATTTCGTAGTTTATATTAGGGATTTAAGATTAATGGAAATCAATACATTTTGCCATTATTCATTATTGGGGGATTTACTTACTGTTTACTTGATTTACTGCCAATTCAGAAGAATTTGTGTTAAAAAGGGAGGACAAAGTTTGGCAATATTGTTATACTGTGGATACAGTACCCGGCAAACAACTTGAGCGTCGCGTGAGGTGGTGGGAGAAAGTTTGCGCATGTACACTTACGTGCAAAAATATTGTGTCATTGAAAAACGCAATTTTTTTTATTATTGACATTTTATTGTGTAAGCTAATAACTTTTTAGTTGATGGTATAGAGAGAAAAGAGATTACGAAGTTGCTCATCGTTGCTCAAGAAGTTTGCCGATTACTGTACCGCTGGTAGTTTTAGCGATGAATATAATATTTGATGTGAAGTTACGATTTTGTGGCTAGTACAAATTTACGTTATGGCTGTCATATTAGGTACCTATAGTTGGTTGCTTAGAAATCTTGGGCGTAGATAATAAGTTTCATATTGTTCTAAAGCAAGATGCATCACTTTAATGCAATACCATCGTTTACCCATTTTCTGTGCAATCTGGCCCAAAACATGATATCGATACTGCTATTAAATTTGAACTTAACTTTGTAAAATGCCTGAAATTAGACGAATTTTCAGGATACGAATAGTTGATAAGGAAAGCTATGGTATACCTACTTATCTGTATTTGCAAATATCGTGCGTATTATTAATATAATACCCGCCGCTATTTTCTTTTAACTTAGTATGGTCTTTCCGGTAATTCTTGTAAGGGCTTATTTAAGCTGAAGCCGAATCGGAGCGCAGAACCTTTAAAAGATAAAGCCTATTGAAGTGCTGTGGTAAAAACTGAAGTACACATATTTAACGATTGAAAATATTCTGCCTTTCGGTCGACTCTCGGTTTGAATCTACCCGACAATTATGAATCTACATTTAGTAAGCACTCAGTATTATCGGTCACACTATATAACATTTGACTTCGTAGAGTATGAAATTTCTCATCCTTGTAAATAAATGCTGAAGTATAGATAACATTGTGTAACCTATAACCTTAAGTGGAAGTATAGAATTGTGTAAGGATTATGGTACACCCATAGATTTAGAATGTACAAGATAAACAGTGTCAGATAGAAAACGAAACCAAAAAAAGAAATATCTATGTGTGAAAATGAATATCTATATATGTTATTTAATATCAAATTTACACACTGAACTCGACACCATCGTAGAAAATATTAAATTTTCCATTTTATTAGTAAGATCACTACAGAATATTGTAAAATATGAATGACATATTATCACCACGGGTGCTAGGGTGATAAATTAAGAGTACACAAGTTGCTATCTCTTTTCCTCTCGAGCTATGTGTACTGGTAAATGAGGTCTCGCTCGCACGCTTTTTGTATCTTTTGAGAGTAGCGAAAAATTCTAAATCTATGGGTACACCCAAGTCATAATGTAGACAAGAAATTGGCAGAATAGTCTTAAAACGGCACTAATATTTTTGCATACTGGCCACATTCACTCTTCATTTACCAAAACACTTTTTATCGTAAAAATCTTACATACATACATTCGTATAGTCACGCTTTTATCCTCGAAGGGGTAGGCAGAGGCATAGTATACGCTCACATTTCACATTATAGTTTTATGTCCCACGTAATAGGTGGTGAGCCTATTGCCGTGTTGAAATTTTCAAGCCGCCCATAAGGCCTTCAACTTAGCTTAACGATTGTCATTTTACTGACAACCGGTTTTCCTTTCGAGTTTTCCTTCTCTACGCAATGGATCTTTTGCGAAAGTGTTCCCTTAGTCGCCTCTTACGACACCCTCGGGATGTATAGGGGTGGCGATATTTTGTACTCTTACCCGTCTCCACACGGGGCGTAAAAATCGTGTTCCAAATAATGTGGGATATTATTTATGCCTTCAATCTGTACAACTACTAAAAACTGAATTTTTATCTGCTCTAATAATTTTTTTGAGCACGAGAACTGCGCACTACTCACTTTTTGACTCGTATTGTATTTGTAATATCTATTTATTTCTATATTCAGTTCTTATCGTATCGGGGTACGAAAGTCATTACATGAGGGTTATTGTAATTATACATTCTTGTAATGATAATGCAATAATAAATATTAAAAAAAACAAATTTGATCTGAATTTTCGAGAATAATAATGTAAGTGAATTTTGGAACGCTTTAAAAAGTTTCATCTGGAATCTACATCAAGTATTATATAATTTAAGCAATTTTGTTGTGGATTAAATGTAAGGCGGTAAGGTTTTCTTAATTTATAAAAGAGCCTAACTGCGTATGAAACTAAAATCAGTGATAAATGTCTTAAACTTAAGATTTTGACAATGAAAATAATGAAACAAATGCATTTGTATTAATTATCTCGCATCATTCAATAAAATGTTATCGTAAAAGAAGCTGAATAAACGAAGATTAGAAGTAGAAAGAATTCTCTATGTATCTTTCAAATATTCGACAAGAATAATCACTGCCATTACGGATACGATCCTGAACGGAGTACAATCTCTTGTCCCCTACAGTCTGTGGCTAATAGCACAAATTAGAAAACTACATACAAAATTCGCTGAGGCTACACACACAGACACCGCTCATTGAGTTCACAGACACGAGGTCAGGCGAGTTCGAAGAGAGTTTTCGATACATATTTGTGCGCGAGTGTGCGTAGCAGAGGGTAGGTGTGAAAAAAAATTACATACATGAGATTTCCATCTGTACTATCTCTAATTTGTGCTAATAGCGCATCAATCGTAAAGCGAACCTCACCGTCAATAATAACATCGGTAATATCAGTAATATCAATAGGTACCTATAAAAATGATATTGTGGTGTATCGATCGTATCTTTATTCCAACTACCACTCTGTCAATAGTCAATGAAATCATTTATGTCCCAGTCGTTTTAGCTAACCTAGCAAATTCACTTCACTGCGTTATGCACATTATTGCTTCCCGTGTATTCAGTAGAATGCGGGTGTATTACACTGGAAATTAGGTTAAAGTTGCTAAGTTACGATTGAAAATTCGATCTACCCACAGATGATAGTATACGTATAAGTCTATGGTTAATGCTATACTTCTGCGAAGTAGGTATGTTAATTATGATCATTGTACACTTATTTCCTAAATGTTCGATATTTAGCAGCAATTTTTAGAATCATGTTTTAAGTCTTAGAAAGTACACCATGATTCTCACACTCGATTATGTGTAGCCAAAAGAGAAAGTGTCGTATAGATATATAAATTATGGTAAGTTCAGTCAGTGTTTTAGGTAGTATGATATTTAAGGTACATAGTGATTATCCTACTTAATCTTATGGAGAGGTTACTATTATTTTGGAGTTATTTTGAATGTCGTAATTATGAAAACATATTTCTTTATCTTTCTCTTCCATGTGTAGAATGTTGATGACGAAATAAATCATTGAAATTTTAATAATGGTTTTATTTAATCGGTTCCATGCGGCGCCAATTTTCTAGCCGTGTCAAGCTTCCTGCTATCTGTAGGTTAATGCCGAAGTATCACAGGGGTCTTGTGTGAGCATAATGTGTAAAACGCAAAATGTACGTACACACACTATGCCCTCCTGACCCGTGGTTACACTGATTGGTTACACTGATGTAACAACGAAGCATATGTATGATCGGTAGTTACACTGATGTAACGAAACAAATGAAGATCGACAAAACAAATGAAGATCAATAATACAAATGAAGATCGATCTAACAAAATGAAGATCAACGAAACAAATGCAGGTCAATGAAACAAATGAAGATAGGCGAAACAAATGAAAATCGACAATACAAATGAAGATCGGCAAAACAAATGAAGATCGAAAAAACAAATGAAGATCGATAAAACGTATGAAGATCAACGAAACAAATGAAGATAGGCGAAAAAAAATTAGATTGAAAAAACAAATGAAGATCTGAAAAACAAATGAAGATCGAAAAAAAAACAAATGAAGACCGATAAAACATGTTTGTGTTTTCGATCTTCATTTGTTTTTTCGATCTTCATTTGTTTGATCGATCTTTATTTGTTTCATTGATCGTCATTTGTTTCGTCGATCTTCATTTGTTTTGTCGATCTTCATTTGTTTCGTTACATCAGTGTAACTAGGTACCGATCATACATATGCTCCGTTGTTACATCAGTGTAACCAATCAGTGTAACCACGGGTCAGAAGGGTAATAAACAATGTTTGCACAAATAAAAATCAAATGAGCATTGGTGAAAACAAATGAAAAAGAAAACAGTTGAAAATAAATAAACATCGATAAAAACAACGAATGAGCGTCAGAATGGACGGTCACTACCCATAGATCACATCGAAACAGTTATAGAAAGTTGCTACCTAGTTGCTACTAGTTGCTACCAATCATTAAATAGTTGCTACCTTTGATTTAAACGAAATAAACGAGTTTTTAAGGTGACCGACCATTCAGACATCAGAATGGCCGGTCACCTATGCAGGGAGAAAAAACTGAGCGAATAAATTGAGTTTTCTTATAAGCAATAGTTGCTACCCGGTTGCTACCTTCATATATGTCGGTTTAGACCTCGTAGCATTTAAGGATTCATAGTTATAGTAATTTACTATTTTGATGGCGAAGCGCCTGTAGGAAATAAATGAGCAAATAAACAAAATACAATTTGGTAAGTTTATAAGCAGGCGTTATCAATTTTTATTTATTTTATGTGTTATAAATATGGAATATAATTATGTAGTTGAGACTCGCAAACTTACTTAAAAGTGTATATTGCAATTTTAAACAGTAAGGCTAAGAACTCATGGAGCGGTTTTCACCCGCACCCACCGCGTTTACGGGCCCGCAGCTTCTGTAGAGTGCAGATATATATGTAAAAAATTAAAGCACATTTCACGACGCGTTTTACGGCCGCCGTTTGCGCGTTTGTTTGCGGGGCCCGCTGCACCGGCGGGCAACTAGTAGAATCGCGCGGGCCGCGGTTACCCGCATCCTCGGCGGGTTGCGCCCGCGCGCTCTGCGGCCGGGCGGGGCGAGGGTACAGAAATCCAACGCCATTTTGCTCCAGTTACTTGCGGCATCGGACGTGTTATGTGTGCACGTTCAGCAAACATTATAAAATGGAAATCGAGGTCGATCTACTTATTACTTTAGTGCAAGAAAGGCCAGTTCTATGGGATAAGAGCTTAGAAGAATTTAAGTAAAAGAATTTAACGTGTCCATGGCAGTTTGGATTTCAACTGATCGTTAACTGCCCGTCTTATGTCTTGCGATTATCACCCGCCACGTTTGCGGGCGATAATCGCAACCACGACGGCTGTGTAACCGCGCAAATAACCGGTCTCGTGAGTTTAGAAATAAAACCGCAGTTCCGCAACCGCGGCGGCCACGGTACAAAATCGCTTCGTGAGTTCTTAGCCTAAGGTATGCTTAAATATTTGCAATTTAATTAAAAAATAACATACATATCGACGGTAAAAAGGAAAAACACTTTAAGCGACACTTCGGTCGAAAATGAGTTATATACATATGTGGGATCAGCGATTTTTTCCGCGTCGATTGGTCTTGGTTTCGTAGCGATCTGACCTC
The DNA here is from genome assembly GCA_933228765.1 of Miltochrista miniata. Classification (NCBI taxonomy): domain Eukaryota; kingdom Metazoa; phylum Arthropoda; class Insecta; order Lepidoptera; family Erebidae; genus Miltochrista; species Miltochrista miniata. The sequence goes on from OW121749.1 coordinate 7,934,408, forward strand.
TTACGCCTGTAGCACACCTCCGCCGCGAAACCATGATAGCGGAACCGCAGTAATTTCGCCAAGTTCTGTCACATGTAGGAGGAGCGGAACACTAGCGAAACCGCCTGTTCTAATACATAGATCTTCTATCTCTTTCCCCGTGCGGTTCCGCCAATCTGCTCCTACGCCAGTCAAACCTCCGCGCTTCGGCCGCCTTTTTGTTGCGGTACCGCGTTGTCTATGCGGGGGTTTAATCTTAATTGACAAATTGACAGAGCGAAACAGCGAAACTAATATTTTTTCAGAAAATGGACGTGGAGTTTACGGAAAAACTACTTCAAGCCATCAGAAATAGACCTTTTATGTATTTATTAAGTCATCCAAAAAATAAAAATAATATAAAAAAATTGCGATAGCGTCACATCGACTAACTCGTATCAGGTTCCGTTGCCCAGTTCCGCTGTTCAATCCAATTCCACACTTGATCACAGCGGAATTCATTTAGCGGTTCCGCTGTTTTGGTTTCGCGGCGGAGGGGTGCTAAGGGCGAAATGGTGTCGCTTCAAGTAATGGCACTATTTAAGCTTATTTTTTTCAGACGCTAAATGAAGTGACTCAAAGTTGTAGCGAATTTGGGTAAATTACCGCTTAAGAGTAACGACTCCTTATTAAGATTGTTATTTGATGTGTTTTTTTTTTTCTGTTTCGGATATCCCAAGTCACTTAAATCGTTTTTCTCCGTCGTAGGAAATGCGGCGTAAATCACTACAGGTGTTTTGGCTCACTCTTGTAACACTTTAAAGTTTCTGTAAACATTTTGATGGTGTTACTTTAACCGACACTATCAATTCTTTCTGCAATTGCAAAAAATACTGAAATCCATAATATGTCATAATGATCGTGAAGGCAAAACACATTAACTTTATTAACACTCTCATTAAACTCTTACAGATACGATGAAAGCAAGGAAAAACGAATGTAGCGACTAGGAACTAGCGATACAAGAGTAAGCCAAAACACTTGTAGTGCTTTACGCCGCATTTCCTATAACGGAGAAAAATTATTTAAGTGACTTGGGATATCCGAAACAGAAAAAGAAAAACACATCAAATAACAATCTTAAAAAGGAGTCGATACTCTAAGCGGTAATTTGACCAAATTCGCTACAATTTTGTGTCACTGCATTTAGCGTCTGAAAAAAATAAGCTTAATAGTGCCATTACTTGAAGCGACACCAAAGAGGTCAGATAGCTACGAAACCAAGACCAATCGACGCGGAAAAATTCGCTGATTCCAAATATGTATATAACTCATTTTCGACCGAAGTGTCGCTTAAAGTGTTTTTCCTTTTTACCGTCGATATGTATGTTATTTTTTAATTAAATTGCAAATATTTAAGCATACCTTACTGTTTAAAATTGCAATATACACTTTTAAGTAAGTTTGTGAATCTCAACTACATAATTATATTCCATATTTATAACACATAAAATAAATAAAAATTGATAACGCCTGCTTATAAACTTACCAAATTGTATTTTGTTTATTTGCTCATTTATTTCCTACAGGCGCTTCGCCATCAAAATAGTAAATTACTTTAATTATGAATCCTTAAATGCTACGAGGTCTAAACCGACATGTATGAAGGTAGCAACCGGGTAGCAACTATTGCTTATAAGAAAACTCAATTTATTTGCTCAGTTTTTTCTCCCTGCATAGGTGACCGGTCATTCTGATGTCTGAATGGCCGGTCACCTTAAAAACTCGTTTATTTCGTTTAAATCAAAGGTAGCAACTATTTAATGATTGGTAGCAACTAGTAGCAACTTTCTATAACTGTTTCGATGTGATCTATGGGTAGTGACCGTCCATTCTGACGCTCACTAGTTTTTACTGTGTGAATGTGACTCGCTTTGTACATTTTGCGATTTGTGCTTCCGAATAACTTGGCTTACAAATGGCGAATTTTTTTTTAAATCGTAGGATCAGAGGTCATCGATTACAAAGAAATAAATATTTCCTCTTTTTTAGATTCACATTATTTGCAGTCGTGATGATATCAGCCTTCGCTTAGAAACTATCAGGGGTGCAGAAAATAAAAGAACTAAATCGATTTAAAAATAAGAGTCAACGTTTATTACAAAATATTAATAATTTAAAATGTATGACATCATTACTTAATTATCACTATGTCAACAATATATACATCAAGAATATAGAATATACAAAGTTAGTGAGCAGTAGGACTACAATAATTATAATTTACTGAATGTACAGCCGTCGTAGAGCCTAGATTGAAAAATATAGTTTGATTCTAGAGACAGTTGTATTTAAGTAATCAAAAATAGCTTTAATATCAACGCCATAAAGCTTTTGTGGTTGAAATGCAGAGAGTGAAAACACAGAGGTTCAATATATAAATAAATACTGTCTTTGAAATAAAGTCTATTTTTGGGTATGTTAATAAAACTGTCACAGAGAGCTATTATATAGAGACCTGGAAGTACCCTGACATTGTCATATCTTCGTCCTTTACTCCAGTATTAGATTGTTTGTCCAATACGCTACGGATGCGTTTGATATCCCCCCAATCGCATTCGTTGGTCCACAAGTAGCGTTGACCGTCCGTCCGACCGTCAAATTGTGCGACTGACAAATGTGATTGGTGGCAGAACACTCTGCCTGGGGTCGACGCTTCGGGTCAGCTTTCGTCCTAGCCGAAGTGGCTGCTCTAAACGGCGTACATTCATGTTGTTTTAATATGCAGTGTTAGTATTATTTAGCATTTATTCTGAATTGAATATTTAAATATGAACTTGGAGCATTTTCAATGAGCATAGCTTTTCTCATGTTTAAGCCTATTTGCCAATTCAGTGGTATAAAAAAATCTATCAAGTAATTAAACAGCGAACTTATGACATATATAAATAAAAAGAAACATATCAAGTCTATAGCACTAGCAGAAAACTTTTTCATAAACAGTTTTCACGAAACTTTAATATAAGCTTATTTTACCATTATATACACATATATTTATAAGACACTTTGAAATATTATTTAATACGTTCAATGCTCATTTCACAGTAAAAAAGGTTCTTCAATTTTTTATTTAGTGATTGGATCATTTGTCAACTTACAAAAAGAAAATAATCCTTAAACGAAACAAATGATATTAATGCACATGAACCTTCATCGTCATTATTTATTTTAAAGTAAGCCTTTATATCATATATCACTTAAATATAGAAAATAAACTTCGTCAGTACCACAAAAGTTCGTGTTTGGTGAAATTTCACTTTAAATTTGAGTAACGAAAGTAGATTAAATAAGTAGTCTAATTATTTATACATCGAATTATTGTTTGTTTAGTAAGTCGTAAATATAGTAACATAATTTATTGTTAATCATGTCGGTAAGTAGATTTACTGTTAGCCTAAGACCTCATGCCCGCCTTCCACTGCGAGCGAGTCGGACCCATTACGGACTCCGCTATACTCGTAACGATGATTTTCGATACATGTCATGTCCGCTTTGGTGGAAGAACATGTATGAAAATCGTCGTTACGAGTATAGCGGAGTCCGTAATGGGTCCGAATAGCTCGCAGTGGAAGGCGGGCATTAAACTGGATGTCAGCGTCGAGCGGGGCGGCGGCAGCGGCGAGAGTGCGGCCCACAGGTACAAGAGAGGGCGGCGCGGCGCGGCACTGCACTCGCACACAAGCACACCGCGCTCGGTGCGTTTGTTCGAAGTTGCCTACTCTCTTGAACTCTGACGTCGCTCTCGTCGCAATCTCCGTCGCCCCGCTCGCCGCTGACATCCAGTTTGAGGCCTAAGAGTCGCCACATCGAGAGCTTCGCAATTTTGTAAAAGCTGAAAGTTTCTCTGAGCATATCTCAAACATTTTAAGAACGATCAATCAGCAACTATATAACTTGTATGTAAGTTACCTGGCACCTATTCACAGGTTCGTCATAATATCGATATTTTTATTCATATTGGAAATACTCTTAGAGAAATTTTCAGTATTTATAAAGTCACGAAGGTCTGAAAGTCGTAGACGCTTACTCTATGTCGTCAAAGATTTGCTTTCCAAAGTATAAATAAAGCAAAGAGCATTTGAGCACTAAGCTTAACACGTTTTGTTTAACAGTTAAACAACTGCTACGATATACAGGATGGTACTATCCCCTTGTGTGTGTTTATTTGTACATTTCCTAAACGTTTCTTAAGCAGTTATATGGACCATTTCCCTATTATTGTCATGCGCATTGCGACTGCTTACCGATTAGCCATGCAAGCGTGCAGTCCACAACCTACACGTAGCATCTTGTTACTTACACAGGCATAGCAAACATTTTTATGGATTGTATTGGTTTGGTTGCCAAGAACTACAACCAAATTTTATTTTTGTACTAATTTTTTTTCTTAATGCCTTACCTTCCCAAAATCCTCGTTTTCTTTAAACAGCCTTAAGTCAAAGTCAGTCTTTCCCAGGAAAGTGGTTGAACGGACGTTATTTAAGCTATGGCATTTTTATGAAAACAATAAAAATCGCTAATGTTGAAAATAACAAATGTTAGAAAGATAATAGCTATAGTCAGCTATACCATTTCTACGAGACTCGTCGCCTCAGTATACCGTAGCAGTGTTACTGTTCATTATGGGCTCCCGACACGGGTCAATATATTGAGTCAAGTCTGATATTTATGAATGGAAAATGTCTCAGTGTGCGTGATTTCTTTGCATGTGTGTGTGCATCGACGTGTATGTACCTACACATGATATTGACGAGGCATGACAATTGCCAATTGATCGTGTCGGGACCCCATTATGTATCACAATAATACTTTGCGGGAGTACCTCCGGTATACGGCAGCAGTGTAGGCTTCATCGTGTGGTATAAATATGTCACAAGAGCATACATAGTTGTATGTTACTCATATTAACACAGGAGTGTTTTTGTTTAATAAATCTGCCTTTGCATGTTAATTAAAAAATTTGCTACTCTGTTAATATTCAAATGCTATTAATTCAAAATATATTCCAGCAGTCTAGCAGTGGACTACCATAGGCTGATTTGTCTTGTTTGATTGGCTGATACTAAACAGACACTACGCGTATTTCGCAATTGACATTTTATTAATCTCTGACGAGTTTTAAAACCAACTCGTATCACCTATCACTCGCACACAGCTGACATACGTCGTGTTAGAGCGAGGCAGAACTACTCCCACAAATTATGACCAAACCTTATGTCAACATATTCGCTTGACTAGGACCAATTATAAAGCTTGCTCCTCATATTATACTACCCGTTCGCTCTAACTTTGCCGCTGGCGTAGAGGCGTATACCCGAATTGATAATTAGACGAAGTAAATTGACAGTAGCTAATGTCACTTCGTCATAGAAAATAAGCAAAGCGGCAAAGTTAGAGCGAACGAGCAGTACAACTAAAGGCAGATGACGCGCACCGAACAAGAAAGTCAAGCCATGAAAGTAAATACTAAATCCAAAAGTGAATAACTGTTTATTAGACTCTCTAGAAGTAAATCTATATATATACAAATTCAAATCATTTTGCCACCCGCTAGGAGCTCTTAACAGAAAAGAAAGTCGTGTTAGGGCCGGCGCCCATTATCGGCATCGGCAAGGAAAAGGATTTTTTGGTGGCAAATAGCAATATACTATAACATAATGGCAATAAAGTAGAAATTTCCGTGATATGTGGTCGTAATAACAAAATACCGCTTCGGACCACATATCACGGAAATTTCTACTTTATTGCCATTACATTATAGTATATTGCTATTTGCCACCAAAAAATCCTTTTCCTTGCCGATGCCGATAATGGGCGCCGGCCCTTAGTTACACTATTTATAGCTCAAGAACGGCTGTACCAATTTGGCTGAAAATTGGTGGGGAGGTAGCTTAGAACCAGGAAACGGACATATTGTTTCAGCGCGCTTTTTTTGGTCACTCAGAGTAAATGCGACGGGAACGGGTGATTTACTCTCTCATATGTGACGCAAACGAAGTTGCGCGGGTCAGCTAGTATGTGAATAATGCAAAATCACTTGTTGCGGGTGAACAGTTAGACGCTTAGATTATCACTGCCACGTAATAGTTGCCACTTCAGGATTTATTTATTTCTTATTTGCTTTCTTGGCGTCCCTTTCTTGTTCGGTACGCGTCATTTGGCTTTAGTTGTAAAATCTGAGGCTCGTATATTAAATAAAACTATAGTTAAATTACTACAGTTAATGTTCCCATTCGTTCAATCGTCTCTTTATTTCGTCAAAGTATTGCTCCTGTGAATTAAGCTAGACATGCAGTTAAGACACATATTCTTCCCTTCACAGAGTCTTATAATCTTCAATTATAATCGACTTTATCGTCTCCTAAAATAAGTTAGAACACGCTAAGGCATCAGTTCAATAAATGATTGTACAGAGAGTTCCTACGAGTTTGACTCGTACGAAGTCTCCGAGAGACGCACACCGGGTGCGTTGATCGCACGATTGCAATCGCATCGGTACGATCGCATTTATGTTTATTGCAAGTTCGTATATCGATCGATCCTCAATATGTCTGAGAGTTGAGTTAATTTGGGACAATGTTTAAACCCTTATTCTATTAGTTTGATTGATCATCAACCCACATAGAATAAAGGCAGATTTATGCCAAGAGAGGACTCCACGAATCGCATTTCGATCGCAACCTTTACAAAAACCTCCGCAATTCATGATTTTTCAAAATTGAAATGTTGACAATTGCGTATGTGTTATGTTAAATAGGTATTTATGTGTATACAATATACAATAATTTAACCTTATCATACCATTACAGAAGACACTGGTGCACGGTAAAACTTAAACAAGTTTAAACCTTGCATCTTTGATAGCCTGTAAGTAAATAAATTAATAAATAAAATGAAAAATGAATCTACCGTCAAAAATCTCGTACCTATGATCGAAAAATTGCGAATCTGCGATCGAAAGATATTTATTACAACTCGCGATGGTAACGGCAACAACGTATATGTTAGTGCGTTGGTGGGCGGAGGTGCGGTGTGGGCGTGTGGGCGGAGGTCTCAGTCGTCCCACTCGCCGTCGCTGGTGGTCTCGTCGGACAGCTCGTCGGAGTCCGAGTGTATCGCGCGCGAGCGCTCTTCTAATGCCCTCTGCAGCGCCGCGGCGAGGCCGGAGCTGCTCTCCGCCGCCGCCGCGCGCCGTGCGCCCCCACTGCCGCTGTCTGATCTGGACACCTGTGTACCAACATATTTAAGTTTGTCAACGAGTAAAGTAAAAATATCTTCATTGTAAAGTCAACTATAAGCCCAGCAAGTTGGTATTGCGCTGGAACCTTGTCATAATGACAGCAAGGTGACGTCATCGTGACGTAGCGCGAGCGCGGGCTGGCCTCGCGAAGCTGCGTACGGTATTTTTTTTAGTACTGACGGCTCGACGGACATACGTCACCAAGATGGCCGCCAAGCGCGATATCATAGCGCGGGGTTTATACACTGAAATGTACTAGTTTAATCTTACATGTATCTCTGCGAATGCCATGATGAACTAACCAAAGATTATGACAAACATGGTATCCACCGAACGTGACAGTAACATGTATGCGTGTAAACAGCAATAATTATGTATCCGGATACTTTTTTTTTATTTTAAAGTTGACGTTGCGTAGCTAGTAAACTTCAAAATAAAACAAAAGTATTGTTGACTAAACTAGTACATTTCATTGTAGTTGACTGTACACCAGAAATTTTTAATAAAAGATTTATTGGTATTATAGCAACAGTCCATTGAAATGTTACAATTTAAGGACCGAATATTGCATTTCTTAGAGGACGCAATTTTATTTTTGGGACCTCAAAAAGGTCATAATTTTTTGCTCTGTGGCGTTTTTTTTTTTAATTTCTCTTAAAAGATCATCTACAAGATTAGTCCGAGGTTTTTTTTTTGTAAAATGTATTAAAAAAGTTATAGAGCAAAAAAGAACATTTTTATAAAAAAAATCTAAAAATTTTGTAATATTTTTTGTTAAGTTATATACACATTTGTAGGCAAAACAATATGCTACAAATTATGCCTCTACAATTTTTTTGTAAGACTCATAGTTTCCGAAATATTGCGAAAAAAGTGTTTTTCCCCCCTCTTTTCAAGATGGCGGCCGGGGGACAAGGGTGGCGACCCCACAAACTTGAGGTTAAGCTTCTATTGACCCCCCACACATGTCCCGAAAATAAAATTGCGTCCTGTAATAAATGCAAAGCCCATGTAACATTTCAATGGACTAGTAGCTTTATCGCGCAAGACAATCTCACTTTTCTGAAGCTTATTTATAAGGTATCTTTTTTAATGAGTTTTCCGATAGTGCCATTTAGGACGCGCCTTAAAATTTCACAAACAAAATGATTAATCTGATCTAGTAACAAAATTGAACACAAATAATATAGATCAGTTTGTACAAACTCACCGGTTTCAACTCGATCCCTTGTCTAATCTCGCTGAGCAGATTACTTCTGCCGTTCTCAACCGGCTTTGGCTGCGTCTCGACTCGCTGTAACACACGTATGGTTCAGTAAAAGGCTTATTGTTCTACTTTACATAATTGTATTTTTTTATAACCTACCCCATAAACCATTTGCAAAAGATTAATACTGCTATTTGATTTGTAAAAGTAAAGTATGTGATATAATCGTCTCTTATACGGTAATCATAACCTGTATAATTTAATATTATTAGTGCAGACGGTGCACTTGTTTGATGTGAACTGAACGTTTACAAATATCTAAATATTCCAAATGAAGACTGATGACAAGAACAAACAGACACACTTGTTTGTTCCTGTCGTTAGTCTGGAGAAAGTTGCATATAGAAAGAATAAAATGCAATAGATAATACAATTAAACCAATGAACTTTTAAATGAATATATGTATAATAGGTATACAGTTTTTAAAATGTACTTCTATCTTCTATGCAGTATCCGGCATTTTTAACGTATGAAAATCTGCCTGATTTGATAACATTTAATTGTTACAGCTACACTCCCTTGGTTAATGAAACATTTGGCTTTCTAGTAGTCAATGTCTATTTTTTAGAGTTTATCTAATAAAAACAAATTAATTATAATATTAGTTTTACCTATAGATTTGTACATCACAATACTAGAATGTATGATACATACCTTTAGCGACTTGTTTCCATTCCGTATACTCTCCATGAGCGCGGCACGAGGGTCGGAGGCCGCAGCACCGCCGTCCATCGGGGGCGGGGACGGAGGCGCGGGCGGGGGCGGGGCAGTCGGCGCCATGGGGGCGGGGGGCGGAAGTGGCGGGGGCGGGGGTGGCGGCGCGGAGCCGGGCGGCGGCGGGGGAGGCACGGACGGCGGGCCCGATGACACCGCTGAGCAATATATAAATGGTTAGAGTAAACATAAATACATATGGTTACGCCTTTATTCCTGTAGGAGTAGGCAGAGACATATTATATGCCCACAATTCACCTTTTAGAATTTGTCCCACGTAACAGGTGGCGAGCCGTATTGTCGTGTTGAGATGGACAGGCGCAGGTTGTGACTGCCTGCTGTTGAACTTTTTCAGGCCTTTAACTTGGCTTAACGACTGCCATTTTACTGGCAACCGGGACCAACGGCTCAACGCGCCTTCCGAAGCACAGAAACGCTTAAATAAATGTCACAAGGACGGTCACCCACCAGGGACTAGCCATAGTAAAAGTTTCTTACTGCAGTGATCGTTTACAGAACACTGAGTCCGCGAGGCCACGGGCGATTCTCTTCTTCAGACAGTAACAATCGAGTTAATGTTAAATTGTAACGATGCGATGTACGCGCCTGAGCCTCACGCCTAGGACTAAGGCGACGAATGGATCGGCAGAGGAATACTGTACTGTGTGATTCAAGTTTTTTTTGTGAGCCTATTGCTGCGTTGAAATGGACAGGCGCAGTTCTTGAATATCATCTTTACTTTAACTTATATCAAGTTTTTGCTTTACAAGTGCCACGCTACTGGCAACCGGGATTAACTGCTAAAAGTGCTTTCGAAAGCACGGAAACCGTCGTAAATACGAATGTCACGAAGTGATCTCCCATTTGAGTAGCGAAAGGTGCGCACTTTACAGAACCATCGCCTTTAAGACCAATACAATTTTCAGCCAGATTCATTGATATTGTCAACACGGATCAGCAATTTTCAAAAATCAAACGATACGACATAAACCGAGTGACTCATATTTGCAGAGAAGACACGTTTCCCTATGTCACCTACGAATGAAAGACCCCAATACCAATCCACTTTAAAAAGTCGTATTCAGGTGTAGCCCATACAATAAACCACGATCAGTTGGACGTATGTCCTACCTACATGGAGTGAATTTACTCCATGTATAAGCAAATAGCTTTAAAGTGGCGCAATTTTAATTTTAATAGGTAACTTTTGACGTCTGTCAGTTCCTACATTTAGTGAAAGCAAGACGTAAAATTACTCGTATCTGACATTATTACAATAAATATGTAATTGAAAAAAAATTTAAGCAATTGTGCAGTTTTAACAAATCGAAAATAAACATTGTTTTAAGGTCTCCCGTTGTTGAATTTTGTCGCTGTTGAATTTTGATAAATTGTCAAATATTACCTACTAAAATGACTCCTCTCTAAGAACAATTAATTATAGACAGCCTTAAGATATTGTTTTATATATGTATGCGGTCGGGTTATTCTATCGCATTAGGGTTAGATCATACCTAACGGAAAAATACTCGCGTGCGCTCGGGCATTCTCTTGGGATTTTGTTCACACCGAGTGCAAATAGCGCTACGAATGTGACGCGCCGCGCGCGGTGGCGGCGTCGCGGAAAGAATGCCCGAGACCACACGAGGACGCCCGCGTCTGCCCGAGGATGCGCGCGCCTTCTTGCAATGTAAGTGCAATTGCCAGTACGCAGACGTGACATGTTCTTGAAAATGATAGACTGGGATATATCATATTGCACTTTTGGCAGAAGAAGAAGAAAAACACTTTAATGCCTGTAGAAATCACTGGCGACACTGAAGAAGATGCGAACGCCGCGCAGTCAGCGCGGGCGGCGCAGGTCGCGCACGCTCGGGAATTGTCGCGCGGCCTCGGGGCTGTTCGAGCGGTATCGAGGATGCGCGAGCGTTTTCAATGACGTTAGCGGCAGAATGTTCGGGCACGCGACTTGGACGCTTGATGTTTGCGTCGAATTTTGAACCTAAGTTCACGCTAATACAGTTTATTATTCAGTGATATCAAAAGAATGCGCGAGCATTTTTCCGTTTGGTATGAACTGACTCTTAGGTAAAGAACCTGCAAAGATAAGATGTGTATAGATGAATAAATAAAGCATGCAGTACTCACGTAGCGCGGGGCGCGGCGGCGCGGTGCGGTGCGCGGGCGGCTGCGGCACGGCGCGCGCCGGCGGCGGCGGCGGGGGCGCGCGGGCCGCTGCGGGGTAGCCAGCGTTACAGACCAGCCGGGATCGTTCCGATACATACATTTTTAATACAGTTGCTCAAAAAGTAGCGTATTACAGGGACGTATAGCGTTCGGGATGTGGGCTATTACACACTCGTGCTTTTTCTTTACCATTCCCGCACTCGTGCGTTTTCTTTCCCAATTGTCAAAATAATGTCTTTGATTCATGCAAATATTTCTAAAAAAAGATACTAACTTGTTTCAATATCAGATTAAAAGTAATTTTAATTAAAATTTAAGCATAAATTATTATAAATATCGGCCAAATTAAATTTATAAATATAAAAAAAGTTGGCTGTATGAAGTGCACTACCAGTCTCTGCTTAGGAAGGTATATATTCTTTTACGGTTGGCGTCATTTTGGATATTCAGGTTTATTGCGTTTTTATTATTTTATAAAATTGCTTAATTTTTTCGCAACTGTATTAAAAATAATTGTTCAATACAACGTGTGGGACTGTTATTTAAACTCGTTCCGACTGTCTACCCTCGCCTTCGGCTTGGGTCCACACCTGTCGTAACTTGTTGTAAAACAGAAATCCCACACTTGTATCGAAAACTACTATTTTAAAACTATACCGTATTTATATTGGCCATGAGACAAAACATAAACAAAGATTGTCGAACTTTTTTAGCCGAGTAGGGCGCAAAATTTATTGTGTTTAATAGATAAAAATGTGAAAGTAAAATAAGACTAAGTAGGCATCTTCGACATGCCGTCTATATTTAGTTTAGTGTGAAAAGTAATTAAATGTTGTTTGTTTACATTTTGTCTCATGGCCAAGTAAATACGGTATATTGTATTTTCAAATGTTTGAGTGTAAGAGTGGTGTGTTATTTATTATTATTATTTGACCGAGCCTCTGCTAGGGTATGTGTGTGTTTGAGTTAATACATACTGCTTAACAGTACGTATGTTGGCCTGGTTCTACTAGGGCAACCACTAGAACTGCTTCATTATTGAAACGACACGACAAAAATACATAACAACAATAGTTTTCCGCCGGCTGTGAAACAGTATTTGCGTACCGAGATACTAAGTCTATTTCAAGTTTTTAAACTCAACGACATGTTTTTCTTACCCTCTTCTTCCGTTGGTGTTTCATAGTTGTCTTGTATGACTGCTACTGGAAGAGAAATCTCCAAAACATCGCCAACATTCGAAACCTCGTGACTAATATCTTGCGTAGTTTCATTTACTTCAGATTCGAGAACACTTTCGGTCAGGGCAGTTAAACTGTGTGTCGACTGAGCCAGCTCTTCAACTTTTGTCTCCAGTTTACAAATACAGTTTTTATTATCCGATTTTTCTCTCTCTAACAACTGTATTGCATTCTTCATTACCTCAAATTGTTCGTTAATAAAGTCGACGGTCCTCCTTAAATCGAGATTGATATTTCGTATCTCAATGTACTGTATATTTGCATCGGAAAGATTCTTCGAGAGCTTGGCCAGCGTCATGTCGTGATCACTCTTCAAACTGCTGACCATATTCTTCACCTCCTCCTTGAATTCCATAAATTCCATATTCCAGAAATGTTCAACGCGAGGTAGTTTGCTTCTCGTGGACATTTTAGGATTTAATTCATGCTCATAATTGTTTATCGTAGCGTCTGCTGGTCGCGTATCCAGCACTGTAGCGGCCGATTGTGAGCGATGTACTTTCGCCATCCTAGCTGTTCCCGACGGACACCAGTCACAGTCAACGCCATACAAACATAACACACTAGGCACGGGTTGAACACAAAGTTAAGGCCGCATGTTTCGACTGCAGTTCGCGGGTTGCCAATAATAGACGCGGTCGTGTGGCTAATATTGTAATCACTGGCATAAAATGTTATTTAATTATTTTAATTTTCGTACTCTGTAATACAGTTGAAGTGTGTATATTACATCACCGGTATGGTGCACTGCCGATCGCTCGGTATAATCATATGCGCTTTCACCGAGCTAATGTACCTAGTGACAACGAATCTGATTTAATTAGCGAGTACGGTACCTCATTTTTTTGGACGGAAGTCTTTGTGTAATCTTCGTACCGCAATAATATTTGTTTTATACTTTTTATTGTTATGAATGTTGTGAATTACGGTCAAATATGTGATTACATTAGATTGGACGGTGATATAAGCATATTATGATGGGTATGGTGATGTCTGCTACTCGGTTGCCATTCTACGCGGTATGTTTGCTTTGCTAGTATCATGTTTACCAAAAAGATTTTTAGAAGCGTCTTACAAAGTTCACGGGCATTGTGTGACGTCGTTCTCATTCCGAGCTGTCTTCTTTGGCAGCACATTAGATTGGACGGCGATATACGCATATTATGATATCTGCTTCTCGGTTGCCATTCTACGCGGTATGTTTGCTTTGCAAGGGGCATGTTTTTTAGAAGCGTCTTACAAAGTTCACACATAGTGTGACGTCATTCTCATTCCCAACTATCTTCTTTGGCTGCTGTGTGTCGCGACTCCATTTCGAGCGGGATTTCGTCTAACATGTCGCAGATTATGGACATTTACATTATAGTGCTCGCAAGTTTCAAAAAACTTAGTTCTCGCTTGTAAGTAGACGCTCTTCATTAGTGGATTTGTCGGTTATTGATCAAGACGAACGTGAGTCAATAATAAACTTATAGCGCAGCGCTATTTATAATTGCATATTATGTCATCAGAAAAACGCCTGCAATGCGGCGTCTATTGTCTATGTGTGTGGTTGATATTCAGTCCTGGCATATCCAAAATCCCAAACCGACGTCGCGAAAGGAAGCACACGGTTTTGAAATGTACAAGGTCTTATCGACAAGTGAACTTTGATCCAGACAACCCTTATGCTGCGTTCAAATTTGAAACACTTTACCGTTTGCTTCATCATCATGTATCAGATTTGCGTAACGGTACCGATGAAATTGTAGCTATGAGTCTCTTCATTCGCAGAACACTCGCAGAAACTGTTAGAAGTGTGAGTGTATCGGAGACGGTTTCAGCACAACCTAGTTCGTTCACATGTAGCGTGACATGGTCGGCACGATGACATGTTACATCGTGCCGACCATGTCACGCGTTGTTGTTCGTCGTCGTTGATATGTTACAAATGTGGATCCAGCATTACTTCAAGCGTCAGTACCATAATAATATGGTACAGAACGCAATCTCGTGTATGAACTTTTTTTTTAAACCTACCTTCGGCTACGCACGCTCTCGTAGAAACCAGTATCGAAACTACTGTGAAAATTCGCTGACCTCGTCGCTGACAGCGGCCCAATTTAGAGATAGTCCAGATGGAAAACTCATGTATGTACTTTTTATTTCACACCTACCCTCTGCTACACACACTCGGGCACAAATCAGTATCGAAAATTCGGACGAGATCGCCCGACCTTGTGTCTGTGAATGAGTCGTCTATGTGTGCGGAGCCGCAGCGAATTTAGTACGTAAGTTTCCATTTGTACTATCTCTAATTTGTGTCGACCGTGTCTATAGTGTGCGTAGCCCGAGTGCACTCTGTATGTAGATTTCTTTCTGCACATTATTATTCAGTGTCTGTACGATGTGTGTATCTGTGCGGTGTGTGTATCTGTGCGGTGCCTGTACGTCTGTGCGGTACCTGTGTATCTGAGGGGCAAGTGCGAGTTTTTGCGTGAGCTTGTCGACATTAACGGCGCGCCAATTCGTATGGAATCGAGACCCCGCCACCTAGCTGTAATGCCCGCTTTCCACTGCGAGCGAGTCGGACCCATTACGGACTCCGCTATACTCGTAACGATGATTTTCGATACATGTCATGTCCGCTTTGGTGGAAGGACATGTATGAAAATCGTCGTTACATGTGTAAAATGTAACGACGATAAATGGGTCCGATTCGCTCGCAGTGGAAGCCGGGCATAAACGCGGGAACTTGTCTCGATTCATTACAAATCGGCGATAACGCGCTCACCCGTGAATGTCGACAGGCGCTCGCACTTGCCCCTCTGTCCTGTGTGCGTGTGGTGTGTGTGTACTCACGCGGCGCGGGCGGGTGGTGGTGGTGCGGCGGCGCGGGGCTGCGGGACGGCACGGGCGGCGCGGCGGCGGCGGGCGGCGGGGGCAGCGCACCGCGACCCGCTGCAACACCACACAACACAATCATATTTATTTACTCTTTATTATCTACTATAGTCCAATCCTGCCCGATCTGGCAATAATGTAAACATGTCATGTTTTGACAATCGTTGTCTAAGACAGATGAGAAGAAAAATATAGTATGACAAATCCACAGAGCATCGCGCGCCTTTACAGAGGGAGAGGCCAAAGCTGGCAAACCCCCTCTGGCAATTATTTGACATTTTGTCGACTAAAAGTGCCCAGTTACATAAAAACTGTTTTTTGAAGTTTCTTTCACTAGACTAAGTCTAGTTGACAGCGTGAGCGGTTGAATTGTCATTTTATACAAATGATGAAATAATTAGATATTAATACAAAAAGAAATGTGATTAAAGAAATCTGAAGCAAAATGGCATTATCTTGTGTAAGTAAGTAATTTTATAACAAGTTATTATTATTTACACCTATTTAAACGTACAGATAATATTCAGATTTGTTTAGCAACTTTACCGGACGTCACATCAATACATGGATTGGTTGAGCGACTTGGGGTGATATGACACAAAATGTATCATGTGTGTGTAAAATTTATGAGTGTATTGTTTAAAGTGTATATATAGGCTTCGTATTGACAGTCGATTGCTATTGTAGTGCGAGTCTAAGAAAGTGTGGGTGAGGAAGATTTCCCCCCGTCACCCGCAAAATATGACAGACAAATTTGTACCGAGCAATCGTTCTATGCCGTCTCCCCTTAGACAGTTCGCGTTGCTCTATGGACAAATCATTGAAATTTTTACTATCCTGAGTAGGTATTTTAAATGAAAATAAAAAAAGTTATTTGGTGTCGAAATGATTGTAAGAACACTGTATGACTCCTGGATACTGGAATATAATCAGGGTAAATATTCAATTGCAAGTAACTATGGATATACAGGTGAATTTTTGAAAAGGGATTGGATGGCCAAATCCGAAACTATAAGGAATAGCTAAAAATGCTCAAAGGAGTCACAAGCCCGATTTTGATAAAACTTAAAACCTCATCATCAGATTTTTGAAAAACCAATAATGCTAGCTGGGAATCGAACCCATTGATTTTGAAAAAAAAACACACCCTTTATTATTACACCATACGAAATTGTTGCTATTACGGATCTTATTCTGGGAAGTAATGACATACGGCAAACTAAAGGAAAGTGCTCATCTTTCTTATTTTTCTTACGTTAACTGATTAATGTTCAAAATGTAGACCATTGTTTTCAATACATAGCTGGATTCGAGACCTCAAGGATCGTACACAGCAAAGCGCAAAGCTATTGAAATACAGTAAAGCGGACCTAACCCAGTTCCACCAGCGCACTTCCCGTGCTCGTACAAATATGGGAATAAAATATAGCCTACTAGCTGATGCTCGCGGCTTCGCCCGCGTGAAATTTGGTTCCCGTTACCGCTTCCCATGGGAACATATTCCCGAATTGAAAGCCTATGTGTTATTCCAGACTATAAGCTATCTCTGTACCAAATTTCAGCCGGATTCGTTCAGCTGTTAGAGCGTAATTGAATAACATCCAAACATCTTCACAAACTTTCACATTTATAAATAGGATATCACTCTGGGATAGTGTAGCTTCCTTATCCGTACACGATTTTTTGAAATTGTTGCAGTAGTGTCGGAGCCTAAGCAATATAAACAAACAAACGATCAAATCTTTCCCCTTTATAAAATTAATATAGAGGTATAGATAATGGAACTAAGGAGGTCCTAGTTTGCATTGAATCAATCTTCCGACCCCGAGACTGTTCCAAAATAAAATAAAATAAAATAAAATTTATTCCTTTTGAAATTTTTTAAAAAATTATTTAGGTTTGTCAATATTTTTGAGAAGAACACCCCAAGAAACTCAGTCCGGTCCCTCTTATTCATCTTAGTATCTAATACAGTTTTTTACCTATAAATTGAGTACCCTGCAGACTACATGATGCATCGACCGGTTTCAGGTTATAATATCGTAGAAATACCGACCAAAAATCCTCAGACAAAAACTCAGAAAGTGATCAGACTATTTTCTATTTATAGCTAAGAACCATCTCGAACACATCTTTCAACTATCGAACAAAAAATCATCAAAATTGACCCATCAGTTGGATAACTTTAATGCCACAATCGAGCTTATAAAGCTTCTCACTTTTCATAGAAGGTTAAATAAAACCGGCCAAGTGCGAGTTGGACTCGCCCATGAAGGGTTTCGTAGTAGCCAGTAACATAATATAAAAGTTCTTATAGTTCGTTGTAACTTTGATTGATGTTTTAACACGTTCGCAGTGGTAGGTTTTTCTAAAAAAAAACTACTAGCTCTATCTCGTTCAAACTAATTTTCGTTGGTAGTTTTTATGGAAATGTACATCATATATTTTTTTAGATGTATCATTCTCTTAGTTTAGAAGTTAGAGGGGGGGGGGGGGGACACTCACACATTTTTCCACTTTGGAAGTGTCTCTTGCGCAAACTATTCACTTAAGGAAAAAATGATTTTAGAAACCTCAATAGCATTATTACAGACCTATCTATAGATACCCCACACGTATTGGAGTTTTGTTGAATTCCGTACGTCATTTAAGTATAGTTTCAAAAAGTTTGCCCAATCTGGGAAATTGATACGGCAAGTTGCCTTGCAGAGGTGGAACAGCACTTTCAATTTGGCCATAGGTAATACCAATGAATACAGACGTATATAAAAGAACGGTTCTTAAGGATTTTTTGTGCCAATTTTGTTGAGGGCATGCCCCCAGCTCATGTAGTTCCCATTTGGCGGCGCTGTTGTCGCATTTCACTGTCGCAGTTGATAGTAAAAAACTAATAGGCACATTTTACGTTTTTAATCGACTAAATTCGGGGATTATTTCTAAAACGGCGGCGGTCCATTTCAAAACGGCGATGGGCTCACCACCTGTTACGTGGGACCGAATTGTACACGGTGAAATGTGGGCCGGTATAGGCCTCTGCCTACCCCTTCGGGGATGAAGGCGTGAGTATGTATGTATGTTATTTCTAAAAAAATATTTCACGTCTTTTAAATCAAAACATAATATATTTGTAGATATTTACAATGATTGATTTTATTCTTTTGCTTCAAAAAATTGAAAATGGCTGGCGCGCTGCGACTGCAACGCCGCCAAGCGGCAGTTTGTGTCACAGAAAGTTTGTCTTCAGAGCAACCTAAGAAACTGTTCTTCTATACTGGGTGTAACAACATTACCTCTCCAAATTTCGTCACGTGACGTGGCATCAGTCAAGAAACATTACAAAAATGAAGAAAAAAAAATCACATGAATACTTTAACCGTAAAGCCGTTTTAAAGGTCCTATAAATTCCCTTTTTAACCCTTTCTACCGCTACTGAGCGGCAGTAGAAAGCGACAACGACAGCCAGACGGGTGCTCTGTGTTTGTTTTGCCACGGCGACCATGTCACCTCGAATTGCAGCGGTAAAAAATGAATTCTTAATATGCGACAAAAAAATAAAAAAAAATGAATAAATTTACCCCCCTTTTTATTAAATATTTGTATTTGATTTCCGATGCCAAGTCATCTCATGAAATTTGGACAGGTAATTTTGTTACACCCAGTATACGTCTGTATTGATAGGTAATACTCAGCCATCACTCAGTACTCACGTTTATGAACATTGTGCAGGTCCCCCTTGACGGCGTCGAACCCGCCGTGGCTCTCGATGAAGTCGTAGATGAACTCGCGCGTGTCCGGGTCGTGCAGCTGCGTCTCCGACACGCCCGCCTGCATGAAGAACTCGTGCAGCTCGTCTTTGTTCGCCACCTTGTCCGGGTCGAAACCTAAGGGAAATGACAAGTTGCCCGTAGCATTAGGAGTCTAGTCAAGGAGTTTCTTTCTTTCATTTAACTAGGAGCAGTTTTTGAAACCCCGCGTGGCGACGTGTAAGAGCACAAAATGTCGCCACCCCAATACATACCGAGGGTCGTAAGAGGCGACTAAGGGAACACTTTCGCAAAAAGATCCATTGCTTAGAGAAGGAAAACTCGAAATGAAACCCAGTTGTCATTAAGTTGTGAATTCTTTACGATGACAGAATTGAAAACGAATCATTTGTATGGAGCTTCCGCCCTATGGTGGTGGTACAGCCCTCATGAACCAAAATTTGTAGATTTTGGACCCGGGATTCGAACCCAAGATCTCGGCAAAGCAGTGATACACTCTTACCACAACGTCAACGCAGATGTGTGAACTAGAATTACATCATTCAACCTTCACCACCTCACATTCGTGATCTAACAATACCAGTAGGTACCTTTGTTCGCGTCCCAGCCCACGTGCGATACGTGCTTGAAGTTCTGCGGCATACCGATGTCTGCCTTTGTCAGTTTGCCCCTCTTCATCTTCTTGTTACTCTTTAGGGTGTAAGCTGGAAGCAGTACAAAATGTGATGAGAATGACAAATTCGAGCAAGATAGGTATAAAGTTGGTCGGGTGTATTATGGAACGTAGTATGAAAGAAATTTTACATGCTACTTTCTATCTACTGATATTCTGAGTATCGAGTACGGCACCTTGTTTAAAACTCTCTTATGACCACATAATGCAACAAGAAAGCCGTGAGATTGTTCTCACCAGACTTCCCCTCTCTAACACGTTTATTGTGAAAGTGATTTCAATACGATTGACGTTGTCATTTTTGTTTTATTTCAAACTTTGAACAGATGATCCACGTGACCTAGTGACGTAGTTTAATGCGACAGAGTCACAGCTACAGACAAAGTCTGGCCATAAGCCACTCTGCACTCTATTTTATAGAGAGGGGCTAAAAGGGACTTTAACGATAAATGTGACGCAACCCTGGGACAGCAGGGGGTTACAGTCAGTCCCCCATTCCCAACCGACCACCTGAGTTATCCACCTGGTTGGTCAGTTAGGAATAAAAGTTCCTAACCACCCACCTTGTGCACTTGGTTGGTCAGTTAGGAATAAAAATTCCTAACCACCCACCTGTGACTGTATAAAATAAATAATGTCCATAATGTCTACTTTATCAATATACCCACATGTCTATGTATATGGAAAAACAAATGAAGATCGACAAAACAAATGAAGATCGACAAAACAAATGAAAATCGACAACACAAATGAAGATCGACAAAACAAATGAAGATCGACAAAACAAATGAAGATCGACAAAACAAATGCAGATCGACAAAACAAATGAAGATCGACAAAACAAATGAAGAACGACAAAACAAATGAAGATCGACAAAACAAATGAAGATCGACAAAACAAATGAAGATCGGCAAAACAAATGAAGATCGGCAAAACAAATGAAGATCACTAAACAATTAATGAAAGTAAGATAAACAACTGAAAGTCGACGAAACAAATGAAAATCGAACAAATGACGGTCGGATAAACAAATGACGATCGGCAAAACAAATGACGATAGAAAAAACAAATGACGATAGAAAAAACATATATGCAGATCAATAAAACAAAAGACTATAAGCAATTTGATATGATCAAAAATACTTGCAGCCATATTTATTAATCTAGATGCGTTTGCCATTAAAAAAATTAGGTGCAAGCAAATCTCGACCTTAATGACACTTCTCTAAAAATTTGCTTTTAGGCATTTATTGGCATCACTGATCACGAATATGTAAAAATTTAATAAATATAATGCATGTTCATAAGGTCGAGAATTGCTTGCACCTATTTTTTTGAATGGTGTTAGCATCTAGATTACAAAAGATGGGTGCAAGCAAATTTCGACCTTATGAACATGCATAATATTTATTTATTTTTCATATATTCGTGATCAGTGATGTCTATAAACGCCTAAAAGCACATTTTTAGAGAAGTGTCATTAAGGTCGAGATTTGCTTGCACCTATTTTTTTTAATGGCAAACGCATCTAGATTACTAAATATGGCTGCAAGTATTTTTGATCTTATCAAATTGCTTATAGTCTTTTGTTTTATTGATCTGCATATGTTTTTTCTATCGTCATTTGTTTTGCCGATAGTCATTTGTTTATCCGACCGGATTTGGACGTTCAGGGAATTGGACTATCAGGGAAGTGGACTATCGGGGAAGTGGACATTCAGGGAAATGGACTATCAGGGAAATGGACATTTAGGGAAATAGACGTAATGAACCGACTGGACATTCCGGGAATAAGACGTAACGTGCCGGAGGGCGGCATTTGTTTATCCGACCGTCATTTGTTTTGTTGATTTTCATTTGTTTTGTCGATTTTCATTTGTTTTGTCGACTTTCAGTTGCTTATCTTACTTTCATTAATTGTTTAGTGATCTTCATATGTTTTGCCGATCTTCATTTGTTTTGCCGATCTTCATTTGTTTTGTCGATCTTCATTTGTTTTGTCGATCTTCATTTGTTTTGTCGATCTGCATTTGTTTTGTCGATCTTCATTTGTTCTGTCGATCTGCATTTGTTTTGTCGATCTTCATTTGTTTTGTCGATCTTCATTTGTTTTGTCGATCTGCATTTGTTTCTTCGATTTACATTTGTTTTGTCGATCTTCATTTGTTTTGTCGATTTTCATTTGTTTTGTAGATCTTCATTTGTTTTGCCATATAGACATGTGGGTATATTGATAAAGTAGACAGATTATGGACATTATTTATTTTATTCAGTCACTGGTGGGTGGTTAGGAATTTTTATTCCTAACTGACCAACCAGGTGCACAAGGTGGGTGGTTAGGAACTTTTATTCCTAACTGACCAACCAGGTGGATAACTCAGGTGGTCGGTTGGGAATGGGGGGTTACAGTTACTGTTGAATTTAATGTGAAATAATTATACGTTTGGAGCAGAACTCGAACCTGCGTCCTCTGCCAATCAGGGACTCACATCCTATCCACTGGAACACCGACACTAAAAATTATACGCTTAAGAGACGTAGACGCCATCTACCGGCAGTATAGAATTGCACCTAGAATCAATCGTTTTGTGATGATATAGCCAGATTCAGTCTTCAGCGTTGTGTTAACAACAGCAAGCAAAATTTATAAAACCGAATCAAGATTGTGAATGCGTCAAATTGAAACTTTGCTCATATTGGTCCATCGAGCCGGATGGCTTTATTCGTAGTTATTGTAAAAACCTAATAGTCTTATGATTTAAGATTAAGATTGAAGAATTTTGTTTAAAAAAGGATATTGCTTAATGAAAACTCGCGTGTACAAATCTCACCACACAAATCATTCAACAACTACACCTCCGTAGTTGTTGAATGATTTGTAATTACCTACTGGATGTTAAAAGAGTGGCCGGAGTTTTATTGCCAGGTTCTTTTTTCTCCAACTCTACCTATTGCTTTGCGAATCTGGCAGTAAATGTAGAAGCAATCATTTGGACGTTCATAAGCGTTACATTGTGACCTATATGAAAAAAGGTTTTTCATTTTTAAGTTCCTTTACAACTTTGTTATGGATTGTCACTATATTATGAAGTACTTACTGCCTAAAGCGTTGCTGTTCTTGTGCTGCAGTGGCTGCGGCGAGGAGGGCGCGGGGGGCTGCGGCGGCGCGGAGAAGGGCGGGGGCCGGTCCGGCGCGGGCTCCGCCGAGCGCAGCACGCCGTTCTGTCGCGACATAGTACCGCCCCCCGCCCCCACCCCGCGTGGTGGCGCCGACCCTTGTAAGGACTGCTGCTGACGACGGTCTGGGGATACCATACTTATTAACAAATTTTACCCACACGTTTCCCACAGGTATACTGAGGGGCAAGTGCGAGTTTTTGCGTGAGCTTGTCGACATTCACGGCGCGCCAATTCGTATGGAATCGAGACCCCGCCACCTAGCTGTAAACGCGGGAACTTGTCTCGATTCCATACAAATCGGCCGTAACACGCTCACCCGTGAATGTCGACAAGCGCTCGCCGAAACTCGCACTTGCCCCTCTGGTTTCAGAGGTAAAGAGTAGCCTAAAAGATATTAAATTAAGTAGCCAAGCTATATAACATCTCTGTATTAACTTTTTTTAATTCAGGCGTGAAAGTGTAAAGAAGGTACTTTATTTTATTAATAGGGATTCCATACTTAGAACTCAGGCATAGGAAAGACACTTGATTTAACGGATACTACCTCAACCTGCGAATATTTGGTGTAAAGTTGGAGAGCCGCATCGACCCGCGACCTAAAGATTTCTGGGAAGTATGGTCTCGTGTGATATTAAATTCTCGTTATTACTAAGAAACCAGAATATAAACATTGACACAAAACGGAAATACCTTATTCCCGCATGCGCATGCTAAGAAAGAAAGCGCAAGCCCCGTTTTTGTCGACATTCACGCATTTTTCTGTCTTAGAATGTTGCTAATTCGAACGAACCGTAAGAAGAATTGGTATTAGATCTCATAAACGAGTAAATTACAAATCCATACATTGGTATTGGTACCTACGACTTCAACGACACAAATATTTTAGTCAACGCTTAAATTACTGCTCTAAATGGCAAGTGCAATTAGGAATTTACACATTAACTAAACAATGGATTACTCATAAACTTCATGACATGACATACAAATTGATGTAGGTACCTATAAGTTTACCAAACATAGCCACTATGATACTTCAAATTAGCAATAATTCCTTGTGCTTTCGATAACTACCACCGACGCCCATTTTAAGGGTATTGTAATTGCTCATTCCGGCTCGAAGGACCATAATTTTGCAATAACTGATTCAGTTATTTAAAATTATGGTCCATGGAGCCTGATGGCTTAGGATCGAGATATTCTGCCGCGGGGTTTTTACTGTTAACTTTCTGAGAAGGTTTATTAATCCCCTGAATTACTAATTATGCTAGTGCCAATACAAATTCTAGAGAAACCTTCACGATGGGGTATTTGTACGAGGTGAGCTATTTGGTAAACACCAAAGTAGTAATACATTTTTATGAAAATAAACATTGAGATCATCTGAGACGAAACTCAATTATTTTAATTGTACCATTGAAAACAATATTTTTGTCAAAACAATGGCTTTCTTCACTAGTTAACTTTACTTCAAAACGGGTTTTTGTTTCGTCCCGTATAATTTACTTTGACCAATAAGAGTAAAAAATACTTCAACCCCAGGATCTTCAAGAGGATGGCAATTCATTACAACTTCCTGTTGTCAAAATGGTCTTCAATGTCTGGGCGGGGGAAAAATTATAAATCATACTGCTTCAATGTCAGGACGTAGCATAAGGCGAATTACGACATTTTGGACGAGTTATGTATAAATACAGTTAGTGTACATT
Source organism: Miltochrista miniata (assembly GCA_933228765.1). Classification (NCBI taxonomy): domain Eukaryota; kingdom Metazoa; phylum Arthropoda; class Insecta; order Lepidoptera; family Erebidae; genus Miltochrista; species Miltochrista miniata. The sequence continues at coordinate 7,959,283 of OW121749.1, forward strand.
ATACATGTCTAATTTACCTTCAGATTCCAGTCCACTCCCGGGAGGTCCATAGCCACGACTTCTCTCAGCGTCCACCCCGCCCTTTGCCTTCAGCCTCGCTGTACGGAACGACGTCAAAAATGTAAGTACTACAGCTAGGATAGCGTGTTAGTATCCAGAGTAACTTTTATAATGCGTTAGTTTTTTGCTCGAAAGACACTAGCATCAATAATTTCAGCTAACCTCTTCAGCTAAGGTAAATTGCTTGTGCTAAGCGCAGGTTAAAGGTCCCGGGGTTCGAACTCAGGACATGTGAACGCAAGTTCAACACGACCACTAGGCTACCACACGCCTCGTTTGATGCTAAATACTTACAAAAGTTTTGTTTTTCGAATTCGGTTATGGCCCGTTTAATGATCAAAATTTGAAGTCCAGAAATTCCTACTTGAAACTTATTGTTGAAAATGCTATCACACATCTTCATTTCATCATCATCTAAGTCAATTCGACGTCCACTGCTGGACATGGGATGTCGAGAAAATTCCCTAAAGATCGCTTTATAGTACCGTGCACATCTTGCAGGCTCTTGCGACCTTTGACTGAACGTACAGGTCAGCACAAGAAGACCTTTACCCCACCCCATTGACGAGAAATATGGTCTCGTGGAGACACGGCTTCTCTTTTGGTTATTCTTCGTTCTCTGTCGGTGATTCTTCGCACTGCATGTTCCACTGTTAACCTTGCCTGCCGCTACCATAGACAGGACTAGTGAAATCCCCGAGAACTAGGGCCTGTATTCTTGTTACGCGATCCTTTTTGGCGGGTTTTTGACCTTACTCTACTCCGCTGGTCAAACGAGTTGGTATAGAATTTTACTTCGAGTTTTCCGTTTCTACGTAATGTGTACTTTTGTTTCGTTAAGTCGACTTTTGCTACGTTGTTTTTGGGATTTGGGCGGTGACATTTGTTTTCTATACATTTGATTTATTTAAACAAAGCAAAAATGAATGATTGCGTTGTTATCACAGGACGGATACTCCCTGTAAACGTTGTGACGTGACTCATCTACAAGTGACGCTTATAAGAGCTGCGAATCTGAGGGTGTATGAGCTTTATAGAATGACAACTATTGGCACCGTCAGTCGTGTGCGGTCATTAAATAAACACCTTCTATTACGTCAACTCGAAGCATAATTTAGTCTGTTTATCCCTTACTAGCTGACCCGCGCAACTCCGTTTGCGCCACATAAGAGAGAGTATTACCTGTTCCCGTCGCATTTAATCCCGTCGCGTTGCGCTTACTCCCGTAGCGTCTCGTCGTTAATATTCAATACTACGTGAGAGAGAGAGGTTTCTCGTCGCGTGTATTCCCGTCGCATTATTTTTAAGAGCAATTTCGTTTATGAAAAAGGTATCCCGTGGCATTATTGTAGAAAAAAAGTGATTGCCATTAACATGGTTATTGTGCACCAGCACCAACCCAAAGATAAACACATGCTAGCGCGCAAATTTTTTTGAACTTTTTTAAGAGATACAATTTTGCAGTACATATTTTTTACATAACTATAAATATTTACGCAGCACACGCAACGAAGCTCTCAAAACTTTTCCCCCGTTTTCGAAACATTTACTATTACTGCTCCGCTCCTATTCGTTGTAGCGGGATGCTATATAGCCTATGAGACTCCACAATAACGTAGCTTTCTATTGGTGAAAGAATTACAATTTAACAAACACACAAACTTTACTTCTTTATAATATTATTATAGTATAATAGTATATATAGTATAGATTAGGCTCGAGGCGGAGTATTTTTGTCTTATTGTAACGACTCACAATCAACCACATCAGTATACCTAAGTTAGATAGTGCCACTAGTATAATAGCTCTTTCTGTAGGAACTTAACCATGAACTGCAGCACCTGTAGATGAAAACAAATTACTGGCAGACAGGAAGGAGAAATTTAATAATTATTGTGGTGGTAATTTAAAGTTAGGCAGTAAGATGCTGACATATAAAAATAAAGAGGCATTTAAACAACCTTACCTTCTCGTCTGATTTTCCTGAGCTCAATTTTCTCAAGCAGTATGGTCCTAAGAGTGTCGGCTTCATTCTCATTGGCGAAATTGAAGGCAGCCATATATTCCTGAAAAAATTAACAATGTTGCCGTTATAGGTTAGGTTGGGGAGACGAATCTATGATGAATTCACGAAAAATCTTGATAAGCACTTAATCAAAGATAAATCGTTTCAGCAAAAGTACAATATTTTTGGAAATCTTTTCATCAATGCTAATTTAATGGAGTAGACGAGAAGAAAAGCGTCTCCATTTGGCGTTAGGGGTGATAAGTATCCTAAAACACCTAACATGGTTTTACTTTACTAGGCACTTTGACGGCAGGATTCATATTTATAACTACGCCAAATTCCATACGGATGGACAGATATTGGCTCATCCAGATCAGACAGGAAGCAGACAAAAATTTAGCGAACTTTGAGCAAAGGCTGTCTATTCTAGGGTATTGAGACGTTCTCTAGGATTAACACCATTGAGTAAAGGTTGCCTGGAAGAAATCGCACTTAGCGATAAGGCCGCCCATTGTACATTTTAAACTCTGTATTCCATATACATGTATATGTTAATTAGTGTACAATAAAGCATATTCTATTCTATTCTATTCTATTCAAGTCATGAGTACTAGTTACAGAAGTGTAAGTATTAATAAACCGGCCAAGTGCGAGTTGGACTCGCCCATGAAGGGTTTCGTAGCAAGTAACATAATATAAAAGTTCTTATAGTTCGTTCTAACTTTGATTGATGTTTTAACACGTTCGCAGTGGTAGTGATTTTTCTAACCGAAAATTGCGGTTTATGACGTGTTAAAAAAAAATTACCAGCTCTATCGCGTTCAAACCAATTTTCGTTGGTAGTTTTTATAACAATGTACATCATATATTTTTTTAAAGATTTATCACTCTCTTAGTTTAGAAGTTAGAGGGGGGGGGGGGGGGGGACACTCATTTTTCCACTTTGGAAGTCCCTGTTGCGCAAACTATTCACTTAAGAAAAAATGATCTTAGAAACCTCAACAGCATTTTGGAAGACCTATCAATAAATACCCCACACGTATGGGTTTGATTAAAAAGAAAAATTTGAGTTTCAGTTCTGAGTATGGGGACCCCCAAAATTTACTGCTTTTTTTCTAGGGTTATATAAGTATCTTAATGCGGTTCACAGAATACATCTAGTTACCAAGTTTCAATAGCATAGGCCGTATAGTTTCGGAGAAAAGTGGCTGTGACACACGGACGGACAGACAGACAGACATGACGAATCTATAAGGGTTCCGTTTTTGCCATTTGGCTACGAAACCCTAAAAATACACATGAGTAGAAAAAGCGAAAATCATCCAGGATCAAAAAGACCGGGTACGAGGCGTGACGATATGTAGGTGCATAAGCTGAGCATCTTTACGACACCACACGTATTGGCAACGAATGAGTAGGTGTGACATCACTGCAGTTTGTACGTGTAGGCATGTTGCGTGTGTTCGTGACGACATATCGTTGAAAGGTCAATGACTAATATGATGACGTCAAAGTAATATCTACTATTGATCTTTGTCATCAAAGTTGAAATTCATGCGAGCGATATTATCTAAGATAGGGTTCAGGTGAAGTATTTAAAAGTCTGAGGTTCCGTTCCCGTTTAGTGACTCCTCGAAACGATGACCCAGGATGTCCGAGTTTAGACGTACCTATAGGTGAGGAACGTGTGGTTTTAGTCAGGTAAAGTCTAGTACAACAAAAGGGGTTTCAACACGTTTAAATAAGTATAAGTACCTAGGTACGGGCCGGTAAAGCCAAATGAACCGGATTTGTAGACGTAGGTATGGCTTATTTGTGAACCTTCAGTCACAGTATACATCTTCAGCGCAGAAAATATACCTACCCTACCTACTTAAGTCGTGTGAGTCGTGTCGAAGCCATGTCATCTACCAATTCAAAGTTTACAATTTGGACACACTGCTTCTTTCTTTTCTGGATTAATGAGTGCGGACATTGATGTATTGTACGAAAATAGAAACACATTCAGGTCGAACTCAATAGTCCAATCTTTATTATCAATCAATCATATCGCCCTATCCTATGGCAGTCCAATGCTAAATGTAATACATGGTCCTGAGCCTTCTGCATAGAATACTGAAATTCTTTACCCGCAATCACATGCATTTTTAACTTTTTTATGGACGCATATAAAACCATTGAATGGACGATACTAAACAGTCAATAACAGCTATTCACAATTATTGTTTATCCATTGTGCCTATACTACGATTCAATAAGATAAACATTCTGTGAAATTCCAATTTTTATCGTCTATGATGCTATTATGCTTACAATATTTACGCCGTTGTCTTTATTTCAAACACATGGGTAAAAGAACATTAAAATCGCGAAATGGTAATGAACTTGAATATAATTGTGATGGTCCGCTCATAATGGCCATGCTCTGTTCATAGTTAATTGTCGGTAAGAAATACATGACGACTCATGTTTTCTTATTTTAGTTTTGAAAAATATACTTAATAAGGAATCTGGAATTCAAGGATGGTCAACGAAACACGAATGATAGATAGAAAGAGATATGTCGTTGTGTAATTTATCTTCACAACTCAAAATTGTAGCAGGATATATTATTCAATAAACTAGCTGACCCGCGCAACTTCGTTTGCGGCACATGAGAGTTAGAAAAAGAGAGGTATGGTATTAATATTTTGAGTAATATAATGTTTCCCGTCGCATTTACTCTCGTCGCGTCGCTTATATACATGAGAGCCGACCCGCACAACTTCGTTCGCATCACATGAGATTGAGAAGGAGAGAGGTGTGGTATAAATATGTAAAGTGATATAATGTTTCCCGTTGCATTTACTTCCACCCGTCCTTTCTTTGGTACTATTTTTGGTTACTCATGTGTGTCCGACTCGCACTTGTCCGGTTTTTATCGTTCAGTTGATTGGCTACCACTGCAGACCATGTTTACCTACTCCCGTCGCGTCGCTCATACTTCAAAACTTATTAAAAGGGGTTATTGTAAGTGAACCTTAAAAGATAGGCATATGCTGTTTACGACATTTTTTTGTAACTTTTAAGGGGGAACTGTAATACAACATTTTCACGCAACTTTAACCATTTACGCAACGTACGCAGTGGAAGCTCTCAAAAGAAATAAATTTTCCCCGTTCTCGAAACATTATTTATGGCTGCTCCGCTCCTATTTGCATTAGCGTGACTTTATATCGCCATTAGCCATCCTCAATAAATGTACTATTAAACTGTAAAATAATTTTCGAAATGCAACCAGTAGTTTCTGAGATCCTAGGACAAACAAACTCTTCGGTTGTATAATATAGTGAGCGAACCTTAAGAAACAGACAAATTAGGTTATAGTGAGCAAACCTTAAGAGATAGACATATGCTGCCGCCTTAGACCATATAACACGGGACTAGCCTTTGCGAACCACCGCATACAAAAATATTCTGCCAGTTTTCATACAAGTGAAGGGGGAAACACAAAGACATATAAAATTTCATTGCATTTAAAAATGTATTAATCGACAAACGCGTAATGGCTGTTGTGTGTTAATTGTTATTGTACAGTCAACTACAATGTAATGTACTAGTTTAATCATATAAAATGATGTACTGATGTACAGGCTTTTCATAAAGCCAAAAGACCAAATGGTCATGTGCAATGGCAGAAAACAATGCTTAAGTAAGGCGCATCCTGTGGTTAGATGATCTAAGGCTGCCGCGGACTTTTTTTTAGAACTTTTTAAAAGAAACAAAATTGTAATACACAATTTTTACGTATCTTTAACTATTTACGCAGCGTACGCCTCGGAAGCTCTCAGACGGCAAGAAAAATATGGGATATAATAAACCGAGCCTCAAAAGTTTTTCTCGGCCACGGCATTTAGCCTCTCATTTAATAACTAAGCCACGCGAAAATGATATAGCCTCTAAGATACTAATTCGTCCTCTTTAAAACGTCACCTAAACATTCCATTATAAGCATCAAATAAAGATCAACAATTATTTTAACTTGTCCTCCGTAATAATATATTAACACCTAATTTACTAATTCAGCCACATATTTTACATGTAATCACCATTTTATATTTTACAGCTTCAAAACAAGAGCCTCAAAAAATTATAATTTAAGCCACCACAGACAACATCAGTTTTTATAACTTAGCGTGTAAAATAGATATATCATATTCTTTTTTCGTGAAAATAGCCACTGTAAGGCTAGACGCGAGTGCACAGGACGACAGCAACCGGCCATTTGCATCAATCAGAGACCGCTATTTGATATCACTTTGTAACTGAAGACAGATTACGCTTACCAAACAAGAGAGTGAGGTTAAGAAAGCAAATACTAGACTCAAAATTGAGTACATTATAGACTCTCTAGAAGTGCATATCGTGAATGTCGTCATAAATTTACGATTAATGAAAAATTACTCGTTACTCACATTTGGGTTAAGTATTTGCATTCGTGGTCTCACTTCTTTGTTTGGTATCTGTCTTTAGTTCTATAATCTGTATTACATGCACACATAATGTCACCGACCGAAATCTGTATGATGTCTAGGCATTATAGAGAATACCTGATACTTGCAGGCAAGGCAATGTATGAAATAACGAAAGTATGGAAGGGTTGTTCGCTGCTTGCGAAGGTTAGGTTAGGTTGGAACAGTTACCACTAACGCGTGAAGGCGAGCGAGCGAAGCGAGCATGCCGCTGCAGCGGCCGCCGAGCGCCAGATGTATTACAGATAAATTTAATATTTTACAATATGTTACAATTTTTAATTCCTCGATAGTTTATAATTTTGCGGTACCTACTTATAATTTTATGGTGACCCAAGACCTATTTATTTTACACATTACCGGTGGACCAGCAGGTATTCTATGAAATCCCTAGGAAATTTGTACAGTACTAGACAAAGTATGCACAATCATATACTTATTCAAAACATCTGCCTCTGTGGCGCAGTCGGTAGTGATACCGCCTGCGACGCTGGAGGTCTTGGGTTCGATTCCCACCGGAGACAAATATTTGTGTGACCCATAAATGTTTGTCTCAAGAGTCTGGGTGTTTCTATGTATAATATGTATGTATTTAAAAGTATATAAGTATTAATATCCGTGGTCTGATACCCATAACACAAGCAGGTTATTCCTATCTTACTTTGGGATCAGATAGCGTTGTGTGAGATGTCCGTGAATATTTATTTATTTCTTAAATTGCTTCGAAGGGGCATCTGGAGTCTGGGGCAGGTATTCTTAAAGCCGTCTACACACCAAAGCCGCCGGCCCGGCGGCAGAACCCGCCGGGTAAGGCCGGCGGCGGCTTTGCTGTGTAGACAGCTTTAGAATGCAGGTATTGTATAGAATATCTGCTTATAAAGACTGCAGGTAACACATAATAATAAATAAAAGCATTTATGCCCGGTAATCTGTCCCATGTTCCCGTGTGAAACGGACAAGCGAGTCCTGAAACGGACTCGCTTGTCCGTTTCCACCAGATTGTGACACCCCACACAGTTGGCTGAACGACGTGCCTTTCAAAGCAAGGAAACTCTCGCAAATCAAATGTTACAAAGTGGTCAACCATCCGAGCACCAGCAATAGCGGTAGTTGCTTACTGCAGTGATCGTTTACAAAAGACTGAGTTAGTGGCTACAAGTGGTCTTAGCTATTTAGGTAATATTAGTGGCCATAATTTGCGTTTTTGTGGCAATTTTACTTAACTTTGATGATCTATAAATGTTGGACGAGTTACATTTTAAACATGCTGAATTAGGAAATTAGAAGCTATGATATTAATAAATAATGACCATTTTGATGCCATTTTTTAGTATTTTATTTTATTTTTTTATTTTATTTTATTTTATTCTTTTAAAAAAAACTTACAGCTAATACATCAAAGTTAAAAGAATCATAGGTACAAGAAGGCCAATTACAAGTTTTTACGTGTAAATACAGAAGTTAGAAGAATAGGGATACAAACAAAGTACGGTACACAAATAAGGTGTTAGACACAGAATAATTAATAATTACAATAAACACCTCTCAAAAAAAGCATCGCTCATAGTCCTCCTAAGTATTTTTGCGCTGGTGTTAAATAAGTCAAGATCTTTGTGTGACTCCGAGATTTCATTAAAATCTCTGCTGGCTCTAATGATAAATGAATTTTTGCGATACTTGGAATTCACAATAGGGACATGAAGAAGCCGCGGTTTTCTTAAAAACGAGCGATGTACGCATAGTCCAATCGCACCCAACAGCTCAGGACAGTCTACTGAACCATTTGCAATGCCGTACAATAAGGCTTGATCAGCCACACGTCTACGCATATGTAATGGTAGCAAGTGAAATTTCCGGCAACGAGTCGTGTAGTCTTGAAAATATGTTTTGGAACGGTATTGAATATACCTTACAAATTTCCTCTGAATGCCTTCTATCAGATCTGTGTAGACATTATAATGAGGATTCCACACCTGTGAGGAAAACTCGAGGTGACTGCGGACGATGGCTATGTTTCGAAAATCTGTCGATAGCCGCATGACAAATCCTAATGCTCTAGAGGCTCGTTTGACAATATTGTCTATATGTTCGTTAAATATAAGCTTAGAGTCAAAAGTTATCCCTAAGTCTTTTATTGAGTTTACTCTTTTGATAATAGACCCATTCAGTGTGTAATTGTGAAGAATAGGTACAGGTTTCCGAGTAAAGGTGCATGTGTAACATTTGGATATATTTAGCTGTAGTTTATTTAACTTGCAGTAATTAGTAAATCGATCAAGGTCATTTTGGAGTGCAGAAACATCCTCTGTGGTAGTAATAGGACACAAAATTTTCAAATCATCGGCATAGAGGAGAATTTTAGACCTGGAAAAACTACTGGAGATGTCGTTGATAAAGATGATAAATAACAGTGGAGCAAGCAGAGAACCCTGCGGACAGCCGGATGGAACATAGGACGCTCTAGATTTAAACCCGTTCAGAACAACAGTTTGGCATCTGTTCTTAACATAAGAGGAGAACCATCTGAACAGGTCACCCCTGATGCCCATGGCAGAAAGTTTACGTAGAAGAAGTTCATGATCAATTCGATCGAAGGCCTTGCTGTAATCAGTGTATATCACGTCAACTTGATGTCTTTGAGACATACACTCAGAGATATAGTTACTGCAAATGAGAAGGTTTGTGGTGGTGGAGCGACCACTCAGGAAACCGTGCTGGCTTTCACTAAAGTTGTGTTTGAGTGAGTTGTATAGTTGCCGATAAACTATTCTTTCCAGCACTTTTGCAAATATACACAACTTCGAGATAGGCCTGTAATTTTCTACCATATCTTTAGGGCCCTTTTTGTGAATTGGCGTAATGAATGCTGATTTCCATACCTTAGGCACCAGACCCTCGCTTAATGAGCGTTTAAATATTAAGGAAAGAGGTAATGTGAGGCCTGCTGCACATCTAACAATAAAGATCGGAGGTATACTATCAGGACCTGCAGTTTTGTTAAGATCAAGGGCTTTGAGTAATTTGAGAACTTCATCCTCTTGTACGTCAATGGAGCCTATATCTGCTATTGTATAAGCCCCAGTGTCCGCGACCAGACCGTTAGGGGTGCTGCTAGTATCTTGCAAAAAATTTGAGTTGAAGTAATCCGAAAAGTAGTTACATATTTCTTCACCGTCACCCGAAGAGTGCTGCCCGTATCTTAAAACCGCTGGATAACAGTTAGATTGTTTTTTACTTTTTACGTAGGACCAGAATGCTTTAGGATTTTTTAAAATGTCATTTTCGATTTTTGAAATATAGTCTTCGAACATTTCACTCTCCAGGGTTTTAGCTCTTTCTCTTAGCAAAACAAAGGATTCGTAGTCTGAAAAATTATTGTATTTTTTGAATTTAGAGTGAAATTTAGACTTCTCTTTAAGTATTTTTATTAGCGGTGTCTTGAACCACAGTGGGTATTTTGATTGCGGTAATACGGTTTTGGATGGAATATATTTTATACGTAACTGATTAATAACATCATAAAAGAAGTCAACAGCGTGCTCTAGCGACCTACTGCAAAATTCGTTAGCCCAGTCTAAGTTAATTAATTCAGTTAAAATTGCTTCGAAATCACCACATTTGTATATAAACTTTGTGTACGGTGAAGAAGCCAATGAGTGAAGCTGAACAAAATCTGCCGATAAGCAAAGGGCCTTGTGGTTCGGGTCTTCCTTTACCAGAGGGTCACTACTTGCCGATACGTGTACATCGTTGCTAGAGAAAATTAAGTCTAGCACTACGTTGTTGTAATTCAAATGTGAGTTATATTGTGATAGGTTGCAACAATCCATATCGTTGAAAAATGATATCTGTGCCGTCCCGCTAATACCACTAGGATGGAAAGAGTGGCCGTCGTCTGAAAGGGACCATGTAACATTTGGCATGTTGAAATCTCCCAAAACAAGAAATTTGTCAGCGGGATTTCTCATTACTATATCTACAAGGTTTTTAGAGAAGTTTATTAATTGTGTTGTAATTGAATTCCCCAAGTTTTGAGTACAGACGTAAACTACGCCTATGTGCATTTTGTATGCAGTTCTAGGTTTTTTATTGTGAAGCGTCAGCGTAATCCAAATATCTTCGGCAGAAGAGCACCAGTCGGCTCGCACCTCGGTAGCTAGCTCTCGCCGCACTGCTACTAATACACCCCCACCCAGTTCCTGGTCCAAGCTAGCATAGTCCCTATCTTTCCTCCAAATAACATACCGATCGTCAAATAATTCGCAGTTATTAATGTTATCGTTTAACCATGTTTCAGTTAAACAAATGATATCAAAGTTATTTAAAAGCATGTTCATATAAAAACACGACGTTTTGGTCCGCAGTCCCCGACAGTTTTGGTAATAAATACTAAATGGTGTCATAGTGAAGTATTGTGAGTATTAGCGTTCGAACAAGGAAACTATAAGGCACATTGCAACAAAATAAAGTGAATAAATAAAACCGGTTGCATTTGCTAACAGGTAATAAAATTAAAAGATCAAGCAACAGCGACTGCAATGTTATCAAAATAAGGTACATTTTTGAGTAGAAATAGACGGACGGCCAAGTAAATTCTAAGCGATAAGAGAACAAAAGGACTCGATGCGCACAATGAATAGAAAAAAATATGAATACGTTTCTCAAACCTTGCGTACTATTGTGAAATATATAAACAACGAAATGAACACACACTATGATTCTTGAGTTTATGATGCTAGCTTCAGTAAATCCTTTTCTGATTTTATAGTGAGTACGGGTGAAGTTGGGTTCCTTCTTATAAGAATTTTGCAGTTCTTCACCCAAGTGTAAGCAAACCCCCGCTGTTTAGCAAATAATTTGGTTTTGTTCAACAACAATTTGTTATCCATTGTTAGGTGATCGTTGACAAAGACTTGACCACCCCCCTGCAGACCCAAATCAATTGGTCTGATGGTGTGCTTTTTTGCAGCTGCGATAAAGTTCTCCTTTAGGTAAAGGTTATGAATCGAGCAGATGATAGTCTTATTACGAGGGTCACTTCTCATTGGGACCCGCACAATATAATTGATTTGATCTTTGGGGATATCAACCTTAATTACATTACTAATCTTTGTCATAACTGTGAAGAGGTTTTCCGAGTCAGACATCGGAACGCCCTTGATTTCTATATTGGTTTTACGCGCCCTTTGTTCGTTCTCGCGGTACAGAAGATCAAGCCTATCGAACTTCTCACGTAGGGATGCGATTTCTTCTTTCGTCTTCTTCAAGGACTCAACCTCCCTGCCAAGAGAAGAGACTTTAGTTTCTATATTTTCAATGGATTGGTGTGCAAATTCGACGGAGGTTTTGACATTTCCAAGTTCCTCTCTTAAAGACTTAATTTCCGCCAGTTCCGTTTGAATGTTTGCCACCATATTCATTAAATCCGGTATTGCAGCTGTCTGAGCAGTTAACCGCTTTAATTCATTGAAAATACCTTCCAAATCTGCACCAGTCGGTGCGGACTTTGATGCATTAGGGGGACGCGGGCTACCTGACTTACACTTCGGACATTTCCACGTCGATTGTTTCGCCCCTAATCTCCGCCAACCCGCTTCAGTAACTCCCGCACACGCGAAGTCAAAGTGACTCTGGCAGAGAGAACAATGAGCACCATCCAGGAACTCAGCGCCACAGTGAAAGCACGTTAACATTATGTTGATATTATATGACGAAACTATCGCGAAACTTTGAGAACCGCTGGCGAGCGCGTCGTTTATTGCAAAAAAAAGTGTATGCGTGCTGCGCGTAAGCTGTTTGCCGACGAACTGTATTTTAGAAGCTTACTGTTTGAATGCATGTTACAAAATTAGATGCTTAAAAATAATCACGATGCTGAATTATATTTACAGTGGCTAATAGAGAGGTTAACTGGTGGCTATAATCTATAAATTCTGACGCTCATTAATTGTGGCTGACTTATTAATTTAGGGGGCAAAGTATTTTTTCGGAGGCTAAAAATGCTATTAAAAAGAAGGTCGTTTAATTAGCACCCGAAAAATATTCCCCGTTTTCAAAACATTATTGATCGCTGCTTTGCCCCTATTCGTCTTAGCGTGATGTTTAATAGCCTATAGCCATCCTCAATAAATGGACTATCAAACTGTGATAGAATTTTTGAAATCCAACCAGTAGTTCCTGAGATCCTAGCGTTCAACCATACAAACAAACAAACTCATCAGCTTTATAATATTAGTATAGATAGGCTGTCTCCTGAGCCTCAAGGCATAGCCATACATATTACATAGCCTTCCACTGCACAAGTCTCCGTAAAATGGACCAAACGCAGACGTCGCCTTAGGTATTCCTTAGCTTTGTTTCAAAGAAGGAAAAATTATCAAAAATTCAGAACAAATAGTATTTTGAGTTCGACACGACCTAAAACCTATCGTAGATAGGCAATTCAGGAAAATGAAGAACTTATTTAAAAGAAAACAATGTTTAGTTATAAACCAGAACTAAGCGTTTCAAAAGATCGTTCCTCTGTCGAACTATAAAAACATGAAACGACCTGCCTGCACACGTGTTTCCTTTATCTAACAATCCCGGGTTCTTCAAGAGGAGCGTTTAGTTTAGAGGCACACCACAGGGCCGCGAACTTGAGGACCACTGTCAGAATCCAATCGCTAGATGCGCCACGGTTTTCCATCAGGCTGGCGGCGACGCCGACGTCAATTTGGCGAGCTAAATATATATTAAAAAAAAAACTTACCTCGGCTTCGAATGTGTGCAAAAACGGCCTAGGATTTTTGTATTCAATCTGGAGATAAACTTCTTGCTCCCATATCATAGCTCTTCGATACAAGCAGTATATTCTGAAGAAATATGATCTCTTGGCATTGTCTTTGATCAGGCAAAGAACACCTGTATCCTTCTTCTTCCATTTTGAGTGTGATGGATCCTCTGTGGTGAAAAGTTGAACCACGGCTGTTGCAAGACTCTGTAGACAAAATAAAAAATCTTCAAATCATGCTATCTGAGAAATCTACCGCTACCTGACCCAGACACAGCACTGTGCTTGCCGTTTACGTAGTGTCCATGACACAAGGTTTGGAAAGACTGTCGCAGACTATCCGACGGAGGCATAGCCGGCGCAGGTAACTTTGCAGTATTTGTGTGCGTGTACCTTTAAATAGAGTTTTTATCTATTTAAAGGTACACACACACATATTGGCCTTTTGCAGATCCAATCAAAGAAGGGACAGGCCGAGCGTTTAATGCGATTATCATTTAATCATGCACCTGATTAAGTACCCAAGTGACCGCTGACCTTTTCGCAAAATATGAAACCTTTTAAAAATTAAATGGAAAGCGTCCCCTATGCTGGTATATTAATCCCATTAACATGGAGACCCTTAAGACGACAACGCGTAAACCTAGAAAGCAAAGTACGTAGAAATGGTAATATTCAGAATTAAAGGGGCAGTTGGTTTTGATTGTCACACGATATTGAAAAGAAACTTGGGCCAGCTGCGATGGGATGAAAATACTGTAAAACGGAGAGCGGTGGTTCCGTTTGATCTAATATCATTGCCTCTCCAGGTAAGCCTAATCGCTCATGTTAGGAGTGGGACCAAGTCGGTAGTGTAATGACCGGGGAATGAACTCAGGCCGCAAGAACACTTATCCGACCTCAGCACTAGGCTACCGTCCGCGCCGCCGCATTTGCAGAACAACGGCACAACAAATAGGATGCCATTTACAATTTGTTTTCTAGTTGTAAAATGTTCATTACTCCAGCAGTAAAAACAAAAATGATTAATTATAATTAGAAGAACACTAGGCTACGGTTTTGAGTACCGTTATTCGTAAACACAAATGCAAGTTACGGTCAAAGTAGCCATAAATTGGCTTTCTGTTACAAATCAAGCATATCTGTAGAAGGCGTCTACACCAACTTTCGCTCTATAAACTTTCATGGAGTGAAATTAAATCGGCTGGGTAACTACCTACCTACTGTCACTTTCTATACCACCAATAAAATGTGCAAAATTGTTGCACAGAACGGGAATTGGTCTATTATATAGTTACAACGATTGTCGAGGCTACTTATATTTAATGCTATTTCATCTCGGCATTTAGAGCACGCTGGCTGTATTTTATCTATTATAACATAATTGAACTAGATTGAGGTTGCCCGCGTATCCGCTCGTGTAGCATTTAGTTCCGCATCCAGGGTGCGGGAATGGGAACTGAATTCCAAAACGGAACGTATTCCAAGCATACATAGAATCAGGAGGAGCTCTTCAGAACACACGGGATAAATTCGGTTTCCTTTTATCTCAGGATAATCCATAACGCGCATAGCACTTGGCCGTCGGCGTCTGTACCATTCATCGCGTGTTACAGGACACGCCTGTTGCTTTGCAGGCATTAAAATTTAGCAGGCTTTTGGACCCCATTAGGGAATGCTGAGCCGGTCCCGGTTGAGATCAGCCACAAGTTATCATCGAATCGGCCCATCACGCCAGGGGGCAGCTGATCGGTAAGTACTTTCCGCTACAGGGCTACAGCACTAATACCTGTATTAAGATTCTATCAGAGTACACTCAGTTTTACTGGTTTTTTTTTTGCCGGACTCCTACCGACTAAAAAACCTCATGTGTCCTGCTAACAGCCTACGGTTGGGAGCCCCGGGTTAGCCCTCGGAAGGATACCCCAGGACTCCCAACAGACCTACGGCTACCACTGCGGCCTCACTAAGGGGGGTTCGGGTGCTATCCTGCGTCTTTGGGTGGGTTTTCGGTTGTTATCCCGCTTCTTAGGGGGGTCCTGAGTATATCTCTCTCTTCACGCTGTCGTCTTGGGCCGGCTTCTGTAAGGACGGTGAGCTCCCCTCTCACCGTCCTCAGGACCCCAGTCATGGAGGCAGATAGACCTGGGCGAAGACACGTTGGCGCGAAACTCGGGTGGGAGAGATCTCTCCCGCTCCCTTTCCACCGCCTCCTTCACGAGCATAACCTGCTCGCAAAAAGAGACGGCGCAGTTTTACTATGATTCTTTCTTACAGCCTGGTGTTAGCTGCACCATTCGAAATTACGTGGTAGGTAATTGTTTTATTTTTAGCTCGCCTCGACAATATTGCTTTGTCCAGAAGGATCTCAAAAAGTACTCAATAGATTTGATTCAAATTTTGCACAAATATTAACTAGGGGTAGGGTCTTCAAATAGGCTATATATAATCACGCTACATATCCTAGGGGCTAAGCAGAGAGCAATCAAATTGGCATTATAACATTATTTTCACGCATACGAAGTAGTGGGCAACAGCTAGTAGAGTGTAGATGTAGAGTATATAGATATTTGGGTTTCAAGACATTAAAATTTTTCTTGCAACTTTGCAGACTTTGAGCTAGTTATTTCAGTCATGTAGATTCTGGTTTACAACAATCACAGTGATGGAAGGTAGGTGATACATCCACTGTTAGATGTTAAATGCTAATGTTACAGAGAGTAACTTAGATCTTAGAAAACTGATCAGGGTTATTCACAAACCATTCAAAACCTATTAAATACTATTTTTCAGTACTGCATACAGTAGAGACCCGCAGTAATCGGAAAACATTTTGCAGGCCAGTGTAAGATTATCCAATTTGTAACAGTATAGAGTGCTGCCCAAGACCGTTCTAGTTCAGAATTTTTTCGAAAGAGTACCTTGCATTCCGACAAATAACAAAATACAGAAATGAGATTCCATGTGTTTCTGAAGTACCTACAAATCAAACAGATGTCGATTTGCATGTTTCTTTTTTGTAACGAGGTACAGACAATTAGAGGCTGCAAGTGACACCAATAGATGGATAATTACCAAATAAACATGATTGACCTGTGAAATATTTTTAGCACTAAAGGTTATATTTGACATTTATTTTTCGAACATAGTTTGCATCACTCTCCATTATAGTGGCCCATGGTTGGTACAATAAAGATAGAATACTTCAAAGTTGGTTGACAGAGTAGGGTCTTTTTTTTTAAGGTAAAGGAAAATTCTTCATGGATGCTATGCCAGACTACTACCGACTAAAATAACCTCACGTAGCAGCCAACAGCCTATGGTTGTGAGCCCCGTATAAGCCCTCGGTAAGATGTCCCAAGGCTCCCAACAGACCTACGACTACCACTGTGGCCTCGTCTAGGGGTGCAGAGTAGGGCCTAAAGCAGTCTTTCCCAAAGTGGGCGATAACGCCCCCTTGTGGGCGCTGCAGGTCTCAAGGGGGGCGGTAAGAGACCCAGAAGAAAATGGGGGCGTTGTGTAGAGGCGGGCGGGCGGGGGGTGATTTGTAACTTTATTTAGCTAAGAGGCCTCTTAAACAACAACTGCAAGAGCTCTCGACTCTCAACAACAACTTGTGAACATCAACTAATATGAATTAAAAGATTGCTCAAACTCGGTTCTATATTTCTCTTCGCGTAGTTCATATATCTGTCCTATTTTATTTAATATAGAAAAAATTATTAGTTATTAGCACTCCTAGATATCTATCATGTTTTAACAATTTTTTGTTAAATAACCCGAATTGTGCATTCCTGTATCAGTCGGCTGGTTCATTGAATGCTTGTTCGGACTTGTTGAGTACGATTGAGCGTCGAATGAGATAAAAGAGTTTATGCATGTTTGTTTTATTCCTGTCGGTGCGTGCTGCTTAAGTCTATCATGTTTTCCGAATTGTGCATTCCTGTATCAGTCGGCTGGTTCATTGAATGCTTGTTCGGACTTGTTGAGTACGATTGAGCGTCGAATGAGATAAACGAGTTTATGCATGTTTGTTTTATTCCTGTCGATGCGTGCTGCTTAAGCATTCCTATATAAACAATGTAATATTTATTTTATTTTCATTTGTCGTCTCGCGCGCAATAGATGAGCAGTACTTACGCCTCCTCTACTCGCGAAGTTGAACGTATTTCTCAAAGCAAAACAATGTCGGAAGTAAAAAAGAAGAGACGGCAATACTCTGCGGAATATATAAAATTCGGATTTATTGAAAATCCCACAAACCGATCGTCGCCTTTGTGTCTTCTATGTCTAAAAACATTTTCGAATGAAGCAATGAAGCCTTCAAGGCTGCAAGATCATTTGAATAAAATGCATCCAGATAAGAAAGACAAGAATGTAGCATATATTATTTTCAAGACCTAGAGAAGAAGCATAATACTCAGCCAAGTGTAGTAAAACTATTTTCGGCGGCTGCTAAGCAAGATGATGACGGACTTCGAGCTTTGTACATATCTCTTTGTTAATTGCTCAAAAAGGCAAACCACATAACATCGGAGAAGAGTTAATATTGCCAGCAATAAATGAAGTAATAACTACTGTGCTTCATAAACCAGCCGCAGATATTATCCGAAAAATTCCTTTGAGTAATAATTCTGTGCAAAGACGAATTGATGAAATGGCTGAAAACATTGAAGAATCATTGTGCGATCACCTGAGGACAAGTCAATTCTCAATTCAGCTCGATGAGTCCACTTTATCAACTAATGAAGCATTGTTGTTGTCTTACGTGAGGATTATTAAAGATGAGAAAATATGTGAAGAACTATTATTTGCTAGAAATTTAGAGACCGATACAAAAGGTAAAACCATATTCAATACATTGGAAAAGTTTTGCGATGAGAAAGAGATTCCTTTGAAAAATATTATTTCAGTTGCTACGGATGGCGCTCCGGCTATGACAGGGTGCCATAAAGGCTTCATAGCGTACTTAAAAAATAAAATTCCAGATGTCCTTGGTGTACACATTGCGTTATTCATAGACAACATTTAGTTGCTAGAAACTTAAGTGAAAAACTATTTCAATCACTGCAATATGTCATCAAAGCAGTCAATAAAATCCGCAACAGCTCTTTGAATGATAGATTATTTCATCAGCTTTGTGTTACTAATGACGAGGATTTCAACCGTTTGTTGTTTCATACTGAAGTTCGTTGGCTATCAAGAGGCAATTGTCTGACTCGATTTTACAACCTGTTTGACTCTGTTATAGAGTTCTTGGAAACTAAAGATACAGAATTGCACAACAAGCTCATAACATCAAAGAATGATATAGCTTACATGACAGACCTGTATAAATTGTTCAACGACATGAATCTCCACCTGCAAGGCGATAAACTAAATTTAATTAAAACAAAAAACGTCGTTACTTAAAAAGAATCTGGGCAGACGTGAGTTTCACAATTTTCCAAATTTATCAGTATCATGCAGTAACGACGAATTGTTTGCCTACTGCCAACATTTGGAAAACCTCCACATTGACTTCACCAAACGATACCAGGACATTTTGAACTTGGAAATACCAGACTGGGTGTTGGATCCGTTTTCAAATGTCAACACAGCAATGTCACCTCAGCTGGAAGAAGAATTTATAGAATTGACAACAAACGAGGAAATAAAAATCAAGTTCAAAAATGGTTACCAAGAATTTTGGCTTCAAAAACCGATCCCTCAATTGTACCCTGGATTGTGGTCGATCGTTCAACGATTCTTGATAGCATTCCCATCGTCATATTTGTGTGAACGTGGATTTAGTGCTGTGACAACACTGCTTACTAAAAAGAGAAATCGTTTGCTTGTTACCGAACGTGGCGACTTGCGACTGTTCTTGAGTAAATTAGAACCTGATATCAACAAACTTATTAAACAGCATCAGATTCATCCTTCACATTAGTTTTTATATAAGGATTGATTATTTTAGTTATATTTTTAATAAAAGATACTCTGTTTTAATACTATGAAGTTGCGTTTCAATAATCATTCAGGTGGAGCCCGTAAGAGTTAACTTGAGACCTAAGCGCCGTTGTATGTTACCTACTGCGCTCAGGTTTCAAGTTGCGGGTTATAGTAAAAGTTTCGTTTAGAATTCTCTGTTAATATACTTTTTTTTTACACAACATCACATATATAGGTCACAATAATTAATTAATTTAATTTGAAGTTATAGTGGTTTTTAAATAGGTGAAAAAAATGGGGGCGCTAAAAAAATATTTATTGTCAAAGTGGGCAGTAGACAAAATAAGTTTGGGAACCACTGGCCTAAAGGAACTGATAATGTTATAGGAGCAGTGTCATAATTTAATCAGTACACCACATTTATGATAATGTTGTATATTAGTACCAATATATGTTTTTGTCTGGTCATAAGGAAACAATAATATAATATTAATATACATGAATAATCAAAATATATGAACCCTATACACATCAAATGAGATAGCACCAAACACAAATTTTCCTTGTATGCAAACTGAAGATGTTTGCATATCAATTTTACTAAATGGCGGCCACAACTTTGTAATTTTATTTCTGTTCTCGCTTCCCATGGAAACTTATTCCTGGGATAAAAAGTAGCCATGTATTATTCCAGACTATGATCTATCCCTGTACAAAATTTCAGCCAATTCTATTCAGCCGTTAGAGCGTGAACGAGTAACAAACATCCACACTCACAAACTTTAGCATTTATAATACCTATAAGTAAGAATTAAAATTAATTTGATATCTTAGTTAGCTAAAATTGGTTTATAGAACATACCAAGTGATCTTTTGCCTCTGGAACAAAAATTAACTTAGTACTTTGCATCCACGATCCACACAGGCTATTGACTGTGAACCTTTTAAAAATTCACAGGTACAGTTAATACATTTTAACATTAAGTTTAGATACATTTCACTTGTACAGTTAACAGTAAATATGATACATTTAATCTCCTACATCAGTAGCCTGAGGATCTTTTGTGGAAAATCTCACACAACATCATCTTGCCCAAATTAAACTAATACAAGCTTGTGCTATGGGATCTAGATGACTGATAGTTATACATATACATTTGTAAATACATACATATTAAACATAGAAAACACCCAAACTCTGAAACAAACATTTGTGAATCACACAAGTATTTGGACCCAGGAATAAAACCCAAGACCTCGAACGGGGCAGGCGGTTACACTACTGACTGCACCACAGAGTCAAAGGATCATTTTTATTTGACATTTGATATTTGATTGTCACCTTAATAAATCAAAAATCTTTAAATATATCATTTTGGTAGGGTGAGCGCACTTACTGTACCATGCTAGTAAAACAAGTTAGTATACGGAATATGTTGCCAAAGTGACACAAATCCTGAAGTATTTGTTTGCAATTGTTATTCCTAATAGAATTCTGTTTGTATTTTATGTTTGTTATTGTTAAATTAGGGTCTAAACAAATATTATTTCCAACACCAACATGTTTCATGAGGTAAATAACAACATATTGCTGTAGAAATAATGTCAACAGGTAGTGTAAGGTCAATGAAATAATCATTTTGTAGAGATATATTTCAATACTGTAGTGTGATATATATCACCAAAATAACTTTATCAGGGCGTTATCAATAGATAGCTCCGAATATTCGTTGATACGTAATCATAAGGCAATCTTTATCACGCGGAACCTGAAAGTAAATTGAAGGAAATATCTTACCTGACATTTTGGTCCAATCAAACTAAACACCTGGTCATTCTCTTCCCGAGACAACAGGACGCTCGACTTGTTCTCTCCCCTCGGCATCCTGTCCAATTAATTAACAAAACACTCGAAATATTACTTTAGTGCAAGGACCGATCTGTCAAACGTTGCGACTGTCCAACATTGTAAAATGAAATATAAATCACTTGCTTGGCACACACAATTATTGAGTAACGAAAATAAGAGCATTTCTCAGAGTCCTGAAATGCTCATTTTACTTTAGATCCCAGTAAACTCTGAAACAATCTGTTTCGATTTAGAATCGGAATCACTTTCTCGTATGATTAGGTCTGTCTTCTGTCTTCCTTCTGTCGCTGTCGGATTTTGACGGACGAGAACGAGTGACTAATGGTGTTGCTATATTTTTCAAACCCAAACGATGATCAGTGATTAATGCCCCATACACACTGAACTGTATTTCACATACAATAATATTGCACATGTATGGGTAACATTGAGCATTAAACAATGATTGAACAAAACAATACCAATATTGAGCAATATTGAGATTTTTAAAAAAATTAAAAATTTGGATTTGATGTCGGGCATTGAAATTACGAATTTATTTCTACGTCAGACATGGTGCTCGAACGGAAATAAGTATTTACTCTATATTATTGAACGTCGAACGTGGGTATTCAAAAGTGTTCCATAATATTGAACAATAAAATTATTGATCAATATTATTGTAGGTGTATGAGGCCAGTAGAACTTTGAGCCAAGTATCTAGTCTATGGATTCATTCAATAAATAGTTTGCTAACATTATTAAAATCGTTTTTTATGCAATGTATCATTCAAAACCGGCCAAATGCGATTCCGAATCGCGCTCAGAGGATTGTATGGAAGCCCCCCGATAGTCTTCGCCCAAGACTATCGGCCTCCACGACCCGGGGACTGATCACTGTCCTTACAGAAGCAGGCCCTGGACCGTAGCGTGACGTGGGGGGTTCATGCACGCCCTCCCTAAGAAGCGGGATAGCATCAGAGGATATATTTATAGGTATCCTTCAGAGGGTTTACCCGGGGCTCCCAACCGTAGGCTGTTATACAGGAACAGGATACGTGTGGTTTTTTAGTCGGTAGGAGTTCGGCATAGCATCCATTAAGGATTTTCTCTCACGTAAACAAAGTAAAGTCACAGAGGCAGGCGAGGTGTTGTCTTAGGTACTCTTAGGTAAGTATAAAGTAAAATAAACTTAGGGTTTTAATATTTTTATTTTTATCGCAGGTTGCTAAAGAGCAAACTAGATACAAAACGATACAAATTCATTAAACCTATTATCCCAATAACTTACAGTTGATCTTACAAATTCAAATTGCACCGCATGACATTGAATAAATATTACACTCCAGTACAGCTCGGTAAAAGTTTAAAAACGGTAGTAATATTTTACATGTTGGCAACTTTGTCAAAATGCTGTCAAAAACGTCACTTATGTCAGATAATTGACCAAAATATTTTACCGTGAAATATACGGTAGGTACTACCCGTTCGCTCTAAGGGTCAGTTCACACCAAACGGAAAAATGCTCGCGCACTTTTTTGATATCACTGAATAATAAACTGTATTAGCATGGACTTAGGTTCAAAATCCGACGCAGGCATCAAGCGTCCAAGGCGCGTGCCTGAGCATTCGGCCGCTTACGTCGTCGAAAACGCGCGCGCATCCTCGATACCGCTCGGGCAGCATCGAGGCCGCGCGACAATTCCCGAGCGTGCGGGACCTGCGCCGCTCGCGCTGACTGCGCGGCGTTCACATCTTCTTCAGTGTCGCCAGTGATTTTTACAGGCATTGGAGTGCTTTTCTTCTTCTTCTGCCAAAAGTGCAATATGATCATATCCCAGTCTATCATTTTCAAGAACATGTCACGTCTGCGAACTTCTGCGAACTGGCAATTGCACTAACCTTGCACGAAGGCGCGCGCGTCCTCAGGCAGACTCGGGCGTGCTCGCGTCTCGGGCATTCTTTCCACGACGCCGCCACCGCGCGCGGCGCGCCACGTCCCTAGCGCATTTTTACTCTCGGTGTGAACAAAATCCCAAGAGGATGCCCGAGCGCACGCGAGTATTTTTCCGTTTGGTATGATCTGACCCTAAGTTTGTCGGTCGCTTCCCATACTACGCCTCCACACCAGCCTCTACGCCAGGGGCAATCTTAGAGCGAACAGGCTATACTTTCAAACAGGCAGCAATATGAACAGCACAGCGGCGCCTCCACTATTTTCTACTCTTTCTTACCAAGCTGTACCTACATACACTACCAATACCACATTCAATGTACTATCTACAAAATGACTGCAAATCCAATTCCTAGTCAGTGGATAATAATAATGGACTTATGCACTTCATAATTTGACGAATCTATCCTATAGTATAGATATTATCTAAACGATAGGAACCTATCAATTATGCTCTTGCGTGATAAGATGGCGACATTTATTTCAAGAACAGTTTTATAGCTTATTTAGTTTAGAAAAACTATACATTCTAACCATAGATTTATAATTTTTCATTCTCAATCTCAGATTATAATGTAGATAAACATATGTACGTCTACTCATTTCTGAATAGCCTCAATTCATTACAATAAATATCAATATTTCACAATAAAAAGGTCCATTGACGACGTTATGATTACGTACTTATTTATTTATATTTCGAACGAAGTCTATTGTATATTTATGACCTGACTACAGGACCTATTGATTGTATAGTACAGTAATCGGCAAACTTCTTGAGCAACGACCTTGTCTTTCGTGATCTCTTTTCTCTCTATACCACCAACTAAAAAGTTATTAGCTAACACAAGAAAATGCCAATAATAAAAAATAGCGTTTTTCAATGCCACAATATTTTACCACGTAAGTGTACATGCGCAAACTTTCTCCCACCACCTCACGCGATGCTCAAGTTGTTTGCCGGATACTATACCAAGTCATCTTTGGGATACAGTACTATCAATTGCAAGTTTCGAGCACTCGTTAGGCGGTTTTAATTAAATGCGATGGCACGATACTTACAAAGTTGTACGAATTTTATTACTCGTACGAACTGGCTATTAAATTCCTTAATTAGCAATAGTGGTTCTCGTCCAAAAAATGATCGAATTTTCGCGAATCAAAATGACTCAATTTGTTTGTACGCGATGATCACATAATCGCGATTAATTAAAACAGCGGCTCTAAGTTGTGCGTCGAGCTTTATGAGAACTTGAACTTGAGTTTAATCATAATTTGGTTTACGTATAATTAATTGTTTAAATTTAAATGAAATTCCGTAGATAAACCATGAAATTACATTAACTAATCCGGCTCGAAGGACCAGTCAAATACACCATTTTATAGTGTGGTATTTACTTATGACAACTGACCAATTGACAACCAAAATCATTGAGGTTTAATGGTGATATGATGATATTTTTAATTCTTCAATGGGAAATGGATAGATGAAAATTCGAACAAATGATCATTTTTTTTACATTCGCCGATCTTGATAAAGGGCTCCTTCCCGTTTACAAGTTTATTAGTACCAATAATAGTTGTGTTATTTTTAAAGTATTGCGAGTTTTTACACTCATACTTATACAACTCGGGACTTCACGCGAAATACATTTACTTACATGCACAGACGTTTCGGGCACGTTGCAGCGCCCGTGGTCGCGGTTGGACTGAGGCGAGGATCGACGAAAACTTATCCTTCGTGTAACAATAACGGAGGGTAGTTCGACAAGAAGTTACTTCATGGGTTTGTCATGATCCTCGCCTCAGTTCAACCGCGTCCACGGGCGCTCCAACGTGCCCGAAACGTCATTGTATGTAAGTAAATGTATTTCGCGTGAAGTCTCGAGTTCCATAAGTTTAAGTGACAATAATAGTTGTGTCAATATGATTCATAATCTTCTAAAATCGTGAGATGATGACATAGGTACACTCTAGAAGAGAACTAATAGAGATCTCCTATCGTTTATACAACTGACACTTAGTATAAACTAAACAGAAAACACGCTACCATATTAATATACAACATCGAATACACACAGTTCACATAAAAGTATCACGAACATCACAATTTCGATATCAGAGATCTTACAAAGAATTATTCAGAGCTTACGTATAATTTTTAAAAGTATACGAACTAAACACGAATGCACTGTTAAAAGACACTTCAGTTTCGTTTCTGTTGTGAATTATTATACTTGTAATAAAGTATGACGATAAAATATTTGAATATCAGTCCGCCATGATAGCAGTACCTATTTTAAGGTGCAAATTTATAACTGTTACGTATAGATAATTAGGTTCTGTACTATATATAGGCTTTCCCAAGATCTAGCACAGATCTCGGGTTGTAGTTCTATCTGAAGTTGATGCGAAACAATTTTAACACCGAATAAAAATCATT
Organism: Miltochrista miniata; assembly: GCA_933228765.1. Lineage (NCBI taxonomy): Eukaryota > Metazoa > Arthropoda > Insecta > Lepidoptera > Erebidae > Miltochrista > Miltochrista miniata. Next base: position 7,984,814 of record OW121749.1, read on the forward strand.
CGCAAGTGTGCACGTTACAAACTTCAGAACAGATACGGTCCGATCTGTAAATTGCGAACGAGATGACATCGCAATTGGTAGCGAAATACAAATGGAATTTCAGTAAAGTTTGATCAATACGTCATAACGAATTTCTTATAAGTTAAAATCTCTTATGATACTGTATTGTGGCGTAATTTGGGCGAAGCCTACGTCCAGCAGTGGATTGCCATAGGCTGATTTGATGATGATGGTATGTTTCCCAAGTGATTCCCATTGTAAGCATGGAGTTCTTGTGAGGCACAAAGCCCTAAGAATGCCAGTTCTTCTAGAAACTGTTCCTTTAAAAACTCGTACAGTACGAGTCACTTTATTAGACAATTTATTAGTGTATGATTTAAATTGTAAGTAGAAGAATACTAGACATACTACAATTTAACTTCCCAATACAGAAGTATTAAAGCGACATTGATAAATTTTGATGACATTTACACAATTTATGTTTAAATAATAAATTAATTGACATAATATTTACATTAAATGCATAAATTATATTAAATAAAAAGTTATTATTCTACAAAATATCCGTTATCTCTGTAATGTTGTGTCAAAATTGTAGATTTAAAAAGTTTTGTATACAGCCTTGGATCACTAAAAGGTTGTGAATGTGTATGAAAATATGTATCTGACACTAGAATTGTAACCGCAATAATCCTGCTAACGTCCGACAAGAATGTTATCTATATGTGGCCAAAATAGGAACTACAGCTATCAGTTTGCAAGAAGTTGCTTTAAACATTGCAACTAGCGCCAATATCATTTACCAAGTGTCTTATGATTCTTGTCAAACTACACAGAGATGATATTAGATGACTGTTATCCACCGCGTACACCCAAGTGATAGAAATGTTGAACTACCCTCAAATACTTTATTAAGGACGATTTTTTACAAGTGGGTACAACATTGAAACAATGGTACAACATTGAAACATCGAATAGGCCTCGAATTCGATCTTAAGGCAATTTAATTTAGAGCATTGTGCGTGATGTCAGTACACAAAGAGCTACGATAATTTTTAGAATGTAAAGGGTGACAACATCGAAACACCGAATAGGCCAAGAATTCGATGTTAGTTATAAATGGGTGATCTAAAGACAATTTTATAGAGCGTTGTGCGTGACGTCAGTACGCAATGATTACAATAATTATAATTTTTAAAGGAAGTGGGTGCCAACATGGAAACACCGAAAAGGCCTCGAATTCGATGCTAGTTATATAAGGCAATTTAGTATAAAGTGTTGTGCGTTAAGCCAGTACGTAAGAGCCGACGATGATTTTAGAAATAAGGGTGACAAACAACATCGAAACATCGAATAAACCTGGAATTCGATGTAAGTTATTTAAGGCAATTTAGTATAGAGCGTTGTGCGTGATGTCAGTACGCAAAGAGCTACGATAATTTATTTTTAGAAGGTGAATGGTGACAACATTGAAACACCGAATAGGCCACGAATTCGATGTTAGTTATAAATGGGGGATCTTAAGGCAATTTTTAAAGAGCGTTGTGCGTGACATCAGTACGCAATGATTACAATAATTATAATTTGTAAAGGAAGTGGGTGACAACATCTAAACACCGCAAAGGCCTCGAATTCGATGCTAGTTATATAAGGCAATTTAGTATAAAGCGTTGTGCGTTAAGCCAGTACGTAAGAGCCGACGATAATTATAGAAGGAAGGGTGACAAACAACATCGAAACATCGAATAAACCTGGAATTCGATGTAAGTTATTTAAGGCAATTTAGTAAAGAGCGTTGTGCGTGATGTCAGTGCGCAAAGAGCTACGATAATTTATTTTTAAAAGGTGAAGGGTGACAACATTGAAACACCGAATAGGTCACGAATTCGATGTTAGTTATAAATGGGGGTTCTTAAGGCAATTTTTTATAGAACGTTGTGCGTGACGTCAATACGCAATGATTACAATAATTATAAGTTTTAAAGGAAGTGGATGACAACATCGAAACACCGAATAGGCCTCGAATTCGATGCTAGTTATATAAGGCAATTTAGTATAGAGCGTTGTGCGTGAAGCCGATACGCTAGAGCCGACGATAATTTAAGAACGAAGAGGGTGACAACATTTAAGCACCGCAATGGCCTCAAATTTGATCTTTCGAATAGTGTTGTGCGTCATGTCCACAGAAATAGAAGTCGTATGGTAAGGCGTGGCATGAGCGCTGCGAATGATCAAAATTGATTCTCGATTCTCTCACCATATATCTACATGGTAAGAGACTCCGAGACGACGAGAGAGAGTTGTAAAGTAATAAGTGATACCTACTTCGGTTTTGTAGATTACAACAGAACGAATCTGCATTCTTTAATTACTTCTCTGTGCCAATCAAAATTACACCGATCCGACGCGTAGCTCGCGAATAATCACATTTTTGTAAGCGCTTTGATTATGTCGCGGCGACACGTATGTCATGCCATTTGACATGCTCTTGTATCCGATTTCTGTGGTAGAACACAAAGGCAAGAGCCACTCGCACATATTATGGAAACGCTCAATAAAGAGTCAGGAATATAATAGCCAAAATGAAGTAACTGTTCCTGTGCCTAAATTACTATTCCAAATGCAGATAGGTCTTATCTGCGTATTATACGTATATAACTCTTTGATTAACGAAAATACCTAGATGCACAATTTCAAACAAAAACAACACCTATCGAGAAGCCGTGAGACGGTCTCACCCAACTGCCCCTCTGTGAAAGTGAAAGTTCACTCCCAGGGCCTGATTTACCCATAAGCTAACTAAGCTGAAGCTTAGGGCGCCAGGATCAAGGGGGCGCCTGGCGTTGGGCTCGGCGCAGGACTGTGACTTACGGTGCTCCCAAAAAGGAGCACACAAAACACATAGCAATTTTTAACAGATTGTAACAACTCCTAAAAACATGTTTAAAATTGTTAGTTAACATTTTGTTACACCAAAGTACATAATAATATTTAGTAATTTAGTGAAAATACAAATACGTGCGTTAAAATTAAATTTCTGCGCCCATCTCCCTGGCAGCGTGGTAGTAAATACGACAGCTCCACCCGGGTCGCGTTCAAGGCACCCAGGAACCAAAGTGAATGGGTGTCCAGCTTTTTGGGCGGTAGAAGCATAGGTTCTGAATGCATGGCCATAAACGCTGGAGTAACACAAGGCTGAGTGTTGTCCCCCACTCTGTTTCTGCTGCATATCAATGAGATGTTGTCTATTGACGGCATTCGGCATTCATTGTTATGCGGACGACAGTACGGGTGACACTTGTTACACGCGCCGCACCGGTATCTCTCGGGCTGCAGTGGAAGAAAGCTGTAAACAACTTGTGATTGAAATCAAGACAACTCGCAATAGAGTGTCCGATTGGGAAAAACAAAATCTTGTTCAATTCAACCCTGCTAAGACACAAGTTTGTGTATTCACCGCAAAGAAAACCCAATTTACTGTACTATCCGTTCGCTCTAACTTTGCCGCTGGCGTAGAGGCGTATACCCGAATTGTTAATTAGACGAAGTAAATTGACAGTAGCTAATGTCACTTCGTCATAGAAAATACGCAACATTGTATGAAGAAGTGACATTAGTTGTTGTCAATTTACTTCGTCTAATTAAAAATTCGACTTTAGTATGGAGCCGAGCGGCAAAGTTAGAGCGAACGAGCAGTAGCGCCATAATTTTAGGATACAACTCTCTCCTACTCTGACAGTATAGGTATCCTTGGTGTTGACATCTCCAGTGACGTTCAGTTCCGAAGTGATTTGGAGAATAAGGCCAAGCTGGCGTCCAAGCTGCTCGGTGTGCTCAACACGGCGACTAGCGCGGCGGTACTTACTGCGGCGCAAACACTGCTTCTGTTTAAGTCGCAAGTGCGGCCGCACATGGAGTACAGCTGCCACTGCTGGGCGGGGGCACCTGAATATCAGAATGAATTGACTGAATTCTTCCGTTCGACTCGGTGCAGAGGCGAGCCATGAAGTGGTCAACCATTCCATGCTTGCAGGTGGTGTGGAACCTCTTCGCGAAAGGAGAGACTTTGTCTCCTTGTGCGTGACCACCGGTACATCTGGTGGGCCGTATGCTTGTCTGCCACTTTGGTGGTATAAAAAAAGTGTGAGACGGTGCTGTTGAGACGGTGAAACCGGTCATGGAGGAGTGGCTGCAAAGGCACCATCGCACCAATATTACTGACAAATGATTTAACCCGCCGAAAAACGAGAAGTGTTTTAAGTTTGACCTGTGTATCTGTGTCTGTCTGTGGCATCGAAGCAGCCCAACAGATTAGCCAATTTTGCGGTTTTCTATGCTCTAAAGCCAATGTGACGGGGCAAACCCCAGCACATCGGCTTTCGAACCGTTCTTAGCTATAAATTTTGCATTCATCAGCTCACTTCCTGAGTTATGAAGGGATTTCACTAAGATTCACTGGTTCGATTTATCAGTAACTGGATGTACCGAGGTACTGTTAGGTACTTTGATGGTATTTTTATCTCGCTTTTTATTGGCTGTTGCATCAAGACATAACTTCATAAGAAGTCTCGGAATCGGGTTTTATTTTATTTTCAAATTAACAAAGAATAACGATTAGGAACTTAGGATCAGCTCACGTAGTCTTTTTTGTAGGTAGGACTTGAATTAGTTGCAGCTGAGGGCGCATATTCATAGCTAGCTTAGGGCGCGCGGAACCCTAAATCAGGCCCTGTCACTCCGATTGACGTGGTCATTTTTGTTTAATTTCAAACTTTGAACAAATGATCCACGTGACCTAGTGACGTAATATAATGCAACAGAGTCACAGACTACAGACAGATTCTCCCCATAAACCCCTCTGCAATCTATTTTATAGAGAGGGGCTAAAAGTGTCACCAATTATACATACGCAATTATAGTAATGACGTAAACGTATTTTTGACATAAAGTTGTATTTACAAGCTAATGCACAAAGACGCGAGCGACGCGATGTAGACGAAATGAGCGCTTAGGTAATGCGCTTATTTTTTTGCGGACGGTTTTCAGACGCTGAATGTGTATCTTGAGTCTTTTGTATATCAATGATATAACCTGAACAGTTGTTCATAGGTCTGAAATATGTATAGTAAAAAGAAGAACACCAATATTTTGTCGGTATTCTTGTGAATACACTATTATTAAAAATGCGAAATAAAATTACAGTAACTTTTTCAATACAAACGTAAATTTAAGTTCTAGTTAAGCATTAAATCATAATACTGTGTTCGTTTTACCAGAATTCTACTAAAGACAATTAAATTACAAGCGTATAAAAGGCAGAACTAAATACGTTATTTTAGAGATCAACTATTAAATCTCATTTCAATTAAAATAATTAGCCATCGATTAAAAAATGTGTCATTGTCGTTCGTCGTTTCAATACAAAATTCGAAATCAATTTTACAGTTCGAAAAATGTATCAACTACCCTACAATTGTACATATTAGGTATATTAGTTTATTTGTGCGCTTTGACCAAACAAATTGCATATAATGAGATTTAATAAGCAATACGTGTAGGTTCTCGTGATATAGTTTAACAGACCTATTATATTCGCCTTGAAAAGTATTATCGTATCGTATATTAAGTGATATTGTGCAAAATTCCACACATTTGTAGGAATACAGCTAACACAGTTATACAGCCTCAATACAGTCAATAATTGACTCAATCACTTTGGCTACTACGGACATCATTGTTACAAAGAAACATGATTATATTCCTAATCTATATATTGGGTGTAACAAAACTACGTGTTCAAATTTCGTCACGTGACGTGGCATCAGTCATGAACCATTACAAAAATGAAGAAAAAAAAATCACATGAATACTTTAACAGTAAATCCGTTTTAAAGGTCCTATAAATTTTCATTATCACCCTTTCTATTGCTACTGAGCGGCAGTAGAAAGCGACAACGGCAGCCATACGGGTGCTCCGTGTTTGTTTTGCCACGGCGACCATGTTACCTCGAATCGCCGCGGTAAAAAGTGGATTCTTAATGTGCGACAATTTTTTTTTTAATAAAAAAAAACCCCTTTTTTATTAAATATTTGTATTTGATTTCCGATGCCAAGTCATCTCATGAAATTTGGAGAGGTAGTTTTGTTACACCCAGTATAATACAAAATAGCTTGAACGCTATAAACCCATATAGCTGATAGCTCTGAGAGCTGAGCTGAGGTGTACATAGAACTTGGTACTGTTGAGCGATAGATGCTAGTATTTATGGAAAAATATTTACCTATATTTTTGTTATATAAGCATTAGCATAAAGCTATGGGCTCATATTTTATGTTATAAGCAGGAGCCTTCTAGGCAATTTTGTTTATGAATTTGTAGTAACAAATCAGAACTAAAAATTTCAACGTAATCACTAGGTAATTGTTCTATATGACATTAGCTCAGTGTACAACAGACTTTAAAGTCATAACAAATGAAAATAGTATTAAAAATGATACCCCATTTTAGTTGATACATAACATTATGCTTCTTGATTATTTGGTTATTTTACAAGTTTACACAGAGACGCAATTATAATGTACCTCTTTTATGACAATAACACAGTTAAATTGTATTATTTTCGCCGTTACCCATATACAATACAGTAATATTTTAATTGTTTTGTTCAATTTATATAACGATACCCATGACAGAGGTACAGAAGTGATTAAAATATTGAAACGTCAAATAATTAACAACAAATACATAATAACAATCTCACAGCAACAGCCCACACTAATAATAAATTAAATTCAAATCATTCTCGTGTATTAATCTAAACAAAACGTGTTTAAATAAAAATAATATTTAAGCGTAGCTTTTAGGAACCTAATATTTCAAAATACAGCTGCCATATAATTATAATTAGATGCAAATACAACATGTGCACAAAATTTTAATAAAGAAAAGTGCATAAGTGCATCCAGATAACTTATCAAACATAATACATATTATAGTCCACTTAATATAATCACTTATTATTGCAATATTGTTTATTGCAGTTATACAGCTAGGATTATGGCTGCTGAATAGAGAATTTCAAAATTATAAGATGAAGTATCACTGTACTTACAAGTTTCGTTAGTAACGAACGAACCTGAATACGGGTGTTAGGAATTTCGACTTAATCGTACTTGTGTACATACTACATATGGAATTGATTGAATATCGAAATAGGTTCTCGATTAGGCTTTACGATAGGTTACGTATTCTCGATTTACAATACAATAGATACGATTAACATTTACTTAGTAATTTGTGTATTCGCTCAGTTTTGACCATGCCACAAACATTTCTAAGAATTGTACTTATAATATCATTGAGTAGTGTAGTGAGGGTAGTTAGAGGTAGACATTATAGTCCAAATGACCTGAATTATAAGGTGGTCTTGTCCATCTTGGATTTTTAGATATATATCATGGCAGAGTAAAATTCAAATTAATAAGTAAACGTTAGCCGTAAAGGAGAACCGTAGTAGGAGATAATAATAATAATAACATAACCCAGTTTGATTTATTAAAATAATAATAGCTGCATTGGATCGTAAGCGCAAATATAGCTAGGAACTAATAAAGATGCCAATTTTGGTAAACTTTTAAATTACGCACATCAGTGGACACTTATTCAATTTCCATTTTTAATGATAAGTTCATCAGTATTGTCTAATTTCAATCTTAACCTCAATACAAATAAATATCAATGACTTATATACAAACATCCTTTTAAACTATAACGCAAAGGGCATTGTATACTACAACAATTATGTTATGTACGAAAATGTATTCAAAATATACGTATCAGCAATTATGTTGACTAACAAACATACAACGAAACGACGTTTCACGTCCTTACGAAACACCTACCTACTGTAAAACTGACATTGAAACAAAAAATAAATTCGATAAATGTCCGTTTTATAAAACTTAACTACATACTTACGAGATATGCTAAATTCTACCTAGTCACACTAAACATAAGAACTATATTTGTACAGCGTACCATCCCTATAAGGTGGAGCTACGTTATTCAGTGCTTAGTAAACTAGTTACCTGATTGAGATTACTTTAGCTTTGGGCAAGTCCAGTGAGAGGTCCCTGAGGACCGTGAGTGGGGGAAGCAGCTCAGCTCTGCGTCTGAGTCTGCGTCGTTCTTGGCTCCTGAGGCTTCTGCACGGCGACGTCGACGTTCGACGGTCCCGCCGCCGCATTCACTACTACATCTGAAAATAATACATATCTGCATTGAAATAAAACAAAATGTATAGTCTGTCTAAAACATCATGTATGATATTTTCTCTGACTTCAGAGCTAAAAATTATCACCGCATGTGTTATTTTTACATTTTGACGAAGCATTCCCTGACTATCGAGTTGTCATGTGCCTATGATCGCTGTGCCTACATTGTTATCCATTTTTTTATAAGGGTAAAATAAGTACTACGTAATAAATAAAAGTATGATATGCCTGTAGGTAGGTAAATACTGCAATTAGTATTGCAGAGATCTTGGGTTCGAATAATTTCCATACAGAAACGCCTCGGGTAGGGACACTCTCGAGAAGCCAGACTAAAGTATGTTAATTAAATGTAGTCTAGATGCCATAGCTCCAGCACAGTATAACATAAATCGGGGTTAATGGCGTTGTACAAAAATGTTCCAAAACCTTTTAAAAAAGTACAATGAAAATGGTGTATTTCTGCCATAACTGCCGATTCAGGGTATAATTTAACCCAGAGACCTTGAGTAAGCCAAACGCACCTAGTACTAGTAGTACCTTCACACCTAGTAGTTAGTTTAGTTATAGTCCGAGAGCCGACAAAAATGTTTGATTAAGTATGTACAATTTATTGTTTATTGTTCACCTTTGTTCACCCTTTTAAAAGCAATAACCTTAGTTTTGGCTGAAGGTAGACACATAGATTTATCATAAATTTAAAATATCTATGTATCTATCTTATACGAGTATTGATATTTTAAAGGTTAAAATACCAGTACTCGTATTTAAGACAAAATAATAGCAATGTTTACATGCCTTAAATATATTCCGAATTATTTTTAGCACAAGCAGTTTGGCCAGGCCTTGCTCAGGCCTTGACATTGATAGATCCGACTCGATAATCTGCCTACTACCGTTTTATATTTTCAACTCGTCTTCTCAAGAACGTTTTGGTCAATAAAAGTAAATAGTCAGTGGGGTTATAAAGTTTCACTGTTTTTGTTATGTAGTCCGAAATATTAAAAGAATTATTGTACAAGTTGATGCCTTATCTCAAACTAGCTTCGAGCCTTCGACTGTGGCATACAACGAAATATATGCTATGCATGAATAATGTAACATATATTGCGAAATTTATTATTAATAGACAACTCCGTTGGACATACACAATATAATTATGGTCACCCCTTTATTCCCAAAGGTGTAGGCAGTGGCATATTATATGCCCACATTTCACCTTTTTAGAATTTGTTCCACGTAATAGGTGGTGAGCCGTATTGCCGTGTTGAGATGGAAAGGCGCATTTTGTGACTGCCTGCTGTTGAAATTTTTCAAAGGCCTTCTACTTGTCTTAACTACTGCCATTTTACTGGCAACCGGGACCAACGGCTTAGCGTGCCTTCCGAAACACGGGAAACGCTCAAATAAATATCACAAAGTGGTCACATGGGTGGTCACCCATCCAAGGACCGGCCATGGTAAAAGTTGCTTACTACAGTGATCGTTTACAGAACACTGAATCCGCGGGGCCACGAGCGCTTCAATTCCATTTTGTAGTACATAATATGGTTAATGGTGATATAAAACCTATGTTACATAGGAATAATTAGACTTTTTAAATTTTGTAGTTTCCGAGTTTATCGATAACAAACAAACAAATCTTTCCTATTTACAATATTAGTGTAGCTGCTTACCAAAATTGTATCAGCTCCCCTCCTATTATTGACGGAGGTCGACTGCCAACAATACAAATTGCTTTTACTCTAAGTTTAATTTGCTTCTTTTCTAAATGACCTTACGTTTTATTTTCCCTCTAGACTTGTCGTCAAACTGTCAAAGTGTATTTATTGTCTAGACTAGACTAGACTTTGTAATATAGGTCACATTGTACAGTCAACTACAATGAAATGTACTAAGTAGATTACAAAATGATATATCCGTGCGAGTGCCATAATGAACTAACCAAAGAATGTGTCAAACATGGTATCCACCGAACTTGACAGTAACATGTTTGCGTGTAAACAGCAATAATACCGCATCCCAATATTTTTTTTATTTTAAAGTTGACGTTGCTTAGCTAGTCAACTTTGACTGTAGGTACATAACTGAAAACAATTTCTTTAACTGATATTTACACTAATATTATTAAAAGATAGCATTGATGTTAAGGACAATCTCAGAATCTACTAACTGGTTTTGAAGACTACTTTTTATATTAAACAGTCTATTTATTAAGGAAGGTTATAAGCTCTATCATCACGTTACTACCTAGGGGAGCGTAGCAGTAGTCCTGCTGAGTGTCAACAAATTGGGTACAGTGTCATACATTATTAGAAAACGAATTAAAAACTTTAGTGCTGTACAAAAGCACACCCATTGGTGTGCTTTTGTACAGCACTAAAGTATAGCCATGCCTTTATTCTCGAAGGGGTAGGCAGAGGCATAGTATACACCCACATTTCTTCGGACATCTCAGGACTTCACAATAAAGTACCTATACAATAGATGAATAAATATTTATTATCTTAGCGTCTTCACAGTAACTTCCAAACTCCAACTGGACTTGAAGTCTAGGATCCGCCTTTGTTGGTTGTTAGGAGCAGCTATAATTTGTTCTTATTTAAATATGGCTGCTAGGAACAATAATTTTAAATTTATTTTCGTCATTTTTATGAGCAAGGGCCGTCTGACCTCTCTCTCCTTGTACAAACCTTTATGGAATACAATTCGTGCTTATACGATAATGCGACTCCTATGTAGAGACTATGTATGACCAAATGCTATTACATTATAGTCGTAAATATACGTATGACTCCTATGTTGCTCGAGTCGAGTACATTGTAGGTAGGTACAGTCTGCACCAAAAGTAGATTAACACAATGCCGATTTACGGAATAGATTCATGAATGAAAAATTACATACAGCACTTGTTTGTAGCGATATTTTTATAAATAGAGTAGGTATACACCTAATTAATAGACATATTTTTATTATAATAAAACTTTGTAGTTGATCGTACTAGGTCGTAAATATTTGTACGTACGTCACTTTATTACTTCCAATTGTTCTGTTAATCCCTATCTGCGCAGCCTCGTTACAATTGAATGGCATCACTTCTATTATCAGCCCACTAATTGTTATAAAACGAGGAAGGAAGACCCCAAACCCTAATTTCTTGGCGATAAGCTGTGACGAAAACCTCACTGTGTACCATAATCATCATTATAAGCGCTAGTCCCAGTTGTACCTAAATTAATCGATGCTAAGCCCGGCGATGGGCTCACCACCTGTCACGTGGGACCGAATTGTACACGGTGAAATGTGGGCCGGTATAGGCCTCTGCCTACCCCTTCGGGGATAAAGGCGTGAATATATGTATGTATGTATGTATGTAAGCCCGGTTCTAGTTTCCTAATCTCTCTACGCACGGAGAATTCACCATAAAATGGTTTAACCTTAGTGGTTAAGTAATTTTACACGCTTTAGAATTAATGAAACGAATTAAATTTTGACGCAATTTCGATAAGACATAAGTAGGTATTAACTCTATGACATACTCGGAAGAACCAAAAAGAACCATTGAAACTACCCTTATGGCTGCATTGTTTTTTAACCGACTTCCAAAAAAGGAGGAGGTTCTCAATTCGTCTGTATTTTTTTTTCGATATCCATTTGCTATATGATAGTTAATTCACTACTACATACATTTATTCGTGTAATGGAACTACTGGGACACAAAAAAAAAACAAGATAACAGTTCCATAGAACTACTGGGATACGGCGGCAAAGATATCGAAGATACAAACAATAAAAACCTCAAATAAAAATATCAATATCATGTTATCGAAATAAACTTCAATGTCACACTTGTACTGCACTAGCCATTGTGTATAATGTATAAAGTTTCTGTTTGGTCATTCTTGCAGCGCTATCACGTCCATAATCTGATTTAGGTCGAGGTCAGTCTCGGCCAGTCTCGGGTTTATAATTTTCTTCAGCAGTGCCACGTTGAAAGACAGTATACACTTTATACAGTATTGCTTCTCGGCCCTTACCTTGACACATGACCTTGTGTCAAAATGCAATCGTAGGGTTGTTTTGGCGAAGGACGCGACTTACTGAATTAAGATATTCACGTCCGAATATCGCCATAGCTGTCTGAAGTATGTAGGCTGGTATACTTGTTTTAAATTAAGAGACCAATCGTAAGTAGAAAGTCCTAAATGTAAGTGTAGTGATCAGTAGCAAATGACAAATGGCAATGGAAAGAAGAAATTGGCAAGTATTTAGTGACAGGGGACAACAGAAAAGTGACACGTGACAAACGGAAAGAAGCAAATCCATACTAATATTATAAAGCTGAAGAGTTTGTTTGTTTGTTTGTTTGTTTGTCTGAACGCTAGGATCTCAGGAACTACTGGTTGGATTTCGGAAATTCTTTTACAGTTTAATAGTCCATCTATTGAGGATGGCTATAGGCTATATAACATCACGCTAAGCCGAATAGGAGCGGAGCAGCAATCAAGAATGTTTCGAAAACGGGGAATATTTTTAAACGTCTGATAGCTTCCGAAGCGTACGCTGCATAAATGGTTAAAGTTACATAAAAATTGTGTACTACAAAATTGTTCCTCTTAAAAAGTTCTAAAAAAAAGTCCGGGACAGCATATGTCTATTTTTTAAGGTTCGCTCACAATAACCTAATTTGTCTATATCTTAAGGTCCGCTCACAATATTTTAAAGCTGAAGAGTTTGTTTGTGCCAGGATCTCAGAAACTACTGGTTGCATTTCAAAACTTATTTTACAGTTTAATATTACATTTATTGAGGATGGCTAATGACGTTATAACATCACGCGAAGACGAATAGGAGCGGAGCAGCCATGAATAATGTTTCGAGAACGGGGAAAATTTCTTTCTTTTGAGAGCTTCCATTGCGTACGCTGCGTAAATGGTTTAAGTTAAGTTAAAAATGTGTATTATAAAATTGTTTCTCTTAAAAAGTTATAAAAAAGAGTCCTTGACAGCATATACCTATCTTTTACGGTTCGCTTACAATAACCTTCTTAATAAGTTTTAAAATATGAGCGAGGCGACGACGGCAATAATCGTGGTCTGCAGTAGTAGCCAGTCAAATTAACGATAAAAACCGTTCAAGTGCGAGTCGGATCCGTACCAAAAAAGGACGGGTGGAAGTAAATGCAACGGGAAACATTATATTGCTTTCTCTCCTTCTCACTCTCATGTGACGCAACCGAAGTTGTGCGGGTCAGCTCTAATGAACAGAAGCGACGGAGTTAATGCGACGGGAAACATTATATCACTAAATATTTATACTACACTTCTCTCTTCACTCCCATGTGACGCAAACGAAGTTGCACGGGTCAGCTAGTAACCTAATATGACAAGTGCCGACTGACATTTAATAATTTTGACAGATGTCACGTATAGAATCGCTATACGTGACATCTGTCAAAATATCGTAGGTATCCACTATTATAGGGTTCTCGAAAATTTCACCTGAAAAGGGTATAGAATAGTGTAAGTTTGAAGTTAGCAACGGGCGAAGTTGTAGACTTTCCCTTACTTTTCCACATACAAACACTTTTCTTGTTACGGACGTTATATCGTGGGTGACTTGTTGAAGTCTTTTCAGAAGAACCAATAGGCAATATATTATGTAAGATAAATAGATAATAAATAACGCTGAGTTCAGACGGCAATCTCAGATTGCAGAAAGAAATTTTTAAAAAAGATTAATTAAAAATCCGATGCACTGGATGATGACAACGGCACTCGAAGGCCTCGAAGCCTAGAATTACAGTTAAGTTACTATTGTTTTAACGAAATATCGTCATGTGAAAATTTTCTGGAGTTCAGTGATACCATTTCAAGATAACATTCGAACGAGCATTATAATTATAATAGAGATAATAATATCATCAAGTATCATTGTACGGGCCTCCTTGGAAGGTCAGCGGCGGCGGTGGTAATGTAATCAATTCAGTTCTCTGTATTTAATTACGCTATAAGCAAGGATACCATACGTTTGCTAATACAAATGCAATCAGGCAATGCACCAGAGAAATTGCTAGACAATGTCAAGTGAAATAGGCCAATCGCATACACTCTTCATGTATCTATACATTACTAGCTGATGCCCGCAGCTTCGCCCGCGATGGCGCTGTATGTGAAATTTTGCTGAATTTTCTTTGCTATAAACCTCACGGAGCCCAAGACCTTTCCAACGAATGCAAAACCGTGGAAATCGGTTCGTGAGTTCTAAAGTTATAGCGTCAGGAAGGAAAACCCGACTTATTTTTATATAATAGATAATTAACCGACTTCAAAAAAAGGAGGAGGTTCTCAATTCGTCTGTATGTATTTTTTTTTATGTATGTCACGCGATAATTCCGTCAATTATAGACGGATTTCAAATTTTTTTTTTTTGTTAAATAGGGGTTACTTCTGATGTGGTCCCATTTTCACCAGGTCAGGATCTGATGAAGGGATCTAGGAGAAAACGAGGGCAACCACCGAAGATTGTAGGGACAACCAGAGTGCTTGTTAACTTTTTAATTAAGTGCTTTAATGTTCTACACTTTAATGAAGGTATGGCGTCGATCTGATGATAGAGTCGAAAGACAGTCGAGGGCATTCCTAAACAATTTACAGCAGTTAACTTGTGTTTGGGCTTGATTGATTTGTATTGATGAGAACTTTACACCTAGATTGATAGATCCAACTTCAAAAAAAAAAGAAAGGTCTCAATGTTTTATATATGTTTACCGTCAATTATAGACGGATTTCAATTTTTTTTGTTGAATAGGGTCTACTTCTGAGGTGGTCCCATTATAACCAGGTTAGGATCTGATGATGGGATCCTGGAGAAATCAAGGGCAACCACCGAAAATTATGTGCATTTGTTAACTTTTTAATTCAGTGCTTTAATGTACTACCAATAATAAAGGTCTGGAGTCGATCTGATGATGGAACCAAAAGAGATTCGAGGGAATTCCTTAACGATTTACAGTAGCTACCTTGTGTTGGGGCTTGATTAATTTGTATTGATAAGAACTTTCACCTAGATAGATATATTTTTCGGTTCACCCGTCACTTAAAATAATGAAAAAAAATTTTTCAATAAAAAATACAACCGACTTCCAAGAAATCCTGAAAAATAAAATTTATTTAGCGCAAAGTAATATGTAGTTGATTTATCAGATTTTATTCAATATAATATTGAAGTTGGTGCCATGAATAACACCTCCCTAAACCTATGAATTTACTTGGCGCCGACTTCAATATGATATTGAATAAAATATCAGATAAATCAAAATACATATTACTTTGTGCTAAGTAAATTTTATTTTTCAGGATTTCTTGGAAGTCGGTTGTATTTTTTATTGAAAATTTTTTTAAAATTATAGAAAACCCAAAACTGTACATTGGAATTATTTAAAAAATAATACTCGCTAGGCGTTCAACATAAGATACCGAAGCCGAAAACATAGTAAGAAATTTTTTGTCTGTTTGTTTGTTTGCTTTGCTTTGTCCGGAAGGATCTCGAAAAGTACTCAATAAATTTGATTCAAATTTTGCACAAATATTACTTAGAGGTAGGGTCTGCAAATAGGCTATATATTATCACGCTTCATATCCTAGGGGCTAAGGAGAGAGCAATCAAATTGGCATTATAACACAATTATCACGCGTACGAAGTCGCGGGCAACAGCTAGTTATAAATATTATCACCGAAAAACAGAGCTGTGAGTATAATAAACATAACATAATATCGTTTGTTTTCGTACACAAACCAATTTATGGCATAATTTAAATGAAAGTGTTTCCTTTCCATAAATACTACCTAAATTACGCTTCATAATACAGTCAACGTCCGATCTAAAATATTCTATTTTTACCTCTAAACTGTTTAGAAAAACCTCAAGTATTAAAAACCAGAGCCTCAATGACACGGAGCGACTTAACATAATACGCCTTCATCCCCGGAGGGGTAGTACATTTCACCTTTTAATAATTTGTCCCACGTAATAGGTGGTGAGCCGTATTGCCACTGTATACTGTAGTTTGACTCGGCCGGATTTTAGAAATAACAGCCGCGCGGTACGAAAGCATGCGATAGGGCTGCCCACCTACAGCATTTTAATAATATGTGCCTACTTTGACTTTCTATTTAGTATTGCGATTGTAAATATGTACATACATACATTCATATAGTCACGCCTTTATCCCTGAAGGTGTAGGCAGAGGCATAGTATACGCCCACATTTTACCTTATAGTTTTACGTACGCGTAATAGATAGTGAGCCTAATGCAGTTAATTTTTTTCAATCCGCCCACAAGGCCTTCAATTTGTATTAAGGATTGTTGTTTTACTGACAACCGGCTTTCATTTCGAGTAATATTAAACCTTTTTTATTTAAACAAAAAATACTTTGTGAGTAATAATATAATATCCCCGCAACGGCTGGCGGCGCGGCGGGGGGTTATCTGCCAACGATTGAGTGTGACGGGTGTAGAAATTTGAAAACGAGTAAGCGGCGTAGGCAATAATAATCGGCTCATCACATGTTTCGTCAGTGATAGAATCACGGAATTCTAGTCTTTATAATCATTGCGTTAAATTTTTGATTTACAAAATTAAAACTATTTTTCGATTTGAAAGTACTAGTCAGTCTCTAGTACACTAGTACTTTTCGTACATTGTCAAGTTGTGTTAAACTTTGGAAGTTCAAATTTGTCACTATGCGTGTAATAAAAATCAAAGGTACTTAACAAAAATGCTGTCAATTTTTTTTTATTCACGGACATTTCACACAACGCTATCTGATCCCAAAGTAAGCTAGGAATAACCTGCTTGTGTTATGGGTATCAGACCACGGATATTAATACTAATATACTTTTTAAATACATACATATTATACATAGAAACAACCAGACTCTTGAGACAAACATTTATGGGTCACACAAATATTTGTCTCGGGTGGGAATCGAACCCACGACCACCAGCGCCGCAGGCGGTATCATTGATACCGCCTGCGGCCGCGCCACAGAGGCAGTCATACGGTGCTAAGTGTACTGTAACATCGCTCATCCACAAAGAAATGAATACTCTTGAAACATACCTAAATCATTGCTCTCAATTAAATAACAACGAACTGACAACGGAACTAAATGTACTACCTACACGTAATAGAGTTCTGAACTAGTTTTTTTTTGGATATTGTACTATATTGGATCGCACCGTTCACTGACTGAGCAAGCACAAGTCTAGTTTTAAACACAAACATACCTACTTCATGTAACTACCTAGTTCACTCGTGTGAATCACTTTGTTTAACTTTAGTCAACTAGTAATATAGTACCAATTAGTACTTAAGTAAAATCAATTTATAGCCTTACCTTTCGGAGTTTCCAGGTAATCTAAAAAACGTTATCTCTGGGTGCGTTATTGACGAATTCATGCAACTAAAACAAGCAAAATAGACTCTAGTTGTCATCTATATATATAAAAACAAGAACTGACTGACTGACGATCAACGCAGAGCCTAAACCGCTGGGTCTAAAACATTGAAATTTTGCACAAATGCTGCTTATGTGACGTAGGCGAGCAATAAGAAGGGATTTTTGAAAATTCCACTCCTAAGGGGGTAAACAAGGGTTGCAAAGTTTGTATGGGACTACGTGATTCCTTGGTCCGATCTTCTTCAAATTTGGCATGAAACATCTTTAACTGAATTAATGGGAGACGTGTTTTGTATTTTATTGAAATTTATCTTTTAACATGGATAAAATGGGGTTGAAAAATATTTTAGGGGGGATTTGCCTCATAGTTCATATTAATACTCCGTAGTCGGTACTTTTTTAATTATATTTTTTGACACATTGTCATGTTTGACAGCACAATAGATGGTCGCAATTTTTGATGAATGTCAAAAAAATCTAATAATATTTTGATTAAAACTGCATATTTTATTGATTTTTGCCTTCATATTTTGTATGTTAAAAATACATTTGTGAGAATGATAACCTGTACATGGCTGGCTAGGAATCATGAAAAAACAGTTCTAGGTAAGGTGTACACGGTTCAGAGTTATTTATTACTATCTTCGCTTAATTTCTTATTATATACACTTATACAAGTATAATACAAACGATCAGAGGCGTTATAGATGAACATTTAGAAGATGAAATCTATAGTAAATGTCTGGTCACGATAGGAGAAATTGCATTAGTACGGGTTGCATCAGCCTCAACAGTCTGAAGACCTATACAATCTTCTGGATTGTTTAGAGTGTACGAGAAAGAAAGAAGTTAAGATATCAATTCCATAGCAAAAGCAGAGAATGCTCTCTAAACCAATTAATAAAGACATTAGGTATCAATTTTTACAAAAGTATAGATTTACTTCGCTCAAAGTAAATACGTATTTTTATTTATTTAGTCAGAATTATATCTGTAAGTACATAAATATAAAAATAGTACTGTAAAGTGCCAGCGGGCTGGCCACATCTGCAGAAGACTATGGACGACGGCAGATGGAACAAACGAGTTCTAAAGCGGGCATCGCGACTTGGTCTACCCGCCAGATGGACCAAGGACCTAGAAGAGGTATCTCAGGAATACCAGGATTGCTTGAGAGCTGAAATTTAAGATGATATATTTCTGTAACCACTATGACAACAAATACTAACGTCAGAAAAAGGGGGGGATTAAGGGGGGCTCCTATCCGTTCAAACGTGATGTTTTGCTGTTTTTTTGGTACAGAACCCTCTGTGCGGGATTCCGCTTCGCACTTGACCGGTTTCTTATACTACTAAGATGGCAGACAAGCTTACGGTCCACTTGATGGTTGGTTTCTGTAGCGGACTAATTCGCATAATGAACGTTTGCAACGCCAGTAGCGCTGCTGCATGTCGACCCATATTTTCCTTGGCACTACCTCTAGAGTCACGGGAAAGTAAAATATCCCGTAACCCTACTAATAGTGCTAAGGGTAATTGTACCTACTTTTACCTTGACACTACACTTTGCCAGTAGCATAGTAGTTTTTAGTAGTGTCCGTATGAATTAAGGAGCCACCACCTTTTTTCGGGACTATGTCGGTATGTATGTGTGAATGTATTTCCATTTCTTTTTCACGTCCTACAGCCTGAACGGCTTGACGGATTTTGACATGCGAGGTGTCATTTAAGGAGTTTCTTGAATCTTTTAACGAAGCTGATATATTTTAATGTCTTTTTTTTGTATCATTTTGTAGGCATTACGTAGGGTAACTACTAACGATCTCCGTTCTATCCTTTTTTTTTACCTGAGGGAAACTCTCATGGATGTTATGCCGGACTCCTACCGACTAAAAAATCTCACGTAACGCCCAACAGCCTATGGTTGTGAGCCCCGGGGAAGCCCTCGGAAGGATGTCCCAGGACTCCCAACAGACCAACGGACGCCGCTGCGGCCTCGCCCAGGGGGTGGTTCGGGTGCTACCCCGCGTCTTTGGGGGGTTTCGGGTGTAATCCCGCTTCTAAGGGGGGGTCCGTTCTATCCTACTGGAATTCAAGAAGTTACGAAGAGTTTAATTTGACTCCTCAATCTTCGATTTAGGTTTGCTTACAATTACAATAACCATTTTAATGAAAATCCAATTTGTGATAACTAATCCAATATGTGCCAAAATAAAACAACGGGAATACACGCGACATGAAACCACGCGATAAGAATAGAAGCGACGGGGAACCTTTATATTTCTCTCTCTCTCTCTTCCTCTTACGCAAACGAAGTTGCGCGGGTCAGCTAGTATTAAATATTTTTAGTAAATAAAACACGCGCGGTTACTATCTAAAAAACGACACACCGTCCATTCGTCTACTAGGCACAATCGCCTGCTAGCGTGCTGAAAGGCCTGCCGAAAACGAGAATCGTAGGTATAGCTTGCGCTACGTCCGTTTGTAGGGAGCTACAATACTGGTTAAACAACATATATTTATACTGTGGTATTGCCGAGTTGAGATGGACAGGCGCAGGTTGTGACCATAGTAGAATTATATATAGTAGGGTATCTCCGACCCCGACCGCACGATACTTACCTATAGTATCAGGGCTGTCACTTTTAGTTTATTCAATCGTCGTAAATGACAGGTTAGGTTAAACAATCGGACATTCTCATACAACATCATCTAGTCCAAATTAAGCCAGTTTAAGCTTGTGCTATGGGATCTAGACAACTGATAGACATATGTACTTATATATTTCTAAATAAATACATAGTAGGTATACAAAAACATCAAAACTCTGATACAAAACTTTGAGGAACACACAATTTATTCGATTCCACCCGAATCCAACCTGGGACCTCAGCACAACATTCCCATATTAATGATGGCAACATTTTATGGATCACAGAATTAATGTGAAAATTTCAGCTTTCTAACTATCACGGTTCCTGAGATACAGTCTCATGACGGAAGGACAGACAAAGTTCAAAGACAGCAAACGGACAACGTAGTCTCATGAATAGACTCCCGTTTTTATCCTTTGGGTAGGGAACCTTAAAAACGACCGAAATTCTAGAATATTTTAGCTTTTCCTTAATTCATACACTAAACACTATAAATTTGCATTCTTTTGAAGGTTCTATATACGTTTGAAGTGCCACCAAAGTAAAGTTTCGATTATCAGTCAGTCAGTGTTCACTCACTGCATACATACATATAGTCACGCCTTTATCCCAAAAGGGGAAGTCAGAGGCGTAGTATACGCCCACGTCTCACCTTTTAGTTTCATGTCCCGCGAAATAGGTGGTGAGCCTATTGCCGTGTTGATATGGACGGGTAGTGTTCTGTTAAAAGATACTAAATTTACTTCAAACTTCTAGTTTTATCCACAAAGAAATTATAAGGGGTCGAAAACGAACTGAGTGGGTTCGAAGCAGTGGGAGTAGAACTCGCGCAGCGAGGGTTCCGTACCAAAAAACGGCAAAATTCATGTTTGTTGTATTCCATGCAACAAACGTTCCCCTAATACAATATTATTTTTCTGATTTTAGTATTTGTTGTTATAGCGGCAACAGAAATACATCATCTGTAAAAATTCAGTTCTCTAGCTATCACGGTTCCTGCGATACACACATTTTGTGGGACAGACAGACAGACGTACAGCGAAGGGTCATGTATTGGGTCCTGTTTTTCACTCTTTGGGTACGGAACCCTAATAAATACGAAGTCTAATAGGTATTGAACGAATTCGAACGTAAGCATTGAACTTATATTACTACGTCCATAATAATCTCAAGGTGCCTACCTTGAGAGTATTATGGACGTAGCAGGTACGTAAGTGAATTATTCAAACTCACCTTTCTTCTTCTTTTGTTACCTATCGTGAATTCGTGAATAACGATAGATAATGAGGGAGTTTAAAAATTACTGTTGAGGCATCCAAAAACAGAGCAATATAATCGTCCTTACTTCTTTATAGGCATTGTCATATTTATCTAATGGCGACAGGTTGTGGCGACGAGGTCCCGTGTTGCGACAGGTAAGAGTACAAAATGTCGCCACCCCAATACATCCCAAGGGTGTCGTAAGAGGCGACTAAGGGAACACCTTCGCAAAAAGATCCATTACGTAGAGAAGGAAATCTCAAAATGTAACCCGGTTGTCAGTAAAATGACAATCGTTAAGCCAAGTTGAAGGATTTATGCTTGGCTTGAAAATTTTCAACTGCGGGTCGTGGCGACCTGCGCCTGTCCATCTACTCATCTCAGGCTCATCACCTATTACGTGAGGCATAAAACTAAAATGAGAAATGGGGGCGTATTATGCCTCTGTCTACTCCAACGGGGATAAAGGCGTGATTATATGTATGTATGTAAATAAAGATAGCAGGCATATGACACATACATTTTACGTAATCACGCGCACGCGGTTCGCGGCAACACTGATTGAACGCTTGGTTTACCTGCTGGGAGCGTTCCGACTAGTACTGATTTTTAAATGTGTGCGTGACGCGCGGCTCGTTCTGACGCGACGCGTCCGTAGGCACTGCGCACGCACACAAGTATACCGCGCTCGGTACCTTTGATAAAATTTTGTTTGAAGATGCCTAACTCTATTAAACTCTGTTGTGACTGCCTGCTGTTGAAATTTTTCAAGCCGCCTGAAAAAGCCTTCAACGTGGCTTAACGACTGCCATTTTACTGGCAACCGCGAGCGACCAACGGCTGCGTGTAACTCCCACGTGCTTTCCGAAGCAACGGAACGCTCAGATATTTGTCACAAAGTGGTCACATGGATAGTCAGTGTCACCCATCCAAGGACTGGACTGCAGTGATCGTTTACAGAACACTGAGTCCGCAGGGCCACGAGCGCTTTAAAATCTCAGCTCTCTAGCAGATTTTAAACTATCTCCATGTGAACAAGGCTTAACCGAAGTCTATATTTCTTTCCGCAACGTATGTTGATGTTCATGAATAACATTTGGCGTAACGTAATTTGACTCACACGTAAACTATTTCGTAATCCACTTTACGCATTTACGCTAATTTTAGATGAAATGACGTAGCGAGTGAAAACGTACTTATTCTTTATTTTGTTATTGGCATGCAAGTCTAGTTTCGTAATTGGAGAACAATCGTTATGTAGATGTGGTTAGGCTACCAAGGTGATATTTATTACATGGATGAATGTAATATATAATAACAGAATGTACATAAGATCAGTCATTATCATTTTGTTTACAAATATTATAAATAGGAAAGATTTGTTTGTTTGTAATGGATAAACTCTGGAACTACGCAACCGATTATTTTTTCACCATTAGAGAGAGCTTGGCCAATGGAGGTAATTTAATTGTGTTTTCGGTAAGTATATTGCAACTTAAAATTGCACTGTTATTTTAATGTCAAGTGCGGAGAGAACGGAATTTGACGTCCTCCATGTTGTTTAGCATTCAAAAGAGAAGATAGGGAAGAGTTTTTTAGAATACTTTGTAATTTACATATTTGTACGTACAAATATCCCGTTCGTTCTAAGTTTGCCGCTGGCGTAGAGGCTGGTGTAGAGCCACAGTATGTAGAGCGTAGTAGGGGAGGCGACCGGCAAACTTAGAGCGAACGGGTAGTAGATCTATACGTTTCCTAAAGTCAGCACAAGGTTATTAGATATTTTAGTGTTGTTTCAAATCAAACAACCAGCCTAATATAGGATTCTGAAAGCACACTGACCCGAGTCACATTTTTGTGTCCGGTCATTATTCACGGTCACTTTATGGCGTTTTTTAAATATGTACAAATATTATGTACCTATGTAGTAGGTACATAGCGTGAACAATGATGGACATAATTGCCCACTCTTACGCATGGCAAGTTCCCTGAGGGAGCTTATGTGCCTGAATGACGTGTTTCATGCCTTTTGAAGGCCATGAATTTGCGATGCTCAATTAAACCCTCATGAAATAATAAATAAGTTATCGCGAATTCACAATCTATCCAATCGGGCATTCGAACATTAGTCAGCCTGAATTGAGGTCGTGGCTGTTTTTAGCGGAATAGACGAATTTCGAGGGACATTTGCAGTAACGACTTGTTTACGTGAGGTTCGAAATCTTACATCGAAGATATAGAGAAAAAATCTTGTAGCGGTTGAGATCGAAACCGACTCTATACGACTAGTCTTGACTCTATATTTATTTGAACTTGTTAGTGTTCAACCATCTATAAGGTTATTTATTTCATTTGTATCATTAAAACGAGATGATAGTAGCACTATTGTTGCCGTTTCCGCTCTCCTTTTAAACGCTTTTATTTACGAGTACACCACTAGAAACCTTGTTCAAGTCTCCAAGACTTTTGTTAAATCAATAGGTACATATTATAAAATCGTAACAGGTCGCAGTCTGTACATGGAAGATAAATAAGAAAAAATATTAATGGGTGGGCTTTATGAACACAATAGAACCCAAAACAATAATTTTTAGAATTTTTGTCTGTTTTTCTGTATATCTGTATGTCTGTACTTATATCTGTTTGTCTGTAAGTTTGTGCACGCTAATCTCAGTAACCGCTTAACCGATTGCAATGCGGTTTTATTTATTGTGTTGAGGTTTGCTGTACTTAACATTTAGTGTTTATTTCATGTCAGTCGGTTTATAAATAAAAAAGTTATGTCACTTTAAAGAATCATACATAGACACATGAATTTAAAAATGGGTAAATCTAAACTGGCGTGTTGGCTAAACCATATGTCAATCAATGATTCAGTACACGCCTTCGGCGCGAACTGAATTTACGATTTATTTACAATAGCCTTAATCATTAAGCTTTTTTATGATTAAGCAAACAGGGCAGTTTCACACGCTGCTTGATGAGCCTGATGAAGAAATATCTCTCCTTTCATACATTTCATGCGACGTAAACGAAGTTGCGGGTTCAGCTAGTTGGTAATAAGTATACAGGGTGAAATTTAAAGACCGTGGTTGAAGGTAAAGTACCCTTAATATTGATAATGGCAAGTTTTACTGAAAAGAAACATACCTTTATTTTCAAAAGTAAGTAAAACTTTCAGCAAAAATCTATTCTCAATATTAAGGGTAATCTGTTATTATCAATATTAAGGGTACCTTACATAAAGGTACATTCACCCTGAGTAACATAGGCTATATTTTATTCCCATATTCCCACGGGAACGGAAGCTACGCGGGTAAAACCGCGTGACGTCCGCTAGTTATAATGAAGCTAGAATGCTAGATAGTTCCTTGCGTAATTAGTTCCAACAGCGACTTCGAGTCAACAAATCAATAACCGTTCCACAAATTACTTATTCCTTTACTAATTGGACTCGCATCGAATACGTCTGACGTGATTCTATGGTTTACTAACTTCACAAGATGCGAGGCTAATTTCAAAAACTCCAATTCGACCTTGCTTCACGCATGTTCTACTACCCGTTCGCTCTTAGTTTGCCGGTCGCCTCTACACCAGCCTCTACGCCAGCGGCAAACTTAGAGCGAACGGGCTATATGTTCAGAGTTTCAGGCGTACTGTGTCATAGTTATACTGTGGTACTATTCTATTATTCATTGGCAAGGCAATATTATTAGGGTTTCTGTGTCCTTGGAATAGCTTGCCCGTAAAAAGTACAATAACATAACAAAGAAGTTTTGCTATGTTGAGGTGAGCTTTTTTTACGTTAGAGGAAACTACATGGATGCTATGCCGGACTTCTACGGACTAAAAACCACATGTTTCATACCTAATGCCTACGGTTGGGAGCCCCGGGTAAGCCCTCGGAAGGGTGACCCCAGATGTTGAGGGGGGCTAGTCCTTGTAATGCCGTGGAAGGAATTTGTAATCGAAATTCAACAAAAACCGGCCAAGTGCGAGTTGGACTCGCCCATGAAGGGTTTCGTAGCAGCAAGTAACATAATATAAAAGTTCTTATAGTTCGTTGTATCTTTGATTGATGTTTTAACACGTTCGCAGTGGTAGTGATTTTTCTAACCGAAAATTTGCTGTTTATGACGTATTAAAAAAAACTACCAGCTCTATCTCGTTAAAAACCAATTTTCGTTGGTAGTTTTTATGGCAATGTACATCATATATTTTTTTTACATTTATCACTCTCTTAGTTTAGAAGTTAGAGGGGGGGGGGGACACTCATTTTTCCACTTTGGAAGTCCCTCTTGCGCAAACTATTCACTTTAGAAAAAAATGATGTTAGAAACCTCAACAGCATTTTGGAAGACCTATCTATAGATAGCCCACACGTATGGGTTTGATGAAAAAAATAAATTTGAGTTTCAGTTCTGAGTATGGGGACCCCCAAAATATACTGCTTTTTTTCTAGTGTTATATAAGAATCTTAATCTGCCCTGATAATTGCACTTGCAGTAATCGACATTTTTGAGATTTTCACTTTTTTGCAGAAATGGCATCCTAAGGACATAATCTATACGTAAAAAATATATCTGTTACTTTTTCTCTATTACAAACGTGTTTTTTAGGTACTATGAAACGCAGTACTTGCACCTAAATGTAACTTGTGCTACAAAAATTTGAAGTATTAAGCATATGCTATAAGTTTATGCAGTACTTGCTACGATTACTGCGTAAGCTTGTAGCATATTTTTTTCTGAAACGAATGTTTACTTAGCCAATCGTAGTATTCTACAATCCTGCGTTTACGAGAAGCGAGAGTGACAGGGAGCTATGTGTGTACGAATGCCGCACGGTATAGTGCCGTGTTTCATTTTAGCAAATCAGTGCGTCGACGTCACTCGCTGACGTGACAGTGTGCTCCGCGTGATTGGTGGTCAAACATTCCAGTATTACGGTAAGTATACCGTAACTCAAACCAACCATGTCATAGTCAAAACCGGAGTAGTTTTGACTATGACAATGATGCATGCTAACATGTGCTAATACGTTTGAACTCGTCAAACGTATTAGCACAAATTAGTTAAATAAATAGTGAAGATGTCACAAATAATTCACTTGAAAAAAGCGCCGAAGAACTAATACAGCACCTTAGTAGCAAAATGTGTTACACATAATCCTTACTGAAGATCTACAGACTCATTTCACTCCTGAGCTGAGCCATGTCTACAAGTTGTTCTGGAGAGTAGTCATAAACCACCTCGCTGGGAAACTCGACAAGTTCCAGACAAAGAAGTAAGCCGGGTTTCGAAAAGGCTTTAGTACAGTGGACTACATCCATTCTGTTCGGCAAATTGTATGAAGTCCAACTAGCACAATCAGCCGTTGTGTATGGATTTCGTAGACTACGAGAAAGCCTTCGACTCTGTCGAAACCTGGGCAGTCCTAGAAGCTCTGCAGCGGTGTCATCTTGATTGGCGGTATATTGAGGTGTTGAGGGGCTTATATGATACCGTTACCATGACCGTCCAGTTGGAGGATAAGAAGACCAATCCGATAGCGCTGCGCAGAGGTGTGAGACAGGGAGATGTCGTGTCACCTAAGCTCCTCACTAATACGCTTGGGACGTCTTAAAATCGTTGGCCTGGGATGGAAGGGGCGTGAATATTAGCCAATGACATCGTCATAGTAGCAGAAAAGCTGAAACCTTTTAGCGGGGTGCTGCACAGTTTAAGTGAAGAGTCTCGACGTGTTGGCCTCGGTATAAACTTGAACAAAACCAAGGTCATGTTCAATGAGCATGTCATGCCGGGACCAATAGCTGTCCAAGACTACACTTACCTTGGGCAGGACATTTGAAACGAGTAACCTGGATAAGGACATAGCGAGAAGGATTTGCTTGGGCTGGGCAGCATTCAGCGAACTGCATCGGGTTTTCTATTCGCCGATACCGCAATGCCTGAAGATGATAGTCTTCAGCCAGAGCATTCTACCAGTTATGACCTACGCCGCCGAGACGTGGACACTCACAATAGGGCTAGTCCACAGTAGGGGTGTCTCTGAGGGATAAGATCCGAAACGATGTTATCCGCCAGAAAACAAAAGTGGTCGACATAGCTTGCAGAGTATACTTTTCGAAGTGGCTGGCCACATTTGTAGAATAACTGATGCTCGATGGAGCAAGCGTATTCTGGAGTGGAGACCGCGACTTGGTAAATGTCGGGTAGGACGACCCCCTGCCAGAAGGAGCGACGATCTAAAGAAGGTTGCAGGGATTGACTGGATGCGAAAAGCGCGGGACCGTGTGTTGTGGCGAAATTTGGAAGACGCCTATGTTCAGCAGTGGACTGCTATAGGCTAGATTGATTGATTGACTTTTGAAGTGCCTTTGATTTCGGAAGATTAACTTTTTTTAGTAATTATGAACATGAAAACGAAGGATGAAAACTTTAACATTATATTTAACCTTTTGTTTTACGGTACACCTGTAGTCAGACCAATTTCAGGTAACTTATAAATAACCGAGTTTTGTATAACTCCCCCAAAAGGACTTATCACAGCTAACTCTTATATCTTAACATACGGGGCGTCGCGTATTAGGTAATGTATGGTAGGCTTGTCATGCCTATCTCTCTTATTGAGTTTATTATAGTAAATATAGCTACAATAAAAAAAAATGCTACTTCCCGATATCCGTCACATTAAAATATGTTACATTATTAAAAAATCTCATACTTGTTTGCATTAAATTTCTTTAAAAACGCAAATATCTGAAAAAAATCTTTAGGATGCAATTTCTCAAAACTATGATTTTTAAGATAACGTATATAGGTCTGACACGGCAGTACAGACAGTCTGTTTAACTAATACCAGAGGTATGTAATATATTCAGTGATTAATAATTACAAACGCAGTACTAAGCACGTGCTAGGTGAGTTTGCAGTAATAAGCACTATTACCACAGTATAAATATATGTTTAACCAGTATTGTAGCTCCCTACAAACGGACGAAGCGCAAGCTATACCTACGATTCTCGTTTTCGGCATGCCTTTCAGCAAGCAAGCAGCGTCCGCAGTCGCGATTGTGCCGAGTAGACGAATGGAAGGTGTGTCGTTTTTTAAATAGTAACCGCGCGTGTTTTATTTACTAAAAATATTTAATATGACAACTAGTGTCTATTGTGCTTGTTTTGGTTGCATGAATTCGTCAATAACGCACCCAGATATAACGTTTTTTAGATTACCTGGAAACTCCGAAAGGTAAGGCTATAAATTGATTTTACTTAAGTACTAATTGGTACTATACCACTAGATGACTAAAGTTAAACAAAGTGATTGACACGAGTGAACTAGGTTGTTACATGAAGTAGGTATGTTTGTGTTTAAAACTAGACTTGTGCTTGCTCAGTCAGTGAACGGTGCGATCCAATATAGTACAATATCCAAAAAAAAAGCTAGTTCAGAACTCTAGTACGTGTAGGTAGTACATTTAGTTCCGTTGTCAGTTCGTAGTTATTTAATTGAGAGCAATGATTTAGGTATGTTTCAAGAGTATTCATTTCTTTGTGGATGACCGATGTTACAGTACACTTAGCACCGTATGATACCTCCTGCGGCGCTGGAGATCGTGGGTTCGATTCCCACCCGAGACAAATATTTGTGTGACATATAAATATATAAATGTTTGTCTCAAGAGTCTGGTTGTTTCTATGTATAATATGTATGTTGTGATGCGCGCAGCGGCCACACCCTGGTAAACCGCGTCGGTTCGCGGGCTAAACCTGTTTGAGGGGACTTGTCACCTCGGTGGCAAGCTTAATGCGGATCCCTCCCGCATAGCGCATAAAGTCTGATTCGGCGAGAAAGGTAACCCACCGTAGATATACAAAAGGGTTTGGCGGACTCGGCGATTCAGCAAGACAAGGTGGATGGCCTAGGGCGGCGGTAGAGGGCGTACAGTTACCGTCGGCCAGACACATCATCCGACCTCTCCTCCAGTCGTAGCGGTCTTCCGTTCCACTGGGTTCAGGAGGGGGAAGACGAGTGTGTGCGCCTGCGTTTGCGCGAACGCTTGCGCACCTTCAAATATCCTGCGCACTTGACCGCTTCCGTTAGTATTAATATCCGTGGTCTGATACCCATAACACAAGCAGGTTATTCCTAGCTTACTTTGGGATCAGATAGCGTTGTGTGAAAATGCCCGTGATTATTTATTTATTTATAAAAAAAAATTTACAGCATTTTTGTTACCTTTGATTTTTATTACACGCATAGAGACAAATATGAACTTCCAAAGTTTACCACAACTTGACAATGTACGAAAAGTACTAGTGTACTAGAGACTGACTAGTACTTTCAAATCGAAAAATAGTTTTAATTTTGTAAATCAAAAATTTAACGCAATGATTATAAAGACTAGAATTCCGTGATTCTATCACTGACGAAACATGTGGTGAGCCGATTATTATTGTCTACGCCGTTTTCAAATTTCTACACCCGTCTCACACAATCGTGAGTAGATAACGGGAGCTGCGCGCCACCCCGCGCCGCCAGCCGTTGCGGGGATATTATATTATTACTCACAAAGTATTTTTTTGTTTAAATAAAAAAGGTACATATTTACTCGAAATGAAAGCCGGTTGTCAGTAAAACAACAATCCTTAATACAAATTGAAGGCCTTGTGGGCGGATTGAAAAAATCAACTGCATTAGGCTCACTATCTATTACGCGTACGTAAAACTTAAGGTAAAATGTGGGCGTATACTATGCCTCTGCCTACACCTTCAGGGATAAAGGCGTGACTATATGAATGTATGTATGTACATATTTACAATCGCAATACTAAATAGAAAGTCAAAGTAGACACATATTATTAAAATGCTGTAGGTGGGCAGCCCTATCTCATGCTTACGTACCGCGCGGCTGTAGGCATTTATTTCTAAAATCCGGCCGAGTCAAACTACAGTATACAGTGACTATTACCACAGTATAAATATATATACAGTGCTATTACTGCATGTGATTTTAGTGATACTGTAATGCTCGCAAGCCCAGAAAGTTAATGAAAACGCAGTACTAAGCATTTTATCTAAATAAGATAATAAAATAAGGAAAAAAATATATCAATAGAAAGATCGATTTTTTTTACTATTTTTAAGTTACATTTTAAAAGTTATAGCACCGATATTTCTTCCTTAGATATGACGAAATATGTTTTTCGCGCTTATCTCGAAACCGCTATTTTGCAAGTACTGCGTTTGCAACTTTGCAATAACGAGGGCAGTAATGCGGTTCACAGAATACATCTAGTTACCAAGTTTCAATAGCATAGGCCTTATAGTTTCGGAGAAAAGTAGCTGTGACACACGGACGGACAGACAGACAGACAGACATGACGAATCTATAAGCGTTCCGTTTTTGCCATTTGGCTACGAAACCCTAAAAACGAACCCGGAAACCTCTTGGAAACTGGATCAAAATTTATGAAATAAACATTATCTAGTCTGAAATGAGGGAAATAGTAAAAGAATGTCCAGAAACATTTTAAGATTGAGAATTTCTCACCAGCAGACAGAAATCAAAAATCATTGCGTATAGGTTGAAAATCTGAAAGCATTTCGTGATTCACCATTGTCTTTCTGCCAAAACTTGTATGTGACGGAGTCATCGATTTCAAAATTGTGTAGCACGAGACAAAGAAAGCTCTTTAGAAAGTTATGACGCAATTTTCTAGAATAAACTATATTGGTAACAGTTCGCAACGGTACTTTTCCGTCGCCAAATCTCATAGAAATAATGATAAAATTATCTTTATTTATATGGCCGATAATAGCCGCTTGTATGTCATCATAACTCATGATATACGCCGCGACAGGCTGCTCGTCTCGCGTCAGCAAATGATAAAGGACGATATCATCGTTATCAGCGCTTAACGTGAGCATACGTCACTCCTATTTTAATTACGCCACCGAGAACAGCAGAGTGATAACCTGATAGACGATAAAATCATAAATAAAATAGTACTGTAATGCCAGTGGGTAATACAACAGTCATTTGCAATGTAATCTCATTTCGTATGTATTAGGATCGTTCGCAGACTTATCAGCCGTCGATCAAAGATATTACGTTCCTTTTACAGCTTACTACGGGCGCGGGAATGCCAGACGAAATGTATAATACCTACCCTCGCTATTTTCATTTTACGCTTCATAAATTGCACATTTGGATTGAGAATAATGCGGCGACATTTGCGCGCGATGCGGAATGTCAGATCTATGACCTCAACGACTCGATTCTCCGATATTTGACCCCTAGATATTTCATCGTCATTATAATAAATAATTGAAACTCATTAAAAATCCTTGAACAAGGCCTTGCGTTTTGACTGCTTGCCAGATGCAAAGTGCAATAAAACGGCGAAACACAAGACCGAACTTTGTGGCGACTTTTGGAGCAGGTTTGTGCTTTTTTCCGACGTGTTCAGGTCGTACATAAATATCGTGCTGAACTCCTACAGACTAAAACCACACAATTCCTTGCAACTGTCTACGGCCGGGAGTTCTGCGTAAGCCCTCGGAAGGATCTCCCAAGGTTCCCGCTAGACTTTGGCCACCACCGCGGCATCATAGAAGCCTAGAGGGTTTGGGTAGGTTTATGTTCTGCAACGGGCATCAATGGGCTGAAATGACGATGTTCAGCTTAAATGTATTCAGTTTGTTAAATACCCAGTATGATTGATGGCGTTCGTGATGATCTTATCAATAAGGAAATGTGGCAAGGTTATATGTTCACGAACATCTACATCTGTTACTTTGTCACATTGTTGTTTCCAACCTATCTTTCTAAACTAATGCTCCTCATAATCAGTGATTCAGGAGGTTCTTCGTCCGCTAGTACTTTTATTAATTTTAAGAAATATATTTTATCTACTAAAATCTTATAAAATTATGTCGACTAAAATCTGCTCAAGATCTTAAATAAATTTTAAGATCTTGAGCAGATTTTAGTCGACATCGACATTTCAAAAATGATGTTCGCGCTCCAAAAATTGTATTTGCCGATGTTCAAAATCTGTTTTGTCTGATGCAATTTTGTTTCGGATTACAGAATGATTATTATAATTTCTCCTGTAAAGTTCCCGATGACAGCAGTTGGCTTTGTCCGTTACTGAGAACAAACTACTAGCAAATAGTACGCACTAACTACCGTTACCGAAAGTATCAAAAACACATTGACCAAGTAACAAACACGAAGATATGCAAGTTACAAATAAAGTAGGTAGGTGTACGGAACTTCGGACTCACCGTTCGTGACTAGCTGCTGCAGCCGATTGGGCAGGTCAGCACTGGTGACCTCCACGCCCTGGGCTTGCAAGATGTCGGGCATCGCGTTCCGCCGCCCCGTGCGACCAGTCTCCAGGAATTCCTTTGGTACCTCAGTATTCCCCTCCTGCATTATTGCCATCATTCTCAATACTGAAATTAATGATCGGATACATTAAATTCGAACCCAGCTTAGAGTAACTGGTAATGTAAATAAGTACTACAATTAAAGTTTAAACATAAATTATATCTTTACAATTTACAACATTGATACATTAATGTCAGTGCCATATCCAGCTCTATTATAACTTGTGCGAAGAGTAGACCTCGCGAACAACTAGGATAAAAATATTTCCTGTGAGGAATCATAGGTATTTCCTTTATGTTTTATTTTAGCCAAAAATCGTCAAAATCCGTTCATAAATAACGCGATAATAATCTTCACCCCTTCTTTTGATCTTTTTTTTTTGATAGGGGAGACCTATCAAAAAAAGAAGCTCTCGTTAACAGTTGCATTTTACATCAAAGAACACGTGTGCCAAGTTTGGTGAAAATTGATCAAGAAATGCGTCCTCTAGATCAGAACTGACATACACACAGACATACGGACGAAATCAAAATCGCCAATACTGTTGATTCGGAGACGTATCGTTCGCTTCGCTCACTCGGTCAATAATGTTTACTACTTTGGGTCGATATAGGGCCTCTACTTATATATTGCCCAATGTAAAAAAATCCTGTGATCAATAAATCTAAAAAAAAAATGTATCGTAAGTACTGAGGATGCCTAAGCTAAAATGCCCTGTGAAAGCAGAAAAACAGTAGCTATAGATTACCGCTAACTAAAAGAATATTTTTTTATAGATCCTCCCGGGGGATCAAGTCATTTGAAAAGTCTCACGTGATTGACAATCTCAGATCGCTTGGCAATAGCGTCCAGTGTACGCGATATGGAACAATGACTTGATTCAATCACGTGTGAAATGTCAAGTCACTTGAAAGTTTCGGGACGCATAAGTAGTAGGTACATACTACGGTGAGAAACAAACATTGAAAGAAAATTCTAACTAAAATACTTGACAGTCAGTAGCCAGCGACTAAAATAAACATAGCTCAGCCATTAATATTATATTTATTTTATCGATGAAAGAAGTTTTGCAATTGCCAAAAGGTTGCCCCACAATAATCTACTAGCCGACTAAAATATTCAGTAAGTATATTTGTGAACGTTCCCATATTGACTTAAATTAGATAAAATAACGCGTACCTACCCACTTTATTATGATTTCTCTGACATAAATTAATATTTAAGAAACTTTGCTCACCTCTCGACGTTTCGGCTATATTATTAAGGTAGAGTAGACAAAGACCCGAAAACTATGATAAATTATACAAATCGTGTGGGCTTCATTATGGAACTCAAATGGAAAAATAAAATATAAGAGTTATTAATTTATTAGCAAGCGCAATGAATGACAATAAAACTGCTAGTTTATAATTATCATACCTGATACAATACGGATTGCGGTATTGACTTAGCAATGAAAAACTACGCAAACGAAATTGCTAAACTATGACGTGGGGAGGGAACGATAAGACGTGCTGAACTCTGTCGATGTGTTAAAATATTACTATCTTGTCAGATAAGATAGATAGTTAAGGTGGCCATTGACGCATGTAGCTATGCCACCTACTTTAGAATATGCGCTCTGCAAAGGGTTCTACTCAATATTTACTCGAAAGTTTGTTCCAGTTTTATGCCATTGACAAACTGATAATATTTCGTGTGTGCCCTATGAAATTACTGATGGGATATTTCTGCTGTCTCTCACACAAACATAAGATACTAACCTTAGAAGCTTAGGAAATATCAACTTCAGTAAAACTAATTAAAACAGTCATTACCGGAAGATACTTATTTGGAACTAGCGGACGTCACGCTTTCGCTTCAATAAGTTCCCGTGGGAATACGGTAATAAAGGTAGGTTCCTAGCAGTGGAGGATTTTCTCAAATCGGTTTAGTAGTTTCCCTCTTCATAATGTTAGTATAGACAAATAGAATTGAAGGATGGAGAGCCAGAGGAAGGCCAAAGAAAACATGGGTGGAGTGCGTAAGGACTGATATTAATACGAAAAGAGTAACTGATCAGATGACGAATATCAGGGATGTATGGAAGAAGAAGACAACGACAAGAGTATGATGAGTATAGACAAATAGAACGAGTAAAAGTGAAAACTTGAACACTTTACTCAAATACGCTGATTCATGAGCGAGGATCTGATGCAGGCATCCAGAAAGGCTGGAACTTAGATTGGCTTTGCAGCTTAACAGAACCAAATGAAATTGCTGCCCTATAGCCAAAATTGGGCGAGGCTACCATCGACATTGTACTGCGATAGGCTGATCAGATTGATTAATAATATTGATACAATCAAAGTGAATCATTAGCTTCGAAACACATACTGAATTGCAACTCTGGTTTGACTTGGTGGTGGAATTTAAACGAAATTTCACTACAGTGTACAAATATCTCAAAACTGTGCTATAATTTTTCTATGCCATACGTAAGTAAATACAATTAGCACGAGGGTAAGGCAATAAAAAAACCGACTTAATGGCTTTGCGTGGCTGATACCTAAGTAATCAGTTAGACTACTTCGTGTGTGATAATTTGATGTGAATAGTTTCAACAACCAGACTGACAGAATATTCGCACTAAAATATCTGATAGTTGTTATCTATGTGTGATGTAACTAGCACACATTGGATTGATAACGGCAGCGTGCTGGATAATAATGTTTAATGAACTTAGCATGTAACGGTAAATATGTTTTGCCGAGTGGTTAGGTGAGTATGGGGAGCAAATATAGCTTGAAATACAATATGAGTGCCTTTGAGTATTATGAATTTGTGATACATCAATAAGCTTTACTTCGAACAGAGGTAGTCAAGACGGGAGCTGGACAGAATATGGAATGCCCCAACCTATATTTTGACGTACTCAAAGCAGCTTGGTATGACCCATGCGTTTAGTGGTGATTGGCGCAGACATCTCACAATGGAGATTGACAATAATACTGCAATGATATTAATAAAAAAACACTAGACTTGTGTGACAAACTCGCACGAATTGCATAATATACAGGTAGTTTACGAGTTCTTTTCGTGTTATCAGAATTTTTGGACTTAACACACCTTCACACTATACGTGATCATCAGGTTAGATTGCAACAGTCGTGATCACGAGTTGATTTATGACGTCAACTCGTGACAATGTGGCCGAAACGTGGAGAGAAGAGTGAAATAAGTCTTAAATAGTTTAAGACGCGAAAACAACCCGAAAGCCATAAAGACTTACTTAAAAATTCAGAAACCACGTAGGGTTTGGAGAAAAAATAACTGGAAACGCTGCGCTGTAAGTAGTAAGTAGACCAAAGTGTACAGGAGTCACAGCACAGAGGTAAAGAAAAAGAGAGAACCAGACGCAAGACTTGAATCTACTACAGTAGATTCGTCGAAAATTCTCGAAATACGTGATAGAAAACTTGTCCATCTATGCTGAAGCTAATTTCAACGAAACTCAGATCACTCTCATCGAAAATTAATTTCTCTAAGTAATGACAAAGCCAACTAACATAATTATATCATCATACTAACTCACGATTAAAATTTCTATACACAGTGGAGCCGCCTTTCATAGAACCTTAATTATCATGCAAATCATTAGAGGAGGTACTATTATAATCAACGAAGCAGTGATGTCATGGACCAAGGACTAACAATTATCTTTAATCATTGTCACTACACTTCTATTATTAATGACTTGGTCAATACTACTGCATCAAACAACGTCATTGCAATAAAAATTGATAATTTCATGTTTACGAGCAAAATATTTTATGTTGGATGATCCGTAAAATCACATCTCCCACCTATCGCCTACATATTGCTATACAGTTGTTAATATCTTTTTCGCAGACAACGAACAAAGGCGTAGAAGAAAAAATAATTTTTGTATCCCAATTTTATCACAACGCTTCATTTTCCATATTTATAACGGTCAAACACACATCTCCAACTGGATCCTCAAAACCTAAGGACAGGGCGGGGGCTGCTGACCGTCCTTAGTGAAGCAGGGCCAAGACAACTGCTTGATGTGAAAGTTTCTCGCATGCCACACGACCCAAAGAGCGGAGTAACAACCGAGCAACACCAAAGACGCGGGAAGAACCCGAACCTCCAAAATCGCCACCATGGTAGGGCACCGTGTGGTGTTAATCGGTAAGAGACAGAGTACGGCATAGCATCCATGAGGGATTTCCATAGAAAAAAAGACAGCTTTCCTGGGGCACGGCTCCACATGTTTTCCCGGGTTTGGGCCGCATGATGAGTTTGCCGAGACATGTCACAATAATAGTGACGTGTGCGGAGGATTGCCAGGGGACGAACGACGAGGGGGGGGGGGGGGGGATTTCACGTGGCCTGTGAGGGCGCCGCGAAAATTTTCAAAACTTATAAGGGCGCCGTGGCCTAGGTTGAAAAGAAAAAGGTTGGGAAGGCCTGACCTAGAGGAATCCCAGCGTGACTTGCGAAATGAACATGGTTACCACCTCGGTTTTTCAAGTTTATGTCCAGTTCATGAAGCTGAAAAGTATCGCCAGAATTTTTTTTTTAAATAGCGCGAAGGTTGGCGTGGTTTTACTTTGGGCGACTTTTTATCTCGGATGATCCCTCTAGGCCTGTGGCATCAAAGGGTTAGAGTGCTTATTAGTTTGTTATAGATCTTGGATTCCTCGAGAATATTACACCCCGGGGTGTCCCTCCTACAATCGGTATTTGGTCATTTTTAACTTTTAGTTTCCCCTGACCTTATTACGACGACAATAACAACAAAATTTTGTAGCTTCAGCCTCTTGCCTCGTAACCTCTTTCGGAACCTAAGTTTTAAATGTCTCTAATATGAGGAATACAACGGATGAGTGTCATTTGTTTGTGAGTGTCTTTGCATGTCTGTGTGCATATACGTCGATGCACACAGCATGCAAAGAAATCAAGCACACTGAAGGAACTTCCATTCATGTTTGACGTCAATCACGTCTGACGTGATTGACGGTTGCAGGGCATGGTCGTGTCGGGAGCCCATAAAGCCGGGTCCGCTGCTTATTGTTTTTAAATTCTTTCGCTTTTTTGTCGTATTTCATTGTTTGTAGTAATCGTAAGGTCTGTCAATTGCATTTTGTGGGTGCAATGATTATGGGTAAAAAGCTGTACTGAAGTTTTGCAATAAACATTTATTTATATTTTTTTCTTTTTTTTATATTTCTCGTATATTTTCGGAAAGAAATTCGGAAGCTTACATAGTCCGCGAGCTATATTTTTGAGTATTGATTAACCTTTCGTCTATTTCCAAACAAAAGAGCAGCACAGACCTTATAGCTTAAAGCAGACGGCATAGACTAGACGCATAACGACGGTTTATTGTTGTAGTTGTACCGCAGGATATAGTCAGGGTCGCCGAATTTCCGGGCGTGGAGAAACTATGGTATCAGTTCACACGATCATTCCATTATATTCGGTTTTCAGACATTGAGCCATAGCTAGCAATTATTTTTGAGGTGCAAAGCAAAATCATTGTTGTCGAAGATAGTTTCACTATAGCTTTCTCTACTGCTTCATAAAAAGTTATGGGTTTCATGAGATGGAGATGTTCGTGATCTAGTTGCACTATGCTATGTACTGACGAAGATTTGACGGGGCGCCGTGAAGAATGTTGGGTATACTATCTAATCCCAGAGAGGTGGCTGGGGAAATGGACGAAATGGGCAGCAGAATAGGCGGTTGGATTGTCCACTCGGCATGGCCGGTGTCCCCCACAAGAAAATAATAATAATAATCTGTATCTGCTCAGCTACGACAGATCTTTGCAGTGGTCAGCCATCTGAGGTCCAGCGGCGTTGAAAGTTACTTACTCCAAAAATCATTTACAGTTCACTACGCCAGAAGCGCTTCTATCTCGATAGTGATATGTTTTTAACTTCTTCTTAATAGCATGTAACTTGATTGTTTAAAGATGGAAGACCTTCAGGGGGTTTGCATATAAACTTAGTTATGAAAGCAACATAAAAATCCAATATTGAAATAATTTATCAGAGCTTACTTATTTAGAAATAGGCTTCAGTGTGATATGTGACAGGCTAACTTTTACTTTGAACATATTCTTATGGAATATAAGGAAATTTTCCTCACTTTTGAGGAAAATCTTAAGCAAGTGGAGTCATTTGCATTTCCAAGTTAAAATCATTTCAATCTCAATTACAACTAACTTTTCACCAGCTAGAGCATGACCAATTTTAATGTATCAATGTTTTAACAAATCTCAATTTCAAAATGAATAAATTATAACAACTAAACATGCAACCATATTCATGATTTGAATAAATCCCTATTCATGCAATAAGATAAAGAAAATCAAATGAAGGTGATCGAGTCGAACAAAATAATATTAACTGTCAATAAAGAAATAATAAATACATAAATAAATAATATCAGTAATCATATACCATTTCATCCCAATATTCTTCGGTCGCTGGTAGGTAGACCCCAAGTTGTACTAAGAGATTGTCACTCTACAAACATCATGCACCTCACAGTCCTGTATTGATATAAGTTGGTTGTTAGTATGCATATTCAGGTGCCTACTGTTAAAGCAAACCAATCTGACAGCTAAAATGGTTAGTGCCCTATGAAAATTTAAAAAAAAAGGTATTACATCAAATTGCTGTGGTTATTTTGGATTGAAACAAATGGATCAAACATAATACTGTGGATTACAAGTATAGGTTGATTTAATTGGTACTAAAAATGTTGACCAATGAGTGTTTGGACTGTTTACATGCAAAATTAAATGTTATCTTCATAAAATCTCAGCCTTATGCAATGGCAGATCTTAATGTTAATGACCTATCAATGATCTAATATTTTATATTTTAAATCGTTACGAAAGAAAGAAATTGCAGGTATAATAATCAAGTATGGTAGATACCTAACTACTTTGGTTACTATTCACGGATAGGGACTTCAAGACCATTCTATGAAACATGTGAACAAAGATGCATGTGAGAGACTAACCAGCCGCAAAGTTTAAAAAAAGCCAAACACTAGTGAAAGTTTTCAAGCATTGAATAAAGTGGTCGTTGAAGTGGGAGCCCAATATTTAGATTCTAAGCATACCTGTGCAATTCTTAACGCGACGGTCCCTCCTATGTTTGGACACTCGACCGTTTACGATCTCCGACATTTTATTTAACAACAGACACAATATAAATTAGTACCGAGAATATCGATTTAGACCTCAGCCGTACTCACAATCAACACAATAAAAATGTTCGAGTATCAGTGGAAGATTTTAACTCCCTCGAGATATGAAATTGTGTGGTCAATCAGATAAATCCAATGATCGTTCGTAAAATTTCTATGCTGTTTATTTTTCACAATCTATTTTAGAAAATAAAAGAGAACGTGCACAAAAACCACAATACACCAGCGAATTAGAGAACGAAAATTGTGACAACTGACAACCAAGTAACACTTCCTTGACATTATTGACACAAATGACGTACATTTATTTTTTTATAATTTAATTACATGTTTTTGGGTTGCCTTTTGACTCAGTCTTTATGAATTTATTAAACCCCACCAGAATGGATTTGGTAAATAGGAATTGCGGGATTGACACACCTGCTATCATCGGTGTCATTGTATACTCAGCTCAGACCGACTTAAAAAATGAATTTTAGGGGCCCGATAAATGGAAGGGAGTTAAAATAGTAGCGAAAAATTCTAAATCTATGGTTCTATTCTATTCTATTTTTGGTTATGGCTTTCTGCCGGGGCCGATGCCGGCAACTCCGCCAAAATCAAACGTGTAATGGCTATTGCGTGTGCTTGTGGTTATGCTAATAACCAATTTCGCAGTGACCTGAGTTGAGCTTGACGCGCTGGGATCTTGTTGAGGTTAGTAGAAACACTGCAACAAATATTACCAGACTATTTCCACATGGACACACACAATTAAGTATACTTATATATTATTTACAAGTACCTACATAAATACATTGGGAATTTTCTATTAGTGAGTTAAAAATTATAGGATAGTGATATGAGGCAGTATAAAACTACAGTTTGACTGTATTACGGTTGACAAATGAGATTAAAATCGAATATAGTTTGCGGGAAGAATGTGTTAGTAGGGAGGCAAAGTTAATAGGAAGGGGAATCTTGAGTTTTGTTACTTGGGTATAAAAGTCGGGAGGGGAATTGCGTAAGGGACAATTAAAGAAGATATGGTCCAATGAACCCTCGTCCAGTCCACATTCACATATTGAAGAATCCCTTATATGTATTTTGTGTAGGAACACAGGTGAGCAACAATGTCCAATGAGTAGTCTGCAGACAACTGAAATTACCGGTTTGGGAGACTTTTTAAAATGGTAGAACCAGGGCTTCGGTGATATGTTGGGCTGTATAGAGTGGTAGAATTTGCCTTTCTCCTTGCTTGAATCTGACCAGTAGGCTTGCCACATAGACTGTAGGGTTATCTGAGGGAGGCTCAGGAGGTCGTATCCCTGGCAGACAAAGTGTCTCAAATCTGCGGAGGGTGCTCCTATAAATATTACTATACTCTTTGGTGCTAATACAGCATCTTTGGCGAGGGAATCAGCGAATTCGTTGCCCCTGATACCGCAGTGGCTCGGAATCCAGACCAGTTGTATAGTTTTCTGGTTCTGATGGCTTAAGAGTAGGCTTTTTTTGATGTTCAAAATTAGGGAGCTGTGAAGTTTGGACTTATGGGGGTTTTGTTCCAGAGCTTGCAGACTACTCAAGGAGTCCGTGAAGATAGCTGCTTTGGAAATATTATGGGACTCTATGAATGAGCAGGCCTCGAGTATGGCTACACATTCGCCCGTGAACACCGAAGATTCTTTAGGACACCTGAACTGCATTGCTATCCGAGAATTTTGGAAGTATACTGCAGCGCCAGTATAGCCCTCTCTGGACAGCTTCGATGCGTCAGTAAAGAAGAACTGAAAATCTTTCCAATGTCTGTCTACCAGCGCATTGAAAGTGGGACCTGCTGCCACAGATTTCTTGTCAAGTCCTATGTTAAATATTATTTGAGGTTTGAAGCATAGCACCTCATAGCTATGAGTGAAGAGTGGGAGCCTATCAAATTTTGCAATAGGAGATTCTAAGTTTTGTAGCGACCTAAATGATTGTAGTATTAAGGGAACTTCTTTTTTTTTCCAGTATGTAGAATTCCTGTTACAGAGGAGGTTTAGGGATTCAAGGTTTTGCAAGAGTGGGTGGGCTTTTTGGGAACACAGACGGTTGACGAAGCGGTCCGCTAAGAACCTCCGTCTCAGCGCCAAAGGGGGTTCCGTACACAACACTTGTAATGCATTTATAGGGGATGACTTCATACATCCAGAGATCATCCGGAGGCATGAGGCTTGGATCTTATCTAGCCCGGCCAGTGCCCCTTTATTGCATGGGACCAGTAAGAATGACCCGTAGTCCATTACACTACGAATGAGAGCATTGTAGATCAGTCTCATGGTAAATGGGTGGGCACCCCACCAAACCCCCGCAAGGGCCTTTAACATGGGGGTGATTCGCTCGCACTTCTGTACTTGGTGGCAAAGATGGTGGCGGCCAGTCAGTTTCGAATCCAGGTATACTCCAAGGAACCTTACTTTGGAGGATACAGGGATACTATGCCCCTGGATATGCAGCTGGATACGGGGGATTGTTTTCCTACGAGAAAAAATGACCACTGTACTTTTGGGTGCAGACAGATTCAGTCCATGGTTAAGTAGCCACTCATTTAGTGAGTCCAGGGAGATGGAGAGTGAGTCAGCAGCATCTGTAATGGAGGGATTCGAGACATATAACGCCAAGTCGTCCG
The DNA here is from genome assembly GCA_933228765.1 of Miltochrista miniata. Classification (NCBI taxonomy): domain Eukaryota; kingdom Metazoa; phylum Arthropoda; class Insecta; order Lepidoptera; family Erebidae; genus Miltochrista; species Miltochrista miniata. The sequence goes on from OW121749.1 coordinate 8,027,743, forward strand.
CGTATTGTAAAATATGACAATTGTTGTTGAGGCATGATCCAATGTCAGCTGTATACAGATTATACAGCATGGGACTTAAGACCGAGCCTTGGGGTAGACCTGTCCAAATTTTACGACGCTCGAATTCCTCGCCCTGGACTCTCAAAACCAGGGACCGGGACATGAGCATCTCGCATACGCACTGTATCAACCTCGCCGGTAGTCTCAACTCTTGCAATTTCTGCTTGAGAATAGGGAGGAGGACGCTGTCGTAGGCGGATGAAACGTCGAGGAAAGTTGCCACGACTGACTGGTTGTGTGAGAAGGCAATTCTGACATCAGTTATTAATGTACCCACACTGTCCACAGTGCTAAGGCCCTTTCTGAATCCAAACTGAGACCCTGGGAGCATGCCGCGGGATTCAACAATGAACTCTAGCCGGGTTTTTATTAGGTGTTCCAGGATCTTAGTGAGAACTGAAGAAAGGGCGATTGGCCTGTAGCCATTTGGATCGTCACTGGCTTTTCCGGGTTTCAGGACCGGGATAACTATCTGAGTCTTCCAGGGGTCCGGGATCCAGCCATTGATGAAGCAGTGGTTGATGATGTTCAAAAAGTAGCTCCTCGTCGTAGTGCCTGCATGGGTGAGGAATGAGTATGGGATTCCGTCTATCCCCGGAGCAGAATCCTTAACGTGCTTAAGCACCATATCCAGTTCTCTCATGGAGAATGGGAGGTCAAAGGGGTCCCGTGAGGAAGTCACGGGAATCTGATGGCACTCAGCCCTTGTGGGGACATACGAAGGGGCAATTTTGTTAAAAAATAATTCTGCTATCTCCCGGGTCATTGGAGAGCGTAAAGAAGGGGTGCAGCCCGCTCTGAATTTATTGATGTTTCTCCAGACAACAGAGGGAGGAGTTCTGGGAGCAAGCCCAGAGCAGAATGTGGCCCAGCCTGCACGCTTCTTGCGGCGTAACAACCTTCTAGTTTTGGCTTGTACCCGTTTGTAGTTAAGCAAGTTTTCCACACTCATAGCACGATCGTATTGTTTTTCGGCCACCTTCCTCTCTCTAATGGCACTGGTGCATTCGTGATCCCACCAGGGTGGGGATGGTATTTTGCCTCGGGCAGAGTTTTTAATGGGGAAGTTGGTTTCCGCACAGGAGGTGATAGCATTGGTAAAATTCTCTAGACATTCCTGCACATGGCAGTGACTGCTGTTTTCTGAATTTTGGGAATCTAAATTGGGTAGGGTGGGGATTTTACTATCTAATTGCGCTGCAAATGTGTCCCAATCAGGATTAGTTAAATTAAATTTAAGGAGAGGGGGGGAACTTTTTTCTAAATATGTCTTGTCTGTAAGGTATATCTGGATTGGGTAGTGGTCACTGCCATGTGTCAGGTTTGTAGTTACCCAGCAGGCAGAGGAGGCAATGTCAGTGGTGCAGAATGTGAGGTCCACACAGCTCGTATTTTGGCCAGGGAGGTTTCTTCGGGTAGGGCTACCATCATTAAGGATGCACAGATTGAGATCATCCAGGATCTCAACCAAACCTACTCCAAAGGCATCGCAGCGGTTTGAACCCCACCTGTAGTGATGGCCATTGAAGTCACCCATAACTAACATAGGTCCCTGAATGCTCTGGAAAGTATGTCTGAGGATAGAAAGGAAGTTCTGATGTGGGTGAGCAATATAAATAGAAATGATGGTAATGCCTTCAACCTTCGCAGCAACCATGTTCACACCCTGGTCCGGTGAGGACAAGGACATAGGGAGTAGGGGAACTCTACTATTGATGGCTAGGGCTGTTCCTCCATAGCCATCGGATCTATCTGCTCTGAGGATGTTGTAGTGTGGGATATTAAAACTTAGGTTTGAAGTTAACCATGTCTCTGCAATGGAGCATGCAATGGGATTGTATTTATTGATTAGGTATATGAGGTCGTGTTTTTTATGATACACGCTCCTCACATTCCATTGTAGATAGCTTAGGTGTCGAGCCATTTTTAATTAAGTTTAAAAGAGTGCTAAGTATATTGGCAACGTTGGACGGTGGGTTGTTTGAAGAAATTAAGGGGGATATAATTTGGATTAAGAGTTCTAAAATGGGGATAATGGTCTCAGATAGTTGTGGCTGGGGGTTGTTTATGGCACAGCCATTGGGTTGTGAAGATTGAGGAGAAGAAATGATATTTTGATGAGCAGTTTTATCATAAGAAGGAGGGAGAGGTGCATGTGTTCTTGGTTTTAAGAAGACGGTTTTGCGGTAGGATTGAGTGGTGGTATTTTTAAGAGCATTAGCATAGGAGTTTGTAGGGACTGGGGGTATAGCCTTACTAGCTTCTGCATATGAGACTACTTTCTCAGCCATAGTAGTCTTAATGGCTCTCTGTCTGGTATACTCCGGACACACTTTGCTATTTGCAAAATGGGTGCCAGAGCATAACACACAGAAGGCTTCCTCTTCGGTAATAAAACAACCAAGGGCAGTATGGTCATGTCCACACTTAAAGCACCTGGGATTAGATCTACACAATGATTCAACGTGGCCATATCTGCAACACTTACGGCACTGTATAGTCGGAAATATATATTGTTGAACTGGTAGTGAGGTATAACAGCAGTATATCCTCTGAGGAATGGTTTGACCATCGAAAGTGACCACACAGGTTTCTGTGGGCCTCCATTCTGTGGTACCATCTCGGGTCACTTTACGGTTAATTCGTCTTATTTTTAGTACTTGTCCACAGCCCTGTGGAACAGACATGTATGACTTTGCCTCATCTTCAGACATGTCTGTAGGGACACCTTGAACAACACCCATGCGGGTGGTCTGGTAGGAAGGAATACGGGCATCAAGTTTGTTGGGTATCAACATGGAATGGTTGAGGAAGGTGTTGGCGTCTTGGAAGGAGGCGAACTCCACCGAGACTCGGTTCCGACCAACTTTTTTAACGCCATCTTTAACAATGTTGTTGACATTGAACTTGGACAGTAATAAACCAAAGCTAACAGGGTGGATAGAGGCACCGGAGTTTGATTGGGATTCGATATGCGAAACGTGGACTATAAAGGGGCCCTGGTCCCCGGATGTATATTGGGAACGACCTACTTGGTTCCTCTGCTGCTTGGGAGGACGATTAGAGAGAGTTTCGTCATCAACTCGGCGTTTCCGAGAGGATTCCGAAACACTGCAAGTTATATCTGCAAATTGGGAAAGTTGATTTGTAGCAGGTATAGTCATAGAGGGGAATAAGGGGGGAGAGGAAAAGGTGGGAGTCTCAGGGGTTGTTGGATGGGGAGGGTCGGGAGGCTTTTCTTTATCCATAGTCAATTAAACACATAAAAACAACACAAAACAGAACAATACCTTAACCAGAACAACACACAAGCTTTTGGATGTTAGAAACAAGTCAAGATTTGTCACAATTCACACAGATACACTTAATTTTCCAAAACGATCAAGACACACGAGGTTACCAAACACACGCCGACTTGACAATCCTAAATCTATGGTTAAAATACAGGATGCACGAACATGATCTTTCACAAACTTGTGAAGTGTGAAATGTCAGTGTCAATTCAGTTGAGACGGCATCAGCTGACAATTGACATAACAGCAACTAGGAATTCGTCAGATTGTTACCGAAACATTTATGTAATTCTTGCGAAGAAAACATCTCACCTGAGGTAAATAATAACGTTTTTATGACACTGCAGTGTTCTTGGCAATTTTCTCTGCTTCACTTTCATTGGTGGGACACAATGTGGAAGCCTTGATTAACATTATTTATTGTTTAGATGCTACGAAAAGTAGTGTTAGGTTCCGTCGGGGTGGCTGCGTTAATGCCGGTAGTGGGTGCTGCAACACCGATCAAGGATGCCATCAGTCCCGCTCTACCAGCCAAAGACGAGTCAACAGGCCCTGCTAAACCTCCACCAATGAGGCCATCTGATCTTCCGATTTATGATGCCCCACATGCTGCATATGCTGAGTAAGTACCTATTGTTATTTTGTAAATATACTAACTATCGACAGCCAGACTATTTGCATTATAATGGTTACTTAGGCTACTTAACACTTGTGAGATTGGGCAAATCTTGCATAATGTACAATACATTGAGATATTCCTGTATTTTATAGTGTTAAATAAACTGCAAACATGTAAAAGGAACTTAATATGGCTCTTTTGATGTTCCAAAACTGATGACTTTCTGTGGAGATATCGTGATGTGTAACACAAGTTATGTAAGAAATGAATTTACTAATTCATATTAAATGAATATTCATTTACATGAATTATAAAGTCAAGCCTGATACAGGGAGTTATCAAAACAACACCAAATACAGTAAAAATGTTTGGTGCTCTTCTCATTTCACTCAACTTTTATAATTATTATGCACTTGACCATGTTAATATATAATATCTATACATTTTTAGTTAGGGTTCATTGTCGAAGGTGGAAACAGGGCCCTATTTTTTAGTTATTAATATACATATTACCAGATGATGCTTGCAGCTTCACCCGCGTGATATTTGGTACCTGTTCCCGCTTCCCGTGGGAGCATATTCCCGGGATAAAAAGTAACCATGTTATTCCAGACTATAAGCTATCTCTGTACCAAATTTGAGCCCAATCCGTTAAAACGTGATTGAGTAACAAAAATCGAAACATCTACACAAACTTTCACATTATAATATTAGTAGGATTGGATCTGATGTATGCACATTGTGATATGTTACTGAGACTCGGATGTCCATCTATTTATCACCAGGCTGTATCTCATAAACTGAGATAGACAGATTATGTAGGCCTATTTCTGTTGTTGCTAAAACAAAAAAAAATGGGTGCGGATGACTTTAAATGCGCCTGAATGGCATGAATCTTATTCGGGAAAGTATTTTTTTTATGTATTTGAGTAGTATACATTTTATTAAATTGATACTGTATTTGAAATTTATAATTTTTCAGATTTGTTCAGTCTAAATCACAAGAGAAAAGTCCAGGCTATGTCAAGTCAGCATTATTAACTCCAATCCGAGCAGTGCGTGAGCAAGTGCAAGTTTTGACAGACCACACATCTCACGTTAAACATACTGTACAAGATCACTACCATGATTTTCAGGACAGAACATATTGTAAGTCTATTTGAAATAATGCATGTGTGTGTAAGCTTCTATCTTTTTATCTGGTGAGTTATCTATACTTATAATAAACTAATTAAGATTTTCATGTAGTAGAGGGTCGAAAATCTTGAAAATTATAAATGTAGGGCATTCTATAATCGATACTGAAGCCGAAAATGTAATTTAAAGAAAAATTGTCTGTCTGTATCCTGAATAAGTATCACGCCGAAACTACTGAATCAATTTGAATGATGCTTGGCACAATTTGAGCTTATGATACGAGGAAGGATCTAAGATACTTTTGATCCCGATATTTGCGTGGTTGCTTCGGAAGAGCGAATGAAAGACAAATGGTTTTTCAGTTGTAACTTCTCAATGCGTGTTTCACACTATGAGTCTGATGAAGAAATACCTATCCTTTCATAGACCTTATGTGACGTGAACTAAGTTGCGAGGGTCAGCTGGTATTCTTATATTTGTGAATTTGTTTTTACAGGGATTGTCAGTTATCTAAGAGAGGAGGGAAATAAGGAAGTGAGATATGGAGCTGTGGCAATGGGTGGTCTTACAGGTTTCATATTTGGCTTGCGAGGGGGCATTATTAGGGTAAGGATCATAAACATTTTTGTGTCTTCTAATAGTACTGATATTTGCAAATCATAAGATAGCATTATCCCTACTATCTATATATATAAAAATGTTGTGTGCGTTTGTGTATCTATTAAAAACTCAAAATTTACTGAATCGATTGAGCTCAAAATTGGACACGATATACAATAGGATTCAGAGATGGTTTTAGGCTACTTTATACACTTTTATCATAACAGCAATAAGAATAAAATAGCTTTAAAAGGTGATATTACCAATAGATGGCGTTGGTCGTTGTTTTTTTAATTATATTCTGCCAGCCTTAGAACAAAATTATTATAAACAACCTATTTAGAAGGTACCTACCAGATTGATGTTTTTTAAGAGAAGTTTGATTGCGGCCTCCTTGCATTCAGAATAATAAAAGAGAGTACGCACACCTAATAAAGAGGTCAGATATGTTTTGCATGTTATTTTTGAACATTTTGGACATTCGGAATTTTGGAGTTTTGGACTTTAGACTTTTGGAATTTTGGAGTTTTGGAATAATGGAGTGTTGGAGTGTTGGAGTGTTGGAGTTATGGACTTTTGGACTTTTGGACTTTTAGAATTTGGAGTTTAGGACTTTTAGAATTTTAGACTTTTAGACTTTGGAGTTATGGCCTTTTGGACTTTGGAATTTTGGACTATTGGACTTTTGAACTTTTGGACTTTTGGACTTTTGGACTTTTGGACTTTTGGACTTTTCGAGTTTTGTACTTTTGGACTTTTCGAGTTTTGGGCGTTTGACATTTTGGACTTTTGGAGTTGAAGTTTTAGAGGAGTTTTGGAGTATTGGAGTTTTGGAGTTTTGGAGTTTTGGAGTTTTTGAGTTTTTTAGTTTTGGAGTTTTGGAGTTTTGGAGTTTTGGAGTTTGGAGTTTTGGAGTTTTGGAGTTTTGGAGTTTTGGAGTTTTGGAGTTATGGAGTTTTGGAGTTTTGGAGTTTCGGAGTTTTGTAGTTTTGAAGTTTTGAAGTTTTGGAGTTATGGAGTTTTAGAGTTTTGGAGTTTTGGACTTTTAGAATTTTAGACTTTTAGACTTTGTAGTTTTGGACTTTTGGACTTTGGACTTTTGGACTTTTGGACTATTGAACTTTTGGACTATTTGACTTTTGGAGTTTTTGACTTTGGACTTTTGAACTTTTGAACTTTTGGACTACTAACTCCTATGTATATTTCATGATATTTCTTTCGAAAAATAAGGTCATGAAGAAGTTTCACTTCTTACGTGTGTACAATAGTACACGCACACATTTTTTTTTAAATGTACCCATCATTTAGTTTGTTACTCATTTCTCATAGGTACATAAAACCACCATAAAAAAGTCACAGCGAAGCGTGGCAGGGTACCGCTAGTAATATTATAAATGCGAAAGTAACTCTGCCTGTCTGTTACGTTTTCTCGCCTAAACCGCTGAACCGATTTTGATGAAATTTGGTATAGTGATAGTTTGAGTTCAAGGAAAGAACATAGGCTACTTTTTAACTGACTGCGCAAAAAGAGAGTAATAATTTCACGCGATAATGACTTCTACGCGGACAAAGCCGCCGGGAACAGCTAGTAATCCATAATTATTGCAGTGTAGGTCTGTAATCTAGGTCGCGGCGACCTGCGCCTGTCCATTTCAACACGGCAATAGGCTCACCACCTATTATGTGGGACATAAAACAATAAGGTAAAATGTGGGCGTTAACTATGCCTCTGCCTACCCCTGCGGGGATAAAGGCGAGACTATATTATGTATGTATGTAGGTAAAAACTGTTATTATTCACATTTACCTTGTCCTCATTTCAGCGAGTGATATACGCAGGTGCAGGCACCACAGCATTGGGCCTGGTTTGTTTCCCAGAAGAAACTAAGGATATTTTAAAGAATAATTCTGTGCTCGCCAAACAGTACATTAATATTGCATACAATTTCTTATATGGAGGTAATTTCTTTTCTATTTTTTTTATTCTAACTAGCTAGCATTCAACACTGCCTATTGTAACGTCCTTATTTGTTGGACACTATGGCTGACAAGTTCAGTATGTGTCCAGCAAGAGGGGCATCCTCCAAGTCCTCCAGCCACATTTGTCCGTAATAAACTACTGATTAGATTTACACATGGATTCCACCAATGTTTAAAAAAGCATAAGAGAAGGGTCCTTATTGTGAACATAATTAATGGATTAATTTTTCAAAAAACTGCTTAGGACTGTAATACGGAATACTTTTTAAAGACAACAATGCTTGAGCATAGTTTTATGAAGTGAAACCTATGGCTAAAGCCACACTACAGGGGCCGCGCTTAGTCCTAACAGCCAAGTGGTACTCGGGACTATTCAGGCACATATACTCTGTAAAATATAGCTTGATCTCTGTGACAGTTCTAGAAAAGTAAACAAGAATAGACTTTATATCAACGGTATAAAGCTTTTGTGGTTGAAATGCAGAGTGAGAACACAGAGGTGCAAACTGGAAATAACAACTTTATGCCTTTGAAATAAAAGTCAATTTTGTTCACGTTAATATAACTGTCACTGAGATCAAGCTAAATTTTACAGAGTATAGCTAAGCATGTCACACTCTATGTGAACGCTGTGATAGTATGTAATATATCTGGTCACTAGAATCAAGTTACTAAGCAAGTCTCTAGACTCTACCTGCTAGCTAGGCACTTATAGTATGGCTTTAGCCTAAGCGTTTTTTTGAGCAGTTACTGTAATACAGCTCTTTTCCAAAGGAAAAATGTCAATCACCATATATTGTTGTGTACATTTATAAATACTAATCAAAATTTTTATCAGTGAAGCCCGGAGACCCTCAACTGGAGGTAAAATTCCCTGAATTGTCTTTCCCCAAAGACTTTTCGGAGTTTGTCGACTTGACGGTTTCTATGGCATCTTCGGTCAAGCAGGCAGTCATGCCGCCACCAGTTAAAGAGGAAACTATCCCGCCAGAAAAGAAAGAATAGGTAGAGAGTAAGGCATTTATTATGCATGGTGGCTGGTGTTTTTTTATTTGACGCTTTGGTTTTTTTTTTCTGAATGTTGCCTGGTTAAAAGTATGAACCTTTATATGGTGCCAAGCAAGTATACTATCTTCACGCCAAATCCCTTGCGGGGTAGGCAGAAAGAACTGAGCGCCACACGGCACGGTCCATACACAGCTCACTTGCTTCTTCAACTTTCATTGCAAGTATTGTTGCGAAATATCGGATTCCTGCATGCCAGTGTTACTTCTTTTATATCTGTATCCAATGATGAAGATGTACGCAAGCATGGGCGTACTATTCAGGTGTTGGAGAGATCAGCCGCTCCCTATACGTTAACCCAAGCCCATAATATTTTTTAAATATATTTTCTATTCAGCACTTAATGGTCGCAAGTAGTTGTCTTACTTCTTAGTAATAATTTTATCAAAGCGAATGTTTGTGAAGAGTGTAAAAAACTCTCCGCTGTCCGTCTGTCTGTCATCAGGCTGTATCTCATTTCTATTTCTGTTGCTGCTATAAAAACAAATTCTATTATCAAAAATAATTAAAGGGGACTCGTAAACAATAACCCTGATTTTTACTGGTTTTTTGGTGCGAAATCCTCTAGAGTCAGACTCGACTGGCTTTATAAGATCTGGGTCCGTGACATCTATAGAAGTCTGAACAATTAACTTGAAAGCTTTGTTTTAATATGGAACTGTGCAAATAGGTAAAAATCACTGCAAAACTGCTTTATATGAAGTCATTATATCTAGTTCAGAGTGGCAAGTGCGAGTTTCGGCGTGCGCCTGTCGACATTCACGGGTGAGCGCGTTATCGCCGATTTGTATGGAAATGAGACAAGTTCCCGCGTTTACAGCTAGGTGGCGGGGTCTCGATTCCATACAAATTGGCGCGCCGTGAATGTCGACAGGCTCACGCAAAAACTCGCACAACACTCATAGCGCTTAGTACACTAGACCTGACATAGGTAGGTATAATGCCCGCCTTCCACTGCGAGCGAGTCGGACCCATTACGGACTCCGCTATACTCGTAACGACGATTTTCATACAGGTCCTTCCACCAAAGCGGACATAACATATATCGAAAATCATCGTTACGAGTATAGCGGAGTCTGTAAAATGGTAAAGGGTCCGACTCGCTCGCAGTGGAAGGCTGGCATAATAAATATGGCTTACGCTATGTGCTACTAATTTTATGATATTTTTTTAACGATTGACTAACACTATCTTGACCACACCTTTCCTTGTGATTTTGTCGCCTTGTTGATTAAACTAACTTTATATTTTGCAGGAAATGTGAAAGCAGACGAAGCAGAAAGTGTACCAGGTTAGTTCATTACCACGACCACGTCAAATCCAAAGACTTCTATATAAACTGAGGTAGACGCGCCGTACTCTAACGAACGAGATTTCAAAAGCAATCCTCAAATACACACATTAATAAGACTACACTCACTTATAAATATTTTTTACGTAATTGTCACCACGCACAATAGCAATATACGAATAGAAAAAGAGTAAAAGAGAAGGCGTATGGACTCCGATTGCAAGTCGAGCACCTACTTTCGAAGTTTTGACTCACAACAGTGCGAGCAACGCTGCTAATTAGCTCAGTTTATAGGTTTCAAAAATCGGTGCGTAGGGCATGTCTACCTCAGTTTATATAGAAGTCTTTGGTCAAATCACGATAACATTTTTTCCCTTACGTGTGGAAATCTTCATGGGTGCATTACCGGGTTCTACTGGCTAAACCCATACGGTGCCGTTCCATCTGCCTACGGCTGGTAGCGCCTGGACGGAATACTCCAGGGCTCCCGACACAGTCGCTATTAGACAGATACTTACACTATTATACTTAGAAGCATTTTCGAGAACACTTTAACCTAGAACACACGGCCGTCGGCAGTTATAGGACACTTCTGTGTGGTTTAAGTTGGTAGGAGTCCGGCATAGCATCTATGAGAACTTCCACCTTAGATCAAGAATAACAACACCAGTTAAAGAGGAAACTAGCCCACCAGAAAAGAAAGAATAGGTAGAGAGTAAGGCATTTATTATGCATGGTGGCTGGTGTCTTTTTTTGGTGGCTGGTGTTGTTATTCTTGATCTAAGACTTCCACACATAAAAAACAAGATATATTTGCAAGGATTTTTCCCCGGGCTGTTCGTACCTTGTTATGGACTCAGGAAAAGGTCACGCCGATGCACACACACAGGGAAAGAAAACACTCACACTAAAGCTACTTTCATTCACATTTCAAGAGTTGTAGTCGCCTGACCATCTCTAGAGCTTATTATTTTGCAGGCAAAATCTTGATGTGTGAGTGTGCGTGCTTTTTTTGCACATGTGTGCATGAGGTATGTGTACACTTGAGACTTGTCAAGTCACATTGATCGTCTCTGTGACGCAAACATGAAAATTTTAAGCAGCAGACGCGGCTGTAGGGTGCATAAATTATTATTATAACATTTGGCAAGGACTGAAATTGCAGCTCATATTTAGAATGAAATTTCAGCCTCAAAGGATTAGCTGGGATACAGGAATAGATTAGTCTGGAATTACGTAGTTTACTTTTTATCTCCGGAATAAGTTGTCATTGGATGTAGGAACTGAAGGTTTCTGATTTAAATAACTTTTCTCTATTTTTGTTCCAGGACAGTGATTGCAGATGTCGAGAAATCGTTTTTATGAAATATTTATTTATTACTTGCTAGATTATGTAATTGCAGAAATCGACATTAATGTAATAAAAATGAAATAAAGAAAAAGATATTTGTATCATGTTTTTATTATTACATCACCTAAATACATAAGTATACCTACAATACAACTTTTCCGATGTTCGCATAGATAGTGATATTTGCGAAAATTTATCACGATGTATACTCAAGCAAATATCATTTCTTCTCGTCTTTTCTTGGTAACTACAGTTCCCGGTTTATGCTGTGCTTCTGGATGATTCATGAGTTCAGGTGGGCATGTTGAAACAGAGCTTGCAAGTAACACTTGCTTCAGATCATAGAATAAGCCGGAATCCTCTTTAGTTACAAATGATATAGCTTTACCAGTCTTGCCAGCACGACCCGTACGACCTATACGATGTGTGTAGTCTTCTATAGATTTTGCCATATCATAGTTTATTACAATACTAACATCTTTGATATCAATACCACGACCAGCAACATCTGTTGCCACCAAGATATCCTTTGAACCATTTTTAAGGCTTGCCAGTGCAAAGTCTCGCTGCTCCTGCCCTTTACCACCGTGCAAAGTGCATGCGTTGAATCCAAGCTTCTCCAAGCCTTTAGCCAACACATCTGCACCTTTCTTTTGATTTACGAAAATAATAATTGGTGGTTCAACTCCACGTTGCAATATCTCTGTGAGTTTTCTGCGCTTTTCATTCTCACCAATCATGTGGACCACTTGTTCAGTTCGGTCAACTGGTTTACCTACTGATCCAATGTACACAATGGCAGGTCTTCGTAAGTAAGTCCTCGCTAGACGTTCAACTGCCGGTGGCATTGTAGCCGTAAACATCACAGTTTGTCTGTACTTCTTCTTTGAATTGTAATTGGCTAACAAAACAGAGGCATCCTCTGCAGCATCAGAGTCAGGTTTGACGTTTGAAACTGGCATATATTCCAAAATTTTCTGTACATCAGGTTCAAAACCCATGTCAATCATACGATCGGCCTCATCAAGCACCACATAGGTGCAGCGTTGGAGTACTAAGTACCTATTTTCCAACACATCAATAAGACGACCTGGCGTAGCAATTACAATTTCGCAACCTAACCTCAATTTAAACCCTTGTTCCTCTCTTGACAGGCCACCTACGACCACCACAGATGTGATACCCAATGGAATCCCAAATTTATTAGTTTCCTCTTCTATTTGCTGAGCCAATTCACGAGTTGGTGCTAATATAATAGCATATGGGCCTTGGTCTATATCTTCCATACGTACACTCTTGGGTAGTGACTGTATCCAAGTCAGTAAAGGAATAAGAAACGCCAAAGTTTTACCTGAACCAGTTTCAGCTACTCCTATAATGTCCCTATTTTGTAAACCTATGGGTATGGCTTGTCTTTGAATAGGTGTTGGGCTCTTATATCCAACTTTGTTGATGATATCCATGATATCAGTATGGAAGCCAGCTTCCTTCCATGATCGAATGGGGTTAGCAATCTTTCCACCCTTTAAAGTGATGTTATAATCTTCTCTAAAGATTCGCCAATCTCTCTCTGTCATTTCATCTTGGTCTTTCTCAGACCAATGGCGATCATCCCACTTTTGCTTGTCTTCCTTCTTTTTAACTTTTCTTAATCTTGATTTTTCTTGTTCTTTTTCTAGTTCTGTTCGTCGTTTCTCTAATAAGTTACCATAAAACTTACTGTAATCTTTCTTCTGAGATTTGATGTCTATTCCAGCTATATGACCACGACCAAAGAACTGTACTTGATGCCTCTCTTTGTACAGAGTATTGTAATCACTGGAAGTATCTTCTGATGCATCCCAATCAAAAACAAATTTTCTATCATTCAGCCTCCTCACTCTACGCTTTTTCTTAACAATACCTAGGTAGCGAGCCTTAATAGCTTCTTCTTCACGTTCTTTATCTTTAGTTTTGGAGCTCTCATCATTTTTGTCTTTCTTTTCTTCACGTCGCTCATTTTGAGCCTTTCTTTCTTCATATTTTCTTTCCCTTTCCTCTCTTCTCTCTCTTTCTCTGTCTTCTTTATATTTTTTTTCTTCTTCTTTCTTAGAGGTAGAAGGGACTGTAAGATCTATTGTTGTAATGTTAGGTCTGTCAGTATTGGCTCTTATTGCTTCCACTTGTTTTTGACGTCTTTCCAATGCCAAAGCAGCCCTTTGTTCTTTAGTTAAGAAAACAGGCTTACTCCGAGCTTCTTCTTCAGCTTTCTTCTTAGCGAGTAATTCTTCGAGAGACAAAGGTTCCCTCTTAACAGGCTTCATTTCCTCATCCTTAGGGTCTTGTGAATCCTCATCAATCTTCATATCCTCATCTTTTCTACCCTTTTTATCTTTATCGTCGTATTTTCTATCTTTCTCTTTACCTTCTCGTTTTTTTGGGCTTCTAGAGCGACCGCGTTCTTTACGAGGAGGACTTTTAAGCAGTTCACGATCCTTTTTTGGAGGACTGCGAGATCTTTCATTCCTCGACGGACTCCGCGGTTTCTCAATCTCTTTTCTGGGGCTTCGTGATCGTTCCCTCCGCTTAAGCTTATCACGATAAAAGTCACGCTCTTCGTGACGATCTTTTTCTCGTCGTTCCCTTGAACGGGAACGTCTACGTTCGGGACTTCTGTCTCGCGCCATTAATTATAATTACGTATATAAACCGCAAAATAAAAATATTTTGATTTTACACTGGTTAAAAAACAGTAACGCATTGGCATTACAGTAAAATACACAATTCGTCACTTTTAATAATTTTCAAGATGAAGCATTTGACATTGACAGTCACAGGACAAACAAGATATTGCAAACTGTCAAAAGTTAAAACATTTGGCATGAATACCAACCTTTAGTGCTAAAAAAACTAGAATTGCGATACTTCCGGCGCGTCCTTATTTTGACACTATTTCAGCTACGTGACACGCTGACGACGCCGTCGCCCGCGCCGGTCTGTACAGGGCGTCCCATGGCTATGTCACATGGAGAGAAATTATCTTGAATATTGTAGACTAGCGGACGTCACGCGGTTTCACCCGCGTAGTTCCCGTTCCCGTGGGAATACGGCAATAAAATATAGCCTATGTTACCCGCAAAGAGTGTAGCTTCCCAACAGTGAAAGAATTTTTCAAATCGGACCAGTAGTTCCGGAGCCTATTCGTTACAAACAAACAAACAAACAAACAAACAAACAAAAAAACAAATCTTTCCTCTTTATAATTTTAGTATAGATATACATGGAACATTTTACTGAAAGAAGACATTATTTTAATTTCACGAACAATTTAAACTGCGTTCATAGATTTTTAAATAATTACATGGTTTAGCCGGGAATCGAACCCGCTACACGAAAAAAATAATTATCCAGTAGCTTTATCATACCGATCGAAAGACTTCATCATAAGGATTATTTCTTGCTAAATAAATAGTGTCAGAAATAAAAAGAAGACTATGAATTTTACTATTTGATATTAAATTTTGTTGCTACGACGATGTCGTCGGCAAACTGAAGGTATAAGATTGGTATAGTTACCGTTTATATTCACGCCCCATTCATCCCAGTTCAGCGACGTAAGGACGTTCTCAAGCGCAAAAGTGAAGAGTTTCGGGGATTATACCTGTCTTACACCTCTACGCAGTGCTATAGGATTTAATCTTCTTATCCGCCAACTGGATGGATGGTTATGGTAGCAATATCGTAGCAATATCGTCCAAGCATCTAAACACCTCGATATATCGCCAATCAACACGGCACCGCTGCAGAGCGTCCAGTACTAAGGTTTCAATCGAGTCGAAGGCTTTCTCGTAGTCCATAAAAG
Organism: Miltochrista miniata; assembly: GCA_933228765.1. Classification (NCBI taxonomy): domain Eukaryota; kingdom Metazoa; phylum Arthropoda; class Insecta; order Lepidoptera; family Erebidae; genus Miltochrista; species Miltochrista miniata. Next base: position 8,042,980 of record OW121749.1, read on the forward strand.
CCATACACAGCAGCTGATTGTACTCGATTGTCTTCTGTACAGTCTGCCGAACAGTATGGATGTGCATGTGGTCCACGGCACTGAAGCCTTTTCGAAACCCGGCTTGCTCCTTTGGCTTGAATTCGTCGAGTTTTCCAGCGAGGCTGTTTGTGACTACTCTCGAGAACAACTTGCACATGGCTCAGGAGTAAGATGGGTCTGTAGTTCTTTAGTAAGGTCTTATCTCCCTTTTTGAAGAATAGAACCACCGCACTCCCGCTCCACGCCTTGGGTGTTTGGCCCTGCTGGAAGCCGTAATTAAATATGCTCTTCAGCTCTCTGAGGACTGGAGTTCCAACCATTTTTAAGAAAGTCAGCCGTAATTACGTCATTTCCAGAGGATTTGTTGCGTTTGAGTTGCTCGACTGCTCGTCGCCGCGTCGATTTCCAGCAGATCGAAACGATTTTAAAGTTCTAATTGAACACTTTTGGATCCCATGGCCATTTGGAGAGCAGTAGATCACATTCGGCGCGGAAGTCTGAATTTAGAAATCCTCGGACATGTGGGTGATCCTTGCCGGGATTAAACCTGTTAATCACAGAAATATCTCTAAATATGCACTTCCTGTTCGTTAAGACGAAGTCCTTTCGTTCCTTGTGACCTTGTCAGGGCTTCATCAAAAAAAGAAGAGTCCCTGGGACTATAGGAAGATGCTAAGCATGTGGCCCCGTTCGTTTCCGGGTCCCACTCCAAAAGATTTTCGTTCCGCCACATTCTTGTACTCCCACTTTGACATTGAAGTCCCGCATAATAACGTTGTAGTGAGCTTTGGCAGTGCCGTGTAGTGCTTTCGCTATGTCCGTGTACACTGCATCAAGTAGGTACGTAATCCGAGCTTTTCGAAGTCGGGACCTTCAGGCCGGGAGCCGAGACGCTACCACCTTCCAAAACGCTGCTAGCGAGGTCCTTTTTCACCAGAAAAACCGACACCGCCCTCAGAAAAGGTCCTTCCATCGCTCTCTCGAAAGTAAACAGGTCGCCCGACGCAAGGATTATCGTATCCTGTCCTTTTCTTCTTACTTCGAATTCGATCTCGATTGGCAGTCTTCTGGTGTAACCGCTGATCGGCAACTATCAAGAATAAGGGAGAGGCTCCAGTGAACTTGGACTGAGTCTGGCATTGGGTATTCCATCAAAATTATGCTCCTGTGGTGTGCTGGAGGAGCTTTGCTGATGGGTATCCAGATATCTGTCCAACAGCAGTATTAGGGCTGTGTCAGCCAGCAGCTGCTCTGATTAGAAGCCCATAAATAATGCAGATTTGTGTATCTTGGTTATTGCCCACCCTGTTTCAGTTAGACGACGAACGTAACGTAGGATCGGCAGCACTAGGTCATAGCGCTTTGTGTTACAATCGTCCAATATGACTTCATATGATACTATATCTAATTGAATACGTAAGCCGTACGCTTGTTTGCCACCTTAGTAGTAGTGAAAGTCCATAAATTAGAGAAGCACGTCAGTACTGCCTCCGTGGCGCAGTCGGTAGTGATACCGCCTGCGGCGCTGGAGGTCGTGGGTTCGATTCCCACCGGCGACAAATATTTGTGTGACCCATAAATGTTTGTTTCAAGAGTCTGGGTGTTTCTATGTATAATATGTATGTATTTAAAAGTATATAAGTATTAATATCCGTGGTCTGATACCCATAACACAAGCAGGTTATTCCTAGCTTACTTTGGGATCAGATAGCGTTGTGTGAAATGTCCGTGAATATTTATATTTTATATTTATAGTAATTGACGGTATACAATTTGTAGGAACTGGTTGTAAAATTGCATTTCGGAACCCGAGGCTAATTGAAGCACGCCGGTAGGTCGGGAAGCAGGCTTCTTGGTTCACAGTTAAGTTGAAGTTGAAGGCCATATGGGCGGCTTGAAATATTTCAACAGCAGGTGAGCATAACTGCGCCTTAGCCTGTTCACTTCAAGTCTTGAACACGGCAACTGGCTCACCACCTCCACCTATTACTGGAATAAAATTAATGGTGAATTGTGAGAGCAAAATATGTCTGCCTGTCCCTTCGCTTATCATATATCGCGAGGATAAAGGCGTGACTGTATGTAGGTATGAATGTAAAATATTGTGCAATCGCGTGTCGCGTCTCACAGTGTATACATGGGTTTCATATATAAAATGTACGTGTGTCTCACGTAATAATCGTCTACTTTTGAAGCATGCAATCTGTCATGCTCATTCATAAACAGATTATAAAGGCGTTCGGCTCATTTTTCGTGCCAGTTAAATTCAAAACTTCGTCTAGTTTCAATTTATAGCTGCTTGTTGTATAATTTCGTGTACCGAATTTTTATAAATTATTTAATCAACTTAGAGCATCGAGCGAGTTTTAAGTTTGCTGTACTCACTGATCTGTATTATTCGTAGACGTATGTAACTTCTCTCTGTCTACGGTATTATTACTGTACCTACTTAAAAAAATATAGAACCAACTTTTTCAACTTCAACTTGTCATTTCAGTGTCTGTCAAAACTGAAAGAAAGAAGTGTTGTGTTGTTTAATTGTTTTGTTGTAGTTTCACTTCAGTAGTTTTAAGTTTGTTGCCTAAGTTGAAAGTAAAGTGAACTATTGAGGAAATTTTTCAATGGAAACATCAACTAAAGTGAAGGTGTGTTTAGCCTCTGCGGCTGTGTTTGCGGCTGGAACGATTACTTACGTTTATTTTAAAAATAAACGTGCCCTACGAGATGCAACCGCAATCTTTGATTATTTGAACATTGAAATTGTTAAATCTGAAGACTCTTGTGATCGAGTTGTTGGTGAACTAAGAAGGTACTGAATGTTAAAATCTGAACTTATTCAACTTAATACTTCCATAATTATTCGATGTGTTTTAAACTATGACTAAAAACAATTAACAAAAAATATTTTTTTCATACGATTTGAGCAGTTCTCTTGAGTATGAAGACAGTTCCATAATTAATTTACCATTCTTAATCATTTTATCATGATACTAAAAGTAATGTCTGTTGTTTTCAGTGATACAATTGAACAGCTGTTTTTACTTTTTGAAATGCTAATTTAAAAAATATGCATCCAAAAAAGCAGAAGTTTTCTTCCAATAGGTTCTATTAGTAGAACTAACAGTTGAACCTCTCTGAACGGAGATTTAAAACTAACAATAATTTATAATTTGCAGACGATGTGTTCAATACAGTGCACTTGGTTTTGACTGTGAATGGGTGACAGAACACAATGGAAAGAGAAGACCCGTAGCGTTTATTCAACTGTCGTCCCATGATGGCTATTGTGGTTTGTTCAAATTGAATACCATGAAGACTGTACCTTCATCTTTAAAAGTAAGTAATGACTGATATATTGATAGACGACGGCAGAGGAAAGTCGTACCATATGCAACCCTTCTACTATATGGTACAATTTTCCTCTGCCATCGATTTTTCGGAGTGGGGGTTTCTTCTACCCCCTTCTTAAAAGGAAAACTTGGTGTAGTTTTATTTTCTGAGATAAAACATCGATTTTGTTTCGAAGGGCCTGAGGATGGTTGAGGAGGGGCCTCCTATCCCCCTTCTTTTATAAGTAATAGTTGCTGACTAGTATTTTTGCGATATTATATTTTCAGAAATTTGAATTCTCAGGAAATCCTAATTTTATGGGATTAAATTAATAAAAAAATAAAAAAACACATGATTATCCTTGGCAGGGATTCCCCCTTTTCATAGGGGTTACAAAAATAAGCAAACTGATTCAGAGGGATTCCTGTATCAATTTTGACTTTGCAATATCTTCAGCACTACGGGTAGAGCAGCCTCATCACCCTTGCGCTACAAGTCACAGGCAAATATCTCTATGAAACATATTATTTTAAAGAAGAAAGCCCCTCTGGCTGTTCTGAAAATATTCTCTGCAATAAGCAACTTTTGCTATGGCTCGACCTTGCTCTCACCACTTATTACAGGGGCAAACAACTATAATTTGAAATGTGGCCAGTATGCCTCAGCCTAACCATTCAAAAGGCGTGACTATATGCAACGGGATAAAGGTGTGAGTGAATATTATTTTATGCAAGGAAGGTCCCTACAAAGGAATATCGTAGTTGTAGCTCGCCCTGTAGTCTCTTTCTATAGGAATCTTTCGTAATGCAATCATCTTACATATCTAATTCACTGAATGCCTCTGTGGCGCGGTCGGTAGTGTTCTTTCGGGTTGGGTTAATAATAGAAATATATCTGTTATTAACCCAATCAAATATGTGTTAACCGTAACCAGAATACCCAGAATAATAATGTAACAGAATTAATAGGTTAACAGAAACAACATGTTACCGTTTTGTATACAGTAACCGTAACCGAATTGATAAAGGTTATTTTGCTTGTTGCACTCTACTCGTAGGTAGGTAGGTACCTAGATGCCGGTCGGCGTCTCCTTTGTTCTTCGCTCGCCAAAGCGATTCCTTTCACGCACACATACATAGGTACAAATAGAAAGAATCAAATGTATTTTACGAATTTTAGGATGCACCACTGTTTGTTTATGTTTAACTGAGTCGCGTGTTCCAGTGTTACTGCCGTGTGACGTCGATCATGCCGATTCATGTCTTATTGTGTGCAGTGTCAGTTTATTTTACGCGCCACATGAAAACAACGGTGCAGCGACCGTTCTTTTCATGTTGGATATGGTATAAGGGGTTTTTTGGTATGCTGAGTACGAATTTCGGGTTAATTTTGCAATCCAATATGGCCGCCACGCCACCGTTGTAAAATTTTATGTTGGATATCGTATAAGGGGTTTTTGGGTATGCTGAGTACGAATTTTGGGTTAATTTTGAAATCCAATATGGCCGCCGCGCCACTGTAGTTAAATTTCATGTTGGATATCGTATAAGGGGTTTTCGAGTATGGTGAGTACGAATTTCGGGTTAAATTTGCAACCCAATATGGCCGCCACGCCACCGTTGTAAAATTTCATGTTGGATATCGTATAAGGGGTTTTTGGGTATACTGAGTACGAATTTGGGATTAATTTTGCAATCCAATGTGGCCGCCGCACCACTGTTCTAAAATTTAAGGTTGGATATCGTATAAGGGGTTTTTGGGTATGCTGAGTACGAATTTCGGGTTAATTTTGCAATCCAATATGGCCGCCGCGCCACTGTAGTAAAATTTTATGTTGGATATCGTATAAGTGGTTTTTGGGTATGGTGAGTACGAATTTCGGGTTACTCTTTCAATCCAATATACCGCCACGCCACCGTTGTAAAATTTCATGTTGGATATCGTATAAGGGGTTTTTGGGTATGCTGAGTACGAATTTCGGGTTAATTTTGCAATCCAATATGGCCGCCACGCCACCGTTGTAAAATTTTATGTTGGATATCGTATAAGGGGTTTTTGGGTATGCTGAGTACGAATTTTGGGTTAATCTTGAAATCCAATATGGCCGCCGCGCCACTGTAGTTAAATTTCATGTTGGATATCGTATAAGGGGTTTTTGGGTATGGTGAGTACGAATTTCGGGTTAAATTTGCAACCCAATATGGCCACCACGCCACCGTTGTAAAATTTCATGTTGGATATCGTATAAGGGGTTTTTGGGTATACTGAGTACGAATTTGGGATTAATTTTGCCATCCAATGTGGCCGCCGCACCACTGTTCTAAAATTTAAGGTTGGATATCGTATAAGGGGTTTTTGGGTATGCTGAGTACGAATTTCGGGTTAATTTTGCAATCCAATATGGCCGCCGCGCCACTGTAGTAAAATTTTATGTTGGATATCGTATAAGTGGTTTTTGGGTATGGTGAGTACGAATTTCGGGTTACTCTTTCAATCCAATATACCGCCACGCCACCGTTGTAAAATTTCATGTTGGATATCGTATAAGGGGTTTTTGGGTATGGTGAGTACGAATTTCGGGTTACTCTTGCAATCCAATATGGCCGCCACGCTACCGTTGTAAAATTTTATGTTGGATATCGTATAAGGGGTTTTTGGGTATGCTGAGTACAAATTTCGGGTTAATTTTGCAATCCAATATGGCCGCCGCGCCACTATAGTAAAATTTCATGTTGGATATCGTATAAGGGGTTTTTGGGTATGCTGAGTACGAATTTTGGGTTAATTTTGAAATCCAATATGGCCGCCGCGCCACTGTAGTTAAATTTCATGTTGGATATCGTATAAGGGGTTTTTGGGTATGGTGAGTACGAATTTCGGGTTAAATTTGCAACCCAATATGGCCGCCACGCCACCGTTGTAAAATTTCATGTTGGATATCGTATAAGGGGTTTTTGGGTATACTGAGTACGAATTTGGAATTTGGAAAAAAAACCTTATACGATATCCAACATGAAATTTAACTACAGTGGCGCGGCGGCCATATTGGATTGCAAAATAAGCCCGAAATTTGTACTCAGCATACCAAAAAACCCCTCATACTATTTTCGACATGAAATTTTACAACGGTGGCGCGGTGGCCATATTGGATAGCAATATTAGCCCGAAATTTGTACTCAGCATACCAAAATACCCCCTATACGATATCCAACATGAAATTTTATAACCATGGCGTGGCGGCCATCTTGGATTGCAAAATTAACCCGAAATTCGTACTCAGCATACCCAAAAACCCCTTATACGATATCCAACATGAAATTTCACAGCGGTGGCGCGGCGGCCATATTGGATTGCAAAATTAACCCTAAATTCGTACTCAGCATACCAAAAGACCCCTTATACGATATCCAACATGAAATTTTATAACAGTGGCGCGGCGGCCATATTGGATTACAAAATTAACCCAAAATTCGAACTCAGCATACCCAAAAACCTCTTATACGATATCCAACATAAAATTTTACATCGGTTCCGCGGCGGCCATATTGGATTGCAAAATGAACCCAAAATTCGTACTCAGCATACCAAAAAACCCCTTATACGATATCCAACATGAAATTTTACAACGGCGCGGCGCGGCAGCCATATTGGATTGCAAAATTAACCTGAAATTCGTACTAAACAACTAGGTACTAACATATCAAAAAGCTTTAGAAAAATATCCAACAAGACATTAGGTATATAACTGCGAAACGGGGGCCATTTTGTAATCGCTTTATAATAAAAAAATGTGTCCGTGTACATACGTAAGAAGTGAAACTTCTTCATGACCTTATTGAAATTACTTTTAGTCCAAAAGTCTAAAAGTCCAAAAGTCCTGAAGGCCAAAAGTCCAAAAGTCCAAAGTTCAAAAGTCCAAAAGTACTAAAGTCCAAAAGTCCAAAAGTTCAAAATCCAAAAGTCCTAAGGTCGGCTGTGTCATTAACCTGTATCGTATCGTAACTAAAAACCCAGGTTAACATTGTATGTGATAACAGTTTCAATAGATTAACCGTTTCAAAGGGTTATCTAAACACATCATTCACTTTTAAACCTTATTGATAAATTAACCGATATAAAGTGTTAACCGTATCGATATGTAACCCTTATAAAAGGTTACCGATTCAATCTGTAACCGTTTATTTCGGTTAATCTTTTAAATGGGTTTTCCGTTCACTGGCGGTCGGTAGTGATTCCGCCTGCGGCGCTGGAGGTCGTGGGTTCGATTCCCACCGGAAACAAATATTTGTGTGACCCATAAATGTTTGTCTCAAGAGTCTGAGTGTGTCTATGTATACCATGTATGAATTTATAAAATTTTAAAAGTATTAATATCCGTGGTCTGATACCCATAACACTAGCAGGTTATTCCTAGCTTACTTTGGGATCAGATAGCGTTGTGTGAAATGTCTGTGAATATTTAGTATTTATTATTATTATTTATTACTGATAGAAAGAGAGGTAACCTGCAGGTAGACGGTCAGCGTTGCACTCTGTTATTTGCTCTTCATTTATTGTATTCATCGAAGAATCTCAATTTATTTATAGTCCTACAAAGAATATAAATGATTCTCGCAATGCCATACGGCTTTTTTGTGTTTTTTTTTTTACGTAATGAAAATCCTCAGAGGATGTTATGCCGGACTCTTACCGACTAAAAAAACCTCACGTAACGCCTAACAGCCTGTGATTGGGAGTCCCGGGTAAGCCCTCGGAAGGATGTCCCGGGACTCACAACAGTGCTACCCCCGTCTATTGGGATGTTTCGGGTGTGATCCCGCTTCTAAGGGGGGGCGTGCGTGAGTTGCTCACGTCACGCTGCCGTCATGATGCCATACGGCTTAAATACGTAGACGTAAATTTACTCATGTTTATTATATCACTAGCTGTTGCCCGCGATTTCGTATGCGTGAAAATTATGTTATAATGCCAATTTGATTGCTCTCTGCTTAGCCCCTAGGATATGTAGCGTGATAATATATAGCCTATTTGAAGACCCTACCCCTAGTTAATATTTGTGCAAAATTTGAATCAAATCTATTGGGTAATTTTTTTGAGATCCTTCCGGACAAAGAAAAGCAAACAGACGAAAAAATTCTAACTATATTTTTGACTTCGGTATCTAATGTTGATATTAGATACCGAATATCAACATTCTCGCCCAGCGAGAACTATTTTTAAATATGTTCAATGTACAGTTTTGATTTTTCTATCATTTTAGTAATGTATATAGATATTTATTATTATTATTTATTTATTTAGAAACAACGATATATGAGGCAAAAGATATTTCAACAGTAAACTTTGATCGAGAATCGGCGCCTTTTCTTTGTGACCGAGTGCTAGTCTTATCACCTGTATTTAAAAATTCACGTAACCCTGGCTTCCGCCACGTAATCCTTGCATTTATCAAGTTAATACCGATGCCCAACAATTTGTTTATGTTGGATATCGATCGATAGATTAATCGTAATTACATCAATAAATGCGAACTAAAACATGGACACGTCAGACAGAAGTCGTATCTGCCTATCACCAATTATGATTCAAATAATCAATCGAATCAGCCGGAAATAATTTAAATTGAATTCTACTGCTGGAGATAGGCATCTACATCCCGTTCGCGCTCAGTTTGCCGCTGGCGGAGGCTGGTGTAGAGGTGTAGTAAGAGAGGCGACCGGCAAACAGCGCGAACGGGTAGTACCAATTTCATTTTGTGAAAGTGTATCGGCTTTCACATAATGATACTACCCAGATGGACCAACGACCTGAAAAAGGTCGCAGGGAGTGACTGGATGCGGAAAGCGTAGGACCGTGTATTGTGGCGAAGTTTTGGGAGAGACCTCCGCCCAGCAGTGGACTGTCATAGGCTGCGGCTTCGATAGACTTGATAGTGTCGATAACGGCTTACTACCTAGCAGAGTAGACCATAGACATGCCTGACTGCCATAACTAACCTATTCAGCTAAATGATTTATCAGTTCTGTCGGGGAAAGGTCAGAGGGTCCAACGTAATTTGCTTAGCGACCTTTAAGCCAGCGTCCTTAGTAGAAAATGGATCAACGGATCAGCTTTCTGAGAGAATTGGCCAACCTAGTGATGTCTTGTCATTAATGACTAAAATATTCCAGGATCTGCTAGAAGACGAAACGGTCTACAAAGTGGGCGTGGCACCAGCAGATGATAGCCAAAACCTATTCCATGACTACGCCATTGCTACGAAATCTACATTGGACCTGAGGCACTTGGCGGAGCAGTGCGGACATGAGCCCAGCGGACTGGCCTCTCTAGCTAAAACATTCCTTGGAGCTGTGATGGACAAAAGTTGGAAGGTAAGGGTTATTTGCACTCATACTTATAGAACTCGGGACATCACGCGAAATACATCTACTTACATTACAAGGGTTATTTGGATTCACATCTTTAACAAAGATTCACGGATTCACCACTTATTAATTCAATTAATCAAATTCTATGGCAGTCCACTGCTGGACGTAAGCCTCTCCCAAATTACGATACAATACATGGTCCTGCTCCTTCCGTATCCAGTCAGTCCCTGCGACCTTTTTAGGTCGTCGGTGCATCTGGCGGGGGTTGTCCTATCCCACGTGTACCAAGTCGCGGTCTCCATTCCAGAACTCGTTTGCTCCATCGACTTATTTATTACATGGAACAAAGTACAAATGGGTAAAAGAAGGTGTATGGTATAATTCTGCCTAAATTCTCGGGGATAAAAACGTGACTACACTTAGTCTTGATTCGACCAAAATCGGAGCAAGGCTATACTAGGGAATAGCTCGTAGGTACTAAACTTATACTAAAAGTAAAGTGAAAGTGAAGTCACTATCAACAACTAACAAGCACAACATAACTATGGTAACCCATGTCCCATACCGAAGTACTTACTCTATCCTGTAGGGTTACCATAGTTACGTTATGCTATTAGTTGTTGGTAAAACAGAAAGTCAAGTCTTTACTTTTAGAAGAGGTTTATGTTATTCTGCAGTATAGTCTTACTCCAACTTTGGTCGAATCCAGCCTCAGTAGAATATGCAACAAAGAGTATGAAATCTTAAAATAACTACATTATGTTTATTCCCTGTACAAATAAATATATGTACAATTGAATTTCTGTTAATATATTAAAGTGTTATCATCCTTCCGGCTAAAATTGCTCATCAATCACGCCACGTCACAGAGACGGCGTTAAATTATATTAGAACTCTTTTTCCTAGTAGATTGAAGATCGGTAGTTTTTTTTGATCAAAATGAAATAATTGTATTTTTCCTCCTTCCTCAATTTGTTTAATTTTTTTTTGTGATAGGTGAAGCCGTGAGACACCGCTGGTATTTTATATTTTCTTTTTTTCCGAAGCTAATGTGAAATTTTGAAAATCCTCAACCCGATTGTAGCTTTAAACGAGGAAATACCTTGTAACTGAAACTGTTTGTACCTACTTACTATTTACGGGAAAGTTTTACATTTACGCAATAATTATTACGTGACAAATCTATAACACGTTTTCTTTTATGACGCCACCGTTTTTCATCGGCAATGATCCAACTTGTTCAATCTTTGAAATGAGATCAACCATCGAATCCATTTTAAAAGAGATAATTCTAAAAAAATATATCTCTTTAAAATTGTAAATAGAGCAAAAAAAATAACCCGCTCAGTTTCTTGCCAGTTCTTCTCAGGTGGGTCGCGTTGTGAACTGGTGGTAGAGTTTTGTTTTATATTCTGGACGTTTTACAAGCGCATCTGTATAATGACTAAGTGAAATAAATAAAATTTTGATTGATTTGATTTGATTGATTGACGAATGTTAATATTGGGTTATTGGGATATCAAACGCCTTCATATTATCAGCTTGTGTGCAATAAAATTGCAATTGCATTACGCTCGAGAAATGAGATCAGCAATCTGCAACTGCAGTGTATGACGTTTGACGTCACTGGATGGATTCCCCTTTTCCATTGTACAACGTTTTGTTGGCTCTCCGATTGTTATTTTTAGTTTCCTGTATTCCAACTGGTTCAGTTGGCAAATACAAATGCATAGCTTATATCATGAGAATTTGTCGTATGTTCAGTTAAAATAATACACGCTTTCGCAATGTACTGTTTTTATTTTTGGAGTTCAGTTCATTGAACTAGGTAAAAGTGGAATTTGAATATGTAACACTTCGATCAACAAGATGTAACATCTTTGTTTAACGTAGTTTGATAGATATACTCTTCGATGATAGATATACTCTACTCTTGTAGGTATATCGTATATCGTTGATCGAAGGATATACTAGATATATAGATATCTATATAGCTACATATTATCTGACTATATTAATACTATACAGTTGTTTTCTAACAAACTTGAGGTAAACGATTGGGTTCTAAATCTTAAGTATTTTTTACTGTATTGATTTCGTCAATGATTACCTCCTACTACTACTACTACTTACAGGTTATTTAGGGTAAATGTATAAATAACTAGCAGACGCAGCGTGATTCGCTCTTCCGACAACCCTTTTGTCTATTGACGAGGTCACGGATTATACCTATACTAGTAAAATATAATAAGGACACACATAAGTACATTGATACCGCCGACCTGCTCTGCGATGGTTGTTGATGGCTTGTTTTTTTAAGAAACAGCTATTGTAACACGTTACTGAGTCGAGCGGCGAATGGAGCATCACACGATCAAACTTGTCTGATAATAATCGCCTTGTTGTATCAGATTCGTTGCAGCAACTGGGAAGCCGAGGAACTAACGAATAGACAAGCGCAGTACGCAGCAACAGACGCCCACGCCGCTATCAGGATCTACGTGATCCTGTTGGGGCTGCTCAAGAGGAAGCACACGTGGCTGCCGTGGCTCGGCAACTGGGACGCCGACCAGTTCTGCAGGACGTACGTCGATAGGAAATATAAGACGAGGCATAAAGGAAATGGTAATAAAGCCAAGTGAGTAGTTGTTGAATATTCTGTTACGTTTTAGGTCCTGCTTCTTTAGACAAGTGGCACAAGCGTAAATCGCAAACGAAAGGAATAGAATAGGCCGACCAATCACATCCAAGCTCGTCGCCGGCGTACGACGTGCGCGCTGCGGCGGGATCATGAGCTTGGGTGTCATTCGATATTTTCTATCCTTTCGTGTGCGATTTACGCTTGTGCCACTTGTCTAAGGGGGCTGTAGAGTGTAGATGCCCCTGTATACGCTTTTTTTAAGTGTGGAAAATCCGTCATGGCATGGATGCGCTATGCCGGACTCTTACCGACTAAAAATCACTACTGGCTACGGTTGGGAGCCCTGGTTATGCAGGTTATCCCCAGGATTCCCAAATGTCCTTGTCTACCACTGCGGCTTTACCTAGGGAGCTCTTTATACCCTAAGAAATTCAGGGCTAATCGTATCATAAGGCTGAGCGCACATTGGTGACAAGACTGTCTCTAGACTAGACAGATTTCCACTTCAGTAAATCTATGAAACTGCGAACGTCATACAGACTAAACTATTCTAAGGTGGGCACTCACGTCAGGTTAATCGGCAGCCGATTTTTAGGTCGATAACGGATCTAATTAAGTCGGACCAGTCTAATTTTGGATGTATGGCAAGACTCAGCAAGAGTCCGTATTAAGTTTAACGCGACCTCAGCCTCGCTAGACGAATCAAGTAGGTAGCAATACACATAGCCCGGGGCATCCCCGACGAATCACGCATGACGTAAGCACAAAGAAAATTGTATTTCCTCAACATTTTCATTCTGAAATGCCACGGTACCTACCAAGTTTATCGAAGCTGTTATTGATAAACATTGCGTAGTATTGACTACAAATGTAACTAGAATAGGTGACGCATACGTTCCTAGTTCATTCCTATGGTATGCGTTGTTTATAGAGAAAGAGTATCTTTGCTTATCGTGAGGGGTTAGATTTTCTTGTGTAATCGGAGATATGAATTACTAGCGGACGTCACGCGGTTTCACCCGCGTAGTTCCCGTTCCCGTGGGAATACGGGAATAAAATATAGCCTATGTTCACCGCAAAGAGTGTAGCTTTCCAACAGTGAAAGAATTTTTCAAATCGGTCCAGTAGTTCCGGAGCCTATTCGTTACAAACAAAAATCAAATCTTTCCTCTTTAAAATATTAGTATATGAATTATTACATTGTATAGGAATATAATTATGACTCTACTAGCTGATGCCCGCAGCTTCGCCCGCGTAAAATTTGTTCCCGCGGGAAGTTATTCCCGGGATAAAAGGTAGCCTATGTGTTATTCCAGACTATAATGTATCTCTGTACCAAATTTCAGCCCGATCCGTTCAGCGGTTTGAGCGTGAAAGAGTAACAAACATCCACACTCACAAACTTTCGCATTTATAATATTAGTAAGATTGGCTATCAATGAAATTACGGTGGCCACACGTCTGTATTTCGTACTAATAATAAAAAGAAGATATGTTTGTAGGTACTTAATCTATAAACTCTACTTCTCTAGGAGAACCCGATTTAAAAAAAATCTTATAAAAGCCAAGTGTTTCAAAAGTAACGTAGGTTATGCAGATGCTACTTTCCAAGGGAGCGGAACAATAATAAATAATGTCGGAAAAATATGGCACCCAAACATTATCGTTGTACGAAAAGCAGCTTACTAATAAATAAATAAAATAAATAAATATTCACGGACATTTTACACAACGCTATCTGATCCCACAGTAAGCTAGGAATAATCTGCTTGTGTTATGGGTATCGGACCACGAATATTAATACTTAATATACTTTTTTAAATACAAACTTATCATACATAGAGACACCCAGACCCTAGAGACAAACATTAATGGGTCACACAATTTTTTGTCTCCGGTGGGAATCGAACCCACGACCTCGTGATCCGCAGTCGCACATTTCGACCTCTAGACCAACGAGGCAGTCAAATAACCTGTGTACTTACATGTTCAACATTATGTACTAGCTAGGGCGTTAAGGGCATCCATGACTCATACTATTATTGCTTCCAACAGCTGCAATTTGTTTACGAGTTTATTTAAAGTTAATAAACCTACCTACACATATGCAGTACAAATAGAAATAGTTACTACAAAACATAAATTAAAGAAGAAGATAGAAGTTCATTATGTTCATCTAGATGCGGTAAAGTGCATCTTGTACGTAATTAAAATACGGAAATTATACAATAATGTATGTTCCAGGACGAAGGATGCCAAGTCGGCTAAAGGTGGCATGCTTACAAGCAAGAGGTACCCGAACGCGCTCCGCAGCAAGCCTCTGTACCACAACTGCTTCCTGCAAGCGCCCGACGGAGAATTACTGTGCACCTGCGACAATAAGAAGGCTTTATGGTATGTAATATATGATACTCCCGACTTCGACCGCGTGAAATTTGGTTCTCGCTTCCCATGGGAACATATTCCCGGGTTAATAAGTAGCCTACTAGTTATTTCAAACTATAATATATCGCTGTATTACCTGTTGTCAATTTCAGATAGATCCGACCAGCCTTTAGAGCAGTGGTTCCCAAACTTATTTTGTCTACTGCCCACTTTGAGAATAATTTTTTTTAGCGCCCCCATTTTTTTACCTATTTAAAAAGCACTATAACTTCAAATTAAATTAATTAATTATTGTGACCTATATATGTGATGTTGTGTAAAAAAAAATGTATATTATGTATATTAACAGAGAATTCTAAACGAAACTTTTACTATAACCCGCAACTTGAAACCTGAGCGCAGTAGGTAACATACAACGGCGCTTAGGTCTCAAGTTAACTCTTACGGGCTCCACCTGCCAATAAGAATGATTATTGAAACGCAACTTTATAGTATTAAAACAGATTAAAAATATAACTAAAATAATCAATCCTTATATAAAAACTAATGTGAAGGGTGAATCTGATGCTGTTTAATAAGTTTGTTGATATCAGGTTCCAATTTACTCAAGAACAGTCGCAAGTCGCCACGTTCGGTAACAAGCAAACGATTTCTCTTTTTAGTAAGCAGTGTTGTCACAGCACTAAATCCACGTTCACACAAATATGACGATGGGAATGCTGTCAAGAATCGTTGAACGATTGACCACAATCCAGGGTACAATTGAGGGATCGGTTTTTAAAGCCAAAATTCTTGGTAACCATTTTTGAACTTGATTTTTATTTCCTCGTTTGTTATCAATTCTATAAGTTCTTTTTCCAGCTGAGGTGACATTGCTGTGTTGACATTTGAAAACGGATCCAACACCCAGTCTGGTATTTCCAAGTTCAAAATGTCCTGGTATCGTTCGGTGAAGTCAATGTGGAGGTTTTCCAAATGTTGGCAGTAGGCAAACAATTCGTCGTTACTGCATGATACTGATAAATTTGGAAAATTGTGAAACTCACGTCTGCCCAGATTCTTTTTGTGTAGAAGCAGTTTGGCTGCGAAAGCAGCAACGACGTTTTTTGTTTTAATTAAATTTAGTTTATCGCCTTGCAGTTGGAGATTCATGTCGTTGAACAATTTATACAGGTCTGTCATGTAAGCTATATCATTCTTTGATGTTATGAGCTTGTCGTGCAATTCTGTATCTTTAGTTTCCAAGAACTCTATAACAGAGTCAAACAGGTTGTAAAATCGAGTCAGGCAATTGCCTCTTGATAGCCAACGAACTTCAGTATGAAACAACAAACGGTTGAAATCCTCGTCATTAGTAACACAAAGCTGATGAAATAATCTATCATTCAAAGAGCTGTTGCGGATTTTATTGACTGCTTTGATGACATATTGCAGTGATTGAAATAGTTTTTCACTTAAGTTTCTAGCAACTAAATGTTGTCTATGAATAACGCAATGTACACACCAAGGACATCTGTAATTTAATTTTTTAAGTACGCTATGAAGCTTTTAGGGCACCCTGTCATAGCCGGAGCGCCATCCGTAGCAACTGAAATAATATTTTTCAAAGGAATCTCTTTCTCATCGCAAAACTTTTCCAATGTATTGAATATGGTTTCACCTTTTGTCTCTAAATTTCTAGCAAATAATAGTTCTTCACATATTTTCTCATCTTTAATAAACCTCACGTAAGACAACAACAATGTTTCATTAGTTGGTAAAGTGGACTCATCGAGCTGAATTGAGAATTGACTTGTCCTCAGGTGATCGCACAATGATTCTTCAATGTTTTCAGCCATTTCATCAATTCGTCTTTGCACAGAATTATTACTCAAAGGAATTTTCCGGATAATATCTGCGGCCGGTTTATGAAGCACAGTAGTTATTACTTCATTTATTGCTGGCAATATTAACTCTTCTCCGATGTTATGTGGTTTGCCTTTTTGAGCAATTAACAAAGAGATATTGTACGAACCTCGAAGTCCGTCGTCATCTTGCTTAGCAGCCGCCGAAAATAGTTTTACTACACTTGGCTGAGTATTATGCTTCTTCTCTAGGTCTTGAAAATATGCTACATTCTTGTCTTTCTTATCTGGATGCATTTTATTCAAATGATCTTGCAGCCTTGAAGGCTTCATTGCTTCATTCGAAAATGTTTTTAGACATAGAAGACACAAAGGCGACGATCGGTTTGTGGGATTTTCAATAAATCCGAATTTAATATATTCCGCAGAGTATTGCCGTCTCTTCTTTTTTACGTCCGACATTGTTTTGCTTTGAGAAATACGTTCAACTTCGCGAGTAGAGGAGGCGTAAGTACTGCTCATCTATTGCGCGCGAGACCACAAATGAAAATAAAATAAATATTACATTGTTAATATAGAAATGCTTAAGCAGCACGCACCGACAGGAATAAAACAAACATGCATAAACTCGTTTATCTCATTCGACGCTCAATCGTACTCAACAAGTCCGAACAATCATTCAATGAACCAGCCGACTGATACAGGAATGCACAATTCGGGTTATTTAACAAAAACTTGTTAAAACATGATAGACTTGAGCAGCACGCACCGACAGGAATAAAACAAACATGCATAAACTCGTTTATCTCATTCGACGCTCAATCGTACTCAACAAATCCGAACAAGCATTCAATGAACCAGCCGACTGATACAGGAATGCACAATTCGGGTTATTTAACAAAAACTTGTTAAAACATGATACTAATAACTATTATTTTTTTCTATATTAAATAAAATAGGACAGATATATGAACTACGCGAAGAGAAATATAGAACCGAGTTTGAGCAATCTTTTAATTCATATTAGTTGATGTTCACAAGTTGTTGTTGAGAGTCGAGAGCTCTTTTAGTTGTTGTTTAAGAGGCCTCTTAGCTAAATAAAGTTACAAATCACCCACCGCCCGCCCGCCTCTACACAACGCCCCCATTTTCTTCTGGGTCTCTTACCGCCCCCCTTGAGACCTGCAGCGCCCACAAGGGGGCGTTATCGCCCACTTTGGGAAAGACTGCTTTAGAGCGTAATTAAGTAAAAACAACTTCGCAAACTTTCTCATTTAAAAAATTAGTTGTATTTTTACTTTGTGCTATGTATAAATTAGGTATAATATATGTACAAAGTTACAGACCAGCTGAATAATGCCGTTTCACCTGTGACACACTTTGAATCCTAAACTATGAACATTTTAAGATTATTTTTGAAAAGCAATTAGTATGCTAACTGATCATAAATTTTAAAGAAGACGCAGGTTCGAATCCTGCTCGAAACCAATTCTTTTTCCATATTTAAAATTTATGTACATTTTTTCACACACTATTTCTGTAATGCATTAGATTACCATTTGAATGGAAGTGTGACTTCTTCTTCGTGTCAATGGGTACAATTAAAATTTTAAAATAGCTAGATCAGCCCAAAACTCGGCAAGATTGACTGCTCGTTCCGTCGATTGGTTCAGATCCGCAATTGTGCAGGTGTAGGGGCACAGCGAACACGGCAGTAGGTGGTCCATCCACTGCAGAAGTGCACCACAGCCCCCGCCCCTGATTTGACGATGAGATTTGCCCCAGTGTGACTGATTTGTGATCATTCAATTATTACTGCTCCATTCCTTGTAGTGAAGGATCACGTTACTATTCATGCAATGTGCTCATTTACTGTCAAATAGTAGAGATCAATATATTAAACCGCATTAGTCTGGAAATAGCGCGTTCCAACTAAAATTCCCTTTCCTCAAACAACTGTCTCATATTTTGTTAAACGACGACTATACATAACATGATATCGACACATTATCATTCCAATGTTAATTCAGCTTTCAACACAACTCTTCATTTTAAAGCATTAAGTACGCTCTCCTACTCGTTTCGACCTCTCTTCGATGTACATAACGCCTACGTACGGTATGGGGTTCATCAATGGGGGTCTTATAAGGTTTTTACAGTAGCTCCGGTGTTGCAAGCATCCATATCGTTCGTTTCGCATCGTTTACTTGTCTGCCACCTTAGTGATATAAAGCAATATATTCTGCGTACCCAAGAATTATAATTGGCAAAGATGTCATCATATAAACTTATAACTGTGTCACCGAGAAGAGTAGATAGGAGAATAGGCTTAATTTCTTGCTTGAACTTGTGATGAGCAATTCGTGTCGCCCTTAGGTACGTAGCGAAGGGTCTAGCAGAGGTAGTGGTGGAGGAGCCTCTGACGGTCCGCCTGCGCTTCGAGCCCGCCGGGCGCTCCGTGGGCGACGTGGGCCGCTACTACCAGCTGCTCAAGGAGAACAAGTGCGTGGTCTGTGGGACCACCAACTCATACATCCGCAAGAACGTCGTGCCTAGAGAGTATAGGAAGTATTTTCCAGGTATGTTTCGAAGAAATGTGTCATTTTGAAGGTTGCCTACCCAGACAAATTTAATTAATTAATTTTTATATATTTCAATTAAGTCTGAATAGAAATCGAGAATGAAAAGAACATTATTTGATCCATCTTTGAATAAGACAATAAAGTGTGAGTTTTACACATAGAAGTGAAACTTCATAAAATCAATTTTTTTGCCACGTAAAATCCTAAAGACTTTGCTGAAAAAGTACAGTATCAAACGAATGTTATATATGTTCCAGAGATCATGAAAGACCACTCGTCCCACGACGTAGTGCTGCTGTGCTGGCAGTGCCACCAGGCGAGCAACATGCGCGACCAGGCCGTGCGCGAGCGGCTCGCCGCGCTGTGCTCGGCGCCGCTCGTGGCCACCGCCGACAACACCAAGTACACTGAGGACGCCGCCTGCAAGTGAGTGCTCTGGTAGCTGTGCTCTAGGAGTGACCTTACTGCAGCGCAGCGCCACCAGGCGAGCAACATGCGCGACCAGGCCGTGCGCGAGCGGCTCGCCGCACTGTGCTCGGCGCCGCTCGTGGCCACCGCCGACAACACCAAGTACACTGAGGACGCCGCCTGCAAGTGAGTGCTCTGGTAGCTGTGCTCTAGGAGTGACCTTACTGCAGCGCAGCGCCACCAGGCGAGCAACATGCGCGACCAGGCCGTGCGCGAGCGGCTCGCCGCACTGTGCTCGGCGCCGCTCGTGGCCACCGCCGACAACACCAAGTACACTGAGGACGCCGCCTGCAAGTGAGTGCTCTGGTAGCTGTGCTCTAGGAGTGACCTTACTGCAGCGCAGCGCCACCAGGCGAGCAACATGCGCGACCAGGCCGTGCGCGAGCGGCTCGCCGCACTGTGCTCGGCGCCGCTCGTGGCCACCGCCGACAACACCAAGTACACTGAGGACGCCGCCTGCAAGTGAGTGCTCTGGTAGCTGTGCTCTAGGAGTGACCTTACTGCAGCGCAGCGCCACCAGGCGAGCAACATGCGCGACCAGGCCGTGCGCGAGCGGCTCGCCGCACTGTGCTCGGCGCCGCTCGTGGCCACCGCCGACAACACCAAGTACACTGAGGACGCCGCCTGCAAGTGAGTCTGGGAGACACCTTAGGGCAGCCGTACACGGACTGCTTCAAGCAGTTGAGACCGACTGTTTGAAGCCGCGACCGAACGGTGAACTAGTCATTCATTTGCTGCCGTACACACAACTGCTAGAGCGGTTTGAATTTTTCTTCATCACTTCTTAGTTTCATAATCAAATGATGGAATTGGCCGTGTTTTTATCTTAATTCCAAAATTGAATGAATCCAAAATTTTCTCTTTTGACGTCGCCGTCGTCGTCTCCGCTTGAGCAGAAGCAGCATTTGCAGTGCTTCCTCGTCAGATTCCATGTACGGCCGCTCTTACTGCTGAGTCTGCACTCTACTTTATACGATTAAAATAAAACAGCATTTTTTTTCTGCCTAATCACAGTGCACATAACGAGGCGTCCTGGCCCTATATCTAGGGTTAAAGATCCAGGTTAAGGGGTCTGCAGGTTTAAGGTTCAGAGCCCTTTATGTACATAATTATGTTTCAAAAACATAATAGGTGTTTATAGTTGAAAACCCAAATATCAGTACAGTAATTGCTGCTAACTGCATTTTTTTGTTAAGTAACTGTTTTTTTCGACAAAATGTTTTTCGAAGAAATGTCGTTTCGACGAAATGTCTTTCGCAATGTCATTCGGTGAAGCCCATTCCACAAGTCAACCAATAACACACAATGCGTTTACAGGAAGATCCGCTCAGCAGCCCGTGCCCTCCACTACCAGACGCGTCGCCACGACCTGCCCGAGAAACGCCGCAAGGAGTTAGAAGATGTGGTGCTGCAGTACTTCCCTCAGCACGACGAGGTTACGGAGGAACTGCTAGAGGAAGCCTGCAATCTCCAAGTCACGTGAGTATACACGAACCACCTTTTTGACATCCTTTTTGTCGAATTACCGCCATATTTTAAAAATAATATGTTATAACGCCAAGATTTTGAGCTCTTTACGCGATCTGTTACACGAACGACTTTCCGAATCTTTGTTTTGCCGAACTACCGCCACATCCTAAAAAAAGGTAATATTGCCAAGAACTAAGTAAGCTCTTTACTAGATCGAATATGCAAGGCGGCATTGATAGGATTTTAACATAACTGGCTAAATCTCCAATAAAAGCAATGGGACTTTACTAGAGGTTACTTATAGAGTTTGTCGAGAAATGAATTGCACTATATCACTTTCCAACACTAGTGCACGTTGTCGAACTTTTATCGAACCACCATAAATTGCACATAAGCACTCAAAAACACACTTATTAAAAAAAATGTGCAACGGAGTAGTGTCCGCTTCTCTTCAATTTCCCGCCAAAACTCGCATGAGCGGCCTTTTAGCAAAAACTTTTTTTTTTTTTCAGTTCCGAGAACTCCGACTACGAGTCGCACGGCCTGAAGGTGGTGGAGTACTTCCTGTCGCGCGAGGGCCTGCTGCGCCTCGAGGAGGTGTGGCGCGAGCACTTCCTGCAGGTCATGGCGCCTCGGTACATGCCCGACCTGTGGTCCATAAAGCACAATGAGGAGAGGTGGGTCCTTATTTTACGTGTTAGTTGTTTTCATTCCTGGGTGAGACTAGCGAAATTTAGAAAATCTTTTAATGCTATTTTGTCTCTTTTTAATTAAGAATAAAGGAATGTTTCCTTTTAGTAATAAAGCTACCCCAAGGATTTAAGATGATTGCCCTCCAGTGCAATATTTTTTTTCCATTGTGTATAACTTCGTTTTTCAGTTGTCTAAACCTTATTGCTTAAGCTTGTATTAGCTTAGCTCAATTTAAACTAGACAACATTGGATGAAAATATTTCAGTTCACAATGAAAATATTTAATTTTACCCTTCACAAATCTTTTAGTGACTTTATTTCCTCATTTTTCAGGTTACGAGTAAAATGGCAAGAGGGGCGATTGACCGAAGATGACTTAAAATCCATCGGATTGACAACAATATAATATGAAATATAATTTTGTAAATAAGTAAATAAAATAAATACTTATATCATTTTTATTACTGACTATTTTTCATTTTCATTCTCTTCTAAATAGGTATTAGGTACTAAATAGTGACCGTGGCTCTGCCCGCGTTGAATTCTGTTCCGTGAATAGAAATTAGAAAGTAACGTATGTCCAGATATCCAGATCTTATCTGTGCCTATAACAAATTGAGAGGGCCGCTCATACAAAAGCACGCCCCTATGACGGCAGCGTGACGTGAGGAACACACGCACGCCCCCCTTAGAAGCGGGATCACACCCAAAACCCCCCAAATACGCGGGATAGCACCTGTACCACCCCCTGGGCGAGGCCGCAATGGCGGCCGTAGGTCTGTTGGGAATCCTGGGACATCCTTCCGAGGGCTTACCCGGGGCTCCCAACCATAGGCTGTTGGGCGTTACGTAAGGGTTTTTTAGTCGGTAGGAGTCCGGCATAACATCCATGAGGATTTTCCCTCACGTAAAAAAAAAGACCCATAGGGCAACGCAACAGGGATAAAATATGACTTGCTGACTGATTATATCGAAGAAGTCACGTGAGTATAAAACTATTATATTTATACTATAACCCGTGAGTGTTAGGTACATAAGAAATATTTCTTCAATAAATATTTTCATATCCAAATAAATCCCAGAGAAAATTGCTACGGGTACCAGGCCATAAAAATGCACACTGTCTGTCAAAATGACGGTATTTTGAGAAGCAAGATTCTTTGGCGCGAATTGGAAGGAATCGTATCGCGTCGTTTTGTAAATTCGCAAAATTAGTGTAATTTCGAGTGTTTTGTGTGTATTAATGGTGGATTTTTAAACATAAACGTTCGACAACGTGCACTAGTGTTGGGAAGTGATAAAACGCAGTGAATCGCAACTTTGCAGTTTCCGACAAAAAATCCAAAGGAACTTTCAGAAATGTATCCACCGCTTTTCTGAAGGAAGACTGACTTCGACTTAGGGCTGTACTTGACTTTGACTGGACTTAGAGGACGAGGACTGTGACTTTTAAAGCAAAATGAAGAGTTTTTGAATATACAAGATTTGGCTGTATGGCTCAAATTGCCTTTGCCTATCCGAAAATGGATAAATAAAACCTACTACTGACGGTATTTTGAATTTGACAAATGCGAATGAGAAGTGTCAGTCATATCTCATTTGTCAATTCAAATAAAAGTTCGTTGTTTGTATTGTTGTTTCCAGTTTGTGTTTTGTATTGGAATTGGAACTTTCTGATATTTATTTTATTTGCTGAAATTGTGTGAAATTAAGCCTAAAGTAGCGTGAAAATCGTTAGAATGACCAACATCAAACAGTTGAAGATCACAAAATTATTCCGTAAGGGAGGTTAGTCGAAAATATTATGTTCATAATAAAACAAAGTTTTACTGAGAACAGAAATTGAGCAGAACATGTTTCATAGCAAATTATTTACAAATGAAAGAGATTTAATGACAACATACTTCTAATAATATTAATTTTGTTTTATCTGAATCTGAAAAATCAGAAACACCGTATAAAATCTCATATAGTTTACACTGCACTGCTTACAGGGGTGGGCTTTCGCTTTAGAATCGTGCCAATCGATTTTAGGGTTTTTAGGGGTTGCGGTGGATAGGGGTGGGTCTCCCCTTCTCAAAAATACCCCTCCCCCAGTGAGGAGATGCGTGGTTTTTTTAGGGCTGTTTAAAGTTGCGTGAAATGAAATGAAAAAATGCGTAATAAAATGCTATGTTATTATTTATAAACGTTAAATATACTTTATTTTAATAATTTTACTATTTGAATATATATTAACGTCTGTATTATTTAAAATTGCAATAAATGAAAAAAAACAACCTTAAAGTTTCCAGTAACGGGACTAAGTAATGCGTAATAAAACGCTATATTATTATTTTTATACATTATAAATATAGTTAATTTTAATAATTTTACTATTTGAATATATTTTAGCGCTTGTATTATTTAATAATGCAATAATTAATAAAAAACAATACAGTGATATACCTAGTACAACCACCATGTAGTGCAGTATACACCTCGCGCAATCCAACTTGGATAGATTAGGTTAGAAGGCTAAGGCATTAAGCCTTCGTGTTTATTTTTTTTGTAGCAACCTAAACAATTTTTTTTTCCCAACGGACCCCACGTACTTGGCAAGCCCTTGTACATGAAATTATCTTCAATTCCCAACGGACCCCGTGTGGGGACAGATACTCGGGGTTCGTTGGTAATAAATTGCATCCAGGCCAGGCCCCACTTAGGTTGATAATGGTTAGGGAGTAGGTACATAGGGGTGGGGGAGTAGGTAAATGGGGGCTAGGGAGTAGGTGTAAGAAACTTACTTAGCCTTCAAAAATATACTTTTAGGTTAGTTTATGAAAATGTTCATAACTTAAAAACTAAGCAGGGGGGGGGTTGCTGGGGGGGACTCCCCCTCCCCCCTACCCCTCTCCCCCCTTAATTCGATTGGCACGATTCTAAAGCAATCCCTTATCTTTATTTATTTATTTATAGCCGAAGTCTTATCTCGATGTTGACTTAGATCTAGCTTTAGTATGAAAACAGGGCGCTATCGGAGCATTAATATTGTATGATGTCACCGTAAAATTATAAAAACCACTAGCGGAAGCCACACGGTTTCACCCGAGTAGTTCCCGTTCCTGTGGGAATATGGGAATAAAATATAGCCTATGTCACCCGCGGATAGCGTAGCTTCCCAACTGTGAAAGATTTTTTTATATCGGTTCAGTAGTTTTGGAGCCTATTCGATGCAAACAAACTATCAAATCTTTCCTCTTTATAATATTAGTATAGATTAACATCTTGATTGACTAAACCGTAAGTATCTAACGAAAATGCGCTTTTGAAATCTGTTACTAGCGAATGACCTCGGGTAACAGTTTTAATAATGCATGGTGTTTTCCTATACCAGGCCACGGGTTATTTGTTATTATTTTATTGTTTTTATATTGGTTCTAAAAATTCACCTTTTTTTCTATCCAGGTGCCAAACTGCCCGAGGACTGTGATGAAATACAAGAGGAGATACAACAAATAGAACAGAGGCTAAGAGAGAAACAAAATGAATTGTTTCAGTTACAGAGAAATGGCTACAGACGCAAAACTACACCACCCAAGAAAAAAGTGGAGGTGTTTGTCCGACCACAGGTAAAATGTTTTAATACCCTAATGGACTGCAATTTATCAATGCAATGTAGGAGCTTGGTTATGTTCAAATATTTAGAAAAATTGGTTCAAGCACACATCACATTATGCTAATCTTACTTCTTACTAATATTATAAATGTGAAAGTTTGTGAGTGTGGATGTTTGTTACTCTTTCACGCTCGAACGGCTGAACGGATCTGGCTGAAATTTGGTACAGGGATACATTATAGTCTGGAATAACACATAGGCTACATTTTATCCCGGGAATAAGTTCCTACGGGAAGCGGTAACGGGAAATAATTTTACGCGGGCGAAGCTGCGGGCAACAGCTAGTATAACCATATGTCTATAGTTAAATTTTGTTAAAAAAGGGTCAGCAGCGCTTCTGGTTTTGCAAATATCCGTCGGCTGCGGTGATCACCAGTACAACTGGTAGGCCGTGTGCGTTTCTGCCACCTAAGTGGTATAAATAAATAAAAGGTACTTATTATTCATAACAAATGTTTGCAGACACTCAAATATTTATTAGACATGCACTACCGACTGACTGATTCCTAACTGGCTACTATGACGTTTCAGAAAATTGTACTATCAAATGCTGTAGACACCTTAAAGACTGAGCTGGATTTGATGTCAGTGCTATCTGGCATTGAAGTGCAGTCATATGAAGTGGACGACCACTGTTGCATTACATATCTGATGCAGCATGAGACTGAACACCAAATTAAGCATGGGCTAAGGATTGAGCTTAGAGGAGGTGAGTGATTTTTATAAATTCATATTTCAAGGACCCAATTGGTCAATATTGGCCCTTTACACTCCAGTCTACAGTGTCTACCAAGTCTCAACTCTCATCCATCAATTTCATATGTCTAGCTCCATCATAAGTTTGAGGAGACAGACATGAGAAGGAATATCCTCAATCATTATATCTTGCACCTGTTTTTTTTTGTTGGAGCGCCTTAGGCGCGGTCTGAACAATAGCCTTAATCATTAAGCTCTTTCATGATTAAGCAAACAGGGCAGTTTCACACGCTGCTTCATGAGTCTGATGAAAGAAATACATCTCCTTTTCATACGCCTTATGTGACGTAAACGAAGTGGCGAGGGTCAACTAGTTTCAGAATATAATCTATCCCAGACTTTTAAGCCGGAACCAAAGTTCACGCGGGGGAAGCTACGAGCATCAGCTAGTTCAAATAATAAAAATGTCCTATTTATCACAGGTGCAAATGAAGTATCAAAATCGTCTCTTCCTTTGGGCTTCAACTTGAGTGCTGTGATGGCTGACTTCGATAACATTATGGTGCCAGAGTGTCTCGGTGCTATCAGAAAAGCTCTAGTTGCTTATTATGACAGATTGGAACAGTTCGAAGCTCTTAAAGTAAGTGAATGTATAGCAGTCTCTGCTGTGTAGGTGTAAATAATTGGAATCTGAAACTTTTAACAAAAATGGTGAACAAAGTGATGACTGGCTGGGACCATACTGTGTTCAGGTGTTGTAAAATTGTTTGGTCAATCATATAAGCAACCATTTCTATAAGCGAAGTGGTTTCTGGACGCCACTATTAAGGACTTTTATGGCTGGGACAGCAGTCTGCAATGATTGGATGTAGCCTTGAGATTCTATGAGGCATTTACTTAATTATGATCTTCGATCGCGCAAACCAACACCAAAGCTACCAACAACAGTCAAACCATTTATATATAGAGATATTTACATTCATCAGCAGGCCTAAAAAGGCAACATTGTATTGTACGATTCATAATATATAACATACAATTCATATAATTTGAAATATGTACTTGTATGTTCTATACAAGGCATACAAATCATTTTATGTTTCATGATATGAAACAAACAATGTTGCCATTTTAGACCTTCTGGGTCTATCTATAAATATTCTACCAAATATACAAACTAATTTTTTTCCTAAACTTTTTAGAAATTATTGAGCATTGAAGCCCAGGTGTTCAAAATCCTTGATGGCTCACACATGCAGATAACGTTTGTGGCCAAGAGTGAGGTGGATGAGGACATAGAGCCATTTGATGTTGTGCTTATGCTGGACTACAGAGTGTATGACATACGACCCAAGCAGTTTTCCGTTAAGGAAATTGGTATGATTGTCTATAAATACTTATAAATACAAGTTGTGTTACACTATTTTACCACTGGAACGGGTGCATCGACCCCGTCATTAGTATGCTTCTAATTAGCAGTATGTTTAAAGGAAAATAAAATTGATATGAATGTGTTTGCATAAACAACCAGATGAAATTTAAAGACAAGTTTTGCGTATAAAGTCCATCTGTATAACCATTAAAACATGTCCAGTAATGTACAACATGCAATGATCCATGATCAAAACTAAATTTTCTGTAACAGATCTGCCAGAGGGTGTTGCAGACGTACTACGGGAACAATGCGCTCTGTTCAAACGGAAACCGTTACATAAGGCCTTCAAAGAGGTCTTTATCAGTGGCATTGGGCCTTTCACACTTGTGGAGCAGGTATGATGACCTTTGTTGAATATATTCATATAATATGTAGATTTTGTAAGTTCCATTCTATTTTTGAAGGAGTTATTTCAAAGCTACACATGATATTTTGCTGCTAAAATTATTTCATATTTAAATCAGCCAGAATAGTAAAACAACTCATTGTATTTACATTTTGCGATATTAGTATAAATAAATTCAAAATTCATATTCAATCTACATTTTACGATATTAATAAAGATAAATTCAAAATTCATATCCAATCTACATTTTACGATATTAGTATAGATAAATTCAAAATTCATATCCAATCCAATTGCCAAAAGCCATAATCCAACATCGCAAATTCAAACTCCGAGGTTTTGCGAAAGCCCACCGCCTCACCACAAAAAAACAAGAAGCCGTGAGACGGGCTCACCCGACTGCCCCTCTCTAAAACGTTTATTGTTAAGGTGGGTCTACGCTAGGCGAGCCGAGCACGAACGGAGCCCGAATCGAGCCAAAATTCGTGTACTACCCGTTCGCTCTAACTTTGCCGCTGGCGTAGAGGCGTATACCCGAATTGTTAATTAGACGAAGTAAATTGACAGTAGCTAATGTCACTTCGTCATAGAAAATACGCAACATCGTATGAAGAAGTGACATTAGTTGCTGTCAATTTACTTCGTCTAATTAAAATTTCGACTTTAGTATGGAGCCGAGCGGCAAAGTTAGAGCGAACGAGCAGTAGTGTGGATTGACGTACGAGCCTCGAGCGTCACTTGTCATCACGAGCAGAGCGGCTCGGCTCGGGCTCCGTTCGTGTTCGGCTCGTCTAGCGTAGACCCACCTTGAAAGTGAAAGTTCAATCCGATTGACGTTGTATTTTTGTTTTATTTCAAACTTTGAACAGATGATTTACGTGACCTAGTGACGTAGTTTAATGCAACAGAGTCACAGACTACAGACACAAGTCTCGCCATAAGCCCCTCTGCAATCTATTTTATAGAGAGGGGCTAAAATCAGATTTCCCCTCGGTTGTAGATGTTTGACATGAAAAACAATTAATCCGCAGGTAGGGACGCGGCCCGTACAAGAGCGCGGCCGCAGCAGGAAGCGGCCGGCGCCGGCGCGCGCGCACCACTACCACAACGATGACACCTTCCACCCGCACGACTGCTCGGAACATAGCGATGACGCGGACGTCGATTGATGCATACTATCTTGTTACATGTTTAAGTAGTCGATTTTATACTTGTAAATAGATAGATATTAAGTGATTTTGTTTTTTATTTATTGAAAGTTCTAACTGTGATAACCAGTGATCGGAGTAGGTAGAGCTATTTAGGTTCATTGACCACAAACATTGATGTTAATATGGACATTCCATGGGATAAAACTACTTTTAACGGATTTTATTTGATTGACAAATTAACCGCGGTTTATTTGGTATTATTTACTTAAAAAATGGTTTATTTACGCCAAAGAGTGCACGAGACACGTTGTAAATTTTACACGTTGCCAAACGGTTGCAACGTTGCCGCACTTGTGATATCGCCACACTTAGGAAACAAAAGAAAACAATAGCGGGGTGTCTCTGTTGCTACGGGCACCTGTTTCTGTCTCTTTCTTACTATTTGCCGACAATCAACTTGTTGTCTATGTCCAATACAGACTCACTCGGTTACTTCGGTTCGTAGAGTGCGCTTGCTTACTTGCTGCTGTGTTCTTTTGTGTGGTGACTTTTTTTTTGACCCTGGCTTGTTTATTGGACTCCGGAACCTCCTTGCTACTACGACTTTGGCCAACACTTACGGACTCTAATGATTTAATCTTTTTTGCATTGGGAGTTTGGAGTTATTTTATTGGATACAAGTTTGATTTTATTTTTTGTAAAAACTGTAATTTTAACTCAAACTAATGTATTACCTTGAAATAATAGAAAAGTTAAATATTTAGGTAGGTATAGTAAAAATCTTGCTTTCAGTCAAACTAAGTTTTTTTTAATATAAAAAGTAAAAATTGGGGATTTGATTAGACCAATATTCCCCACACTCATACCACTGTATTGTACTGTGTTATAGAAGAACAAGTTCCTTTTTAATTTTTTTTTTAATTTAGTACACGTCAATGTGACCAACCTCGCCTGATGGTAAACTAAAGGTAAGGTCCTAGGAAAGGGGGTCACCATTACGGATATCACAATATCGCAATGGTGGGCCTCAGCTTGACGGCCTCATCAGATGTTTTTTCACGCCCCGTTTAAAGGACCCGGGACTGTAGGAGGAAGGAAACACGTGTGCTGGTAAGGAGTTCCGAGACTTAATGGTGCGGCAAAGAAAGGAATCACCGAACCGTTTGGTGATATAATTGTCCAAGAAACAAGTGATATAATTGTCCTCTGATTCTTACAGTTGCATCCAATACAAGGACCAACTGTTAGAATTTTGGAGTTCAGTTTCTCAGAAATATTTGGCCATCAGCATTGCAACTTCGTACTTGTGCGTAATGGTTTCTAATAATGAGGGAGGGGGGAGTATCAGGGATGATGTGCGTCGTCTTAAAATAGCAACGTCATAAGGGCGTCACATCACAATTAAGTTTGAGGTATACGATAAAGGAGACAGACAGAGAATGTCGTTTAATATTTATTTGCAGGTCGTGCATATAGAAACTATTTTTGAACTGCAGTGACCGTGAACGTTAACTATACTCTCTCTTTACGCTTGTTGAAGTTGTCTAATTTAACTATATTTTGATTCAGGTGAAGTACTTTAACATGGCATCGACCTCTGTGAAGCCTGAAACCGTTGAAAAGTGGATACGTGACCATCCTGAGTTGATTTTTGACGCCGCTAGCTGTACTTTATACTGCAGCAAGTGTGAAAGCCATTTGTCAGCCAAGAAATCGAATATCAATCGACATATTGAAGGTTGCGCACCTTCCAACCGTTTAAATTTGCTCCATTAACATCTTCAGATGTCGAACGCTCATTTTCTATTTATAAATGGGTGTAAGATGTAAAAAGAAATAGGCTCAAAATAGAAAATTTAGAAAAAATAATGGTTATTTATTTTAACTTCGGTAGTAATCAGGCTTCTAGTGACACAGCGTCACTAGAAGCCGTAGACGAAGCAGTAGACGAACCACACTTAGAAACAGACCAATTATAGTTTTATTTAATTATTGTTTAAAAGTAAACGTGCCTGAGCATTTAAATATCTTGTAAATAAAAATAGTTCAAAAATTAAGACATGAAAATAATTATGATGAAACAGAAGATAATACTTTGATTTATTGATGAACATGTTTGAATTAGTTTGTATGTTAATATTATGTTCTTGTACAACTGCAAAATAAAGAAAAATGTTAAATGATTGTTGAGTGTTGTATAAATATAAAAACTGTTACATTAAAAATAATACATGGTTGACTTAAGTTTCTGTTTATTTATTATACTAGCTTTAAACCCATCCTTATACTAATCCATCGTAAAGTAAGTGTATTCTGTCGTTATTCCTTAATCGGTTTTAGGTAAATAGCTTTTTATTAATTTTCTACTTCAAAAGTAAATACCGGGATTTTGGGCATATCCATATTATTGTAAAATACGACAAGTACATAAAATAGCTCTACCTACTCCGATCACTGGTGATAACACGTATCACTATCACAAAATAATAAGTACAGTCGGAAATCTACATACAAAGTGCTACGCACACATAGACACCGCTCACAGAAATCATGGACACCAGGTCAAAGGATTTTCCGAGTCATCGGCATCGAGCCCTCGATGAAGTATCTGGGGCTCGTACTCGATGGCCGGTGGAACTTCGGACATCACTTCCGAAGTTTGGTCCCAAAACTGAGGGGAGCATCGGCCGCACTCGCGCGGCTGATGCCCAACATCAGGGGACCCAACGCTCCCTAAAGGAGGCTGTACCTGGGGATCGTGCGAAGCATGGCCCTGTACGGGGCTCCCGTATGGGCGGAGACCCTGACGGCCAGCAATAAGGCTAGACTGCTGAGCCCGCAGAGAGTGATGGCCGTCAGGGTGATAAGAGTATACCGCACGATCTCCGGTGAGGCGGCATGTCTCCTAGCCGGGACCCCTCCATGGGACCTGGAAGCGAGAGCCCTTGCGTCACTGTTCAGATGGCGCAAGGAGGCGCTGGAGCGGGGCCAAAGGCCTGCGTCTCGAGAAATCGAGGCCCAGCGGACCCTGCTCCACCAGGAAACCGTGGAGACATGGAAGGTGCGACTTGAGCAACCAAAGGGGGGATTCGCCACAATCGCGGCCGTCAGACCGGTCATGGACGAGTAGCTGGAGAGAAGACACGGTGCTCTCTCCTACCGGTTGACACAGATCTTGCCGGGCACGGTAGCTTCGGTAGGTATCTGTGGCGAAAACACCGGGAAACCACGGCCGAGTGTCAGCACTGCGAGGACCGCAGCGATGACACGGCGCTCCACACGCTGGTGGAGTGCACGGCGTGGGCACAACAGCGCCAGGTCCTCGTAGTGGGTCTGGGCGTGAACACTCTCTCGCTCGAGGCCATGGTGCGAGCAATGCTCTCCAGCGGGAGTAAGTGGGACTGCGCCGCCTCTTTCTGCGAGAAGGTCATGCTCGCGAAGGAGGCGGCGGGCCGGGTGCGGGAGAGAACTCTCCCACCCGAGTTCCGCAGTCGGCGCCCTGGGCGCCGCCGACGTGTCTTCGCCGAGGACTATCGGCCTCCATGACCGGGGGTCTGAGGACGGTGAGAGGGCCGCTCACCGTCCTTACAGAAGCAGGCCCATGACGGCAGCGTGACGTGAGCAACTCACGCACGCCCCCCCCTTAGAAGCGGGGTCACACCCGAAACCCCCATAGACGCGGGATTGCACCCGAACCACCCCCTGGGCGAGGCCGCATTAGCGGCCGTAGGTCTGTTGGGGAGTCACGGGACATCCTTCCTGAGGGCTTACCCGGGGCTCTCAACCATAGGCTGTTGGGCGTTACGTGAGGGTTTTTAGTCGGTAAGAGTCCGGCATAGCATCCTACGAGGATTTTCCCTCACATTAAAAAAAAAAAGGATTTTCAGTAGAGTAATATTGAGAGTTCTAACTCACTCCGCTCGTTAAAACTCAATATTACTGATCTATAACTCAATCAATATTACAGGTGGTGGTGCAATATAGTAAATATTACATAACCTAAGTATAGCAACCTACATAGCACGTATGAAACGATCGTCGCGTCGCTAAGCCTTTGTCGGCACATCACTCCCAGCGAGGTCTCGTTACGCGCGTCGCGCGCGGTTGTCGAGCTTCGCCGAATGCAATATGATAATGATGCAGGTGCATATTTAGGTATGAGAAATGTTATTGTATAAAACAATTCTCATACATAAATGCACCTGCTACTGATCGCTAATAATATTCCATGAATGAAATTACTTGACTAGTTTTACCTACGACTTCACTATTTAATATTTTATCTACGATCAATTTTACATAAAAACATATTTTTATAATAGATATCTACTTATTTTAAGTAAATCTATACATATAATAAAATGATAGAAAAGTCAAAACTGTACATTGGAAAAATTAAAAAAAAATACTTGCTGGGTGTTCAACATAAGATACCGAAGCCGAAAATATAGTTAGAAAAATTTTTGTCTGTCTGTTTGTCTGTTTGTCTGTTTGCTTTGCTTTGTCCGGAAGGATCTCGAAAAGTACTCAATAGATTTGATTCAAATTTTGCACAAATATTACCTAGGGGTAGGGTGTTAAAATAGGTTACATATTATCACGCTTCATATCCTAGGGGCTAAGCAGAGAGCAATCAAATTGGCATTGTAACAATTTTCACGCGTACGAAGTCGCGGGCAACAGCTAGTAGTTAGATAAAAACTATATTGTAAGACCGTATTATATTCGTATTATATATTAGCACTTTAACTTTATCGAGATCGACTGTTGCCCAACTTTCTACCTTGAAACGAAAACCTGTACTAAACCCTAGCTTGTTATTTAGCGGATGCACTGCCTAGCAGGATCGGATGGCTTGAGGTCCAAAGGTGTTGATGTAGGTCGCGTGTAAGATATTGAACGATCGTGAAGCGCTCGTGGCCCCGCGGACTCAGTGTTCTGTAAACGATCACTGCAGTAAGCAACTTTCACTATGGCCGGTCCATGGATGGGTGACCATTCATGTGATCACTTTGTGACATTTATTTGAGCGTTTCCGTGCTTCGGAAGGCACGATAAGCCGTTGGTCCCGGTTGCCAGTAAAATGGCAGTCGTTAAGCAAAGTTGAAGGCTTTATTTCAACAGCAGGCAGTCACAACCTGCGCCTGTCCATTTAAACACGGCAATACGGCTCACCACCTATTACGTGGGACAAATTATACAAAAAAAGGTGAAATGTGGGCATATTATGCCTCTGCCTACCCCTTCGGGGATAAAGGCGTGACCATATGTATGTATGTATGTATGTATGTAAAATTATTATACATATAAACACTCAGACCAATGCAAATAGTCATATTCATGCAAACAAATTATTGCACCGTGCGGGAATCGAATCCATCACGCCATGGAGGCTGACATTTTCCTTGAACAAATTTTAGCCAGATCCGTTTAGCTACACACCTACATATTAAGAAGAATATCTTTAAAAAACTTTTATGTTTAAATATAATAATTAGTGGGATCAAAAATTAAGTTATTCGTTAAAATTATAATAATAATAATAATAATACAAATTTATATTAATACAGGATTGTACAAGTTTGCGACTGCCTCTGTGGCGCGGTCGGAAGTGTAACCGACTGACGCGCAGATGGTCTCGGGTTCGAATCCCGGGTCGGACCAAATACTTTGTGTGATCAATCACAAATGTTTGTTTCGGAGTCTGGGTGCCTCGGAGAGCACGTTAAGCCGTCGGTCCCGGTTGCCATACTAACATCTATGGCAGTCGTTACGGTTAGTTGGAGCCCTCAAAAGTCCAACTAGTCTAACTATAGAACTTCGATATCGTCAATTTGGTTGTGGAGGTCAGATGGTAGTTGCTCCACGGAAAAATACCGAATTTCAGCCGCATCATAGTTACGACTAGAAAGCCGACCCCAACTAAAAAAAATGTTGGGAATTGGCTCGGATGATAATGACAGGATTGTACAAGTTGTAGGATTTTTACACGTGGAGTATGTAAATTTACTCAATGTGATTCTTTGAAGTTATGTGGGTCGAAAATGCTTACACGAATTACATTAGGGCTGCCACTATTAGTTAATAATCAATAAATTAAAATTAATACATTTTATTTTTCGATACAATAAAATATTGTATGAAGGATTTAATAGGTATTTACACTGGTGTCAAATAATTAATCGAGATTACCTACTCTTTGAACATAATGAATATTTGAATAATAAAATCCAGATAATTTAGTTTTTTAATCAAATACTTACCTCATTTCTGATCACATTTTATATCTAAAAATAAAATAAATTAAATGTTTATATTTTTTATTAATACTGACAGCATTTATTAATGCAATTTTTTATTTCAAATACATCGGGAAAAATGAAATGCTCAAGTAGGACTCGAAACCATAACCTTTCCCTTACAGGGAATGCTCAGCCAACTGAGCTATGGAGCGATTACAATTTGAGTTATTATTAAATAATGAAATTATAAGAAAGACAATTTTTTATATGTATAATGTTAAGTTTAATTTTTATTTCCATTTCCTGTATTTACTGTATACAAACATAATAGGGAAATGTAAATATTAAGTAAACTTTACGTCATACAAAATATTTTCATAAATATTTACATTATTATTAGATATGTATAACTTATTAATACTTTCATGAAGAATTTACATTACTTTTATCTTAATTTGATTATTTCCATTACGTAACGTGACGAGATATTTTTTCCTAAGCGTAGTGACAACCCTAACGTATTTTGCTAAATTATCATTAATTTTCTTATAAAATCCGGAATCATTCAGTCAGTGCTTCATTCTGACTTCGTTATACCGTTGAACGAATCCATTGGAGCAACCACCATCTTGAAGACCTTCCACCTTGAAGACCAAGACCTTTCACCTTGAAGACTAAACACCTGGCTCCAGATTTTTGTGAGTTTAATCGTCATTGTACCTACCTAAAAATGTGAGTTCCTAAGTTATAAAATATTCTATCCCATGTTCTATTGTTTTTAAGTGAGAAATCTTTTTAACCTTTAAACAAATTTGCCAGAACTAAACCTATCGTTATTTTGTGCACGGTGACGATGAGTGATACTAACTAGTGATAGCGTATTAGTCTTGTCAAATTTTATTAGTTTGAGTGACTACCGAATTGTTGCAATTGACGGACTAAACACTTCGTTTTCTGAGTTACTAGTCGCAATTAATAACTATTCTGTTCATAATATTTACAGGTCGGATTCAGAGTACGATAGTGGCAACAGTGCGACGTCGATCGACGCCGCCAAGTCAAATTCGAAGGCAGCTAAGGGGGGTGGAAAGCGCAAATCGTCACCAGCTGTCAAAAGCGTTGCAAGCGATCATATAAGGTACGTCCGTATGTACCAGTACGTACATGTTCATTACTTATCTATACTAATATCATAAAATATGCGAAAGTAACACTTTCTGTCTGTCTGTAACAAGGTAAAGCGTAACAACGCTTTTACGCCTCCTAAACCGCTTTACCTATTGATGAAATTGGATGTGGGGTAGATCAGACCATGTGAAAGACTAAAGCTATGTCGACATCCTCACGGACGTAGCCGCGGGCAAAAGCTGGTAATATTATAATTTACGAGTAAAAAATCTAGTGTTGTTAAAAATAGTTTTTTACGATGAGGAAGTTTTTGTGAAGATAATGTGATAGTTTTCTGAGTAGGTTTCTGTGTATTTATTTACTATTTGTAACTTATAATAGGTATTATGTTTTCAGAGCGGACCAAGAGTTCGATTGTGACAAAGTGGTAAGGAGCGAGGCTGGGACGTTGAAAAAGGCTCCCGTCAAACGCAAGTCATCTGCTAGAAGTACCTCAAGCGAATATTCAAGGTAATTATTACTCATTAGTAGATACTCTTATACCCAGCTGATGTAAAGTGATGATAACATACCAAATACTACCAATTAAAATACGTATAATCAATTACATTACGCAATATATGAGTGAGCGAGGTTACGTGCTAAATAATGGTAGTTTTGCTATTTTTATTAATATAATATTATTATGAGCAATTTATTTATTTTTCTGGCTAAGTAGTAATGAGTGACCGTAGTTGCAAATCCAGAAGTCTAGGGTTCGAGTTCCATTAGTATCAAACTTTGTGTGTCGTTCATGACAATCATCTATTAATCTGTTCACGTAATATTCCTAACTGAAGCAAAACTGATGTTGTCCAGTTCATAACAATCTTATCATAACATAACGATTCATAACATCCAATTCATAATGATCATTTATTATTTATGTAATGAACATTATACTAAGGTACAATATTATAATATAGAAAATTTCCCTGTTTCAGAGCTTCAAAGAAAAAGGCTGCGCAAAAGGGATACGACATCTTCCACCTTGACAGTAAAACTCCCACCGTCAACACCGGCAGAGCTCCATCCACATCGGTGCTTTACAATCGGGTGGCTAACGGTCAAACGAGGCGTACGGTGTCTACCGAGGGTCCCTTCCACATTGAGTTGAAGGTGTACAACTCGGTTGACGTCCAAGAAGGTGGCGACGACCTTTGGAAAAAATCTCTGCTGTGGTTGAAGCTTCGGACTGACGAGGAATCTCCTCACTGGGCTCATCTACAAAAATTTGTTAGGCAAGCCAGCGAGTTGTTCGCAGATTCTGAAGCCACTTTCTTTTCTAATAAAATTAATTTTAAATAAGTCCGTACCTACTAAACTTAATATAATTGTCTATTTGTATGTTATACATAAAAATATTAAATAAATTTGATTAATTCATTGACCATCATAAATTTCAATTAAAAATTCCATCCTAATCTGTCTGTGTGTTTCACCAATTAATATGCCGTTCTGTGATAGCTGTGGTGTTGAGGTAAATGGTAAGAAATGGATAGGACATTTAAGGAGTAAAATACACCGAAAGTCAGATAACGTAATTACTTTAGATCATGGCGTGGAGAAAGTGAACTCTGCTTTTAAAAATCGATTAGCAACATATAGATTACATACTCTTGACACGAACGAACAGACATCTTTACCTGTTTTCTTCAGACACCTTCACAGTAGGGTCAAATCTTTAATTGATCAATCTCTTGCAGCTCACACTTCCCTTAAGGTTAACTTTCATATATACTCAAAGTTTGTACTACTTAAACATGACATACCAGAAGTTAAATCATTTGAAACCAAAAATATTATTATATGTATGAACTATGATTTTACAAAGCTCTTTACAGATGTTGCTAATCAATTACTGAAAAAGATAGACGAATTTGAAGAGCGGGATTCTGGTTGGACTTTCCTTAATAACTGTTACATGGAGGTAAATATAAATAGGTATCAACCGCTCCGTGGTTCAAGATTTATTGATTTACCTCCGATCATTAAAAATAAAAAGGCATGTGTAAATATTCGTAACAATGATGTATATTGTTTCCTGTGGTCGGTCACGGCAGCTCTTTACCCAGCAAATAGGAACATTCAGAGAGTTTCTTCATATCCAAATTTTTTCAATCTGTTTAACGTAGAAGGAATGTCATTTCCAGTAACTTTTACCGATATACAAATGTTTGAAAAAAATAATCCAAGATTACGAATAAATGTATATGGCTTAGAAAATAATAGACAGATCATAGGACCTTTATACAAATCTGGGTTTAATAACGATAACAAAAAAACGGTTAATTTACTATTATTAGAAAAGAGCAGATATTCACATTACTGTCTGATTAAAGATTTATCGCGTTTGGTGAGAAAACAAATAACTAACCATAACGGGAAATTATTTTTTTGTGATGAGTGTTTGCTATTTTTTAGATCAAGTATGGAAATTGATTCTCATGTATGTGCTGGTGTAATGACTCAGCTACCGCAAAAAGGTTCAGTGATTGAGTTTAAAAACTACGAAAGGAAACAAAATGTGCCATATGTAATTTACGCAGATTTTGAAGCCATGTTGGTTCCAGTGCAAGGGTGCAACCAGGATCCCTCTGTTGCGAGTACCTCAGTATGTCAGGTACATATACCTATAGCATTCGCTTATTATATAGTTTGTTCGTTTGATGAAAGTAGAAATCGTTTTGTATCTTACCGTGGGGAAGATTGTGTAGATAAATTTGTTGAGAATATTTACAGGGATGTTCAATTGATTAACAACAATCTGTCGAATAGTGTACCAATTATATTTAACAAGGAAGATTCTGTTAAATTCAATGAAAGCACTCGTTGTCATATTTGTCAAAACTTACTAATCACAGACCGAGTAAGAGATCACTGTCATATGACAGGTCAATATCGAGGAGCCGCACATAACTACTGTAATTTGATGTATAAACTTCCAAAATTTATACCAATTTTCTTTCATAATCTTTCAGGTTACGATTGCCATTTTTTTATTAAAAAATTAGGAGAAGCTCGCGGTTCACTTAAAATCATAGCTAAAAATAAAGAGTCATATATTTCTTTTACAAAATTTATACAAGTATCTAGAGATGAATATGTACAACTTCGGTTTGTGGACTCCTTTAAATTTTTATCTACTAGTTTAGACAAATTAGTAAAAAGTTTGAAACCAGAACAGTTTATACACTTAAAAAACAATTTCTCTTGTCCAAAACAATTTAAATTACTTACGCGAAAAGGTGTATATCCTTATGATTATATGATCAACATAAATCGTTATAAGGAGACAGTTCTGCCTGAAAAATGTTATTTTTATAATTCCCTAAATAATCAACACATTTCATTAGCAGATTACCAGCATGCTAAATTGGTATGGTCTGAATTTAAAATAAAAAATCTAGGTGATTATACTGATCTTTACCTCAAAACTGACGTACTTTTGTTGACTGACGTTTTTGAAAACTTTAGAAATACTTCTAAGCGATTTTATCAATTAGATCCAGCTTTTTATGTAACAGCTCCTAGCTTATCATGGGACGCGATGCTTCTCAAAACGGGAATTAAGTTAGAACTTATTGATGATTTAGCAATAATAAGGTTAATACAAGAGGGTATAAGAGGAGGTCTTTGTATGAGTTCCCATCGTTATGTAAAAAGTAATAATAAATATATGGAAGATTATGACCCTCAACAAGATGATATATTTATTGTATACTTAGATTGCAATAATTTATATGGGTATGCTATGTGCCAACCTTTACCTTTATCCAACTTCAGGTTTCTTGATAAAAATGAGATAGAAAATCTAAACATCAAGAATATAAAAGATGATGCAGATTATGGGTTCATATTAGAGGTAGATTTACTTTATCCTAAATATTTACACCGTTTGCATAATGACTTGCCATTTTGTCCTGAGAAATGTGTGCCTCCTGGAGGTAAAATTTCTAAACTTGTCACAACTTTATATGATAAATATAAATACGTAATACATTACGTACATTTGAAAAATTGTATTAAGCATGGATTAATATTAAACAAAGTGCATCGCGTTATAACTTTTAGGCAGAAAGCTTTTTTAAAACAATATATAGACCTCAATACCGAGCTTAGACAAAAAGCAGTGACCGAATTTGAACAAGACTTTTTTAAATTGCTTAATAACAGTATATTCGGTAAAACGCTAGAAAATAATGAAAATCGTGTAAAAGTTCATTTA
This sequence comes from Miltochrista miniata, assembly GCA_933228765.1. NCBI lineage: Eukaryota > Metazoa > Arthropoda > Insecta > Lepidoptera > Erebidae > Miltochrista > Miltochrista miniata. The sequence goes on from OW121749.1 coordinate 8,083,705, forward strand.
GTAAATCAGTGGAGTGATAGCGATAATAAAACAAAAAAGAGATTAAGTGCAGATACCTTGGTTGCCAGACCGAACTTCCATAGTGCTTCTATATTTTCTGAGAATTTGGTTGCGATTCAAATGAAACCCGAAAAAATTGTTATGGATAAACCCCTATATATAGGTTTCTCTGTATTAGAACTATCAAAAAAACATATGTACGATTTTCACTATTCTATTATGCGCCCACATTATAGAGAACTTATCAAGTTATGCTATACGGACACAGACAGTTTTATTTATAAAATTAAAACTAACGACTTTTACAATGATATGAAAAACTACTTTATTAGTTATTTTGATACTAGTAATTATAATAAAAGTAATCCGTTTAGTTTACCGATTTTGAATAAAAAGGTGCCAGGTCTATTTAAAGACGAAATGGGAGGTAAAATAATCACGGAATTCATTGGTCTACGTCCCAAATTATATTGTATTCAATCTGAGCAATGTACTTTAAAAAAAGCTAAAGGTGTTAAGAAATGCGTAGTGAGAGACTTAGTAAAAGCAGATTATAAAAAAACGTTAACCAATAATGAAATAACTCGTAAACAAAATTTATTATTTAAATCCTTGAAACACGAGTTAGTAACCCGTAGTGTCAACAAAGTTGTATTATCATCCAATGATGATAAGCGGTATATATTAAAGGACAACATTCACACTGTTTCCTGGGGTAATTGCTCAATTTTTGGTTGAATTTTAGGACGTTTAATTGAAATTTATGATGGGTTTTATTTTTTCATAAGTATGACATTGTGATGTTTAAAAATGTATTTAAGTACTTTAAGTTTTTATCTCATAAGAATGTACCTACCTACCTATGTCTTTTACTCTTATTTATAAATAAATGCCTAAATAATGTTGTAATCATATTTTCGTTTTATTTTACTTCATTCTCAACTAGTGACATACATTATAGAATACTTTTGCGACACACATAAGTAAAGGGTAAACTGTACCCGAATCAGGTTTGTTAAAATTTTCATGTATCAACCTGTTCTTGAAACGAAGGGGCATCAACATCCGCACAACCGTCTATATAATAATTATTGCAGTAGTGAGGTAGCACGTCATAGAATTATTTTTTTTGCTTTGCTATGCACAATACGTGTTTTTACATGATAGGACTTTCATGTTTCAACTTGTACGTCGTAATATTTTGTTGTTTAAAGAAATATGTATTAGAAATAGTATCATATTTCAGAAACTGTGGGTATATAATCCCGTTGTTAATTTTATAAGTTCATTGTTTCATTCTGAATTTATCACTAACGACGAGGACATACATTATACGAGCAACTTTAAATTTATATATTAGTTTACAAATCGACATACAACATGGTAAGATATTTTATTTGATAAACTTATATAATATTGTGTTTATAGAAAAGGTAACACGTCACGTAACGTAGATAACATACTAACGTTTTTTTTATTTTCAGAACACAAATAAGAATATATTCACGATAGAAACCACAGAAGACACTGAAGAAAGAAACGGTTTGCCAAATGGATTGTATTCACCAGAATCGCTTCCAAATGCGCAAGATCCATATGCATTTGACGAAGAAACTGAACGATTATGGATAGCAGCTCAAAGTACACACCGTGAAACGCCTAAAAAAAACACCGAGAGAAAAAAATCCACGCGCAAGTCAGAATCAAAAATAGTGAGTAAAATATTAAAGAAACATAGACAACCTTCATTCATCATAAACTGTGAACCAACAAAAGGACGGCGTTTGATCAAAATTGAGATTACGGACCTATCAAGGATCAAGTGAGAGTGAAGAGGAGATAATAAAGGCACAATATATTGTCAAAGATCCAGTTGATGAAATTTCTGATCAAGCCGAAAATTTAATACATAATATATCAAAAAAAATATGCGGCTATTCTTTCCCTAACATTTATTAATAATAGTTCTTGTTTTAAAATATTCCTTACTAGATTAATTTTGTGTAAGTTTGTAAATAAATGTGTTCGTCATTTGTATTGAAATTAATATTTTATAAATAATTTTTGTTTTAATATTATTTAGTGTAAAAATGATAATATGCATTAAAAGTTATATTAAGAAATAAAAATTAATGAAGATTTAAAGTTTGTTTTATTGAAATATTTATCAGTAAAATGTACATACATACATATAATCACGCCTTTATCCCCGGAGGGTTAGGCAGAGATGAGTAAACACCCACGTTTCACCGAATATTTGAGCCCTACGTAATAGATGGTGAGCCCATTGCCGCATTTCGGGCTGTCTTTTAGACTCGAGCCACACAAAAATGGCTGAGTCTAGGCTGTATACAGCTTTCAGATGATAAACAACCATGATGATTATCATTATACCATTTGTTTTATTAAAATTTTATTGTGTGTACTGTGAAAATAATGTGTTAAATAATTATAGATAGGTATTTAAAATGTGGGATAAAAAATAAAAACCATTTGCTTTAAAAAATTGTTTTATTTATTAAAACTGTGTATAGGAAGACAAATTACCTTTCTTGCTCTATTAAATAGTTCTTTATACATAAAACATTTTTAAGTGCACATTGTTTAGTATGATTAATACGATTAAAACTTGTCTCATTATTTGAATATTTGTTATGCAACAGTGATAAATTTGGGCACTTGTCTTCACCAAGATCTATACAAAAACAATTCATACAAAGATCTTGAATCCACTTAACTTTTTCTAAGCCCTTTACAAAAATTTCTTTATTTTCTAGATAAGGAACAATTATGCGTCGAAATTCTCTATAGTCGATATAACCTTCATTCCAGTAAATCCCTCTGTTTTTCTCCAACCACGTAACTTGTTTTTTTTCATTCGTAGTTAAGTATTTAAATAAGTATGGGGGCTTTATTAAGAATGTTTGGGTATAAACACAGGTGGCCAGAGCTAATTCTTTGACTATAAAGTTATTACAAGTGTCTTTAAAACCCTGAACATCTACTATAATAGTATTTTTGTTCATGATATCTTTCTCACGGTGCTACTTAACGGCTTATACTCGATTATACAATCGTTCAATATAAGACAATATGCGGAAGTTTGATCTGGTATATCAATATCACTTTCAATTTCCACTCTAACATCCACAACAGGACCTGATTTAAGATTATCTGGTTGTCTAGAACAATCTACGACAAATAACGGAGCAATATTTTTAAATTGTTTCTCACTTAATAACGGTTCACCGCGAAGACCTCCGTAATATGAGTGTTGGAATCTGGTGTATTGTTCATATATTAAAGCAATTCTGCTATTCGAGAAACTTGAATTTAAATTTTCATAAGGGAAGTAGGTTGAATTTAGGTCCTATACTCTAACATCACGAACGTCACAGTGATCAAACCGAGACATATCCAATTTTGAATTATTTTTTCTATTTGTTTGCAGACCAATAATAACAAATCTTGGTTTCTCTATTTGCGATGATGTTTTTATGGACCAAGTATGTTTAGTAGTTTTTGGTAGAGCCGGATATTCATATAAATCCCAATTCCTGAATATCATCTGGAGTGGTCGATCTTTTTCTAGCAGTTTTAACATATTTATTTTTTCTCTATCGGATACTTTGACATGTGGTACGCGCCATATTATTTTATTTATAATAATATCTTCTACCGTTTCACCATCGTTAAGTTTTAGGGCGTTCAGATTAGTATTACTTCGCAACAATATTAATTCATGTTTGCTGTTTATCACTACTTTCTTGAAATCTTCTGCAAAACCAAGAATGTTACAGAGGGGTATAGAAGCAGAAAAGCTACCCCCATTTGTGCTATTTATGCCATCGATATTCCAACCCCAAGCATTAGATACTTTAGCCTCGTTTTCGTTCATTGATATTAATGATTTCATTGTGGTAGTTATACCAGCGTTTTTTATTTTATCTATTTCCACTCCATTTATCTCATACCTTATATCTTGAAACAAGTAAAGTAAACTATTGTTTGTGAAATGAACGCTACTGACTCTCTCTTTCGAATTTCCACCCTTGTTTACAACAACAGTTCCTTCCAAAAACAAAGTGCTTGCTGATGGTAATATATACAAGTCTTGTTGATTAATAGGTATCCTGATTTCATCGCTTCTATTGAAACTTGTTACGTAAGGCTTGTAAGAGTGAAATTCAATTCCTTCCACAGAGTTGTTGTATACAGGAGCGGATAAAACATCTAGTATATTCATTTTAACAAACCAATCGCTTTAAGAAATGCTTTATTATTGTTATTCAATTTTATGACCTTTTTGGAGCGAGCTCTTATTGGTTTGATAGTTTTAGTAGGACTGTTATTTTTAGTTGGACGAACCACATATTTATTATAATCTATCATTGTTTTCTTCTGATATGTAGATACAACTGCACTTCTTCACCTCGCAAATTTATTAAGTTATTATTTATATCTAACAGCCTTATCTGTATGCAGCTTATATTGGTTTGGTTTATTGGAAAGTAGATTGCGTTTTTCGGAATTTCTATAATCCTGTATCCAGGTGGAACATTAAGTGCAAATTCGTGCAAGATGTGACTGGATTGACCGTTTATATAAGAACCGCTAACTATGTCACATTCAATCCTTATGACAGTCGTAGGTAAAATGTTAACTGGAAACTCTGATACATGATATTTATTTGCTTCTAAGATCTGTTTTTTAAATCCCAATAAACTTCCAAATGTACCTTCTTTAGTAAAATCTATAGTTGATGTACAAAATAAAATAGTTTTTAAGGTGTTGTTATTACAATGGAGTTTTAGGGATGCATCTTTTATCTCAGTTTTTAAATAGTCACCAATATCTTGTAATTCATAAGTTCCTTCAGGTATCTCAATAACATTTTTAGAACCATAGTATAATTTATTGTTTGTATTATCAAAATTTGGAATAGAATTATACGTAGAAAAATGTAATAATGCACATTCATACTCCCCAACTAATGGCAACGTGTTTGGATAATAGGTAGATAATACCGATGAGTTTCCAGTTATCGATAAGGTGAGTGACATCTTGCAAATGATGGAAATGAAAGAGTGATGTAAGATTTATAGTATTTTTATTTAAAGTATTATAATTATAATAAAGATTTATAGTATTTAATCCAAAAAGTTTGCAAATAACTTAAACACATATGTCCACAAACTATTGTGTTAAATTGTTGATATCTATCATAGTTATAATGAACATCACAGTTCTTAAAATATAGCATTAATTCTCTTGGCGGTTTTAAATCACCATAGCTATCAAAATATTCACAATAATTGTTTATTTTAACATAAGCTACCCAATGCGTTCCATCATTTCTCGAATTATCTAGGTTAACTATAGCACATTCAATTCGTTTTGGTGTTTTTGGTAATTGATCCTTCATATAAACTCCTCGAAAGTAGGGAATACAATAGCCATACTTCTGAATATCGATATCAGTTAAAGCGCGATTAGGTAGCTGATCAATTAGTTTTTTGAAGGATTTATAAACAATCCCTGACCTTGCTTATGTGGTTTAATGTATAAACCTTTGCCTATTGCTATAGCCTCCATAGTTTTATTATGACGTTCAGTTTCTTGCAATTTTTTCTGACCGTGTTTATAATCATTCACTGTTTTTGCAATACCAGCTGCACCACCGGCTAATGCTCCTAAAGCAGACAAACCAGCAAAAATTGGGATTAAAGGTAGAATGCCTCCAGTTTTTGGTATAGGTATCATTCGAGGTACTCGAACTTTTGGAAGGCATGGAACTAATTTTCGAGCAACCATATAAGCCATATTTATTAATGACTTATCATCTTTAGGTGAGAGTTTTTTGATTTTTCTTTTTATTTTTTTAACAAAGTTATTAAAGGTCTTAACACCAGCACCAGACTTCAATTTAGCTTTCATAACTTTGTTTACTATCCACGAACTAATCTTTTCCCCTGTTCGAGCATCTTTTGCTTTAAGTCTTTGTTTAGCCATATCTATAAGACGTAAGTCAGCTTTTTGACGGTTAGGTAGGTCCGTGTAGTTTGCGTATGCGATATCGTGATGCATACAAGCTTCGTCTAACTTGTTTACACCTTTATCACCACGTAGTAATCGTTTTGAAAGCTTTGTTCCTGGTCCACAATAGTTATAACCGGGTATGTGTAGTTCGAATGGTAAATGATTAATGATACTGTTTATTAGTCCACCACCTTGCATCGTCCAAAGACTAATGAATATCCGCTCCTGCGTACACCACGTGGGCCGTCCTTATGACGTTTCCGGGTTAATAGTGTGCACGGATCCGTGTCTAAACAGACAAGGCGATATACTTTAAAATTATGTATCTCTTATATAATTAACTTATTCCACTATTGCAGTCTTATCAATCCAACTGTTCTCTTTGTTATTTAAACCCAACCATTTTACAAACAGCTTGTTCCCTTTCTTTTTTAATACCTTTTCTATCAAATAGACACCAGGGCAGGACGACTTTTGAAGCTCTTGTTCGTAAAAAGTTCCCAATATGAGTTGTTTTTGATTATCTTCAATGTGATATGTTATTGGTACAGTGTTATTTATCTTTTTTATAGTAAATAATTCTGTTGACCAGTTAGGAGTGTATCCTTTCTCAAATATATGTTTGTACTTACTAATTCGAACTTTATCACCAATTATAAACTTTGGACGACATTTTCGGGTTACCTTTATCACGGAGTTCATAATATTATTTTTAATGTCCGTTTCATTAAACTTATTGACATTAACAGGTGCCAATTTAATAGTACGATGTTTTGTGTTGTTATATGTCTTCACAACACCGTTCAAGCCACCATCTATCCACTTATAGTGACCGTTCAAGCTAAAGTATTTGTACAATTTATTTTTAATTGTTTTAATAACTCGTTCTACAATTGAAGCCTTTTTGGTTGAAAATGTAGAATAGTGATTAATATTATAGTTCTGTAAAAGCTTTTGAAATGTAGAATTATAGAACTCTGTACCCATATCAGTTTGCAGATGAGTTGGTTTCCTGTGATTAGTAAAAAGTAATTTTTCAAATGCATGAGAGACATCATGTTTGGTTTTAGTTTTTAACGGTTCCACCCAAACGTACTTTGAGAAGCAGTCAATAACAATTAAAATATAATTATATCCTTTATTAAAGGTTTTTAGATTTTGCATATCAACTAAATCTGCTTGCCACAAATCATCAACACCTTTTAAAATTACAGATCTTCGAGGAAAATTTTTTCGTGCTGCTTTATGTATTTCATTAACGATTTGTTGTTTCGTCATTTTAACAAATTTTAAGGCCTATATTTTTCGATCTTTTAATATAGATTGAATTGCGTCTTGAATTAGTCTATCAACTGCTTTTCTTGTATAAAATGTATTTTCCAAATGAGTCATTATCTCAGACATTATTGTTTTTAAAGCTTTCTCAATGTGGTTTTGAACACTATTTGGAATAGAACTTTATAATTTTTGTAAGTCATTCATTAGTACACCTTTCAATTCATCTACATAAGCTTTATTTACTGCATCATCTGCGTCTTGAGGAGGTTTGACGCCTTTTAACCTTGATGTCTTCAAGTCATAATCTCCATTATCAGATTTTATTAATGCGTTATCATTAAAATCAAGTATTTCCGATATACGCATTCGCTTATGAATATAATGACCAAATTTGTCTACATTCATACTTTATAGGTGTATTATGTTGAACGGTATATAGTAAAATGACACACATATAATATTAGTAGATTTATTTATTTAATGATTTTGCTTTCACGCAGTTCTTCAATGATAGATATTATTTCATTGTCTAGTCCTGTGTTACCAGCATCTCGAGAAGCAATTAATAACTTAAATCTATCAACCAATTCATTGGGATCATCCCAATATACAAAATCTGTATTTTTTTTCCACATTTTTGTTAAGGGTAATCCTTTTCCTACTTTCTGTCTACAGCTGGGACTTCTACTTTCTTGATCGAAAAGTGGTTTAATAACTTGCAAATATTTTTGTCCTTTATTACTTTTAATTGGTTTTTTTGAATCGAAATCACGACGATGTGCATTCGTTACAAGTAACATTGCCTTATAATTTTGTTTGTCATGGTCATTAACCAAGCTCAGATCAATGTCTTTTTTTAACAGTAACTCTCGCAACCCAGGTGTACTTTCGTACTTGTGTCCGGCTACAGTAATAACTTTATCCCCAATTGTTATGTTAGCAGAACCTAACATTAACTTTCCACGTTCTTTTCTTATACCAAATGGTACATCTAATAGTACTTGTGAAGATAACGACCAAGATGATGCATCTGGATTAGTACCGACTAATGACTGAAATGAAGAGTCCGATGAGGGTTCCGATTCGTTACTAGCAATACTGCTATCATCTGTTTCTTTCATATCTTGGTCTTGTGGTTCTTGGGGTTCTATTTTTTCCTCCTTTTTTGTTAGAGCTAAGTGGTTATTAGTGTTGGCTATTAAATTGAGAGATTCTGTAACAGGCTTAAAAACTGTATCAAGCACTTGTCTGTTATTTTCTTCAAAATCCTTCATGGTACGTATTTTTTTCCTTACAGCTTGTGTTGCATCTACAATTTGTTTTTTCAATGATTTTTCCATTATGTGAAATAGATGGTAATCCAATAAGAGCCGATTAAAGAATAACAAGAAACTGAAAGCTGTCTATTTAAATATTCAAATTTTATCTAATTCTACAAAAGTGTCAAACTTTTTTCTATAGCACCCGTTGTTTTTAGGACAGTCTTTATTAATCACAACATAGTCATAAGGCTCTTTCCATATTTGAGAACACATGTTACGAAATTCCAACCACGTCATGTCAGTGTTAACATGTTCTTCATAAACATGTTTCAAATTAATTTCATCTTGCTTAAAAAGCACAATTAAGTTAGCGTTATCTCTTATTAGTTGTTTAGGTATTTTGCTATAAGTTTGATTTAAATAAAAACTGTCAATCAATTTATGTCTTCCCATGGCAAAATAATCACGCATATTACTTTGATTTTCACATGCTACATCGTCAAAAATAATCACTGAATTAGGTTTTGCATCTGAAACTTTCATAACGTCATCATTTGCCTGATATTTCTGAAAACTGACTCCTGGTACTCATCGTAAAACCTTTTCTAAAAAAATGTACTTTGGTTGATATAGAGTTTTAGAATATACATAAACATTATGAAATGTCAATCCATTTTCGTGCAAAAGGAGACCAATTAACAAATTGGTTTTTCCACAATTTGATGGTCCGCAAATGATGCAACGTACTGTATTCGGCAATAATTCTCCATGGCGTAACTCGATTTTTGGTAAATCATTACAGATTATACTAATCTGTAACGATTGTGCTTGTTTAATGAATTTCATGTTTGATGCAATGCTGACGGGCTGGTTATGAACAATGTAATTATGACATTATGTATTTATAACCGTAAATAGGTATACCAAAACTGCTTACAGACAACACAATAGGTAAACGTAAGATTGTACTGTTTATGAAATAACTCTATCGCTAACTAACAGAGCATCTTTCTTCACAATTACGACGCAGGGGATCGCAGAGAGCCGATTGAACGGTAGTGTATTGAACAGCATTAAAATGTCGAACGTTGGCTTAGGTAAATGATTTTACAAAGAGTTATTATATTGCACCACCACCTGTAATAACGAAGTGAGTTAGAACTCTCAATCGTGCATGTGCGATTGAGAGTTATAGATCAGTAATATTGAGAGTTCAACGAGCGGAGTGAGTTAGAACTCTCAATATTACTCTACTATTTTCAGAGTAATTTCGACACTGGTTTGTGGGCTAGTGTGCGTAACTGAGGGTAGGTATGAATAAAAGTATACATAAGTACCTACATGAGATTGCGTTCCGTACCTCATTATTTTGTTTTATTTTTTTCACTAGAAGATAAAATAAACAAGATAAATTTTTCAATAAACTTTAATTGAAATAAAAATAAAAAAATGAATTTATACAACATTTTATCTATATTACATCTTAATACAGTTTATAAATCAAGATGATCTGTGTCATGCACTGCTAGACAGGAGAACAAGACAATAATTGTGACCACCGGCTTATTTGTGCTTTTTTACTCTTATCACCTAATACAGTACAGATGGACTTCTATTTATTACAGTTTATAGGGATGTTTACCATGTGTTACTGTTTCAGATATTTCGGCAAAAAAAGAACCAAATAAATTGCCAAGAATGGATTGCGAAAGAGGGTAGATAGATATAATAATATATGTGCTAAGAATTTCACTTATAACCGCTAGTACTTGAGTTTCTCTGTGATCATGGCACTTGCAACTGTGCCGAAACAATCCATAACACATCGTAAATATCTCATTAACTCTTTTTCACATAAGTCCCAAAACATTCACCATTATTAAACCCTTTTACTTACTACACATAAAAAATGGTCCATTTTAAGTAATACGATCAAAAACAAATTTATAACAATGATCTGAAGCCCTATTACGAAGCTATAACTAGACCAAGCATTTATTAACTATTCAAGAGTGCAAAAATATTTCTATGTATTTCATAGTTTCGTAATACCCCTTCATATTACACATAAGTGACAGGATTTTGTTATTTCTGTCCATAAATCTGTAAAATATATGCCAGCTTGATCTGTGACAGTTGTATTAACTCAAACAAAATGAATTTTTATTCCAAAAGCATAAAGACGTTACGTATAGTGTGGACCTCAGTGTTCTCTCTCATTTCAATCTCAAAATGCTTTATGCTGTTGAAATAAGGTCTATTTTTGTATATATACAACTGTCATTTGAATCAAGTTATATTTTACAGGCTACCTGCTGAAAACTAGTCACTGTAGGCTAGAAATGTATTAAAAGTGAATCATTATCGCTGAGCTTGAGTAGAACTCATAAGTGACTGACTAGGACTAACTTTATGCCTACAACATTAATAAGGAACTACAAGATTTTCTCCCACAATCAATATTAAAATCGATTGATATTATGGAATTGAAACAAAAACCTTACAATTTGTGAAAAGCGTTAAAATTGTGTTACTGGCAACATTGACAATTAATTTACAAATTAATTGTCAATGTTGACAATGTGACTTTTAAAACTCGTTTTTTTTAACGATTGGAAAATCATACTATAATTCCTACTAGTTATTAACTGGGTTTTGCTACTGATCAGCAACATTACAATAAATACTTTAAAATGAACAAAGAAATGTTTGAAAACCTATTTTTTTTACAAAATTATTAAAAATTTACATACATATGTTCACGCCTTTTATACCCGAAGGAGTAGGCAGAGGCATATTAATTTCAACTTTGAATATTAAATAAAACCTTAAATATTCATTGCAACATTTTAAGTGTCTTATAAAATTACAAAACAATGTTTCCCACACACATACTCACACTAAGAAATATGCTAAGTTTAGATAACACTACGGTAGATAAATGCAGTCGTTTAAAAAATTGAATTGCTTTGTATTATTTTTCTTTCATTTGATATTGCATATTTGAAAAGTTACTTAAAACAAACTACAGACCCATTAACAAAATTATCCTGTAAAATTACCTAACATGAATAAAGTTTACAATGTTGCTACTGTGTTAAATAATAATTCAGTAATATTCTATCATTTTGAGTGGTACAAGTGATAAGAGTAAAGAGGAAAATTTCAACCGCTCAAAAATAGATGCCTTGCCGAATCATTTCTTAATATAGTAGCAGCATTTTAAACCACCACCATGGTAATGTTCATGGGTCCGTACTCACCCACCACGACAGAGTACATTTAGGTGACAATTATTTTATATGTCTCCGTTCGAATTGGTAACAGGTGTTAAAACGCATTGCCATGACCAGTCTGTTGACCTGAACAAAATAGATGTATGTGACATACTGACCGGTTTATAAATCCAATCCAGAAATTTAATTACGTAGCTCATCACATATTGTCATAGAGCAATACAACTTCGGGAGACGCCTTTTAATTTCAGTAATACTTGTTTATTGCCGCTTGAAATTGTGTACTGACAGAGGGGAAAATCTACTAATGACGCTTTTAGCTTGATCGAAGTCATAGGTCGTATTGCTCTTTGCATATTGACAACCAGATAATTTATTGCACAGATATAAAATGATAGTTGTATAGCCATCATACCATATATTTTGTACAAGTGGTCATGAAATCGCAGTTTAAACTAACCATAGTACTTGTGGACGTTCAAAGACTGCGTCCCAAGTGTTGTGGTGTATGTAGAGGTGCGGGGTGGTCCTCAGGCCCCCCGGTTGGGCAGCGGCTTGACCTTGTAGACGCGCACGAGCCAGTGCTCGGTGGTGTAGGCCTCCTCTAGCACGTCCAGGTTGAAGTCCTTGTTGCCGATCTCGGCGCCGCGGACGCGGTCGTAGCCCGCCGGACGACCTGCGAGAGGAAACTCTGTGTAAGTGTCTGTCTGTGAGATCAGTGTGTCTGTTTGTGAGATCAGTGTGTCTGTCTGTGAGATCACCGTGTCTGTCTGTCTGTGAGATCACTGTGTCTGTGAGATCAGTTTGTCTGTGAGATCAGAGTGTCTGTCTGTGAGATCAGTGTGTCTGTCTGTGAGATCAGTGTGTCTATCTGTAAGATCAGTGTGTCCGTCTGTGAAATCAGTGTGTCGGTCTGTGAGATCAGAGTGTCTGTCTGTGAGATCAGTGTGTCTGTCTGTGAGATCAGTGTGTCTATCTGTAAGATCAGTGTGTCCGTCTGTGAAATCAGTGTGTCGGTCTGTGAGATCAGTGTGTCCGTCTGTGAGATCAGTGTGTCTGTCTGTGAGACCAATGAGTCTGTCTGTGAGATCAGTGTGTCGGTCTGTGAGATCAGTGTGTTCGTCTGTGAGATCAGTGTGTCTGTCTGTGAGACCAGTGAGTCTGTCTGTGAGATCAGTGTGTCTGTCTGAGAGACCAGTGTGTCTGTCTGTGAAATCAGTGTGTCTGTCTGTGAGATCAGTGTGTCCGCCTGTGAGATCAGTGTGTTCGTCTGTGAAATCAGTGTGTCTGTCTGTGAGATCAGTGCATCTGTTTGTCAAGTCAGTGCGTGTATATGTGTGTCACTCACCTCCCTCGGTGTATACGAGGCCAAACTTGTAGTAGCTCATTTTGTACATGAGACAGTTGAGCAACGTGTTGGAGCCGTCGGCATCGACGCGGAACTCCCCTGAAGGCGTGTAGTAGTCCGCCTCGCGGATGTGAGCGCCGCGGTCTGTGCTGCCGCCGATACGGACCATCCATAGGAACTTGTTGATATCTGGAATATATCACAGATTTGAGGGCCGTTTTGAAGAAATAATGGTTGGGTGGCGAACTGGTGTGACGGAACGGCAAAGCGATTTCATTTAATATCACTCCCAAAACAAGAGTTCTAGGACTCGCGCCTAAAAGGGTTTCAAAAGTCGAACATATCAGTACCAAGTACAAAATTGGAATTCGATTCCCAGACAGAATTTCAAACCTAATTTGAGTTTCAAAATACATTGTAGTGGTACCAATACGGGCCAAAGAAAGACAGTTTCAATACACATATCACAATCTAAAACAGTAAACTCACCATCCGACGAGTACCCAACCAGCCCTCCAAATATAACCAGCACATAGTCAACATCCAGTTCCCTCATGATCTCATAGGCGCGGTCCTCAGTGGACGCCATGGCTTGCCCCACGCGAGATATGTGCGTATTGTTCCAAGTGTTATTGTCCACTATCACTGTTCGATTCGCCATTGCCGTTATCTGATAACCGTAGTCCCACCATGACATTACTTTTGAGTCCTGTAATATAATCCAAAGGAAATTGTCAAGAAATAAATATTTATCCACTGCTGTGCTGAGAATGGAGTGTGAATTCAAGGTGTTGTATTTATCTTTTAGTATCCAAAGAAGTCGAGCCAGATGACCCTGCAATCGACTTCACACACAGACACACATGCGCACAGACACACAACGCACACACACACACCCGCACGAGAAAGTCAACCCAGTTGACCCTGGTACCGGTTACATACACACACAAAGAACTCGACCCAGATGATCCGGATACTGACTTCACACACCATACACACCCCCACACACGCACAATACAAGGAGCAATACTCCGACATCAGCCACAAGTAGTAGAACTTATAAGACTTCAGCGATAGCTTGATTACAAAAATACAAAGTAGTTTACCTCCGGAGTATTCATCTTGAGCCAAGTGTACGCCTCGCGAAAGTCGTCGAAGATGATTCGGGCGCCGTCGTGAGCGCGCGCACTCAGCACAATAGAAGGAGAGGAGTATGCTTCGGACGTCACCCACGTGCAGTGGAACACGTACGATACCATCAGGCAGCCGAGTACACACACGAATAGGGCGCCCACCTGCACATATAGACACATTACTTAGGTTAAGGCTTTATAAAATTCCGTGAATCATTGCTATGAATCTGAATTGCATTATATGGAGTGAGTTCCCGGCCGGTTTTTACTAGACAAATAAAATTGAATGTAATGATGCTCTGATACGATGTGGGCGGAATAACTGACGAGGACAAAATCCCATAACTATCTGACCGGCGCGGCGTCAGAATAAAAGAGATAAGTAAGTTACCATCATGAGCGGCGCCCACATACTTTGACCAAATTTAAAAAAATAACAGGTTTTAGGCAACACTCTATTCAGTAATTTGGTAGAATCTCAGTCATTTCGTCTATTTTCACTATGCCAGCGTCATCAAATCTAATTGATGGCAGTTCACTGCCAGACGCTGGCCTCCCAAATCACGCCACAATACACGGTTCTGCGACTTTCGCATCCAGCCCCTCCCTCCTGTCCCCGACCGATGTCGAAGAAGGTCGCATTCTTCAATCAAACAGTGGAAGTGCCGGGAACTGAGGGCTGTTACTTTTTGTGACTTACCATAATTGGAAGGCGTTTTGGCCTGTACTACGCTGGCCAAACGGGTTAGTACAGGGTCTCATTTTTTTCCCTCTCTACGCCATGACCTCGTCCGTTTGTAGGCAGGTGAAGCTCCCTTGGAGCCCGGGTATGTTGGTAGGGCCCCATCGCAACCACTCATGCACGCTAGTAGTTTCTCTCTCCTCTTCCAAAATGAAATTAAGAGAGGCCTACGACCAGCGGTGATCTATAATATGCAGATCTGATCAGATAAAAATTAAAACAACTTACCTCAGAACGGAACACAAAATTATTCTCATGTTTCTTCTTTTTATCATGCTTTTCCACTTTAGGTTCAATATCCTTCACGTGTAGACTTAACAGACTAGAAGCGGCCACTCCGGACACTATACACATCACTGGGGCCAGTACTAACATCAGACGGACCATCACTCCCTGAAAGAATACCACAGATTGGTTAGATGATGTTCGGTATCAGTATGAAAAATAGGTAGGATAGTGGGTAGTCAGCGATCAAAGTGTGAAAATCATAGCACGGAGTCAACGGAATTTTCACTCGACGTTGCTACGACGCGCTCAATGCTTCTGGTTTCATCATGGAAAATATACTAAATCTTGTCAAGCTGCAGTTTCTTACTATAATATTACAATATGTATAAAAATGTGGGATGCGGGTAGGACGGTGAAAAAAAATTACGAACAATTTTACCACATACACAAATATACAAAAATATCATTAAAATCGGTTTAGCCATTTCGGAAGAACGCAATTTTTTTTAGTATCGTTCTTCCTAAATGGCTAAGCCGATTTTCTGTACGATATTTGGGCTGTCTTAGGAAGATTTAATCCAGCTTGTATATAAAATCAGTAATGCAGAAACTAGGTATTTACCGATATTTTACCTGACAATCTAACTGTACACGGGTCAACTACAGTCTACATTACATAAAGACATTTCTCGACTATTCTATGAGTATCATAATATATTATCAGCCTGAGATTAATTGATATAAAGATGAGTATTATACTGACCGCAAAATAAATGCTGAGAACTCCATACAGTATGATGAATATGTTGGCATCGGTGAGCTTGGTGAAGCAGAAGTACAATCCGGCCGGAAATAGGAACACCAGCACTTGCAAGTCGAAGTAGAATGACGACCAGGAGGTGGGCTGATGTTCCGATACCGATGCTGTTGGAGAAATATTATAATACTGTCATGAGATGTTTACTATGAAATTGTTTGGTGATGGAATGGGACATATTAAAAGCTGTAATTCATCATTATAGTAATTATAACTGTTTTCGTAAATTATTTATACACACAATGAACCATTCAGCAATTTTTGTTTAAGTCTTTTAAAGAAAATACAAATTATCAATGAATAGTGTAGAAACGTTTTTACATCTTGGTACTTCATGGTCCTTCGAGCCAGATTTACACTAAAAAATTTGGTATAAAAAACGTTGATAAATCCCAAAACACTTCGTTACGTACAAAAAGTAATACAAATATCATTATTTTCTTTTATTTGACTTCATCCTTGCTTTCATTTTATTAAATATTATTTTGAATATTTTTAGAACTTACCAATAATGGGAATGTGGTTCTTGGCATAAGATGGGTCCAACAACGAGTAGAATCTTCCAGTCCATGGCGAAATTTTACCTGTAATAGTAATGTAGTTGGTTAATGACGTGGAAATTTTAAAAAATAACCTAGAAATAATAAATTGTATGCAACAACGATGAAAGAATGACACTTTGTAGTCTGATGAAAATCCCAAAAATTATCACATAACACGCGCTTTCCGGATTTTGCTTACATTTGTGTCTTTTCAATAAATCATTCCCACAAATTCCTACTATTGAAAGTGACGTTAATGACTGATAATTATACAATTTCATCCTTTAGACCCTAAACACAAGTGAAATTTTCAGTTTTATTCTTACCAGTGATTGTAAGGACAACCGCAGCAGTGCCCAGAGTGGCAAGTAGCGTGGTCAGGAGGGCCTTGAACAGCAGCTCGAAGTTAGCCGGTGTGAGATGCTGACGCAAGTACTGGGTGAACGCATACAGCTGGCACAGACCGAAGGTGCCTAATGCCTGACAACAAGATTTGTGTGTAAATATTTGAAACGACTAGTCGTTGTGTACTGTTGAACGGCAATTCCTTTCAGGAATCAAATTAACAGCAAACCAAAAATAAAGACATGAATAACGTTGAGAAGACTGTCTACACTACCTCGCAATGTCAGGCACAACCCACTGGGCTATAATTTAGGGACATCTCAAGGGGGGGGGGGGAATATTGTGTATATCACAGAATATAGACCTAAAGGCAGATGATGCTTACCGCACAAGAAAGTGAGGCCAAGAAAACAAGTACTAAATCCAAAAGTGTGTACAGTGTAAACTCTTACACCATATATGAAAAATGTCATTTTTAATACAGTTGTTAAAAAAGTGGCGTATTACAGGGACGTATAGCGTTCGGGATGTGGACTATTACACACTCGTGCTTTTTCTTTACACATTCCCGCACTCGTGCGTTTTCTTTCACAATTGTCAAAATAATGTCTGTGATTCATGCAAATATTTCTAAAAAAAGATACTAACTTGTTTCAATATCACATTCAAAGTAATTTGAATTAAAATTTAAGCATAAATTAATATAAGTATCGACCAAATTAAATTTATAAATACACTCATTTGCAAAAAAAACGGGCACCTAAGCAATGAACCATTTCAAATGTTAATATTGCTTTGTTTGATAATTATAGGTAGTTTTATCATCACAATTTGGTAAATTAATAAGAAAATAATCGTTTTCATCAGTATTTCATAAAATTTTGTTACAATTTATGGGAAATAATGCTAAACCTCGCTAGTAGTGTATGTTCGCTAGTAGTGCATATGCTCATGAAGTAAAAATAAAAAAGTTTTTTTGTTTGTTTTTCTTTAATAAAGTAAAAGCAGATAAATGTTTAGTATCGAGTGTGACCCCCTCTAGCTAAAATCACAGCTTGAATTCGTCTGGGCATGCTAGCGAGTATATCCCGGATACTTGCTTGCGGAATACGTTCCCACTCCGCAGTAATAACATTCTTGAGCTCTCTGATGGTCTGCGGAGCCGGGTGTACTGATCTCACACGCCGTTTTAGAACGTCCCAGACATGCTCTATGGGATTGAGGTCGGGACTTCGAGCTGGCCAATCCAAACGACGAATGCCGATCTCTTGCACATAGACATTAACATCGCGGGATCGGTGGGCGCGAGCATTGTCGTCCATAAAAATCGAGACTTAACCTAGAGCGGCCAATGCGGGTTGTGCATGAGGAATTAGAACTTCCGTTATGTATCGATGCCCAGTCAGTGAGCCGTTTTCAATGAAGACTAACTCTGTACGTTCCATTGAATTTATTCCTGCCCAAAACATAACAGAGCCCCCACCATAAGGTATGATTTCTTCGAAACATGCCTCTGCAAAGCGTTCTCCTTGTCTTCTTAGCACTCGCCGACGTCGATCTTTACCGAACAGAGATATCCTGGCTTCATCAGAGAACAAAACCCTATTCTAATCTTCTTTAGTCCATGATTCACAATTTCTAGCGAACCTAAGCCTGTGAACTCTGTGCTCACGGAGTTATTTGGGGCCGCGGGCCGGGCGGTAACTGCGTATATTGGCAGCTAGAAGCCTCTTCCTGACCGTCCATCAGTGGCGAGGGCTGGTTATTTTCAAAAGGGAAGCTAGTAGCGCTCGTGGCCCCGCGGACTCAGTGTTCTGTAAACGATCACCGCAGTAAGCAACTTTCACTATGGCCGGTCCATGGATGGGTGACCATCTATGTGATCACTTTGTGACATTTATTTGAGCGTTTCCGTGCTTCGGAAGGCACGTTAAGCCGTTGGTCCCGGTTGCCAGTAAAATGGCAGTCGTTAAACCAAGTTGAAGGCTTTATTTCAACAGCAGGCATAACAACCTGCGCCTCTCCATTTAAACACGGCAATACGGCTCACAACGTATTACGTGGGACATATTATAAAAAGGTGAAATGTGGGCATATAATATGCCTCTGCCTACCCCTTCGGGTATACCTGAACCGGAAGCTAGTAAAAAAAATCTTACCTAGGTACATGTAGATGTCCAGAAAACACGGGGTTATGCATTGAAGAACATTGTTCCATATGTGACTCCAATACAGCATCATACGCACTTAAATATTGCAATATTTCAATATAATTACCGCGGTTATTCGACCCGGAGCTCTCATCGTGGCCGCGGAACGCTAATTCCTGTTTACCTAACAAAACTACAGTATCTATGAAACGTCTTAATAGATGACGATTGCGATCAACCTTCCTATTGTGTACTTCAAAATTATTATTCAAAA
Source organism: Miltochrista miniata (assembly GCA_933228765.1). Classification (NCBI taxonomy): domain Eukaryota; kingdom Metazoa; phylum Arthropoda; class Insecta; order Lepidoptera; family Erebidae; genus Miltochrista; species Miltochrista miniata. The sequence goes on from OW121749.1 coordinate 8,103,099, forward strand.
ATGTCTCAATTCTGCTATTGCCAAAGTCATGAAAGCTTAAACAACTACGAATGTGTTTTTCAGTCAGAACATGTTTTTTCGTCGAATTTCCTATATTATTGATGTCCGTAAACCCTGTACGACTCCAAACGCTACTAGAATCGGAAAATAATTAACATTGGAAACAGTAAAGTTTATTGAGTTTACAAGAACCTGTCATCCAAGTATATTTATCATAAAACGAACTATGAAAATGTTTATAGGAGCAGTCTTTTCTTTTATAATCTATAGTCACAATTGAATTACATAATTTTTATTCTCAAAACTTAATTTAGTAAAAGATGTTTCCTCAGATAACAAAAAATCTATTAAACAACAATCTATATGTATTAACGTCGCCATTACGCATACGAACAACCTAGATTCTTAGTAGGTATTAAAACAAAGCAAAATGTAAACTATACGTAATTACTTATCTATTTACAGCTTATATACTTATACAGTACTGCACGCACTATTCCACTCACCAATACACCATGCTATTTATCACTAACTAATTATAATTAACCAATAAACAGCAAAAAAACGACCAACAAACTAATTATTCAATAATTCTGGGAGTGCACTGCTGCATTGTTTAGAGAAAATATAAAGTAGTAAATAAAAGTTCAAAATATTCGAAAGCGGCGCTAGTGTGCATAAAGAATGTTCGACGAGCGTACTTAATTCATTAATTTTATTTAGTTATTGAAAATTCCAAATGATTGCGTCGTAAATATCATTATATAATTACGTTGTATGAAAATACATATAATTAGACTCTATGAGTGATTTTATTTCGTCAACAGTAAATTTTAGTACGTTTATTGACTTTACTTTATTATTGACGATTTTTCTCCGTCTCGTATTAAGCTATTTCCGAGTGGATTTAGAACGAGGCCCGATCGCTGGCCGAACGATGGAGATTCGCAAGTATAATCTTTCGAAACACTCGGAACGTAGAGAGAGAAACCGACATTTGCGTATTATTAACGAAAGGGACGCAAATATTCAGCAATCCGGCTTATTTCTCATATTCCATGATCGTGTTTTTGGAGTTCACTGAACTTTGACTGAACTGAGCGATGCACAATATTGCACATTGCTATGTATTTTGCAGCAGGGGTTTTTCGTTGAGAAGAAAATTTTATCATCTTATCTACTGACCGAGATTTAGTAATGATGTAACTTCACCTTGCTGTCAGTTCTGAAGGGGAAGCCAGCGGGAATCGGCTTCTATGGACCCTACGCCCCTGCCGTCCATAGACTAATATTCACATTTCTTACTTCTTGGAGGTTGTTCTTAAGATCCACATACGAAGATTTGCGATTTCTCAATGCGCGACTCACAAGAAAACGATCATCCCGTGGTTGGGTACATGGTTTTCTTCCAGAACCAGGTCTTCTCTCGACGGAACCAGTCTCCTGATATCGCTGCCAGGTCCTTTGGACCGTCGAGCGACTAACATTTAGCCTCCTAGCCACGAAACATTGGCTGCAACCCTCTCAAGCAGCGCGATAATTTTGGTAGCTTTTACCACATTATCTACCATTTTTGATACAGCCAAACAGCAATAAATAAAGCTTTGACAGTCAAGGATATGAAATTAATCGATAAAAATGGAATAAAAGTTGTGAAAGTCGATGTTAACTTCTGGAACTTCGCGCCAAAAATGTAGGATAAAAAGGGGTTTTCTGTAAAAATGAGCATCAAATGAAAATTTGAATTTAGAACGTACTTTTTTAAATACCATGGCATTTTTAAAACCCGCCAGTAACTTGTACAAACGATTGAAACCTTTTTGGTATTGTATCTTTTTAAATATGAATGAAAATCAAAACCGCACGTTTTTTTTTGCAAATGAGTGTTTAAAAAACTTGGCTGTATGAAGTGCACTGCCATAGTCTCTGCTTAGGAAGGTATGTATTCTTTTACGGTTGGCGCCGTTTTGGATATTCAGGTTTATTGTGTTTTTATCAATCAATACATATAATAAAATCGTAACAGGTCGCTGTCTGTACATGGAAGATACATAAGAAAAAATATTATAGGGGGGCTTTATGAACGCAATAGAACTCAAAACAATGATTTTTAGAATTTTTGTCTGTTTGTCTGTATGTCTGTATGTCTGTATATCTGTTTGTCTGTACGGTTGTGCACGCTAATCTCAGCAACCGCTCAACCGATTGCAATGCGGTTTTTTTTATTGTGTTGAGGTTTGCTCCAGTTAACATTTAGCGTTTGTTTAATGTAAATCGGTTTAGAAATAAAAGAGTTATAACACTTTTAAGAATTAGATATTTTAAAAATTTTAATTGTAGGGGTTTCTTTGAATGTGAGTGAACCTAAACTGGCGTGTTGGCTTAATCATAAAAGAGCTTAAGGATTAAGACTATTTTTAAACAATTCAGTCCGCGCCGAAGGCGTGGACTGAATTGTTTTAAAATAGACTTAATCATTAAGCTCTTTTATGATTAAGCAAACAGGGCAGTTTCAGACGCTGCTTGATGACTCTGATGAAGAAATACCTTTCCTTTCATACACCTTATGTGACGTAAACGAAGTTGCGGGCTCAGCTAGTCTATTATATAAAAATAAGTCGAGTTTTCCTTCCTGACGCTATAACTCCAGAACGCACAAACCGATTTCCACGGTTTTGCATTCGTTGGAAAGGTCTCGGGCTCCGTGAGGTTTATAGCAAAGAAATTTCAAATCATTTTTCACATACAGCGCCATCGCGGGCGAAGCTGCGGGCATCAGCTAGTTATTTTATAAAATTGCTCAATTTTTTCGCAACTGTATTAAAAATAGTTGTTCAATACAACATGTGGGACTGTTATTTAAACTCGTTCCGACTGTCTACCCTCGCCTTCGGCTCGGGTCAACACCTGTCGTAACTCGTTGTAATAACAGAAATCCCACACTTGTATCGAAAACTACTATACCGTTTCGTGATGATAAGCACTGCCGCCTTACAGTACTCACTTTTGGATAAAGTATTTTGTTTTCATGCCTTACTTTCCTGTACGGTAAGCGTCAGTGCTGCCTTTAATCTATGGTGTATATTTTCAAAAGGAATTCGACAGACGGTGGCTCACAAGTGTAGATAACTCGTGCACCTGTTATCGACTTTCTACGTCTAGAGTAAAATGAGCTTTAATTACTTTCTAGGACAATCATGGTAGTCCATTTACAGAGTAAGTTTTGTACATGGGCTTTTTATTCTTATTTCCCTAGCACACAAAAAAACAAACAACTTCGCAATATGTCACATAGCATTTGAAAGTCTTTTAATCCAAAGGGGCAGCGCGACTATAACATACCCACCTTTCACCTATATTAATTTGTCCCAAGCGCCCCAATATATCACATGGATCAATAAAAATATAGCAAAGTATTGTTAGATATTAAACATTTGAGGCATGCATTACAATGGCTTATCAGTCCATTTGACACAATATTATCGAAAAGTGAACTGTTAATGTATGTTAAATGAATGTTCGTATATTTCATCTACCTATAGATAAAACCTGTTAGTAATAAATCAAAAAGCCTTGAAATTAACATTAGTAAGGTTTTAACTGCAATATTATCACATAAGACATTATAATTGCGGCTTCAAGATACTTACATATAATCACGCCCGAAAGGGTAGGCAGAGGCATATTATATGCCCACATTTCACCTTTTTAGATTTTTGTCCCACCTAATAGGTGAAGGTGGAGTGTCGTATTTCCGTGTTGAAATGGACATGCGTAGGTTGTGACGGCTCAATGACTGCCATTTTATTGGCAACCGGAACCAACGGCTTAACGTGCCTCCCGAAGCATCGAAACGCTCGGAAATAAATGTCACAAAGTGAGTGGGTGACCACCATCCATAACCGGCCACAGTAGATGTTGCTTACTACAGTGATCGTTTACAGAACACTGTTTTTTCTATGTTTAATACACAGAGCAGCGAATTCAGCCGCCTATATATCGATATAGGCGAATAGCGACGACATCCAAATAGACTACTATCAGTAATAAAACAAATTAACACTGTAGTTGTATCAGTTATCAAAAGTAGCAAAATGCACTGTCCGATAGAAGATTTTTGTCATGAAATGTTACAGTGCAAAATTGACCAGTATAATGTAGGTTCAAAACACTATGTTGTAACTGAGCATGCAAACAATAAATATACTCACAAGCATATGTTCCGAGCTCTGCACTGGCTGGAATCCCACGAAAGAGATCTGCATAGAGAGGATAGTGCCCACACAGTACAAAGTACTGTAAGCCACGTACACACGGGCGGAGAATCTGCCCAGCAGCATTAGAGCGAGAACATGGAGAGGTATCAAGTTGATTAGGAACACGTAGCCACCCCAGGATGATACCTGCCGAAATACATTGATACAATGAGCAAAGAATACAATAAAAATAATATACTACCCGTTTGCTGAAAGTTTGCGGGTCGTCTCCTTTACTATGCCTCGCCAGCGGCAAACTTAGAGCGAACAGGCTATAAGTAAAATTCGGGATATTAATGTATGACCGCGCAAAAACCAATGAGTAAAGGTTAAGCAAATTGGAGTGAAACAGTCATCTAGTTTATATTTGATTGTATTGTCGACTTGTGTGATTTGCACAAAAGTCTTTAACCAATCAATGCTCTTATTATATTTAATTTATCGCCACCACAAGGCCAGTTAAGACGATTCATATAAAAACCAAATTATTACAAATCAACAGGTGCTTTCTTTACCCATTTCTACACCTTGTAAAGGGACACACTGAGATCCTATCCTGGGACCCAAGGCACCTCGTCTTGGTGGTTTGGATCCTGTTGCATTCAGGTGGCCGTGTGGGTTTGTCAGACGGCTGTCGCAGATATAAGCAGTATGAAGTAGATACATATGACATTCAAATAGATCTCAGAATCTCTTAAACTCACCATGTAAAAGTAAGCGAGCGCAGTCATAGTGGCCCACAGTATAGTACCAGTATTCACAGCCTTGATCCAGAAGTAATATGTGAGCAGCATGCAGAAAATGGCGATGCCCTCATTGTCGTAACTTCCCGCAACTGAACGACTGATGTATCCTGGTACTATGGCAATCATACACGCAGCGACCAGGCCTGCTCCTTCACCCTGAAGAAAATTGTATTGTTAAAGACTAGCTCAGAAGATAATTTGCTGGAGTGCTTTGTCCATCCTTGTCTTCATCATAATTATCACCATCCACTATTTGTGTATAATTCTTGATTACATCTGAAACAGTAACTTCAGAGCCCTGTTTTTGGCGATGGTGAGGAGTAGAGTGATGATTGGAAGCAAAGGTGTGATAGTTGAACCCGTGGTGGGTGGGTAAATAGGTTGACTAGCAAGTCTTCAGTGTCTAATTCAATGTCAAGGCTCAATAGTTATGTTGTACCAAGTTCCACATTACTAAATTTTAAATGCTAAGTTTGTGAGTGTAGATGTGTGGATCTTTGTTACAGAGACTGAAATTTGGTACAGAGATACATTATAGACTGAAATGACACATAGGCTACTTTTTATCCCGGGAATAAGTTCCTACGGGAAGCGGGAACAAATTTTACGCAGGCGAATCTGCGGCATCAGCTAGTACTTAACATTTTTATATTGAAAGCCCAAGGATTGAAATAGATGCAGAAAATTATTTGAAATTTTCCTACTAATATTAAAAATGAGAAAGTTTGTGAAGGTGTTTGGATATTTGGTTGTTTGTTACTCAATCACACTCTAACACTGGAAGGGATGGGGATGTGGGGCTGAACTTTTAATTCAGAGAATATCTTCCCATAAGGAACGGGTACTGAATTTCACACCATCGAAGCCACTGGCATCATCTAGTAAAATATGAGTCAATTACCTTTAGCTCCTTAGTGAGAAGGTATGTGACAATGGTGGTGAGCGACGAGAAGAATGGTGCCAGAAACACGCACACATTCCTGATGTCAATGGTGATGTTTAGGAACTGCATTACATTGTATAACGTAGCTGATGTCACCATCAAGCCAGGGTAAATCGTACCTGCGCAAGACACAACATTTCAATACTGTTTGTATTACATCAATTTTGAGGGTACAAAATAATAAATAAGTGCCAACTGCCCCACACATAAGATTTTCATCAAGACTGATTCTTTTACTACAAGTAATTCATCAAAATATTCAGAGCCTTATGATTCTGGCAGATCATGGAGGGCATCTTCAGATTTCTTAATATTAATGTGGTCTGGTGGCAACACCTATATCCTACTTAAATTCAATCTGCGTCTTTTGGTTTGCCAGACCAGATGTCTACGTAGCCCCAAGACATATTGAAGTGAAAGAATTGGTCGATTGAGAGTAGTGTCCGTAGCCCAACTGTTACCCGGGATTGTAAGATGAGGGAAACATGTGTACATACTGATTTGCTTTTCAAAAATGATATCCTGCTTATCATTTATACTCTTGATTATTGGCACTTGGTAGAACTTGTTGTAACACATTATGCACTTTTGCTTAACCACTTATACTTTATTTCTCAATTTTAATTATTACTAAATATAACCTGACCGGTTTCGCTTTACAGTATTTTAATATAGCAGTAAATCAAACTGGTCAGGTTATATTTAGTTACCAAAACAACATCTGGCTTGAATGTATTGTCAATTTCATTATAATATTTCACAGGGTCCTTGGGATTACTTTTTTATCTATTATATAAAAATAAGTCGAGTTTTCCTTCCTGACGCTATAACTCCAGAACGCACAAACCGATTTCCACGGTTTTGCATTCGTTGGAAAGGTCTCGGGCTCCGTGAGGTTTATAGCAAAGAAAATTCAGCAAAATTTCACATACAGCGCCATCGCGGGCGAAGCTGCGGGCATCAGCTAGTCTATTATATAAAAATAAGTCGGGTTTTCCTTCCTGACGCTATAACTTTAGAATGCACGAACCGATTTCCACGGTTTTGCATTCGTTGGAAAGGTCTCGGGCTCCGTGAGGTTTATAGCAAAGAAAATTCAGCAAAATTTCACATACAGCGCCATCGCGGGCGAAGCTGCGGGCATCAGCTAGTTACTTATAAATCATCAATAGAAAATGATTTGCACCGCTTATAAAAAATGCTTGTAATAAACATTTTATGAATTAATTTGAAACTTACCACCAATGATACGTCCCAATGGGTACCATGCTCGGTCATCAAACCAATTGTGGAAATTATAGAAGCCTTCCTCTGTTAGGTATCGAGTTGTCCTATAGTTAAAATATGGATCAAACTCATGAATTACACTTTCAAACCGGAGCACAGAGAACAATCGTGTTGCAAATGCTGTAAAAAACATAGTACAGTCATGAGTACCTACTTGGAGTAATTTAAAAAATATTTACTATTTGTGTAAGTGTATCTTAAAAATATTTAAAGGAATATTCTGATGGCAAACTAAGCCAAATAGGTTAATTCAAGCATATTTGTTTATGTTTCGTATCATAATAAATTAGGCACTTTTTAAATAAGCACACACTTGACCACCATTCTTTATCGCTGCATCACCACGTAACTCATAACAACAATAGTTCAATAAGCGTAGCATAATGTAAAAGCGTGAAAGTCGTAGAACCAAGGCACTTGTAACGGCTCCAAATAGGCAATAGTTGCTGCAAATACTCACATAATATTGCTGCCATTGATAAAACAGCCAATTTTATAAATGTAAGTTGTTTATCGGATGAGAGCTGCAGGAGCCTCGGTTTTGCTTGCGTCTCTGTTGTCATTTTAGATTTTTATTAACCTTTCTTTAACAATAACTCTCATACATTAGTTTATTACAATTGTTTCATTTAAATCAATTTAAATCCAGAAATAAATCGCCGGCAACCTATCACCTCCGGTTTTTTTAGCGACGCGATTTGACAGTTTCTGAGTGGCGTGGCACAAATTGTTGCCATACACAAATTACACAATCATATAAAAAAAAATAAAAGGGCTTATAAAGAAAATAGTGTCTTTTCTTGCGCGTGGTACAGAGTGGTACTACCAGTGGTACTACTGGCACAGTATAAATATAATATGATATGTTTAACCAGTATTGTAGCTCCCTACAAACGGACGAAGCGCAAGCTATACCTACGATTCTCGTTCTCGGCATGCCTTTCAGCAAGCAAGCAGCGTCCGCAGTCGCGATTGTGCCGAGTAGACGAATGGAAGGTGTGTCGTTTTTTAAATAGTAACCGCGCGTGTTTTATTTACTAAAAATATTTAATATGAAAACTAGTGTCTATTGTGCTTGTTTTGGTTGCATGAATTCGTCAATAACACACCCAGATATAACGTTTTTTAGATTACCTACCTGGAAACTCCGAAAGGTAAGACTATAAATTGATTTTACTTAAGTACTAATTGGTACTATACCACTAGTTGACTAAAGTTAAACAAAGTGATTGACACGAGTGAACTAGGTAGTTACATGAAGTAGGTATGTTTGTGTTTTAAACTAGACTTGTGCTTGCTCAGTCAGTGAACGGTGCGATCCAATATAGTACAATATCCAAAAAACAACTAGTTCAGAACTCTAGTACGTGTAGGTAGTACATTTAGTTCCGTTGTCAGTTCGTAGTTATTTAATTGAGAACAATGATTTAGGTATGTTTCAAGAGTATTCATTTCTTTGTGGATGACCGATGTTACAGTACACTTAGCACCGCATGACTGCCTCTGTGGCGCGGTCGGTATTGATACCGCCTGCGGCACTGGAGGTCGATTCCCGCCCGAGACAAATATTTGTGTGACCCATAAATGTTTGTCTCAAGAGTCTGGTTGTTTCTATGTATAATATGTATGTATTTAAAAAGTATATTAGTACTAATATCCGTGGTCTGATACCCATAACACAAGCAGGTTATTCCTAGCTTACTTTGGGATCAGATAGCGTTGTGTGAAAATGCCCGTGATTATTTATTTATTTATAAAAAAAAATACAGCATTTTTGTTACCTTTGATTTTTATTACACGCATAGAGACAAATATGAACTTCCAAAGTTTAACACAACTTGACAATGTACGAAAAGTACTAGTGTACTAGAGACTGACTAGTACTTTCAAATCAAAAAATTGTTTTAATTTTGTAAATCAAAAAAACGCAATGATTATAAAGACTAGAATTCCGTGATTCTATCACTGACGAAACATGTGGTGAGCCGATTATTATTGTCTACGCCGTTTTCAAATTTCTACACCCGTCTCACTCAATCGTTAGTAGATAACGGGCGCTGCGCCGCCACGCCGCCACCCCGCGCCGCCAGCCGTTGCGGGGATATTATATTATTACTCACAAAGTATTTTTTTGTTTAAATAAAAAGGTACATATTTACTCGAAATGAAAGCCGGTTGTCAGTAAAACAACAATCCTTAATACAAATTGAAGGCCTTGTGGGCGGATTAAAAAAATCAACTGCATTAGGCTCACTATCTATTACGCGTACGTAAAACTATAAGGTAAAATGTGGGCGTATACTATGTCTCTGCCTACACCTTCAGGGATAAAGGCGTGACTATATGAATGTATGTATGTACATATTTACAATCGCAATACTAAATAGAAAGTCAAAGTAGGCACATATTATTAAAATGCTGTAGGTGGGCAGCCCTATCGCATGCTTACGTACCGCGCGGCTGTAGGCATTTATTTCTAAAATCCGGCCGAGTCAAACTACAGTATACAGTGCTACTGGTAGTACTACGAGTAAAAAAATTACCCGTGGTAACTGGTACTACGTACTACCAAGTGGTCCCAGTAGTACCACGGATAATTAAATTTTAGCCGTGTTACTATTGGATCAAAAATAAATGAAGATTGGTTAAAACAAATGAAGATCGGTGAAAACAAATAAAGATCGGTAAAACAAATTAACGTCAGTAAAAACAAGTGAAGATCGGTGAAAACAAATGAATGTGGGTGAAAACAAATGAAGATCGGTAAAAACAAATGAAGAGCGGTAAAACAAATGAACGTCAGTAAAAACAAGGGAAGATCGGTGAAAACAAATGAATATGGGTGAAAACAATTGAAGATCGGTAAAAACAATTGAAAATCTGTCAAAACAAGTGGAGATCGGTGAAAAAAATGAAGGTGGGTGAAAACAAATGGAGGTCGAAATACCAAGTCAAGATAAGTAAAAACAATTAAAGATCTGTCAAAACAAGTGAAGGTCCGTGAAGACAAATGAAGGTGGGTGAAAACAAATGGAGGTCAGAAAAAACTAGTGAAGATAGGTGTTGGTAAGAACAAACAAAAATTAAAATTGTTAAAAAAGATCAACTTTTTCAAGGGCATTTATGCTAGGAAATTGCAATCAGTACGATCTATTTAAATTGTCGCCTGTTTTTTTTATATCTTACTTCATTTGTTTGTTTTTCTTCATTTATTTTTCGATCTTCATTGGGTTTTACCGATCTTCATTTGCTTTTCACGATCTTTACTTCTTTTTCAAGGCTTTCATTTGTTTACATTCATCTTCATCTGCTTTTTTCGATCTTCATTTGTATTCACCGATCTTGACTTGTGACGATCTTCATTTGTTTTTACTGAACTTCATTTGTTTTTATAGATGTGCATTTGTTTTTATCGATCATTTGTGAAGTATTTAATAATTGCGTTGATAGTGATGTGTTTCCTGACTTAATGAAGTTTAGTAAAATAATTCCTCTGTTTAAATCGGGTAGCACCTCAGATCCGTCCAATTTTCATCCTATTTCTGTACTACACACGTTTAGTAAAATCTTTGAAAAGGTAATGCTTAATCAAATGCAAAATCATTTTAATACAAATAAACTATTCCATACTAAACAATTCGGTTTCACGCGCGGTCGGTCTACCACGGATGCTGGAATCAAATTGTTAGAGTGTATATATGAGGCCTGGGAGGAGTCGTATGATGCTTATGTCGAAAAACAAAGAAAAACGAAAAAATGCTGTGCTGTTTACGTCCAGAGTTGTTCTTGCTTGCTTTACCTGTAACAAATAAAATAAACGTTATTCTCAAAGAGAATAGCTAGCATTCCTATACACATCAAAAGTACAACAATGTTGGATCCAACACCTAGATGCTGTAAATCTCATGTTTACAGCCATAGACATAATATAACACGTTATAATACACAGGTAGACCGCCGGGTGATACGATAACTACATTGACTCCCAACTCTAGGATCATCAAACATCAGTGGCCCACACAGAGCATCGCAGCTCTAGTAACATCAAATATCATTGACTCGTTACATCAAATATCATTGACTCCAGTTCTAGGACCATCAAATGTAGGTATAGAGGGTCGGCTCACTTACTCATGCGTGACACTCATGACAACACAGGTTTTATCTATTACACGGGTGAGTAATAACATGTAAAAGGAATACCAGCCTTCGTAGATGTGCTATCAGACTTCGCACACGCTGTACAGGATAAACTTGACCGTACACATAAACCTTGCGTCTTTATGTTAATAGACCAACTAAGTGACGTGCAAAGAAAATTATCCATTTGACATTAGAAACGGAATCATATTCAAATTTAGATGAAAAACAAATAGACCGACGCGATAATTACCATGGAGTAGGTATGTAACTCCAGTAGCAATCTCCATGGAGTATAACTTCAGAACTTCGCAAGATTATCAGATCTTCGCGACATTCCCCACAAAGGAAAAAGAGAATGAAAAGCTAGAATTTAGTATTCGCAAGATTGGCAAATCGTCGCGACAGCTTATGGTGTATTCTGCGACTTATCTAAGGCCTTCGATTGCGTCCAGCATCAGACTTTAATTAAAAAACTTGATCATTATGGAATCCGGGGACGGCCTTGGATTTAATTAGTTCTTACCTTAGAGATAGAGTACAGAGAGTAGTTATAAATGGTAAACAGTAAAATGGTTCTGCTGTAACAATGGGGGTGCCTCAGGGTTCAATTCTGGGACTTTTTCTATTTTTAGTGTACATAAATGATCTCCCTCACCTTATAAGAGACGATCACGAGGTAGTTTTGTTTGCTGATGACACATCTTTGATACTTAAAGTTGAACGTGGACAACGCGATCTTGACGAAATAAACAATGCCCTCTCTAGGGTAGTCCACTGGTTTAACGCAAATAATTTATTGTTAAATGAAACTAAAACAAAATGTATTAGATTCACCTTGCCAAATGTTAGGCTCGTTAACACCAGTGTTAAAATTAGGGATGATCAAGTAGAATTGGTCGATGAAACTGTCTTTCTGGGCATAAAGTTAGACTCCAGCTTGCAGTAGGGGCCTCATATCGAGAAAGTCTCGGGCAGACTGAGCTCTGCAGCCTATGCCGTTAAAAAGATCCGACAACTGACAGACATTAGAACAGCGCGTCTTGTCTACTTTAGCTATTTCCACAGTGTCATGACCTATGGCATACTATTATGGGGTAACGCTGCCGACATCGAATGTATCTTTGTGTTGCAGAAAAGGGCTGTCCGGGCTATCTATGGTATGGGGTTTCGGGAGTCATTAAGAGAAAAGTTTAAGGATATCAACATCCTTACTGTGTATTCACAGTACATTTATGAAAACTTATTATATACTCATAAAAATAACAGTAAGTTTATTAAAAATAGTGATATCCATAACCTAAACTTAAGAAATAAGAATAAATTGGCTGTACCTAGATTTAGGCTCAATAAAATAAGCAATTCTTTTGCGGGCAATTGTATTCGAATGTATAATACATTGCCGACAGCCATAACAGGTGTCGCGACGATTTGCCAATCTTGCGAATACTAAATTCTAGCTTTTCATTCTCTTTTTCCTTTGTGGGGAATGTCGCGAAGATCTGATAATCTTGCGAAGTTCTGCAAGGAGATTGCTACTGGAGGTACATCCTCTATGGTAATTATAGCGTCGGTCTATTTGGTTTTTATCTAAATTTGAATACGATTCCGTTTCTAATGTCAAATGGATAATTTTCTTTGCACGTCATTTAGTTAAAGTCGAACAACCCAAGACGCAAGGTTTATGTGTACGGTCAAGTTTATCCTGTACCGCGTGTGCGAAGTCTGATAGCACATTTACGAAGGCTTGTATTCCTTTTACATGTTATTTCTCACCCGTGTAATAGATAAAACTATTGTGTTGTCATGAGTGTCACGCATGAGTAAGTGAGCCGACCCTGTATACCTACATTTGATGGTCCTAGAACTGGAGTCAATGATACTTGATATAATGAGTCGATGATATTTGATGTTACTAGAGCTGCGATGCTCTGTGTGGGCCACTGATGTTTGATGATCCTATAGTTGGGAGTCAATGTAGTTATCGTATCACCCGGCGGCCTACCTGTGTGTTATAACGTGTTATATGTCTATGGCTGTGAACATGAGATTTACGGCATCTAGGTCTTGGATCCAATACTGTTGTACTTTTATGATATGTATAGGAATGCAAGCAATTCTCTTCGTGAGAATAACGTTTATTTCATTGGTTACAGATAAAGCAAGCAAGAACATCCCTGGACGTAAATAGCACAGCATTTAATGAATTAATCGGAATTAATATGATTCCAATAAAAGAACCCATCAATCAATCCATTTTTTCTCTTTTTTCTTTTTTCGACTACAGGTTTGTCAGTTAATAAATTTAAAAAACTAGTAAAACTTAAATTGTGCCAGAAAGCTTATTATAGCATTAAAGACTTTCTAGAAGACAAGACTGCCTGGCAGTGACACGAATTGCTCCTTTCTACATTTAAAAAACACTGTATTAGATACTAAGCTGAATAAGAGGGACCGGACTGAGTTTCTTGGGGTGTTCTTCTCAGTCTGTAGCATTTCCGAACACCCGGTAGAATCACAAAAATTTAATATTTTTTTAAAAATTTCAAAGGGAATAAATTTTATTTTATTTTATTTAAGGACGAGCACTGAGAAAAACTATATATTAAACAGCTGGAAAATACAAGAGTTGGCAGTGTGGTTTATAAACCTTTGCCTGCCCTTTGAACGAACAAAGAAACAACAACAACGTTTTATTTCCACAGAATCCACAGTACCACAGTACTGTCATAGCTGTCACTGTCAATTATGTCATTATTATCATTTTCATCTCGCTTGATCGCTTCCATCCAAACCAATCCAATTTTTAACATAATTTTAATAACTTTTTCTTAATTTGTAGAGAATTTAATACAGTTTACCCTCCATACGTTCGTTTCTTGTGTTCATCTCTACAATCGGGCACGAGTTTTTGTAATTAATTTGTAGTACCCTCAGAATAAAGCTCGCATAATATTTATATATTTCATTTCTGTGCTAACAAATCGAGCCAAATCAGGCGGTGTAGTCTCATTGATGACTAAGAATACGGAAGGACCACGAAGTCAAATAACAAAATTTTTAAAAAATTCTGAGAAGTGATTGTAATTAGCGGGAAAATTGAATCTGTATGTGATTTTATGTAATGTCTGACGGAGATCCATCTCTCGAAGAGGATGTGCCAATACCGCTACTTGAAAGAGTTGAAGATAATGTGTTTACACCTAAGATAACAACTCCTCTATACACGGGTGGAGTAAAGTTGCACCACAAGAAGTCGGATGCTGGAGAGACAGAATCGTTCTTAACAGATGCCCAGCGCAATGAACTCGCAATTCAGCAACTGTTTGGAGATGGAAGCAGTGGAGGAACATTCTATGAGGTAATTTATAGTATTTTATTACTGCTTTGACTTGTAGCCTTAACTCTTAGCAACAAAATTCCTAATTTTGTATGAGGTTTATGGGACATCTGGTATATGAGGTCTTCTCTCCGATACCTTGACTTTTAACCCCATATATGAAATGTTGAATGCTTTAAGTCTTTTTATTTTGCTCTTTTTAAAATAACTGCATAGTTAATGGGTATGTAGTAAGTACAAAATCTTTTCATTATTTTCATTTGTAGATATTCTGGGATCTAATGGTTTTATACTCTGGACTCTATGGATGATCATAATGTGTTTAATTATTACTATCATTACATAAAATACAACATAATTAGTATAATTATCATTATCTATTGAAATTAAAAGTGAGAGAAAGTGTAAATATTCATAAAGCATTTATCATTTGGTCAAGAAATTGATTTTATGAAATGATATAGGTACATAACTATTTTATGAAGATTCTTATGATACATGATTGATGTGTATAGGCTGTATAAAAATGTATTATTTCTTATTATCTATAAACAAGAGGAATTAGACAATCATAATTATGTACTGCTTTACTACAAGCTGCTTGTGCCTGTGCAAAAGGGAAACATTTTTTTATTTTTTATTAAATAATAGTAATAAATAAATAAATAAAATTTCACGGACATTTCACACAACGCCATCTGATCCCAAAGTAAGCCAGGAATAACCTGCTTGTGTTATGGGTATCAGATCACTGTTATTAATACAACTCCCTAATTTTGAAAAGCTGCCTTAAAACTACTCTACGCAATGATAAACTGTTTTTATAAATGCCAAAAGTGTAAATCAATGTCCAAACAGAAAAGCTTGTAAATAAGCCATATTCGGTTCATACTAGTTTCTGCATATTACGATATCTGAAACTTATTAAATTGAAGTTCTTGTACTCATTTAAGTTTGTTGTCCCTAGGGAAAATATATATTTTTGTAGATTTGTCAATCAATAAGAAAATATTCTTTTGGCAAAAATTGAGAATTCAACTTGTTTCTGATAAGAAAAAGATTATCGCGTTAATACTTTTAATAACTGAATAACACTTGTTGTATATACTGAATGTGAAAGTTTAGAATTAAAAGAAAATTAAAAAGTCACTGTCATTGAGACTGCACAATAATATTATATTAAAATTACACTTTTTCTGATGAAATGCCAGCCTGACAAATGTGACTAAGGTACAGAGTGTCTTGTTTGGAACGCCAGACAGCTGTAATTATCCTGGTTTCTGGTTTAAGAGATTATGGTGCAACTTAAATGCATATAAATAAATAAATAAATATTCACGGACATTTCACACAACGCTATCTGATCCCAAAGTAAGCTAGGAAAAACCTGCTTGTGTTATGGGTATCAGACCACAGATATTAATACTTAAATACTTTTTAAATACATACATATTATACATAGAAACACCCAGACTCTTGAGACAAACATCTATGGGTCACACAAATATTTGTCTCCGGTGGGAATCGAACCCAAGACCTCCAGCGCCGCAGGCGGTATCACTACCGACCGCGCCACAGAGGCAGTCATATGTAGGTCTATTCACTCGTACCAATCATATTTTTTGTCCGTAATTTGAATTACGATTGCTATTGGTTGGGGGCACTGGATTAAAACCGTTCAGCAATTTAATTCTGACCGTCTCGTGGCTACGATCATGGCACATTTTTGTACCTTGGTGTACTTCAAATCTCCTCAGTGACAACTAGTGACCGTAGTTTGGTGTGCTTCAAGCTGTAATCCTCACCTTTGAAATCTCAATGAAAACGAATTTTGACAACGCCAAAAAATAGTCGTGAAATAGTCGTAAATAGTCGTACATGTAAAAAAAATAGTCGTATTATAGTTTCGGCGTTATAGCTATAGGTTAGTGAGGATTATGGCTTGAACGTCAAGCTGTAATCCTCACCTCTGGTGCAAGCAAACGGTAAATTCTATTGAATTGGTTTAGGTTCCAAAAAATAGTCGTGAAATAGTCGTAACGACCTGCCAAATCTCAAAAATAGTCCATAAGCGGTTCCCGAGATATGAAGGTACCGTGGTGAGGATTATGGCTTGAACCTTTGAAAACTTCAAATTTCTCCGGAACGCCTGCGAATTTCGGTTCAAAGTTTGTGCCAAAAAATAGTCATGAAATAGTCGTATGAAGCTATAGAGTTGATTTAATGTGAAAATAAAAAACTTTTTATTTTCCCTACATTTCTATTGATGTAGTCGTGTACAAAATTTGTAACTTCCAATGAAACTAGAGGAAGTAACGCGGTTTTACCCGCGTTGCTCCCGTTCCCGTACGAACGCAAGAATAAAATTATAGCCTATGTTTACCGGGAAGAGTGTAGCTTCCCAACAGTGAAAGAATTTTTCAAATCGGTTAAGTAGTTTCGGAGCCTATTCGATGCAAACATACAAACAATCAAATCTTCTCTCGTTATAATATTGGTACAGAATTAGATTATTGGGAAATATTCCGCTTAATATAATAATATTTCTTTGAAAGAGACGTTTTCCATGCCAGCAGTTATTTTTGGTTTAATTATAACTGCTGGCATAGAAAACGTCTCATTCAAAGAAATATTATTATATTAAGCGGAATATTTCCCAATAATCTAATTCTGTACCAATATTATAACGAGAGATCATTGGAAGTTACATATTTTGTACACGACTGTACATCAATAGAAATGTAGGGAAAATAAAAAGTTTTTTATTTTCACATTAAATCAACTCTATAGCTTCATACGACTATTTCATGACTATTTTTTGGCACAAACTTTGAACCGAAATTCGCAGGCGTTCCGGAGAAATTTGAAGTTTTCAAAGGTTCAAGCCATAATCCTCACCACGGTACCTTCATATCTCGGGAACCGCTTATGGACTAATTTTGAGATTTGGCAGGTCGTTACGACTATTTCACGACTATTTTTTGGAACCTAAACCAATTCAATAGAATTTACCGTTTGCTTGCACCAGAGGTGAGGATTACAGCTTGACGTTCAAGTCATAATCCTCACTAACCTATAGCTATAACGCCGAAACTATAATACGACTATTTTTTTTACATGTACGACTATTTACGACTATTTCACGACTATTTTTTGGCGTTGTCAAAATTCGTTTTCATTGAGATTTCAAAGGTGAGGATTACAGCTTGAAGCACACGTAGTTTGCTAGCTTAGTTAGCTAGATCTACCTGGAGACTTCTACAGATTCTTTAGACAAAGACTTGCCTACTGCACTAGTATTAGATATGCACTGCTTTCACTGCAGTCAGGTTTTAAAAAATTCGTTCTAACCTAGATATTTTAACATGAGTAATTAACTCTCCAAGTTACTCAACCGAAACGGACAAAGACAAACAAAAATATTGAAGTAAATATGAATGTCCTGGTGAAATTAGCGATCTGTATGTGCGCTATTTCCGATTACCTTTGAATCTTTAGTTTGGAGTCTAGCCTAGCCACGCGTTTATTTTTCCTCTTGCCAGTCTTTGCCAACCACAATGGCCGATGTTGAGACAATTTTATTCTATAAAGCGTTATCCAATCCATGTTAAAGTATGTACGCCATTAAATCGTTATCGTAATGGCTGCGAAGACTATCAAGCGACTTGACTAGTCTAATGTGTAAATATACATCGATGCACACACACATGCAAAGAAAGCACGCACGCTTGAAGCTACTTTCGTCACATTTCAAAGACTTGTTAAGTCGCATTGACCGCCTCTGGAGCCTATAATGGCATTCGTTTTACATAGTACGAAGACATATTCCCTACTAGCTGATGCCAGCAGCTTCGCTTGCGTATTATGTTCCTGTTCCCACTTCCTATGGGAACTATATCCTGGGATAAAAGTAGCCTATGTGTTATTCCAGACCGTAATCTATCCCCGTACCAAATTTTTGCTAGATCTTTTAATTTTTGCCACTCCCACTATCACCTCCGTTTCCATTAAACTCCGCTCCCGCGGCGACAGTACTCCACGGGAGCTCCGCACTCGCCTCTGTTATGAAGGCCTCCCTTACAACCTTAATTTCTATTCACAATTAATAAATATAGGTATTCAAGCACACTGATGGTAGTACCCCAATGTAATAAACATTGAAAATTTTTACGAATACTCGTATTTGTACTTGGTTAAGTTTCGCCATATAATTAAAAATGACCTTGCACCTACAAACAGACCGGCTTCAATGAATAAATAATGACTAAAGCATACCTAAGCCTCTTGTAGACGAGTATGCAGAATGTAGACTGTTACTTCGACCAAGCAATAGTCTTAGATTAGGTATTTAAAGAAATAGTATAGACCGGCCCATCATCAACATTAGTTTTGAAGACGTTAAAGTGAGCGCATGCGCTTATTTGGTCGTAGTCGGTGTTATTGTTCCGAAGGTGAAACACTTGTCAAATATATTAATAAATATTTGTGGACGCTCACACACAACATCATCTAGCCCAAATTAAGCTAACTGAAGCTTGTGCTATAGGATCTAGAATTCTAGACCAGGGCTTCCTAAACTTTTAAGGTTACGGAACACCAAACAAATATGTTTCATTCTACGGAACCCTATAAAAGGTTTTAGTAAACTAGCTAGACAATGCCCGCGGTTCCGCCTGCTTGAACGTTTTCCCGGGATAAAAAAGCTTTTTTTATTAAGCTCGCTAAATTAACGTCGTTCGCCTGATGGAAAGTCATAGCGGCATTTAGCGATTGCGGGCCACTATCTCACTATAGGCGAACCTGTGGTGTGCCTCTTCACGCTCCGCTGGAAGAACCCGGGGCTGTAAGAAGAGAGAAGTACGTCCGCGAGCAGGTCGTTTTCAAACTTTTCTAGATCGACGGAGGAACGATCTTTTGAATCACTCAGTTCTGGCAAAGTTCTCTCCGCTGTAGGAGCGGTACATTTGGCCGGCATGTGTAATTCAGGATCGAAAACGGGAGGGTAGGATTGGGTTGAAGAGCTAGGCAAGGCTAAGCAAATAAATTGCCTGACTAGAACCCCTCGGGGATCTGGGGATAAGCGTTACTTCTTCATGGAGCTAACGCAACACCCTTTGGGCACAGAAAATTTGGCTTTTTCAATTAGCTCCCTAAGATCGAATATCTTTGAACTTAACTAAAAGGCCACATTAGAAGGGAGGGCATTACGCTAGTCCGTTTGTTGAGTAGTCCGCCTGGCGTAGTGCCTCCGCCCTGCAGAAGACAGCGGCAATAGTAACCTGGCTTCGTGTTGGGTTATGTTCTCCGTCGGTTAGCAAGGTTCCAGAGCTCACTGGGGTGGTTATGTGGCGGTGACGGTGAGACCAGAGGCTTACCAGCTGGTATGGGCACGAAACATTGGTACGGAGCGGTGGTCAGGAAGAAGCGGTGAAACGGTGGACCACATGGCCCTCGCAGGCTGTACGGGACCCAAACCTGAAAATTAATTAATCTCCGCCCCAGGAGGCTGAACAAGCAGCCTGTGTAAAGTTCCTGATGCTGTGGTCGTGCCGGAGGAGGATACCGGAGTGGACGCGGCCACTGAATTAAAGGGGATCGGAGGCCCTTCCGTACGCCCGCCGTGCTAATCTACCGCATCACACGTGCCGGCTTTCGAAGTGCAGTAGCCTTGCTTTGTCTCTTGCACCACCGGTACACAGGTATCGGTGCTTAACCTTCTGAAATTCCCCTTTTTTAAACACCATGGCAAGGAAAAAGAAAAATAAGGAACACATCACAGCGGCATCGTCGTCCACAATGAACTTTTGTCACATCAGAGGCATACATCAACGCAGTCCACCAGCACCTGGAAACTGCGCAGCCGACCCTATTTTCTTGATGGAGACGCAAATCTCTTGCCCGGACGATACATGTCCCTTGGCTAGAAGCTGGAGCACAGCTTTTGGTGAAAAGCTGGGGTGTGTACGTATGTATATATGTACGTCCGGGATGATGTCTGTTGTCGCCGTCTCAGGACCCTTGAAGACAGGGATCGGATCGGATCTACGCATGTTTGTACAGGTATCACAGCGACGATATGGACTGTCGGGCTACCCTTCTGGGAGTCGTGAATTGTGGTCGCTTGCCAAGGCTGCCGAGGGAAGCTACTGTCGGTCGGGTTTGCCACCCTTACTTAAACCGCTGGCTCAGAGTAAGGAGTAAGCCGACCTTTTTGGTTCTCTCTTTGCCTCCAACTCGACTATGAACGACGCGGGTTCTTCGCCGCCTGGCATACACTGGTGTGGCACTTCCATGCCAGAAATTAAATTCAGGCAGCGGGACGTTAGGCGGGAGCTTCAGTCCGTGATCCCGTTCATAAGTCGAGTGGGCCTGACGGCATACCTGCGGTGGAACTAAAGCAGTTTGGCCTTAGCTGTGTCAGGTACTTACTCGTCTTTTCACGCTTTTATATTCCATTAAACATGTCCCGGTTTCGTGGAAGACCGCGCACAAGTATCCTGTACCCAAGAATGGTGATGAAGTCCGTTATTAATACACAGCTCCTGAGGTACCTTGAATAACACCACCTGCTCAGTGACTGGCAATACGGTTTCCGTCACGGTCGCTCAACTGACGGGCTTCTTGTGTGACTCATATCATACACCGCTAGGCTATTGAAAGTAAAGGCGAGGCTCTAGCAGTGAGCCTCGATATATTTAAGGCCTTTGATCGGATCTGTCACCGTGGTCTTCTTACGAAATTGATTGATTGTCCTATGGACTGCCCGAGAGGTTTTGTAGATAGGTGTCCAGCTTTCCGGCCGGTAGAAGCATCAGAGCCGTCGTCAACGATAGCTGTTCTGACATGGCCATAAGTGCTGGAGTCCCACGAGGCTTGGTGTTATCGCCCACTCTATTTATGCTGCAATTCAATTATATGCTGTCTATTGACAGCATTCATTGCTATGCAGACGATAGTACGGGCGACACTATTTCGCATGCCGACACAAAATATTTCTCGGTGCGTAGTGGAAGAAAGTCGTGAACAACTGTTGGCAAAAATAATTACTTAAAAGTATTATTCCAACAGAAGTGGGTCGTCGTTTTGGCGGAACCCCGATGACTGGTCCACGGAACCCACTTTGGGAACCGAGGTTCTAGACGACTGATATACATACTTATACAGGGTTATTTGTAATTAACTAGCATCCTCCCAGGGGTAGGTAGCAGACATCATAAGAAACACCCTTGGATCACCGTCTTTTAATATAACTTAATAAATTACTTAATAAAAAATTTTGAAGTTTTTATTGTTATGATGCGACACTATTAAATTCCTATCCGTGCATTGACTACATTGGATGAATTGATGATACGAGTTTGTTTACTTAATTTTTACGATGCTCGTAAACTACGACATAGAGTTGGTAACTATTAGACGCAAAACTAAATTATTATAATTTTTTTGTATGAAAGTAAAATTTAACGGATTATGAAAAGTCGTAAAACAAACTTTGTTACTTATGATACCAGATATCTGCCCCTGCGAGGATGCTAGTTAATTACAACTAACCCTGTATATTTCTAAATACATACAAATTATACATAGAAAACACACAAACTCCGAAACAAACATTTGTGGATCACACAAATATTTGGACCGACCCAGGAATCGAACCCAGGACCTCCCGCACCGCAGGCGGTATCACTACCAACTACGCCACAGAGGCAGTCAAAAGTCAAAGTCAAGATAAGACATTTTACGCAAGATGCCTTCCAGTGCGTTCCCGAAGTGTAAAAACGCTACCCTAAATTCGAAAAAAGAATGTATGTGTGCATGTTATAGATTTAGTGTGTGCATGTTATAGATTAGTTAAGATATTGTAGCAACGACACGTCGTTGCTACAATATCTTTGTGTGTGAACTAGTCTCACTGTTTGAGTTCGTAATGTACGACGTGGGCCCGTCTATACTATTACTTGGTCGAAGGACTGTTCCACATTATATTGTCACGCTAATCTCAGAGGTGTTTAGCTGTTTGACTAATATAGATAAGTGCTCGACTTTTTACTGTAAGGGTTCAGCCAACCTTATATCCTTTTTTTGGAATACTTTTACCAATATTTTGACGACTACAATATTATTGTGGCCCATGAGATTTTGTATGTATTCTTTTATTGGCAGTGGAATTCAGTAATCATGTTTTGTGGATCCTGATTTTATTCAATTGTGAGATTGTATAATTTTTCTTTGAATTCTCTTTTGTACTTCTAGAATATCTTATTTTCAGATAAAAGATGTTGTACCTGCTTAATCAAATCAGCCTATGCCAGTCCACTGCTGGACGTAGGCCTCTCCCAAATTATGCCACAACACACGGTCTTGCACCTTCCCAATGGGAATTTCATTCTAACAGTGGAAACCATTTCAAAAGACCTCTATTGAAAATTTCACTTTTGCGTCACACAGTTGCATCCGAAATCCTCACTTTATAGCTAGTGGTAGTCTAGTAGTTGAAACGTTAAAAAGAAAGCCGTGAGATCGTTCTCACCAGACTGCCCCTCTCTAACACGTTTATTGTCAAAGTAAAAGTTAAATGCAATTGAGGTTGTCATTTTTGTTTTATTTCAAACTTTGAACAGATGATCCACGTGACCAAGTGACGTTGTTTAATGCGACAGAGTCACAGACTACAGACAAAGTCTCGCCATTAGCCCCTCTGCACTCTATTTTATAGAGAGGGGCTAAAACGAAGAATAAGATTGATTGACGTGATACATTCCTATTACAACCTACCGGGCTTATCACGACAGGAATATGTTCGGTTGCCAATATTTATAGACCATTTATTTACAAAGAATTTTAATTAGTATAAAGCAGAATAACGTATCCCGGGACATCCTTCCGAGGGCTTACCCGGGGCTCCCAACCACAGGCTGGTGGGCGTTGCGTGAGGTTTTTTAGTCGGTAAGAGTCCGGCATAACATCCTCTGAGGATTTTTCCTCACGTAATAAAAAAAAGCAGTTTATCGTATTTACGTGATTAAATTTATTTCAATTTAAATCTTGAATTTAATTTTTTCAATTTAAATCTTGAATTTAATTTAAATGTAGCGACATAATAATGAAAAAATGGAGAACTTATTAAACTTTATCGAATCTTATTAGAACTTTAACGACATATCAAATAATTACAACTTTTTAATAATATTTAGGCTTATAACAAGATATATTTTGTAATTTAAAATATTTAATAATTCGTCAAAAATTCGTCGCACTATCTGTTCCTTGACAATTTATTTATCGTTGCAAAATCTTCAGTTGAGATTGTTATCTATTCTAGTGTCAGAATTCTTCCTAAAAGGGTCACGATAATCTCTTTACTTTAGCTCTTGTTCTGAACATGTGACATTTTTGTTGACAGGAAAATACCCTAACATAAGTAGGTATGTATTTTTGTCTCATGTCCACACTTTTTTAATGTGCGAAATCCTCATGAACATATCACCCACCGCTACCGCGAGATATCTGCAAGGTTATCGCATTCGTATTGAATAATCCGCGTTCATCCGTAGACATGTCTGTGTACTATCGAGCATGGATGGGATATCCATTAGTTTATAATATTTAATATAAAGTGGAAAAAGACAACTTTGCCCATACGGTCCCATAAGCTCAATTGGTTAGAGCGTTGCCCTGGTTTAGGCAAAGGTTGTGGGTTCAAATCCGTATGGACCAAGTTGTTTTTTCACTTCATATTAAATATTATGAAATAGCGTACTAATTGCTTTAAATATTTTATCTATCCATCAGTTTGTCGTACTCGTAGCCAAATATAGTATGTTCGTCTGGATTGAAAATCATCGCGTTACTATATTTTATAATTGTTCTACACAGTGGTTTAGATTTCAAAAGGTATGAGCCAAAAGTACATGCGTTTATCCGTGGATATTTTTTTGGTGGTAAAGATGGTCATTAGAAGTGCACTTATGATTTCATGATTATATTATTGAGACAAGTAATGATACTTGATTTTTATCTGTGTACGCACTTGGCGAACTGTGGGAACTTGACCTAGTAACTGCCAATGACCTTCCATTACCTAATTACTATCCGAATATAATGTGTTATGTAAATTTTTTGATCGATTTCCGTTTCGTCAGAAGTCGTTTCATGTGTATCTGACCTAAGCAAATTCGCGTGTTGATTACCAACATACAGTTAACTTTAAACAGTTGACGATATAGTTTTTAACGAAACATACGTCTATTTTTTAAAATAACGAATTATTTTGTTATTTATATACTAGTGTTGATTATATTAGCGTCGAGATATAAGTGATTGAACTGTTCTAAAATGTAGTTAGCTCGATGTAAGTTGGTCCATTATCTTGAATGCAAAGTTCAATGCTTTGATCAAACAGATGATTCAGTCTTGAGTCTGCGTACAGCATTGAGGCACCAAGGTCAGTGTATACGTGTTCGTGTTTTCAACTCTTGGTTTCACACAGTTTTCGTGAGACCACAATGTTCGCGCGGTGGTGTATCGAAGCAACTTGTTACTCGTTGTACGATTTTGTTCTGTTCAAACTTAACAAACGCAATGGCAGACGTAGAAACTGCAAAGTATGTAATTAAATTTTAATTAGATAAGAAATATCTACATTTGCTCAGCGTAGGATCTTGTAGTGAAGTCATTGAAGCTATGAATATCAAATGATGTTCTAAAATCGATTCAAGTGGTTGTGTTTAAGATGCATTTTGTTTTGCACTTTGCAAAAGCAGCTTGTGGACCAGTGATTGATTGGCTTAATGTTTGGGTTAGACGGAGAGGGACAAGGAGGAGAAGATTGGGGAGATCCAGGCGATGTCAGTCCTCAGCACGTACCAGGACAACCTGTCACAAGAGATGAACACAGACCGGTAAGTCTGATTGTGTGTCTGTGTGTTGTGACGTGTGTCTCTGTAGTCTGTTAGTCATGTTTTAAATGTGGGTTGATGTGTCGTAAGGAAATGTGCTATGAGACAGTTGTGATGACACTACCTAATCAAACATTAGTAATGTACCTAGAATAAATTATAGGCTGTAGGAATAATATAAAAATGAACTACTCGTTACAATTGTCAAGTGGCACAGCTCTATACGAAAAACGTCACTTCAAGTAGTTAGGAAATCTTAGTTAACCCAACAATACTGTTCAACACTATTCAGATAGAATCGTAACTAAATTGTGGTAATCGTGTTAAATGTTAAAAAAATCTTTTGATGTAATATATAATATAAAAAGTGAAAAAAATATTTTGATTTACTGATCTCAGACACCCAGCAGAATGAATACAGTACTTTTAAGATTAAGTACTTTTAATTTCACTAGAACACGCTGGGTTGCTTGAAAATTTCAGCAGTAATGGCCCACCTTCGTTTTCAATCGCGTAGGAAAATATTTAAATTTAAATTCATTATGATGCTTTGTTAGGTGGGAAGTGTATTTGTTTGTGATACGAGTATGATTTTCAAAATTTTAGACACACGGTTCCACGATTAAGTAACGATTTATGATTTAATTTGATGTCTTTATCAGATTCAATATCACGATAATATAATAGGTTTGTTATTTTAATAATGTTATGTTACTAATTGCAATTAAATTTAACATGTTTGTTTGTTATTAGTTTTATCTAACACACATAATTAATTTGTTAAATCAACATAAAATAATTACGAACCCTAAAAATATTCAATTAAGTCGTAAATTCTTACAGTAACTTTTATTTAGTTGGCAAGTACCTATAATATGTGTCTATAGAACAAAAATACTGTAGAGACGATTAGGTAATTCCGTGAGAAGAACATTTGTATTAACAATAAAACTTGTATTTTTCCTTGACTTGATTACGAGTTTCCCTGTCATTTAAATATTTAAGATAAATAGTCATTTCCATATAGTAATAGTACCGATTGTTCTTAGGTACTACTTCCCTATATGTAATATGTATAAGTTAGAAAAACCGCAATTCAATAGGAAGGCGCTTTCCAAAAATTTGTAAGTCGATGTTTCCAATTTATGTAGATTCCTACATGAATACGACTTGTATGCATGTAGGTAAGTCGAGGTTTCCAATTTATGTAGATTCTTACATGCATACGACGTGTATGCATGTAGGTAAGTCGAGATTTCCAATTTATGTAGATTCCTACATGCATACGACTTGTATGCATGTAGGTAAGTCGAGGTTTCCAATTTATGTAGATTCCTATATGCATACGACTTGTATGCATGTAGGTAAGTCGAGGTTTTCAATTTATGTAGATTCCTACATGCATACGATTTGTATGCATGTAGTTATTGAAATATTTAAACTTTCTACTAATTCTCGTAAAAAGTTATAAATATACTTACATAGGTAACAAAAAAAAAAGCATTTGTGAATAATGGCTAAAAATTAATTCAAGTTTCAAGTGACCCCTATAGAACAAGTTAAGTATCATTTTTTTCACTACAAAATAAATTTAAAATAGTTTAAGAGACTTATCTAAATATGTTAATATGATTGCTAAAAGCTATAAATATGTTATATCAATGTGATGTGGGTGGCAGGTAGGTAATACAATGTGCCTAATGATTTGATATTAGTACAGCTAGCTGGATGTGGTTTTCCGTTATAGATTTTTATTTTGGAGCACCATTGTCTATGTAAATTTTATATTTATAGCATACACTTTAAAATACTCTATGCTATATTATAGTATATAGCCTAATTGCAGCAGTCCTAAAATTTGACGGACTCCGACCCTTCTAACAAAAATTTCCCCAAAAATACCACCCGTCGGATCTTAAAGGACAGGATGTTTGAAAGTCTTGGAGTGTCAATGTCTCATCCTAAATTTTAGCTACACAAAGAATGATCCAATAGTTTGAGAACTGAATCAATCAAAAACTTTTTCCAAAATCAAATCATTAGTTTCGAACAGTTACTTCTTGCGTCCAAACTGACAAAAATTCAACATCATGTATATAGTTAGTATTTGTGCGTTTATGATGTAAATATTTATATATTATATGGGGAAACGATCTAATTAATTTAATTAAATCGAACTAATATATACATACTACAACATAATTAAAAATAGAGATAAAAAACAATACCTACCATTGATGAGGTAAAGGGTTAACCTATACTGCTCGTTCGCTCTAACTTTGCCGCTCGGCTCAATACTATAGTCGAATTTTTGATTAGACAAAGTAAATTGACAGCAACTAATGTCACTTCTTCTTGTAGTGATGCATATTTTCTATGACGAAGTGACATTAGCTACTGTTAATTTACTTCGTATCATTAACAATTCGGGTATACGCCTCTACGCCAGCGGCAAAGTTAGAGCGAACGGGTAGTACACTTGTTTTCTATACATTAGACTTAAACGTGAAAAGTAATCTTTATACCTAATATTATTCATTACAAGTAGCATTACTCCTATAACTGGCTGTAGCCTATATATTATATAACTGGATATATAACTATATATATATATAAAGAGCATTGCCCTGGTTTAGGCAAAGGTTGCGGGTTCAAATCCCGTGCGGGCCAAGTTGTCTTTTTTCACTTTATATTAAGTACTGGCGGACGTCACGCGGTTTCACCCGCGTAGTTCCCGTTCCCGTGGGAATACGGGAATAAAATATAGCCTATGTTCACCACAAAGAGTGTAGCTTCTCAACAGTGAAAGAATTTTTCAAATCGGTCCAGTAGTTCCGGAAGCCTATTCGTACAAACAAACAAACAAAAAACAAAAAATCAAATCTTTCCTCATTATAATAATAATATATTAAATTAAATACTATGAAAAAGTCAGCATACTAATTGCTTAAATATTTCAACTACTCCTTCCTATAACTTCAATATTTTTTTGTTAATTATTGAAAAATGTTCTCATTGCCTTTGGCACTTTATTCGGATGTCCATTCATTTTTAGGACGTTTTCGTCCGATCGCATGACTCTAAGCTAGGCCTTGAGACCACATGTTACGTACCTACCGATACGACTGGGTTATTATTATGTGTGTTCAATATAATAAATTTTTACATCATCATCTCTACTAATTGTCGCCCACTGCCGAGCAATATCCTCAATTTTTAGGAGCTTATTTTCACTTGAATATACGAGTATAAACCAACGTGGGGTCGATGTGGAATTTTATCTCGAGATTTCCTTCTCTACGTAATTGGTATATTTACGAAAGTTTTCCCTTTAGTTGTCTTTCGATACCCTTGGGATAAGTTGAAATTTGTAATCCCCACACCAAACAGGTGACTTTTCATAAGTGAGATCAATAAGTAAATAAGAAGCAGAAACGCTTGGCCAACACAAACACGCATGACAATAAAAGAACCAGAAGTGTTTATGTGTCGATATCGACACGGATGTCATGCCGGACTTGAACTGACTAAAACTACACGGTCCGTAACTTCCGTCTATGGCCGGGGAAACAAGTACCTAAGTCTTTGGTTAAATGTCCTAGAATCCCCATCAGCTGTTCCGCACGTGTTCCGCGGCGAGTATAGAACTTAATTTGCTGATTAAAACGGTCTATAATGGAATAGGTATCTATCAAAATGTATATTTTTTTAATATGATAATGGCAATTTATTTGCTACCAAACGGCCTTGACACATAATAATGTTCTCGATGGAAATGTTAGTTGATGTTTAAGGAGGGACTAGGCGAACTAATTGATTTGTGATGTGCCTATTTCGTTCATTGGCTGTGTGTGTTTGTTTAACAATCGTAGGGGATCGCATATTGACTCTTCTTGGTACGAATTTTGTGATACTAAAGAATGTTGACTTGCAAGAATGGTAGATACCTGCCTAGAATATCGACGGAGTGCAAAATAGAAGACTGGACTATGAATTAGATAAATCCAACCTTTGAGACCACATTATTCGTACTTAACTATGTAGCAAAATTATCTATACTAATATTATAAAGAGGAAAGATTTGTTTATTTGTTTGTTTGTTTGTAACGAATAGGCTCCGGAACTACTGGACTGATTTGAAAAATTCTTTCACTGTTGAGAAGCCACACTCTTTGCGGTGAACATAGGCTATATTTTATTCCCGTATTCCCACGGGAACGGGAACTACGCGGGTGAAACCGCGTGACGTCCGCTAGTATTTTATATTTAAGTTAGATAATACCCGTAGGTAAAAATTTTATGGCTGCTGGATTTTATAGTTTCTTAGAATTGACCAGAGTCAGTAAAGTATGATACAACTAATAATGTTCTAAGTGCTTATGTCACCTTATTGAGTTTTTGTTATGCCGTTGAACTTGTGTCCATTAGTGATGTTCTTGTACATATATGTATACAATGTGTGGGTTATTGGCATGATGGGCTGCATGGAATTTTCATGTTTACAGATAATATTTTACACCTCATCATTACATGTCTCGCTGTACGTTGGAAGCCCACAACTACATACCATTCTTTCTGCTTACTGGGCAATGATATATAAAAACTATAGATACGTTACCAACACTGAAAAATGGCAACAAAAAGTCAGGCAATTTCCTTACTTTTCATGCATGCTACCACAGATAATTTCATAGAAATTCTTTTTTAAATGTATAAAAGATCCGCTGTTTTTAAAAGCCGTGCATGACGTGTCTAAATTTTAATACGCGTTGTTACTGGGGATATTTCTGGTAGAGATTACTTTGCACGTATTTATTCGGTAATCGATAAAACTTTTTTGAATGTTTTATCAACATTTCTATAAGCGCCTACCAACGTGCTTTTATAAAACAATGGGCCTAATACAACAATAGCGTCCATCGAAAAGTAATTCCGCCAGTGTACTGCGTGTCTAATTAACGTAATGATAGAGTAAATAAATCTATCTTCACGAGTATGATGGCCCCTATCGCTACAACCGATTGAAACGTCAATTATTATTATCACTCACGTCCGCAATAGGTTTCAAGGATATATTTGAAGATCATTATTCGTTCGTTCATCGTAACTATCTCATAGCCATTAAAATTTACCACAGAATCTAGCTAGTGGCAGCTGATTTGCACACAGCCATTTATTTACCCACTTATTCTACAAATTAGCGTACTATTAGCATTTTCATGCGGAAGATTAGTAACTAGTAAGAATAATGGTTGTTTTTGAGCTACAAACGTGTTTGAGTTTGTAATTCAAAAATATAGGTTTGTTTTTCTTTTTAAAGAAGAAGATCGTACCTATATAAAATTGCATTGGGATTCGTAAATTTTATGTTGTAACTTACGACTTTTTTTACGTAAAATAATTTATTTGTGACTAATTTTAATACGTAATCTGTGTAATGAATTTTGGTGCTGATCACCATGTGTCCCAAGATGTAGAATACTTTCAG
This sequence comes from Miltochrista miniata, assembly GCA_933228765.1. Classification (NCBI taxonomy): domain Eukaryota; kingdom Metazoa; phylum Arthropoda; class Insecta; order Lepidoptera; family Erebidae; genus Miltochrista; species Miltochrista miniata. The sequence goes on from OW121749.1 coordinate 8,134,197, forward strand.
AGACAACGGTAGCGAAGCGTCCACGCGCCCTGCCGAGGAGTGTGGATGTGACGTGCCTACCACAAACATTGGCTCAAACGGCAATGGCAAACCCCCAACCAACCATTGCTCGTGAGTAATCAGGCCAAACATTGATCAAATGTTCTTTAAAGTTGTAGTTGCTTGCCACATTTTCACTCACTGTTTCGGCCCCTCGGCCCCCATCAAAGACTTCTGTATATGTATACTCACGAAGGTACTTTTTGTACGAAATAAAAATTGTACTACATTTCGGGAAAGAGCTTGGAGATTGGTCTGTATCAAAAGTACGAGTATGTGGTATATTATTTGTCCCGTACAGAGAATAGACAGTATAAGAAGTCTTTGACCATCCATCGTAGTTATTGTAAAGGTGTAAGTACTTTGTAATTTGATCATCACGATAGTCGTTTACCTACACAATTTATAAATTTCCACAGTAAATAAAAAATATCAGTTTGCGGGTTTTGGTATAATTCTGCAAAAATTGGCATTGAATATTTCTTTTCTTAAAATGAGTTGCAGCATACCGCCGCCTCTTAGTAATAGAATTTGGTGGCAGTTGTCACAAATTAGATATCTCATTACCTGTAGGTAAGTGTTGATAAGTTCTAGACAGAGTAGTGCCAGCCAAGGCGTTAATGTTTTTTAGGCAAATTAAAAGTTGACTACTTTTTCACAATATTTTATTATTTTATTATAAAGTGAAAAAAGACAACTTGGCCCAGACGAACTTATAATAAAATATTATGAAAAACTTGGCATACTAATTGATTTAAATATTTTATCTATAGATTGAGTCAGAGACATCAAAGCAATGTATAAAAATGGTTGCAATATCGTTCATTGATATAAGACTTGTTAAGTGACTTGTAATGGCTCTGTGCGATACTCTTAAATGGCGGTTACAATAAGCTGAAGAATTTCAACTTGTATCAGTACGGCTCCCGTAGCTCAATTGGTTAGAGCATTGCCCTGGATCAGGCAAAGGTGGCGGGTTCAAGTCCCGTCTGGGCCTAGTTGTCTTTTTTCTCTTTATAATAAAATATTTGAAAGTTGTTCTTGCTTTTTTCTTCTGTTTTTCACTTATATCACATAATTTAACAATAAGCTGGCACTAGGGTGTAGATAAATGTCACTGATTACACAAGCGATTAAACAAATCAGCCTATGGCAGACTACGACGCGACCTGGTAGGTTTCTTCCAATTTAACACACGATTTTGGACCCAGGTTTCTTTTTGTTTTTCCATGGGTAGTAATAATTATTAGCTGCACCCTAGTACCGGTGTCAATTGTGAGACACTCAATGTAAATAAGTATTGTTGATTGATGTCTATGTCGTTATGTTCATGTTTCAAAGTGTGTTTATCTATAGCTTTCTGTACATTGGAAAGGTGGTGGTGAAATGCATGTGTTTTGATTAACCGGTTTAAATTTTAACAAAATAATATTTGGCATTATGTTTTTGTGGGATATACTACTATAAGGTGAAATGTGGGCGTATACTATGCCTCTGCCTACCCCTTCTGTGAGTATATGTATGTATGTATTATGTTTTTAAATCATGAAATACGTTCATTGACTTAACCACAGTTAATTTCCTTCTGGCTTAGTCGAAATAATTGTGGCTGCGTTAATGTGGTTTAAAGTGTCACAGATAAATCACCGTCATTCTTATTATTAATTTAATTATTAATAAAAATGACGAACCTACCGCTTTGCTGATTGTTTGTTGACACAATGTGATTTACCTACGGAAGAGATGTATTTATTGCTATGATCAAGGGAATGCTTGATAGTTATTGCACCTACAGTAGCTTTATATTTAGATGGAGCACTGACTACATTTTTACATAGATTTGATTAGGCTAGGCTAGACCATAGATTTAGAATTTTTCGCTACTCTCAATAGATACACATAGCGTGCGAGCGAGACCTCATTTACCAGTATACATAGCTCGAGAGGAAAAGAGACAGCAACTGGTGTACTCTTAATTTATCACCATAACTCCCGTGGTAATAATATGTCATTGATATTTTACAATATTCTGTATTAATCTTACGAATAAAATGGAAAATTTATTATTTTCTACGATGTTGTCGAGTTCAGGGTGTGAATTTAATATTAAAAACATTATATAGAAATTCATATATAGATATTCATATATTCATTTTCACACATAGATACTGTTTATCTTGTACATTCTAAATCTATGGGCTAGACATAGCTTTGAATGACAAATGTATTATTTATTTGTCATTCTTTAGTTTAGGAATATCTAATGATTCTAAGTTTTTTTTCTTTATGGCGATTCTTTTCCTCCAAAGATTGATTATCAATTCAAGTGGTGCGACGAATGTCACTTGTTCGTTTTTAAAAGATTATAAATTCAAATGTACCTATGTTTTTTTGTGTGTAACCATAAATATGATTTCACTTGCCATAAACAAAATTTTATACTACAGAATAGTAATGGGCGGTATCCTGAACAACCCTTCATTAACGTTCCACGACGGAGTTCGGACGATAGACTATGTGCTCGTGTGGGAGGCGCAGAATGAGGATGCCGTCACACCGGAGGCTCAAGAACAACGTAGGATATATGAAGAGAACCTCGAGAAAGAAGGCTTGCAGCTTGAGAGGGAAGCACCGGAAAATCTATTTGGACTGCATTTTGTTAAGGTGAGTTTGGTACTACTACGTATTAGCCGACTATTCACATGTAAAACTGGCATAATTTTTGCTTGTGGAAGCCTTACACCATAGTTTAACGTAGTGGAGGATCTATTTTATTCTGATCATTTCATTGGGTTCAGGAGGTAGTATTCCTGTTGGGACTAGGTGAATGTGTGTCCAATAGTTATTTCTTCCGTATGCTGGATGTAATGGGAGTCGTGTGGCTCCATATGAACGTCCCCAAAATAAGCCTCACCTATTCACTTCCTGTACCGTCCGTCTGGTAAGCCTTCCCGAAATTACTGAAGAATGCTTTTTTATTATTTCTCTACCCTAACAACTATTTTAAATCAATTTCATTTCATCAAATGAATAATTCTAATGTTTCAGATTCACGCTCCCGTGTCCGTCCTCAGGGATTACAGCGAGATTTTAAAATTAAGGATGCCTATGAAGGTACGTATTTAAAGCATGTTAGCACATAAAACTAATTAAATCCCACTGCAGGACTTGTGTTATGGCTTTAAACGGGCTGGCACACATTAACAGAAAGCTGTCGGTATAAAAAGCAAAAAATACAGTGATTTTAAAATGTGAAAAAATCACATAACAGCATTCAACAAATAGGTTCTAGGTTACCACGGGCTGGTTTCCGAAACTCGAGGTCAATTATTGCGCCAATTATGGGGAAAATCACAGCTAATGCCAATTTTGTAAATCATTCCAAAATTTTAAAACTAAGCCGAAATGTAAATAGTTATAGCATATCTCGTTTTGGTTTGATCAAAGCCGTGAATAGGAATTCTAAACAAAAATATACCTACTTATGTCACCGATATCTTGAAAAACTCAAACTCAAGTGCTGTAAATAAAACATTAAAAGTATATCGTGCAAGAATTATGACCAGTCTCGTACCAAAATCGCTTCAAGTTTCACTGATAAGTCATTTGTGACCTGACAACACCTTTTTAGAGATGGTTGGTCAATTGTCAAAATACCGTCTGTTGATGCGTTTTTGTGTGTCAGCCCTATGGCATAGAAATCCAAGGGCTTTTCGCTTCAAGGTAGAAGTGATGTTACCTTACTGTTAAATGTTGTTCCTATGTAATTGTGTCTGTTAGATTGTGCGTCTTTTTGTCGTTTTATTAAATAAGAATAATCTCTAATCTGAAAAATAAGAAAGAAAGCTGTTTTATTCCACTTAATTAAAAACACAAAATAATAGTAAAATTATTAAGTTTAGAACACACAGTGTAGAACAACGACCATTTCTCAGCGTTATGCTGTCCACGTACGGTGCTGGCAGGCAGCGCTGGTTTTCAGAAGCGGTCAAATCTTTAGTAGGCATCTTCATTAGGACATGGAAACTGCACGGATAAATTCCTTATTTATTTGTTTTTTAACGTGATGAAAATCCGTGGTGGATGCTATGCCTGACTCTTACCGACTAAAAACCACATGTTCCCTACCATTAGGTAGGGCTTACCCGGGGCTCCCAACCCTAGGTATTAACCTAGGGTTGGGAGCCCCGGGTAAGCCCTCGAAAGGATTTCCCCAGAAAAGTTAATATAATATCATGATAATATTTTTGTTAAACTTTACTTAGTAAAAGTAATTATAAAGCAATGTAGTCAAAATTGGTGAGGCGTGACATATAAAGCATTATTATACGGAGATTCAACCCATTTTATATCGCACCAATAAATAGTGATATTTGAGTACTTAGTGGAACAGTACCTATTTCAAAAAATACGGATTATATCTTTAAGTTCCTTATTGTACTTTATTGGGGGACTTAAATGTCACTAGAACAACCGCCGGTTTTATTATACAATCTATTAAACAATCGTGTTTCTCAATAGCTATAAATGTATCAATTTTATACGGGGTTGTTTTATACCTTTTTGTTAAGTACATGATGTTTCGACCAGTCAACAAAAAATGTGTCAAGTCAGGCAGTTACTAGTGTTACTACCCAACCGTAACCGCGCTTATCACCTTAAAAACAAATATACTCTGACATCATTTGCCTGTCGTGGATTTAGTGCATCGAATGGACTTCGATTCATCCGTAGAATAAAGCCCGATGTGTATGAGTTTTAACGACGCCAGTTGACATTTTAAGTTTTTGGCATATTGTAACAACAACAATTTCTAATTATTGATACTGTTGATTGATAGCACTTGATGGAACTTGCTACACATATTGAAAAACTTCACTTGTACTGTTCCACAACATTTATTATTGTAATACCTAACCGGTTTCGCCTTTCGGCATTCTCAAAGGCTATTTACTTATTTAGATCATAATTACACTTCGAACGCATAAACAATTTCTTACCTTAATTAAATGCAATATAAAATCAATATTTCAGCCATCACCGTCATCAACTTAATGCCCGCTTTCCACTGCGAGTGAGTCGGACCCATTACGGACTCCGCTATACTCGTAACGAAGATTTTCATACATGTCAGTGGAAAGCGGGCATTAGACAAGGTGCTGACTTGTTAAACTAATTTATCAATCCTAATGATCGGAATTTATTCTACGGAAGAGTTGGAAGTTGAAATATTCAATTCCGTAGTTTTTATGTGACATTAAAGCGCTGGTGCGAGCGTTTGAGCCTTAAAGATACTAAACTTGACATTTATGCTACCGGTTCCCTAATAAAAATACTGTCATAGACGTTCACTTACACTTTAAGGCATCAGAACTAATTTGATAAAACTGAAAAATTAAATGCTTTAAGTTTGATATTCAGTGATAGCTATGTTCAACATAATATTTAATATTATGAATATTAAATATTATGAAGAACAAAATATTATGAAAAAGTCAGCATACTAATTGCTTTAAATATTTCATCTTTGTTCAACATACTTTCTATGATTACGTGTCAATTTAAATGAACCTTTTCCGAAGTTTACAATGTTTACAATTCACCAACTAATGTAAATCGATGGTTCTCTGATGTCATCCAATTGAAGAGATTGTATTTTAGCAATGATAGGAACGGCAATTATCAGTAAGGTTATTTTTTTTAATATTGTATATATTCCTATTCATATTAATATGATAATCTGGGAATATGTGGTAATTGATAATATATAATTACTTTGTAGTATTTGTGTAAATACGTTATTTATGTATGACTGACTATCTATACATTATGTTACTTATGACACAATTGATCGGAACATAAGAAGTTTGAGGTTATAGACTAGTTAAATACATAAAAGAAAATAAATAGGTACACAACTACTTCTTCAAAATAGCAAATAGTAGAAATAGCAATTTAAGATGTTGGCAATACGCCATACATCTTGCTGTCCTGCTTGTAGCGATCGAAATGTATAATTATTAAAAAAGTGTATTAAAAGTGCCTCAGTATGTACACATTATTTTCAATTAAATGCAGTTGAATAATTTCAACAAAAGATAATCAGATACAAAAGTTATAAATCTCGTGATTTGTTAAGAGATATATTTGAGCCAGCACCTGTGTTGGTACAGTACAATATCATAACAATGATATATGTCCTTAGGAATGCAGTAAGATAAAGAAATCACCCCGAGTGAATGCCATATTGAATAATGCAGCAATATATTTGTCTCAGGTATGCCTAAGGTAAAGCATGGCTTGCTAATATGTTGGGCGCTTGCACATTGGTGTTCCATGTCGCATCTTGTTGATCAGGCTAAGTGTTGCCAGCTAAAAATATCTACCCGTGGTTAGGTGTTGCCAGCTGAAAATATTAATGCGATTTTTTAAATAAGTATTATATGTTTTTTGAAATTGTATTTTGTTAGAACAATGAAAGGTGGGTGATATTAATATTATAGTGACGAAATTGAAATTGTTTCGATACAGTTCGGTAGCTCAGTTGGTGAGAGCGTTATCTTCATAAGGCAAACGTTATGGGTTCAAGTTCTGCTCCGAACCAAACTGTCGTTTTTATAACGAAAATAAGGTGCCTACTCAGAAAATACGTCATCAACGTAGAAATATCTAGCATAAGTAATTTGACTCGTTTGCAGGGATGAATATATTTTAGTAAGTACAGCTTTTTACTAAGGGACTGGTAGTAGCTGAGTGGTTAATCGTGAAGAAGTCCTTCTTTGAGTCACAACTCAGGGACCACTGTCAATAGATTGGAGGAGTGAGAGTGAATTCGCTAGATGTCGCATTCGGGTGGTGGCATTTTAGTTTTTAGGAACAATAATGGGAGTAGCTTTGAATAACTCTGCAGCAATACTATACAGCACAAGCATCAATATTCATCATTTGTTTTATTTTATTTTGTTGTTTTTCTATCTTGAGGTTTAGAATGAGTTTTACTAACAATTTTCATAACAAATGCACATTGTTACAAAAATCCATTTAATATTAAACAATCATATTTCTGCCTTTGTGTACTTTGAGCACCCACCTCTGCCGCCTGCCTTTGGGAGTAGAGGTGTGATTGTAATGTAGTCATATATGTAGAACTATTTATAAAGATTTGTTCATTTATTTACAAGGAAATAAATTTCCGTAAACAGATTGTAACAAGGTACGTTTCCGTTTCTGGAGTGCACAATTCGTGGTGACTGTGGTATAACTGCAAGCTGATTAACTGTGATTAGATATAACTAAATCGACCCTTATTTACCTGGTGTATGGTTACAGTATAAGCATTCATGTAATGCTACCAATTCTATCTAGGTCAATATCGCTCTCTTTGACTGCCTCTATGGCGCAGTCGGTAGTGATACCGCCTGCGGCGCTGGAGGTCGTGGGTTCGATTCCCACCGGAGACAAATACAGTTAACTCCAATTTATTTATGTTTGTCTCAAGAGTCTGGGTGTTTCTATGTATAATATGTATGCATTTAAAAGTATATAAGTATTAATATCCGTGGTCTGATACCCAGAACACAAGCAGGTTATTCCTAGCTTACTTTGGGATCAGATAGCGTTGTGCGAAATGTCCGTGAATATTTATTTATTTATATTTATTTATATTTAATACTAGCTGATGCCCGCAGCTTCGCCCGCGTAAAATTTGTTCCCGCGGGAAGTTATTCCCGGGATAAAAGGTAGCCTATGTGTTATTCCAGACTATAATGTATCTCTGTACCAAATTTCAGCTCGATCCGTTCAGCGGTTTGAGCGTGAAAGAGTAACAAACATCCACACTCACAAACTTTCGCATTTATAATATTACTAGCGACCCGCCCCGGCTTCGCCCGGGTGCAATGCTGATACTAAATACACTAAGTACAGAAAAACTGTGAACTTTAAAGCATTGTGGATCCCAAACCAGCAGGGATACGCGGAAAATTTTTATATTGTCGTATTAAAGACCATAGTTGCTTATCAAAATATAAGGTGAGACCTTTATACTTTGATACTGAACTGAGAAATTGAACCAAATAATTTTTTCCCATACATTTCTTATTTTCATTATTTTTTTAGGCATGAATGAGTCATTTTATGGAAAAGTTGTAGTACTAAATGTTAATTAGCACTATAATTTCTTTCCAAAACAAATTTGACATCTTATATCGTATGTCCACCTATTTTAAAATCCGGACCAGTGTGCGGCCGGCCGGTACGGCCGCAAACGCTGCGTCCCGCAATTTTATATCTGTAATATCTTGGAAAATATTCATTTAAATCATATGCTGTAAAGGGCCATCTAGATCTATATTAAATAAACAATGTATTTAAGGTTTTTAATTGGATAAGGATTAATGATGTATTGGTTAAAACCGCTTCGAAAATAAGCCATTATTTGTCGTAAAAAGTAAATGACTTAAAAATGTTATTATGGGATATCCATAAGAGATAGAGATGTGCCATCACGGAGTTTTCTGTAGACCTTTACAATGTGTACAATAATTAGTACATTACTTTGATAAATCTCGTAGGATTCAGCCTGCGTTTGCAATGTAAGTGGAAAAAATTTAATTATTTACGACATCACATTAGAAACCTAAAAAATAACAGTATTTCTCCACTATTTAATGGATGTTATTATACATATAAACCTTCCTCTTTAATCACTCTATCTATTAAAAAAACCGCATCAAAATCCGTTGCGTAGTTTTGAAGATTTAAGCATACAAAGGGACATAGGGACAGAAAAAGCGACTTTGTTTTATACTATGTAGTGATAGTAAGATCTACACTAATATTATAAAGAGGAGAACATCATATTTTTTGTGTTTGTGTATGTTTGTAATGAATAAACTCGGAAACTTTCAAAAATTCTGTCGTCATTAGAAAGCTACATTCATCCTGAGTAACATAGGCTATATTTTATTCCCATATTCCCACGGGAACGGGAGTTACGCGGGTGAAACCTGAAACCGCGTGACGTCCGCTAGTTTCTTATAACTTGCACTAAATAGTACTTAGTATATTGGATATTAAATCAATTATGATGTCGTGTTGGTAGGTTAAATAATCGGCGACCCTATTTTTATTTATTATGTACTAATTTTTTTTACGTACTAATAGTAATTGTGGTCATAAATTGTTATTAGCACGTAAGAAAACAATTATTAAGACATATGAAAGGAGTGCCTCCTTCTTAAAATAAAAATACCTGTGTTAGTAGGCCTTGCTCTTCACATTACCAATAGAAAAGTTAGCCAGGTAAGGAATAAAGTACATTATCGAAACACATACTTGTATTTACATTCCACAATTTAATTTAGTTAAACACCACCTGACGATTTCTTCTGAAAGCATTCTCAGTTCTTATACAGGGTGAATTTTTCAAAAGGGATTGGATGGCCAAATCCGAAACTATAAGGACTAGCGAAAAATGCTTAAAGGAGTCACGAGCCCGATTTTGATGAAACTTAAAACCTCATTATTAGATTTTTGAAAAACCAATAAACCTAGCCAGGAATCGAACTCATTGATTATGAAAAAAAAAACACACCCTATATTATTAGACCATACTATAGTGTTGCCATTAAGGATCTTATTCTGGGAAGTAATGATATACGGCAAACTAAAGGAAAGTGCTCATCTTTAACAAAATGCATTTTATTTTGCTTACGTTAAGGCGTAAAACAGACGACGGGGCGGGCCGGGCCGGTCAATTTCGCCGCGAACGATAGCGCTAAAGGAATCCTATACTACCAACGCACACGAAGGGCAAAAAGACCGCGCCGCCGCTGTCCGCCGGGCACTGGCGGCGCGGCATGTCCGTGGCTCGCCGCCATGAATCACACAAACCAGTTTGTATGAAGTAACGCAGACGGTGCGGCGCGGGGCGGCGCGGGCCGGCCAGGCTCAGTCCTCGCCGCACGTTTTCTAGTGATGGACGCCTTCGACGTCGAAAATTTAATTTCTCAAGTCGAAAAAAGATCGCCGATTTATAATACGGCATTAAAAGAATATCACGATGTAAATGAAAAGAGGAAGCTATGGAACCAAATATGCCAGGCAATATATACGCCTGCAGTATGGGATGAGTTGTCATCGAGTACCCAGTACTCCCTATTAGTCCATTGAAATGTTACAATTTAAGGACCGAATATTGCATTTGTTAGAGGACGCAATTTTATTTTTGGGACATGTGTGGGGGGTCAATAGAAGCTTAACCTCAAGTTTGTGGGGTTGCCACCCTTGTCCCCCGGCCGCAATCTTAAAAAGGGGTGAAAACACTTTTTCCTCAATATCTCGGAAACTATGAGTCTTACAAAAAAATTGTGAAGCAAATTGTTTTGCCTACAAATATGTCAAACAAATTTTTGTCCTAAATTAAACATTATAAACAAAAAATTGAAAATAAAATTATAAAAATTTTCTTTTTTGCTCTGTAGCATTTTTTTTTAAATTTCTGTTTAAAGATCATCTACAAGATTAGTCTGAGGTATTATTTTTGTAAAATGTATAAAAAAGTTAAAGAGCAAAAAAGAAATTTTTTATAATAAAATTCTACATTTTTGTTAAGTTATATACACATTTGTAGGCAACACAATATGCTACAAATTATGCTTCAACAATTTTTTTGTAAGACTCATAGTTTCCGAAATGTTGCGAAAAAAGTGTCTTTTTCCCCCACTCTTTTCAAGATGGCGGCCGGGGGACAAGGGTGGCGACCCCACAAACTTGAGGTTAAGCTTCTATTGACCCCCCACATATGTCACGAAAATAAAATTGCGTCCTCTAATAAATGCAAAGCTCATGTAACATTTCAATGGACTATATTACGATTGCGTCTCTTTCTTTTTTGTACATTAAATAAGCAACGACTCGAATTCTCTGGGTATCCATTTTCACTGACGCGCTCTTCACTAGAACGAACGTAGTGAACTAACTGCCCGCCCGTCGCCGTCGTGTGCGTTGCGTTCGCGGGGCGGCCAGTCGCGGGCATCGGCGGACAGACGCGGTCTTTATTACGTCGCGGGCAAAAAGCCCGGCCCGCCCCGTCGTCTGTCTAGCGCCTAACTGATTTTGTTCAAAATGTAGACCATTGTTTTCAATACATAGCTGGATTCGAGACCTCAAGGATCGTACTGCATTCAATATTATTGGTTCCGATTAGAACATTCTCCAAAGAATCATTCTGAGCATGATTTAAAACACGAAATAGTTACGATCTATTCTGGGATTTCGAACGAAACAAACTATGATACAAAGTTTTAGTACATGAAATATGAATTCTATAAAAATTCCAAACTTTCCTTAAATTTGCCGTCTATCATTACTTCGCAGAATTTGATCCTTATGAGCGACACTATCGTATGGTGTAATAATAAAGGGTGCGTTTTTTTTTCAAAATCATTGGGTTGGATTCCCAGCTAGGATTATTGGTTTTTCTAAAATCTAATGATGAGGTTCTAAGTTTTATGAAAATCGGGCTCGTGACTCCTTTGAGCATTTCTAGCTATTCCTTATAGTTTCGGATTTGGCCATCCAAGCCCTTTTCAAAAATTCACCCTGTATATACCTTCGAGAATGTAAGTACAAATGTCTGTTTCAATAATGTATCACAATAAGTGCCGACAATCGAGAGAATAAATGATAAAAGGAATAAAGTCTAATGTAGAGTTAGTTACAATTTATTTCATATTACAAGAAAGGAAAATATCATAGCTGCTTCCAGCTTTCTGATCATTTATCTAAAAGCTATGAATACTCATGTAAAACGCAGGCACTGCAGTCATCGCTTCAGTTATCACAACTTGTAATAAAAAATTAACATAATCTTAAACATGGGACATTGACTGGCCTGTATCAGCCTCCATAACCTATTAGCTGTCACCTTTCTTGAGCATAGTTTCTCGTTTAAAGTTATAAAATCAATCTATAATACCTGTGTTCAATATTTGTGATGGTCTAAAAATATTCTGGAGTATGCTGTGGTACATCTCTTCTCGATTAATGGCACCCCTGCTTAAGAAACCAGCGCAAATAACATTGAATTCATGTTTGCCTGTATGAAACCTGTTGTAAATTCGCAGCTAGAAATCTATGCTCAACAGTATACGCTACCATATAAAACAGAAACGCAAATATGACAGTAACTCACACAGTAATTTTTTATACAGTTTACAACGCTAAGAAACGCACAAGAAAAAACGAATAGTGTTATAGACCAAATGGACGAGTGTTGGGACGGGTTTATGTCAAAGCTCAAAGTTGACACGGAAAAGTTCCCGGAAAGGAAACATCGTCTCACAGCCATTTATTCGAAGGACAAGGAATATTTGTGAGTATACCCGTAGTTATAATATTCGTATAGACTCTGTACTCAACAGATGCGTCGTATGTGAAAAATTATTTCAGCTACGAGCGGGACTGCAACCCGCGGCATCTCTCTCTGGCAGTGGCTAGTCTCAATAGCTTAGCTATTGAGACTCATTAAACTGATAAAACTTTCCAACTCATACGTCGTGAGTTAGAAAAGCCGCGCTCGAGGCTGAAAAAAATCACATTAAATTTTTGATAACTAACTTACTGCTTATCAAAATTATTTCAAGATCATACTTTGGGTAAAGGAAATACACGTACACGAAGCTAGCACAGTCACTTGTGTCAGCTACTTGCATATGCCACTATTGTCATTTTTTATACTTTAAGGGGCATGCCATTTGCGGGCAAAGTTCTACAACGTGATTAGCATTTCTTTCTCAGCCAAGCAATATTATCATTGTTTTCAGATTCGACACGAACGCAGAATGTTTCTGGACTCCGTCAATTCGCTCACGAATCGTTCAATTCATTTTAGATAGGAAAAAGTTCACCACGACCGATGACGATTTTGCATTCGGTATCGCAAGACTGATCTCTAATTGTACTTACAGCGCAGCTTATCCTCTACACGATGTGAGTATTTCATGATTCTCCTAATATTGTTTTTTATTTAGCCAGCCTTACGATCTAGCTCATGAAGCACAAAAAAGAAAAAAATGATGGCCAGCACGGTACAGTAAGGCCAAATACTTTGATAAACTAAAAAGCAGGAAATAAGAAGATGCCTACGGTCAGCAACGGACTGCCATAGACTGATTTGATTGAAATGTAACTTAAAACGCCGCGAATTCACTGAACTTGCGTTAAAATACATTTGCTGTTAGAAATCGACAATTTATGTTGACAATCGAGTTTGAGGAGATATCTTTTTTTCTTTAGTTGTAATACTTTCAGGGTGATCTCAAAACTCCTGGCTCAATGCGACACTTGTTATACACCGAGTGGGCTGCCGTTTCCAAATGCCTGAAATACCAGCCTCTCGACTATGTCAAAGACTATTTTGGAGTTAAAATAGGTATGTACACCTGTCTATAGTCTCCCTCTACTTTTCTTACACACATACACGTACTCACTAATACTCACTTAACAAACACATAATGTTGTAAATAACGGGATTTTGGCACTATAATAAGAGGTTTCGGTACATTTCTGTTTCTCCCCTTTTCGACAGGTTTGGACCTGTGTTACCGGTGTTGTGTGCCACATATTGATAATTTGGGGGTACATCGAAAACTCCCGTTGTATAGCGGACTGCCAGCCCTACATGCATCAGTCACCTCGAGACACAGACATACACACTCACTCTCTCACTCTATCACATACACACTCTCTCTCGCGCTCTTTCCCACTTGTGCTCTTTATCTCCAAGTAGTTTCTAATTAAATTTACAGAAAAGCATATTCCCATTAGTAAGTGGCTATATCCTGTTCAGAACAATATTGTAAAATTAATGTATTTCCAGGTTTATACTTCGCGTGGCTCGGTTTCTACACACACATGCTAATACCGGCGTCGATAGTGGGCCTCATATGCGTCATCTACTCAGCGGCTACCATGTATACTAATGTACCTAGGTTAGTATCATCTATTGTATGAACCACGGACCTAAAAAAATGCAGATGTACTTAGCTTTATTTCTTTATTTTCTTGCAATTGTCAGAAAAACTAATTCGCGGTTTCATATTTAGATCGATAAAATGGCAACCCTCGCCTTATGGAAAGACATGACAACATCTAGCCAGTTGTCAAAATCCACAATAGCGACCCTCAGTTGGCAGACTAAAGATGTGCCTCTTCATGCTCAGCTCCAATTCGGGGTTGACTGACTAAGTGATCTAAGTTTCTATGATTCTATAAAGAACTAGCGGTTACCTGCCACGCTTCGCTGTGACTTTTTTATGGTGGTTTCATGTACCTACCTATGAGAACATGAGAAACAAACCAAGGGAGGGGGGGGGGGGACCTTTCAAAAAAGTTGTTTGGGCCGTAACCGTAACCGTAACGTAATAAATCTTTCAGTAAAAAAAAATGGCATGTATTTAAATCGATATCTGTATATTCCCTTTTTCTGAACTAAATATTTCAAAGTTAAACCAAAAATACTGACTTGCACATTTATTATGCACACTAAATAAATCAAATTCATTATACTGTTTAATGGTATTTGCAGAACTGTTTTACTGAACGAATAACTATTATCAAAATTGTATCCATACTAATATTATAAAGCTGAAGAGTTTGTTTGTTTGTTTGTTTGAACGCTAGGATCTCAGGAACAACTGGTTCGCTTTCAAAACTTATTTTTAGTGTCCGACCGAAACTGGTTTTCCGGCCGAAACCGAAACCGAAACCGAACTTTCGGCCCCAGGGTCAGTTTCGGCCGAAACCGAAACCGAAACCGAAACTCACGTGTTCATATGGAGAAAAAAAAAACCAGCCAAGTGCGAGTCGGATTCTGCACAGAGGGTTCCGTTACAAAAATTGGACAGAAAAATTACGTTTGTTGCGTGGATGCTTGTTTATGATTTTAGTAGGTATTTTTTGTTATCGGCATCAGAACAGGGTGACGAACAGGGTGAGGTGGTGGTGGCAGTGTCTCTTGACATCGCCAACGCTTTCAGCACCTTGCCCTGGAGCTGCGTTTGGGAGGCGCTTATTTACCATGGAATGCCTCCATACCTCCGTCGAATTGTCGGGGCCTATCTTTCCGAGAGGGCCATAACTTACCCAAGCTGGCTAGTGCTGGGTCCGTGAGATGTGTCGTCCGGTGTTCCACAGGGATCGGTCTTAGCACCGCTTCTGTGGAACATCGGTTACGATTGGGTGCTGTGTGGTCCGTTGCTCAGAGGTGTCGACGTAACGTGTTACGTGCGTAACGTGTTACGACAACACCCTCATTACAGCGCGAGGAGCAACGCACCGAGACGCAGCCCTGAGGCCACCTGCGGGATCCAGCTTACATATAGGGGGCGTCAGCATCGGCATCGAGCTCTCGATGACGTATCTGGGGCTCGTACTCGATAGCCGGTGGAACTTCTGATACCACATCCGAACTTGGTCCTATAGCTGAGGGAGGGGGCATCAGCCGCACTCTCGCGGTTGTTGCCCAATATCAGGAGACCCAACGCTCCCTGCAGAAGACTGAACCTTGGGATCGTGCGAAGCATAACCCTATACCGGGCCCCCTTATGGGTGGAGATCCTGATGGCCAGCAATGCGGGCTAGATTGCTTAGCTCGCAGAAGGCGACAGCTGTCAGGGTGATAAGGAGATACCGCACGATCTCAGTTGAGGCGGCTTATCTTATAGCCGAGACTCCTACTCTATGGGACCTGGAACTGGATCCTTGCATCATTGTTTAAAATGGCGCAAGCAGGCGCTGGAGCGGGGCCATATGCCTCTTCCTGTGAGCAGGTCATGCTCGTAAAAGAGACGGCGGGGAGAGGAAGCGGGAGAGAACTCTGCCACCCGAGTTCCACAGTCTGCGGCGGCGCCCCATTCTATCAGCCTCCATGACCGGGGGCCTGAGGACGGTGACGGGGCTGCTTACCGTCTTTACAGAAGCAGGCCTTAGACGATAGCATGACGTGAGAGATTCATCCACGCCCCGCTCAAGAAGCGGGATAACAACTGAACAACCCCTAAAGACGCGGCCACAGTATGTATCATTCCGAGGGCTCGGGGCTCCCAACCGTAGGCTGTTAGGTAGGATACGCGTAGTTTTAAGTCGATAGGACTACTGTACAGTGAAAATTTTAGGCCTATATCTGGCACGGTTCCAGCGATACAACGGACGGCTAGGCCTCATGTATCGTTAATAGGCTTTAACCCCTCCGTGTGTGAGTTAGACTCGCACTTGGCCGATTATTGTTTCAATAGGTGCAGCAAGTTCCACCAAGTGCCATCAATCGACGGTATAAATCTTCTCAAGTGTTCATTTTAGAAATATCTTCATCTAAAGATGAGTTTCTTTCTTTTACGTGTGGAATTACTCATGGATGCTATTGCGAACTCCTACTGACTAAAGCTACAAGGTGCCTTGCTACTAGTTCTTGGCTGGTTTTGATTACATTCTAGAAGTATATTACTAAAACTGGACAACAGTGAGCTGGACTAGCGCGCGTTGAGTTCCGTACAAGAAAATCAGCAAAAAATCACGTATGTTGTTTGGGAGGGGAGGCCCCCTTTAATATTATTAATTTTTTTATTTTTATTATTTGTGGCTATAGCGGCAATAGAAATACATCATCTGTAAAAAAATGAACTGTCTAACTATCACGGTGCATGAGTTACAGCCTGCTGTCAGACAGACAGACGACCAACGAAGTCAACGGAACCGACAACAACCAATCCGGGGTAGGGTTATGTAATGTCCTAGATCACCTTTGTAGGATTCCGTAAAAATTGTATTATTATAACTATTGTTTGGAAGTCCTTTGTAAATCTGTAAATCTTCGGTTAGTAACATATTAACTGGTTGGGCTGACCCTAACCACGTCACAAGCAGAGCTAGGCACTCAAAATTCATGAACACGTGAGTTTCGGCCCGGCCGAAAGTTTCGGCCCGTTTTGGCCGAAACCGAAACTGCGGCCGAAACTCGATTTTTTGGCCGAAACTGGCCGAAACCGAAACCGAAACCGAAACTTTGGTCGGTCACTACTTATTTTACAGTTTGATAGTCCATTTATTGAGGATGGCTATAGGCTATATATATCACGCTAAGACGAATAGAAGCGCAGCAGCAATGAAGAATGTTTCGAAAACGAGGAATTATTTTTACCGTCTGAGAGCTTCCGAGGCGTACGCTGCCTAAATGGTTAAAGTTACGTAAAAATTGTGTATTACAAAATAGTTTCTCTTAAAAAGTTCTATAAAAAAGTCCGCGACAGCATATTATGTCTATATTTTAAGGTTCGCTCACAATAACCGAATTTGTCTTTCTTTTAAGGTTATCTCACAATATTATGAAACTGAAGAGTTTGTTTGTGCTAGGATCTCAGAAACTACTGGTTGCATTACAATAATAATTTCACAGATTTTAGTCCATTTATTGAGGATGGCTAATAGCTATATAACATCACGCTAAGACAAATAGGAGCGGAGCAGCCATGAATAATGTTTTAAGAACGGGGAAAATTTATTTCTTTTGAGAGCTTTCATTGCGTACGTTGCGTAAATGGTTAAAGTTACGTAAAAATGGTGTACTACAAAATGTTTCATCTTAAAAAGAGTCCTGAACAGCATATGCCTATCTTTTAAGGTTCACTTACAATAACGTTAATAATTTTTAAAATATGAGCGACGCAACTCGACGCGTCGGGAGTAAACGTTTTCTGCAGCAGTAGCCAGTCAACTGAAAGATTATAGCGGCCAAGTGCGAGTCGGATTCGCACACGATGAGTTCCATACCAAAAAACGGACAAAAATAAATGCGACGGGAAATATAATATCACTTCAACAAAGTTGTGCGGTTCAACTCTAATGGTAATGAATATAAGCGACGCGACGAGAAAAATTATATCACTTTAAATATTAAAACCTACCACACCTTTTTAATAAATATACCTACCTAAGACACGCGACGAGAGTAAATGCGACGGGATTATATTACCTACTTAAAATATTAATGCTATACCACTCCCTTTCGCACTCTCATGTGACGCAAATGAAGTTGCGCGGGTCAGCTAGTATCTAATAATTCCTTAGTTCAACATAAATATTTAAACCTTTTTAAGGAAAACCATCGCCTAATTTACTTTTAGGAACATCGTTTATTCTAAGTAAAACCCCAATTTAATCACTCACCTCTAAAAAATAAAATTTTATTGATCAAAAAAAATAAAAAGTCTAACCTAACCTATTCCGTTATATGATTGTATAATTTAGAGTGCAAGTTAGTATTTTTGATAAACAGTTCGTATTTCTGTTTTACAAATCAAATATTCGATATACGAACCACATTTTTGGTGTGAATTCGATTAAAAAGGTCATCTCGTTCTGAGTAACATATAAGTTTTTTTAAGTAGGACATGTTTAGTTAATCAATTGGTTTTTTTGCACAGCATTTAATTTTATCGTTTGCGTTCAGTAAATTAGTGGAGTTACCTAGTGTGCAGAAAAATTAAACATGTGCATTTAAAAATATCCAAAAAAAAAATTAACACCCGAATCAATTGAAGTTTCACTTGAAAAAAAAATCTATTCTGTGATCAATGTTCAGTTTCTAAAACATCTTGCGCACGCTTTAAAAAATAAATTCCCTCTGATTATATTTCCCTGTGCAAAACTCTAACTTCAAAAATAACATGCAAAACATGGTCTGACCTCTTCTTTAGGTAGGTACTCCCTTTTATTATTCTGACTGAATGCAAGGTAAAAAATAACTGCAATCTGGTAGGTACTTGCTAAGTAGGTGTTAATAACATTTTGTTCTGAAGCTGACAAAATATAATTTAAAAAAAGCGTACAGCGCCATCTATTGGTAAAATTGCTTTTTGAAGCTGTTTTATTCTTGTTGTGAATATGTAAATGATGCTAAAAGTAGCCTAAAACCATCTCAGAAACCTGTTGTAGATCGTGTCAAATTTCGAGCTCAATCAATTTCTTCCATTTTGAATTTTTAAAGCGTACACATACGCACAGAACATTTTTATGTATTTAGATTGATCTTCTGGATAGCTCGGTTTGGCGAAGATTCTCTCCACTGTATAAGTACGGCGCCTCTGCTCATGCTAATTCGGAGATTACGTTCGTATTTTTTTTAGGTCCGTGACATCAAACTTTTCTTTTCTTATAAATAAAAATTCTAACTTTACTCTCATTTTCATGAATATATTGTTTTGTAGCGAAGAAGTGTGCAACTACAAGTCGTCGATAAAGATGTGTCCGCTGTGCGACTATTTCTGCGACTACTGGGACCTGAACGCGACGTGTGTACAGTCTCGCATCACGTATCTGTTCGACAACCCTACCACTGTGTTCTTCGCGATATTCATGAGTTTCTGGGGTGAGTGCCAATATGTTCATTTCCATAGTCTGAATTGAAACCTTTTTAGCATAGAGAAAGATAAAAAAAAAATATTTCGCCAAACAGTCAATACACTGTTGAACAAGAACATAATTCGACTTAAAAATAAAAACAACAAGAAATAAAGTGATCCTGTAAGGTTTTCGTCTTTTTCCTTTGAGGTACGGAACCCAAAAAAGTCAGACAAACACAAAACGATAAGAAATAGTTTTCTTAACGTTTTGTGTCTGTGTTTAGTTTTGCTCTAGTGAGCAAAACTAAAAAAACTAAATCAATAAATGTACAGAGCATCATTGTTAAAAAGGGTATAACGGCCATCACTTTGAAGAACAGCCCGCCTGGAGCAGTACCTCCGCCCTGCAGAAGATCGCGGTAATAGTATCCTGGCCCCGTGCTGGGTTATGTTCTCCGTTGGCTAGCAGGGTTCCAGTGCTCATTGGGGTGACTCTGTGCACCGGCACAGAGTCACCCCGATGAGCACTGTCACTGGACAGTGAGACCTGAGGCTCATCTGTCTTCGTTGGCTAGTATAGGCGCGGAATATTGGTACGGTGGTCGGGGCGACCTGGTGAAACAGTTGTCTGCTGACCGCCCGCAGGCTTTACGGGTCCCGAACCTAGGTATTAACTAATTTCCGCGCTTGGAGGCTGAACCAGCAGCCTCTGTTAAGTTCCTGATGTTGTGGAAACTTATTTTCCTGAAGGGGACGAAAATTCTTGCCCTGACGATACATCTTCTTTGATGTACCCTGGCTATAAACTTGAGAAAGTTTATAGCCAGGGTACATCATAGAAAATGTATCGTCAGGGCAAGAATTTTCGTCCCCTTCATGATCAGATGAAACTTGGCACCAACTTGACACAAAGTAAACTTGACAAGGACCAACCCTGCTAATTACAGGCCTATAGCCGTTACCTCCCTTTTATCAAAGATGATGGAGCGTGTTATAAATACACCAACTCCTGAGGTACCTTGAGGAACACGACCTGCTCAGTGACCGGCGGCGGCGGTACGGTTTCCGTCCCGTTCGCTCGATAGGTGTTCTTTTCGTGTACCTCATACACCGCTGAGCTATCGAGAGAGTAAGGGTGAGACTCTCTCTGTGGCCTCGACACCGTGGTCTTCTAACGAAATGTCCTTCCTATGGGCTGCCCGAGAGTTTATGCGGATGGGTTTTTGAGGCGGTAGAAACATCAGAGTCGTCGTTGACAGCAGCTGTTCTGACTGCGTGGCCTTAGGTGCTAGAGTATCACAAGTATTACACGAACTAGAATCACTCACACTTTCTCTCATAGCAATTCTTAAAGATTATATTGACGACTCTCCGATTCTTTCGCTCCATTGCTGCAATGTTACTGCAGCTAATGTGTAAGAAAAATGGCAATCAATTAATCGTTTTATGGTTGGTGACAGCGGCGTGTTTCCTGGAGATGTGGAAGCGCTACTCGGCGGAGATGACGCACCGCTGGGACCTCACGGGCTTCGACGTGTACGAGGAGCACCCGCGGCCGCAGTACCTGGCGCGACTGGCGCACGTCAAGAGGACGCAGGTATGTGGCCTCCGCTGGCACCTCACTGGGTGGATTCGGTTGATGAACTCTACAAAACACACGCTGTGATAGATTCGGTAGGAGGCAGCCAAGGGCGCTATGCGCCACGGCTCGGCCTTCCGTCACCTCAGGACAAGCAATAATTCAATACTAATAGCGTTAAGCGCATTTAGTAAGTACCCTGTGGAGTCATCCCTAAAATAAGCACAAAACATATCAGGACCAAGACTTTTCTAATGTACATTGGATCAAAATATACCATTCCTTTTGTACTAAATCTTCAACTAAGATGATAAAAGATCACTTTTTTAACCATTTCTTTTCTTTCACAGCTAAACGTGATAACCGGCGAGCACGAACCGATGGTCCCATTCTGGCGCATGCGTCTCCCCGCCACCCTAATGTCCTTCAGCCTAGTGGCCCTACTAGTACTGCTGGCTCTAGCCACGGTATTAGGCGTGGTGTTATACCGCATGTCACTGATCGGCGCTAGTATGTTGAGAGAGAATGATAATGTACTGATAACGTCTAACCCCATCATGTTCACGACTGCCACTGCCGCGTGTATCAATCTGGTCTTCATTTGCTTGTTCAATTATGTGAGTAGATTTTTGTAGACTAATTAACGTAGTAATTATTAGTATTGTAACGTCGTGTAACGTTGCAACGTCGTATAACGTCTACTCTGATGTCGTTCAGCCTAGTGGCCCTGCTAGTACTGCTGGCTCTAGTCACGGTATTAGGCGAAGTGTTATACCGCATGTCACTGATCGGCGCCAGTATGTTGAGAGAGAACGACAATGTACTGATAACGTCTAACCCCATCATGCTCACGATTGCCACGACCACGTGTATCAATCTGGTCTTCATTTGCTTGTTCAATTTTGAGAATTTAACGTGTTATTTTTGTATTGCACGCCTTCTGTCGTTGCAACGTCGTGTAACATTCTAACGTCTTATAACGCTGTGACATTACGAAATGTTACGCGACGTCGTGTAACGTTCAGACGTTGTGACTTCGTGTAACTTTGTGACGTCGTGTAACGTTGCAACGCCGTGTAACGTTGTGACGTCGTATGACGCTGTGGCGGTGTTTTAATTACGGTTTAATATATTAATTTTTAAAGTGACACCAAAACAAGTCGAGTATCGGGGTTTTTTTTATGACTGAGAATAAAATTAGCTTTTATTTTCTAGATATACCAGTTCCTTGCCGAATGGCTGACAGAGAAGGAGCTACTCCGCACTCAGACTGAGTTCGACGACTCGCTCACACTCAAGATATACCTACTGCAGTTCGTGAATTACTACGCGTCGATATTCTATATCGCGTTTTTCAAGGGCAAGTTTGTGGGTCGCCCGGGGTCCTACATCAAATTCTTTGGACATCGACAAGAGGAAGTAAGTAAACAGTCTAAAACAAGTGGTTGTTTAAAATTGGACCAGAATAAATTCGGGATGCTCACAGAGGTACGAGGTTCTATACAAGAACGCCGGATTGGCAAGAAACCAACCTCACCTGCAAATTATTCCTGATATCAGCCTTAGGTTCCAGCGCGACCCGGATTTATTTTCTAAAATGTATCGATGCGAGGGTTTATAGTCATACATTAGTCATGATTTTCATTAATTATTTAATTATTCATGCTCCATATTACAGTACACAGAGTAACGCTTGCTCAGTATTCTGTAAACGAGCATTGCATATTTTAGTCCCACATAATAGATGGCTAAAATCAAAGATAATATAATAGTATTACATACAGATCGGCAAATCCCTGCCTCCCACTGAGTAAGCTTCCCCATCCCCCCACCAAAATTTAAGTGTCTATTGCCGTGTCAGTACTTGAGAGAGTGTCACTGCGTTGCATTACGTATTACTACCTAAGTACTTTGTGCTATTGCTTTGGTTTAATTTGTGCTTAGCCGAGGGTGTAGACTTAAAAAAAAAGTACCTACATACATGAGATTGCGTTCTGTTCCTTATTATTTTGTTTCCATAGCTAGTGCCCCTAGTAAACTCACACACACATTCAAGCTTTATTCAAGCAGTCACATTACGTGTATATTAGTGTGGGTGAAAACGAACATTTTTGTATGAAGTTTCCGCCCTGTGCTAAAATACAACTGATGGACAGTGGGCATATAGTATGCCTTTTCCTACACCTTTAAGGATCTTATGCCAGATGGACCGATGATCTAGAAAAGGTCGGAGGGGCACATAGTATGCCTTTTCCTACCCCTTTAAGGATCTTATGCCAGATGGACCGATGATCTAGAAAAGGTAGCAGGCTGGGACTGGATGCGTTTGGCGCAGTACCGTGTATTGTGGCGTAAATTGGGAGAGATGGTGGACTGTCAGCTAATTTGATTGATTTATTGAAGTATAGACTAATGTTATATCATCGCTACCCAGTGTGCGCCTGGCGGCTGTCTGCTAGAGCTCTCAATCCAGCTGGCCATCATAATGGTGGGGAAGCAGTTCATCAACACCATCGTGGAGATGATGATGCCGTACCTGCTCAAGTGGTATAACGTCATTAGAGCCATCGGGAGGAAAAAGCAGTGAGTACTCGTAGCTGTCTGTAGATTAATCTCTGCTATGATTAAGCCAACACGCCAGTTTAGAATGACCCTTTCATTCAAAAGAACCCTTGAATTCTAGGTTTAGAGATTTGTATAGCGCAAAGCTCAGACACCCCAACTAGAGTTTCGCTTCAAAATACACTATAAAAAAATTAAATTAAACTAACGAAAACTGACCAAGTTATAAGCCTTTGTTTACAGTTGCACTATTTTTTCCGCGAACAGCGTAGGTGTAGGTATTATACGCAAGGCAGTTAGTCACTCATATTCATATTCATATTCATTTATTCTTAAACAATTTACATTGTATTGAATATATTTTACAATTACATAAATTCTAAACAATATTTAATTTCACAATTTTATTATAAACTTAATTAATAAAAAAAAATCATAAACATAATTAAAAAAATAATAATAATGAAATTTAATGTCCACACTATTCGTGTGGTTTGATAATAACATTAACAAACCATTTTCATAAGTGGTACCTAATTATAAAACAGTGTTTTAGACAGAAACCGGCCAAGTGTGAGTCGAACTCGCGCATGTAGGGTTCTGCACCAAACTACGGCAAAAATCACGTTTATTGTATGGGAACCCACTTAAATGTTATTTTGATCTGTTTTTAGGGATCTGTACCCAAAGGGTAAAAACAGAACCCTGTTCATTAGACTTCGTTGTCCGTCTGTCTGTCCGTAACAAGACTATCGGAACCGCGATAGTTAGAACTAGTTACAGATACTAAAATCAGATAAAAGGGGGCGATTAAAAGGGATTCCCATACGACAAACGCGATTTTTGCTGCTTTTTAGTACGGAACCGTCTGTGCGTGAGTCCGTTTCGCTTTTGGCCGGTATTAATTATTATAGCGGCAACAGAAATACACTGTCTGTAAAATTTTCATCTGTCTAGTTATAATAATGGTTAGTGAGGTACAATTAGGTGACAAAGGGACAGTGGAGTCTTAGTAATAAGGTCCCATTTTTACCCTCTCCGATGCTAAGGTTCACTAGCATCAGAGTCTTAGTAAAAGAGTCAAGCTGTAAAGCCTATGAAAGTAGGTACCTATGTGTTTAAGGGCTGGGTAAAAAATCTTTCTTTCTAGCTGTTACCTATTGATTACGGAAACCTAGAACTGAAAGTATGTACATACTGGCATTTACGAGAAGTAGTCAATACGATTACGTGCCTATTCATAATGCCTGCACACACATTAATGGACAAGCGGTGTCTGAAAGAGTTCTAACGTGGTAAATTGGCGCCATACTAATGTATGCCGCCAATAGACTGCATTATCAGTATTGTTTAATCCTCTATGCGTAAAAGTACACAAAACACTTACACTTTTATTTTTTTAGCCACCACTCACTAAAGTTCACCTGTTGCACTTTGTCACCAACGGTAATTCCCTCTGCCTTTCGATATTGGTATCGCAGCCTGTGTGTCGTGCCTCTGGTGTTCCAAACGTCCATAGGCTAAGGTTAGCAACGATCAAGTATGCTGTAAGCTTTTCTGTCACCTTAGTAGCATAAAAAAGTTTAATAAAAGACATGTTGTTACACGATCGCGTTTTTTGCACATCGACGCGGTATGCGGAACGGCGACACGTATGACGTCGCACTCGTGTTATCGGTCACTGACTGGTGGTGGCGCGAGCGCAGGGGCGCGGCCGGGGGGTGGCTGGTCGAGGGCACGGGATCGCCTGGTGGCGGATCGCTTTTGATCACGCGTAGTGATGTTATTTTATGATATACCTACACTTTACGATATTAGTGTTCAATGCGTTAAATTTTTTCGTAAAGTTTTGTCAAAAATTAACATAGGTTGAAACCGGGTCCATTGGATAATGTTACTGATTCTGATCAAAGTGTTTTCAGGTTTGCGCTATACAAAATTTCATGTTGTAGACACATTGACAAAAAAATTTTAAACAACATTTTCGGCTTCAGTATCAATTTGAGAATGCCCTACAGTTAAAATTAGCAGAATATCTTTCACTAGAGGACGTTACGCGGTTTCACCCGCGTAGTTCCTGTTCCCGTGGGAATACGGGAATAAAATATATGCCTATGTTCACCGCAAAGAGTGTAGCTTGCCAACAGTGAAAGAATTTTTCAAATCGGTCCTGTAGTTCCGGAGCCTATTCGTTACAAAGAAACAAAAAAATAAATCTTTCCTCTTTATAATATTAGTATAGATGTACAGTTTCTTCACCCTCTACAATTTTATTTTATGTATAGGTGAGTAAGTTGGCGGAGAACCTAACGACTCACGGACGTTTGCAATACCAGAGGCGCTAGAGCGGGCGCCGTCGACCCAGGCGCAAGTTGTGACGTCCCACTCTAGATAATTTTTAAGCCGGCCTCATAAAGCCTTCAACTTGGCATAACGGCTGTCGAGTTACTGGCAACCAAGACCAACAGCTCATCGTGCATATCAAATTTATTTATGAGCATTTCCGGAGCACTCTAAAAGTATGAAAGGCATACTATGGGTACGGAAATGCTCGCAAGAAAATGTCATAAAGTGGTTATACAGGGTGAATTTTTGAAAAGGGCTTGGATGGCCAACTCCGAAACTATAAGGAATAGCTAAAAATGCTCAAAGGAGTCACGAGCCCGATTTTTATAAAACTTAAAACCTCATCATTAGATTTTTGAAAAACCAATAATCCTAGGTGAGAATCGAACCCATTGATTTTGAAAAAAAAAAACACACCCTTTATTATTACACCATACGATAGTGTCGCTGATAAGGATCAAATTCTGCGAAGTAATGATATACGGCAAATTTAAGGAAAGTTTGAAATTTTAATAGAATTCATATTTCATGTACCTAAATTTTGTATCATAGTTTGTTTCGTTCAAAATCCCAGAATAGATAGTAACTATACCGTGTTTTAAATCATGCTCAGAATGATTATTTGGAGAATATTCTAAACGGAATCAATAATATTGAATGCAGCACTATCTTTGAGGTCTCGAATCCAGCTATGTATTGAAAACAATGGTCTACATTTTGAACAGTTAATCAGTCAACGTAAGCAAAATAAATTGTATTTTGTTAAAGATGAGCACTTTCCTTTAGTTTGCCGTATGTCATTACTTCCCAGAATAAGATCCTTAATAGCAACACTATCGTATGGTGAAATAATATAGGGTGTGTTTTTTTTTCATAACCAATGGGTTCGATTCCCAGCTAGGATTATTAGTTTTTCAAAAATCTAATGATGAGGTTTTCAGTTTCGTCAAAATCGGGCTCGTGACTCCTTTGAGCATTTTTCGCTATTCCTTTTAGTTTCGGATTTGGCCATCCAATCCCTTTTGAAAAATTCACCCTGTATATACAAGAACCGGCGATTTGTAAAGTATAATTAGCTTACTGCAGTGATCGTTAACAGTGAGTCCGCATAACCACGAGCGCGCTTCAAGTATGTTGGCCAGGCAATAAACCTTCATCTTACTCTCTATGAGTAAGATGAAGGTTTCTTGACTAACTTTTCATGTAACTGTTTCCGAAAATTTACTTAACTCATTTTTGAAATAATCGCGTTGGAATTTGAAGTCGTGTGTTAGGCAAAAAATAAATTGTGTCCCCTTTTGTTTTCAGGATAAAAAGTCCTTTACAATGGGTGAAAGATTTCAAACTGGTCGATCTCGGTAACATGGGCTTGTTTCCTGAATATTTGGAAATGGGTAAGATCTTTGTTCCTTTCTCTCTTTCTGGAACACTCTGTCTCAAACTCTCTCTCTTTGAAACACACTCTCTCTCACTCTCTCTAATCAATTTCACTCGATGTATTAACTACACCTACAAGTTTATGGTAGTAGTAAAAATTGGATCATCCATTCGGGAGTTATAATACCACCGAGAGATAGATACACGTAGACACACACACACGTCTGTCTGTCTAATGTAAGGCTGCATCTCATGAACGGCCATAGCTAGAGAACTAACATTTTCACAGATGATGTAATTCTATCAACCAATAGTAAGTAATATAAGAAAAATACTATATAAGAGGGCTCCCATACAACAAAGGTTATTTGCAGTTTTTAGGTACGGAATCCTATTTTGAATCGTTTCGAGAATCCTTTTTTGTCTTTTTCCTTTACCCCCATAACGACAAGTCCCACTTCCGCCCCCAGTCCTCCAATACGGGTTCGTGACGATATTCGTGGCGGCGTTCCCGCTGGCGCCGCTGTTCGCTCTCATCAACAACGTGCTGGAGATGCGCCTGGACGCCAAGAAGTTCCTCACGTGCTACCGCAGGCCCGTGCCGCAGCGCGTCAACGATATCGGCGTGTGGTATCGGATACTGGACTCTATTGGCAAGCTCAGCATTATTACTAACGTGAGTACTTGATATAATTTTTATATTTAGCTGGCTAAATTCTCGCGGCCCGCCTGATGGAAAGTCATGGCGCATCTAGCGATTGGGGTCCACACTCACAGTCCATAGACTTCTGACGGTGGTTGGCGACGCCATGATGTGCCTTTTTGCTACTTTTATCCCTGAAATATTTTCTCATGGGAAGCGGGAACGATAACAAAATTCTACATGGAAGGAGCTGCGGGCACCATCTTGTCATCTAAACTTGGAGGACTTAAAGATAGATTGGTTAATTTGTAATGGATAGACTTTGAAACGGAAAATTATTTCGCCATTATAAAACCAGATTATTTAGAAGTAACATACAAGTTATGTATCATCATATCTTGCATAGCAAGATAGCTTAGCAGATATGGCATATTTCCCTATATTATTGTAAACTAGAGACCCAATGACCGTCGAAATTCGTCAGTAGTAAATTTTTGCATATCTAATTAATACACTTTTAGTGGTGTGCTGTAAGTATTAAGAATACTATGAAAAGAAGACTGATATTTCATAGAGGTGTATTCACCATGTATAAAACGCGAACCAATCTTTATGACATAGGTTCGAGTCTTAAAGATGGTTTACTTACCGATAAATAAAAAAAATAAAATAAATAAATAAATATTCACGAACATCTCACACAACGCTACCTTGATCCCAAAGTAAGCTAGGAATAACCTGCTTGTGTTCTGGGTATCAGACCACGGATATTAATACTTATATACTTTTAAATACATACATATTATACATAGAAACACCCAGACTCTTGAGACAAACATTTATGGGTCACACAAATATTTGTCTGGATGGAGGAAACTTGGAAGCAGACGCCGAACTACTACCTTTTTCAAAACATAACATATGTCAGTATATATAATAATAATATATGTAATGTTGGTGAATTCGAACAGGGTTTCATAATAGCGTTCACGTCGGACTTCATCCCGCGCCTCGTGTACCAGGCGACGTCGGGCAAGGGCTCGCTGGTCAACTACGTGAACCACACGCTGGCGGACTTCAACATCACGGTGCTGAAGAACCCGCCGCTACACTCTACATACAACGAGACTATGTGCAGGTGGGGACTTTTTGATAGCACTCGCTTTGACTCCTGTGATATATTTCGATAAACTTTAAACCCCTATTTTACACCAAGGTGAGTGTATTAGTATCCCCCCTCCCCAATGTATTTTTATGCTACTAAGGTGGCAGACAAGCTTATCACCCACCTGATGCTTGGTTACCGAAGCCTATGAACACACACGCACGCTGTCGACCTTGACGCACGTTATGATGACGACTCACTATTGAAATTAAACGTCACAAAGTGGTCACGTGGTAGGCACCCATCCAAGGACCGGCCATAGTAAATGTTGCTTACTGCAGTGATCGTTTACAGAACAATGAGCCCGCGGGGCCACGAGCGAGTAAAGAAGCACCTATTACTTAACTACCCAAGGGAGCAGAGCCGATTTACATTATATCATTTGACAACTAAATAAGGAGCTTGATTACAGTTATTTGGAGTTTGAGATATACTGCGGGCGAAGTCGAGAGAATTCATTGCTATACATATATGCCAAAAAACGGCCATTAAAATATTGTGTGTCGTCAGCTTCCCCGGCTACTGGTACTACAGTGACGAGAACTACCAGCACAGCACCTCCTACTGGCACATCATCGGCGCCAGGCTGGCTTTCGTCGTCGTCTTCGAGGTGAGCATTGCTAACACTGCTATCTAATGAAACTCTTATAGATATAAATAAATAAATATAAATATTCACGGACATTTCACACAACGCTATCTGATCCCAAAGTAAGCTAGGAATGACCTGCTTGTGTTATGGGTATCAGACCACGGATATTAATACTTATATTCTTTTTAAATACATACATATATTATACATAGAAACACCCAGACTCTTGAGACAAACATTTATGGATTACACAAATATTTGTCTCCGGTGGGAATCGAACCCACGACCTCCAGCGCCGCAGGCGGTATCACTACCGACTGCGCCACAAAGGCAGTCATAGTCATATACTTGCTTATTTATTTATTTATTTAAAGAATATAGAAGATTTACAAATATTTAGTCACGTCGTTTCCTCTGCAAGGGGATAATTTACGTCCACATTTTCTAAATTGTATTTCGTCTTCTGTGGTGAGTCTATTCCCGTGTTGAGAAGCCTGCTAATATTTTTTTAAGACACCCATCAGGTCTTCAACGTGATATGTCTACTACGTTACTGATCCAAGACCAAGGGCTTGAAGTACCTTTCAAAACATAGAAAGCCCTTCCAAATAAAATGATAGAAACGGTCACCCATTTCAGTTCCAATGTAGTCAGATGCTTGTAAAGCATTGACCATCACACCTTTCGTGCTGCCTTATTGGCCTAAAGTATTGTGTGATCCACAAATGTTTGTTTTGGAGTTGAAGTGTTTTCTATGTTTAATTAAATGTATATATTCAGAAATATATAAGAATGTCTATCGGTTGTCTAGATTCCATTACAAAGGCTTTAATGGCATTAGGTTAATTTGAACTAGATTGCTATCTGCAAAAAGTTCCAGGACATTTATTATTACTGAAGCTATTCCCTCCCATCACCAGAACGTGGTGGCGCTAGTAATGATAATCGTCCGCTGGGCGATCCCGGACATGTCCGGCGAGTTACGCGACCGCATCCGTCGGGAGGCCTACGTCATCAACACGTTCATACTGGACGAGACGCGCGGCCGCTACTCCGCCCGACTCGAAGGTCATACCCCCACACTGTCCGCTGACTAGAGGTTACGGTACGCACGCACGAGCTTACTATTGGGTTTCTATTTTTGATTTACTAACAGCGGGGGTAGTTCACTGGCTGTAAGGCCTCAAACTAGATGTCAGCGATAGGCGGGGCGATTGCGATTGTGGCGAGAGCGCGATATCAGAGTACATGCACAAATTAGATAGAACAGATAAAAACCTACATACTAAGTTTGCTGAGGCTACGCACACATAGACTTCGCTCACAGACACAAGGCCAAAGATTTAATTAGTAGTTTTTGCTACTGATTTGTGCGTGAGTGTGCGTAGCGGAGGGTAGGTGTAAAAAGGAAAAGTATTTACATGAGATTGCGTTCGGTGCCTTATTATTTTGTGGTACAGGGGAGTAAGGCGGCACCGCGCTAGCATAAATGCAAACAGCGCACGGTGCGTTTATCGTTTGTTCTATGTCGCCTACTCTCGTGTACTCGTGGGCCGCGCTCTCGCCTCTGACGTTATCGCCCCGCTCGTCGCTCACATCCAGTTTGAGGCTAGAGATTTGAGAGAGAAATAAATTCTGACACATGTCCCGTCCCTTTCTCTCTTGATTATAATGAGAAAGATAGCGAGTGTCTGTACACTCACTATCTTGTAATCTTTTCAGTCGGGTTTTTTATATGTTTTTTATTATTATTTTAGTCTTTTTAAATCGTTATAGATCCTAAATGGTCATTCTAAATGGAAAATTCCAAGAAAATCTGTTTGAGCAGCTAAACGTTCCTTACTTTGTACATCGTTACCAGTGAACTGACCCCGTATGAAGACTGTGTTTTACGTGTGTGATACTTTGATTGTGATATTTTTCATATAATACGATTGCAATATTTTGAAATACCTCATTAGGTTTTGGAGTGGTTTTACCATTTGTTATTTAAGTCTAATCTAAGGTCGAAAATTCATTAGTTTTTATTGCTTGATTCGTATGAATATGCTCATTGTGTGTCGTTTCACATTCATACAAATTTTTAGAAACTACTTGAAATAAGATTAGCATTGGGAAAAGTAAGAGGCTGTTTACACTAGCGAGAGAACCGCGGCTATTATAGAGTAACGCGACCAGGACAAGGGGAGTAGTCATAGCATTTTTGCTCTGGACATATTTGTCAGTCAAATGTTGTGGGGAGGAGGGGAGAGGGGCATATACCCCACTACAAAAACAATCGGCTATCACTATGGATCTTACGCAAAACGTATAAGCGTACGCTTCCCACTTTGACAGATGGGAAAGTTTAGTATGACGCCTTCCCACCCGAGAAAAGTCATAGATCCTGTTGCTCTATGGCGGCGATATTATCGTTGTGCCTCTATACACTGCCTATGAACTTACCAGTAGATGCGAGCGGCTTAGCCCGAGTCAATTTGGTACCCGTTCCCGCTTCCTGGGGGAACGTATTCCCGGGATGAAAAGTAGCCTGTGTTATTCCAGACTATACTCTATCCCTGTACCAATTTTCAGCCCAATCCGGTCTGCCATTAGAGCGTGATTTTGTGACAAACATCTACACAAACTTTTACATTTATAATATTAGTAGGAAGTAGGATACTCGGTGGTATTATCGCGACGAGAGATTGTATGAAAATATGTGGCATGACTAAAATATCGCTGCGTTTCTGTCGCTCGTGTAGACGACCCATGAACATCGCATCCTGTATATCGTGGGAAAATGCATGCATGCATTTATTTGGAACGTTCGTATTATGGTTTTACATATTTCATTTTGGTAGGATTTTATATGATAAGTCATAGTTTATAAAGAAGATTGGCAAATGACGGCAAGTACTAGCATTTATTATTATCAGGGTTAATATCTTTATGTGTAATAGAGATCATTGGCGTAGATTTATGCGACACAAAAGAGATAGTAAGATTGAATCAGAGAGGTAAAAAAGAGAGTAGGTACTAAATTCAAAGGGTTTATAAACTTACTACATCTTTTCCATACAAAATCATTGGATGAACACTGCACAGGGAAGAATTGAATTTAAATTCCCATACTCAATTAACTACAAGGCAGAGAAGGTGTATGTATATAGAAAACTCTCTAGTGCCGCTCAATAATGAATTTCCTATATAGAAGCCTTCTAGACATTTCAATCGGGGTTTTTTCATCCATGGATATTACATCTAGTTATTCCTGATCTAAGGGTCTAGGTTCTCAAGTTTTGAATGGTTGATTCATCTTACCGTACTACTCAGACGGGTTGGTACAGGGTTTTGTTTCAAGAGTTCCTTCCTTTAGCTATGACCTCGTCCAGTATTCAGCAGGTGCACCATTCACAGGTGAGATAGATTTAGTTGATGTTACTAAGAACAAGTTATTTTGTATTTCCTGCCCAACAAATTGTACAAATTTGGTTATGGTCAAATCGCTTACGTTTATGTTTATGTTTCATAGGTATCTGCTTACATTATACTGTAGCTTAACGTAGCGCTATGGATCTGGCAATACATAGCTTTTGATGCTTAGTGAAATATTTGAATAATTAACGAGTCTATCTATTATATAAAAATAAGTCGGGTTTTCCTTCCTCACGCTATAACTGTAGAACGCACGAACCGATTTCCACGGTTTTGCATTCGTTGGAAAGGTCTCGGGCTCCGTGAGGTTTATAGCAAAGAAAATTCAGCAAAATTTCACATACAGCGCCATCGCGGGCGAAGCTGCGGGCATCAGCTAGTTTTGTATATTGATGGCACAATGGTAGTGTATGTGACTACCATTGCTGGGATCTCCGGTTCGACACCGTGTATAAACGAATATTTGTGTGATCCGCAAATGTTTGTTTCGAATTTGGGTGTTCTATTATATACAGGATGAATTTTTGAAAAGGGATTGGATGGCCAAATCCGAATCTATAAGGAATAGCGAAAAATGCTCAAAGGAGTCACGAGCCCGATTTTGATGAAACTTAAAACCTCATCATTAGATTTTTGAAAAACCTATAATCCTAGCTGGGAATCGAACCAGTTGATTTTGAAAAAATAAACACACCCTATATTATTACACCATACGATAGTGTCGCTAATAAGGATCAAATTCTGCGAAGTAATGATATACGGCAAATTTAAGGAAAGTTTGGAATTTTAATAGAATTCATATTTCATGTACGTAAATTTTGTATCATAATTTGTTTTGTTCAAAGTCCCAGAATAGATCGTAACTATTCCGTGTTTTAAATCATGCTCAGAATGATTCTTTGGGGAATATTATAGACGAAATCACTAATATTGAATGCAGTACGATCCTTGAGGTCTCGAATCCAGCTATGTATTGAAAACAATGGTCTACATTTTGAACAATTAATCAGTTAACGTAAGAAAAATGAATTGTATTTTGTTAAAGATGAGCACTTTCCTTTAATTTGCCGTATGTCATTACTTCCCAGAATAAGATCCTTAATAGCAACACTATCGTATGCTGTAATAATATAGGGTGTTGTTATTTTTTCAAAATGAACGGGTACCATTCCCGGCTAGGATTATTGGTTTTTCAAAAATCTAATAATGAGGTTTTAAGTTTTATTAAAACCGGGCTCGTGACTCCTTTGAGCATTTCTCGCTATTCCTTATAGTTTCAGAGTTGGCCATCTAATCCCTTTTGAAAAATTCACCCTGTATAGCTTGATTTGAGCTAGATGGCGCTATGTATAAAATTATTTTAGGATATTTCGGGCCTAACGGACGTCCCTTATCAAGGAGCATTGGGTTGAGCTACATCTGATGTTAGGAAAAGAACGGGGTGTAAATAGGCGAGCACGCCTGACGTGTCAACTGGCCGCTTGTCGTGTACGCGGGGAGACTGGCGCACACTGGTCTCGCAGCGTACGCGACGGGCTCTGTTTCGTCTGTTCTCTTTTTCGTCAGAAGCTTTTGGTCGATAAAGTTGTTTACAAGGCAATTTTTCTTAATAGTCAGTAGTTTGTCCCGATGGCTCATCCGGGGCTCCCGGCCGTAGGCAATCGTAAGCCCCTTTTCACACGTACCGGTCGCCGGGTAGCCGGTGCCGGGTACCCGGCGGCAAGTGTATGGCATTACCGGGCAAATCACGCCGGTACGTGTGAAAGCTATAGTACGTAGCCATACACTTCGCCACTTGCCGGATACCCGGCAACCGGTACGTGTGAAAAGGGGCTTAGGCACCGTGTGGTTTAAGTCAGCAAGAGTCTGGCATAGATGGATGCTATGCCAGACTCTTACCTAACTACTACTATGACTAAAACCACACGGTACACGCAGCAGCCCTACGATTGCCTAGGGATTGCTAAAAAGAAAACGGAAGCTTTCAGTGATAATGACATTAAATTCAAGTAATTTCAATACTGTTCACAGCATCGTGGCTAATACGAAGTATTGATTGACTGAATGATTGTTTACATTCTGTAAATTATAGCTTGATCTCTGTGACACTCATATTAAAGTAAACAAAATTACCTTTTATTCCAAAGGCATTAAGTAATTATTTATCGTGTGGACCTCTGGGTTCTCAGTCTCGAAATTTCGACCAGTAAAGCTTCAAACTGGATGTCATTGAGTAGCGGAACGACGCACAGTGGATCGATTCATACAAATCGGCGGACATAGGAATCTTGGAAATCTTTTTACTGATTTTACAAAAACTAATGATGCCATTGTGTTTATCTTAGTAATTGTAGTCGAAAACAATATTACACAATTTTGATTAGACTTCAATTTTAAAAAATATTCGACAAAAACTGATATCAATGTATGGAAAAGCACATTCAAAAAGGGATAGCTTGCGATTTTCTCGTGTTTTCTGATTTTAACGCTTATAATGACTTTAAATGGGTTGTTAGCAAAATATTTGCCAAACATTTTAGGTACCCCTAGGCACCCCTCTGGGAGCTATGTGACAAAATATCATTTTTCTCATTTTCTTTAAGAAAATATGTCTAGTTCGTTTTTTTACAGTTATAATTGTTGATAAACTACATTTTAGCTTAGTACTGACCTACCCACATCAAAATAATATGACATAGCATACGGGATCTCGAGTTTTTGAGAGATACTTGTAAGCAGGCGATTATAAGTTTATCCTACTTTTTTAGCAACATTTATGTATTGTATAGTGATTTACTATTAAGATTTGAAGAAAATAATGTATAAATAAAAAAAACAATAACGCGTCATATAAAACATATATCATAGTTATAAAAATACAAAAACTTACTTATAAAATAAAAAGTGGTAAAATAATGGCTTAAAATAAATAAAAATATATAACAAAGACAATTAATGATTTGGAGGAATTTTACGACGCATGTATGTAATTATGCATGTATGTATTATATATTATGATTAGTTTTTTTTGCTTTTATTTTTAATTTATGGTAAGATAAGTTTAATTTTTATTTATGATTGTACATTATCGTAAGTATTTTTTGCCAAGCCATTAAAGTTCTATTAAATTAAAACTATGTATCTACATTAAATGATCAAACAAAATTTGAAATATGTAGACAAAAAACAACACTATCCGAAGCTTCCGTTTCTGAATCTTCTTCTGCTTGCGCAGAGACTAACAATTCAACAGTATCTATAAATTCAATTTCAGAAACTTCTAGAATTAGTAGATTTAAAGTTTCTTTAAACAATGCCTTCTTTTGCTTTTTATATATCCGTGGCCGTGTTTGTGCTAAAATTGGGTTGGATGAAATCAGCAAATTATTTAGAACATCTTCATTGCAAGCAATGCTATTTATTTTACGTGAATGGTGTTCTCTGTATTTTCTGAAATCCTTATTACTTGACTCAGATAACTCTTACGAAAGAATTCCTATCGGAACTATAGATAAATGGTGAATAATTTACGGCCCGTGAACTAATAACTTATGATGTACCAGGGTGGCATGATGGCATGTAGTACCAGGGTGGCAGAGCTTTACATAGAATTTACCCTTGGTACTTCATGCTACAAGTATTCATCAGTTATTTTATTAGTTATTAATTCTAGAAGTTTCTGAAATTGAATACATAGATACTGATGAATAATTAGGCTCTGCACAAGCAGAAGAAGATTCAGAAACGGAAGGTTCTGATTATGATATTTTTGTCTACATTTTTCTAATTTTGTTTGATTATTTAATGTACATACATGTTAATTAAATCGTTGCTGTTCCAGATGTTTATTTATTTTAAGCTAATATTTTACCACTTTTTATTTTATAAGTAAGTTTTTGTATTTTTATGACTATGATATATGTTTTATATAACGTGTTATAGTTTTATTTGATTAATACATTATTTTCTTCAAATCATAATGGAAAATCACTATACAATACATAAATGTTGCTAAAACGTAGGATAACCTTATAGTCGCCTGCTTATAAGTATATCTTAAAACTCCCGATCCCGTATGCTAGTCATATTATTTTTGACGTGGGTAGGACAGTACTAAGCTAAAATATAGTTTATCAATAATTACAACTGTAAAAAAACGAACTAGACATATTTTCTTAAAGAAAATGAGAAAAATGATATTTTGTCATATAGCTCCCAGAGGGGTACCTAAAATGTTTGGCAGATATTTTGCTAACAACCCATTAAAAGTCACTATAAGCATTAAAATCAGAAAACACAAGAAAATCGCATGCTATCTCTTTTTTAATGAGCTTTTCCATACATTGAAATCAGTTTTTGTCGAATATTTTTTTAAATTGAAGTCTAATCAAAATTGTATAATATTGTTTTCGACTACAATTATTAAGATAAACACATTGGCATCATTCGTTTTTTTTAAATCGGGAAAAAGTGTTTCAAGATTCCTATGTCCGCCGATTTGTATGAATCGATCCACTGTGCGACGGCGACTGCGGCGTTAGCGCGGCCGACCAGTACAAGTAGGCAAAGGAAAGTACACTTTAGTTAAAGTTAAACTATGAACAAACGCACCA
Organism: Miltochrista miniata; assembly: GCA_933228765.1. NCBI lineage: Eukaryota > Metazoa > Arthropoda > Insecta > Lepidoptera > Erebidae > Miltochrista > Miltochrista miniata. The sequence continues at coordinate 8,171,930 of OW121749.1, forward strand.
AACAAACCGCGCTCTTTGCTTTTGTTCGACGTTGCCTTAGTGCCTTTTCACACGTACCGGTTGCCGGCAACCGGTGCCAGGTACCCGGCGGCAAATGCCAGCGGTTGCCGGGCAAATCACGCCGGTACGTGTGAAAGCTATAGTACATAGCCATACACTTCGGCCGCCGGGTACCCGGCACCGGCTGCCCGGCAACCGGTACGTGTGAAAAGGGGCTTACTCTCTTGTACTCTGGCCGCCGCTGTCGCCGACGCCCCGCTCGTCGCTGACATCAAATTTGACGCATAAAGCTTTATGCCATTGGAATAAAGTCTATTTTTGTTTACTTAGATGTAATTCAATCGAATCAAGCTATACAGACAGTAGATAACTTTTCGCCATTGCTTCATTACTTGATTAATGATGTCTGGACCGCTTTAGGACATGTATATGCTAAGGTAGCTTCCTAATTTAGAAATACTAAAACGTATAATATTCATTTATAATTATAATAGTACTACCCGTTCGCTCTAACTTTGCCGCTGGCGTAGAGGCGTTTACCCGAATTTTTAATTACACGAAGTAAATTGACAGTAGCTAATGTCACTTCGTCATAGAAAATAAGCAACATTGTATGAAGACGTGACATTAGTTGCTGTCAATTTACTTCGTCTAATTAAAAATTCGACTTTAGTATGGAGCCAAACGGCAAAGTTAGAGCGAACGAGCAGTAAGTATGTAATTATAAATTGACAACGTATGAGAATTTTATTTATAGAAATCATAATAGCGTTAGCTTTAAGCTTATAACTAAGACCGCTGCGGCAATATGAAGATAATTGTGTATCATACACGTTCAATGCAGTCTTGAAATAGTTTTTGGGAAATTCAACAGACTAAAGAATCATTGATTAAATTAGTAACCAAAGTCTTGCCATTCGAGAATGATGAAGACGTCTTTTGAAGTTCCTATTATTATTTTAATAATAATAAGTATAACGTTTGAAAGCGCGCTTGATACTAAGTTACTCTAAGTTGACACGAGAGCAGGTACATCGCCGATACCAGTTGCTGTGTAAGTTTTTTTTCACACATATGTTTCACTTAACAGCATGCATGGGTCATAACAGCAACTATGGCATTGATTATTATGTATATAAGTACGATTTTTACAGTTTCAACGTTGTAAAATACAACTTGATATCCATTGCATAACACAGATTATTTGCAGAAACATTTATTTAAAGAATTTAAAAACTGGAATTGTAAACATCAGTACTTATGTATCACGGAATGAATACACGAATATGAAACACAAAATACTAACAAAAAAATTTAATTGCATTTTCTACGCAATTCTATTAATTATTGCGGGTACTTCTTGCACACTTGTCATTTTCGCGCCACAACTGACAGCTGACAGTTGACATGCACATAGTTTGCCATATTAAAAAAAAAACTATACAATAGTTTTGATTTGAATAATTAGTTAGTTGATTTGAGTATTCAAGTGAAATCCTTCTGAAAAAGTTAATTACACATTACTTGATTTTAATCAAAAAAATTTTATATCATAATTTATCTCGGGTGAAAATATTCGTTTAGTATAATGTAAAGATCATTTACCTACACGCTTGCAGTTTTGAGTGACAAATCGGCTTACGCAGATTTTATGTAGCTAGGCAAACACACACATAGTCACGACAATGTTCACAAAGATATAACATTACCGCTTTAATTTATAGTATTTAGGCGGCTTTACACAGCTTGTAGTGGTTTGACAAACGTACACACACACTCACACACGCACACTCTCACTTATTTTAAACGACTATTGTAACTAATACACTGACAATTAAACTAAATGGAAAAGCTAACTAATCTATTTACACAAATAAAATTTGGGCTTTCTTTAAGGGCAATAATATTTCTATATATTTCCAAGTCTTGCAATGATTGGTCGCATGAAATGCATAAGAGATCAATATGAACAAATTCTGCTTGTATATAAGTAATTTTATTTCTCTCAAAGGGTAAGGCTTTTACATTCAAATATGGTATTTTATTGAGCATATATTAGCTGAGACTGAGAGTCTGTACTAGGTTCAAGACCTGTTATCAATTTCCATTATAAATTTAAAGAAATAACTAGTACACTTTTATTCAATAATTTTAAGAAATTTTTAGGTAGGGTTGCCAACGTTATCTTCTAACATCGTTCATCATCTTATATGTATTTTGAGCCGTAGCCTATCGAAGTTTGCAACACCAGTAGCGTTACACTAGTGCTATAAAACTTTATAATGTCTGGACATCCTTGGCATAGACGTCCGGCCCGAGCTCAATCACAAATATTATATTGAGCGATGTATTGGGCAAGCCTCGAGAAAACTAGGGGTCGTAAACAAGGTGAAGCGGTTCTTTACGCCAAACCAGAGGTGTCTGCTGTACAAGACGCAGATACGTCCTTGCGTCGAATGTTGCTGCGTGACCCTTCCCTAGAAGGGTGATCGCTTCCGATGAGTCTCCAAGGCCCAAGGGCTAGAGGCTCAAGGTAGAGTTTAGTCAGTAAGAGTCTGACATAATCACACGGCCGGCCGTGTGGTACGCATGTAGCGTTCTCTACCTCCACCCCTCGCTCCCGGGTGGTGCCTTAGGGCTCAAAAAAAAATTGCGTCGAATACTGCTCTCACCTTTGGGGTGACTCCGCGAGGTACTTGCTTGACGCGCTGGACTCTATGCAGCGGCGAGCTATTCGTATTATCAACTGCCCTGAGGTAACGAAAAGTCTCGAGCCATTGGCGCAGCGAAGAACTATTGCATCTTTGGCTGCATTCTACCGTACCTATCACGGTGAGTGTTCTGAAGAACTCTTCAACCTAATCCCGCCCTCTCCTTTCCGATCCCGAACAACGCGTGCTGGACAGAGGTGCCACTCGCACACAGTGGAGAGAATCTTTGCTAGAACTGAACGATTCAAAAGATCGTTTCTGTGTCGAACCATAAAAATCTGGAACGACCTGCCAGCGCACGTGTTTCCCTCCTCTTACAATCCTGAGTCCTTCAAGCGGAGCGTGAAGAGGCACATCATAGGGCCGCTTTCTATAGTCTTACAGACTGGGACGGGGACCCTCAATCGCTAGATGTCGCTGTGACTTTCCATCAGGCGCACAGTGGTGAAAAAACCCCAAAAGTCGGTCAAAATTATGTTGAGTGTGTTTATGCCTGTAATTGTTATAGTTGGTCTAAAATAATAGTTTGAAGGTGCCTTAGAATAAAAAAACGATCGATGCAATGTTTTATCGATATATTTAATCTAAAACTAGATGAAGCCCACGGCTCCGCCCGCGTTGAATTTTGTTGCCGTTCATGAAAACTTATTCCCGGGAGAGCCGATGTGTTATTCAGACTATAATCTATCGTTGTACCAAATTTCAGCGAGACCTGTTCATCCGAGAGTGTGAAAGAGTAACAAGTTTATAATATGAGTAAGATAAGAAAGTAAAAAACAAAATACAATACTTAACCATAAATTAAAAGTTACGTATTATACTTCAGGTTCTTTCAATAGGTTTAAGACATCTTCAGGAAAGGGCTTAGCTTGTCTTTGCGGTAGTTTTCTGAGACTTGTGATATAAGGATCTGACGATATTAAAAGTTGGTGAAACAAATCTTCCATAGTTTGTTTCCTGGAAAATTTTCGTGTGAAGCCTTCTCGGTATTTTTTAATGTCTTTGTTCTTACTTTCCTGGGCCTCTTCGGATAGAAGACTTATAGGAACTACTGCATTCTGTACTATAATATACCCATGGATAAATATTCTGTGAACGGTAGTCGGCATATTATACCATGGATACCATTTCAAGAAGATAACTGCGGTTTTCAGGCAGTATATTTTGAAACTTTCCTCATTAATTGCTAGCCCACTAGACATTGTCATCAAAATTATCCATAGCCTGTAAATCAAATTCTTGCTTATGCCCGTTATTTCTGCTGATATTTCGTAACTGGAGAAAAATCATCGCGCTGAATTTCCATCATTCGTACTCCCGTATCCATGTTTAGGCTGATCTACCAACATACCCAGTTTGGTTTTAAATTCCTGTTGCACTCGTTTTTTCTCTAATTCTACCATACTTTTATTTTCGGTTCCTCTTGCTTGCCACTTACACAGTTTCAGTTTGTACGACAAATTTAACATCCATTCATAGAATCTGATCCAGCAATGGAGTGATGACAGACCTAGTAGCAATCGCTGTTCGTCTATAATTGGCTTACTCATGCAGTAGTTCAAATTGTTGAAGTCCTTTGATGTAACACCACATAAGTTGCATCTTTGAGTAGAAGCAGTATGTGTAATTGCGTTTAATGCTTTTCCATCTACCATCGTCAAAATTAAATGGTGTTTAAAAGATAAATTTTGCCCGTTAATAACTAAATTTGTACTTGTTAAAGTCTTAATTTGTTCTTCTATATGCTTTGTCTCGTTTTGTAGTACTTCAGTCGTTTCATGTACAAATTCTAACTTTATAGGTCTACAATACCGTGGTGAAGAAGGACGTTGATTTTGCCAGATTAATTCATGTGTATCATCGGGGTTCCCACAAACTATTTGTACAGGTACCAAAGATGTAATAAAAATAGAAGCATCAGATATATTAGGCGATTCAAATAATTGCTTGTATTCAGCCTGCCCGGAAGTACCATCGCAGCCCCATTTACTTATGAGCCACAAATTTTTTAATTTACTTTCTTCTAGGATAGAAAGTACATCAGCTAGTGATATAGTTAATCTTTTCACTGTGTGATCTACTAGATCCTGAAGAGGCACCTCTGCTGAATGCTCAGTTATTACGATGTTGTCAGGATAGCAACGTTTTTTAGCTTTGATTACGCTTTCGTAATAGGGATACAATGGACAATTTTCTTCAAGGGCATTACTTCGAATAATATTGTACTGATATTTAGTAAGCCTGGCGTTAATCAGTAATGAAAGAGCTTTATCTGCTGTAAGCTTAACAATTTTGGTGACGCTGTACTTTTTAACGTATTTATTCGAAGAATCAGGGCTTCTGATGATATCTGCTAACACGTTTGCAGCGTGAACGTTGCCTTCTGATCTGAGCTTCAATTCAGCTGCATAGGTCAGCTCCGATGTTCCAGTACTACATCTCAATTCTTCAGTTCTTCGTCGTTTTGATCTTTCGCCGCATTCTTCAAAGTCTTTTCGGGGCCTGCCCACGGAATAATTTGAGATGTTTTGTCCCTTTTGCGAAGGGAAATGGACTGTTGTATCTAACCAGTTACTATACTTGCTTTCGAAGCGTTGTTTTATCCTTGCAACACTTTGCCACTTCTGTTTATACTGATATATAAAGTTAAACAACTCTTGTTTTATATAATTTGGTAAGTCCTCTTCACAATGTATTATTCCCCGTACTTTTGTAACCAAGCATTGGAATCGAGCCTTGTGGTCAAGAGATTCATCCATTAAATAAAAACTCAATAGTTGTCTTCGACTGATTGCAATGCTATGCTGCGAACTGCTTGAAATAAATTGAGTATTCTTTTTAATTCAAAACCATTTTTGTGTTTCGGTATATATTTTGTTCAGGTTTTGCAGATGGTTGCAGCTAAATTTAATGTCATATGAAAGGCAAAGATCTATTCTTTCAAAATATGTGAAAAACTCTGGTTAAGTGCACTTTAGTATGAACTTTTTCACTATGTGAAAATAAAAAACTGTAAAAATATAAGCCTTCTCATCAAAACTATATATCTATAAAATGGTAAGTAAAGTAATCGTTTTAGTCATTCAGAAATAATGTACTTACTTGATGGTATACACTCCATTATGTTTTATAACTAATAACGACGAAATAAACTTTTAATGATTAACGAAAACAAGTGTTCAAAATTTTTGCAAATTACCCGAACAACAAAGCTGTTAAATCGAGTGTTGTGGGTGTCTGAATAATGAGTGTAAAAAGTTTTACAGATCGTTAATAGATGGCGGTATATGTCTTCTTCCTAAATTAAGTTACTATTTTGGAATCGGAGTATCTTTGTTTTTATCAATTTTGACCGTGAAATACGTAAAACTCACCTGTGTGAGGCGGCGGCATCACTTTGGCGAGCTAAAAATAAAAAAAAAGGAAAGCTATGCAAGATCAGAACAATGTCGATACATTGTTGAGATACTAACAGAAATACATTCGGGCAAACGTTGGCAACCCTAATTGAGTTTGTGAAAATTGGTAAGTAAATAAACACAATCGAAAACATTTACTCACCTTTGTCCATTCTAACAGAGTTTTGACACTAAAGTAGATTTGAGCATTATACACTCTTGTCAATTAAAGCTATTTGGACAAAGTCACATAAAATTCTCTATAACTTGATCAATTCCTCAAGAAATACTAGATTTTATTTAAAACATCAACAGTTACTTAGCAGAATGTAAAAAAAAAAATGATTTGAAAACACAAAATTAATCTATTGATCTGAACCCCAGCAGGTGACACGACAGACGCGACAGAACCCAACTGGAATCACATCGCGTCTCTCTCGGGTTCTGACTTCGATCTAGCCGCACACGGCGACCACCAAGGCATCAGGGACATTGGCAAGCACGTCGTAGGTGACGTCGAGGATAACCCCCCGCCTGCACATGTCTAACGGGGTTCAATACGCAACAGACGCGACAGAACTCAACTGGAATCACATCGCGTCTCTCTCGGGTTCTGACTTCGATCTAGCCGCACACGGCGATCACCAAGGCATCAGAGACATTCGGGAAACACGTCGTAGGCGATGTCGGGGATAACCCCCCGCCTGCACATGTCTAATGGGGTTCTATGTATGACGTTTTGTATTTTGTCTAACTGGAAAAGTTTGCCATTGTATAAAGAGTACCTATGGAATGTACTCTGCCGTGGTACGATTTTTTTTATTATTACTAGTTTGGAATGTACTTCAATGCAAAGGATTTTTTTCTTGTCTAAATTTCATATACCTACGTAAATTAGAAAGAAAGAAATTAGGGACATAGAAGTAACGGTAAGTTTACTGGAAACTTTATTATAATTTTATTGATTACCAGGGCAGAAATACTCTTTTGTAGTTTTTTTTTGTAAACACTGCGTTGTTGTAGAATGCGACTTGCAGATTCAGTATTTCATCGTCTTGGCGGTGTGTGCTAAGTATGCAGCATGCAGATGACTGGTTATTGAAAAAAGTAGGGCGACGACTAAAATTGTCGTGATTTTTTTCTAACTATATAATCATGTTTTGAACTACCCCGTTGAACGTCTATAAGTTCATCAACAAATGTTAGATAAGAAAAGAAAATTCAACATTTCAACATTCAACAAGCTTGCCTCCAGTTGGAGCTTACCTAATAATAACACAAAAATTACCACAACCTTTCCCCATTTATTCTAATCTGCAACTGCAGCATAGATACTAAGTTTCAGTTGGGCTTTTATTTTCGGCGATTGGATGATTTGGTTATAATAAATTTTCGACTTATTTCAAATTTGATTTTAGTTTAAAAATTTAATCTTGCCAATCACATTCCGAATATTTTTTATAGAAACTGTACTTAAAGAGCAACAATGGCATATCAGTGATATAAAAATGTATTTAATCAAGTGGAAAGAACTTAGGTGATAGGTTGAAAATAGCATCAATATCGCTTTAGTAGATAAGTATCCAGTAGCATTATTGGTACTCGAATGTGGCGTTCAATTTTGAAGAAATTCAAAGCTTTTTTTCATTTATTAATTTTAAAAAATTAAATTTATTTTTGATGAGATCAAACTAACCTCAAACTTATTAATATTGTGTATATGAATAAAATAGCATTTTTGTGTGTATTTTTTAATAAATACATCTTGTAACTCGGATAGGTATGTGCGTTGTGTGTTTAATGGTTTTAGTAAGTTAAACTTTATAAAGGGTGTCTCAATAAGAGTGCACTTTTTAAATTTAGTGCTATTTTTTTTTGTGCAAGTGGCGACTCTGAGATTTGACAGCTTACACATTTATTAGTTCCGATTAATAAAAATGAAGCGCTTTTCGAAAGAACAACGCGTAATAATTGTGAAAACTTATTACAAAAATTTGGAAAGTTATGCTGAGACCGCTCGCAAACTACGAACAATTTTCAGTCGAGAAAGTGCACCTAATTTGTGAACCATTCGAAAAAAATGAAGAAACTGGGTCAGTAATGGACAGTAAGACTCCTGTGCTTCTGTTGTGTGCGGATGGCATGTGGTTTCAGCAAGACGGCGCGGCACCACCTGCTACACCGCGCATGAAACAATTCATTGCAGCAACGATTGCCGGAAAAAATATCTCAATAAATTCTGATGTGAACTGGCCACCAAGATTTAACGCCGTGTGATTTTTTTCTTTGGGGTTTTCTCTAATTGCAGGTTTAAGCGAATAAACCAGAAACAATGCCTAAGCTCAAATCCGAGATCCAACGAGTCATCGGTGCGATACAGCCTCATCTGTGTGAAAAAATCATGAAGATTTTCATGAATAGAGTAATGGCCTGCCATCAGAGCCGTGGAAGCCATTTGACGGATATTTTGTTCCATACTTAATCGGAACATGTATTTTTGACAATTCAATAAAAAAATCACAACTCTCTCAAAAAAATATGTTTTTTATATTAAAATGAAAAAGTGCACTCTTACTGAGACACCCATTATTAGTTTAAGAAGCATTTATATTTGCACATATATTTTTATATTTCCATATGTCTCGACACTAACACTGAATCTCATTTTTTTTGTTACTATTTATTTAATATACTTTTTGATAAAAAAAAATATTTTGACACTTTAAATATTCGCTTAAAAGTGTCGATGATCATTCGATCGAGTTTTGATCTGAAGAATTTTGACCGCCTATGGATTTGGCACACTGGCTGCGTTCTGCGGTCTCCGTTCCGTTAAATTTGAAAGCAGACCGCATTATGTAAAGCCGTCCTCTGAGTGTAGAACCACAAAATAATAAGTAACAGAACGCAATCTCATGTATGTATTTTTTTTGCACACCTACCCTCTGCACACTCGCGCAAGAAACCAATTTCGAAAACTAGTATGAAAATCTTTGACCTCTGTGATCAGTGTAAATTCGCTGAGGCAACGCACACAGACACCGCTCACAGAGTTCACAGACGCGAGGTCGAAGACTGTAGACTAGTAGTTTTGATACTGATTTGTGCGCGAGTGTGCGTAGCAGAGGGTAGGTGTGAAAAAAAAGTAAATGAGTTTTCCATCTGTAGGTACTATCTAATTTGTGCACATTGTGTGGTCAAAAATTCGCACTAGGCATTTTCTGGTGTGAAAAAAATAATAAATTTGGTTATTTTTTTAATGGATTTTGCAGCTTTGGTTATTTTGTAAATAAGAATATAATTATATACTGTTTGTTACCTCGCTTCTCGTCTTCATAAACCTACGTCGTATCTATGTTTTTATATTAATGCGCAAATAAAGAACTTTCAGATGTAATATATATTTGACAATAGTGACTCAACACTGCCTGTTAATAACAATAATAATATATTTATCGTTATTTATATTAGCGTAATAATAAGGCTTAGATTCATCTGTAGCTGTTTCACTATTATATTTGTCTGAAACGTGGAAATTGAGATAAAGTTTCCTATCCTAACATTATTAGAAATGATATTAAAATGTAACATACTGGAAAGTGTCTTTGTTTGTTTTTTTCTTATTTCACGTTGTAAGAATAAAATGTAGGTCTTGAGAGTGCCATAGGCTACTTTTTACACCAAAAAAACAATATTTCCCGCAGGAAAGTGTATTCTGCTTTCCCGTAGGAATGAAACGGTATAGTTGTTATTCAATTACACACGGATGGACCCGCGGGCGTACTCTAGTATAATATAAAATGATAATTATGTGATAAGGCAATCTCGTGTATCGCCTAGTCTGATATCTAATTATACGTCTTAGGTTTATATTAGAATTATTATGTTGTATAAATAAATGTTATATTTACCGCAATGTATAACAAGGAAGGGATGAAAGTTATCACAATTTCCACGTACTATTTATCCTATTCGTATTTTATGTGATGTTGTAGCTACTCATTATTATATTATCGTATATAAGAAATACTTTTATTAAACTCATTATATTATAACCTACCATTTATACATTTATGAAATTTAATTTCAATATTTTGATTGTTAATATTATACATTGTGTGAGAAATCTACACTGTTCTTATAGTTATAAGAACAGTGTAGATTTCTCAATTTTTAATATAATATTTGTATAAATTTATATTAGGCTTATAACTGGTTCGTTGTAATTTATTTAAGTATAACGTACTTTTGGTGCTTTTGAATCCTAATTTAATATATTAACAGGTTTTTATATAATATTTAGTAAAGTTACGCTCTCCCTGGCTGTTGTTATTAACTAGTCATCCGTGTATAAATATGCAACGTAATCCAAAAAATATGTTATTTTATAATATCGTTTGTACTTACAGCTTGGCAAAGAAGTTAAGATAATGATAGAGGCGCCACTTTGGCAACCTGTTAAAAATAACAATATTTATTTTATGGTAAATTTACCAAAGATACAAATTGTAGTACTTCATTTATTAACTGACACAAGTGACGTCTTTGACAGTATTTAGACAATGTTGCCAACATGCAAAATGTTAGTTAGTTTCTAGACTTTTATGCCAAGCTGTACCTAGGTGGCGCAAGGGTAGTTTATGCCAGTACTCTGTACCGAGGTCAGAGTTCGCACTGAGACCAAATATTTGTGTTCCGCAAATGTTTGTCTCAGAGTTGAAAAGATTTCTATGTATTTTAGAACTATATAAGTATGTTAAATCTAAATCCTATAACACAAGCTTGTACTTGTAGTAGCTTTTTTCTAGATTGCCATATGTCCTTCAATATTTATTATTATGTAACGTTTTATATTTTGATACGCAAGTAACAAATACCTAGTATACATAAAAATACCTATATATTTACTATGTTCAGGTTATATGACGGTAAACTCATGTTTATTCACTCATATATATTTAATAGACTCTTTTCAATGCCACATTCTATGGGACACAGATTATAGAACTAAAGGCAGATATGACGAATGCCGAACAAGAAAGTGAGGACAAAAAAGTAAATGCTAAATCAAAAAGTGATACTGTGTAGACTCTCTAGAATTAAATAATGTACAGGTGAACCACGTTTATAAGTCGCATCGACAAAATTCGCTTGCTCAGTAGAGAACAAGATAACGCCGATTAAATACGATTGTTGAAACACTGATTTTATTGTGTTACGTTAAGATTGAAAATGCAATATTGAGAGTAGTGCTATCTCGCTCATTGTAGCTCATTGCACCGCGATGCTATAGACATCGAACATGGCGCACAGGCGGCAACCAATAACAAAGGGCCATGTTTGGCGCGTCTATGCGGAGCGTTGTGATTGGTTAAGAATTTTTCGCGCGTTTCGAATAAGAGACTTCTGCTACTGCTTCTGCGCAGGTACATCGGTGTAACTTATTAACGTGGTACTACTGTACACTACTCTATGATTGAGTATTTGATTTCTTGGTCTTACTTTGGCACTTGACGTCATCTGCCCTCAATTCTATATCTGTGCTTTGAGAAGTACAATACAACAGTCCAAAATACAATATGACACCGAATATGAAGTACAGCATGGCAAAAAAGTCTAGAAACGGAACTAATATTTTGCAGGCTGGCTACATTGTCAAAAAGCTGCCAATAACGTCACATATTTCTGTCTGTCAATGACGTTATACAATTTGATTGATGGGTTTTATTGACGGTTGTTGACAACTGGATATTGATTGGTGTTTCTTTTTAATGGGTTGCCATATGAACAGCACAATGGCTCCTCCATTATTTTCTTCTCTCTTTTGCCAAACTGTACTGATTAATTGATTTTTTTGTCTTCGTTATATTATAAGTTTTCCGTTAGGTAGTGTGTAACTGGCTGTTGTATGTATGTATGTATGTGTCACGTGTAGTAGTGCAGTAGCTGTCGGTACTTGTCCAGGCCGTGCGTTGTGTGAAGCTTGTATTTATATAAAGTTTATATCAATTATACATGGAAAGTTACTTTGCGGTTTTATTTAACTACCTATTTGCTGACTAAATATATATTTTTATTTTATTTTTAGTGTTTATGATAATTGTTATTGTTAATTTATTAATGTTTATGAATTTAATCTACTTATTATAATAATTTATTGATTTTATTAGTGGATCTTATTTGTTCATTTTAATATTTGTAAATTGGTTGTAAAAAAGTAATTGGATGAAAATCTGGATATTAAACTATTTCATTTCATTTCATTTCATATATCTAGATAGATATACATACTAAATACATACACAGAGTATACAGTCATTTCTTTATCCCCGAAAGGGTTAGGCAGTGACATACTACTGTACGGCCACATTTCACTATTTTTGTTTTGGTCCGAAGTAATAAATTGGCTTGCCATGTTAATAGCAAACGGGACCGACGAAATAACGAGCCTCCAGGAACAGATTAAACCAGGTAAAACACTTTGGCCGTTTCCACCGCGAGTGGTACGAGATCATTTATGAATCGCGCCATACAACTGGCGCGGTGGCGGGATAACAAATATGCAGTATACATACATTAACCCTTTGATGAGACCGCTCAGCTCACGATGGAAACCGGGCTTCATTAATGAAAATGACGAAGTGGCCACTCTTCTAAGGACCAGCTATAGCAAAAGATGTTTAATGCAGTTACCATTTAGCGGAACGGTTTATTTGGTTTCATTATAAAAACCATTTTCTTGACTATATGCATGGACATAATTTAAAAGAATTGCAAGTAACAGACGGGGTCTTACCAACACAAACATGATACTTACGGCGACTCTGTTTTCTGTCTGTTCAATTACTGAATTCTGAGTCCTTAAATTGGATTACCTACCGCCAGGTAATTCCGTGCACCCACAATACACAGATCTGTTTTCCGTGCCAGCACTGTTTTATTTTACTGAAATGATTATACTCGTATTTATTATGTAGGTAATTAAGTTAAGAGAGGCTGTGGTATATCATAATCACAGAGTAAGTATGAACGTACCTAAACAGCAACGCTCGATCGATTAAGAAAGGGAGATTTTAGTAGTAGCTTGATGTTAAATCAATGTAAATAATTGGTGCAAGCAGTTTTTGACCTTATGAACGTGCAGATATAATTTATAGTCTTTTCCTGTTTTCGTAATCAGCGCTAGGTATTAATAAATACCGAAAACATGTTTAGGTATGCCTATAAACAAATATCAAAAAATTGCATGCTCGTATTTTATATAATTTCCACATAGGTAGATTACAAAAAATGGGTGCAAGCAATTTCCGAGATATCAATTTTCTTTTTCATTTGTTGTACCGATAGGTACCTATTCATATATTTTGTCGACATATTTGTTTTATCGATGTTCGTATCGCATCTTCGGTAAAACAAATGCAATTTGACGACGATATAGGTACCTAAGAGATATACCTGGTTATATATTAAAATACCAGAAATCAAAATGCCTTTACTTAAAATGCATTAGACCAAAATACCCGAATTCGAAATACCTTAACATTCAAAATACCTTATTTCAGTACACCTTACCGTAAAATGTCTAAATTTAAAATACAAATAATTATTATATCAGAATTCAAAATACAAATTTTCAAATATCCTTAATTTAAAATACCGAAAATAGAATACAATGTGTCACTGTCACTCACACGTTTTGTTATTTGGTTTTAACTTATTTACACCACCCCCCCCCCCGCCCCACCTAAGTGAAGCCGCAGTTGTAGCCGAAAGGTCTGTTGGTCCTTGGGTATCCTTCTGAGGGCTTACCCGGGACTCACAACTGTAGGCTGTTATGTAGGATACGTGTGGTTTTTAGTCGGTAGGAGTCCGGCATAGTATCCATGTAGGATTTACCTCATGTTAAAACACTTTGATTCAGAGTTACAAAAGTACTACAGTGGGATAACGAAAAATAAAAAAAAAAGAGTCGGGGTGTTAACCATTCACAGATATATAGCATCCATGTAGGATTTAAATCATGTTAAAAAAAAAGGTATTTTGTGTTTGAACATTTTAGGATAAGGTATTTGATAAATTTATTTTTTGGGTTTCGGTTATTCGACCGTAAGGCATTTTAAATTATTTATATTATAAATATTTGCCTTTTGAATATTGATATTTTGATTTCGGGTATTTTGGGCTACGATATTTTGAGTTAAGGCATTATAATTTCTGGTATTGTGACGGTATACCGATATACATACCTATAGATCGATGATTTCAACACGATACCTTAAATTCACGCGTTCTTGAGGTAAAGGGTGATGAAGGACCACAGACATATAAGAATAGGTATTATTCTTATAGGTATGTATGTGTGATAGACAGACGCATGAACGAATCGGACAACAAAGTGATCCTATAATGGTTCCATTTTTTCCTTTTGCTCATGTCACTGTCACAGTATAAATATACTTATGTCGTTTCACTGTTTTAGAGTTCTGTACACTCTAAAACAGTGACATGAGCATCGCCTGAAATTGCATAACACCATGGTTGTGCCATCAAATCCCATGACGCCAGGACTGCTTTCGGGATAGGATAAAAGAGAAATTGATGAATAACTAATATTTAATGTGATAATGTGGTATATCAAATTTTTTGAACCGTGCATGCTCGTCGCCAAACAATCGTTGTACAAACTATTGTTTAACATGCAAATGTGTACCAAATGATTTCACTGAATGTTCGGTTTAGTAGGTACGTTTCATGCTGAATATTTAACCGGACACATTCGACACATATCTTGTTGATGATATAATTGTTGTTACTACCGATACGCTAGCCTTCTGTTCCAAGAACTAGCTACCTAGAACACACTAGAAGGAGACAGGAGTAGCTTGTGCCTGCCTCCTCTTAAAAATAAGCGTTAGGTATATCTATAAATACTGATTGAAACCGGCACACTTCTACAAATCCTTTGAAAGTAACCTGTACCTACCGAACCCCATAGTCAACTGAGTGAGAGGCATATCTATTTGGATTAAAAGTCGCTGACATTTAGAGCCCAAGGGATAAAAAGGGATAATTGTGTTTATGATAAGGCGGAATACGTTTTGATATCGATTAAGTGATGTGTAAAAGGTTAATTCTTTCTATAATGAACTTTGGCGAAATGGTGAAAGTCATAAAACAAAAGTTTCTATTGTGAGAGGTTGAGGGGTTCCCTTTTTTAAAATATCCTAGATCTTTAAAAATTTTATCTGTTTATTACCCCCCGCCCCCCCATTAAATTGAAAGGGTGGGGGTCATCCCAACGTGTTTATTTACTCATGTGCGACGAGTATGGTGGAGAGGTTAAACATTACAAGGGTAAAACGAAGTGCAACTCCGAAAATCCCTCTCCCCTTTTCCCCTCGATTTATTGAAGTCAATGAACAGATATCGCCTGAAATATGTAACACTTGGTGATTATGGAAAACTTGGTGACTCGATAGGCACTCACTGTCAATGATACAAGAAAAAATAAGTGTTCTATTTGAGGTCGTAGGTAGAGACTAAATAGTGAAGGCGCAGGAACGTGCAGCCGTGGTTTGTGGCGTGAGTTACGAGAGGACTACGTCCACCAGTGAACTACTTACGCTGATTTCGATTGAAGCAGTCTTGGCGAACTCTGTGTTTAAAAATAGGAGCTTTGAATGTATTTGAGACTCTTTATAAAACGAGGCAAAGAAGTATCTTAATTCGTTACGTGCACCGAGGCATTGTAAAGCTGTACATAAATTTTGTTTCTACAAAGGTGTGGTTGGTAGGTTACGACAGCTAGCAGTTAACCCAAGCAATCACTTAGCCATTAAATTCGTTACGGCCAGTCAACTCGCCAACTGCACTAACAATGGCGGTTAATGGGATACCTACGTGTTTCTATTGATAACGTCGATATAATAATTTACCTATTGTTTGTTTTGTTAACAAACTGCGTTGTACGACACAAAAAAGACTATTATTTATCTTAGGGGACCGATTTAGCCCCGTGGGTGAGGCGTGGTGGCCGTAGGTCTGTTGGGAGTTGGGAGTCCTGGGACATCCTTCCGAGGGCTTACCCGGGGCTCCCAACCACAGGCTGTTGGGCGTTACGTGAGGTTTTTTAGTCGGATGGATTTTCCCTCACGTTAAAAAAAGAGGGGACCGGTTATCTACCAATCAATCAAATCAGTGCCTATGGGCGTAGGTCTCTCCCAAATTTCGCCACAATACTTTGTTCCTGTCACCTTAAAGTGCTACGTCTTCGATCAAGAATACCGAACTAAACAAGGGAAGAGACAAGAGACCCCAGTCGTAAGTGGGGCGTATTTTATTGAGACGATTTTTTTCCGTCGACACGGTATCTACTGTTAAAGGTCGAAGGCCGCGCCTGTTGTCTGGAAGACGAAATCACAGGCATAAAATAGCATCAAGCGGTGCAAAAAATGGTGAAATCAGTCTAAAAGTCAATCAATGCGATCCCCAGACTCAAAGGTTGAGATGTTGGAAGCAAATTAGCCCAGTTGAATTAGAATTTGACCCGGAAAAAAGTGACATTTCCCTTGGGAATCCGTTTGGGTCACTGGCAGTAATTTTGTTTTATGTGTTAAGTATTGCGTCGCGGGGATTAAAATCAAAATATCGCTGAAAAATCGTTACGGAGCATGAAATTTTAATGAGAGTTGAAGTTTTGAAAAATTGTTTGATTAACATTGATTGATTAGTTTTATTTATGTTGACACAAAGATTTGCAAAAGTTTATTAGGTATATCTATGAAAAAAAAAATCTAATTTCACATGTAATTTTACATTGTTAAACAATCATGTCCTTCCGAACCTTAATCCGTTTTGTTTTTATTTTCTGTGACTATTTGCCTAGCTAAACTATTTCGACGTGTTTATGCAGCCGTGAAAAATTCTAAACTTATATGTGCGCGCCCTTGACTGCATAAGCTTCGGAACCCTTGGGTTAAGCAATGATTTCGGCTGTAAAATTTTGGTGCAAAATGGATTATGTCTGAGAGCACTTAAGTATGTAAAAACATAAACAAGTGCGTAGGCAGGCGTGCTAATCGGAATGTTTTGTGTAGGGCGTAGATATGTTTTATCAGCTATCACTCTTATCATAAGATAAGTAACAACTTTGAAAGCTTTGTTGGATACATTCATGCTGTTTTTTTTTGGTCATCGTACCTATATATTTTATCTATTATTATATTTATTATAGAAGACTTTGTGAGGCATTGTTGTATTAAGTACCTACCTACCAACCACGGTATCGAGAGGAAGGGGGGAGAGATAGGACGGTCCGTCTCCGAGGTCGGTGAGTCCCACACACCGTCACAGCTCCCTCTGTGACTAGGATCATGGTGCCTAAATGGATTTTTAAATTTAAATTTATTTATTTTGACAAAACGAGAAATAACAGAAGATTCATAGATAGCTTAGCACCCCTCACAGTGGGAAAAACACCTTTTACTGGCCATCTTTGATCCGTCGCCAACGTTTGAGTCTGCGATATTGGCAGTGAGTTATTTCTACGTACTCTACCTAGACATTCAGGTTGTCTAGATCGACGGACATGGTGAATTGGCAAGACTGTGTTAATTCAATGAAAGTAGCCTATCATAGTCTACTGCTGGACGTAGATTCAGTGGGGAGGGTGATTGGTCTCAGGTACCACATCATTACAACAATTTGTTTGGAGTGTCTTCTCTTCGCTATGACCTCTTGATAAAGGTTCATATTCTTCCATAGTAGGTAAACAGGGTTATTATGAAACAATAATAACTGCCAATATATCATATTTTTTATTTTTTGTATCTAAGTAGGTACTTTATTTATGCGAAATAAACATTGCACAATAAAGTATTAAAATCAAACATTCCGTAACAACTCCAACATTATTATTTGTTCGTTACGTTTGTCCGAGCAATTGTTCACAAAATAATGAAAACAACTTGAGCTATGTAAATGTGCTGAGCCCATAGCCCGCGGGCCGTGAGCCCATAACCCTTCACTCCGTGACGCCGGGACGCGCGATTAAACACCGACTGTAATATGGACCGATGACGATGGTTCATGAATTTGTTACTCGTTGTTATGTACCAGAATAATTTTTATTTTCTGATAAAAATGTTTATTCTAAACTAACACGCGTTGAACTTATAATGAACGGGATTTCGCGCGCTCTGTGCCGTGTGTTTCCACAGATTGACAATATCGGTGGTACTTCGAAAACTCCCGACACATAGCGGAATCTCCAGCCTACAAGCATCAGTTGCTTCGGGACCACGAAAAGTGTGACAGTGTTTTTTAGGGTTTCGTAGCCAAATGGCAAAAACGGAACCCTTATAGATTCGTCATGTCTGTCTGTCTGTCTGTCTGTCTGTCTGTCCGTCCGTGTGTCACAGCCATTTTTCTCCGAATCTATAAGGCCTGTGATATTGAAACTTGGTAACTAGATGTATTCTGTGAACCGCATTAAGATTCTTATATAAAATTGGAAAAAAAGCAGTAAATTTTAGGAGTCCCCATACTCAGAACTGAAACTCAAAATTTTTTTTTTCATCAAAACCATACGTGTGGGGTATCTATAGATAGGTCTTTAAAAATGCTATAGAGGTTTCTAAGATCATTTTTTTCTAAACTGAATAGTTTGCGCAAGAGACACTTCCAAAGTGGAAAAATGTGTGTCCCCCCCCCCTCTAACTAAGATGATGATAAATCTAAAAAGAATATATGAAGTACATTGCCATAAAAACTACCAACGAAAATTGGTTTGAACGAGATAGAGCTGGTAGTTTTTTTTTTAATTCGTCATAAACCGCAATTTTCGGTTAGAAAAATCACTACCACTGCTAACGTGTTAAAACATCAATCAAAGTTACAACGAACTATAAGAACTTTTGTATTATGTTACTTGCTGCTACGAAACCCTTCATGGGTAAGTCCAACTCGCACTTGGCCGGTTTATTTACGTTTGACTTTCTTCCGCGAACGCTTAGGTTGTGGAATGATCTGCAAACCTCTGTTTTCCGAAACGCCTACAGTTTGGGTTCTTCAACATGGGTCTTAGCAGGTTCTTGCAGGGTCGGCAGCGCGAATGTAGCGCCTCTGGTGTTGCAAACGTTTATATTATAGCCTACGGTGACCAAGTCCATGAGGGAGGGGGGGGGGGGGGGGCGCAAGCTTGTCTGCCGTCTTAGTGGTATAAAAAACAATGCAGACAAGCATACGACTCATCTACTCGAATGCGGTCACCGTAGCCGTAGCTGGCTCTATACCTCGTAAATATTCTAGTAAAGTAATTTCACAAATATTTTCTCGGGATAAAACTACTTACCCGTGAAATTCCCAAAGTGGTATGTTTGTAGTAGAGTGAATAAAATACATTTGAAATGCAAATATGAAGAGCACTTTATTTTCATACTTTTTTTTAGGTGAGAAGTTACATTGAATATGAGTGCTTCTCGCCGATATGCAGTCAGCTGTAAGTAAAGTCCAGTAAGCAAAAAGTATCACATCACATTCATTCATACATAATATCACAGATCAAAAAATTGCACTTTTTTAAGTTTCATAACAAAGACAATTTCCACAATTTACACGTATAGTATTTTTACATATTTACACAATATTAATTATTTACACAATTTACACGTAAGACAATTTACACGTATGACACGGGTAGAAGTTTTATTATACCTACGTTAAATATAAATAAATGTTGTTGGACATTCTCACACAACATCATCTAGCCCAAATTAAGCTAATAAGCTTGTGCTATGGGATCTGGACGACTGATAAAAATACTTATATAATTATAAATACATACCTACATAGAAAACACCCAAACTCTGAAACAAACATTAGTAATTCACACAAATATTATTTGGACCAACCTGGGAATCGAACCCAGGACTCAGCGCGCCGGTCGGTTACTCTGTTGAATGCGTCACTATCTACGTGACACGAGTAGGTAGGTACCTAGATATGTGTTCTTTGAGGAAGGTGTATCCATTACATGCACATTACACGGTTTCACCAAAGATCGAAATGTTTATTCTTTTAGTATCTATCCTTTTTTTTTCATATTGAGCTCGCCAAATTGACGTCGCCACCAGCCTGATGGAAAGCCGTGGCCCATCTAGCGATTGGGGGCCACTTCTGATAGTGGTCCTCAAGTTGGCGGCCCTAATAAATAATAAATAAAATAAAATAAAATTTATTCCCTTTGAAATTTTTAAAAAATTATTTAGGTTTGTCAAAATTTTTGTGACTCTACCGGGGGTTCGGAAATACTACAGACTGAGAAGAACACCCCAAGAAACTCAGTCTGGTCCCTTCTCTTCTAGTATCTTAGTATCTAATACAGTTTTTTTTTAATGTAGAAAGGAGCAAATCGTGTCACTGCCAGGCAGCCTTGTCTTCTAGAAAGTCTTTAATGCTATAATAAGCTTTCTGGCACAATTTAAGTTTTATTAGTTTTTTAAATTTATTAACTGACAAACCTGATATGGCTGTCGGCAATGTATTGTACATTCGAATACAATTGCCCGCAAAAGAATTGCTTATTTTATTAAGCCTAAATCTAGGTACAGCCAATTTATTCTTATTTCTTAAGTTTAGATTATGGATATCACTATTTTTAATAAATTTACTGTTATTTTTATGAGTATATAATAAGTTTTCATATATGTACTGTGAATACACAGTAAGTATGTTGATATCCTTAAACTTTTCTCTTAATGACTCCCGAATCCCCATACCATAGATAGCCCGGACAGCCCTTTTCTGCAACACAAAGATAGATTCGATGTCGGCGGCGTTACCCCATAATAGTATGCCATAGGTCATGACACTGTGAAAATAGCTAAAGTAGACAAGACGCGCTGTTCTAATGTCTGTCAGTTGTCGGATCTTTTTAACGGCATAGGCTGCAGAGCTCAGTCTGCCCGAGACTTTCTCGATATGAGGCCCCCACTGCAAGTTGGAGTCTAACTTTATGCCCAGAAAGACAGTTTCATCGACCAATTCTACTTGATCATCCCTAATCTTAATGATGCCCTGTGATGTGCCTCTTCACGCTCCTCTTGAAGAACCCGGGATTGTAAGATGATGGAAACACGTGTGCGGGCAGGTCGTCCCATGTTTTTTAATGCAACAACAAAATACGTCCCGATAGTAACGGGCAGAATCGATAACATTATATCCATAACTATATTGATTAAAAGCCTCTTCACTGGCAGGTAGTCGCAAGACAGCAAATTCACCACCTTAACTAGACCCGTATGGACGGAACATAGTGTTCGACGTGCGCAAAGTAGGGAGTGTCTTTTTAATTTGGTAGTTATTATGCCCATAATGGACCCAAACGGTCCATTATGGGACATATTTTGTCCTTTAGTTATCTGACGTGGACAGCATTCCGTTGGGACAATTATTTTGGAATGCATATTGGGCATACAGCTGACACGTATAATTTGTTCAGATTGGTTAAATAAAGGTTATAATGGGGTAATTGAAATTGTGTATTTTTTGTTACGGTTATTTACACAGAGCCATTTAGCCCAAAATAAGCTAACGTTTTGTGCTACCGTTTTGACCTAGACAACTGCTGAGAATCTTAACAAAGCTACAAATAAATATTATTATGTATATTTTAAAAACACATAGGTAATACATTTATTTATAACATACTACCGCACGTCACGCGGTTTCTCGTCTCTCGTTCCTGTGGGAACATGGGAATAAGATATAGCCTATCTATGTTCACCGGGGATAGTGTTGCTTTAAAAAAGGAAAGTAATTTTCTTATTCTTTTTTTATTTAGATATTTAATTGAATCAGAAACAAGGAGTCACTTAAAACTATAATGCCACAGCAATACTTATTGAATAATAGACCTACCTACAGTTTCCTAAATTTCCTAAAAACTACATCATGAATATTTTTCAAATCGGTTCAGTAGTTTCGGAGCCTATTCGATGCAAACAATCAAATCTTTCCTCTTTTTAATATTAGAAGGTATAGACAAATACCTATGTTTTTATTAAAGCGGGGTCATTTTAATATCTAGGTGACATTTGACGATTCAATTTCAAAATCATTTGACAATCAGATTATGTACATATCTATACTTGTCTTATTTTTGCTCCATAAATTTACAAAAGAAAAAAAAATGCGACAGGGATTCGCCTGATTATTTTTAAAATTCACATATCTTTCAAGTCCGTATCGATTCATTCACTTTCTCATTCATCATTCTCATTATGAAGATGAAACTGACACACGTCAAATGTTACCTACCTATTAAAATGACGCCACTTTAGTGCATGAACTGAATAGGTATTAGACCTCATGAATCCTGAAATCTAGAACAAGAATCCTGAAATCTAGAACAAGATAATAGAAATAGTCTTTTTAGCGTCTTACGTCTTCAAGTGTCACCCGGTAACGTTTACCGTTGCATCTTGGTGCATCCACCGTAAAAATACTGCAGCAATTTTCTTCTATTGTTAAGATCGTTTCAAATAAGAACAAAAAAGTCAGCAATTACGCAGAAATAAAAGTGGTCATGTCAATCGGTTCAAAAAGTTATATCAATCTAAAGAATCACCAATTCATGATATCTATACATATGATGATAGAAAAGTCAAAACTGTACATTGGAAATATTTAAAAATAAATAATCGCTGGGCGTTCAACATAAGATACAGAAGCCGTAAATTTAGTTAGAAAATTTTTTGTCTGCTTGTCGGTTTGCCTGTTTGCTTTGGCCGGAAGGATCTCGAATCAAAATGGCATTATAACATAATTTTCACGCGTACGAAGTCGCGGGCAACAGCTAGTAAAATATATAAAATGCAGTAAATAACCGATCAGTTGCATTGCCATAATATAATTTTAAGGTTTCTTTTTAACGTGAGGGAAAATCCATCATGGATGCTAATGCTATGCCGGACTCCTACCGACTAAAAAACCTCACGTAACGCCCAACAGCCTATGGTTGGGAGCCCCGGGTAATAAGGTTTATTCTAAAATGTCGTGTTTTCTTTATCATAAACCCTCTTCACAGTTTCACCCGCGTAGCTCCCGTTCCGTGGGATTACGGGAATAGAATATAGCCTGTGTTACCCCGGGATAGTATAGCTTCCCAACAGTAAAAGAATTTTTAAAATCGGTTCAGTAGTTTCGGAGCCTATTCGATGCAAACAAACAAATAAACAAACAAACAATCAAATCTTTCCTCTTTATAATATTAGTATAGAAAGCGTATAGATATTGTAATAATTCATTTGCTTTGAGCCTGATGAATATGCACACTTTTCTCTCTTTTATGTGAAAAACGAAGTTACATAGGGTCAGCTAGTTTCATAATATTTACATAGAATCATTGGGCTACTCTCGACGACAGAGTTCCACAAATAAATGAATTCTAGGAGACGTCATGCGGTTTCATCCGCGTAGTTCCCGTTCCCGTGGGAATACGGGAATAAAATATAGCCTTTGTTCACCGCAAAGAGTGTAGCTTTCCAACAGTGAAAGAATTTTTCAAATCGGTCCAATAGTTCCGGAGCCTATTCGTTACAAAAAAACAAACAAAAAAACAAATCTTTGCTCTTTATAATATTAGTATAAATATGCTAGCCTTACTAATAAACCCAAGAATAAAATGTCATTTTTTTTGTAAAAGATCACCTCGTTTTTTCCTTCGCTCAGGGACCGGGCATCGCATTTCCCTGAAAGGAAAGGGGTGCCCTAACAAATGAACTTCAAAATCACCAAACTCACGAACATCTGTACAAAGTATACAAAAGGCTTTGTTGAAATGGACTCTTTTCATGTTGTTACAGCAGTTTGTAGAAAAATAAGGGTTTTTCTGACGTAAAATTCAATCATTACTAGAATAAAAAAGAATTTAAAAGAAATCGTTCCTTACGAAAGTGCTCGTACCTTTCAATTCAATTCATTTAAGTATTTCCAACTTCAATCCTGAACTTCTCGCAGTTAATTTCAATATAGTTTTTAGATTTTCTCTTAAACTTGTGGTTAATGAGGATATCACTACAACAACAATAGTTTTATGTATACCTATCTTGTTAACGAAATGAAATATTTTCATTTTCATTTTCATTTACTTGCCTAATTTCAGTTGTAGGACAGTACCCTATTAATTTTGAAATACACATTTTTGACGACATTGCCAACTGTAACATTTTTCAGCGTTAATTTATAAGTTTCATTATTTTACAGTTTCAAGAGACCATAAACCTAATTAAATGGTGTTAATAATTACTAAGTAGGTACCTACTCGATACCTTCAGGTTTTCACGAGATAAAGGTTCTTGATAGACGGACGGACGTACGGACAACAAAGCGATCCTATAGGGGTTCTCTTTTTTTCATTTGAGGTACAGAACCCTCAAAAATAGTGAAAGTATGCATCAGCCAACAACCAACGCTTTTTTTTTTTTTACGTGAGGTAAAATTCTCAGAGGATGTTATGCCGGACTCTTACCGACTTAAAAACCTCACGTAACGCCCAACAGCCTGTGGTTGGGAGCCCCGGGTAAGCCCTCGGAAGGATGTCCCGGGACTCACAACAGACCTACGGCCGCCACTGCGGCCTCGCCCAGGGGGTGGTTCGGGTACTATCCCGCGTCTTTGTGGGGTTTCGGGTGTTATCCCGCTTCTAAGGCGTGAGTTGCTCACGTCACGCTGCCGTCATGGACCTGCTTCTGTAAGGAGGGTGGGGTCACCGTCCTCAGACCCCCAGTCATGGAGGCCGATAGTCCTCGGCGAAGACACGTCTGCGGCGTCCAGGCAACAACCAACCCTTTTAGGGATAAAGACGAGTCACGTGACTATATTCCGTATGTATGAGGTACCGAATAAAATGCACAGTCTCAGTTTAGCTTATTAAAACGATCTACAATGTTGATTTTATAGTAGGTACATAATATACTAAAAAGAACGATTAGATATGACTACCTACCCAATAAGATACGGGGTTAATGTATCCATCTCATAAAAAAACTGGCCAAGTGCGAGTCAGACTCTCGTACAGAAGGTTCCGTACTAAAAAACGGCAAAAATCACGTTCGTTGTTTAGGAGCCCTCCTTTTTCTCTGATTTTAGTGTTTGTTGTAGCGGCAAAAGATACAACATAATCTGTGAAAATTTCAGCTCAGTTCATGAGATACAGCCTCGTGACGGACAGACAGACGGACAGCGAAGTCTCATGAATAGGGTCTCGTTTTCACCCTTTGGGTACGGAACCCTAAAAAAGAGTACCTACTTACCTAAACAAAATTTTAATAAAAATTATTCTGCATAATTTTACAAGATTATTTAAACTTATACTGTAATTCAATTCAGTAAAAGATAGTTACCTATGTAAATATGTTTTAATAGTGATGAAATTGTCTGAAGCTTTTAAGAAAACCATTTGTCTGTGTAACGTGAAAATACCTTTTTTTTTGTTTTTTTTAATGTCTTGGATACCTTTAGGTCAAATCGTAATTTTGTATTAATATTTCTTCTAAGTCATTAATATTTTAAGATAAGTCAAAGTCCTCGCCCTCTACGTCCCAGTCAAGTCAAATAGTCCATTGACACTTTAAGGACTGAATATTGCATTTATTAGAGGACGCAATTTTATTTTTGGGAATGTGTATAGAAGCTTAACCTCAAGTTTGTGGGGTCGCCACCGTTGTCCCCCGCAATCTTAAAAAGGGGTGAAAACGCCTTTTTCGCAATATCTCGGAAACTATGAGTCTTACAAAAAAATTTTGAAGTCATAATTTGTAGCAAATTGTTTTGTCTACAAATATGTTTCTACAAATTTTTGCCCTAAATTAAAAATTAAAGAAGTTATAAACTAAAAATTGAAAATAAAATTATAAAAAAAATATTTTTTGCTCTGTGACGTTTTATTATATATATTTTACAAAAAAATACCTCAAACCAATCTTGTAGATGGTCTTTTGAGGATTTTTTTTTCTTTTTTTTTAATTTCTCTTAAAAGATCATCTGCAAGATTGGTCTGAGGTTTTTTTTTTGTAAAATGTACTTATAAAAAAAGTTATAGAGCAAAACAGAAATTTTTTATACAAAAATTCTCAATTTTTTGTATTTCTTTTTGTTAAGTTATATACATATTTGTAGGCATAACAATTTGCTACAAATTATGCCTTTACAATTTTTTTGTAAGACTCATAGTTTCCGAGATATTGCGAAAAAGTGTTTTTTTTCCCCCTCTTTTCAAGATGGCGGCCGGGGGATAAGGGTGACGACCCCACAAACTTGAGGTTAAGCTTCTATTGACCCCCCAATTGACACATGTACCAAAAATAAAATGCGTCCTCTAATAAATGCAAAGCTCATGTAACATTTCAATGGACTAAAAGTAAAGTGGTGGAATCTTTACTTTATTTTTCAGTGAAATTTGTGCGGTAACATGAAAAATCAATTTTCACTGTGATACATCAGCATCATTGACTGCCGTCGTCATCATGTTGTCACAACTTTTAAATCTAAAAATTTCCTAACTAGCTGTCAGAGCCAGTGAGAGAGAGGGGGTGGGTGTATTTATTCATCAGGATTAGACAATCCTCCGCAACCAAAACGTTCATACTAAGTTATGGTAACCACTTCCCATCAGGTAGGCCGTAAGCTTGTACGCCCTTAGCACACCTCCGCCGCGAAACCATGATAGCGGAACCGCAATAATTCCGCCAAGTTCTGTCACATGTAGGAGGAGCGGAACACTAGCGAAACCGCCTGTTCTAATGCATAGATTTTACTATCTTCTATCTCTTTCACCGCACGGTTTCGCCAATCTTCTCCTACGCCAGTCAAACCTCCGCGCTTCGGCCGCCTTGTTATTGCGGTGCCGCGTTGTCTACGTGCCGGTTTGTCAAAATTGACAGAAATACAGAGCGGAACGGCGAAACTAATATTTTTTCAGTAAATGGACGTGAAGTTCACGGAAAAACTACTTCAAGCCTTCGGAAATAGACCCTTTATGTATTTATTAAGTCATCCAGATAATAAAAATAATATGATAAAATTGCGATAGCGCCACTTCGACTAACTCGTGTCAGGTTCCGTTGCCCAGTTCCGCTGTTCAATCCACACTTGATCACAGCGGAATTCATTCAGCGGTTCCGCTGTTCTGGTTTCGCGGCGGAGATGTGCCTAGGGCGGTAGTGGTTTTTTCGGCACTAAGGAGAGTAGAGAGCGGTCCTTAGTGCCGTAAAAAAACCGGATTTGTTCCCTTAGGAGTGTCAAAATAACTTTTTTCAGCAAAGTTTGATTTTTGCACAGCTTAAAGGGACTATACTATACAGACCTTAATATTTGATATTAATTTCAACTCAATGCCTTCACGCGTTTACGAGATAAAGGGTCTGGACAGACAGACGGTCAAACAATAACATATCTACATCGCAAGGATTCTTGAAGGTTATATATTAAAATACCAGAAATCAAAATGCCTTTACTTAAAATGCATTAGACCAAAATACCCGAAATTCGAAATACCTTAACATTCAAAATACCTTATTTCAGTACACCTTACCGTAAAATGGCTAAATTTGGCTTTAACTTATTTACACCCCCCCCCCCCCCCACCTAAGTTAAGCCGCAGTTGTAACCGTAGGTCTGTTGGTCCTTGGGTATCCTTCTGAGGGCTTACCCAAGGCTCCCAACTGTAGGCTGTTATGTAGGATACGTGTGTTTTTTGGTCGGTAGGAGTCCGGCATAGTATCCATGTAGGATTTACCTCATGTTAAAACACTTTGATTCAGAGTTACAAAAGTACTACAGTGGTCTAACGAAAAATAAAAAAAAAAGTAACCACGAAGTCTAAGGCGTCTAGTAGTAGCCGTAGTCTTCTAACCTAACTTGTCCGAGTCCGGATACTCTGCTCCGGATGCTATATAGCATCCATGTATGATTTATTAAATCATACATGGATGCTATATATCTGTGAATGGTTAACACCCCGACTCAGAGTATCCGGACTCGGATAAGTTCAAACACAAAATACCTATTTTTTAACATGATTTTAAATTATTTTAAATCATGTTAAAAAATAGGTATTTTGTGTTTGAACATTTTAGGATAAGGTATTTGATAAATTATTTTTTTGGGTTTCGGTTATTCGACCGTAAGGCATTTTAAATTATTATTTATTTATTATAAATATTTGCCTTTTGAATATTGATATTTCGATTTCGGGTATTTTGGGCTACTATATTTTGAGTTAAGGCAATAATTTCTGGTATTGTGACGGTACGGTGTAGACGGTGACGGGTGTAGTGGGGCCCTACCAACACCATCGGGCCCAAGTCAACCTCACGTGCAAGCTCGTGCACCTGCTGAACAACGGACGAGGCTCTGACGGCGGCGGTCCATTTCAACACGGCGATGGGCTCACCACCTGTCACGTGGGACCGAATTGTACACGGTGAAATGTGGGCCGGTATAGGCCTCTGCCTACCCCTTCGGGGACAAAGGCGTGAGTATATGTATGTATGTATGTATTGTGACGGTATACCGTTCTTGAAGCCGTTTTAGAGTCCTGGAGTATCCTTCCGAGGGCTTACCCGGGGCTTCCAACCGTAGGCTGTTAGGAAGGATACGTGAGGTTTTTTAGTCGATAGAAATACGGCATAGCATCCATGAGGATTTTCCCTTACGTTTAAAAAAAGCCGTATCGGAGTTATAATAGCGCCACCAAATAGTGCGGACGTACTCACAATACAAATTTATAGCATTTCGCAGAAAAGCAAGAATCGACCTCACGTGGTTTCACCGGCTTGGTTCCCGATTCCATGGGAATATGAAAATTAAATATAGCCTATGTCACCCGGGGACATATTCTGTACCGCTCGTTCGCTCTAACTTTGCCGCTCGCCTCCATATTAAAGTCGAATTTTTAATTAGACAAAGTAAATTGACAGCAACTAATGTCACTTCATCATACAATGTTGCATATTGTATAGGACGAAGTGACATTAGCTACTGTCAATTTACTTCGTCTAATTAACAATTCGGGTATACGCCTCTACGCCAGCGGCAAAGTTAGAGCGAACAGGTAGTAGTTTCGAAGCATTCGAAGCGAAGAAATATCTTCACAAACTTTCACATTTATAATATTAGTAGGATAATATTTTATAGAGGTAATATTTGTTTGTTTGTTTGCATTAATAATCCCCATTAAATAAAATTTTTGCTTCAACGGGGAATAGTAAACAAAAAGTTCAATAATCCCCATCAACGGGAATTGTCAACGGGGAAAAGTGGAAGAAGCCTCCGGGAACATGTTCCCATGGGAAGCGGGAACGGGAACCAAATTTCATGCTGGCGAAGCTGCGAGCATTAGCTAGTTATGGATAAAGAGGCGCCTCCACAATTTTCTACTTATTTTACCAAGCTGTACAAATGAAGTATAGTTAGTATCGTTATGTATTATGGCCAATATTGGTAAGTGAAACCTTTTTATTCGATTAAAATGACAAAGGTAGTTCGCAGACAGCCTTGCTGGCGACGCGATATTTCGTTAGCGTTGAACCTACATCGACTAAGTAATCTATAATATTATTAAGAGAACGAAATTTGGTTAGTACCTAAGTATAATAATAATAAATTTTAACAGTAGCAAGAGTAAATTAAATAAGTATGTCAGTAATAAGAATCAGCTGAAACGAAATTCCATTGATTTCAGGCCGGTTTCAGTAGTCTACACTTAATATTTTAAAAAGGATTTATTTTTATTTTTGTGTGTGTCTATGTTTGTTATGAATAAATTCAAAAACTACACAGCCGATTTAAAAAAATCTCTATTAAAAAGCTACATTCATCCTGAGTAACATAGGCTATAGATATTTAATTCCCATACTGCCACAGGAACGGGAGCTACGCGGGTACGACCGCGTTACGTCCGCTAGTTTTATTAAATTTATATATGTTTGTGTACTTGTCTAACAAACAAAATTTTCGTTTTAAATATACTTAATTACTAGATTTCAGTATAAAAATAGTGTTTTCGGGTTGTTTGCAACATAAAACAATAGTGAAAGTGTTATCTTGCGGAACTTTTGCGAGCTTAGCAGTGACGAACTGTCGTAAAATTCTATAACCTCTAACCAGTAAATTTCAAATAAATTTCTATCAAAATGCCGGTTTGCCTAAAATGTATCAAGGATATACCTAAAATTGATGAAAAAAACCCTAAAATACAGTGTTACGGTTGCGAAAGGTGTATTTGTGTAAAGTGTAGTGGGTTGCTTGCCACGGAGTTGAGAGTGATTGTGCTGCAGTCACCTACCCTTAAGTATTTGTGCCCTGATTGCGAGCTCGGAGTGCGTCAACTGCCTGCACTGAGAAACACCGTTTCTCAGCTGAAAATAGAAATCGAGGCCTTAAAAGCAAAACAAAATCAAGGTACAAGTATGGAATGCATTCTCGGTGAGTTGGCAGAGAGGAAGAAACGCAGCGCGAATGTCATCATGTTTGGCATTGATGAGTGTCAGCGGCAGAGCGGTGATGCTGATCGGGACAAAGAGGTACGTGTTGAACATGATAAAAAGCAGGTACAGCAAGCTCTGACTGATGTATCGGTCTCAGACTCACCGGTGGCTGTGATTCGTCTTGGCAAACCTAACCAAGGCTCTTCCCCTCGTCCCTTGAAGGTAATATTTGCCAGAAAAAAATTTGCAATTAACGTGCTAAAAAATAACAAGAACCTACCGTCTGGGATATCCGCTAAGAATGATCTTACGCCCTATCAACGCGACTACCTTAGGAACCTGAGAGAAGAGCTAAAGCAGCGTACTGACAGTGGTGAAACTGACTTGACCATAAAATATGTCAATAACACTCCCAAGATTGTTAGTACAAAAAAGTTATAAACACATACAATAGTATCGTGCAAATTACATTTTTCTATACGAACCTGGCATCCATTATGGCTAAACGGGATTTGCTTATTGTTGAGGTTAACAGGCTAAAACCTACATTTATTGTAATAACTGAGACACATTTAAAACCGTCTATACCTAACAGTCTGGTGGACATCAAGGGCTATATACTTTTTCGTCACGATAGAGTCAAAGGTACTGGATGGGGTGGAGTTGCTATTTACGTGTCAACAGAATTTCAAGGCAGGCCTATTCAGGCAACCCCACACCCCACATTCAACAATAACACACAAGTGGAAGCTTTATGGTTGAACGTAAAGTATGATGATTTCAAAATGGTACTTGCTGGTGTCTATCGTCCCCCTCATTACACGTTTGAAGAGACCGACAGATTGTTATTTGAAACTATCAAACAGGCTTCTGATGGAAATGACCCCTTGCTAATAATGGGCGATTTTAATCTCCCAGAACTGAAATGGCCGTTAAACAATGTAGACACAGATAAATACAATACGCTCCATGAACGATTTATTGACATGTATGAAAACAGTAACCTCAATCAACTTGTGAACAAAGTTACGAGACAGCGAAATCACGAGGAATCGCTGCTTGACCTCATTCTCTGTAATGAGGATAATCTCTGTACCAACGTCGAACACTTTCCGAATATAGGCAAGAGCGACCATCAGGTGTTGTTGGCTACACTACAATTCAGACGTAAACTTACTAGAAAATCGCTTACCAAAACACCTAGAAGGAACTTCTTTAATGTGAATTACTCTGAAATGATGACCCACACACTAAACGAAGAAATTATACTTGATATGGATATAACTGACGTAAATGAAGCTTGGAATAATTTCGCACAGAGAACACACAATGCTATTGAAAAATATATACCACTTAAAACTAATTATAAAAAACCTAACCTCAACAAGCCCTGGATAAATCAACAAGTATTGGACAAAGTTGAATGCAAAATGCGTTTGTGGAAACAGTATACATTAAGTGGTTCTAAAACTGCATATAAGAGATACAGGCAAGCTAACAATAAACTTATAACCATGGTTAGAAATCTCAGAATGGAATTTGAGAGAGGAATTGTAAGAAGTGGACCTAAGTCATTTTATTCCTACGTACGCCAACAACTTTCCTCAACGGTATCCGTACCACCATCATTAAAAGACGACAGTGGGAACATTACATATGATCAAATGAAAGTTGCCAACCTGTTCGCGCAACAATTTGAGAAGTCCTTTGTAGTGGAACCAAAAAACATGACCATCCCTCAAGTGCAAATGCCGAGAGTAGAAGATTCTATCGAATCATTGATAATTACACCAGATAAAGTTTCCAAGGCCTTAAATACTTTTAACGACTCTACTTCGATGGGGCCAGATGCCTTGCCGTCAATATTGTTAAAACAATGCAGTAAGGTCCTCAGCACACAGTTAGCTCACATCATGAACTTTTCGCTTGGAAATGGGAAATTACCACAGGATTGGAAAGAAGCCCATGTCACTCCCATATATAAAAAAGGCGATAAATATGCTGCTGGGAATTATCGACCGATCAGTCTTACGAGCATAGTCTGCAAGACTATGGAGAAAATAATTGCGGCCGAACTAAGAACCTTTATGGACAAAGAAAACATAATTATTGACGAACAGCATGGCTTTGTACCAAAGAGATCCACGGTCACTAATCTTCTCATGTGTTTAAACAAATGGACAGATAACTGGGATAGACGGCAACCAACAGATGTTATATACCTGGACTATGAGAAGGCATTTGATAGAGTTCCTATTCAAAGACTTATGGTCAAACTAGAACATTTTGGTATTCGCGGGCAACTTCTCCAATGGATAGAAGATTTCTTAACCGACAGAAAGTTTCGAGTGAGGGTGGGAGAAAGCCTGTCAGATGCTTACGACGTTCACAGTGGCGTGCCGCAGGGGTCTGTCCTTGGACCAATACTGTTTGGAATCTTCATCACCGACCTCAAGAGTGCTATTCAGTCTGACCTGTCGATTTTTGCAGATGACACAAACATTATAGGTAATCCAATCATCACCCACAATATCATTCAACAAGACTTGGACCGTATCGTGCAATGGACAAAAGATTGGCTGATCTCACTCAATGCTACAAAATGTACTGTGTTGCATATAGGAAACACCAATCCTAAACTTAAATATCACGTGGACAATGTGCCCCTACAGGCTGTGAATACACAAAGAGATCTTGGAGTCACAATAACACAAAATTTAAAATGGGACGTACACATCACAAATATTACGAAACGGGCAAATTCCATGCTGTACATAATCAGAAAGGCATTCTATACTATCACCAAAGAATTATTCATCAAAATGTACAAAACATACATTCGTCCATTGCTGGAATATGCATTTCAAATTTGGTCTCCTTATTTTAAAAAAGACATCGAAATGTTGGAGAAGGTCCAAAGAAGAGCAACAAAAATGGTAGCATCCCTTAAAAAGAAGTCCTACGAAGCACGCCTCCTCGAACTCAACTTGACAACACTGGAGCAAAGGCGGAATAGAGGAGACCTCATAGAAACGTACAAAATACTCAGCGATCACTACAACGTCAGAAACATAAAAGATTTGTACATGATGAACCAGAACACACGTCTTAGAGGCCATTCCTTGAAGTTAACCAAACCTCCGTGTGCTAGCAACCCCAGAAAACACTTCTTACCATATCGAGTGATGAACTTGTGGAACTCTCTCCCGGAAACTGTAATAAGTGCTCCAACAGTGAACTGTTTCAAAAATAGACTTGACAAACATTTAAATAATTAAGAACACAAGTGTAGTGATATACACGTATCAGCTCGTAGAGCTGCTAGTGTATCAAATAAATAATAATAATAAAAACAAAATACAGATGTTTTAAAGAATCTTTGAATTCTTGTAATCATGAAAACAAGTTTCATTTTTCACTAAAAGAATCTTTGGCCGTTAGAATAAACTGACTATAGAACTAAAATGATATTATAAAATCTTCGCCGAAGACTATCGGCCTCCATGACCGGGTGCCTGAGGACGGTGAGAGGGTTGCTCACCTTACAGAAGCAGGCCCATGACGGCAGCGTGACGTGAGGGATTCATACACGCCCCCCTTAGTAGCGGGATCACACCCGAAACCCCCCAAAGACGCGGGACAGCACCCGAACCACCCCCTAGGCGAGGCCGCAGTGGCGGCCGTGGGTCTGTTGGGAGTCCTGGGACATCGTTCCGAGGGATTACCCGGGGCTCCCAACCATAGGCTGTTGGGCGTTATGTGAGGTTTTTTAGTCGGTATTATTATCTTTGCCTTTAGTTCCATGATCTGTGGGAAAGGGTATAAAAAATAAATTAACCACCAGTCTTTTTACCAACATTCAGAATCAACGAAAATAAAACAGTTTAAAATGTCTTTTATTCTTAAATTGCATTCTCAACGCCCTTTGGAGACTTGTCTATGAATTAAGAGGCATTAAATTGACTGTACGCTAACTGCACATAGTACTAACTGCGTCTGCATATCTTCTGTATGTAAATATCTATCATGAAACGGAAAATGTGAACTGAGATATTTATTTATCTGGCCTCGGCTTTATTTATTACCATTACTGTACATAAATTTGGGGACACTACAGTCCTTTGTTCTTAAAAGCCTCGTCAGCGAACTATATATTTTGCTTTTGCTATATTTTATTAGGTAGGTACAATACAGCCCATAGAGCAACACGACCAGTAGGTACAAGGGGAGTAGACATAGCATGTTTGCTCTTTAAAATCTATACAGTATACATATCTGTCTGTCAAATGTAGCGGGGGGAAATCGTATCCCGACGCAAAAGCAATCGTCTGTCATTAAGGACACAAAACTTATTATATACTAGCTGATGCGCGCGGCTTCGCCCGCGTGATATTTGGTTCCCGTTCCCGCTTCCCGTGGGAACATTTTCCCGGGATGAAAATTAGCCTATGTGTTATTCCAGACTATAAACTATCTCTGTACCAAATTTTAGCAAAATTCGTTCAGCCGTTAGAGCGTGATTGAGTAACAAACATCCAAACATCTAAACATCCAAACATCTTCACAAACTTTCACATTTATAATATTAGTAAAGTAATAGTAATAGTAATAAGTAATAATTTAAAACAAAACAATACACTTATCAATTTCAGACACAATTAAATATTTCATATCACGCTTTGACAGAAGGGAAAGGCTCCTTAAGGCGCCTCTCTTCCCAATAAAAGCTAGATCGTGT
Organism: Miltochrista miniata; assembly: GCA_933228765.1. Taxonomy (NCBI): domain Eukaryota; kingdom Metazoa; phylum Arthropoda; class Insecta; order Lepidoptera; family Erebidae; genus Miltochrista; species Miltochrista miniata. The sequence continues at coordinate 8,207,265 of OW121749.1, forward strand.
TGCTCTATGGGTACAGTACTGATCATAAAATAAGAGCATTGAAACAAAAAAAGACTGCTGACGTAACTCTTCTAAATTCAAATTCTCTTTGAAAGCGGTTGAATGTCACAACCATAAAGTATTTTATATTTTTTTTACTTTTCAGTGTTCCGTGCCCTTACAGGAAATACGGGACACTATTACCTACAGAGACTTCGCTGTCTGTCGGTCTGTCTGTCATCAGGCTGTATCGTAGGAACCGCGATAGCTGGACGGTAGACATTTGATGTCTGTAGCCGCTATAACAACAAATATTAAAATCAGAAAAATAATCATATTTAGGGAGGACTCCCATTTAAAAAACGTGATTTTTTGCCCATTCTTGGTATGGAAACCTACGTGCGCGAGTCCGACTCGCACTTGGTCGATATTTTTCTCATGTTATTAGATTGCAAATTCGCAGGTTATCAACCTCAATGGTAGCAACCTCCAGCGTCAGCAAAATAGTGATTGATGACATTATTAGGTACGAGCCTGTAAGTAATGTGGTTATTAATTCGATGCGTTTACGCGAAGTGAAAATATTGGTTTTATTAAACTAGTGGCCCTGAGAGCGTTGGCGAGAATTTTAAAAATATCTTGCAATAAAGCCTTTTTTTAGCGTGGGAATCCATTATGGGATGCTATTCAAAATAACACGTTGCCCTGCCACAGCCTGAGGCCGGGAGTTCCGGGTAAGCCCTCGGAAGGCTGTCCCAGGTTTCCTGACAGTACCTACCTACAATAACAGCCTGAAGGGAATATTATACAAAACAGCTACATTTTACTTAACTAGCGTATGGTAGGTATACAAATAAGCGTATATTTTTAAATTTCCATTTAATTTAAACATTATTAAATAATATTATGCTCAAACGCACTCTACCACAATTATTGAAAAGAAATACATGGTATAATAGCACAGTATATAGAGAAAAAAAAGTGTGCAAGTGTAACCTTTACGTGCGATTAAAGTAAAACTTCTTTGCAATTGACGGCATCAAATGTTATATTAATATAATTCATTCGAATCAAAATTCAAATAGCGTTACTTTCGTCAGAAAAAAAAATCGGAGTTAGGTACTCCCTAAGTCGCGCCCAAGTCGCGCCTAAAGAAGTTTTACTTTAAAAATAGGTTAGTTATTAGTCAAAACTTTTTACGAATAAATTACTTAAAGTTTCCTCCAAATTTCATTCCTAACCCTTTGATAAATGATGTCAAGGCGAACTTTCCCCTTTGTTTACCCATTTGCAAAAAACACTAAGAAAAAAAATCTGTTTCATTAAAATCCATTTATAATACGATATGAAGAATCAGCGATCTGAAGATGTAGTGTTTTTTAACGTGTGGAAAATCCGTCAAGGATGCGATACCGGACTCTTACCGACTACAAACCACACGGATCCTACCTACGGTTGGGAGCCCCGGGTAAGCCCTCGGAAGGATGTCCCCAGGACCTTGGCTGCCACTGCGGCCTCACCAGACCATTGCTCACTAACATTCGTTTCGTCAATTATAATAATAGTAATTCCGTAGCATATCTGCGGAAAGATATAAATTGGTGCATATGTGCGTGCGGTCGTACGTCCGCACTATTTGGTCTCGCCACTGTAACTTTCAAGCGGCTTGGAGGGTCCCTGCCTTGAAGATATAATATTGTTGGGATATGTCATCTTCTTAGCGACTTGGGTATAAATTGCTTAACATCCGTTATGAGAGAAATGCAGGAGTGTGAACGGTTTTACGTCGTTCTCCGACCCGAGCTTAGGAACTAGCTGTTCCCCGCGGCTTCATCTGCGTAGAAGTCGCTATCCCGTAAAGTCATTACCCTCCTTTTAAAATGTTGGGAAAGTCATCGAAAATTGGACCTCTAGATTAGACTACGTCCGAGCCAGCCGTGGCGGTTATTTGCCAGAAATCATATTTTAATTATAATGCCAGAAGATTTCCTTTCGAATAAAGTCATTTTCATATCAATAAAAACAATCACCTTCGTTTTATTCCATTTCAAAGTTCTATACCTCTAAAAAAACATCCTTTATAAAACAGTAGGTACGTAATATTGAGAGTCAAACAATCGTATTTCACGAATCGTTCATCTTGTTCGCATGACTGGTTTAAATTTCATTCGAATCACTGAATTTCTTTGAGGATTCGACATTTACACTTTTTCTTGTACCAGCTTGATAGGATATAAAAAATAAGATGGTGATCTTAGCCACGATTTAGAAGGTATCTACCAGATTGCTGTTTTTTAAGAGAAGTTTGATTGCGGCCTCCTTGCATTCAGAATAATAAAAGAGGTACCTACCTAAGAAAGAGGTCAGATATGTTTTTTTGCATGTTATTTTTGAAATTAGAGTTTTGGCGCGTTAGGGAAATATTATCAGAGTGAATTTATTTTTTTGAAGCGTGCGCACAGAGATGTGTTAAGTAGGTAGATAGTGTCTGAACGACAGCAAAGCGTCCAAAATTTTAAGCGCCAACTGTTGGCGGATAAGTGCCGATCCGCCATTTAGTGCACATTCTGTTGTCAAGGGATAAGCTTGTGTCACGTGACAAAATTTTATTGTTTAAAATATCGAATTGTGCAATAAAAGTGTGTCGAAATTACAGAAAATATTTAAAAACAGCCAGGAATGTCTGTAAGTAACTCGAAACTTATCACAATTTTATGAAATCTATTTATTTACGCATGTCTAATTTCTTCGACTCCATCGACATTTTTGTTGGTGTTGCCAGTTTCCAATTCAGAAATCCCCAAATTAAATAAGTAAAGAATTACCTAGGTATGGAAATGGAACTAAATTATTAGAGAGTCGTAAAATAAATAATTTGGAAACGGTCAAGTGTGAGTCGAGAATAGTGAAAATCGACCTATACAATGGTTCGGACTCAGTAACGAGAAACTTGGCATACTTTAAATTAAGGAAATCATTTAAAATACCTAAATGTGAGTTATAAATGGTAAAATCTGTACAAATTTTCTTAAGCTGAAGGGTTTGTTCGTTTGTTTGAACGCTAGGATCTCGGGAACTACTGGTTGGATTTCAAAAAGTCTTTTACGTTTCGTTAGTTCATATATGGAGTTCATACCACTAGACTTGGGTCGTACTGCCGGACGTGTTAAGGTGCTCCCTCACCGGGAGCATTCGCCTGTAATGTAACAAATTAGATTCGACTCGAGCATTACGTTACGATGCTACCTCCCTGACCGACGAGCGTTCGCATGTAATGTAACATTTATAGATTCGACTCGAGCATTACGTTACGATGCTACCTCCCTGACTGACTCGAGCATTCGCGTGTAATGTAACATTTATTATAGGCTAGCTGATGCCCGCAGCTTCGCCTGCGTGAAATTATGTTCTCTTTTCCGCGTCTCATGGAAACTTATTCCCGGGATAAAACTTGTATCATTTCAGACTATAATCTATCTCTGTAGGTGATTACATGATAATTTTGCAATCCAATATGGCCGCCGCGCCGAAATCACAAAATTTCATGATGGGTATCGTTTAAAGGGGTTTTTGGTATGCTGAGTACGAATTTCGGGTTAATTTAGAGATCCAATATGGCCGCCGCGCCGAAATCACAAAATTTCATGATGGGTATCGTTTAAGGGGTTTTTTGGTATGCTGAGTTCGAATTTTGGGTTAATTTAGAGATCCAATATGGCCGCCGCGCCGTTATCACAAAATTTCATGATGGGTATCGTTTAAGGGGTTTTTTGGTATGCCGAGTACCAATTTCGGGTTAATTTAGAGAACCAATATGGCCGCCGCGCCGTTATTACAAAATTTCATGATGGGTATCGTTTAAGGGGTTTTTTAGTATGCTGAATACGAATTTCGGGTTAATTTAGAGATCCAATATGGCCGCCGCGCCGTTATCACAAAATTTCATGATGGGTATCGTTTAAGGGGTTTTTTGGTATGCTGAGTACGAATTTCGGGTTAATTTAGAGATCCAATATGGCCGCCGAGCGGTTATCACAAAATTTCATGATGGGTATCGTTTAAGGGGTTTTTTGGTATGCTGAGTTCGAATTTCGGGTTAATTTAGAGATCCAATATGGCCGCCGCGCCGTTATCACAAAATTTCATGATGGGTATCGTTTAAGGGGTTTTTTGGTATGCCGAGTACCAATTTCGGGTTAATTTAGAGAACCAATATGGCCGCCGCGCCGTTATCACAAAATTTCATGATGGGTATCGTTTAAGGGGTTTTTTAGTATGCTGAATACGAATTTCGGGTTAATTTAGAGATCCAATATGGCCGCCGCGCCGTTATCACAAAATTTCATGATGGGTATCGTTTAAGGGGTTTTTTGGTATGCTGAGTACGAATTTCGGGTTAATTTAGAGATCCAATATGGCCGCCGAGCGGTTATCACAAAATTTCATGATGGGTATCGTTTAAGGGGTTTTTTGGTATGCTGAGTTCGAATTTCGGGTTAATTTAGAGATCCAATATGGCCGCCGCGCCGTTATCACAAAATTTCATGATGGGTATCGTTTAAGGGGTTTTTTGGTATGCCGAGTACCAATTTCGGGTTAATTTAGAGAACCAATATGGCCGCCGCGCCGTTATCACAAAATTTCATGATGGGTATCGTTTAAGGGGTTTTTTAGTATGCTGAATACGAATTTCGGGTTAATTTAGAGATCCAATATGGCCGCCGCGCCGTTATCACAAAATTTCATGATGGGTATCGTTTAAGGGGTTTTTTGGTATGCCTAGTACCAATTTCGGGTTAATTTAGAGAACCAATATGGCCGCCGAGCGGTTATCACAAAATTTCATGATGGGTATCGTTTAAGGGGTGTTTTGGTATGCTAAGTACGAATTTCAGGTTAATTTAAAGATTCGAATATGGCCGCCGCGCCCTTATCCCAAAATTTTATGATGGGTATCGTTTAAGTTTAAGGGGTTTTTGGTATGCTGAGTACGAATTTCAAGATAATTTTGCAAAATTAACCCTAAATTCCTACTCAGCATATCAAAATTCCATTTATACGATATGATACATGAAATTTTACAACGGTGGCGAGGCAGCCATATTGGATTGCAAAATTTACCTGAAATTCGTATTTGGCATACCAAAAAACCCATAAACGATATACAACATGAAATTTCGCAATAGTGGCACGGCGGCTATTTTGGATGGCAAACGTTAACCTGAAATTCGTACTCAGCATACCAAAAAACCCCTCATACGATATACAGCATGAAATTTTACAACGGTGTAAGGCGGCCATCTTGGATTCCAAAATTGACCTAAGATTCGTACTCAGCATACCAAAAATCCCCTTAAACGATACCCATTATGAAATTTTGTGATAACGGCGCGGTGGCCATATTCGAATCTTTAAATTAACCTGAAATTCGTACTCAGCATACCAAAACACCCCTTAAACGATACCCATCATGAAATTTTGTGATAACGGCGCGGCGGCCATATTGGATCTCTAAATTAACCCGAAATTCGTACTCAACATACCAAAAAACCCCTCATACGGTATCAACATGAAATTTTACAACGGTGGCGCGGCGGCCATCTTGTATTGCAAAATTGACCTTAAATTCGTACTCAGCCTACCAAAAAACCCTTTAAACGATACCCATCATGAAATTTTGTGATAACGGCGAGGCGGCCATATTGGATCTCTAAATTGACCCGAAATTCGTACTCAGCATATCAAAAAACCCCTTAAACGATACCCATCATGAAATTTTGTGATAACGGCGCGGCGGCCATATTGGATCTCTAAATTAACCCGAAATTCGTATTCAGCATACTAAAAAACCCCTTAAACGATACCCATCATGAAATTTTGTGATAACGGCGCGGCGGCCATATTGGTTCTCTAAATTAACCCGAAATTCGTACTCGGCATACCAAAAAACCCCTTAAATGATACCCATCATGAAATTTTGTGATAACGGCTTGGCGGCCATATTGGATCTCTAAATTAACCCGAAATTCGAACTCAGCATACCAAAAAACCCCTTATACGGTATGCTGAGTTCGAATGTAGTGTGAGAATGTAGTAAGTACCCCTTATACAACATGAAATTTTACAACGGTGGCGCGGCGGCCATATTGAATTGCAAAATTAACCAGAAATGCGTACTCGTACTACTATTTTTTTTCCAAAAGCATTTGACATCTTAGATCGTATGTCCACCTATTTCAAATATGGACCAGTGTGTAGCCGGCCAGCCGCAATAAAAAAAGCGCACTGATGTTACAAGTTGTATCAAAACATTACACATTGTTGAGAAAAAAACTTGTATGTACTTGGGCATAAATGATTTACTTTATAAATCACAGTTATAGTGTAATTTTTTATCGTTTGAAAATACACAAAGGCATGTTTTTTACATTTCTTTACGAACATTATATGAAATACTGCTCTTAGTCCTTTCACAAAGTATGTTGTCGCGACACTGGTTGGTGCGTAACTCTGTGGGCAATTGCCTCCCATTTGTCTTGCCATTGCGCAGTGTGGGTAACGTATCTATACTTTTTATATGTCATCCGCGAAAATACGTTTCAATTTGTAGAGGGCTATAAAGACCTCTTAATGTAAAATCGCCAGTTTCTTTTACATAACTTGGCCGGAAAAGCATGCGCGTATGTAGAAACATCTATAATCATACAGATAGACATTTTATATATTATTCGCGAAAATACGTTTCAAGTTATAGAGGGCTATAAAGAGCTCTTGAAGTAAATATCGCCAGTTTCTTTTACATAACTTGGCCGGACATGCATTCGCGTATCTAGAAACATCTAAAATGTCTAACTTAATCATACAGATAGACATTACAATTCCATTTTATAAATTATTTCCATTTTATGATCACTTGAGAACAAAACTTTAGCATGATTAGTTTCCCGAAAAAATGGGAAGTGTCTTTAGCCGGCGTCACTACACACTGACGCAAGGCGTATGTAAGACAGCACGCTCACGCACACAATCATGCGTTAGTACGGCAGTTTTTGTTGCAGTGATCACGAGGCGAGAGGGTTTCTAGGTAGTTAGTATTCTTAGCGTGCGCATGATGTTTTAGAAACTGAATCGCGCACCGCGCCTCAGCTTAGCGCCAAAATTATCAGTGTCGACGCTGACGTCACATCCATAGCAATGTTATAAAACGGCCTGTCGCTCATTTTACGGTGCATTCGACACTGTACACTTAGACTAGTGGAAACTCTGCCCGAATCATTGTTGTACGGAGTAATAAAAGTATAACTGATTCCTGAATTGTTTCATTACTGCCCTTCTGTTACAGATGTTAATTGGATTTTCTGAAAGATTTATAATTTTGGTTACGGCTCAACAATAAACTTTTTTGAAATGTACCCATCCTTTGGTTTGTTACTCATTTCTCATAGGTACATGAAACCACCATAAAAAAGTTACAGCGAAGCGTGGCAGGGAACCGGTAGTATTTCATAAAATGCTTTAAAAGAGGAGAAAGTCTCATTATGCCGCCTCTCCTCCTGATAAAAGCTAGATCGTGTTGCTCTATGGGTACAGTACTGATCATAAAATAAGAGCATTGAAACAAAAAAGACTGCTGATGTAACTCAAATTCTCAGATTCAGATTCAGATTCAGATCATTTATTTCGTAAACATAGGTTAATTTTTACAGATGTTTTTGTTGGTTTGGTGGTCAGCTATGTTTGTCTTGAGACATACGAAACATTACATTATATTTGATAAAAATAAATTATTAAATTAAATTAATTGCATGCAGACCAGAAACAATTTTATAGGACCTACTGTGCTAACAATGTCAGATTTCAGAATTCACAATAATAATAAATTGTAAAATAACTTTATAACATGATAAGCCTTGCAACTTTATAATACCTAAATAAATACAATTGAATTGTCAAAATATAAGAAAGGTCAAAACAATATATGAAACCTTGCAATTTATGGGACATTACCATTACAGTTAAGTTATGTCAGATTTAAATGTCCAAATTTATTATTTCTCTTTGAAAGCGCTTCAATGTCGCGACCATAAATTATTTTACATTATTTTTTTTATTTTCAGGGTTCCGTGCCTTATGGAGTGTAAATACGGGACACAATTACCACAGCCTACAGGTTTTTCTTAAGAGTCCATATATTTTGTTCGTTTAGAAATTTTTGAACTATTTCGTACCTACTCAGCACGCAGTATCACTGGTTTTCACCATTTCATTAGTTAGACTACTGCTGGAATTGTCAAAAAAATCAAGAAGTGAAGGTTTATGGAAGTATTTTAACAAGTCTAAAGACTTATCTATGAAAATCTGTTGATTTATTTATAATTCTGGTCTTGGATGTTATTTCTGGTAATCTGGTAATGGAGTTTACTCCCAAAATAACTAATTTGAATAATTGTTTATTCAAAATTGGTACCAATAATTGACCTGTTAATTCTTAGTAGAGTTCTACCGCCCTTAATATTAATTCAGTGAACCAATATCTTTATTAAAGTTTCAGTCCATTGTCAATGGAAGATATAAAACAGTACGTAACAGGAATATCGTTATTGAGAGTCAAACAATCGTATTTCACGAATCGTTCATCTTGTTCGCATGACTGGTTTAAATTTCATTCGAATCACTGAATTTCTTTGAGGATTCGACATTTACACTTTTTCTTGTACTAGTATGATAGGATATAAAAATAAGATGGAAATCTTAGCTTTTTCTTATTGTATTATTTGTCGCAGTTCTATCTGAACTTGTTATTACCTAGGTGGTTTCAAACTTATTTTTGACTAAGTTTTAAGTTCTCCTGATTCCCTGGTACATTGTTCTGAGGGCTTATCCGGGGCTGGCGGCTGTAGAAAGTGGTGATTTTAGTTGGTAAGAGTTTTGTCATAGCATTCATGAAAGATTTCCGTAGGTACGTAAAATCTTCGATCAACAATTATCAATGAATTCCTATTTCTCTGGTTCATCAGCTTTAAGGTAATTTTGGTTTGATTCTATAGAGGTAGTATATTTCACTAATAATCTGTATACACATGTATAAAGTGTCTAGTCTAATTTTGAAAACGGTTAGAAAATTTTTCAATTTAGCGACGATTTTGTCCCATCGTCGTCAGACCGCGACTGAGATGTATCTACATTTCGGACATATAGGAAAATACCAAGAGACACGTAATTCGTCACCAATTGCCTGTGTCGATAAATATTGCCAACGTACTTACATAATTAATTAATTTATTTAATTAATCCATTGTTCTCGAATCCTTTCAAAAAACAGGAAAGCCACCTCCTCACCCTTTCTCCAGACCGCAAAAACACCTATTGACTCATTGTTGTGTCGACGGCCGCATGGTTTAAATAGGTCGTGATGATGAGCGTTGTGGTTTTGTGTCTCATAGCTCAACTTGGACATGATTTCACATGGATCACTGTCAAGGTGTTGTTGACAAACACTATACTTACTTACTCTTTCACGATAAGTAAGAGCATGAAGGGGTTAACGTCATAGGAGCGTAAAAAATCACGAGCAATTTTTTTCCGTTCGGAAATCATAGATGCTATACCGGATTTCTACCGGAAAACCACACTATACTCTACAACTGATTAGAAGAACGTCCCAGAAAAAATTACAAGTCTCCGCCTGGAACTTGGTCGATACTATTTTTGGAAAGAAATTTGTTAACGTGGCCTGGGTAGTGCGTAACGAAATAGGTTTGCCTGATACCATATTTGTTGATTGAAAGTGTGAATTTTATTAGGTCTGTACCTTAAAAGGAAATGTAGAATTCCAACAGGTATTTCACCATTTTCACCTTAGTTGTGCAAGCCTCTTTAGCTTAATCATACAACACGGAGCTAGTAAGCCAGAATCGTGTGTGCAAACCTCACAGGAGCCAATACGGGCATACGGGGGCTTGAGAGGAATTGATAGAAGTTAGAACTCGCGGGCGATGATCGAGTTGCATTCCAAGCGTGCCTCAACTTATTGTGCACGGGTAGTACTGTAAACTCTGCTTGACATCTCTAGTGACGTTCGGTTCCGCAGTCATTTGGAGGGCAAGGGTAAGCTGGCGTCCAAGAAGCTAGGTGTGCTCAACAGGGCGCGGCGGTACTTCACTGCGTCGCAAACATTGCTTCTCTATAAGTCGCAAGTGCGACCACACATGGAGTACTGCTGTCACCTCTGGGCGGGGGCACCTGAATATCAGCTTCGTCCATTTGACTCGGTGCAAAGACGAGCTGTTAGAGTCCTTCTGGTGGGCCGTATGCTTGTCTGCCACCTTGGTGGTATAAAAAAAAACTCTACGATATGGGATCCTTCAAAAGGGACTTTACTTAGAAAGGTTCTGCAGGGTCAGCAGTGCGAGTGTCGAGTCTCTGGTGTTACAAATGTAATAGAATAAGCTACGGTGACCACCTTCGATCAGGCGGGTCGTATTCTTGTCTGACACATTTGTGGTATAAATTACTAACATTCATACTGATTATAAAACAATTTCCTTCCCGCGTCTGTCTCTGCGATGAGCTTATTGAACAAATTTTTAGGCAGTAGATATTCACCAAAAGATAGAGTAGGTACATATTTCTTTAGGCAGCTAAAGGTATTAATTCGATTCATTATACGGGCGATGTCGCTGGGCATTAAACTAGTATGTTGTGTAAGTGTGCGAATCACGAGCGTAAAAGGATATTATAAATATCATAATGAATTAATGCATGTACTTAGGTTCGCATGTGTTGAGCATCTGTTGTGTTCTGAACTAATACCCAGATTAATAGGTAAATATTTACAGTAGAGACTTCTAATACTGTGAAATATATTGATATTAAAGTGTCTGACATAAAATCCGCAGCAAAACTTGGCGCCATTACGGTTAAAGAATCCAACCAAAAGGTTTTGATTTTTTTACATTTAAATACGCATCTATGTATGCAGGGTGTTACATTTGGACCGGTCAGTGAGGGAAGTCTGTAAAATATATGACATACAAAAATCTATTCTTATGGACATTGACTAGGTATTATATGAATCTCACCACTTTTTACCGCAGAAGAACAAAGTTGCGTCATTTGGGGTTTTTACAAGTTTTCTTTTTGATGGGATTCGCCTTTACTATATTGCCTGGTAGAACGCACTAGTTAACGACGAAAGTCGAAAATCTTCAACCAGTGCGTTCTACGTTAACTCAGCTCTACAGCTCGCGCCACGGATCTTTGCGTCTATGAAATTCGTTCGTTCGCGCCGCAATTATGCACTATTAAGTATTACAGGGTAAACAACTGCGTAGCTGAGGCGGGAAGGGTGGCCCTCCCGCCTCAGCAGTAGTTTATTGCATAATACCTAATAATGCATAATTGCGAGGCGAACGAACGAACTTCATAGACGCAAAGATCCGTGGCGCGAGCTGTACCTACGGTGCCGAGACGTGGACACTCACAGTGAGGCTAGTTCATACCCAAAGTTGCGCAACAAGCCATGGAACGAGCTATGCTTGGGGTGTGTGTCTCTGAGTAATAAAATTCGAAACGATGTTAAATATCCGTCGGAGAACTAGAACACATGCTTCAATAATAATAAAACATAATAATAAAACGGGGCTTAATCATTAAGCTCTTATAGTTAAGAGCTTAATGATTAAGCCCCGTGGAAAATTTTAGAATAGATTCTAAAACAATTCAGTCCACGCCCTCGGCGCGGCCTGAATTATCTATACTTATAATAAAACTGTTGAGGGTAGAGAGTCTGTACATGGAAGATATTTTGAAAATTTTTATTGAAGGATGTTCTCTAATTGATACTGAAGTCGAAAATGCAATTTAAAATTTTCATGTCTGTCTGTCTGTCTGTATCCCGAATAAGTATCACGTAGAAACTACAGAATCGATTTGAATGAAAAAAATGATAAAGCAACACGCAGGTTTAGATTTGTCCTCACATTCAAAGGAACTCTTGAATTCTAGGTTTAGAGAAGTTGAGATGTCTCTAACTCCTGAACTTCCTCGGATCAATTTTCATTCAGATCAGTAGTTTCGGCCTGATACGTATTCGGAATACAGACGGACATGAAAATTTTAAATTTTATTTTGGCTTAAGTAGATATTGATTAGAGAACGCGTTCTTTTTTTTTAAATAACTTCCATATTCAGACTCTCGACCCTCAACAGTTTTATTATTATGTATAGATATAGACTAGCAAGAAACTCGGCGGGCATTCACTTTATTCACTTTTATACCTTAACCAGGGCCGTCTTAAGGCTATATAGCGCCAGGGTGCGAAGCTTAGACTGCGCCCCCTCCACACCGGTCAACCAAATAAAACTTTTATTATTAATTCTACTTATTTTTCTCTAAGATCTGTAATCTACATTAAATAAACAATGTTTTATTTTAAGTGCGAATCGGACTTGCGCACGAAGGGTTCCGAAGGTCGCGGTCGGTACCTACCACTAACATATTTTAAGTTATAAGTGTAACCTCTTTTTATTTCAACTAGAGATGCACCGAATATTCGAATTCGGTAAATTTGGAAAGTTTTGAAAAGTTCGGGTTCGGCCGAATATTCGGTTTATTTGCCGAATAATTACCGAATGTGGAAATTATTATTAACAAAATTAATTACTATTGAATACGCAGGCGTTTTCCCGTAATTAACGCCATGGTACAGAAATCTCTAGTGACGCACAGTAACATAGTCATTTAGGCGATAACGCCAATCTGAGGGGCAAGTGCGAGTTTTTGCGTGAGCTTGTCGACATTCACGACTCACCAATTCGTTTGGAATCGAGACCCCGCCACCTAGCTGTAAACGCGGGAACTTGTCTCGATCCCATACAAATCGGTGATAACGCGCTCGTTCGTGAATGTCGACAGGCGCTCACCGAAACTCGCACTTGCCCCTCTGAAGTCCAAAAAACTCGTGAGTGCTTATTGTTGCTTCCCAAAAAATACCCGGTTTTCACCGCGAGCCGAAACACCCATTATTATACTATCCGTTTAACTCGCAAGTACTTGCTTTCCTACCAATAAGTGGTCGAGATAAAAGGACTGAGTGGCAGAAATTGTTGTAATGAGCTGGCTCAGTCCTAAATAGTGGTCAGAATCATTGTGAGTTCGTTTTTATTTGTTCTTCTTTAAGATGCAATATTGCAAATACTTTTTCTTCACTTGATTCCGTGTCACACGACATTAGATATCACTAATAGGCTGCAAAACACGACCGCACACAACTGGTCCAAAAAACTCTGTGTGGACTGCTCATTTTCCATTTCATATTTTAAAATTCACCTCACTCATTTCAATCCAAATAATTTTTTAAACTCTTTGTTGGCGGAAAACAAAACTGATTTCATTAAAAATGAGCTCATTCCTCTCACCATCTTCTGCTAATTACTCTAACTGCGTGTGCGACCACACACAGAGGGCTGTCATCATTTTTTAACTGGTGCTCCTGAATTTTAATCTAAAAATTCTCTGAAAGCTTTGCCCTTTCGACTTGTTATAGAGGCGTGCTTGGCAATCTCAAATATTTATTCAATTATTAAAATCAAAGTCAAGTTTTTTGACTTTTGGGTTGGTAAATATTTTAATAATGTTGTTTATTTTGATTCCAATTTTTGATTCTATACTTATAATTGCCAAGTTTTTCTTTTCCCTTTGGTCCACCATCGTAACTGATCTTTCGTAACCAGCTACGAACATGGAATTATTTTCTTTCTTTGATAACCAGCTACGAAAACAGAATTAATATGTCGTTTTCGTAACCAAGTTGCGTAGCCAGCTACGATAGAAGATTATTACTTCCTTTTCTGTAACTGGTTACTAATCAAGAATAATAATTTCAGGTTTCAGGAAATTGATTTTGAAATAAATACTACCGCTTTAGACTTAGAAAATAACACTATAAGACAAGTGTAGGTCACTGTTTAGAGATTATCGCACCTTTCTGCTTTTAATTTTTTGCAATATGATTATTAGTTCATAATAATTTTTTTTATACAACTTAGGTGGCAGACAAGCTTACGGCCCACCGGAAGGTTGGTAACCGTAGCCTATAGACGTTTGCAACACCAGAGGCGCTACACACGCGCTGCCGACCCGCTTTGTATTTGTTTAATTTTATGTTATAGTAATTTGTTTAACCTATTTGAATTTAGTATTAGACTATTTTTATAATTTTACTACTAGGGCCATAGAAGTCGAGAAGAGGAATTCTTGAAGTAATATCTAGCATAGTTCTGTACGTAACTATGTTAATACCATGTGGGAAATAAAATCATAAAATATATTAATTTGTTGTAATAGTATATTATTCCGTGTATGTAGTTACGAAAACGACAAATTAATTCTGTTTTCGTAGCTGGTTATCAAAGGATGAAAATAATTCTATGTTCGTAGCTGGTTACGAAAGATAAGTTACGATGGTGGACCAATCGAGTTTTCCTAGTCTGTTTTGGGTCTTGGTTGACCGAAGATAATTTTTTATTAACTTCAATTTTGAAAAAGACCGTTTTTCTTAGGCTACTGTTACAGGCAGTGTTATTCGGCAACATTTTCTAATTCACTAAACAAATCTTCCTCGTCAATATCTAATGTATTTTTAAAATGTAATTTTTCTGTGAGACATTGTATTTTTTTTATTCGGCTCCATTTTCCTACAGTTCTCAATGTTATGCAAGAATGAAAAAACATTATTGTGATCCGTTAGCAATTCGAATCTCTCATTTAATTTCGAGATTGAAATATCGAAATGTTTGGAGCTCGGCCTGCGCCCCCTCGGGCTCGGCGCCCGGGTGCGGCCGCGCCTCTGCACCCCCGGTTAAGACGGCCCTGACCTTAACCAATTTGCTGGTAGATGGTGCCTACTTGTGGCGACCAACAAGACGTAATAAGCTAAAAGAGTCAATTCTTTCAGCTTAGGTTGAGAGCAGTGTCTCAAAAAAGCAGTGTGTTAATAATAACTATAATATAAGTATTTTCATCAGTTGTTTAAATCCCTTAGCACAAGGTTATAATAGCTTAAGTTGTGTGCGAATGTCCGCAAATATTTCTTCATTTATTAAATTGAAATAATTAAGTACCGCTTACAATATAAGCATGATTACCTTCCGAAGTAATTTAATAAAACAATACGAAAAATAAGTTGAAATGCATTATATTCTCATGTAATGCAGTATGCATTGTGTAACTCGGGCTCTGTCTGTTACATGCATTACTCTGTACATGAATGAAAATATAACATTTTACGAGAATATTTTGCAGACCAGAGCGACACACGTCCGTCTAGCAACACGACTCCCCCCGCACTAGATTTTCGGGCGAGCGCGGGGAAGCAAGCAATGTGATGTATTCTTTGAATACATTATTAGTTATAATTAGTTAAAACTTATACTAATTCAAAATTGAAGAAAACCATTTTAGAGGTCTATGTTTTCTTTAGTCTCTGATATAAATTTTATTATCATTCATTAATAAATAGATGTCATACAACGACTTCTTCTAAAAAATTATGGGCTATTTCAGTGATGTTTTAATAGTTATTTATAATAAATACACAATTTCTGATGAAACCATTTTCTGGAACACATCTTGTAGATTTCAAATCTACTTTTGGCTGTCATTTTTCGTATACTAATACCGAGAAGAACGTCTTTATTTGCACCTCTTTTTCGCAAACTTTTTCAACCACTCCCCTTAACAACAAATGTGTATTTTTAACGTGGAAAAGTACATAATTAACGTCTTAAAAGTGCTTAAGATTTGGTAGTTTACGAAGGAGTACTAATTTATTTGGTAAGTACGCACAATTTATGCGTAAATAATTATTTTTCATCAATTTTATGATTATTCTTAATCTTATTAACCCACCAAATTGTATCGGCCTAACTAATCTGACGCGCCCAATGCTTTTGTTGTACTTCGTATTTTGACAGCATAATACTTGCTGAATATGCCAAGCGAGAGTCAAGGCACGGGGATTCCCCGAATAGTTATAGTTCTTCGCAAGTACGGTTTGCAAGAAAATTTAATTTATATGTTTTACTTTTAAGGTACTTACAACGATTGGAATCAAGTCAGTCATTATAATGCCATCTTGTGTAGATACCATAAATAAAACAGTGGGAATGACAGCGTTTTTTGACGAGGAATACATAAATTTGCCCAAATTAACAGATAGAAACGAAAGTCAATATGAAAGCAATGTGAGTATATTACTTACTTTGGTCTCGGACAATAAAATTTCGAAAAGTGCTCAACAAATTGTTGGCTACATTGCAGGATGGGTTTGTAGAAAGCTCATGAGTTCCATTAAATGTGAAACTTGTTTAGATGCACTATTTTCAAATCAAAAACTTCATTTCCATAAACTCATAGCAATAAAAAATATGGGTGGATTATGCTTTCCCTCCGAAGACGTCTACACAATTTGTTTAAAATGTGAACATGTAATAACGGAATACATCAAATTGCACGGAGAAAATTTTGGATCTACACAAATTATTAAAAAAGTAAAAATTTCAACTTTGAATAGCTTCCTTTACTCAGACGTGTTCCGATCTTTTCAAGATCATTCATAACAACAGCCTGTTACATCCAATCATAGACTTCATATTTTAATAGCAGTTATAGATAAGTATTTATCAGTAAAACTACATTATTTGGACCTCACCAATTGTAATAAGAATTTGACCAGCAAACGTCAGAAACTGACAAAATTAATTTTATTTGAAGGTAATTAATTGATGGGATATTTTTATATACACATCTGTGTAATTTTCAGCACAGACTCTAAATGATACAATCTTATAACTGAATAGGTTAGGTTATGTTTGAATTTTTTATTCAATAATAATAATCGTTAGTTTTCCTTTAAAACGTTTAGATAATTATTATGTTTGTTGAACTATGGAATTGTTAGATAAAACTATTTTGAAAATAGTTATTCGTTCAGTAAAACAGTTCTGCAAATACCATTAAACAGTACATTTAATTTGATTTATTTGGTGCGCATAATTAGTGTTCAAGTCAGTATTTTTAGTTTAACTTTGAAATATTTTGTTCGGAAAAGGGTTCGAAAAATTCAGATATCGATTAAATATCATTAAATAGGTATGTAATCAGTTTTTTAAGTTTACATTTAAATATGTACATCATTGGTAAATTTTGCATTTTATTCCTTTATACCTATTCTGCAGTCTTCCTTTATACCTAATTAACATTTTTCTGCAGTCTATACCTGTGATACAGAATCGTAAAGCTTCGAGAGTATCTATTCGGTGGTACTCGGCTTGTAATTGGAGTCCATACGCCTTCTCTTTTACTCTTGTTCTATTCGTATATTGCTATTGCAGTTACAATTACGTAAATATAGTTTATTAGTGAGTGTAGTTTAGCAATGTGTGTGTATGAGGATTGCTTTTATGCTTTCGTTTCTTATAGTAGAGCGTATCTACCTCATTTTATATAGAAATCTTTGCCAACGACCTGAAATAGGCTGCAGGGTTTGGCTGGATGAGTATTGTGGCGTAATTTGGAAGAGGCCTACGAATTTGATTGATTGACACATATAAGGAAAAGTACAATGGCACTGCTTAGGTATTTCTAAATGGGACGTATTCTTCAGCATGTAGCAGTCCGGCGATTAAAGTATTTTTCAAATCCACTGCCAAAGATAGACAACGCTTATTGAATGTTCCACTTGTAATGTTCCACTTATTTACTTTAATCCGGTTTCGCCTCTCGGCATTCTCAAAGGAACAAAACAACTAACTTGAAGACCACTACATGATGAGTTAATCATGATCATGTAAATACATCTAAACGCCATCGAGTTTAGGTGTGTTTACATGTTCCTTTGAGAATGCCGAGAGGCGAAACCGGTCAGGTGTAAAGTAAATAAATGTTGTGGAACAGTACAAGTGGTGTTATTCAATATGTGCAGCACGTTCCACCAAGTGCCATCAACCAGCAGTATAAACAATAATAGACAACGCCTTTTTTATTTTCTCTCTTGTGAATACCCTTCATAACGCTATGCCGGACCGGACTCTTACTAACTAAAACTACACGGTTCTCTTTCACTGCCTACGGCTAGGAGGAGTTCCCGAATCCAGGGTGGTAGATACTCTAATCATTCAGCTTTCCACATGAAGATTGCCATAACTACATACATACATAAAGTCGCACCTTAATCCGCGAAAGGGTAGGCAGAGGCATAGTATACGCCCACAATTCACCTAATAGTTTAATGTACCACTTAATAGGTGGTGAGCCTATTGCCGTGTTAAAATGGATAGACACAGGTTGTGACTGCCTGTTGTTGAAAATTTTCAATCCGCTCCATAAAGGCGCTAAACTTGGCTTAACGACTGCCATTTTACTGGCAACCAGAACCAACGGCTTAACGTGCCTTCCGAAGCACAGAAACGCTTAAATAAATGTCACAAAGTGTCACATGGGTGGTCATCCATCCAAGAACCGGCCAAGGAAGTAAATGTTGCTTACGCAGTGATCGTTTGCACTGAGTCCGCGGGGCCACGAGCGCTTACGAGCCCATAACTATTCTGTCAGAATACTTCCCGAGGACTTTTTTTTTAACGTGAGGGAAAATCCTCATGGATGCTATATGACTCCTACCGACTAAAATACCTCACGTAACGCCCAACAGGCTATGGTTGGGAGCTCCGGGTAAGCCCTCGGAAGGATGTCCCAGGACTCCCAACAGACCCACGGTCGCCACTGCGGCCTCGCCTAGGGGGTGGTTCTTGTACTATCCCGTGTCTTTGGGCGGTTTCGGGTGCTATCCCGCTGCTAAGGGGGGGCGTGCGTGAATCCCTCACGTCACGCTGCCGTCATGGGCTACTTCCCAAGGACTCTGATACCGTTTGACTGTGAAAATAATCTGTGCCAACATTCACTTTATCTCATAAGCTCCTGATACTGAGTGATTAATAGTTATGTTGGTAATAAAAAGGATTCTGATCTGCGTCATATAATGTTTAATATGTCAACCTTTACAACGGTGGCGCGAAATTGACAAATTTTATGTTGCGGACGTTATTTCGGCTTATCATGGTTGGAGCATGCAAATGGCTGGCCATTTATGTGTGTGCGATTTTGATCTATGGGAATTGTGATTAGATACATTATTTGTAACTGTGCGAGGTTCAGGAATATTACAGTTCCTTCCGAAGAGAAAAATAATATGGGTATGTACTAGGGTTGCCAGATGGCCGGGAAATCCGGGATTGTCCCGGAATTACGTGTCTTGTCCAGTGTCCAGAAATAACACTTTATAGTCCCGGATTTCGAATGCCTAACACGCTCGCGCACGCTTCGCTTTCGAGTCATTCAGTCGCTTGATAAAATAAACTTTAGTAGAAAATCAACATCAGATTACAATATTAAACATAAAAACCACTTTAAATACTTCTCTTTTGCTTATTAAATAAACACGAATATTAAAATCACAATTATTTTCGCTCAGTATATTAGTCAAACGATAAACCACTTTTTTAAGTACTTGATTTTGCCATATTTTGCAACTTTTCTCCGTCAGGGCTTTGAAGAATACCTACGACATTATTTGCGAGCAAGACGCATCAAAATTGATGCGAGTCTGTAGTTCAGACTTGATCAAGTCTATGGACATTCTGTATCGCTCTTTCATCCATAAATTATTCATCAGGCTGAAAATTCATTCACAAAAGGGTTGCTTGTTGGAATTAAAAGAACAAAACCAACTGTTTTCTTTAAATTGACAAAATCGCGAGAATTGTTATGGAAGGAAATTCTGATGTTGAAGGAATGTCTGAAAACTGTTTTTGGGGGCCTTCCAAAAGACTTGCCAAATGACAAAATTGGGCTCGCTTTTTTAGAACTAACAATTCTAACGATTAGTTTTGTTCTTTCAATTCCAAGAAGCAACACCTTTTGTGAACGAATTTTCAGTCTGATGAATAATTTATGGACGAAAGAGCGAAACTAAATGTACATGGACTTCATCAAGTCTAAACTGCAGACTCGCATCAATTTTGATGCGTCTTGCTCGCAAATAATGTCTTATTCTGCAAAGCCCTGACGGAGAAAGGTTGCAAAATATGGCAAAATCCAGTGACAAATACTTTAAAAAGTAGTCGGTTTATCGTTTGATTTGTTTACTGAGCCAAAATAATTGTGATTTTAATATTCGAATTTATTTATTAAGCAAAAGAGAAGTACATACTTATGTTTTGTTTTAAAAGTGGTTTTTCTGTTTAATATTGTAATCTGATGTTGATTTTCTACCAAAGTTTTTAAACGACTGAATGCGCGAGCATACGATCTCAATTTTTGTTTCAAGTTTTATTTTTATGTGTGATGATAAGTTGTTTTCATACAAAATGTAAAGTAACATAAGTTAATTTTTTCCAAAGTTTTATTTAGGTAATGAATAAGTAAGTAAAAGCGAGGTGGGGTGCCAATAATGTGTTTTAAGTTTTGTAAAATATTACAAGTGGTTTACAAAAATAATTTCCTTTTGTATATTTTCCTACCGACCTAATGCGTAACCGTCGAATTGTCCCGGAAATAAAATGCATGTATCTGGCAACCCTAGTATGTACACATAATAGGGAATATGCATGATTTTTTTTTATAACTTAAATGAATTTCTTACATCATTATAAAATAAAAATAATAAATAAATAAGCCTTAAAATGATCAAATTATTCTTCAAATTCAAATTTAAAACATTGATTAAATTTGAGCACCTGAAACGCCACCAACATTGGCGCCATTTTGATGACAAACGATGACACTGTCAATCCGTGCAGTGTTGCCGCTCGGCGAAAAATAAAGTCACCAATTTTTTACCAAAATGTCACTAGATTGTTAGGAAAAATGAAAGGAAAATGTCACTAGAAGTCACTAAATATTCAGCTATTTCAGCAGACTTTGATGTTGTATGGTGTGGTAATTAAAAGCAAATATAAAAAATTGGAAGACAAGTTCAAGTTAATAAAAGTTTATTAATTGTAAAAAAATATATCTATGACGTCATCGTCGTCCAATATTGGGAAAGTGAACAGTTCCATTCATTGCAACCAACTAATAACCAATCCATTGCAATCAACTAAATTCAAACTAATCACACTTGAAAGTGATAAGTAAAGACACAACCACTAGCAGTCAAAAAATCTCAATCTATAATATCACTACGTTTTAAAACTACATTTTGGCGGCAGATTTACTATTTTGTTTATCTATTCTACTTCCGTTTCACTCAAAGGATAATGAACGATCGAGTATTACAGACATTTACAAATATTGTAATATGAGATAGCAATTAGTACGATTTCACTGGACAGATTGAGATGTAATATCATGCAAAAATCAGACGAAATAATATGATGTGGAGCGTTATTTAAAGATTTTATGTTGCCGGTATACACAAACAAAAAAGCTACACAATTACAAACTTCCCAGAGTAGTAAGTTCATAGACATAAATTTAAAAAATATGATGACCATGGGCAAGTCACTAAAAGTCACCAGATTTTATTTTGTCACTAAACCCTAAAAAATTGTCACTGTAAACATAGAAAACTCACTAGATCTAGTGACAAAGTCACTAAAACGGCAACACTGAATCCGTGTATGCTTGTACTGTTTGTTTGGGTCAATGACCTTTATACATATTGACGCCTATATGTTGAATGTTGTGTGAGACAAATGACGTCCCATTTCGTGTCAACCAATGGTGAACTTCGAAATTCAAACTTGCACAAACGCTTGTGCAAGTTTGAATTTCGCTCTCAGGATTTTCACATTTAATGCAGTATTTTACAGGTTTTAAATAATAAATAAATAAAAAAAAACCTTTTATTTATAATTAAATGATAATAAAAAGTGGAAAAAAATGATTTTTGAGGCAATATAAATTTTATGCATATTCCCTATTGTGGTACACTAAGTCCATACCTTTTTCACCGATCTCTCAAGCGGAGCTCGGAATTTGTGAGTTGCAGATAGTAAGCGTTGAGCTCCTGTTGCCTGAATCAATCAATCAATCAGCCTACCTCAGTCCACTGCAGAATGTAGGCCACGCTGACCAGACAGGTAGGTACAGGGTGTTTGTTTCAGCTCCTCGTCCGAGATCCTCGTCCGTCAGTCAGCAGACGTTACCTTCAGATAAGACTGGCTTGGGCCCATTGCATATTACATACATATGGTCACGCCTTTTATCCCTTAAGGGGTAAGCCAGAGGCATATTATATGCCCTCATTCCACCTCTAGATTTTGTCCTACGTAATAGGTGGTGAGCTGTATTACCGTGTTGATATGGACAGGCGCAGGTTGTGACTGCCCACTTTTGAGATTTTTCAAGCCGCCTTCTAGGCCTTCAACTTGGCTTAACGACTGACATTTTACTGGCAACCAGGACCAACGGCTTAATGTGCCGCCCGAAGCACAGAAACGCTCGCAAATAAATGTCACAAAGTGGTCACGTGGTGGTCACCCATCAGCACCGGCCACAGTAAATGTTGCTTACTACAGTGTTCGTTTACAGAACACTGAGCCCGCGGTGCCACGCGCGCTTACCCATACTAATACCTGAATCTACCTACCGTACAGACTGACTTTAATCATCACTACCTCAACCGAAGGATCGCAGGTACCTATTTTACTGTATCACGCCTGTCTCCCATTGGGGTAGGCAAAGACTATGGCTTTTCACTTGCTACGATCCCGGCATACCACTTTCGCTTCTTCTACTTTCATAATTACTTTCATACACGCTCGCCGGTTGACGGTACTCTTGACCTGGTCTTTTTCCAACAGGTCTTTGATCTGGTCATCATGTCGACCCCTGCCAGTTTGCCCGTTCATTCTCGCCTTATAAATATGTTTAGTCAGTCTATTTTCATCCATCCTCTCCACATGTCCGAACCACCTAAGCATCCCTTTTTCCATCTTCGACACTACATCTTCAGTTATACCACATCGTTTTCTAATCACGCTATTCCTTTCTTTGTTCATCAACTTCACTCTAGCTATACTTCGCAGACTTCTCATTTCCAATGCATTATTTTTACTGTATCATCGTAAAGTAATGCCATTAGCCAAACGATTTGCTATTCATCGTTAAACAATTATCCTCTAAGCTTGCGTGCTTCCATCATTAAATTAAAAATAATAACGTTGTTTGAATCCCTATTATTGTCAGGCTAGCATGATAAGTGTTTTCCAACGTCTATATTTAGCTCCATAAGCTGAAGGCGTTATCGATTCAAAGATAATAAATGATGGTACAAATTGGATGCTCGATATAAGCATAGCCTGTTGCGACATAATGCAGGGTTATCGACTTGCCGATTACAATGTATTTTCGCTACGAATAAAAGTGAAAGCATTTTCGTGAGGATCGATCAAATATACTTTATTTGATCGGTATTCATGATTATGTCAACAAATGTAACCGTAAAAGAGGTGTGTGAACCAAGGATAATATACATATACAAAGATAGTATTACATAGTAATAGCAAAATTTTGAATACATATTGTTACTCACGAGAGCAAATTAATCGGAACTGTTTTTTTACGTCAAGAAATACTTCATGGATGCTATGCCGGATTCCTACCGACTAAAACCACACGTTACCCTATCACTGCCTACGGCAGGGGCCCCGGGTAAGCCCTCGAAAGAATGTCCCATGTTTCCGACAGACTTCGGCTACCCTCACGTAGGGTTTCGTGTCTACTATCCCGCGTTTTTTGGGGGTTGGTTAGGGTGTTATGAGACGGAACTGTTTATGAGAGTTGAAAGTATGAAGGACTGCTCTAGCCAATTTTACATAATCTGCTCTCACTATCTCTATCACATATTTGTCCAGACAAACTTTCACGTTTGTAATGTTAGTAGGGATGATTATTACTAGTCTTAATCCTATAGCACAAGCATACATTAACTTAATAAGGAATGTCGCTTTGTAATCTGTGTAATCGTAATTATTTAAAATAATTCGTAAATAATAATTTGTCAATATTGAAACATCCAAATCTGGTCTGTGGTTAAGTCTTGCTATCGTAACAAAAAGAATTTTATTTTGCAAATAGTACGTTTAAGTTAATTAAATATTCCCTTCTTTTGACTGCAAGAACTACACAGACAACCCTAGATTATACAGAAGTAATATTTATCGCCGTTTGCCAGTTGCCAGACGGAATGGCAACAATAAAAACCTACCGATATTATTGACATTGGTGTAATGAACTGCATGATTCATATCAATTAGGCTCAGCTCCCTAGTTGTGTATGATTTGATCATGTATGTTATACGTTAGTTCTTCGCAAAACTTTCTTCACAGAAACTTATGTTGTTAAGTACTTTTCTTCTCAAAGTCCGGGTCAATTTCGTTATCGCCTATCTTCCCGCGGATAATTGGTCTTTTTGACAATAGAACCGTAAATTAGGTTAACTTATAATTTTTTCTCTCTTTTAGTAAGTTGTTTTAACCAATGATATTGATATTTGTATCACTCTCAACAGCTCCAGGATTAAAAATAAACCCTGTACTGCTTACTAAGAGATAGGAAAATGCAATATCTATAGGTTCAGCTCGTGTAGGTTTTTAAAGCACTACGCGGACAACATTATGCCACGCCGAGAGGCGGCCGTTATTCCACAATGTGTGCCGAATTTTAATATCATGTTTATTTTATTGTAAATGTGTTTACTTACTTATATTAAAATGTATTTTTGTTAGGTTAGTGGTAGTGGTGGTTGTGAATGTGGATTAAAATAATTTTCTTTCTTTCTTTCACTCTGGAGTGAGTGGAAACGATGAGATCTCATACTTTCGCTAATATCAAAGATAAATTTAATGTAATATAGTGCTTGATTTGAGTGATGCTGGGATAGTTAAGCGGAATTTCTCGGTTTTGGCTTGAATTTGAAGAAATAAAGGGTATGGCCCGCCGCAAACGAATTTCAATTAATTCTCTGCTACTTCGATACGAAGATAGCTCTTCAGTCAAGAGGAATAATGCTCGATTGCTTTACTCGCTGTTTTCTGTAAAATATAGTCAAAGTTGCAATGAACTGAAATCTGATTACTCCGTTGGCTGAAACCTGTAATAGCTTTCAGAAAAAAAACGTGATAACGTTTGCAGCAGAACGTAGTACTACATCTATTTGACGCTTTGTAGGGCTCCGTACCCAAAGGGTAAAAACCTTAGAGTATATATTAGAAGGTATATCTACTAATTTATACTGTAAGGTAAAATCGGATCCTTATTACTGAGACTCGAGACGTCTGTCCTTCACGAGGCTGTATCTCAGGAACCGTATTTGCTAGAGAGCTGAAATTTTAACAGATGATGTATTTTCAACAAATACTAAAATTAGAAAAATAATAATCATTGGAGGCTCCAAAAAATATTTGCCGTTTTTTTGTTTTTGGAATACCTCATGAATGCT
Source organism: Miltochrista miniata (assembly GCA_933228765.1). Lineage (NCBI taxonomy): Eukaryota > Metazoa > Arthropoda > Insecta > Lepidoptera > Erebidae > Miltochrista > Miltochrista miniata. Next base: position 8,232,747 of record OW121749.1, read on the forward strand.
ATGCACGTCGATGGTAGGTATGCCGCACTCAAACCACGCGTTTCCTACCACTGCCTAAGGTCGGGCGCCCCGGGTAAGGCCTCGAAAGGATGCTCCAAGATTTCCGACAGACATTTCTACTTTTGATGCTAAAATGACTTTATACATTTTCAATGCAACAGTTTTTCAATTTCAGTTTCGATTAATAATGCAGTTTATATATTTCTATCTGTGCCTAAGTTATAATTGAATGAACTAATTTGTGCACTGTGAGAAGAACGATGTTTTCTTTACAAACCTAAGAAAATTTTTTATGTCATATTTGAACATTTACAACAAAGAAAAAATATCATTTTTCCACACAGTTCAATATAATAGGTACTTGTTTTAGGGATAAAAATAGCAAAATACACACAGGTGAGGCATCGAAGATGACGTAAAGGAGTTCAGTAGTTTCTGGCGGAATAGTTACTTTGTTAGAATTGTTAGTATACTTACCTAAAACAGGGTGTTACTAATATGTTGCTTCAATTGAGTTCAGTACTTAGACACATAAAGTCTTTATTCAGCTAATCCTTCCAAGGGTTGGCTCGGGATTTCTGGCCGTAGTTTATGAACAGAAAGGTCAAAGATACTCAGATGGAGACCGCGGGTCCTCCAGCGTAGAATTCTGTTCCTGATTCTGCATCTCATTGTTATATGTATACCTACTTACCAGACTTTTAATTTATCCCAGTACCAATTTCAAACAAATAAGAGCAACGAAATCCATTTTTTACGTGTGGAATATCCGTCACGGATGCTATACTGGACAGACCAGTGCAGAAGCCTCTGAAAATGATAATAAAATGTAAGAAATTAGTAGGTAGTAGAATAAAACCTTTTGCAAAAGTAAGAGAATCTAACACAAATAACAGTAAAAAAAAATTACGGGCGAACTGAGGTCGGGAAGTGGAAAAATGGGGGTTTTAAGTAGGGAAAAGGGGTTTTCCCGATTTCCGACAAAACTACAAGTTCTAAAGAAAAATGTTAAACGGCAAAGTGCAGGCAATAAAATAGGCAATAAAATATTCTACAACTTTCGGATTTACACTTTTTTGACATAACCTCAAAAAGTATGTCAATAACTCAAAAAACCAAGATTGTGAGCTTTTGATTATTTTTTAACAAAAATTTTTGTTTTTTTGTGAAACTTGGCTAAAACCCTTCTTTTTATGTTCCTAATGCACGGAAATTTTTTTGGTCCAAAATGTTTATTTTATGCTGAAAGGCGGCCTTATTCCGCGCGGGTAGGTGGTGCATCGGCAAAAGAAAATATTTTTTAGGATAATTAAGTTTTCGATGTGCCACTTGTTTGTCGGAATTAAATGCATTTTTCTTTCTTTTCTTTCTTTCTTTCTTTCTTCTCCTTATATTGATAATATCACAAAAGCATCCAAATTTTCAATCGAAAAATCACCCGTCAAAATATCAAATATTTTTAAAAATCGCTTCTTTCTGATGATGTAAAAAAATATACAGGTGAATTTTTCAAAAGTAATTGGATGGCCAAATCCGAAACTATACGGAATAGCGAAAAATGCTCAAAGGAGTCACGAGCCCGATTTTGATGAAACTTAAAACCTCATCATTAGATTTTTTGAAAAATCATTAATCCTGGCTGGGAATCGATCCCATTGATTTTGAAAAAAAAAATCGCACCCTATATTATTACACCATAAGATAGTGTTGCTATTAAGGATCTTATTCTGGAAAGTAATAACATACGGCAAACTAAAGGAAAGTGCTCATTTTTAACAAAATACAATTTATTTTTCTTACGTTAACTGATTTTTTTTTTTTTGTTTAACGTGAGGGAAAATCCTCATAGAATGTTATGCCGGACTCTTACCGACTAAAAAACTTCACACCACGCCTAACAGCCTATGGTTGAGAGCCCCGGGTAAGCCCTCAGGAAGGATGTCCCGTGACTCCCAACAGACCTACGGCCGCCAATGCGGCCTCGCCCAGGGGGTGGTTTAGGTTAGTGACCGACCGAAGTTTCGGTTTCGGTTTCGGTTTCGGCCAAAAAATCGAGTTTCGGCCACAGTTTCGGTTTCGGCCAAAATGGGCCGAAAAATTTCGGCCGGGCCGAAACTCACGTGTTCATGAATTTTGAGGGCCTGGCTCTGCTTGTGACGTGTTTGAGATCAGCCCAACCAGTTAATATGTTACTAACCGAAGATTTACAAAGGATTACCAATCAATAGTTATAATAATACTATTTTTACGGAATCCTAAAAAGGTGATCCTGTTGTCGGTTTCGTTGACTTCGTTAGACGTCTGTCTGTCTGTCAGCAGGCTGTAACTCGTGCACCGTGATAGTTAGACCATTAAAATTTTTACAGATGATGTATTTCTGTTGCCGCTAAGTACCTACAGCAACAAATTTAAAGGGGGCCTCCCATACAACATAAGTTTTTTTTGCCACTTTTCTTATACGGAACTCTACGTACGCTAGTCCGACTCACTGTTGTTCAGTTTTAGTAATTCTTTTTTTTTTTTTTTTTTTTTTTTTCTTGTTTTATCTTGCAATCGGCTTTCATGCCATAAGCAGATATGTTCTGTGTTTCAGTCGAGCAAGGTTATGACCTTCCATTGAAGATACTCCTTTCTAGAATTAATGATGCTCATTGTAAGGCATCCCATATGTGTTTTCTTTTGAGCCGATTGATGCTCAGTGGTTCCCTCAATGCTGCTGCCAGGTCATTGGTGTGGTGAGTTATACGGTCTCTGTATGATCTTTTTCGGTGTTCTATTTCTTCCTTTACTGTGTTTATATTCAGGTAATTATGAGTGTCGGCTGCTCTAGTGAACCACGGCGCGCAAGTTATAGTTTTTAGAGCTCTGTTCTGAAATCGCTGTAGTATTTCCAGGTTTGAGTTTTTCGCCGACCCCCACAGCTCTATGCCATAAGTCCACACGGGTTTAATGACAGCTTTGTAAATGAGGACCTTATTGTTAAGAGACAGTCTCGAGCTTCTGCCCAGGATCCAGTTTAACTCCCTCAACCGGTAATTGAGCTCATCACGTTTCTTTCCAATATGTCTTCGCCATGTTTGCTTTCGATCCAAGTGTATACCAAGATACTTGGCATGTTGACTATGTGGCAGTATGTCCAAACCCAGCCTTACCGGTGTACAGTCGCTCTTGCATAGAGTAAAAGTGACATGAACTGATTTGCTGGCGCTTGCTTTGATCCTCCATTTCTCCATCCATTCATAGATCTTATCCAAATGGGTTTGCAACATTGATGATGCTTTATGAGGGCACTTGTTGTTACAAAGAACTGCGGTGTCGTCGGCAAAAGTAGCCGAGAGAACGTTCCCGGTTTCAGGCAGATCGGCTGTATATATCAAATATAGGGTAGGCCCCAGAACTGAGCCCTGAGGCACACCGGCATTGATTTCAAAGGTTTCGGAATATTCATCATTCAGCTTTACCCTGAATATTCGATCCTCCAAATATGATTTAAGCAATAGGTACATGCTATGAGGGAGGCATGATTTCAATTTCGCCAGCAATCCAGTATGCCACACCCTGTCAAACGCCTGCTGAACGTCAAGAAACACTGCCGAACAGTATTCTTTCTTTTCTAGAGCCTCTCTGACCCTTTTTTTTTTTTTTTTTTTATACCACTAGAGTGGCAGACAAGCATACGGCCCCACCAGATGTACCAGTGGTCACCGCAGCCTATGGACGTTTGCAACACCAGAGGCGCCACAATCGCGCTGCCGACTCTTTAAAACTCTTTAAAACTCTTTGCCTGTTGCATACTCTATGTACCTGCTCAATGGTGGCATGTTTTCTTCTAAATCCGAATTGGTGCTGCGGTATAACTCCATTGGTCTGCAGAACATCGTTAAGCCTTTTGGAGATTAACTTTTCAAACACCTTTGAAAGAATTGGGAGAAGACTGATAGGTCTATATGAGCTCACCAGGTGATGTGGTTTTCCCGGTTCGGGTATCATAATTATGTCTGATACTTTCCATATGTTTGGATAATATGATGTTCTGAGTATGCTGTTGAATAACTGTGTGAGGAATATAAATGCTCTTTTTGGCAGCTGCTTCAGCAATTCAGCGGTTACTAAACAGAAACCCGGAGCCTTCCCAAGTTCCAAGCTTCTGATAGTGTTTGTGATTTCCCGGGGTGAACAACACTTTATAGGGAGGCTTAATTGTAGGTCTGTTGCCAGGTACTCGTTCAGCTCTACTTCCACTTCATCACTGCCGATATTAGGGGTGAATACGTTCTTTAGGTGCTCTCCAAAGGCTTTCACTTTTTCACTGTCAGTTCTTGCCCAAGAACCGTTACCCAGCCTCAGCGGATAGTTTGCAATTCTTGGTGCATCTTTATAGGATTTCACAAATTTCCATAGCGAGTACTCGTTGCGGGCTGTCGGCGTTAGGGTTTCCAGTTTGTGTTGGAGTGTGTCGACCTCGACCTGTCTCAAGAATAGCTTTAGCTCAGCAGCGGCTTTATTGAATGCGCGCTTGTCTGAAGGGTGGCGGGTGTTGTGCCATACTCTCCTAAGTCTACGTTTCTCTAAGATCCTATCCCTTATATCTCTTGGTAAGTTCGTCGATCCTTTAGTGATTCGGATCTCAGGTGTTGCCTTCCAAGCCGCATCCTGCATGAGCTTTGTGAAATATGATGCAGCGTTTTCAATATCATCTTCGGTTTTCAGTGATATTTGAAGTGAGATTTTTGTTTCGATGTGCTCTCTGAAAGCATTCCAGTCTGTGTATTTGTTGTACAGTGATTGTTTCATTGGCCGTTCAATTAGTGTGGTGCTAACAGTGGCTATTATTGGGGTGTGCTCCGAACTGCTGTCATCACAGCTTTCTATTTTCAGGTACATATCAGACAGGCCTCTATATATGAAAAAGTCGAGCAAATCTGGTAGTCTGCAGGGGTCCGTTGGATAGTTTGTAGGTTTACCGGTGGTCAGTGCATTGAGTCTGTTGGTATCTACACTTCGCTTCAACTCTCTACCTCTTGTTACCGTGAGCCGGGAACCCCAAAACGTATGTTTGGAATTCCAGTCTCCACCAGCCAGGAATCGATTGCCAAGTGTTTTGAAATAGTGCGTATAGTGCTCCTCCTTAAGCTTGTGCTTTGGCGGACAGTATATTGCTGATATTGTAATGGGTCCGTCCCTATTATGTACCAGTATTGAGGTAGCTTGGATGTGTGGAGTTCTATATTCTGGCAATAAGTCATGCTTGATGTTTTTTCTTATTAGGATAGCTGCGCCTGCATGTGCAGTTCCATCTGGGTGTGTTGTGGAGTGGGTAATGTAGTCCTTTATGGAGAAGTTGTTTGGCTCTTTAAGATGTGTTTCGGAGACCAGAAGAATGTCAAGTTTGTGAAGTTGCAGCAAAGAAGTGACATCCTGTTTGTATTTGATAATACCATTTACGTTCCACGTCGCAATTTTTAATAAGAGCATTTTTATTTAACAAGCTTGCTAATAACTGATGTGAGTAGCCCCATTAGGGTTCCGATTTGATTGATTAGATGGTCTAGCTTTTCAGCTTGTTTTGTGAGTAACATTTCTAATTTTGTTTCATTTGAGAGTAGTTCATTCGTTTTAACAGCGTCGGTGTAAGTTTTATTACCAGGGTTATAATTTCTATCTGATATTTTTTTCTGGTGGGTCTGAGGTTTAGAGATTTTGAATTTCGTATTTCCATTATTTACATGTATACTTCTCTCACTGTCTTGGCTTTCTAGCTGTTGGTTCATATAAGGTTTTCTATGAAGCTTTCTCTGTCCTTTACGATTTTGAATTTTCAGGAAAACTTTGCATCCTTTGTAATTCGCCGGGTGTTCTCCCTGGCATAAGGCACACTTGGCAGGTGTATTCCTGTCCTTTTTTGTGCAATCTAAAGTGTTGTGATCTCCAGCGCATTTTACACACCTGAAGGGTCTTAGGCAGTTGTTTCTCGTATGCCCATACTGCTGGCATCTTTTACATTGCGGTGTATTGTTTCTCCTTATAGGGTCTTCAATTGTGACACAGGTGTGATAAATGTATTTTATATTTTTGACCAAGCTGTTGTTGGCGTGTGGTTCCAAATTGACGAAGAATGTGGAAAGAGGAATTTTTTCAGGTCCATAAGTTGCATTGATGATTTTGCCCCTAACTTCATTGCCACTAGCCTTTATTGCTTCTATTATGGATTCCATTGGTGTTGTTGGGTGGAGGTTTTTTATAACTACTCTATATGGCCTGTCTTCCTTTCTTGTGAAGGTGTGACCTATGAGGTTATTTTCTCGTACAATCTTCATGAGTTGCTTATAACAGTCCACTGATCGGCAATTAATACGTAGTTGATTTTTGGTTACTATTTTGATGATAAAGTCAGTGTCATTTAGCTCTGTTTTTATGAGCTCCGTTAGTTTCGAGACATCATTAACACCATAGAGGATTATTGGTGGAGGTTTGTTTTGAATTTGTTTGACAGGCTGAGGGCTGAGTTCACTGTCTTCCACATCTATATTTAGAGATGCATATTGGTTAAACAAGGGTGGTGGACTGTCCGAGATCTTCTTTCGCTTTCTATTGCCTGATGAGGGTATTCTTTGCCAGTCGGGGGGACCGGCATTTTCACGCTGTTCCTGTTCTGGCAGTGTGTTTTGTGGTGACACATATTGTGGTGGTACAGTTTCATCCAATTTATTTATTCGAGACCCGATGGGTGCCTTTTTGGATTTTGTGAAAAACAAGCTTGGATGAAAGGCTTGTTGCACAAGTTTCCTGTTTCCAGTAACATTAACTCCTCCGGAAGCCTGGTTACCTGCTCCCGAAGTGTCTTCGGTAACATATTTCACACTCTCCAGCCCGGATACTGGAGAGCGCCGGGCGTTAGCCGGTTCGCATGACATAACACATTCTGAATCTGACATTTCCATTACGATTATGGGAGATCACAAACAACACTTCCCCAAGGCGTTGTTGCCACTATTTAGGAGGCTATTTAGGTAGTTCCTCAAGGCCTGTGGTAGACCTGGTCAGGTTACTGGACTGCCGCCTGTTGTTCGGCATTGTTGCGTCGTTTAGCACCACCCGGGGGGCACGTGTAGGGTGGGCCTAGGAAAGGTGGTAACTCCTACGGACGCGACGCAACTTCACCCCCCATCATTCTTTTTTATTATTAACCAAACAATATTACTACATAGGTATACGTATCTAAATATATTCGCCAAACTGCACGGAAGTTTGTTGTGTTGTGTGCGATTATGTAATCACTCATATCACATTTTACTCATTATATACCTAAAGTTACATCTATTGGTACCATAATATCCATCACCCTAACACAACTTATTGCTTTATTCATAGACTTCCAGAATGTAGCCAAAACCAGTCAAGAGTTAGTAGCAGGGCACCGTGTGGTTTTAGTCGGTAGGAGTTCTCAATAGCATCATTAGTATCTAATTATTCCACACGTAAAAGAAAGAAAATCATCTTTAGGTGGAGATATTTCTAAAATGAACATTTGAGAAGATTTATACTGTTGATTGATGGCACATGATGGTACTTGCTGCACTTATTGAAAAAATAACCGACCAAGTGCGAGTTGAACTCTCGCGCGGAGAGGTTTAAGCGGGACCCTATAAACGAGACATGAAGCTTAGCCGTCCGTATGTCTATTAGTCACGAGGTTGTATAGCTGGAACCGTGCCAGTACAGTAGTCCTACCGACTAAAAACTACGCGTATCCTACCTAACAGCCTATGGTTGGGAGCCCCGAGTATGTCCTTGGAATGATGCATACTGCGGCCGCGTCTTTGGTGGGTTGTTCAGTTGATATCCCGCTTCTTGAGAGGGGCGTGCATGAATCTCTCACGCCATGCTTTCGTCTAAGACTTGTTTCTGTAAGGACGGTGAGCTGCCCCATCACCGCCCTCAGGCCCCCGCTCATGAAGGCTGATAGTATGGGGCGTCGCCGCAGACTGCGCAGGTGGCCTTTAGGGCTGCGTCTCAGTGCGTTGCTCCTCGCGCTGTAATTAGGGTGTCGTCGTAACAAGTTACGCACTTAACACGTTACGCCGATACCTCTGAGCAACGGACCACGCAGCACCCAATCGTAACCGATGTTCCACAGAAGCGGTCCTAGGACCGATCCCTATGGAACACCGAACGACACATCTCGCCGATCCTGCCCTAGCCAGCTCGGGTAAGTTATGGCCCTCGCGGAAAGATAGACCCCGACAATTCGACAGAGGCATGGAGGCATTCCAAGGCAAGGTGTAGAAAGCGTTGGCGAAGAGACACTGCCACCACCACCTCACCCTGTTCTGTTGCCGCTATAACAAAAATACCTACTAAAATCAGAAAAAAAGCATTTTTCTGATTTTAGTAGGTACAAACACATAACGAATTTTTTGTTACGGAACCCACTGTGCGGGAATCCGACTCGCACTTGGCTGGTTTTTTTTTTCAATATGAACACGTGAGTTTCGGTTTCGGTTTCGGTTTCGGCCGAAACTGACCCTGGGGCCGAAAGTTCGGTTTCGGTTTCGGTTTCGGCTGGAAAACCAGTTTCGGTCGGACACTAGTCAGGTGCAATCCCGCGTCTATGGGGGGTTTCGGGTGTGACCCCGCTTCTAAGGGGGGGCGTGCGTGAGTTGCTCACGTCACGCTGCCGTCATGTTACGTTAACTGATTAATTGTTCAAAATGTAGACCATAGTTACATACATAGCTGGATTAGAGACCTCAAGGATCGTACTGCATTCAATATTATTGATTCCGTTTAGAATATTCTCCAAAGAATCATTCTGAGCATGATTTAAAACACGGAATAGTTATGATCTATTCTGGAATTTCGAACGAAATAAATTATGATACAAAATTTACGTACATGAAATATGAATTCTATTAAAATTCCAAACTTTCCTTAAATTTGCCGTATAGCATTACTTCGCAGAATTTGATCCTTATCAGCGACACTATCGTATGGTGTAATAAAAAAGGGTGTGTTTATTTTTTTCAAAATCAATAGGTTCGATTCCCGGCTAGGATTATTGGTTTTTCAAAAATATAATGATGCAGTTTTAAGTTTTATCAAAATCGGGCTCGCGACTTCTTTGAGCATTTTTAGATATTCCTTATAGTTTCGGACTTGCCCATCCAAGCCCTTTTCAAAAATTCACCTGTATGCATCACAATATTCACAATGGTAAATCTTCACTTCCCGACCTCAGATCGCCCGTAAATTATATTTCCTGTTATTTTTGTCACATTCTCTTCCTTTTGCAATAGGTTTCATTCTACTACTAATTTTTAGGGTTTCGTAGCCAAATGGCAAAAACGGAACCCTTATAGATTCGTCATATATCTGTCTGTCTGTCTGTTTGTCCGTCCGTGTGTCACAGCCACTTTTCTCCGAAACTATAAGGCATATTATGCCTTTGAAACTCGTTAACTAATTAACCTGTAAACCGCATTAAGATTCTTATATAAAACTAAAAAAAAAACAGTAAATTTTGGGGGTCCCCATACTCAGAACTAAAACTCAAAAGTTTTTTTTCATCAAACCCATAGGTACGTGTCGCCCATCTATAGACAGGTCTTTAAAAATGCTATTGCGGTTTCTAAAACAATTTTTTTCTAAAGTGATAAGTTTGCGCAAAAGACACTTCCAAAGTGGAAAAATGTGTCTAACTTCTAAACCAAGAGAATGATAAATCTAAAAAAATATATGATGTACATTGCTATAAAAACTACCAACGAAAATTGGTTTGAACGAGATAGAGCTGATAGTTTTTTTAATACGTCATAAACCGAATTTTCGGTTAGAAAAATCACTACCACTGCGAACGTGTTAAAACATCAATCAAAGTTACAACGAACTACACACATCAACACCGTCTAGGGATATTTCACATTTTCTCAATTTTCAGCAAATCTGTTAGGAATAATATGCAACAATGTTATATTCTTAGGAAGCCCATTTTTCATACTACATTTTAAAATAAAATAAAATATATTTTCGACTTATATAACATTTTATTAAAATGAAAACAAAAAGTAAAAAAAATGGTGCAACTAAAGATCTACGAAAAAATAAAAAAATAAGTAATTTCTTTTCAATTTTTTTTGCACTGATAGGAAAAATCAGTAGTCAGTAAAACCACCCATGACGTTAACCACGGTCCTGCAACGGTTTTTCATGCTTTGAATTAAGTTATCAAAGTCTCGCTGCGGGATATTGTCCCAAGTTCTGCTAAGATGCAAAAAAAGTTGCTCTTCAGTCGCAATGTCTGCAGGAAAATTCTTATAAGCCCTTCTTTGGAGCATGTCCCACGCATGCTCGATGGGGTTTAAATCAGGCGATTGCGCCGGCCAGGGTAAAACCGACACGTCATGGTCCTGCAGCCAGCTGGTCACCGCTCGCGCTGTGTGCGGACGGGCGTTGTCATGCATGAGAGTAAATTCTTGACCCATTTGAAGTCGATGAGGGTAGACAATGGGAACAAGCACCTGGTCGCGGTATTTTTCAGCTGTCATGGTGTTACTAATCCAAACGAGGTCCGTTCTTCCACCAAAACGAATTCCCGCCCAAACCATAATTGTCCCGCCCTTGTATGGATGGACTACCTGGGGGTATTTTAGACGACTCTCACGACCAGGAACTCGCCAAATGCGTACTCTTCGTGAATCGGGATGAAAACCGAATTGAAACTCATCGGTAAACAGTACTACAGACCACTGGTTATCTTCCCAAAGCAAATGTTCACGAGCCCACTCTAATCTTCGTCCACAATTTCCTCTGCGTAGTGCTGGAGTACGAAGTGGCCTGCGAGCATGAAGGTTAGCTTCATGCAGTCTCCTCCTCACAGTTTGGTCACTGACAAGCAATTGGTGTCCTGACTGGAGCCGTTGAACCAACTGCACGGCTGTAACGTTTGGCTGCATTCTCGCGGCAACTTGTAAAAATCGGTCTTGTCGTTGGGTGGTTATGCGTCTCCCGCCACGGTGTCTTTCAGCCACTTTCCCGGTTGCACGATAACGTGTCCACAATCTTGAAATAACGTTTTGCCTGGTTCCAATCTCCTCAGCAATACTCCGCTGAGTAGCCCCAGCTTGGAGCATGCCTACTGCCGTTAGCATTTCTTCTCTAGTTAAATGGCGTCGCTGCATGACTTACACAATGAAATAAATTCGTAATTAATCAATAACTAGCTTTAAAACTTCAACTGGACAAAACAAATACCAATTAACTATCGTCGGTAAAATTAAAATTTCGAACTTCACTATACTAATGCCGCGCAAATCATTTGTTTTAATTTCTTTTTTTTAAATTTCAAATTTGGAATCATTTAAATATACCTACAAAATAAGATTCAATCAAAAGTTTTTAAAATCGGCCAGTATTTTTTGAGATGCAGAACTTTTTAATAAATATCCCTAGACGGTGTTCTTATACACACATCGTGTATAAGATAAATAAATAAATAATAAATATTCACGGACATTTCACAAAACGCTATCTGATCCCAAAGTAAGCTAGGAATAACCTGCTTGTGTTATGGGTATCAGACCACGGATATTAATACTTATACACTTTTTAAATACATACATATTATACACTAGCTGAGCCCGCAACTTCGTTTACGTCACATAAGGTGTATGAAAGGAGAGGTATTTCTTCATCAGAGTCATCAAGCAGCGTCTGAAACTGCCCTGTTTGCTTAATCATAAAAGAGCTTAATGATTAAGTCTATTTTAAAACAATTCAGTCCACGCCTTCGGCGCGTACTGAATTGTTTTAAAATAGTCTTAATCATTAAGCTCTTTTATGATTAAGCCAACACGCCAGTTTAGGTTCACTCACATTCAAAGAAACCCCTACAATTAAAATTTTCAAAATATCTGATTCTTAAAAGAGTCATAACTCTTTTATTTCTGAACCGATTTACATAAAACAAACGCTAAATGTTAACTGGAGCAAACCTCCACACAATAAAAAAAACCGCATTGCAATCGGTTGAGCGGTTACTGAGATTAGCGTGCACAACCGTACAGACAAACAGACATACAGACATACAGACAAACAGACAAAAATTCTAAAAATCATTGTTTTGGGTTCTATTGCCTTCATAAAGCTATATAATATTTTTTCTTATTTATCTTCCATGTACAGACAGCGACCTGTTACGATTTTATTATATGTATTGATATTGATAGAAACACCCAGACTCTTGAGACAAACATTTATAGGTCACACGAATATTTGTCTCCGGTGGGAATCGAACCCACGACCCCCAGCGCCGCAGGCGGTATCACTACCGACTGCGCCACAGAGGCAGTCAATTTTAAAAGCTATCTGCACTGGTCTAGGACTCTTATCGACTTTAAAAACCATCACGTTTCCTACCTAGGTACTTACCTACGGTTGGGAGCTCCGGGTGAGCCCTCGAAAGTATATACCCTGCAGGATAACAAATTCCATACTTGCTAACGATCGCGTTTATATTTTCTCAGCATATTACGTTATCTAGAGTTATTTTCATCTTCATAATACATATTATTATAGGCAGTAAATTGAAATCGGATAGCGTTATGTAACACGATACAATCCCACTAGTCTCTTTACATACTGTCCGTTCGCTCAAAGTTTGCCGGTCCTCTTCCCTACTACGCTTACACCAGCCTCTACGCCAGCGGCAAACTTAGAGCGAACGGGCTATACTCACAAATATTGTACACATTCAATAGGTATGAATTTTCCGCCAGTTAGATTATCCACGTATCGAAGGTTTGGGTAGGCGCCCTATCCGTATTTGAATGTAAATATCCCGAGGAAAGGTTTAACGGAACCCTGCCTGTGTATAAAAGACTTTTTCTCATGTATTTACATGTGATATTTACGTGGAAAATATTTGAATGTTAATAGAGTCTTTTTTTTTAAGATTTTAGAAACGATACTCCTTTTTGGCTCGGTGTAAATTGGAATGAAAGCCGGAAAGTGCGTATTTGAGTGTTGAGATTTGAATGTTCTTTTGGTTCGTGTGAAACATATGAAAATCAAACAAAAAAGTAAACGAACGTTTCATTTTCGCAAAAAAAAGAGTAGAAAATAACGCACAACACAGTGAGGTCCATTCAGTTTATTTTTAACATTGAAAATTTCCTTGTCGTTTGCTCCAGCAGGCTATGAGGACGTATGAGCGCTCAAATGACGCGAATTTTTGAAGGGAATTAAGAATATGTAAAAAATGTTTAGGAAAAGTCAAAAACATTTATGGAAAACAAAAAAAAACTGACTTTTTTCGACCGAAAAATGTTGTGTTTTCACAGAAAATTTCTGATAGGTATCTCAAGAAAGGGGCCAAATTTCAAAAATATGAAAAAAAACAAAGCACAATTTTACCAAGTAACATTTTAGGTCATTACTTCGATATTTGGTGACGGATGAGGCTGTAGAGGTGCTCTGAGGCGCCGGAGGCATGGGTTGAATTGTTTTAGAATTTGTGAGAAATTGTACCGTGATGGGAAATAAAAATATATTACAATCAGGTTTTTTTTTTCAAAATTATCTATAATAACTAGGTAGATTCATTTTCAATGCCCTGTCAAGTCGTGTAGAGCACGAGATCTGTGAATTTGTTTTCTGTTAAACGTTCAACATTTCATTATCACACTTCATGAGCTCACTGAAATAAGACACATTACATTACGAAATTCCCAAAAAACCCTCTATAAGGTTAGATGTAAATATCTTCGCACACCTTCACTCAGTTAATAAATAACCCCGGCACATAAGTTCTCGCTCCCCACACTCAACAATATGGAAAACAAGCTCGGAACTCATTACAGATATTTGTACGGAGCCGTTAAAGTGATCAATCTGTTGTTTACCTCTCTACTTGATCATCTCGTACCTTTTTAGGATTCCGTACACAAAGAGTAAAAGCGGAACCCTATTACTAAGACTTAGCTGTACGTCTGTCTATCTGTTTGTCATGAGGCTGTTTCTTATGAACGGTGGTAGCTAGAGAGCTAAAATTTATAATATTTAAGGGGAGCTCCCATTCAACAAACGTAATTTCTTTTCCGTTTTTTGGTACGAAACCCACTGTGTGCTAGTCGTGGTCGTGGTGATCGAAAAGGAGAGAGTGGGATTAGCGGAGAGAGTGGCTTTTCTGCCTGCAAGCTAATATCACTGCGACCATCTCTGATTTAATGTTATCAAGGGTGGGATTAGTTTGAAGAGCTCTTCTGGTTTGGTTGAATGCAGCCAAAGACGTTATGGCACGTCATGGTGCAGCATGTGCTGCCTGCGCCAGTTGACGACTTCTCATCCTCACAATATGCACTTATTCAGCAGGTGTAACAAGTAAGCAGCTGTTTGTCGTTCTGTGCAATTCGAAAGGGTAGGCATAGGGTTGGATAGGGTAACATGAGCACGGGGTGGCCTCCCCTACTTCTATCTCATATTCCCCTGGGTCAGCAGACTGTACGACTGATTAATGTTTATCTGATCACGGTAATAGTAACTGATATTTGCCACCTTTATTAACAACTTTTCGTAAACTTTCCAACGAATAACACCATGCAGACTCTACATACATACCTACATCTAGATCCTCAGTTTTTTAGAATTGCTATTCAGAATTGAATCAATAAAATCATGTTAACTTTCACATGTCATGTATCGTCAACATATACCGGAAAGTCACACACATAATCATCGGAAACTTATTATTTTGTTATCGAGACCTACTGTAAAGGGTCTGAAGCAGGTCGTCCCATTCGCAACTCGTCATACATTCTCAACACGCTCCATTCGCAGCTGGTCCCATTCTCAACTCGTCCCGTTCGCAACTTGTCCCGTTCGTAGCGTGGACGAATATATAGCACTACCTTACCCTTCGGGAAAACAGTTTTCACAGACAAAAAATAGGTATTCACTTATATTTCTAACGATAGTTTTAGCTGCCTCACCCAATCGTGTCGCTGTCTACTGAAACACGGTAGCATGTCGGGGTGTGGCGTGAGAGTAAAATATGGTCTGACTTAAATTATAGGGATGTAACCACTAGCTTCTCGTAGACATATTTAGGAGACCCTTGAGAATTTTACTATATCATCAAATATTGCTATCCAAGCATTTTGGTGACCTAAGTAAAATAAAAAGTAAAGGTTCTATGTTTAACTGAATGCGATACAATCCCGGATCTGCTCGTGTGAAACTTAAAACCTTTAATCAAACCTCTTTTGTCCTTCGACCAAGTAATAGTATCCCATAAGACTGGCCCATGACATTACGAACTCAAAAAGTGAGACTAGTTCACACACAAAGATATTGTAGCAACGACACGACATGCACACATACATTCTTTTTTCGAATTTAGGGTAGCGTTTTTAGATTTCGGGAACGCACAGGAAGGCATCTTGCGTAAAATAATTATCTTATCTTGACACGTGTTTCACCTTCGAAACAATAACACCGACTACGACTAAGTGAGCGCATGCGCTCACTTTAACGTCTTCAAAACTAATGTATGGATGGGCCGGTACATACTATTACTTGGTCGAAGCTTTTGTCTATCTGTTCGTGATAAAGACAAAACTTTTAGAATAGTTATTCATGCAGTTTTCACCTCGCGGGTGAAATCGCTTGTCGTAAGCTAATTAGTAAATACCTGCATGATATTTTTACAGGAAAGAACGCAGTATTAATATCATAAAGAGGAGACATAGAATAGAATAGAATAGAAAAAACTTTATTGAACACCAATGTTAAAATTTCTTATACAGATATTACATTTCACACATGTACAGAGGGCGGCCTTATCGCTAAAAAGCAATCTTTTACAGGCAACCTTTGGATGGAAAAATACCGTCAAGAATCACGTGGTAAAAGGGGGGTATACCGTCACAATACCAGAAATTATAATGCCTTAACTCAAAATATCGTAGCCCAAAATACCCGAAATCGAAATATCAATATTCAAAAGGCAAATATTTATAATATAAATAATTTAAAATGCCTTACGGTCGAATAACCGAAACCCAAAAAATAAATTTATCAAATACCTTATCCTAAAATGTTCAAACACAAAATACCTTTTTTTTAACAGGATTTATATCCTACATGGATGCTATATATCTGTGAATGGTTAACACCCCGACTCAGAGTATCCCGATTCGGATAGGTTAGGTTAGAAGAGTAGATATATAGAAGAGCCTTCGTGGTTTTTTTTTTGATTTTTCGTTGGCCTACTGTAGTACTTTTGTAACTCTGAATCAAAGTGTTTTAACATGAGGTAAATCCTACATGGATACTATGCCTGACTCCTACCGACTAAAAACCAGACGTATCCTACATAACAGCCCACAGTTGGGAGCCCCGGGTAGGGTAAGCCCTCAGAAGGATACCCAAGGACCAACAGACCTACGGCTACAACGGCAGCTTCACTTACGTGGGGGGGGGGGGGGGGGTGTAAATAAGTTAAAGCCAAATAACAAAACGTGTGAGTGACAGTGACACATTGTATTCTATTTTAGGTATTTTAAATTAAGGATATTTGAAAATTTGTATTTTGAATTCTGATATTATAATTATTTGTATTTTAAATTTAGACATTTTACGGTAAGGTGTACTGAAATAAGGTATTTTGAATGTTAAGGTATTTCGAATTCGGGTATTTTGGTCTAATGTATTTTAAGTAAAGGCATTTTGATTTCTGGTATTTTAATATATAACCAAAAGGGGTTGTCATTGGTGTCAAATAAAAAAACGTACTAAGTACCTAGGATGTTTCTTATAGGCCCATAGGAGTCCGCTGAATAGCTACCACATAAGTAAATAACCGTACCTCCAAGCTTCTGAGAAATGTACAAACTTGTTCATGTGCTACTTTTTACGTGAGGTAAATCCTACATGGATGCTATGCCGGACTCCTGCCTACTAAAAACCACACGTCGTACCCTACCTACTGCCTACGGTTGGGAGCCCCGGGTTAGCCCTCGGAAGGATGTCCCCAAAATTTCCATCAGACCTTGACTACCACTATGGCCTCATCTAGGGGTTTTTTGTTTTGTTTAACGTGAGGGAAAATCCTTATGGATGTTATGCCGGACTCCTACCGACTAAAAACCCTCACGTAACGTCCAACAGCCTATGGTTGGGAGCCCCGGGTAAGCCCTCGGAAGGATGTCCCAGGACTCCCAACAGACCAACGGCCGCCACCGCAGCCTCGCCCACTCATCTAGGGGGTTCGGTTGCCACTCGCGTCTTTAGGGGTTCTTCGGATGTAATTCCGCTTCATGGGGCGTGTGACGTGCGTAAAACTTTCACGTCACGCTGTCGTCTTGGGCCTGCTTCTGTAAGGACGGTGAGGTGCCTCCCACCGTCTTCAGGCCCCCGGTCATGGAGGCCGTCGTAGCACCTCCCTAGCGCAGGATGATCAGTTTCTTCATTTAGACGCTTACTTATAGCAAATCTAGTTTTTGGGTTAATTTGTAAAAGTACAGTTCGTTGCCGTTATATTAAAGAAACTATGTAAAAGTAATATTAATTTAATTAAACTTTGCGCGTTAAACTGACATTATAATAATCTGCTTTTCTTATGAAATTTGCTGCATACGACTTGAGCTGAAAAAGAACTTTAGGTACACTTAGAACCTATTCTACTATAAAACGTGAAAATAAGAAAATTTTATGTTTCTTCTTTAAAAGGATTTTATTTTATCGATAACTTCAAAGAATTTAATCCTTACAGTCTCTTTTTAAATTTATTTTACGGCCTTTAGCCTTAGCCTTTCGACCAATACTCCCAAAAATAAGTAAGTAATTAGTTTTTTTTTTAATATATTTAGCTCGCATAATTAACGTCGCCACCAGCCTGATGGAAAGCCGTGGCGCATCTAGCGATTGGGGGCCACCTCTGACAGTGGTCCTCAAGTTGGCGGCCCTGTGATGTGCCTCTTCACGCTCCTATTGAAGAACCCGGGATTGTAAGATGAGGGAAACACGTGTGCGGGCAGGTCGTTCCATGTTTTTATAGTTCAACAGAGGAACGATCTTAGTGATGTGATGTATAACAATTGCAGACAAATTAGGCTCTCAAATATTCTCTAGTTCTTAATAGTGATGGGATTCACAACACAGTTCGGTCCAAAGTCGTCTATTGTACGAAATGCAGATTGACTTCAACATGATATCACTACGTATTATAGTTCTTATTTCCGCTACATAACCGCAAGTTTTATAACTGAATCATAATTGGCTTACAATTGACAAGCACTTTAGTGTAGTCACGTACGTGCTCGCTCTTTCAAAATATTCCCTGTGGGTTTGCTCGCAGTATAGTTCTAGGTTTTTAAAAAACCGGCCAAGTGCGAGTCGAAATCCCGCACGGAGAGTTCCGTACCCAAAAAGGGTAAAAAATATTTTAATTATGTGGGAGCCCCGCTTCGCACAGTTTGCTCAGCGGGTAGGCGGGTGGCGCCTGAAACGAGTAGAATCCCGCTGGAAACACGGCTCTTTTGAGCTTACCCGGGGCTCACAACCATACGTTGTTAGGCGTTACGTGAGGTATTTTAGTCGGTAGGAGTCCGGCATAACATCATGAGGAATTTACCTCACGTAAAAAAAAATAGGAGCCCCGCATAAATCCCCCTTTGCTATTTTAGTATTTGTTGTTATAGCGGCAACAGAAATACATAATTTGTGAAAACATGAGTCCTCTAACCATAACAGTCCCTGAGATACAGCCTCGTGACGGACAGACAGACAGACAGACGACGAAGTCTCATGAATAGAGTCCCGTTTTTTTTCTTTGTGTACGGAACCCCAAAAATATTACACAGAAATCTCTCTACTACTAAAAGCTGGCGCAATGAAGATTAATTGTACGGAAAAACACATTTGCGGCCAACTTTTACTGCACTTTTTAGCAGCACAAAAATATGCATAGACTTGCTGATGCCCGAGGCTTAGACCGCGTAAAATTTGTTTCCGTGGGAACTTATTCCCGGGATAAAAAGTTGCCTATGTGTTATTCCAGACCATAATGTATCTCTGTACCAAATTTCAGCCCGATCCGTTCAGCCGTTTGACCGTGAAAGAGTAACAAACATCCACACTTACAAACATTCGCATTTATAATATTAGTAAGATTCAATTTAGTGTAAAGTCACGGTTGCATACAAAATAATGATTTTGGAATAAGTTGCCTTTAACAGATTTAAAGGCAATCGATATTTAGTTTTTACTTAGAGGCTTACGTCATTATTGAAACCGACTGCATTTTATTCGGTAGGAGTCCGGCATAGCATCCAAGGAAGATTTTCCTCGCGTTTAAAAAAGTCGGTTTGAGGCTGTGTGCAAAATATTCTTGTCCTCGTTGTTAAGGCTGCAATGTTCGACCTTGACAAATCCTAAGGCAATTCGAACGATTACAGCGTACGCTTTTGCCGGATGTAATTCGATTCTAATACATTATATTACTGTTATAAATAGTGAAATATTGACTTTTATCCAAAATCAAGTTGACGTAATGAATGAGGATAGTATTGTAAGACTGTGTGCGACTACGTTTTCGTGCCAGGAGGTGGAAGTTGCGAAGGATTTGCTTTACGAGTCAGTCCCGGCGAAGCACAAAAAAATAAAAAGAAAGGGTAAAGCGGAGGTAAAAATACAGAAGGATCTGGAGGATATCATTTCTGTCATAAAATGTACGCCCGCAGAGTGTTTCCCAATTTTTGTTGCTCGTGATATTCGTAAATTGCCGCCGGTAACATTTGACCACGTCGATGTATCGAGATTGCTTAAAGACATTGTTATTCTTAAAGATCAAATTCAAGATATCAAGCAACGATATGTAGGTAACAACAGAGCAGTTGAATGATATGAAAAATGACTTGGTTCACTGGAAGCACGCATCATTAGTGGATAACTTGGAGCCGTTAAATTATGTTAATATTAAGAGAGGATCTCAAAGGATAATGCAATTTGAAAATTATGATAAGAATAGCGGGCCATTTGGAATAATGCATATAAGCCCAGAAAATGAACACGAGAGGGTAGATCAAACAGCTGGTGGCGGAGGTGCAAAGACATCAGAGTGTGCGTTGTTAAGACAAACCGGCGCTAACGCTAGCGTGTTGCCGTCTTTGTCGCACACTGAAATCGAAAGTGACTCTGAGACAATTGCGAAGCAGCGACAACGCGTGGAGGCCCCTACCGCGGTTTCCTGCACCGTACCTGCGCCGGCGGCGCCGCACGCCCACCGCGCGCCCGCGACGGTCGGAACCGTGGTTGTCTCTTCGATGGCCTCACCTAGCCCTGCAAGTGTGAGTGCGCAGTGTATTGAAAAAGTAAATATGGATCCTTGCAACGAGTTAGCGTCGTATTCTAAAGTATCGAGTAAGGGAGGTGATTTTATAAGCAAGCAGGATGCTGATTGGAAATTAGTTCAGAGAAAAAGGTATAGAAATAGATTTATTACGACACAGGGCCAGTCACAAGATCCAACTGGGAAATTTAAAGCTGCGGATATAAAGGTCCCGTTGTTCATTAATAATGTAGATAAAAACACAACTATGCAAGACGTGTCAGAATATATATATAGTAAAACCAAGACCTGCGTTAAACTTGTAGAAATAAAAATGAAATATGAGAAGGACTATCGAGCCTACAAAATTTTTGTACCGGGTCACAAAATAAACATGTTTTTAGACAAAGAAATGTGGCCAGAGGGTATTTCTTTTCGTCGTTTTGTGAACCTTAATGAAAGATGGATAAAAAGTCCAAACAAGGAGGACAAGCCTGGGGCTAGAGGTTCTATTATAAAATCATAATATGGAATTAAGCTGTGAAGAAATTATTAGATTAATTAGTTTTAATTGTAAAGGAGTTAAGAATTCTATAGAGGGGATAAGAGAGTTGTGTAAGACGGCACACGTCATAGCCCTGCAAGAAACGTGGCTCTTACCTCATGACCTGAATTTTATTAGCTCTATTGATGAAGGCTTTGAGTCTACCAGTAAGTCGGCGGTGGACACCTCAGCGGGTATACTGCGTGGAAGACCTTACGGTGGACTTACGATAATGTGGAAAAGGGGAGTGTTTTCTACAGTTGCAGTTGTACCGTGTAAGAATGTAAGACTAGCGGCCATAAAAATCTCCAATCAAGGTAAAGAGACTTTAATTTTCTCAGTGTACATGCCCACGAATTGTCCAAATAACATAGATGAATTTATAGATGTTCTTAGTGAGATTAACGCCGTGATTGAGAGTTGTAGCATTGAGTCGGTAATAATGCTGGGAGATTTCAACGCGGATCCCAGTGAACTATTTTTTGACGAGCTATCTAAATTTATAAGTGATATCCATAAAAATTGTAGAAGCTGGCTTGATCATTGTTTGACCACGGAGTCAGCTTGGCAATGTTTATTAGATATTAAGGTAAGGTACGATGTCTTCTGGTCGGATCATTTTCCACTGGAAGCCTCTTTTAAACTAGGTAGATTGACACGCAAAGTTGAGCACTCTGTTAAGTATAGTGAAGTTACATGGAGAGATAGAAATGACGAACAAATAAATAAATATAAGTATTATTGTAATGATAGGTTAAAAAGTATCGACTTTCCAGTGGAGTTTCAGGAGTGTGCGCATGGCTTATGTAGAAGCCTGGAGCATAGAGAAATTATTGATAGACTGTATGCTGAGATAGTTGATTGTTTATGTGAGGCTTCAAAATCTAGTGTTGTTATTAAATGTAATAAAAACCGGAAAAAAATACCAGGATGGAACAAGTATGTGAGTAAAGCTTACTGGGGGGCGCGAGTCAGTTTCCAAGAATGGAGTGCTAGTGGTAAACCTATAATAGGAGAAGTTTATAATAAAATGCGGGACGCTCGAAGGCTCTTCAAGTCCAAGCTCAAGTGGTGCCATGACCATGAAAATCAAATAAAATTGGATACTCTGGCAACACACCATAAGGGTAAGGATTTCAAAAGCTTTTGGAAAAGTACCAAATCATTGGCGGGTGACTCGTGCCTGCCGGCGAGTGTTGAGGGTGAGTGTGAGCCGGCTCGTATTGCCGAACTATTTAGAGAACATTTCAGGGTACAGTCTTCATTACAACCAGTGTTGCAGGTGCCGAATATCGAGATGGAGTCAAGTTACGATTTAATTCAATTTACAGCAAAAGACGTAGCTCATAGAATTAAACAAATGAAAGGGGGTAAATCACCAGGCCATGACAGTCTCAGTATTGAGCATCTGTAGCACGCGGGAGTTCATTTGCCAAGAGTGCTGGCATTACTGTTTAATATTTGTGTTACACATTGCTATCTACCTCCGGAGTTGATGAAGACCGTAGTAGTGCCAATAATTAAAAATAAGACAAGTGACGCCTCTGACAGGAACAATTACAGGCCGATCTCTCTAGCAACTGTGGTGGCGAAAGTGCTGGACGGTTTGCTTGACCGTCAGCTTAGTAAATTTATAGAGCTAAATGACTGTCAATTTGGTTTCAGACCGGGGCTCTCCACTGAAACAGCAATACTGAGGGTTAAGCAAACCGTTCAGTATTATACGACAAGAAAAACGCCTGTGTATGCCTGTTTTTTGGACCTCTCAAGGGCGTTCGATCTGGTGTCGTATAATGTGTTGTGGCAGAAGCTCCGGAGGGATACTAGCACTCCTAGTGAAGTTATCAACCTTCTGAAGTATTGGTACCATAATCAAACTAACACGGTGAGATGGGCAGGCTCACACTCGGCACACTATAGACTGGAGTGCGGTGTCAGGCAGGGCGGACTCAGCTCTCCCCGCCTGTTTAACCTATATGTGAACGGTTTGATTGATGAGCTCAGTAGAACCGGTGTCGGCTGTTCTGTTAATGGTAAGATGGTAAACAATATTAGTTACGCGGATGACATGGTTCTGCTGAGCCCATCCATCAGGGCTCTCAACGTTCTTGTTGGAATATGTGAGAGGTACGCTTTGTCGCATGGACTTAGGTACAACACAAGTAAAAGTCAGGTGCTAGTTTTCAAGGCCGGAAAAAGTATCTCAATCATTTACCTCCGGTCAAGATGGATGATACAACGCTTAGTACAGTTACGAAATTTAAATACTTGGGTCATTGGTTGACAAGTGACCTCTCGGACGATGAGGATTTTGAGCGGGAGCGTAGAGCCTTGTCAGTAAGGTGTAATATGGTGATTAGAAGGTTTGCTGGTTGTTCTAAGGAAGTCAAGTTAACCCTGTTCAAAACGTACTGCCAAACATTTTACACCAGCAGCCTTTGGACTAATTATACCAAAAAGGCTTTCAATGCTCTACGCATCCAGTACAATAAAAGTTTCCGAATGCTTATGGGGCTACCAAGGTTTTGTAGGATATCGGGGAAGGTATGCAGTGCATCAGGAATGTTTGCGGAGGCTAAGGTGGATTGTTTCTATGCAATCATTCGCAAAAGAGTGGCCTCACTGATGCGCCGTGTACGGGAAAGTTCCAGCAGTCACTTGAATACACTACTGGAAAGTCTAGATAGTCCTATAGTCAGACATTGGAATGTAATACATATGTTTGCAAATAGAATTGAAAATAATAGATTTAATAAGAAATTTTTATGTAACTAATAGATGATACAATAATTATGAATTTACTAACCTAGCATAAGAAAATACTAACACAAATGGATTGAATTATCTGACAGAATAAATGAAATTGAAAATAAAATCTGAGGGGTATTAAGAAAAAATCTAGCCGTAAAATATTGTTCTAAAGACCTATATCTATTCTATGACAAATTTTTACGAGAATTAAACTCATTTGTTTAGATAAAAAAGTACATTACTTGTTAAGATTTTTGCCATATTTTTCATTTTATGAGAGCGATTTCGATCGAACAAAGTATTCCTAATCGTGTTTTGATACGTTAAAAAAGCAAGAGTATCTAATAAATTACAATAATATAGTTTTATCACATCAAATCGAAGAATATTTCCGAGTATAAAGTTCACCCCAAGATGAGTCTCTTTCGAACATAGAAGCCTTATACGAAAATTTGTGTAGATATTGAACATTACTTAATGAAACATCTTTAACTCGATATTTCCAATTCAGAATCCAGTCGTATGATGACGTAAGCAGTGATAAGTTCTTACTTAGTACCTACTCAGTGGTCATCTGTGCTAAGACTGTACTGTACTGACTGTATAGAATACCTATACTGGTACAGTCAGCGTCAATAATATAGAAGCATTCTGTTTAAAATCATCATCCTCTATGGCGCAGTCGGTAGTGTGACCGATTGGCGCTCTGAGGTCCTGGGTTCGATTACCGAATCGGCCCAAGTATTTAAATGATCCACAAGAGTTTGTTTCAGAGTTTGAATGTTTTTATCTATAGGTACTAATACTATAAAGAGGACAGATTTGATTGTTTGCATCGAAAAGGCTCCGAAACTACTAAACTGATTTAAAAACTCTTTCGCTGTTGGAAAGGATCTAAGTTCCCGGTGACATAGGCTATATTTTATTCCCGCATTTCCATGGGAACGGGAACTACGTGGGTGAAACCGTGTGACGTCCAGTAGTGTATAATATATTGGGTGTAACAAAATTGACTCTCCAAATTTCATGAGATGACTTGGCATCGGAAATCAAATACAAATCTATACTAATATTATAAAGAGGAAAGATTTGTTTTTTTGTTTGTTTGTTTGTAACGTCCGCTAGTATTTAATAAAAGAGGGGGGTCAATTTTTTAATTTTTTTTTTGTCGCATATTAAGAATTAGTTTTTGGTCGCCGTAGCAAAACAAACACGGAGCACCCGTCTGGCTGTCGTTGTCGCTTTCTAGTGCAGCTTAGTAGCGATAGAAAGGGTGATAATGAAAATTTATAGGATTTTTTTTTCTTTATTTTTGTAATGTTTCTTGACTGCCACATCACGTGACGAAATTTGGAGAGTCAATTTTGTTACACCCAATATAGGTATGTTATTAAAAATACATAAGTATGTTTATCAGTCGTCGATATCCCATAGCACAAACTAATAGTAGCTTAATTTGGGCTAGATGATATTGTGTGGGAATGTTTCACAATATTTATTATTTATTTATTCTGTAATCCGAACCCCAACCCAACAACCAGGGCAGA
This sequence comes from Miltochrista miniata, assembly GCA_933228765.1. Taxonomy (NCBI): domain Eukaryota; kingdom Metazoa; phylum Arthropoda; class Insecta; order Lepidoptera; family Erebidae; genus Miltochrista; species Miltochrista miniata. The sequence goes on from OW121749.1 coordinate 8,257,912, forward strand.
TGTTACACATCCGCAAATAAAACCTCTTCAGTCCGAGCATCCTGTCCAAATACACTCGAGAGCAATGAATCCGGGTCACTTAAAGAATGTTAAAAATCTCGGAAACTAAAAATGATAGGTTAATGCAATAAATTGTATTTAATAGACAATGTAATACTCCTTAAATGAAAGTAAAAAAAATATGAGTCACCATACATTTTATTAACACAAAATTACATAAAGAAAAAACTGCTGATCTCTCCTTAAAACAAAAATAGGAAACATGAAATTTTTGAACTTTATTACGATTTTCTTGAATTTTAATACTTCGTATTGCCTCCTCGTGCTTCCATTACTGCGTTTACGCGGTTTGGCATGCTGTACACCAAGTTCCTTATACGATTTTGGGGAATATTCTCCCATTCCTCTGTGAGAGCAATTTTGAGCTCACGAAGCGTGATTGGGGGAGGGTTTCTTTGTTTTACGCATCTGCCTAGCTCGTCCCAAGCATGCTCGATCGGGTTGATATCCGGGCTGCGCGCTGGCCACTCCATACGAGTAATGTTCATCTCTTGAAGGTAGTCATTCACAATCCTACCTGTATGAGGTCGGGCATTGTCATGCATAAATATAGCATCCTCACCTAAATTGACCATAAATGGACCAACGTGATCATTGAGGATTTCTTCCACATATCTTACGCTAGTTAAAGAGCCGTTTTCTATGATCACCAGCTCTGTGCGACTTTCAGAAGAAATTCCGGCCCACACAAGTACAGACCCACCACCGTAGGCTACTTTTTCTTCAATGCATGCTTGCTTGAATCTTTCCCCTGGTCTTCGATACACTCTGTGTCTTCCATCGTGCTTGTAGAGCATAAATTTTGATTCGTCGGAGAACATAACTTTTGACCAATCTTCAATACTCCAATTTACGTGGCTCTGGGCATACCTTAGTCTCGAAATACGATGCCCACGCTCCAGTTTAGGGCCGTTTGCAGGTCTAAGGGGTTTTAAGTTAGATTCAGCAAGCCGACGTCTTACTGTCCATGCACTTGGGTTACTTCCTCCGAGGCGTCGAAACTGATTGGTGAGTTCAGTTCCTGTGAGAAAGCGATTTCGAAGCATGGTGTTCACCAAGTATCGGTCTTCTCGTGCTGTGGTACACCTGGTTCTGCCCGTTCCTGGTCTGCGTAGGTTAGAACCAGTTTCTTCGTAACGTCGGAGAACTCTTTGTACTGTTGACAGCGACACACCGACAGTCCTGGCTGTATCGCGCTGACTCCGGCCGGTTTCCAGCATTGTAAGTATTCTGGTGCATTCTTCAGGCGTAAGCGACATAATTTCAGCTTGATTAATGAATATAGAGCACTATCAACATGGTTTATGTACCCACATAAATGACAGATTACAAACAAAATCAACACCAAATGCTGTAATTTCGTAGTTCCATCTTCGAAAGTGGCCCTTTTTCAAATTTGATTTTTTTATGATATAACTTTACAATAACTAAGAAGTTTTAATACCTTCATTTAAGGAGTATTACATTGTCTATTAAATACAATTTATTGCATTAACCTAGCATTTTTAGTTTCCGAGATTTTTAGGATTCTTTAAGTGACCCGGATTCATTGCTCTCGAGTGTAGATCCTAGCAAATATACGTACCTTTTTTACACAACGCGCCATACTAACTTAAAATAAACTTATACTATGGGATCCAAACCACAGATAAATACTTAATATTGCATGCATACATACATAACTTCTTACCTTGACTGTCTCTGTGGCGCAGTTGGTAGTAATACCGCCTGTGGTGCTGGAGGTTGTGGGTTCGATTCCCACCGGAGATAAATATTTGTGTGACCCATAAATGTTTGTCTCAAGAGTCTGGGTGTTTCTATGTATAATATGTATGTATTTAAAAGTATATAAGTATTAATATCCGTGGTCTGATACCCATAACACAAGCAGGTTATTCCTAGCTTACTTTGGGATCAGATAGCGTTGTGTGAGGTGTCCGTGAATATTTATTAAAAAAAAAAAAAAAAAAAAAATACATACATACAATATGGTCACACATTTGTCCTAGAAGGGGTAGGCATGTTACATTCTCACATTTCACCTTTTTTCTTTAGAATTTGTCTCACGTGCTATAGATGGTGAGCCGTATTACCGTGTTGAAATGGACAGGCGCAGGTTGTGACTGCCTGCTGTTGAAATTTTTCATGCCGCCTATAAAGACCTTCAACTTGGCTTAACGACTGCCATTTTACTGGCAACCGGGACCGGCGTCTTAACGTGCCTTTCGAAGCACGGTAACGTCCAAATAAATGTCACAAAGGGCTCACGTAGATAGTCACCAATCTAAGGATCCTAATTTATTGAACACTTATAAAATTTAAATTGTGCCAGAAAGCTTTCAGAAAGCTTGTTATAGCTTTAGATAAGGCTGCCTGGCAGTGACACGAATGCTCCCTTCTACATATTAAAAATAAACTGTATTAGATACCTACTAAGATGAATTTTGTGAGGGACCGGACTGAGTTTTTTGGGGTGTTCTTCTGTAGCATTTCTGAACCCCCGGTAGAGTCACAAAAATTTTGACAAATCTAATTTTTGGAACGAAGTTCCTTATCGCGCGTTGTGAAAGGGGGCTAGACGGAAAAAAATCTCACGAAAAGTTGTCACGACACTTTTTGCTATAGTATGGAGGGTAGAGGTACCTCTAAAGGGGGTGGGGAGGGGGGGGGGGAAGGGGGGAATATTATTATTAATTATAAAAACAATAAAATTTTATTACAATTCCTTCACTAATTAGTCGAAAGGAACTTCGTTCCATCCGGGTGTCCCTTGACACCTCTCAAGCTTTTATTTTATTTTATTTTATTTATTTTGCATTTTTGTAAATACCTAATAAACATCTAAATGTGTTTGTTTGTATGTATGTTTGTCTGCATTGGTCTTGGTCTGCATGCTCCGAAACTATTAAACCGATTTGAAAAATTCTTTCAGTTGGGAATAAGCTACTTACACTCTCATCGGGTGGCATAGGCTATATTTTATTCCCTTATTACCACGGGAACGGGAACTGCGCTGGTAAAACCGCGTGACGTCCGCTAGTCAAAACTAATATACCTAATAAAGAAGAAAAATTTGATTGTTTGTTTGATTTGAATAACTTGGTCCTCTCTGTATCATTGACTAACAGTGTCCTATGGCTTCACGTGACATACTACGAACTGTAGCACCCATTTAATTACAATAGCATATGGAAATATACCTAATTGCTTACTGAAAGTTAAAAAAAGAGTGGCCGGAGTTTTATTGCCAGGTTCTTTTTTCTCCAGCTCTACCTATTGCGTTGCGAATCTGGCAGTAAATGTAAATGTACAAGCAATCATATGGACGTTCATAGGCTTTACATTGTGACTGTGACCAATAGGTTTGCTATATGAATAAAGATTTTTCATTCTTCATTTTCATTTCTTTTTCATTTTTCAAATTTGCCAGATCTCGTCCCTTGGGGTAGTCACAATCATGATGATTCTTCTATAAAATTCATTTGCTAATGCATTATATTACTTCTTTATAATTCAGTATAGATTTGCTGGGATAGTTTTGAATAGTCTATCTCTATAGTCACCTCTATATTATTGACGCTATCAGTAGTACAACAAAAACAAAGTCATGAAAACATCAGTAACTAGTGGTACCTCTGACGCCCCCCCTCCCCATACTAAGCTCGGTGATATCGACATAATCCAAGTACAGTTAATTGTAGCGTAGTCTATCTGATAACAGCCTCGCTTATTAAGCTCCGACCGATACTTGTACAGTCGAAGTCAAAAGTTTATTCTTTCATTGTTGAAGTAAAACTTCTTTAAGCGCAACTAGGGAGTAACACAGATTTTTTTCTGACGGAAGTAACGCTTACTATTTGAATTTTGAAACGCGCGTAAATGTTGAACGGACACACTTTTTTTTAGCTGTTAACTTTCATAAGATTTGGGAAAAAAATGGTATTTCTATTGGATCGTTAAGTATAGAAAATATGTTGAATGTGATCTATCTATATTATTCAATAATAATAATAAAGATTTCCGTATTATTTTACCGTCGCTAATAATAATGCGAATTGATAATAAATTTTATTTCCATACCTACTATAATAAATTATATAATAAATTTTATTTCCATACTATGTTGATAACAAACCGTTTAGGATAGATATAATTACATATGTTTTAATCGACTTATTATAAACCTTTTAAGGGATATTGAAAAGGAATAAATTATTCTCTTTTTTGGATACATTACGTCATCGCTGCTCCGCCCCTATTCGTCTTAGCGTGATGTTTTATAGCCTATACAGTTCCTCAATAAATAGACTATTGAGCTAAAAAATTCATAATCCAATTTGGACTTCCTAAGATCATCGCGTTCAAACCAAAAACAAACAGTTTAGTTTTATATTATTAGCATAGACTATAGATTATATCCAGGTGACTTACTCAATGCCCAAACGAAACCCTTGTGTTCTCCTAAAATAACCAATTCTTTAGGGGAGACCTTTATTCGATGTAAAGGGTAAATAAAATCGGAGGTTAACAGTTTTAATGAGTCTGTCACGGCTAGATATTTTATATAGGTACTAGACTTGAAAATACATAACGTAATACTGTATAGCATTACAAAACGTGCTTACACAATTAAATATTCAAGCGTATTATATTAATTGAAATATTGAAACATAAGATATTACTGTAACATGTGACTGAAAAGATATACCCAAACAAATATTAACACAAATTCATAAATTGTCACATTTCACGGAACAATTACGTTAAAATATGTCATATTATAAGACAAGTTAAGTCACTGATAACACGTTTTCGTAAGTTTCAAGGGTAAATAAATATATTTTTGACATCGACTGTACAATGAGCTGGCAGCCTCGCAATCAACGGACATTATGGACAGTGTACTTCAGTGTAGCGTCGCGCACGGGACAGGATGCACGTGTCCTTACTTCACCCAGCTGTTTTTCGGATTTGGAAAGTTTGCGACTATTTGTGAAATTGCAGTGCTGGTGATTTGTTTTATAGTGATAAAAATATCTGTTTAAGTGATTTTTTTATTATTATTTCATAATAATATTTAAGTTATTGTGTGTTTTTAACTGAAATTGGAAATGTTGAGTAAACAAGGATAATGCGTAAGTATTTTTTAGTTATGATTAATGTTAATTGTAAACCTGTGTTCGTTGCTTTAAATACTGGGAAATGTTTATTATAATAGTGACCTAATCGATGTTATTGTGGTTATCAGCGCTGTACAAGTTATTTTTGATAAGCTTTTGCGGCTTTATAAAAGCTTTCATATAGAGCTGTGCGCTGAAAAGTTTCATCAATGTGTTTATCGAATTTTATCTCTGAAACTTTTCTTTCAAATCACTCATGTTAACAATGAACCAGACCATACATTACACATTAATAAAAATTATACGAAAACAAATGTTACATTAAAATTAATGATAATAAAATACAAATCAGTCAAGATTTATGTTTGAAAAGGAGATTAAGATGTATTAAGTGCAAAATAAATGTCTAAAATAGAATATATACTAACACATGACTAATAAAGTAAAATTAATTAATTATCTGTACGTATAGCGGGTGAGATGTGACTCTATCAATTTTATTCGCGCTCTCCTTTGCCAGCCTTACTTTTTTGAAAGTAAAACTTATTTAGGCGCGACCTAGAGGATGTAACTCAGATTTTTTTTCTGACGGAAGTAACGCTATTTGAATTTTGAATAGCGGAAACTAAGATTCCGCTATTTAAAATCGAATGAATGATATTAATATAACATTTGATGCCGTCAATGGCAAAGAAGTTTTACTTCAATCGCGCGTAAAGGTTACACGCAAACACTTTTTTTTCTATCATACCATATCATTTATTTGCTTTATATGGGGTACATAAGATGTTATACAATATACTTGCTATTGGTGGCTGGAAAGGATTGTAACAAAGAGAAGGAAAGTTCAAACAAAATCCTTCATGCCCAACTCTATTACCGCTCTCTAGTACCAACTTTCTACAAGGATGAAAACGCGAGTATGAGCCTCTAGTGCTGTAATCGTCGTTGACAATTTTCGATCAGGCTGTATGCTTGTCTGATGTCGTAGTTGTATAAAATAAATAAAAGAGGGAGAGAGAGAGAGAGAGAGAGAGAGAGAGAGAGGGGGGAGAAGGAGAGAAAGGGGAGAGAGAGAGAGAGAGAGAGAAAGAAACGTTTGACATTAAAATTTTGACAATTCATTGTGATGATATTATTGTAGAATGTGCTAGTAGCAAGTACAATGTTAGGGAAACAGGAAACGTATATGATATTATTATTACTAGGTACAAATGGCCTAATAATAATACCGACTTGATTACCGAGGTAATCAAGTCTTGGTAATCAGTACCACTGCAGAGTTGTTAAGGTTTAAAGCCTGTTTGGAATAAATAATTGTTTTATGAACAAATTTTTGTTACGCTTGGATATTTTTAGGGTGGACATCAGTGTTCTGTAAACGATGACTGCAGTAAGCAACTTTCACTATGGCTAGTCCTTGGATGGGTGACTGTCCATATGACCACTTTGTGGCTTTTATTTGAGCGTTTCCGTGCTTCGGAAGGCACGTTAAGCCGTTGGTTAAAGTTTAAGGCCTTTTTAGGCAGCTTGAAAATTTTCAACAGTATGTAGTCACAGCCTGCGCCTGTCCATCTCAACACGGCAATACGGCTCTCCACCTATTACGTGTTACAAATTCTAAAAAGGTCTAATGTGGGCGTATACTATTACTCTGCCTACCCCTTCGGGGATAAAGACGTGACCTTAGTATGTATGTGCGTACTTATAGGGTAACATTGGGACCCTATTAACACAGTATAAGGAGAAAACCTACCTTTAGAAAGAAAGAAAGAAAGAAAGAAATACATTTTAATTCAGCCCTTGAGATACACATACCTACTTAATTTACATAAAAAATACAATAACTAACAATTCATAGGTACCTATATCTTCAAGCATGCCGTGCTTTAGGCTGTGCTATTACCACAGGGTGAAAACTCCAGCTTGAATGTGTGCGTGTGATCAATAAAATGTAAGCAAATTGTCCGTCAACGCGCACGTCAACTCTACTGACAGCTGTGGCGCGACAGGGAGTTGCCGATCTGTATGTAATACTATTATATTATCTTTGCTATTACTGAAACTTTGCTGTCCATCGCACTGTCATCAGGCTGAATCTCATTAACAGCTAGACAGTTGAAATTTTCCCACATGGTGTACGGATGTCCTGCGGTCTCCTTCCGAGGGCTTACCCGGGGCTCCCAACCATAGGCTGTTAGGTAGGATACGTGTGGTTCTTAGTTGGTAGGAGTACGGCATAGCATTCATGTAGGATTTTCCTCACTTTAAAAAAAATGGTTCACGGATGTACTTATTTCTATTGTCGCTAAAAAGCAAATAGGTGCTTAATAGAATAAAATTAAAATTTAATTAGGCTCCCAAACAACAAACGCGATTTTGTTCGGAACCAATCGTGCGCGAGTCGGACTTAGAAGGACAACAAGTAATTGCTTGTCCCTGTCCGTTTCACCACTACAGTCGGTAGAGCAAGTGTAACACCTCTGATGTAGCAAAACTGATACAGGTTATTATCAACCGCTTACAATTAGGTTTAAAGCACAGAAATCAAAAAAAAATCTCATTTCTGATATCTGTGGTTTAAAGTATGATTGTTTGCCAACTTCGTAGTATAAAAAATACACCTGTGTGTTAATATTTAGATATTTATAGATATCAGTTGCTTTAATATCGTAAAATACATATGTATAAGCAAAAATGGAATATTTTGAAATTTGATAAAAATTATTGTATTCACTTATTTTAACGAACTTTTTAAATTTTTTTGCAACACTAGCTGATGCCCGCAACTTCGCCCGCGTAAAGTTTGTTTACTTACTTACTCCCGAGTAAAAAGTAGTCTATGTGTTATTCCACATAATAATGTATCCCTGTAGTAAATTTCAGCCAGATCCGTTGAGCCGTTCGAGCGTGAAAGAGTAACAAACATCCGCACTCACAAACTTTCGCATTTATAATATTAGTAATATTGTACATAATATAATTAATAAATGCACCTGTGTTTTAATATTTAGATATTTATAGATATCAGTTGCCTACATATCGTAAAATACAAGGATGTATAAGCAAAAATGGAATATTTTTGAAATTTAATAAAAAAATATTATATTTAGCCACTTATTTTGACGAACTATTAAAATTTTATTGCAACATTGAACATAATATATGGCTGACGGAATTTAATAGTGTATCAAACCAAAAATTGTGAAACAACCTTTGTTGGTTAAGTAGGAAGGTACGTTTGGTGAAACTGTAAACTGTATAGTAAACTCATATCCTGCAGAAAAAAACAACTGAATTCATTTACATAACGATAAGACATGTAAAGTATTTACAATCTGTTAAGAATTGATACATCATGCTTTGCGTGCTTCTACATTGATGCAATTTTGTTTAAAATTACCTACATGAAAACATTTTATACCGTTGCGATCAAATGTTCGATAATATTAGTTAACATTAGTGATCAAATTTTCATTAATTTTCTCTAAGATTTTGAAAAAACTAAGTGAGGGAGCACTGTAAGTCACAACCCAGCGCCAAGCCCGACACTAGGCGATGCGCCCCCTCGGTCCTGGCGCCCCAGGGTAAATCAGGCCCTGCACGGAAGCGTTCAAATAAATGTCAGAAAGTGCTCACAAGGATGGTCAGTATGGTCACCCACCCGAGGATCCATTGCCAAGGACTTAATAATGCTTATTTGTAAATACCTAATAAACATTCAAATCCCGAAACAAACATTTGCGGACAACACAAATAGGTAAACGCAGTCAGGACTCAAACTACACATCCACACTAACATCCTTCCGAGGGCTTACCCGGGGCTTCCAGCCGTAGGCACTTAGGCAGTGGTAGGGCGTGTCACTGTTAGTATTTTATTGTTTTATTTTTGTTTGGATTATTTATTATTATTTATTTATTATTATTAAATAATTAATTTATGTTTATACTAATATTATAAACAGAAAAATTTGTTTGTTTGTATGTATGTTTGTCCGCATTGGTCTGCATGCTCCGAAACTATTGAACCGATTTGAAAAATTCTTTCACTGCTAGGAATAAGCTACTTACACTCTCATCTTATGACATAGGCTATATTTTATTCCCGTATTGCCACGGGAACGGGAACTGCGCTGGTGAAACCGCGTGACGTCCGCTAGTCAAAACTAATATTATAAAGAGGAAAGAATTGATTGTTTGTTTGTTATAAATAATTTGGTGCTCTCTACGGTGTCCTATGGCTTCACGTGACACACTACGAACTGTAGCACCCATTTAATTACAATAGCGTATGGAAATGTAATTGCCTACTGAAAGTTAAAAAAACCGGCCAAGTGCGAGTTGGACTCGCCCATGAAGGGTTCCGTAGCAGCAAGTAATATAATATAGAAGTTCTTGTAGTTCATTGTAACATTGATGGATGTTTTAACGCGTTCGCAGTGGTAGTAATTTTTCTAGGCGAAAATAAAATAAAATAAATAAAATAAATAAATAAATGTTTATTGCAAAACTTCAGTACAGCTCCTTACCCATAAACATTGCACCCACAAAATGCAATTGACAGACCTTACGATTACTACAAACAATATAATACGACAAAAAAGCGAAAGAATTTAAAAACAATAAGCAGTGGACCCGGATTTATGGGCTCCCGACACGACCATGCCCTGCAACCGTCAATCACGTCAAACATGAATGGAAGTTGCTTCAGTGTGCTTGATTTATTTGCATGTCTATGTGCATCGACGTATATGCACACATGATACTTTACGCGACCGACAATCCGCCAATTGACCGTGTCGGGACCCCTTTACAGTCGCTGCAAATAACCTACTAAAGTCGAATTTCTAACCAGACAAAGCCAGGCGACAGCAGCCAATGTCACCCCGTCACACAAATTATGAAACATGTTATGAAGAAGCGACACCATCCGCCGCCACCCGACCCCGCCCAATCAAAAACCCGACCCCATATTTTGGTTTCCGGACATGGTCAACAATATTGTGTCAATTCTGAAATAATTATTTAATGAAAATAGTTTCCGTCGTCCGTAGCACACATTTATTGACGTCAAGTTATTGATGGTTATTTGACCGTGTCCGGAGCCCACACAAATGATTATATCTGTTTCTCAACGCATACTCTATGGCGCCCGTTCTATTCACTCTGAGTTGACCGACCTTTTGACGTGGCACCATGTGCAGTCAAAAGCATTTAGGGGTTATAAAATATAAATATGAAACAAATTTACTGTTCGCTGAGCTTGCAATGGGCCGACATTCAGCAAAACTATGATAGCGATGTCATTGCATATCACAGTAACTGATTTTCAATGTCCGCCTCAAGAGGACACACCCAACGACGCGAGACAGCATGTAAGTCACTCATAAATTATATTTGACAGTAAAAACAATTTTATGTATGTTTGAATCAGTCGTCTAGATCCCATGGCACACGCCTGACTTGGGCTAGATGATGCTGTGCGTGAATGTCCACTAATATCATTATTACACTACCAGATATTCGTCAACCAGATATTGATCACGCTCTCAATAATGCCAAATTAACCGAAACAAATTTACGCTCAGGTCAAGAGTCACGCTCATTCCGGGACCCATACATCACAATGTACCTACCTACAACATAAAAAACAAAAATAACAAACATCAAACCAGAGCAACTGTTAAACCCTGCAGATATCAGGCACAATCATCCCGTCAAGGTAAGCATTTAACATACCTAAGTACATTTCTACCTAGTTTTAAACTTGTTATATCTATACAAATATATGGAACAAAATAAGATGGCACCGGGTGGAACCCTCTGCACACACTGAATAACACCACTGGAACCTATCGGCCAACACCTGCTACACCATCACAACACTCATCAACCCCGCACCTGACCAGCCCGGCACAGGCATAGAAAAGCAACCGAAATGCAGCGGTCACCCAGGTTAACCCTCCCCGGACCCTACAATGCGGCAAGGCAAAACCGCCAAGTACAGAGCAATTAAAATGCTATGGCACAGCACAAGTAATGTTATTCAATGTGTGTTAAAAGAAAATACCAACAGAAAGAGAAATGTCACTAATATTATAAATGTGAAAGTCTTTATTTATATTCCCTTTATCTAAAATGATAAACTTATTAAATTAAATTATTATTATTTTTTTTTTTTTTTTTTTTTTTTTTTTTTTTTTTTTTTTTTTTTTGCTAGTTCTCAACTATGGTCCAAAGTCCAAATCTGACTATGCCAAAATTCTGTACAGGGATAGTTTGAAGTGTATCAACATAATTTTACTCTGTATATGCTCCCAAAGACTGCAAACCATGCAGGCAAAGCGCGAGCATCAACTATTACACAATAAATTTTACACAAAATTATAACAAGTAGGTATACGAGTAAAGCCTCCCAGTCCCATCTCTCTACTGTGCACTCCTCTGTTCAGATAACAAAATGTTCTTGTATTTAATTCTAAAAGAATGTTTTGATTTTAGGTCTCTAAGTGGCGGCGGCAGATCATTCCAAATCTTCATAGCTGAATATTTAAGGCAACCTCGAAACGATTTAGTCTTATGTTTAGGCACTGCTAAAATGCCTGTGGTTGATCTTATGGGATGACTGAAACGACTCTGCCTAAAAGTTAATTTTTCATAAAGGTAGGCCGGTTTTTTACTTTTTAACACACCAAAAAGCAGACTGGCCAGGTGAGCCTTTCTCCGAGCCTCCATTTTCAACATATTATTGTTATTTAGAAACGGCGTGACATGCCCTCGCCTAGGAATACTAAAACAAAATCTAGCACAGGCATTTTGCATCCTCTGAATCAGTTTTTTCGTTCTAGCCAATAAGCAAGGACCATACACCACATCGCAGTATGTAAATTTAGACAGTATAAGACTGTCCACAAGTTGTCTCCTGATTGCCACACTAGTGTGATCACGAATGTTATATAGAATCTTCAGTCTATAGAAGCAGTTCTTCACTGTCTTATCAATGTGTGCCTCAAACCTTAACTCTGGGTCTATAATTAGGCCAAGATTACTTGCCTCTTCTACTCTTAAAATTTTATCCCCACTTAAAACTAATGTAGGGTCATATGACAGAATTGACTCTATTTGCTTTGAACTACCCAATATCAGGAACTTAGATTTAATCGGATTCAAAAACAATGAATGATCCCTTGACCATTCGACCACTCTCTGTAAGTCCTCATTAATTCGAGACACAGCCAACAATGTATCACAGGGCTCAAAAGAATAGTATAATTGAGTATCATCAGCGTACATGTGATACCTGCAATGCTGAAAGGAATCTACAATATCAGCCGTGTACAGAATAAACAAAAGGGGGCCCAAAATAGATCCTTGCGGTACTCCCTTAGTCACCGGAAGCGGAGGCGAAGCTAGCAACGATCCGTCATCTTTGCGCAGTTCCACATATTGCCATCTGTTTGTGAGGTAACTGGCAAACCAGCTCACTGCTCCCGGTTGGAAACCATAATAAGCCAACTTCGATAGTAATAGTGAAGTATCTAAAACATCAAAAGCCCTTGAGTAGTCTAAGAGAACCAATGCAGTACCCTTTCCACGGTCTCTTGCCTCTAGTAAAAATCTAAAATTGCGGTTTATGACGTATTAAAACAAAACTACCAACTCGATCTCGTTCAAACCAACTTTCGTTGGTAGTTTTATGGCAATGTAGGTACATCATATATTTTTTCAGATTTATCATTTTCTTAGTTTAGAAGTTAGAGAGGGGGGGGGGGGCACTCATTTTTCCACTTTGGATGTGTCTCTTGTGCAAACTATTCACTTTACGAAAAAGCGGTGTTAGGAACCTTACTAGCATTTTTAAAGACCTATCTATAGATACCTACACCAAATGTATGGGTTTGATGAAAAAAAATTTTTTGAGTTTCAGTTCTGAGTATGGTGACCCCTAGAATTTATTGCTTTTTTTCTAGTTTTATATAAAAATCTTAATGCGGTTCACAGAATACATCTACTCACCAAGTTTCAACAGCATAAGCCCTATAGTTTCGGAGAAAAATGGCTGTGACTTACGGACGGACAGACAGACATGACGAATTTAAAAGGGTTCCGTTTTTTGCTATCGGCTACGGAACCCTAAAAAGAGTAGTCGGTGTTTTATTGTTCGGTTCTTTTTTCTCCAGCTCTACCTATTGCGTTGTGAATCTGGCAGTAAATGTAAATGTAGAAGCAATCTAATTTACGTTCATAAGCGTTACATTGTGACCTATACATTGATTATAATATGCAATATTGCTATACGAATAAAGATTTAACATTGTTTTTTTTTTCTGTTTTCATATCTGCCAGATCTCCTCCCTTGAAAAGAGTAGTCACAATCATGGTGTTTCTTCTTCAGTATAGATTTGCTGGGATACTTTTGAATAGTCTATAGTCACCTTTATATCAATGACGCTATCAGTAGTACAACAAAAACAAAGTCGTGAAAGCATCAGTAACTAGTGGTACCTCTGACGCCCCCCCCCCATACTAAGCTCGGTGATATCGACATAATCTAAGTACAGTTAATTGTAGCTTAGTCTATCTGATAACAGCCTCGCTTATTAAGCTCCGACCGATACTTGTACAGTCGAAGTCAGAAGTTTATTCTTTCATTGTTAGCTGTTAGCTTTCATAAGATATGGAAAAAAATGGTATTTCGATTTAAACGTATAGAAAATATGTTGAATATGATCTATCTATATTTTTTTAATAATAATAATAAAGTTTTCCCGTATTATTTTCCCGTCGCTAATAATAATGCGAATTGATAATAAATTTTATTTCCATACTATGTTGATAACAAACCGTATGAGATAGATATAATTACATATGTTTTAATCGATTTATAATAAACCTTTTAAGGGATATTGAAAAGGAATAAATTATTTGGATACAATATGTCATCGATGCTCCGCCCCTACTCGTCTTAGCGTGATGTTTTATAGCCTCTATACAGTTCCTCAATAAATAGACTATTGAGCTAAAAATTTCATAATCCAATTTGTACTTCCTAAGATCATCGCGTTTAAACCAAAAAACAAACAGTTTAGTTTTATATTATTAGCATAGACTATAGATATCCAGGTGACCCACTTAACGCCCAAACGAAACCCTTGTGTTCTCATGAAATAAAAAATTCTTTAGGGGAGACCTTTATTCAATGTAAAGAGTACCTACCTAAATAAAATCGGAGGTTAACAGTTTTAAAGAGTCTGTCACGGCTAGATATTTTATATAGGTACTAGACTAGAAAATACATAACGTAATACTGTATAGCATTACAAAACGTGCTTACACAATTAAATATTCAAGCGTATTATATTAATTGAAATATTGAAACATAAGATATTACTGTAACATGTGACTGAAAAGATATACCCAAACAAATATTAACACAAATTCATAAATTGTCACATTTCACGGAACAATTACGTTAAAATATGTCATATTATATGACAAGTTAAGTCATTGATAACACGTTTTCGTAAGTTTCAAGGGTAAATAAATATATTTTTGACATCGACTGTACAATGAGCTGGCAGCCTCGCAATCAACGGACACTATGGACAGTGTACTTCAGTGTAGCGTCGCGCACAGGACAGGATGCACGTGTCCTTACTCCACCCAGCTGTTTTTCGGATTTGGAAAGTTTGCGACTATTGGTGAAATTGCAGTGCTGGTGATTTGTTTTATCGTGATGAAAATATCTGTATAAGTGATTTTTTATTATTATTTTATAATAATATATTTAAGTTATTGTGTGTTTTTAACTGAAATTGGAAATGTTGAGTAAACAAGGATAATGCGTAAGTATTTTTTAGTTATGATTAATATTAATTGTAAACCTGTGTTCATTGCTTTAAATACTGGGAAATGTTTATTATAATAGTGACCTAATCGATGTTATTGTGGTTATCAGCGCTGTACAAGTTATTTTTGATAAGCTTTTGCGGCTTTATAAAAGCTTTCATAGAGCTGTGCGCTGAAAAGTTTCATCAATGTGTTTATCGACTTTATCTCTGGAACTTTTCTTTCCAATAACTGATTTTAATATTTCATTTATGAACCAGACCATACATTACACATTAATACAAATTATAACAAAACAAATGTTACATTTAAATTAATAATAATAAAATACAAGTCAGTCAAGATTTATGTTTGATTATGTAAGTGCAAAATAACTGTCTAAAATAGAATATATACTAATACATGACTAATAAAGTCAAATTAATTTTATTATTATTATATAATATTTCGATCAGGCCGTATGCTTGTCTGATGTCGTAGTTGTATAAAATAAATAAAAGAGCGAGAGAGAGAGAGAGAGAGAGAAGGAGAGAGAGGGAGAGAGGGGGGTGAAGGAGAGAGAGGGAGAGAGAAAGAAACGTTTGATATAAAAATTTTGGCACTTCATTGTGGTGATAATAGATATTATTGTAGAATGTGCTTGTAGCAAGTACAATGTTAGGGAAACAGGAAACTTATATGATATTATTATTACTAGGTACAAATGGCCTATGTTAATAATACCGACTTGATTACCGAGGTAATCAAGTCTTGGTAATCAGTACCACTGCAGAGTTGTTAAGGTTTAAAGCCTGTTTGGAATAAATAATTGTTTTATGAACAAATTTTTGTTACGTTTGGATATTTTTAGGGTGGACATCAGTGTTCTGTAAACGATGACTGCAGTAAGCAACTTTCACTATGGCTAGTCCTTGGATGGGTGACTGTCCATATGACCACTTTGTGGCTTTTATTTGAGCGTTTCCGTGCTTCGGAAGGCACGTTAAGCCGTTGGTTAAAGTTTAAGGCCTTTTTAGGCAGTTTGAAAAATTTCAACAGTATGTAGTCACAGCCTGCGCCTGTCCATCTCAACACGGCAATACGGCTCTCCACCTATTACGTGTTACAAATTCTAAAAAGGTACAATGTGGGCGTATACTATTACTCTGCCTACCCCTTCGGGGATAAAGACGTGACCTTAGTATGTATGTACGTACTTATAGGGTAACATTGGGACCTTATTAACACAGTATAAGGAGAAAACCTACCTTTAGAAAGAAAGAAAGAAATACATTTTGATTCAGCCCTTGAGATACACATACCTACTTAATTTACATAAAAAATACAATAAAAAACGAAGTTCTAACAATTCATAGGTACCTATATCTTCAAGCATGCCGTGCTTTAGGCTGTGCTATTACCACAGGGTGAAAACTCCAGCTTGAATGTGTGCGTGTGATCAATAAAATGTAAGCAAATTGTCCGTCAACGCGCACGTCAACTCTACTGACAGCTGTGGCGCGACAGGGAGTTGCCGATCTGTATGTAATACTATTATATTATCTTTGCTATTACTGAAACTTTGCTGTCCATCGCACTGTCATCAGGCTGAATCTCATTAACAGCTAGACAGTTGAAATTTTTCCACATGGTGTACGGATGTCCTGCGGTCTCCTTCCGAGGGCTTACCCGGGGCTCCCAACCATAGGCTGTTAGGTAGGATACGTGTGGTTCTTAGTTGGTAGGAGTACGGCATAGCATTCATGTAGCATTTTCCTCACTTTAAAAAAAATGGTGCACGGATGTACTTATTTCTATTGTCGCTAAAAAGCAAATAGGTGCTTAATAGAATAAAATTAAAATTTAATTAGGCTCCCAAACAACAAACGCGATTTTGTTCGGAACCAATCGTGCGCGAGTCGGACTTAGAAGGACAACAAGTAATTGCTTGTCCCTGTCCGTTTCACCACTACAGTCGGTAGAGCAAGTGTAACACCTCTGATGTAGCTAAACTGCCACAGGTTATTATCAACCGCTTACAATTAGGTTTGAAGTACGATTGTTTGCCAACTCAGTAGTATAAAAAATGCACCTGTGTATTAATATTTAGATATTTATAGATATCAGTTGCCTAAATATCGTAAAATACAGGATGTAAAGCATAAATGGAATATTTTTTAAATTTAATAAAAAAATAAAATATTTAGCCACTTATTTTAACGAACTATTTAAATTTTATTGCAACATTGAACATAATATATGGATGACGGAATTGAATAGTGTATCAAACCAAAAATTGTGAAACAACCTTTGTTGGTTAAGTAGGAAGGCACGTTTGGTGAAACTGTAAACTGTATAGTAAACTCATATCCTGCAGAAAAAGCTACTGAATTCATTTACATAACGATAAGACAAGTAAATTATTTACCCTCCTTTTCTGCAGTTTTTTTATACTGTAGTGGTATGGTAGCTTAGTTACTCATATATTATTAAATAAGGCATGTTATTCTCTAATAAAGGACAGTATACTCAAGATATTCACGAGTTTCACTCATCTCCAACGCACAACCTTACATGGCGACCGTGACATACAAGGCGCGCTCGGGCGTGTCTGTGCCTGTGCCGAAGCGAAACCGCGAGTAATATTCTTATACTACTAATGTGACCTTCGAACTGAATTGCACTAGAGTGGCAGAAAAGCATACGGCCCCACCAGATGTACCGGTGGTCACCGCAGCCTATGGACGTTTGCAACACCAGAGGCGCCACAATCGCGCTGCCGGTCCTGTAAAAACCTTCTAAGTCCCCGTTTGAAGAACCCCATCCTGTAGGCGTTTGGGAAAACCGAGGCAGGGAGATCATTCCACTACCTAAGCGTAGTTTATCCTCCAATATTCCAAAGAGTTTTTAGGGCTAGGCTCTAAGGACCTACAGCATTATCGAAAAGGTAGGGAAGGCCCGATTATTCCGGGCTAGCAACATAGCAATGGTCAGGACTTTAACATTTCCGACTTTCCGAGGGCTTACCCGGGGCTACCAACCGTAGGCATTAGGTATAATAGGAAACGTGTGGTTTTTAGTCAGTAGGAGTCCAGTAGTTATGTAGAATTTTCATCAAGTTAAAAAAAATAAAAATTTTAAATCCTTCAACATTTTTTCCTCACTTTAAAAAAAGGCCTTCAAATTTTTTAAACAAACCGAACCTACTTATCTGATTTTGAAAAAGTTCAATATTTTATTACAAGGGAATGAAATATTTATTCCTTTTCACAAGGCGTGTGTTTTGGAGCGGGGCTTCCCTAGCTATGTGAGTTGTGTTGACACATATATAGGTACCTATGTAATGATTTTCCTTAAGCATACAATGGGTAACTCGTTTAATAATCATATTTTATGTTAATGTAATTTATTTAACAGTACAGGATGTTGCCGAACTTGTTAAATAGGTAGAAACAATGAAGTTGAAACTGCATTGTCGAAGCCGAAAGCCGATATATGATCGAGGTATTTCATTTTTAGGGTTCCATGCCCAAAGGGCAAAAACGGAACCCTATTCATGGGACTTCAATGTCTGTCTGTTCGTAACGAGGCTGTATCTCAGGAACCGTGATATACAGGGTAGAATTTAAAGACGGTAGTTGGAGGTAAAGCACCCTTAATATTGATAATGGTAAGTTTTGCTGAAAGGAAACATTCCTTTATTTACAAAAATAAGTAAAACTGCATTTAAAGATTTTTGAAAACTCACCTGCTTTAGCCGGGAATCGAACTTGGGAGATGTGAAAAAAAAACATCCTGAATTTTAGGATGCCAACCGAAAGAGTCTTAAATAAGAAACAATTTATTTTAAACAACATAGTATCTTAAATTAAAGGAAGATAAAGTAACATATGTTTTCATTGCAGAGCTTACTTCTATACTAATATTATAAAGAGGAAAGATTTGTTTTTTTGTTTGTTTGTTTGTAACGAATAGGCTCCGGAACTACTGGACCGATTTGAAAAATTCTTTCACTGTTGGATGGCTACACTCTTTGCGGTGAACATAGGCTATATTTTATTCCCGTATTCCCACGGGAACGGGAACTACGCGGGTGAAACCGCGTGACGTCCGCTAGTACTTTATAAAGAAAAGAAAAATTTTATTGAAAACCACCTACTTTTTTTGAAGTTGGTTAGTTAAGTGACCAGAACGAATATTCCCATTCCACCATGTGAACATTTTTTACCCAATTTCAGAAACAGGAGGAGGTTCTCAATCAGACTTTTTCTTCTTTAGATAGTGAGTAAGCTCTACAAGTAAAACATATATAAGATACCAGATGTTGTTTAAAGAAATTGTTCCTTTTTAATGACTCTTTCTATTGGTATAACAAAATACAGGATGTTTTTTTCACATCTCCCAAGTTCGATTCCCGGCTCAAGCAGGTGATTTTTCAAAAATCTTTAAATGCAGTTTTACTTACTTTTAAAAATTAAGGAATGTTTCCTTTCAGCAAAACTTGCCATTATCAATATTAAGGGTACTTTACCTACAACTACCGTCTTTAAATTCCACCTTATAAAGAGCTATAGAGCTGAACTTTTCACGGTAGATGTATTTCTGTTGCCGCTGTATCAACAAATACTAAATTTTTATGGTACGGAACCCTCTGTGCGCGAGTCCGACTCGCACTTGACCGTTTTTTACCAACTTATTCAAAACATGTATACTTAGTAAGTATGTCTTAATTTACATGACAAGTCCTTTACCATTTAGGGATATCTTACAATACTAGGGGTTTCCTATAATGGTACAAAAGTATTTCCATGAATCCGAGACCGCTGCGTCACTGAATAGCGAATAGTTATTTTGTGAACGAAACGGTCTACTTATTTATTTATTACTAGCGGACGTCACGCGGTTTTACCCGTATAGCTTCCGCTCCCGTGGGAATACGGAAATAAAATATAAACTATGTTCACCGGGAAAAGTGTAGCTTCCAAACTGTGAAAGAATTTTTCAAATCGGTCCAGTAGTTACGGAGCCTATTAAATGCAAAGAAACAAATAAACAATCAAATTTTTCCACTTTATAATATTAGTGTAGACTAGCTGTTGCAAGCGACTTCGTACTCGTGAAAATTATGGAATAATTTCAATGTTTCATTGCTCTCTGCTTAGCCCCTAGGATATGTAGCGTGATAATATATGGCCTATTTGAAGACCCTACCTTTACTGCTCGTTCGCTCTAACTTTGCCGTTTGGCTCCATACTAAAGTCGGATTTTTAATTAGACGAAGTAAATTAACAGCAACTAATGTCACTTCTTCATACAATGTTGCGTATTTTCTATGACGAAGTGACATTAGCTACTGTCAATTTACTTCGTCTAATTAACAATTCGGGTATACGCCTCTACGCCAGCGGCAAAGTTAGAGCGAACGGGTAGTAGTTAATATTTCTCTGCAAAATTTGAATCAAATCTATTAAGTACTTTTCGAGATCCTTCCTGACAAAGCAAAGCAAACAGAAAAAAAAAATTTAACTATATTTTCGGCTTCAGTATCTTATGTCGAACACCCAGTGAGTTTTTTTTAAATAGGTATTTCCAATGTACAGTTTCGACTTTTTTTTTCGCAGTTAGTTAAAAATTTGGCTATGTCCTTGTATTATCAGATCGCTAATTACAGGCCTCTACAATTCGACATAGGTATAGATGAACATAATACAGAATTTATAATAAATTACGAAACAAAGAAAACGTAAACTAGAAAAAATAACAAAAAGTAATAGTTAGGTCATAATAATCAAAGAAATGAAAGGAATGCCACAATTACTTCAACACTGTTGTATCCCTGCCGATCGGTCAGTTATTTATAACTACTTATACGTATAAAGCATTGCATAAAAAAGAAAATTACGTCATTTTTACATTATCATAAAATATCCCTGAATTAAGATTATCTCCCAAAAATGTTCGTCATCTTAACCCAACGCTAATTATAACTGACATTACAAAGCAGATAAAGTAACGTCATAATATTCAACGTACCTAGCGCTAATATTGGCTGAACTGGCTTTAATGACATTTAGAAGTTAAAGTTTGACATTTAAAAAATTCTAAAGTAATAGAACTCGACTTAAGCTCGTTCTGCCGAAAATCCTAAGAAATCCTTCTGAGATTTTACTCGGGTTACTATGAAACCGTATTTGGTATTACAGTACTTTTGCGGGCTTTTTGAAATACATGAATCGTTTTTATGGTAGGGTTTTTGAAGTAGGGATTCAAAAAGAAAATGGGAAAGGGATCACTTTCTTGACCGTTCGTCTGCCTGTCAAGACCTTTTATCTCTGTAACTATAGTGGAGCTATGTTTAAAAGTTTACTTTAAAGTGAAAATACGACGTTTAAGGATGACTCACGCTACACCGTGCCGGGTCCGAGCCAAGTGTCGGCTGTAGCTCGGACCCGGCACGGTCAACTAATACTACATATATTTTGAATGAACACACTCACGCTATACCGAGCGGCCACCGAGTGACGGCCGAGAAACGGACACCGCTCGGAAACAACTAGGTCCCGCCTCGGCTCGGCCACGGCCAGGCTGATTTTGCTCGGACGAATGGTAATTTACCGGTTTTTACTGCAATGTCGAAATTGCAGTATAAACGTCCGCAAGGTTTCGCTAATAAATAATACAATTCTTTTTGGGAATATTACCAGTGACCCCGGCGAACTTTGATTCCGTGTGGAAAGTAGTGCAAAAAAATAAAAATCATGTGTTGCCCGTTCGCTCTAAGTTTGCCGCTGGCGTAGAGGCTTGTGTATAGGCGTAGAATGGGAAGCGACCAGCAAACTTAGCGCGAACCGGTAGTAATTTCTACCTTCTACCTTGAATGTATTAACTAAACTGATCTTTCATGAAATAAATTCTAATTCTGTTACAGTCACGGTTCTTCGTGTAATAATGTCACGGTTATGTAACATTTAATGAATGTAGTGAACTTATGAGTACCTATGTAATTACTATGAGACAAACTAAAATATAACGCGTCATAGCAAAGTGTACTTAAGAACGATGCGATAAGATTCAAGTTCAAGTGTATTGAAAATGTAGAGCGGTCAGAATTCAGTAAATAATTAGATGCCGTAGTGTTTTTAAATCTTTGGTCATGTTGAAGAAGAATACTTCTTTACTAGATAATTTCTGTTATCTAGTAAAGAGAGGGACTAGACTAGAAGAAGGCGGTTGAGAATGAGATGAGAGTAAAGAGGCACATCTTTGGGCCTTTTTTTTACGTGACGATATCCTCATGGATACTATGCCGGACTCCTACCTACTAAAATCACATAGTGCCCTTCCATCTGCCTACGGCGGGGTACGCCCTCGGAAGGGTAACCCCCAAAGTTCTTTCCAACACAGACTTTGACCGCTTCGTGGCCTATCGCTAGGGATTGGGTTTTGTCCCACTTCTTGGGGGAAATTGGGTGTTATTCCGCTACTTTGGGACAGGAGGGGGGGTAATGAAGTACTAGGAGAGGTCATCATTATTGTGCCTTCAAGTTAAGAGCCACTGTCAGAAGTCTTGTGGATTGAATAAATACTCCAAGCACCATGGCTTTTCATAAGTCAGACGACATCATTTCTACGAGGTAAAAACTTGTCTCTGAAATATAAAATCAAACTCTATGTACAAAATAAGTCAATTACTACACGACTTAATGTCGTGTAGTAATTGACTTATTACTACACGCCATACTTACTTGAGGTGCATTTTCCTCAATAAGCGAGTGGCTAAGCGCGCCGTCCTATTTAATGTCCCAGCGGGTCCTGCACCTGACAACAACGTGATAACGTAACAAGCGCCCATTGTGTTTGACATAATCGTGGTATTACAGCCGGGGCCGGGGCACTCTTGTTACAAGTCTTGTGGAAGAGCGAGGTTCCATTATGTCGTGACGACAAATTACTGTGTCGTTTCAAGCGTCGTAGATTGTGAACACCGTTTAATGGGCTTCAGAAACGATCAATGCGACTTGACAAGTTACACGAAAATGTACACACGAGAATGTAGCTACTATACCGTGAGTACCTTTGTTTCTATAATAAGAGGTACTTATTGACTCCGGAGACGGTCAATGTGATTTGACAAGTCTGTTGTGAATGTCAGTAGCTTTAAGTGTGCATGAATGTGTGTCTGTACCCAGCGGTTGACCATTGCCTGTGTGGTAACGAATTCATTAAATAATTAGATCTATATTAGTTCTATCGAGATATGTATAACACGCAATTTGTTCCGTTTTAGTTTTTACACAAAATTACTTCTTCTATAACAGTTACTCAGCGATGTACTTTTAAATTACGCACTTTAAAAAAACAAAATCTAGACAGGCGATTAGATCTACATTAAATCTAACTACTTATGTACTTTTTACTTATAAAATTCTTTACATTAAGTTAAAAAAGACAATTGAAAAAAGAACACCTAGCGATGAAAATGTGAAAAATTACTTCTTCTAAAACAGGTTCTCAGCGATGTACTTTTAAATTACGCACTTGAAAAAACAAAATCTAGACAGGCGATTAGATCTACATTAACTCTAACTACTTATGTACTTTTTACTTATAAAATTCTTTACATTTAGCTAAAAAAGACAATTGATAAAAGTAAACCTAGCGATGTGGTTAATCAATTTCGTGCGCTTATAATGCGACAGTTTTGTCCCCATTACAATTCAAATTAGGAATTTTTAATATTTTTCATTTTATATTTGTATCTAATATAGATATATTATATCGTTTTGAAAATCATAATCTTTTTTCGAAACGTAGGTAGCTTCTACTGTCATGTGAGTTTAAATAAGTGTGCTTATAAATAAAATAAGGTCGTAAGAAATAATTTGAGGGTAGTATTGAATATTACCTGATATAGAAGAAGTAATTTTTCACATTCACATCGCTAGGTTTACTTTTTTCAATTGTCTTTTTTAACTTAATGTAAAGAATTTTATAAGTAAAAAGTACATAAGTAGTTAGATTTAATGTAGATCTAATCGCCTGTCTAGATTTTGTTTTTTTAAAGTGCGTTATTTAAAAGTACATCGCTGAGTAACTGTTATAGAAGAAGTAATTTTGTGTAAAAACTAAAACGGAACAAATTGCGTGTTATACATATCTCGATAGAACTAATATAGATCTAATTATTTAATGAATTCGTTACCACGCAGGCAATGGTCAACCGCTGGGTACAGACACACTGCATGAATTGTATGTACGGGGGTCTGCATTGTCGTGTGACATGTCAAGTAGCATTGATAATCTTCTTAGTTTAATATGATATTGTTTCATGCGTTGTAGCTTGTGTGTTTAAATATAGGTGTTCGCCTAAAGGACGACAATTTTTTTTCAATTTTTCAATTCTTTATTTTTGCAAACAAGGGTTATAAAGGTGGTTACAAAATTTAGATACATGTGTCCTCCAAGTTTCGCCCACATATTGGCATGCAAAATACAACACAATTAATAATGTCGTGTGCTTACGACTTATTTTTTGCGGTGACGACAAATTATCGTGGCATAGGAAACCGCTTGCACGAAAGTCGTAAAACGATAAATATTACATCATTTACGACAAATAATATCGCACAACACGAAACAATTAAAATATCGTCTTACGATAAAAATGGTTACAAAGTGAACAACAAGAGAGATGGTTTTATCATCCGAGGTTTAGTAATTATCCGATACGACATTGTGGAAACGCGACCATAAGGCTGATAGCTGGTTACTCATAACATAACACTTATTACAATGTTTGGGTAATAATTACTTAGTTGTAACATCAACGTGCACTTGGCACGCCAGACTTGTTTATATTGTACAGAGCTATGTATGTCAGTATTATACATTGTAAGTGTAAATTGTTATTAACTCTAGAATGCGGTTGCGGTACTTATGTATTAAGTTATTGTAGAGTATTTTTATTGTAATTTTTTTGACGTGACGACGTCTTATAATTCGATGGAGCCGGTTGCACGCACGAAAAAACATGACGTATGCGGCGTTACCTCGCTCTAAGGCGTTCCATTTAAGGCTGAGTTGTCACGTTCAACTATCGTCAGTAAACCGACTTTACAGACAACCGAATTTTTATTAATAGATTTCTCATGTAACTTGTATAGGTATAGTGTTTTTGGAGTTTCGCATTTCGAAACCTACCTACCATATATCCTGTTACTGGTAAGACTACTTACCCTAGTACATACATATGGTCACGCCTTTATCCCCGAAGGGGTAGGCAGAGGCATATTATATGCCCACATTTCACCTGTGTATAATTTGTCCCACGTAATAGGTGGTGAGCCGTATTGCCGTGTTTAAATGGACAGGCAGACAGGTAGCATTTCCGAACCCCCGGTAGAGTCACAAAAATTTTGACAAACCTAAATATTTTTTTAAAAATTTCAAAGGGAATAAATTTTATTTTATTTATTTATATATTTTATTTTAGGCGCAGGTTGTGACTGCCTGCTGTTGAAAATAAAGCCTTCAACTTAGCTTAACGACTGCCATTTTACTGGCAACCGGGACCAACGGCTTAACGTGCCTTCCGAAGCACGGAAACGCTCAAATAAATGTCACAAAGTGCTTACTGCAGTGATCTTTTCAGAACACTGAGTCCGCGGGGCCACGAGCGCTGACCCTAGTAGAAGACCCTTTTTTGGGTTCCCTGCCTCAAAAGGCAAAAACGAAACTCATTAAGGAAACACTTAGTTGTCCGTCTTTCCGTCTGTCTTTCAAGACTCTTTATCCCGAGGGCGCATGAAAGATTTGGTTTAATCATAGAAATCAGAAATTCAAAATCAAAAAAAAAGACTGAAAAAAAAAAATTATAATATAACCTTATTTATCAGGCCTATGATGTCTTGGAGCTGTGAAGAAATGACAATTCTATGATAATGGTTATAAAAATATGGCCGTTAAAGTCGCAAAAAGCGTATATTTCGACACTCTCAAGGGAATCTAAATTTATAGTGAACTTCTCGTTGAGCTACAACTTTGAAATTAAGCATGTTATATACTTCGCCACTAACAGTGTATGTGAAAATCTGAAATCTAGAGATTTCTTAAATCATGTTTTTACTACTTATGTATACTAATATTATAAAGAGGAAATAGTAGATTGTTCACCGAGGGTGGAAAGAATGAATTCCCGAGGTATTTAGACGCCCGAGCGCAGCGAGGGCGGCTATAGTCCGAGTCGGAATTGATTGTTTTACCCGAGTTAAACACTCTACTTTTCATTTCAAATACGCAGAAATTAAAACTAATACATAATAAGATTCAAACCTTACCGTAAAAGATTATTAGTTACCAATTGGTTTGAATTCTGATACAGATAAATAACAACTAAATTATGTCGACTTTTAAATTTTAAATATGGAACTCACCGCGTAATTGTTGCAGAGATTATTACCGGCCCCATACACGTACAATATTATTGACTCAATAATATTGCCACAATATTTATTTCCATCCGAATTTAGTCTGGTCAAACCTCAATATTACCCATACACGGTCAATTTATTATACACATTAATATTATTGTACGTGTATGGGGCAGGAAGAAATTTTCGCTAAGTTCACACTGGCTGTTTAGAAAGTCGCATTGCCGCAGCATTTTTTTTATTTTTTATTTTTAGACAAATCTCTTCACTATCACAGCTGACCTGTCAGCAATTCTATTTTTAAAGTTCATTCCGGCCCTTGGGTGGGAAGTAATTTGTATGAGTTTTTCCCTCCCTAGGGAGGGAAACAGCATTTTCCACCCAATAGTCAGATCAAGAAAACACTATTTTCCGAGTATGAGAAATGAAAAAATGTTTTTTTGTTTGTTTGTAACGAATAGGCTCCGGAACTACTGGACCGATTTGTAAAATTCTTTCGCTGTTTGAAAGCTACACTCATTGCGGTGAACATAGACTATATTTTATTCCCGTATTCCCACGGGAACGGGAACTACGCGGGTGAAACCGCGTGTCGTCCGCTAGTAATATTATAAAGGCGAAAGTTTGTGAGTGTGGATGTTTGTTACTCATTCACGCTCTAACGGCTGAACGGATTTGGCTGAAATTTGGTACAGGGGCAGATTATGGTCTGGAATAATACATAGGCCCATCAATTTTTATCCCGAGAATGAGTTCCCATGGGAAGCGAGAACGAGATCACATTTTACGGGGGCGAAGCTGCGGGCATTGGCTAGTATTAAATAATAATAAATACAAAATTTGTACGGAGCCCTGTAGTGATAGAGTTATTCAAATGTGAGTAAGTAATTAAAAATAGCAAACCAAAACTAGGCTTAGGCATTTCATCAAACCCCCCTCATATATATGAACAGGTAGTTTTTTTATACCACTAAGGTGGCAGACAAGCATTCGGCTCACCAGAAGGACTGGTGGTCACCGCTGCCTATGAACGTTTGTTGCAAACGTTATATAGTTACTAAGTAGAAGTAATTTTTCACATTCACATCGCTAGGTTTACTTTTTTCAATTGTCTTTTTTAACTTAATGTAAAGAATTTTATAAGTAAAAAGTACATAAGTAGTTAGATTTAATGTAGATCTAATCGCCTGTCTAGATTTTGTTTTTTTAAAGTGCGTTATTTAAAAGTACATCGCTGAGTAACTGTTATAGAAGAAGTAATTTTGTGTAAAAACTAAAACGGAACAAATTGCGTGTTATACATATCTCGATAGAACTAATATAGATCTAATTATTTAATGAATTCGTTACCACGCAGGCAATGGTCAACCGCTGGGTACAGACACACTGCATGAATTGTATGTACGGGGGTCTGCATTGTCGTGTGACATGTCAAGTAGCATTGATAATCTTCTTAGTTTAATATGATATTGTTTCATGCGTTGTAGCTTGTGTGTTTAAATATAGGTGTTCGCCTAAAGGACGACAATTTTTTTTCAATTTTTCAATTCTTTATTTTTGCAAACAAGGGTTATAAAGGTGGTTACAAAATTTAGATACATGTCGCCGTCCCCGGGGAATAAAATGATAACTGCCAGTATCTTGATTTTAATGTTATGTCATTTTTGAGATCTTTGAGTGTTAATACATCCACTTAATTTTTTTTGTAATTTTTTTACAGTTATTTACAGAGTTACAAAAAATTACAATAGTATTCGAATATTTAAGACAGGCCTAAAAGAACGGGAATAAATGGATAATATAATATTATCAAAACGTATCCTCACTTGTTATTATGACAAATAGTAATATAATCATATTCTCGTAAAACAACATTCAACTTAATATGATAAATGCATGTTAACATTTTATTCTCGTTCAAAACCGTCCACTGGCTTCGTATAAAGGCATTAAATCAAACGATTTATGAAGTTCAAATCGATAACACACAGTTAAAACATAGAGTAGTGTACACTCCTGATCAGATGTACACAATCATTATGAACGCGAAGGTGCATGGAAATAAAAATGACGTTAAACAGATGATGCAAACAGAGTTTTATAATATGAAGGCATTAATTGACAATAAGAACTGGATAAAAGATGATGAGGGGCAAAAGATATTATGGACTCAAATCATGGAAGTAAATGTCTCACAGTCATATCCATAAATTTTGAGATACAAGTACAACGTTTTTTTATCACAACTAGAGTGGCAGATAAGCATACGGCCTCACCAGATGTACCGGGGGTCACCGCAGCCTATGGTGACCGGACCAGAGGTGCCACAATCGCGCTGTCGACCCTGTAAAAAACCTTCTAAGTCCCCTTTAGAAGAGCTACCATACTATAGGCGTTTGGGAAAACCGAGACAGGGAGATCATTCCACAACCTAAGCGTACGCGGAAGAAAGCCTCTATCGGATCTCACCGTGCTCGAGCGCTCAGGACGCAACGTGTGAGGATGAACACCCTGTCTGTGGCGAGCGGTGCGATGATGGAATGTAGCCGTAGGCATCATATCAAACAATTCTTCAGAGCACAAACCGTTGTACAGGCGGTAGAACACACACGAAGAGGCAAAGTCTCTCCTGTCACTAAGAGGTTCCACACCACCTGCAAGTATGGGATCGTTCACAACTCTCATATCTCGCCTTTCCACCGAGTCAAATGGACGAAGCTGGTATTCAGGTGCCCCCGCCCAAAGGTTACAGCAGTACTCCAAATGCGGACGCACTTGTGACTTACAGAGAAGCAGTGCTTGCGCCACAGTAAAGTACCACCGTGCCCTGCTGAGCACTACGAGCTTCTTGGACGCCAGCTTGGCCTTGCCCTCCAAGTGACTGCAGAACTGCACGTTACTGGAGATGTCAACAGCAAGGATCCCTATACTTTCAGAGATGGTGTGAGATGTGTCCTGATATTGCGCCGCCACAGTAAATGGGTTTTATTTGCGGTGAATACACAAACTTGTGCCTTGGTAGGGTTGAATTGGACACGATTTTGTCCACCTCAATCGAACACTCTGAGAGTAGCCTCGACTTCAGACACAAGTTGTTCACGACTTTCTTCCACTGCAACCCGAGAGATACCGGGACGGCCCGTGTAATAAATGTCACCCGTACTGTCGTCCGCATAACAATGAATGCCGTCAATAGACAACATGTCATTAATAGGCAGCAGAAACAAAGTAGGGGACAACACTGAGCTTTGTGGTACTCCAGCGTTTATGACCATGCAGTCAGAGCAGCTGCCGTCAACGACGGCCCTGATGCTTCTACCGGCCAAAAAGCTGGACACCCATCCGCATAAACTCTCGGGCCGTCCATAGGAGGGCAATTTCGTAAGAAGACCACGGTGCCAGACCCGGTCAAAGGCTTTCAAAATGTCGAGGCTCACTGGTAGAGCCTCGACAGCCACCTTACTATCAATAGCCGCCGCCCAGCGGTGTGTGAGTTACACGAGAAGATCGCCCGTCAAGCGACCGTCACGGAAACCGTACTCAAGGTACCTCAGGAGCTGTGTATTAATTACACGCTCCATCACCTTAGATAATAGGGAGGTGACGGCTATAGGCCCATAATTGGCCGGGTCGGTCCTGTCACCCAAAAAGGGCTCAGGATGCACGTGCGCGACCTTCGACGACGCCGAGGCTTGCTTCATGGAGTATGAAAGCGTGAAAAGGCGTGTAAGTACCGGACACAACACCGGACCACACCGCTTAAGTACCACCGCGAGAATGCCGTCTGGCCCACTCACTCGACTTATGAATATCTAGAGATTGAAGCTCCCACGTGACGTCCCGTTGCTTGAATTTAATTTCAGGCCAATAGATAGTAGATAAATTATGAAAATATCGTTGCTTCCCTTTGTTATTTTGATTGTTTTAAAAGATATTGCTATAAATAAGAGTTTTTATTAGTTTATCGACCAATAATAAGGACCTGGTCTGTTAATTTTGGAATTAACTTACATTAATAGCAAATTGATATGAAGGCTTTTATTGTTTTTATTTTTATTGATAAGGATAAGAGTTTTTAGTAATTTATCGATCGATAATGAGGACCTAGTGTGTTAATTTTAGAATTATTGCTAGGATGTTGTGTTTTTAAAATTTTTATTGAAACTTTTGAATTAAGCTAGTATTGACGATTATCGTAATGAGTTTTATTGTAAAACTAAATTTATATGCTTTATAGAAAAAAAGTTTTGCAGCATTTATGGGAATAAGATGATATTAAAGTATTATCATCATCACTCCCATCCCAAAAACTCGTAGAAGAAAATGATAAGTAACGAGTATCATATTTCTTTCTGATCACGCTGAACGGAGAATAAAATGATAATTGACATTATACAACTTTGAGGATGATTAATTTACACTAACTTTTTATTCTTTAAATATCTTAATTTTGACAGATGTTACACAAATTTGACTAAAACGATTCAAATGAAGAAAAAATAATGTTTTTAAAAACCTAACAATCACGCATCTATGTCCAGTATTTCCGGAGTAATCGTTGAAAACATGTTTTTTATTTTTCCTGAAAAGTTGTGTTTTTGCAGTTATCATTTTATTCTCCGGGGACGGCGATGTGTCCTCCAAGTTTCGCCCACATATTGGCATGCAAAATACAACACAATTAATAATGTCGTGTGCTTACGACTTATTTTTTGCGGTGACGACAAATTATCGTGGCATAGGAAACCGCTTGCACGAAAGTCGTAAAACGATAAATATTACATCATTTACGACAAATAATATCGCACAACACGAAACAATTAAAATATCGTCTTACGATAAAAATGGTTACAAAGTGAACAACAAGAGAGATGGTTTTATCATCCGAGGTTTAGTAATTATCCGATACGACATTGTGGAAACGCGACCATAAGGCTGATAGCTGGTTACTCATAACATAACACTTATTACAATGTTTGGGTAATAATTACTTAGTTGTAACATCAACGTGCACTTGGCACGCCAGACTTGTTTATATTGTACAGAGCTATGTATGTCAGTATTATACATTGTAAGTGTAAATTGTTATTAACTCTAGAATGCGGTTGCGGTACTTATGTATTAAGTTATTGTAGAGTATTTTTATTGTAATTTTTTTGACGTGACGACGTCTTATAATTCGATGGAGCCGGTTGCACGCACGAAAAAACATGACGTATGCGGCGTTACCTCGCTCTAAGGCGTTCCATTTAAGGCTGAGTTGTCACGTTCAACTATCGTCAGTAAACCGACTTTACAGACAACCGAATTTTTATTAATAGATTTCTCATGTAACTTGTATAGGTATAGTGTTTTTGGAGTTTCGCATTTCGAAACCTACCTACCATATATCCTGTTACTGGTAAGACTACTTACCCTAGTACATACATATGGTCACGCCTTTATCCCCGAAGGGGTAGGCAGAGGCATATTATATGCCCACATTTCACCTGTGTATAATTTGTCCCACGTAATAGGTGGTGAGCCGTATTGCCGTGTTTAAATGGACAGGCAGACAGGTAGCATTTCCGAACCCCCGGTAGAGTCACAAAAATTTTGACAAACCTAAATATTTTTTTAAAAATTTCAAAGGGAATAAATTTTATTTTATTTATTTATATATTTTATTTTAGGCGCAGGTTGTGACTGCCTGCTGTTGAAAATAAAGCCTTCAACTTAGCTTAACGACTGCCATTTTACTGGCAACCGGGACCAACGGCTTAACGTGCCTTCCGAAGCACGGAAACGCTCAAATAAATGTCACAAAGTGCTTACTGCAGTGATCTTTTCAGAACACTGAGTCCGCGGGGCCACGAGCGCTGACCCTAGTAGAAGACCCTTTTTTGGGTTCCCTGCCTCAAAAGGCAAAAACGAAACTCATTAAGGAAACACTTAGTTGTCCGTCTTTCCGTCTGTCTTTCAAGACTCTTTATCCCGAGGGCGCATGAAAGATTTGGTTTAATCATAGAAATCAGAAATTCAAAATCAAAAAAAAAGACTGAAAAAAAAAAATTATAATATAACCTTATTTATCAGGCCTATGATGTCTTGGAGCTGTGAAGAAATGACAATTCTATGATAATGGTTATAAAAATATGGCCGTTAAAGTCGCAAAAAGCGTATATTTCGACACTCTCAAGGGAATCTAAATTTATAGTGAACTTCTCGTTGAGCTACAACTTTGAAATTAAGCATGTTATATACTTCGCCACTAACAGTGTATGTGAAAATCTGAAATCTAGAGATTTCTTAAATCATGTTTTTACTACTTATGTATACTAATATTATAAAGAGGAAATAGTAGATTGTTCACCGAGGGTGGAAAGAATGAATTCCCGAGGTATTTAGACGCCCGAGCGCAGCGAGGGCGGCTATAGTCCGAGTCGGAATTGATTGTTTTACCCGAGTTAAACACTCTACTTTTCATTTCAAATACGCAGAAATTAAAACTAATACATAATAAGATTCAAACCTTACCGTAAAAGATTATTAGTTACCAATTGGTTTGAATTCTGATACAGATAAATAACAACTAAATTATGTCGACTTTTAAATTTTAAATATGGAACTCACCGCGTAATTGTTGCAGAGATTATTACCGGCCCCATACACGTACAATATTATTGACTCAATAATATTGCCACAATATTTATTTCCATCCGAATTTAGTCTGGTCAAACCTCAATATATACCGTGTTTGTTGCAAACGTTCATAGGCAGCGGTGACCACCAGAGGCGCTACACTCGTGCTGCCGACCCTGTAAAAGCCTTCTAAGTCCCCTTTTGAAGAACCCCATGCTGTAGGCGTTAGGGAAATCCGAGGCAGGGAGATCATTCCACAATCTAATGCTGGGTCCAAATTTGTAACATTTTGACGGCACATCGTGTCGAACATGTAACTCGTAGCTGCAGTTTTCAACGGTACCGACACGCGAGTCTGACACGGTACTAGAGAAACGTGCCGGTAAAATGTAACAAATGTGGACGCAGCATAAGCATGCGCGGAACAGGTAGTATCACTGTTACACCAGTGAGGTCTCAACTTCTGCCACTCAATATTATATGCGACTGTAGAAAAAAAGTGTGTGCGTGTAACCTTTACTCGCGATTGAAGTAATCTTTTTCGCCATTGACGGCATCAAATGTTATATTATTATCATTCATTCGAATTTTGAATGGCCTATTCAAAATTCAAATAGTAGCGTTACTAATGTCAGAAAAAAAATCTGAGTTACACCCTAGTCGCGCCTAAAGAAGTTTTACTTCAAAAAAAGGCCGATCATTTAATTATTGTAATTACGTTATTCAATACGGTAGTTTATTTTGTGTCAAATAGTTACACTTCAGGAATAAAATAAAACTTGAAAATACAATTTTACATTTACATTTATTTAAACAGCGTTACAGCCTATCTAAGCGTTCAGAATGAAGAGAGCTCCCAATATTCTACCCGTAATTTTATACATTAACCCCTAGAAGCTGCTAACTAAACAAAACACCATTTAATTACACAATAGGTATTAGGTATACAAAACTAACTTAGCAATTATGAACAATTAGAATTAATAATTTTAGGGCTCGATATAACACAAAACACATTAAATAGTGATGTTGACTATGTTGTTAGGGTAAGCGCCATCTATCGTTGGTTGTATCTTCTAACATTTGCGACTATGCTGTTTTACAAATGTGCACTTTTTAGGGATCTATATTTAAAGGGTAAAAATGGGACCTTATTACCAAAGACTTCTATATAAACTGAGGTAGACGCGCCGTACTCTAACAAGCGAGATTTCAAAAGCAATCCTTAAACACACACATTTCTAAGACTACACTCACATATAAATACTATTTACGTAATTGTCACCACACACAATAGTGATATACGGATAGAACAAGAGTAAAAGAGAAGGCGTATGGACTCCAATTGCAAGTCGAGTACCTACTCTCGAAGTTTTGACTCACAACAGTGCGAACAACGCTGCTAATTAGCGCAGTTTATAGGTTTCAAAAATGGGTGCGTAGGGCATGTCTATCTCAGTTTATATAGAAGTCTTTGCTTATTACCTACTTAGACTTTGCTGTACATCTGTCGGTTACGAGCATAGATTTAACGAAAAATTCTAAACCTATGGTTACGAGCACTGACGTCAGAGGAAAAAAAGTGAACCTTGATAACCTAACGGTTTAGGGACGAACCCTTGATTTAGGGCATCTCATGGCTGTTCATTGTCAACAGTATTAGAGGTGATACTGGTCCTCTGGTGGAGCTACACTTGTGACCCTGCAATGGAAGGAGTGAGTTAGCAATATTCCAAATAGTGATAGAAGTCAAAATCATGGCATGATGAAATCGTGCACGATACTTTGTAAGGATTTTTTTTTTCCCTACTTACCCCTTGGCGTTTAAAGTATTCTCCTTCTCTTTTAGGTATAAGTTTCTAGTTTATAATTGAGTGGGTATGTTTCACTGTATTGATTAATGGAACGATATTGCCGGAAGGCGTCAGGTGGCACGTAAGGTTGGCACTGAAAATCAGTACTGGGATGGCTGATACCCATCTCAGTTTATGCTGAGTGTCCATCCCTACTTGCGGGCACAGCGTACATATTAAATATTAATTAATTAATTAAGTTTTGTAAAATGTATGTACACTTTATAGAAAAATAAGCACGTGTAGCCACGTATTAATGACACGTAACCAACATCGTGTAGTTGTCATTGTCAATGTCATATTAATGACGTTGAGTTGACGCGTGCGCATGTGTCATGCTCGGACGGCGGACATAAAATCATCGTTTTTTTTTCTTTTTTAGTGCCACGAATAATTTAACTTAACCGCTGCCTGAGCAGATTATAGTTGATGTTATTTATAAATTATTGTTAAGTACTGATTACCTATGATGTTTTATAAATTGTATGTGCGTTGTGGTCCGCAATAAATACTTTCTTTCTTTCTTTCTTTTCTTCTAACAGTTGAAGTTTTCACAGATTATCATGTACTGCTCGTTCGCTCTAACTTTGCCGCTCGGCTCCATACTAAAGTCGAATTTTTGATTAGACGAAGTAAATTGACAGCAACTAATGTCACTTCTTCATACAATGTTGCGTATTTTCTATGACGAAGTGACATTAGCAACTGTCAATTTACTTCGTCTAATTAACAATTAGGGTAAACGCCTCTACGCCAGCGGCAAAGTTAGAGCGAACGGGTAGTACTACTGTTGCCTCTATATTAACAAATAGGTAACAAGTAGGTACGTAGGACATTAAACTATAAGGTGAAATGTTGGCGTGTACTATGCCTCTGCGTACCCCTTCGGGGTAAAGGCGTGACTAATGTATTTATGTATGTAATGTAAGTACATACATTCATACATACATATGGTCACGGCTTTATCCCCGAAGGGGTAGGCAGAGGTGGTGAGCCGTATTGCCGTGTTTAAATGGACAGGCGCAGGTTGTGACTGCCTGCTGTTGAAATAAAGTCTTCAACTTGACTTAACGACTGCCATTTCACTGGCAACCGGGACCAACGGCTTAACGTGCCTTCCGAAGCACGGAAACGCTCAAATAAATGTCACAAAGTGATCACATGGATGGTCACCCATCCATGGACCGGCCATAGTGAAAGTTGCTTACTGCAGTGATCGTTTACAGAACACTGAGTCCGCGGGGCCACGAGCGCTTCTTTAATGTAAGTACTAAAATAAAAACTAAAACAACGAACGAGATTTTCAGTGATCTTGAAGATGAGTGGGCGAGTCCGACTCCCACTTGGCCGGTTTTATTTTAATGGTATTCGAATTATTCGATACGGTAGTTTATTTTGTGAATGTGTTTTTTTTAAGAATATGATATTTAAAGAGCGGCAACGCGACGGAAATGTTCGAAAGACTGACTGCGTTGTAATTATCAACTAATCGTGTTTTGAGAATATTATATTAATGACGGAGGCTTGTCGTGTGTTATATTTTATCGGAGTCTTCATCTCGGGGTATGGCACAGTTAAAAATCGGTTGTCTGTAAAGTCGGTTTACTGACGATAGTTGAACGTGACAACTCAGCCTTAAATGGAACGCCTCAGAGCGAGGTAACGCCGCATACGTCATGTTTTTTCGTGCGTGCAGCCGGTTCCATCGAATTATAAGACGTCGTCACGTCAAAAATAATTTCCATCAAGATTAGAACTGCTCGTCACAGATTTTAATGAATAGAATACGGTTTGTTAAATATTAATTTCATAATTTTTATGAATTTTTGTTAATTTTATTTGGAAAGAAGAGATAAGCGTGACTTACCTGTTTTTTTTGAATTAAATAAACAAAAGTTGTGTAATGTAATTGCCATGCATTTATTTATGCCGGCATGTAACGAAACCATTACGCGATTCAGAAAAGGTTAGGTACAGCGCCATCTATTGAACGTAAAAATAGATATTTAAGTAAATAGTGTGCACACAGATTATGTAAGACTAAAAAGTAATGCGTCTAAAGACTATTATCCTGTAATTGTTAAATTATTTGTAATCTATATCTTTATATGTATGTATATCTATATCTTTATGTATAAAAATGAATCGCAAAATGTGTTGGTAAGCGCATATCTTCAGAACGGATGGACCGATTTCACTAATTCTTTTTTTGTTGTGTAAGGTATTGTCAGGAGAAGGTTGTTATGGAAGAAAAAATAGTGTACTCCCACGGGAACGGGAACTACGCGGGTGAAACCGCGTGA
Organism: Miltochrista miniata; assembly: GCA_933228765.1. Lineage (NCBI taxonomy): Eukaryota > Metazoa > Arthropoda > Insecta > Lepidoptera > Erebidae > Miltochrista > Miltochrista miniata. The sequence goes on from OW121749.1 coordinate 8,295,126, forward strand.
CGTCCTCTAGTTATTATAAATATAAAAGAAAGTCGTGTTAGTTACACTATTTATAACTCAAGAACGGCTGTTACGATGTAGCTGAAAATTGGTGGGGAGGTAGCTTAGAAACAGGAGACGGACATAGAATACTTTTAGTACCGTTTGACAACGCTTTTTCTTGCGCTTTTTGGTCTATTAACTATTCTGCTGCGACGTATAGGTAGTCCACGTCATATGCGTGAATATACGCACGATGTAATGACATATATGTTTGTTTCGTTCGTTTAGAGATACTCGATGCTGGATGTATTCACTAGAATGGCAAAAAAAGCTCTGCCGCACGCACAAATTCAAATTTGGTCAGTGGAAAGAATTCAACCAGACCAAATAATAGATGATACCTATCATACCGACACAAAGCCGATACATACCGACATGATTTTGTAATTACAAATATGATTCAGGGACCGTGTGGCGCCATCAATCCCCAATCACCTTGCATGGTCGACGGAAAGTGTTCCAAACGATATCCACGGTAATTAGCGGCGGAGACTGTCACTGGCAACGATTGGTTATCCACTGTATCGACGTCGATCACCAGATGATCAATAAAAGTGAAAAAAAAAAAAAAAGAATTTTTGCCCCTCTCTATAAAATAGATTACAGAGGGGCTTATGGCGAGACTTGTGTCTGTAGTCTGTGACTCTGATGCATTATATTACGTCACTAGATACTAAGATGAATTAAGAGGGACCGGACTGAGTTTCTTGGGTTGTTCTTCTCAGTCTGTAGCATTTCCGAACCCCCGGTAGAGTCACAAAAAATTTGACAACACTAAATATTTTTTTTAGATTATTTATACTATTGATTGACGGCACTTGGTGGAACTTGCTGCACATATTGAAAACGACACTTGTACTATTCCACAATATTTATTATTATAAACCTGACCGGTTTCGCTTTACAGCATTTTCAAAGGTCTAGATGGGAGGACAAGGTATTACTGTCTCGAAAACACACCAACAATAACATTTTTCTAGTGTAGGCACAGATTATATAATAGTTACTACGTAACAGATACATCACTCCCATACTTAACCTCAAAAATATTAGCTATAACATATCGCTACAGTGGAAAAAATGCTCTACGACGTATTCCGAGAGTCGAGATTCGTGCGCACACCGTATGATTGCGTCATCGAGTGACAACTATTGACAACATTAGGGTTGTAAGCACGTAACAAAAATACATATAACTACAAAAAACAATAAACACAGTGTCTGAAAAAAAAACCTTAAATAACTTCTTCTTCTTTACATAAGAATTATATTATAACTAGCTGATGCTCGCAGCTTAGCCCGCGTAAAAGTTTGTTCCTTTTCCCGCTTCCAATGGGAACTTTTTCCCGGGATTAAAAGTAACCTATGTGTTATTCCAGACTACAATCTATCCCTGTATCAAATATCAGCCAGATCCGTTGAGCCGTTAGAGCGTGAAAGAGTAACAAACATTCACAGATCTACACATCCGCACTCAAACACTTTCGCAATTAATTTTAGAATATTAGTAAGAAGTAAGATGAAAAAAAAGCAAGACTAAATAAAGCGAAATATTATTTTACTCGGGAAATGTACATTGGTTGTGCGCACTTCGCTCGGTCTGGCGTGTGGCAGCCCTCTGCCGGTCGGCCACGTTAGTTCTGCGTCATAATACTTAGGAGTAGGTGCTTATAAAACGAATTGTAGAGAGTGACGGAGGCCTGGTGTAGGTATACGAATATTAAAGAGGTACCAGGTTATAAATTTTCCCTAAATTTAGGGAAATTGCAAGTTTAAATATTTTTGTTAAATGTATGTTACAATTATGTTTTACATAACAACGTACCAAATGACCTATTATTTTCCACATTTACCCCAAAAAATTTTTTTTTTAAATTTCAAAGAGAATAAATTTTATTTTATTTTATTATTTTACTGGGTCACGTGGATCATCTGTTCAAAGTTTGAAATAAAAGAAAAATTACAACGTCAATCGAATTGGACTTTCACTTTCACAGAGGGGCTCAGGGGCAGTTGGGTGAGACCGTCTCACGAATTCTTGTTATTGTCGTAAACAGCTGTACCTACGGCAGCGTGTGGTTTTATAAAGCTAATAGTCGGTATGATTCAAGCAATTCCATGTAGGATTTCGGATAAAATAAGGTTCTTTTCTCTCCGCTTCTTGCTTCTACTTATTGCGTTGCGAATCTGGCAGTAAATGAAAATGTAGAAGCAATCATTTAAAAATGAGGTTCGTAAGTATTATTTAGTGACCTTTTTACCTTAATAATAATTATGTTGATTTGTACTGCTATTATAACCCGGTCGATTTAGCCTAAAAAGTGGAGGTAGGTGCCTAAATACTTCCCGGCAAACTGAAAATTTGCAGAAATCATAACAAGAAAGCCGTGAGATCGTTCTCACCAGACTGCCCCTCTCTAACACGTTCATTGTGAAAGTTCAATCCGATTGACGTTGTCATTTTCGTTTTATTTCAAACTTTGAACAGATGGTCCACGTGACCTAGTTACGTAGTTTAATGCGAGAGAGTCACAGACCACAGACAAAGTCTCGACATAAGCCCCTCTGTCCTCTATTTTTAGAGAGGGGCTAAAATATCTGACATTAAAACCTTAGGATGTCATGATGAGGTTTGCGTTGAACTATCCTCGGCACCGTTCCAACAAAAGCGCATTCATTTAAACGGCGGGAAAACCCCACTGAGGTTCAAGGAACTATCACTATACCTAACTAAACGTACCATCTAATTGAGAACCTCCTTCTGGAAGACGGTTGTAAATAGTCAAATTATAAAATACTAGCGGACGTCACGCGGTTTCACCCGCGTAGTTCCCGTTCCCGTGGGAATACGGGAATAAAATATAGCCTATGTTCACCGCAAAGAGTGTAGCTTCCCAACAGCGAAAGAATTTTTCAAATCGGTCCAGTAGTTCTGGAGCCTATTCGTTACAAACAAACAAACAAAAAAACGAATCTTTCCTCTTTACAATATTAGTATAGATTAAATACAGTAAATATTTATGGACAAGTGCGAGTCTGACTCACCCATCAAGGGTTCCGCACATCCCATCCGTCCGCCGACCGTCCGTCGATAGATTCACGTCTATGATTACTTGAAGCTTGAAAAAAAATTGAACTAAATATCTACTAAGTTACGCGGAAATAAGTTACGGCTGTTTATGTCGTCAAAATTAATAAGGTTTACCTATCCCTTTCGCCTGAGTAGTACCTTAGTCTTACCTAAGTAATACCTAAGTAATATCTTCAAATACTACAAATCTATATAAATATTCGCTTTACTACTACTATAATTACTATAATAATATTCGTGGTCTGATACCCATAAGACAAGCAGGTTATTCCTAGCTTACATTGGGATCAGATAGCGTTGTGTGAGATGTCCGTGAATATTATAAAGAGGAAAGATTTGGTTTTTTGTTTGTTTGTTTGTAACGAATAGGCTCCGGAACTACTGGACCGATTTGAAAAATTCTTTCACAGTTGGAAAGCTACACGCTTTGCAGTGAAAATAGGCTATATTTTATTCCCGTTTTCCCACGGGAACGGGAACTACGCGGGTGAAACCGCGTGACGTCCGCCAGCATAGGATAAAATTTAAAAAACTTAGTAGGGTGACTTCACTATTGCGTCGGCTCCTTTTCGGCCACTACGAGGTTATATTGTAATATGTAATAAAAAAAACATTAAGTCGTTCATTTGAAATATCTACGCGATCTTATAGTTTTAAAAGTTAGCTGTGTACCTCCTAAAATACCTAACTATCCTTTGTTTTGTTAGCTACTCATTTATCTTTCAATTTCGGTACGGTTTTCGGTTAGAATTTTTTGCTACTCTCAATAAAATTCTAAATCTATGGGTTCGACTTTATAAAGTCACAGCGAAACGCAGCAGGGAACAGTTTATAGAATAATTTTAGTCTTACCTAAAACTGCTCAATATGCAATACAATGTTATGTGCCTATTAAGTGTTCTACAATCTACATACATCATGGATTTAAAAATTTGCGGGCAATTGTATTCGAATGTACAATACATTGCCGACAGCAATTTAAGGTTTGTCAGTAAATAAATTTAAAAAACTCATAAAATTTAAATTTTGCCAGAAAGCTTCCTATAGCATTAAAGACTTTTTAGAAGACAAGGCTGCCTGGCAGTGACACGAATTGCTCCTTTCTACGTAATAAAAAAAACTGTATTAGATACTAAGATGAATTAAGAAGGACCGGACTGAGTTACTTGGGGTGTTCTTCTCAGTCTGTAGCATTTCCGAACCCCCGGTAGTCACAAAAATTTTTTTTAGAAAATTCTAACGGATTTTTTTATTTTTTTTTTATTTTATCAATCTATGAATCTACATACTGTCATAGTATAAGGTACTAGATACTACCAAGTAATAAACTCAAGGAAACAATTTAATTTTCTGTAGAGTACACCAGTCTATTCACACAGTATGTTATGTTTCCACGAAGGCGTTCCGACCGCAATCAATTGATTAAAACGTCCGTGTGCTACATTGATGTCAAACATAACCTATTATGTTTTATAACAAGCTATAATGGAGCTGGCTTAGGAAAAACCCGGCTAAATGCGAGTCGGATTCACGCACAGAGGGTTCAGTACAAAAAAACTCAAATATACGGTTGTTGTATAGAAGCCTACCTTAAATTTATTTTTATGATTTTAATAAGTATTTGTTGATACATTATTAAAAACACAGTCACTTATTTATTTATTTATTTAACAATTTATGTACACACATAATATATTATAAATAGAGAATTAGTTAGGAAAGAAGAGTACAATGGCACTGCTTATTTCTAAAAGAAATCTCTTCCAGCAGGCCAGCGAGAGGAGAACATGATATTAGATAATTCAGAGAGGTAGAAGTGTGTCAAAGAACTAGGTAGGACCAAATATTTTTACATACTTTACAAATACTACTACTATAATAATACAATAAATATATACATATATATATATATATACACACACACACATATATATATATATATATATATATATATATATATATATATATATATATATATATATATATATAGATATATATATATATATATATATATATATACTATAAATATATATATATATATATACATATACACACATATATACTATAAATATACATACCTTTGTACATATTTTACATACATAAATACATAATATATAATAATACCTATTCTTTCATGAGATACCTGAAAAAGAAGAAATAAATAAGGCAATAAAAGTTAAGTGGTAGAGAAATAGTGTTCTCGGACTTTTCTCTTGAAGTTTGCAACAGTCTTAACGTCTCTGATATTTGGTGGCAGAGAATTCCACAACCTAACCGCATGAACTGAGAAGGAATAGGAATAGAAACATGATTTATGACGTGGAAGTTGAAGGATGGAACGAAGGTGTGTCCTACAAGGAGCATTAGGAGAACGTGCGAATGTGAACCGCTCCTTCAGGTAGGACGGGGATTTTGGGTTATACAGGATATTGAAGAGGAGACAGAGTATCCGAGTGTTCCTGTGAAGGCGGATTGGGAGCCACTTGAGTTCTCGGCGAAAATGAGAAACATGATCATACTTTCTGAGATTAAAAATAAATCGAATGCATAAACTTTGCAGCCTCTCAAGTTTATCTAACAGCTCCTCTGTGGCATCTAGGTAGCAGGCATCAGCATAGTCTATAATGGGCTGAATAAGAGTCTGCGCAAGGGTGATCTTAATGTTCAAGGGCAGGAAAGTCTGGAGGCATTTCAATGAGTGAAAGGTGAAGTGCACCTTCTTACTAACTTCGTTGACTTGTGCGCTCCAAGATAAGTTAGCGTCCATTACCACTCCCAAGTTCCTGACTTTGTCAGAAAAGGGAATAAGAATTCCATCCAGAAGAACAGGAGGCAACGACGACTGATCTAATTTGTTCACCATATATCTGCTGCCTATAATTATGACTTGCGTCTTTTTTGGGTTAAGGCGTAAACCGACAGTCTTGGCCCAATTGCTAATACAGGCCAAGTCTTGGTTCATGATAGCTATACCAGACGGGGCATCATGCACAATAAAGTGATTATAGTTACAGCTGTAAGTCGTCAGCGTAGAGATGGAAGTTACTAGAAATCAGACTTGAGACAGAGTTAATGAAGATAGAGAATAAAAGAGGAGAAAGGACACCACCCTGAGGTACGCCCGCAACGAGTTGGCACCAGTCCGAAGACTTATGATCCAAATGGACGCATTGCGAACGCCCTCGAAGATAGGAATCGAACCAGGACAAAGCTATGGGAGAGATGTTGATAGACTTCAGAGTACCCAGCAACATGTCAAAATCGACTGAATTAAATGCGCTACTGAAGTCTAACAATGTCAATAAAGTAAGTTCTTTCTTTTCCATAGCGACTTGTACTTTTCCACTATGGTAATCTATATTTTACAGTTCCTGACCGGTTTCGCTTTACTTAAAGCATTATCAAAGGCAAAACGGTCAGGCACTGTAACATATACGTAAATTCAAATAGTAGAAAACTACAAGTGACTGTGTTTTTAATAATGTATTATAACAATTTTCATCAAGTGCCAACAATCAAGAGTAAAAACGATATTTGTGAATATTTGAAAATTTCTGCTCTCTTGCTATCACGGTTAATGAGATACAGCATCGTGACGGACACACAGACTGACACATGAGTCTCAGTAATAGAGTCTATAGAACTATGAAAGTCGATACGGTAGATACACACACATGTTTAATGCTTGTATTATCGTAACGTCTCCGGGTTGATGACTTCACCCCATTCGAAATAAAACAAACTGAGACACTAGTTCCTAGAAAGCTAGACAGTCCTTTTACATGTACTGGACATTTATATGGTAGCGAATCACGGAACAGTTAGTGCTCTAAGTCTGTCTCCGGATGTTAAGGCTGCGCTATTCAGCGGCACAAGCTCGTCCTAATAGCATGCTATTTCATCTCACATCATCTCAGCAATTAATTCATTCATCAAAGGTTCTTTGAAAAAAAGAGCATGTATCAACTTAAAATAAAATTTAGTAAACTCTTCGAAAAATGAACTTTGTCAGTAAGAAATTGAATTTTTACTGACTGACGGACTGAAATACTGAATTCGTTTCCGCCTCCGTGATGAGAACGTATTCCAAGCAATGGAAAAACTACTTACAAAATAGTACTGGTTTTTTTATCCTATCCTGCCTATATCCTGGATGCTATGCCGGAGCATAGCATCCAGGATTTCCACGCGATAAAAAAAGCTATATCTAAAGAGGACTTCCACGATATTTGCCGACAATGGATAACCAGTACTATATTGTAAGTACTTTTTATTAACCCTAGTAACTAATAGGTATTAGATGTGAAACTTTGTGAATCTGAAAGTTTTTTACTCAATCACCTGCACTAACAGCTGAACCGATCTGGCTGATATTTGGTACAGAGATATATTTTATTCTGGAATTTATTTTCCCCTGTTCCATTGCTTGGATAACGTTCTCCTCATAAAGGGGAGAAAACAAAATCAATATTTCAGGCAGGTAAAGCCGCGGGCTAGTACCTGAATGTACATACATACATACATATAGCCACGCCTTCATCCCCGAAGGGGTAAGCAGCGGCATAGTATACGCCCACATTTCACCTTATAGTTTTATATCCCACGTGGTGGGCCTATTATCGTGTTGTAATGCATTGACGCAGGACGCCACGACCCGCAGTTGAAATTTTCAAGCCGCCCATAAGGCCTTCAACTTGGTTTAACGATTGTCATTTTAATGACAACCGGGTTTAATTTCGAGTTTTCCTTCTCTACGCAATAGATCGTTTTGCGAAAGTGTTCCCTTAGTCGCCTCCACCCTCGGAATCAATTGGGGTGGGGACATTTTGTACCTACTCTTTTCCGTTGCAACACGCGGCGTCGTCGCCACGCGGAGGCGTACTTTAATGTGCCTACCCCAAAATAGTACCTAGGTAAGTAGGTATAATTTATGTCCTTGTTTGATTGAAGTCCAATCACGCGCGCATGTGGGCTGCCTACGCTGCGATACGTGTATGAGCATTTTTGTGCCTCTCGACATTTACCAAAATGTCGGGGTCACAAAAATAAATCTCAATATAATCCTTAAAACGAAGTTTAATTTCAAAGGATTACTAGCGAAATGTGATTTAGAAGATTTATGGGATCCATTAGGTGTCTAGCTAGGCTAATTAATGTGTTAGATTACGGTTTAAATGAGTTTATAGCAAGTTTTAGTACACTACATGTATCATACATGTTTATTTATGTTAAATTTGTGTTAAAAAGAGCCTATACTTTTCTATGCCGCCTTCATTTTCATCACTTTCATAGTTCAATTTTCCAGTCTCCACAAAACTACGTACATTTTCATTTTTTGACATCAATCTTAAGGTATGGCGTAATATATTGGGGCCACTCAACAAATACGGATACGGTGTTTATAGCACAAAAAAGATGCGTTAGAGCTATATGTGGCATAAAAAAAACAGAGAGCTGTAAGCCTTACTTCCTAAGTCTTGGTATCCTAACATTACCTAGTTTATATATATTTGAGATGTTAATGTTTGTCAAAACTAACTTTAACTTATTTGACACACTTAAGAGTTCTAGAAATCGGCACAAGATCGCCTGGAGACGACACAAAAAAACTATTTTTAACAAAAATTTTTTAGGGATGGCACCCAAAATATATAAGTTGCCAAATTCAATTTTACACATTACAAATATAAAGTTATTTAAGAAACAAATTTTCGAAATGTTGGTAAATAAGGTATATTACACAGTAAATGAGTACTTTGATGACATTAATTTATAATCATGTGTGTATGTACTGTTTGACATTAGGATTTCATTTATAGTATTTACTTGTGTAATATCTTAATATCTGGGACATCTTGTGGTTGACTTTTTCCAATCGATTCGTAGTAATAGTAAGCTGACAATTTGCAACAATTATGTCTATAGTAATTACCAAAATATTGATATGTTTAAAATTTGCATGCCTAAAGCGGTAGAACATGTGTGACTAACATCGTGTAACATCTTAGATGGCCTAAAATGTAACATGTTTTTGCAATAAATGAATTGAATTGAATTGTAATCCTCATTCATCGGAACATTACAATGGAACGAAGTGTGCCAATAGTACAAGAGCCTATCCTTTGGATACTTATGACGTCACGGCTCTTTGCACTAGAAACAATGAAAGTGCTTGTCTACGGCACTATGGAACATATTGTCATGTCTTATTCTCAAATGCGTCGGCATAAGCTTATATACCTAAATTTTACTTTATATAGTTTTGTACCATGTAACGACGACGACATGTTGTGACGACGCCCTCTTGAAAATTTTCAAGCCGCCAGTATGACCTTTAACTTGGCTTAACGAATCAAGTTTACTGACAACCGGGATCAACAATTAAAGTGCCAGCGAAGCAAAATGCTGGAAAATGAAAAATCATAAAGTGGTCACCAATCCGAGAACCAGCCATAGTAGTAGAAAGTTGTCTACTGCAGTGAACGTTTACCGAACACTGAATCAACTTGGCTACGAGCATAATGGAACGTACGTGGCACTTTATTTCCCGCTATAATTGTTTAGCATTTTGTCATCATTGAGGATGACTTGCCAATAATAGTGCTACTATGACTATACCGTAGGCATAAAGGAGACTTTCTTCCGCTTACGTTTATGTTATGGAATGAACTTCTTGCCTCGATTTTACCGAAATTCTACAGTAGATATGGGCCTTATTAGAATTTTTAACGAGTGCAAGTGTAGAACTCCTGGTGTTGCAATCGCCCATACGCAACGTTACGTACACACTTTCGATAATGTGGGCCGTATGCTTGCCTACCCATTTAGTTAAGCGACCTGCTGCGTTCAATTTGACCAGGCCACAGAAAGCAGCCTGTATGGCAAATCCTGTAAAACCTACATGTACATTATTGTACTCGTACATAACACCAAAGTGTACGACTACCTTTACATGAATGTCAACACGTTCATAGTTTTATGGCGGCCAAGTTTGAACTGTTTTATCGCTTTTATGATGATGTCGGTAGGGTGGAGTATTAAAGTAAGGTATTTCTAACCGATTGACCTAGAAGAAATGTTACTATTCGCGGTATGTTTGTATTTGTATGTCTGTTTCATTCAGACGAAATGACTGCCTCGGTGGCGCATTTGGCAGTGTAACTGACTGTCGGGATGAGGTCCTGGTTTCGATTCCCGGGTCGGTCCTAATAATTGTTTGATCCACAAATGTTTGTTTCGGAATTTGGGTGTTTTCTATGTATGATATGAATTACCGTGTTCGTAGGAAGAGACAGAACTAGTAAGGTAAACGCAGCTATTAACGACCCATCGAAAATTCGCAGGTATTACCGATCCATTTCATTAACCTGCAATTTTTACGTTACTGGAACAGTTTATGCTAGAGACATTTGACTAAATACGCACATTTGTTCATTGAGTGTCGCAAATACTTACGTTAGTGTGCGTGGCATTCCGGGAAAGAGACGAAATTCGTTTGTTTCTATGACAATAGTAAACTTGCCGATCGTGTGGTACAAATCCTTAATCTTATAGATAAGCACACCAAAACTTCGTTTAACAGTTTTTAAAGAATTGTATGAAACCTATGATTGTTCTGTATTATTGAATGTGTTCATTTAGATGTGAGGTCTTAATTTCTTACAGTATTTCATAAAGTTTGATTAATTAAATATTATAAAACTTCACATTTAATTAAAGCGGCAATACCTTCAATTATTTTAATAGTAGCAGCTATTGCCGACTCATGGGCCGGTGATTGCGACGCATATTAAATTTTGTTTTACCTCTTTCTCGTCGATATGTGACAATAAAGCAATAATTTTAATATGACATCTTAATCTAATACAGTCAGCCTTTGTAACACACAATTACCGATCTATACTATTTGGTCTAGTTTTCTTATTTAATCGTTTTTTGTTTACCATGAAATACAACTTTAATCATTCATTGTCATTATAAAGGAGCATTATAAAATTACTTTTTATTGCATTACAATGTTTGTATTAATTAATATTATTTGCAACACTATTTATTTAAAATCTCTGCTATGGCTACAAAAATCAAATAAATACATATAATCTACTTTTTATGAGTCGGCCATACAATTTCATAATTATGTATTATATCGACTATTATCGACTATATTATCTATATGAGTCGGTGATAGCAAGTACGGGAAGCTATTGCCGATTCTATACAAATCCTGGTCGTTTATGTAACATAACACTAGTTTAATGAAATGTTAGCTTATTATCCAAACAATATTTTGAAGATAAAAAAACCATAAAAGCTCTTTTACAACATAATGTCTTAGTCAAATAGCATGGACCAGAGTATCTAAGTGACTTTTCCTATGAAGTATAATATGAAAGTGTATGAAAGGTAGTATGAAAGAACTTAGAGCAAACCTACATGATTTTCTGCAAAAACACCATAATGTGTTTCTTCTTAATTAAACAAAATACCTGCCTATACATTCTTCTTGTTTTTAACAGTCGGTAATAGGTTCATAAAAATCGGTAAATAGCTTCATAGCCTTTCGTATGGGTCGGTAATACAAACAATGGACTTGATCACTTAATTATTTTTTTATTTTATTAGTATTGTGTTTAAGGGCAATTTAGGGCTTTAAACATAAACTAGACAAACTAAAGTTTCATATAAAATCAAAACATTGGGTGTGAACTCAATCACCATTCTTAATAACTATCATCAATTTTAAAATTGTCTTAACAGGGTCGGTACATACATATGGTCACGCCTTTATCCCCGAAGGGGTAGGCAGAGGCATATTATATGCCCACATTTCACCTTCGTATAATTTGTCCCACGTAATAGGTGGTGAGCCGTATTGCCGTGTTTAAATGGACAGGCGCAGGTTGTGACTGCCTGCTGTTGAAATAAAGCCTTCAACTTAGCTTAACGACTGCCATTTTACTGGCAACCGGGACCAACGGCTTAACGTGCCTTCCGAAGCACGAAAGCGCTCAAATAAATGTCACAAAGTGATCACATGAATGGTCACCCATCCATGGACCGGCCATAGTGAAAGTTGCTTACTGCAGTGATCGTTTACAGAACACTGAGTCCGCGGGGCCACGAGCGCTTCAGGGTCGGTAATACCTGCATTTACCTTATGGCATACTTTTATGTACTGATAAATCACTATTTACTTATTTATGCACTACATTCTGATTCCGTCAACCAATATTCTACAGAGCTACCGCGATACTTGATAGATGGATGCAATGGAATCAATGATGGAATGATTAATCTTGAATTCTTTGTTTACATTAACTGAGAAGTATCAGTCACGTCCATGCAGGTCGCCGTAATATGTATGTATTTAGAAATACGAGTAGGTACGAGTATATCGTCTAGCCATAGCACAAGTTTATAGATTGGTTTGGATTAGATGACGTTGTGTAAATAAGTTTAACAACATAGAATTATAATAAATAAATAAATATTTGTGGACATTCACACACAACATCATCTAGCCCAAATTAAGCTAATATAAGCTTGTGCTATGGGATCTAGACGACTACATACTTATATATTTCTAAATACATACATATTATACATTGAAAACACCCAAATTCTGAAACAAACATTTGTGGATCACACAAATATTTGGACCGACCCAGGAATCGAACCCAGGACCTCGAGCGCCGCAGGCGGTATTACTACCGACTACGCCACAGAGGCGGTCTATCAAATTATAAAAGTCTATGTTCAACAACATTAATTTATTTAACAACTAAGCAGCGGGTGACGTCATACGGACAACAGAGTCTTAGCCGGCCTAAGACTCTGTTGCCATTCGACCAAAATTGGAGTAAGATTACACTGCAGAATAACTTGTACCTCTTCTAAATGTAAAGTGACTTTCCTTTTTACTAACAACTAATAAGCATAACGCAACTATGGTAACCATATAGGTATTTAAACTTTCATGGTCACTAACACTATTATTAGAGTTAACGGGATATTTACCATGTACTATTGAGTATTTCCGATATTTCGGCGCTGTTGCAAGCACCATGATCACGGAGGAACTGAAGTATAGGCGGTTGAAAGCGAAAGTCTCAGCACATATATCGATCTACCCTCCTTCGCAGTCGTTTATTACGCGTTAAACCACTACCACTGGTCTCACTTTCGTTTTCACTAACTCGACGTTCACGACACACAACGCTCACCGTGTCTACTCGCGGTTTAGTATGGAACTGTTTATGGTTATTTGTACACAGACGAACCACTGGATGCCAGACGCTCGGCAACTGAAACCCATCCTCCCGATTGAAATTCTTATACTTTTTAATTTCAATCGCTTCTCTAACCATTCTCGGTATATAGTGACGTTCAGTTGAGAGCATCTTAGGGTTATGTAACTCAATCCAATGGTTTGTGCCGGACTCCAACAGGTGTTCAGCGACTGCAGACTTTTGTGGTTCGTTATTTTTGACTGCCCTAATGTGTTCTTTGATTCGGCACGTCACCGTTCGTTTTGTTTGACCTATATACGAACTACCACAACTACAGTCAATCTTATACACTCCCGGCCTGTCCAGTGGAAAACTGTCCTTAGGTGTACGTAGGCACTGCGATAGCCTCTTAAAAGGAGTGAAGATAGTTTTAACGGAAACCTTTTTAATATATAATATTTAAATAAGGTCGCAAACATCCTAAAAAAGGTTTCCGTTAAAACTATCTTCACTCCTTTTAAGAGGCTATCGCAGTGCCTACGTACACCTAAGGACAGTTTTCCACTGGACAGGCCGGGAGTGTATAAGATTGACTGTAGTTGTGGTAGTTCGTATATAGGTCAAACAAAACGAACGGTGACGTGCCGAATCAAAGAACACATTAGGGCAGTCAAAAATAACGAACCACAAAAGTCTGCAGTCGCTGAACACCTGTTGGAGTCCGGCACAAACCATTGGATTGAGTTACATAACCCTAAGATGCTCTCAACTGAACGTCACTATATACCGAGAATGGTTAGAGAAGCGATTGAAATTAAAAAGTATAAGAATTTCAATCGGGAGGATGGGTTTCAGTTGCCGAGCGTCTGGCATCCAGTGGTTCGTCTGTGTACAAATAACCATAAACAGTTCCATACTAAACCGCGAGTAGACACGGTGAGCGTTGTGTGTCGTGAACGTCGAGTTAGTGAAAACGAAAGTGAGACCAGTGGTAGTGGTTTAACGCGTAATAAACGACTGCGAAGGAGGGTAGATCGATATATGTGCTGAGACTTTCGCTTTCAACCGCCTATACTTCAGTTCCTCCGTGATCATGGTGCTTGCAACAGCGCCGAAATATCGGAAATACTCAATAGTACATGGTAAATATCCCGTTAACTCTAATAATAGTATGGTAACCATACAGGATAAACTTCAGAATGGGAAATGGGCTACCATAGTTACGTTGTGCTTGCTAGTTGTTGGTAGTAACTTCACTTTCACTTTACTTTTAGCATAAGTACGAGCTATTCTCTAGTATAGCCTTACTCCGATTTTGGTCGAATCCAGCCTTAGTAATATATTCCCGTTTTTTCCCTTTAGGCACGGAACCCTAAAAACCGTGCGCTTATTGATTGAATCAACTACTCACGTTCCTTTTACCGCAATCACTCTTACAGATTGCCGGAAAACGAAACAAATGATGTTACATGCCAATATAAGATCAGCTCTAATACCTTGTAGCTTCCGCTACGGTTTTCGTAGACGCGCTACGAATTGAAGAAACTTTTTATATTTTTAAAACTTGGTTTAATTTTCACGTCAGCATGAAGAATCGGTTGGTATATCCTGGGACATCCTTCAGAGGACTTTCCGGTGCTTATGATTGTAGGCAGTAATAGGGCACGTGTGGTTTCAGTAGGTATGAATCCAGCATTTTTTTAACGTAAGGAAAATCCGTCATTAATGCTATGCCGGAGTTCTACGATTTAAAACCACGTATTCCCTACCTACTGCTTACGGTTGGGAGCCCCGAGTAAGCCCTCTGAAGAATATCCTTTTTTTTCGTTTGGAAATCCCCTAAGGATGCTAATAAGAGTCTATCATAGTATCCATGAGGGATCCACACAGAAAAAAAAGGATCGGTTGGATTATTTTTTGGCAAAACATTATTTTATCAATATAATAACAAGACAATTCCAAGCTACTGCTTCAATATTGTTCACCGAGTAATGTAAGCAAGTGAATAATAACATTAACATGTTGTAACGGCTCCTCTAATAGTTGTCTGAGAGGCACTAAACATAATGAGTTACGTCATTAGCGTCAGAAGATTAGGGCAGGACCACATTATTGATGTGGAATGTCAATGTATTACCATGTCTTAAGGACTGAGTAAGTATTGCTAAAATTTAAATTTGTGTTAGAAATAATAATGTAAAAACAGTCATAATTAGTATCTTAGAAAATTTAAAATAAAGCCAGCCAATTGTGAATCCGACTTCAGCACGAAGGGTTCCGTTACAAAAAACCGCAAATATAATCACGTTTGTAGTATGGGAGCCCCCCGCAAATATTATTTTTCTTCTGAATTTAGTTGGTATTCGTGTTATAGCGGCAAAATAAACAGTATCGGTGAAACTACTGGGAATAAACGAAACTTTCAGCTATCTAGCTATTACGGACAGATAGACTAATAGGGTCCTGTTTTTTTACCCTTTGGGTACGAAACCCTTAAATATTCAAGAAAATATGAGGTATGGCTGTATCACGGACACGACTGCTTCTTGTATGAGAAAAGTCTATCTAAATATATATAACTCAAAGGTGACTGACTGACTGACATAGTGATCTATCAACGCACAGCCCAAACCACTGGACGGATCGGGCTGAAATTTGCCATGCAGGTAAATGTTATGACGTAGGCATCCGCTAAGAAAGGATTTTGATAAATTCTACCCCCAAGGGGATGAAATACGGGACGCGGGAACGGGAACTAATTTTACGCGGGCGAAGCTGCAGGCATCAGCTAGTGTATGAATATTTGTTACTTTTTCACGTTTTAACGGCTGTAATTATTTACATGGAAGAGTTACAGTCTGGAATAACACAGGCTCTTTACCCCAGAAATAAGTTCCATTCAAAGCCGAGATGGAAAAAAAAAATCGACATAACATCCAGTAAGTAAGTTATCTATATCTATACTAATTCTTTCACTGTTGGGAAGTTACACTCTTGGTGAACACATGCTATATTTTATTCCCGTATTCCCACGGGAACGGGAGCTACGCGGGTGAAACCGCGTGACGTCCTTTAGTACTAAATAGAAATCTCAACTAGTGGGAAAATGACGTCAAAATGACGGTGCTTCCCCTTTTGCCGCACGCCATGTGTCATTGTCCTTACTCAGCGTACTTAAATGATCTTTGATCCATTTGTTGTGCAGGTTTAATTTCATTTTGAATGGCGGTGACAGATATGTAACTGCAACACCAAACTGTATATTCCGTATTTTTATGTATTCATAGTTTTTTAGGGTTCCGTATCTAAATGATACAGACGGGACCCAATTACTGAGACCTGGTCATGCGTCCGTCTGTCTTTATGTCTTGAGGTGTATCTTGTGAACCGTGATAGCCAGAGGGCTCTTATTTTCACTAATTATGTATTTCTGTTGCCGCTATAACAACAAATTAAAGGGGCTCCCATTAAAGATTTTTCTTAGCAATTTTTTGGTACGCGGAACCCTGTGTGCGAATATTCGACTCGCACTTGGCTGGTTTATATTTAATTAGACCCTGTGATACCAATAGGACCATTTTTCGACATGCTAAAAGTTACACTATTCTTACATATGGAGTGAATGATAGAGTCGGTAGAGATCACAAGCTTTCTCTCTCTCTCACCACTGAGGTGGCAAACAAGCTTACAGCCCACTTGATAGCCTGTGGACGTTTGCAATACCAGAGGCGCCATACTCGCGCTGCCAACCCTAATAAAAGAAACGAAATGATAGAGACTAAGTTATATGCAATTTTACCTTCTAAGGAGGAAAATATAACAAAATTAGGCAAGTTGGCAATATTTTTAGCTACCTACCTACACAAACCTTTGCCTAAATTAGATTTTAAGGCAAAGGTCACGAATCTGCGTCTTGTTCCGAAATAAGTTGTAATTTTCACTACGTATTAATAACCTCTTTTGAGCGAAGTACCTAAATTGCACGATGCCTATAATACCCTTTTGAGAACTATATGATAAAAGGATTTCAAGTACATTTTTTTTTGCAAAATTCCCTTGCGGGGAATCTGGCACATCCTTCTGATAGTTTTGCTACCCGTGGCTCCTGGCCATAGGGAATTTAGTTAGAGCACCGTGAGGGGTCCGACATAGCATTTTTATAGATAAAGAAAATCGATCTAATCTAGTGAAATATTTTCGTGACAACCCTTGCACATTTAAGCGACTAGACGACGAGACAGCTCTGTAGGTATTTTGTAATCTAATAAAGGAATTGACTGTTTGTATTTACTACACGTATAAAACCAGCACGGCGCACTCACACTGACATACACTTTCACGAGGGTCTGGAGACTGTAGCCGCTAGACACGCGAGATTCCCGTAAAAAGTATGTGCTACAATGTGAATAGTCTGAGTCGAGTTGGTACTAAGTTGTCTGTATTGTGACTCTATGACCACTGGACAAATTTGTTTATGCTCGTAGTATGATTACAACATCAGATGGAAATATATCGTAAAATGACTTTATATCGTAAAAAAAATCACAAATTTTGTCAAACCTATTTTTTTTTAAAGGGAATAAATTTTATTGCGGGGCCAAAGGCCTGCGGCTCGAGAAATCAAGGCCCAGCGGTCCCTGCTCCACCAGGAAACCGTGGAGACATGGAAGCTGCGACTTGAGCAACCAAAGAGGGGATTCGCCACAATCGCGGCCGACAGACCGGTCATGGACGAGTGGCTGGAGAGGAGACACGGTGCTCTCTCCTACCGGTTGACACAGAGGCTTGCCAGGCACGGTAGTTTCGGTAGGTATCTGTGGCGAAAATACCGGGAAACCACGGCCGAGTGTCAGCACTGCGAGGACCGCAGCGATGACACGGCGCTCCACACTCTGGTGGAGTGCACGGCGTGGGCACAACAGCGCCAGGTCCTCGTAGTGGGTCTGGGCGTGGACACTCTCTCGCTCGAGACCATGGTGCGCGCCATGCTCTCCAGCGGGAGTAAGTGGGACTGCGCCGCCTTTCTGCGAGCAGGTCATGCTCGTGAAGGAGGCGGCGGGCCGGGTGCGTGAGAGCGCTCTCCCACCCGAGTTCCGCAGTCGGCGGCCTAGACGCCGCCGACGTGTCTTCGCCGAGGACTATCGGCCTCCATGACCGGGGGTCTGAGGACGGTGAGAGGGTCGCTCACCGTCCTTACAGAAGCAGACCCATGACGGCTGCGTGACGTGAGCAACTCACGCATGCCCCCCCTTAGAAGTGGGATAACACCCGAAACCCCCAAAAGACGCGGGATAGCACCCGATCCACCCCCTGGGTGAGGCCGCAGTGGCGGCCGTAGGTCTGTTGTGAGTCCCGGGACATCCTTCCGAGGGCTTACCCGGGGCTCCCAACCACGGGATGTTGGGCGTTGCGTGAGGTTTTTTAGTCGGTAAGAGTCCGGCATAACATCCTATGAGGATTTTTCCTCAAGTAAAAAAAAGGGAATAAATTTTATTTTATTTTATTTTATTTTATTTAGTTTTAAAAGACTTTGTTACATTTTCAGTAAGTACTTGAAAAATTAATTTGTGTTTAATTGTTTAGTTCTCGTCGTCACTGATATGTTTCATAGGGATATTATATTAAAACTATGTGCTCACAGTACATAGTTACGAACTGGCCATGCATACATTTTATGCATGTTACAGTATGTAAGGTTATATCGTAAAACATCAATTTCTATTATAATAAAGCCACGAAGTAGGTACTGCTAGTCTATACTATTATTATAAAGAGGAAAGATTTGATTGTTTGTTTGTTTGAATCGAATAGGCTCCGAAACTACTAAATCGATTTGAAAAATTCTTTAACTATTGGGAAGCTTCCCGGTGATCTCCGGTGAACATAATATGCTATATTTTATTCCCAAATACCCACGGGAACGGGAACAACGTGACATCTTCTAGTAATATATAACTAGCGTTCTTTGTCTTCTAACCAGAATTTTGCCCTTTTAAATTAAGGTAAGTGAATAATCCTCATAAGTGGATGGACAATCTAAAGTTTAATTAATATTGTTTTAGTTGCGACCACACTTTACATTAGATGGATTGGTTGTTCAGTGGGGACACCACTTC
This sequence comes from Miltochrista miniata, assembly GCA_933228765.1. Taxonomy (NCBI): domain Eukaryota; kingdom Metazoa; phylum Arthropoda; class Insecta; order Lepidoptera; family Erebidae; genus Miltochrista; species Miltochrista miniata. The sequence continues at coordinate 8,314,604 of OW121749.1, forward strand.
TCACACAATGGTGCTCAGACAATTTGATAAAGTACTTCCAAATGTTTACCTTGAGATGTCTTTACTTGGTATAACTCAATTTCTTTTGTCTGCACGAGTAGGTACTAGCAGACATTTTTACTCTTAATAATAAGAAGATTTTCCCTCAAATTAAAAAAGGGGGTGAAAACCCTGCTTATATGTCCCGTAACGCTCGGTACGGCAGGCAGTCCCGTAACGGACTCAGTGTTCTGTAAACGATCACTGCAGTAAGTAACTTTCACTATGGCCGGTTCATGGATGGGTGACCATCCATGTGATCACTTTGTGACATTTATTCGAGCGTTTCAGTGCTGCGGCAGTCCCGGTTGCCAGTAAAATGGCAGTCGTTAAGCTAAGTTGAAGGCTTTATTTCAACAGCAGGCAGTCACAACCTGCGCTTGTCCATTTAAACACGGCAATACGGCTCACCACCTATTACGTGGAACAAATTATACAAAGGTGAAATGTGGGCATATAATATGCCTCTGCCTACCCCTTCGGGGATAAAGGCGTGACCATATGTAGTGTATTAGTAATAAGAAGGTGAAAATACACGGTGTATAATATTGACAAAAAGGTAAAAAATACATCTACATTGTATTTTTTACTATTTATATTTTGGGTCCACGTGATCTACTTTTCCGAAAGGACTGTAAGTGTCGTTTTTCAATATGTGCAGCAAGTTCCACCAAGTGCCATCAATCAACAGTATAAACAATAATCAAATTCAACATAACCATGACGAAATGACTGACAATAATACCTGCAGTTTAACTATACCGAGAATGCGTTGGGAGTCCTGGGACATCCTTCCGAGGGCTTACCCGGGGCTCCCAACCATAGGCTGTTGGGCGTTACGTGAGGTTTTTTAATCGGTAGGAGTCCGGCATAACATCCATGATGGATTTACCCTCACGTTAAAAAAAACTCAAAATTATCAATCTTTAAAGCAACACATGTACCTATACCTAAGTTTAACTACGCGGAATTATGTCACTCTGTGGTTCTATTTGTCGTACTCGCAACGCGTGATTAAGCAAAGTATAATTAATAGATGTAAAATATAACACTGACATTAATTCATTATTTTTGACATTTCTTTACATTGTAATTTAGTTTCAATTTAATTGCATTGTAACTTTTAGCCCCTCTCTACATAATAGATTGCAGAGGGGCTTATGGCGAGACTTTGTGTGTAGTCTGTGACTCTGCTGCATTATATTACGTTACTATACAGACACAAGTCTCGCCATAAGCCCCTCTGCAATCTATTTTATAGAGAGGGGCTAAAAATATTTAAAATAAATACGCCTTGTCGAATGTTAAGAGGTATTACAGTCGCAGTGATGGCCCTGTAAAAACTAATAAAGTGAATTTTATAGTACATTGGGTAAGAGAAGGCATAGAGCTTACTTCCCAGTCACAGCGCAAGTGTCCCCTAAACAAAACGGTCCCAAAATGGTTTAGGTTCATAATGTCCAAATCCCAAAATGTCCAGAAGTGCATATCCCGGAATGTCCATGTTCCAAAATGTCCAAATCCCATAATGTCCATGTCCCAGAATGACCTTATCCCAGAGTGTCCATGACCCGAAATGTCCAAATCCCAGAATGTCCGGTGTGTCTCATTAACACCTCGACTCGAACCTATTAGAAGTGGTTTTTTTCTTGTTTTGTCGTTTTTTTAATTTATAATTATACAATTTTGCCGAAATATCCCATTAGTTATTAATCGGAGACACACCGGTATAATATGGACATGGCATTTGGACATTTTGGGTCATGGACACTCTGGGATATGGTCATTCTGGGACATGGACATTATGGGATTTGGACATTTTGGGACATGGACATTCCGGGATATGGACGTTTTGCACCCTCTGGACATTTTGGGATTTGGACATTATGAACCTAAACGCCCAAAATCTCTCACATATCGGACAGGTTTTCACAAAAAAATGAGTAAACAGATTTCAGAAAGAGCTCAGCGCGTTTCTCTATGTCTAGACATTCCGCCAATAAATAATACAAGTAGTCCTAAGAACTAAACAATAAAGAAATAAGTCATTAGCTGTAATAACACCCTGTGGCGCGTCTAATCGTCAAATGGGCCCACGACCGCCCCCCGTCGCGAGTAGACACGACTAATTGTAGCATGTCTGTTACATCAAGCCTTAATTCAATCGCCATGGTGCCTACTTGCTGACGGCGATGGTAGTAATAATATTAATTGAAACCAATTAATGGAAATTGTCGACTGTTGTTAGAGTGTTTGTGAAGGTACGCGAATAATAGAGTTGTGTTACTTTAGTATTGAACAAGGTAATGCTCGCGGTTTTGTTCGCGTAGTACCACCAAAAAAAAGGAGTAATATCCCATCAAGCATCGTTATATCTTAAAATAGTAAAAACTCTCTTGTGGCTTAACTTTTTCCGATTCTCTCAACAATTGGAGAGACTGATCGGTGGCGCAGATGGTAATGTAATCGACTGATGCGCTAAGGTATCGGGTTTGATTCCTGCATGGGACAAATATTGTTAAATGTTTGTTTTGGAGTTTGAATGTTTGTGCGTATAATGCACTAGCTGAGCCCGCAACTTCGTTTACGTCACATAAGGTGTATGAAAGGAGAGGTATTTCTTCATCAGAGTCATCAAGCAGCGTCTGAAACTGCCCTGTTTGCTTAATCATAGTATCGTACTTTTATGATTAAGCCAACACGCCAGTTTAGGTTCACTCACATTCAAAGAAACCCCTACAATTAAAATTTTCAAAATATCTGATTCTTAAAAGAGTTATAACTCTTTTATTTCTAAACCGATTTACATAAAACAAACGCTAAATGTTAACTGGAGCAAACCTCAACACAATAAAAAAAACTGCACTGCAATCGGTTGAGCGGTTACTGAGATTAGCGTGCACAACCGTACAGACTATCAGATATACAGACATACAGACATACAGACAAACAGACAAAAATTCTAAAAATCATTGTTTTGGGTTCTATTGCGTTCTTAAAGCCCCCTATAACATTTTTTCTTATTTATCTTCCATGTACAGACAGCGACCTGTTACGATTTTATTATATGTATTGATGATAATATGTATTTAGAAATATATAAACTATAAACATACCTATATCAGTAGACCAGATAGTCCAGATCTAGCTAGCTATCTAGGTAGCTTTTATGTTCATTGCGAACAGACGAATTTGTTTTACAATAATATGTAGTAGATAGTGCCTTGACTGACATTTTCCGCTAAATTTTCTACTAAATTTAGAAGAAGCTCTGGCAGCCTACATGTTCAGTGTTCTGTAAGTGATCACAATATTAAGTAACGTACGCTAAGGTAATTTTTAGAGATGGTTGACCGGTAGTGGCATTTACTTTATAAGCATTTCCTTACTTCATGAGGCACATTAAGCCGTTTTCCTGTCTCTCCTCCTCCAGGGTCCTAGGTGTCATCATTGTATCCTGGGTCCTCGGTTTCATCATGAAAGAAAGAAGGAGAAAGAAAGAAATTTATTCAGGCACATTACACACATCAAAAATTGTATTATTCTACTTTCTGTTTCGTCTACTTTCTATTAGGTACCTTTAATTTTTTTACTATTATTATGTATTTTTAAGTAGATTAAAAAGGTCTTTCTGTCTTTCTTTCTTTCTATTAGTACAAAAAATACAAATACCTAGTGCTTACACCCAAAAAGGCAGCAATCTCAGCATAAGCTACAAATCATTCATAGAAATGGTATGCAGCGCTGATTTTCAGATGGTCGCTGATGATCATGGTAGCCGTCAAGTTAAATTGAAGACCTTTTGACAGTAGATAGGCACAGCCTGAAACTAACCGATTCAACCCGGCAATAGTCACACCATCTATCATACAAGAATACAAGAAGCCGTGAGACGGTCTCATCCAACTGCCCCTCTGTGAAAGTGAAACTTCACTCCGATTGACATTGTCATTTTTGTTTTATTTCAAACTTTGAACAGATGATCCACGTAAACTAGTGACGTAATATAATGCAACAGAGTTACAGATGACAGACAAAGTCTCGCCATAAGCCCCTCTGCAATCTATTTTATAGAGAGGGGCTAAAAAGGTGAAATGTGGGTGTAACCCGGTGTACCTATATGTAATACTAGCGGATGTCAGACGGTTTCTCCAGCGTAGCTCCTGTTCCCGTGGGAATACGGGAATAAAAATATAGCCTATCTAACCCGGGTATAGAGTAGCTTCTCAACAGTGAAAGAATGTTTATGGTTAATGTACATTAGTTTAGGAGCCTACTCGATGCCAACAAACAATCAAATCTTTCCTCTTTACAATATTAGTATAGATATGCTGCCTACCTCTTCGGGGATAAAGGCGCATAATATTGTAATTAACGAAACTAATAAATGTATGTATATAGGTATTTACGAAGCTTTGTTTAACACTAGGCATGAAAACTTAAATTGTGGGCTTTGTCCACTAAGCAAGAGTTACGCGTCTCTTAGGGGCAGGAGTGCGGGCGTTATAATTACATTGCCGCCGCTAAAAGGACTAGGTACCAGTTTAATGGGACAATTCATTCATTTAGCTGTGTTTTTGTTTGGTTACTAATATTTAATCTGAAGTAGGCACTCGTAAGCCGTTGTTGGTCCCGCTGACTCAGTGCTCAGTGCTCTATAATCGATCACTGTATTATGCTAATTTCGTCATGAGCCATAGCTGGTCATTTAAGTTTTAAACTTCTATTCAAGCTGTGATTTTACGACTGGAGATTTTTCTCTTACTCTGAGTCTGAGTGGGTTTTTTTTTTTTTATAAAATATTTTCGTACGTTTCACACAACGCTATCTGATCCCAAAGTAAGCTAGGAATAACCTGCTTGTGTTATGGGTATCAGACCACGGATAGTAATACTTATATAGTTTTTAAATACATACATATGATACATAGAAACACCCAGACTCCTGAGACAAACATTTATGGGTCACACAAATATTTGTCACCGGTGGGAATCGAACCCACGACCTCCAGCGCCGCAAGCGGTATCACTACCGACTGCGCCACAGAGGCAGTCAAGTCATTGGACCACTTGACCACTTTGTGACGGAACCCTGCGTGCGCAAATACGACTCGCACTTGGCTGGTTTTTCATAGGTAGGCTCTGACTATCTACTCTGGTTTTGTATGAAATGTCAACAGTAACGCTATCCGTTGTAGAATGATGAAACAAGAGATAATTCTTGTTTTACCATCCTTGAACAGATAGCGTTACATAGTTATCTTTTATTTCTTTCTTTAAAAAGTCTAAGAATTCCGGTCAGTCCATTTTGTATTAGAAAAAAAAAATGTGTTAAGCCACTTTTGCGCCGAACACCTCAAATGTAAAAATAAAAATTAACAAAATAGAAACCGACTTCAAACAAAACTAAAAACAGAAAAATAAAATTTACTTAGCACAAAGTTAGTATATTCGGATTTATCAGATATCATGAAATATAATACAGAAATCGGTGCCCAGTAAAACTATGTAGGCTTAGGTAGGCATTATTAATCACTCTCATAGTCATATTGGCACCGATTTCAGTATTATATTTAATGACTAGCTGAACCCGCAACTTCGTTTACGTCACATAAGGTGTATGAAAGGAGAGGTATTTCTTTATCAGACTCATCAAGCAGCGTGTGAAACTGCCCTGTTTGCTTAATCATAAAAGAGCTTAAAGATTAAGACAATTATGAAACAATTCAGTCCACGCCTTCGGACTGAATTATTTTAAAATAGTCTTAATCTTTAAGGTCTTTTATGATTAAGCTAACACGTCAGTTTAGCTTACATTCAAAGAAACCTCTCTCGAAATCTGATTTTTAAAAGTGTTGTAACTTTTTTATTTTTAAACCAATTGACCTGAAATAAACACTAAATGTTAAGTGGAGCAAACCTCAACACAATAAGTAAAACCGCATCGCAATCGGTTAAGCGGTTACTGAGATTAGCGTGCACAAACGTACAGACAAATAGATATACAGACATACAGACAAACAGACAAAAATTCTAAAAATCATTGTTTTGGGTTCTATTGCGTTCATAAAGCCCCTTTAATATTTTTTCTTATTTATCTTCCATGTACAGACAGCGACCTGTTACGATTTTATTATATGTATTGATGATATTGATTGATATTGATGATATCTGATAAATCTGAATATACTAACTTTGTGCTAAGTGAATTTTATTTTTCAGTTTTTAGTTTTGTTTGAAGTCGGATTCTTTTTGCTAAAATTTTTTTTTCACTATTTTTAGCGACGTGTAGACTGAAAATCTATCTATCTATGTGGAAAGTTCTCGACAGTACAAATTAATCAAGCCCAAACACAAGGTAACTGCTGTATATCGTTAGGGAATTCTCTCTACTGTCTTTCGTCTCCATCATCAGATCGACTCTAGGCCTTCATTAAGTTGTACTACTTTAAAGCCCTTAATAAAAATGTAGAAATGCCCTACATGTCCCTTCAATTTGTAAAAGAACCCCTCGATTTCTCCTGTATGCCATCATCAGATCCTGACTTACTTAAAATGGGACCACCTTGGGAGTATCTATTTTCGAACGAAAAAAAAAATTCTAATCGATCCATAAACGACGGAGTACCTACTGCGCGAACTAGGTAACATAAAAAAAAAATATATACGGTCGAATTGAGTAACCTCCTTCTTTTTTGAAGTCGGTTAAAAAAAGCTACGACAACGGTCACATTATTATCTTAGGTCGGATCGTAGTGTAAGATACCGAACGCATGATAGTTACAGAACATTGAACAAGGGCTACCAACGATTCGTTTTTAATCCAAATGTGCTGACCATTTTTTTTTCTATTTCAGGTGTAAAATAAACGACACATTTCACGATGCCATCTCCAGATAACCAAAAACAAGGTAAGTAACGCTTCTAGAACGAATGAATGAAGAGTTGTGGCCCCGCGGACTCATTGTTCTGTAAACGGTCACTGCAGTAAGCAACATTTACTGTGGCCGGTTATGGATAGGTGACAACCCCGTGACCTCTTTGTGACATTTATTTATGAGCGTTTTCGTGCTTCGGAAGGCACGTTAAGCAGTTCGTCTTGGCTGTCTCTGTAATCACAGTCGTTAAGCCAAGTTGAAAGCCTTATGGGAGGCTTGAAAATTTTTAATTGTGGGTCGTCACTACCTGCGTCGGGTCGGTAGCGCGTGTGTAGCGCCTCTGGTGTTGCAATACGTCCATAGGCTTCGGTAACCAACTTTCCGGTAGGCCGTAAGCTTGTCTGCCATCTAAATAGAACAAAAAAATCATTGTAGCAACGTTGCGACTATTTTTGGATCCGTGTGTAGTAGCGTAAATTGAGAGAAACCCACGTCCAACAGTAGACCGCCATAGGCTCATTTGATTGATTGATTGATCTGGAGAATTCGCTCAAGTTAGTTGTAAAGGTAGAGTTTCCTCATATTTTAAAAACATTGTAAGTTTATTAATACAAATGTTCGAATAAGGACGTAATCTGCTTGAGACCATGGTGCGAGCCATGATCTCCAGCGGGAGTAAGTGGGACTGCGCCGTTTCTTTCTGCGAGCAGGTCATGCTCGTGAAGGAGGCGGCGAGGCGGGAACGGGAGAGAATTCTGCCACTCGAATTCCGCAGTCTTGGGCACCGCCGCCGACGTGTCTTCGCCGAGGACTATCGGCCTCCATGACTGGGGGCCTGAGGACGGTGAGAGGGCTGCTCACCGTCCTTACAGAAGCAGGCCCATGACGGTAGCGTGACGTGAGGGATTTACGCACGCCCCCCCTTAGAATCGGGATCACACCCGAAACCCCCTCAAAGACGCGGGATAGCACCCGAAACACCCCCGAGGCGAGGCCGCAGTGGCGGCCGTGGGTCTGTTGGGAGTCCTGGGACATCCTTCCGAGGGCCCACCCGGGGCTCCCAACCATAGGCGTGTTGGGCGTTGCGTGAGATTTTTTAGTCGGTAGGAGACATAATGGATTTTCCATCACGTAAAAAAAAGAAAGAAAGAACGTAATCTGTGAAATGTTAAGATTATTGCGACTGCCATTTCACTAGCAACCGCGATTGATTTCACTTTGGACTTTTGGAACGAAGTTCCTTATCGCGTTGTGAAAGGGGGCTAGACGGAAAAAATTCTCACGAAAAGTTGTAACGATACTTTTTTGGAACGAAGTTCGTTATTGCTATAGTATGGAGGGTAGAGGTACCGAACCGAGAGGGGGGGGAGGGTGGGTGAGGGGGGGGAGTGAGGGGGCAATTTAATAAAATGGGGGTTAATAATAAAAAAAATTATTATTATTAATTAAAAAAAATAAAATTTTATTACAATTCCTTCACTAATTAATCGAAAGGAACTTCGTTCCATCAGGGTGTCCCTTGACACCTCTCAAGTTTTTTATTTAGAAGTAGCGAGTGCTCGAGGTTCCGCATATTATCTTTCGTGAATAAAATTAGCCGTCGTCTTTTTACAAGCTCTATTCTAAATTGTGTATGACAAAAACATTTAGAGTTCTACAAATTATCACCGAAATCCATATTTTAATAGAAACTAATGTCGGAATATTTCAATACATGGGGGAGCCGCGAGCATCAGGTGAACTGGCCTATAATGTTTTTTCTTAAATAAAGAGAACAGATGTGTCTTTTTGTACGTTTGTTTGTTATAAATAAACACAACCACTAGACACATTTCGGTATTTTCTTTTTCATTATTAGAGTGCTTCGTTATCCCTGAGTACCCAATAAATGCACGGAAACGGGAACTACGCATGACATCGGCTGGTAATTAATATATTCGAAACAATAATCTACGTGATAGGTTATCTGTCACGAATACAAGATGGCGGTCACATAGATAATAGATTTGTGTTCATTAGTATTTGCTCAGGCGGGTGGCTTAATACGTGTCCCATCAATAATGGTTTAGTCAAGTTGACCCTATAGCATGGACCGGCTACACACTTGACGAGGAGCGAGGGAAATTGGCAGAGACGAAGTGTGGCTGCATTACTCGTCACACCGCACGCGAGTACCTACTACCCACCGCGCCGCGATGCATTTTCCGTCGTTTTTTTAGCGCGAGTCAAAGTAGCAGCAATACGAGAGAAGGAACAACGCGATGAGCTCTGCTAGATAGGGGAGTATGTGCCTGGCAGGGCAATATTTACGAAGCAGTGCGAGTGGCATGGTGTAGCTGAAAGGGTAGAGAGGGGGTAACTATTTTTGTCTCATCTCGCTTGTGTAATCCCGGGACACCCTTTTAGGGCTTACCCGGGGCTTCAAGCCGTAAGCAGTGGTACCACCGTGGTACCATAGTAAGTGCACAAATTAGAGATAGTACTGATCGAAAACTTATGTACCTACTAGCTGATGCGTGTGGCTTCGCCCGCGTGAAATTTAGTTCCCGTTCCCGCTTCCCGTGGGAACATATTCCCGGGATAAAAGGTAGCCTATGTGCGGACAATACTCTATCCCTGCACCAAATTTCATACAGATCCATTCAACCGTTAGAGCATGATTGAGTAACAAACATCCAAACATCCAAACATCTTCACAAACTTTTACATTTATAATATTAGTAGGATGTACTTTTTTTTCACACCTACCCTCTGCTACACACACTCGCACAAATCAGTATCGCAAATTCGGTTGAGACCGCCTGACCTCGCGTCTGTGAATGAGCAGTCTATACTATCTCTAATTTGTGGTAAGTGGTACCACCGTGTGGTTAGTCAAAAAGAGCCAGAGAGGGATTTCCGCATGTAATACAAAATAATGTCCCTTTTATTTCGCTTTTTCGATAAGGATTAGAATTTCCATAGCGTACTTAGTAATGAAAACTTGGAGTTTAATACGTGTTATTCAATTCACAAAAAACGTATACCGTAAGTTTACTGGCGTGTGGCTACGGAAAAGAGTACAAAATGTCGCCACCCCATTTTATCCAGAGGTTGTCGTAAGAGGCGACTAAGGGAACACCTTCGCAAAACGATCCGTTGCGTAGAAAGGGAAAACTAGAAATGAAACCCGGTTGTCAGTGAAATGACCATCGTTAAGGTTGTACAGATGATTTTTTTCAGTCACAATCTGTCCATTTCAACACAGCAATAGGCTCACCCCTATTACGTTGGACATAAAACTATAAAGTGAATTGTGGGCGTATACCATGCCTCTGCCTACCCCGTCGGGGATAAATTGACTACATCTATGTATGTAATTCACTGGTATTTTAACACGTTCACGGACAGAAACCATTCCTAAAAAATTGTGATATGACACACAAATTTTCCATACAAAATAGTATCACGCCTGCGGACGGACTGCCACATTATTAGATTTTTCAAGTAAGTGTTGCGGCAGTAACGGCCAAAGACGTAAATAGTATCACGCCTGCGGACGGACTGCCACATTATTAGATTTTTCAAGTAAGTGTTGCGGCAGTAACGGCCAAAGACGTAATCGGTAGTAGGTAGATCACCCGGCCACAGAAGGAGTGTCACGACATGATGTCCTTCAATGTGTGCGTGAGAGACTTAACTTGTGTGTACGCGTCGGAGTGCTTGATGTGACACTAGCTGTCTGTATTACAGCCTAAAACGGCACAGAGTCACGCCGTTCCTATGTGTGTAATGAAAAATCTTCGGCTGTGAACGTTATTCCACTTTTGATACATTTAAAATCACCGGCTACAGCCGTAGTGCCATATTATGAGAGTCAGGATGTACGGTTCTCGACGTACTGTCCGTGAACGTGTTAAAGATACTAAAAATCGATGATTTCTTTCACAAACAGATTTAATGTTTTCAAATAAATGTCTCTACGGCGAAGGGCATGATTAAATATTCAGGCTCCATCGAATACGAACTTACTTAATTATATTTACTTACAAGTCTTACAACTTAATTAGAAAGTATTTTGAAACAAAACCAAAACTTGATTAACATTCGAAGCAGGTACCATTAACTTTTTAGACGCTCGAAGGCAGGTATCACAGTGTTCGCAATGGAAATATTGTAATTTTAATGTTTAAGGATACTGTAATTGTAATGTTTAGAATATAGGTAGGTTGTGGAATATATATTTCAGATTCAGTCAAAAATGTGACCTAATCTAATGGCAGTTTCCACCGCGAACTGAGCTGTCCCATTAATGATACCGCTTTTCTTTTTAACGTGAGGTAAATCCTACATAGATGCTATGCCAGACTTTTACCGACTACAAACCACACGTATCCTACCTAACAGCCTACGGTTGTGAACCCCGGGTAAGCTCTCGGAAGGATACCCAAGGACTCCCAACAGACCTATGGCTACCACTGCTGTTGATTTTCCCTTGCAATAATATTATGACATTTCATTGTCAAGTTTTAATTATTACCGACAGCTAACAACATCTCAACTCCCTTCAGAACTAGAACTTTAGCGATAATTGGCTCCCAATGAAACTTTTCTTATATAAAAACTGGTAGACCACTTTCTCGGCCTGGACTAAGCTAAACTCGGCAAAAATATAAGGATTCTAATTACCTACTGTGGATACCATAATTAAAAGAGCAGGAAATTGTACTATCCCACGCTAAATTTATGATCATATTCAACAAGTCTGTTAGTGTATAATGCATTTAACTATTCTAAAAAAACACGTTACCTATTATAAAATAAAATTAAGGGGCCCGTCCGTAAAATACACAAAAAGACACTTAGGATTGTGGAAATATTCAAGAACTCAACAAAATGGAACCCTAAGTTATTTCGCAAGTAAATATCTAATTATTTTGTAAATAGCACACGGTGTTAATGTAGTGTCATCTATTAAGAACTAGCTGTTCCCCGCGGCTTCGACCGCGTAGCAGTCGTTTTCGTGGAGAATCATATAACCCTCCTTTAATGCAGTCGGTTAAAAAGTAGCCTATGTCCTTCCAAGGGTCTCGAACAACCCCTATACCAAATTTCAACTCAATCGCTTCTGCCGTTAAGACGTGAAAGCGTAACAGACAGACAGACAGAGTTACTTTCGCATTTATAATGTTAGTGTAGAAGCGCTCGTGGCCCCGCGGACTCAGTGTTCTGTAAACGATCACTGCAGTAAGCAACTTTCACTATGGCCGGTCCATGAATGGGTGACCATGCATGTGATCACTTTGTGACATTTATTTGAGCGTTTCCGTGCTTCGGAAGGCACGTTAAGCCGTTGGTCCCGGTTGCCAGTAAAATGGCAGTCGTTAAGCTAAGTTGAAGGCTTTATTTCAACAGCAGGCAGTCACAACCTGCGCCTGTCCATTTAAACACGGCAATACGGCTCACCACCTATTACGTGGGACAAATTATACAAAGGTGAAATGTGGGCATATAATATGCCTCTGCCTACCCCTTCGGGGATAAAGGCGTGACCATATGTATGTATGTATGTATAATGTTAGTAGGGATTGAAGGTTCCATTTTAGTGTCATTTAATGAAGTGAGTTCTTGAATATTTCCAAAATCCTAAGTGCATTTTTTACGGACGGCCCCTTAAATGCGAGGATAGGTACAAAATGCTATAATATGGATTTATACCTATATTAATCTGAGTTACGTCTTTGCCCGTAACAAAGGTACTTTAAAGTCCCGTTTTCGAAATCACTGCAAACTTTCACCGTCTATTTAAACCCTTTAATTATTTAGCTTTCCTTACAGGCGATTTCTAAAGATTGATAATTTGTTTTTACCAAGAGAAAACATTGACTCAAAGTAAACTTTCAAACGATTACTTTGACAAATTGTAGAGTAGTAACAAATTGCGACATTGTCCTAGATGATCGCCATTAAATCAGCCATAATGTAAAGTTGTTTTAAAATGAACTTTTAGAAAGTATTTTAAACTCATCTGTACAATGTTGATTCTATCCAAGGTTCTGGAGATCGGGGCTTCTTTGTAGACAATTTCACACAACATCATCTAGCCCAAATTAAGATAATATAAGCTTGTGCTATGGGATCTAGACGACTGACATACCTATATATTTGTAAATTCATACATATTATAAATAGAAAACACTCAGACTCCGAAACAAACATTTGTGGATCACACAAATATTTGGATCAACCCAGGACTTCCAGCGCAGCAGGCGGTTACACTACCGACTGCGCCACAGAGGCAGTTTTTTGAGAGATGAAAGACAGGGAAGGACGCAAGGTTCAAATAGTCCGACGGAGTATTTACTTTATGTGAACGATATGACTAACGTCATACAATTACGTTCCATGTACCAGTTTGGGGGCGACACGTGTATTCTATTTGCCGATAAAAACCTCGATGAAGCCCAAAATAGCATACAATTTAGCTTTGATCTAAAGTCCAGGTGGGCCGTGATGTAGGATTGGTTATTATGGTACGCATACATTCTTCCCAAAATCATAGTAGCTCAATCCCTACGGTGTTTGCTGATGACATACACTGCAGCTTTCCTGCACTGGAGGTAATAGATCAACACAATATGTATATTGGGCTTGTGGTCGATAGCCGATCCTGCTGGGGATCGCATAAGGACTATGTTTCCATTATGTGGAGGTCGGTACTAGGAAAGCTTAGAAAATTAAAATACTACCATAGAAAACACTGAGAATGCTATATCATTCTGTATACAGGATGTAACATTCGAAGCGGTCAGTATGGGCTAAGTCTGTAAATAAAAGGCATATTGATCTGTTGTTAGGAACCATGTCATCGAATTTAGAGATATGAAAACCTGCATACATTATTTAAAAAAAGCTCTTGCAGTGTTGGAGAATAGAACCCGGTCGTTTTGAAAAATAATTATAGTTACTATTTCTATTTGAATATCGATTGTATAGGTCATAGCCAGTAAATTTTACTATGAAACATGTTATCCAAAATAAATAGAATGCATTATATCTATAGATAATCCTACAGAAGTTTGTAGCATTGAACAATGAAATAATGTAAATTCAATTTAATTCAACTCATTGCTTATTTCTGATATGTATAGTAAGTGTTAAGATATCCTGCTGTACAAAATGTGGTGTACAAATTGCCATGCCGTCTATGTTCGCATTGTGTAATGACTAACTATTATTGTATCTACTGTAAGTAACTTTACATATATGATGTTAATTAGAATACGTCGTTATGCATTTCTATTGTAGTTTAAATAGTATAACAGCGCGCAGCGTCAACACTATTTCCCCATAATACGTAACGAAACCAGGAGTGAGCATTTGCGTAATACGTAGCTTTTGCTTTTTTGATTTGAGGTCTGTTGTTTTTTTTTTAATTTCTGAAAGGGCGTAAGTACTAGTGACGTCCCGTTTGGGAATAATCCCACACATGAGTCAAAACTCGTATAAAACGAAGCGTTGATTCCTAAGAGATGTCAGTCTGCTGTATTTTTTTTGAATGTGGGATTTCCAATTAAGACCTGATTCAATTGTTATACTTATGTGTACATAGGTGACATCACTAGTGTGTGATGTCACATCACTACATGTATGACAGCGCGGTCAAGATGGCGTCATGTTGTCAGAAGTGGGATTCGAACCCACGCCTTGTTAAGTTGAGTGTGTAACTGAATCAATTAATTCTCCGTTGTAGACTATTCGGCGAATCAATTTCTTATCTAGATACATTATGTGCTAGACTTAACTACTTAAATCAAACAGTCTTTCATAGTACCTAATTGCTAAAATGTTAGCATACTTAACAGACTATTAACTCTTATTTATAAATCAAACCGTCTTAATGGTCTTATGACTCTTCCACACAACAAAACAACAAACAAAACAAAACAAAAATGTGTTTAATTCCACAAAAAAATTACAAGGTAGGTACAAGGGTCCTGGAACATCCTTCCGAGGGCTTACCCGGGGCCCTCGGAAGGATGTTCCCGAATGTAGACTGTTGGGCGTTACGTGAGGTTTTTTAGTCGGTAGGAGTCCGGCATAGCATCCATGAGGATTTTCCCTCACGTTAAAAAAAAAGGTAGATACAAGTAGGTACAATAGTATTATCCTAAATTGTAGCGTAAACGCCTACCCGTCACCTTTGCAGAACATGGCCCCTCTCAGCTTGTTGCTGTCTCACGGCTAGCGTGATAACAGCACTCATATATGATACAGTTATCAACACACCTAGTGCTCATTTCTACTGGAAATGCACACTCTTCAATCGAATGGTGTGCCTGTTGAGAATTAGGAGATGTCTTGTCGTTTGGACTTACTGGCATCATATTATAAGATACGGTTTGCGATGACTGTGGTGACTTCAAAATTTGCTGCTTGTTTCTCCTTCTTATAAACCCATCATCTGATCCTTAAACAATATAAGACCTAGGCACAGTGGCGGATTTACCAATAGGCCAAGTAGGCCGGTGCCTAGGGCGGCAGATTTAGAGGGGCGGCAAATTTAGCTAATTTTTTATTTTTTACAGATTTTTTTTATAATTATACGTGTACACAATCCATATAGGTACAGTAGACCCGCGGTAATCGGACAAACGTTTTGCGCCCTGCCCTGCTGTGTCGGAATATCCAATTTGTCGGATTATAGAGTGCTCACCAAGACCCCCTATAGTTCGGCATTTTTTACATAAGAGTACCTTGTAATCCGACAAATTTCAGATCCAAAAATGAGATTCCATGTGTTATTGTCGCTGAAGTACCTACAAATTCTACAGATGTCGAATTTAGTTATATAAACAAGAAAAAAAAAATTAATAACTTTTACATCTTACTTCTTACTAATATTATAAATGCGAAAGTTTGTGAGTGTGGATGTTTGTTACTCTTTCACGCTCAAACCGCTGAACGGATCGGGCTGAAATTTGGTACAGAGATACATTATAGTCTGGAATAACACATAGGCTACCTTTTATCCCGGGAATAACTTCCCGCGGTAACAAATTTTACGCGGGCGTAGCTGCGGGCATCAGCTAGTTATAAAATAATTCTGATTGCAGCGATCTAAAAAATATTATTTTAGTTATAAACCCGCTCAATATTGCATTGTTTACATTAGCGATACTGGGACGATCGTCAAAAAATGGGTAGGTACCTACTATTAGGTCCTGTCGAATTACAGGGGGTGCCGGATTAGCCGGGGGCCGGATTACCGCGGGTCTACTGTATAAATAAACGATTAATAAACGCATTGTAATATATCCTTAGGTACTTATGTGATCATGAATTTTAAAATATTCCAACAGCGTTTCAATAAAAATAAAATAAAAAACTCGTAACACACGATCTTTATGATTAGTACACACATCAACACCGTCTAGGGATATTTCACATTTTCTCAATTTTCAGAAAATCTGTTAGGAATAATATGCAACAATGTTATATTCTTAGGAAGCACATTTTTCAGACTATATCTATACATATAATATAATAAAATGATAGAAAAGCCAAAACTGTACATTGGAAATATTAACAAAAAAATGCTCGCCGGGTGTTCTACATAAGATACCGAAGCTGAAAATATAGTTAGAATTTTTTTTGTCTGTTTGTCTGTTTGCTTTGCTTTGTCCGGAAGGATCTCGAAAAGTACTGAACAGATTTTGTTCAAATTTTGCACAAATATTACTTAGGGGTGTGGTCTTAAAATAGGCTATATATTATCACGCCACATATCCTAGGGGCTAAGCAGAGAGCAATGAAATGTTTAAACCGTTGGATTGATTTAATTAAAACGCAGCAGGAATATTAGCAGGAGATAGGTTTTACACTCAGACAACATATTATTACGCTAAATTTTTTAGGACCTCGGCAGAGAACAATGAAAATCTGTTTGTATATTTTTGCAAAATACAGAAATTACTGAATAATTTTAACTAATCTTTTATTTGAATAGCAATCTAGAGGTTGGATCTTTAAATAGGCTATATATTATCACGCTACATATCCTAGGGACTAGGCAGAGGCTAATGAAATATGTAAGTATGTGGATTGATTAAACTAAAACGTTGCAGTAATATTAGTAAGAGATTGGTTTTACACACCGGTTACATATTATCACGCTAAATATCTTGGAGGCCCGGTAGGGAAAAATTAAATTCTGTGTTTGCTACGATATCCAGACGACTGATATACATACTTATATAATTCTAAATACATACATATTATACATAGAAAACACCCAAACTCCGAAACAAACATTTGTGGAACACACAACTAATTGGAACAACCCAAAAATCGAACCAAGCCCTCCGGCGCGACAGGCAGTATCACTACACCGACTACGCCACAGAGGCAGTCAATGAAATTATATTTCATATTCTTTCATATAATTATTCTAACGGCTTGACAGACACAAAATATATTTGTTTATGTATTTACGGGCAACAATCAAAAGTACCTAACTGTAAAGATTAGTAGTAGTAATTTATAGGCTTGATAAAGAACAATAATCAAATTCATTAGAGTACGTGTTTTTTTTTAAATATGCATTTAGTATATAACATAATAAGTAAGTTTATCAGTTTTCTAGATCTCATAGCTCACACTAATATAAATCAAATTTCAGGCTACGCTATACTATTGTACAAGCCATGTAATATGTAGTATACTTTTTTATAACGTGAAGGAAAATCCATCGTGGATGCTATGCCGCACTCCTACCAATTAAAAAAAACCTTAAGTAACGCCTAAGAGCCTATGGTTGGGAGTCCCGGGTAAGCCCTCGGAAGGATGTCCCAGGATTCCCAGCAGACCCACGGCCGCCACTGCGTCCTCGCCTAGAAGGTGGTTCGGGTGCTATGCCACGTCTTTGGGGTTTCGGGTGCGATCCCGCTTTTAAGGGGGGGGGGCGTGAGTAAACGCCTTCGGCGCGGACTGAATTATTTTACAATAGCCTTAATCATTAAGCTCTTTTATCATTAAGCCAACACGCCAGTTTAGATTTACCCTCACATTCAAAGGGATGCTTGAATTCTAGGTTTTGCAAAAGTTGGGATGTCTCTAATTCCTGAACTAGAAAACCTTTAACATGGAAACTTGTGTGAAACATTCCTTACAGTATTCCCTTTATAACACTAAAAAAAAAATTTTGGAATCCGAAAACGCATTGAGAAGTAACAACTAAAAAACCGTTTTGTCTTTCATCCCTTCTCCCAAAGGAACCGCGCAAAATATCGAGATCAAAAGTATCCTAGAACCTTCCTCGGATTATGAGCTCTGATTGTACTAAGTTTCATTCAAATCCATTCAGTAACTTCGGCGTGATACTTACTCGGAATACAGACAGACAGACACACATGAAAAATGTAATTTCATTTTCGGCTTCAGTAGACTCTCGACCCTCAACAGTTTTATTATATGTATAGACTAGCTAACCATCGCAACTTCGTATACGTCACATAAGATCTATGAAAGGAGAGGTATTTATTCATCAGACTCATCAAGCAGCGTGTGAAACTGCCCTGTTTGCTTAATCAAAAAAGAGCTTAAAGATTAAGTCTATTCTAAAGCAATTCAGTCCACGCCTTCGGCGCGGACTGAATTATTTTACAATAGCCATAACCATTAAGCAGCTCTTTTATGATTAAGCCAACACGCCACACAAACGTTGTTTATAATGAACATTCTTAAAACAACTTTACTGAAAAATGTTGAGCTTTGGCTACAGTGACATAGGTACATAAATTAAATCACCTTAAACATAATAAGTACATGCATACGGTCACGCCTTTATCCCCAAAGGGGTATCGAGTCATATTATATGTTTACCTTTTTTTAATTTGTCCCACGTAACGTAATAGGTGGTGAGCCGCATTGCCGTGTTGAAATGGACAGGCGTTAGTACTGCCTACTTTTGAAAATTATTAAATCTATAAGGTCTTCAACTTGGTTTAACGACTACCATTTACTGGCTACCGTTAGCGTTAGTGTTATCGTCTCAACTCTTCCGAATATGCGTAAAGTTTTCAGTCTGTGGCCCTAATCTAACAAACGTTTCGTATTCGCGCTTCGCCTTATTACTTACTCTTATAATTATTAAAGGGGCTAATTAATAAACACGTACGTCATACCGGCCTTGGACCCACTAAAACCATGAGGTCTCTTCCTATCCATCTAGCGCAGTCCTAAGGTATCCTTTAGTGGGCTTACCCGGGGCTCCCAATTGTAGGCTGTTAGGTAGGATACGTGTGGTTTTTAGTCAGTGGGAGTCATAGTACATTCATGTGGGATTTTCCTCACGTTAAAAAAATCCATCTAGTGCATAACTCCCCGGGTAAGTTGGAGGATGTCCTAAATTTGTTCCCACATTTTGGTTACGACTTATCCTAGAGGCTCAAATAGAATACGGTTCATACTTTGCTTATAACATAATTTCCACGCGGACGAAGTCGCGGGTAACAGCTAGTTTTAAAATAAAATAAAAATATATTTTTGACTTACTTATATAAAATTTTATTAACTTGAAAACAAAAAGTTAAAAAATGGTGCAACTAAAAATGAATGTGTCATTTACGAAAAAATAAAAAATAAGTAATTTCTTTTCAATTTTTTGCACTGATAGGAAAAATCAGTAGTCAGTCAAACCACCCATGACGTTAACCACGGTCCTGCACCGGTTTTTCATGCTCTGAATTAAGTTATCAAAGTCTCGCTGCGGGATATTGTCCCAAGTTCTGCTAAGATACAAAAAAAGTCCCCCATTCCCAACCGACCACCTGAGTTATCCACCTGGTTGGTCAGTCAGTTAGTTGGTCCCCCTGCTCTTCAGTCGCAATGTCTGCAGGAAAATTCTTATATGCCCTTCTTTGGAGCATGTCCCACGCATGCTCGATGGGGTTTAAACCAGTCGATTGGGCTGGCCAGGGTAAAACCGACACGTCATGGTCCTGCAGCCAGCTGGTCACCGCTCGCGCTGTGTACGGACGGGCGTTGTCATGCATGAGAGTAAATTCTTGACCTATTTGAAGTCGATGAGGGTAGACAATGGGTACAAGCACCTGGTCGCGGTATTTTTCAGCGGTCATGGTGTTTCTAATCCAAACGAGGTCCGTTCTTTCACCAAAACGAATTCCCGCCCAAATCATAATTGTCCCGCCCTTGTATGGATGGACTACCTGGGGGTGTTGCAGACGACTCTCACGACCAGGAACTCGCCAAACGCGTACTCTTCGTGAATCGGGATGATAATCGAATCGGGACTCATCGGTAAAAAGTACTACAGACCACTGGTTATCTTCCCAAAGCAAATGTTCACGAGCCTACTGTAATCTTCGTCCACGATTTCCTCTGCGTAGTGCTGGAGTACGAAGTGGCCTGCGGGCATGAAGGTTAGCTTCATGCAGTCTCCTCCTCACAGTTTGGTCACTGACAAGCAATTGGTGTTCTGACTGGAGCCGTTGAACCAACTGCACGGCTGTAAAGTTTGGCTGCATTCTCGCGGCAACTTGTAAAAATCGGTCTTGTCGTTGGGTGGTTATGCGTCTCCAGCCAAGGTGTCTTTCAACCGCTTCCCCGGTTACACGATAACGTGACCACAATCTTGAAATAACGTTTTGCCTGGTTCCAATCTCCTCAGCAATACTCCGCTGAGTAGCCCCAGCTTGGAGCATGCCTACTGCTCTTAGCATTTCTTCTCTAGTTAAATGGCGTCGCTGCATGACTTACACAATGAAATAAATTCGTAATTAATCAATAACTAGCTTTAAAACTTCGACTGGACAAAATAAATACCAATTAACTTTCGTCGGTAAAATTAAAATTTTGAACTTCGCTATACTAATGCCGCGCAAATCATTTGTTTTAATTTCTTTTTTTAATTTCAAATTTGGAATCATTCAAATATACCTACAAAATAAGATTCAATCAAAAGTTTTTAAAATCGGCCAGTATTTTTTGAGATGTAGAACTTTAAAAAAAAAGATCCCTAGACGGTGTTGATGTGTGTACATGCTGCTGTTTTTAACCCCCGACGCAAAAAGAGGGGTGTTATAAGTTTGACGTATCTGTCTGTCTGTCTGTGGCATCGTAGCACCCGAACGAATGAACCGATTTCAATTTAGTTTTTTTTTTTGTATTACAGGTGTTCTACGGGCGAGTGTTCTTAGACATGTTTGATGAAAATCGATTGAGCCGTTTAAAAGTTACATAGATTTTACGCTTTAAAGTCGGGGGTTTTTTGTTTTGCCTTTCAAATAAACTTGTTAGGTCAACATTAAACTCTTAAGTACATAGCGGGTTGCAAAAATAATCTAGGAACTGACAGAAATACCATTTAGTTCACAATCATTCTATAAATAACGGGATTAAACTAACGTATTGAATTTCAAAAGTCAGTAGGGGCGGCAAAAATTGAATGGCCTACTAGCGGCAAATTTGTAAATCCGCCACTGCCTAGGCATATCACATTTGGACTGGAATCCATGGAATATCTGGCATTTCTTAAAATAGACTTGATCTCCTTCTTGTAGATCTGATAATGTATTAGTTTATTTTTTGTTTTCTTAGGCATTATACAGATGCGCTTGTAAAACGTCCAGAATATAAAACAAAAACTCTACCACCAGTTCACAACGCGACCCACCTACGAAGAACTGGCAGGAAACTCAGCGGTTATTCATTTTTTTTTGCTCTATTTACAATTTTAAAGAATCTAAAAACTATGCATTTTAACATTTTTTTTCAGAAACCAGCAGATCAGGTCATTTCCAGGCTTCCTTATCCAACAAATAATCATTGATTGTATAGTAGCCCCTGCATTTACTTTTTACAAACCATTTAAAAGTCTTTCTGTCATAGTATTCCTTCATTTTATGTTTATTTACTTCCATAATTTTCTATAATCTTTACTGTTCTCGGCCTTAAGTTTTTTTGTGACTGTTGGTAACTGTGTTCTAAGTGAACGTGACATTAATAATTGCTCTGGGGATAGTAGATTTTCTCTAGGTGTATTCCTGAATTAAATCAATATCAGATATAGATTTATACCTGAATCCCCTGCCTTGGTAAGAAAATGTTTACATATTTTTACTGCAGACTCTACCAATCCAATTAACCTTGGGACTTGACGAATTCCCGAGTTCCAAGTAAAATTTTAAACTCAACTGAATTGAATGGCGGTCCATTGTCAGAAAATAACTCAACTCGATATCTGCTAAAAATACTTTTAAGGCTTATTTGTACTTGCCATTGCCATTAATTCAATATACTACGATTTTTTTTGATTTATAATAATCCGTCAAATGAACACCAACATTTTCCCTTAGAAGCAATGTAACATCATGTGGAAGAAGTGGTTCTGGAGCATGTGAGCTTCTATGCGATAAGCAAATATGTATGACACGACTGAACAAGATTTTTAATATTCGTTGACATAAATTATAACGCACACATAACGACATAGAAATACAACGCATACGGTGTTATATTTCTATATTCGTTGACATAAATGGCCAAAATACATATGTCCTCTAGCAAAAGCTTTGACCTTTCAATTCCCAAATGACTACTATGTATTATTTTTAAAATCTCTGGCCTCAATTCTTTAAGTAGGTATGACTATACTGCTTCTTCAGAAAATTTAATCATGTTCTGTAAGAAAATCAAGCTAATATTATACTAGCTGTTACCCGCGGCTACGACTGCGTAGAAGTCGTTATCGCGTAATATCAAATCCCTTTTAAAAAGTAGCCTATGTCCTTTCCAGGGCCTCGAACTATCCTTACACCAAATTTCTTCTCAATAACCGCATAACCGATTGCAATGCGGTTTTCTTTATTGTGTTGAGGTTTGTTCCACGTAGTGTTTATTCATCACTTTAAAGAATCATACAATACATAGACTTATGAATTTAAAAATGGATAAATCTAAACTGGCGTTTTGGCTTAATCATAAAAGATTTTTTTAGAATAGACTTAATATTTAAGCTCTTTTATGATTAAGCAAACAGGGCAGTTTCACACGCCACTTGATGAGTCTGATGAAGAAATACCTCTCCTTTCATACACCTTATGTGACGTATACGAAGTTGCGGGGTCAGCTAGTTTATAATATTAGTAGGAAGTAGGAATTTCCTATATTATTATCATACAAATCTTTGTGAATTTGAGTTTTACGTGACGGCCAGTGACGGCCAACATTGCAGTACTTTTTAAAAATCTGCAGGCTTTCATCTTCATAAGTTTCTTTGATTAACCAATGTAGCCGCTCTGATGAGACTGGTAAGGACTTAATCAGTAAATTTACATGGACAATGATATCATCGTCTTATTCATCAGAACTTGTTTCTGGAATTGCTGCACTTGACAATGTATCATCAACATAGAGCAACGCAAACTGCTCTGTGATCAGCAATCACATCTGACTACCTCTCTTGTAAACCATTAGGCTATATGGTTGTATATTCATCATCATCCTTTGGAGACGTGTTGGGACACTTGGGACCTCGACTAAAGACTTAAACAATGTTATTAAAGCAACATGATCTGCTCTCGACAGTTACAGTTTGACCATAGATAAATTGATGAAACTTGATGCAGACAAAAGCTTTTGAATTGAGTTCTTTTTCTATTTGCGCCATTTTCTGTTGTGTGTCTGTTGAAGTTTTAGAAGCATAATATACTTGGTGATGATTTTGTAACAACACCGCCACACTTTGTAGGACAATAGGACCATGAACAATAAAATGTGACAGCACTAGAACTTGACATATTATTTACTTCAGATGACAATACGGCAATACGGCTCACCACATATACGCCTCTTGGACAACTCTAGTGGCGCTGCGTTGTGGCAGATTTAGGCAACACGCGGACGTTAGAGCGCGGTCGGCTGTACGGTTTACGTTTGCAATTCTCTCAAAAACGTTCAAAAGTGGTCTCTCAAAAATCGAAAAATGGTTGGTACGAGATACTGTTGTGTTGTAGGGTGCAAGAATTCCCAATCTCGGAATCGGGAATTGACTTTTTATTCGTTTCCGAGACGAAATTGGGAAATTAAAAAAGAAGATGAGTGGATAAAAGCCGCCAGAAGAATGTAACTATAAATATTATAAGGATTTGATAATTATAACGTATCGAACATATACAAACGTCAAATTTTCTGTTCGTGTGCAAAATTAAACAAACATGCACATTGCACAATGTTAATCATGTTTAATTTTTAATCTCGCATGGACATTTTTAGGGAATCACGTGCAACTTATTTTTTATTTCCTTGTTTTATTATCAATCAATCATCAATCAATACATATAATAAAATCGTAACAGGTCGCTGTCTGTACATTGAAGATATATAAAATAATGTTTAAATGGGGACTTTATGAACGCAATACAACCCAAAACAATGGTTTTTAGAATTTTTATCTGTTTGTCTATTAAATTTGTCTGTTTGTCTGTACGTTTGTGCACGCTAATCTCAGGAACCGCTCAACCGATTGCGATGCAATTTTCTTTATCGCGTTGCGGTTTACTTCACTTAACATTTAGTGTTTGTTTCATGTCGTTCGGTTCATAAATAAAAAAGTTAAATCAATCTAAAGAAAATGCTGCGTACGAAGCCGCGGGCTACAGCTAGTCTATAATATATTATAGATTGAAAACGATTAAATAAAAATAACTCAGTAAATGAATAAAATTATTATTATAAATAATAAATAAAAAAAAATAAAAATAATTAACTAATTAAATAACTAATAATTAATTAACCTGCGCCTGTCCATTTAAACACGGCAATACGGCTCACAACGTATTACGTGGGACAAAATATAAAAAGGTGAAATGTGGGCATATAATATGCCTCTGCCTACCCCTTCGGGGATAAAGGCGTGATGATGAACCTGAACCTGATTCAATATTTCATGCTTATTCTTATGAAATAGTCTTGACCAATGATTTTATATTACTAATTTAACATTGAAAATGCAAGAAAATGTTAATGTTCCTTTAGACCGATATGAAAAATGCAGTTTACTGATAATCTAATTTCAATGTCCAATACTTATTCCTTCATTATTTATATTTTTTTGATAAGAGGAGATACATCTTCATTATCCATTTTTGCTTTGCATGTAGGTTTAAGGTTAAAAAGTTGCTGTAAATAGATTTTTTAAGATTACTATTCAACTATTAATTGATTTAATAACCTCTACTTTCACATCGTACGGTGGATTACTGACTCTCGTCTGTGGTATTACTTTTCCACTGATGATTTTTTCTCCACTAGCTGCATCAGGGATTTCGACGATCTTCTGAACATGATGGCTTTGGAATAATTTATGCCCTATAATTTATAATTAATTGATTTGATCATCCTACAAATGTATACGTAGAAAAAATTACAATGAAATTGAAAGAATATCTCATTGTTTCGTGTATTTACTTACCTTTCGACACAGATTTTTCGCAAAAGAATTTTGCATAAATATTCTGGAATCCACACTTGATTATAGTTCGTCTCATAATATTACGAAAACAATTTCTTATTACGTTAAACAAGACAATAATTTCAAATTTGTAGCGACTTATATGCGAATCATATGTTCACTATTATGTGAAGAACGACCTCGAGTTGTCGCCGCTAACCGCCGCTTATTATTAGGAGGAAGGGCATAACGGTACTCCGTTCGTTGAGCAGCCCGCCTGGGGCAGTACCTCCGCCCTGCAGAAGACCGCGGTAATAATAACCTGACTCCGGTTGGGTTATGTTCTCCGTCGGTTAGCAGGGATCCAGAGCTCATTGGGGTGACTCTGTGCCGCTGACGGTGAGACCAGAGGCTTAATCTGTCTCCATTGGCAGATAGAGGCGCGGAATATTGGTACGGCGGTCAGGGAGACCCGGTGAAACGGTTGACCGCTGACCGCCCGCAGGCTGTACGGAACCCGAACCTGGGGATTACATAATCTCCGCCCCAGGAGGCTGAACCAGCAGCCTGTGTAAAGTCCCTGGTGCGGTGGTCGTGCCGGAGGAGGATACCGGAGTGGACGCGGCCTCTGCATCGGGGGGGGACCGGGGGCCCTTCCGTACGCCGTGCCAATCTACCGCACTACCTCTGCCTGCCTTTGGTTAGTTAGAGTCTCGCTTAGTCTCTTGCGCCACCGGCACACAGGCACCTCTTCACTTTTTTAACCCCCCTTTTAAAAAAAAAAACATGGCTAAAGGAAAAAAGACTAGAAAAGTATACAC
The DNA here is from genome assembly GCA_933228765.1 of Miltochrista miniata. NCBI lineage: Eukaryota > Metazoa > Arthropoda > Insecta > Lepidoptera > Erebidae > Miltochrista > Miltochrista miniata. The sequence goes on from OW121749.1 coordinate 8,340,792, forward strand.
AGCGGCTTCGTCGTCCACACTTTACATGGACCTTTGCAACATCAGAGGTATGCACAAGAACCTCAACGTAGTCCACCACCATCTGGAAACTGCGAAGCCGACCCTTTTTTTCCTGACGGAGACGCAGATTTCATGCCCGGGCGATACATCCTACTTAATGTACCCTGGCTATAAGCTTGAGTACAACTTCAAGCCGAAAGCCGGGGTATGTATGTACGTCCGTGATGATGTCTGCTGTCGCCGTCTTACAAGCCTTGAAGACAGGGACCTGTCTACGTTATGGGCGCGCGTGGATCACGGGGGCCACACTCGGATCTACGCGTGCGTGTACAGGTCTCACAGCGGTAACACGGACACAGTTCGCCTTTTTGACCACCTGCAACAATCGACTGACAAGGTGATTGAGCAGTATCCTTCTGCGGAGATTGTGATTCTGGGGGACTTCAACGGTCATCATGTTGACTGGTTGGGCTCCCGGATGACCAACTTTGCGGGGAACGCTGCACACGAATTTGCCCTGACCTATGGGTTCTCCCAACTGGTTAAATCCCATACGAGGATACCAGATAAGGAGAACGAGCATAGTGCATTGCTGGACCTCCTGCTGACAACGCGTCCGGATGGATACAACGTCTCAGTGGATGCTCCGCTCGGATCGTCGGACCACTGTATCATTCGGGCGCATGTGCCTCTCGCAAGGCCTGAACCACCTCGGCCCAAGGAGTGGCGACATGTGTGGCACTATAAGTCAGCAGACTGGGATGGACTGCGGGAGTTCTTCGCGTCGTACCCGTGGAGGCGGCTTTGTTTTGCCTCAGACGATCTGGATTCCTGCGCTGCAGCAGTCGCTGAGGGGATCTTGGAGGGCATGGAGTGCTATATTCCCAACCGCTGGATCCCTGTAGGAGCAAAAAAGCGACCGTGGTTCAATCGGCTCTGCAGAGAAGCTTTGATGCTGAAAGAATCTGCCTACAGAGCCTGGACCACGGCTCGTGCAAATTCAGATCCTAACATCTCTGAGGTGAAACGCAAACTAAATGTCGCCTCGAGGGCCAGCAAAAGAGCAATTGTCAGGGCTAAATTCGATTTCGTCGGCAGAATTGGTGAGCGGCTAGCAGGGTACCCTTCAGGGAGTCGTGAATTCTGGTCGCTTGCCAAAGCTGCCGAGGGAAACTTCTGTCAGTCAGGTTTACCACCTTTGCTTAAACCCGACGGTAGTCTGGCCCAGAGTGCCAGGGAGAAGGCCGACCTTTTGGGTTCTCTCTTTGCCTCTAACTCGACCATGAGCGACGGGGGTGCTGTGCCGCCGGACGTTCCGTGGTGTGGAACTTCCATGCCGGAAGTTAAATTTACGCAGCGGGACGTCCGACGGGAGCTTCGTTCTCTGGACGTTCATAAGTCGAGTGGGCCAGACGGTATACCCGCGGTAGTACTTAAGCAGTGTGGTCCAGAGTTGTGTCCGGTACTTACACGTCTTTTCTCGCTTTCTTATTCCATGCGACAAGTCCCGGCGTCGTGGAAGATCGCGTATGTGCATCCTGTGCCCAAGAAGGGTGATAGGACCGACCCGGCCAATTACAGGCCTATAGCCGTCACCACACTATTGTCTAAGGTGATGGAGCGTGTAATTAATACACAGCTCCTGAGGTACCTTGAGGAAAACGACCTGCTCAGTGACCGGCAGTACGGTTTCCGTCACGGTCGCTCGACGGGCGATCTTCTCGTGTGCCTCACACACCGATGGGCGACGGCTATCGAGAGTAAGGGCGAGGCTCTAGCAGTGAGCCTCGACATTTCTAAAGCCTTTGACCGGGTCTGGCACCGTGGTCTTCTTAAAAAATTGCCCTCCTACGGACTGACCGAGAGATTATGCGGATGGGTGTCCAGCTTTTTGGCCGATAGAAGCATCAGGGCTGTTGTCTACGGCAGCTGTTCTGACTGCATGGCCATAAACGCTGGAGTACCGCAAGGCTCAGTGTTGTCCCCTACCCTGTTTCTGCTGCATATCAATGACATGTTATCTATTGACGGCATTCATTGTTATGCAGACGACACTTACAGGGGACACTTGTTACACAGGCCGTCCCGGTATCTCTCGGGTCGCAGTGGAAGAAAGTCGTGAACAGCTTGTGTCTGAAATCGAGGCTACTCTTACTAGAGTGTCCGATTGGGGTAGACAAAACCTTGTCCAGTTCAATCCCTCCAAGACACAGGCGTGTTTCTTCACCGCTAAGAAAGCTCCAATTACTGTAGCGCCACGATTCCAGGGCACATCTCTTTCCATCTCTAAAAGTATAGGGATCCTTGGTGTTGACATCTCCAGTGACGTTCAGTTCCGCAGTCATTTGGAGGACAAGGCCAGGCTGGCGTCCAAGAAGCTCGGTGTGCTCAACAGGGCGCGGCGGTACTTTACTGCGGCGCAAACACTGCTTCTCTATAAGTCGCAAGTGCGGCCACACATGGAGTACTGCTGTCACCTCTGGGCGGGGGCACCTGAATATCAGCTTCGCCCATTTGACTCGGTGCAGAGGCGAGCTGTGAGAGTTGTCAACGATCCTATACTGACAGGTGGTGTGGAACCTCTTCGCGACAGGAGAGACTATGCCTCCTTATGCGTGTTCTACCGCCTGTACAATGGTATGTGCACCGAGGAATTGTTTGACATGATGCCCACGGCTACCTTCTATCATCGCACCGCTCGCCATAGACAGGGATTTCATTCTCACACCCTACGTCCGGAGCGTTTGAGCACGGTTAGATCCGGTAGGGGTTTTCTTCCGCGCACGCTTAGGTTGTGGAATGATCTTCCTGCCTCGGTTTTCCCAAACGCCTACAGTATGGGGTTCTTCAAAAGGGGTCTAAGAAGGTTTTTACAGGGTCGGCAGCGCGAGTGTGGCGCCTCTGGTGTTGCAAACGTTCATAGGCTGCGGTGACCACCGGTCCTTCTGGTGGGCCGTGTGCTTGGCTGCCACCTTAGTGGTATAAAAAAAAAAAAAAAAAAAAAAATACCGACAGTTGGCGTTGCCGTAGCTTCGGCATGATATCCAAGAGGCGTATTACTTGAGAAAATTGTAAAAAGGTGAAATGTGGGTATATAATATGCCTCTGCCTAACCCTTCGAGGATAAAGGTGTGACTATATGTATGTATCTATGTAGACGACAAAACGTTGTTTCATGATTTTTTAAGAAAATTTCTTTCTGTCTCGCCCGCCTTATTATTGATAAAAGGACTTCAATAATTAAGTATTCCTAATCTTTGTAAAGCTTTTGACAGACAGGAAAGGGCATTTCTTTGATTGATTTGACTTTATCTGGATCGACAGTGATTCCCTCTGCTGAAAAAATATGACTATGAAAGTATTTAATCCCAAAACCCAAGCGATGTTCTAATTTCTTAAAATAATTTCCATTTTTAATACAGGGCATCCCACGGCTATGCCACATGGAGGGAAAGTACCTTGAATATTGTAGATGGAACATTTTACTGAAAGAAGACATTATTTTAATCTAACAAACAATATAAACTGCATTCATAGATTTTTAAATAAGTACATGGTTGAGCCGGGAATCGAACCCACTACACGAGAAAATTAAAAAATCGACAGGGAGTGAAATAATCAGAAGAGTGCGACTTAGTATTCAACAGTATGGGACTCATTTTGAGCATTTGATAAATTGATTAATTTTGCATAAAAATGTAAAAATTCATGGTCTTCCTTTTATTTCTGACACTATGTTATTTAGCAAAAAATAACCCTTATGATAAAGTCTTTCGATCGGTATGATAAAGCTACAGGGTAATTATTTTTTCTCGTGTAGTGGGTTCGCGTCCCGGCTCAACCATGTACTTATTTAAAAATCTATGAATGCAGTTTATATTATTATTTAAATTAAAATAATGTCTTCTTTCAGTAAAATGTTCCATCTACAATATTCAAGGTACTTTCCCTCCATGCGGCATGGCCGTGGGTGGGACAACCTGTATCTTCTTCTTCTTTGTCCTCGCTCCATCCCGTTACACGGGGTCGGCTTTCCTTATCATGCGGCGCCACTTATTCCGCTGGTATGCGTCGTCATCGGTGAGGCCCAACCTCTGCATGTCTTTCTTGACACTTGTCATCCAAGAAGTTTTGGGCCTCCCTCTCCCTCTTTTCCGTGTAACAATGGAAAGGCACTTTCTCACGACATGATCGTCCGGGCGTCTCATAATATGTCCATACCATCTCAGTTTAGATTTAGTAAGTTTGTCAGGAATCGGCGATACTTTAAAACTACCCCTTAAATATTCATTTTTAATTTTGTCCATCATGGTGACACCTCCCGCCCAGCGCAACATACGCATCTCCGTGGTGTGCAGTTTCATCCCCTCTGTATTCTTTAAGGACCATGTCTCGCTACCGTAAAGCAGTGCCGGTCTCACAGCCATTCTATATACCTTTCCTTTTGTTCTGATAGGCATCTTTGGATCACATAAAACTCCTGTTAATTCACGCCACTTATTCCATCCAACCATCGTTCTGTGAGTTATATCGGCTGTTATGGCACCGTCTTCCATTATTACTGATCCCAGGTATTTAAATTTGCTTACTCTAGGCAGGGGCGTGCCATCAAGCTTTATTACTGCTTGTGTCAAATTATTTACCTCTGGGTTGAAATTGCACATCATATATTCTGTTTTAGTTCTGCTGATGCGAAGGCCATTCAGCTCCAGAGCCAATCTCCACTCTTCTAGACTGCTTTGGATTTCGTTTACGCTGTCCGAGATAAGGGCTACATCATCCGCGTACAGAAGGTTCCACGGTGTTGGCTTCTGGATGTTCTCAGTCAGGTGGTTCATAACAGTGTTAAATAACAGAGGACTCAGCGCACTTCCCTGGTGAACCCCCACCCTAACACCAAAGCCCTCTGACAGGCCGGCTGGACTTCTAACGCATGTTTGAACGGACTTGTACATGTCCTTAATGAGACTTATATATCGTTCCGGGATATTTTGCGACCTTAACGCCTGCCATATCAGTGACCTCGGCACACGATCACATGCTTTCTCTAGATCTATGAAAACTATCCATAGCGTTTGCTTGTTTTCACGAGCCTTTTCTATAAGCAAACGTATCGCATGGATTGGATCTGTGGTTCCTTTCCCCGCAGTAAAGCCGAACTGATTTTCCGTTAATTTGATCATACGTTGAAGGCGTTCACCAAGGACTCGTTCCCAGATTTTTAGTGTATGTGATGTGAGTTTTATAGCTCTGTAGTTCTCGCACCGTCGCACGTCACCCTTGCTTTTGTAAAAAGGCACTAGTGTACTTTTTCTCCAGGCATCTGGCATTCTACCACTGCTAATGATGGTATTGAACAACTGTGTGAGCCATATGGCACCATCGCTGTCAAGATGCTTCCACAGCTCAGCCGGTATGTTATCTGGGCCAGTTCCTCTGTTCCTTTTCATTTTGGAGACTGCTCTCTCGACTTTGACTTTGTGATTTCATATATAGGTCCCTCGGTCTTCAGCATTTCAGTCTCTTGTTGCCTGGTGAATTCTTCATTAAGGAGTTGTTTATAGTACTTGTGCCATCTCTTACAAATGTCTGTATTGTCTGTAAGTAGTCTGTCTTCATTATCCTTTATATATTTTGTAGTTTCAAAATCTTTGCAATCATTATGCCTACGATTAGCAATTTTAAAAATATCACTGTCTGTGGCCAGCTCCAACCGCTGGTACAAGTCTAGGTTTGCCTTTTCTTTTTAAACCCCGGTATAGTTTCCCCCTCCTTGTTTTGTTCTCCGAATCCAAAGCCCCCGTGGTGACCCCGATATCCTTTTCCCCCTGCTCCCACGTGCCCGTTTAGATCTCCGCAAATGAGTTTTTGCTCAGAAGTGGGTATAGTTGTTAGGAGCATATCAAGATGTTCCCAGAATTCTTGTTTTTCACATTCTGGTAAATTTGATTGTGGTGCGTAGATAGAGATAATATTTATGCACGGTTGCCGTTGTAACGCCAGCTTTACAGACATGATACGGTCGTTAATCCTTTTGATATCAACAACATTATTACTTAAATTTTTATCCAAAATTATGCCGATTCCATTTCGACTATTACTGGTACCATTATACATAAGTTTAAACCCTTTACCGACCTGACGCGATTTAGCACCCTTCCACCTTATTTCCTGCACACAACATATGTTGATATGGCGTCGGTGTAGCACTCCACTGAGTTCTGCACTCCTCCCAGTCATTGCACCGATGTTCCAGGAAGCAACTCGCAGCTCGAGCATCGGGGCAACGCCGCGCTGTTTATTGTTTCCGTCGCTTTCAGGGGACGCCTTAGCATTCATCGCACATTCAACATTTGCGTCGCTTGAGGGGGACGCCCTAGTATTAAACCTCTTTCTTTTATTGCCTTGCATGATAAGTATTGTGCATTGGCTCTGTTGTTTTACGGCCGGTTGCCACCTGACGCCAAGGCACTGGTCCCACTAACTTGGACTATGAGTGCTGTCGTTGGACCATAATTAAGGTCTCCTCCGCCACCATCTCTACTGCACCATCGTGCCTGATAGTGCAGCTCCATCAGGACCCGTTTACTCCATTACGTGAAGTTGGCTCGCTGCTGGGTATGCCTCTTCCGCTTGCTCCGCCGTACCAATGGTTTCCATCTCCGCCTTTGCGACCGTTGAGGACTTCACCCGTAACCCTGGGCATGGGTCCCGCGTTATGCCCCGCGATACTGGGTCCCTGTCTGAACTTGGCCACCTGCTCACTCTGGCCTACTAAAGGGAGCGGTGCCCACCCCCGCGACGTGGACGCGCCAGACAGGAGTTACTCCAGTGGGTTATACAAAATGTTGCTCTATCCCCCCTGAAGCCGGGTTAATGAGCTCGTATATTTTCCGAGCCCAAAGGTTGGCTGGCTGGTGGGACAACCTGTATATTCTTACTTAAAAACTTTAAAGTGAAATGTGGGCGTATACTATGCCTCTGCCTACCCTTTCGGGGATAAAGTGGTGACTTTATGTATGTAATAATATTCTTATATTCTCTTTTGTCTTAAATTTTCATATTCTCTCGTCTCTATTGCCTTAAATTGTCTTCAGTGTACTGATAAAAGGTATTTTGGTAAAATTTCGAAACATGAATTTGGATGCTTCAGGATAGATGACAAGTGGCGAGGAATATTGTCAGAGTTTTTAAATACTTTAGTTACGCCATCTATCAAAATAATTCTGTGTATGGTAAAGGTAGGGCATTCCAAAATAAGATGTTGAAGATAAGCTACTTCAGCATGGCTATGTTCACAAGCTTCAGTTATGTGCAAATTAATTATTTTCAGGTGTGCAGGAAATAAGCCATGTCCAAATCTAATGCCATTCATAGTCTGACTGCCTCGGTGGCGCATACATAGTGTATTTTTTTTCCTTCATTAGCAGATTGAAGTTCGTTAACAGAACAATATTATCGTAGATAATTGTGCTAACACTTTTCTTCAACATTTTATCCACTTCATTGCTAGTAATGCCAGAATGTGACGGTACCCACATGAACTCAATATTTTTGTGAAGAGCTTCAGACAACTTATCTCGAATTGAATCTAATACAAAATTGTTTTTATAGGTACCTAGCTAATTTTCATGTTCTTCAAAGCTTTTATTACACTTAGAGAGTCGGTAATTTTCATAAAATTTCGTGAAACTTCAATTCTTGCTATGTACTTAATAGCCATATAAATTGCATAACCTTCTGCAGTGAATATGGTTGAGTTCTTATCAATGTAACCCGCAAGGTTAATCGATATTTGCTATATTTTGAAAAATATATTAATTATTTGTTCATGGATTATATTTTCATTTCACTTACTGTTACATAAGCCTACTTTTGTGTGAATAAATAATAAAAAAAAAGTTATAAGAACCATCAATCTTCTATACTCTTCGGTACGATTCTTTATTAAAAGGAGAAATCTATCATTTATTAAAAAGTCAACTTTAAATTATTCTCCCTCAGTGGAACAATGACTCAATTCCTAAAAACTTTACGGTTTATCAAAAGAAACTTTTGAATTTTCTTTTCGAATCCTTTTTTTTTCTCGAAATAAAGAGGCTATCATTCGTCAGATAAAACGTACAGAAATTTCATCTGAGGGAAATGGTGTGAATTTTTTTTTTTTTTTTTTTTTTTTTTTTTACCACTAAGGTGGCAGACAAGCACACGGCCCACCAGAAGAACCGGTGGTCACCGCAGCCTATGAACGTTTGTAACACCAGAGGCGCCACACTCGCGCTGCCGACCCTGTAAAAACCTTCTTAGACCCCTTTTGAAGAACCCCATACTGTAGGCGTTTGGGAAAACCGAGGCAGGAAGATCATTCCACAACCTAAGCGTGCGCGGAAGAAAACCCCTACCGGATCTAACCGTGCTCAAACGCTCCGGACGTAGGGTGTGCGGATGAAATCCCTGTCTATGGCGAGCGGTGCGATGATAGAAGGTAGCCGTGGGCATCATGTCAAACAATTCCTCGTAGCACATACCATTGTACAGGCGGTAGAACACGCATAAGGAGGCATAGTCTCTCCTGTCGCGAAGAGGTTCCACACCACCTGTCAGTATAGGATCGTTGACAACTCTCACAGCTCGCCTCTGCACCGAGTCAAACGGGCGAAGCTGATATTCAGGTGCCCCCGCCCAGAGGTGACAGCAGTACTCCATGTGTGGCCGCACTTGCGACTTATAGAGAAGCAGTGTTTGCGCCGCAGTAAAGTACCGCCGCGCCCTGTTGAGCACACCGAGCTTCTTGGACGCCAGCCTGGCCTTGTCCTCCAAATGACTGCGGAACTGAACGTCACTGGAGATGTCAACACCAAGGATCCCTATACTTTTAGAGATGGAAAGAGATGTGCCCTGGAATCGTGGCGCTACAGTAATTGGGGCTTTCTTAGCGGTGAAGAAACACGCCTGTGTCTTGGAGGGATTGAACTGGACAAGGTTTTGTCTACCCCAATCGGACACTCTAGTAAGAGTAGCCTCGATTTCAGACACAAGCTGTTCACGACTTTCCTCCACTGCGTCCCGAGAGATACCGGGACGGCCTGTGTAACAAGTGTCCCCTGTACTGTCGTCCGCATAACAATGAATGCCGTCAATAGACAACATGTCATTGATATGCAGCAGAAACAGGGTAGGGGACAACACTGAGCCTTGCGGTACTCCAGCGTTTATGGCCATGCAGTCAGAACAGCTGCCGTCGACAACAGCCCTGATGCTTCTATCGGCCAAAAAGCTGGACACCCATCCGCAAAATCTCTCGGTCAGTCCGTAGGAGGGCAATTTTTTAAGAAGACCACGGTGCCAGACCCGGTCAAAGGCTTTAGAAATGTCGAGGCTCACTGCTAGAGCCTCGCCCTTACTCTCGATAGCCGTCGCCCATCGGTGTGTGAGGCACACGAGAAGATCGCCCGTCGAGCGACCGTGACGGAAACCGTACTGCCGGTCACTGAGCAGGTCGTTTTCCTCAAGGTACCTCAGGAGCTGTGTATTAATTACACGCTCCATCACCTTAGACAATAGAGAGGTGACGGCTATAGGCCTGTAATTGGCCGGGTCGGTTCTATCACCCTTCTTGGGCACAGGATGCACATACGCGATCTTCCACGACGCCGGGACTTGTCGCATGGAATAAGAAAGCGAGAAAAGACGTGTAAGTACCGGACACAACTCTGGACCACACTGCTTAAGTACTACCGCGGGTATACCGTCTGGCCCACTCGACTTATGAACGTCCAGAGAATGAAGCTCCCGTCGGACGTCCCGCTGCGTAAATTTAACTTCCGGCATGGAAGTTCCACACCACGGAACGTCCGGCGGCACAGCACCCCCGTCGCTCATGGTCGAGTTAGAGGCAAAGAGAGAACCCAAAAGGTCGGCCTTCTCCCTGGCACTCTGGGCCAGACTACCGTCGGGTTTAAGCAAAGGTGGTAAACCTGACTGACAGAAGTTTCCCTCGGCAGCTTTGGCAAGCGACCAGAATTCACGACTTCCTGAAGGGTACCCTGCTAGCCGCTCACCAATTCTGCCGACGAAATCGAATTTAGCCCTGACAATTGCTCTTTTGCTGGCCCTCGAGGCGGCATTTAGTTTGCGTTTCACCTCAGAGATGTTAGGATCTGAATTTGCACGAGCCGTGGTCCAGGCTCTGTAGGCAGATTCTTTCAGCATCAAAGCTTCTCTGCAGAGCCGATTGAACCACGGTCGCTTTTTTGCTCCTACAGGGATCCAGCGGTTGGGAATATAGCACTCCATGCCCTCCAAGATCCCCTCAGCGACTGCTGCAGCGCAGGAATCCAGATCGTCTGAGGCAAAACAAAGCCGCCTCCACGGGTACGACGCGAAGAACTCCCGCAGTCCATCCCAGTCTGCTGACTTATAGTGCCACACATGTCGCCACTCCTTGGGCCGAGGTGGTTCAGGCCTTGCGAGAGGCACATGCGCCCGAATGATACAGTGGTCCGACGATCCGAGCGGAGCATCCACTGAGACGTTGTATCCATCCGGACGCGTTGTCAGCAGGAGGTCCAGCAATGCACTATGCTCGTTCTCCTTATCTGGTATCCTCGTATGGGATTTAACCAGTTGGGAGAACCCATAGGTCAGGGCAAATTCGTGTGCAGCGTTCCCCGCAAAGTTGGTCATCCGGGAGCCCAACCAGTCAACATGATGACCGTTGAAGTCCCCCAGAATCACAATCTCCGCAGAAGGATACTGCTCAATCACCTTGTCAGTCGATTGTTGCAGGTGGTCAAAAAGGCGAACTGTGTCCGTGTTACCGCTGTGAGACCTGTACACGCACGCGTAGATCCGAGTGTGGCCCCCGTGATCCACGCGCGCCCATAACGTAGACAGGTCCCTGTCTTCAAGGCTTGTAAGACGGCGACAGCAGACATCATCACGGACGTACATACATACCCCGGCTTTCGGCTTGAAGTTGTACTCAAGCTTATAGCCAGGGTACATTAAGTAGGATGTATCGCCCGGGCATGAAATCTGCGTCTCCGTCAGGAAAAAAAGGGTCGGCTTCGCAGTTTCCAGATGGTGGTGGACTACGTTGAGGTTCTTGTGCATACCTCTGATGTTGCAAAGGTCCATGTAAAGTGTGGACGACGAAGCCGCTGTGTATACTTTTCTTCTTTTTCTTCCTTTAGCCATGTTTTTTTTAAAAAAGGGGGTTAAAAAAGTGAAGAGGTGCCTGTGTGCCGGTGGCGCAAGAGACTAAGCGAGACTCTAACTAACCAAAGGCAGACAGAGGTAGTGCGGTAGATTGGCACGGCGTACGGAAGGGCCCCCGGTCCCCCCCCGATGCAGTGGCCGCGTCCACTCCGGTATCCTCGTCCGGCACGACCACAGCACCAGGGACTTTACACAGGCTGCTGGTTCAGCCTCCTGGGGCGGAGATTATGTAATCCCCAGGTTCGGGTTCCGTACAGCCTGCGGGCGGTCAGCGGTCAACCGTTTCACCGGGTCTCCCTGACCGCCGTACCAATATTCCGCGCCTCTATCTGCCAATGGAGACAGATTAAGCCTCTGGTCTCACCGTCACCGGCACAGAGTCACCCCAATGAGCTCTGGATCCCTGCTAACCGACGGAGAACATAACCCAACCGGAGTCAGGTTACTATTACCGCGGTCTTCTGCAGGGCGGAGGTACTGCCCCAGGCGGGCTGCTCACCGAACGGCGTACCGTTATGCCCTTCCTCCTAATGTGGGCTTTTTCGTTAATCCCTAAGATATTGAATCTTAGGGATCTGATTGAAGAAGCCACTACTGTACCCTCAGGGTGTAACGTTAGCTCCATGAGAAGTAACGCATGACCCCTAAACCCCGAGGGCAAATTACAACTTTATTGTGAACTGAGGGCGACGTCTCTGGCCGTAATGACTACGCGTGCCTGATCAAAAGCCAGGATCATATCTAGCGATTTCAAATGTCACAGTGCACAAGACTATTAACAGTGCCCCTCAAGTTGTGGGTCCAATGACATACTTCTTCACGCTCTGCAGAAGAACCTTTTTTTTTTATTTATTTACTTTAGAACTTTTGTTAGTCCAATGCTTAGAGTATAGAGGTGAATTTTTGAAAAGGGCTTGGATGGCCAAATCCGAAAATATAAGGAATAGCTAAAAATGCTCAAAGGAGTCACGAGCCCGATTTTGATGAAACTTAAAACCTCATCATTAGATTTTTGAAAAACCAATTATCCTAGCTGGGACTCGAACCCATTGATTTTGATATTATTTTATCATTTATTAAAAAGTCAACTTTAAATTATTCTCCCTCAGTGGAACAATGACTCAATTCCTAAAAACTTTACGGTTTATCAAAAGAAACTTTTGAATTTTCTTTTCGAATCCTTTTTTTTTCTCGAAATAAAGAGGCTATCATTCGTCAGATAAAACGTACAGAAATTTCATCTGAGGGAAATGGTGTGAATTACAACTTTATTGTGAACTGAGGGCGACGTCTCTGGCCGTAATGACTACGCGTGCCTGATCAAAAGCCAGGATCATATCTAGCGATTTCAAATGTCACAGTGCACAAGACTATTAACAGTGCCCCTCAAGTTGTGGGTCCAATGACATACTTCTTCACGCTCTGCAGAAGAACCTTTTTTTTTTTATTTATTTACTTAAGAACTTTTGTTAGTCCAATGCTTAGAGTATAGAGGTGAATTTTTGAAAAGGGCTTGGATGGCCAAATCCGAAAATATAAGGAATAGCTAAAAATGCTCAAAGGAGTCACGAGCCCGATTTTGATGAAACTTAAAATCTCATCATTAGATTTTTGAAAAACCAATTATCCTAGCTGGGACACGAACCCATTGATTTTGAAAAAAAAAACACACCCTTTATTATTACACCATACGATAGTGTCGCTAATAAGAATCAAATTCTGCGAAGTAATGATATACGGCAAATTTAAGGAAAGTTTGGAATTTTAATAGAATTAATATTTCATGTAGGTACCTAAATTTTGTTTCATAATTTGTTTCGATCAAAATTCCAGAATAGATCGTAACTAATCCGTGTTTTAAATAATGCTCAGAATGATTGTTTGGAGAATATTATAAACGGAATTAATAATATTGAATACATTACGATCCCTGAGGTCTCGAATCCAGCTATGTATTGAAAACAATGGTCAAATGCTCTAGGTACATTTTGAACAATTAATCAGTTAACGTAAGAATAATAAATTGTGTTTTGTAAAAGATGAACACTTTCCTTTATTTTGCCGGTGTCATTACTTCCCGGAATAAGATCCTTAATAGCAACACTATCGTATGGTGTAATAATATAGGATGTTTTTTTTTTCAAAATCAATGGGTTCGATTCCCAGCTAGGATTATTTTCGAGATTATTTTAGAATCTCGTTCGATTATTTTAGAATCGAGATTATTTTAGAAGGTTTTTCAAAAATCTAATGATGAGGTTTTAACTTTCATCAAAATCGGGCTCGTGACTCCTTTGAGCATTTTTCGCTATTCCTTATAGTTTCGGACTTGGCCATCCAATCCCTTTTGAAAAATTCAGCCTGTATACTCTAAGGTCCAATAGAACACACCTTCTCATTATCATATTATGATAGAACATATAAGTATGTAGGTACCTGTTAGGTAGGTACTCGGAAAAGTGCAGGAGTCATTCCAACCATGCACCCCAATTCACCTCCTACACATTTCATATACCTAGCCTTTTAGCAGTCTCTTCATGAGGTGCAGATAAGATGTTTAGAAGAACCTGAGATTGTAAGATTACGAAAAGTTTCAGAATTATGAAAATAAATTTTTTTGTCATTCAAGAACTGTATCCTACAACATGAGACGTGTTCAACAGAATACTTCCATTAACAAACATGGTAAAACCTGCCTTCGGGCGTCATAAAAAGTTCAGTACCTCCTTACTTTTACCTGCCTGTTTCAAATTTGCGCGCCACTTGTGATAATAAAACGAAACAGGATTACTCACGGCCATAGGGAATAATATTTTCCCGGTAACTTCTAAGGCAAGTAAGTTGTAAGTACCTATTTAATGAAACATTAATTTCTTCTGTGACTAGTTTACTGTGACAGTGACCACCAATTTGCTAGAAGTCGTCATGACTTCGACTTTGGGACATGAATGATCTGTTTGCTATGCTGGATTCTCAAACAATCTATATATGTATAGGTATAAAATATCAATGCCACTTTTCGTTGTAATTTTATAACTCAAGAACGGGCTCAACTATCCAAACCAAATGTTTAGGCTTTGTTCGGACTACCTATTTAGTAGATGATTTAGGTGAAGTTTGCACGAAATCGGTCGAGCGGTTCTTCATTTATCACGCAAACGAAGTTGCGCGGGTCAGCTAGTACCTATGTTATAATTTATGTTATGGTAAATACAGCACTAGGGTGTCCCAGAAGTCGACGTCAAGCTGGAATCGTTATAACAGGCTAGGTCATAATAGTTGTCAGAAAAATATTTTAAAAAACTAGGCCTTGTATTTTAAAAATTATGGACGTCCATAGAAAGTAGAGAAAATCTACGCGTTGTGACGGTTTTTTCATTCCTGTTGCTACAGATATGTACTTTTTTGTTTTGTTTTTTTTTCTCTAATGTAACCCTGAATACTTTTTCTTAAACATTTTCTAATGCTTTTTTTTAGATTTTTTTTTATATTTTTCTGACAACTATTATGACCTAGCCCGTTACCCGATTCCGGTTTGACGTCAACTTCTGGGACACCCTGTATAATGTGTATGCGAAATAAATACACTTTTGACTTTGACATTTGTGAAAAGTAACAAAAGCTCTGATTATTCCATACGTTAAATAAAAAAGAACTAAAAGTACTTTTATCCGTTACTTTTAAATATGAACGGAGTACTCAAAGGAGGAAGACCGGTAATCTTTTGTAGCACAATAAAAGATAGTAATGGGCTCAAAGTTGTGTTTTACGACATCGTATTCTAGTTGGTTAAATAAACGGTCGCGTAAATATATCAAAGTAACTGTGCCAATATTATTTCGGTAGGATTTGGTAACTGGTAGACGATTTATGACCGAGGCGAATTGAAAAGCAGAGTTTACTTATAGGTAGATTTGTTGGTGATTGAGTCTTGCTAGAGTGTATCGGATAATGGTGAATGATTTATACCGGACACTCGCGTAGTCTATATGTATGTTCATGTCTCAAAAATGTTTTATGTAGCACTGATCGATACTACTTCGGTACCAAGGGTTCTGCATTGGTCCTTCCGAGGGCTTACCCGGGGCTCCCGACCGTAGGCTGTTGGGCGGTACGTGAGGTTTTTTAGTCGGTAGGAGTCCAGCATAGCATCCATGAAGGATTTTCCCTCACGTTAAAAAAACATATTTAAGTTATGTAATAGATTAATCTGCTCCGAGTTGAATCGAGTTACTAAAAGCTACCAAATCCTATTCAAACCGATAAGGAAAAGAGCTTTTAAAATAACTTGCAAAATGTAACGTTACTAAGCTTTATGTAATTATCTAATTCAAACTTTAGTCCGCCCTTCGTATTTAAAGAGTGAACTAATTTGTCAAAGGTTTCTACGCTTCAGGTTCATATTATATTAAAATACCCCAAAGCGAATTAAGTATGTCAAAAGTAGGAATACGATTTACTGTTGGGAGTCCAGGGACTCATAACTTTTTAGTCGGTAGGAGTCCGACATAGCATCAATGATGGATTTTCCCTCACGTTCGTTCCCTCACGGTCACACGTTATATTCAAAAGGGGAAGACAGAGACATAATGATTTGTACCTCGATAAGGTTGGCGATTGCGGGCTGTGGCTTCTGACTAGGTACAAAAATATAGCATGTTTGGGCTTATAAGAAAGTCTTAGGCTCGGGGGCTTATTAATTTTAAAACACTTGTCATATAAATGAACAAGTGGAACCGTTCAATCGCAGTCACTTCTTCAATAGCTGTTTTAAGCTTCCCTTCTTAAACTAATTGAATTTCGTATCTTATCTTATCTTATTTCATCTTATCTTATTTCATCTTATCTTATTTCATCTTATCTTACTTCATCTTATCTTATTTCGTCTTATCTTATTTTATCTTATCTAATCTTACTTAGGTAATAATGACAAGAATACAATTATAAATAATTCTATCGTTCATTTTCCATTACCGATAATTTGCCAAAAAAGTTTTCTTAACATTGGTAAAGTAATATGAAAAAACTTGAGCATTGAATAAGTAGGTATATTTATTACTGATACAAGACAAATCTTAGATAAATAAATTCAATGAAGCACTTTCAGCTAAAGGATGAAAAGATGATGAAAAGGCCAATTACTTTCCGCATTTAATTAAGTAGATAGGTACATCGAATTGATAAAAGGCAGGATTTACATACATAAATTCGTACCTTTTTCCCAGGAGGGATTTGGACTCGTGTAATTTAATGGTGGTATGACTAATTTTGCCTTGTTCAGAAAGGAAAGTCAGACTGTGTCTACCTCATGGTGAAATTTGAAAGGTCCCCTGTGCACCGATCCCATGCTGTACTCTAACCGTTCTTACCTATTCGTCTAGAGTTAGACTACGTTCACACGGCGCACGTTTTTCTCGTACACGATTTTCCTGTGCACGATGCAATCGTTCACACGACGACCATTCAACGCGTTTTTAACGTTACGATAAAATCGCATGAATGGGTTAGGCATGTGAACGATCAATGTGTACATAAGCGCCACTAGGATGCGTATTCGAGAAAATCGTGCCGACGCACGGCGATCCTAGTGGCAACTCCGCACGGTATACGGGAAAAACGTGTCTCGTACACACGATTTTCCCGTATGAACTCCATATGAACAGTTTCATATATTGTCTACTGCCACTACGATTTCATCGTGCACGATGAAATCGTGTACGAGAAAAACGTGCGCTGTGTGAACGCAGCCTTAGGTGAGAAACTACTCTTTTAAGGCTTGATTGGTTATACGGTGACGGTTCTACTATGTTACGTTTTAAAGAATGTATACATCCCTGGGGTATCCTTCCGAGGGCTTACCCGTGGCTGACAACCGTAGGCTGTTGGGCAGGATACGTGACGTTTTTTAGTTTGTGTGAGTCCGCCATAGCATCAATGAGGACATTTCCTCACGGTAAAAAAAATGTATACATCTAGTTGCTCTCTTAGTATTGGCGTGTTTCCCTCCTCTTTCTCAACCCCGGATTCCCTTAACGGGAGTGGAGCTAGAAGTTTCGTATCATTGGACTGCTTCGTTTGAATGGCAATTGGTTGTAAAACTTTTTTCTTTGCACTGGCATAACGAACCAAGTTTGAGACATGTCTCGACCTTCAGCTGGTGTTATGTTATAATCTATATCTACCCAGAGCCTTGTACTCTTGACTTTTTACAAGTACAGTATCCGGCAAACAACTTGAGCATCGCGTGAGGTGGTGGGAGAAAGTTTGCGCATGTACACTTACGTGCAAAAATATTGTGTCCTTGAAAAACGCTATTTTTTATTGTTAGCATTTTATAGTGTTAGCTTATAACTTTTTAGTTGGTGGTATAGAGAGAAAAGAGGTCACGAAATTCAAGGTTGTTGCTCAAGAAGTTTGCCGTTTACTGTATCTATGTTTATGTGAAACCGGTTTATGGGAAATAAATTAATTTTAATTTCAGCGTCTCAGGAGCATTGGACGATACAGATTGCGCCGCAGCTCTCATTAAGTAGATCCAAAGTAAACAAAACCTCAAGACCGCTTATCCTTAGACAACAAATTACTACACAACAAAACCACCCACTTGTCCTTAAACAACAAATCGTCCCATAACTTTGCAATAATGTATCCGAAGTATTTGACGATCCTCAATATATTTGCATAGTCTACGATTAACCATTCTAAACTCGGTGAAGCCTCTGATTGAAGCTGAACTGTGAAACTATTCTAGGATTTCAATAAGCGTGGATCAAACTTGTATTGCTTTTGCCTGGAGACCAGCAAGTCAAAAAACCTTATCTTGATTGAATTTCAATGTAAATTATTCAAACACTACATAGCGGTGCTCGTTCAAATACCATCTGTTTGCTCGCCACCCTCCGTTTTCGGGGCCGATTGTTTGAGAAAAACATACGACGAAGGTTAATAGAACGTCGACAGTACTTTTGGCTGTGTAATTGAATTATCAGGGTATCAGTACTGGAGCTGGGTAAACATTTTTTTTTAATAACAACATACTTTTTTGTCTCTATATTTTACAAGGATAAAGGAAATGTGCACTTTGAGGAGTTACAATTAAAAAGTGGACCCTGCCTCCTGAACTAGGTTAACCTGTGACTCAGGAGACAGTGTCGAGATTTTTACAATCGAGTTATGGACCTGGATGTTTTACGAGTCGTAGCTCCTCTCCTAGACTAAATCTGGTCCCATTCTCCTCTTAATAGGACAGTCACGTGTAGTTTAGGTCGGTTCGAATTCGGAATGAAATCGGTGGCAATTTACACAGGTTAGTAAAAACTTAAAAAGCGACAGTATAAGCCCGAAACAGCTAAGATACGAGTAGCTTAAATTCGCGACGAAACACGACGTACAAGCTAGAAAGGCTGTGTGATACTTCTGCTGGGAATCCTAGAACGTCTAGTACTTTGTTGACTGCCTGGCGCATTCGGTAATGTACCCGCCAGCCGCGCTGGGGTCCCGGGTTCGATTCCTGGGTCGGTCCTAAAATTTGCATGATCCACAAATGATTGTTTCGGAGTTTGGGTGTTTTCTATGTATGTACATATTTAGAAATATTTAAGTATGTCTATCAGTCGTCTAGATTTCATAGCACAAGTATATTTACATAATTTGGGTTAGATGAATAAGAATGTCCACAAATAGGTATTTATATATCTATAGTACTTTGTGTATACCTACCTATTCCATTCGCAATTTCGATAACTTTAGGCAATTCTTAGGCTAAAATTAATTCAATCGTTCAATCATATTTATTTTCGAATAGTTGAATACCTATCTGAAATACTATTTTGAATAACATTGAATTATGCCGGGGCCACACTAAAGAAAACGTCAATGCCCATCATCGCGATAAATATCGCGCTAATTATTGCGTTAAATTTTAACGCCATAATTTGAGTAGTGTGGCCGCTTCAACGTAATAATTCTCGCGTGAATGCCCATTCTTGGCGTTAAATTGACGTTAACAAGTGTGACCAAATTAAATTTTACGAGAATACCTTAGCTCTTTAAAAATATACTGAAATATACCAACTTGCACAGGGAAAAATATACCATTTTTCAAATGTTTTATTCTTTTTTTTTAAACAACCGGACGTTGCCAGTCTGCCGGCGCGTTTACCGTATGTCAGAAGGGTAACGGACAAAATTTGAACCATGTTGAAAAAATTTCAATAAACACCATATTTACCCCCATTGCAAAAGTTTCGCAGCAAATGAGAACACCAAAGGACACCATTCCTTACCAAACGCCGGGTGCTTACAACGTGGACTGTAGCTGTGGACAGAGCCGTCTTAAGGCTATATAGCGCCAGGGTGCGAAGCTCAGACTGCGCCCTACCACCCTCCCCGGTTAACCAAAAAACGCAATATTTTTTGATGTTTCACTTCTTTTTCTCTAAATTTGTAATCTATACAAGCTGTTGATTTGGTTGCACAAGCCTCCTTCAGTGCGTAGTGTACTATAGGTATTATCGATTGCAAGCAACACAAACATACGTAGATAACAAAACCCCAAAAATCCTGTTTTTAGTGAAATATGATTTACGAAGAAAAAATCTTCACCCGTGTATTTAATGTTTACGTCGCCGAGCCAACGCTAAAGCGCAAGTCACACTGCCAGCGGGCGGGTGAGCGAGCTAGGCACACTGCGAGCTGCCGAATAACCTACGTGGCTGATGCGAGCGAAGCTACTCGTTTTCGTCGTTAGGCGCGCCCGCTTCGCTAGCTTAACTACCGTCCTCCCCGTTTCGGGTACTCAGACTAGTCGTCGCTTGTCATTCGAATAGCAGTGTCCACGTGTCTAGTCTCATCCGCACTACCCGGTTCGCCCTTCCGTATGTAGTTTTTGGTGTAAACCCCATAGTTTAGCTCGGCAATGTCGCGTAGTTTGCATAACTTCAATATCTCACTTCACCCGCCCGCCTAGCTCGCTCGCCCGCCCGCTGGCGGTGTGGCCTGGGCTTAAAGCTAGACAATAGTAGGTACCTAGATAATGCGGCTACGTATCGCATCTCATGGCTCCTCTACACTGCCCGCGAAGTTGAACGAAGTTAAATGAATACGATAGTGTAAAGAGGCACTTCGGCTCACCTCGTCAAAAACTATACCTCCCCTCAGGCGACTTTATTTGCTGTCGATTTTTGCGCCTCAGTCAATGGGCCCAAAGATGCGGGAAGTGCGTTCACGAAGTACCTCTCTACACTACTTGGCCGACATCGTGTGTGCCGGTGCTTTGCCGGCGCGTGATTTAAGCTATAATTAGTGCTTTGGTGTATGTGATCCAATTATCAGCGTCAAACAGTGGTCAGGAGCAAATTATGTTGTTCCTGGAAACTCTGCCACACAAATTTCTTTGTTCATTACAAACGGCGGCAATGTGCGTGCGTAGGCTACTGACACCACTGAGTGTGTAGTGACGCACTTTTTTCGAACTTAGACAAAGTTTCTAGAGTACTTCGCCTATGAACTTTGCGGGCAGTGTAGAGGAGCCATTAGTTATTAGGTTTCATGAGTTTTTAGTTCCAGCTGACAAGTTCGGTGACCTTTATGTACTTTTTTGATTTGATATTAATGATTTGATGATGAGTTTATGTTGATTTAAAAGATTCCTTCCTACTTCAAGGGCTTAGGACCGTCAGAAACACGCTATTTATCATGCAATTGCAAACAAAAACATTAAGTACTGTTAGTAAACATTAGGTATGAGAAAAGTATTCTGAAATGAAGCATTTCTGGCGTAGTTAAAAATTTTAAATCAACTTATTTACAGAATTAATTGAGAATCAAAGCTTAAATACCTATTTACAAAATCATGTAACACGCAATAATTGTTCAAAATGCTCACCCCCAGTGTCTATGCACAGATTGGCGCGGCGCACTAAGTTGCGTTTTAAGCTGCGAAGCACTAGCACATTTGTTTTTATTTGTTCAAATGCCAAAACAATTCTTTCACGTAATTGTGTAACACTCACAATGTCTTCATTGTAAACAAGTCTTTTAATATCTCCCCACAAATAAAAGTCTAAGGGCGTTAGGTCGGGTGAACGCGGCGGCCAGGCTACCGGTCCACCACGGCATATCCACTGCGTACCAAACACTTCACTTAAATATTCGCGCACTTGGCGTCCATAGTGAGGTGGCGCACCGTCCTGTTGGAAGTACAAGTCCCTATGAAATGCGAGTGGAATGTCATCGAGCATCTCATTAACCACATGTCGGAGTAGCACCTAGTATGTAGCACTGTTCAAACGACCGTCAATAAAATATGGGCCAAGTAGATGATCACCGATGATACCAGCCCACACATTCAGACTAAACCGGACCTGGAACGAGTCCCGCGTAGTAACATGTGGGTTGTGTTGTCGGTGAGCCCACCAATGTTCATTGTGGACGTTATAAATGCCCACGCGCGTAAACAATGATTCGTCGGACCACAAAATGTTCACGTCCTGATGTTCAAGGAGCCAGTGACAAAAAACTGTCCGAGCGTTATTGTCCTGCGGATGCAACTCTTGAACACGTCGGAAATGGAACGGATGCATTAGTTCGCGATTCAGCAGCTTCCACACTGTGGTATGATGAACACCGAAACGGCGACCGGCTTCACGCGTACTGGCTCGAGGTTCTTCCTCAAAATAATTGAGAATCTGCTCTTGCCGATCAGCTGATAGGCCTTGTGTACCACGACCTTGTGCATGTCGAGGAACCTCGAACTGTCGGTGATCCCTTAAGCGCTGTGTGGCGGCAAGCATCATGCGACGAGATGGTATTGGTCGGTCTGGAAACATTTCCCTGAACATGCGAATTGCATCGACAACGTTATTATTAGAAATAGCGTAAAGGCGCACCATTTCCACCAACTCAACGTTACTGTAACGCTCTGACATCGTTACCGGTGTTGTTACGGACGTTACGTAGATATCGGCGCGTGCGGTTATACTCACGCTGAACGCGGGCGAGCGACTAATCAATTCAAAATTTCAAATTCACCGATCAAAGGCGCCGCCTGAGCCGCTCGCTCCTGCGCGGGGTTTGGAGGGGTAACTAACACGCGCCGCGCCACCACCGCAGGCCTCCTTTGCCTATGCCTACACATTTGTATGTGCCTACTAAACTGTAGGCAAAGAAGAAACGGTTTTGAATGAACGGTGAAAATGTACCTATGTAGGTAATAGTATTATTAGAATATTTAGAACCGATTCATACGAGTTGCTTTTTAAATTTATTTTATTTAATAATTATTAAGAACTTAATTTTACTGCCCCATTTTTTCACTTAATATTGGTTTAGTATAAGCAGTAGAGTTCCCGTAGCAAATAGAAAAGAATTTAAGCAGAAAAAAAAAAGTGTAAAAAAAGGTGTCTCGTTTTATCCCGAAATATCAACGAGTGTAGGCAGTACAGTCATGTGTGCAAGTAATGCACAAATGCAGATCAACATCCTGTATATATAATGCTACTGCTCCACCTGCGTTAACATTAATGTTGATGTCCAACTACTCGATAATTAAGGCATTAAGAATGCGCTTTGGCTACATTAAGGTCACAACGGGTTTACTAATGTTTGCCATAAATTAATATGCCATAATTTCAAATGCCATACTGGTATTTGCCATAATTTCATTAAAAATAACGCTTCAGTTGCCATAATCGTGAAATGACATAAAATGACTGTCACTAATTCCATTGGTCATAATCGATCAAGTGTCATAATAATTTATGTAAATCAATAAATGTATTTGCCAAAATTTTCGTTTTCAATAATGCCATTTTCCATAACTTTTATTCACCATTATATAAATAAAGATAATTTATACGACACAAATTTTTTATTCACAATTAAACCTAAAACTAAACCTCATAATAGCGTCTACTAACCAAGCTTGACGGAGCCCCGCTTTGCTTCTACTTTACTTCTAAAACTTTACTTCTGGGTGGTTTAAAAAAGAACCACGAAGACTAAGGCGGGAGCTTCGCTTCGCTTCGCATCCGCCTTAGTCTTCTAACCTAACCTATCCGAGTCGGATTGCACTGAGTCGGGGTGTTAAGAATAATTAATTTCGACCTAACAATATTGTATTATTTTCATAATTATATCAAATTTTGATTATGTCAAGAGTCGATTATGAGATGTGTTACTTATGGAAACTAATTATTATGATATTATGTTGTTATAGAAAGTCATTTTATGGCAAATAAAAGTTATCACTGTTGAGTTGTTAAGGCAAACATTATTACACAATATTATGATTGGGAATGATTATGGCAAACAATATTAGTGCAAATGAATTTATGGAAAACGAGAGAAGACCGTCACAACGCCGTTAGAGTGGATAATTTCAAGAAGTTACGCGTTAACACAAGATGGAGGTTGAACCTAATCACACAATGGGGGTTTAAGGGGACTAGTTTAGAAAAAGACGAAACCCCGCAAATGAATGCGTTTTTTGTCTACCTATGCAAACGGAAAATAATAGCCAGAAATAGATTTTTAATCTTAAAAATCGGTGTCAAAACATGCTTTGGTTGTAAATTTTATATTATTTATACATAATGTGTAAAGCAATCATAGAGTAAGCCCCAATTTTTTAGATGAATGCCCGCGAAATGAGATGGCGTTAACTGGCGTTAATGTAGCCAACATCGCTTAGCGCGCAAAACTACCTGCTAAAACCCTTTGATGTGTCGAAAAAAACCGACAGCCCGAGCTATCGCTTAACGTTTAATGCCATTACTAATGCCGTTTGTAATTTACCACGTTAAAACCTTGGCCACATCTACGTTGAAGTGCTATTATGGTGTTAATCGCGTTAAGATGCAGGTGGAGCAGTAGCATAAACGTGAATGTCCTGACTGACTGATAATCAACGCACATCCCAAACCGCTGGGACTAGAAAGTCCAAATTTGGCAAATAGGTTCCTTGTATGGTCTAGGGATCCACTAAGAAAGGAATTTTGGAAAAGTCCAAATTTGGCAAATAGGTTCCTTGTATGGTCTAGGGATCCACTAAGAAAGGAATTTTGGAAATTCCACCATTAAGGTGGCAACAATTACAATTTACACCCTAAACACCTAATAATAGAGGCCATTTCGCTTAAAGTGCGGGCGCCAGGCGCCTATGTCAAAGGGCGCATACGTTACGTCTTTGGAATGGAGATATTGCCGTATGCGTCTATTTTAATATTATAAAGAGGAAAGATTTGATTTGGTTCCGGAACTACTGACCGATTTGAAAAATTCTTTCACTGTTGGGAAGCTACACTGTTTGCGGTGAACATATGTTATTTTTTTTTTATTTCCGTATTCCCACGGAAACGGGAACTACGTGGGTGAAACCGCGTGACGTCCGCTAGTATTAAATAAATTTAATTGTTATGTATATCGAAACAAGAGCTATCTTACTTTGCATATCGTGAGCGGTATGACACGTGCCGAAAGGCAAAGTTGACAATAATACAATGGTAATTTAATATGTGTGATGCCTATATTTATATGCATGTAGGTGATTATTATTTGACGTTAGTTTACGAAACAGGGGAATGGCGTTAATATTGTACTTATGAGTTATAGTTTAATTAGATAAGGAAATATCGAAATGTTTAGAGCTCGGCCTGCGCCCCCTCGGGCTCGGCGCCCGGGTGCGGCCGCGCCTCTGAACCCCCAGTTAAGACGGCCCTGGCTGTGGAAGCTCGTATATCGGTCAAATA
This sequence comes from Miltochrista miniata, assembly GCA_933228765.1. Taxonomy (NCBI): domain Eukaryota; kingdom Metazoa; phylum Arthropoda; class Insecta; order Lepidoptera; family Erebidae; genus Miltochrista; species Miltochrista miniata. The sequence goes on from OW121749.1 coordinate 8,365,760, forward strand.
AAGCGAACCATCGCAGAACCCTTTGTTGCCCGTGGTCCACCCACCTAGTCCACCGGACGGACTACGGGAAATTATGTTTTCCCGTGGATCACCTAGGTGGACTTATGGGAAATTATTTTTTCCCGTGTTTTCGCCGATATACCCATTAATATACTGATATCGAAAAAGTCCATAAAATATACCGAAAAAGTATTAAAATACTGAAATCGGTCACACTGGTAGTGTGGCCGCTTCTACGTAACAATTCTCGCGTTAATCTCTTTGATGTGCCGCCACTTGAGCTATCGCCTAACGTCAAACGGCAATGTGAATGCCGTTGTCGAATTATCGCGATAATTTAGTGGCTACACTAACGTTTTACGTCCATCAACGCGATAATTAATGGCATTTCCCCTTAGTGTGGCCCGAACATTATAGGAACAGGGAATAGACACCTACTTAAAAAATGTACCTACTTAATGTATATTTTCTGGATATTATTATTCAACTAGATGATGCTCGCGCGGCTTCGCCCCCGTGAAATTTGGTACCCGTTCCCGCTTCCCGTGGGAACATATTCCCGGGGTGAAAAGTAGCTTATGTGTTAGGAATAACACATAGACTATTTTTCATCCCGGTAATATATGTTAGTAGGAAGTAGGATTTATAGTCATAATCACCATTCGAGCATTACGATAACATCCTGTAGCCCTCCGGAGTGTGTCGGGAGCCCTATGGTTATCCTTCCAAGGTTACCCGGCCCTCCCGACCCTAGGCAGTTTTAGGGCACCGTGTGGATTACACCATGAGGATTTCCACACGTAAATAGATCATTATATAATACTAGCGGTAACCTGCCACGCTTCGCTGTGACTTTTTTAGGGTGGTTTTATGTACCTATGAGAAATGAGTAACAAACCAAAGGATGGGTACATTACATTTGACTGCCTCTGTGGCGCAGTCGGTAGTGTAGCGCCTGCGGCGCTGGAGGTCGTGGGTTCGATTCCCGCCGGAGACAAATATTTGTGTGACCCATAAATATTTATCTCAAGAGTCTCATATGTATAATATGTATGTATTTAAAAGTATATAAGTATTAATATCCGTGGTCTGATACCCATAACACAAGCAGGTTATTCCTAGCTTACTTTGGGATCAGATAGCGTTGTGTGAGATGTCCGTGAATATTTATTTTTTTATTTATTTATTTACAAAAAAAAAATATGTTGAGCCGTAACCAAAATTATAAATCTTTCTGAAAATCCAATTAACATCCAAATCAATAGAAGCTTCACTTGAAAAAATCTATTCTGTGATCAATGTTCAGTTTTTAAAACATCGTGCGCAGTCGGGTAGTATGCATTAAATTACAAATTGCCAAACTGTGCACGTTTTTCTTTAGAATTTGACAAAACTATGTCAATTTTTATGTTTTAAAAAAAGAACAAATTGTAAAAAAAAAACGCCCACCGAGGGTTTTGTACCTTTTTCTTTACGTACCTCTACTACATTATGTTTTTGGCGACATAAACGACCGTACCTTTTTCTGCGTTCTCTTAGACATATGTTCTTTTTACAGCTTCAAGGGACTGTAAACCTAAATATCTATATGGTGATAAGGTACACGAGTCTGAAGGGATAATTTCAACTCGATGCCGCCACGCATTCACGAGATGAAGGGTCTTGACTTGACAGATGGACAAGATCCCACAATGGTTCCCATTTTTCCTTCTGAGATACAGAACCCTAAAAATCACCGGCCTGAAAAATCATAGTGCTCGTTTATTTCACCGTAGCTGGTTGATATTGCTTCGTTAGCATTTATATGAACAATGCAGCTCGACGATAACGAGTTTTGATCGAAAAATGATCGTTTATTTATCGAGTGGCACAAACTAATTGACCAACTTTCTCTAGAGTTATACAGTTTCGATAAAGTTGACAGGCTGAGCCTACCTTTATTGGCTTCATCTTAACTTTACGTCTAGGTATTTTATCAGCGCTAGAAGCATAAAGTTGCTACTAGCGCTGATAAAAGCAGACTTGTTTGGCTTTTTATTAATGGGCGACTACCTTCTTACTAGTTCTTACATTTCAACCTCATAAATGCATCTGTGTTTGAAGCGATTGTGGCCCCGCAGACTCAGTGTTCTGTAAACGATCACTGCAGTAGGTAAGCAATTTTCATACGGCCAGTCCTTGGATGGGTGACCCACTTTGTGACATTTATTTGCGCGTTTCCGTGCTTCGGAAGTCACGTTAAGCAGTTGGTCCCGGTTGCCAGTAAAATGGCAGTCGTTGTTAATGTTGAAGGTCTTTTGAGGCGGCTTGAAAATGTTCAACAGTGGGCAGTCACAACCTGCGCCTGTCCATCTCAACACGGCAATACGGCTCACCAGCTATTACGTGAGACAAATTCTAAAAAGGTGAAATGTGGGCATTAATATGCCTCTGCCTACCCCTTCGGGGATGAAGGCGTGACCATATGTATGTATGTATGTATGTAAATGCATCTGCGTAGTTGCCTAGTCCGTTGGACAGCAGGTGCACCGGTAGTAGGATAGCCAGCTAGGATTCCGGAGATCATGATGAAGCCGCTTATACACATGGCGATGGTGGAAGCGACTTCCCAACAATTTATCCGCGGCCCCCTTTAGATATAGGTATTAGCACAGATTATACAATTATTCTGTATTAGTGATGATACGTTATCTATACTAATATTATAAAGAGGAAAGATTTGTTTTTTTGTTTGTTTGTTTGTTTGTTTGTTTGTAACGAATAGGCTCCGGAACTACTGGTCCGATTTGAAAAATTCTTTCACTGTTGGGAAGCTACACTCTTTGCGGGTAACATAGGCTATATTTTATTCCCGTATTCCCACGGGAACGGGAACTACGCGGGTGAAACCGCGTGACGTCCGCTAGTTGTAAATAATGATATAATAAAAACTATACCAACTCTGAAAAAATGGCAACAAAACAGTCAGGCAATTGCCTTACTTTTCATACATGCTACATGCTACCATAGATGATTTCATTGAAATTCTTTTTTTAAAATGTATAAAAGATCTGCTGTTTTTGAAAGCCGTGATGTTCGTGCATGACGTGTCTAATTATAATAGGTACGATTGTTAATTGTAATTTTTTTTTAATCGGCAGGTCGCATTTGGTTGGAGACCATGGCGGAGCTGCCTTCCGGAGTGGGTGAAGATGAGAATTGGGCATCAACCAATAATGTAAGTGTATGATATGTACCTATCACTTGAAAGGATGTTCAGTTCATAGATCAAGACACACATTCACATTTTTATATCACTGAGGTGGCAGACATATAAGCAATTAGTTGATAGGTACCTACTGGTGCGCCCAGAACTCTATGCTAAGATGTGTTCAACAGTGGTGAGTTTTACTAAAGTCTTATTTTGATATATAAATGAATGACATAGGTAACTGCATGGCTATATTTTTTTTATAGAGTTCTAAAAGTTTCCCTAAAGATGTTTTTGGGTTAATATTACAAAATGATATTCAAGATGTTTGAGGTGAGTTTCCGCATTAGAAAACACGCTCAGGTGTACTTAAGTTTTCAGAAACCTTTTATAATACGGCCCTATGTTTTCGTCAAAATCGGGCTTAAGACTTTCTTTGTGTACCTACTTACTTTTTCCTATCCCTCATTATTCTGGTTTTAGCCACCTACGCTCTCTTGAAAGCCTTGATAAGTAGATATCTACATACTTACTGTCAATACCTCAGATACTAATAGCAGTATTCTTTACATAATGTCATTTGGCTATGCAACTAAGAAATGAATAGGTAGGTACTTAAATAAATATAATATTGGATGTTTTGTAAATTATCTTTTATACCAAAGAATTTAGGTTGATCTTTGGGCGAACCTTGACTTACTATTTGTAAAACTTTTAAAAAATATCTCTGTCAGTTTACCGGCGATGTGTAAAATGGCGGCACGATGTCTTTATCTATCTGTGCTAGAGAAGAGAAGGGATTCTTTGGCGGTAACTGGAAGGAATCGTATCGTGTCGTTTTGTAAATTTGCAAAATTAGTGTAATTTCGAGTGTTTTGTGTGTACGAATGGTGGATTCTTAAACATAAACGTTCGACAACGTGCACTAGTGTTGGGAAGTGATAAAACGCAGTGAATCGCCACTTTGCAGTATCTGACAAAAAATCCAAAGAAACTTTCCGAAATGTATCTACCACTTTTCTGAAGGCAGACTGACTTTGACTTAGGGCTGTACTTGACTTTGACAGGACGAGGACTGTGACTTATTAAAGCAAAATGAAGAGATAATAAACATAAAAGACTTGGCTGTATGGATCAAATTGCCTTTGCCTGTCCGAAAATGGATAAACAAAACTACTACTACTACTGTGCTAGGGAAGGCCATGAAGTTGTTTATAATTTAAGCAGCAATTATTAAGTACTTAGTTATGCTAATCATCCGTCTTTGATATTTATTTTGTTAAGAATTTCGTACCAAAGGGTAAAAATGGGACCATATCACTGAGAATCGGTCATGAACCGTCGTAGGTAGGTATAAGTCCTGCAAGTTGGTATTGCGCTGGAACCTTGTCATAATGACAGCTAAGTGACGTCATCGTGACGTAGCGCGAGCGCGGGCTGGCCTCGTGAAGCTGCGCACGGTATTTTTTTGGTACTGACGGCTCGACGGACATACGTCACTAAGATGGCCGCCAAGCGCAATATCAACTTGCGGGGCTTATACCACGGTTCAATAAGATGTATTTCTGTTGCCGCTGTAACTACAAATACTAAGAACTGAATAAAATAAAAAATAGCTCTCAATAAAGCATAATTCCGTTTCTTAGGGATGAAACCCTTCGCGCGACCATCCGACTCGAAGTGGCCGTATTTTTAAAAGATTTTAAGTACTTATTGAAAGTTTTCTATGGACTTGACAGTAAGTAATTGGAATTAAAAAGTTACGGTTCGAATTTCTGAATGGCAGTATTATGAAGAGTCGACTTGCTTTCTTTAGCAACTTCATTCCATATACAAGGATAAAAGAGAATTATTTCGAGGCCGAGCACTAAAAGACTCGGGCTATTAGCGAGATAAGGCATATTTCTTTAGGAAGGCTAAGCCTAAGATATATGAGCACATTATGATTGTGTTAGTGGCTTCGTTCCATTTTGTTAATACAATAAATAAAAGACTTTGTTGTTTAACTAGAGTAAGCAAGTATTTTGGTTTAGGTATACTAATTGGTATCATTTTTAGGATTCCGTAGCCAAATGGCAAAAACGGAACCCTTATAGATTCGTCATGTCTGTCTGTCTGTCTGTCTGTCCGTCTGTCCGTCCGTGTGTCACAGCCAATTTTCTCCGAAACCATAAAGCCTATGCTGTTGAAACTTGGTAAGTAGGTGTATTCTGTAAACCGCAGCAAGACTTTTATATAAAAGTAGAAAACAAGCAGTTAATTTTGGGGTCCCCATACTCAGAACTGAAACTCAAAAAAAAATTATTAATCAAACCCATACGTGTGGGGTATCTATAGATAGGTCTTCAATAATGTTATTAAGGTTCCTAACATCACTTTTTTCTTAAGTGAAAAGTTTGCGCAAGAGACACTTACAAAGTGAAAAAATACCCCCCCTACCCCCCCTCTAACTTCTAAACTAAGAAAACGATAAATCTAAATAAAATATAAGATGTACATTGCCATAAAAACTACCAACGAAAATTGGTTTGAACCAGATCGAGTTGGTAGTTTTTTTTTAAATCGGCATAAACCACAATTTCCGCCTAGAAAAATCTTTACCACCTCGAACATGTTAAAACATCAATGAAAGTTACAACGAACTACAAGAACTTTTATATTATGTTACTTGCTGCTACGGAACCCTTCATGGGCGAGTCCAACTCGCACTTGGCCGGTTTTTATTCCGTATATTTTATTCAGCTGCCTATGTACCTACTAATTATTTACTTAGTATGTAATAATAGACTTATAGATTCTGTGAATACCTCTAGGTACCTATTTAATAATAGATGAACTCCTTCTCGAACGAATTTCACATTGTAAAATAATTACTTACATACTTCAGAAAAAAATATATCGATCATGCCGATCATAAAATATGCATGGCTAATAATTACTTTTAACTTCGTCGCACCTAAGTTGCGGCAAATTGCGTTTATGGTGAAATAAGCACAAAGGAAAATTTCACCTGTTTCGAACCTTTCTAGATAGCTTAACCTTACGAGCGTAAACTTTTTTCTATATTAAATTATGTAGGTATAGCCCGTTCGCTCTAAGTTTGCTGGCGTAGAGGCTGATGTAGAGGCGTAGTATAGCAGGCGGCCGGCAAACTTAGAGCTAACGGGTAGTACCTAAGTACGTGGGTGTCAAACTTGTATAATTATTATACCTCTACCCAACGACGTATTATATTGAGACACGTCATGCACGAACATCACGGCTTTTAAAAACAGCAGATACTTTTTACATTTAAAAACATAATTTCCATGAAATTGACTATGGTAACATGTATGAAAAGTAAGGCAACTGCCTGACTTTTTTGTTGCCATTTTTCAGTGTTGGTAACGTATCTAGGTATAGTTTTTATAATATCACGTTAAAGACAATGAACACTATTAGTATTATAAAAAACCGTCCAAGTGCGAGTTGGACTCGCCCATGAAGGGTTTCGTAGCAGCAAGTAACCTAATATAAAAGTTCTTATAGTTCGTTATAACTTTGATTGATGTTTTAACACGTTCGCAGTGGTAGTGATTTTTCTAACCGAAGATGGCGGTTTATGACGTATTAAAAAATACCAGCTCTATCTCGATCAAACCAATTTTTGTTGGTAGTTTTTATCGCAATGTACATCATATTTTCTCTTTAGATTTATCATTCCCTTAGTTTAGAAGTTAGAGAGGGGGGACACACATTTTTCCACTTTGGAAGTGTCTCTTGCGCAAACTATTCACTTTAGAAAATAAAAAATATTTTAGGAACCTCAATAGCATTTTTGAAGATCTATCTATATATACCCAACACGTATGCGTTTGACGAAAAAAAAATTTTGAGGTCAGTTCTGTGTATGGGGACCCCCAAAATTTTTTTCTAGTTTTATATAAGAATCTTAATGCGGTTCACAGAATACAGCTAGTTACCAAGTTTCAATAGCATAGGCTTTATAGTTTCGGAGAAAAGTGGCTGTGACACACGGACGGACAGACAGACATGACGAATCTATAAGGGTTCCGTTTTTGCCATTTGGCTACGAAACCCTAAAAACATCCAATAAAAAGTAAATATTCGTTTATTGAAAGCGTGACGTTTTAAGACAAGTATAAAAGTATATTTACCAACTCTACGCTAAGAAAGCTTTCGAACGCCAAATATTCTATTAACTATTTTATCTGTGCAGCTTTTAAAAGTATTTAAACAGCACGTGCAAACATATTATCGAGACGACATTGTCGAGACGGGTTGGCGCCATGACAGTTTATTTAATGGTCGTTTATTTCTACAGCTGTAAAAATGAACACTTTTCCTACGCAAATAACGTGTGGGTACTTAGGATAGTTTTCATGATATCATCGTAACAGGATGTTACACGCGAAACTGAAGCCTAAATTAGTTGGGATATAAAAATAGTACATTGTTAACCGAGGGTGGAAAGAATAAATTCCCGAGGTATTTAGACGCCCGAGCGCAGCGAGGGCGGCTATAGTCCGAGTCGGAATTGATTCTTTTACCCGAGTTTAACACTCTACTTTTCATTTCCAATACGAGGAAAATAAAACTAAAAATAATATTCAAACCTTACCATAAAAGATTATTACCAATTCATTGTTTTGAATTCTGTTACAGATAAATAACAACTACATTATGTCGACTTTTTAAATTTTAAATATGGAACTCACCGCGTAATTGTTGCACAGATTCCGCTCTATGAAATTTTCGCTAAGTTCACACAGGCTATTTGGAAAGTCGCATGGCCGCAGCATTTTTTTTTTACACAAATCTCTTCACTATCATAGCTGACCTGTCGGTAGTTCTATTTTTAAAGTTCATTCCGGCCCTTAGGTGGGAAGTAATTTGTATGAGTTTTTCCCTCCCTAGAGGGAAACAGCATTTTCCACCCAATAGTCAGATCAAGAAAACACTATTTTCCGAGCATGAGAAATGAAAAGTTAATTTGTTTAAGGAGTATAGTACGTAAAGGTCTCCATATTTTTAAAACTCAATATAAGAACATGAACTTATAAGTACAAACCTATTTCACATACATTTGACATCGTACATATCAGGACATTCTTGAAGAAAATTCGATTAAATCTTCCACTCGCTCCCTATTTTTATAAGACAAATTTGAATTCCCAAATTACTTTTTCACCTCACTTGCTCGAAAAGAATCTGTTTATCATTCTAAATCTGAGCGGAAAATTGCATTTTATCCGCTAACGTGGAATGTTTTCAAATTTCGAACACACCGTTGGAATTAGAACACATTCATACTTTTTACATTCCATTATAGGGTAAACCACCCAATTATTGGCACTTTTAGAATGAATTATTGGCACTTTAGTTAAGAGTATATTTCGAAAAATAAGGGAAACCTAGTTTATTTCAGTTCGGTGTTGCCCATTATGTAGTTGTAGGTATGCATTAATAGTAGTTTATGACACTGTTGCATAATAAGGGTTCTTATAACACGAGTGTGTTTTAAAAAAACGAGCCGTAGGCGAGTTTTTTTATAGTATCACACGAGTGTTATAAGACCAAGTTATGTACAGTGTCATACACTACTTTATCTACTCTCATACTATAATACCTGATTTCATTTTGTTGTGATATATAGTTGCTCCTTGATTTCGCCGGTAACAGGTTCATGGTCATGTTTGACGCAGTTTCCAGAATGTCTGGTGGTGTACAATTACCACCATCCTCGCTTTAAGACATGTTTTTACACATAAAACTAATTTATTTTACAAACAAAATCAAACTTTGTTTAATTTAAATGTAAAATGTTGGCGCCAAGGCGCAAACATCGATTGCGCATGCGTGTTTCTTTTTTTTTTAGGCTGCGGAGACCATAGATTTAGGATTTTTCGCTATTTTGGAGACACACTTTTTTTTAAAGTAGAGGTTCAAACTTCTTTTTCAGCTGGAGATTGTTTATGGTGTATCGTAATGATTAAAAAGTTTTATTATGATATAGGTGTCCATACAAGACCTGTATCGTAATAAAACTTTTTTTTTGGCCTGTGCGTAATGTTTGTCATAATAGTATTGATTTCAATGTTATAATCTTTGTATTATAGTATCAGAGTAGGTAGATAATAGTAGTTTATGACACTGTTGCATAATATGGGTTCTTATAACACGAGTGTGTTTTAAAAAAACGAGCCGTAGGCGAGTTTTTTTATAGTATCACACGAGTGTTATAAGACCAAGTTATGTACAGTGTCATACACTACTTTATCTACTCTCATACTATAATACCCAAATAATACCTGATTTCATTTTGTTGTGATTTAAAGTTGCTCCTTGATTTCGCCGGTAACAGGTTCATGGTCATGTTTGACTTAGTTTTCAGAATGTCTGGTGGTGTACAATTACCACCATCCTCGCTTTATGACGTGTTTTTACACAAAAACTAATTTATTTTACAAACAAAACCAAACTTTGACTAATTTAAATGTAAAATGTTGGCGCCAAGGCGCAAACATCGATTGCGCATGCGTGTTTCTTTTTTTTTTAGGCTGCGGAGACCATAGATTTAGGATTTTTCGCTACTCTGGACACACATTTTTTTTTAAAGTAGAGGTTTAAACTTCTTTTTCAGCTGGAGATTGTTTATGGTGTATCGTAATGATTAAAAAGTTTTATTATGATACAGGTGTCCATACAAGACCTGTATCGTAATAAAACTTTTTTTTTGGCATGTGCGTAATGTTTGTCATAATAGTATTGATTTCAATTTTATAATCTTTGTATTATAGTATCAGAGTAGATAAAAAGTAAAATAGCATTCTTTTTCAGTTAGAAATGGGCAAAATTACCTAAAGTGCCAATAATTGGAGGAGTGGCAACGATTGGGTGGTTTACCCTACTAAGAATTCATTGTGTCAATGTGCCGCCATGTGTTTTATTTAGGAATAATACACTGGCACTGGCCAGCACAACGATGGCGATGTCATGAAAAAATATTTAGACTTTTTTGTCCTCACCAAAAATTCTCCATCCATACCTACCATCTTTTGGCGGGAATTGGAAAGAAGCATGTTGCTCCAATGTATAAAAATTTTCAAAATTAGTATCTTCGAGTGTTTTGTGTGTATCAATTTTGATTCTTATACATAAAAGTTCGACAACGTGCACTAGTATTGGGTATGCCTAGCGAAAAATTCTAAATCTACGGGTAAGCCAGTATAAATTATTACAAAAAGAACATTCCATGCTTTCAATCGATCTACATACCTAATTTATATTAAATGCTTTATTTATTTTTGTTATCTTTTTCTGATAAATTAGTTAAAAAATCATGAAATATTAACTAGTCTTGTAACTACAAACCAAATCATAACATAATAACGAGTTGAGCTTCATTCCGAAAAATGCCGCTAAAATTACCAGCGTGACTTAGAATATGGAACAAACCCTGCCTACAATGCTAGGTGTCACCATGTATATGCATGAGAAACGTCGGATTGCAAATACCTATCTTGAATGGTGCAGTTCATCTATTAGAAAAAGGTCCAGTCAAAAGTTGCACAAATTTTCGGAAAATCATAAATAAACGAAAGCATGACATTACATCAATCACAGCGAGTAACAAATTTAATCATTATCAAACCGTTATGCCCGACTCCTACCGACTAAAAAACCTCACGTGTCCTGCTAACAGCCAAGCGCTCGGAACGATACCCCAGGACAACAAACTGCTGCACGTAGGTCTCTTCCAATTTACGCTTCAACACACGGTCCTGCGCCAAACGCATCCAGTCCCAGCCTGCGACCTTTTACAGGTCGACGGTTCATCTTGCGGGTGGGGGGTACTACCCTACGTTTGCCGAGTCGCGGTCTACTTGAGTATTTTATTTTATTGTAGACTAGCTGTGCCCGCGACTTCGTCGGCTTGGAATGTAATAAAAAAAAATTAGTATTTTTTTTTCGTTTTTGGCATTTTTTTCTACAATAAAAGATTTTTTCTAAAATAAAAGTAGCTTAAGTTACTCCTTATTACATAAGCTATCTGCCAGTGAAAGTCCTGTCCAAATCGGTGCAGCCGTTCTAGAGATTAGCCGGAACAAACAGATAGACAGACAGACAGACAAAAATTTTAAAAATATGTATTTTGGTATGTGTACCGTATATACATTCATTTGCATGTAGTAGAGAGCGGTTATTTTAATATTACAAACAGACACTCCAATTTTATTTATTTGTATGTGTGTAAAGATATTTCTATTCATGAAATAGCCTATAAAACGTGTGCAATTCAATTAAAGTGGGACAATCACCTCAGCTTGGTATTACTCACTTAGTTCATACAGATAAATAATACAATTTCATATTTTTATGATCAGCAGTTTACGATGATATAGTGGAGTTCGTTTTTTCTTTATGTTATAGCAATAAATAATTGAAATTGTGTCTCAACAGGGGGGCCATCCCTTCGAGTAGGTACCTCCTTCTTTAGGTATATGGAAGGTCAGAAGTCTGACTCGCAGTTGATTTATATTTTGAAAACTATTTTCTAAATACCATGTTCCAAACTATGGACTCATACAAAGTTAGAGCTTCACTCGATCTAGATCTTCGTAGAAATCCTTTTTTTATGGTCATTTTTCATTTAGAATGTACTAGCTGTTCCCCGCGGCTTCGTCCACTTAGAAGTTCTTATCGCGTAAAATGATTAACCTCTTTTTGCGTAGTCGGTTAAAAAGTAGCCTATGTCCTTACCAGGGATTCAAACCATGTCTATACGAAAATTTCATCTAAATCGCTTTAGCAGTTTAGGCGTTAACGCGTAAGTAATAGACAGACAGACAGACGGAGTTACTTTATAATATTAGTAGGGAAGTATGGATTTCCCATGTACGCCACGTTTGAGTTATTTGAGCTGTGTGCTGATAAATCGGTCACGGTCATACAAGGTGACTCCTAATGTCTGCCGGCACTTTTGTGACATCCTTCTGAAGGTTTACTAGCTAGCTTTTAAGCTCATCAACTAGCAGCTTGTAAACTTAAACGTTTCATCAAGGCTTAACATGCGAGTTGCATAATGTTACACCAGTAAACCAGATCATTTTGTTATTATATATAGCAGTCTTTCCCAAAGTGGGCGATAACGCCCCCTTGTGGGCGCTGCAGGTTTCAAGGGGGGCGGTAAGAGACCCAGAAGAAAATGGGGGCATTGTGTAGAGGCGGGCGGGCGGGGGGTGATTTGTAACTTTATTTAGCTAATAGGCCTCTTAAACAACAACTGCAAGAGCTCTCGACTCTCGACAACAACTTGTGAACATCAACTAATATGAATTAAAAGATTGCTCAAACTCGGTTCTATATTTCTCTTTGCGTAGTTCATATATCTGTCCTATTTTATTTAATATAGAAAAAAATAATAGTTATTAGTACTCGTAGATATCTATCATGTTTTAACAAGTTTTTGTTGAATAACCCGAATTGTGCATTCCTGTATCAGTCGGCTGGTTCATTGAATGCTTGTTCGGACTTGTTGAGTACGATTGAGCTTCGAATGAGATAAACGAGTTTATGCATGTTTGTTTTATTCCTGTCGGTGCGTGCTGCTTAAGCATTCCTATATAAACAATGTTATATTTATTTTATTTTCATTTGTGGTCTCGCGCGCAATAGATGGGCAGTACTTACGCCTCCTTTACTCGCGAAGTTGAACGTATTTCTCAAAGCAAAACAATGTCGGAATTAAAAAAGAAGAGACGGCAATACTCTGCGGAATATATTAAATTCGGATTTATTGAAAATCCCACAAACCGATCGTCGCCTTTGTGTCTTCTATGTCTAAAAACATTTTCGAATGAAGCAATGAAGCCTTCAAGGCTGCAAGATCATTTGAATAAAATGCATCCAGATAAGAAAGACAAGAATGTAGCATATTTTCAAGACCTAGAGAAGAAGCATAATACTCAGCCAAGTGTAGTAAAACTATTTTCGGCGGCTGCTAAGCAAGATGACGACGGACTTCGAGCTTCGTACAATATCTCTTTGTTAAATGCTCATAAAGGCAAACCACATAACATCGGAGAAGAGTTAATATTGCCAGCAATAAATGAAGTAATAACTACTGTGCTTCATAAACTGGCCGCAGATATTATCCGAAAAATTCCTTTGAGTAATAATTCTGTGCAAAGACGAATTGATGAAATGGCTGAAAACATTGAAGAATCATTGTGCGATCACCTGAGGACAAGTCAATTCTTAATTCAGCTCGATGAGTCCACTTTACCAACTAATGAAGCATTGTTGTTAATAAACCTCACGTAAGTTTATTAAAGATGAGAAAATATGTGAAGAACTATTATTTGCTAGAAATTTAGAGACCGATACAAAAAAAAGGTGAAACCATATTCAATACATTGGAAAAGTTTTGCGATGAGAAAGAGATTCCTTTGAAAAATATTATTTCAGTTGCTACGGATGGCGCTCCGGCTATGACAGGGTGCCATAAAGGCTTCACAGCGTACTTAAAAAGTAAAATTCCAGATGTCCTTGGTGTACATTGCGTTATTCATAGACAACATTTAGTTGCTAGAAACTTAAGTGAAAAACTTTCAATCACTGCAATATGTCATCAAAGCAGTCAATAAAATCCGCAACAGCTCTTTGAATGATAGATTATATCATCAGCTTTGTGTTACTAATGACGAGGATTTCAACCGTTTGTTGTTTCATACTGAAGTTCGTTGGCTATCAAGAGGCAATTGTCTGACTCGATTTTACAACCTGTTTGACTCTGTTATAGAGTTCTTGGAAACTAAAGATACAGAATTGCACAACAAGCTCATAACATCAAAGAATGATATAGCTTACATGACAGACCTGTACAAATTGTTCAACGACATGAATCTCCAACTGCAAGGCGATAAACTAAATTTAATTTATACAAAAAACGTCGTTGCTGCTTCTGCAGCCAAACTGCTTCTACACAAAAAGAATCTGGGCAGACGTGAGTTTCACAATTTTCCAAATTTATCAGTATCATGCAGTAACGACGAATTGTTTGCCTACTGCCAACATTTGGAAAACCTCCACATTGACTTCACCGAACGATACCAGGACATTTTGAACTTGGAAATACCAGACTGGGTGTTGGATCCGTTTTCAAATGTCAACACAGCAATGTCACCTCAGCTGGAAGAAGAACTTATAGAATTGACAACAAACGAGGAAATAAAAATCAAGTTCAAAAATGGTTACCAAGAATTTTGGCTTCAAAAACCGATCCCTCAATTGTACCCTGGATTGTGGTCAATCGTTCAACGATTCTTGATAGCATTCCCATCGTCATATTTGTGTGAACGTGAATTTAGTGCTGTGACAACACTGCTTACTAAAACGAGAAATCGTTTGCTTGTTACCGAACGTGGCGACTTGCGACTGTTCTTGAGTAAATTGGAACCTGATATCAACAAACTTATTAAACAGCATCAGATTCATCCTTCACATTAGTTTTTATATAAGGATTGATTATTTTAGTTATATTTTTAATAAAAGATACTCTGTTTTAATACTATAAAGTTGCGTTTCAATAATCATTCTTATTGGCAGGTGGAGCCCGTAAGAGTTAACTTGAGACCTAAGCGCCTTTGTATGTTACCTACTGCGCTCAGGTTTCAAGTTGCGGGTTATAGTAAAAGTTTCGTTTAGAATTCTCTGTTAATATACATTTTTTGTTATTTTTTTTTTTTTTTTTTTACGCAACATCACATTTATAGGTCACAATAATTAATTAATTTAATTTGAAGTTATAGTGGTTTTTAAATAGGTGAAAAAATGCCTCTACTCCCACCTGTTCTGTTGAGTAGTTCTGTTAACAGAACTACTGGTAATTTTTTTACCATTAGTCCTGTCCACAGAACAAATGGTAATGCAATTCCCACCTGTTCTGTTGGCAGAACTACAGGTCATTTTTTTTTCCCATTAGTTCTGTCCACAGAACAAATGGTAATTCAATTACCACCTGTTCTGTTGAGTAGTTCTGTTGGCAGAACAACTGGTAATTTTATGTCCCATTAGTTCTGTCCATGGTTATAATCCATCTAATGATAAGTAATACTTTTAGTTGAGTTTTTATCATTGTTGACATGGGGAATGCCTTCACGCGCCGCCATCTCAGCCGCGGGGACAGCTGGCACGGTGTGTAGGACTCGGACTCGGAGAGGGTGCCCGCAGCCGCTACCACGTGACCGTTGGCGGGCGGGGTCCATAAACATTACGCTCACGGTCAACAAAAATAATCCGCCACGGTTTGTTCTGTTGCCTAATTAAGTCACGAATTTTGTGATTCAAACTATTTACTTTTCTATGCAATGAATTATCGAGTACTGGCCACTTGAGGTATTCTATTATTTTTATAATATTCTTTATTTATAATTGCTGATGTCAACATCACGTAAAACAAATTCTTGTTTCAACGGAAGCCCTTGAAGAGAGTAATTATATTTGAAAGGGGTTATTGTTTTTCAATGAGTAAGTTTAATATAATCAAACGCGGTCGCGGTCGCGTGTTGCTTGAAAATGGCTTCGAATATTACCAGCTCTCTAAATATAAAAATTTACAAACGTTATGGAGATGTGCCATGTACAAGAAAACCAAATGCAGTGGAACAGTTACCATTTCCGAAGTAAGTAATTAGGCACCGTACCTAGTTTGTTTAATAAGTCATGGTATGGGACAAGTTCACATACAAGGATTGTTTTATATTTACAGTATCATTGTTTTGTATTTTAGGATGACAAGAAAATAATCAAACATATGGACCATGACACTACCTGCATTCCTGATAAAAACAAAGAAGTAATGTCTGTTATAATCAACAATAGTGTTAATGAAATGATGATGGGCAGCGAAACCGTACCAGCCGTGTATAAAAAAACAGTGGCTGCTTTAAGAGACACAGGAATAGATCTAATTGAAAAATTGCCCAGTTTCAATCACATTAAGTCGTCAATTTACAGAAAAAGAAATAAAATTAATGAAGTTAATAAAATGAGCTACATAAATGACACTGTAAATGCAGTAGAAATACCTGCGCCGTTTTCAAAATTTATGTTGGCAGATTACAACGACAAGAACGAGGGCGTACGTATTTTAATTTTTTGCACTGAAGAAGCCAGAGCTGTCATAAGCGAAAAAAAAATCTTCTTTGCAGATGGCACTTTCAAAATTTGTCCAGTACCTTTCACAGAAGTTTACACTATTCATGCAGATCTTGGTAGCTCTGAAGATACTATCAGTGTGAGGCCCGTACTATATGCACTTCTTAGTCACAAAAACAAAAAAGCCTATACTACTCTGTTCCGTCTTATAAAATCACAGATTCAACATTGGAATCCTTCGATTTTCATTACTGATTTCGAGGAAGCCGCCATTCAAGCCATTGCTGATGTTTTTCCAAACGCCGAGCATAAGGGATGTTATTATCATTATTCAAATAAATTGTGGCGAAAATCTAAGCAATTAGGTATTAAAGACAAACGCAAGAAACGAATTGTAAGTTTATGCAGTGCTCTTCCACTATTGCCCGAAGAACGAGTTATGGAAGGATGGAAGTATGTGAAATCTCAAGTGCTGGATTTTAAAGAAAGGTGCGACTTGGATAAGTTTATTAAGTATATGAGTTTCTGGATGAACCCTAGGCGCATCAAATCCTGGATTGCCTTTGGTCGGCGTCATCGCACTACGAATGTAGTTGAAGGCTGGCATCGCGCCATTAACGGCACATTCAAAACCAGGCCAGCGACTGTTTTTCAGTTCCTCAAAAACATAGAAGAAGATGCATTGTTTTTTTCTGTTCAATCCTTCCGAATGACACATTTCAACAAATCAGTCATGCTTAGGAAAAAAAAGCAAATCGAAAACGATGCAATAATTAGGCAGTACCAAATGCAGTTGATGAACGGTGACATTGGAATACCTTTGTTTTTAGAGAAACTGCGCTAATTATTATATACAAACGGTCACGTCTTTTAAACCCGACGAGGTAGGCAGAGGCTTATCATAATATGCGTCATAACCCTTTTTATTACTCATTAAAGATATCTTTGGTATCCAAAAAACTGCGATATTATTTGTTTCCATTCAATAAACTTTCGATCGACTTCGACAGTAATACAGGTAAGGTACCCTTCGGCACTATAAGTCTTAGGTATTACCGAAATGTCCAGTCGGTTTGTTAAGTTCATTTCCCCGAATGTCGACTTCCCTGATAGTCCACTTCCCTGAACGTTCATTCCCTGATAGTCCTATTCCCTGAACGTCCAGTACCATTTTCGTGAATGTCCACTTTCTAGCTTTGTTTTTTTTTTAATTTATTGTATATCCCTTTTAAAAATCTTAAAACGGCCCGCTGCAAAAATCGTGAGGTTTTCGTAAATCGTCCCGTTCGAAAATAGTCCCGTTCGCTAATTATCCCTTTCGTAAAATGTCCCGTTCGCAAATTCTCCCGTTCTTAAAATGTCCCGCCATATCCCAGTAGTTCCATTGTCTAGTTCCCTTTTGAGCGAAGTACCTAAATTGCACGATGCCACTGCTGCATAACTACCTACAACGCGAAATACCTAAAACTCGAAGTACCTAAATTGGATCCATGAAGATCCACAAAACAAATGAAGATTGCTAAAACAAATGTAGATCCAAACAACAAATGACGGTCGGATAAACAAATGACGATCGATAAAACAAATGACGATCAAAAAACATATGTAGATCAATAAAACAAAAGACTATAAGCAATTTGATAAAATCAAAAAATACTCTCAGCCATATTTTGTAATCTAGATGCGATTGCCATTAAAAAAAAATAGGTGCAAGCAATTCTCGACCTTAATGACATTTCTCTAAAAATGTGCTTTTAGGCGTTTATAGACATCACTGATCACAAATATGTAAAAATTTAATAAATATTATGCATGTTCATAAGGTCGAAATTTGCTTGCACCCATTTTTTGTTATCTAGATGCTTTAACCATTCAAAAAAATAGGTGCAAGCAATTCTTCAAATTCAATTAAACATTATGCAGATCAATTTATTTATTCTACACAAATTATATTATTTACAACTTATATTATAATTTATTTACAATTATTATAATTTTAATTTTTTTATTATTATTATTTTGTTTTATTGATGTGCATACGTTTTATCGATCTTCATTTGCTTTTTTAATCGTTATTTGTTTAGTCGATCTTCATTTGTTTTGCCGATCTTCATTTGTTTAGTCGATCTTCATTTGTTTTGCCGATCTTCATTTGTTTTGTCGATATTCATTTGTTTTGCCGATCATCATTTGTTAAGTCGACCGTCATTTGTTTTGTTGATCTTCATTTGTTTTGATTTCTACTTCTATTGACTTTGTGAAACCGTGGCTCAATCATCCCCTTACCAAGTAACAGAACAAGTGGGAATAGTTGAAAGAAAAGTCACGAGCTAAAGCATAGTCTTATAAGTAACAGAAGTAATGGGAACAAAAATTTCCAGTAGTTCTGCCAACAGAACTACTCAACAGAACAGTTGATGGGAACTCAGGTGTAAAGCATAGTCTTATAAGTCACAGAACTAATGGGAAAAAAAATCCCAGTAGTTCTGCCAACAGAACTAGTCAACAGAACAGGTGGGTTGCTGTTTATGCTCGGGAACACATCTGCCAATTAAAACTTGGCTGTGAAAATTACCTACCTTAGATTCTATATATACTAATATTATAAAGAGGAAAGATTTTTTTTTTTGATCGTGTGTTTGTTTGTTTGTAACGAATAGGCTCCGGAACTACTGGACCGATTTGAAAAATTCTTTCACTGTTGGGAAGCTACACTCTTTGCGGGTAACATAGGTTATATTTTATTCCCGTATTCCCACGGGAACGGGAACTACGCGGGTGAAAGCGCGTGACATCCGCTAGTACTTTATAAAATCTGTAATTTTCTAGCATGAACGCAGTCGTTGAGAATTTGAGAGCACACCCGACAGACGTCGCCAACGATTTCTGAAAAGTAAATTTACTGCTAATGCATCAATTATGGTCATCTTCGAGCCCTGAAATCTGACTGCGACCTAAATTAATTCTGAATCTATTTTCAATTCCACTGAAAAATAATGGTCAAAATCCTATGAACCGATCAGGAAAAATTCAATCTCCTACACGCGCACATAAAAAACACTCTATAATGATACATGTACAGTTTGTCTATAAAGTCGTGAAATGAATGTTTGAGGAACTAAAAATAGTTATGTGTGTGGCAACACTGGCAACACAAAACATAAGTACGTCAGTTGTCAATGCTGTCGTCGAATTTCGTTTACTCTCTCACGTAACTTTAATGTTTGGATTAAACTGCAACAAATTGAAACCAAACTACGCATAAAGGTTTGAGAAATGAGTAAAGAAAATCGGAGTGGTGCGCAGCAAGTAATTTTTAAAGTTTTCCAGTGATGTTTCGCGGAGTACCAAGCTGGACAATTGTTGTGGGATTTTGAGGATGTTTATGAGCGAACAGCATCTTTGGTGGGTATATAGGTAATCGTGTTATTGTTTGTTTTGAATCTGTCTGAAGTTACAAATTTTCTGAATTTACGATTTGAAGACAAAAAAAGGCATTGTTTACGTTGCATATTTTTAGGTTAGAATCACAGACTTACAATCTACCTATAATGTAAGTCAGTGGTTAGCATAACATTGTTATAAAGTAGGTTATTTTATAGTACGATCTACATTTTTGATACTCAGTTCAATCTGGTTTTCTACCAATTTTTTATTTTGAATTAATTGCTTCATGTCAATAGTTTGTTTCCATTAGGTAATTAATTTTCTTTTTTTACTCTTTTCAGGAAAATCAGAGAGTACAGTTTGGTTAAGGTTTTAATAATGAAGGAAAGTTTGAAACTCCTGGGAAACACAGAAAAGGTCGGCAAAGAAAGAAATAGGCGATTTTAATATTTGTGCACTGCGCCAAAAAAATCCTTGTCAGATGGGGGAAAGTTACAGATAAAACATGTAATTACATGATTGTGGCGAAGCAATTGGGACTGCTAGGCACCTGCTGGTGGGTTGTAAGACGCTATTAGACCGGGGCTTCTGGATCTGGTTCAATAACTTTATTCTGGATCTGATTCAATAAAACAGAAACAAAATTAAAAATGTATAATGTGTTTTATTTATTAACTCACTAGCTGATGCCCGCAGCTTCGCCCGTGTCGAATTTGTTCTTGTTCCCGCTTCCCGTAGGAACTTATTCCCGGGATGAAAAGTAGCCTATGTGTTATTCCAGACTATAATGTTTCATGTATCCCTGTACCAAATTTCAGCCAGATCAGTTCATCTGTTCGAGCGTGAAAGAGTCTCACATCCACACTCATAAGCTTTCGCATTTATAATATTTGTCTTGTTCCCGTTCCCGCTTCCCGTAAAAACTTATTCCCGGAATAAAAAGTAGCCATGGTTATTCCAAATTATAATGTATCCCTGTACCAAATTTCAGCTAGATCCCTTTAACCTTTCGTACGTGGAAGGGGCAACAAATTTGTACCCGTCGTCTGTGGCAAGTTAGACAGGCCGCTGGGAGCGCGCGACTGCTCTTCGAATTTCTCAAAATTCAAGGAAAATTTATATGAATCATAATATGAACAATGACTGTTTTAGGAAGATAAATAAGTGAATAATGTTATTTATGAACATTTATTTATAAAATCATGTTTTTTTATAATATTATCGAACATTACCTGTTGCAAAACATTAACGATTTTGTCAATAAATTAGTTCACAGAATTTGGTTATTTTTATTTTTACACATTTCTAGATAATTTTCCAATCAATTGATAAGTAAACTATCTGGATTCCAGCAATAAATCACTCCTAAAAACAGATTTCAAATATTGCAAATCGGCGTTTGTCGAATTGTTTGACTGATATATATTTTTTTTTTAACGATGGCACTACTGAGTGGTAAAATTGATGATCATAGATACAATATCAAGCAATAAAAGAACCTATTTTCAAGAGAATTAGCGTTTTATTTGCGTAAATTTAGAGCCGGTATTCTTGGGACGGATACGGGACAACACATATGGGGGGGTATGGACGGATACGGCACAACACGGTTGAGAGGTTAACCGTTCGAGCGTGTAAGAGTAATAAACATCCACACTCACAAACTGTCGCATTTATAATATTAGTAAGATTTTACTTGGAACGAACTCCTCGTATCAAAATCATTTTGGTCGTACTATACATATAGGGTTGCTACATGCATCCAGCAGCGCCCTCATTTAATTTCACGACTTTATCACTTTATAGACAAACTGTAGATGACCCAAAGGTTTGGACACTTTGAAGCACTAAACCTTTAATTGATTCCTTGGGATCCATAGCAAGAAGACAGGCTGGCGCCGAGTTTCTCAGCCACTTAGCAGAACAAGGGGATGATAGTGAAGAGTCAGTATAGAAGATGGTGGTACAGCATTTACGCTAGCATAGTGTGATTATAATATTACGTCCTGATGCCTAGTTTCCACCGCGTGTGTGTGACTGCATACAACTGCGGTGCTGTAGCGGGAAAACAAGTAGGTACATCGATACCAGAAGTATCAATTAACGTAAGGGACATTCTGGCGAAAATAAGTTATTATATATCATTGGATTCAGAATTTCGAGCTCTATCGATTGGTATACTCAAAATGTCTCTATCTTTAAAAAAATGTCCCTTACAGTACAAATTTTACGACTGTCTAAAACGATTTATAACGAAAAAATTGATTTAAGGGCCATTTAGATTTTATTCTTCTCAGACAAGTAAAGTAACTCATCATACAAAATAATTTTGACCCTTACATTAGACCTCAAATCAGTACTTTTAAACAACATGTCCCTTACCTTAACTCATTTTTCGAGCCTTTTAGGGGTAATTTATATAGGTACATTACTACTTATCTCACATAATATCTGCAATTTTGTATTTTTCGTGTAAAAATCTAAATGTTTTCTTGATTCCACCTATCGGTGTATGGGCGGCGGCCCCGGGTAAATCCTCGGAAGGAAGTTTCAGGGTCACGTGTAGACGAGCTCATCACCGCGGCTCAGCACCCAGCTAGAATGGTGCTAATCCGCGTTTTTGGAGGTTCTGTTGTTATGCTGTTTTTTTTGGGCCTACTTATGTATTGACATCGTGCATTCTCCCCCCCCCCCCCCCCAGTCTGGTCGCTCCGATTGCAGCAGTTCCCACCTTTGTTGCTCAGTCTGCACCTTCCATGTCTCCATGAGTTCCTGACAGTGTGCATGACGCCTTGTGTTCCCTAATATTGGTCAACCACCGCGAGAGTGCAGTCGTTGCCCCTCCTCAGTTTTGAATCATGTCTCGGAAATGGTATTCGAACCCGCTATCGAGTACGACTCCAAAATACTTTACATAGGGCTAGATATCAACGTTAATTTCCCCTACTTGTATGCTGGATTCCGTGGTTGACTCCTCCCGAGGTCTGTGAAAGCACAGGACCTGAGTTGTGTAAGAGTAGTCTCTTACAAAATTCAGGTAAGAACCAGTCGCCATCTTCGACCAAGAACTCGAGCAACTCCCTTTAGGGTCACGTCTCGGTGAGTAGATTTTCGCGTCGTAACGTGGGTGTCATCAGCGTAGTACGTTACGTCGAACCCTTCAAGCAAATGACCGAGTAGCACCATCACCGCGGTTCTACAGAAGTGGACCGATTCCTCCAAAATAACGCATGGTACCCCTTACCTTAGCCGGTAGCTTATTAATGTATCGAAGAGATAAGCCTCGAAACTTGGACGTAAGTAGAAAAGCACTCTATAATGATAAATGAGTGCCTCTCTAACGCAGCCTCAGGGAAAGGGGTTGAAAGCTATGGCGATATCAACAGACACCGCTATCACCACCTTTCCCCCAATATCGCTTCCTCTGTCAGACCCCAGACACGAGTGATCACGTCCACGATAGAGCGCCTCCAACGGAAACTAAACTGGCTATCCGTCAAATCTGGCACCACTCGTGTGAAGTGCCCAACAAGGCGCTCTGCAATAATATGCTACACCCTGACCTTTTTCGAGCTATGCTTAGCGCATCAGCATCAGAGCCCTATCAGTCAAGACCCAAATTCTTCGAGAGCCATCAGGACCCAGGCATGACTTGGAATGCCGTCGGGTTCGGGGTTGGTGGTTTTTTTAAGTTGCAGCACAGGTGCGCCTAACACGCTCTTGGTAACTTCAGGCACATCATTCTAACAGTAATCCCCGTCCAGTGCCTGAGACGGAGCCATACGGAGCAGTATGTCCCTTAACTCCTGATGGAAACAAGGAGACCAAGACCCTCTCCAGCTGGGTTAGTCGTGGCACCTTAGTGCAAAAACTTTTGTTTTTATCTTTTAATGTAGATTCATACCAATATTAACTATGCCAAAAAATATTTCCCTGTAGTAAAAATACCACAAAGTAATTTTTCGGGTCTACAACAAATATTAAAATCAGAAAAACAATAATATTTAAGGGGGCACCCTTACAACAAACGTGATATTTTACTGTTGTTTGGTACTATGCCCTGGTGGTGCGTGAGGCCGGTTCGCACTTGGCCGGTTTTTTTAAATTCTTTTCGATAACTTTCAGTACCAAGTTACATCAAATATCATCAAAAGTTAAGACTTTTGATGATAGTGAAGTCCTTTACAACACATATGCATGTGATTTTCTATAGTCTCTTGCTACTTACACTTTAGTCATTTGTTTATACATTAAATATCAGTAACGTAAGGTACAACTAAACATATTTGTTTAATGTACCGCTACTACGACACGCTATTTTGGAAACCAGTAGACATTCCTAAATTTTGAGTTTATAGCATGAAAGAAAAAGAAATTCTAAGAAACTTCACTCTTGACACAATTAAAATCGAACCAGACAGTAAAAAATTACAGACAGATTTATAAAAATAAAATCGTTTTTTGGCTCTCCTGTAAAACCGTGGTTTGTCCCTTACATTAATTGATACTTCTGGTGTCGACATATGCGATTTACATTATTGGGCTCGCTCAGGTTGCGGTGGGAACCGGGCGTGAATCTATACTCTGTAAAATAAAGCTTGATCTCTGTGACAGTTAACGTAAAACGCATATTAATGTAAACAAAATTGACTTTTATTTCCAAAGCATAAAGTTGTTATTTACAGTTTGCACCTCTGTGTTCTCAGTCTCAGCACATCAACCACAAAAGCTTTATGACGTTGACATAAAGTCTATTCTTGTTTACTTTTGTAGAACTGTCACAGAGATCTACAGTATTCGCACAGAATCTGATCTGAAACGGGTTTTTGATGTTGAAGTTCCATGCGACCCCATTCCATAACTGTATAGGGCAGGATTTGGAAGTTAATAATATTATACAAATGAATATACTCACACAAATAAATGGTAATTTAATGATAAGCATGCGACATTGTTACAATTTAATTTTGGTAATGAATTTTACACATATATTTGTAATTGTTATTATAATTATTAATAATGGAATTTATTATTCAGATGCATTTAAATATTAATATAGGGATATTAGCTAACAAATGTTTGCTTGTTCATAACATATCAAGATGGCCGTACATCCTAATTAATATTGTGTATATTTTTTCTAGTAATGCAAACGCTTGCATTCCACAAGTAATGCATTGTGTGTTGTTGTACATGGCAATTGGATGTTCTCGGGTTGACTGTAATCAACTCCCAATTCCTATAGGTTTGCACCATGATATGGTCTATAGCAGTGGGGCCTTTCATTTTTTGCTGTTGTACTGCGTCATCGTTTGCTGTAAATATAAAATAATTATACATAGGTATGTTAAGTGTAATTACAATATTTCTAAAATGATAATTATATTACTAAAGCATAAAAATGCGTAACAGTAAAGATAAGCGTTTAAAACTTGGATTGTTCAATGCTGGGTCATTGGGGACAAAACATGATGAGTTTATTGTAGCAATGGGCAATCTTAATGTCGATATCATGGCGATAAACGAAACGTGGATTAAGGTAGACACGGGTGACGGTCGCGCGCCCCGGGTGCCTAACTATAGGCTTCGTCACACCCCGCGACCGACCTACATGTGTGATGGCTGTGGCGGTGGGGTTGGCTTTTACGTGAGACGGGGGATAAATGTGCGGGCTGAGCCTTTTCCTGCTGCCCCAAATGTTGAGCAGATGTGGTTGAGACTGAGTAGAGAGTCGCAATCGATAGTCATTGGTACGGCTTATAGGCCACCCTGGCTTAATGCAGACACGTTTGTAGATGCAATAACAGACACCATTTCCTCGTTCTCTGGAGCTGATAAGATTGTTCTTCTTGGCGATTTTAACATAAATCTACTGGATACAGAGGACTATAAGACGAAGCTACTGCACTCCTTCCTGGTAAGTATGAGCATGGTCAATTTGGTAGACAAACCTACACATTTTACAGACCACAGTGCAACATTGATTGATCTGATCTGTACAGATGCTGAAGTGGCCGACATATCAGTGTGGCATATACCAGACCTTGGTAGGCATGCCATGATTACAGCCGAATTTAAACTAAGAATTGAAAAACCTTCGCCCCGGTGGATTGTGTACAGACCTCTAAGAGACATATTAATAAACAAGTTTGAGGAGGACCTTGGCAGCATAGATTGGGACTCTATTAGGGATCTGGGTCATGTGGATTACATGGTTGAAGCTTTGAGCACTTGCATTGTCTCATTGTTTGACTTGCATGCACCGGTAAAAAGAATTCTTGTAAAAGAGAAATGTTACCCATGGATTACCAGTACTGTCAAAGATATGATGCGCTTACGTGATAAATATTACCATAAATTTAAAGCCTCTAATCGAGAGTCTCACAGCAGATCGTATGTATTACTTAAATATTTAGTGAGGGATGCTATTGAAAGTGAGAAGCGGGCTTATTTTAAAACCCATATCAATGACAGTATTGATAATCCAAGGCGACTGTGGAAACAACTCAAGTCAAATATTATGATGAACAGTAAGAGTGTTCCTGAATTGCCTGACTTCTGTAGTAACCCTGACATACTCTGCAAACATTTTTTAAATGTACCTGGCATTATTGAAGTATCCATCTCTGACCTCACTTTTTTTGAATGGAACCGATTTAACACCGATACATTCCAACTAGAGTTAGTGACACAGAGAGAGGTTGAGAAAATAATTAGAAATCTAAAATCAAATGCCATGGGTGTGGATGAGATTTCCCTGGATATGCTGCTGATGACTCTTCCTCAAACTCTCAGTATTGTGACTCATATTATCAATACATCAATCACAACCTCAACGTTCCCAGCATCATGGAAAACAGCTAGAGTGAGACTAATTCCCAAGGTACCGTGTCCTACTGGACCCAAGGACCTTAGGCCCATTAGCATACTGCCCTGTCTGTCTAAGGTCCTAGAGAGAGTAGTCAGTAATCAATTTACGAAGTACTTGGAACACTCAAATGTGTTGCCAGTGAGACAGTCTGACTTTCGTAGAGGGCACAGCACAGCATCAGCATTATTAGATGTTGTAGACGATATCTTGCAGGCTCAGGACCAGGGCATGGGTACGGTGCTGACTCTATTGGACTTCAGTCGTGCTTTTGATGGGATAGGTATTGCACTCCTTATGTCTAAACTTGCTTACTATGGCTGCTCGGACGGGGTAATCAGGTGGTTTAATAGTTACCTTAGTAAGAGATATCAATTTGTCCAGGTAATGGATGATAAAACTGGTTGCTATGTGGATTCTGCTCATTATCCAGTGACCAGGGGCGTTCCTCAGGGCTCGATCCTCGGGCCACTGCTCTTTATCCTTTACTGCGCGGATATCACCAGCACAATCGTTAACTGCCAGTACCGTATGTATGCTGATGACCTACAGCTACACCTATCATTCTCTGCCTCTGACTGTCTTGAATCTGTAAGTGGAGTAAATGAGGACTTAGCTAAAATTGCAAACTGGGCTCAGAGAAACTCTCTGGTTCTCAACCCAGAGAAGTCTAAGTTTATTGTTATGGGTTCAAGAAATGTGAGAAGTCAGATTCTGCAGTATCAGTTGGACCTGAGGATTAATAACTGTCCTATAGAGCGGGTATCTGTGGCGCGCAATCTGGGGGTAACACTTGACGAGCAGCTTCGTTTTGAGACTCATGTAATGAATGCAGTTAGAAACTGTTTTTATAGACTAAGATTACTGTACAGAATACGCCCATACATCAGTGTCAGCATACGAACACTGCTCTGTGAATCATTGATTCTTTCTAAACTTAACTATGCTGACACTGTGTATGGTAGTTGTCTTCTGAAGAGAACTGAAAAAATGATACAGAGAGTTCAGAATGCTTGCGCTCGCTTTTGTTTTGCAATCCCACCGCGTGCACATGTGACGCCCTTCCTAAATAGTGGCAATATTATGAAAATGGCGGAACGACGCGAGTTGCATCTTGCTACGCTGTTGTTCGGAGTGGTGAGGACTGGTAGACCACAATATTTGTATGAAAAATTATCTTGGTCAAGGGATGTAAACGCATACAAGACAAGAGCGTGTACTGGGTGGGCTTTAGAATCGTGCCAATCGATTTTAGGGTTTTTAGGGGTTGCGTTGGATTGGGGTGGGTCTCCCCTTCTCAAAAATACCCCTCCCCCAGTGAGGAGATGCGTAGTTTTTTTTTTAGGGCTGTTTAAAGTTGCGTGAAATGGAATGAAAAAATGCGTAATAAGACGCTATATTATTATTTATATACGTTATAAATATAGTTTATTTTAATAATTTTACTATTTGAATATATATTAACATCTGTATTATTTAAAATTGCAATAAATTATAAAAAACAACCTTAAAGTTTCCGGTAACGGGACTAAGTAATGCGTAATAAAACGCTATATTATTATTTTTATAATTATAAATATAGTTAATTTTAATAATTTTACTATTTTTTTACTATTTCAATACATTTTAGCGCTTGTATTATTTAATAATGCAATAATTAATAAAAAACAATAAAGTGCTAGTACAACCACCATGTAGTGCAGTATACACCTCGCGCAGTCCGACTTGGATAGATTAGGTTAGAAGGCTAAGGTGGGAGCGGAGCGAAGCGGAGCTCCAGCATTAGCCTTCGTGGTTATTTTTTTGTAGCAACCTTAACAATTTTTTTTATTAGCAGGGTGGAGAGTGGATCTGTAAGGATTTTTTTTCCCAACGGACCCCACGTACTTAGCAAGCCCTTGTACATGAAATTTTCTTCAATTCCTAACGGACCCCGTGTGGGGACAGATACTCGGGGTTCGTTGGTAATAAATTGCATCCAGGCCAGGCCCCACTTAACATAATGGTTAGGGAGTAGGTACATAGGGGTAGGGGAGTAGGTAAATGGGGGCTAGGGAGTAGGTATAAGAAACATACTTAGCCTTCAAAAATATACTTTTAGGTTAGTTTATGAAAATGTTCATAACTTAAAAACTAAGTGTTTCCGCAGGGGGGGAGTTGCTGGGGGGGGGACTCCCCCCCCCACCCCCTCCCACCCCTCTCCCCCCTTAATTCGATTGGCACGATTCTAAAGCAATGTTAACGCCAAAACACAATACAGCGGCGTATAGAGGAGCATTTAAATTCTTTGCCAGTCATATTTGGAACGACCTTCCACCGCCATTATACGCCGTAAAGTCAGTACACACGTTTAAAAGGAGATACAAGTTGTTCTTAATGGGTAAACAAAAAGGCGTGTGTTAAAAAACACGATTGTAGCACTCGGGCGGTTTCTTTATCATGTTTTGTATTGTATCAATGTGGTCTCTATCTCAATTTCAATAAATGTTATTTGTAATTAGGTAGGTTAGATTGTGTGGAACACTGTTATTTTAGAGTTACTTAACGGACAGTCTTGGAACTTTGAGTCGAGCATGGAGCGAAATCTGACAACTTGAAAAGTTGACAGTGACGTTACTCTTGCTTATTGCTCTTGTCAGTTGGTTCTGGTATTGTTTGTTTTTATTGTACATTGATGTTTTGGCTTTTGGCTCACTCAATAGTTGATGTTTTAATGAATGGTAATGTATTAATTTATTAATGATGAAAGTAGGATAAAATCAATGTTTATGTAATGTTTTTGTTTAAAATACTGAGTAATTTGTTTAATAATGTTTTTATTTTATTTTATTTTATTTTATATAATGTAATGTTTTGTATAATATGCAATGCACTCACTGTAGTAATTTAATTTAATGTGATAAATTAAATTAATGTGAACAATTTGAAATGTTAGGGTAATGAAATAGCATAATGTAAATAATTTTATTTTATTGTTTTTGATTTTTAATTTCATTTAATTTTTATTTGTTTTTTTTTTTTATTTGATTTGCATGTAAAATTTAGGTATAAAATAAATTTATATTGGTACAATGGTGAGCGTGATGTCACTAAGCATCGTAAGGAGTAAGGACCATCTGAAAACCAGCGCTGCATACCATTTCTAGGAATGGTATGTAGCATATGCTGAGATGGCTGCCTTTTCGGGTGCATGCACTGGGTACCTATTTATATTTTTGTACAACTGTCAGGTGGGGTAAGAGGAACATACTTTATTTTCAGTAAAAAATGTTGACTGCTAGGAAGAACAGCTTAAGTCTTTTAGGATCTTTGAAACACACAAACTTGCCTTTATGTATTACCTTCCCGTGGGCTAAATGTCATTATGCTATTATCAGTTCTTACGACGATATTGACGTAAATGTCAAGATTGAGTAAACGTTCCTCTTCCCCCTCACATGGGGTAAGAGGGACAGTCATTGTATTTCTTAGGATTGGAGTTTGAATTAAAATATTCGTTGCTAAATGTTCGTAAATTTGTAGGTAGAACTGCTTCGGTCAATATTAGATCTTACTATCCATGAAATAAGGTATCATTTGGAATGAAAAAGAATAATAAATCAATTCGGGGTAAGAGGGACATACATGTTCGATCAGGGGTGGCAAACTAAAAAGAAGTCGACCAGTTATATTTCTATATTTATTTAATCATACAAACAGTAATAATTAACAGTCTCTCCCTAACTTGTTTCTCCTAGTTAGTTAGTTAGTTAGTTTGCATTGACAGCCTCACTTAATTTATCACTATCATATCTGCTTCTATCAGATTTTCTTATATATTTTCGCGGCATGTTTTTTCATATTATGTCATATCATACCTGTAACAGTCAGAAGTGCTATAATGTAACAAAATTTTACAATTAAAAAGAAAGGGACGTATACAAAACGCATGAAACTTTATTTATCAAAACTAATAAAATAAAAAGAAAAGATTTTATTTTTTAATTGTTTGTTATATTTAACTCAAAACCTACAAGACCGATTTAAAAAAAAACTTTAACACAGAATGTTGCATTATCCCTGGCTATAAATTATACGATAAAACGACAATTTACGGGAAAGTTAACTTACACGCGTACGAAGTCGCGGGAAATTTCTAGTTTAACCTCTAAGACCCCAGGAGGTGCATTTGTGCCTCGCAACGTCACAATGTCAACACGTGACAGACACGCGCTAGTATCACTTGACGGTAATATAGTAGTAATATAGTAATAACTAGTAGTAGGGTAGTTGTAAATATCACGCAGTTATCACGATCAGTACAGAACAGAACAGTCAGTCAATTCTTTTCATTTTATCTACCTATATTTATAAATTACTCAAAATGTCTGTTACCCCTGACATGGGGGAAGAGAAACATATGTTCCTCTTTCACCGTGAGTAGTGAGCCTCTTACCCCAGCTATTATTTTTGGAGGTTAGGATTTTCAAGAGAAATAAACTCATATTATTAGTTGTTTTTAAACTAAAATGATTAATAAAAGGAATACTTACAGTTTTCTCCATGTATCATTAAATTTAAAATATTTCCAGCACTCTTTTTTCACCAAACTATCGGTTCCCAAAAAAACGCGCTAACTTTGTGCTAGTCGAATTCACAACTGTCAAACGTGTCTTCATTTTTTGTGGCTTCTGAGTTACGTAGCGACATCTATTGAAAACCATTCAAACTATTTCGCCTAAACTATTTTATCGACGGAAAGTTCATAGTCATAAACCCTTCGGTTTACTAGTTATGGACCCTAGCCCCTCTTCCCCCGGTGTCCCTCTTACCCGACCTGACCTTATAATCTGTTATAAATGTAATGCGCTTGAATAAATTTATTTATTTCTTTCTTTCTTTCTTTCTAGATCAAGCTATATTCTACAGAGTATAGTCGGGTTACTACAAACTACACAATTACTGACAGCCCATTATGTTTATTAACTACTTAGACACCTTCTTATGAAATTAGTTCTGATTGAAAGCTTATGTGCACACAGTTTTGTGGCTATGCATTTGCTCAATGGACTGATTAGCCCACACTTGGCTTGACTGATGCCAAGTCGCCTGTGTATAACATGCCATGTGTAAAATAAGTATTTTGGTGTAAAGTGTATATTTATTTATACCAGGCCACATCTTCACAAAATTTCACATGTTACTGATACGAATATTATTAATTTATAACTTTTATGAGTGTAGATATTGTGGATGTTTGTTTCTCTTTCACGCTTTAATGTCTGAACAGATCTGGCTGAAATTTTGTACATGGATAGATTAGTAAAAAGTTACCCGCCAAGTTTTTTGCCAGTTATTCTCAAGCGGGCCGCGTTCTGAAATGGTGGTACTAACTTCGATTTGTATTCGTGACGTTTTGTAAGCGCTTATATATATTACTAGCTGATGCCCGCGGCTCCGCCCGCGTGGAATGTTATTCCCGGTCACAGGAGTATGAAAAATAGATGTTGGCCGATTCTCAGACCTACTCAATATGCTCACAAAATTTCATGAGAATCGGTCAAGCCGTTTCGGAGGAGTATGGCAACGAAAACTGTGACACGAGAATTTTATAATATTAGATGTTTTATTATTTTATTTATCAGATAGCGTTGTGTGAAATGTCCGTGAATATTTATTTATTTATTTATTTATGTTTAGGATTATGCGAAATAAATGTGTTTTTCATTCATATAGTCTAGAATAAGACACAGGCTACTTTTTATATTCGGATAAAATTCTCATAGCAAGCGGTAAAGGAAACAAAACGCTACACTACTCGTAAGATAAGCATGTACCTATGCTTTTAGGTATAATCTACCTCATGCCTACAGTGTATCGAGCTTACCCAAGAGAATATATTAACTACCTGCAACGTTTGGTAGATTCTACACCGAAAACCACCGCATATTAGCCCGGTCAAGTGAGGTTCAAAATAATTAGGAGTAGGGAATGCAATCCCGCAACGCAATTGAAATCCCGGTATTTGCGGGACTGAGAGATCTCAGTCCCGCGGGATCCCGGTATTTGCGGGATCCCGCATATTTCTGAAAGTCATTGAGAAAAGTATAGAATTCTGTATCATACATGCATCTAGAACTGAAAAATAGTCACGCCTTAATCGCCGAAGGGGTAGGCAGAGGCATATTATATACCCACATTTCACCTTTCAAGATTGGTTTCGTCCCTTACCACGTAAAATGTGATGAGCCGTATTGCAGTTTTGAAATGAATAGGTGCAGGTTGCGATTGCTTACTGTTGAAATTTTTCAAGCCGGGCCTTCAACCCATTTTACCGGCAAACGGAACCAACGGCTTAACGTGCCTTCCGAAGCACGGCAACGCTCAAATAAATGTCACAAAGTGGTCACCCATCTAAGGACCGGCCATAGTAAATGTAACTTACTGCAGTGATCTTTTACAGAACACTGAGTACGCGGGCCACAAGGAAAAATAAATTATTGAATATTACTTACGTATTGAGATTTTTAAACGGATATACATATAAGTAATAAAATACCGACTGCAAATTATTAGAAGCAGGTAGTTTTGGCATTACTTTAAAACTGCGCAAAAAACATAGCATGTCAAAATTCTTGTCTGCCAAACGACTCCTAACTTTACATATGTCAGATAGCCAGCAAGCAATGTACGAGAAAATTGAATGCTTTTCTAACTGTTTATAGTACATGAAAAGTCAAATCTCCCTGATTAAATCACTAAAAACAAATAAGTACGTTATTAGGTTATATCTTACGTCACAATTACAAAAAACTTAATCATACCGAATCAGTTTGCGCGCTTCCGCTTACAGAACAACACATGGCGTTTACCTTTGCACAGTCCCGCTAATCCCGCGGGATCCCGCACGATTTACGTGCGGGACTGGTCCCGCAAAAATTATGCGGGATCCCGGTATTTCGGGATCCCGGTATCCCGGTATTGCATTCCCTAGGAGTAAGGTTACATTGTTGGAACATACCGTATCCGGCACATGTTTAGATTATTATAAATGTAACGTCGAATGTAATCCCACTTAATCTGCGGGGGTATTGATTCTGAGAGGGTTTTACCGTTTTACAATGACAATTTTTGTATTAATTTAACATTATTATCAATTCCACATCACAACCTATTGGTATATTGCATGACTATAATATTATGTATTATGAACACCTTTTTGTACTTACGAAACACATCAATTGAATTGAATTGAATATTGCTTTGAAAAGTGTCAAGCAGGGCGCGATTCCATTATGTTGTGACGGCATTGTCGTCTCGTATGTGGCGTCTCGCGTCGTGGCTTTAGAGTGTCTTTAAATGGAGGTGTTAATATAGAACGTCATGAAAATAATCCGCGCCAGTCAATCGTGTCAACGACAGATTGTCAAGGTTAATGGGAAAGGGTAACAAGATAGTCGTAAAACGATAAAAACGTCGTGATTTATACGAACGTCTGCTGTATGATGTAGAAAATGATCCGAAGATAACAGTAGACCTTGCAGTCATTCACCAATGAAATATTTCGACAGATATTCGATCGAAACAACTAGGCTCTTTTACGGGTGCACTCATGGATGCTATGCCGGGCTCTTACCGACAAAATCCACACGTGCCCGACAACTGCCCATGGTCGTGAGTACCGGGGAGACCCTCGGAGTGATGTCCCAGGATTGGAAACAATTAGACTAGCTAGATGACAGTCCTCCATTATTTGCCACAGAATGCGGCGTAGTCGACTGCCTCTGTGGCGCAGTCGGCAGTGATACCGCCTGCGGCGCTGGAGGTCGTGGGTTCGATTCCTACCGAAGACATATAATTATTTGTGTGATCCATAAATGTTTGTCTCAAGAGTCTGGGTGTTTCTATGTATAATATGTATGTATTTAAAAGTTCCTACTTATAATAAGTATTACATAATATCCGTGGTCTGATACCCATAACACAAGCAGGTTATTCCTAGCTTACTTTGGTATCAGATAGCGTTGTGTGAAATGTCCGTAAATATTTATTTCATATTTATAGTGGAAACGTGCACTTAGTAGTACAGAAAAACGTATCTACCTACTTATCATATTGAATTTTTCCAAACATAATACATATTTTATTCATGTGAAAATTTTCTTTGTGTCCACAAGGAATTGATTTTCAATAACAAAGGGCTAACTTTTTTATTTGAATGTGCACAAAATTTATTCAGAATGGATCAAATAAAGTTATTTTACGCTCGTCAAGGAATAGATTTTGAGATTTTACTTAAAACTTTACTTTCAAGTGATATATGACTTCTTGGTCACAGAGGCCGTCGTCGTAAGATCTCAAGCCTCAAGTAAGATACGTGAATGAGTCACACGGTAATTTTATTAATAAGTTAGTAATGTAATATCACAGCCGACAAATCATTGTAGGTTTTTTCTCTTCATACTGTGTATACAGTATACAGGTGTATTATGAAACAGGGCAATAAGGTCAAGTACCTTAACCGTTGTAGTTACAGCAAAACGTTCTTAGGAGACCTTCCCTAACTTTTAAAGATATGTTGAACTGCATTCATTACAGATTTTGCAAAAATCTTACAGTTAGCAAAAAACTTCTTTGCATTTTTTTTTGCCAACTAAGATTTTTGGTACTTGTCCTTACTGCCCTTTTTCAAAAATAACCCTGTATTATAGTATTAAGTGCATCAACCAAATCAGTCTATGGCAGTCCACTCATGACCGTAAGCCTCTCCGAAGCTACGGCACAACACTGCGCCTTCCGCATCCCGTCACTACATCTCTAATTTGTGTCACTACCGTGAGATCTTCTGTAATACGAGTAGTAGGTTGGGTAGGTACTAATATTTAAATCAATCAATTCAGCCTATAGCAGTCCACTGCTGGACATAGACCTCTCCAAAATTTCGCCACAACACACGGTCCTGCGCTTTGCTTTGCCTTTAACAAGTCGCGGACTCCACTCCAGAACTCGCTTGCTCCATTGGCCATCGGTCCTTTACAGATGTGACCAGCCCACTGCCTCTACAAAACGCATACTCTGCGAGCTATGTCAACAACTATTGTTCTCTGACGGTTAACTTTATCGTAATCGTTTCAGATCTTATCTCTCTGAGACACCTCAAGCATAGCTCGTTCCAACGCTCGTTGCGCAACTTTAAGAGTATGGACTAGCCCCACCATGAGTTTCCACGTCTCGGCACCGTAGGTCATAACTGGTAGAACGCACTGGTTAAAGACTTTCGTCTCCAGGCATTGCGGTATCGGCGAATAGAAAACCCGACGCAGTTTGCTGAATGCTGCCCAGCCCAAGCGAATCCTTCTGGCTATTCTTTTATCCAGGTTACTCGTTTTAAGTGTGATAACCTGCCCAAGGTAGGTATATTCATGGACAACTTCAAGCCTCGATCCTTCAAAGTAGATTTGTCCACGACATGCTCATTGAACATGATCTAGGTTTTGCCCAAGTTCATGCCGAGGCCAACACGTCGAGATTCTTCACTTAGACTATCCAGCATCCCGCTCAACTGTCCCAGCGTTTTCGCTACTATGACGATGTCGTCGGCAAACCGGAGGTGTCAGATATAATCACCGTTTATATTCACGCCCCACCCATCCCAGTCCAACGACTTGAACATGTCCTCAAGCGTATTAGTGAAGAGCTTAGGTGATATGACTCTCTGCGCAGCGTTATGGGATTGGTCTTCTTATCCTCCAACTGGACGGTCATGGTAGCGGTATCATACAAGTACCTCAACACCTCGATATATCGTCAATCAATACGACACCGTTTCAGAGCATCTAGGACTGCTCAGGTTTCGGTAGAGTCGAAGGCTTTCTCGTAGTCCACGAAAGCCATATACAGCGGCTGATTGTACTCGTTTGTCATCTGTACAATCTGTAGAACAGTATGAATGTTGTCCACGGTACTAAAGCCTTTTCGAAACCCGGCTTGCTCCTTTGGCTGAAACTCGTCGAGTTTCCCAGCGAGGCGGTTTGTGACTACTCTCGAGAACAACTTGTATATCTACAAGTTGTTCTCCAGAGTAAGAGAGTAGTCCTGTAGCTTAGGAGTGAGATGGGTCTGTAGCTCTTCAGTAAGGATTTGTCACACTTTTTGAAGAACAACTCCACCGCGCTCCCGCTCCACGCTTTGGGTGTCTGACCCTGCTGAAGGACATATATGCTCGTCAGCTCTCTAAGGATCGGAGTCCCCCCCGCTTTCAGGAGCTCTGTCGTGATTCCGTCCTTTCCAGGAGATTTATATATTTAAATGAATATTATATGATATATGAATATTTAAATGGATATATTACAAAAATGGTTCACTGTTGGCGTAGATTATAATTGAAACTATAAAGGCGCGCAATTTATCGTATTTATTAAATAAAATGTCATTCATTTAACATGAACAATATTATAATTTGTCCTTAGTTATCAAGAGTCTGTTGGAAACAGAATTATAGTTCACGCCTCGCCGTCATGGCACTCCCTCAGAGAGATTGAATCGATTTCCTGTTTTTATCCTGGTGACATTTATGTATATACCTACATTACATTATTTAATATACCTGGGTTATTCCACAATATGTTATCGTAATGTACTTTAATTAATGGACACGTTAATATAGGTACGTACAAAAAAGGGGTCATCGCAGAATTTCTACACATTTATATCTTACTAGCTGATCCTCGCAACTTCGTTTACGTCACACATGGTATATGAAAGGAGGTGTATTTCTTCATCAGACTCATCAAGCAGCGTATGAAACTGCCCTGTTTGCTTAATCATAAAAGAGCTTAAAGATTAAGTCTATTCTAAAACAATTCAGCCCAATAATCATTTTACAATACCCTTAATCATTAATCTCTTTTATGATTAAGCCTACACGCCAGTTTAGATTTACCCTCAAATTCGAAGGAACCGTTGAATTCTAGATTTTGCGATAGTTAAGATGTCTCTAGTTCCTGAACAACAAAACCCTCAACATTGAAACTTGTGTGAAATAATCCTTGAATGCCTTTATGACACTGAAAACATTTTCGAAATCGGACGACGCGACGCATTGAGAAGTTACAACTAAAAAACTATTTTGTCTTTCATCCCCTCTCCCAAAGGAACCACGAAAAATATAAAAATCAAAAGTATCCTGGAACTTTCCTCGGATCATAAGCTTTAATTGTATCAAGTTTCATTCAAATCGATTCAGTAGTTCTGCCGTGATACTTATTCGGCATACAGAACGACAGACAGACAGACAGACATGAAAAATTTTAATTACATTTTCGGCATCAGTATCGATTAGAGAACGCCCTACAATTATAATTTTCAAAATATCTTCCATGTACAGACTCTCGACCCTCAACAGTTTTATTAAAAGTATAGATAAATATGTACACTCGAGAGCAATGAATCCGGGTCACTTAAAGAATCCTAAAAATCTCGGAAACTAAAAATGCTAGGTTAATGCAATAAATTGTATTTAATAGACAATGTAATACTCCTTAAATGAAGGTATTAAAACTTCTTAGTTATTGTAAAGTTATATCATAAAAAAATCAAATTTGAAAAAGGGCCACTTAACTACGAAATTACAGCATTTGGTGTAGCTTTTGTTTGTAATCTGTCATTTATGTGGGTACCTAAACCATGTTGATAGTGCTCTATATTCATTAATCAAGCTGAAATTATGTCGCTTACGCCTGAAGAATGCACCAGAATACTTACAATGCTGGAAACCGGCCGGAGTCAGCGCGATACAGCCAGGACTGTCGGTGTGTCGCTGTCAACAGTACAAAGAGTTCTCCGACGTTACGAAGAAACTGGTTCTAACCTACGCAGACCAGGAACGGGCAGAACCAGGTGTACCACAGCACGAGAAGACCGATACTTGGTGAACACCATGCTTCGAAATCGCTTTCTCACAGGAACTGAACTTACCAATCAGTTTCGACGCCTCGGAGGAAGTAACCCAAGTGCATGGACAGTAAGACGTCGGCTTGCTGAATCTAACTTAAAACCCCTTAGACCTGCAAACGGCCCTAAACTGGAGCGTGGGCATCGTATTTCGAGACTAAGGTATGCCCAGAGCCACGTAAATTGGAGTATTGAAGATTGGTCAAAAGTTATGTTCTCCGACGAATCAAAATTTATGCTCTACAAGCACGATGGAAGACACAGAGTGTATCGAAGACCACGGGAAAGATTCAAGCAAGCATGCATCGAAGAAAAAGTAGCCTACGGTGGTGGGTCTGTACTTGTGTGGGCCGGAATTTCTTCTGAAAGTCGCACAGAGCTGGTGATCATAGAAAACGGCTGTTTAACTAGCGTAAGATATGTGGAAGAAATCCTCAATGATCACGTTGGTCCATTTATGGTCAATTTAGGTGAGGATGCTATATTTATGCATGACAATGCCCGACCTCATACAGGTAGGATTGTGAATGACTACCTTCAAGAGATGAACATTACTCGTATGGAGTGGCCAGTGCGCAGCCCGGATATCAACCCGATCGAGCATGCTTGGGACGAGCTAGGCAGATGCGTAAAACAACGAAACCCTCCCCCAATCACGCTTCGTGAGCTCAAAATTGCTCTCACAGAGGAATGGGAGAATATTCCCCAAAATCGTATAAGGAACTTGGTGTACAGCATGCCAAACCGCGTAAACGCAGTAATGGAAGCACGAGGAGGCAATACGAAGTATTAAAATTCAAGAAAATCGTAATAAAGTTCAAAAATTTCATGTTTCCTATTTTTGTTTTAAGGAGAGATCAGCAGTTTTTTCTTTATGTAATTTTGTGTTAATAAAATGTATGGTGACTCATATTTTTTTTACTTTCATTTAAGGAGTATTACATTGTCTATTAAATACAATTTATTGCATTAACCTATCATTTTTAGTTTCCGAGATTTTTAACATTCTTTAAGTGACCCGGATTCATTGCTCTCGAGTGTATATTATACTAGTTGACCAACTTCTTTTGCGTGATAAATCAAAAACCGCTAAACCGATTTTGTGCAAACTTCACATAAACCATCTACTAAATAGGTAGTCCGAACAAAGCCTAAACATTTGGTTTGGATAGGTGAGCCCGATCTTGAGTTATAAAATTACAACGAAAAGTGGCATTGATTTTTATAAGAAAACTAGCTGACCCGCGCAACGTTGTTTGCGTGATAAATAAAGAACCGCTCAAACGATTTTGTGCAAACTTAACATAAACCATCTACTAAATAGTCCAAACAAAGCCTAAACATTTGGTTTGGATAGGTGAGCCCGTTCTTGAGTTATAAAATTACAACGAAAAGTGGCATTGATTTTTATATATATAGATAATAATAAAGTAGTAATGTTGGTATTTAGGTATTGTTTATTTGTATCTTACAATAGTTATGTATTTAGATACCTACGATTAATAATATTTAAATACCTACTCTGATTTTGTGTTAATTTATTCCTATCCTGTTTTTGAAAACATGCTTTTATTTCTTCTTTTCCTACTCCTTCCAGACTCGCCGGTCTGCTGGTAGATATTTTTTATCCGAACCAACCCCCAAAGACGCGGGCGGGATAGTACCCGAACCTATAGGCGAGGCCGCGGTGGTAGCCGAAGTGTATCGGGAATCCTGGGACATCCTTCCGAGGCCTTCTTTTATACCACTAAGGTGGCAGACAAGCATACGGCCCACCAGAAGGACCGGTGGTCACCGCCGCCTATGAACGTTTGCAACACCAGAGGCGCCACTCTCGCGCTGCCGACCCTGTAAAAACCTTCTAAGACCCCTTTTGAAGAGGGTTAGGGGACATTCGTCCCACTATGGAACTGGCCCGAGTACCAGTTACCCCTCTCAAAATTTGATAACTGGGCCCACATCTGTTTTGGTTCCAACCAAGTGAAGGGCGTTTAGGCGCAGAATGTCCAGTTCGCAAAATGTCCAATATTCATCATAACGTTGTCCATGTCCCAAAATGTCCAAATCCCAGAATGTCCATATATATACCGGTGGGTTATAAAAAAAATAACCATTATGGTTAACACCTCGACTCGGATAGGTTAGGTTAGAAGGCTAAGGCGGGAGCGAAGCGGAGCGGAGCTCCCGCCTTAGCCTTCGTGGTTATTTTTTTTTATAACCATTCAACACAAATTTGATGTGGGCCCAGTTAACCATTATCAAATTTTGAGAGGGGCAACTGGTACTCGGGCCAGTTCCATAGTGGGACGAATGTCCCCTAACCCTTTGAAGAATCCCATGCTGTAGGTATTTGGGAAAACCCGGGGATCCCCGCCATAGGCAGTTGTAGGGACACTGTGATTTTAGTCAGAAGACGTTCGGCATAGCATCCATGAAAGATTACGTTCCCAAAGGCTAAATCAATCAAATCAGCCTATGGCAGTCCACTCCTGGACGTAGGCCTCTCCCAATCTACGCCACAACACATGGTCCTGCACCTTACGCATCCAGTCCCAGCCTGCGACCTTTTCTAGATCGTCGGTCCATCTGATGGATGGACGTCCTACCCTACGTTTGCCAAGTCGCGGTCTCCACTCCAGAACTCGTTTGCTCCATCGGCCGTCGGTTGCTCTGCTGATGTGACCGGCCCACTGCCACTTTAAAGTGCTCATTCTGCGAGATATGTCGACCACTTAGTTCTCTGTCGGATAAGTTACGATAAAAGGCTAAATACGGGATAATGCTAAGTCTTTACTGTCCGTCTGTCTGTCTGTCATGGAATTATACCTCAGAAACCGTGATAGCCAGAGACCTGAAATTTTCACAGATGTATTTCTGTTGCCGCTATAACAAACAAACGTGATTATTTACGGATTTTGGTATTTAACCCTTCTTAATATTTTATTATAAAGTAAAAAAAGACAACTTGGCCCAGATGGGACATGAACCTGCAACCTTTGCCTAAACCAGGGCAATGCTCTAACCAATTGAGCTAACGGGACCGTACTGAAACAAGTTAAAATTCTTTACTTTATTGTATCCGCCATTCAAGAACCCTTCTCGGTCGAGTCTAACTCGCACTTGGCCGGTTTTTAATAAAAAGGATTATGTAAATTATAAAAGCGCTCTGAATTATTAATTAGACTACTGCCACTTAACAAAATTACCCTCAGCACGACGTTTAAAAGGTGGTTATCAGAAAATAACTGCCGTATACTATCAGTTTTAAGTGGTAGATGAGTTTTATGGGTATATTATTCAATGATATATAAAAACTATATAAACGTTACCAACACTGAAAAATGACAACAAAAAAGTCAGGCAATTGCCTATTTTCATACATGCTACCCTAGATAATTTAATAGAACTGCTTCTTTTGAAAGCCGTGATATTCGTGCATGACTTGTCTAATTATAATACGTCGTTGATATCATTGTCTAAATTCTCCCTAGCAAAATGCACTCACATTATGCCTACCGCTTAAAAGTAACCTGAGCAGTAGGTAATAATAAAAACGTTTTAGCGAATCTTTTTGTAATAACAACCGATGATCCATAGCGTACAGCAAATAAAGTAGATCGCAAGGGAAACGAGCAAATATTCCACGTAATATAATTTATATAGTTACCTTTTAAGGTGAATACGAGGAACTACGGCATTCCCAAAGTCGCTTCCAAGTAATCCATCTGAAGCTAAACGGTTGATCAATTTTTATAAGCCTCGAGAACATTACATACATACCTACATATGGTCACGCCTTTATCCCCGAAGGGGTAGGGAGAGGCATATTATATGCCCACATTTCACCTTTTTAGAATTTGTCCCACGTAATAGGTGGTGAGCCGTATTGAGGTGAACAGGCGCAGGTTGTGACTGCCTGCTGTTGAAGTTTTCAAGCCGCCTAAAAAGGCCTTCAACTTGGCTTACGACCGCCATTTTACTGGCAACCAGGATCAACGGCTTAACGTGCCTTCTGAAGCACGGAAACGCGCGTCACAAAGTGATCATATGGATGGTCACCCATCCAAGTACTGGCCATAGAGAAAGTTGCTTACTGCAGTGATTGTTTACAGAGCACGGTGTCCGCGGGAACACGAGCGCTTCAATTTTGGAACAGACGAAAATAGATTTATTACCCGTAGCTTAGTTACAAACCATTGCAGTTTTTACGGCAATATACGGGATTAATATTGTTTCCTTATTTATGGCCAGGCAATAACCTACTAGATCATAACGTTTTGTTGTTTTTATGACTCTTTTGCCTACGCCGGCGGCTCTGTATCCAAAATATTGACTCTTTCAGCCGTTCAGTAATAAATTTAACATACATTCACATTTTCGTAAGTTCTACTTTATTTTAATAGAAATTTTCTTTTATTTATATATTTATTGGTTTACATGAATACCTATTTACAAATGATAACAATAGAAAAAATAATAATAAGGTAACTTTGTACAAAACCTACGAATTCTGGATACCTAGAAATACCGGAACAGATCATTATGAAATTACAACATTCAGATTAGACCATAGATTTAGGATTTTCCGGTACATTCTAAATCTATGGATTAGACTGTCAAAAATCGTCGGTACCGTACATACTTAGAAATAAATTGTCTATGACCAAGTTAGTATTATTTTGATAACATTTAGTAAAGTTTCAGTACACCAACTGTGTAAGTTTATCAACATTCTACACTGTTGTAGGTCAAAATTTAAGGAAAAA
This sequence comes from Miltochrista miniata, assembly GCA_933228765.1. Lineage (NCBI taxonomy): Eukaryota > Metazoa > Arthropoda > Insecta > Lepidoptera > Erebidae > Miltochrista > Miltochrista miniata. The sequence goes on from OW121749.1 coordinate 8,409,063, forward strand.
AAATCGGTTGTCTGCAAAGTCGATTTACTGACGATAGTTGAATGTGACAACTCAGCCTTAAATGGTACGCCTCAGAGCGAGGTAACGCCGCTTTCGTCATGTTTTGTCGTGCGTGCAGCCGGCTTCATCGAATTATAAGACGTTGTCACGTCAAAAATCGGACTCACACCGAGAGAAGCGTGTAACACATTCTTTCGAAAATTTATATTCTGTAGGTAAGTCCCACTCAGGCCGTCGTGCCCACTAATCAATGTGGCTGTCAACCAGTATCTCCTCGTCACTTGACTTGACGTCCACTCGATATCGACGTGTGACCTCCACAGTATAGGTAGGTACCCGTTAAGGGGCGCGTCCGCTAAATGCACAAAAAGACATTTACGATTTTGGAAATATTCAAGAACTTACTTCATGAAATAACACTAAAATGGAACCTTAAATTCTTAATAGATAAGCCTACATTAACACCGTGCGCTTTTTACAAAATAATTATTTACTTGCGAAAAAACCTCTGAAAATCATCGAAATTTACCTTTGTCAATTTCATTATTTCTGCTATTTCGATGATTTTTAATAACTTTGAGAGGTGTTTTTCTAATGTAAATAATTATTTTGTAAAAAGCGCACGGTGTTATTGTAGTTTCATCTATTAAGAATTTAAGGTTCCATTTTAGTGTCATTTAATGAAGTAAGATCTTGAATATTTCCAAAATCCTAAGTGATTTTTTTGCGGACTAGCCCCTTAACAGTTTACACGTTCAGTATTCAGGCGACTAATCACAATAAACAAAACGTACTTTTGAGTTTAAACGACCTTTAATCAGTAATCCGTAACTAAACTCAAAATAATACTTGAGTTTTGATTAGGGTCTTTGATCAATGACTTATGACAATATGAAGTGGCCCTTGACAGTGGTCCGCACTCAGAACAATGCTGTCACCGACAAGGCAATGGAGAGGCTAAGCTCTTATATATAAAAAATTAATGTTCATATGTGTATGCTTCAAAATTTCAAAATGTACCGCATCGATTGAATTCAAGATATAATAATATGTGCAACCGATTTCAGGGATGGTTTTTAGCTACTTTTTGAGTCAATATCGTCCTCGCAATAAGAATAAAATAACATTAAAAAGAAAGATGGCGCTTTCGCCTTTTTTAGGGTTTCGTAGCCAAATGGCAAAAACGGAACCCTTATAGATTCGTCATGTCTGTCTGTCTGTCTGTCTGTCTGTCTGTCTGTCCGTCCGTGTGTCACAGCCACTTTTCTCCGAAACTATAAGGCCTATGCTATTGAAACTTGGTAACTAGATGTATTCTGTGAACCGCATTAAGATTCTTATATAACACTAGAATAAAAGCAGTAAATTTTGGGGGTCCCCATACTTAGAACTGAAACTCAAAATTTTTTTTTTCATCAAACCCATACGTATGGGGTATCTATAGATAGGTCTTCCAAAATGCTGTTGAGGTTTCTAATATCATTTTTTTCTAAAGTGAATAGTTTGCGCAAGAGGGACTTCCAAAGTAGAAAAATGAGTGTCCCCCCCCCCTCTAACTTCTAAACTAGGAAAGTGATAAATCTAAAAAAAATATATGATGTATATTGCCATAAAAACTACCAACGAAAATTAATTTGAACGAGATAGAGCTGGTAGTTTTTTTTTAATACGTCATAAACCGCAATTTTCGGTTAGAAAAATCACTACCACTGCGAACGTATTAAAACATCAATCAAAGTTACAACGAACTATAAGAACTTTTATATTATGTTACTTGCTGCTATGAAACCCTTCATGGGCGAGTCCAACTCGCACTTGGCCGGTTTATTTAAAATTATCTTTCACCAGCTACAGAACAAAATATTATAGGCAACCTACTTAGACTGTGCTAATACTCTATTTTTTTTAAAAAAGAGAAGATCGATTACGTCCTCCTTGCTTTCAGATTAATAGAGTACCTATGTCAATGAATTCACGCGTACGTTGAAGCATAGTTCTTAATAAAATTTTGTTCCAATTTTGTACGTGTGTATTCATTGCATATGTAGAGGACATTATGTTATGTTTTACATGTTATTTTTTAAAGTTGGACTTTTGGCGCCATTGCTAAAATATCAGAGTGAATTTTTACGATGCGCAGGCACGATGTTTTAAAATGTAAACATGGTCCCAGAATACAACATTTTTTTTTGTCAAATGATACTTCAATTGTTTTGATGTGTTGGATTTTATGAAATAAAAAAGTGTAACGGAAATGGCACAACTCTTGATTTTGGTTTCGGCTCGGTTTTCAAAATCAGGCTTTTTTGAAACATAAGTATGCGCACCAATTCTTCGTTTTGTTACTCTTTTTTTTTTCAATCTTTATTTAAGGAGCTTTGCCACAACATGACTATGCCGCTCCAAAGTTACTCATTTCACATAGGTACATGCAGCTATAAAAAGTCACAGCGAAGCGTGACAGGGAACAGCTAGAATTATATAAATTTCGGAAATTAACTATGTAGGCACTATACGTATTATTTCTTTCTTCAAGAGGAAATTCGAATGAGAGCACGTATGCCAATATAGCGGACAGAATTGCCCGACTCAAGTGACAGTGAACGGGATACATTTCTCGTAGAACTGACAGCCTACAAGATTGAAATTTTCGTGAGAGGCAACCGCGTACGGAAAATGTTGCGTGGGTAGTACTTCTGCAATCATGCTGCTCAAGACCAACCACCGTGGTGATCTTTGGGAGAGACAATGGCGTCTACCGACTAAGACAATATATACATAATACTGATTATGGTCATGCCTTTTATTCCCGAAGAGTTAGGCATATTACGTGCCTACACTTCATCTTTATATTTTGTCTCACGTAATACGTGGTGAACCGTATTGCCATGCTAATATGGGCAGCAGCAAGTACAGACTTGACGCTGCGCTGTTGAAATTTTAATTTGTTCGTCAAGCCGTCTATGCAGGCCTTCAACTTGACTTTACGACTGTTATTTTACTGGCATACCGGGACCAACGGCTTATCGTGCCCTCCGAAGCATTAAGATGATGATACCTAAACTAATCATTCATTCACCGAATATTCTTAGCAACATCTCCGTATTGAAAATTGAATTTATCCAGCGCAAATAAAAATCCGGCTTTACTTGTGTTGGCAACCTTGAATCACTCACCCTAAAAGCAGAGACGACTATCGGCCGATATTCAAACTTATACCAAACTAGATTATTCTTAGTACATGTGCCCCGAACCGAAGTTTGTCGACAAACTTCTAACATACTTTGCATATTTGATTGACAAATTCAGATTATAATTACAGCCTCTCTCGAGAGAGGTGGAATCAACAAATTATCTTGTTTAGTCTGAATTTGTATGATTTGTATTTGAATGTGACTTGACAGTATGATGTACATTGTATATTTATGAGCCTGTGAAATTACAATAAAAAACAGAGAAACATAATTATTACATATCTATATATTTACATTATTACTATCTAAACTAAACCTAAATAAGGCCCCCGTGGCATTGTGCCCAAAAGACTAGCAGCCTTTCAGCCCTTTGAATAGCAATACCTATTCGCTGAGCGAGAAAGCTGCCAGCCCTTGGGTCACCAGTCGCCTCCACATTTTGCCTGTGACTTGTATTACGTGTGAATGCCTTTAGGCTTCAACCCACCGAAGTTAACGGAGAAATACGCATATCGAACCCTGTGGATGTCCGTGATTGAATATTATTTTATTTTATTTCATACGTGGCTTCGTCGCGTGAAATTTGGATTTCCCTAAATTAAGTTATCCCGTCGTAACAAGTTTTAGTGAAAATCGCGTCAATTCATCGTATGGTGGTTGCGTTACTTTGAAAGCTATTTTGTGTTTCTTGGTAGTCGGGAAAAAAGAGAACATATTAACTGATAGGATTCCGGCATAGCATCCGTGAGAATTTGAACCTATACCTACAAAAGCTCCTAAAGCAGTTGTGCATATTCTCAACTATTTTTGAGCTACCGACACTTCAAAGTACTTTTATATGTGCGAGTGCCTAGGCAAATCATAGGCTAAATTGGTTAAGTTTTCCATTCTCCACCACAAACAAAGCTTTCTATTGAAACCCACAAATCATTACAGGTAGGTACTTATATCTGACTCGTCAAATTTCGTCGAACAGTTATCGAAACAAATCGACCAGCAGACTATGTGTTACGCTGTTATCAGTGAGTGTGGCAGGGTGATAACATCGACGCTAATGCGTTTACATATGGAAGCCATTAGCGTACACTGTGAGTGTTGTCACAATCAATATGTCACCTCACTCAGTACGCGTGCTTTTGATTGTTAAGCTTTTTTAGGGTTCCGTAACCAAAAGGTAAAACCGGGACAATATTGCTAATTCTTTGCTGTTCGTCACCAGCCTGGATTTCGTGAATCTTGAAAGCTTTTCTTATTTTTCTTATTTTATAATAAGTGTATTAAAATTCACTACAATCTAGCTTATGGGCTAATAAGTAATTTTACTTTGACTTAAACTTCTAAAAGTTAGATAGAAGTAAGTAAAAGTTGATAGCTAGAGGGCTGAAATTATCACAGATTATGTAATTCTGTCGCCGCCGCTATAACAACAGCATAATATTATGGGGCTCCCTTAAAACAAACGTAAGGTTTTTGCCGTTTTAATAACACGGAACCCTCTGTGTGCAAATCCAATGCGTACTTGGTTGGTTGTCTATGATTCATCGTACTACGTTCTCATTATTTGAGGAATGTGAGGTGAAATTATGTGGAATGGTAAACTGACCATTCCAACATTCCCCGATTCCATCCACTATCCATGTAGGTACTTGGCACCATCAAGATCTTCACAATATGAGCCCACCGCGCTTACTGCTCGTTCGCTCTAAGTTTGCCGCTCGGCTCCATACTGAAGTCGATTTTTTAATTAGACGAAGTAAATTGACATCAACTAATGTCACTTCTTCATACAATGTTGCTTATTTTCTATGACGAAGTGACATTAGCTACTGTCAATTTACTTCGTGTAATTATAAATTCGGGTATACGCCTCTACGCCAGCGGCAAAGTTAGAGCGAACGGGTAGTACTAACTGGTACTTCTGATAATTGACAGACAAAACTTTGTTTAAGCTAGTATTGCTCCTACCTACGACTCCTAAGATGCAATCGAAACCTAAGATCAAATCCCAGTTAAGATGCAAAATGGACAATATTAAAATGAAGATTATCACATACATATAGTCACGCCTCTATCCCCGAAGGGGTAGGCAGAGGCATAGTTTACGCCCACATTCCACCATATAGTTTTATGTCCCACGTAATAGGTGGTGAGCCTATTGCCGTGTTGAAATGGACAGGCGAAGGTTGTGACTGCCTGCTGTTGTAATTTTTCAAGCCGCCCCATAAAAGCCTTCAACTTGCACTATTACGCTACAACTTTACTTCAACTGCAACTTACATACATACATACAAAAAAATGCAAATCCGCACAATACCTGTCCGTTTCAAAACGGTTGACAACCGCCTTATTCCAGCAATTTCATTGTGTATATCGAGTAAAGACTCGTGGCTCGTCTGCCACCTCAGCTGTAGAAACGATCGATAAATCCCCGTTATATCATAAAAATTAATTAAATAATGGTTTATTGCAGTATCAGGAGCACACAAGACACACTCCTATTGGCGAAAGGCTGCCGGGAGATGGCGCCAGTTGTTCCGCTCAAGATGATCAGGTGAGGTTTAAACAGAACCCAATGGGACCGCCGTACCCACTAAGCCCCGCGGTGTTCCGACTCACCCTATAGCCGGGCCGAGGGATATGAAAATGATGATTCTACGTCGACCCGGCTAGGGATGCCCCGTAGGGTTGGGGCTCTCCTCGGGGTCGGAGCTCCCTAAGGAGCTGACGAAAACAAGCCCGCATTGCACCGCTTTCGAGCGCCCTCTGTAAGCAGTGGAGAGCGACCAAGCGGGTGGGCACTGGAGGCACCATCGGATCACGGGGAGGTGCGTTCCGCCATTTATTGAATAACACCACTTATACTGTTCCACAACATTTATTTTACCCCTGACCGGTTTCGCCTTGCGGCATTTTCAAAGGTATAAATAAGTTTTAAGACCACTACATCATTTTAATACGTCTAAACTATACAAGTTTCAATCTAGGTAGGTACTCGAATATTTTAGAGGCCACCAGCTTTTAAATTCAAGCAAAAGAAGCAAGTTCCACCATGGGCCATCAATCAATAGCATAAATCATTTCAACAGAACCAGTTTTAGATTATACCTACCCTTTTTTACGTGTCAAAATTCTTGTAAATGCTATACCGGACTTCTACCGACTAAAACCACACGGTGCCATTCCATCTGCCTTCGTCTCCATGGTCCCGAGTACGAGCTTGGAAGGATAACCCCATTGCTTATAGTATATCTTATCGCATGAAAACATATCGTCGAAATTGATTTACACACACAAAATATTGGCAAATGCTCAAAAACAATCGAACAGTATTCTATTCATAATAATATATTTCGGGTCTTTTTCGCGTAAACATCTAACTATACTCACCTCTTGACGTTTCGGCTATATTGCAACAGCCGTGGTCACGAGTAGTATTCTATTCAGCGTCATCCATTACTATAACGAAGAGAAGGAAAACTTAAATCTATCAGGCCATTCTGTTAGGTTAAATACAATAGGCCAATAGAGGCCTACCACAGTCTAAACTGGACACTTGGGCAGTTTAGACAGCGATTAGCTGATTTGATTGAATTAGAGACACGATTGAAAATGATTATTTTTGGGGAAAAGCTATGATCGAAAGAGCCGATGACTCGCTGGAATATTCTAAAGTTTGCTAAATTTCAACACGTTACCTATATTCATATAAATACGAAAAGCATCATCATTATTCAAAGCATACGTTTTCAGTTTATCGGCTTCATTTTAAGAAAAAATAACTTAATTTGTTAAATATCACTGGCATCATACTGACTGACTGCCTCTGTGGCGCAGTCGGTAGTGATACCGCCTGTGGCGCAGGAGGTCGTGGGTTCGATTCCCACCGGAGACAAATATTTGTGTGACCAATAAATGTTTGTCTCAAGAGTCTGGGTGTTTCTATGTATAATATGTATGTATTTAAAAAGTATATAAGTATTAATATCCGTGGTCTGATACCCATAACACAAGCAGGTTATTCCTAGCTTACTTTGGGATCAGATAGCGTTGTGTGAAATGTCCGTGAATATTTATTTATATTTATTTATTTATTTATTTATTTATCATTCCGCAAAAATGCAAAACGACTTTTAAAATAAACAAGTGAATCGAGTTATCTATATAATGTTTTTGGATGCCTTACTTGCGAGTGCCATAATAAACTAACCAAAGATAGAGACAAACATTGCTATCTTTAGTTAGTTCATTAAGGCACTCGCAGGGATACATCACTTTGTAAGATTAAACTAGTACATTTTCTTGTAGTCGACTGTACAGGAAACGCTGACTGATGCATTAGTTGAAAAAAAAAGACAGTTTTTAACTTTACTTAAGATATCATTAATGGCGCGTTATCAACGCTCGCGCGTATCCCCCCTGACACAGTGTTTTGTAATTGATGACTGCTGAAAGCATCTTTAGCTATGGCTGTTCCTCGAATGGATGACCACTTTGTGAAATTCCATTTGCGAGTTTTTCTGTGCTTCGGGATTCGCATTAAACGGTTGATCCTGGCTGTCAGTAATATAGCAGTCGTTTAACCAGGTAAAGGAGCCAAGCCCATAATTTACGTTAAACCAGGGTGAACCTGATTGAACGTAAATTATGGACTTGAAATTACATACCAAAAAAAGTGTGTGCGTGTAACCTTTACGCGCGCTGGAAGTAAAACTTCTTTGCCATTGACAGCATCAAATGTTATATTAATATCATTCATTCCAATTTTGAAAAATATTCAAAATTCAAATAGTCAGCGTTACTTCCCTCAGAAAAAGAATCTGAGTTACTTCCTAGTCGCGCCCAAAGAAGTTTTACTTCAAAAACAAATCAAAAAAATTTTGTTTTTTGCGTGGGAGCCTCTTATTTTTTTCTGATCTGTACCTGTCTGCTCTATTTTCAACATGTCAAAAGGACACTACAACCTCTACCTACCGCAGCACCGTAGAAAACTAATGGCGAAGTTTTTCTTTTTTATTTTAACGCGGGGTCTGCAGGTTAGGCACTTCGCCGCCTTGTTTCGGGGGAGCAAGGCGACTTTGTATGGGATTCACGGCCCGACATGTGAGACCGTCCTACCCACTAAACACCGCGGTGTTCCGCTTCGCCTTAACCGGGTCGCACCGTTACGTAGGGACTCTCCACGGGGGGGGGGGGACTTGATGGTCTGCCCCCTCCCTGAACTCCTAAAGGAGATGTAAGTACAAATAGCGTCGTACCGCTCTGTAAGCAGAGGGGTTAGAGAGCGGCCGAGGGGGTGGGCGCTTGAAGCACCCCCGGATCGAAAAGGCACCCCCGGAACAAGGGAGGTACCTACCTCTACTAATGGTGGAGTATGCCGACGTGTAGTTTACCCATTCGGAAGTAGAGGCGTGATTTAATGAATGTTTGTAAATATTAACTGAAATATTTTGCTTTGTCCCCAGCACCGTGTCAGCATGGACGCCACCTCAACAAACGACATCCATCCATTTCAAATGGAAGACTCCGAGCCCATCATTATAGGTAAGCCTATTTGTAGGTATCCTATTTGTAGGCATATTGCCTATTTAAGGCCTATTTGTAGGCAACTACGACATTTGTAGGTATTTAACTGCCCCGTGTGACGACGGGGTCCTGTGTTGTGACGGGAAAGAGTACAAAATGTCAGCACCCTAATACATCCCGAGGGTATCGTAAGAGGCGACTAAGGGAACACTATCGCAAAAAGATCCATTGCGTAGAAAAGGAAAACTCGAAATGAAACCAGGTCGTCAGTAAAATGACAATCGTTAAGCCGAGTTGAAGGCCCTATGGGCGGCTTGAAAATTTCAAGTGCAGGTCGCGGCGACCTCGCGTGTCCATTTCAACACGACAATAGGCTCACCACCTATTACATGGGAGATAAAACTATAAGGTGAAATTTGGGCGTATACTATGCCTCCGCCTACCTCTTCGGGGATAAAGGCGTGACTATATGTATGTAACTACGTCAGAACAAGTCGATTTGAATATCAATCAATCAATCAAATCAGCCTATGGCAGTCCTGTTTGTTGGTCTTTCCCATATGGGCCGCAATACATCCGGACTGAGTTTCTTAGAGTGTTCTTCTCAGTCTGTAGCATTTCCGGACCCCCGGTAAAATCACAAAAATTTTGACAAACCTATTTTTTTTTTTATTTCAAAGGAAATACATTTTATTTATGTTATTTTATTTTATTTTATTTTACACTGTCCTGCGCCTTCCGTAGCGGCATAGATAATGTAATAGTATAACATACAGATGGGCAACTCCCTGCCCTCCACTGAGCAAGCTATATACACCCCTACAAAAGCAAGTGGCTGTCACTTTGGAATTTACAAAAACAAATAAAACAAAATACTCATAATTTCAGACACACACACACACATATATATATAAACGTACTCTTTTTTGATCCCGCTTTGAAAGAAGGGAAAATCTCAGTATAGCGCCTCCCCTGCCGATAAACGTCAAAAATAGCATTGCTCTATGGTGGAAATACTAACATTTACACTAATCCCTTGAAAGGAATTCAATTGGAAACCCCATATGAATCTCAAACCGGATCAGATAAACAGATATATTGGGTGTAACAAAATTGACTCTCCAAATTTCGTCACGTGACGTGGCATCAGTCAAGAAACATTTAAAAATTAAAGAAAAAAAAGTCACATGAATACTTTAACCGTCAATCCGTTTTAAAGGTCCTATAAATTTTCATTATCACCCTTTCTATCGCTACTGAGCGGCAGTAGAAAGCGACAGCGACAGCCAGACGGGGGCTCCGTGTTTGTTTTGCCACGGCGACCATGTTATCTCGAATTAACGCAGTAAAAAACGAATTCTTAATGTGCGACAAAATAAAATAAAAAAATTAACCCCTCTTTTTTATTAAATATTTGTATTTGATTTCCGATGCCAAGTCATCTCATGAAATTTGGAGAGGTAGTTTTGTTACACCCAGTATATGTAGATACCACCTTTTGAGTAACACAATTTGATTCCTGTTACGGGTATACGTAGCACTTGCTGGTAAGAGTGCTCCACTCTGTCGATTATGTAAAGTAAATTTGGGCACAGCATCATCCCAACAGTCTCCTAAAATGAACCATTATGTACATACATTTAAACGTATATCAAGTAGGTCTAACTGCTATATACTGCATTTATATTGTAAACTAACTGATGCTCGCGGCTTTACCCGCGTGGATGTCGGTTATCGCTACCAAAAGTATAATGAACTCACTGAAATCCACTCTTGATTATTCTATTTTTGTTCATATAATCCGGGTCTACTTATCCGATTAAGATTAAACAAACGTAAGTTTTTACATCCAAGATCTTTCTAATAAGACGACACACACACACACACACACGCACACACACACACACACACACACACACACACACACACACACACACACACATAGTACAGTATGCTAATGCTACAATCCTCTGTAGCATTTTTTTCGTAGCCACTCTACAGTGCTACATACCACGTAGACGTGCTACGCTTAATAGAAAAAATTGCCAGTTTTTATTTACATCGCGCCAAAATAACTTCCCCGGCTGATCGTAAGCTGCTAAAAAACTGCATACTCATATTTTTTTCCATCGTTAGAAATAGTCCGCTTATTCTGAACTTCGCAACGAATTTTTAGTTTTCACCACCTCTTTGTCGCGGCTTTCGCCGAAGTTCCACTTAGTGATGGTGACCCTATTGACGTATAGAAATGAACAGGCTTTTGTGGGTACCTGCTGTCTCATACGGACTATAAAGTGACTGGCAACAGTCCGAGCACTACCTGAGTAAAACTGTTCGAAAATATGTATATTTATTTATATTGTTTGTTTGCCAGAGGAAACAGAGGGTATGCTGCGAGCGCCGAGGTACTACCGAGGAATATACTGTCCGTCCATCACCAATACATTTAAGGTAAATACTATCACTATTATAATATTTGGTTTTCCTGTGTACGTATAAATATATCTGATCACAGCTTTATCGGCTAACTAATATCTGCCATATTAAGGTTACTATTATCAATCATCATTCAATATCAATCAATCAATTCATATAATAAAATCGTAACTGTCTGTTTGTCTGTTCGTTTGTGCACGCTAATCTCAGAAACCGCTCAACCGATTGCAATGCGGTTTTCTTTATTCCGTTGCAGTTTGCTCCACGTAACATTTAACGTTTGTTTCATGTCAATCGGTTCATAAATATAAAAGTTATATCAAATATAAAAGTTATATCAATCTAAAGAATCACATATAAAATGCAGCATATGAAGTCGCAGGCAACAGCTGGTTAATAATATAACAGATAGACAATTACTTTCAAAATCCTGGGATATCCTCCTAAGGGATAAGCCGGGGCTTTCGGTCATAGGCATATGATAAAAGTCCGTTTAAGTACCTATGAGGGATTTCCACACGAGATATAAAAGACAATTACTCTCACATTGATTATATCATTATATACATACATACATACATATATTATGGTCACGCCTTTATCCCCGAAGAGGCAGGCAGAGGCATATTATATGCCCACATTTCACCTTTTGTATAATTTGTCCCACGTAATAGGTGGTGTAATAGCCGTATTGCCGTGTTTAAATGGACAGGCGCAGGTTGTGACTGCCTGCTGTTCAAATAAAGCCTTCAACTTAGCTTAACGACTGCAATTTTACTGGCAACCGGGACCAACGGCTTAACGTGTCTTTCGAAGCACAGAAACACTTAAATTAAAAAAAAAAATAGTTTTAGTACATCCCTAAAGAGGTGTTGTTGGCAAAGATAATAATTGTAATCGATCTCCAATAATGTTGTTCAGAGATATCGTTTACAACAAACATTTGTTGTGACTTGAAGGATTACATTTATTTTCTTTCTGTCTGAAAAATAAACATTACTCCGTACAATATATTGAAGGTATCAATGACAAAGCCGTATTCACTTCGATGTTTTCAGGAACAATGATGATTGAAGGTATTTCACGATAAAAACGACTTTTTTTATCGTGTGGAAATCCTACATGGATGTTCTGCCGGACTCCTACCAACATTTACACTTTACCACTAAGATGGCCGACATGCAGACATGGTAGAAAATGGTCAACATGGCTGATGGCCGTTTGCAATATCAGAGATGCTACACTGGCGCTAGTAACCCTGAAACAATCCTTCTAAAATCAAAATAAAAGGATTTAATCCACATACATTTATGTAATTCAAATACACGCCTTTATCTCCGAAGAGGTAACAGAGACATAAAATATAGCCACAGTTACCTTTAGTATTTTGTCCCACGTAATAGACGGTGAGTCGATTATCATCCCACCAACCCACATTGGTTAGGACCGACTTTTACGCTGTTTGTCTTACGTATGAAAATTCTGATAGTTGCTATGGTATTAAAGGCTGATGGAAAAGCAACATGTGGTTTTGACAGCGTGACGTGAAGGATTCACAGACGCCCGGTAAGACGCAGGATAAATAGCAAAAAAAATAGGAAAAAACCCCCCCAAAGACGCGGGAGCAGTTGTAGCCGTGGGTCTGTTGGGAGTCCTGGGGTATCCTTCCGAGGACCTACCCTGGGCTCCCGACCGTGGGCTGTTAGGCAGGATACGCGAGGTATTTTAGTCGGTAGGAGTCCGGCATAGCATCCATTTAGGATTTTCCCTTACGTACAAAAAAACCATGTGGTTTCAGTCGGTAGGAGGCCGCCAACCGACTAAATTATAGGTGAATTGTGCTATATTTTTTATGTACTTAGTTACATGGACTTAAGTCTGATATAAATGAATTGATTTGAAAAACGACACGGTGCCCTTCTATCTGCCAAGACCGGGAGTGATGGGTACGCCCTCGAAAAAATTACACCAGGGCTGTAAAAATTACTAATATCGATATTTTTTATTGCAGAATCCAGCTGTAGAGATATCATACCAGAGATATTCGCAGAGGCAGAGACAGAAGGCGCTCATTATAGTTAATATTGTAGACTTTGCACTTAAAGTAAGTTGATTTGCCTTTCTTAGTTATTACGAGTTAGAAAAGTCGTAACAAAAACGCAGCACATTTAGAACTTTGGCTTTTAAAAGTTACAATTTTATAACTAAGTGAAAACAATAGCGCAGGAATTTGGTCTGGATTGACGGTTTGACGGTTTTTACCAGATAATGTAAAACATTTTAGCCCCTCTCTATAAAATAGATTGCAGAGGGGCTTATAGCGAGACGTGTGTCTTGCAGTCTGTGACTCTGTTGCATTAAGTTACGTCACTAGGTCACGTGGATCATCTGTTCAAAGTTTGAAATAAAACAAAAATGACAACGTCAATAGAATTGAACTTTCACTTTCACAACAAACGTTAGAGGGACAGTTGGATGAGACCATCTCACGGCTTTTTGTTTAGTTTGGCCGGTTGTCTTAAACATTTATTTACCTTACATATTCTCTGGCTTTTGGCATACTACGTAATACTACCCCCGTAATGGGATACCATGTTTGACAGTGATCAATATAATTTGATAGGCTCTAAACAATCAAGCTACTGAATGGGTTTGACCTAAATTTTGATATAATTTAAACTATACTTGGTTCATATCCCACTATACCAGGTCGTCTGTAACAATAAAATGTATATTGACATCTGAAAGTAACAATAAATAAAAAAAATTAAAAATAAAATAAAATTCACAATACTAAAGATTGCTCCACAATTAAGGAATATGGGCAGAGCCACAGAGAAAAGTATTGATATCCTTTTGAAAACTCTACTGATTATACCGGACACTCTCGCGACTGAAAAATTCACGAGATTTGACCAAGAGTAATGAATATGAGATTGCCGTTTGGTTTATCATTAAGAGGCTGACAACCGAGACAAATAGAAATGCAATGGGCTGAATGCCACTTCTAGGCTTCGGAATGAGGGTTTCAAATTCCACTGGTTATAATTTTCAATTAGTTAAACAGCTAATAAATAAAAAAATATACTTTCCCTTACACTGAAGCTCTATCTAAGCTTGATGTCAGTGCCAAATATACCCAGCCTCACCTATAAGTCGTGCACTTGGTGACTATCGAAGGAGATTGTTATGAAGAGAAGGAACCTCTAAACAAAACCCAGTACCAACCCGTGTGGCCAGCGTGGCACATGGCAAATACCCTCCCTTAACGTAATTAGAAGAAATCTACTTCTGGCAGTGTACAAACAGTTTCACGGCCCACCTGATGGTTGGTTACTGTAGCCTAAGGACGTATGCAACACTAGAGGTGCTACACACGTGCTGTCTACCTACTGTTGAAATTTTTTAAGCCGCCCATAAGGCCCCTTATTCAGCTTAACGACTGAATGTTACTGACAGCTTAGCGTACCTTCAGAGTCAAGGAAACGCTCGCAAATAAATGTCACAAATCGGTCACGTGGTGCTCTACCAAGGAGTGATCATAGCGAAAGTTCTTATTACTGCAGTGATCATTTACAGAACACCGAGTCCGCGGGGCTACGAGCGCTTGATCGATTTCATTGATTGTACCTCCTACGTTTTATTACGTTGACTGTTTCTTTTTTACGGTGTTCCGACTGTAATGTTCCGTGCCGCAATACGTGCGTAACAGCAATGGAGGTTTATGAGCCCAATGTTTAGTATTCGAGGACACGTACAAACTTACACATCCCATGTTTACCAACAGTAGGCAAGGTTAACGCGTGTTTTATAACTTTTGTGTGATCTCAGTTGGCAGTTTGTTTGTAATCACATTACTTACTGTAATAGCTCGTTTATGTCTGTTTTTAATTTATAGTATACCATACATTAGTCCTTGCGATATTCAGATTCGCTCATGGATTCAAAAAATATTCGCACAATTATTAGCGTACCTAGACTGATGTCACCTTGAAACCAATCGCATCCTCTCCCCCTCCCCCACACACACAAGGAAATCGGGAGAGGTTATTACGTATAGCAGTTTAATCTGATAAGCGGATTTGATTGTACGTTTCATGATCCTTTTCAAATCACATGCAATCATGCTCGTGAAAGAGGCGGCGGGGCGGGAACGGGAGAGAACTCTCCTACTCGATTTCCGCAGTCGGCGGCTTGGGCGCCGCCGACGTGTCTTCGCAGAAGACTATCGACCTCCATGATCGAGGGCCTGAGGACGGTGAGAGGGCTGCTTATCGTCCTTACAGAAGCAGGCCCATGACGGCAGCTTGACGTGAGAGATTCACGCACGCCTCCCCCTTAGAAGCAGGATCACACCCAAAACCCCCAAAGACGCGGGATAGCACCCGAACCACCCCCTAGGCGAGGCCGCAGTCGCGGCCGTGGGACTGGGAGTCCTGGGACATCCTTCCGAGGGCTTCCCCGGGGCTCCCAACCATAGGCTGTTGGGCGTTACGTGAGGAGCCTATTCGATGCAAACAAGCAATCAAATCTTTCCTCTTTATAATATTAATTTAGATTATTTATGTCCGTAACACTTCTTAAATATCGTGTGTAATTTGTAAAAATATATATACAAAAAAATAATACCTTAAGTTTTTTTTTCAGGTATGTTTGGCGATAATCTACTCAGTAACCAATATAGACAGTAAGTTTATTGAACCTACATATCATATAAATATTATAAGCATACACGTCTTTGTTAATATGCTTAAAAATATCATAACTAACTCTGGACTCAGAAATGGAGAATTAAGTAATTATCAGGAGACTACATAAAACAAATTTATTGTGTTAAGCTTTATGTAATATGCCTCTATGCCAATATGTAATAAGTGTGACTTGTTTTAGACATAAACGTTCATTTTCAAGGAGCGCCAGGTCACTCGTCACACGAAGACTGTGCTTTAAGGTTTCAAATAATGTCTTGACGCTAAGCTCTTGAATGCCTTGGTGCGTAAAGACGTAGCTTGAGCTACGTTTCAACGCTCAGACATACCCGGGCCATACTTCGCATGTTTCGGCGATACAAAATTTACTTGTAGAACTGATGCTGTCCAAAATTCAAGCTTTACAAATAGTAGAAAAAGACAATTTTAACAGACAGGATCTCTCTTTTAAAGTTGAATGATCTTAAAGATGCGTGTGAATCCATCACAGTAATGGTTCAAAAGTCGCGTCTAATAAACACATTATCTTTTATTACCGCATGAACCCCACCATCAACCAAATAAAATATTTGTTTCTCTAGCAACTCCTCCTCTGGATCAGATCGCGTGGACAACTGCCTTCTGTATGTTGAACCTGGGAGTCTGCCTTCTCGGATGGTGGCGATGCTTCGCCAACAACTACCTTCACTGGGCAGCAGCCGCCACCTGGATTCTGCTCATCGCCCAAGGTATCATTTCGCCAGGTATGTGTGTCGTCCTGCATGTTATGTTTTGCAATATCACTCTTCGATGTGAGAGAAATTAGAGATTGTGCCATCTTCAACAGCGTACAGCGTACTCTGAGTAGGCATTTTGTAGTAAGTTTCAAGTAGATATTATTTTGTTTTTAAGCATTGTAAGCTTGTGTTATGTGATCTTGTTAAACAAATTGGAAATTGTAAGTTACGTTGCAGCTTCATGGCATTGTTTATGTACATTTTAGTTAAAATAGAAATAAGTACAAATTTGTAAAGAATAGCACCTTGTCAAACTTCATCTCTTCCAAGCAGTCCTTAAAGGTAAAGCACGTCTTGAGTTGTATAGTGGAGAATTGTTCCTATACCAATAATTTTGAGAGACCTACATCTCTTTCCTTGAGGAGTTTAATTCGTTATTTCTCCGTGACTTCCGTCAATCCGTTGGGATTGACGGATCGAGAGAATATGATGGATTCCTCTCTTTCCCCTGATTTATTATCTTTTTATAACGACGGATATCCGCGCGTTGTCCTAGGTGAACGACAAATGCGGCAACTCGAAAATATCAAGTATGGCACAAGTATGGTATATCAATAATGGCCTACGTTGTAGCGCTACGAGTAAAAAGCGACTCAGTATTTATATTTATGGGTCTCATTATGCCGGGTCCACATTTGTAACATAACAACGAACCGTACAGCGTGTCACCGTGTCGGCGTGTCGAACATGTAACTCGTAGCTGCAGTTTTCAACGGTACTGACACGCGAGTCTGATACGGTAACAGAAAAATGTGCCGTAATAGTAGTTTATGACACTGTTGCATAATAAGGGTTCTTATAACACGAGTGTGTTTTAAAAAAACGAGCCGTAGGCGAGTTTTTTTATAGTATCGCACGAGTGTTATAAGACCAAGTTATGTACAGTGTCATACACTACTTTATCTACTCTCATACTATAATACCCAATTAATACCTGATTTCATTTTCTGATTTATATAGGTAGTTGCTCCTTGATTTCGCCGGTAACAGATCCATGGTCATGTTTGACGCAGTTTCCAGAATGTCTAGTGGTGTACAATTACCACCATCCTCGCTTTAAGACATGTTTTTACCCAAAAACTAATTTATTTTACAAACAAAACCAAACTTTGTTTAATTTAAATGTAAAATGTTGGCGCCAAGGCGCAAACATCGATTGCGCATGCGTGTTTCTTATTTTTTTTTCAGGCTTAGGAGGCACTACTTTTTTTTAAAGTTGAGGTTCAAACTTCTTTTTCCAGCTGAAGGTTGTATAGGTGTATCGTAATGATTAAAAAGTTATATTATGATACAGGTGTCCATACAAGACCTGTATCGTAATAAAACTTTTTTTTTGGCCTGTGCGTAATGTTAGTCATAAGAGTATTGCTTTCAATTTTATAATCTTTGTATTATAGTATCAGAGTAGATAAAAATGTTTATCTACTCTGATACTATAATACAAAGATTATAAAATTGAAATCAATACTATTATGACAAACATTACGCACAGGCCAAAAAAAAAGTTTTATTACGATACAGGTCTTGTATGGACACCTATATCATAATAAAACTTTTTAATCATTACGATACACCATAAACAATCTCCAGCTGAAAAAGAAGTTTGAACCTCTACTTTAAAAAAAAATTGTGTCTCCAGAGTAGCGAAAAATCCTAAATCTATGGTCTCCGCAGCCTAAAAAAAAAAGAAACACGCATGCGCAATCGATGTTTGCGCCTTGGCGCCAACATTTTACATTTAAATTAAACAAAGTTTGGTTTTGTTTGTAAAATAAATTAGTTTTTGTGTAAAAAAATGTCTTAAAGCGAGGATGGTGGTAATTGTACACCACCAGACATTCTGGAAACTGCGTCAAACATGACCATGAACCTGTTACCGGCGAAATCAAGGAGCAACTATATATCACAACAAAATGAAATCAGGTATTATATTATGAGAGTAGATAAAGTAGTGTATGACACTGTACATAACTTGGTCTTATAACACTCGTGTGATACTATAAAAAAACTCGCCTACGGCTCGTTTTTTTAAAACACACTCGTGTTATAAGAACCCTTATTATGCAACAGTGTCATAAACTACTATTGTAACATTTTTACGGCAGTGTGAATGTGAACGCAGCATTATTTTGCATAGCGTCGCGTCGCTTCTTGTCGCATCCCATCGCTAACGCGTCCCATCCCATCCCATCGCGATTGACTCGTTGTCTTACAACGAGCCAATCGCATGTCATTACTTTACTTCATTTATATTTCGCCACTTTCATTGTTATCTTACTATAGGTACCTATCTAAGTTCTATAATCTCCCTATCTCCGTTCCCAGCTCTAAGCGGCCAAGGCATAGGCTTCCAAGAGCCCCAGAACCAGGTGTGGTACATGCTGTTCATTGTGTTTGTGCCGTACGCGATGTTCCCGCTCTCCCTGTGCTGGTGCATAATCATCGGGATGCTGTCCTTCATCTCGCATGTACTCACGACCGCTTCGCAGATAAAGCTGACTATGGATGAGACGAGGAATTACGTCATGTGTACCATTGATGTAAGTATTTGGTTAATTTTTGAGTGGCTCGGTGTGAACTGGATTTTATGTAACGAAAAACGTTCGTATTTTTAGTTAAATTTCTGTTGGCTCAATGTGAAATGAAAAAGTTCATATGTATTTTTAATAAAATAATAAATAAAACTTCTCTTGACTCCGTGTTATTGAATTGAGAAACAAAGAAGTGTAAGGAAAAGGAGATATTATGTTTTATTTTGGATTTGGTTTCGTGTGAAGTGAATTAGATTTTATGATGTTCAACTTTTACCACGTGCGAACTCACACTCGATGTTTTATTCAACTTTTCAAAGCTTACTGTAAAATTTTAAATTTAAGCCTTTTGTCCGGTTATATATTAAAATACCAGAAATCAAAATGCCTTTACTTAAAATGCATTAGACCAAAATACCCGAATTCAAAATACCTTAACATTCAAAATACCTTATTTCAGTACACCTTACCGTAAAATGTCTAAATTTAAAATACAAATAGTTATTATATCAGAATTCAAAATACAAATTTTCAAATATCCTTAATTTAAAATACCGAAAATAGAATACAATGTGTCACTATCACTCACACGTTTTGTTATTTGGCTTTAACTTTTTTACCCCCCCCCCCCCCCCCACCTAAGTGAAGTCGCAGTTGTTGCCCTAGGTCTGTTGGTCTTTGGGTATCCTTCTGAGGGTTTACCCGGGGCTCCCAACTGTAGGCTGTTATGTAGGATACGTGTGGTTTTTAGTCGGATTTACCTCATGTTAAAACACTTTGATTCAGAGTTACAAAAGTACTACAGTGGGCTAACGAAAAATCAAAAAAAAAATAACCACGAAGGCTAAGGCAGGAGCTCCGCTTCGCTTCGCTCCCGCCTTAGTCTTCTAACCTAACCTATCCGAGTCGGGATACTCTGAGTCGGGTGTTAACCATTCACAGATATATAGCATCCATGTAGGATTTAAGTCATGTTAAAAAAAAAGGTATTTTGTGTTTGAACATTTTAGGATAAGGTATTTGATAAATTTATATTTTGGGTTTCGGTTATTCGACCGTAAGGCATTTTAAATTATTTGTATTATAAATATTTGCCTTTTGAATATTGATATTTCGATTTCGGGTATTTTGGGCTCGGGTATTTTAAGTAAAGGCATTATGATTTCTGGTATTGTGACGGTATACCTTTTGTCCTTTAGTGATCGTTTATAATACACTGATTTAGCGCTTTACTTATTTATCAGTAGAATTATAAATTTTATACCTATGTACCTATCAACAAATACTTATAATTATGTGTATTAGGTACTCCACTGTTAGTATAACCTGGTCAATGACTAAATACTCTGTATCCATTCTAGGCAAACATCTGCACACTCCGCATGCTCATCGGTAACGCGTTGTTGTACGTGGCGGTGAACTTCGCGGGCCTTTACGCCAAGTCTCTGACCGACTGGAGCCAGAGGAAGGAGTTCTTCGAGATCCGCCGCTCCATGGTCACGAGGGAACGCATCAAGAGGGAGAGCAACCGCCAGTGGAAATTATTTAGCAGCGGTGAGTTTTGTTTTTAAACGAGCAGACGATATTATAATTACAGCTAGTATTTACGTTTCACAATTTTGCTGTAAGAAATGATCGGACTTACTGCAGACATTGCATTTTGTGAACGTGTAACGTTAGAATTTTGGGTCGGATTAGATAATGTACACTGTAGAATTGTAGATAATCCATGTCCGTCTTTTGTAAAAGAATGGTATCTAATGGACGAACTAAATAATGGAGGTCATAGGCGCTATGGTAAAATCTGCCAATTAATTGACTATTTCGTTGGGAGTTGCATGGATCGGCGACATGGAAAAAATCTCCACCTGCCATTATTATCTCCTCCTAAGAGTAGGAATCGCATTGGTACGCCGCTATACCTAGGCGGTTGGGCGAGAAGGCCCGCTTAATGAACTATCGGAACTGATGTGTAGCTCCGGAATTAAGCTCTGCAGTTGATACATTTATGTTGATTTTGTTATACTATTATGTCATATAAAGCAAATAAATTAGATCTGGTTGCATTAACCCTATTAAAAGACGATGACTGTCCTCTGGTTATTATAATTACTGAATTTTGTGTACCGATATTGCACACACACCTTCAGATTCAATAGTGACACTTTCGCAACAGTGATTCCCGACTTCCTGGCGAACGAGATCTTCAGTCACCTGAACAAGATGAAGGGCGAGCTGCAGGAGCAGCAGTTCAACAACCTCTACATACAGCGGCACACCGACGTGTCTATACTGTACGCTGACATTAAAGGGTTCACCGGTATGTATCACCCATACTCATATTTAAGAAGTGGCAAGTGCTGTGGTTTTTTTTTAATTCGACTAGATTTCGGTCGCGAGAAAATTGTGATATGATGAAAATTGAAACAAATATTTGCTCTCTAACTTCAACCTTTTGATGGTAATCAAAATAGCTTAGTTAGCTTCTGAAGGTTTATTCTTAGACTTCGCGTATTATTAACACTATAGAAGACGCCTATACTCGTACACCCATCGTGACAGATTCCTTTCCCTTGCAAAATTTGATTATCCCACGAACTTTTCGTCAATAAATAACATGTTTTACTAAATGCCCACGATAAGCCTTTTATTACAATCCAGCTCTACATAGGTATGTCTCCATATAAAAGTGAATTTCTAAATGAATTGTGCTTTATTATTTTTAACGTGAGGAAAAATCCTCATGGATGCTATCTGACTCCTACCGACAAAAAACCCTCACGTTACGCCCAACAGCCTATGGTTGGGAGCCCCGGGTAAGCCCTCGGAAGGATGTCTCAGGACTTCCAGTCCCACGGCCGCCCCTGCGGCCACGCCCAGGGGGTGGTTCGGGTGCTATCCCGCGTCTTTGGGGGGTTTCGGGTGTTATCCCGCTTCTACGTGGGAGGTGTGCGTGAAAGCGGTGGGCGAAGACACGTCGGCGGCGCCCAAGCCGCCTCCTTCACGAGCATGACCTGCTCGCAGAAAGAGGCGGAAATGAATTGTGCTTGATAATTACAGAACTATCGAGTAAGTGCAGCGCGCAAGAATTGGTGAAGTTGCTGAATAAATTGTTCGCTCGTTTCGATAAACTGGCATCGGTGAGCCTCATTGCATTCATAATTATTATTTTACAGATTTTACAGATTTTTGTTTTATTATCTTTTCTATTTTAATCTTTCCATGCAGTTTCTTTAAAATCTTAGAAAAAAGGGATGTTGCCTAATTTACTATCCTATCTAAGTACCAGCAGTGTGTCTTCGTAATTGGAAGAGGTCGAGGTGTTTGACATCTTATCTTACATTATGATTATTCATATTTTGATCTCACTTTAACTCGTTAACCTGCAATCCGGTAAAGATTTCTGTCAGTGATATACTAGACGTTGCAAACTTCGACTGGTAAAAAGGTTCAATATAATAATTTTCAAAATGTTGGTTGGTTGTAATTGTTGCGGAGTCTTTCAGTGCAGTAAGCATTGTCTTGCCAGTCAAGTCAGCACTTGGCGCAGTTATCCTGCAAAATAGTAAACGTTTTTCTTATGGGCGCTCCACATCAACGCAAGAAAAGCACGAGAAACGAGAATGTGGATGTAATTCTCGCCTTGTTCTCTGAATAGAAGTTCTCGTAAGAATGTCGAGGACCTATTTTAGTTCGAAGGCCTCAAACTGGATGTCAGCGACGAGAGGGGTGTCGAGGACATGGTGCCAGAGTACTAATAGAGTAGGCAACTGCGAACAAACGACAACAATCACACTGCGCCCGCTCACTGCGTTCGGCCCCTTTGTTATCGTTTGCTCAAAGTTGTCTACTCTTGTACTGTTGCGCCGTGGCCTCGTCGCTTACTCGTCGCCGCCATCCAGTTTGAGGCCTAATACTCATGAAAAATGTTGTTATATTATGTTAAGGAGAACAAGTGCCTCCGCATCAAGCTACTGGGCGACTGCTACTTCTGCGTGAGCGGGCTGCCCGACAAGAGCGACGACCACGCGCTGTGCTGCGTCAACATGGGGCTGCACATGATCCGCGCCATCCGCGACCTGCGCTACAACACTCAGGTCACGCGCTCTTACAACTATTGTTTAGTAGAACCGGTGCCTCCGCATCAAGCTACTAGGCGACTGCTACTTCTGCGTGAGCGGGCTGCCCGACAAGAGCGACGACCACGCGCTGTGCTGCGTCAACATGGGGCTGCACATGATCCGCGCCATCCGCGACCTGCGCTACAACACTCAGGTCACGCGCTCTTACAACTATTGTTTAGTAGAACCGGTGCCTCCGCATCAAGCTACTAGGCGACTGCTACTTCTGCGTGAGCGGGCTGCCCGACAAGAGCGACGACCACGCGCTGTGCTGCGTCAACATGGGGCTGCACATGATCCGCGCCATCCGCGACCTGCGCTACAACACTCAGGTCACGCGCTCTTACAACTATTGTTTAGTAGAACCGGTGCCTCCGCATCAAGCTACTAGGCGACTGCTACTTCTGCGTGAGCGGGCTGCCCGACAAGAGCGACGACCACGCGCTGTGCTGCGTCAACATGGGGCTGCACATGATCCGCGCCATCCGCGACCTGCGCTACAACACTCAGGTCACGCGCTCTTACAACTATTGTTTAGTAGAACCAGTGCTAATATACTGAAAATCAATGCTAAGGAATACAACAATGAAATGCATGGCATTATTATACTGATTTTTCGAAGGCCTTTGATATTGTTAATCATGATTTACGTACTGGTTCAAAAATCTGGTCATGCTGGTAACCCTAGGTGGTCCCTTACTTAAATTGTGCCTTTTTTGGCGGGATTTGGAAGGAATCGTATCGCATCGTTTTATAAATTTGCAAAATTAGTGTTTTTTCGAGTGCTTTGTGTGTATTAATGGTGGATTCTTAAACATAAACGTTCGACAACGTGCACTAGTGTTGGGAAGTGATAAAACGCAGTGAATCGCAACTTTGCAGTTTCTGACAAAAAAATCCAAAGAAACTTTCAGAAATTTATCCACCGCTTTTCTGAAGGAAGACTGACTTTGACTTAGGGCTGTACTTGACTTTGACTGGACTTAAAGGACGAGGACTGTGACTTATTTAAGCAAAATGAACTAACTTTAAATAATAATAAATAAAGACATGGCTTAAAGGTCTTGTAACCAAGCCATAACTATTAAAAAAAAAAAAAATACTTAAATTGTGTAATTCGTACTTACGGTAATCGTTCTTAGCTTTTTAGTGTCAGAAATTAGAAATTCTATTGAAAAATTTAATTTATATTTTCGGGCATGCCGCAGGGCTGCTATATGGGGTTCCCTTTCTTTCTAGTATTTCCTAACGACTTGCATTTTTTAATAACTTCTAGTTACAAATTGTACGCAGATTATCTAGAAATCTACTGTGAGTGTAAAAATACTCCCCGAAGATCGTTTGTTTTCTTTGCGGAAGGCAGCAGCAGTGAACGTCTAACGGCTGAGGATATGAATATCTAACAATATTTATTTTGTTGTCCACTTGCAGGTGGACTTAGACATGCGTATCGGCATTCACAGCGGCACCGTGCTGTGTGGAGTGCTGGGCTCGCTGAAGTGGCAGTTCGACCTGTGGTCGCATGACGTCACACTCGCCAACCACATGGAGAGTGGAGGGTTACCCGGGTACGCGTTACTACCTTGTACCTACATAGAGAGAAACACTAGCAGCCCGTTTGCTAATTCTGCTATTCTGTTAACGGGTTCTACAAACGGTCATACGTTAACAATCTTAGCTACGTTTAGTTCTGAAATGGATAATTGCTTGAAGCATTTCTGTTGTAAGAATTTGTGTTTTGGAAAAACTGACCGTGTAACTTGATGGGCCGGTTTGAAAAATAGCAGAAAGCAACTACCTGGCTCAGTCCATTTCAACACGGCAATACCTCGTGTGTGGGCGAGAACGTCCTAGAGTAAATGTTCACGATTATAGAAAGTCAATATGGCTAGGCCATTACGTTCTTTTGAAAAATAATAAAATCTGGAACATAATTACAAGCTAATAATGAGATCTTTCAATAATGAGGTAGGAACGGTACATACATCAAATAAGTACTCGTAGGTCTCGATCTCACAAATTAATTAATCCAAAGAATACCGAACTAAGTTCGTTCGTCCGTGTCTGTCAGGCGCGTACACATATCGGCGGCGACACTCGCGTGCCTGGGCGACGCCTTCGAGGTAGAGCCCGGCGACGGCGGCTCACGGGACGCCTTGCTGCGTGAGCTGGACGTCGCCACCTACTTCGTCAAGAGCAACGCGCAACCTGTCAAGCTGAACACGAGGAACTGGTTTGTATAGCTTAATATAGAATTTTTTTATCATTTGTGTAGTGCAGGTAAAAGCTGACGCATTTTAGGATGGCCAGTCGGCCAACCTAAGCCTTCATCTTTGTGACAAGTTCCAGATACTGACACGATGTCCCTCTATGGATGCGACACCCGCACGGTGAATTCAAGAAATGCTTAGAATTTGGTCTTAGGTCATAGTATAAAAGGCTGACACTTCGGAGCTGCCCGTTCCAGGCTTTTTCGGTTATAATAATATGAATAATATACAAGGCCGTCGCCAAACAAACATGGCAATAGCCTCACCACCTGTTGAGATGAGATGTCTCATATGGTTTGATTTATCAATATAATAAAATTATTTTAAATCTGTGCAATCATTTGGCAGCAGTCTCCCCACGCCTACGCAACAGATGGCGGCGGTGACCCCGCGCCACTCCAGCCTCATCGAAGACGAGATGACCGCCGACTGGACACCCGAGATGCCCTTTCAACACGTAAGGCCTTTATATAATCCACCTCGGAAAATTATTTTATTTGCAAATTCCTTAACTTCCGTACTTATGTATTTTGTAAATATACGAGTAGATAGGTAAGAATTTAGCGACTAATATTATTATCAGAAAAAGTTTACACAACCTTCTAGTATAAATAATCTAAATTCCACAACACTTAATTCCTTGGCTATCGAACCGATAGACGAAACCGAATTGGAATCGTGTAATTCTACAACTTCGCTTTGACTGTGCATTTGAGAGATGAAAAATCATCGCACATTCTAAAGCAGTGCCAAAGTAACTTCAAATTCAAATGTTTTATTGCGAATAATGGGTACATAAGTTGATGTTAGGCATTACATACATTGTTTCATGTAACTTGATACCGCATGTTAGGTACATAATATACCTATAACCTCTATTTGCAAATAGCAAATCTAGATAAAAAGGGACAGAAACTATGTTACTAATTTTAGTCCTATTTCTGTATGATCCACTACTACCAAAATCTTTGAACAGATCCTGAACAATCAGTTAGAAGATATTCTCGATAAATCTAAGCTTGTAATCAGTATGGACTTCGATCTGGAGCCTTAACAACCAGCGCTGTACTAGAACTGAGTGTATAACCCAAAATTTGCAAAACGAAATGAAGTGCTTGGGAGTATTTTGAAATTTATCAATGGCATTTGACACAGTTTCTGTTCCCAATGTAATTGTCATGTTAGAACGTTTTAGAATATGAGGTGTTGCCCCTAGATTTATAACTATGAAAAGACCTTATTAACAATAGCTGTAAACGAGATAAGATCCAAATGTATCTTAGTGACGAACTGTCTTTAAGTGTAGTATGGAATTCCTCAGGGAAGTGTTTTGGGACCTACTTCTTTTTAGCTTATGTGAATCAACAAGTTCATGACCAAAAAGAAAGTATGACAATATTATACCTTTGAAATTGTAATTGTGAGCTTTTTAAAAGAAAACTTGTAAGTAAATTCCATTGCAGTACTACAACGGCCCGGCGGGCGTGGTCCGTACGCGGCGCACGCGCGACTGCGGCCGCTCGGACAGCGAGGACGCGGACGCGGATGGCCCTATATCAGATATCGAGGTTAGCGCCGCTACCGCCGACTCCGACCACCTCATCACTGTTTGTTTCTCTTTTATTCTTCTCTCTTGTACTCTAACACACAACATACTTCTTTCTGACGCTTACTAATGTTGCATGTGGTCTGTGTTTTTGTTATAGTTAGAGTTAGTTGTATTATGGACCCTCACTTCAGAGAAGATCAAAGTACGTCGGCCCAATACGTATAAGGTGAAAGAATTTGCCGATTGAG
Organism: Miltochrista miniata; assembly: GCA_933228765.1. Lineage (NCBI taxonomy): Eukaryota > Metazoa > Arthropoda > Insecta > Lepidoptera > Erebidae > Miltochrista > Miltochrista miniata. Next base: position 8,436,420 of record OW121749.1, read on the forward strand.
AGTAATATCTCGGTGGTTCAGCAGATAGAGCTTCTTACCCAGAATGCCAGGAGACGCAGGTTCGAGTCCTGCTAGACACCGATATTTTTTTCCTATTAAATTTGTTATTCAGTTATAATACCAATTGCTTATAAAAAATATCTCTAATACGAAATTTGTATTGTACGGTTTATGGTTGCAATAAAGAGGTTAACAGAAGGGACGCTAAGAAACGGACTTCACTTTCGGGCCAGTAGTAGGTACCTAGTACCTACCTACCTAAATAACAAGCTAGTGCGCCTTCACACTAGCGTTTTTCCAGCGTAGGCGTACGATGGACGTATGCGCGGCGCCGACGCGACGTATACGCCGAGTTGGCGCGGCGTCTCCACTGGAACACATGAGTACGCTGAACAAGCGTCAGGCGTGCGCGACGTATACGCCGCGCATACGTCCATCGAACGCCTACGCTAGTGTGAAGGCGCACTTAAACTGATCTTTCTTGACGTTTAGCTGTAAGAAGTCATATCCCACGTAACATAGGTAGGTACACGTACCTTGAACTTCCCTCAGATAAAAAAAACCGGACTATGTAACAAGAATGTATGATATATGTATAACTAGATGACACTCGCGGCTTCGCCCGCTTCGCTGAAATTCGGTACCCTATCCCGCTTCCCGTGGAAGCATATTCCAGGGATGACAAGTTCAGCCCACTCCATTAAGCCGTTAGAGGGTGATTTCACATTTATAATATTAAGTAGGATAACTAATCACAACCGATTCATTTATAGGAAGAAGATCTAATAAACCACTTGATCGAGGTAGACTCGAACCGCCGCATGCGCGAGAAGCACATGCATCTGTTCACGCTTCGGTTTAAGATCCCCTCGTTCGAGAGCACGTACGCGCAGCTCGATGAGAGGACCTTCAAGTCTAACGTTATGTGCTGCTATGTGCTGTGGATATACATCGTGGCAGTGCAGCTTACCTTGCATTTCAAGTGAGTAACATCTTTGATCCTGCACCTGTTCACGCTCCGGTTCAAGATCCCCTCGTTCGCGAGCACGTACGCGCAGCTCGATGAACGGACCTTCAAGTCAAATGTCATGTGCTGCTATGTTCTATGGATGTTATACCGTGGCTGTAGAGCTTACCTTGCATTTCAAGTGAGTAAAAGTCTAACATAATATTACCTTTTTTTAATGTAAGGAAATTCCTACAAGGATGCTATGCCGCCGGACTCCTACCGACTAGAAACCACACGTTCCCTACCTACTGCCAACGGTTGGGAGCCCCAGGTAAGCCCGTGGAAGGATGACCCCAGGATGACATAATATTACCTAGACCACGACAAGTGCCAACACGGTGAAGAACGCAGCAACGACACAGCTCACATATTGGCAGAGTGCTCAGCGTGGGCGCAACAGCGCCAGGTCCTCGTGGCAAGTCTGGACGTCGACTTGCTGGAGACCTTGATGCGAGCCTTGAGTTCAACGGGAGTAAGTGGGATGCCGCGTCGTCTTCCTGCAAACAGCTCACGCTTAATATCCATGATAAAAAAAAACTTAGAATTAGAGTTAACGGAATATTTCCCATATATATTATTGAATATTTTCGATATGTCGGCACTGTAAAACAATAACAAAGTTTTTAACTCTTAACTCAAATGATCACGTTTGCATGATAATGTTTGCAACTTGATCCAGAAATTTCATGAGCGTTGATTTAAATAATCAACGCCATGGAATTTTTGGATTATGTATGTCCATCATGCCATTCGCAGTCCACTACTAGACGAGACGTTAGTCTGTCTTACGTCTCGTGTCGCAGTAAAATAATTCTTAATCATTTTGCGAGGGTGATGGTCCTTACAGTACCACGTTGGCTAGATGGATTATTGACCATTAATCAGTAGGATGGCTTGCATATGAAACTGAGGTCCTTAAGATATCCGTATGACCCATGGGACATTCACATGTACAGACAATCTTATCATCTTTTCCTCTAAACAGTTGCTGGGGACTGGTGATAGTCCACATCGTGGTGACGGTTCCACTGACGCTGACGTTCCTACTGGTCATGCTGGAGGATCAACAGAAGCTGCCGTTACTCTCTAAAGTATCTAAGAGTATCTCCTCGACAAGACGACGACGGAATATACACTTATGCAGCTACATCACAATCATGTCCATTGCCAGGTAAACTATTCCAAAAATAATATTGGCGCTGCGTAGATTGATGATGATCTGTTGGTATTGTACAAGAATTTGAAAATATATTTAAATTGTTTCCATTACAGCACATTAAAGTTGTACGTGTGTGAATTACATCATGTCGATACAACCAACAACACGTTTGCGTGTAACAGCACCACGGGCATATTGGTTAAGGAGAACTATGACAAAGGTTGGTGGAATAAAAATACCCATAATATATACCTACTTTTTTAACGTTAGGAAAATCCTACATGGATGCCATGCCGGACTCCTACCGACTAAAAACCAATATACGTTAAAGGATCGAGGCTTGAGGTTGTCCATGAGTACACTTATCTTGGGCAGGTTATCACATTGAAAACGAATAACCTGGATAAGAAAATAGCCATACTCGCCGATACCGCAATGCCTCAAGACGAAAGTCTTCAACCAGTGCGTTCTACCCGTTCTGACCTTCGGTGCCGAGGCGTGGACAGTGAACACTCACGGTGGGGCTGGTCCGTGCCCTTGGACTTGCGCAACGAGCGATGGAAAGAGCTATGCTTGGGGTGTCTCTGAGGGATAGGATCTGAAACGATGTTATCCGTCAAAGAACAAGAGTGGTCGACATAGCTCGCAGAGTATGCGTTTTGAGGTGGCAGTGTGCTGGCCACATTTGTAGAACAACTGATGGCCGATGGAGCAAGCTAGTTCTGGAACGGAGACCGTGTCTTGGTAAACGTGGGGTGGGACGACCCCCTGCCAGATGGAGCGACGACCTAAAGTAGTTTGCGACCGTGTGTTGTGGCGAAATTTGGGAGAGGCCTATGTCCAGCAGTGGACTGCTATAGGAACTGATTGAGGTGTTTCTTAACGTGTGGAACCAACTTCAACACACAAGTTCCCTACCTACTGCCTACGGCTAAGCCGGGTAAGCCCCCGGAAGGATATCCCCAGGAAAAGATTTTAGGTATGGCAAAGAAAAGATCGTTTTAATCTTAATCCGTGCTGTTTAAGTATTTTTTTAATGTTGTCATTCGATAAATTCCAGATGAGTGCTACCACCCCGAGTACATAGTGTTCACGTGGGTGCTGTCCCTGGTGGCGCTCACTTCAGTGCTGCGTCTGTACTATCTGTTCAAGACGATGCTCGCCGCCGCCAACGTTACCATGTACTGTGTGCTTCTGGTCGTCTTCTACAACTATTTCACTGGCACGTAAGTATTTTATTGTAATAGAGCACCAATATTTTACATTTTACCAGTGAACTTACGTCTGCGCCTACAAGTCATACATACACGCTAATTGATGATTTACTGGTAAACTCGCGTTATATCTTATCAAAATATGCTCAACACCTTCAAATTCTATGATATTTTCGTTTCAATATAATCTGCGTATAATTATAGCAATCCTCTGCCGAACGTAGGTCTCTCCCAATTCATGTCACCATACCCTTACTCTGCGTGCGTTTGTATCCCTCAAAGACATCTCAAACATTGCTAGCTCTAATGCTCGTTGTGCAACTTTACATGGACTAGCCCCACCGTAGGTATCGTTCACATGTCGGCACCATAGGTCATAACTTCTAGAATTCGCCTTCAGGCATTTCGGTATAGGTGAATAGAATCAACAGTTTTGAAATCATCTGTTGCAGCCACCTGCCGGCGTACGTACAAATGCTGATCCTAATGGTGGTGTTCTTCGTGGTGGTGGTGTACCACGCGCGCCTGGTGGAAGGCACGTCGCGGCTGGACTTCGTGTGGAAGCAGCAGGCCGAGGCCGACCGCGCCGAGATGGAGGAGACGCAGAAGCTGAACCGGCTGCTGCTCAAGCACATACTGCCGGACCATGTGGTCACGCACTTCCTGAGCAAGGCTTGGTGTGTTGATGTAAGTCGCTAGTGTCATGATGGTACTTCGTGTGGAAGCAGCAGGCCGAGGCCGACCGCGCCGAGATGGAGGAGACGCAGAAGCTGAACCGGCTGCTGCTCAAGCACATACTGCCGGACCATGTGGTCACGCACTTCCTGAGCAAGGCTTGGTGTGTTGATGTAAGTCGCTAGTGTCATGATGGTACTTCGTGTGGAAGCAGCAGGCCGAGGCTGACCGCGCCGAGATGGAGGAGACGCAGAAGCTGAACCGGCTGCTGCTCAAGCACATACTGCCGGACCATGTGGTCACGCACTTCCTGAGCAAGGCTTGGTGTGTTGATGTAAGTCGCTAGTGTCATGATGGTACTTCGTGTGGAAGCAGCAGGCCGAGGCCGACCGCGCCGAGATGGAGGAGACGCAGAAGCTGAACCGGCTGCTGCTCAAGCACATACTGCCGGACCATGTGGTCACGCACTTCCTGAGCAAGGCTTGGTGTGTTGATGTAAGTCGCTAGTGTCATGATGGTACTTCGTGTGGAAGCAGCAGGCCGAGGCTGACCGCGCCGAGATGGAGGAGACGCAGAAGCTGAACCGGCTGCTGCTCAAGCACATACTGCCGGACCATGTGGTCACGCACTTCCTGAGCAAGGCTTGGTGTGTTGATGTAAGTCGCTAGTGTCATGATGGTACTTCGTGTGGAAGCAGCAGGCCGAGGCCGACCGCGCCGAGATGGAGGAGACGCAGAAGCTGAACCGGCTGCTGCTCAAGCACATACTGCCGGACCATGTGGTCACGCACTTCCTGAGCAAGGCTTGGTGTGTTGATGTAAGTCGCTAGTGTCATGATGGTACTTCGTGTGGAAGCAGCAGGCCGAGGCCGACAGCGCCGAGATGGAGGAGACGCAGAAGCTGAACCGGCTGCTGCTCAAGCACATACTGCCGGACCATGTGGTCACGCACTTCCTGAGCAAGGCTTGGTGTGTTGATGTAAGTCGCTAGTGTCATGATGGTACTTCGTGTGGAAGCAGCAGGCCGAGGCCGACCGCGCCGAGATGGAGGAGACGCAGAAGCTGAACCGGCTGCTGCTCAAGCACATACTGCCGGACCATGTGGTCACGCACTTCCTGAGCAAGGCTTGGTGTGTCGTAGAGTCGTCGTCATACGTTTTTACGGATTTTTTACGGGTAGATATGCCTCTTTTTCCGCATCTTAGCGTCTTCTCAGTTTCTTCGAAGTGTTACGTGGTTTATTGCCTCGTCCGTTGATAATTAGATGTACCACTAGCACTTGAGTCTTGAAGTTTCTGGTAGGGCCGATGAAAAACGACTCTTCTAAATATACTGTAACTTGCCTAAAAATCTGATAATTTAAAATGTTTCCAGGAGCTGTATTCTCAATGGCGGGACGAGGTGGGCGTGATGTTCGCGGGCATCCCCAACTTCCACGAGTTCTACCTGGAGGAGAAGGCGGTGGACTGCATGCGGTTGCTCAACGAAATCATTTGTAATGTACCAATCAAATACTGTTTTATACGCTTAACTTCGAATTATAATTTTCTAGCATGATCATGGCCATAATAGACCTTTAAATTAATGGGCTTATGTAGGTATGTCAGAGCCAAACCTGTAAAGAACAGCTAGTCATACTATATACCTATTTGTGAATGATTCCATTCTCTAGTTTTTCAACGACATTATGTCTTCATGTTACAGTTGATTTCGACACGCTGTTGGACCAGCCGCGGTTCAAGAGCATAGACAAGATCAAGACGATCGCGGCCACCTACATGGCCGCCTCGGGACTCAACCCTAACGAGTGCAAGGTCCGATTGACAGTCTTACTTTCGTAGGTCACGCCTTTATCCCCAAAGGCACGCTATACCTCTGCTTGCCCCGTCTGGAAAATTGGTCGTATGTGTTTATAAGTCACCGGAAATTGCAAAAACCGTTAAATTGTTGTTTACCTAGCAATATTCTAAACGGTAAAGATTTTACAATGAATCTGATTATTTTTCGTTAGATTATAAAGAAAACCAAAATATAAGTAAAGCATTTGGCGCTAAGTGGCCGCTGCCGCAGAGCGCTCGCTTCACTCGCTTACGTTCGCGTGTTAATGGTTCCTGTTGCAACCTTTATGTTATTTCTGGTGTACAATAAAGAGTTTTTTACTTTTACTTACTTACTTAACTAACTGTCTTCATATTTATATATCTCTCTTAATATCTCGACACCGTACAATCCTGCTAGGTAGTACACAATTGAACGGTTTTTAGAATATACGGTGACATAATAAAAACACTTAGGTGTTTATTGAAGATCCCAAAAACAGTGGCATATCATACCACGTGGGTGACGAGCATACGGTTCACTTGTTGGAAAGTGCCTCTGTGGCACAGTCGGTAATGATACCGCCTGCAGCGCTGGAGGTCGTGGGTTCGATTCCCACCGGAGACAAATATTTGCGTGACTCATAAATGTTTGTCTCAAGAGTCTGGGTGTTTCTATGTATAATATGTATGTATTTAAAAAAAATATTAATATCCGTATTATAAAAAATGACAGAATGATATATATAAGATGACAGAAGATATATATCCGTGGTCTGATACCCATAAGACAAGCAGGTTATTCCTAGCTTACTTTGGGATCAGATAGCGTTGTGTGAAATGTTCGTGAATATTTATTTATTTATACATATAATGGACAGTGGCGCCTCCATTTTAAAAAAAAGTGGTCATTGTATAGGCGGCTGTGGTAGCCAAATTCTGGCGGCAACCCTGGGACATCTTTGCGAGGGTGTGCCCGGAACTCTCGGTCGTAGACAGTTGTAAGGCATCATGGGGATCCTTGGGACAGTCTTCCGAGGGTTTACAAGATCTCCCGGTCGTAGAGAGTAAGGCATCATGTGGTTTTAGTCGGTTAGAGTCCGGCATAGATCTATGTATGATAGAATTGAAACAAAAAAGTGGTCACTGTAGCCATTTCTTTTACGTGAGGAAAATCCTACATGGATACTGTGCCGGACTCCTACCGACTTAAAACCACACGTTTCTTACCTAATGCCTACGGTTGAAAGCCCCGGATAAGCCTTCGTAAGGATGACTCCAGGATTCGAAACAGACCTTGGCTACCACTGGGCCTCATCTAGGGGGGGTTGGTGACTGTAGCCTAAGCCACCTTTTCCGCGTACAGTCGGGCGACGAGGACTGCTCGCACCTGTGCGCGCTGGTGGACTACGCGTTCGCGCTGCGCGAGGCGCTCGACGACATCAACAAGCACAGCTTCAACAAGTTCCGACTCAGAGTGGGTGAGCAACACCATCGTTTATGAAATATGTACATTTAAATAGTTCTCAACAACAGTTAAAATGGTTTGAAGTCATCAACAGAAAATTATAGTTTACTAGCTGTTCCCCGCGGCTTCGACCGCGTAGAAGTCGTTATCGCGTAAAATCATAACCCTCCTTTTGCGCAGTCGATTAAAAAGTAGCCTATACAATGATGTTGTAGTAAAAAGAGGTAGATATCGCATTACCGCTCAAAAACTGTTGCGGACAAAGTCACACAATAATTCCATTTAGTCGGCTAATAGCTGCGAGCGAAACAAGTCGTGTTGTGGTCGGCTGCTGTGTGCAAAACGAAACAGATAGCTATCCCTCTCTGTTTTAAATGTTTTGTATTCTCTATCGCATTCATAGATGAAATCTATTAGGTACCGATAGGTAAGCACGTGAAATTATAACTCAACAATAACTGAATGCTGTTTTGTATGAAGGTAGCATATCTTTACTTAAATATCATTGAGCCTATAGCCTTCCCAGGTCCTCGAACTATCCCTAAACCAAATTCCATCTCAATCGCTCCAGCCGCTTAGGCGTGAAAGCGTAACAGACAGACAGTCAGAGTTACTTTCGCATTTATATTTGTAGGGATTAGTGATAATCTTCTACACTACCCTCAAAACACAACAAAACGCTCCATGAGAAAGAAAAATGTTTATAATTCTGCCAAATAGACAGTACACTGATACTGATACACTAAACGATAACTTATAACAACAACACAACAGCAACACGTACTTGTGTGTCCGTCAGGTATCAGTTGCGGTCCGCTAGTGGGCGGCGTGATCGGCGCGCGCAAGCCCGTGTACGACATCTGGGGCAACACCGTCAACGAGGCGTCGCGCATGGAGAGCACCGGCGCCATGGGCCGCATACAGGTCACCAAGTACACCAAGCAGGTATTAGTATGGAGTTAAATATGAGTTTATTCTGTTGTTGTCCCACACGTAATATGGTAGGTCATTGATGTTGAAAGAAATAGAAATGGCCCGAGTATCGAGCCCTGCGGGACGCCCTTGGATCTTCTAGTATTTCTATTAGGTATTAAGTACTTCTATTAGGGTTTTATAGCGGTTTTAAAAATACCAGGTTAGGAAAGTCTCTTTGATGAGCGACAAATTAAATTTTGGCAATTTTTGGCAAGCGTAGCACGTCTACGTAAAACAGTGCACTGCAGACGGGCTTCGATAAAAGGAGAGTTTGCTGTCGCATGCATCCCTTGTAAATTAACATTATATTGATTCGTGTGGATCACAAAAGAACATTTATGAACGTTATGTCACAGTATATATATATGTTGTATGGTTTACTATTTAACAAATACTGACAGATTTCCAGGAGTCAGTAAGAAAAAACTAGGCAATAAAACTCATGGTCGCTCTTTTCTTATGGTCTGTAAATAAGGTAAACGCAGCTATTAACGACCCATCGAAAATTCGCAGGTATTACCGATCCATTTCATTAACCTGCAATTTTTACGTTACTGGAACAGTTTATGCTAGAGACATTTGACGAAATACGCACATTTGTTCATTGAGTGTCGCAAATACTTACGTTAGTGTGCGTGGCGTTTCAGGAAAGAGACGAAATTCGTTTGTTTCTATGACGATAGTAAACTTGCCGATCGTGTGGTACAAATCCTTAATCTTACAGATAAGCACACCAAAACTTCGTTTAACAGTTTTTAAAGAATTGTATGAAACCTATGATTGTTCTGTATTATTGAATGTGTTAATTTAGATGTGAGGTCTTAATTTCTTACAGTATTTCATGAAGTTTGATTAATTAAATATTATAAAACTTCACATTTAATTAAAGCGGTAATACCTTCAATTATTTTAATAGTAGCAGCTATTGCCGACTCATGGGCCGGTGATTGCGATGCATGTTAAATTTTGTTTTACCTCTTTCTCGTCGATATGTGACAATAAAGCAATCATTTTAATATGACATCTTAATCTAATACAGTCAGCCTTTGTAACACACAATTACCGATCTATACTATTTGGTCTAGTTTCCTTATTTAATCGTTTTTTGTTTACTACGAAATACAACTTTAATCATTCATTGTCATTATAAAGGAGCATTATAAAATTACTTTTTATTGCATTACAGTGTTTGTATTAATTAATATTATTTGCAACACTATTTATTTAAAATCTCTGCTATGGCTACAAAAATCAAATAAATACATATTAACTACTTTTTATGAGTCGGCCATACAATTTCGTAATTATGTATTATATCGACTATTACCGATCTATATGAGTCGGTGATAGCAAGTACGGGAAGCTATTGCCGATTCTATACGAATCCTGGTCGTTTATGTAACATAACACTAGTTTAATGAAATATTAGCTTATTATCCAAACAATATTTTGAAGATAAAAAAACCATAAAAGCATTTTTACAACATAATGTCTTAGTCAAGTAGCATGGACCAGAGTATCTAAGTGACTTTTCCTATGAAGTATAATATGAAAGTGTGTGAAGGGTAGTATGAAAGGACTTAGAGCAAACCTACATGATTTTCTTCAAAAACACCATAATGTGTTTCTTCTTAATTAAACAAAATACCTGCCTATACATTCTTCTTGTTTTGAACAGTCGGTAATGGATTCATAAAAATCGGTAAAAAGCTTCATAGCCTTTCGTATGGGTCGGTAATACAAACAATGGACTTGATCACTTAATTATTTTTTTATTTTATTATTATTGTGTTTAAGGGCAATTTAGGGCTTTAAACATAAACTAGACAAACTAAAGTTTCATATAAAATCAAAACATTGGGTGTGAACTCAATCACCATTCTTAATAACTATCATCAATTTTAAAATTGTCTTAACAGGGTCGGTAATACCTGCATTTACCTTACATTAAATTAGAGGTGTCAATAGTCTTGTGAATTTTATCTCATGGTCTTTTAATTATGCACATTAAAGAAGCACCATAGCAAACAAAACAATAGATATTGTTCCACACGCCATAGGGTAGGTCATCAATATTGATAAGAAACGGAAATGGTACGAATATCGAGCCCTGCTGAACGCCCATCGTAAGAAAAGATCCCTCAGAAACTGTACCATTAACAATCTATCCAACGACTATCCACATCGATCTCTCTGATTTCTATCTTTTAAATATGAAGTCAGAAAATCGAGAGAATTATCCTAGAAAGAAAGAAAAATCCTGTTATTATGTAATTGCCTGATTAATGTTTCATGGTCGACGCAATTAAAAGCTTTATTCGACAAATAGCAAAACACATCAAGTACATCCTGTTTGTACTTTTTAATAATAGCTAGAATCGGTAGTCGCGACTGAGAAATCTGCACTTATATTCCTTTAAAAGACGAAGATCGGATGTCCGTCGGAAGTCGAGAAGAATTTGATTTTCATTTATCTTGAAGACACCAGGTTCTCTGCACTTTGAATGCTGGCATACCATCCATTCCACATGCTTTCTCCGAAGTATGTGGTGTGTACTACATATACATGTGGGTGTATTGCGGTTGCAGCTGCTGGAGAAGCACGGGTACCTGGTGGAGCGGCGCGGGCTGGTGGAGGTGAAGGGCAAGGGCACCATGGAGACGTGGTGGGTGGTGGGCGCGCGCGGGCAGCACGCGCGCGGGCCGTGCCACGAGCCCGCGCCGCCGCGCACGCTGGCCGCGCTCGTCTACTCCATGCTGCAGGCGCGCAAGCGCATCAACACGCACCCGCTCGACGCCACTTCCTCATCCAGTATACGTAAGTGCGCGTAAAGTTTAATTCTCAGGTTAGCTAATGGATTAAAGGACAGCTGTTGAACGACGAATTAAAACAAGTTTCAGTAGGACCCTCCACCAAATTCTCCCTCCAGCCATAGCCATCTTAGATATATGGACCGAACCGTCTGAAGATGCGTCTGCTCTTTCGGACATGGACTTCTTGACTCCCACAATTTCCTATCCTCTCCCCATTCTGGGGCTGATAAGCTTATTACGCGCTATCGCCTCTGACATCACATGTTACGCCTCAGTTATCCGCCAATACTCGTTCATTGATCTCCAGCTTGCACCTGATTTTATGTTAGCCACCCGCGAAGTCGCTGAATTCCTTATGCAGAGCAAGTTTCAGTAATGAGAAAGAATGTACTAACTTATAATGAGCATTGTTTCCAGCGCGGCGTGCCGGCAGCGTCCGGCCGGGCGGGCGCGCGGAGACAGCGCCCAGCGGGCAGCGGCCGCTGTCCGAGATGCGCCGCAGCAGGCGCACCCGCGCGTGAGTATACTAGCTAGCCATTAGCATATTTAGCACCTTACATAGATGGATAGGTTTTCACACTACCATACCCAGAAAGCTAGTGATAGTTTTCTTCAGTCCATTATCTTTCTTTCATTCTATGGTTCAACAAAGAAACTACAATAAATACTTAGGTATTTACTCTTCCAACTGTATGAACGTGGTAAGGATTTTATGGCAGTCAATGCCTAAGAACCTCAATGTTAATTGAGCGTCATGCCATGGCATGACGCTTTAAGTCATGACTTAAAATTGGGGATGTTTTGGGATAGCCAAAAGCAGATTGTAAAACAGTTCAATGCCACTGAGCTAGTTTACAAGCTGCTTGTGAATTCGTTAACTCGTTGCTAGTAAACTCGCTCCGTGCTATCGAGGTGTAAGACACCGAAGTAAAACGTAGAGTATCCAGCCTGGAACGTTAAGCCGAAACTTTGCTATGTCCTCATATTGATACTGCACTTCCTGGAGTTTGCAGAACTCAGCCAAGAACTTTAAGCAGTGGCGATCACAATAGATGGTCGCAGTGAAACTAGCTTATAGGCTAGAAAAGTCTCTCTCGAATAACAATAATCTCCATGTCCAGCCCGTTCACGGAGCTGGAGCTGGGCGAGCGGCGCCGCACGTCGCAGTCACTGGTCGTGCGGAGGGTGGAGGCTCGCGCCTCTGCCGCCCCCTCCTCCCTGTCCGCGCCGCACACGCCCACGGGGGGAGGGGGGAGCGGTGGCGGGGGCGGGGGCGGGGGCGGGCCGCAGCCCTGCCCGCACACGCCGCAGCCGCAGACGCCCGCGCCGCACAAGGACAAGCACAAGAGCATAGGTAAGTGTACCCAGCCGTACCGCGTGAGTAGACGGCTCTGCATCACCCAAAGGTAGATTGGAAGAAAATGCCTTTGGAATTAAGTCCACCTTTGTACGAATTTTTGCATAAAGTTTGAAATAAATAAATAAAAACAAACGCTCGAATTGATGTATCGACTAGCCACTTGGTGTAATTGATGTAATGGCACACAGGCACACACCACCAGTCTCGTCACATAAGCGCGCTTGTAGTGGTGCAACCGATTCAAAGCTTAGTCTCTGTTCAGTTTATTAGTTCATGTGGTCATACCTACCACCAACTTTGTCCTTTATTCCCTAACTGAATCCCACAGTTTTTGCCTGGAACGGTGTGTCAACCCCATAGCACAGATAAAACTGTTTACAATAATGAATGGCAATATTCCAAATTTTTTGACATTTATTATTACAACTCCGCTTCCGATTATGTTAACTGTTTCGTATTACTACGATCCAGATGAAACTTTAGGTTCGTTTCTTCCTCACAGGGGCCCGGCTACAGGCAGCCAGCTTCTCGTACCGCACAAGACCCCGCGACAGGTCGCCCAAGATTCAGGAACAGCCGCACGATGGCTCCGGCTCGTCCATTGCCAACGGAGGCACTTCCTTTCGCATACGGTCAAGTACGGCCGCCTCTTTCTTCAGAAGAAAGAAGAAGCAGGAAGTTTCCGATTACGATGAGAAAGAAAACGGTGAAATAGTGACTACTAGGATATAGTTCGGAGATTTTGAAATTTGTATAGGAAAATGAGCATTGTACATTTTATACGTAAACATATACGTGCTTAGTCGACTAAAGTGTCAATTTTTCACACAAAAATGTAGGAAATTGTCTCTGGCACAGCCATTTATATAGTTAGTATAAAATATTATAATTAATTATAAGAAAACAATTATTTATTAACCATATTATACTCTTTTGACATTATTGTTTAAGTATTTACGTTTTATACAATGTAATTTATTGTCAAACACACAAAATCATGCTAACTTTGTTAGCCTAATTTTAATGCGAAAATGCAAAGCATGTTGTAAATACATAACTATAAATGTAAATATATTTTTGTATAATCAGATTGATCAGTCAAAACTGAGACATTTTCTGTGAATGTCTCATAAGTTGGTCAGTTCTGACTGAGAATCATATTTTAAATATGATATGTATGTATATGTTACCTACTAACTTTATATAAGTAGATAAATGTGCCACCTTTATCCGTAGATAGGAATGCCAAAGATTATATTTTTGATCTCAGAAAGCATTTTACGTAATACATAAGTCAATAGTATTGTATATGGAAATATCAAGATCTGAATGTAATTACCTTTCATAAAACAAAATAATTGTAATACTTTTTATATTCTCGTACGTAATAAATGTTAATTATTAGATAGGATAATAAAAGCCCTATGCGATCTGAAAAGGTAACTGTAGGTAGTTACAATGATTCGAAAAAATATACTTACCTAATGAGAAAATATCAAGAAATTGTTTAGTTTTCAAAATCTATAAATAGTTATACCTACTTATACCTAAAAATAGGGAATCTATTATTTTTAAGCTATTGCATAGCTTCTATCGCAGGCCTTGAGCGTGGAGACCGAATCCAGAAATTCCGTCACGAAAAACACGTAACACTCGGCTATTCTCGGCCACGCTCGGTCACGCTCGTACATCTCGCACTTCATAATTTTTTTTGTTTACGTCAATTATGCACTCTGCAGTCGTTATATATTAAGTCAATCCAAAAAGTGACGCTTGTACCCGATCTTGCACCTTCCGCGTACCGATCCGCGTCTTAACCACTCGACCAAAGTTGAATTAAGAGTACTGGTCGAATTTAGAGTTCTTAATGTGAAAACACAAGACGCGCTCGTGGCCCCGCGGACTCAGTGTTCTGTAAACGATCACTGCAGTAAGCAACTTTCACTATGGCCGGTCCATGGATGGGTGACCATCTATGTGATCACTTTGTGACATTTATTTGAGCGTTTCCGTGCTTCGGAAGGCACGTTAAGCCGTTGGTCCCGGTTGCCAGTAAAATGGCAGTCGTTTAGCTAAGTTGAAGGCTTTATTTCAACAGCAGGCAGTCACAACCTGCGCCTGTCCATTTAAACACGGCAATGCGGCTCACCACCTATTACGTGGGACAAATTATACAAAGGTGAAATGTGGGCATATAATATGCCTCTGCCTACCCCTTCGGGGATAAAGGCGTGACCATATGTATGTATGTATGTAATGTGAAAACAATTTCTATGCTCCGATTGAAATGCGTCATAGATATTGACAGCACTTTGCAAATCACGCACTAATTTATAATTCACAATTTTTCACAACGGACACGTTAATGTTTATGTAAAATAACGACACGAATCAATAAGGGTTCGGTTTTTGCCATTCGGCTACGGAACCCTAAAAATGCTATGCAATAGCTTTACCGCGGCAGTCCCCGAGTGCCACACGTCTTTTTTTATTTATCCAACATCGTCGTATGAAAGGTAAGGTAAAGTATGTATAAATAGTAAAGTAATAAAATGGTGCAAATGGTTCATTGAGTGAGCCCACTGTAAATAACCTCTGCCAACATGGCGCTATGTATGTTGCCATAAAACATTTTAAAATATTGACTATGAAGAGTGACCAGGACTTTTTTAAATGTCTCGTCTTAAATATAGTAGGCTTGTAAAAACCGTTAGCTTAAAATCTACCTAGCGAGACTGTAAACTGACAACATTTTGTGAACCGTAAGGCGCTAGACAGACGACGACGGGGCGGGCCGGGCTTTTTGCCCGCGACGTAATAAAGACCGCGTCTGTCCGCCGATGCCCGCGACTGCCCGCCCCGCGAACGCAACGCACACGACGGCGACGGGCGGGCAGTTAGTTCACTACGTTCGTTCTAGTGAAGAGCGCGTCAGTGAAAATGGATACCCAGAGAATTCGAGTCGTTGCTTATTTAATGTACAAAAAAAGAAAGAGACGCAATCGTAATATACCTAGTCCATTGAAATGTTACATGAGCTTTGCATTTATTAGAGGACGCAATTTTATTTTCGGGACATATGTGGGGGGTCAATAGAAGCTTAACCTCAAGTTTGTGGGGTCGCCACCCTTGTCCCCCGGCCGCCATCTTGAAAAGAGTGGGGAAAAAAACACTTTTTTCGCAACATTTCGGAAACTATTAGTCTTACAAAAAAATTGTAGAAGCATAATTTGTAGCATATTGTGTTGCCTACAAATGTGTATATAACTTAACAAAAAAATTTGAATTTTTTTTTTAAAAAATTCTTTTTTGCTCTCTAACTATTTTTATACATTTTACAAAAATAATACCTCAGACTAATCTTGTAGATGATCTTTAAAGAGAAATTTTAAAAAAAATGCCACAGAGCAAAAAAGAAAATTTTAATAATTTTATTTTCAATTTTTTGTTTATAATTTTTAATTTAGGACAAAAATTTGTTTCACATATTTGTAGGCAAAACAATTTGCTACAAATTAAGTTTTCACAATTTTTTTGTAAGACTCATAGTTTCCGAGATATTGAGGAAAAAGTGTTTTCAACCCTTTTAAAGATTGCGGCCGGGGGACAAGGGTGGCAACCCCACAAACTTGAGGTTAAGCTTCTATTGACCCCCCACACATGTCCCAAAAATAAAATTGCGTCCTCTAACAAATGCAATATTCGGTCCTTAAATTGTAACATTTCAATGGACTAATAGGGAGTACTGGGTACTCGATGACAACTCATCCCATACTGCAGGCGTATATATTGCCTGGCATATTTGGTTCCATAGCTTCCTCTTTTCATTTACTTCGTGATATTCTTTTAATGCCGTATTATAAATCGGCGATCTTTTTTCGACTTGAGAAATTAAATTTTCGACGTCGAAGGCGTCCATCACTAGAAAACGTGCGGCGAGGACTGAGCCTGGCCGGCCCGCGCCGCCCCGTCTGCGTTACTTCATACAAACTGGTTTGTGTGATTCATGGCGGCGAGCCACGGACATGCCGCGCCGCCAGTGCCCGGCGGACAGCGGCGGCGCGGTCTTTTTGCCCTTCGTGTGCGTTGGTAGTATAGGATTCCTTTAGCGCTATCGTTCGCGGCGAAATTGACCGGCCCGGCCCGCCCCGTCGTCTGTTTTACGCCTAATTCGCGCACAGCCGAGCGAGCGAAGCGCGGCCCGCGGCAGCGGCCGCTGAACGCCAAATTCCCAACAAATATAATTCTAATTTGCAATGTTTCTTTTCAATAGTTTACTATCTTACAGTAAATAAAACACGTTCGATTGTACAATCTCGACAGTTAACAATCTCGCTCAGGTAGATAACATTAAAACGGTTTTACGGTGACATGATCATTTTGTCGTTCAGTTGCGTCAAGAACTCTGTGCCATATGACTTAACAAAATATGTAAAACCCAGTGATAATATTAAACTTAAATTAAATCTTTATATAATTATTAGAAAAATTTCCATAAATCATTATATACCTACTTTTTATTAAATAACAGCTGTGAATATAATGACTGTATTAAAATACATTAAGTTTTTTTTATATTATCTGGAAGGAAGATATACTTTATATTTTATGAAACCAAGTCACCCATAGTCAATTTAAAGTCCTACTTTTGCATGTTAACATTAAAATATGTTTGGTTAATGTTGATAATTGAACATTTATGAACTAAGATCACAGAAAGACAACAAAATAAGTGTTTGACATTCATCGTAATAAACAGAACTGATATTGGCAACACTATCCTATTGATTATAATATTCTTGAATGACGCCAAAGCCAAATTAATTGTAAGATCATTTCGAAGAAACATTTAGGAAGGAGTATAAATAAAAGAAATCGAAATCAGTTTGAACTTTTTATTTAAAATATTATTTTTAATCAATTTTACAGCATTTGAATTCACGAATCTGTTATACAAAATTAAGTATTATGTTAACTTTTTACTGCGAAATATTTAAAAAAAATCATTTGCTCTCTTGACGTGATTTTAAATGCTATTTAAACCGATCGTTATAGCGTAGAATTAACTGCGGTACTTATTACAGGTTTAACCTTACAACTCAGTTCCTCAGTGCAACTTGCCATGCAAATTTGCACTAAGGCCCCCATCAGACAGAGGGTTCGCGCGGTCAAGAGGTCATTTTTGTGTTCTTTGTATAACGTTACATAGATATACTCGCATTGGAGGCATTCATCGAACTCGAACGCAAAATGCGAACGCTTGAACGCCTGCTCCGACTGATAGAACTCTTAGGCCTGAAACAGGATGTCAGCGACAAGCGGGGCGACGGCGACAGCGGTTATCGTACAAGAGAGTAAGGAAACTTTTTTCATCCCGCCCGTAGGCACTACGCTGCGAGGGTCTGAGGACGGTGAGGGGGCTGCAGAAGCAGGCCCTAGACGACAGCGTGACGTGAGGGAATCACGCACGGGATAAGACCGGAACAAACCCCCAAAGACGCGGGATAGCACCCGAACCCCCTCTAGGTGAGGCCGCAGTGGTAGCCGTAGGTCTTTTGGGAGTCCTGAGGATATCCTTCTGAGGGCTAACACAGGGCTCCCAACGGTAGGCAGTAGGTATGGAACGTGTGTTAGTCGGTAGAAATCCGGCATAGCATCCATCTACGATTTTCTTCCCGTTAAGGTACTACGCTCGCGCGAATAGCGCTCGGTGTGTTTGTTCGTAGTTGCCTTACTCTCCTGTACTCGTGTGCCGCTCTCACCACAGTCAGCGTCACCCCGCTCGTCGTTCACATCCAGTTTGAGGCCTTAGGAACCTCTAAATTTATTGTTTAGCGTTCCTAAGTACGCAGTTAAAACTTAAATGATACTGCTTTTTGTGACCCAAAAACAACAGAGATTAATAGCTTATTGCTCGACGGTCTCTAAAAATACACGCTTATCGCGTGCTTATAAGCGAGTGTCTCTTGACTTTCAGCTAAAAATATTTCATAGCCGAAAACCGCTGCATGCTTTCGGAGTTATAAATAAATTTAAATAAATAATAAACTTTGGGTACAATATCTTTCTCACAAGCATCACCAATTTCATTACATTATTACAAAATACCATTACACAATTTTATTGCATTCTCAAATTACACTTTGGAACACCCATGATTTATATACCTACTTATCTAATAGTAATAACAATTATTGCTGTTGAAGGAAAAGTAATCCTGAGATTTCCATACAGATTTAAGCCTCATTCATTCGTTACATTACATTCATTACATTACATTGTTTGTACCATCAGTTAACAAAGCTTCTACTTGCTGTTCGTAATCTTAAGATAAACGATGCTATTTGTATAATATCTAAATAATACATTGTTGTGATGATTTACATTGCTAAAGCAGAGCTACTTGGAATAGGAGTTACCATGACGCCATAATTATTCAAGCTCAAGCACACTCGATTACAAAAAGTTGCATTCCATTGAAACATCGGCATTATTGACCCGTCAATTAATCTATAAAGTCTAATTTTCTGGTCGAATATGCTTCCCAGTGTAGAATAAAGAGTTTTTACTCATTACCCACTTTTTAGCAAGTTCTCAAAATGATGGCCATGTCCCCTGATCAATAAAAAACCTCGCATTTTTACCACGAAGGCTACGTAAACATTTTCTACATAAAAGCTTACAATATAAAATACTACACAGCCCAAAAATATTTTGGAAATGATTACGTAAAAGGATTACAAAATGTTACTATTTAATATTTACACGTAATTATTGGCCCCACTCCTATGTTAATTTTCTCTATCTACACAAATGCTTAAACAATGTTAAGAAATGTTTATTTACGATTTTCTCAGATTATGGAACTTAAAACTATAGTGTACTTCAAGTTAAAACCCTAACGGAACCACCGATAAAAGCCGACCCCAGGTTTTGAATCTAGGCAAGGTTTGACGCAACCGGTCGATCCTACTAATATTATAAATGTGAAAGTTTGTGAAGATGTTTGGATGTTTGTTACTCAATCACGCTGTAACAGCTGAACGGAATGGGCTGAAATTTGGTACAGAGATAACTTATAGTCTGGAATAACACATTTTTATCCCGGGAATATGTTCCAACGGGAAGCGGGAACCGATACCAAAATTTCACGCGAGCATTGTTTAGTGTTAAGATAAAGAAGAAACTATTTTACATTGATATAAATTGATTACATATTTACATGTCTTTTGTCAGCGAGCAGGGCCCCAGTCTCTGGTATATGCAGTACATATGAGTACAACGCAAAATATTTCGTGATTTAAAGGACCGAGCACAGGACGGGTCGAATCGAGGCGGCGCATGGCGGGACCGCCCGCAAATTGGTCGCAGACGAATACTAATATACTGCCCAACGTGGTGACTGCATGTTGTGGATAGTTTTAGGGAATATGAAGACTTTAGCTACTGTTTACTATCAAATATTTGAACTATATTCTTTGTGTGATAATATGATTTGATTACAATGAGCCCTCTGCGCCCCGGTATCATCTAAGATACATATAAAATGCATGATTTTGGCGATACACCTCGACCCACTGCCTGCGGTCTGTCTCTAGGTGCTCGATCCTTAGGACCACATTTATCAATAGATACTAAATTACTGTATTTATTCAACACATAGTCGATATCCTGAAACACGGCATACTAAGTCAATGGTTATACTACGAAAAATAAATACAGGCAAGAATCAATGGTTCCTGCGATTTGAAAAGACGGATCCCAATCCTCCTGCTGATTTCACGGGTAAAACTTTATTTATTGTATTGTATTAGATCGCTATCTTTGTTAAATAAAATGTATCACATTAAAAACAAATTTGAACTGCTTCCATAGCTGTTTGTATAGTCTGCTGATTCTACTCGGCTAATAGTGTGGTCGATCACAGCCCTGAAATCCATTTCCTCTATCACGTCACGACTCAATGGAGAATTCCCTTGAGACCTCGTATGTTTCTTTTAAGCATAATATTTTACTTATTTCATATTTGACGCGCACTTTGATTTGAAGAATCATTCATCAATCAATAATCATATTCCACAGCGTGAAATCTTTTTTTATAATAAACTCTTCATATTCAAGTAAGCATTACCATGCGCCATGTGACGTAAATATTTCAACCAATTACAAAATTCATATTGCACTAAGAATAAGTGATACATTCAGAAGCATTCAAGTTTTTTAAACTGAAATAATATAATAGATTAATAATAACACCTTTTGAAAAGGTGTAAGTAAATATTATGATAATATATTAATAGTGGATTTCTGTAAGACCTGTGTCTATATAAGATTGATTTCAAAATTCATACAAAAATATATTATGTATTTCGGGCACAATGCTATGGCACCTTGTTGTATCGATTAATTTACTAAACTTATTTATCACTAATTGCGGGGCTGGCCCATCATGGCGCTTTGGAGAACTTCGGTCCACCTGTTGGGGAAAAAACAATGGTTATTCGCTACATAAAGCAAGTTTTATATTAGTGTGCAAGGGTCCCGCCCAACATTTCAGAACTTTCATATTACATATTATGAAAAATCTTTAAAATTAGAGTTGGAGCCCCGGAGATTTCTATAGAACGCTTATAGTCAAAATTTCGGCGAAATTAATTTTTCCATTCATACAATCATGCCTATTCTCTGATAACACACCCAGCTTTTAGTAGTTTTATTTGTTAAGTACTGCCGTCTTATACAGGAGAAAATCTACAACCGTTCTATGATTCGAACCAAAATTCCAACAGTCCATACAATCTCTACAGCCCAAGTATACGTCAAATCGACGGCATAGTCACGAATGTGTGCATTTATTTCCTCCCGTTCCTGTGGGAATACGGGAATAAAATACAATAGCCTATGTTCACCGGGAAAAGTGTAGCTTCCCAACAGTGAAAGAATTTTTCAAATCGGTCCAGTAGTTTCGGAGCCTATTTAATACAAACAAACCAATAAAGAAACAAACAATCAAATCTTTCCTCTTTATAATTTATAGTATAGACTGCAGATTCGTAACTTTGCCATATTTTTTTTTGTAAGCTGACTAATTATTCTGAAAGACAACAGTGGCAACTTTATACTAACGAGTGACACCGCGGGTTATGGGAAGGATGTAAGTTAACAAACTATAAATTCAAATGCCTCACCTGTTGAAGGTGTAATGGCTGTCAGCTCTGAAGAAGTAGACGTGGTTCTTGAACTGCAGCTTGAACACGAACTCCTTGTCGATGCCGTCGTCGCACGTCGGCAGGCACACGCTGTACCTGAGGCGTTATTACAACTATTAATATTTTCGTGTTTCCCACCTCTTATAACTACGGGTGCTTCAAGTGGAGCGTGAAGAGGTACACCATTGGGTCTCCGGAGGTTAGCGATAGCATCAAATCGCCCGTTGTTGACATATAATACATTCAATATATTTTTTACAGCAATAAATAGGAAGTTGAGTGACTTAAGAAGCATTGACCTGTGTCTTTGTGTCTCTGTGTGTGTCTGTATGTCTCTATATGTCTCGATGTTTCTCTGTGGATGTGTCTGTGCGTGTCTCTGTATGTGTCTGTGTGTCTGTTTGTGTATCTCTGTGTGTTATCTGTGTGTGTTATCTCTGTGTGCGTGTCTCTGTATGTGTCTGTGTGTCTGTTTGTGTATCTCTGTCTGTTCTCTCTGTGTGTGTGTCTCTGTATGTGTCTGTGTGTCTGTTTGTGTATCTCTGTGTGCGTGTCTTTGTATGTGTCTGTGTGTCTGTTTGTGTATCTCTGCGTGTTCTCTCTGCGTGTGTGTCTGTGTATATGGCTGTGTGTGTACGCACCCCAGCAGCGGCAGCGAGGCGAGCGGCGCGGCGTCGTGCCAGCTCTTGTAGAAGAACAGCGAGAACAGCGCGAACACCACCCACAGCTTCTGCCAGCCCGGGGACTTCTTGAACTTGCGCAGCAGGTACCCGGATAGCTGCGTCTGAGGATGGAACCAATGATAATACAATAGTAGTACATCCAGATCGGTAACTCCCTGCCTTCCTCGGAGCACCTTTCCCCACCCCCGCCACAGGTGTCATAAACTTGGAGGATGTTTTGAGGGGATAGTAGGTCGAGTGAATGTCACTGCGTTGTATGATGTATTTACGTATCGTCAGTACAACGTACTGTTATATCCACATTATGCTAGCCTTAGTGCTGTCCTACCATCTTTTATGCTGACTCCCGATTATCAGCCCCTTGCTCTGTCCAGCGGCTTAGCCACAGGCCAGTCTGTCGTCATCCTCCGAATCGCGCGGTTGCCTAAGGATCCCAAAAGAATCCTTTACTATTTCTTTTTTGAATAAAGGTCATAGTGCCTAAAGTTTTAAAGTTCTTTTTTAAAAACCCGTTTTCGAAAACCCGTATAACATTTTGGTGGCAGCGGTGGGATCCGAAAATTCCCAGTGCCGGCAACCGCTACAGACTCGCGCTGCATTCTATTCGAAATCCAAGTTTACTGAACCCTAAAATCTGTGGTGCAGTGTAACCCAGTGAAATCAAGTGCTATTCAGTGAAATCTGTGACTACAAAATCCGCACACGTCGTGTCTCGTCGCGAATCTAATTTGTGATTTAAGAAGAATCTGTTCTATATCCTGTAAAGAAGAAAATTCTCCCATCTCGTCCTAATTCAAGAACCTGTCAGAAGATACTTACGAGTATTCGTCTACGTGGTAATTACCATACTGCGTGTCCAATCATCGAGATTCTGCATTCAAAATATTCCAAGTCATTCGAGGTCATCAAGTGTTCCAGTCCACGAGAAATTAAAACGTCTCTTCCAACGCGCAAGTACACCGTCTTATCAGTCGGAATGTTCCTGTTCGCCGTATTCGTCACCGTCGCCCACACATTGTCGTGAGTCTTTGGTCATTGTTTAGACTAGGTCTAGATATCAGTGATTCTCAAACCCTTTGTTCAATTCAATTTAAACCTTTTTATATTCTTTGTGTAATTTGTGTATGCTCTAAAAATTGTTTTGTTGTTCGTAACATTTTTAGTATTAGCTCTGTATTCTTTGTTCTATTATGCCAAAACAGTATAAAGAAGAAGATAGTAAATTGCAACTAACTATCCCCGAACCCGAGAAAGTAGTAAGTGACAACGACTCTGCGAAGTCACCAATTTTGTCCCCTCGGGTCACAAGGAAAACCGCAGTAGCTCTTACGATGAGCGAAATTGAATTGAATACTCTGTTCAAATTTATAAAACCTTATGACGGAAAAAGGGAAACTCTAAGTTCTTTCCTAGTAAATTGCGACAACGCTTATGACCTTGCAACAGAGGCCCGTAGGCCTATTTTATTCAAATATATCCTAAGTCAACTGAACGGACGGGCGGAAATTGCCTGTTCTATTAAAGAATTCACATCTTGGGAGCAGCTTAAGGAGTTTCTAAAAACTCAATTCAGTGAGCGCAAACACTACTCACATCTCCTTACTGATCTCCAAGAGAGCAGGCAAAGTCCGCAAGAGAACGTAAGCCAATATTCATTACGCGTAGAAACGCACCTCTCTCAACTCTTGACGGAAATCTCATTATCAAACACTAAGGTTAAAGAATTACCTGGCCGTACCGCAGCCATGGAGGACTTGGCCCTCCATCATTTCTTAATGGGGTTACAACCCCGTATCTCGAACATCGTGAGATGTAGGTCTCCTAAAAATCTGAACGAGGCTATCAACCTGGCAGTCTCAGAAGAACGTATACAGCAGACACTGTATAAGCGTCCACAAATGGACCCGAAGCAGAGCATCCAGTCAAAACCGAAACCAGGTACGTCCAATTCCGATTCTTATAGATATCCGTCACAAAGAGCTCAACCCACTGTTTCTCAAAGTTCTAACGTCGTTTGTCGTTACTGTAAAAATTCTGGGCACGACATCTCTGTGTGCAAGAAACGTGAATTTAATAATCACCGTTTCAGAACCCTTCAATATCCGGCTAATAGCCAAAACCAATCAAAACCCTTCAAACGCATCAACTTCGTAGATCAACCGGATAAATCCATTGACCCGGATACAACTGAGTTCATACCGGACAATTTAAACGAATAAGAGTCTCGTCACGGTGTCGCACGAGACCAGTCCGCAAAGTCGACGCCTACCATTTTACTAATTCTACTAATTCTACTAATTCTAGGGACCACACGGGTAACCAGCCCCAAATAAGCGCCCATAACTCCGTATCAAATAGGGACCACACGGGTATCCAGCCCCAAACAAGCGCCCATAACTCTGTATCAAATAGGGACCACACGGGTAACCAGCCCCAAATAAACGCCCATAACTCCGTATCAAATAGGGACCACACGGGTAACCAGCCCCAAATAAGCGCCCATAACTCCGTATCAAATAGGGACCACACGGGTAACCAGCCCCAAATAAGCGCCCATTACTCTGCATTCATTAGGGACCACACGGGTAATCAGCCCCAAATAAGCGCCCATAACTTCGTATCAAATAGGGACCACACGGGTAACCAGCCCCAAACAAGCGCCCATAACTCTGTATCAAATAGGGACCACACGGGTAACCAGCCCCAGATAAGCGCCCATAACTCTGTATCAAATAGGGACCACACGGGTAACCAGCCCCAAATAAGCGCCCATAACTCCGTATCAAATAGGGACCACACGGGTATCCAGCCCCAAACAAGCGCCCATAACTCTGTATCCAATAGGGACCACATGGGTAACCAGCCCCAAATAAGCGCCCAAACCAATTCCATAATCACGAATCCCAATTCTTCTATTCCTTCTAAAACCCAAACAATATTCGAAATTAACCTCGACACAACCAAGAGGTTGTTACCACATGTCTTGTTACAATCCCAAGTATCTGAAATTCCTTTATCCCTATTGGTGGACTCAGGTGCCGCCATTTCTCTTTTAAAAGAATCCAGCATCCATAAAATTCCTATCCTAATAAAGGAACCGATTAAACTAAAGGGTATAGACCCTGGAGATGAACCAACGGCAACAGAAGGCCACTTCCAGCTCAAATTAGAGCTAACCCAGAAGAAATTCATCAAACATAAATTTCATGTCGTGAAGAATATTAGCTTACCTTACGATGGTATAATCGGAACCGACTTCTTGACTCAATTCGGTTGCAAAATAGACTATACCCACGACATCTTGAAAATAGGAACCCTAGAAATCAAATTAAACTTTTCAGAACCCTTTTATGTAATTCCGCCTCGTACAGAAGCCGTCATCGAATGTTCAATCCAAAAGACTAACCTTACAGAAGGAGTCATCTCAGACCAACGTCTTTCAGAAAACCTACTTATATCCAACTGCATTGTC
Organism: Miltochrista miniata; assembly: GCA_933228765.1. Classification (NCBI taxonomy): domain Eukaryota; kingdom Metazoa; phylum Arthropoda; class Insecta; order Lepidoptera; family Erebidae; genus Miltochrista; species Miltochrista miniata. The sequence goes on from OW121749.1 coordinate 8,462,274, forward strand.
AAGGTTAAAGACAATAATCGCGTTAACCTCACTGTTGCCAACACCTCTGAATCCCCTGTCACTATCAAATCCAACTTAAATCTAAATGTCACACCTCTCTATCCCAATTCTTATCGGTTGAATAACCCTAAAAACACGTGTTCACGAACTGACAAGGTGATACAAACATTAAGACTTGATCACCTGAACCTAGAAGAAACCGATGCGCTAATAGAACTCTGCAGCCAATACTCAGATATCTTTCATTTATCCGACGATCAACTTACCTTTACCCCTGCTGTTAGCCATCAAATCAAAACCACAACCGATACTCCGGTTCACACTAAATCCTACAGGTTTCCCGAATTCCACAAGAAGGAAGTAGAAACCCAAATCAGCAAGATGCTCGATCAGAACATCATAGAACCTTCCCTGTCACCTTGGAGCTCGCCAATATGGGTAGTCCCCAAGAAAGCAGACTCTGAAGGTAGACTCAAATGGCGAATAGTCATAGACTACCGCAAACTCAACGACATAACCATAGGCGAAACCTACCCTATCCCGCAAATATCCGAAATCCTCGACCAATTGGGAAATAGTAAATATTTCTCGACATTGGATCTTACTTCTGGGTTCCATCAAATTCAAATATCATCTGAGGACGCTCCCAAAACAGCTTTCTCCGTTCCTCAAGGCCATTTCCAGTTCAACCGGATGCCATTTGGACTCAAGAACGCCCCAAGCACGTTCCAAAAGCTGATGAATAGCTGTCTTTCCGGTCTCCAAGGTACACGCTGTTTTGTCTATCTAGACGACATTGTCATATACTCCCATGACCTAAGTTCCCAAATCAGTAATCTAAAAGCTGTCTTCGACAGACTTCGTCAATTCAATCTCAAGCTCCAGCCAGATAAATGTGAATTTCTCCGTAAAGAAGTTGTCTATCTTGGACACATCATTAGCGAAAACGGAGTTCAGCCAAATCCTGATAAAACCAAAGCCGTAACCAAATTCCCTACTCCAAAGTCACCCAAAGACATTAAATCATTCTTGGGTCTTGTATCCTATTACAGGAGATTCATTCCAAACTTTGCCAAATTGGCTAAACCTCTCACATCCCTATTGAAGAAGGATACCCCTTTTAACTGGCAAAACGAACAAGAGCTTGCCTTCGAAACCCTAAAAACTAAACTCGTCACTGCCCCAATCCTTGCATATCCTGATTTTACCCAACCATTCCTCTTAACCTGCGATGCCTCTAACTATGCCATATCGGCAATACTATCCCAGGGCCCTGTTGGACAGGATCGCCCTATCTCCTATGCCTCACGAACACTAAATAAAGCAGAAAGTAATTATAGTGTCACTGAAAAAGAATGTCTCGCCATAATTTTCGGTACTAAGACATTCAGACCTTACCTATATGGTCACCGTTTCAAAATCCTCACAGACCATAAACCATTACAATGGTTATTTAATTGTAAAGACCCTGGGTCACGACTCATTCGCTGGCGTCTAAAGCTAGAAGAATTCGAATACGATATCCAATACAAGAAGGGCAAGATCAATGCCAACGCTGACGCTCTATCTCGTTTTCCCGTGAACCCGGTTCAACAGGAAAACCCAGAACCCACTCATGAGCTAGACAGTGACTTAGAGGACTTGATACTTTCTCCACCGTCTTTTGACTTAGATGACTTACCTCTATCCCATCCAGATCCTGAAAATGTTGACATTGACGCAGGAGATCTCGTACCTCTACTTGACCTAGACTCGCCAACAAATATTCCAGACATCCAGAGAGATGAAATCGCTGATGAACTACTTCAACCTTCTGAACCTACTCAACCTGAGCAGTTCGACTTACCCGACCAACCCTCTTCTACTCATTCCCAAATCGAACCAGATCCTCAACCGTCGACAAGCTCACATTCTAATCCAACTAACGACGACTATGGTACATTTTTGAAAGCTATAGCTGATAGAAATCGAACCTTTAATACTGACATAGAAGAATGTAACGAAAGTCTAATGAAATGTTCATCAAAAACCATTCTAGTTCCTACCTCTATTGATCTGGATGAGTCCAATTCATATATCCAAGACATCCTCAGTAACCCTGAAATAAATACCCAGGTCATGAACTCCGAAAAAGAACTCTTCTCTTTTGAAAGAATATCTCAAATCGTATATTAACGAAGAACAGACGAACTGGCCCCGATACGTTTACACAGCCATGCTCGTCTACAATACAACCGTACATTCTACAACCCATTACACACCTTACGAATTGACTTTTGGTACCAAACCATTTATACCAAATTCCGTCTACGACGAACCTACCGGCGCGACATATCCTGATTATGTCCGTATGTTACAAAGTAGACTGAAACACTCTAAAGAAAAAGCCCTTGAATTCATAAGAAGATCAAAAGAGTCTTCCAAAAGATACTACGATACCCGTACACGTCCAGTTATCTACAAAGTAGGCGACTACGTCTATATAAAGAACCATCTGAGACTACGTAAAGCACTTTCCCCTGTTTGGAAAGGACCCTATAAAATAATCAAAATAAATGGTAACAATACACTTACCTTACTCATCAACCGACGTCACGTCACTCATCACTTTGATCAAGTGAAACCCGCTGACGTTAGTGCAGACCTGTAAATATAAAGTTAAATAAAGATAACTTACCATAAGTTAATCAAATTATCTAGAAGTTACTTACCTTAGCCTTAATCAAATTATCTAGAAGTTACTTACCTTAAAGTTACTTACCTTAGCCTTAATCAAATTAATTAGAAGTTAATCAAATTATTAAATTACTTACCTTAAATTTAATCAAACCCATAGGTTATTCCCATTAGTAAGTTACTGAGAAGAATTAATTTTACCTTAATGTTAATGTTAGTTATTAATTAATTACAGACCGGTTCGAGGTCAATCCCCTCAAGAGTTCGTCCAGCCGATCACCACAAGCTCTGGGCTGTATTTTGATCATCTTGGCAAACTTAAAATTAATAATGTACAATTAAATATCCTAATCCCTATTGATATCTCACACCTGGAACCACACATTCAAAACATTGAATTTGCATTAAACACTACTAGGCATTTATGTAACCAAACAAATATTATACAAATTATGGCAGAATGCTACAACGTGTTACAACCATTAACTGTCCGTTTTCACGATTTGAATAAGGAATTTAATTCCATTTCACACTTAGTAGATAACAGAACCAAACGTGGTGCATGGATTGGAGGTATAGGCACGGTTCTAAAACAAATATTTGGAACCTTAGACGAAAACGACGCAATGAGATACGATGAGGCCATTAACTCTTTACAGTATGATGAAGATCGGTTGACTTCACTGATGAAGGAAAACATTTTGATCACTAACTCAGTGATAACATGTTTTAATAACACTTTGCAGAAAATTGTAGAAAACGAAGCTAGTTTAAACGAAGCTATTGACAATCTCTCTCTTAATATAAGAAACATCTCAGAAATTACTAATGGACTGCTATTAATGGCCAACGTTAATGAGATCTTTAATGCTCTAGAGACCTCTATATTAACTCTATCTTTTCAACTAGAGGACATAGTTAACGCCATCCTATTTAGCGGTCAAAATTTGTTGCACCCTTCCATCATAACCCCAACGCAACGGCATAGAGAGCTTGCCAATAACTACCGACACTTGTCAAGTGACCTCGAGCTTCCTGTAACCTTAGATCTTAATTCTATACACTTTATTTTAAGTATTTCTAAGTTAGCATGTTATTTCATAGGTCATAAGTTAATGTTTGTTCTTCAAGTGCCATTGGTAAACACCAAAGAATATGTATTGTTTCATAGCATAGCTTTTCCAGTTCCACATAATGTTAAAGAACCTAATTCTTTTAGCTTAATTATTCCAAATTCTAGATATATAGCAATGACCAAAGACAAATCTCACTATTGTGTTTTAGACGACCTAGAACGGTGCAAGGTTATAAGACCTGGAAACTACATTTGTGATATAGAGAACGTGTATTCTACAGACGCGAAATTGATATGTGAAAGTGAACTATTAGCGAAAGTGAACAGTCAAAAACCCGCACAGTGTGAAACAAAAACCCTTTTTGGAAAGTTAGATATTTGGAAACCATTGATAAATAATAAGTGGATTTATGTTCAATCTGATACTAATAAGATCTCTATCGATTGTCTTAATTCTAACATGTATGAAACTATTATACTAGGTACTGGCATATTGCACATTCCTAACGATTGTATTGGTTATTGTAAAAGTACGACTTTAATACCAAAATATAATGTTCTAAATATTACTTCACCTATTAACCATATGCCAGACTTTAACCTAATTAATGACACTTGTTGTAACTCGGCAAAACTAAATAGTTTAATGAATGATGTGCCCCCTATTCATTTAAACGATATAGACTTAGATGATCTTAACAAAGATAATAAAATTAAATTGGAATCACTTTTAAATGATGTAAAAAGCTTACAAGCTCCTCACATTATTAAATACGGGACACATTATTCCATTACTGTAATTATTATTGTAATCTTCATTGTATTATTTGTAATTTACCTGTGTTTTAAAAGATTATGTAAATCCGGCAGCAACCGACCTTTCCAGTTCAAGTTAAACTTTAACAGAGTTCCACCCCAACCTACTCCAGAAATAATTACCATGACCGACAGACACGACGCTGAAGACGATTTACCAACTTCCGTTGCTCCACTTAGAACAAGGATCTAGTGGAGACTTTGTTTAAATTTTACCCCAAAGTCTCCTCTTAAAGGGGGAGGTGTTATATCCACATTATGCTAGCCTTAGTGCTGTCCTACCATCTTTTATGCTGACTCCCGATTATCAGCCCCTTGCTCTGTCCAGCGGCTTAGCCACAGGCCAGTCTGTCGTCATCCTCCGAATCGCGCGGTTGCCTAAGGATCCCAAAAGAATCCTTTACTATTTCTTTTTTGAATAAAGGTCATAGTGCCTAAAGTTTTAAAGTTCTTTTTTAAAAACCCGTTTTCGAAAACCCGTATAACAGTACGTCTATCGTACTTTCTCAGTCAATAATAAAATAAAAAATAAATGTTTATGGACACATAGTTTTTTTTTCTTTTTTTTTTTACGTGAGGGAAAATCCTCGTGGATGTTATGCCGGACTCCTACCGACTAAAAACCCTCACGCAACGTCCAACAGCCTCTGGTTGTGAGCCCCGGGTAAGCCCTCGGAAGGATGTCCCAGGAATATTGCTCTTTGTACTCATACATGTTACCACAAATTAGAGATAGTACAGATGGAAAACACACTCGCGCACAAATTTGTTATGTTACTGTCAAGCTCTGTGGATATGGTTAGGACATCATGGCACTCGCAGGGATACGTACGTATATACGTAGGGTCGTACGTACCCGCATGGCGAGGTGCAGGTGCGAGCGGTCCACGGACGTGACGCGGTGCCAGCACACGTGCGCCAGCCCGCCACCACCACCGCCGCCAGATGCATCTCTGCTGCAGGCTGGGGACTCTGCGGAGAGAACACACTGTGTTAATGCACTCGTCTTACTACAAGGGCGCTTCAACCAGAACGTGAAGACTTGAAGAGACACATCATGAAGTCTACAACTTTGAGGGTCAATGTCAATGGTCTTGTGGACGATGAGTGCATCAATCAATCAAATCACCCTATAGCAGTCCACTGCTGGACGTAGGCCTCTCAGAGTTCACAATACAACACACGGTCCTGCGCCTTCCGCATTCAGTCTCACCATGCGACCTTTTAGAATAGTATAGAATAAAACTTTATTTGCACACCATGTTATAATTTACAAAAATAAATAATAGAAGATATATTTTTGGGGCGGCCTTATCGCTGAAAATCAATTTCTGCCAGACAACCTTGGGATGGACAGAAAAAGATATAGATTATTATAAGACAAATGGGTAGTTTAGGTGTAGAAATAATATGATACAACACAATAAGAACCGTTGCCAGGTAGTCGGTCCATCTGGCGGGCGGACATCCTTTCCTACGTTTGCCGAGTCGCGGTTTTCACTCTAGAACTCGTTAGCTTCTTCTACAGATTTGGTCAACTCCTTACCACTTAAAAGACAACATGATAACATCCTCTCTATCTTGTATTTCTTACCCATTCTCACAACATAAGGTTGAACGAGCAAGACCAAATTATCACTACGCTTTCCTCTTCTAAAGTGCTAAAGAACCTCTCAAAATGAATCACCACATACCGATATCCTGTTCACACGGCGTCAGTTCCGTGTCCACTTCGGGGTACAACTCTTTTGCCAGTCCCAACGTGGCCTGTAGCGCGTCACACCAGCCTTTGTACTCGGCTTCGTTGGGGGCGCTCAGTAGCAGATTTACGTCTGGACCTGAATGGAGAAATTCAATTTGTTCAAAAAAGGTAAGATTTTAAAGTATACTGAGCAACCTACGGAAATTTCCAACCTGTCGTTTTATCGGCAGATAGACGAACATATAAAGTAAGACGATATGCTCGTTTTACTATTAATATATCGCCGCGATTAAATTGAGTAAAACCTATAATGTTAAAGCTAAACTGAGATTTGGAATTATGAGTTTGAACCTAAATTTGTGTAGTGTTTTTCAGTTTAAACGACTCATTTCACGAGTATGTCACGTTTAGTAAAGACTTAGATCATCTAACCACAGGATGCGCCTTACTTAAGCATTGTTTTCTGCCAAGCCAATAGACCATTTGGTCTTTTGGCTTCATAAAAAGCACTGTACATCAGTACATCATTTTATATGATTAAACTAGTACATTTCATTGTAGTTGACTGTACAATAAAAATTAACACACAACAGCCATTACGCGTTTGTCGATTAATACATTTTTAAATATAATGAAATTTTATATGTCTTTGTGTTTCCCCCTTCACCCGCTATGAAAACTAGCAGAATATTTTTGTTCGCAAAGGCTAGTCCCGTGATATATGGTCTAAGAGTAAAGACGATAAAAAATACCCTTGTTGTAACTTATTCCCGCCAGTGCACGTGCTTCCCTCCTCTTGCAATCCTGGGTTCTTTTGATAGCACTCACGCGGTTTCAGCCGCGTATCTCCCGTTCCCTTAGGAATACGGGATGAAAATATAGCCTACTAGCTGATGTCCGCAGCTTCGCCCGCAAATTAGTACTTGTTCCTGTTTCCCGTGGGAACTTATTCCCGGGATAAAAAGTGGCATATGTGTTATTCCAGACCATAATCTATCCCTGTACCAAGTTTTAGACAGATCCGTTTTGTCGTTAAAGCGTGAAAGAGTAACAAACATCCACACTCACAAACTTTCGCATTTACAATATTATTATATAAGTAAAATAGTAAGAAGTAGGATAGTAAGAAGTAAGATGTCACTTGGGGATAGTGTGGCTTCCCAAAAGTGAAAGAAATTTTCAAACGGGTTCAGTAGTTTTGAAGCCTATTCGATACAAACAAACTATTCCTCTCTGTACTATTCCTATATTGGTATAGATAGACAACAAGCTGAATATTCACATCAGTAGTAGTACAAATTAGAGATAGTACTGATGGAAACCTACATATTAAATTCGCTGAGGCTACGCACACATAGACTACTCATTCACAGACACAAGGTCAGGCGCTCTCAACCGAATTTTCGAAACTGATTTGTGCGCGATTGTGTGTAGCAGAGGGTAGGTGTGAAAAAAAGGACATATGAGTGATGAGTTGAGTGAATGAGTGAGAGTGAGTGAGTTGATGAGTAAGTGTGTGTTGATGTGTGAGTGATGAGTGTGTTTGTGTGGGTGTTGAGATGATGATGAGTATTCTATCTTTACTATCTCTAATTTGTGGTAGTAGCCACACAGCAAGGTCTCCAGTGAACACTAAACGTACCGGTGAGCGTAAAGGAGTGCGGCATTTCCATGCGTGCGAGCGCGAGAGAGTGCAGCGGCAACGCAGCGTGCGCGCGGAACGACCACGCGCCTCCCGCGCCGCTCGTGCCGCCCGCCTTGCTGCCCACCACGAGCACGTCGCTGAACTGGGACACACAAACATACATTATAACATAGGCGTGCTCATGCCTTTATCCTTGAAGGGGTGGGCAGAGGTACAGTAAAGGGCCAAAAAGAATGCACATCGAGCTTTAGAAAGAGGCAATCGGCTAATTTCGACTTCGTATAGCGATATCTGTGTCGCACACACCATGACGTTTGTTTTGTCAGTCATGGTTCAAATGCGAGAGAGTGCAGTCGCTTATCTAAGCCAATATATATATAGAGCTGCTAAAACCCCTATAAAATTAAATTAGTACCTACCATGGCATCTATAGGGAAAAAGGTAAGCCGTTAGTCTACCAGTCACGCAAAATTATCCATAATGTTTATAAATATTTTTTTATCTGAAGCCAACCAATTTAAAAAAACATGAGGATGTTAATGTAAGTAATTATTTTAAGAAAGTTCAACAGAGAGTTGCAGATGCCACTGGAATTTCAAACAGAACTTTGAACAATATATTAAACGAAGTCGGCACTGGCACTGATAATACACATTCCAGTGGAACAAAATCCAGCTCTCGAAAAAATGGGAGACCAAAAAAACAATTTCGTTTAGATATGGACGATTTTGATTATGATGTTGTTAGAAGAATGGTCTACGATTTTCATCTGTGTTACAAACAACTGCCTACAATAAAAACATTAAAAGCTAAATTATCTGAGGCTATTAATTATAATGGGTCTGAAAAGACGTTGAGAAAAATTCTTTATGAAATGGGATTTGCGTTCACAAAAATAAAAGACAATAGAAAAGTTCTAATGGAAAAGCACGATGTAGCTCTCAAACGAATTGAATATCTGGACAAAATACGCGAATTTCGCGAAGCAGGAAAAAACATTATCAATATGGATTAGTCCTACATACATACAACCCACACTAAAGGAAAAACTTGGAGTTATGATAAGCAAATAGGGGTAAAAAAACCGATTTCAGAAGGTCAATGTTTGATAATTGTTCACGCAGGTAACGAAAAAGGCTTTGTACCAGGAGCCTTTTTAACGTGTAAATCCACGGACGCTAAAGGTGATTATCACAACGAAATGAATAACGAAAACTACGAGAAGTGGCTGGTTAATCAATTAATTCCAAATATACCTAATGATTCTGTTCTGGTTATCGACAACGCACCCTATCACAATAAATATGTTGAAAGACCCCCCCAACTCAAACACCAATAAACCGGAAATGATCAATTGGTTACAAAGACACGAAATTTCAGTTGATCATAAATTAACAAAACCTCAGATATATAATATTATATGTCAGCACAAGGACAGATTTACAGAGTTTTCCGTGAACAAGATACTAGCCGAACATGGGCACACTGTGTTGCGATTGCCACCGTACCATCCGGATTTTAATCCAATTGAAAATATATGGTCTCAACTAAAAGGCTATGTAGCCGCGAGAAACGTGGATATGAATTTAAGTTCAATAAAGACATTATTAACTGAAAAATTAAACATGATCGGGGCTGATGAGTGGAAAAAGGTTTGCGATCATGCGATAAAATGCGAGAATGAATATCGAGGAATTCAACACGCTATGGACGACAAAATAGATAGATTGGATAGGCTAGTAATAAATACAGCTGATAGTGGCAGTGACACAGACCTCAATGAGAGCACAGATAGTGAAATGGAAGGAATTGAATATACATGATTTTGTTTTCATTATACTAATTCCGTATTTTTCCCCGTGCGGTGTTCTATTAGAATAAGAAAAATAATATGTCGCATAAGTCGACTAAGGGTACAGCAATTTGTCACCACAATATTACACTTTTTGTCGATCTTATATAAAATACATATTTATGAAGATTATTTGAAGATTATTTTTTCCTAACAAGAATATAGCAATAAATAAAAATAGTTACATCGTGTTTTACAGCTCTATATATTTCACGTGAAATCAAAACAAAACAACAATAAAGTACTTAGTGCTAAATTCAAATTCTGATAAACGACTAATCTAATAATTGATGTACATGGAAATGAGCATTCGTTTGCATTCGGAAATGCGATGATTGCCGATGTGCATTCTTTATGGCCCCGTACTGTATATAGTATACCACATTTTCACCCTTTTAGAATTTGTCCCACGTAATAGGTAGTGATTCGTGTTGATATGTTGCAATGAACAGACGCAGGTTGTTAATGCCTGTTGTTGAAATTTTTTTTAAGCCCATATGACCTTCAACTAGGCTTAACAACTACCATTTTACTGGCAAACAGGACCAACGGCTTAACATGCCTTCTGAAGCACGGACACTCTCGCAAATAAATGTCACAAAGTAGTCATGTAATGACCACCCACCCAAGAACTGGCCATAGTGAATGTTGCTTACTACAGTAATCGCTTACATCGCGTTTGCGGGTCACGACCTTCGTTGCCCTAATTGAAATTAAATAAAAAAAATTATCAAATCAGCCTATGGCAATCCACTGCTAGACGCAGGCCACGCCCATAACGCACAATCATACGTGTAACGCATAGAGTCCCTGCGATCTTTTCCAGGTCGTCGATCCTCTGGCAGGGGATCATCCTGCTCGTGGTCATCTTCACCCCAGAACTTGTTTGCTCCATGGGCCATCGGTTCTTCTACAGACCCATTGCTATCTCTCGATCACTCGGGTTCTCCGACGGATTACATCGTTAATCACGTTCATACTTTTAATAAGTACAACGCCATACATTTATGAAATTAAAGACTTTCTCTAGTATTTTCACACAAATACATACAAATAAAACTCACCAAAAATAACATTCGTTGCTGTAGTCCTCTAGAAGAATGTTTGTAAACGCAGCCCATTCTAATGAATTCTCTCTGGGCTACCAGTATCTTGTCATAGCCTGCAAATGGAAATATTGGTATATTATGTGACTGTACATTTGCGCTGACTGTAAGCGATTTAAGAAAAGAGTGGGGCGGGCTCGTCTTTGTGGATAGCACAATGGCTACGTTTCACATATCGACCGAGGGGCATTGTGGGCAAAAGTAGTAAGTGGAACGCACATCTGAGAGCTAATCTCATTGTTCTGTGTCACAAAACTGTTCAATTTGACAAGTGTTGGTCAGAGCAGCCTACCAATATTCGGTCGGCATATTGCGCGCGCTGAGGTATCACTTTACGCGAACATTCGTCACGCGAGAGGGCGTTAGAAACGTTGCAGTTCTTTAGGCCTCAAACTGTATGTCAGCGGCGAGCGGGGCGACGGCGACAGCGGCGAGAGCGCGGCGCACCATAGTGGTGGCGCACGGTCTCGCCGTCGAAGAGAGTAGTCAACACAGTGTGCGTGCGTTTGTGATCATTTGTTCGAGTTTACCTACTCTCTGACGAGGTGCTCGTGGGCCGCCCGCTCGCCGCTTACATCCAGTGTGAGGTCTTACGCTCGGAGCGAGGCCTCGCTGTCACTGTGCTGTTACATGTGTTGTGCAGCTGCATTACACAATGTGTACCTGAGATGTCCCGCTGCAGCTGACACAGCGCGGCGTGGTTCTCTCCGTGCTCGAGCTGCTCGCTGGCCCGCAGCGCCGCGCCGCTCGCCAGCTCCAGCGCTCGGAGCGAGGCCTCGCTGTCGCTGCCAGATGAGTTGTATAGCTCTGTGTGCGGTAACATTGCATACATTAATATGTTTGGGGTGTTCTAGCAAAACGCTATTTAGCCTTAATGAAATCGCGTGTAACAAAGGACGCTGGAAACAACGGACACCATATATGGACACCATACATTGCTAAAAAGGAAATGCTCTTTTGGCGCCGCTATAAGGATACTGACACAAAGTCTCAACTACAAATAAGAACACTGTTCTGAGAAAACTGCCCTAAGCGCACTGCAGTAAAAACACTATAGCCACACTGCTATAAGGACACCTTCTATTTAGATCTTGCTCTAAGGACATTGCTCTAAACACGACTTTAACCATACCTACTGCTCGAAAGTGACTTCTTTAACCACACAATTCCAGGGAACTGTTATAAGAACACTGCTCTGAATTGAATCCCTGTAAGAACAGCAAACAATAGTTCCCTCACCGATAGCCAATCGATGATAGTGCAGCGCTCGATGCAGCGGCCGCAGCAGCAGCGCGGCGAGCGGCAGCGGCGAGCGCGCGTCGAAGTCGGCCGCCACGCGCGCGGCCGCTGCGCTGCTGCGGCGCACGCTCTCCACCACGCCCACCAGCGAGCCGCCGCGACTGCTGTACCACGCGTACGCCTGCGCAAGGCACATCACCTTACTTAACGTTTTATTTTATACTGTTGATTGATGGCACTTGGTGGAACTTGCTGCACATATTGATAACGACACTTGTACTGTTCCACAATATAGATGTCTAGATAAAAGGACAAAGTACTAAGGAACTACCTTGTCCCTTGAAAATCCCGTGAGGCGCAACCGGTCAGGTTTATAATCTTACTTCTTACTAATATTATAAATGCGAAAGTTTGTGAGTGTGAATGTGTGGATGTTTGTTACTCTTTCACGCTCGAACGGCTGAACGGATCTGCCTGAAACTTGGTACAGGGGTAGATTAGTAGTCTGGAATAACACATAGGCTTTTTATCCCGGGAATACGCTCCCGAGGGAAGCGGGAATGAGAACAAATTTTACGCGGGCAAAGCTACAGTACTCATCAGTTAGTACTGTTATATTACTCAATCATCAATATGTTAAATAGGTTGGCATGTGTCAAAATTCACGTCTCAATAAATTTTGTCATATGCAAACCTACTAATTTTTAACACGAACAAACTTTTGTCAAAATTTACTTCTACTATTCCCTTCTCATAGTTCTGGAAAACATTGGAAAGCAACGGAAATAATACGTCCATGGTTCATTCTGGAAACAACTTCTGTACCGCTTAGCCAAATCGACAACGCAGCAACTAGTATTTGTATATTTGGCGAAATATATGTTATTTTTACCCAAACTGTCGAAGAAAGGAGGGTAATGTTTTTAAATGAGTATTCCTTTAAAGGTATGCAACATCGGTATTTTGATTCCCGTTATGGAAACTTACCTCCGCTGTACTTGATAAATGCTCCAGAAGTACGTCGGCTATTTTCTTATACTCGGGCTCGTCATCACCTGCACATAACAATCGATTCAAATAAATCCTTTACTACTTAGTGATCTTAAAGGACATTGTCCATACCACAAATAACATAACGCTATACCCACCGTCAGCCTTAGTCCCGTTGGCCAGTAGCCTGTCCAGCTTAGCCAGCAGCCGGCCGTTGGGTAGAGCGAGCGGCTCGAGCGCGAGGCAGGCGCGAGCGAGCGCCGCGCTCGACTCGTCGCCTGTCGCCGCGAGCTCGGACACACACGCGCTCCATTTCTGGTGAACAAATGTTGGTAGTAAGTTTTAAATTTTCGTACACGTATTCAAGTGGTATGATCGAGAATTGCCACCCTGCTCACTGCACAGTGGCTTGACTGAATGCTCAATAAATTACTTTATCGTCATACTAGTTGTGGCCCACGGCTCCACCTGTGAGCTACTACGAACCCTGCAGCACTCATTCAACCTATACATGCCCAACATAACAAAACAAACAACAAAAAAGAAACAGTTTGATTTTCTAATGGGGAAAGAAATTTTAAAATCAGATCAACAGTGTCAGATTTTATCGATTACAAACATAAACTTTCCAGATTTCAAAGATTAGTTTAGCATTAGTATTCGAGTTACGAATTATCGGCATTTACTATGATGTGACACTGTTGCAAGCGCTATGATCTGTGAGGAAGAGCAGTGTCTTCATGACCATGCACTTCTTCAAATTAACATACCATATTTATAAAATAAAAAACCATAGGTAGAAAAAAAGCCTTAAATACGCACTTACCACAGTGACAAGTTCTAGATCCCTCTTGTAGGTGCGCTCCGTCATGAGCAGCTCCTTCGCCACGAAGTACGTGACGTCCGCGCCGCGCTTGCGAGGACCCTCGGTCACACTCTCGCGTAACGTGCCCAGTAGCGTAGACGATATGCTGCAAATAATAGAAAGATATTATAGACTGGTGTTTTTGGAACGTCTTTAACAAACAGTATGTATTACAATAGTAAGTGACTGTTGTCTGAATACAAATTATGTGAATGGCTCCCCGTTGCATTTGCCCAATTGACCTGAACAATATTCAGTATCAAGTTACCGGGTTAGGAAAACCGTTTGGAAGCTTGATAGCCCTAAACAAGTTTCATTGTGCAAGCAGTACTACTCGTACAACGGACAAATCCAGCCAGGTTTAATGTTGCAACGTCCACTGCAGGTACTGGCCACAAAGGTCACAGCGACGCAAGGGGTCACTGGAGCAGGATCTAAGATCTCCAACGCGAGAAATCGAAGGTGCACCCTTGTCTTAGAGCTACCAGATATCGTGCAGGAGTATATAGAACGACTTGGTTAAGGCCCGTCCGAGCGCACGAGGCAGCGGCACTTTCGGTGTTTTGAATCGGCGGTTCAGCTGTGTGCGTGCGGCACTCACACATAGACAATTCTCTCAGCGACAGTCGCTCTGTTTGGTCGCAACGCAACATTAGGCAACTTAAAAATTTCAAAAAATATTAGTATTTTTATTGAGACGAATGGCTCGAAAAGATCATGACTACTTTTTATATTATAAAGTACGTTTAGATAAGTTTAAATACAATGGACCGTATTAATATGACACGGACATTTGTTATACTTTTACAAAGCGCCATCTGATCCCAAAGTGCAGTACTAGTGCTAGGCAGCAGATATTAATAGGTACATACATACATATGTATGTACCATACATATATATAGACACGCCTTAACGCAGAAAGGATCGGCAGAGGCACATACACATTTCACCTAGTCTTCAGGGTTCCGTACCCAAAGGGTAAAAAACAGGACCCCATCGCTGAGACTCGGCTGTCCGTCAAGAGGAGTTAAAATTTCACAGATTATGTATTTCTGTTTTAACAACAAATCCAAATTACAGAAAAATAATACATTTTAAGGCAGGCTCTCATTCAACAAACGTATTTTTTGACCACAGATATTTTTTCCCGTGGGCAAACTCAAACTAAATAAACATTAATATAGCTATTCAGAAATTATTACTTAGTATAATTATACTAAAAAAAAACATTCAGGTATTTGGCACACGTGTGACGTGTGTGACTTGTACTTGCGAAACGTTATCCCCAACTCTCTTTCTCTGCATATCAATGACATGCTGTCCCTTGGGTGCATTCATTGTTATTCGGATGATAGTACTCTGCATGGGAGCTATTCTGGCCATCCAGCGGAGGGGCTTTGCGACGTGGAGGAGAAGAGATGACAACTCGTGGCGGATCTCGACCGGGACCTGGGTCGCATTGCGAAATGGGATTCAGACAACGTGGTCGAGTAAAAAAAAGTAACATAAAACATTAATCAGGAAATTACACCATTATGGCATAAGAAGCAAGGCTCTCGACCTTCTGACTTCATATTTGAACAATAGAATTCAGCGGGTCGATGTTAATGGTACACGCTCAGAGGGATCTTTAGTTACTATGGGCGTCCCGCAGGGTTCAATACTCGGACCATTTTTATTCCTTATATATTTTAATGACCTACCCTTTTACGTGGGGGACAACAACAGGATTGTTTTGTTTGCAGATGACACTTCTTTGATTTTCAAAGTTAAAAGACAAATAGATAACTATGACGATGTCAACAACGCAATCTTGAAAGTGGTTCATTGGTTTAACACTAACAATCTTAAACTAAATGATAGTAAAACTAAATGTATTAAATTTACCTTGCCTAATGTTGCACAGTCAGAAACCAATGTTCAACTTAATGGTCGAGAGTTGGAACTTGTGGAACAAACCACATTCCTAGGGTTAACGGTTGATGCTGGTTTACAATGGGGTCCACATATTGTAAAACTAGCTAGTAGATTAAGTTCAGCAGCATTTGCTGTACAAAAAATAAGGCACTTGACTGATGTAGATACGGCTAGAATAGTTTATTTCAGTTACTTTCACAGTATAATGTCTTATGGTATTCTACTGTGGGGCAATGCTGCAGATATAAATAAAATTTTTATTTTACAAAAGCGGGCCATAAGAGCTATATATAGACTAGGTCCAAGGGTCTCTCTGCGCGAAAAATTCAAAGAGGTTAATATTCTTACTGTAGCATCACAATATATTTTTGAAAACCTTATGTATGTACAAAGAAATCTACATAGTTTCGCTAAGTTAAGTGATAGACACAATGTCAACACTAGAAATAAAAATAACCTTGCTGTTTTTCATAGCAGATTGCACAAAACCAGCAATTCTTTCATGGGTAACTGTATACGCTTTTACAACAGGCTTCCAGACGAAATTAAAAGTATGTCCCTTAATAAGTTTAAAAGATCTGTTAAAAGTAAATTGAACTGCAGGGGCTACTATACAATCAATGATTATTTGTTGGATAAGGAAGCCTGGAAATGACCTGCTCTGCTGGATTCTCAAAAAAATTGTTAAAATGCCTAGTTTTTAGATTCTTTAAAATTGTAAATAGAGCAAAAAAAAGAACAACCCGCTGAGTTTCTTGCCAGTTCTTCTCAGGTGGGTCGCGTTGTGAACTGGTGGTAGAGTTTTTGTTTTGTATTCTGGACGTTTTGCAAGCGCATCTGTATAATGCCTATGTGAAATAAATATATTTTTGATTTGATTTGATTTGATTTAGTTCAATGCCAGAAAAACACAGGCGTGTGCGTTTACAGCTAAGAAGTCCCCATTCCTTTCCCTACCCTCTCTTCAGAGCATTACGGTTCCACTAAAGGACAACCTGGAGATCCTCGGTATAGACGTCCGGCGTGAGCTCAATCACAAAAACTACATAGAGAGTTGTATTGGGCTTGCCTCGCGGAAACTCGGAGTCCTAAATAAGGTGAAACGGTACCTGCGTCGAGTACTGTTCTCACCTTTGGGGTGACTCCACGAGGTACTTACTAGACGCGCTTGACGCTATGCAGAGACGTGCTATCCTAATAATTGGTTGACCTGAGGTGACGGGAGGCCTCGAACCGTTAGCGCAGCGAAGAACCATAGCGTCCTTGGCTGAGAGAGTTGCCACTCATACACAGTGAAGAAAACCTGCCCGCACACGTGTTTCCCTCATCTACAACCCGGGTTCTTTAAAAGGAGCGTGAAGAGGCACATCACAGGGCCGTCAACTTGAGGACCACTGTCAAAAGTGGCCCCCAATCGCTAGATGCGCTACGGCTTACCATCAGGCTGGTGGCGACGTCAATTTGGCGAGCCGAATATAAAAAAAAATCACAAAATGTTGTTTGAGAATGCAGTAGAGCGAGCACTTCATTTCCAGGCTTCCTTGTCAAGCAAATAATCGTCAATTGTGTAGTAACCCATGCAGTGTAATTTTGGTACTTTTTATACACTTTTGAACTTAATTAAGTGCATACTTTTTATGTCATGTGGAAGCCTATTGTAAAAACGTATACAGTTACCCAGGAAATAATTGCTGACTTTGTTTAGTCTACATTTAGTTTTGTTACCATTCAGACTAAGAATATTAGTGTTACACAATGTACTACTTTCAGGATTGTATTGTTGACATCATTATAGACGACCTTATTACTTAATATACTATGGATCAGCGAGGCAATTAAAGATCATATTCATAGACTCAAATGTGTATTTTGATAATATTTACATTGCAAAACACCCTTAACCTATTTGTGAATTTATATCTATTATTCAATTATTTCGAAGAATAAAATGTGGCTTCAGCCACAATACCATCATAATACATATAAACAAATGATAATTTATAATTTTTAGCTATCATGGTTTATGAGATCCAATCAGATGACAGACTGAGTCACAGTTATAGGGTCCCATTTTTTCCCTTTGAGAACGGAACACCAAAAAAAAATTTTTCAATAAAAAATAAAACCGACTTCCAACAAATCCTGAAAAATAGAATTTACTTAGCACAAAGTAAAATGTATTTTGATTTATCTGATTTTATTCAATATCATATTGAAGTCGGCGCCAAGTAAACCCATAGGTTTATGTAGGTATTATTCATGGCACCAACTTCAATACTATATTGAATAAAATCTGATAAATCAAAATACATTTTACTTTGTGCTAAGTAAATTTTATTTTTCAGGATTTGTTGGAAGTCGGTTTTATTTTTTATTGAAAAATTTTTTTTATTATTTTAAGTGACGGGTGAACCGAAAAATACATCTATCTAGGTAAAAGTTTTCATCAATACAAATCAATCAAGCCCAAACACAAGGTAGCTGCTGTAAATCGTTAAGGATTTCCCTCGACTGTCTTTCGGTTCCATAATCAGATCGACTCCAGATATTCATTAAATTGTAGTAAGTACATTAAAGCACTGAATTAAAAAGTTAACAAATGCACTGGTTCTCCCTACAATTTTCGGTGGTTGCCCTCGGTTTCTCCTGGATCCCATCATCAGATCCTGATCTGATTAAAATAGGATCACCTCAGAAGTAAACCCTATTCAAGAAAGAAAACAATTTAAATCCGTTTATAATTGACGGAAATATCGGTGAACATAGATACATAAAACATTGAGAACTTCCTTTTTTTTTTGAAGCGGATCTATCAATCTATGTGCAAAGTTCTCATCAATACAAATCAATCAAGCCCAAACACAAGGTAACTGCTGTAAATTGTTAAGGAATGCCCTCGACTGTCTTTCGACTCTATCATCAGGTCGACTCCAGACCGTCATTAAAGTGTAGAACATTAAAGCACTTAATTAAAAAGTTAACAAGTGCACTAGTTGTCCCTACAATTTTCGGTGGTTGCCCTCGTTTTCTCCTAGATCCCATCATCAGATCCTGACCTGGTAAAAATGGGACCACCTCAGAAGTAAACCCAATTCAACAAAAAAATAAATTTTGAAATCCGTCAATAATTGACGGAAATATCGCTTGACATACATAAAAAAAAATACATACAGACGAATTGAGAACCTCCTCCTTTTTTTGAAGTCGGTTAAAAATACAAATAACTTATCGTGCTACTTGTAGTAAGATATCCTATTTTTGCGGAATCTCGCCCACTTTTCTATTTATAATACTTTTCCTTGCGTCGTCCCATTTTCTGTGAAATGCAATATTTTTTGTTAAATAACACACTTTCAGATAACTCAGACATTCGGTCTAAAAACCGCGATAGTTCATAAAGAACATCTTAAATTGAGTTACAATAATTGCAAGGAAATCAGACATAGAACATACGATTTATTGTAGTCGTTAACCTATTAATATAAAAAAAATTATTATGGACCTATTTCTATTCATCTTCCACTACAATTGCGTACATAAGTAAAAAAACTTGAAAATGTGTAAAATGTACTTACCTCTTTTTTGTTTGCACGTCCAAGTGTGCGTACACGCTATGCTTTACGTAAATATTTCTATTTTTTGCGACGCAACGAGACGTGTACTCGCTCTGAGCTCTTGCGGATCACTAAAGTTTGTCAGTCGGCAAGCTGCGTGCTCGCAGAAATGTATGAGAAACTTCGGCAACTCTTTTGTTTTTAGGTATTAATGAATTAAAATTTTAACGTAGGTAAAATATTAGCATTACTAATTGTAGTTTATGAAATGTAGTTTATTGAAAGTAAAGATATACATAGTAAACTACATCCAATTTTGTTAAATCCCTTAAACAGTAGAATAAGATTTTTTGGATATTGGTGATTTTTAAACGTATTTTTCTAAATACCTATTAATTATATCCTGATTGTGAGTATCAGTAATGATGCATTGGTTCTTGCTGACATACATATTAATTTTTTATGCAAATTGTGCAAATAGAATTGTTTGAATCAACGAAATGGTAACTATCGTTTGGCCATTTTTCGCTCGATGCCGGCTTAAATAACCGTAGGGCATATTATAAAAGAGACATGGAGAATTTACAATATTCAATTTCAATAATTATTTTTTTGTTTAAATAAGTAACTAATCTTACCTGTTATTGTTTCGTCTCGACAGTGTGTCCCCAGCATCGCTTTCTCCACCACTTAAGATGTCCATACTGTTAATTGATTCTGTCACAACATGTACTGCAAGGAAAAGTAATCAAAATGAAGGCTATTTTATTCTTGAATAAAATTAAAGCGATCATAGTTGGGGGAAGGAAAAAAAATTAAAATATAGAAGAAGAGGGCAAAGACAAGAAAATGAGGCACAAATCTACTAAAATACGAACATGTTTACTAACCATTAACATTGCCATTGATCACATCGTTGCTGTCACACGTCGGCTTGTTATCCACCACGTCGTGTCCGTTCGTGAGCGGTTTGCTCACAAGCGGGGTGGACGCACACACGGGCTCGCCCGCACTGCCGCCGACTGTCCGCTCGCTCACCGACATGGGAGACATGCACAGGCTGGCTGATGATACCGTATTGTCTTCTTCCTCAGGTGATCCATCCTCTGTACACGAAATTAAAATGTTAGTGGAATTCGAATAATAAAAAAAAGTTTTGAAGAAATGGTGTCACAATAAAACGAGATGTATTAAACAATTGAAAATAAGGTAAATAAAATTTGGGACACAATTTGAGAGACCGTGCCCATTTATAATAATTTCACCAAATAATTGTACAAATTCTGACTTGATGCCAACTCATGAACTGCCAGTCAACCTGGGGAGGGCAATAATTTTAACAAATTTATTCTCCTTGACTGTTTGTGTATGAATACTCAAATGGGCCCGATTTCATAGAAAATATTTTTGACATATTTAAAATCATAACTAAATTAATTAATGAACAATACTGGCCCGATATATATGATAGAAAGGTCTTATTTTAAGTATATTAAGTATACTTACTTTGTAAAGAGATTCAAAATGTCGGTATAAAACATGGAGAATATACATACGGGATGAATACGGAAATTCGTATTTACGAGTTAATTAAAATGTTGAACATCACATCAAGAATGATGGGCCAATACTGTTAATATATTGATATAAAAGAATGGATTTAATATTATCATGCAAAAACAATAAATCATGCAATACGTAAAAAAAAGTAAAAGGGACATCTGTAACAAATAAAACCTGAAAATAATAAAAATTAAAACCTAATGAATTAAAAAAAGAACAGTATTATGTCATTTAAAATACAAAACAAAAAATTGTAATACATTCAGTAAACTGTGTTATGGTAGACTTACATAACAAATCCAGGCTGCTTAGCAAATATTATAAGAAGGTCGTACAGTAAAAAACGTGTTAGTATTATTTATTTACTTTTATTTTTAACTATCCCCGAGTGTGGCAGGGTAGTGTCGTGTATTGCAGGGACGCAGTACACTTACACTCACATATAAATTCAAAAGGGAAGTAACGTGTTAGTAACGAAACAATATCCAAAATTATGAGAGAATGACACGTCCTTTGCTCAAGGCATGACAATGAAATGTACATTACACTAAAGAACTTTTGTTCTAGTTTCTCATTATCTAGCATAATTTATCTCATACTGACGTACAAAAATGTACTTATAAGAATTCTCTAAATTTTGTATTAAGACCTCTTCAATCCTTCAATTTCCTTGATTGCTATTCGGATGTACAGGTGTTAAGTACGTAGTTTTTACTTCTGAATCGCGTTACATTTTAGCGCATTGTATGAATTTTGTACGAGATAATCATAAAAACGAAAATTCTTCAATGTGATGTCTAGAAGTGGTCTGTAAGAGGTTTTTAATGTTACACTAAGACTCATATTTCTTTTGTAATGTTCTAGCTATTTGATAAGACATCATGTCAGTGGCTGGGTATTAAACTGCGAGAAAGGGAGAAAGGCAGCCGTGTTTGAGTGTGTAAACGTTACAGGGATGCACATTGCATATACATCACACTAATGCGATCGCGTACGTCGTATGGTTACATACAGGGTTGGTCCCTTGGCATGACTACAATACTTTTTGCCTACTATGCTGGGGCCCCAAGTTCATTTTGCATAGGCTTAATTTTGCCGCATTAACTGATGTGCAATAATGCCCGCAATGGGAGTACATAAATAACATGTCGTTAGTTCAACTCTTTTGGGAGTATAGGGCTATCATAGACTAACAATAGTGATGCTAAATTGCAAGACATTTTCAGAGTAAACAGAGAAAGAGACCACGTTTTTCCGCTTGCTATGATTCAAACATAAATATACATTTTGCTTCTTCTTTGACTAACTAATAACATCGTAACATATTTAAAATAAATTATTGAAACATGTGAATAAGGAGATAAATTTCGTTTCGACATATTTTTCCCAACTAAAAGACTCTGTGTCTCTGAAAATTGCAGCTAACAATAATGCAACAGTCGGCAGTGTATTATTTATTCAAAAGCTTATGCTCTTCATGTTTTTCAAAACTGGATTGAGTTAAAGGCTATAATTTCTTGTAATGCCATATCAACTCCGGCTACGCTCGGACCCATACCGACAGCAACTGTCAACAGTACTGGCAGCAGAGGCAGCGATTGGTAGTAGTTGTTGCATGTACTGTTCACAGCATCCTTCAAGACAACACATTCTTTAACGAGTACTGCAATCGTGATACGTAATACACGGTCATGACCTTGCAAAAGGACGCGCCACACAGATAACAAATGAATTAAACCTTAACGTTACAGTCTATTCGAATTGTACATTCTCAATCGAAAAGTCAAAATTACTTAAGGACTAGAGATTTCTTTAATATCGATAGTTATTGCGCTAACTAGAGAGGTCCACGTGACCTCTTATACGCTAATTCTCTAAAATTGCTTAATACACGTACAATTTCCATTCAATTAATAATTGAACACTATTTAGCATATGTAGGGTTTACAATATATTTAGGTGGTGTAAGTAGTGAAATTAGTTACGTTGTAAAAGTAAATCAATGTTAGAGTATAGGTAAGAACTACTTAGTAGTGAAACTCCGTGTAATAGTCGGGTAAAGAAACGCAAGGGCTGAAGTGACCGAGACCGCCTTCGACGTAGACTGGCAATGTCGAGACTTTGCTAGCGACAATTCCCTACTATACTCCTTGGGCCGAGGAATACTTATAGCAACGAGTTGTCGCCGAGGACCTCGGCCCACGTTTTTACTTCTATGACAATCATGTCTTAGCTCTCGGACTAGAGGGGACAAGACACGTTCTAGGTACAATCTTACGACTTTTATCTATACATATAATAAAATGATAGAAAAGTCAAAACTGTACATTGGAAATATTAAAAAAAAAATACTCGCTGGGTGTTCAACATAAGATACCGAAGTTGAAAATATAGTTAGAATTTTTTTTGTCTGTTTGTCTGTTTGCTTTGCTTTGTCCGGAAGGATCTCGAAAAGTACTGAATGGATTTGGTTAAAAATTTGTACAAATATTAGCTAGGGGTAGGGTCTTAAAATAGGCTATATATTATCACGCTACATATCCTAGAGGCTAAGCAGAGAGCAATCAAATTGGCATTATAACATAATTTTCACGCGTACGAAGTCGCGGGCTAGTACAGCTATAAAGAAGATTGGCTACAGTAGTTCTCTCCTATACTT
This sequence comes from Miltochrista miniata, assembly GCA_933228765.1. Classification (NCBI taxonomy): domain Eukaryota; kingdom Metazoa; phylum Arthropoda; class Insecta; order Lepidoptera; family Erebidae; genus Miltochrista; species Miltochrista miniata. The sequence goes on from OW121749.1 coordinate 8,485,934, forward strand.
ATTGGCTAGAGTTTATGTTGAAGCGTGGAATATTTTCAGTCATGTATATCGATGCGTGTTAACAGTTCGAAGTACCAGAACGGCTTGCATACCAGATAAGTTAATACATTAAAATAGTATAATGTAGTTAAATATATAATAGAATTACTAAATAGAAACAATGTGTAATAATAACATGATGTTTTAATTTTGCTTTTATACAAGACCGAGAGTTGTATCTTCTATGACGAATATTTCTCTAATTTTACTTAACTTTAGTTTTTTGTATTTCAATATTTATTTATGTAATACATAAGTGGTAAATAGGCATATATCCCAACCTGATGGAATCTCAATACAGTAATATAACGCCTAATTAAAAATGACAACCATATTGCAAACATACAGTACTACCAAAAAAATTTACGCATCAGCTGATTACCGTGTGCAGAAATGACTATCAACTTTAGTACATTGACTGAGAGTTGAAATCACAAGTGTCACACAGTTATTTACCGTGCTGTTCTTCAAAATGATAATGACATTTATTACATTGATATGAAGATGAAATTCATAGTACGATAATATTTGTGATGTTTGCCGATGCAAAAACTGATATTATAGTACTGTCTAAGTACAATAATATTCTGTAAGAAAAGTTTTAGCATCCCGACAGCTGAATTGTGGGAATTTTCATCTCATAACGGATTTAGCTGTCATGATTATTCAATTGGGAAAAAAATCTTTCTTACAGAAAAATATTCTGATGACAGACAGAAAATTTGTGCATAATTTATTTTTATGTATACAAATACGTAGAGTGCAAAAGTATAAATATTAGCTACACAAAATCGCAGCAAGTGAAACATTAAATTCTCATCAAACATTTGTAAAATTAATATGATATGCCTGAAAAGTATTCTTGTGAAAAATTAAAGAATATATTTTTAACAATGAGTAAGTATAGGTATGCAGTTATTGAATAAATAAATATAAGTACATACTCTAAATATTTTTCTAATTGTTTTGAATATTGTATAGTTCAAGAATATTTGGCCAATAGAAATACATAACATTTACGTTCTTCGGTATATGAATACATCATTAATATAATTAAATAATATCACATGCAAAATTTAAAGACATACTATTCTAAACCCCCGAAAAAGTCGCGTCACCTTTACAGCAACAAACAATGCTAACAATTAAATAATTAAAATTCCTATCTATTTAAAACAATTGTATACGGGTAGCATAATATATATGCCATTTTGTGTTAAATTATATTCATCTTATCATAATTAAGTACCAAGAAAGGAGTTCACCAACTGATAACATTAGTTAGTAAATAATTTGGCAAACGATTTATAATTAAGATTATGAAAGGTTACGTTTCTATGATGCAAATAATGCGTCTGGGCAGTACATGATTACACAAATTTATGGTAAACCTGATATAGGTAAGGTAAGGTAGTATTTACCTCACCTAGACCGGTATAAACATCTATGAATAAACTTGGCAACCCTCAATGAAGCATCGTGGACATTTATTGTGTAAGAAAGGTTTACTTGCATAATGGTTTGGTGCCTAGTACAAGCTCAAACCAATATAGTCTGCAAGTGGAATGAAGCTCTGGCGCAGACGGCAGTCAATTCCAACAAAGTAGAAAATTAAACATATCCGTCGGTAATAAATGGTCCTAGCAACCAGTAAACCTGGACAACAATCTACAAGATCAGGTAGGATTTTCAATCAACTGAGAAGACTTTAAAATGAAGAAGATGTATGGCTACCTATGGCAAAAATAAAGTGTCTGAAATAGAAAGAAGTTGAAATATTCAGCTTCTTTCTATTGACTTTTTTTTAGTTTACATGCATTATAAAGTGCAGAAGTGAGCTTTCGGTAAAGTTATTGCAGTTTCTAGATTGTGCGTTGTTATTTATTTTCCCCATTGATAGAAAACTCGCAAACGTCCACACTGACTATATTTTCGAAATTACAGGATTGAAAGAAATATTCATGCAATCATTAATTCGATGAATGTTGATTTATATTATTCACATATTTGCTATTTACTCACACATACACACACGACGAGCATATTCACATAATATCTACGCCAACTATAACGTTTAAAGATTTTAAAAATTCATTATTAAAATGTTACAATATTTGAAGTGTCTGAAAATAAATTGAGCAAATTTGGCAGAAACACATACCTTATTAACTTGTAAGTTAATATAATTTGCTTATGTAGGAAAAGTAAAGGAAATTAATGACTATTACTATTAGCATAAAACGTATACATCAATCAAATGAGTATGATTGTTGTTTGAGCAGAACGCGCTCAAAGTAAACAACTAAGATCTTGGATCTTACCACACAAAGTAAATCACAGCCTTGATAATACAATAATATTATTGAGGATATTCAACGATTCTATAATAGTTATAAAGGTTGAAAACAGTAAAATATTATGACTAGAAGGATTTTGGCACTACGTTCTTATTATACCTGTATTACATTCCTTGAAGCTTCAGCTCTAGGTCCTAAACAAACTAACATAACGACTTTGCAGTTCACTTATATAGAACGATATTTCGTGAGTAAGATTCTGAAGGTGTATAATGTAGATTGATACACATTGACTACGGCTAAATACTTAACAAGCTAAGTCCGACGAGGTCCGCACGATAGACAAAGGGTTTGCACTATCTGGGATTTGGCAGTAAATATTATAAGTCACTTTTATTGCTAAATATTTAAAGTGACGATGTAAATATAATATAATAATTAGTATTTTAATATCAAATGTAACAATAATTGCATAAGAATTCAAATTTAAAGACGTCGAATGGGTCGACACGCTCGCACATCACACAGAAGTCCTTCAACCAAGACGCGAAGTATCAGAAGTAATCTAAATATTAAATCATATCTCGACTACCTTCTACTTAATCGTTCTCGTCATCGGAACAAAGAGGCGGGGGCAGTGTGGATACATCGAATTTTTGCTCAGGGCTGTCACTGGATGCTTGCGAGTCGACATAGTGACTAGAATAAAATTTCTCTACGTTGTTCAGACTGAAACGTTGGTCTAAATCCCGAGCGTAACGATCCTGAATACCTTCGGCGCTCTGGACAAGATCGTGTTCGTACTGTGGGTAACATTCCTGCGTTTGGAACATAACTACCTCCTCATAATGTTCCGGATAAGGGCTACCTCTGTATTCTTCGTACTCTTCTTTGTCAGGAGGTAGCTCAGTGTCCGAATAAGCAACAGACTGACTGCGTTCAAACATATAACTACCTGATTTAGGCAATTTGGGAGCTCGTTTTATAGTATCTATCGGATACGCATAGTCATCTGAGTCGTCTCTATCGCTCTGCTCGTCATAGAACCCTCTCTGTTGGTGCTGCCCAGATGGTTCACCGAGAGAGTCATCAGGCTGGCGATAGTTGGATGAAGTTTTTGATCTTTTCAAAGACGACTGACGACTACTCTTATTAGAATAAGACGTGCGTGGAGGACTATCTTCCGATACATAATGTGGCTCCTGTGAATCGAGGTATGGATGTCGTAAACGACCCAGTCTGTCGAACCGTGGGAAACCCATTTCGTCCTCATCGGCAGACGAACCAAACCCTTGGAATTGCATAGGAGCAATGTTTATAGGAAACTGCTGGGCCTCATAGTTAGCACTTTTGTACTTCGCATACTCATCTTGTCCTTCATCCTCGGAGTAGCTCGCTTCCTGTATGTCGTAATTCTTAGAATAGTTTTTGGACATTTCCGACGATCCAGACTCTACCCCGGGCACATAGCTGTCGGAACATTCCGAACTCTCCACGCGGCGTAGAGACTCCTCTACAGCCAAGTATTGGGTATCAATTTTGTCACTTTCAGACGAATATTGACTTTTAGTTGAATCTTCCTCCAAAACATCTTGTATTCTCTCTTGTCTTTTACGCGCACTGGTAACTTGTTTCTTACGCCTAAATGTTTTCATCCGCTCTCTAGGATCGCGTATAACGTCTAGAGAACTATCAGTGTCATTGCCGCTGGGAGGACTTTTAAGAGAAATATTACGAATCAGAAGAGATTTTTTGACAGGAGCCTTTAAAGGTTGTATAGGCGGTGACTCTGAGCTAAGACTACTTGAATAATAAGGAGAGCAGCGCGACAAAGGTGTCTTGCTAGATCTATCTGTGGATTTCTTTTCGGAGAGTTCTTTATGCACAGACGGTATCTCAGGCACAGCAATCATGGGCAGGTCGGAAGAAGCGAGATAATGTTCGTGAAAAGACCAACTTTTTGGTTTACTGCGGTACTGCTGGGATGTTTTGTATTCTTTTATTTGGTTTTTAGAAAGTGTCTTGTCATCATAACTCGCGTGTTTAGCTAAAGGTTTATAATCGGATCTTATAAACTTACTACAGCCGGCTTCATCACGAAGTATATTTGAAAATTCTTGACTTTGATACCGTTCGCTGTGTTTTTCTTCCTGACTATAAAGTTGAGACGGCATATCAATATCCAATTCTGGTTGAGGGGTTACAAAATATGGTTTAAAGCCACTGTCTTCACTTTGACAGCGCAGTGTCGGCTTCGAATACTTAGGTGTCTGTTCCTCGTAGCTCATACTCTTCGGTGGCACTTTTGGATAACGTTCATGTGTGACATCCTGTCGTGGATACCCCGAGTCATATCTGAGCACATCATTCGCATGCTTTTGTAAACTACTCAAAGAGCTAGAGCTTGACTTGTCTGATTTATCGCTATAGCTTATTGATGAGGATTTGTCTGTTTTACTTGCATAGGAGGCTGTCAGTCTTAGAACAGATCCTTTGGCACTTTCAATATCCGCTGGAGGGGATAGTACTTTAGTAATAACTATTTCAGTTTCGTGTTTGTTTTCAATTTCAAGGTCTTTTACTACTGTATCTTCAGATTCTGTATTGTCAGCTTCTTTCTGATCCACACGAGCGGTAGCAACTAGCGTATGGCTCGTACTAGCGGACCAATCAGATATAGATTGTGCAAGTGTCAAAGTGCTATCACTTTTGGTCCCAGAACTGCTGTCAATACCTTTCCTTGAAATAGTTGTCTCTGAACTACAAAGTTTGTCATACTTTATATTTTCGGAGCTCTTATCGAAGCTGCTACTCTTAGAACTCACTTCTGTTTGCGAGCTGATTTTCGGCTTATGGTCTGATTTCTTGCTAATCGGCGAGGATGAGTACAGTTTAGTTGAAGTTTTCTCTGACTTATCGCTTTTATTCACAGAAACAGCCGATATACTCTCTGAAGCTGATAAGTTAGCATACTGTCGAACGGTATTTGTACCAGTAGACCATTCTGATATGCTCAAGCAAATTGATGTATCTTCAGAATGCGAGCTGTGTGTACATTTCTTTTGTGGCAAACCAATTTTGACTGTGCCATCCAGATCCGTGTCGAAGGAACTAGTCTCTTCCTCTGAATGGCTGCTGTGACTGCATCTCTTGCAGGTACCGGCACTGCTAACGCTCAACTTGGTAACTGCACGAACTGTATCGTCAGCGTTTGTTTGAGACAGAAGATCATCAATAGAAGTGTCAGAATTATTGGACCCGAAAGAATATTTCTGAGTACCTAATTGAGAGAAACCCTTGTCAAAATCAGGCGACAGAGACTTGCTATCAGCTCCAAACACATCGTCAATATACAAATGGTCATCGTCGAGTATTGGGCTGTGGTTTGTAGGAGATTTTTGTGGTTGATTTATTATAACTTTGTCGTCAAGATTACTCTTGGCGGTAAAAGCTCTGTTTTCAGCGCGTGAGCAGCAAGACCCAGCGTCACCCATCAAACAGGTCGCCTTACTCAAAGTACCGCTAAGACAAGATTTATCATAGTTCGGAACTACGTTTTTATGACAAGCGTAATCATCGTTTTTCTCTAAAGGCTCCACCATATAACTGGATTGATCATAGGGAATTATTTTTGCGCCTTTTGGAGAGAGATCGTCACTAGGGTCCGTTAACTTTTCAGACTTCGATTCCGGTATATCTTTCTCCAGTTCGTCATCGTTGTTTAGAGTGTCGCTGTCGTCATCTGAACCTGCTAGCTGGTCTTTGGAACTCTCAGATCGTATAGTTACTTTCATAGGTTGTTCTGGTTCGTTACTCATGTAATAAATATGCACTTTTTCAATAATAGGAGTTTCTAATAGATTCGACGAATTCGATGGCCATTGGTCCAAATTAATAGATTGTTTCTTAACGGTTTCTGCTGTGGCACCAGGTTTGCCAACCGTTTGAGGAGGTAACTCGGGCAACGGCCAGTCGTCCGATTCCTGACTTTCACTGGCTGAAGATTGCTTTGATGGCGTTTTTGATCTCCGTTTCCGAACTTTTGCAGGACTTTCACTGTGCTTCTTTGAATCTAAGGCATCATCAATAGTATGACCTGTTTTTTCAGCATTCTTTTTGGTTTCGTACATCTCACTAATTTTAGTTTGATCTATTGGAATGTCTGGCATTTCAGCAGAAGTTCTTCTATCTGTATCTGATATATAAGCAACATTTGCATTGCTAGGGGGATCAGAACTAAGACTAGCCTGATGATCACTCGAATTTAAAGACTCTTCGTTTATACTCTCCGATCTTGAACAAGCCTTAGTAGAGTCTTCATCGCCACTTGTTTTTTCGGATGCTGTACTACGCTCTGATATGCGCGACAGAGTACGTCCAAAAGTTTGACCGTAACCTATTACAACGTCATTAGTATTGCTTGACGAAGTAGCTGGGTATAAGAAGTTAACAGGAAAGTCGTTGAGGTCATCCGTGAAATCAGCGTCAGTTGAATCTTTAGACGTATTTGCAGAAAGTGGAGGATTTTTAGAAAATGTTTGGAAGTCATCAGGGACCCTTGGATTGTTAAATTCGAATATGTCTTTGTTATGAGCCAAATTCTCATAACCTTCATGATCCTGTGGTATCCATGCTTCTTCAATACTTGTGCTATTTTCGCTACCCGAAGCACCAAAGAACGGTCGCCATGTTGGTTTTAATTCTTCTCCGCGACGATAAGCCTCACCTAAAGATCCCGAAGTTGATTCTGTAGTTTCAAAGGAACCTCTTGATTCTACGCTTAGGGATCCTCTAGAATCCATACTAGATTTGGATGAACTCTTCTGATCATCAAGTCGTCGCCTTCTAGAGGAAGAGTCGTCGACGCTAAGAGATCCTTTAGAGGGTGTACCAGTCGTTGTCGTATCCACACTGGATTTTGATGAACTCTTTTGATCTTCTTTAAGAGATCTTTTCTTTAAGCGCAATTCTCTTTCGAACGAGGAAGTAATTACATTTCCGTCGTCGTCAAAATCAATAGTAGTATTTTGATCTTCTTGTGAAATCGTAATTGCAATTTTCGTCTTTTTGCCAGGCCTATGAATTTCTTTAGCGGCTTCTGATGTTTTGGATGCTGCAGATTGACTGGATTCAGATTCTTCAACAACACATTTTCCTATCTTATCCATACCACTTTTCCTAACATTCGGTTTAGAGAGTTGCTCAACGGTTTTATCGACACTTTCGGAACTTGAATCGGAATCAGAAGGTGCCTTCTGGGAATCTACTTGACCTTGCTTTTCCAAAGTAGGCGTGGGTGACTTTCTAGATCCAAATTTGGAAGGACTCCTAGGACTCTCAATACGAGAAACTTCAGCGATCGGTGAGGGGGATTTAGAATTTGATTTTGAATGATCGCTGGACAACATATGTTGTGACAGCAAACGCTCTTCGCCATATTCCATGGCCTGTTTTAATTCCTCTAAACATTCTCTGTCCTTTTTGTTAAGCTTTTCGATATCTTGTGAAATACCTAACGGTCTAGCGATGGAACAACTAACACTGGATTCATCGTCTATGGAACTGCCTTTTATACAGCTTGAAGGACTTACGTCTTTTTCTACACTAGTCCATGATGTCGACTCAGAACTGCGAGAACGCTCTGCGCTCAACTTGAGAAGTTCACTGCGTCTCGATTTCGTTGTCAGCAACCCTTTCTGGTCTGATTTTTGCTCAGTAGGAGACTTGTCACTTCCTGAACTGCCTGTGTGTTCATTTTCAGATTTATTGGATTTCGAGGTACTCGAGTCAATAAATGGGATATTTTCAATGGTCGGACTATTTTCCTGTGGAGGCGTTACTATTATTTTACTTTTGTTAGTCCATTTGCGAGATAAGTCTATAGAGACAGGTGGATCGTGGCGTACTCTGGCATCTATTTCAGGGTCTGACATGGTTTGTGATATTGATTCTTGTTTTAGAAATTCCATCAAGCTTGCAGACGACTCGTCAAATGTTCCTTGGGGATCTAAAGTCTTTTTCCCTCTATTTTTGCTGCTGGCATCAGATAAAGGCAATTCAGTCTCCAAAGTAGTTTCTTCATAATCGACTGTAACCAAGGAATCCGATTCAGCACTCTTAGCACGTGGAATTTTAGTTTTCTTCGAACTTTGATCTTGATCTGACGAGCTATCAGCATCAATGTATGGCAGGGAGAGAGCGAGGTGACTTTCATCAGAAACTTTCAAGTCACTGACCTCTGTAAGAGACTCGTCTTCGCTAGTCAAACGGGATACTTCAGGTTTGCGGTCAGAAGATGGCGACAAAAGATCATGTACGTCTTGATTACTTTTACTTTCTTGTAATTCGGTCTGTCTCAGTTTATTGTAAATATCTATTTTACGACGTTCTATTATCACTGTCTGTGTATCATTCTCAATTACAGTATTTTGAGCACTAGTCCTCCATTCGATAGGCGAATCATCTTCCGTTTTATCTTTATGGCTATTGGAAGGTGATGTGGCTTTCACCTCTGTCTTAAATGCTTCTGGCTCTTCTACTACAGTGGGATGGACGTCAACTTTAACAATTTCCTGTTTATAATGCTTTTCAGTTTCTGATGTCACATCAGATGTGGGGGTTACATAATTCCTATCTAGACTCTTTGACTTTGTCTTAGAATCTAAATGAACATCAATTTTTCTATCCAAACTTTTAGATTTAGCTCCTGGACTCATTTTTTGATACACAACTTTACCTTCTATCAGCTGTTTTATTTCTTGTTTCTTAGATAAAGTCTTTGGTGATTTTTGCAGTGCTGCAAGATCGTCGTTATCTTCCAATGATTGACTCGATTTGTCGTCCATACTTTTGTTAATTTTATTGCTACTTTTTTGAGTCTTTGGATCTTCAAAACTTTTACTCATTTTGCCACCTAATTTGTTGTCCAACTTTTTAGGCGATTTAGCAATGAACACGTGATCTTCGGCTTTACTATTGATTTTAGTTTCGATAATTATTTTATCACCTTCAGTTTTAACTAGAATTTTATCTTCTGGCGGTGGGAACGGCGGTAAAGTATCTTTCACTGGACTAATAACAGTTTTAGTTTGTTTCAAAGCAGCTTCAAATAATAACTGCTGCTTCTCCTTGCGTTTCGCGATCTCTGTATCAGATTCTTCTTGAGATTTTGTTCTTTCCTTACTGCCACCACGTTTCACTTCCATTTTCTCTAAAGACTTAGATTTCTCTTTCGCCATTTTCTTAGCGTTTGTCTCTAGTTCCTGACTTTTAGCGCGTGCTAAATCTAATGGGGGTACAGTCAAAAAGTCCGGGCGATCTTTAAGTGAGGAGGGCAAAGATTTTTGAGTCTGTAGAGCCTTTACTTTCGTGGCATTTGTATCCAATGAACCTGCTTTATTCAATTTACTTGTGATCTTCTGCTTTTCTTCAGGCTTAATTTTAAGTGTCAGCTTTTTCTTATCTTTGCGTTTAATTCTCTCCATATCTGGCACGATTTGATCCTCACTCAAATCCGACAGCTTCCTAATACTACCTCTTGGAGAATTCAATGACGAGGTAGGAGATCTTGATGGCGACTTTGAGAGTGGAGATCGAGACAAGGGTGACCTACTAAGCGGAGAACGAGTTGCTTGGGACTTCAGTTTAGTTAGGTCATATCTGCGTTTAAAAGACCGTGGGCGTCGTTGTTCGACTAAGTCATCCAATAATGCTAACTCTTCATTATCAATAACGACTGACTTTATTTCCCCTGGTTCATGGACACATTCTTCTTCTACTTCTTCGATCTTATCTATATTTTTAGGAAAAGATCCTTTAGACTTATCATCGTTCAACGGCTTTTCCTCTAAAATTTCGCCGTCTTCGTTCGTATCCTCGACGGTGTCATCTTTCGATGAAAAAGCGTTCATAGGCGGTAGTCTATGTAATTGTATCACAGGAGTATCTAAACTTTTAGCTCTGCGACTGGCTGTAGGAGAATCTTGTGTAGCTTTTTGACGCTGCAGTGCAAACACCGAACCTTCAGAAAGGTTTAACCTAGCATGGGCAAATAATATCGGAGTGCCGCCCGGTTTTCGTAACATTGGAGAGATCAACTCATCTCTTAAACTCTTCTTGATATCAAGTTTATTACCCTCCACTTTGTCTTCTTTATCCTCAATTTTATCTTCAAACTCATTAATACCTGTCACTTTCGCAATTTCTAAGTCTATATGTTCGTTGTCAGATTTGAAAAACTCTGTACTTTCCAAAATGGGAGAGGGAATATTTTCTTGATACTCCCAAGGTGAGATTTCATGTTTCGATTCTAAATTTTTTATAGCGACATCATCTTCAGAGCTAGGGATCGATATCGAACGCTCAGATATCCGTCGTAACTCTGTAGCGTTTCCACTAAAACTGTCAAGAACTTGAGGATTATATTTTGCTTCAAGCTCGGCCAATTTTCTACACTGTGGTGGCGAACCTTCAATTTCCGTCGAACTCATAGTTTGCCCTCTGTGCCACGCCCCAGACGTAATTTTATCATATTCCAGTTGTAATATAGGTTCTAAGTCTTTACGCGACTGCGGCGGGGAAAATTCAAGTTTAGGTGCCGCTTCAGTAGTTCCAAAGACGTCATCAGAATCTACACTTTCGTCATCAGATGAAAAAGATGTAATTCTTATTTTGTTATTGCTCTTACTTTTTATTTTACCCACAGGCCCCTTTTTACCAGTACCTCTTGTCTTAGGACCTCTTTTTGGTGGTAGTTTTTCAGACTTCAATTTTATATCCGCTCGTAATTTTTCTGCTGCCGACATTGGTTTCGGATCTTTACAGATGGGTGGTTGCTGAATATTACGGCCATTGATGGTAAACTTTATATCGTGCGAGTATAACGGTTCTTGTCTAATGCTGTCGGTTTTAGAACTAGTAGCAGAATCGCTTTCGATTTGACTTAATTTAGAGTTCAGTGTCTCAAGCAATATTGGATCTAAACTTTTGGTAATGTCTCTCTTAGGACTTGGTAAATGTTGTAATTGGCCGCTTTTATCAACTTCTAGAGTAACCGGATCTACTTTAGATAAATCGATGTTTTGAGTGAACAAAAAGTCACGATTCTCAACTTCTAGAAACTTAGATGAGTGCTCTACTTGTATGCTATTGCGGGGCGATTTCGGTGATTTTGGGGACTTGGGTGATTTTGGAGACTTGGGCGATTTAGGAGACTTAGGCGATTTGGGTGATTTCGGAGACTTGGGCGACCGTGGCGATTTTGGGTGATCGTGATACTTGCACCGCGGATGCGCACTGACTACGTGACATCGTCCGTTTTGAGGAGGCATCATTATTATATCAGGAGGCTGCCTTGAGTCGTCCATCGGAGACGGTGCAGTTCCGTTCATAACATGACGCTTGTGTAATACATAAGGAATGTCATACCCATCATCGATTACCTTCTTATTATCTTTAAAACCGGCTTTAAATGCATCAAATTCTTGAAAGTAGTTTTTAGGTAGATCAAACTGAGGACGCGCAAGGTCAGGTAATCTAGAAGGCAACTCAAAGTGAGATCGCTTGGTAGCTATGGGAGGAGCACTAGGTATTTGTCGGAAAATGTAATCTTCGTCGCTAGACTCAGCTGGAGTCAAATCAATAGACTTCTGATGCATAAGTACATGCCTGCGAGAATTGACGCTGTTGAACCGAGGCCTGTTGGCCAAACTGTTGGGATCACTCTTGGTCCGTTCTACAGTGGGATGAGTGTATGGAACACTGTTATCCGCAAGACGACTGTTGGAGCTCGTCTCGAGGATGAGCTTAGGATTGTACTCATCGAAGTGAGTTTTAGCCATTAATTCTTCCTTTAAGTTTTCTTTTCGGACGACATGACTGTGGACTCTACCTCTTTTGTCAAATTCTGACTGAAGAATTGACACTGTGCTGGTAGCCAGCGCGGCTATTTTGGCTTTATTCTTAGCGTACTCGATACTGTCCATGGCCGGCAAGACCCTGACATTCACGTCCGACTCGTTCGACGACTCTTTCACGAGGTACGACGGAGGACCGTTCTCCTTACTGATTGATCTCGTCAAAGATTCGATTTTCTCTTTATCAAAACTAAATACAGTATCAGAAGACCTGCGACGCTGATAACTATGTATTTTGGCAGCCCTGGAGTTATCAATTTCTGTATCGAGGCCGACTATTTTCTCGGGCCAAATATGTGTAGTCTGAGGGTGTATGTCCTCATCCTCTGTCGATAATTCTTCACATTTCTTTGGAGGACTCAAGTCGGAGAACTCGCCGCTGTACTGTTCTAATTCAACATTCTGTAAACTAGCGGAGTGCAATGGACTCGGTTCCCTGTGATGTTTGCTATTACTTGGAAACGTCGAGTAGGGTGTCGAGATATGATAGTAATTAGGGGAATTGGCCAAATTCGCGATCAAATCTTCGTGAGATTTGTCAAATAGAATTTTCTCCCGGTACTCGGGCTGCTCTATACCGATAAAAGTGGACTGAGTATCAAAAAAGTCTTTAGTCGAGTCGGGACTCGACGACGGTGAAATAGGTTCAAACGGATCTATGTAAACGTTCTGTATGCTACTGATACTGCGTCGACTCGGGCCGATGTCGTCGGGCTCGTACAAGTTCCTTTTACAATCGTAGTAATCGGACTTGGAGCCCTGGCTCGAGGTGCGCGATCCGGACCTGTCGGAGCTCTTACTCTTGAGCGTCTCGCGAGACTTTTTGCTGTCCGTGTGGTACACGCTGTCGCGGGACTTCTTGCTCGACTCGGCGCTGCTCTTGGAGTGCTTGGAGTCGTAGATCTCACTGCGCGACTCCTGGCTCGAGGTGCGCGAGCCGAGCGCGCGCTTGATCTCCTTGTAGAAGTTGCCGTCCGAGCGGACCGACAGCTTCTCGCGCGGCAGCACGCGCGGGTCGTCCGCCAGGAACGGGTCGAGCGGCGCGTCGCTGTCCGCGCGGTGGCGCGCGCTGGGGGCGGCGGCGCGCTCGCTGCCCGACGTGTGCGACAGCGAGCGGTCGTCGTCGGACGGCAGCTCGTTGCCCGAGTCCAGCGAGCACGAGCGCGAGTGCGAGTGCGAGCGGGCGGCGCGCGCGTACCGCCGCTCCGACTCGTCGTCGGAGCGCTCCACGAGCTCGTAGCTGTCGTGCGAGAGGTCGTCCTGCGAGCCCGTGCCCGCGCCCGCGTGGGCTGCGCGCGCAAATGGCGCGTCCAGGCGCGCCTCGCCCGCCGCGCCCGGGAAAGACGACGAGTAGGCGCGGCCGAGCAGCGCGCGCGCAGACTCCACCGAGTCGCGCTCGCCGAACACGAAGGCGCGGGTGCGCGCCTCGTCGTAGCGCGACACGGGCGAGTCGGTGCGGCCCAGCGCGTCCAGCGACGCCAGCATGGAGCGCGCGTCGCGGCGCCGCTTGGCGCGCCCGGCCGAGTCGAAGCTGTAGTCGCGCAGGTTGCGGCACGACGCGCTGCGGCGCCACGGCGCGCGTGCGCGTCCCGGGCTGGACAGGCGGCGCGGGGGCGCGACGGGCCTCTCGTCCGCCTCGTCCTCGTCCTCGTCCACGTCCACGTCGTCGTCGTCGTCGTCGGGCTCGAGGCGCAGCGAGCCGCCCGAGCGCGAGGAGCGCGACGAGCGGCCGGAGGGGCAGGCGGAGTACATGTGCGCCTGCGACAGCTCGTAGTCGAGGCGCTCGCCGGCGCGCTCGAGGGAGGCGTGGCGCGCGCGCGCGGCGGGGCGGGCGCTAGGGGCGGGGGGCGCGGGCGAGGCGGGCGGGCTCTGACCTGAGGCGCGGGGCGCGCGCGGCGGGGGCGTGGGCGCGCGGCCGCGACCGCTGGCTCGCCCCAAACTCGCATGGCTCCATGTACTCTCCGGGGATACCTGCCGCGGAGAGGTGTGCCTCATATACTACCAGTATCATTATTGTGCATGTTTTTTACGGTTTATTATTCTATTACAGTCTAGCGTACTATAATAAACTACTTTTTATCAAAGACTTCTATATAAACTGAGGTAGACGCGCCGTACTCTAACAAACGAGATTTCAAAAGCAATCCTCAAATACACACATTAATAAGACTACACTCACTTATAAATATTTTTTACGTAATTGTCACCACGCACAATAGCAATATACGAATAGAAAAAGTGTAAAAGAGAAGGCGTATGGACTCCGATTGCAAGTCGAGCACCTACTTTCGAAGTTTTGACTCACAACAGTGCGAGCAACGCTGCTAATTAGCTCAGTTTATAGGTTTCAAAAATCGGTGCGTAGGGCATGTCTACCTCAGTTTATATAGAGGTCTTTGCTTTTTATCCCTACAACACACGAACGAAAACAGGAATTTAAAGTAAAATTGGAAATCATCAAGAAAATATAAATTACTTATTTATTATTATTATAAAGAAAGTATCGTACCAATGGTGTCGTCGTCCGATGAGGCAGAGGCGAATCCTCCGTATCCGGATGATGATTGACCTCGGCACGGGTCACCAGCTCGGGGGCCTACAACGGACAGATAGTTATTGAACCGTATAATTGCTAAAATTTTATTACTCTTCCTTACATCATTCCAGAGTGACGAAACCGTTCACGATCATCATTTCATAGAGCAATGACCAATCAAATTTGTAATTATCTTTATTTGGTTTATCCACCTTTTTTACAATATTAATGTTTAAAATAGTCCAATATATAATGTTTGTCAAAATAATTAACCAATAAACCAGCAAATGAATTCAAGATAAATTTAATGAAACGCAAAACAAGACACAATACAAGACGTATACAAAGTGGAAGAATTGATCGGTTCCGAGTATGTAGGTTTCGGTAGCCGAGTAGTTAAGGCCTCCACAGTGTGCGAGAACACGCAGGTTCGAATTCTGCTCAAAACCGATTATTTTTTTTTCTTAATTAGCTCGCCAAAATGATGCCGCCGTCCAATGGAAGGTCACAGCGACATCTAGCGATTGGGGGCCACTGTCCCAGTCTGTAAGACTATAGACAGTGGTTCTCAGTTGGCGACCCTATGATGTGCCTCTTCACGCTCCGCTTGAAGAACCCAGGATTGTTAGAGGAGAGAAACACGTGCGCTGGCAGGTCGTTCCAGGTTTTTATGGTTCGACAGAGGAACGATCTTTTGAATCGTTCAGTTTTAGCGAAGACTCTCTCCACTCTGTGAGAGTGGCACCTCATCCAGCACGCGTTGTTCGGGATCGGAAAAGAAGGCGGGATTAGGTTGAAGAGTTCTTCAGAACACTCACTGTCATAGATACGGTAGAATGCAGTCAAAGACGCAATAGTTCTTCGCTGCGCCAACAGCTCCAGACTTTCCGTCACCTCCTGGCAGTTGATAATGCGAATAGCAGACCGCTCCATAGAATCCAGCAAGTCAAGCAAGTACCTCGCGGAGTCGTCTCAAAGGTGAGAGCAGTATTCGACGCAAGGACATATCTGCGTCTTGTACAGCAGACACCTCTGGTTTGGCGTAAAGAACCGCTTCACCTTGTTTAGGACCCCTAGTTTTCTCGAGGCTAAGCCCAATACATCGCTCAATATAATATTTGTGATTGAGATCGGACGTCTATGCCAAATATGTCCAGATTATCCCCGAGTGAAATCGTCGTATTCTGAAGAGAGGGTAAGGGTAGAAAAGGGGATTTATTTGCTGTAATCGCACACGTCTGTGTTTTACGAACATTGAACTCAACCAGGTTTTCGGATCCTGGGAAATGCGGTCCAGGTCCCAGTCAAGATCCGCCACAAGTTGCCGTCTCTTCTCCTCAACGTCGGCTCTCCCTGCCGCTGGACGGGCCGATTAAGTGCTATCGTCTGCATAGCAATGAATCCTCCCGAGGGACAGCATGTCATTAATATGCAGAAGAAAGAGGGTTGGAGACAACACAGATCCCTTTGGTACCCCGGCATTAACCTGCATAAAACCAGCTGCACAATTAGGGCGGTAGTCCATATGCCGGAAGCTTGGAAAGCAACGACGCGTGCCATACTCTATCGAAGGCTTTAGCGATATCAAGGCTTATAGCCAACGACTCGCAGTGCCTCTCCATAGCCTCACCCCAAACATGCGTCACGTACGCCAGGAGGTCAACCGTAGAGCATTTTGGCCTAAAGCCGTATTATCGATGACGATGAGGTGACGGCTATGGGGCGATAGTTGGCAGGATCCAATCGATCCTTTTTCTTGGGGATCAGTTGTACGTTCGCCACCTTCCAAGCCTCTGGCAATTCTCCTGAAGAGAAAGAGAGGCGATACAGGCGCGTTAACGCTAGTGTCGAGTGACACACATCTGACTGACGGATAACTACATCCGGCATTGTGTAGCCACAATCAACGTTGGTGGAGGGCTGCATGTTACAGTCGTCGACCCGGGAATTGGCAAAGAGGTTAGCTAGTAAGTCAGCTTTTTCTTGGGCCTTGTGAGCCAGTAATCCATCCGGGTAACGCAGCGGTGACAACGAGGGTTGGCGGAAGTTAGCCTGCACGGCTTTAAATTTATGAATAAGTTAGCATAATAACTGCTTTTTTAAAATTATTTTACGATAGTGTTTGTTAAGATCATAGCTAGAAGGTTCCTATCGTCATACAGAAAAGTCAACTTATCAAGAACTGCTACAGGAACCGCCACCCAGTCATAGTATCTAAATATTTTCAGCATAACCAGGCGGTAGTAACTACAATAACAGAATTTACAACACACATTTTAAATATAAGTGTAATCAAGTCCACCACCTCTTAAAAATACAACCTCTAAGTTACATACAATAACACAATAAATACCCACACGTATTATAAAAAATTGTGCAGGGAAAATTATGTCCTTAGATAAAAAAAAAACAGAATCCATATCAAAATTTTGTGTTTCACGTGCTGTGCGTTACGGATTATGTGCAAAGGGAACGTTCCAATTTGTGCAGAAACATTCGCATTTCATAAACCTTCTACCACAAAGAAAAGATTTGTATAATTAGGACTATATTTGACACATATTGAAAAACTTCACTTGTACTGTTCCACAACATTTTTGTGGAACAGTACAAGTGAAGTTTTTTAATATGTGTAGCAAGTTCCATCAAGTGCCATCAATCAACAGTATCAATAACCATATTTTACACACACATTCATGTCTCACTGACGTTTCGTTGTAGCGGAGGGTGGTAACGGCGAATTATAGAAGTAGTCGTTTGGTGATTTGTGAGCAGCCATACTCTACGGTAGCTCAGAAGTCGAATCAGGGCGCTCATTTATTACATAGAATGCTGAGCGCAACGACCTGTCTGTGATATACAGCATCGCCAAAATTTTGGAGATCATGATACCCCATTTAGAGAGCTTACCCGTGGCTCTCGGCAGTGGTAGGGTAGGGTACCGTGTGGTTTTAGTCAGCAAGAGCCCGGCATAGCATTCATTAAAGGTTTCCACATATAAAAAAGTATTATACCCACTGAGGTTATACACAGGCATAGTTACTGAACTATCTCAACGTTTTTCGTAGAATACGTTTAATGAGAGACAAAACATACAAACTAAATGTGGGACTAAAACGAATATTGTTAGAATGAAGTGTGTAGGTTAGATACATAGAAATAAAATAGATGACAAGCCAATTGAAAGGCCCTTACGATTTGTTCGGAGTACAGTTTTGACAGCTGAAAGAAACAAATACACATTCTATTGAAGTCAAAGTAAAAAGATCACTTATACAAAGGTAACAGACTAACAAAATTGAATCACCATAATATATCTTTTACAGAAAATTATACATTTAGCTGCTGTCTTCTCTGTTTACTTGTTAAGGCCTCTGGTAAACGAATCAACGGTTTTCGTGTGCTAGCTGTGTGAAAGAAACGACTAAAAGAAAACTAAAAAGAAAATTATGTTTGGTGGTATATTGATCAGTGTGGAGTTTACCTTGTCTCTCGTGGTGGCATAGGCGGTAGCTGCTAGCGGCGGGCGAGCGGCGGCCGGCGGGGGGCGTCGACCCCGCGAGGCCGCCACCCGCGCCTCCTCCGCACTGTATCCCTTCATCATCAGAGAAGCCTCCAGGTAGTGAGGTTGCTTGTCCCACTCCAGGGAAATCGCTGCAATCCAAAAACATACTCAGTTCGCTATCCTATGAGAACGACGTTTTGACCATGTGAATGCATTGTGTGCTACATTTTATAACATGCAGTCCTAGACAAACCCAATGACACAGCGAGCAGGATATGATAAGCACTTGAACATAAAATTTTGGATAACAATTAACGGTTTTGGAATAGACCAGATAAGATATTATTATTTTCATTGAAATTTGTGGATTTGACTTGATTAGATCATATAAAATGGTTCGTCATCGTGAACACAAAACCAGCTTATTAAGCATTAATATTGAAAAAAGCTTTAAGATTGCGTGCTCACGGTATTCTTAACACTGTTCCTTTGCCTGTAACTTTATACTAAACGCACATTAATACGAAGGTAATTTAGGATTGTTCCTACAGCATGCTTCAAAAGATTAGGAAAGAATCCTGGATGAACTTCCATCATTATGCTCCTCTGTATATTTATAATGGACCTTGTTTCGGAGACACAAGGATTACTCATAAACAGATCTTTAAGTGTACATGGATCAACTTTTAAAACTGAACTGTAAAACACAAAGGACATGAACAGATAGACGCACAGTGGGTGGTGGGTGGTGGGTAGTGGGTGGCGGGGTGGCGGGGTGGCAGTACGTACCGTCGGAGCCGGGCGGCAGCGGCAGCAGCGGGTGCGCGGAGAGCGAGGAGCCTAGCGGCGGCGGCGCCACGGTGCCGCGCGACCCGCACACCGAGCGCGACGCGCGGAACGACCCCGACCTGCCGACATCGGGCAGAGGATGGTGATTGCGAGTTGGTGATTGGTGACACACCAGCTTTTGGTTTGGACATGCACGCTTCACTCCTACGCTCTCTAGCCGTACCTAACCTAACCTTAACCACAACGCCGACGTGATGCTTATAACTTTTAAAAACGTTTTGGTAAACATGCAAGTCCTCATACTCATCATTAGAATATTACAGTAATGAATAAAATTGACCTGTGAAATGAACCAATGTGCATTACTTTTACATAAAAGGCTGCCACTTTATCAGAAAAACTTCTCAGGCCCATGTCATCTTTTTTCAATGGTCTTTTTATCTTAACATTTTCCCACTTGCTTAGATTTGGATAAGCCGCTTTGTATTTTTTGTCAGCATTGTTGGAGGCAACTGCTGTCTAACCATCCTACCCCGTTAAGGCAACTTCGCCAGAGCGTCGCCAGTTGATCAGGAGTATCCCCACTTACAGGCTTAGGCTCTATAGCGCCCCATCGTCCTAGAAAACTGCCAATTCTGCCAATTTTTTTATAGACATACTCGACTTATGCTTATGACATAACATAGGGCTAAGGTAGTTTTCTGATATAATAGGGGCCAAGGGTATACCACGCTGGACCAATTCACATGGTAATTTTTCACATGGGTCGATGTTCGCTGCATGGACCCCTAGAAAAACAATATAATTCATTTAACGACTCGCCCGTAACGCTACTGCATCAAATGTCGAAACACTTTGACCCCCGATCAAAGCCTCTACTTAAAGTAACAGGCCGGGTGGATGAAATTATAGTATTTCCTTATCACTACATTTCGTGACCGACTAAACTCTAGCGCTTCTCTTAGCTCTGTCTAATACAGGATGATAATCTTGGCAGGTCTCACTAGCGAAAGGGAAACTGTTCGTTTAAGAATATGAGTACTCACATAAAAAAAAAGAAATCGAATGTTGAATGATTCTGATGAAACAAAACATTTTTCTACAAATATGAAGTTTTAAAAAAGCAAATGTGAGGGTAAAGTCTAATCTCGACAGCCAACATGTCTTTATTTACTAAACAACTTTACTTAATTTAAAAAAACGCGATTTACTTCATCATAAAACTCATCGGTAATGTATGTATGTACACTCTCGGTATTTTTACGAAGTACTGATAGCAAAACATAATGAAAATATGCAGTTCCATCATCGCGCCTTTATCCCCGAAGGGGTAGGTAGAGGCATATTACATACCCACATTTCACCTTTCTATAATTTGTCCCACGTAATACGTTGTGAGCCGTATTTCCGTGTTTAAATGGACAGGCGCAGGTTGTGACTGCCTGCTGTTGAAATAAAGCCTTCAACTTGGCTTAACGACTGTCATTTTACTGGCAACCGGGACCAACGGCTTAACGTGCCTTCCGAAGCACGGAAACGCTCAAATAAATGTCACAAAGTGATCACATGGATGGTCACCCATCCATGGACCGGCCATAGTGAAAGTTGCTTACTGCAGTGATCGTTTACAGAACACTCGAGTCCGCGGGGCCACGAGCGCTTCAACAAAATATGCAGTTGATTTGAAAATTCCTCCTTTATCGGAAGTCAGTTTAGTGACTTGGCTTCTAAAATATCTGATTACCATGTTCATGAACTCTGCACTCGACTAGAGGTAGCCCTCAATGAAATACATTAAAAAGTTGTAGAACACTACACCTTATGGGCGTGAGTAGTCAAAATCATCATCCTTATTTAGACAAAGTATATCTAATAGGTGAACATTATAGATAGGTGCTTTCGGTAACTTACGGCTAAATATATTCAAATGTGCGATACATAATAAAATATGCCGTTGGTATTTCTAAATTAAACATTATAGTATGGTGACTTAACAAATATAATGTCAATGCTAGGTTTACCCAAACAGACGCGGCAACAAGTTTCACTATGAACGAGACCTTTCGAATCGCAGCCCTTTAGGTAAAGGGGCTCTCAGACTAAGGTAGACCGACACACCATCCTCCGACCGATAGTCACAGTGGAGTCGCCACGCGGCGCACTCGCCACTACACCACGTCATACTCTCTCTTACTTGGAAGAAGCGGAAATTTCAACGGATACAGTACAGCGCATGCTCGAGATTATTCTAATCACCATCGATAAATACAAACTATTTCGAAGCTTCAGTCTAACCGATTGTTATGTTAGTCGATTTTAAAGATCACTTCATTCGTGATGTCATGCATAAACCTTGTAGTTCCCGAATTGTTTAAATTGTCACACAAACTCCCACAAGACAAAACCAAAAGCTAGTGTCTCCCAACCCATGCTAACCACTCACCTTCGTGTCATACGCTAGAAGTAACTTATGCTAATCAGTATGTTAGAAACACGATCCCAGAACACACACCTACGTTCTGCGCAATACTCTTATTGGACAAACGACTATATTACATCTATAAGCATCTAGCTACACCTGCCAGTAAAGATAAGTGGACATTGAGAAAGCTATTTCAATTATCTAGAGTTCTAGAGCTTAAGCTGATAAATATCTTAAATTACATTTTACATGCAATAAGTATTTTTTGATACGAGATCAAGTTGAAAAATAAATAGAATTCAGCTAGATCATAGTGGCAGTCCGACACAGATGACCCCCAAAACACATCATATATGACACCAAACACCATATATAAGCACAACGCATGCATTCATTTGCTCCTATTACTTATTCAAGTTAGCGAGTACGACATGATTACTGAGCCAACCGATCAGACGCGTTCGAAATTGAAATATTTCAGTTTTATTTTATTCCTAAAATATACTTTTTAATGGCTATGTCAACAGTGAGATAGTGTGGCATATCGGTTAAAGCGTCAGCATATCATTAGATGATATGTTTCACCAAATAAATCATTTATAAACACAGGACTGGACACCGTTAGTATCAATGCAAACCAGTCCACATGCAAAAATGTATATTTAGCAGAAAGGGAAAAAAAACCTCGGTTGGCATTTTAATAAAATTTGTGATTTCATTGTTATAGGTGTACAGTTAATTGTTTAATATTCATCAATAGTAACTTTATGTATTTGTTTCGAAAGAAAAAACGTAATTTTTCTTTTTGAAATCAGTTTCGAAAGAAGAAATATTATTCTTATTTCGAAACAGATTTCGAACGTGGCCAAAGGGAAAATTTACAATCACAAAAATATGTAGTCTAGTGAACTAAATGGAATACCAAATTTAATCAATTTCAACTTTATCTCGTATCACATCATCACACAGCTGCGTCGTACAGTGAAGCGAAGCTACGCTGTCAGTACGTGTGTGTCGCATCAACTCACCTCTGGAACGTCTGTCGCTTCACGTAGTTGTCCCGCACGTACTCCACTATCTGTTTCTGGGTTTTACCGCTATACCTGCACAAACACAATACAATAATTACAAATTTCAGCTAATCATGTTCAAAAATTGACTTTTTTAAAGGTGTGTGAATCCTTAGTGCGCCTTCACACTAGCGTTTTTCCAGCGTAGGCGTACGATGGACGTATGCGCGGCGGATACGCGACGGCAACGCGACGTATACGCGACGCATACGCCGCGTTACTGGGGTATCGTGTACAATCCTGTTCACAAGCGACTGATCCTCGGCATGGAAATGATTGTTACTAGAAAATAATTATCTTAAGAGTATATTTGACTTAATAAAAATTGAGCAAGATGTTATTTGCCGAAGCAATTAAAATGCGAAATATGAATTTGCTAAAGATTCTTTTAGGAAATGAAACTATGCGATAAGTTTGGGGAGTGAAAATTGACAAAACAAATTCTGCCAAACGGCAGGATCCTGGTTATTTTATATGCTGAGTGGGAATTACATGTTAATTTTGCAATCCAATATGGCCGCCGCGCCGGAATTACAAATATCATGATGGGTGTCGCTTAAGGGGTTTTTGAGTATGTCAAGTACGAATTACATGATTTTTTTTAAATATCTAGCTCGCCAAATTGACGTCGCCACCAGCCTGATGGAAAACCGTGGTGCATTTAGCGATTTGGGGCCACTTTTGACAGTGGTGGCGGCCCTGTGATGTGCCTCTTCACGCTCCTCTTGAAGAACCCGGGATTGTAAGATGAGGGAAACACGTGTGCAGGCAGGTAATTAACAGATAATTTTGCAATACAATATGGCCGCCGCGCCGTATATACAAAATTTCACGATAGGTATCGTTTAAGGGGTTTGAGTATTAATTACATAATAATTTGGCAATCCAATACGGCCACGATAAAATTTTGTAATAACGGGGAAGTGGCAAAATTATCATGATATTCGTAGTCAGCATACTTAAAACCCATAAAACGATACCCATCATGTAATTTTATGATTACAGCGCGGCGGCCATATTGGATTTCAAAATCGTCATGCAATTCGTACTCAGCATACTAAAAAACCCCTAAAACGATACCCATCATGAAATTTTGAAAATACAGCGTGGCGGCGGCCATGTTGGATTGCAAATTAACATGTATTTTCGTATGCATCGTTTTAATTATTGTGTAATTAATGAAAGAAATCGATATAAAAAAATAATAGCATACGGTCCCGAGGCCCCAGCCCGGGTATTTTTTCCCGAACCACGAACAAAATTTCATTCGCAGTTCGCACTAATCTTCTTTTTTAAAAGTAAAGCCATCAATAGTGTTTCCTGGTCAGAATCTATTTTGTTAACGATGATACCAAAACGCCAACAAAATTGTGTAACGCTAGCGCGGCGTATACGCCGCGTATACGTCGCGTATACGTCGCGTCTACGCCGCGCATACGTCCATCGAACGCCTACGCTAGTGTGAAGGCGCACTTAAACTACTGGGCGCAGATTCTCGGTTCATACGACGTGAATATGTGATCTTTTTTACAAAATCAATGGGTTCGATTGCCAGTTAGGATTATTGGTTTTTCTAAAATCTAATGATGAGATTTTAAGTTTCATCAAAATCGGCCTCGTGACTCCTTTCAGCATTTTTCGCTATTCCTTATAGTTCAGGATTTGGCCATCCAATCCCTTTTGAAAAAATCATCCTGTATAAATTTAAATTGAGTATTATTTTATACTACGACCTTTTTTATAAAAAAAAACTTGACACTATAAATATATCACGAGGGAAAAGTCTTAGTGCGTCTCCCCTCCCAACAAATCATAGATCGTATTGCTCTATGCTGGTCAAGTATGTTTTTTTTTTATACCACTAAGGTGGCAGACTAGCATACGGCCCACCAGAAGGACCGGTGGTCACCGCAGCCTATGAACGTTTGCAACACCAGAGGCGCCACACTCGCGCTGCCGAAGACGAAGATAAGATAATTTTGACTATTGAAATAGTTCCAAGTGATTACCTAAACGAGGATCCTCGTGAGATGACTCTAGTCTTATGCCTAGGCTGTCGCTGCACGATGGAGCAGCGGAAGAACCCGTGGTTCTCGACACACTTCTTCCAGAAGTTCTTGCACTCGTTGCGACCGTCGAAGAAAAATTCGAGCACGTCGCGCTGGTAACCCTGAGAACAAATAAAAGGGATCTTTCAGACAAATAAAATAATACGGCGACATTCGACAGTTATTCATAAAAAGAAATTTCTTTATGTGCTTCATGTCATGAAGATATCTATGCGCTTTTTCTCCATTATAAACTGTACCCTATCATTTTTCTTAGGGCGGATTCGACCAAAATCGGAGTAAGACTATACTAGATAATAACTTGTACTTATTCTAAAAGTAAAGTGATTTTCCATTTACCAACAACTAATATAAAGCCCAACGTAACTATGTATGGTAACCATAATAAAGTAGACTTCATCAGTACAGGTTATTCTCTAATAAAGTCTTAATCCCATTTTGGTCATATCCGCCCTTAAAAGGGTACAAAGCTTACCCTTCACTTGAGTTTGAGGTTTGAATGTTTGTTACTCAATCACGCCCTAACAGCTGATCGGATCTGGCTAAAATTTTGTACAGCTATACATTTCCAAGTAACAAAAATTTGGTACTATAAAAGCTCTGAGAACATTTGGTTAGTGCTAATTATATAGTGTTTATCACTATAACAGTGTTATAAACGGTTACAAAACCCCAAAAAATTAACAAAAACCAAAGATGATATAATAGTACTACATACAGATAGACCACTCCCTGCCCCTCACTGACCAAGCTTCCCCACCCCCGCCAGTCCCACGACACAGCTGTCATTATAGTTGGCGGGTGTTTTGAGGGAACATTTACTTAGTCTTAAGGTGCTCCCTCACCGGGAGCATTCGCCTGTAATGTAACAAATTAGATTCGACTCGAGCATTACGTTACGATGCTACCTCCCTGACCGACGAGCGTTCGCGTGTAATGTAACATTTATAGATTCGTCTCGAGCATAATTGTGCTGATAGACTTGAGCATTCACTTGTAACAGAACATCGAGCATTCCTCATTTTTATATTTGTCGAACAGAACAACGAGCCGAGCCAAGCATAGAGCCAAATATTGCTACGAACATCATGACCATTCTAGCGAACCTCTATAAGATGCTCGAAGATGTGCTCTCGAACATGTGCTCGAAGACTTCACGTAAATAAATAAAATAAAATTTATTCCCTTTGAAATTTAAAAAAAAATTAGTTTTGTCAAAATTTTTGTGACTCTACCGGGGGTCGGAAATGCTACAGACTGAGAAGAACACGACTTGCACTACTCATTATATTGATTGCGGGTCTTTTTCGCGTAAACATTTTAAACTTCGCTCACCTCTCGACGTTTCGGCTATGTTACAATAGCCGTGGTCACGAGTAGAGTGACGAGCAGGCTATTGTAACATAGCCGAAACGTCGAGAGGTGAGCGAAGTTTAAAATGCCGTGGTCACGAGTAGAGTGACGAGCAGGCTATTGTAACATAGCCGAAACGTCGAGAGGTGAGCGAAGTTTAAAATGTTTACGCGAAAAAGACCCGCAATCAATATAATGAGAAGAACACCCCAAGAAACTCAGTCCGGTCCCTCTTAATTCATCTTTGTATCGAATACAGTTTTTTTTTTTAATATGTAGAAAGTAGCAATTCGTGTCACTGCAAAGCAGCCTTGTCTTCTAGAAAGTCTTTAATGCTATAATAAGCTTTCTGGCACAATTTATTACCTGACAAACCTGTTATGGCTGTCGGCAATGTATTGTACATTCGAATACAATTGCCCGCGGTCACGGTCGCGTGTGCTGCATTTATACTCATTGAATATTTAGAATGCTCGCCAGAACGCAGAACCCATCATGATATTTTGTGATTTCGGTGCGGCGGCCATATTGGATTGCAAATTATCATGTGATTCGTACTCAGCATACCAAAAAACCCCTTAAACGATACCCATCATGAAATATTCTGATTTCGGCGTGGCGGCCATCTTGGATTGCATTTTTTTTTTATACCACTAAGGTGGCAGACAAGCATACGGCTCACCAGAAGGACTGGTGGTCACCGCAGCCTATGAACGTTTGCAACACCAGAGGCGCCGTAAAAACCTTCTTAGACCCCTTTTGAAGAACCCCATACTGTAGGCGTTTGGGAAAACCGAGGCAGGAAGATCATTCCACAACCTAAGCGTTCGCGGAAGAAAACCCCTATCGGATCGAACCGTGCTCGAACGCACCGGACGTAGGGTGTGAGGATGAAATCCCTGTCTATGGCGAGCGGTGCGATGATATAACGTAGCCGTGGGCATCATGTCAAACAATTCCTCAGAGCACATACCATTGTACAGGCGGTAGAACACGCATAAGGAGGCAAAGTCTCTCCTGTCGCGAAGAGGTTCAACACCACCTGTCAGTATAGGATCGTTGACCTTTATTAGCTGAGTACGAATTTACCCTAAATTCGTACTCAGCATACCAAAAAAACCCCTTATCCGATATGCAACATGAAATTTTAAAACGGTAGCGAGGCGGCCATATTGGATTGACCAGACATTCGTACTCAGCTTACCAAAACCCCATAAACGATATACAACATGAAATTTCACTGCAGTGGCACGGCGGCTATTTTAGATAGCAAAATTAACCCGAAATTCGTACTCAGCATACTAAAAAACCCCTTATACGATATCCAACATGAAATTTTACAACGGTGGTGTGGCGGCCATCTTGGATTGCAAAATTAACCCAAAATTCGTACTCAGCATACCAAACAACCCCTTATATGATATGCAACATGAAATTTTACAACGGTGGCGCGGTGGCCATATTGGATTGCAAAATTAACCTGAAATTCGTACTTACATACATACATACATATACTCACACCTTTATCCCCGAAGGGGCAGGCAGAGGCCTATACCGGCCCACATTTCACCGTGTACAATTCGGTCCCACGTGACAGGTGGTGAGCCCTTCGCCGTGTTGAAATGGACCGCCGCCGTCAGAGCCTCGTCCGTTGTTCAGCAGGTGCACGAGCTTGCACGTGAGGTTGACTTGGGCCCGACGGTGTTGGTAGGGCCCCACTACACCCTTAGCATACCAAAAAACCCCATAAACGATATCCAACATGAAATTTTACAATGGTGGCGCGGCGGCTACATTGGATTGCAAAATTAACCTGAATTTCGTACTTGTACTACTATTTTTTTCCCAAAAGCATTTGACATCTTAGATCGTATGTCCACCTATTTTAAAATCAGGACTAGTGTGCGGCCAGCCTGCCGCAACAAAAAAAGCGCATTGATGTTACAAGTTGTATCAAAACATTACACATTGTATCTTTACAAGGTGCGCAAAGCGCATTGATGTTACGAGTTGTATCATAACGTTACACATTGTATCATTACAAGGCGCGCATTGCAATGCTCGGTTCACCTACCTCACTGCTGTAACCTCGTCTTGTATCATTACAAGGAGGTGCGCATTGCAATGCTCGATTCTCCTCCCTCACTGGCTGTAATGCTCGACTCGTAACGTTACATTACGCGCGAATGCTTCCGGTGAGGGAGCACCTTTATTGGTCACACACATTCAAGCTCTGTACGAACATAACGTGTTTTTAAGGGTAGGTGACAGAATTAAAAATGAATCATTTGTATGAGGTTTCCCCCTATGTAAAAACTTACATCTGGATGTAGTTTAATGAGGAACTTTTTCCTTTTGAAGGATATTTTTCGTATCTTGGCCCAGCTGAAGGTGTTGATTTTGGTGTAGTTCTGGAACACTATGATACCCATGTGCGCTACTGCCAGGTTCAAGGGAGCGCCGCCGCCGTCTTTGGTTGCGTGCATTTTTATACCTGCAAGTTGAAAAGGGGTGATATAAATTTCATGAAAATAAAATTAAAAATAAAATAAAATTTATTCCCTTTGATTATTAAAAAAAAAATTAGGATTTTCAAATTTTTGTCACTCTACCGGGGACTCTCATGTGTCGTTCTAAGAGGAGAAAAGTTGAAAGAAATTCTTCCTTCATCGCCACAAACGGTTTGGTAAGACAAGAATAACAGGGACGCGACTGTACTATTTATATGAAAATGAAAAGCTCATTTATTCCATTAAAACATAAAATTTGGTTCGAGACGTCTTTTTTTTTCACCCTGCTAACAAATGAATGAAGCATTTGCAGCCCCGTAGGCTCTATGTTCTGTACACAATCCCTGTTTCCGTGCTTACTTCTGGCAAGCTTAGAAAAAATCATCAGCGAGTTGTCAACCTGCGCCTATCCATCAAAAGGTACCACCATTATTGACGACTGCCTCTGTGGCGCAGTCGGTAGTGATACCGCCTGCGGTGCTGGAGGTCGTGGGTTCGATTCCCACCGGAGACAAATATTTGTGTGACCCATAAATGTTTGTCTCGAGAGTCTAGGTGTTTCTATGTATAATATGTGTACCTATATTTAAAAAGTATATAAGTATTAATATCCGTGGTCTGATACCCATAACACAAGCTGGTTATTCCTAGCTTACTTTGGGATCAGATAGCGTTGTGTGAAATGTCCGTGAATATTTATTATGTGGGACAAAACTATAAGCTGAAATGTGGACGTATAATATGTCTCCACCTACCACTTCGGTGGTGGGGGCGTAACTGTAAGTACTTACAATTACTTACAAACGAAATAAAATGGCTTTTACTAGATTTGCATGGGAACCCAAGCACACCCAAGACCCAACCCATTGATGATAAGCAAATGCACTTACCGTATAATTCACATCTTCGTGCAGTTTCTAGTAAATTTAAATCTGCTTCTGCAGGACTTTGGCCACTGTAAAAGATAAACATTTTTTATTAAACATTTTATCAAAATACATCAACTATAGTCCGTTGACAGTTATTTTACCTCTGACTGACAGCTCGTCCATCGTTTTCCGTGTGTTGGCATTGCAGTAAAGTCGCCCTATGAGTGCCAGCCTAAGACATTTTACCGAATACAGTGGAGATTATAAAATCCAACCGGTAGCATGAAGTTTTCCAGGTCTTAATAAACTTAACAATACTAAAACAGTGCTCCTGTTACTATGCGGTTGTATTTATGATTTACAGCAGGGCCTCGGTAATCCGGACTCCCGCTTGTTCGGTGATCGCTGTAATCCGGCCGGGCAATGGGATTCGCGGGGTAGGCCCGGGGTGTAGGTGCGGGGGCTGTCATGAGCCAGTGCGCCGTCACTCTTTTGTTTATCGCCTTTCGTGTACGTAGTGTCAATTAAGTGCGCTCGCTAACATCATGGCGCCGCCACGTAAACATTCGACATTAACAATAAAAGACAAATTGCGGATTTTACAAATGTTAGATAAGGGTGACAGCTACCCTGTCATTGCTCGGAAGTTTGGTATAGGCAGGTCAACTGTAGGCGACATAAAGAAAAACAAAGACAAACTCTTGAAGTTTGTTAGCCTAACAGAACGTGGTCCCGGTGTACGAAAAACACTGAAGAAATCGGAAAATCCTGTTTTAGAAGATGCTTTGTTTACGTGGTTTTTGCAACAAAGGCGATTGCATGTTCCTGTAAGTGGTGATATGATTTGTGAGAAAGCTCGAATTTTTCATCGCCAGATTACAAACTCCAATATCGGATTTAATGCAAGCCGGGGATGGTCAGACAAATTTAAAAAACGCCACGGAATAAGACGTTTAAAAATGGCCGGTGAAAAACTGTCAAATGATGAAGCCGCTATCGGACCATTCCAACTAGAGTTACAGAAAGTTATTAGAGAAAAGAAATTAACAGCGGAACAGGTTTACAATGCTGACGATTCTGGTTTGTACTGGCGATTATTGCCAAATCATACATTAGCCTCTGCGCCTCTGGCAATGAGCAGTCGACTTCTGGAAGGAAAATGATGAAGATGAGAGTGACATTCATGCCTTGTGCAAATGCGGCTGGAACTCATAAACTTCAATTGCTTGTTGTCGGAAAATCAAAAATCCCACGGGCATTTAAATCAACGCGTCTTCCTGTTTGTTATCGTGCACAGAAAAATGCTTGGGTTACGAAAGACTTGTTTCTTGAGTGGTTTAAAACGGAATTCGTTCCCGCGGTCCGCCGCCATCTTTTGTCTGTTAATTTGCCTCCTCAGGCACTGTTATTGTTGGATAATTGTCCTGGACATCCATCAGCAGATGAACTTGTCTCTGAAGACGGCCACATTTTTGCTATGTTCCTGCCACCTAACACCACGGCGTGTATACAACCAATGGATCAGAACGTTATACAAAATGTGAAGTTAAATTACCGCAAATCACTTTTGGTTAACTGTCTTGCATCATGTTCTGAAAACCTCATGGACTCATTAAAATCGATAACTTTAAAGGACACAGTTTTTCTTTTGGCTAATTGATGGGCCAATGTTAAGACATCGCTAATTAACAAATCATGGAAGAATTTGCACCCTGAATTTCTCACAGATATTGACGAACCAGAAGATGATGTTCCTTTAGCCCAGCTTTTTAACAGGTTGAGGGGACCCAATGATCCTCAAATAAGTGAGGCAGAAGCTCAAGAATGGGCTGCTGGTGGTGCCGAAAGCGAGTTACAAAGATATGAAGTGTTAACTGATGAGGAGATTGTGCAAGCGGCTATGTGTGAGGACGATGAGCAAGATGAGGACAATAGCGTTGAAATTCTAAAAATCACAAAAGTTGGTAATTCAGAGGCAGTAGGAGCTTTAAACACTGCTTTAAAATGGGCTGAAGATAACGAATTTGATTGCCACGAAGTTATGTTTCTCCGTCGACTTAGAGACCGGGCTTTCGAAATGAAGTGCGAAAATTATAAACAGAAGAGTATTACAGACTTTTTCAAGAAGAATTAACTAATGTTTTTTTTTTTAAACTTACTGATTTCCTTACATAGTTGTAATTTTGAACATACATATATACATATTTGTCTTTATGCTATATGTAATTTAAAAATTGATTAAAGAAACTAAGGTCAAACATGTGTTTTATTAATATTTAATATGGCATACTATAATCCGGACGACTCGATAATCCGGAAAGGGTCTTGTTTTTGCCTCTCCGGATTAACGAGGCCCTACTGTATTTATTTTTTTATGAATATCTGAATAAAACATTCACTACCACCACTAACGAAGGCGAAGTTGCTGCTTCCATAATGTTCCCGCCCGAAAAATAAACGCCAGAAAAAGTAGAAAGTAAGTTTCGATTAAAGGTTGCAGTACATGGGAGAAACAAAAACTTATTCGGGTAACACAGAAATCAAGATAGGCAACCCAAGTGCTAGAGGTAATTTAACTCTGAACGGACTACTATATAAATCATAAAAAGGGGATAAGGAAACATGTTTTCATAATATTTTTATCAAAATACTTTTCCACATCGCTGTCAACAACAACCATGTCCAAAATGTTGGTACATGAATGGCACTGCTAAACCTCTAGCTAGCCCAATTATTGTTGGTTGCATCTAAGTTTTTTCACACCTGCCCCTTAGTTATTATCATAAGCATAACATGACAATGTGTATATGAGTCTAACTCTAGTCTAGACCGTTATCTTATCATCTAGAACCCAGACGATTAGTGTTCAATTGATATTAAATGAAGTTAGTTTATCTATAATCGACAATTTCCTTCACAATTTCCGCAAAGTCTGTACTAGGCGGGATAGGCGACATGTTCTGGAAGTGGCAAACCAATAGCGGTCGTAAATCCATTGAGCAAGGTATCATTTAGCGAATGTATCAGGTCGTAACTATTAATATCGGTCATCAGGCGTGTAAACCGTAGGAAATGGGATGAGTACTTCCTCGGGAAACATAATTACGAACTGCCGAGAACCCCGGTACATCTTTCCGAGGGCTTACCTGGGACTCCCGGCCGTAGACAGTCGCCGTGTGCTTTAGTCGGTAGGAGTTAGTATAAGGTAGCCCCAACCTGTGCCAGTCCATATCAACACGGCTTTTAGGGCTCACCACATGGGGCGAAATACGAATGATGAAGTGTGAGTGTATAGTATGCCTCTGCCTATACCTTTTGAGATAAAATCGTGACTAAATGTATCTGTGTTAAACCTTTCCATTTTTCTTTTACCAAACGTCTCAGCCCAATTTCTGTTAATATTATAGTCAAATAAAAAGCATTAAATTGAGGCCTTGTGACGCTTCTGGCTTTGTAAACAATCAACTATCAAGTGGACCGTAAGCTCGTCTGCCACCTTAGTAGTATAAAAAAGGTTGCACCCAAGAAAAGTATGTAGTTCTAAAAGTAAACAGTATACTCACAGATGTTTCTTGTGGTTCTCCCTGATACGTCGCTCGGACTCCGAGTCCTGGCCACAAAAGAACGTGTAGCCGCTGAGGTATGTGTGGTCGGGGTAGTCTTCGGGGACGAAATCACCGCACTCCGCTGGAAACGTTCATCAGATGTTGATATCATAATTGCATCGGTTTGAGATCGGCATTGATTTCATGGTCGTTAATTTTAAATCCAAACAGTTGACTGATGGGAGTACGGGTAAGTCCTCGGAAGGATACCCCATCCTTCCGAGGGCTTACCCGGGGCTCCCAATCGTAGGCACTAGGTAGAGGTATGAAACGTGAGGTTTTTAGTCGGTAGCATCCATGTAGGATTTTCCCTACGTTAAAAAAAACATTTGACTGAAGATTAAATATGACTTTGGCCGAGGCCGTTTGATCTCTCGACAAGCACCAGAATTTGGTCAATCGGTGATGAAGTGTGCCGGCTTGCAAGTTATAGAACGAGTGAAATGTTTACACTCATAACTCATTAAATACATGATTTGCAAGTCACACAAATACTTGTCCAGATCTTGGATTCCAACCCGAGATCTCAGCATACATTTACCACTGCGTCGTCTAGGCAAAAAATTAAATCAAAAATCAAACTATCAACAGTCACCTACCTTGTACAATATAACTAGCCATCAGTGCAGCAGTGTTTTCATTACACTGTATACACCCAGTGGCGAGGTCCTTCTTCACTTGCAAACAGAACAGGTAGCGCGTGAACTCCTCCTCGAGCCGGGCCGGGTCGGGCGTGTAGAACTTCACGCAGAACCGAAGGGTAGGCTCCAGCATCGAGAGGCCAACTTGCCGGCACATTGGTTTCTCAATGTCTAACCAGTACTGTTGAAAAAAGTAGAAATAAATTATGAAAAATGTTCGAAATATTAATCTATGTATAGATTAATATTTCGAACATATCGACACCAGAAGTATCAATTAACGTAAGGGACATTTTGGCGAAAATGAGTTATATATATCATGGGATTCAGAATTTCGAGCTCTATCGATTGGTATACTCAAAATGTCTCTATCGTCAAAAAAATGTCCCTTACAGTACAAATTTTAGGACTGTCTAAAACGATTTTTAACGAAAAAATTGATTTAAGGGCCATTTAGATTTTATTCTTATGAGACAAGTAAAGTAACTCATCATACAAAATAATTTTGACCCTTACCTTAGACCTCAAATCGGTAATTTTATACAACATGTCCCTTACCTTAACTCATTTTTCGAGCCTTTTAGGGGTAATTTATATTTATTACCTACTACTTATCTCACATAATTTCTGCAATTTTGTATTTTTCCAGTGAAAATCTGAATGATTTCTTGATCCGTCCTATTGATGTATGGGCGGCGGCCCCGGGTAACTCCTCGGAAGGAAATTTCAGGGTCCCGTGTTGACTAGCTCATCACCGCGGCTCAGCACTCAGCTAGAATGGTGCTAATCCGCGTTTTTGGAGGTTCTGTTGTTATGCTGTTTTGCAGTCTGCACCTTCCATGTCTTCATGGGTTCCTGACAGTGTGCAGGACGCATTGTGTTCCCTAATGTTAGTCAACCACCGCGAAAGCGCAGTCGTTGCCCCTCCTCAGTTTTGAATCATGTCTCGGAAATGGTATTCGAAGTTCAACCCGCTATCGAGTACGACTCGAAGATACTTTATAGAGGGCTAGATATCGACGCTAATTCCCCCTACTTGTATGCTGGATTCCGTGGGGGACTCCTCCCGAGGTCCGTGAAAGCACAGTGCCTGAATTTTGTAAGAGACTACCTTCAGAACCAGTCGCCATCTTCGACCCAGAACTCGAGCAACTCCCTTTAGGGCCACGTCTCGGTGAGTAGATTTTCACGTCGTAACGTGGGTGTCATCAGCGTAGTACGTTACGTCGAACCCTTCGAGCAAATGACCGAGTAGCACCCTCACTGCGGTTCTACAGAAATAGACCGATTCCTCCAAATTTCCGCACGATACCCCTTACCTGAGCCGGTAGCTTATTCATGTCCCGAAGAGATGAGCCTCGAAACGCCAACGTAAGTAAAAAACCACTCAATAATGATAAATGAGTGCCTCTCTAACGCAGCTATGGCGATGTCAACAGACACCGCCATCACCACCTTTCCCGCAATATCGCTTCTTCTGTCAGACCCCAGACACGAATGATAGTGTCCACGATGGAGCGCCCCCAAAGGAAACTAAACTGGCTATCCGTCAAATCTGGCACCACTCGTGTGAAGCGCCCAACAAGGCGCTCTGCAATAATATGCTACACCCTGACCTTTTTCGAGCTATGCTTGGCGCATCAGCATCAGAGCCCTATCAGTCAAGACCTTTCTTCGAAATTCTTCGAGAGCCATCAGGACCCATGCATGACTTGAAATGCCGTCGGGTTCGGAGTTGGTGCTTTTTTAAGTCGCAGCACAGGTGCCCCTGACACGCTTTTGGTGACGTCAGGCACATCGCTCTAACAGTAATCCCCGTCTAGTGCCTGAGAACGGAGCCATGCGGAGCAATATGTCCCTTAACTCCAGATGGAAACAACGAGACCAAGACCCTCTCCAGCTGGGATAGTCGTGGCACCTTAGTGCGAAATCTTTTGTATTTATCTTTTAATGTTGATTCATACCAATATTAATCATGCAAAAAATATTTCCCTGTAGTAAAATACCACAAAGTAATTTTTCAGGTCTAAAACAAATATTAAAACCAGAAAACCCTTACAACAAACGTGATATTCTACTGTTGTTTGGTACTAAGCCCTCCGTGCGTGAGGCCGACTCACACTTGGCCGTTTTTTTTAATTCTTTTCGATAACCTTCAGTACCACGTTACATCAAATACCATCAAAAGTATTAAAGTGAAGTCCTTTACAATACATTTGCATGTGATTTTCTATAGTCTCTTGCTACTTACACTTTAGTCATTTGTTTATACATAAAATATCAGTAACGTAAGGTACAAGTAAACATATTTTTTTAATGTAACGGACACGCTATTTTGGAAACCAGTAGACATTCCTAAATCTTGAGTTTATAACATGAAAGAAGAAGAAATTCTAAGAAACTTCACCCTTGACACAATTAAAATCGAACCAGACAGTAAAAAAATACAGACAGATTTATAAAAATAAAATCGTTTTTTGGCTCTCCTGAAAAACCGTGTTTTGTCCCTTACATTAATTGATACTTCTGGTGTCTATATGTATAGATTTATTATATGTATACATATAATAAATCTATACATATAATAAAATGATAGAAAAGTCAAAACTGTACATTAGGAATATTTAAAAAAAAATACTCGCTGGGTGTTCAACATAATATACCGAAGCCGAAAATGTAATTCGAAAAATTTTTGTCTGTTTGTCTGTTTGTCGGTTAAAATTTTTGTCTGTTTGTCTGTTTGTCGGTTTGTCTGTTTGCTTTGCTTTGTCCGGAAGGATCTCGAAAAGTACTCAATAGATTTGATTAAAATTTTGCACAAATATTAACTAGGGGTAGAGTCTTCAAATAGGCTATATATTATCACGCTACATATCCTAGGGGCTAAGCAGAGAGCAATCAAATTGGCATTATAACATAATTTTCACGCATACGAAGTCGCGGGCAACAGCTAGTAATAATTTTTTGCGGACATTCTCATACAACATCTTATAGCCCAAATTAAGCTAATATAAGCTTGTGCTATCAGCTATGGGATCTAGACGACTGATAGACATACTTATATATTTCTAAATACATATTATACATAGAAAATACCCAAACTCCGAAACAAGCATTTGTGGATCACACAAATATTTGGACCGACCCGGGAATCGAACCCAGCGTGGCAGGCGGTTACACTACCGACTGCGCACACCGAGGCAGTCAAGAAAGTACTTCGATTTTTTTTCCGGCAATTAAGGCACAGACCTTATTTTCGTTCGAACAATATGCCCCAGTGATTGAGGAGCATTTTCGGACCGATGAACAAGAAGAGGCTCTAGTGTGTAGGGTTGGCTGCGATACGTCCACTGTAGCGTCTACGACCGCAATTTGAGTGGGCTTGATATAGATATTAGGTAAGTACAGACGTTCGATTTATCTATACTTATAATAAATCTGTAGAAGTGAAAATTCTGTACATTGAAAATATAAAAAAAATAAAATGACAGGGGGTGTTACTAGACCGACACTGAACCCAAAAATGTGATTAAAAAATTTTTTGTCTGTCTGTCTGTCTGTCTGTCTGTTTGTTTAGGCATCACGCAAAAACTACCGGTTCGAATACGATGAAACTTGGTATAATTATTCTTTAATATCCTGGGCACCACACTGGATACTTTTCATCCCTGAAAAGTATACTTATTATAAAATAAAAAACGAACTTAAGTCCTATAAAGTTATTATCAATTATTGCTTAAACGGTTAATGGTACGATGATGAAATTCAGCATGAGCGTTGTTTGTAACAATTTGAAATAAGTAATTTTACCATTTTTGCAAATTCTACCTCCTAAGGTATAAAAAAGGAGTGTCAAGTTAGTATGGGACAACGCGATTCCATGGTCCGATCTACTTAAAATTTGGCTTATAGCATTATTAACATAATTGATGGAAGACGTGTTCCTTATTTTATTGAAATTTCTACGTTATCGACCTAAAAAGGGAATGTAAATTATTTTAGAGCTGATTTTTTCCAGAGTTGATATCAATACTCCTTAAATACTCTTATTTTTGATTTAAATTACTTTTTATTTTGACACATTTGAGGAAGTTCAATCCGCTTGACATTGTCATTTTCATGATTTTGCTTTAAGTACTATTGGAAATATTATTGTTAATTTTATAAAATTTTGTATAACCAACAATAAATATATGAAAGAACAAGAAAATTCGAAGATGGCTAGCCAGGAATAATGAAAGACCACGCTGCAGGCAGTGTCCACTATGCATTAGGATGAAAGATTGTCAACAGCCCTAAGCGACTGGTCATGGAAGGTATGATCCTTATTCTTGCAGGACACACACTCACTAAGTCTTTGTAAAATACGGGAATGGCCTCTACGAAGATTACATTTGAAAAGTAAAAAGAGCCATTAGAATAAACATGAAAGCTTAGCAGATGAAATTTACATGGTTATTAAGTTAACATGCCTTGGTTGGACCAAGTGTATTATGAGGACAAAGTCTACCGTAGTTCTGTTTTCCCATACGTCGCGCGTCGTAGGCTTACAGTATGTCTGGGACTACCTAAAGAAGGAACTAAGTTACGATGTCAATTCCTTAGAAGACAAGTTGAGTCGAGTAGTAGTCTAGCCAATGAATCTAGAAATGTATTTAATAAATAAATTTACATAACTCATATAATATATGTATTATGAATTTGTTACTCTTTCACGCTGTAATGGCTAAAAGTATCTGGCTGAAAGGGCAATGCCGAAATTAGGCCCTGATTGCCCATACTTGGCATTTAGCTGAAAAAATAAGTAATGAATTTTCGTAATTTTTGACGCTATTCACGACTTGATAGAAGTTAGGATTTATTTCGTCAAAATAAAAAAGTTATTCAATAAATACACCGCCATTTGCATCTGCTGGGTTGCCAGTCTTTTGTAAACTAATAGAATAGGTAGTATTTTTACAAAATACTCAGATTAAGATTTTACTTAGATACTGTTTTCTTTTTTTTTTATACCGCCAATGTGGCAGACAAGCATAATGTTTGTAACACCAGAGGTGCTGCACTCGCGCTTCCAACCCTGTAAAACTTTCTAAGACCCCTTTTGAAGATCCCCATACGTTGACGTTTGGAAAAACCGAGGCAGAGAGATCATTCCACAATTCCTTATCCGATCTTACCGTGCTCGAACGCTCCGGATGGAAAGTGTGGGGATGAATCTGAGGCGGGTTACGTAAATATTTGTTTATTATACTATACTTAACTTTACTAAAACAGTGCTCTTATAATTATACGATTGAATTTGAGATTTATTTATTTATTTACGTATAAAAATTAAGGAAACATTCACTACCATCACCAACGGAGGTGAAGTTGTTGCTTCCACAACGTTCCACATCTCAATTAATGGTCACACCCAAAAAAAAACTATAGCAAAAGAAGAAAGTAAGTTTCGACTAAACGTTAGATAACATGGGAGAAACAAAAACTTACTGGGGTAACACAACAATCAAGATAGGCAACCTAAGTGCTAGAAGTAATATATCTCTGAATGGACTATAGTCAAGTGAGCGACTGACAGTCACCCAGTGTTATGTCATTGTCAAAATGGTACTGTATCATTGTACGTTTTTCTGTTTTTTTATCAATAATTAACTATTCTGATCATGAATACTGACTTTAGGTGAATGAATAAATGTATGAAAGACAACAAATACATAATAACCTAGCTAAATGACTGCAGGAAGAGTTTCTGATAACTCTAAAGTGCTTGTGTAAGGGCACATTTATAAAAATTAAAAGCCTTGATATTTTGGAAACCCCAACTTATGTTTTAACTATTCTTTTATGAATAAATTATTTTTATTTACAAGCAATATATTGTACCCATTTTCATGATTGGGCACCCAGGGCCTAAAGTACTATGAAGACCTGGCATTGCCCTTTGGTACCTACAGAGAGAGGTTAGAGACAGTGTAGGAACCAAATTTCACGCAGGCGAAGCTGCGGGCATCAGCTAGCACAAGCATATAGCTTAATTTGGGCTAGATGATGTTGTGTGAGAATGTCCAACAATATTTTTATCTATACTTCTATACTAATATTATAAAGAAGTAAAGTTTGTGTGTTTGTATATTTGTTAAATTGTAAGGGGTAATCTGGGGATCTACTGAACCAATTTAAAAATTCTTTCACCAATAGAAAGCTACGTTATTGTGGAGTGTCATAGGCTATATAACATCACGCTACAACGAATAGGAGCGGAGCAGTAATAGTAAATGTTTCAAAAACGGGGGAAAAGTTATTCCTTTAGAGAGCTTCGTTGCATGTGCTGCGTAAATATTTATAGTTATGTAAAAAATATGTACTACAATATTGTTTCTCTTAAAAAGTTCAAAAAAAATTGCGCGAAAGCATAGCATATCTTTGGGTTGGTGCACAATAACCATTTTAATGGCAATCAATTTTTTTCTGCAATAATGCCACGGGCTACCTCATTCATAAACGAAATTGTTCTTAAAAATAATGCGACGGGAATACACGCGACGAGAAACCTTTCTCTCTCTCTCTCTCTCTCTCTCTCTCTCTCTCTCACGTAGTATTGAATATTAACGACGAGACGCCACGGGAGTAAACGCAACGCGACAGGAGTAATTGCGACGGGAACAGGTAATACTCTCTCTTATGTGGCGCAAACGAAGTTGCGCGGGTCAGCTAGTCTATAATAATTATCTGAGGTCTTACAGGCTTCAGTCGACAGTCTCAATAAGTCATCAGAAAACCGAAGGTAAGTTACCTGCTGTTTTACAGAGCAGCTCAAGCTTTTAAATGGTGCAAAATT
This sequence comes from Miltochrista miniata, assembly GCA_933228765.1. NCBI lineage: Eukaryota > Metazoa > Arthropoda > Insecta > Lepidoptera > Erebidae > Miltochrista > Miltochrista miniata. The sequence goes on from OW121749.1 coordinate 8,526,391, forward strand.
ATCTCATGGTTTAGTTATTTATACCCTTAATGATTCGCCGCATCAGTTTTGGCGGTTTCGAGTTATATCTCGAAACTCGATTATGTATATTCAAAATTGGGCGTTATCGCTACAAGCCATCTTTTGTACGATGACATTTCCAATTCCAAAAGTATTCTGTGAGATGAACAATTTCAAAGATATCTATCTACTATTGCAGTTGACATCTCCAATATCGCACTACTAGACATCACTGCCAAAAACACTAAAGCGGTTATCAAATACCACAAAACTTATACTTATTGTAGTACTAAAACTTTTATATATTGTTACAAATTACCAACATAGACCACCAGCTCATGAACGAATTACCCTGTGAAATAAATAACCCAGCGTGAGAAGGTTGTTACTATATGAGAAAATAACTCTCAGCCCTATACCGACAATGTTTAGCGATGTGAGTATGTACGTTGGCTTATGTCACAGGGTAATTTTGTCCAAGACCCTCTCCAGTCTATTAATGTTGTCAATCAATTTGTATAGCACAATACGGGCGTAGCAATTTACATCAGTTTTACTTCTACATCTACATATCTTTTCACATTTTTCACATTTACGAAAAAAATCGGAAAAGTGTTTTCTTTCTCAATTTCCACAACGTAATACCGTTATTTTATTGTTAACTCAAAAATTGCGTCAATTTTGCGCCTTTGACTTTCGTAGAAGTCTAATAATTAGGAAAATTTGATGTCGCTGAGAATACCTACAGTTCTGTTTTGTCAACACTGAATCGCAGAGCTATTTGACATATATTAAGGGCTCAAAGCTAACCTTTGCAAGGTACACATTCCGACAGACATACATAATAAAATACCTATGCGCTCTCTATCCAATTACAGCCTCTCGAGTAAGGTATGTAAGGTTTCTTAGTACATAGGTATATTGCACAAAAATATTTATTATTGTAGAAACGAGTTTGTGGCTCGCCCTCGGAGGAATGGCATACATGGTGGATAAAGATATGAGATTTTTTGAGGTGGCAACATCCAACAGTATTATTACTCGGCGTTAGTAAGAAGAATCTATTATATGTATCGTATCTATTCCTGTTCTTTTAGGTATCTAGGTACTTGTTTCTAAACAATACACTAGGTACAATAATGGAGACAATAGGTAACAAACAAGGCGTCGCGCGCGACTATGGTCACTGTGTCGTGAGACTTACCTTAGTGCCAGTGGCGTCGTGGTACTCGAGGCCGAAGTAATCTGCTTCCAGGAGATGCAGCTGCCGACACACTTGATCGAATAGCACCCTGCCTAGCGCCTTGGACTGAAACAAACGATTCTCAATTAATAATCGAACTACACGAAAATCTGCTATACCTATGAAAAAGCATACGAGAACAACATTCTTTTTTACATTAGCCCAATGTACTCGTTTCCTATAGAAACTCGATTTTGGGTTCAAAAGTAGCTTTTAGCAGTAATCCAGGGTGTCAGGTATCTGTGTGATCTAAGTGGCTCCTGGGGTTAAAGTATAGCGTAATTAAGTTACTTACAGATATTTCACAGACTGTCACACCTGTGACAGAATATTAGAAGGGTAGTAGATACAGGGAGATTATAACAACAGAACATCATAATTGATTATGACACTGATAAAGGGATAAAAGCATTTCTAAATTTCAGGTTACACAGATGCATACTGAAGGAAGCAGAAATTACAGCTGCACAGATAAACCTTTGTGAATGGAATCAACGTTGTACATCTGGCTACGACTACACAAATAAACAAAGAATCAGTCTGTACCATTATTTACATTGCACCCGCTTCTGTTTGATCCCAACACGGTGCACTGTACCTACGTGTCGGACGAGCGATATATGTATAGTTCCGAGTAGCGATGCCGGAAGTACACCGGCTGTGATTACATCAACTACATCAATGGGGAAAAATTGTCTATTGTTCGTAGTTGCCGAACTTTGAGCCGAGCAAATATATTCCATTACAGAGCCTGAATGTGTGTGACCACTAAGGTTAAGCATATGTTCCCTCAAAATACCCTCCAACTATAATGATAGCCGAGGCGGGTGTGGAGAGGCTTGCTCGGTGGGGGGCAGGGAGTTGCCTATCTGTATGTAATACTATTAAGTAAGTTTATTATCTTTGGTATTACCAAAGTACTTTTATACTCCGCCCAAAGCCTATGCTGTGATCGCGCTTGCTAGCAACTTAATCCTATGAAGCAAAAGTAGTAATGTTACACGCGTATCACGTTTCATATTGCGCTTAGCGCTTACTAACGTTAACTTGGAATATATGGTTACATAGTGTTGGCTAATGATACAAAATTAGACACAGCAGAGAGCGCTATACTAGTTAGTTAATGTTATACGCGGTGAGACTGTGAGAGGAACTTCTATTATAGGTTTGCAAAAGTTATTCACAGTTTAACTAGCATACAATAGAATAGACGATGCTAGGGACCTGTTTACATTATGCAGGCATTCGAAATGTCTCTGACACAGAACATCTAGGAGTCATAGATCGGTAACTCGGTTCGCTTTAGAATATAAATATTCTCCTTTCCATGGACGTGCTTACCATGTAGTTATTTTTACTACGTAGTAATAACTCAATGATGCTTACCACTCTCACAAATACGATCAAAATTTCATCTTTGCCTTTGTACTCTGCTGATATAATAGCATTTAGATTTAAAGGGTATTGTTTCTACAAGAATAAATCGACGGCAAGATAATGGATAAAGTAACATTCCAATAAAAACGTCACGTCTATAAGGATTATTATGTAGAGATACATCTTCAAACGTATAAGCATTGACCTCGAGACTGTCGGCCAACGAGAAGGGGCCGTGCGTTGGTCCATGTCTGAGGGGACTACTCGTTATATAAATAAAGCGAAACCGATAGCCGTTCAAGGTAGACTTGGACAATGGCACAAATGACAGTAACTGGCTATATTTTGTATTGTATGGTGTGACACTAATGAGTTACTTACTCATTAGTGTCACACCATACAACCTTCTAAACCTACCTACTAAAATCTTCACGCTCTGGCACAGCCGTTGGCATTTGCGGTACCTGATAGGTCTCTTCATAGAGCGCAAATAAAAATTCTAATACTCAAATAATTTGCGCTTTATGAAAAGATACTGAAAATGAAAAGTATTAAATAATGAAAAAATAGCGATTTTATCTTAATTGGACAGAGATCAAATCAGATTAAAAGTTCATTTCAAAATATGCCTGTTCGCATTTTCTTCGGAACGCTATAAATTTGTACAGTGCGTACGTCCGCACTATTTGGTTGTACCCCTATAACTCCGACACGGCTTGGAGGATCTTTGATATGAAGATATATCATTGTTGGGACACGTCTGAGAAAGGTTCTTAGATACTTCCAGTTGACCCAATTCAGCCGAAAGTGGGTATAAATTGCTCAACTTCAGCTAATGGCAGAAATGCAGGAGTGTAAACGGTTTCATGGCAGACTCCGACCCGAGCTTATTTATTGTTAACTATCGGACTTCACGCGGTTCCACCCGCGTGGCTCCCGTTTCCGTGGGAATACAAGAATAAAATACAGCCTATGTTACCCGGGGATTGTGTAGCGACCCTATCCCAACAGTCAAAGATTTTTTTAAATCGGCCCAGTAGTTTGAAAGTACTGAAGCCGAATCATTTTGAACGCTTTGTAATATTGTGCTGTAGACGATGTGTTGCACTGCACATTATGATTCAGATAAGTTGTAAGAAACTTGTATAACACAAATTATGTGCTAGTATGATACCTACATTGTTTTATTAGCTTCAGGCGACAAGCAGTAAATAATATAATTTAACGATTCGTGTTACTCAACATAATGATACCCCTCGCTAATGTTTAATAGTTAACACGAGGCAACACTGACTTGCTCAGTCAAATATGCATAGTCCTAGGATCAAGTATACCCTGGATTGGCTACGCAAATAATAATACCGCGTATGAACGAGACACAACGTACAAAAACTGTAAGGATTGAAAAGGACAAAAACTGTATTCTCTGTTCTTGTCAGAGTTTCTGTTTTTTTTGTTGGTCACAAGTTGAGGTTGTGACCAACAAGTCTTTGTGATCATTTATTGTTGTGAGGTTTTTTTGTAATTGACAGTAATTTAAGTGGTGTAACTAAGAAGGCAGATAATTTTTGCTTAAAACTCATCTATTGAACATGCTGATATGTTATATTTTAAGCTGCAAAAGCCGTAGTGAGCGGAAATCACAAAACATAACCTATCATACGTAAGTACGATTTTTAGATAAAATATCCCTTGCTTTGTAAAGATAATAACAGATTAAGAGCCGTAGCACATTAACAAGTTCTTTAAAGTAGAAATAATGGCTCAAAATATTGATTTATTATCACCATAACAGGTGTGTTAACCAACCAAATAAAGTTGTAAGTTAAAATTATCGAACTCGAAACAAAAGCCAGACTTGTCCGCCATTTTTATCTACTTTTTAATTTGTCCAGGTTATAGATTTTTTAGGGATACCAGTTGAGGTACTGGTGAATTACCAATAATGAGGGGTATTTTTTATTTATTCTTAAACTTCATATTAATGAAACTGTTGTTTCAGATTTGTGCCACAGGAAGCCTAAACTGGCAACCGACCAAATACACTCGAATATGCTCGAGACATTTTGAACAAAGTTGTTTTAGGAAAACTGCCGGCAATATGACATAGCTAAAAGCGTTCTCGATCCCTACACTTCATGTTGTCAAAGAGGTTAGTTACTCTTGTTTTTTTTTTAAACTACATACCTACTTTGTAATGGGAAGAGCACATCGTGCACCTCCATCGCGAAATCGCGTCCATATCTATGCAGGTGATCCATACTAATATTATAATTCCGAAAGTTACTTTGTCTGTCTGTCACGCCTAAACCACTGAACCGATCTTGATGAAATTTGGCACAGAACTGGATTAGAGCTTGGGAATAGACATAGGCTACCTTTTATCGCGAAAAGGGGGGTTTAAGGGGTTAAATAGGGTATGAAAGTTTGTCATTTTTGAAGATATCCTGATGAAATTTGGCACAAAGATGGATTAGAGCTTGGGAACGGACCTAGACTACCTTTGATCGCGTAAAAGGGGGTAGAAGTGGGGGGGGGGTATAGGACTAGGAGATGAAAGTTACTATGAAAGTTTGTCTTTCGGAAGATAATCTGATACAATTTGATACAGAGATGGAAACTGACATGGCAACGTTTTATTGCGAAAAAAAGGGTAGAAGGAGGGGGGAAATAGGTTATGATTTTTTAAGATATCCTGATGAAATTGGGTACATAGATAGATTGGGAAAGGATATAGTTGAGTAGAGTCGTATATAAAGGCGAGTGACGAAGAGTTTAGAGGTCATTCTAGTAATAATCATGTAGAGTTCGAATAATATAATTTATGTATGCGGGCAATAGCTAGTGCATTACAAAACGAATTCGGTAAGGGTAAACATAAAATTCTCTTTCAATATGTTTATAATTGTAATATCTAGTTTCAATTAATCGAGAAAATGTTTATTAATATTAGTTGCAATTTAAATTATTATTATTATTAAAATCCCCTTTTTTAATTAATTTTAGGTTGAACACTCAACATTGATTGAAAAGTCCACGGAGGTTGAGATAACACCACGGAAACAAAAACTATTCAAGCAATTAAATCGGCAGACGCTTTTAGCCCAGACACGAAAAAAAGATGTTGGCGATATTACGTTCGGAAAATCAGCGTCTTATGTGAAAATTTGTAGAAAAATTGCAAGAAAAACGGCTAATTAATCAAGAGACAGCAGATTTATTATCTCCATGAATTCAGGCGATACGAACTTTTTAAAATTTCAAATGCGCAAATTTGCGTTAAATTTGCATTTTATTAGTCCATCGACCTATTGCTGAAAACCATTACTCTCTTTTGTTTTAATTAAAACTATATGCAAAAATTATTTGAATGTACGTATTCATTATGCCACAAAATCTTTTTGTAATAGAGTTGACAACATACGAAATATGTACACTAAATTAATTTTATTGAAAGGACAATAAAATCTTCGAAAATTTGAATTTTGAGCAACTTGTTTTGTTTTTTTTTATTCAAACACGCTGAATAAATTCTATGAGGAAATAATATAATTCCTTGAGGAACAGGAGTCCCCAATTTTTTTTTATTTTAAGCCCACATCATATAAAATATTTAGGTCAAGGTCAGGGTATAATGCCAATGCCATCGGGATGCGGGGTCCTACAAACATCTTCAGGACCCCAATGCGATCCATTCTCCTCGTGGTGCATCCTGGGCAACAGGGTAGCGACCACTCCCCTTCCTCTGTGGGGGAGCTGTGCTACTCTGGCTAATTCCGGCCCAGACGGGAGCAACCCACCGGTGGGCCGTCAGTAACGGCACGGCCGGCAGCAGCGATGCTGGGTCGCCGTCGTTTCGCCACTTTTGCTAGCGGGGCGATGGTGGCAAACGGCACTTTGCCGTCATTGCGGCGGCGGGAGTTTGGGTAGATGCTCCCGTCCTGCCTGAATAACGACGCGGCTAGCGGCAACAGTGTTGGGCCGCTGTCGCCTCGTCAGTTGACGAGGTGGTGGCGGGAGGTGAACTGCGCGGGGGAGCGGGAGCAATGGAAATACTCCCACTCCGCCGTGCAGTTCGGGGGCACCGCGGTAAGGAGTCTCTGCGCGCTGCCGATTGTTTTTTGACCATGGGCATAAGGTCGGGGAACCTCGACCGCTAACGCTATCTATATCATATCCTATGTATATCCTACGCGTAGGACACTGTAAAACCTCGTCCCCTAAATAACATAATTACAGTTATGAGTATTCTTTATGCCTAAATTGTTATGAATTTGAGTTTTTTAAAGGATGTAATGCCAGAAAACATTAATTCATTATACCTAACGGATTTAAAAAAGTCGTGGGGTAAAATTTGGTAGGGACTAACAACACTGGTTTCACAAGTACTATGTGTTTGTCCCTTTCGGGTGTACGCGCTTAGTTAATCCAGGGTATACTTGATCCTAGGCATAGTCGGAGCGTACGTACGTAGAGGTTGAATAGAGTAAATTGTATAGGTCACTATTATAAATGATCGAATCTATGTAGTATGGAGATCTCGAGCTCCGAAGCGTTGAGACCGCGACGATGATAATAAGAGTCAGGATTGCAATAAGAAGTCGCGAAATCTATCTTATCTAAACTACGACATAATGGTTTTTATTGCTAAAATTAGATTAAGATTAAATTGAATGCTATAGAGACCTAAGGCACACATGGTCACTTAAATGTCTAAAAGTTACATGCATACGAGTATTGCTCAATCGCTGAACTAAATGTTATAGAATCATAACACACCGATAAAACAATTTAGTCATCATTCAACAGAACAGATTTCACGATATCGTTTGATCAAATGCACGTGGTCTTCCTCCTCTAACAACCCCGGGATCTTCAAGCGGAGCGTGAAGAAGTACATGGGGTCGCCAACTTGAGGGCCACTTTTAGGACTGAGTGCCAGTTGCCCGAGCGAGATCATTTGGATTTTGGATCATGAATTTTTTTTAATTGCATCTGTGTCTCTCCATTACACAGTGTTTCTATTTCGCCAAAAGCTTTACCGAAAATCCCATTCAATATTACCTCTGAAAAACCGGCCAAGTGCGAGTTGGACTCGCCCATGAAGGGTTTCGTAGCAGCAAGTAACATAATATAAAAGTTCTTATAGTTCGTTGTAACTTTGATTGATGTTTTAACACGTTCGCAGTGGTAGTGATTTTTCTAACCGAAAATTGCGGTTTATGACATATTAAAAAAAACTACCAGCTCTATCTCGTTCAAACCAATTTTCGTTGGTAGTTTTTATGGCAATGTACATGATATGTTTTTTTTAGATTTATCACTCTCTTAGTTTAGAAGTTAGAGGGGGGGGACACTCATTTTTCGACTTTGGAAGTCCCTCTTGCGCAAACTTGCACACTTTAGAAAAAACTGATGTTAGAAACCTCAACACCATTTTGGAAGACCTATCTATAGATACTCCACACGTATGGGTTTGATGAAAATAAAAATTTTGAGTTTCAGTTCTGAGTATGGGGACCCCCAAAATTTAGTGCTTTTTTTCTAGTGTTATATAAGAATATTAATGCGGTTCACAGAATACATATAGTTACCAAGTTTCAATAGCATAGGCATTCGGCCTATGCTATTGAAACTTTTAAATTATTTATAGTTTCGGAGAAAAGTGGCTGTGACACACGGACGGACAGACAGACAGACAGACAGACAGACATGAGGAATCTATAAGGGTTCCGTTTTTGCCATTTGGCTACGAAACCGTAAAAAGGACATCAAACGATTCAACTGAAATAAACTACAAATACGAATAGACAAGAAACAGGAAACAATCAAACGAGCGCCGTTGTCATTGATTGGATTCCATTTTTAATAACGAGTTTTTTTTTCTGAATAATCTGTGCCGTACCACAACCGTATTTGGTTATGTCTATTGGGTTTGTATGACTAATGAACTGCGGACCACTCAGAATAAGCAAACGTATGTTTATCGACAGACCATAAAAGGATGCAACTAAATGTAATTTTAAGCACTTTATGTCGTTGAAATGGCAAATTGGCGCCACAATGCGGGCTGTGTTCGTTCAGTCACCGTTTCTTCATGTAGATTGCATGTAGATTCAGTAGATTGGTGTAACTGATCGCTCTGGCTATGAGGTTTTTATTTTTTAAGTATGGAAACCCTCATGGGGTCATGCCGGACTTCTTCCGACTAAAACCACACCACTGCCATCTACCTATGGCCGGGAGTCCCAGTATGTCCTCGGAAGGATAATCCCGGGGCTCCCGACACTGGCTCTGAGGTGATAGGCATTGCTCACAAAAAAGCTTACTCTATAGTACCTTTTCTCTATGGACTTTTGGACTTCTCATCAAACAGTGGAAAAATCTAACGTGTTGGTGGTTTGATTGACCCATAATAGTCTACCAGGTCACCACGATCTAGTACAGTCGTCACACAAGTCGCTGGAGACCAGTGATCTAGTACAGTAAGTCGATAGGGAGCAGCATATATGGGCACGGATTTTTCTGTACTCCCGTGGGCTTATAAACAGAGAGTAATTCACTAAGGAAGCGCTAATTTGTACCAATAAGGCAAGTAACGAAAAGGTCAAATAGAATTGGTAGATAAGTTAAGACTAGATATCACACCTACTTTGTTAAATCTAGAAGCTTTTAAGTAAATATGGAAGTTTGCCCACAAAAAATATTTGCTTATTATTTATAACCCAAAGAGATACGATACCAATACCACCCCTAACTTACGAAATATTAAGTAAAAATACTACATACCTATCATATTTTATCAACCCTTCAAAGCCACGCAAAAGAATCTCGGTGACATGGCAGCAGACTGAGCACGGAATTATCTTTACATAACCGTCGTCGCACGGAAAAACCGAAGGGACGTTTTTGCTTAAGAGCCTACCAGACGCCAAATTATTAATAGAAGATAGAAGATTTACATTTTAGCGCGCAAGAAAAAGAGAGACGCGATCGGTTTTTGTGCGCTTTTAACGAAATATGAAAGAATGCTCAAGTGCAAATGAAGATTTTAATATTGTCTTTCTTATAAATAATTTATATTATCAAAACAACATAGAACATACGAGATCTAGCTTAAAATTTCACGAAATCGAGGTATTTTGAACACAAAAATCTATCGAGGATTTAATCAGTAATCGTGTTTCGAGCCTAGAGCGTTTTTAGTTCATGAACTGAAGTTTTCTGTGTTCAAATTTTAATTCATCGGATCTCACGAGTGAGATCTAGATCAAAGTAATAGTCTATTTGGCGTCATATAGACTCTTAATTGTGTTTGCCTCGAACCATGTTTAGAAGCATACGTTCAACGTACACGTAGTCGGGCACAAACATAGTAAAAGATGTATAGTCATCGGAGACGTGCCAGAATTGAAAATTTCACTACTGAACATGACTGGAATCTCTAATATATTTTTCGTATAAATTTCTTTCACTTGATATGAAACTGATCTTATTTTTAAAAAAGCTATTTAGTAAGTACATAACATGTAGAAGTGAATAAAATGAAGTGAAAGAAGCATCACTCTCACAATAACTTTCTTTAGTTGCATGAAATCTGCAAAAGCGAACTGAAACGGCGGGTAGAAATCGAGCTGGTAGAAATGTACAGTTCACGCTGTTCAAGGTGCTGTCTGTATATGTGTAGGTTTTTTTTTTCAATTGTTTGGTTTAGAAATTTTGCCTTTATGGGCAGATATGACCTACAGCAAATTAACCTAAATAAACGCTAAAATTCTGTACTGCTAAAACATGGCTCATAAATTTCCTTCATTCTTTTTCCACGTTATATGTATAAACTCTTTAGTCAGATGTAGGTATATTGAAAGTAAAGCAATGCCTCCAAATAGAATGGAGTATAAATAAAACGGGTTGGCCTAATTGTTTACTTCAAGAATAGCTTAGAGGTCTATTAAACGTGAATATTATGTCACACTGGGCTCAGATTATGTAGAATGATTTACGTTATGGTGAGTACTGTAAAATTAGTTTGAATTGAAGCCAAAGAGCTTTAATAAGCTAAATTAAATAGTTTAAAATTCACTAGAAAAACACGCTTTAAAACCTTGAAACCTAATCGTGGTCAAAGTTCATTACAAGAATTTTCAAACAAATCCAAACACAGCTATGATACGATGTTCCATCATGAAGTTCCAGTTCATATCTTCCAACTCCATCACCAGATCAGTTCGACAATACCATATTATTGTATCATAACATCATAACCATTCACAACTGCATACAGCTCCCAATTTACATGACGTTACAATCCTTGGAAGACGGTTAAATTAGTTGCCTTAAATTCCATTTTAGTTAGTTACATACCGGTCGACCTAATAAAAGCGTGTTAAACAATGTTAAGGAACTAGAAAGACATGGCGACATCAAGCGATGGGGGCCACTCCCATACAAGTTTGTTCAAGAAGAGCGGTGCTCTGAAGTGGCGTGAAGACCACCTTTTTAGGATTTCTAGTTTTCGCGAGGCCAGCAAAATTACTGCTGTAAAAATACCTACGTAACCAATCACTCACTAAAGTTTACCATCGACTCGATCACAAACTCGTGCCCTAGAAATAAAAAGCAACATGGCGGCAAATTGATTGCTGAAACAATAATTTCACAGTATCCGACTAACCAGTTTGAATTGCTGAATTAACATAAAAATGGGCAGATATTAATATTGCCAAAGGCGGAAAACGGAAACAAAACAATAGGTTTAATGAAACGATCAATCTGGATAGCGGTAGGTTCCCACGATACATTTCTGGCCATCTGGCATTGCGCCAGCCGCAAGCCTGAAGGCTGTACACAAAAACGTGATGAAATAAGATAGTTACACATTTTCAGATGGTGCTCAAACAAAATTAAGAAACGCTATCTGTCACAAGTAAGGCAAACAAAAGGATACTAAAAGTCCGGTAGGTTCAGAACAAATAATAAGTAATGACTCGTAAGGGACTACAACTAAGCTCGAAGGGACCAAGCGTCTAAGCAGGTCTAAGCGCCGAAGTCTATCAAATTTGAAGATATATCTATTGGGAATTCTCAACTCATAATTCCTGTTTATGGCTGGCCGGATTCTCTGCAGGTTTGAGCATAGTCGCTTAAGCTTTTAAGCAGGCGTATGTAAATTAGCAATATGGTCCTTTCAGGTAATGTGATTAGAATGGTTAGATGGATTTTATTGTCGTAGATTACTGCTTAACATTCAAATTCTAACTGTTTTGAAATCGAACGGTAATGCATGCAGCGCTGCGCTCCAGCGTTTCGCTGTCTAGACGTCGAGTTAAGTAAATTAAGTCCTAATGTGTCATATTATATTGAATATGAAAACATGACCAAAGTACTTTCTTTATACATACATACTCATGGATATTTTTCAATTCAGTAACAGTTTTAAAAAGTCTCTCCTATTTGGATTTTAATAACATGTGAAATTTATAATTACATAATTATTTCGGTAACATGGCTTAAACCATCATTCTCTTGCTGTTGTCCCTATTATTTTTGAGGAAGGCGCAATACCTATGTTTTCTTCTTTCATTCCTCCCTATTACTCGTCGTCTCATCCTTCAAATCTTTTCACATTCATTACATTCACACCACTGTTTACTCAATTTTTTCTTTGGCGTTTCTCTGGCTCTCCATTCCTCACTATTAAAATTCATCACTATTTTCGTTACATGGCTTAAATTTAAAAATTTAGAAGTGTCATGCATGTCGTACACATACACATCAGTGCTTGTAAAAAATACCAAAAAAGCGTAGTCATGTTGCCTAATCATTCGTGACGGAGGTTCGCCTTTTTTACACTTCAACAAACAACGTCCTTTCACTGTGTGTAATTTGATAACGCCAGTCTGTATGTTGACATGTTAACACGAGATTTGTTTTATCTTAAGTGTAAATTGTGCATAAACATAGATACAGGTCAGTATTTAAGTAATATTCTAGAATTTTTGGCAGACGACTACATAATTTAGAGTATTTATACGATTATCCACGTAAATTATATGACCATACTCGCAGACACTTATGAAAAACACTATAAAATCCCGGAGGATGTATGTGCCTTGACATCCAGACCTGACATATTCCTGTTTTCAAGGATACATAGGCATGCAGAGCTCGTGGAGCTCACGGTGCCGTGGGAGACCAACATACCGAAGGACCACGCCATGAAGATAAATAAATACATTGACTTGACTAATGAGTTAACCAAAAATGGCTATGTGCTTAAACTCTATGTCGTAGAAGTAGGAGCAAGGGGAATTCCAGCTAAACCCCTGTAGAATTTATTTAAAGACCTTGGATTGCCAAGAGCTTCAAGCTCCTTACTAAAACGAATATCCAAAGCGGCATTGATAGGATCTTACCAAATTTGGTTGGGCAGGGGAGGGAACATTGCTGAAGGTGGAACGTGACCCTAAACCTACTGAACTGGGTCGCAAGGCCCAGACGCCGTCGGACTGTTCCCCCTGTGCCACACTATGGACCCGAAGCCCGCACGGAGAATCCATGGAATGCTAAGGTCGCTGCTTCTCTAACTTAGATAAGCGAAAACAATCGGTTTTGACATCAAAAACATTGCTGGTCGCACCCTATCCTCACTTACAAGTACAATACCTACTTTAAAAAACAAAAGGCTGCTAATCCGCAGATTAAGCCATGCACTACTTGGGTAAACGGTTCGTGAACAGAACTCGAGTGGCAATCGAACGGAAGATTCTTGGCTTATTGCCACCACGTTTTGCACAGCCGATACTTTAATACAGTCTAACGAAATATATTAGGGTTACGTACCCAAAGGGGTCCGTACATAAACGGGCCCCTATTCATGAGACTTCGCGTCCGCCTGTCGGTCTGTCTGTTCGTTACGAGTGGGATTGCAATCCCGCAACAATATTTAAATCCCGGTATTTGCGGGACTGAGAGATCTCAGTCCCGCGGGATCCCGGTATTCGCGGGATTCCGCATATTTCTGAAAGTCTTTAAGAAAAGAATAAAAACCTGCATCATAGGTACAAATAGAACTGAAAATGAAACGAAAATGTACTATTCAACATAACGTATGTATTGAGATTATTAAAAAGATATAGGTACACATACAAAAATGAATCTGCGAATTGTATGTAAGTACGCGCATAACTTCAGAACGGCTAGACCGATTTGGCTTATTCTTTTTTTGTTGTGTTTGTTATTATCCGGAAAAGGTTTAAGAAAAAAAGAATGGGTGGAAATTTGAAGTAACTGTAACCCGGCTCGAATTGTTCGAAGAAATGGTTACTATTGCGATTTTGTATCGGGTCTTAGAAATTGAAAACTCCGAAATCGGAACCGGGAACAGAAAGATTGACAGGGAACTGGAAACCGGTAACTGAAATCCAGGAACCGGGAACTCTGAAACTGAAACCGGGAACCTGGAATCTGAAACCGGGAACGGGAACAGGGGACCAGAAACTCAGAAGTAGGAATACCGATTTTCCATAGTTAAGGCAGGACTGGTAGGAAATGCAATCCCGCAACAAAATTGCAATCCAGGTATTTGCGGAAATACGAGGTCTCAGTCTTAAGAAAAGTCAAATATTCCTGATTAAATCACTTAACAAATAGCACATTATTAGGTTTCATATTATTACGTCTCAATCTTTCTCCAGCCGAATTAGTTTGCGCGCTTCCGCTTACAGAACAACACATGGCGTTTACCTTTGCGCAGTCCCGCAAAAATACTGCGGGATCCCGGTATTTCGGGATCCGGTATTGCATTCCCTAGTTACGAGGCTGTACTTATCTCAGACACCGTGATTACTAAAGAACTACAATGTTATTTCTGTTGCCGCTGTAGCAACAAATATTAATATCAGAAAAAAGGGGGGGATTAAAAGTGCTCCCGTAAAACAAATGTGATGTTTTGCCGTTTCTTTGGTACGGAACCCTCCGTGCGCAAGTCCGACTCGCACTTTGCCGGTTTTTTATTAAAGGAAAAAGTAACTTCGTACTACTGTTATTTATGACCGAGGCAGTTCATTAGCTTTTCGTGCCGGTAGGGGGTTGCTTTACACAACAAGAATGGACGGCCTCAGACGCGTAAGTGCCACTTTATTTATTAAACATTATGGATGTACTCTCACTAGTTGACTTGGGAAATGTCCGTGTATATAGTTAAAGTTGGGCCCTTAGGGAGACTGTTTATCAAGGCGTGTGATATGCTGTGGCAGGGTATATTACAGATAAATCGTAAGTGGATAAAAGGCATGTGAACTGTTAAAAGTGAAAAAAATCTATCGATGCATCAGAATGGAACAAACATGAGAAACAAATTCATTAGTTGAATTTGTTTGATGGATTAAAATGGAATAGTGCTATTTTATAAGGTCGACTAAAAAAGCAATGAAATGTTTCAGGTTCAGGTCATACTTACATCAGTTTCTACTCGTATTGCAGCTGGTTGTAACTCATTGGAATTAAACATATCCGCAGATACCTATACTGATAACAATAGTAGCAGACTATCTTTCTAGTCCACGTTCTCAACAATCAATTGGAAAACAAGCCGTGTAATAAATACATCAATTAAGCGTACAAACAAAGCTATTAATTAAGTCTATCGTAGTTAAACAGCAGGGCGGGCGTGGGAAAGCGAATGAATGGTTGCATGCCGGCGCTGCAACGATCGACAGCGTATATTCTACGCACGCGTATACCAATCATGGTGATGGTGACATAGTTGCATCAAAGCCTGTATAAATTGGAAAGAATTGTTTTCATATTTAGCTCGCCAAAATCACGATACCCGTCCGATGGAAAGCCATAGCGACATCTAGGGAAATGGAGCTCACAAAAGTACTGACAGTGGTTCTGAAGTTGGCGGTCCGGACAGCGAAGTCTCCGCTCTTGTACCGTGCTCCGGCAGACATACAGAATGCTGCTTTTGCGAATAAAGAAGATGTATTGTGTTCTAATTCTAAGTCTATTTTCTTGGCATCACAGCAACTATAGTCTGGCCATAACTGCTGTGCACTCTTCATCAACTGTCTAGGTATTTTAATAAAATATCAAGATCTGTAGATTACATTTTTATGAACTAATAAGATAGTACAAATAATATATTTTTATAATTAATCGCATGTGTACTCGTGCTCTTTTTTCCCCGGCTCCCACATCGTCGCGCATGCCTCAGAGAGTGAACAGCAGATATGGCCAGACTATGGCACTGTGTGCAAGCAAGATTGTACTCTATGTAGCAACTGCGGTTATCTTTATGATCCTATGCAAACGTTGTCTAACATCAATAAAGACAACGTAAAACAAGAATATCGACCTCACCAGACTGAACGAGAACTTTTATCTCTATTTTACAACATCCAATTTGTATTTTGTCTCAGCTAGTTCATCGTAAAATAGCGAAAGACAACTGATATTGCTATGGAAACGTTGTAAGAATTCATTAGAACAAACAATGTATACTAAATGGTGATTAGTTTGAGATGAAATACGAGGCGAAAGGAGCAGTCCATCTCACACATTTCCAGCCATGTAATATGAAGATTGAGAGCAATTACAATTAGTCTGGTCCAATGTTTGTAAGAAATTCTTCTAACTCTTTAGAAGGTACGCCAGTGGAAGGACTACTAAAAAATTCGGTATGCAAAAAACAATTGATAAAATGGGAGTCCGTTTCTACATAGTGAAACAGTGATTGGAACTTAGAGCTGATCAAATCTACTTCTATTCCAAACCCTAGGGCTGCGGAAGGCGCCTCTGGGTTTGCGAGGAGGATTTGCCCCACGCCACGTGCAGACTAGTGACCTGCACATTGGTTAGCTTATTCAGTTGAAGGCGGCAACGCTTATTAAAGCATAAGGTCCCCAAGTGGTTCGAATTGAGAAGCTTACAGACGGACTGCGTTTCAATCGCGATCCCACCGTAAATTTGCAGTTTGACTGCAGTTTGTATGATGCAATCGGGCTGCACAGTTGCATTGCAGTAGCACTGCACTTAAGCTGCAATTTCTCGATCAAACGAGAGGTCAAACTGCGGTTGAATTGCAATTCGTCTGTCTTGCTACAGTTTTACTCCAAAGGAATAAACAGAATTATTCTAAAAGCTCCTTGAAAGTTAGAAGCTTAGCTTATTCTATGTTTAATGGTCCTGTGTCATCCGAGACCCATGGGAAATTGCACAAATGGAACACAGATGTTTTTATACAATAAGTATCAACATACAAACATTATCGTATACATGCTAGAAGGAGTAAGTTAGCTAGAAATATCGTTTTTCCAGAAGGGGTAAGTTGGAACATCTCCATGTAATAAGGTGGCGAGCCGGTTGCAATGATGATATGAACAGTAGGTATCATAAGGTCCTGCTACCCCGTAACCCAAAACAGGACAACTCCTCTATGATCAAACAGTCTTAAATACTTACTTCTTATGCTCTTAAAGAAAATTTATACACTAAATTTCAGTCACAATTTCTATCGCTCATAATTTTTAAATCAAAGGACATAATTATTCTTATTTAGTAGGTACTCCTGTATCCGTGGGAATACGAGAATAAAATAAGTCTATGTCACCCTGAGATAGTGTAGCTTTCCAAGAGTGAAAGAATTTTTCAAATCGGTTCAGTAATTTCGGAGCCTACTCGATGCAATGCAAACCATCAAATCTTTCTTCTTTGTAATATTAGTATCTATAGATGTATTTTATAAAAATATTTCAAAGCTTTTTGCAAGCTACCTAGTTAAAGTATTAGAGAAGCTAGTGCCGTTTATGTAATTTGGAATAGTTTGGCTAAAGTTTAAGATTGTACTCTAACCAGACTAGTACCTGTGCCAAATAATTTTGTACCACTTTGGAAACATATTGCAAGTTAAACAAAATGTAAACTTGAACATACCCATAGATAACCTACTTAAAATAGGTATACACATTAAAAACTTTTTTGGCCCTCAACAAATTTCTTTTTTGAACATTCATCCTTGTAAGACGAAACTGATATTTTCAGACCATGCAAGTGTTTATAAAGTATCGTTTTTACCCAACTAATCCCCTTAATATTGTGCTGACACTCAAAATATTCTATCTTTTTTTTAAAGTGAGGAAATTCCTACGTGGATGCTATGCCGGACTCCCACCAACAAAAAACCACACGTATCCTACCTAACAGCCTACGGTTGGCAGGCCCGGGTAAGCCCTCGGAAGGATACCCCAGGACTTCAAACAGACCTACGGCTACCACTGCAGCCTCACATTTGTGACAATCCATGTCTATAAATCCCTACTAATATTATTTATAAATGCGAAAGTAACTCTTGTCTGTCTGTCTGTTAACGTATCACTCCTAAACGGCTGGAGCGATGAAATTTATTTGGTACTAGCTGAGCCCGCAACTTCGTTTACGTCACATAAGGTGTATGAAAGGAAAGGTATTTCTTCATCAGAGTCATCAAGCAGCGTCTGAAACTGCCTTGTTTGCTTAATCATAAAAGAGCTTAATGATGTCTTAATCATTAAGCTCTTTTATGATTAAGCCAACACGCCAGTTTAGGTTCACTCACATTCAAATAAACCCCTACAATTAAAATTTTTAAAATATCTGATTCTTAAAAGTGTTATAACTCTTTTATTTCTAAACCGATTTACATAAAACAAACGCTAGATGTTAACTGGAGCAAACCTCAACACAATAAAAAAAACCGCATAGCAATCGGTTGAGCGGTTACTGAGATTAGCGTGCACAACCGTACAGACAAACAGATATACAGACATACAGACATACAGACATACAGACAAACAGACAAAAATTCTAAAAATCATTGTTTTGGGTTCTATTGCGTTCATAAAGCCCCCCTATAATATTTTTTCTTATTTATCTTCCATGTACAGACAGCGACCTGTTACGATTTTATTATATGTATTGATTGATTGATATTGATATTGATGATATTGATATTGATTGATGGAGATAGTTCGAGGCCCTGGGAAGGACATAGGCTACTTTTTAACCAACAGCGCAAAAGGAGGGTTATGATTTTAAAACAATTCAGTCCACGCCTTCGGCGCGGACTGAATTGTTTAAAAATAGTCTTAATCATTAAGCTCTTTTATGATTAAGCCAACACGCCAGTTTAGGTTCACTCACATTCAAATAAACCCCTACAATTAAAATTTTTAAAATATCTGATTCTTAAAAGTGTTATAACTCTTTTATTTCTAAAAGGACAGATGGCGCTGTTTGCCACGGTAACATCGACTCCGTATATTTGATTCTTTAAAAATAATTTAAACAGTTATTAGTTAAATAAAAGTAGTTATACTTGCTACAGAGTCTGCAACTCGTGTGATAAAGTGTTTGTGATGATTAACATTCAAGTTTAGTGATAAAAAACTGAACATTTAATTCTTTGGTAAATCTTGGAAATCAGTGAAGTTTAATAATTTTAAGATACAAAATTGGGAACTGTACTGTTCTGCAATGGAAATGTAATATAAGCTCCGGGAAACAAAAATACAGAGAAGTATATATTTCAAAAGTGTACAAATTGTGAAAAAGGCCATTATCAAACACCTACCGACATATTTTTTGTTACGAATCCTGAATCGCACTTGCACTATCTTCCTACTGTTTACATACGTATTGTGCAGTTTGATTGCTTTTTTATAAGATACAACTGGCTCAGAAGTTAACTACACACAACGAAGAGGCTTGAGTTCGAATTCGACTGAGGCGCATTTCACTTTTTGTGGATTAAATTTTCAAGCTACGGAGTTGGATTTTTTGAGAGACTTGAACATTGATTATTGCATTAATAATGGACACCGATTACAGTAATATAACTTGTCGCAAACCACGAAGAACAATATCTTGCGAAGACTTGTCACAAATGAGGCTCAGTAAAGAGAGGTCATTGTTGGATACTACAATGTTAAGTATCCCTGACAGTATCCACGACAACAGCAATGATTTAACAAGTCTGCATGGGAAAATTGAGTCATTGACTATACAATTGATGAGTGCCCATCAGGAGATTGAAAACTTAAACAGCGAGAACTCTGGCCTTAAATTGGAAATTAATAACATGAGAAGTACCATTAACACTTATAAGAAAATATGCTCAACGCCTGATCGAAAAACTATGATACCCATATCGACCCGAAAATCGTCCTTAAAAAAGGCGAAAAATTGCAGCACTAGTGTGGAACCTTGTTCATCTGCAACACAAGATCAGAACAGGATCATGGGAATAAGCAAGGAAACCCAAACTGACCATACATATAACCAAACAACGGAGAGATACAATATACATCCGTCATGCGTATATAACGCCGGCATAAATAACAAGTCTCAGAATGATAAAATTGTAGATGTATCACAAGTGAACATGAAGACTAAGCGTAAAAATAAACTGTGTATATTGAGCAGCTACAAGACCAAAGGTTCGCTATCAATTATCCAGGATATATTTTCTGAACACTTTCAATACTGTCACTATGTGATTCCACATGGTACCACAAAGGAGCTACTGGACAACATAGAACATAAGTTAAAGGGATTCACCTTAAATGACTATTGCTTGCTTTTTATAGGAGAAAGCGATATCAAAAGTGAAGGAACGTACGATAACTTGCTAAGTACCTTACAAAAATCACTTAGCAAAGTTGACAATACAAACAAAGTTATTTGCATGCCAACGTTTATTAGAGGGGCTCCAATATACAATTGCAAGGTCGAAATGTTCAATGATCGCTTGCGTACCGATCTTCAAAATAATGACTATGCCTATTTTTTTGACACTAATAACTACTTGACCCTTGACATGTTTTCATTGACTACTGGTAAAATTAATAAGACTGGATCTAAAACTATATATAAGAACATAATGGATAACATATTAATAGACTGGCACCATTTTGGCCAGATTGACATGAGTTTAAATAATTTACAACAGAACATTACTGACATTTCTACTGAAAATTTACAAGACAAAGGAAATGGCATGCAGTTTTTTCTCTGAGGATCATATATGCATTCTCCATTTTAATATTGCGGGGCTACTGAGCAAGTCAGATGACTTTTTAATTAATTTAGAAGAAATAAATTGTAAGAATGTATTAGACGCATTATGTATTACAGAACATTTTATGCAACAGGGGTACGAGTCACAGTTATGTATACAAAACTACACATTAGCCTCCTTTTATAGTCGCAGTGACAAGAAGAGAGGGGGTGCATGCATTCTGCTCAGAAAGGGACTTAATTTTAGGGAGTATCCAGAGGTAAAACATCTTTCTGTTGACCGGCTATTTGAATGCTGTTGTGTAGAACTTATAGAGTATAAAATCGGCATTGTTTGCGTTTATAGGACACCTTACAGGGACAACTTGCAAAGGTTCTTCCAATGGTTGGACAACTTATTTCGGTGCTTAACTAAATTAAAATTCAAGAATACTGTAATAGCAGGTGACTTTAATGTAAATGTACTAATTAATAATTGTGACACACGAGATTTCGAATGTTTACTACTAAATTATAATTTTAGACTAGCTATTCGCGCACCGACTAGACCAGTAAGCCAGACCTGTCTTGACAACTTCGCACACGATTTTAGGAAGGGCTGTAAAGCCGATATTTTGGATTTTGGCCTATCAGATCATAGCGCACAGATAGTTCAACTTCCCATTAAAAAATATGTAACAAGCTTTTGGCGCACTACAAAACGCAATTATAGCTCTCATAATATTCAAAAATTCAAAGAGTGTATCAAAAGTTTATCTTTTTCCAATATATACCAGACCAACGAACCAAATGAAGCATTTAACCTTTTTAACGAAGAGTTTAGGCTGTTTTATGATCTATGTTTTCCCAAAACATTAATAACAGTTAATCTTCACAGCAAAGCCAAATGGGTTTCACACGGGATTAGAGTCTGTAGTCGTAAAAAAAAAGAATTACTGTGGAAATACAGGTATAACCGTACAAAGGAAAATAAAATTAACTATGTCAATTATAATAAAAAGTTTAAAAAAATTATTGCCCTAACAAAACGTGCTCAAAATGAGTACAAAATCAAAAATTCAACTAACAAAAGTAAAGCAGCATGGCGCATAATAAACAGCCCGCGTCTTAACCTGCCTAAACATTCAATGGGCAATATTAAAGGTAATCATAATAATTATATCAAAGAGCCCACTGAAATAGCTAACGCGTTTAATAATTACTTCGTTCAAAAGGTGAACCCAATTCCTGGTATCGGCAGGAAGGTAACGTCTCTAATTCAGCCTTCTTTAAAATCAATGTTTCTTTCACCAAGCTCATCAAATGAAATATTTGTGATAACAAAGAACCTAAAAAACACACACAGTGTAGGGTATGATGGCATATCCACCGGAATAGTCAAGGCTGTAAATGAATATATCTGCCATCATCTGAGTCATATTATCAATTTGTGTATTGAGTCAGGTACATTCCCATCAGCGCTTAAATTAAGCATTATTAAACCCCTTTTCAAAAAGGGAGATCCGCACTTAATGGAAAATTACAGACCCATTGCCTTGCTGCCCATCTTCTCGAAGATTATTGAAAAATATTTATATGGTGCAATAAACACCTATGTTGAAAACAATAAAATATTATGTAACGAACAAAAAGGCTTTCGAGAGGGTAAGACAATTAATATGGCTATCTATGACTTTTTTAAAAATGTGATTACTCACGTAGATAAAACAAAACCGGTGTGTGCAATATACTGTGATATGTCAAGTGCATTTGATTATATGGACCATGATATACTTATAAGGAAATTGGAGGCTTATGGTGTTCGAGGTAATGTTTCGAGACTGATTAAATCTTATTTGTCAAATCGGCAGCAAGTCACTGAAATCACCAGAGTTAATTTTAAAACAAAATTTGAGAAAACACATACGTCTATAAAACAATGTGTATCATACGGTGTTCCTCAGGGTAGTGTTCTTGGGCCACTTTTGTTTGTTATATATATAAATGACATGCCAAAAACAGTAAAACCTTATCCAATGACATTATTTGCTGATGACAGCACACTGACAATTGAATGTAATGACGTAAATATATATAATTCTGACATAAATAATGCACTGACATCGCTAATTACATGGTTGACTAATAATAATCTAAAAATGAATATAAATAAAACGAAAATTATGCACTTCGGTCAAAAACTACAAAACCGATTAAATGTTAAACTGATACATGATAATGTCTTAATAGAAGAAGTTGCAGCTGCTAGTTTTCTTGGATTAACAATAGACAATAAATTAAATTGGAAGAAACACATTGAGGAACTTAGTAGGAGAATCAGTAGCCTCTCATATGCTCTGTATAAACTTGCATCCATTGTTAATACTCATGTGCTACTCTTAGCATACTATGGACTTGTTGAATCAGTTATTAGATACGGCATAATATTTTGGGGTAACTCGACAAATAAAGATGTTGTTTTCAAAATGCAAAAGCGCTGCATGCGTGCTATGTTTGGGACTCAAATCACGGAAAGCTGTAGGCCACTGTTTATTAAATATCAAATTTTAAGCTTGCCGTCGATATATATAATGGAAGTGGCTCTCTTTGTCAGACGCAACCCACACCTCTTTCCCCGCTTGATGGACAAAATTAAGCGAAATAGACGTGACAATACCCGATTGTGCGTGCCGTGCGTAAGACCGAGTTACTACATAAAAGTGTTGTTTGCATGGCGCCATTAATTTATAACAAACTGCCGAAAACTATAAAAATGTTGAAAACAATTAAATTTAAGACAACTCTAAAAAGACTGTTAGTTGAGAAATGTTATTATAGTGTCACTGATTTTTTTGAAGATAAAACTATTTAAATTATAAAAAATAATTTTATGACTACTGTAAAGGTTTAGTAATATTAAGATTGTGCATGTGGTCTTTTGATTGTTTTCTTGGTAAAATAATTGTATGCCATCATATTTGTATACCAATTATGTTTTGGTTAAACATGTTGACACATAAAATATTAATTTAAGATCTGCAATTTATAATAAGCATTTAACCGTGTACTTATTGTATTGTACCTTCACAATCTTCACATGTTTTGGCAAATAAATATCTTATCTTATCTTATCTAAACCGATTTACATAAAACAAACGCTAGATGTTAACTGGAGCAAACCTCAACACAATAAAAAAAACCGCATAGCAATCGGTTGAGCGGTTACTGAGATTAGCGTGCACAACCGTACAGACAAACAGATATACAGACATACAGACATACAGACATACAGACATACAGACAAATAGACAAAAATTCTAAAAATCATTGTTTTGGGTTCTATTGCGTTCATAAAGCCCCCCTATAATATTTTTTCTTATTTATCTTCCATGTACAGACAGCGACCTGTTACGATTTTATTATATGTATTGATATTGATATTGATATTGATTGATGGAGATAGTTCGAGGCCCTGGGAAGGACATAGGCTACTTTTTAACCAACAGCGCAAAAGGAGGGTTATGATTTTACGCGATAACGACTTCTACGCGGTAAACACAACAATTTGTGCTACGGACACAAATGATCCTACAGTGACATTCCGTTGCGAATGCCACGAGTATTGTAAGTACTCGTAAATAAGTGTGTAAATCGTTCTATTGTAGGACAGTCATGCTGGTATTTGTTTGTTGGCCGTGAGTGATGTGATTGCGGTTGTAGTGAATGGGACTCTGCCTGACGAGTACAATCGCAAAAATTGATTATCACTTTATACTGTGAAGTTTCAAAATAGATCCATGAATGAATCATTCGATGTACCTATATGTTTTAGATAAGCAAAGAATTGGTATAAACGGTAGCCAAGACCTCTTTTCACCATTTCTGGAACTCAATTGGCATATTATGAGAGTTGTTGCTACATACGAGTATTTCTTTAATCTGATACACCTCACAAATTACACATTTACAGATAACTAGCGGACGTCACGCAGTTTCACACGCGTAGCTGCCGTTCCCGTGGGAATACGAGAATAAAATATAGTCTATATTCACCGGGAAGAGTGTAGCTTCCCAATAGTGAAAGAATTTTTCAAATCGGTACAGTAGTTTCGGAGCCTATTCGATGCAAACAAACAAACAAACAATCAAATATTTCCTCTTTATAATATTAGTATAGATAACAAACAAACATCTTGTTTTCGTTAACAAAGTACTATAAAACAACACATTATATAGATGTCACGACCACGACACGAATACTGTATCACAATCACCAATAGAAAACTAATTGTAACATTAAATCAACTGGTTATATCATATCACTAGCTGATGCCCGCAGCTTCACCCGCGTAAAATTTGTTCCCGTTCCTACTTCCCGTATTTTATCCCCTTGGGGGTAGAATTTATCAAAATCCTTTCTTAGCGGATGCCTACGTCATAACATCTAACTGCATGCCAAATGTCAGCCCGATCCGTCCAGTGGTTTGGGTTGTGGGTTGATAGATCACAATATCAGTCAGTCAGTCACCTTTGAGTTATATATATTTAGATTTTGCCCATTATAAATATTAACGTTTAAATCATTTCGTACATTAATAAACACTACAGCAGTTTTAATATTTTTAACTGTACTCAATGAATTAGTGAGATCCATAAGAGGAAAGTAAATATTTTTGGCTCTCGACTCTGACCCATTTTCCATCGGGTCGCCGCTGACTGGTAGCAAAATAAGAATTTATGTACTTGAAAAAAAAAATGGTTCGACGATAACTTAAGGGGCGGGCTTCTTAATAAATTTATTCAAATAAATTATCACAAATTTACTGATATCTAGGATTCATTTATTCTTTTACATATACATGATTGTGATTTATGTTAATCTTCTTCTATCGTGTAAACGATTCACTTTAAATGAATAACATCTAGAAGAAAAAAACTGGTCAAGTACGAGTCGCACAGAGTGATCTGTTAAAAAGTAAAAAATCACGTTTGTTGTATGATGAGAGCCTCCCTTAATCCTCCCTTTTGGCTGATTTGTTGTTGTAGTGGCTACAGAAATACATAATCTGTGAAAATTTCAGCTCTCTAGGTATCACGGTTCTTGAGATACAGTCTCTTGACTGACGGACGGTCAGACGGACATTTTTTCCTTTTACAAAAATGTTTGTTTCTTAGAAAATGCAAAAGAACTTCAATCATATTTTTCTATTTTAATCATTCATGTACAATTTTGAGCTATTTATTAATATTTACACAAAAACTTGTCGAAATTTTTTATTTTATTTATCAACGTAACATAAAATCTTACGTTTTTCAAATTATTTAAAATTAAATATTAATAAATAGCTTAAAATTGTACGTAAATGATTAAAACAGAAAAATATGATTGGAGTTCTTTTACATTTTCCGAGAAAATGAGGAATGTTCATAAGTATGTAAAATTACTTGAAACTTCGTTTCAGTAAAGCTTTTATATATACAAATACACTAGTTTTTGTTTTATTCAAAAATACCCAGTCGTTTTGATTTTACAATCATTCAAAGTTCGCGAAAATTTGTTGCCCCGCTAACAGTCACTGAA
Source organism: Miltochrista miniata (assembly GCA_933228765.1). Lineage (NCBI taxonomy): Eukaryota > Metazoa > Arthropoda > Insecta > Lepidoptera > Erebidae > Miltochrista > Miltochrista miniata. Next base: position 8,552,628 of record OW121749.1, read on the forward strand.
CCGCGGATGACGTCACGTTATAGCGCGGCTCCGTGCGGTCCTTTCCGCGCCCAGCTGTAGCAGTGAAAAAGTCCCGCGCACGCAGTGTTACCTATTATTCTCTTCGCTTTTAGCTGAGTGAATTGTTAAAAAAATAACGAAGGCTTCGATAGGACAATCAGATAACTTACCTAAAATAGATGGGCTTGTGGTTGCTCATTTTTTAGCTATAAATAATGATTTTTTTTGATCGAAATGCGAAGCGTCTTTCATTATAACTCTTATGAAAATTTGTTAAAACTGTTCTATATTGTGTTATTTATCCAAAAAGTTACTATTTTAGATAAGTCGTAGCTTATTTTTATCGTGATGCTAGCTAGGTAGAAGTATGTATGAGAAGCCAAGGGTGTTATATCCTAAAACTCTAAAACTGGGATGAACTAAGAGGACTAGGGATATAGGAGACTAAGGTTAAAGACTTAGCTAGAGATAATATGCGTCTACTTATTCCTAATCGGGAACAGATGTACTAAAGCTTTTTTAGGGTTCCGTAGCCAAATGTAAAAAATGGAACCCTTATAGATTCGTCATAACTGTCTGTCTGTCTGTCCGTTCATATGTCACAGCCATTTTTCTCCGAAACTATAAGGCATGCTGTTGAAACTTGGTGATGTATTCTGTGAACCGCATTAAAAATTCTACAAAAAGAAATTGAAAAAATATCAATAAATTTTGGGGGTCTCCATACTTAGAACTGAAACTTCAAATTTATTATTTCATAAAAGCCATACGTGTTGGGTATCTATAGATAGGTCTTTAAAAATGCTATTGAGGTTTTTAATATTTTTTTTTCTTAACTGAATAGTTTGCGCGAGAGACACTTCCAAAGTGAAAAATGTGTGTCCTCCCCCCCTCCCCTCTAACTTCTCAAATTAGAGAATGGTAATAAAAACAAATTATGTACATTGCCATGCAAACTCCCACCGAAAATTGGTTTGAACGAGATCTAGTAAGTATTTTTTTTTAATACGACATAAATCGCAATATTCGGCTAGAAAAATCACTGCAACAGCGAACGTGTTAAAACATCAATCAAAGTTACAACGAACTAGGTACAAGAACTTTCATAGGTAATTATTATGTTACTTGTTGCTACGGAATCCTTCATGGGTCCGACTCGCACTTGGCCGGTTTTTTATTCAATGACGAAGAGTTTGGTTGGTTGGTAGTGCACGCTGCTTAGGAATTAAAGGGGTCCCGAGTCCCGACACGATCAATTAGCAATTGTCAAGCACGTTAAATATAATGTGTACATATACGTCGATGCACACACACATGCAAAGAAATCACGCACACTGAAGCAACTTCCATTCATATTTAACGTGATTGACAATTGCAAGGCATGATCATGTCGGGAGCCCATAAGGGTCGCGGGTACAAACATTTACGTGCATGAACATGAATATTTGTATCGGTCTGGGTGTTTTTAATATTAAGTACTTACCTATCTATTTACAATAAATATAAATAAGTAAGTACCTACATAAGGTGTAAACATTTTCTGTTTATGTATAACTTTTTCAGATCACCAAGAGAAAGCTATGGTGAGATGCTATAGGCTATATCCAAGTTAAAAGAGATGCTCTTCATTGCATTTATCCACTTTTTCTGCAGTTTTAAGTCCTTTGGAACTAGGAAAAACAACTTTTTTGGCGTCTTGATAGTAGTACTTGTACATTTTGGTACAACACAGGATTTCCGAGCACTAGGATTAGGCATATCAATGAATCTTTAGGGAAACGTAAGTACCGCAGGGTACTGAATAGCGCGAACGGACTGAGCGACTGCTATAACGTGACGTCATACAGTGCGAGCGCGGGCGAGCGGTCGCGGACTCACTTTAAATTCTATAACTTGGGAAGTAATTGACGTATCAAAATAATTCTTTCACAAGTATTTTTTATTTTTGACGGAGAATACAATAAGCTAAAATTCAAAATTAGTGAACATTCTTCATTTACCATTGTGATGTATGTATATATTTTTAAATCATCAAAAAGAAGAGATTTTAAGTACCTAACAAAAAGCCGACCACTTTTTTAAAAATATCTGATATTTTGACGGGTGATTTTCGACTGAAAATTTAAATGCTTTAGCGATATTAAGTCATAAAAGGAGAAAAAATAATCATTTTGGATCAAAAAAATTACAGTGCTTTCAAAACATAAAAAGAAAGGTTTCTGCCAAATTTCATGAAAAAACAAACATTTTTGTAAGAGAAAAAAATCAAAAACTCAAAATCTGGGCTTTTTGAGTTTTTGACATACTTTTTGAGGTTATGTCAAAAAAGTGTAAATCCAAAAGTTGTAGATTTTTTTATTTCCTACAACTTTGCCATTTTACATTTTTCCATAGGACTTGTAGTTTTGTCGGAAATGGAGAAATCCCCTTTTCCCCCATTAAAACCCCCTTCACTTCCCGACCTCAGATCGCCCATAAATTATTTTCCGTGTTATTTTTGTCACAATCTCTTCCTTTTGCAATAAGTTTCATTCTACTACTATTTTTTTTACATTTTTTTATCATTTTCAGAGGCTTCCGCACTGGTCTACAATACATTTGTCTTTGTGTACAATAAATAATCCTACTAATATTATAAATGTGAAAGTTTGTGAAGATGTTTGGATGTTTGTTACTCAATCACGCTCTAACGGCTGAATGGATCTGGCTGAAATTTGGTACAGGGATAGAGTATAGTCCGGAATAACACATAGACTTTTACCTCAGGAAAATGTTCCCACGGGAAGCGGGAACGGGAACTAAATTTCACGCGGGCGAAGCCGCGCGCATCAGCTAGTAAAGAATAACGGAATAAATTGAAAGACAACAAGCCCTACGAGGCCTAGAATAGGGGCCCTATTCATGAGACTCCGCCGTCCGTCTGTCTGTCTGTGCGTTTTTATTCTTTGGGTAGGGAACCCTAAAAATTAAAATTCAGCGCTATATTTTCCTGGCAGTAACATGGTGGTAGTCATTAAGCCAAGTTGAAGGCCACTTCGATTCAACATTGCAATATGTTCATCTTTCATCGTCCATTGGGTAAGTATACCTCTGTCTAGTCTCCCGGGGAAATGTCGTGACTATAAATACGTTTGAGGACTATGGTGACACGCACGGAGGTCGCTTCATACAAAAACTCACTTCAAATTCAGAATAGCATAGAAATTAGAGGTAGCTAGGATCTTCATTACGCAGCCAGGATACATCGGGCTTCAGTACTTAAAGTCCACTTTATCGAAATGACCACTTTATCAAAGGGGTACATGGATACTTGGATAGGATACACGAATAATTATACGCACTATATTTTTTAAATTGGATACGGAAATAGTGGTTGTTAACATTTTCGTGAAAAATTATCGCTTGATTACCAACAGTGCCTTTAATGGAGTGCTACAACGTAATCGGCACAATTGTAGATTTTTTAAAAATATTTTCCGTGTTTTTTACTCGTACCTATGTTTTAGCTTTATATTTCGATAGATTTTAGTTTCCTACTTATTACGCGTAAAAGTATGTAAGAATGACATTCCCCTTTGACGTTTGGACAACTGGAAGTGGGCGTTATATTGACAGTCATGTCATGTGAACAGCAGTAGGCTGTTCTCAGATTCACCCCCAGTTTCCGAAAGGCTGATCAACGCTAAAATTAACTAATCGGCTGTTAACGGCGGATTCTCACAGAAGATCCAAATTGAAAATCCATTTACAAGGAACATAAATGCTTCGTAAATATTTAAGAAGAATGTAGGTTGTTGCTACCAAAGCGATTCGACGTCGTTGCTGCACATGTGACTCCATAGCGACCGAAAGTTCAACTGTACTATACTTAGGCGGATCAGTGTGGATCGGTTGGAGCGTGTCGGTTGAACGCGGCGGGATCGCAAGAAAAGTTTTGTTCGTGGATCGCAGGAATTGGCGATCCATTTGGATCTTCTGTGAGGATTCGCCTTTAACAGCCGATTAGTTAATTTAAGCGTTGATCAGCCTTTCGGAAACTGGGGGTCAGTTCGTTAATATCTGCGGCCAAATTAATCAAACTTCTATCCAACTACAACGGAATATTGACACCCCTACGGGCTACTTGTTTTCAAGGTCAAGGAAGTTTACTTTAATCACCTAAGCTGGTCTAATAAAAAATGTATATAGACGGACATGACGTCGCAAGGGCGCGCTCTGCATAGAATTCCCTCGTCTTTGTACTAAAAATATAACGATAAAAGGGTCAAACATTTTCCTTTCATTTTGGGAATTCGGGGCCGAGGTAATTACATACAATAACACTAACTAAAGGATTTTAGCATAATTTTCAGGAATACATTTCTGTACGAAAAGTAAATCTCGTAAAAGCTGTTAAATATTAAATAACCAAATTCTAGGCCTCGTAAGTCTTGTAGTCTTTCAATTTATTCCGTTATTCTTTAGGTACTAGGTGATGCGCGCGGCTTCGCCCGCGTGAAATTTAGTTCCCGTTCCCGCTTCCCGTGGGAACATTTTCCTGAGGTAAAAAGTAGCCTTATGTGTTATTCCGGACTATACTCTATCCCTGCACCAAATCCATTCAGCCGTTAGAGCGTGATTGAGTAACAAACATCCAAACATCTTCACAAATTTTCACATTTATAATATTAGTAGGATTATTTATTGTACACAAAGACAAATGTCTTGGTGATGAAGAAGGATATACTTCCTAATAAACTATTAGTTTAAAGGCATTAGGTTCAAGTTTTCATCCCTATTATCAGATAGTAAGAGAAGTTATGTTATAAACTTTGATTTACGATCAAGGGTGTAATGTCAACGACTTAGATTCTTGAGCGTAGAGGCGCTACAATCACAACAAAATGCTCAGGTCAAAGCATAAATTCCTGGACCGGCTCTCGAGATAAAAAAGTACTAAAGGCTTACAGAGATGTGATGTGACATGTCTTCTAGAGATAGTAATTTTATTACAGAGATAAACCCTTATCGTTTCTATAAATCATACGTATAACTCCAATATCTATAAATCGTTAGATATTTTAGAGAATTATGTATTTTTATAATAATACCGGAACACTTATCTAAGTGTTCAATATTGCGGAACATTTTTACAATAATGATTATTTAATCGACTAGACCAGGGGTCGGCAATACGCGGCTCGCGAGTCACTTGCGGCTCCTTGGGATGAGAAGCTGCGGCTCTTTAATTGCGTACATAATTATCATATTATTCATATTCAAGAACATTATCACCCTTACATTTTCAAAAACACCACAACAGTCTTACTAGCAGTTAAACAAGCAACCTCGCCTATTGGTAGAGTGCTGCGCTCGAAAGCGTATAGAGCGGCGGTTCCCAAACTGGGTTCCGTGGAGTGGGCATCGGGGTTCCGTCAAAATTATGTTAAAAAAAAAACGCAAAAGATGAAAAAAACTCTTTAAATCATAAACTACTTCTGCAGGGATAATCACCACCTATTTTCGCAGCGAGATTGTGTATACATAACTTCTAAGAAAACGCCTCAGAGTTATCAATTAAAGAAAATTTGGTAGATCTGAAATCTATGTTCGATTACTATCCTGAAAATATCGTTGAGTTTAATGGGTACACAATCTATCTAAGTATTATAAAAGGATCAGCCAGAGGCGCTCATATCACCCTGATGGTCATCAGCTTCTTCGGGGTGTCTAGTCACGTTATGGGCCATCAAGGTCTCTGCCGATATAGATGCGTACTGTATTGTCGAGGCTGATCTTTGCGAGAGAGCCATAACTTGCCCGAGTTGGCTAGGGCTGGGTCGGCGAAATCTCAGGCTCAAGTAGTGAGTCGAATAAGATGACTGAGTCTTAAGGTCACCCTTCACAAATCCGAGGTTCTGTGCTTGCACGGGCCTCGGAAGGGGCCACCTCCAGAATCCAGCAAACAGGTAAGGGGCGTCAGCATCGGCAACGAGCCCTCGATGAAGTATCTGGGGCTCGTACTTGATAGCCGATGGCGCCTCGCCACCACTATTTTGAATAACCACTGAGTGTCAGCGCGAGGAAGACACAGAGTTCCAAACATTGGTAGAGTGCAGTGACATTCTTCCGCTGGAGACCGTGGTGCGAGCCATGATCACCAGTGGTTGGGGTGGATCTGGATCGATTCTCCTAAGAGTAACGGCCTCGGGGGGGGGGGGGGGGGTTGTCGCTCGATGGGGTTCCATAAGATAAAAGCTATTTGGCTAGTGTTCCGTTGACTATAAAGTTTAGGAAGCCCTGGTATAGAGCACCAGTTTGAGTGGACCAGTTGGAGCACCATTTTCTTCCTAATAGGATTCAGCCGCGATGTACGCAGCGGGCCATAGCCAGAAAATATAATATCATAAAAGGTGGCGTGTCTAATTCCGACAGCCCGTCGTCGGACCTAGAGGCCGCAATTCTGGCAGAAATCTACCGGCCCAATGCTTTGGGCACGGCGAGGACGAAGTGAAGCGGCGAGCGCGCCGCTCTAGAGTCCCAAATTGGCCCGGTCCCTTCGCTGTTTATTATAGTTTAGAGCCTGTTGCACGCAGCTGTTGTACGCTTGCCTTTCCTGTGACTCAACAATAGCGACAAGAAGAAACACCCCAGGGTTTTAGCGGGTATACCAATTTTGGAGAATCCCACATAATCACCCTGATTTTTATTTTAGGTACTTGTGGAAATTCTTCAAAACCATACGAAGCCTTACCATCTGCCTATGGCCGAACGTCCTGGATAGGCCTTTCGAAGGAAGTTCTCAGTGCGTCACAACTCCCGAAAGACTTGGTCTGTCGGGGAGCGCCCTCCCCACGGGCACGTGGGGGGGGGGGGGGGGGTGTTGTGGGATCAAGAAAGATTTTGTGGCTCTTTATAATTTGTTGTAATTTAATATCCACATTTTTATATGGCTCTTCTGACTCAAAAGGTTGCCTACCCCTGGACTAGACTCGTCTATATTTCATGATAGTTTGATACTACTTGTGATTGGAGGCTACCCACTGAGGGACAGCGCGAATGGTTATACAGGGGAATATATGTATACAAATCAACAATTTGTCAAAATTAAATTATATCATTTATTAAACCGTATCTTCTCAATTTTTAAGCGACTTCAAAAAAGGATGAGGTTACTCAATTCGACCGTTTTTTTTTATGTTTGTTCGCGCAGAACTCCGTCATTTAATTTATGGACCGATTTGAAATTTTTTTTTTCGTTCGAAAAAGATACTTCCAAGGTGGTCCCATTCAGTCTGTAGCAACTACGTACAAGCAAAAAAATGTATGAAAATTGACCAAATTGTAATGGCGACTATATGTGTCTCACTCAATTACTCTATCTGCCTCGCTCTTTCCTTGAGGAAATGTCATCTGTCTGTCACTGTGGATGTCAAGTTGTTATTCGATATTTTCAATTTATTTTTCTCTGAAAGATATTATTGAAATAATTGAGATAATAGCTTATTTTTGCTATCAATTCGTTCTCTATATTATATTCTCTTGTGTTTGTTCTACATAGTTTATCGGATTATGCATTATAAAAAGTGTGAAATATGCGGTTTAAAATCTGGAAGAAAAGACGGCACAAAACGGTTTTTCATGGCCAGATTTCCTATGGATGAGCTTCGGTGAGTAGTACCTATATTAGTAAATCTATCAATGGTTCATAGGTTATATGGGTGAAAACAATGAAAATTATATATTGTATAATCGTTAGGAAAATAGTGTGGTAGTAGTTTTGCAATTACTTATATATCGATGTTTTATTTTTAGTTTTATAAAAATAATAAGTATAAGCCTTTTGCCCTGTATAAGGGCAAAGGAGACAGAGGTGACTGCAACAACTATAGAGGGATATCATTACTTAGTGTTGCTGGAAAGGCATTCGCTAAAGTCGTTCTACGAAGATTAGAGACCCTGGCGTCCAAAATTTATCCGGAATCCCAATGTGGGTTTAGGGCGGGTCGCTCAACCAGTGACATGATATTCTCCCTTCGACAAGTGCAGGAAAAGAGCCGGGAACATCGAATTCCTCTGTACATCGCCTTTGTCGACCTTAACAAGGCTTTTGACAGTGTAAGCCGAGAAGGTCTTTATGACGTACTGGAGAGGATCGGATGCCCTCCAAAGCTTCTCACACTTACTAAGGCATTTCACGAAAACATGCGTGCGTCAGTTATCTGCGACGGCGAGAGGTCCGCTGCGTTCAGCGTCAACCGTGGAGTGCGACAAGGTTGTGTGCTGGCACCTACACTTTTTGGCTTGTTCTTCTCGGCGCTACTTTTAACCGCTTTTGAGGGTTGCGACGTCGGGGTACATCTGCATACCAGAAAGGATGGAAAACTGTACAACATCAGTCTTCTGAAATCCAAACAAAAGCGGCACGATCTGATTATCAGAGAACTGTTGTATGCAGATGATGCCGCACTGGTTGCGGACTCGGAGGGAGATCTCCAGGAGTTGGTGTCGAGACTGGGACGTGCCTGCCAACTTTTCTCAATGAGCGTTAATGCTAGAAAAACTGTCGTCATGGTGCAGGGCGTGGACCAGCCTCCTAGGATCACCTTAAATGGTTCTATTCTCGAGGTCGTGGATCACTTCTGTTACCTAGGCTCCACTATCACATCGTCACTGGTAACCGACAGAGAAATTAACGCTCGGATTGGCAAGGCCTCAACGACTTTCGGCAAGCTTTTTGCTCGCGTGTGGAGGAACAACAAGCTCAACAATAACACCAAAGTCCTTGTATATCGGACCTGCGTACTGAGCACATTGTTGTACGCTTCAGAAACCTGGACTACTTACGCAAAACAAGAGCGCAAACTGAACACATTCCATATGCGCTGCCTAAGAACTATACTTGGCTATACCTGGAGGGACAAAATAACGAACGAGGAAGTCCTCAGAAAAACACACTGCTTTAGTATAACCGCCTTGTTAAAGCAGCGACGACTTCGATGGCTCGGTCACGTCTACCGCATGAGTTCCGAGAGGCTACCGCGACAAGTGTTGCTTGGTCAGATTGCGGATGTCAAGAGACCTGTGGGGCGTCCAATGCTGAGATTTAAGGACGCCTGCAAACGTGATATGCACAGCTTTGGCATAAAAATTGAGGGTTGGGAAAAGCGTGCCGAGGTAAGACAGGAGTGGCGTCAGGACATTAAGGCTGGTATAACTCAACACGACAGTGATCTGTGCGAGTCACTGAAGCAAAAGAGACTCCGCCGCCATCTTCTACCTCCTACGGACTCATGTCACACCTGCCATAGATGCGGCAAGAAGTGCCGCGCTCAAATAGGACTCTATAGTCACATGCGCCGTTGCAGGCGACCGTGATTCCACAAGCGCTGCAACAACAAACATCTACCAAGATGTTGTGGCCAATGATGATTTTTAGTTTTAAGGAATGGGTGAAGAAAACAGGAAACGAGGATTTAGCATATACAGGTTGAATTTTTGAAAAGGGCTTAGATGGCCAAATCCTAAACTATAAGGAAGAGCTAAAAATGCTCAAAGGAGTCACGAGCCCGATTTTGATAAAACTTAAAACGTCATCATTAGATTTTTGAAAAACCAATAATCCTAGCTGGGAATCGAACCTATTGATTTTGAAAAAAAAAACACACCCTTTATCAAATTCTGGGAAGTAATGATATACGGCAAATTTAAGGAAAGTTTAGAATTTTGATGGAATTCATATTTCTTGTACCTAAATTTTGTATCATAATTTATTTCGTTCGAATTTTCAGAATAGTTCGTAACTATTCCGTGTTTTAAATCATGCTCAGAATGATTCTTTGGAGAATATTCTAAACGAAATCAATAATATTGATTGCAGTATGATCGTTGAGGTCTCGAATCCAGCTATGTGTTAAAAACAATGGTCTACATTTTGAACAATTCATCAGTTAACGTAAGAAAAATACGAAAGATGAGCACTTTCCCTTAGTTTGCCGTATGTAATTACTTCCCAGAATATGATCCTTAATAGCAACACTATCGAATGGTGTAATAATATAGGGTGTGTATTTTTTTTCAAAATCAATGGGTTCGATTCCCAGCTTGGATTATTGGTTTTTCAAAAATCTAATGATGAGGTTTTAAGTTTCATCAAAATCGGGCTCGTGACTCCTTTGAGCATTTTTCGCTATTCCTTATAGTTTCGGATTTGGCCATCCAATCCCTTTTGAAAAATTCACCTGTATACCCATAGAGAAACTCCACCAGTCAAAATTTGTTTGCGGAAAACATTTTACTAACAAAGATTTTAGGAAAAAAAGTACGCAGTTAAAGAAATTTGCAGTTCCATCAATAAGACTCACTGCCAAGCCACTTAACACAAAAATATGTTAAAAAAACACAAGAATAATTGTCATTATTTTTGTTTCAGCCAATTACCATGTGTATAAAGTGAGTGGTACAAAGTGATTAAAGACGAAGGCAATAATGAAGCAAGCATCCTAATATTTAGTATTCAAAAGGGTCAATATTATATACAGTCACTACAGCGAGCTGCAGAATTGATTGAACAGACAAATTCAATTCAAAATAAAATTGCTTGATTAAGGCCGCGTGGGTCAGATTTTGAGATTTTTGAAACAATCCTAGTCAAAAAGTAAAGGGTTTTTAAATCTGAAAAAAATATATATAATAGTTAAGGATATAAGCTAAACATATTCCGAGCCCGTTACACGATCCAATAAATTTCACTAGATAGAAAAAAATCCCAAAGTTGACTCTCTCAGAAAAGTTTTTTCAAAACTGTGGCTAAACTATTAACATTTTATATATTTTTTTTGCACTCAATTAAAGGTATTAAGTTTTTATACACATTTTCCGAGCGTTTTTCTATAAACAACTATTTACATAGTTATCATGTACGAATATCTACCAAACGCAATAGAATTGCGCCGCTGACGGCCGATCAGTCTCGCCCTGGCGCTTGTGGAGGCAGGACCTGTGTCAGTTTTTTTCGCAACTATTTCGTAATTATTATGCCAAATTACGTTGAAATCGCGCCACAGTATAAAAATATCAGTAATGGGCAAAATGTAATTAGATTAACCGTTACAAATACATACGCGACTCATGGTAAAAATGTGGTGATCTTTTACTTTTTAAGTGTTTTCACGACATGGTAACCAGCTACCTAATGCATTAAAATGTCTACGAATTACATGATAATTTCGCAATCCAACATGGCGGCCACGCCGTAATCACAAAATTTCATGATGGGTATCGTTTAAGGGGTTTTTTGGTATGCTGAGTACGAATCGCGTACTAATTTTGCAATACAAGATGGCCGCCGCGCCGTAATCACAAAATTTCATGATGGGTATCGTGTAAGGGGTTTTTTGGTATGCTGAGTACGAATTACGTGATAATTTTGCAATCCAAAATGGCCGCCGCAGTGTAATCACAAAATTTCATGATGGGTGTCGTTTAAAGGGTTTTTTGGTATCCTGAGTACGAATCACGTACTAATTTTGCAATTCAATATGGACGCCGCGCCGTAATCACAAAATGTCATGATGGGTATCGTTTAAGGGGTTTCTTGGTATGCGGAGTACGAATCACGTGATAATTTTGCAATCCAATATGGGCGCCGCGCCGTAATCACAAAATTTCATGATAGGTATCGTTTAAGGGGTTTTTTGGTATGCTGAGTACGAATCGCGTACTAATTTTGCAATACAAGATGGCCGCCACGCCGTAATCACAAAATTTCATGATGGGTATCGTGTAAGGGGTTTTTTGGTATGCTGAGTACGAATTACGTGATAATTTTGCAATCCAAAATGGCCGCCGCAGTGTAATCACAAAATTTCATGATGGGTGTCGTTTAAAGGGTTTTTTGGTATGCTGAGTACGAATCACGTACTAATTTTGCAATTCAATATGGACGCCGCGCCGTAATCACAAAATGTCATGATGGGTATCGTTGAAGGGGTTTCTTGGTATGCGGAGTACGAATCACGTGATAATTTTGCAATCCAATATGGGCGCCGCGCCGTAATCACAAAATTTCATGATGGGTATCGTTTAAGGGGTTTTTTGGTATGCTGAGTACGAATCACGTGATAATTTTGCAATCCAATATGGCGGCCAAATTGAATTCCAAAATGATCATGTTATTCGTACTCAGCATTCGAAAAAACCCATTAAACGATATTCATTACGAAATTATGTGATTACGGCGCGGTGGCCATTTTGGATTGCAAAATTATCATGTGATTCGTCCTCAGCATACCAAAAAACCCCCTAAACGATAACCATCATGGATTTTTGCGATTACGGCGCGGCGGCCATATTGCATTTCAAAATTATCACAGGATTCGTACTCAGCATACCAATACACCCCTTAAACGATACCCATCATGAAATTTTGTGATTACGGCGCGGCGCTCATATTGGATTGCAAAATTATCACGTGATTCGTACTCCGCATACCAAGAAACCCCTTAAACGATACCCATCATGACATTTTGTGATTACGGCGCGGCGTCCATATTGAATTGCAAAATTAGTACGTGATTCGTACTCAGCATACCAAAAAACCCTTTAAACGACACCCATCATGAAATTTTGTGTTTACACTGCGGCGGCCATTTTGGATTGCACAATGATCCCGTGATTCATACTTAGCATACCAACTTTAGAAAACTTTAGAAATTTTTATGACCAGCTATTATGTAATTTACATTTTTTACGCAACTGTAGCAAACGTACGCAACGGAAACTCTCAAAAGAAATGAAATATCCTAGTTGTCGAAAAATGTTTCGTTGCTGGTAAGCTCTTATTCGCCTTAGCGTGATGTTATATATTTTGGTATTATTCAAAAATGGACATTCTGTTAAGAAACTCTTGAAATTCAACTAGCAGTCTCTTAGACTCTAGAGTTAGAACAACTAAACAAACAAACTCTTTAGCTTAAAAATAATAGTATAATATGCATAATTTATTTACGATTAACTCTTTTATTTTTATTTACGAAACTAATAAATCACTACACTTAATAAAGTTAGATGCATTTACTACGTCAAACAAAGTTAGCATGCTGTTTCTTTCTACTATACTGTATACTGTGGCATGAGAGTTGACTGCCGCTGCCGGCGCGCGGTGTGTCTTGCGCTCGGGGCGAGGGGAGCGCCAAATGCCTACTTGTGCGGAATAACCGCCCCTTAATGGATTCAGCTAAATAATCACCATCACCATAACAAAGGTTGGTGCCACTTCAGGGCGCCGATTCTCGACCACTCGACGTGAATGCGTGGACGCAAATTTACGGGTGAAACGTCGTCCGTCTCATGTTCGCCGTTCCTAAATATGAGACAGGCGACGCGTTACCCGCCGATTTCCGTCCACGCATTCATGTCGTGTGAAGCGAGAATCGGTGCCCAGAAATCATGGCTACATAACTATAACTCGTACCATAAAAAATATTAAAAATAACACAATGTCACGAGATGGGTGGTTCAGCCACCTATCTCGGTCCAAATATAGGTATATTTACCAAGGAGATAAATATGAACAATAGGGTTGAAGTAATACTGCAGTTATCTGCGTTTATTAGGCACAGCAAGTACAAGTCTTATAGTAGTGAGCAAGAAGGCGAGGGTTCTTCTATAAGTCCTAAACCACCAGACCCAGTGATGACGCGCAGATGGAGTACATCACCTGGGAAGCAGAGCAGCCGCTGGCGTAAGAGGCAGACACCGCGCGTGCAGCCGTTTATATAGGGGTCTGGCAGCTGCGCGGGGCAAGGAGTGCAGAGGTGCGCGTTGAGCGCGCGCCTGATCGTGGTGGATCATGAAAGAAAGAAAGAAAGAAAGAAAAATATTTATTGTGAACCACAACGCACATACATATTACGACATTATAGGTATAAAGTACTTAAAATTAATTAATAATATCTGCCACGTAGTGTGATCTGCTCAGGCAGCGGTCAAAGTTTATTCTAGGCGTTATAGAAAAAAAAAAGAAACAATGAAACGTAGAACATCTATGTCCGCCGTCCGACTCCGAGCATGACAGTCATGACATGTGACAATTGCACGCGTCAACGTCATTATGACTACACAACAATGTTGGTTACGTGTCTTACTACGTGGCTACACGTGCTTTTTCATTTAGTGTACTTTTTACAACTTTTTACTACTAACTATATTATGTACGCTGTGCCCGCAATTAGGGATAGACACTCAGCATACACTGAGATGGGTATCAACCATGCCAGTACTGATTTTCAGTGCCACCCTTTTATAGTGTCACCCGACGCCTTCCGGCAATATCGTTCCATGAATCAATACAGTGAAACATACCCACTGAATTATAAACTAGAAACTTATACCTAAAAGACAAGGAGAATACTTCAAACGCCAAAAGGTAAGTAGAAAAAAAATCCCTACAATGCACAATTCCATTAGGCATGCCATGGTTCTGACCTTATTACTACTTGTAACTTTGCTAACTCACTCCTCCCATCACAGGACCAACAAAGTGTAGCACCACCAGAAGACCAATATCACCTCTCTAATATCTGCTGTTGACAATAAATAGCCATGAGGTGCCCAAACACCACAGAGAGGCGACTCCGAAATGATCTGGCTGTGGGGACAAACATTAAGGTATACCAATGATTTATACTACACATATAATTATTCGCAACAATAGTATTTATAAACATACATACACAACCCATATGTCTCTTCTGACCGCCTCGTTGATCTAGAGATCAAACTGTGACTGCGGGTCATATAGAAAACGCCCAAACCCAAACACTCACATCTGTGAATCACACACATGAACTCTTTTGGTATAATAGTAGAAATCCTTTGTACTTGACTTTAAATGTGTATCTGGATTTCAGGTCCCTAATAGGTGGAGGCAGATCATTCCAGATTCGCATCGCTGCATATTTTAGAGACCCTCGGAAAGCTGTAGTCCTATGCCTGGGCACTGATATAGTGCAAGTTGTAGACCTAATAGAGTAAGGATAGTAACTTTTCCTAAAACAAATTTTTTTATAAAGATAGTCAGGCTTTTTAAATTTTAATAAGTCAAAGAGCATAGTGGCTAAATGTAACTTTCTTCTGGCCTCCATTTTCAATACATTATTGGCATTAATATAAGGTGTTACATGTTGCCGTCTTGGTATCTGGAAACAGTACCGAGCACAAGCATTTTGTATGCGCTGTACAAGATTCTTAGTCTTGGCCAGCAAGCACGGACCATACACTATATCGCAATAATTAAATCTAGATAGAATGAGACTGTCCACCAGTTGCTTTCTTAGTGCTGTCCCCAAATAGTCCCGAATGTTGTAGAGAAGTTTTAATCTATAGAAACAATTTTTTACAATTTTATTCACATGTCCTTCAAATTGGAGCTGAGGGTCCATCACGAGACCTAGGTTGGTGGTCTCTTCAACTCTTGCCACTCTTTGAGCATTTATAACTATTGCTGGATCGTATTTCAAGATATTTTGAATTTGTTTCTTACTGCCTAGTATCATAAATTTAGATTTTAGAGGGTTAAGGATAAGTGAGTGCTCCCTTGACCATTGGACTACCCTTTCCAGGTCCTCATTTAATTTGGACACAGCTGTAAGTGTGTCATCAGGTTTAAATGACAGATACAATTGTGTGTCGTCTGCATACATGTGGAAATGACAGTGTTGAAAAGAACTGGTGATGTCTGCCGTATATAAGATAAACAACAGTGGACCCAAAATAGATCCCTGCGGCACCCCCCTGGTCACCTTAAGGGGAGGTGAAGACATCACTGTTCCATCCTCACTTTGTATTTCAACATACTGTGATCGATTTGTTAGGTAGCTCTCGAACCACCTGACAGTATTTGATGTAAACCCATAGTAAGTCAACTTAGATAATAATAATGAAATATCCAGGGCATCAAAAGCGCGGGAATAGTCCAATAGGACTAAAGCTGTTCCCTCTCCGCGATCCCTAGCTTCCAAAATATTTCCAACCACATCACATAAGGCCATAGCCGTACTGCGACCCTTCCTAAAACCGGACTGCTTATCAGGGAGAATGCTATTTTGCTCTAGGTACTCCATGACCTGCATATGCACCACCCTTTCCAACACCTTAGACAAGCATGGAAGAATGCTTATAGGCCGGAGATCTTTAATGGAGTTCAGGCGGCTAGTTTTCGGTATAGGCCGAACCACAGAGCACTTCCACAACTGCGGGTAAGTGTGTGTAGCGATCGATGTGTTGATTACTTGGGTGATTGTTTTTAGTGAGTTAGGGAGTGTGAGTGTCAACATCTGTGCACTGATTTGGTCAATACCCTGTGCCTGTGTCTTAATGTTATTCAGAATCTTTAGAATTGTTGATTGGTCTACAGGTCTGAGTTCAAAATTTACACTAGGGTTATGCCTATGATGTTCATAGTATGTTAATTGAGACAAACTCACTACACACTGTCCCGGCACATCCAGGAAGGCTTTGTTGATGGTATCTGGGTTGTTAAAGTGACTCGGCAAACAAGAATCCTTATGTGAGTGGAGTACCTGATTTTTCAAGTTCTTCCACATAATTTTAGGGTTATTAATATGTTCACTAATATTTTTTGAGAAATACACAGACTTCTCATTACGCAACGCCACCACAGCCTGATGTTTTAGCTCTAAGTAGTATTTTTTCTTGGACTCCAGTTTAGTATTCTGATAAATAAGCCTCGCTTTGTCTCGCAAACGGAAAAGCAATTTAACATTATCAGTAATCCATGGAGTTTTCTTGGTCCTGAACATCTTTTTCTTCACAGGGGCATGCATGTCAAATAGATGTACAATCCAGGCAGACAAAGCCTCCACCATGTCATCAACATTAACCTGTGAATTCATGTGGTGCCAAGGTATCAATTCAATGTCAATATTAAAAAGTTCTGGCAAGATATCTCCAAATGGTCTGTATATAACCCACCTGGGTTTCTCCTTAACTTTTTTTAAAGTGGACTCACAAGTTACCACCGCATGTTTACCCAGTTCTGGAACATGGGTAACTGTGACATTATAAACATTCATGTCCGTACAAATAACATCTATTAGAGTGCTCTTATCATCAGTAAAATGTGTTGGTGCATTTACAACCTGATGCATATTAGTATAATGTAAAAATTGATGAAGCTTTTTTGTGTTTGTCGCACACTGGATCAACATATTTATGTTAAAATCACCCAATAGGATTATATTATCATAGGGAGCCATTGCACAAATACTATCCGTCAAACTGTCTATGAACCTATCCACACCCAGCCAGGGCGGTCTATATGCAGTGCCAACTATAATTTTTCTGCCATAAGTAGTCAAGGACAACCAATACTCCTCTACCTGTGAATCCACCGGGTGACTTCTGGTCCTAACACTGACCCCATTTCTTATGTAAAACCCGACACCCCCCCCGATTCCATCCTTTACCACTGTAGGTCTTGGAGTATGCCTCAATTTGTAACCCGGCACTGATGGAGCTCTGCCATCCTCTCCCAACTTTAGCCAGGTCTCATTGATGGCCATTATGTCAACTGAATGGTGGTTCATGGCTATTAAAAACTCATCCTGCCTAGTTCCAAGTGAACCAGCATTAAAAAGTCCAAATTTTAAATATTTATTTTTGTTAATCACTATGAATAAGAATTGAAAAAATATATATAATGTCTACAAAACATATGTTAAAGAAGTTAGCATGATATTTTTTTTTAAACACTTTAATGCATGTATAACCCATTGGTGTACTAAACAAAACATCAAAAAATCCCTTAGGCTTATGTTTGGGTATGATTATTTGATTATTTAATCCCACTGCTATAATAAAAATATTTAAAGTTCCATAAAACAATAAGTAAAGGAATCCTATAGCAATACTTGGCCCAATACCTAGCATAACTAATACATAAATATACCCAAAAATGTGTATATCTCCATCAGATTCACAACCCGGACAGTCACATACCATCATACTTAGTACTATAATTTGTTGTCTGTTATAGTTACAATTATAAAGACCATGTAACATGCTATGTGTACACCTGCTGACCCTATATAATACCAAGTCTGTAATTGTTCGATATTTCATAATTAAGTCATGGCAAGTATAAGTAACATGTATATAAAACCTGTAAATATTATACATCAATATCTTTGTAAATTTAGTATATTTTAAATCAAAACCTATGTAAATATTGTAAATTCTCTGGAAATCAGTTTTCACATTGCAAACATAAACAACATAACACACATCCATTCTTATGCAAATACTGTAAATACATTTTTGTATGTATCCCGCCACAGATCCTTTTCCTTTAATATCAATGTTAATATACAACATATTTATTGCTACAAAAGAGTAATATATATTAATTGCCACAAAAGAGTTCTCAGTAATAACATAAATCAACTGTAATGGAACAGCGATAGACAACTTAATCCTTAGTTGTATTAACATTAATTTTGCCAAAAACACGCTCCAGATCCTCTTCCGAGCGAATAGCGTGGGTTCGCTTACCATCAGCTTCCTTTGTTAAAATTTTACCCCGCCTTGTCCATGTATATTTCCAGCCCAATTGTGTGGCAGTCTGTCGTGTCAGGAAAAACAGCTGCTTGTTAGTCCTGGTCAACCTCTCATTGAAGTAAAAGCGGCGCGGGGGCCCCCCAAAGCAATCCAGGTCAGCGGTGGTGGCGCCGCGCCTTACCCGAGCGCTCTTCAGCAGCTCGTCGCGCAGCCCGCGCCGCGCCAGCCGCACCACAATGCGCCTGCCCCTGGCCGCGCCCGCGCCGTCCGCTCCCCTGGTCCGCTCCGTCCGGGGTCCCACTCGCTCGGCATACACTATGTCGGTTTTATCAAGGGTTACCCCGATCTTCCTTGCCACCAGCTCGACCGTGTGGATCACATTTTCCCCAGCACACTCAGGTAGATTTGAGATCTCCACGTCAGAGAGCAGAAGATCTTGCTCCCTATCGTTAATCTCAAGTCTCAAGTTATTTACTATATGTTCCAGTTCGTGTGCTGGTTGGGGGTCCCTCTGACGATTCTCGATCAAAGCTAAGCGACTTTCCAGAGAATCAACCTTCTTCCTACACGTTGCCAAGGACTGTCGAAGGTCGGCCACTTCCAGTCTAAACTCCCTCAGCTCCAACGTCAGGTCATCCTTCATAGACCGAATCTCTCCCCTCAGGAGCCGCATTTCGTGTGCTAGGTCAAGTCCAGGCGACGGACAGGTGGCCCGCCCCCCGACAGACACGCCCGAACCGCCTGCAGAGACTGCAGAATCCAGCTGACTGGGGGGCGTATCCACACCAACGTCATCTGCCAAAGGAGCCATTCGGGTGATATCTTTGTTGACCTTGGTCCTATTTCTGCACTTACATGCTGCACCTCCCTTCATGGAGAGAAATTTCCCGCATGTTGAACACTTGCCAGCCATATTCTCAACTATTTAGGCCGAACAATAAATATATTACAACAACAGTACGAATAGTTCGCCTACTGGACAACAGATGGCGTTGTCGCCACTTTTGTAAATAGTCTGTTTCAGGCCGCTCCAATCACGATCCCTGATTAACTCACTGAAAGTTTTAATCGCAATTCACTGGTCCACACACAGGGATATAAAATTGATAATTTAATTGTATATAATAGTTTTTATTGTTTTTTTTTTTTGTTGTTATAGGGTAGATTTTAGTCACTATTATTGTACATAATATAATTTTAGATTTATTTAAATGTTCACAAATATATGGCACTGGATAACAATATATGTCTTTTATTATTGCTTTCCACGAAATATTCCACTTAATTTACTTCAATTTAACTATACAATTATTTTTAATGACAATGTAAACATAGACACGAACTGCCAGCGACGTCAAGCGCCATCTATTCGAGACCATGATGACGTCATCGTCACAACAAAAATATTGTAATTATCTCATTATTTTGTTTCAGCTAATTACTGTGCTTTAGTGATTAAAGACGAAGGCAATAATGAAGCAAGCGTCCTAATATTTGGTAATTAAAAAGGGTCATTATGATACACAGTCAGAAGTCAGAATAAGAAATAAGGCGCTGAAATTACAAATATTGTTTTTTTAAATAAATATAATGATATTTTATGAACTTATCATTTCACAACCAAAACTGAGCCTATACTCTGTTTTTTTTAATTAAATGTACTGCCTCCGGAAATTAAAATGCTTATTCATTTTCAAAATGTAACTTGTATGACGCAGTATTTTAGTTGAAAAATGGAGTATAGCATCTCTGTGAAAATACAAAATATTTTTAAAGTAAAGACCACTGCATTTATCGATATCGATATCGATAAATATAGTATACATCACTATTTTTCCCTAATGTTGGCAACTGTATGTGTTAAAGTTGTTAGGTTGGCTACTGTCAGTTGATCATGGTTTGACATTTCGTAAGACTATTTCGCACTATGGAAGTCCCGTCTCTTCTTACGTAGTATTGTATTCTCTTTGGTCCCATTTTAAGGAAGTCAGGATCTGATGATGGCATCCTGGAGAAATCGAAGGGAACTTTTAAAAATTGTAGGGAATTTGTAACTTTTTTTATTGAGGGCTTTAAAGTAGTACAAATTAATGAAAGTCTGGAGTCGATCTGATGATGGAGACGAAAGACAGTATAGAGAATTCCCTTAAAATATACAGCAGTTGCCTTGTGTTAGGGCTTGATTAATTTGTACTGTCGAGAACTTTACACCTAGATAAATAGATTTTCAGTCTACACGTCACTAAAACTAGCATAGAAACAAAAACAAATAAGTATTGAAACATTTATGTTTAGTCATTATCGTAGTCGACTATTTTAAAACCAACCTACACAGAATGAGGACCTAAAAGTAAACTCTTTTCACGCTTTATTAGAAAATTTTGAGATACTCAATACTTTTCGGTTCCGTACCCGAAGGGTAAAACGGGACCCTTTTACTGAGATTTCACTGTCTGTCTGTCTGTCTGTCACAAGACTGTAACACGTGAACGGTGATAGATAGCCTTTCAGAGATTCAGACCGTTGCAACTTTCAAAGATTATGTATATATTTCGTTTACAAAAGTCCGTTTGAATAAACGACTACCTAAAAGTATTGTAATTTTACATGGTAAGTAGGTAAGTATGAAGAAAGTTTTTGAATTTGTTTTGGTTTTTCTTTTATGCGTACATCCGTGATCATGGCGCTTGCTACAACTGCAGAAATATCGTTTATTCAGCGACACAATAATACATGGGAAATATCCCGTAAATAGAAATAGTTCATAACGGCAAAATAAATACAACTTTATGGCTGCTTGAAGTTCGCAATATATGCCTTTGCACACATAGAAAATAAATGCACATGCTTCGAGAAGTTTCGAGAGCTCACTCACCTGTATCTGGAACATGGATATGGAGTCGTCCAGCATTTGCACCCTGACCGCCAACATCTTGCCGCCTTTCTTGGGCGTCGCGGGCGGCGTCCGGCTGCCCCCGCCCGCTCCGTCCACCCCTGCTGGCGTGCTGGCCGAATGGTGCATGCGGCCTGGAGGGAAGGTTGTACTTTATTCACTGGACTCTTGTCTTGCTAAGGCATAAGAATAACAAATAGAATTTTCCTGCTACAGTGACAGCTAAGCCAAGTACACACAAAAAGAGAAATTTCGTATGTTTTTAGACACAGGTTTACAGATCATTTTCTTTATACTGTGCTAATAGTAATAGCCTATTTAGGTATGTTGAACTCATTGCTCAGGCATAAGAATAACAAAAAAAATGATTTTTATACAGCTTATGTGACTGTGAAGTCAACTACACAAGAAAAGAGAGATTTCGTATGTTCTTAGACCATTTCATACCTACTTCTTTCTCTAAAAAATACTAAACTAGTTTCGTACAAGGCGCGTGGGCTTCCTTAGTAGCCCGCATGTTACACGCTAGGGATACGCCGTATTGCTTGCATAGCGACGCCTGACATCAACGCATTGTATAAACAAGAGCCAAAGGAAAACCGCCTTTTGTGAAAAAACAATCTGCCCAAGCAAGAATAGAACCTTAGTTTAAATACCCTGAACTTCAATATCACCAATTGGTTGTGGAAGTCTGATAGCAATGGCAGTCGCGTCATGGAAAATATGGAAAGCCGACCACTAGATTGGGAGAAGGTTCAGTGGATGACCATCATCATCATCATCTCAGCCGATTTAACGCCCACTGCTAGGCATAGGCCTCCCCCAAAGATCGCCACAACGTTCGGTCTTGTGCTGCCCGCATCCAGCTGGCTTCCTCGATCTTAATCAGGTCATCTATCCACCTCGCGAGAGGTCTTCCCACTCTGCGTTTTCCAGTACGTGGACGCCATTCGAGTACTTTTCGGCCTCATCGGCCGTAATCTCTACGAGCAATATGGCCCGCCCACTCGGCCCACTACCACTAAGTCGGGCGATTCTTTTTGATATGTCGGTGACCCGGGTCCTCCGGGTAAGTCAGTCAAGGGTCAGTGGATGAGACAAGGGGCCGTCCATTAATCGCGTGAGGTTCTTTTGGGCATTTTTGGACCCCCCCCCTCCCCCTTGGTGATATTTGGTGAGGTTTCAGATTACCCCTCCCCCCCTGGGCCGAATCACGTGTATTTTTAGTAACTAGTTTTTTTTTAATTTTATACATAGAAGTCTCTATTGTTTTTATCTGTCCCAACTTCTAGCTAATCGGCGCAACTTCGTTTGCGTCACATAATAGAGACAGATATGGCATTAATATTTTAATATATTTCCCGTTGCATTTACTCCCGTCGTGTTTCTATATAATATTCATTATTTTGGACCTAATAAAGAAGGTGTCAGTTTGTCAAGCTTAAAATCTTACGTTGGTTTGATCGCAGTTGGCTAAATAGAAGCGAAGCTATGAACAAAAGTACAATAATCAAGGTTGAATTTCCATACGATCATTATGCTTTTGGTCACGACTATCGATATTCACGTGGACTGAGCTGCGTTTTTTTTTGTTTCGGGGGAACATGGTTTAGCACCATCATCCTAGCTGCGGGGGCAGCGCCTACCCACTAAACCCCGCGGCGTCCCTCCTCATCCTACAGCCGGCATTGATATCCAAAGATTATTCACATCGGCCCGGCCCAGCCGGGGGCCCCCAACACTTCGGGGTTTTCGCCCGCATCGCAACGCACCGCTCTCGAGCGCTTCTCTGGAAGCAGAGAGGGTAGAGAGCGGTGAGCGGGTGGGCTTTGAAGGCATCTTCGGAACAAGGATAGGGGCCTTCCCCCAAATGATCATCGGTGGACGGGGTCATAGCTGCGTGCATCGGCTAGTCTAATATATATAACTTATCATAAAGCTATAGAGAGTTTAAAATCTGTACGTCAAATATATTTGGTAATTATTTACCAAGATATTTTTTTTTCTAGACATTCTATCTATGTAACTTCCATTACATACGATACTGAAGCTAAAATAGTTTCTTTTTGTATGCCTTTCTCTATCACGCCAAAACTATGGATAGTACCTTTCTAAATAATACTGACATATTTTGAGATTATTATTGATCGGATTGATGCCGATATTCTGCGTGGTTCCTTTGGGAGACACGATGAAAAACAAAATGATTTTTGTGTTGTATGATCAACGCAAAGGTATTCCGATTTCAATTAATTCCTGATGTAAGAAAGGAATTAAGTGCTTTATGAATTATTCCATAAAAGGTTTAACATTGTAAGTTTTGTTGTTCAGAAATTACAGTGATCTCAAATTCAGGGTTGTAAAGTTGCTGTTCGAAATAAATACACGTGATATCTCACTACACCCCCCACCCCCCCTGGTGATGTTTCGTGATTTTTGTCCGACCCCCTCCCCCCCCTTTCGAGCCTCACGTGATTAATGGACGACCCCCAAGACTATATTCTGAAATATTTTTCCATGGGATATTATGAGAACTGAATTCCAAGAAAGCAGGCACGTTCTAATCTAAATCTATATATAGGTAGTAACAGACATGGATGGGTGACCACCACGTGGACCACTTTGTGACAATTATTTACGAGCGTTTCCGTGCTTCGGAAGGCACGTTAAGCCGTTGGTCCCGGTTGCCAGTAAAATGGCAGTCGTTAAGCCAAGTTGAAGGCCCTACGGGCGGCTTGAAAAATTTCAACTGTGGGTCGTCACAACCTGCGCCCGGGTCGGCAGCGCGTGTGTAGCGCCCGGGTCGGCAGCGCGTGTGTAGCGCCTCTGGTGTTGCAAACGTCTATAGGCTACGGTTACCAACCTTCCGGTGGGCCGTAAGCTTGTCTGCCACCTAAGTAGGTAGTATAAAAAAAAAAAAAAGTAACTTTATAAAGAGGTAAAATTGGATTGTTTGTTTGTTTGCATTGAAATAGGCTCCGAAACTAGTGAACCGATTTGAACAATTCTTTTACTGTTGGGAAGCTACACTTTCCCGGGTAACTTAACGATTTCCCACAGGAATACTAGTTAAATCAAATACCTTTACGCTTAGCTGAGGTGCAGAACAATAATTTATACTTTAAGTCATTGCTACCAATCATGTTGCGTGCTACAAATAGTCACTACTACCTACTAGTTATGCCTAAACACTTGTTGACTAATTTACGTAAGGCGATGACATCAGCAATCGGTTGTTATTGAGATCGTCTATGAGACTATGAGTAATGGTAATGACAGCAAAGCATACATACAGTCAAGCCGATATCACTGAAGGGGAAGACAGGGCCATACCTACTCTATAGACAAGCCCACAATGGCCACATCGGACTATTTGTTTTCGTCCTTTTTTTTATACCACTAAAGTGGTAAACAAGCATGCGGCCCACCAGAAGGACCGGTGGTCATCGCAGCCTATGAACGCCAGAGGCGCCACACTCGCGCTGCCAACCCTTCCCTAATATTATTTCGCGTGGAGTCAGGATAACTATAATAAAAATACTAGCGGACTTCACGCGGTTTCACTTCGCGTAGTTCCCGTTCCCGTAGGAATGCGGAATAAAATATAGCCTATGTTCACCGCAAAGAGTGTAGCTTCCCAACTGTGAAAGAATTTTTCAAATCGGTCCAGTAGTTCCGGACCCTATTCGTTACAAACAAACAAAAAAACAAATCTTTCCTCTTTATAATTATAATATTAGTATAGTATAGATTACGTAATTACGTATAATATTAGGTATCTAGTCATTACAAATTTTACCCATTATAAAGAAGAATATTTGATTGATTGTTTGATTGTATGCGTGTTAAATAGGCTCCAAAACTACTGAATCAATTGAAAATTCATTTTTATAAAGCTACAGTATTCCTGGAGGACATATTTTATTCCCAATGCTCACGGGACCTACGCATGTGAAACCACGCTAGCTAGTGTGTGTAATTAATATATCGTAAAATTTTTCAAGTCACCCATAAGCCCTTTATCCTTGATTTGGCAAGTGCTTGATAATATCAGTGGGGCTAAAAAGGCAACATAGCGCCTTTCATTCATAATCTGATTCATTCGTAGATTTGTACAAGAAATGCTTTAGAGACCGTAAAATGGTAACATTATTAAAAATATATTATCTGAAATTCGTTTCACCCAATCATAAATGATATTGAAGTTGATACTACGAAAAATTTACGGGGATACTTCAAAATGAAATGAAATATAAACAAATGCAGAGTAATGAAACATTTTATGATAAGATTATGGATCATACAATGTTGCCTTTTTAGGCCCGCAGAATATCTGTCATGATACTTGTAACCGGGACCAATGGCTTAACCTTAATGTATCTTCTGAAGCATGAAAATGCTCACTGATCAGCGGTCACTCATATAAGGTCATCTGGTGGGGCTGTATGCTAGTCTGCCACTTTATTGCAAACAGAACATTGTCTCAGAGGGGCTTCAAGTAACAAAGCAGGCCCTATATATTTGCCTCCGGTGCAGCATCAATTGGCATAATTATGCACGCGCCGTATTGACCGTAGTTAAAGGTCAGGAGCCCCCTCACACCTGTGCCTGCTATCCCTCGCTCTTCAAACATTCCACTTTAAAAGAATAATTTAATAATAGGTAATCTTCATCTCTGTTGATTGACACCCTTTGCCGGGCATAGGCCCACCTCATAATTGCCACTAAAGGTAGAGCCCCAAAGTTTGTTAAAGATTTGATGCATGACTTGACTTCTTTCTCATAATTGGATCTACCTAACTGGGTGGATTACAGCAGGAAATAATACAGACTTAAACTATGTTTTCAATGTGTCAAGTGGACAAATTTTGAAATGCTCTATTCTAAAGCTGGGTGTCCACTTATGTTCGCGAACCTCATGCTTCATGCTCCTTGCAACTGCTCCACATAGTGGTAACGTTCGCGAACCTGGAGCGTGAACATATCCACTATGTGGAGCAGTTGCAAGGAGCATCGAGCATGAGGTTCACGAACATAAGTGGATACCCACCTTTATGAGGAAATATAATAAGATAATAGTACAGTAAACATGCATTTAAACTGTTCTATGACTAAATCAATTGAAGATTTCAAAACTATATTATTTTTTGGATCATGCTGCAGATTAATATGAATGAAATGGAATTATTTAGTAAGGTATGCAACAACATTCTTTAAATGAATAGACATACGTAAGTATTGTTATACTTTTTTAGTGAATACACAAAATGTTACCCAATATATTACACTAGTATTTGTTTAAACTTTTTTAACTACTAGCCAACATTTGAATGTTAAGCAGCTAAATCCTACATAGCCAATTTATTAAGGGCTGTTGGATTCCAATTAGAATCTTATCAAAATAAAACTTTAAAACATAATATCCCTTTTTAGGAGCTTGTATAAAATTTAATTACAATCTAGTTGAAGACACTACGTACAGGACCTAGGACCATAGACCTTGTAACTAGAACCTAGTTATTATTTTAAGATATTTAGAAATCCAATTAGAATCTAATTGAAATTGTATGAAACATGCATTATAAATTAGGGTGGGTGCACCAGTGGCAAAGCGATTAAGCGAGAAGTTGACACATTTTTACATGATGTGTCTTTGTTATTGCGACAATTATTGCTAAAAGCAAGGAACATACTCTTTATTTACCATAGAATCATGTAGCATATTTTATTTTACTTAGCAGCTATTAAGTTTTATTTTATTAAAAAAATAATGCGGGATCTCCTAATGTGCCTAAGTTCGACCAGACGGCACCAGTAACAAACCAGGCATTGTGCCAATAGCAAACCAGTAAATATAACAAATGTTTTTAAGGCATAATTACTTTTTAAAGTTAATTAAGCTTTCGTACTTAGTAATTAACACATTTTAATCAGTCTACAAGTTACGTATAGGGTATATGTAAATGTTTATTTAATTCAATCACTACCTAATTAATTAGTTAGAGATCCATGTGACTGGTGTTATTGTTTGTTATAATAAAATACTCATAAAATTTCAATTACTTAAAAAATAAAATGTTAAGGTTCTAAACCAATAACTAGGCAACGCATGTTAAATATTTGGCTAAACTTATCAATTTTAGGAAGTAGGCATTTCATTACTCCCTAGCCTATTATTAAGATTAATATCTCTGACACAACTGTTATTATACTTATTTTAACTTCTTTGAATAAAATAGAATAAAAATGAATTATCATCAGTTAAAATATTAGAGTTCTAAATAAATTCTTAATTAGGTTTAAAATATACATATTCCTGACACAACTGCCAGTAGGTAACTGCTACTATCAGTTAAAATCCTACATCTACATTTTAGTATTTTTGTGTGAATGTTTGTAATGAATAAACTCAAAAAGTTCTGCGCCGATTTAAAAAAAATATTTTACCTTTAGAAAGCTATATTCACCCTGAGTAACATCGGCTATATTTTATTCCCATATTCCACGGGAACGGGAGCTGCGTGGGTTAAACCGCGTGACGTCCGCTAGTATATTATAAATGTGAAAGTCTGTCAAGATGTTTGAATGTTTGTTACTCAATCACGCTCTGGCTGGACGGACCGGCCTGAAATTTGGCACAGGGATAGATTAGTGTTGATTAACAAATAAGCTACCTTTTATGCCGGGAACATGTTCGCCCTGGAAGCGGGAACGGGAACTAAATTACAAACGGGCGAAGTCGCGAGCATCAGCTAAATCAATTTTCAATTATTAAGATTAGGGTCCCTTTCACAACTAGCTTTATTTTATTTACTAGCTGTTGCCCGCGACTTCGTACGCGTGAAAATTATGTTATAATGACTATTTAATTGCTCTCTGCTTAGCCCCTAGGATATGTAGCGTGATAATATATAGCCTATTAGAAGACCCTACCCCTAGTTAATATTTGTGTAAAATTTGAACCAAATCCATTGAGTACTTTTCGAGATCCTTCCGGACAAAGCAAAGGAAACAGACAAACAGACAGACATTTTTTTTCTAACTACATTTTCGGCTTCGGTATTTATTTAGAGCACCCGGCGAGTATTTTTTTTAAATATATCCAATGGACAGTTTTGACTTTTCTATCATTTTATTATATGTATACAGGGTCATTTGTAAAACACCAGCAACCTGCTAGGACTGGATTATTGACACCATCAGCAACAACATTTGGTCTACCACTTCCAAGATACCCTGATACACTGAACCGTAGAACCTCGTATTTTGTTTACGTCGTCGTAATCTTTGGGATGCGCATAGTATAAAAGATTTAAGCACAACATTAGATTAATATTTTTTTTTGTATGAAAAAACATGTATCGAATTATCAAAAATGGTGTATCACATGTTGTTGTTTATGATGGTAGCTATCTAGTCCTGGGAGGTTGCTGGTGTTTTACAAATGACCCTGTAGATGACGGCCGTATTATATTCAAAATGTATCTCTTATTATTCTGCACCTTTGCGTATATCGTCTGTAACTTTTAAGACATCTTCCTCCTTATACTTACTTGAATAATATTCTTTTCGGTGGCTAATAATCTAATTAATTGTATAAATTTTATTAGTATAAACCAGTGGTCTGCAACTGGAAATGTATCAAAAAGTTTAATTACCAGTTGCAGACCAACTGGTATGCAACTGGAAAATTGTTCATTTTGTGTTCCAGTAGTTAACCATTGAATATTAAAGCTGTTTTTAAGCATTTTTTGATAAAATAAAACGTAATATTATTGCTATGTGTATCAAACAGTAAGGCAAATTCGGAAATAAATTACAATAATTGATTAAAACAAAGACACAGAAAGATGTTCAAACTTGCCGCAGTACGCGTAGCTTACTATTATGGCCGCCGGCAGCGAAATTAACGATTGTCGTTCTAGATTATCTGTTTTCACTGAAGTAGGTGGCGTGTGTATAGCTTTTAACGGTGATTATATGATTGGTAGGAATAAGACAAGCCTGCCAATCGCAAAAAAAATGGCGGGATATTGAACCGGAGCTTAACATTTCTATGTAAAGTTTGAAATGGTGTGCCACTGGTTCCTGGTGTGGCACTGGTGCACCCACCCTACTTCATTATATTGAACTAAAATTGCACACTAGGACTCACCAGGCAGGGTATGGTATCCAATAGTGGACAGATGTCCAGTGGAGTTACAACTACCAGGGGGTAGGTCTGAGTCCATCATATTGCAGTCTGCTCACTCATAATTAAAGATAAACCCACAACTGGCACTGGCATACATGCCATAGTAATGTCTACACTACACAATAAACACTTTATTCACTCACACTTCTTTGGGCTTTTCACAATCTACGACAATCGAAGATATTAGTAATTTTCAGGTTCCATTTATCACAATAACTTAATGACATATTAATTATTTTAAGTTTTCAATACTATGGCTGCATTCTGAAAGGAGAATCATCTTTAATTTAATGGGAGAATTTTATGAGGCAAATGAATTAGTGCACAGAGGATGCAAGCCGGCGGCCCCGTTTACACCCCAAGACATAAATAGTTAGGTTGAATGCAATAACCAGAAAATAGGTCAACGGAGGTGTGCCCGGTCACCCCGACAGAGACAACAAACGCACTGCCTCGACTCACGTCACGTAAAGGCTGTTCGCTAGTTGCTGTCACGATAATTAAATGGATTAAGCGCCGAGAAGAATCAAACGTAAGTGTAGAGTACTAACGAAGGCCTACACTTCTGTAACTAATTTACAAATAAACAGTCTTTATATCTTAACTTACTTTCTAACAAACGCAGATGAGGGAGAAAACCGACGAAAGCGAAGCCCCACTAGATGTCAACCACAATACTCCATCTCAAATCATTGATCCTATTGGACTAACATAAACATGCCATTTTGTCACATACACAAGAAAACATAGTACTGGTACGAGTTTCTATGATGTTGTTGATGATTTCATTTTCATTCAATAAACTGGCACGATTGGTACATAAAATGTTAGAGGTAATCGTTTTGCGCATCCTGAATCCTGATCACAGAGTACATTTGTATATTATGAGATCCTGATAACATTTAGCTCAGCCGCCATATTTATTTACCTTTTTTCACATTACCAGTGCAAAAAAATAATAATGTACTTTTTGACAAGTGTAAAGGGGTCCGGACATGATCAATTGGCAATTGTCAATAACGTAGAATTTCATGTGCAAGGCATGATCGTGTCGGGAGCCTATTATTATGGGCATGTGGTGTATGACACGATCATGCCATGATCTGTTGTTCGGTATCGGAAAGGAGATGGTGGGATCAGGTTGAAGCGCTCTTCAAAACATTCGCCGAGATAAATTTGGTAGAAGGCAACCAAGGACGCTATGGTTCTTTGCTGCGCAAACGGCTCGAGGCTTACCGTTGTAACGTTGTGCAACAACGTACAGTTTCTCTATAAAGTCGTGAAATGAATGTTTGAGGAACTAAAAATAGTTATGTGTGTGGCAACACTGGCAACAAGAAACATAAGTACGTCAGTTGTCAATGCTATCGTCGAATTTCGTTTACTCTCTCACGTAACTTTAATGTTTGGATTAAACTGCAACAAATTGAAACCAAACTACGCATAAAGGTTTGAGAAATGAGTATAGAAAATCGGAGTGGTGCGCAGGAAGTGATTTTTAATGTTTTCCAGTGATGTTTCGCGGAGTGCCAAGCTGGACAATTGTTGTGGGATTTTGAGGATGTTTATGAGCGAACAGCATCTTTGGTGGGTTTGTAATCGTGTTATTGTTTGTTTTGAATCTGTCTGAAGTTACAAATTTACTGAATTTACGATTTGGAGACAAAAAAAGGCATTGTTTTAGTTGCATATTTTTAGGTTAGAATGACAGACTTACAATCTACATATAATGTAAGTCAGTGGTTAGAATAACATTGTTAGTAGGTTATTTTATAGTACGACCTACATTTTTGATACTAAGTTCAATCTGGTTTTCTACCAATTTTTTATTTTGAATTAATTGCTTCATGTCAATAGTTTGTTTCCATTAGGTAATTTTTTTTTCTTTTTTTACTCTTTTCAGGAAAATCAGAGAGTACAGATAGGCGAATAGTTAACGAAGGTTTTAATAATGAAGGAAAGTTTGAAACTCCTGGGAAACACAGAAAAGGTCGGCAAAGAAAGAAATAGACGATTTTAATATTTGTGCACTGCGCCAAAAAAATCCTTGTCAGATGGGGGAAAGTTACAGATAAAACATGTAATTACATGATTGTGGCGAAGCAATTGGGACTGCTAGGCACCTGCTGGTGGGTTGTAAGACGCTATTAGACCGGGGCTTCTGGATCTGGTTTAATAACTTTATTCTGGATCTGATTTGATTCAATAAAACAGAAACAAAATTAAAAATGTAAAATGTGTTTTATTTATTAACTCACTAGCTGATGCCCGCAGCTTCGCCCGTGTCGAATTTGTTCTCGTTCTCGCTTCCCGTAGGAACTTATTCCCGGGATGAAAAGTAGCCTATGTGTTATTCCAGACTATAATGTATCCCTGTACCAAATTTCAGCCAGATCAATTCAACTGTTCGAGCGTGAAAGAGTCACACATCCACACTCATGAGCTTTCGCATTTATAATATTTGTATTGTTCCCGTTCCCGCTTCCCGTAAGAACTTATTCACGTAATAAAAAGTGGCCATGGTTATTGCAGATTATAATGTATCCCTGTACCAAATTTCAGCCAGATCCCTTTAACCGTTCGAGCGTGTAAGAGTAATAAACATCCACACTCACAAACTGTCGCATTTATAATATTTGTAAGATTTTACTCGGAACGAACTCCTAGTATCAAAATCATTTTGGTCGTACTATATAGGGTTGCATACATGCATTCAGCAGCGCCCTCATTTAATTTCACGACTTTATAGACAAACTGTACACATGACATTGACGAGGCATGAGAAAATTGGCAATTGGGCGTGTAGGGACCCCTTTAAAAAATGCGTGTCATGCCAAACCGTAGACAGAGAAAACTATAGACAAATGTTATGCATGTCCACATGAGATAGAACGATTGAAAAGAAAGTGTTGCCACTCATATATTATGTTGTATTTTTACCCTAACTTTTTATAATATTATGTTGTGTTTTAAAATCTAGGGGTATTTACAATTTTATTTCGCGTAAATACGACTAGATTTTAACCTATTTAGCGAGATTGTAAAATGTCGAAAGATTGTGAACCGTAAGGCTGGATTTAGTGTCGCGCTGACCAACGCACGCAGGCGTGATAGCTATACGTAGCTACGCGTTATTCTAAAAGGCTTCCTAATAGCTCATACACTTTACTTTGGCTGTCAGCGCCGACGGTCAGGGCGCCTCCAAATCCAGCCTAATATACCTACTGCTTTCAATGAAACGTATAAATTTTCGGTAGATTAAAATCGACGTGACGATAGTTCTGCCAACAGAACAGGTGGGAATTGCATTACCATTTGTTCTGTCGACAGAACTAATGGGAAAAAATTACCAGTAGTTCTGTTAACAGAACTACTCAACAGAACAGGTGGGAGTGGATGATAATCGATCGAGATATTTCACCCTTCAAATTAAAAGAAACAAAAGACAGACTGGGTAATAAAAACCAGGAACCGGTAACTCGATACCAGGAACAGCGATCAGGAAACCAGGAACGGGAACTCAGAAGTCGGTATACCTATTTTCATATTCATAGCTATGGCAGGACAACGTCTGTCGGGTCAGCTAGTCTATACTAATATTATAAAGAGGAAAGATTTGATTGTTTGTTTGCATCGAATAGGCTCCGAAACTACTGAAACGATTTGAAAAATTCTTTCACTGTTGGGAAGCTACACTCTTTGCGGTGAACATAGGCTATAGTTAATTCCCGTATTCCCACGGGAACCAGAACTACGCGGGTGAAACCGCGTGACGTCCGCTATTAACTAATATAATTATAATAATTACTGAATAAAACTACTTAAATTGAAGAAAAAAACATTTTCTTTTATTAAAATATATTATAATATGTACACAAAATATATACCTACAAGTAATTATAAATCACTGGGGCAAAGTGCGCTATACTATTTGCATAGTTGACTTTGGTGCAATATAACTCGTGTTTATGTTAAGGCACAGTGCAACCGCAAAGCAGGTGAAAACTTCCTTTCACTCCCACTAGATTTCAAAAATTTTGTCAGAAAGTCTTTGTTAAAAGGATCGATGGATTTTAACAATTCTCCATCTTCCTCTGTCACAAAAGACCTTGCTTTTAGTTCTGCAATCACGTTCTCCAAATTTGCAACTTTCTTATTTAGTCGCCGACTTTTTTCTCGAAGAGCCTTTAATTTTTTTAGTCTCTCTGCAGATTGTTCTCGAGTCCGCTTCAATTTCTTTCGCATCGTCCGTGGTGTGTAGTTTGGTGACTTAGCCTAGAAAAGTAACACTTAATTACACCACAAAATACGATTTTTACATTTTTGAATTTAATTTAAGATCTACTTACAGATTTAGGTTCCGTAACACTGTGACTGAGTAAACTGTCTTCCATTAATTGAAAAGGAGGTTGTTCTTCCGGCTGAAATAAAAATTATTATCTATGAAAAACATTGGTAATGTTGCAAGAAATAAAAAGTGCCTGCACTGCTAGCCCTAGCTCTTAATTAAAACAGTGAAGCGATTAATTATGACAAATGGGTGCCTAATGTTTAATACAGCTCGGCAAGTTTTTGACCTGGTGACAACTAGAACTAAAATATTTTCATATGGCGATACTACTTTTTTTTACTGCCTCTGTTGCGTAGTCGGTAGTGATACCGCCTGCGGCGCAGGAGATCCTGGGTTTGATTACTGAGTCAGTTCAAATATTTGTGTGATCCACAAATGTTTGTTTCGGAGTTTGGGTGTTTTCTATGTTTAATATGTATGTATTTAGAAATATATAAGTACGTATATCAGTCGTCTTGATCCCATAGCACAAGCGAATATTAGCTTACTTTGGGCTAGATCATGTTGTGTGTGAATGTCGTGGTTTCGGTTACCATAAATCCGAAATAAGCGCCCGCATTTTTTCCCAGACACTTTTTTACCAAGCTATAGGAACCTATTATTATCAATCACCATTATAGTTGCTACGCCTCCCCTGATGTAGCCGCAAACAATTAAATTATTTATCGAAGTCCGAGACACCTTCTTAGAAATAAGTCAAATCCTACTAATATTATAAATGTGAAAGTTTGTGAAGATGTTTGGATGTTTGTTACTCAATCACGCTCCAACGGCTGAATGGATGTGGCTGAAATTTGGTACAGGGATAGAGTATAGTCTGGAATAACACATAGGCTACTTTTTGTCCCGGGAAAATGTTCCCACGGGAAGCGGAAAGGGGAACCAAATTTCTCACGGGCGAAGCCGCGCGCGTCGGCTAGTAGTTTTTATAAATAATGTATTACACTTACAAATTCAATTTGGGCTTCGGAATCATCAATATCCATATTTTCGTGTATATGTGGGTTGATGGAGGACAATGTTGTCGGAGTCGGGGTTTTAGTATGTCCTTCTGTTAGTGAGCTTACGGAGAAAGATGTTGATGGAAAACATGTTTCAATCTCCTGAAAAGGTTGATAAAATTATATTAATATAGTATTACATATTACGTATTCGGGGCATTAAAATACAGATAAAATAATCAATTACTTACCAACAATGGCACAGCATTCGGAAGAAGAACAGTTATTTTTTTCTTTTTAATTAACATATTTTGTTCAAAATGCCGGCTACAAATTCTTGATGACTTTTTTGCAATCCAATTCGTTCGTCCTGTTGCTTCTATCCACTTTCGACATATTAAGTCATTATCCGGAAAACTGAAACGAAATATACTCTTTAATTCCACACACGTATCAAGTATATCAAAATAAAATGACATTACCACAATTGTGGGAGAATGAAAATGAAAAACTGGCAACACTCAATATTGAGGTTATGAATTATTTATTTTAATATTTTGCATTTAAATCTATCTATAATTTTATACTTAACGTGATGCCAGAACATTTAGACACTTATTAATTATATTTAAAGCTTAATAATTGGCATATATGTGGCATACTTACGAATGAAACGACATGTTCGGTATTTTTCTTTCACTATCACTTTTGCACCCCAAAACACTACAACGCATGGTGTGTTTTCTTATAATAACAATTATTAACAATGCACTAATTGTTCACAATAAGAATTATCTTGGAATTGTGCACTTTTCAATTAAAATATGACCAAATTACAGAAATCAAGTGACTCTCAACTGTCAAAAATGCCAAAACTGTTTAGCACAGTACTGTGTTGACCTTGAAAAAACTGGCACGGGTCGCGAAACAAAAAACAGTATCCTTCTGTCTCGTTTTTTTACATGGTATACGCATAACTCCTTCTTTTTCTTGTGTGAATGCGACAAATGCTATCAATTTGTCTATAGTTTTCTCTGTCTACGTGCCAAACTGACTGTCTGTGGAGTTCATATATTAAAAAATTAAACTCTGACTTTGACTTTGGCAGATGAATGATACTCTGGCTCCTCTGTCATATAACGTCAGAATGTCAAATTGTCATCTGACATTTGGTTGGTGAGGGTGTGTGTTTATGTTGCTGTCGCTCGTTTTATTATTAAAAGTTTTTAAAAGTGCCAGGGAAACCTATGAATTTATTGATAATATATGTGTATAATGTCATAGTTAAGTGCTAATAAAATCCCATAATGGAGACTACGCCGTTATTGACGCGGCCTAAAAAGAAATCTCTGTGGTCAAGGTAAACATATCTATTGTAGTCTCTTTGTTTTATTAGACGCAGTGATTCGTTCGTTATTGATTAGTTCAATGGTTTTAGATTACAATTTTGGAGGTGCCACAAGAAGTTGAGTTCTAGAATAATTTATATCGGGCAGCTACCTGACGAAGAATTTCCGCCTAACTATGTTTGTAATCAGGTCAGTATAACAAGCTATTTTTTTTTATTTATTTAAATTTTATGCACAAATTATAATTGTACAAAGGCGGTAGAAGAGTCCGTGTTTGTTGATTTTTATACCACTAAAGTGGCAGACAAGTATAATATATTTTAAGGGTGTTAGTCAAAGCAGATACATAAGCATGGTTGGTTAAATGTATGCTATGGGCTTCATAGCATTAAACAAACGCACACAAAGCGCACAGCTAGTACCAATAACAAAACAACTGTGTTCATGAGATTTTGTTACCTCCATATCAGAACGTTAGAATCAACGACTGCTACACAGAAAACTTAAAACAGCCATAGCGTTATTTACTTGTTTAGCTACAGTTGTTTAAATGTATTGAATAGTATTTACAATTTGATTACACATTTTAATTGCTAACAATATTAAAATTAATTAGGTATGTCTAACTAGCAGTGCCCTGCCACACTTCGCTGTGACTTTTTATGGTGGTTTTGTGTACTTATAAGAAATAAATAACAAACCAAAGGATGGGTACATTTCAAAAAAGTGTAATTTTGAGCCGTAACCAAAATCATAAATATTTTAGAAAATCCAATTCGCACTCAAATAATATTAATCACAGAATAGTCTGTGAAACATCATGGCCACGTCCTAAAAAAAATTAATTCACTCTGACAATGTTTCCCTAACATGCCAAAACTTGAACTTTAAAATAACATGCAAAACATATCTTACCTCTTTTTAGGAAGGTTCTCTCTTTTATTAATCTGATTGCAAGGAGGGTGTAATTAGTCTTCTCTTAAAAATAAATACAGAAATCTGGTAGTACCTACTAAGTAGGTTTCAAATAATATTTTGTTCTGTAGCTGGCAGAATATAATTAAAAAAAAAGGGTATGGCGCCATGTATTGGTAAAATCCCTTTTTAAAGCTATTTTATTCTTGTTGCGACGATATAAATAATTCAAAAAGTAGCCTAAAACCATCCCAGTAACCTGTTGTAGTTCATGTCTAATTTTGAGCTCGATCGATTCAGTACATTTTGAGTTTTGAAGCACATACATACACACAGAACATTTTTATAGGTACCTAGATATAGAAGATGAGTACTAAACAACCAGTACTGAAATCTGCTATAAATTTATTCTATAACTAGCGGAAGTCACGCGGTTTCACCCGCGTAGTTCCCATGCCCGTGGGAATACGAGAATTAAAAAATATAGCCTATGTTCACCGCAAAGAGTGTAGCTTCCCAACAGTGAAAGAATTTTTCAAATCCGTCCAGTAGTTCCGGAGCCTATTGGTTACAAACAAACAAAAAACAAATCTTTCCTCTTTATAATATTAGTATAGATGTCTGATAGACTCCATCTTTTCAAATTTTCTTTTTATCTATTTTTCTCATAAAATAACTTAATCCCTGTTTGTTGACTCACAGGTTGTTATGTAACCTTTCTGATTTTAATTGCTATTTTTAATCATAGAAATTCTAGATTTAGTATATCAGAATAACTATGTTATCAGTCATCATCATTATTAAAATGCAAAAAATAAAACGTAAAACTCAATCAAATCAAGCACTTAATCAACTAAATATATATATATACTAGCTGACCCGCGCAACTTCGTTTGCGTGATAAATCAAGAACCGCTCGACTGATTTTGTGCAAACTTCACATACACCATCTACTAAATAGTCCGAACAAAGCCTAAACATTTGGTTTGGATAGGTGAGCCCGATCTCGAGTTATAAAATGACAACGAAAAGTGGCATTGATTTTTATATATATAGATATATATATATATATATATATATATATATATATATATATATATATATATATATATAATAACTAAATAATTGAATGGCTTACTCTGGGCGAGTTTTGTATTCCCATGGCCTTGCAGTGGCGTACCTTATTGTACGACTGGTCGCCGGCTTTGCTTAAGTTCTACCTGAACGCGTTTCAATTCACCCTCCCCGACCCAAGTAATCTGGTCAGGTGGGGGAAAGCCATAGATAAAACATGTAATGCATGTGGAGAAGCGATTGGAACTGCTAGGCATCTGCTGGTAGGTTGTAGGACGTTACTAGACCGGGGTCATTACTCACGCCGACACGATAGGGTATTGGAAATCATACGTGAGGCTGTCAGTTTGGCGGTAGCGAGAGCGAAAAAGGGATTAACCACAAACAAAAGAAATGACATTGCGTTTGTAAAGGAAGGCTGTTCAAAGAAAGTACCTCAAAAGCCATACTCAATTTTGATGGCTGCCGCCGATTGGACTATACTCTCAGACACGTATGAAAAACACTAAAAAATCCCGGAGGATGTATGTGCCTCGTCATCCAGACCCGACATATTCCTGTTTTCGAGGATACACAGGCGTGCGGTGCTCGTGGAGCTGACGGTGCCGTGGGAGACCAACATACCGAAGGACCACGCCATGAAGACAAATAAATACTTTGACTTGACCAATGAGTTAACCAAAAATGGCTATGTGGTTAAACTCTATGCCGTAGAAGTAGAAGCAAGGGGAATTCCAGCTAAATCCCTGTATAATTTATTTAAGGACCTTGGATTGCCAAGAGCTTCAGTAAGCTCTTTACTAAAACGAGTATCCAAAGCGGCATTGATAGGATCTTACCAAATCTGGTTGGGCAGGGGGGGAACATTGTTGACGGTGGAAGGTGATCGTTTATTCGCATAGTAAGGTGGCCACCCTAAACCTACTCGAATGGGTCGCAAGTCCCAGACGCCGTCGGGGTGTTCCCCCCTGTGCCACGCTATGGACCCGGCGCCCGCACGGAGTATCCATGGAATGCTAAGAATACGGTCTCTAGTAATATTTTAGTAATTTATATTTTCATATAAATATTTGTGGACAATTTTACACAACATCATCTAGCCCAAATTAAGCTAATATAAGCTCGTGTTATGGGATCTAGACAACTGATAGACATACTTAGACTGGCAACTAGCTTAAGCCGTGCAGGCCAACTTCTGCAAGTCCTCGCTGCCGCCGCTGCGCTATCCTGACGGATCACTGGTTCACAAGGCCCAAGAGAAAACAGAAATGCTGGCCAATCTCTTTGCGGCTAATTCCCGGGTCGATGACTGTGGCAAGCAACCTCCCACTATCGCCGACTGTGGAACCACGATGCCGGATATTGTAATCCGCAGTGCAATGTGAGAGCGGTGCTACGGTCACACGACACGCGGAAAGCCAGTGGTCCTGATGGCATTCCGGCGGTGGTGCTGAGGAAGTGTACAGCTGAATTATCTCCAACGCTGACACGCCTGTATCGCCTTTTCTGCTCGTCGGGGCAAGTGCCGGAGGCTTGGGAAGAGGCGATCGTCCAGCCGATCCCCAAGAACGGGGATTGGTCGGATCCGGCCAACTATCGCCCCATAGCCG
This sequence comes from Miltochrista miniata, assembly GCA_933228765.1. NCBI lineage: Eukaryota > Metazoa > Arthropoda > Insecta > Lepidoptera > Erebidae > Miltochrista > Miltochrista miniata. Next base: position 8,592,513 of record OW121749.1, read on the forward strand.
TAACCACCGTTATCTGCAAGGTGTTCGAGCTAATTATAAACAAACAGCTCATGCGCTACCTGGAGGATCACTCTCTAATTAACGATCGTCAATGTGGCTAGGTCGAAACGGGCGACGTATACGGGTTCTCTGTGATGATCAGGCTTAAAATACCTCAGGACGAAGGAACGTTATAGCGTTGTACTTCTATTGCGCCAGCAATGGGTCTCGTAGCTGTCGTCCTAATAAACAAATCGTAGCTACCTACTTAAAACAGATATCGCAAAAACGCATCCGTTACCTTGTATTGATCAATAATAACGCGCTTATGTGAGGCCTTAAAGTGTGGCATGAATCATGAATGATCCAAAAATATCGCAAGGGCCCTTCAACTCGCTCGGGCCGCGGGCGGGAGTGACAGCGCCGCGACCAAATAGCGCCGAACGTGCGCACTGCACAAAGTCAAATTTATAGCATTCCGCAGAAATGCAATAATCCAACCATACAAAATCCTTGCAACAGTGGCAACTCACCATACCTATTTACTATTCAAAATCTGAAATAGAAAATCTATATCGACCATCGAAATCCTTTACCGACGTCGATAAATGTAATTCAATTTACCTACGAATTCTATTGTCCTAATCAATAATTTGATTATTGTAATGGGCAATCAAACGTCACAATAGAAATCGGCATCGATAAAGAATAATTGATAATGGATAGTAAGTAATATGTAGTTAGGATAACTAAATGTGAAAAGTTATATGTACCTAAAATCTGAGATCCAAACCAGGTAAATTTATGGGAAACGACAGTAAAGATGTTACAGTTATGACGTGTGTATAAATCCCACAAACCTGCATCTGCTAGATTTAGAAGCTGTCAGAATAAAAAGAATATATCAGCTAACAGTGCTGAGGTTGCCATGCCGGACTTCTACCAACTAAAATCCGTCTCCTCCCACCTGTTTTGTTGACTAGTTCCGTTGGCAGAACTACTGGTAATTTTTTTTCCCATTAGTTCTGTGACTTATAAGACTATGCTTTACACCTGACTTTCGTAAACTATTTCCATCAACTGTTTGCCTTGCCACCTGTCTAAGGCCAGGAGTCCCGTTGCCATCTGTCTAAGGCCAGGAGTCCCGTTGCCATCTGTCTAATGCCAGGAGTCCCGTTGCCACCTGTCTAAGGCCAGGAGTCCCGTTGCCATCTGTCTAAGGCCAGGAGTCCCGTTGCCATCTGTCTAAGGCCAGGAGTCCCGTTGCCACCTGTCTAAGGCCAGGAGTCCCGTTGCCATCTGTCTAAGGCCAGGAGTCCCGTTGCCATCTGTCTAATGCCAGGAGTCCCGTTGCCACCTGTCTAAGGCCAGGAGTCCCGTTGCCATCTGTCTAAGGCCAGGAGTCCCGTTGCCATCTGTCTAAGGCCAGGAGTCCCGTTGCCACCTGTCTAAGGCCAGGAGTCCCGTTGCCATCTGTCTAAGGCCAGGAGTCCCGTTGCCATCTGTCTAAGGCCAGGAGTCCCGTTGCCATCTGTCTAAGGCCAGGAGTCCCGTTGCCATCTGTCTAAGGCCAGGAGTCCCGTTGCCATCTGTCTAAGGCCAGGAGTCCCGTTGCCACCTGTCTAAGGCCAGGAGTCCCGTTGCCATCTGTCTAAGGCCAGGAGTCCCGTTGCCATCTGTCTAAGGCCAGGAATCCCGTTGCCATCTGTCTAAGGCCAGGAGTCCCGTTGCCATCTGTCTAAGGCCAGGAGTCCCGTTGCCATCTGTCTAAGGCCAGGAGTCCCGTTGCCATCTGTCTAAGGCCAGGAGTCCCGGGTACGCTCTCGAGAGGATAACCCCATGAACAGTGTAGGGTCTGAACTGAGCCATCAAATCAACTTTAACTGTCTGCTTGCTACTCTTGCTAGTACAAATTTCAGCAATTTATTACAGCACAGTTTATAATAAGCGTAGGTAGTATTATGAAGTGTGCTCAAAACTAGAAAGCCTGCTCTTACTTTTCATGGAATGTTGCTATGGAGGTCAGTTGTGAGTGTTGTATATAAACTCTGGTTGTATTGTGAATGAATTGAATCAATTGGTGTGGTTTAGTTTTAATGGGTACAATAAATAATATCCTATTTATTTAATGATTGGGAATACCGAGGTATGCTACTTCCACGAACATTGGCTTACTTATGCACTTTGGATTTGGTGGATTAGCTATCAGGATATTATATCGTCAAATCTTCCGATAGAGTCTGGCATAAATCGCTCATTTGTTTGAATCGAGTTGCTGACTTTGCCAGTTTGAAAATCCTCTTTGATGGCTAGACTACACGTCAACACTGTCATGCTGTGCCGCAGAAATCTGTCTTGTCGACCTAGACCTTCTTTATCTTCTTGTAAGCGCCCGCACTTGACATTTGTCAAAAGGGGTGATCAACAACAAAGTATCAACCACACAGGCGTGAACGTTTTCTCTGCCCTATCTTCGATATTCACCGCCGCCTAGCAGGACATTTTCAACATACTGTATGGTTGTTTGCGAGCGTGTTTTCTTCTAACTTAAACATAGATCTCCGCTAGGAAGAGCACTAGGCTCAAGTAGGTACTTAGTTCTCACACAATATCGCTTCGTAATATCTAAGCTGGAAACCCAGGACAATGAGTTTGGGAAGCTGGAACATACTGCTCGAAGAACGAGCGCTCAGATAAAGATACAACTACCATAGGTACTCATAAAATTACGTGACCAGCTACTATGGCCGATGTTTTAATTGCCGGTTCACACATACAAATAATCGTAAGCCAGGTAATTGTGTCGCAGGAACAATGTTATCGTAGGTATGTGAGTGATGTAATTGCTACTGTGCTATGGATTTTTCCGTCACTATGATTTAATTGACTGTCTAGAATTAGAAACTATGTACCTACCTATTTCTCGTGAACGCGCAAAAGAAACGTCATATGTAACTATAAGACAAAACCTTTCATCATCAAACTACAATTTCTTTATGTTCGGGATCTCATAAAATATTGCTGTAAATTATTTTAGAATAAATAAATATTTGTGGACAATCTCACACAACATCTTCTAGCCCAAATTAAGCTAATATAAGCTTGTGCTATGGGATCTAGACGACTGATATACATACTTATATATTTCTATATACATACATATTGTACATAGAAAACACCCAAACTCCGAAACAAACATTTGAGTATCACACAAATATTTGGACCGACCCGGGAATCGAATCCTGGACCTCAGCGCGGCAGGCGGTAACACTACCGAATGCGCTACCGAGGCAGTCATGCCAATGACGACGCCCACATTTTTCGCGTTTTTGATTTGTAAATAATACCGCTGGTTTATGACATTGGTGATGAATGTTTATTTAATTCCACTTTCAGAAATACAACATCTTCACATTCCTCCCCCTGGTGCTGTTCGAACAGTTCCGCTTCTTCCTCAACATGTATTTCCTGGTGATGGCCGTGAGCCAGTTCATCCCCAGCATACGAATCGGCTATCTGTACACGTACTGGGGGCCGCTATGCTTTGTGTTGGCTGTGACGTTGATCAGAGAAGCTGTGGATGATTTTAGAAGGCATAGGTAAGTTTTTAAAATGTTCTGTTTATCAGTTCCTGATTAGATTTTCAGAAATTTATGAAAACCGACATCAGTTGGAATTCCATTTTTTACATTTATATAATGTTTGTCATAACGGACTCAAACCGACTAAAATCCTTGTGGTTTTCCTTACCTAGCCTATGTCATCTTAATCTATATCCTAGAACTCCTACGGGATTTCATATAAAATGCCTATTGAAGTATCTTAACGTATTTACGCAATATGTTTGAGGATTTAATCCGACCGAGCGACGGGGAAGGTAAAAAAAGTGAAATCACTTGCGTCAAAATCTTGGCCGTCGTTCCGCAGGTGCACTATTTGCGGGTGAGAATGAATTGACCGCTTTGAGGTACTTCTTTGCAATAAGGCTTTTAATTACGTAGTTTAGCACACACAATATGACTGGGTTTCTTTCAAACCTACATATTGGGGAGCCAGTCCCAGACGCCTCCGGGTATTCCCCCTTGTGCCACGCTATGGACTTGGTGCCCGCTCTCGGTGAATCCACGGAATGCTTGTATAAGGTCGCCGCAAACAATTTCTTTTCAATACGATAATTTCATTATCTGACCTACATACAGTACAGTTCGTAGCGTTTCTAACCGAATACAAAGCTTTTATAGAGCACTTATCATTTCATTTTACCGACTCATGTCCTCCAGTCTATATCTCGTTTTATCGTCACCAAGCGGTATAATTTCAATGTTAATCAGTCATATTCAACGGCCTTTTTGTTAATCAGTCATTACCTTCAATTTCCAAGAGCTCGTGACCCCGCTAGCTCGGTGTTCTGTAAACGATATCGATCTACGTTAAGCAGTCGGTCCTGAAATGGGTGACCGGGTGTGGCATTGTCATTTATGCATTATGCACGTTTCTGGTCTTTGAAATCTACGCTAAGCAGTTAGTCTCGATTACCACTAACATTAATGGCTTTTAGTCGGCTTTTAAAATGTCATTAGCAGGTAGCTATAGCCTATCCTTATACATTTCGTCACGACTATGGAAATATGGAAACAAAATAAAGCCTATATTACTCATGGTGAATGTAGCTTTCCAAGGTGAATGAATTTTTGAAATCGGTACAGTAGTTTTTGAGTTTATTCATTACAAACATACATTGACACAAAAATACGAATTTTTCCTCTTCATAATATTATAGTGACTCTACATAATATTTATTCATTAAAAACAATTTTTACATTGTGTTGGATGTAGTACATGCACGTAAAACTAACACACAATTCTCAAGGTAAGAACCACAACGAAAACAGACACATTAGATAGACAATCATAAAAAAAAGTACATTTAGAATTAATTCGATGCCTTATACAAAAAAAAATGACTGTTTCAGACGAGACAAAGAAGTAAATCGGCAACGCTACGAGCGTATAGTCCTGGACACACCCGTGGACGAGTACCGACCGTTCGTGACAGAACAGGTGCCGGCTTCAGGACTCCGCGTTGGAGACATTGTGATGCTGCACAAGGGGCAGAGGGTCCCGGCCGATATGATCCTGTTGAGGACCAACGAGACTATGGGCACTGTGTTTATTAGGACTGATCAATTGGACGGGGAGATTGATTGGAAGTTAAGGTAAATATTTTTCAGGCAGACATTTTTCACACAACGTTGTCTAATCCCAAAGTAAGCTAGGCGTAACCTGCTTGTGGTATGGACCACGGATATTATTACTTATATACTTTTAAATACATACTTATCATACATAGAAACAACCAGACTCTCAAGACAAACATTTATGGATCATACACTCCAGTGGGTATCGAACCCACGACCTCGTGATCCGCAGTCGCACATTTCGACCTCTAGACCAACGAGGCAGTCTAAATCAATCGGTCGATCCTAACGCACAACGTCCTAACGGAAAAATGACGAATCGATCTCTGATCATCTTATGTAGATCAGTTTACATAAATATCTTTCTGCATGTTTTTTTTTATTATTTTGCGCTTGTTTGGTACTCCGGAAATTGCGTAGCCTATTTAACCGAAAATTGGGGAGCTTTTTAATCTAAATATACCTACGTTAAGTTCTACACTTTTAAAGCGAATAGCAAATAGAGGAGGATCAGGTGCTCTTTCTACTTTTACGTTCTTTATAATACGTGTGGAAAGCATGGCCTCTTCTTCTTAAGGAAAATAAAACCACACTAGGTATTTTATATTCCCATCAGATTTTTACAAAAACATGTAAGTGTAAAACATCCATTGTCTACACGCAATGTCCATAAAAGAAGCAACACTCGTACATATTTTATTTTAATATCACATTAAAAATTACTATCAGTGGGAGAATTATTATCTCATGTAGTCATGTCGTTGGCGTTAGTCATCGTAGCTTCCTCCCAATATAAATAAATGATAATACTAATTTGACAATCTTTTATTTGGATAAAACTAAATTCGTTTATTTTTATACAAGTAGGCCGCTATCTGCTTGTAAAAATATAAAAGAAATAGTTAACTACAATAAGTAGATACTACTTCACCAAGCGAAGTTGACGATTCAAATGTTACGAAAAATCTCTATGATCGAACGAGTTTTTTTTTGTCTTGAACTAAATTTACGAAAACGGATACATGAGCCCGGTCTGCATCCTTGCGGACGGTACTAAGGCGATTTCGGTTCCTGATGTAGATGCAGGCGGTAAGGGATCATTCCACGCGTTCGGCAAATTCGCTTGGTGGAGTACTAAGTTAAAAGAACAGTCCATTAGCTGTTTGCCGCAAAGATGTTCTTTCACTGTTTTATCTTCTTTGGCTTTTGTTAATTGGCTGTCTCATGACGAAAGAATTGATAATTTTTTTTTAGTGATTTCAGAGTTTATCGATTAAGATAGTTTAAGATTAAGAAACAAAAAAATCACATTAAGACAGCCGTCATTGAAGGCTGTCTCTGTAGTGTACATTGCTCGGATTTTTTTAGTAAGACTGAGGGGTTTAAATCCCATCTCTGATGTGAAGCAAAGAAAATTTTCCTCCTTATAGCATTCAATCAATCAAATCAGCCTATGGCAGTCCACTCCTTTTTTTTTTTATACTACTTTGGTGGCAGACAAGCTTACGGCCCACCGGAAGGTTGGTAACCGTAGCCTATAGACGTTTGCAACACCAGAGGCGCTACACACGCGCTGCCGACCCGGGCGCAGGTTGTGACGACCCACAGTTGAAATTTTTCAAGCCGCCCGTAAGGCCTTCAACTTGGCTTAACGACTGTCATTTTACTGACAACCGGGACCAACGGCTTAACGTGCCTTCCGAAGCACGGAAACGCTCGTAAATAAATGTCACAAAGTGGTCCACGTGGTGGTCACCCATCCATGTCCGGCCATAGTAAATGTTGCTTACTGCAGTGATCGTTTACAGAACACTGAGTCCGCGGGGCCACGAGCGCTTCTAAACTACTACTACTACTACTCCTGGACGTAGGCCTCTCCTAATTTACGTCACAACACACAGTCCTGCGCCTTCTGCATCCCATCCCAGCCTGCGACCTTATAACATTGGTACTACCCGTTCGCTCTAACTTTGCCGCTGGCGTAGAGGCGTATACCCGAATTGTTAATTAGACGAAGTAAATTGACAGTAGCTAATGTCACTTCGTCATGGAAAATACGCAACATTGTATGAAGAAGTGACATTAGTTGCTGTCAATTTACTTCGTCTAATTAAAAATTCGACTTTAGTATGGAGCCAAGCGGCAAAGTTAGAGCGAACGAGCAGTATAGATAATTTTATCGAAATTAAAACAAGATTTAAAAAAAAGATAAATGGGTTCGCACGATTTATTACTAAAACTTTTGTTCAGTAGATTCCGTTTAACTAACGCGGTAGTTCTCAATTGTTTTGATTGAAATATAAATTAAAACATTGAGTGCCTACGTTCGCCACACCTGAACGAGGTGGTGTAGTTTTCAAAACATGCCTTTCTTTTAAATTTCAATATTGCAAAATGTTCTTATAATAATGATTATGTTTTACGAACTACTTAAAACTGACGCCAATAGTTACTTAAGTATCTACTTAAGCTGTTTTAATTAAAACTAGGGACCACTTCAGAGGAAATTTGGGCCCTATTTCGATCGCAACAGAGGGTCCAGTTTCATTTCATAGCGTATATTTGAATTATAAATTGGAAATGGCAATCTTCGTATACATCCTTCTAATATTTCTAATTCCAGAATTCCACTACCGTCAATACAAAAGCTAACCACAGACGCCCACCTCCTGGACATTAACGCTAAGATATTCGTGGAGAGCCCGGAGAAAGACATTCACTCGTTCATCGGGACTTGTACTCGGTCGGACGAGGAGGAGACCGACTCCTTGGACATAGAGAACACGCTGTGGAGTGGATGTGTTGTCGCTTCTGGACAGGCCACTGGACTTGTTATTTATACTGGTAAGTGTGATGACCGCCACATGGAAAGATTAAACTGTATTACGGCCATCACCTTGCCTTGTCTACAGGATTCTGATTTTGTGTCATAGGAAAATCTTTACCCATTCGTCCACATAGTGCGATACCGTCGCATTGGATATTTTCCAACGTGGTACAATAAAATGTTTATCGATATCTTCTCCTCGAGAGTTCTTTTCTGCATCTCATACCACTGTACAGAATCTGCATAAATACCCACGTATATGCTTGGAAAATGGATGGGACAGAGTGAGAAAGACAGAGAGAGAGAGAGAGAGAGAACAATACGATTAAATCGGAAGGCACCTTTACACACTTTCAATCAAGCTGGCCATCATTCCGCAGTCGGCGGTGGGGGCGCCCAATAATATCGACTGAGGACGGTGAGGGGGCTGCTTACCGTCCTTACAGAAGCAGGCCGTAGATGGCAGCGTAACGTGAGGGATTCACACACGCCCCCCCCCCCCCCAAGAAGCGGGATAACACCCGGAATACCCCCTAAAAACGCGGGATAGCACCCGAAACCCCCCCCCCCCCCCTCCACCCCTAGGTGAGGCCGCAGTGGTACCCGTAGGTCTGTTGGGAGTCCTGGAGTATCCTTCCGAGGGTTTACCCGGGGCTGCCAACTGTAGGCTGTGGGCAGGATACGTGAGGTTTTGTAGTCAGTAGAAGTCCGGCATAGCAACCATAAGGAATTTCCCTCACGTTAAAAAAAAATCAAGCTTGCCATATGCTTATCTGACGTCTCAATTGTTTAAAAATGATAACTCCTGATCCAGGTAGTTGAACACAATCATTACCTTATCTTCTACATCTTAGTTAGCTACATTGCCTGTTACCCTCCGCCTGCCCTGAACCCTGGGACATCCTTCCGAAGGCTTACCTGAGACTCCCGGCCATAGACTGTTGCAAGGCATTGTGTGGTTTAAGTCGGTAGGAGTCCGGCATAGCATCCATGTAGGATTTCCACACATAAAACAACCCGTCCGCAAAAATATTCTTCATTGCGTTACTTTTAAGGTTGGATATTTGTCTGCATAAATACTCACTATCGCGCCACTTTCAGGCAGTGAAACCCGCAGCGTGATGAACAATGCCACTCCGCGCTCCAAAGTGGGCCGGCTAGACCTGCAAGTGAACGATTTCACCAAGATCCTGTTCGTGGCTACGATGTTCACGTCCATCCTGCTGATCGTACTGAAGGGCTTCACGGGACCCTGGTTCGGATTTCTCTTCAGATTTGTTCTACTGTTCTCTTATATTATTCCTATTAGGTGAGTTGACTTCCTATGCCTTAATTATAAAAAAAATATTGAGAACTAATTCTTTTTCATTATAAATTTTTCTTCTAATATTATAATATGAGAGTTTGTAAGTAAAAAGGCTGGATGTTTGTTGCTTTTTCAAGCTGAACTGAACAGATCTGGCTGAAATTTGATACAGAGGTTATAGTCTGGTATAACACACAGGCTACTTTCTCCCATGGAAACGTCCACGTGGGCCGACCCGCGCATGCCATAGTTTTTTTTTTCGTAATTTGCTGACTTGGTGGTTCTGTGGTGTGGGATGATTTCAGGTCGTAATAAATATTTGCGCGATACACTAATACTTGTTTCGAAGTTTGGGTGTTATATGTATACAATTTTATTCGCTCATTTTGTTAAAGTATATAGGTATTCATAAAATTTGAAGCGTTCTGTAAAAAAATCTCTGACAATTTATCATTTATATTACAGTTTACGAGTGAACCTAGAAATGGGCAAAGCCTTCTACTCATGGATGATACAACGCGACAAGCAGATCGAGGGTACCGTTATGCGGACCACAACCATCCCCGAAGAGTTGGGGCGTATCCAGTACTTGCTCGCAGACAAGACCGGCACGCTCACTAAGAACGAAATGGTGTTCCAGAAACTGCACCTAGGGAACGCGTTGTTTGACAAGAATAATTTCTTTGAAGTGAGTGTGGGATATTTTACTTTATTTTAAACTTTTAGGAATACTTACATCTAATTAAAAAGAGAAAAACAGATACAGCCCAGCGGAAATATCTACGAAACTGTCATAATGGCGTCATGCAAACTGTACGGTATAATTCGAGCGCAACGAGAATGTGCTGAACCTTGTCAAAGTCAATGGAAAATGGCCGATTACGAGTATATTTCATTCGCGCGCGGGTTATACTGGATAGGTGAAAACGGGGCCAGGTGCGGGGAAGCGCGAGGGGAAGCCAGGTTTGCAGATATTTCCACCGGGTATATTTCACCAATAAAAAGGAAGATTTCAAATTTACATAAAATAAAAATCGTAAACTCAATCCATACATAAGTACAAAAACTTAATTGTACAGTCAGTTAGACATAAAAAAAGTAATAATATTTATTCTATTAATTTCACAAAGAAGTGATCAAACAATGTCTTCTTTAATTTAGATATGCTAGTGAAGATTACGTCTATATCAACATCCCGACACGCTGCATTGTCTATCAGGATTGCTCGTAACAGATACGAGATATATCTGTTGGTTGTTCATGCTATAGGGAGATGCAGCAAGTTTGGCTTCTGCAGAAACGTATTGCGCTGATAGACTTGCATTCACTTGTAATGAACATTCTCGCGAATATTACACTATACTCTGTAAAATATAGCTTGATCTCTGTGACAGTTATATTAACGTAAACAAAATTGACTTTTATTTCAAAGGTATAAAGTTGTTCTCACACTCTGCATTTCAACCACAAAAGCTTTATGCCGTTGACATAAAGTCTATTCTTGTCTACGTTTGTAGAACTGTCACCATCTCGGTGACTGTGCTATATTTTACAGAGTATAGAGCGTTTTATCGAGCGTTCTGGCGAGCATTCTAGGGAGTTAGCTGCGAACTTTTTGCTAAAGCACAGCTTCTGTCAACAGTGTCAATCAATCAACTGTCATGAATCGTTAAGAATATTTTTTGACGAGAGGATGTTCTATTACAAATAAATGCTCAAGTCTATCAGCACCATTCCATTTTTGGATGGTTGATGACTGGTCTCTTAGTCCAGTGCTTAGGGTACCTGTTACACACACACTCTTGTACTGGTGTGGGCTGCACTCTCGCCGCTATCGCCGTCGCCCAGCTCGCCGCTGACATTAAGTTGAAGAACTTATATCCGCCCAGTGTCACAATCTTATGTACGTACAGGTGGAAGCTCTCCTGACGCAGTACGTGACGAACGACGCGCCATCTCTCCCTGCCTCCCCCACGACGTCCACTAGCGAGATGCTGGGCGCCAGTCCGCGCCAGGTGTGGCAGGCCGTGCTGGCCATAGCGCTGTGCCACAACGTCACGCCCGTGTACGACGTCGTGGAGACGGACGAGGCGCACTCAGGTAATGGACATTAGCTAGCTGCCATCAATGATATTCAACCACAAAAGATAGATATCACATCGCCAGTGACAGATCAAAATGCGACTGGAGGTCCGTGCTTTGTAAGGCTCGTCGTTTTCCAGTAACATGTCAGTTCAGAGGAAGAAGATCAAAGTTCTAATGGATTTTTTTGTGCCAATTTTGTTGGAAACATGTGGAATCGAACAAACTCTATTCAGTATCTTTTTTTGCCATTCCGCAGTACATACATGGTAGATTTCAATTTATGATATAATTTATTCAGTGTGGACCCAGTTATAATAGGGCGCAGCAAAATAATATAAAATTGAATTTTATATGCAACAAATTAGAAGTGTCAAATTACTTAATAGATAAATAAGTTATACAGTAAAAAAAATATAACAATTAAAATTAAAATTTAGATTAGGCAGTCAGTAACATAAAAATTATTGCTGTCAATCATCAACCAGGATCACTAACGTAGTTCCCCGACATTTGCGCTGGATCGGCAACTATTATTTTACGTGAGAAAGAGAGAGATGGCTGCCGCACTGTGACTGCTATGCCGCCGAACTATAGTTTAAGTCACAGTAAGTTTTTCTTTAGAGCGCCGATAAGAACTACAGTTGTCTAGATCCCATAGCACAAGCTTACATTAGCTTAATTTGGGCTAGATGACGTTGTGTGACAATGTCCAAAAATATTTATTTATATCATTAATGTAGGTGCCTCTGAATTCGTTGGATTGGCCCTCCAGAACTAGGCCTCCTGTGGGTCCCTATGTGGTCGATGGTATGTGAAGTTGGCGGTGACTGTTGCAGACATGAGCGGGTCGATGAGCTGCGGCGGCGCGGTGCCTCAGCAGCAGCTGTGCGACTACCAGGCCTCCAGCCCCGACGAGGTGGCGCTCGTCAAGTGGACCGACATGGTTAGTGATACTACTTTGTGTATACCCATATGCAGTGTCCACATTTATAACATTTTTACAGCACATTTCGTCAAACATGTAATTCGTAGTTGTAGTTTTGTTGTCGCTATAACAACAAATACCAGATAAGAAAATTTAAGGGGGACTTCCATACAACAAACTTTATTTCTTGCCATTTTTAGGGTTTCGTAGCCAAATGGCAAAAACGGAACCCTTATAGATTCGTCATGTCTGTCTGTCTGTCTGTCTGTCCGTCCGTGTGTCACAGCCACTTTTCTCCGAAACTATACGGCCTATACTATTGAAACTTGGTAAGTAGATGTATTCTGTGAACTGCATTAAGATTCTTATATAAAACTAGAAAAAAAGCAGTAAATTTTGGGGGTCCCCATACTCAGAACTGAAACTCAAAATTTTTTTTTTCATCAAACCCATATGTGTGGGGTATCTAAAGATAGGTCTTTTAAAATGCTGTTGAGGTTTCTAACATCATTTTTTTCTAAAGTGAATAGTTTGCGCAAGAGGGACTTCCAAAGTGGAAAAATGAGTGTCCCCCCCCCCCTCTAACTTCTAAACTAAGAGAGTGATAAATCTAAAAAAAATATATGATGTACATTGCCATAAAAACTACCAACGAAAATTAGTTTGAACGAGATAGAGCTGGTAGTTTTTTTTTTAATATATGTCATAAACCGCAATTTTTGGTTAGAAAAATCACTACCACTACGAACGGGTTAAAACATCAATCAAAGTTACAAGGAACTATAAGAACTTTTATATTATGTTACTTGCTGCTACGAAACCCTTCATGGGCGAGTCCAACTCGCACTTGGCCGGTTTTTTTGGTATGAAATCCTCTTGTGTGCGCGTCTATTTTTTTTTTAAAAGTCATACCTCAAACCTTGATATTCCTCACAGATGGGTGTATCCCTGTACCGTCGCGACCTACACAACATATCGCTCAAGTTACGCGCCGCCAACGAGATCAAGCAGTACGCCATCAGGCAGGTGTTCCCCTTCACCAGCGAGACCAAGATGATGGGCATCATTGTACAGGTTAGTTTCAGTACATTGTTGTTGGATTTTGGTGAATGTGTTAAACTTATAATCTGTATAAACCAGGATATCTTGACCGGTACAGGCATGGAGATATCAATGATGTACCGGTCAAGATATCGTGGGACCAAGTCAGCCTGACCGGCTAGCCGCTAGCGTGTTTACACTCAGAGACCGTCTGACGTCAGTTGTGGTTAAGTAAAATATCTCAGTCTTTTTTTATCTTATATTTCGACTGTTTCTTAAATTTTCACTTCGAAGTCCTGAATCTGTTTAGCTATTTGTGGCAGCCTGACTTCACAACTCCGCTTGTCTTTTGTGTCTGGGTCTTAGACTAACAAGCACTCGGTCTTCCGACAAAAAGTGCTCTTGACTGCTAATCCTCTCCGGCTTTGCGTCTGATAGCTTAGTCAGGGAAATCAAACATTTTAGTATTCATCACTATATTATATAAAAAGGAGAGACTGACCATTACGTTAACGCGAATTATTGACGACAGTATGCCATCTCCACTCTGTACGGTCTTCCTCGCTCTGATTGTACTCTTTCCACTTTACACTTGGAGGTGAATCGGGCTCTGAGCGTCAAAAGCAGCGTGCTTATAGTACAAGCACGGACGCCGCTTTTGACGCCCAGAGCGTTGATTACTGATAGTCCTGAATAAGTACGGCTCGAGCTAATTAGGTACTAGTTAATGGGTGTGCCACTCCGCCCACGGTCTTCCCAGCCTCGGGGCTATTAAGATCAAAGAGAGGTCCCTTCTCTGCTCGAACAATTACATTACGCCCGAACAATTACATTAATCCTTCTTTCCCGGTCAGGGCCGTACATACCACATCTACAAAGAACATGGTCCGCGGTTTTGTCCTGTTCCTCGTAGAGGCACAGTGGCGTCTCTACAAAGTCTATGCTGCACAGGATCGCCCTAAAGCAGTCGTGCCCTGTGCAGGATTATGAAACTCATAACTTTATTGTTGTTGTTGCAGGAGGAGACATCAGGCGAGATCACGTACTACGTGAAGGGCGCGGACGTAGCGCTGTCGCCGCTGCTGACGTCGCACTGGCACCGCGGCGAGTGCACGCGCCTGGCCGCCGACGGGCTGCGCACGCTCGTCATGGCCAAGAGGACGCTCACTGAAGCAGAGTACGACGCCTTCGAGGTGAGTGTTGTAGCACACAAAAAATTGACCTAAATAAAAACAGTAGTGAAAGCCCTAGTGAGAATTAGAATACGACTAGCGCCATCTAGGAATTCAAATATAAAATACACTGATTAAACACTCTCCGCGACCTTATATCAGGTTTTGTTATTGATATCTAAGACAATTTATTATCGTATTAATTTTTCCATCAGCTATTGTACGCACAAACACCGCTAGTTTTACTCGGAGGATAGGCTCTCTCTCGTAGGCGGCAGTCCCTTAAAAACCCGATGTCTTGTCTCCAAAGTAGGACAAAGTGCCTAAATGCCTACCCAGCGTTACCAAAAAGTGAAACCCCACTTTAACCAATTATCCTGTTCAACAGACTGAGTACAAAGAAGCGCGACTATCTCTAACGAACCGCAACGAGCGCACTGCGGCCGCACTGTCCAAGCTACAACACGGCCTCACCTTACTGGCGGTGACGGGGGTCGAAGACAGACTGGCTGATGATGTCCCTCGGACGCTCGGCATGCTCAGGACTGCTGGGATTAAGGTGAGTTGCTGTACTTCTTTGTTTGAAAATCTCTGGAAATACTCAATCGATTTTTACATTACCAAGTTATTCGGAAGTGAATTTTCTACTGATCGTTCTTAGAACCTGGTTTTAAGGCGGAATAACGCGAGGCTTAGTTACTAGGACGGTCCCTCTCCCTCTCCGTCAAGTGTCCCATTCGAAACTATCCTGTAATCTCGAACGCGATGTGACTTAATGAATTTACCGCGACTACTCATGTTACTATCCAAGGGAGCGGAGGATTAGTAATAAATGTCAACAAAGTTATTCTAGTTCTAGTTGTTTTACTTTCTGTGTTATTAGGTACCTTTAATTTTTATTACTGTTAGTATGATTTTTTAAGTGGAATAAAAAGCTTTTTCTTTCTTTCTTTCTTTCAAATTTGTCACATTTCCATACATTTTTGTATGGTAAGGTGCTACATTTTCAGAGATGCGATTTATTTGAAATACTTCTATTTAAAATGCAAATACAAAATGCAAAATACCTATTTTGTATTTTGCATTTAAATGCCTTTTAGTAAAAAATATTTTGTATTTTATTTGAAATACCTTTCGAGATGTATTTTGCATTTTTAATATTCATTTCAAAATGCAAAATACTTTGTGATTAAGTTTAGCCAACATCACCAGTCAAACAAAATGAAATGAACGAATGACGCTTGTATTGCCGAATTTGACCGATAGAGGCGCCTGCTAACCATGCGCGCCCTTTTTCTTCTTTGGTCAGAGTGCGCGCCTTATGTTTGACTAGTGTCAATGTCAAACGAAAACGACGAACATTATTCTATGGCTAGTCAACTCACCACTAATAAAATTCGTTACAAATTTATATCCCTAAATAAAATAAAATTATAACCCTTTCCATTTTACTTCTTTCCCCTTTTCAAAACTATACCTACTCTCTCTCTCTCTTCTCTCTTGTTCGTATTCCCATTTTGCGAGATACGCAGATTTCTAATTCTTACTCACATTACTCACGCCGACACGATAGGGTATTGGAAATCATACGTGAGGCTGTCAGTTTGGCGGTAGCGAGAGCGAAAAAGGGATTAACCACAAACAAAAGAAATGACATTGCGTTTGTAAAGGAAGGCTGTTCAAAGAAAAGTACCTCAAAAGCCATACTCAATTTTGATGGCTGCCGCCGATTGTACTATACTCTCAGACACGTATGAAAAACACTACAAAATCCCGGGGGATGTATGTGCCTCGTCATCCAGACCCGACATATTCCTGTTTTCGAGGATACACAGGCGTGCGGTGCTCGTGGAGCTGACGGTGCCGTGGGAGACCAACATACCGAAGGACCACGCCATGAAGACAAATAAATACTTTGACTTGACCAATAAGTTAACCAAAAATGGCTATGTGGTTAAACTCTACCTTGGATTGCCAAGAGCTTCAGTAAGCTCTTTACTAAAACGCGTATCCAAAGCGGCATTGATAGAATCTTACCAAATCTGGTTGGGCAGGGGGGGGGCGAACATTGTTGACGGTGGAAGGTGATCGTTTATGCGCATAGTAAGGTGGCCACCCTAAACCTTTTTTTTTTTTTTTTTTTTTTTTTTTTATTCAGCTCGCCAAATTGACGTCGCCACGATGGGTAGCCGTGGCGCATCTTGCGATTGGGGGCCACTTCTTACAGCGGTCCTCAAGTTGGCGGCCCTGTGATGTGCCTCTTCACGCTCCTCTTAAAGAACCCGGGGTTGTAACATGAGGGAAACACGTGTGCGGGCAGGTCGTTCCAAGTTTTTATAGTTCGACAGAGGAACGATCTTTTGAAACGCTCGGTTCTGGCGAAGATTCTCTCCACTGTGTATGAGTGGCATCTCTGCCCGGCACGCGTTGTTCGGGATCGGAAAGGTGATGGTGGGATCAGATTGAAGAGCTCTTCAGAACATTCGCCGTGATACATTCGGTAGAAGGCAGCCAAGGACGCTACGGTTCTTCGCTGCGCCAACGGTTCGAGGCCTCCCGTCACCTCAGGACAACCAATTATTCGGACAGCACGTCTCTGCATAGCGTCAAGTGCGTCCAACAAGTACCTCGCGGAGTCATCCCAGAGGTGAGAACAGTACTCGACGCAGGGACGAATCTGCGTCTTGTACAGCAAACATCTCTGATGTGGCGTGAAGTACCGTCTCACCTTATTTAGGACTCCGAGTTTCCGCGAGGCCAGCCCAATACAATTCTCTATGTAGTTTTTGTGATTGAGCTCACGCCGGACGTCTATACCGAGAATCTCCAGGTTGTCCTTTAGTGGAACCGTAATGTTCTGAAGAGAGGGTAGGGGTAGGAATGGGGACTTCTTAGCTGTAAACGCACACGCCTGCGTTTTTCTGGCATTGAACTCGACCAGGTTGTCTGAACCCCATTGGGCAATGCGACCCAGGTCCCGGTCGAGATCCGCCACGAGTTGCCGTTTCTTTTCGTCCAATCCCAGACGCCGTCGGGGTGTTCCCCCCTGTGTCACGCTATGGACCCGGCGCCTGCACGGAGAATCCATGGAATGCTAAGAATACGGTCTCGTCTCTAACACTGTAGCATGTCGTCCTTTTTCAAAACCTAAAATCGAAAAAAATTGTCTATGAGACCGAACAATTGTGTCATATACTTGTCAAAACCACAAACTAATAAATCTATTTTCCACCTTGACGTTGGCAGAATCGTTGGTAAACGACGGGGCCATTCATTCAAGAAAAGTAGAAGATTCTATGGCTATGGTTTTTTTGGCGGGAACTGGAAGGAATCGTGTTTCGTCGTTTTTTTAAATTTGCAAAATTAGTGTATTTTCGAGTGTTTTGTATGTATCAATGGTGGATTCTTAAACATAAACGTTCGACAACGTGCACTAGTGTTGGGAAGCGATAAACCGCAGTGAATCGTAACTTTGCAGTTTCTGACAAAAAATCCAAACTGACAAGAAACCCTTCAATATTTAAAGGATGACTGCACAACTCTGGAGATGCTAAACCCTTATCCTACAATAAAAAAAGTATTTTCAAAATACAACACATCCTTACCAAGTTCAGCACCAGTAGAAAGACTTTTTTCGTACGGTGGGATAATAAGAGACCTCACAGAGGAAAAATGAGTGATGATGTGTTCGAACAACTGGTATAATACCGTTGTTCGGTATTGTTAAAAAGCGTAATAAATAAAAATTGATGTTTATTTTTTTCACAAAAAGTATTTTATTTCGAAAAAGTATTTTGAAAATACCTATTTTGCATTTAGCATTTGAAATACAAAACGCAAAACTATTTGGTATTTTGCATTTGAAATAGTAAATCTGAAAAGTATTTTGCATTTTGTATTTAAATGCTTTTTTAAAAGCATTTTGTACATCTCTGTACATTTTCTTTTATCGATAAAATGAGAATGCGTTCGATGGTCCTGTCGTCCCTCATGCGAAATTATTATAACTGTAAATGGATATAATTGGATTGAAATAGTAATCGTCCTGTATTTTGACCTATACCGTTGTACCTACATTCGTTTCTGTCTCCAAGAGATCTCAACACTGTATGCTCTTCCAGATCTGGATGCTAACAGGCGACAAGCTAGAGACGGCCCTGTGCATCGCTCGCTCGCTGCAGCTGGGCGGCGGCGCGGGCTGGCACGTGGCCGGCGACTGTACCGCTCGGCACCACGCCCACCATCTACTGCAGACGCTGAGCGATGCGCAAGACATGGACTTGATTATTGAGGGGGACACGCTCGAGGTAAGTGCACACACACGCTAGTTCCAACTGGGAACACATAAACTATGTCCCTCGAATGTCTAGTCTAATTCGACATGCTATAGTTGGATCTTGGACTCCGATGTCACTCACATTCGAACAGAATAATGCTGCCTTCCAGCATTGTCACCATATCGCCATGTAATATACTTTATCTACTCTGATACTATAATACAAAGATTTTAAAATTGAAATCCTCTTAATGACAAACATTACGCACAGGCCAAAAAAAAAGTTTTATTACGATACAGGTCTTGTATGAACACATATATCATAATATAACTTTTTAATCATTACGAATACGATACACCTTATACAACCTCCAGCTGGAAAAAGAAGTTTGAACCACTACTTTAAAAAAAATTGTGCCTCCGCAGCCTGAAAAAAAAAGAAACACGCATGCGCAATCGATATTTGCGCCTTGGCGCCAACATTTTACATTTAAATTAAACAAAGTTTGGTTTTGTTTGTAAAATAAATTAGTTTTTGTGTAAAAACATGTCTTAAAGCGAGGATGGTGGTAATTGTACACCACCAGACATTCTGGAAACTGCGTCAAACATGACCATGAACCTGTTACCGGCGAAATCAAGGAGCAACTATATATCACAAAATGAAATCAGGTATTATAGTATGAGAGTAGATAATAGTAGTTTATGATACTGTTGCATAATAAGGGTTCTTATAACACGAGTGTGTTTTAAAAAAACGAGCCGTAGGCGAGTTTTTTTATAGTATCACACGAGTGTTGTAAGAACAAGTTATGTACAGTGTCATACACTACTTTATCTACTCTCATACTATAATACCTGATTTCATTTTGTGATCTACAGTTCCTCCTTGATTTCGCCGGTAACAGGTTCATGGTCATGTTTGACGCAGTTTCCAGAATGTCTGGTGGTGTACAATTACCACCATCCTCGCTTTAAGACATGTTTTTACACAAAAAGTAATTTATTTTACAAACAAAACCAAACTTTGTTTAATTTAAATGTAAAATGTTGGCGCCAAGGCGCAAATATCGATTGCGCATGCTTGTTTCTTTTTTTTTTCAGGCTGCGGAGGCACAATTTTTTTTTAAAGTAGAGGTTCAAACTTCTTTTTCCAGCTGGAGATTGTTTATGGTGTATCGTAATGATTAAAAAGTTTTATTATGATATAGGTGTCCATACAAGACCTGTATCGTAATAAAACTATTTTTTTGGCCTGTGCGTAATGTTTGTCATAAGAGTATTGATTTCAATTTTATAATCTTTGTATTATAGTATCAGAGTAGATAAACAACTATTATCGTTTCACTGCAATGCTTTTTAAAGGCTAGCTAAGCGCACGCATACACATACACTTTACGAGCCTCGTATATTGAGGCAAATATCTTGCTTAGTCAGCGGTTTACGACAATCTAATACTATTTCAAGTGTACTTCGGATTATTGTATTGTCGACTACCATTCCTTTCGGTGCACTCACTATTATTAACCATTTTGCTTAATTTAAGGTAAAGATCATTTTTGTACTTATAATTCAACCAAAATTCCTGTACTGCTACCATCGCCCTGTACACAGCCATAGTTGCCCCAGTGAAGCTGACGAATGTTATTGCGTGCAGGTGTGCCTACGATTCTACGAGGAAGAAACCGTGGAAGCGTTATGTCGTGCTGGGGGCGTGGTAGTCGCACGCTGCACGCCCACTGCCAAAGCACGCGTGGCGACGCTCTTACGGGCGAGAGGGAAGATAGTCTGCGCGGTTGGCGACGGGGGCAATGACGTGGCGATGATACAAGAGGCTGACGTAGGCGTGGGGTTGGAAGGAGCTGAAGGACGGGCGGCGTCTTTAGCCGGTGACGTGTCTGTGAGGAACTTCGCAGCTTTAGCCCGACTGTTACTAGTGCACGGTCGCCGCGCCGCTATGCGGTCGGCTGCGCTGTGTCTGTTCATCGTGCACCGAGGACTTATCGTCTCCACTATGCAGGTAACACTTCCGATTCGTGTAGCTAATCTAAATGTTGTGTTACTTTGTTCTTCTGTGGCAAAGATATTGGAACACATTAAATAAATAAATATTCTCATACAACATCGTCTAACCCAAATTGAACTAATATAAACTTGTGCTATGGGATCCAGACGACTGATAGACATACTTTGAAGCATAACTTAAAAGAAGCAATGTACGCGTTTATAGTTGTTGTAATTTGACCTATATTATTCGACAACAAGTAATTGTCTTATCAGTGCGGCCCATTCTATCGATTTCGAGTTCCTATTTCTTTGTTCCGTGAACTTGTATCACAGAAGCCTCAAGTAATAAATCTCAAGAGATGTAATGTCAA
Organism: Miltochrista miniata; assembly: GCA_933228765.1. NCBI lineage: Eukaryota > Metazoa > Arthropoda > Insecta > Lepidoptera > Erebidae > Miltochrista > Miltochrista miniata. Next base: position 8,613,700 of record OW121749.1, read on the forward strand.
AACATTTTGTTCGAAATCTGTCTTTAAAATTATATCTAGAAATACTGGACTGTCATTGAGTAAAATAAATAAATAATAAATAAATAAATATTCACGGACATTTCACACAACGCTATCTGATCCCAAAGTAAGCTAGGGATAACCTGCTTGTGATATGGGTATCAGACCACGGATATCAATACACTCTTGAGTCAAACATTAATGGGTCACACAAATATTTGTCTCCGGTGGGAATCGAACCCACGACCTCCAGCGCCGCAGGCTGTTTCACTACCGATTGGGCCACAGAGGCAGTCTATAGGCAGAAATATTTTGACAAATTTACATCCGTCGTTATCGCAACATTTTAACTTGTTCTATAGTTTGTTATAGGCAGAACGGCAAAGCCTTATTGTGAGATATGTGCTCGATGCTTATAAAAAACGTCGTCCCACATTTTTATCCATTATTGACTTTTCTGCGAATATGTCCAAATAAACAGTATCCTAACCAAGTGTTTCCATCATCAGGCTGTGTTCTCCGTGGTGTTCTACTTCTCGTCTGTGTCTCTCTATCCTGGCTTCTTGATGGTCGGCTACGGGACTGTGTTCACTATGCTTCCTGTATTCTCATTAGTAAGTAAAACTATATGTACTGACTTCCGTATATTTACTTTTGTTGTAACAAATTCAATACTCTATTATTATTGTCATCCGGCTCGAAGGACCAGTTATAAAACAAATACTTTCGTGTACATGCAATTTTGAATAATATTTTGTTACATATAGTCACGCCTTTATCCCCGCAAGAGTAGGCAGAGGCATAGTATACCCCCACATTTTATCTTATGTAATTTGTCCCACGTTATAATAAGTTTTGAGCCTATTTCCGAATCAATATGTTGTTGCTACATCATAAACAGTAATTACCGTCTCCAGGACTGAGACTGTAAACGTTTGCTGATTTATCTTTTTTATTTTGTTGCTAACAGGTATTAGATAAAGACTTACCCAGCGCGACAGTGCTCCGGTACCCGCAGCTATATAAGCAACTGACCAAAGGCAAGCAGCTCTCGTACAAGACTTTCTACATATGGACTGGCATATCTATTTATCAAGGTAAGAACAAATTTAGTTCTCTTAGCAGCTTAAATGCTTTTGAAATATTTCAGTATAGGATAAACCACCCAATCGTTGGCACTCCTCCAATTATTGGCACTTTAGGTAATTTTGCCCATTTCTAACAGAAAAAGAATGCTATTTTACTTTTTAATGCATACCTACAACTACATAATGGGCAACACCGAACTGAAATAAACTAGGTTTCCCTTATTTTTCGAAATATACTCTTAACTAAAGTGCCAATAATTCATTCTAAAAGTGCCAATAATTGGGTGGTTTACCCTATATGTAGAGTAGACGTTTTTATGCTTCGAAAGGCACGTTGAGACGTTGATCACCGGCAGCCCGTGATATGGCAGTCGATATTAAAGTCTCCATCTGAAGGTAACCTGGATAATCAATTTAGCATTATATCTAAACTAATATTATAAAGAGGAAAGATTTGATTGTTTGTTTGCATCGAATAGGCATCGGAACTACTGGACCGATTTGATTAATTCTTTGACTGTTGGAAAGCTATTATATTTTATTCCCGTATTCCCACGGGAACGGGAGCTCTGCGGGTGAAACCGCGTGACGTCCGCTAGTTATCAATATGAACCAAATGTATTTTTGGTGTAACTAACTAGACAGTGGTCCTCACTGAAAGGCCGCTCAAAGGAAATCGGATGATGAATTACTCAAGTGCCAGTAGGCCACTTACCTTTGTACAGCCGTGTGCGTCGAATTGGCTGAGATGATCATTACACCGAGCCCATAACCTTACATGACGCATGGCCCTTATAATTTCGGGGATTTTAAGCGGAGCGTGAAGACACATCATGTGGCCCCAGCTTGAGGACCACTGTCAGAAGTTGTACGGACTGTCGCCATGACTTTCCATCAGGCGGGTGGCGTCAATTTGGCGACTGGCGACCTTAAAAAAAATCACAGACATAAGTGACGTTTTTGACAGCACTTTGACAATGTTGCCAACATGCAAAATATTAGTTCCGTCTCTAGACTTTTTGCCAACCTGTACCCATACTCAGCCACGCCGACCCAGTAACCTTACATTGCTCATATGTTTTCTTAACAGCCATATTCCTTCACAGGAGGAGTAATAATGTACGGCGCTTTAGTTCTATTCGAGGACCAGTTGATACACATAGTGGAGATCAGCTTCACGGCGCTGATCCTCACAGAACTGATCATGGTGGCGCTCACGGTTGTGACGTGGCACTGGCTCATGGTCACCGCGGAACTGTTTAGTCTCTCCATGTATATCGTCACGCTGCTGGTGTTCACTACTTACTTTGGTGAGTTTACTAACTTTATGTTTGAGGACCAGTTGATACACATAGTGGAGATTAGCTTCACGGCGCTAATCATAGTAGCGGTAACGGTGGACGCCGCAGTATCGTTTAGCCCCTCCATGTACATTGTCACGCTGCTGGTGTTCACTACTTACTTTGGTGAGTTTAGTTTATATTCGAGGACCAGTTGATACACATAGTGGAGATCAGCTTCACGGCGCTGATCATGGTAGCGCTCACGGTGGTCACCGCAGAACTGTTCAGCCTCTCCATGTATATCGTTACGCTGCTGGTGTTCACTACTTACTTTGGTGAGTTTACTTTATATTCGAGGACGAGTTGATACACACAGTGGAGCTGTCACGGCGATGATTCTGATTTATCGGCCATTCATAGTCCATTAATTTATAGTGTAGTGGATATTCGTAGGAACTGGGCGATTTAAAAGCGCCAGCGACCGTGTTTTAGAAACCTGGTATCCTAAGAGGAGAGCTCTTACAACTGAGTTCGTCAAGATGGGTAAGCCAACCTTGTGGACCGTGATGGTCCTCCACATTCTCACGAGAATCTTGCCGAGAACTTCTATTGGATCCTCATTCGAAAAACAAGACGAGAACTTGAGATTTATATCCGCATTCTAGATTCGTACGTTTCTGTGGAGCACCCATGAGGATGGCACTCAATTCGCTTTATTTCGTCAGGGCTTTCCATAATTCGAGCCGCGTCATCAATCCTTGGTAACAGGGAATTAGAAATTTGGGTTGTTTTGTGCAAAAAACCATAATTACTGCATTCTCATTTGATTCGACAAAATAACGTCGCCTGCCTAGTCAAAAAGCACGTCGACTTCATCATATAAAATATGTTCCGCAGACGCCGACTTCATTCGCCACTGGGACTTCTGGTGGAAAGTGATCGTCATAACGCTAGTCTCGTGCCTACCGCTGTACATAGTGAAGCATATGCGAAGACGGTGGAGCGCCCGCCAGTACAAAAATATACGAAAGTAATTAGCTGTAAGTCTAGACCTATATTATATTGTGATCCACTCTTATATTTAAGTCCTTATATTCATATATTGATACTGAAATGTGTTATAATGGCAGACCAATTGTAGTTTTAATATATTTTTAAGATTTGGTATCTCAAAAGAAGACTATGGAAACTTGTATGAGGTTGTATACCTCGTTTAATATCCAGTGATGGATTTATGAAATTATTTTTTACTATTGAGTGGCATTGATACGTTCAATGTTCAATTAATCAAAGTAGATATGACTCAATAATCTAAATTAAATAATAAAAAAGATAGCCAGTTTTACAAATTAGGCGTACCTAACATATGTATTTCAAAAAGACTAAATTCATAATATTCTCGATTATTATTAGAGACTTTTTTAGCTATTTGGGCGAATCTTGTTATTTTTGTTTCGAAACTTATAGTTCACATTTGGTTCCACATTGGCGGAATGTTTATCACATTCTTCTCGGTACTTTACGTGAAAACGAAATTATAGTGCTAGACGTCGTTCAATAAACAATATTGCCGATTTGGATAACCACATCTTAAAACATTTAATCATGAATAAATTGATTTAATTGCTGTTCAAATCGTGACATTTCAAAGTCAAATCTACTTTGACTAATTCATCTTTGATCATATCGACAACATGGATTTATTTTATCTGTGCTTTCATACAAATTGACTGTCAATTTTAGTAAAAAAATGTGTTGCCTCACCAGTAAAAGTGTGATAATGATAATATGTCTCTATTTTTATATACTGAATGAACCTGTTATATTTTAACGCAAAGATCTTTTGTAATATTTAAGTTATAGTAAAGCAGGGCAATGTAGAAAGAATGATAACTGTTATGTGAGTGCTTAAGGCTGAGCAAGAAAAAGGTTAGAAACCAGATAAGATTAGTACAAAACTAAGACAGCTACTTATAAAAGCCCCGCACGTTGATATTGCGCTTGGCGGCCATGTTGGTGACGTATGTCCGTCGAGCCGTCAGTACTAAAAAAAATACCGCACGCAGCTGTGCGAGGCCAGCCCGCGCTAGCGCTACGTCACGATGACGTCACTTACCTGTCATTATGACAAGGTTCCAGCGCAATACCAACTTGCTACATGGTGAGATCCCCTTGGAATCTGGAATATGATTACTATTATAAGTAGTACGTCCGTTGTTATAATTTATAACAACGGACGTACTGTCATTGAAGTTATTTAGAAACAATAAAGCCAATAATATTTACAAATTGACCAAAGCAGGTGACCCTGCATAAATGCGTTTAAAAATTAAAGCGATTATTGATAAGTACTGTTGATTGATGGCACTTGATGGAACTTGCTACACATATTGAAAAACTTCACTTGTTTCACAATATTTATGAATGGCATACCTCAACTTATTTTAGTAAATAGCTTTTGAGAATGCATTAAGCCGAGTTAAGTATTACAATAATAAATATTGTGGAACAGTACAAGTTTTTTAATAAAAATTAAACCGGTTTGATTGGTTTGTAGACTTTGTAGTAATAATAATTGATTGAACCATGTCATAGGAATGTCGGAATGTGAGAAAGAAGCATACAGTTAATAATAATAATATAAATAAAAATAAGTCGGGTTTTCCTTCCTGACGCTATAACTCCAGAACGCACGAACCGATTTCCACGGTTTTGCATTCGTTGGAAAGGTCTCGGGCTCCGTAAGGTTTATAGCAAAGAAAATTCAGCAAAATTTCACATACAGCGCCATCGCGGGCGAAGCTGCGGGCATCAGCTAGTAATAATATAAAAGAATGAGGACCAAAATGCTTAATTCGGGGAGCCATTATGAGTTCATACTTTCGTTGACGACGTAAATATTTAAATTTTGATAGAAGGTTGGGTTTAAAATTTAAGAGAAGTCGGACTATTCAATTCTGACTTTCTATCAATCTTAGGCAGCGGGGGAGGTGTTGGAGGTATATCGGTAAAAGGATGAGATTATATTGTTTAAGAAGTGGAATAGTTGAGATTAGAAAAGGGTGTGAGGAATGGTAAAATAATTTATTTTCTACAAACATGATTATAAAATTGGTATTTTACATTTAATTTTATGTTTCACCCTACATGCGCGGTGTGCAAAATGTTTTAAAAATCGGGTTTTTAAATATCAAAATACCGCAAAATATTATCAGAAAGTATTTTTATGTTGGTGTGAAGTTACTGCACTGCACCTAGTCACCTCACCCCAATATAAAAATGCATATATATAAATACGGTGTATACTAGTCACGGTGCGCGCCGTGAATACCCGTGCCCTATACCACAGGTCGGAAACTCCATACAAATGATTCGTTTTCAATTCTGTCTCCTACACTAAAACGCACTATGTTCGTACAGAGCTTAAATGTGTGTGTGACCAATAAGGCTAAGGGCGTGTTCAGTCGATACGCGCCCGCCCGGCACCCGCCACGCGCCAAATACGCGCGTGCCCCGCGCATGCCCACATTAATGTAATTTGCGATCTATTGATGTGAAAAAAAGGCTTAAATTATATTTAAAAAACAAACAAAGCGTGTTAGACGCGTGCTGACGAGCGCAGCGTGCGCCTAGCGTGCGCGTTTCGTCTGAACACACCCTAAGCATATGGTCCCTCAACACGCCCGCCAACTATAATGACAGCTGAGGCGCGGGATTGGCGGGGGTGGGGAAGCTTGCTCAGGGAGTTGCCAGTCAGTATGTTATACTATTATAATTGTTACCTTTGCCTATACTAAGTGGTCAAACCGTCAGGATTCCAAAACTGTAGGTAGTAAGAAATGCCTTATCTTGACTGTCGGAATTAGATTTTCATTGGTTAGGTGAAGCGTTTTAGTAAATAGTTAATTAATTCACAATAATCTCTCTATGCCTCTAATATAACATATGTTGATATTTAGATTTTTATTTTAAAAAGATATTATATCATGTAGATAGGATAAATCAAAATATTATATATTTTAAAGTTACTATGGTCGAAATGAGGTGTATTTTATGAATGTAGTATAAATTGATATACATATTATGATTGTACTGGTTATGTATTGCAATAGTATTATTTAAAACAAAATAGAAGTTAACTGCATCTTACCATGTCATTGTTTACTCTTTGTAATTGATACAAAAGAGCAGAAATAAATGCAGTCAATCATTTAAAATAACTACATAGGTATATTACTAAAATCCGGGCTGTGTACTCACAAAATATTTAAATCACATATAGTCGCACACCTAAATCATGTAAATAATGTATACTTATTAATAATAGAGAGCATAATATATTTCGGCAGCTTTAATAATAATAAAATTTAATAAAATTTAACACGGCACGAATGTATGAAGATCATGGAGCAAACATAAGAGAAGAGAGGGCCTAAGCAACCAGGCACTGACGATTTATTACCAACGGACCCCGAGTAGCTGTCCCCTCATGGGGTCCGTTGGGAACTGAAGATAATTTCATGTCCAAGGGACCCCTTGCTAAGTACGTGGGGTCCGTTGGGAAAAAGAACTCCCTTCGGACCCCCACTCTCCTCCCCGTTAATAAAAAAAATTGTTTAGGTGGTTACAAAAAATAATAACCACGGAGGCTAATTAATGCGGGAGCTCCGCTCCCGCCTTAGCCTTCTAACCTAATCTACCCAAGTCGGATTGTGCGAGGTGTATATTGCGCTACATGGTGGTTGTACATAAAGCATTACTTGAACCTACTCGTTTTTTAATAACGGGGAAGGAGAGTGGTGGTCCATAGAGAATTCTTTTTTCCAACGGACCCCACGTACTTTGCAAGGGGGCCCTTGGACATGAAATTATCTTCAGTTCCCAACAGACCCCGTGAGGGGACAGATCCCGGGGTCCATTGGGAATATACGACTGTGACGGATACTAGCCCCTCCTCACCGCATCCTCTCCCCGCGCCGGGTCACGCATTTTTGTATAGAGAATAGTAGTTTTCGATACAAGTGTGGGATTTCTGTTATTACAAAGAGTTACGACAGGTGTTGACCCGAGCCGAAGGCGAGGGTAGACAGTCGGAACGAGTTTAAATAACAGTCCCACACGTTGTATTGAACAACTATTTTTAATACAGTTGCGAAAAATATAAGCAATTTTATAAAATAATAAAAACACAATAAACCTGAATATCCAAAATGGCGCCAACCGTAAAAGAACCTAAGCAGAGACTATGGCAGTGCACTTCATACAGCCAACTTTTTTATATTTATAAATTTAATTTGGCCGATACATACCTATAATAATTTATGCTTAAATTTGAATTAAAATTACTTTTAATCTGATATTGAAACAAGTATTTTTAAGAAATATTTGCGTGAATTACATACATTATTTTGACAATTGGGAAAGAAAACGCACGAGTGCGGAAAAGGTAAAGAAAAAGCACGAGTGTGTAATAGCCCACATCCCGAACGCTATACGTCCCTGTAATAGGCCACTTTTTGAGCAACTGTATTAAAAATATAATTACAACACCTCTCTTTATTTGCTCCATGGTGAAGATAGGCCTTAAAATAAATAAAAACATTTATACAATTACTCCTATTACCTTAAGCAATAAGCAGAAAGCCACATTTCGTCTTATGTAGCTGTAATTTTACATGGATATTCTTTTGATGATCTTGTGATTTTATGAAATATGAAGCTTTAAAGTGGTAAGTTTTGGTCAGATTCAAATGAGAACCAGACAAACAAGGCTTTACAGATTCACGAGTCAACTGACAGGAAAATTTACTTTTCAAAATAAATGTTTTTTTAAGCAAAGGCTCACAAATAGCTGTCTTTCAAATCTTTTTATTTCTATATCTAATTTTATTTACAAGTACTTACCTATTAGAAAAATTATGTTACTACTTGAGATTATTACAAATATTAATAGCAATTATTACAAAAACACTTAGATCATCTAACCACAGGATGCGCCTTACTTAAGCATTGTTTTCTGCCATTGCACATGACCATTTGGTCTTTTGGCTTTATAAAAAGCACTGTACATCAGTACATCATTTTATATAATTAAACTAGTACATTTCATTGTAGTTGACTGTACAATAAAAATTAACACACAACAGCCATTACGCGTTTGTCGATTAATACATTTTTAAATGCAATGAAATTTTATTTGTCTTTGTGTTTCCCCCTTCACTTGTATGAAAACTGGCAGAATATTTTTGTATGCGGTGGTTCGCAAAGGCTAGTCCCGTGATATATGGTCTAAGCAAAAACATGAATTCGAAAAAACTCATTACCAAAGGCAAGCTTAAATAAGCTGTTACGATAGCTTATGTTTCACGATTTCTCTCGCTACGCACTGCGAACCATCTTGGGACTTTTCAAGAATTCTTTCTTAGTGAATGCCTACATCATGATCTGTGCGCCAAGTTTAGGCATAGACTACGGCTTTCCACTTGCTACGATCCTGAAAACTTTCGCTTCTACTTTCTAAAGTGTTTAAGCCACTCTTAAACTAACTTTTTAATTGATAACTTCTTATCGGAGGGTAAACCGCTTCGTAACAATGATAAAGTACCCTTTGTTCACTAAAATCCATTAAAATGCGTAACGATGCCGGTCGGTCTGACTTCCCTTTCTTTCACGCAGACGTTGGAAAAACATATAGTTTAACTTCATCAGTTCTTCCTATCTTTTATTGGTTGTCAGCCAGGATCGAGGTAATCTTTGCCGACTCCGATGGGAGACGTGTGTGTGCCAAGTTTGAGCCAAAATCGTTCAGAGCTGGGCGTTAATGGATCAGTCAGTCACGGTTACCTTAATATTTATATTAAAATAAAATCAATTTATACATTCCGTCCACATTTTCAAATCAAATCTTGTGACATACTAGGCTAGGCCACCCCCCTAGGCGAGGCCGCAGTGGTAGCCGTAGGTCTGTTGGGAGTCCTGGGACATCCTTCCGAGGGCTTACCCGGGGCTCCCAACCGTAGGCTGTTGGGCGTTACGTGAGGTTTTTTAGTCGGTAGGAGTCCGGCATAGCATCCATGAAGGACTTTCCCTCACGTTAAAAAAAAGGCTTGGCCTTGACATTAATATCTATTTATATCTTTCAGTGCTGGTTTTTCAACATTTTATCCGAGTCAATTTGTTTGTATGGCGAACCTAATGTAACGAACGCAAAAAAACAACATTATAAATCTATCAATCAATCAAATAATACTATAAGCAGTCAGCTGTTACGCTTCTCCTAACTCACACTCACGACTATAATAAACATAAAATTCTTAAAAATTTACTAACGGAAAATACCTAAGAATGGGACCACCGCGCTTTAAAGAATGAGTGTTGCCACAGTGCCACTAACTTTATTTTACGGGTATTAAACATACTTTAATACGTTAGTCGCCTAAAGATCTGACTAGTCCCCTTATCTCTGAACTTCACAAAAATAGCCAAATATTTCTTTTTCTTTTTTATACGACACGAACGAACACATCAAGAACTAATACTGCTTTGTAATGCAGAAAAAGTTGTCTAAATTGTGCAGTATTTCATACACCTTGTCTTACAAAACATTATTATTGTTATACCTCATACTATTACCTGATAGTTTTAGAAACTTTTAAATCCTGACTATAATTTTATTATGTAAATGTCTTGAATAGTATTCTCTCTTGTGCACCCTTAGATCATCTAACCACAGGATGCGCCTTACTTAAGCATTGTTTTCTGCCGTTGCACATGACCATTTGGTCTTTTGGCTTTATAAAAGCACTGTACATCAGTACATCATTTTATATGATTAAACTAGTACATTTCATTGTAGTTGACTGTACAATAAAAATTAACACACAACAGCCATTACGCGTTTGTCGATTAATACATTTTTAAATGCAATGAAATTTTATATGTCTTTGTGTTTCCCCCTTCACTTGTATGAAAACTGGCAGAATATTTTTGTATGCGGTGGTTCGCAAAGGCTAGTCCCGTGATATATGGTCTAAGTGTGCACCTCACGTTTCCATTATACGGACTGTATATCGTCACTGGGTCATCATAATAGTTTATAGTTGATCAACAGCCTTAGAGGGTGTCCCAGAAGTCGACGTCAAGCCGGAATCGGATAACAGGCTAGGTCATAATAGTTGTCAGAAATATATAAAAAAAATCTAGGTCTTGTATTTTAAAAATTATGGACGTGTGCCTTGTGACGTTTTTTTCATTCCTGTTGCTACAGATATGTACTTTTTTGTTTTGTTTTTTCTCTAATGTAACCCTGAATACTTTTTCTTTAAAGTCTAAACTGAAATTTAAAGTCAATTTCTCGCTCGTAAGTAAAATGTCACAAAGCCCAACCAACAATTTTTATTGAACGTCCATATTTTTTATAATACAAGACCTAGATTTTTTTTATATTTTTCTGACAACTATTATGACCTAGCCCGTTACCCGATTCCGGCTTGACGTCGACTTCTGGGACATCCTGTATGTAACTGTTCCTTTTGGAACGGGACGAAATCTTACACATGTAGTATGTCACGCGTCGTTTTATAATTCTTAACGTTATTTTATCGACTTACAACTGTTTACCATTGTCTATCGTTGGCACGATAAACTTTCGTGCACCTCAGTTAATCGTGTCTCCTATATGAACACCTTCGTTTTAATACACAAACCTTCTGACGACACTATAATCTGTACTCATAATATGATGGAAACGCACCCAGTTATCGGCGATTTGCGATTAGTGTTTTATAGATAGCACAATTTGTAAGTATACGTCCAATAGACGTTCTGTACGGAATGAAGTTTTTGTCACCTTTGTAAGGGCATCAACTGTTAGGAACCACGAGCGAACGATGCGCCACAAGCTCCAAATCGTGCCACAATTTTGTTCCGTGCATTGGGTCTTATTTATAACCTTGCATTATTCCAATAGTCTTAAACTAGGTACAAATTTTGTTAAATGTGATATTATGTATTTCATTAGCGTTAAATCATACAGTATGTTAATCTTATCATTGTATATATTGAGCAGTAAATAAACACTAATTTATTAACAATTGTTTTAATTTGCCCCGTGTGGCGCCCCCATTCCCAACCGACCACCTGAGTTATCCACCTGGTTGGTCAGTTAGGAATAAAAGTTCCTAACCACCCACCTTGTGCACCTGGTTGGTCAGTTAGGAATAAAAATTCCTAACCACCCACCTGTGACTGTATAAAATGAATAATGTCCATAATGTCTACTTTATCAATATACCCACATGTCTTTATGGCAAAACAATTGAAGATCAGTAAAACAAATGAAGATCGACAAAACAAATGGAGATCGACAAAACAAATGAAGAGCGACAAAACAAATGAAGAGCGACAAAACAAATGTAGATCGACCAAATAAATAAAAATCGACAAAACAAATGACGGTCGGATAAACAAATGACGATAGGCAAAACAAATGACGATCGAAAAAACGAAGATCGACAAAACAAACGAAAATCGACAAAACAAATAAAGATCTACAAAATAAATGAAGATCGATAAAACAAATGAAAATCGACAAAATAAATGACTGTCGGATAAACAAATGACGATCGGCAAAACAAATGACGATCGAAAAAACATATGCAGATCAATAAAACAAGACTATTGCTTATAGTCTTGTTTTGATAAAATAAAAAAATATGCCATATTTTGTAATCTATATGCGATTGCCATTCAAAAAAATAGGTGCAAGCAAATCGCGACCTTAATGACACTTCTCTAAAAATGTGCTAATAGTCGTTTATAGACATCACTGATCACGAATATGTAAAAATTAAATAAATATTATGCATGTCCATAAGGTCGAGAATTGCTTGCACCTATTTTTTTAAATGTTTAAAGCATCTACATTTAAAAAAAATGGGTGCAAGCAAATTTCGACCTTATGAACAAGCGTAATATCTATTAATTTTTATATATTTGTGGTCAGTGATGTCTATAAGCGCCCAAAATCACATTTTTAGAGAAGTGTCATTAAGGTCGAGATTTGCTTGCACCTATTTTTTTTAATGGCAATCGCATCTAGATAACAAAATATAACTAAGAGTATTTTTTGATTTTATCAAAACAAGACTATGAGCAATAGTCTTGTTTTATTGATCTGCATATGTTTTTTCGATCGTCATTTGTTTTGTCGATCTTCATTTGTTTTGTCGATTTTCATTCGTTTTGCTGATCTTCATTTGTTTTGTCGATCTTCATTTCTTTCGTCGCTCTTCATTTGTTTTGTCGATCTTCATTTGTTTCGTCGCTCTTCATTTGTTTTGTCGATCTTCATTTGTTTCGTCGCTCTTCATTTGTTTTGTCGATCTTCATTTGTTTTGTCGATCTTCATTTGTTTTGCTGATCTTCATTTGTTTTGCCTTATATACATGTGGGTATATTGATAAAGTAGACATTATGGACATTATTTATTTTATACAGTCGCAGGTGGGTGGTTAGGAATTTTTATTCCTAACTGACCAACGAGGTGCACAAGGTGGGTGGTTAGGAACTTTTATTCCTAACTGACCAACCAGGTGGATAACTCAGGTGGTCGGTTGGGAACGGGGGGTGTGGCGACGGGGTCCCGTGTTGCGACATCCCGAGGGTGTCGTGAGAGGCGACTTTAGACAACACTTTCGCAAAAAGATCGCTAAATGAAACCCGGTTGTCAGTAAAATGACAATCGTTTAGCCAAGTTTAAGGCCTTGTGGGCGGCTTGAAAAATTTCAACTGCGGGTCGCGGCGACCTGCGCTTGTCCAAATTAACACGGGAATAGGCTCACCGCCAATTACGTGGGACGTGGGATAACAGGTGAACTGTCAGCGTGTACTATCTTCCCCCACTTCGGGGATAAAGGCGTGACCACATATATGTATATATGTAATTTTACTAGAAATTCATAGGTACCTGTCTAATCCCACTTCAAACTCAAAAATACACCACAAACACTTCAAACAATGCGCGTGCGGTGACGTGCGGCCAAGTTGGCAAGGTTCTGAAGATAAATAGCGCGTCAGTTTATTCCATCTAATTGGAATACGTGGTTAGACCAACAAACATCATAGGACAAAGATGTGTTTATACTTATTGGTATTTAACACGTATATTTCCTAACATGTTCTAAGTTCGTAGTGGCAAGTGAAACAAACGACGACTTCAGGGGGTATTTGTATCTTTAGTAACTAACAGAGAACTCGAACTGCTTCCGAATTCTCTGTTGAGTAACGTTACTTTGGCCGGTCCTTGGATCGGTAACCGCCACGTGACTACTTTGTGACATTTGCGAGCGTGGCCGTGCATCGAAAGGCACGATATGCCGTTGGTCGCGGTTGTCAGTATTAACTTATTTTTATAACTTGGCTAAACGACTGTCATTTTAAAATTACATTCGTTAAGTCAAGTTGAAGACCAACGCGGCTTGAAAAATTGTAACTGGGTCGTCACAACCTGTGCCCAGATTCGCAGCGCATGTGTAGCGCCTCTGGTGTTGCTAACGTCAATAGACTACGGTAACCAACCTTTCAGTGGGCCGTAAATTTGTTTGCCACTTTAGTAGTATAAAAACTTACACCTACGTAGCTAATACTGCTAATAGCTGAGGAAAGGTCTTCAGCTATACGCAATGTAAGTGTTTTACAATACTTCTTTCGCTAGAAGTATGATTTATTCTTTTAACGAGAAACAGGTGCGGGAAACCCCTTTCGAGCCGCGGTCATAGCTAGCTTAACATATTAACAAAATTAAGTGATCTTTTGTAAAACCGAAGTTATGAGAAAGGTAAGTGGCGCAGCAGAATACCGAGACTTACGCCTTTTGGATGGAAAAACGCGCGGTCTGTCTTGAACAGGTAGACCACGGGACAGAAGGGCTATATTCTCTATGGACTGGTTCTAAAAAGATGAAAAAAACCGGCCAAGTGCGAGTTGGAATCGCCCATGAAGGGTTTCGTAGCAGCAAGTAACATAGTATAAAAGTTCTTAAGTTTGTTGTAACTTTGATTCATGGTTTAACACGTTCGCAGTGGTAGTGATTTTTCTAACCGAAAATTGCGGTTTACGACGTATTACAAAAAAAACTACCAGCTCTATCTCGTTCAAACTAGTTTTCGTTGGTAGTTTTTATGGCAATGTACATCATATATTCTTTTTAGATTTATCATTCTCTTAGTTTAGAAGTTAGAGGGGGGGGGGGGGACACACATTTTGCCACTTTGGAAGTGTCTCTTGCGCAAACTATTCACCTTAGAAAAAAATGATTCTAGAAACCTCAATAGCATTTTTGAAGACCTATCTATAGATATCCCACACGTATGGGTTTAATGAAAAAAAAAATTTTTGAGTTTCAGTTCTGAGTATGGGGACCCCCAAAATTTACTGCGTTTTTTCTAGCTTTGAATAAGAATCTTAATGCGGTTTACAGAATACATCTAGTTACCAAGTTTCAATAACATAGGTCTTATAGTTTTGGAGAAAAGTGGCTGTGACACACGGACGGACAGACAGACAGACAGAGATAACGAATCTATAAGGGTTCCGTTTTTGCCATTTGGCTACGAAACTCTAAAAAGGGTACACGCGCGCAAAATCCAGGTTTCGGGGGATTTAAGTCACTGAAGGTAAGTGTACTTCGTTTGTAATATATTCTTCCCGACTTCGGTCTGTCAGGGAATCGAGTTCAAATACTTGTAATAAGCTCTATTTACATACATACATACATACATACATATACTCACGCCTTTATCCCCGAAGGGGTAGGCAGAGGCCTATACCGGCCCACATTTCACCGTGTACAATTCGGTCCCACGTGACAGGTGGTGAGCCCATCGCCGTGTTGAAATGGACCACCGCCGTCAGAGCCTCGTCCGTTGTTCAGCAGGTGCACGAGCTTGCACGTGAGGTTGACTTGGGCCCGATGGTGTTGGTAGGGCCCCACTACACCCTCTAAGCTCTATTTATGCTACCGTAATGCCATGCGTTGCCTCTTATGAATCTGCTGCGTGTTGATATTTAAAAACTAATGCTTCTCTAAAAAAAACAGAATATTATACGCTCTGTGCTATGAATAATGCATCAAAAGTAACTGGTAGCAATATATTCTTAAAAACCTCAAATACTTCTTACAATACATTTCCAACATGTCTTATACAATAATATTATCTAACTAAAGGTCCTACAAATTAAAAGATTACAAATAGATACGAGGATATCGTATGATACCCTCTAGTAGCAACAACTCTCAAGTTGCTACCGAAGTGTTGACGACGGACCAGTGTAAGAATTGCCATCTAGTTCAGTTCCAGAATATGGAGTTGTTCTCCTAGAATGTCTTGACAAGACGTGACGTGCCCATGCCAAATCTCGGGAACTTCTAGATCTTTGGCTACGGGACTTTGAAGTAGTAGAGGTAATTGATTTGCCTGAAGTACTAGAACTTGTAGCTGACCACGCCGAGTCGCTACGTTGCAATTGTGGACAATATGTCACATCCGAGCGTGTACTCGTCGTGTACATGGGTTTCGCAATTTTCTTCTCAGATTGATCGGGCTTATTGAGTTTTTCATGTGTCAATTGAGCAATAGTAGTATCTATTTTTGGTGGACTTTTCGGCTTCCTTGCGGAAATTTTGGCGTCACGCTTCACTACGTGATCGTCCGTTTCCATTTTTGATACTGTAGAATCAGAGTCGCTATCTTCGTTACCACTCATTATAATCGTCATCAGTTTTTCAGTATTTTCGTTCAGATCGTAAACGCGTTGTGTCTTTGTAGAAGCTGCAGACGCTGACGGTGTTTTAGATTTCGGCAGAAGGGTTATTTGCTTCTGAACGCTGTAACACGCCGAGGAGGCTGTGCTACGTTGTGGCTGACCCATTGATAATTTGCTGCTATCTACCATGGCATAAGCTACATCTTTTGAACCAGCTTGCTGCGGTTTGAATGTGCAACGACATGCATTTGCTTCACCAAACATATAATTATAGCAAACTTGTAAAAGACATATGCCTATAGCAGTTAATATTACTAGAGCGACGTATAATGCTGGAGTCCAGTCCGCATTTATTTGAACGTAAGACTGAGTCAGCTTTTTCCAAGGTTTCCAAATTGATTCTTCACAATCATGGTATTCAAAGAGATTGCGTCTAGATAAACCTTTTCCATAAGTTTGAACAGCGGCAGCAATTCTTAAGACCCCGCTGAATGCTGCGTACAGCTGGTCATCTACTAAATGCGGTGCTACGTCACGTTTCATCCAGTGCCAAAGTTCATTGTTAAAATTAATAAAATCTGCATGACGACAATTTGCCGGTGAACTATTTAATATACATCTAGATACTGTAGTGTAATACTTTATGAGAATATTTTCAGACCCTGGGGAGGTCAGACTCACTAGACTGTGCCTTTTAAATGGTAATGCCATTGCTGATGGTTTACGCTCCTCATCCATTGTTGGACCAGGTACGTGCAGACAGTTATTAGCATCTCGTTTAAAAACTACAGCAGCACAAGGATCCAAAAAGGATCCAGCACCTATTGCAATTTTAGCTACAGTCAAGTTAGTCCACCGAGGTATACGAGGTGGTGGTTTCCAGCCCACCCCATGAGTGTTCATTAAAATTTTGATTTGATCAAAAAAATCGTGAGCATGTTTTGCGCTTCGGTACGGAATATAACCAGCATAGTAAGCAAATCTAACAGTGGGTAAAATTTCAGCATTCATATGCGCACCAATAGTGTCAGCTAAAGCATCTTTTAGAATTTCCGCAGTTCGGTGATCGACGTTTTTCTGTACAACCATTAATGCATTTCTAAAATATCTAAGAGTCCTCCTTATATATTGGGGATTTACTTCTTCGGATTTCACGATAGGCGGTATCACTTTTTCAAATTCCTTACGAGCCTGCAATTTTGCTATGTCTTCTACGTTCCAACAGTTCAAATTAACTTTAGCTCTATTAAATATTGCACTTCCTGCATTTGTACTCGTAACGTACGTTACTTTGCAAATAATTAGTAGCACCATAAAAAATAACATTGAATTCAAAATGTAACATGTTCGTCATTACTATAAATGACACTATGACCACAGAGAAATTCTGAGGCTACTTTAATTGCTATGGAGTTCGACAAAGCGTTCCCTATAGCTCTTTGACAAAAAGGATGAAGTCACTATTAGAAACTTATGGTAAATGTTACCCCCCGTTCCCAACCGACCACCTGAGTTATCCACCTGGTTGGTCAGTTAGGAATAAAAGTTCCTAACCACCCACCTCGTGCACCTGGTTGGAAAGTTAGGACGTACCCCTAGCTAAGTGATCTAAGCCAAGGGCAAATGCCATAACATTGGCACCTAGTAGGTACCTATTTCCAGCCTTCCCC
Source organism: Miltochrista miniata (assembly GCA_933228765.1). Taxonomy (NCBI): domain Eukaryota; kingdom Metazoa; phylum Arthropoda; class Insecta; order Lepidoptera; family Erebidae; genus Miltochrista; species Miltochrista miniata. The sequence goes on from OW121749.1 coordinate 8,631,505, forward strand.
TTTACGTGGAAATTCTAAATATGTAGAACAAAAAGTAAAAAACACACCGCCATTTCTTTTGGGGCAAAGTATCTTTACGAGTAAACTACAGGCATGTCGATGTCGACTGAGTTCGTTGGGAGCGTGGGTGGACTGAATGAATATAGACAGTCTACCTTATACAGGTCGCGTGTAACAGTTTTGTGTAGCTCCATACTCCGTACCGTTGTTAATCCGTAGCGTTTTTCTCTCCGTTTACTGATTTGCATCAGTGTCTCCGTTCCTTTCCTTGCAGTATATTTTTATAGGTCCATGGTATTGATGAACGTTCGTTTCGAAAAAAAAAGTTAAACGTCAAAACAAAAGTCAAAAAGTCGCGGGTACGGACGGATGTTCGTCAAAGGCGCATGAAAAATTTTTTATTAGTTTTGCCTGGAAATCAAGTAATATTCAAAAGGAATTTAAGGAATGCGTAAAAGTGCGATAATTTACATGAGCTAAAACATATCCTACAATGTCTAGAGTGAGTAATTCGTTTTAAATTAACACACTTATTCACAAAAAAGTATGTACGATTCAAACATTTGTTTATTATTTTAAAAACATATTATAATAATTTTAATAATAGGTAGGTGTTACAAATGTAGCTACGACTTGGCAGGTTACATAGTATCTGATTATTGTACACTGAAGGTAACGCTGCATAAACATTAATGCGAAAATTTACGCATTATTATGTGGAAGCAGGCTGCACAATTGGCGGCTTTAGCGTATAGGGCCTCTTTTTCAAGTTCCTTGAAACCTACACAACATGATCTGAATGTTATAAATTCTGTACAAAGAGAATATAATTTCATCACTACATCTAAGTTAGCATGCCAATACCACTGCCACTATACAAGTCTGATGGTTATGGCTTTCCACTTACTACGACCCCGACAAACAACCTCCTCTTGTTCTACTACATAAATACTCTTTGGTTAAAGATCAACATGAGTACTACATGAAGGAGTAGTTATTAAAGGAAGCTATGTCTGTATTAGAGCAACTGAAGCAAAAATCTTTGTCTTTTAATTCATTTTTTATACACAGGATATCAGATCATTCTTCCAACGCAAGAAGGTACAGCAACCTGTATCACAAGTTGATGATGATGATGATGTTATACCAGAGTCACCTGATGTACAAATAAAATATAAGGTCAGTATTTTTATGCTACCACTGCATCACTTATTATGTAATTTACCTATTAGTAATTTTTCATCAAATTAAGAAAATAATATAGATACTATTAAAAAGTTGCATATTAACAAAAAAATACCAGTTCATATCGATGGTAGAAAGCGAAAATGTTGTATCTCAGAAAATGGCATTTTTTATATTTAAATGTACTGTTGATGGGTCAACCTAAGCCAAGAGAAAGACTCATACTTGGTAACTATGGCTATGGCAAACGCAACCAGAGAGGCGAAAGACTTATCCAATATGCGTTCGAACACAAGCTCTGTATAATGAACACTTACTTCAAGAAAAAACTTAGTCGTAGATGGACCTGGATTTCCCCCAATCAACGAAGAAAGAATGAAATAGATTTTATTATGACTAATCATCCTAAATGCATAACAAATGTGGAAGTCATAAACAAAATAAAGTTTCCTTCAGATCACCGACTAGTCAGAGCCTCTCTGACACTGAGGACTCCATCTATATCAAGAAAGACATTCAATATGCTACCAAAATTACCGGAAACTGACACTGAAAAATCCGAGTACTTGAGGAATTTAAGTGATAATATTAATACCCTCCTTACAGACACATATAATGGAGGTGATGTTCAAACTTACTATGACGCTCTAGAAATAATAATTAAACAAAGCCTTATAATAAATAAAAATAATAAAACAAACAAAATAATTAGCGAAGCAACACAAAAACTAATAAATCAACGTTCAGATTTAATTAGACAAAAAAATAAAGACAAAGACGATAAGTTAAAACTTAAGGATTTGTTCAAAGCAACAAACAAAGCCATAAGAGAAGATTACAAGAACCACAGACAACATATTTTAGAAAAAAACCTTAAGCAATATCGAAGTACGAAAAGGGGGCTCAAGGAGTTAAACACACACAATACTTGGATAACAAAACTAGAAAATGGTAACAGTGAAATTAGAACAAGAAAAGGAATAATAGATAGTGCTACAGAATATTATAGGAAGCTTTACGAATATCAGTATGACACAGCAGAGGAAATGATGATTGTTCCAACCATAAAAAAATCGGAGAAAGCACTACAAGCCATAGATGAAAAAGAAGTACAGAAGTATATTTGCAAATTAAAACCTGACAAAAGCCCAGGACCGGACCATATAACTAATGAGGCCATTAAAATTGGAGCACCAATATTAACTAATGTTATAACAACATTGTTTAACAAAGTGCTAGAGCAAGGCTGTGTTCCAATACAGTGGTGTAGCTCAGACATTATCTTACTGTACAAAAAAGGAAACCCTCTAGACATCGGTAACTATAGACCAATAAGTCTGATACCTACCATCTACAAGCTATTCTCATCGGTCATACTTAGCCGAATAACAAAAACAATTGACAACAATCAAGCAAAGGAACAAGCAGGATTCCGCGCAGGTTTCTCAACTGTCGACCACATCCATGTTATAGAACAACTTATAGAAAAATACAAGGAATTCAATAGACCTCTCTATATAGCTTTTGTGGATTATTCAAAAGCGTTCGACAGCATAAAACACACATCTATATGGAAGACACTGGAAAAAAATAAAGTGGAAGACAAATACATACAAATCATTAAAGACCTATATTCAAAAAGCACAAGCAGAATAAAACTAGAAACCAAAGGTGCAGAGTTTCCCATAAGACGAGGTGTAAGACAAGGTGATCCCCTTTCCCCGAAATTATTCATAGCGGTTCTGGAAGATGTGTTTCAAAATATAGACTGGGAAAGTAGAGGAATATATATAAAAAATCAACACCTAACACATCTAAGGTTTGCGGACGATATAGCTGTTTTCAGTGAAACTGCACCAGCCCTGGAAAAAATGCTTCAAATATTGGATGTGGAAAGTAACAAAGTAGGCCTGACTATGAACCCAAACAAAACCAAAATCATGTCTAACAGTTTACACAAACCTATCAAGGTAAATGAAAACACAATTGAATATGTGGAGATCTATGTCTACCTAGGAAAGCAGGTGTCGTTTGACACCTACAGCAATAGCAAAGAAATAGACAGGAGAATAAACATAACCTGGAATAAGTACTGGGCGCAAAAAGAGATTTTGAAAGGAAATTTCAGTTCAGAATACAAGAAGATTGTAATGGACACCTGCCTACTGCCATGCCTAACATATGCCTGCCAGACATGGATACTTGATAACAAAACAAAATGCAAAGTAAGGTCATGCCAAAGAGCAATGGAGCGCAGTATGCTGAAATTGAGAAGGATATATAAAGTCAGACATGAAATGATCAGAGCAAGGACCAGAATTACAGACGCCTTAAAACATGCCCTAAAACTAAAATGGAATTGGGCAGGACATGTCGCTCGCATGAAAGATACCAGATGGACACTTGCAGTGACCAAATGGCTAGGCCCACTAGGAAAAAGGAGAGTTGGCAGACCTCTAAAACGCTGGGCTGATGACATTAGCGAAGTTGCTGGGAAAGAATGGATGTTCAGGGGTCAGGACAGAGAAATTTGGAAACTGCTGGAGGAGGCCTATACCCAAGATGGGATCCATACCTAGAAATATAATTACAACTTACTAACTTTACTAACATAGTTTATATAAATATTATAATACAATACACAAATATTGTACTACTAACCATACTAACAAATCTAGTTTAGTTGGATTAGCAATCATGTATATGGTATGGAATTCAATAAAGGCTTTATTATTATTATTATTATTACTGTTGATAAGAAAAAAATACCGCGTCGAATGGTGGTTGTCATGTATTTCTACGGTAAAAAAATGCATGATACGCCACTGAGTTTTTCATGGTTTATGTACTGCTTACTTGACAAACTGCTGTAAATAGTGGAGAAAATGCAACTTTTGTAGTTAAAATAGATACGACAATACATGAAATATCACAAACAGTTACAACACTATTTTTGTATTACGAACATTAGTTATAAAAAGATACGACATTTCCGCCGCCACAGAAAAATTGCTTTGTCAAAGTTACAGCAATATGCCCCAAACTTTGACAAAGAGCGTTGTTTGAACGTTGTCAGAGCTTGGAACAGGCTGCCAGATACTGTGATCTCGGCACAAAATATCAATCAGTTTAAAAATAAATTAGATCGGTATCTATTAAGCTGCAAAGAGACAACCAGTGGGCACTAGCAGGATATAGGCACTATCAGTTGTTACAACTGCCTGCCTGATAAGATAATATAATAATAATAATAATATGACTATATATGTTGACTCAGCTATTATTGTACCGATAGTGATCTCTGTGCATGGACTAATAGCCAAAAGCCTCGACCAACACCTTAAGAGGCTTGCGGTGGGCAGTTGGGTCAAGGGCTTGATGCAGAAGGCGGTTCTTCTTAACACGGCACGTATTGTGAGGAGGTTCCTGTCTCTGAAGTCCTGACCACCGGTAGCTTGGTCCCTGTACCCGATACCGGTGGGGTACTATTTTTTATATTTTTAAATGTACTTTTTTTATATGGATGTATATTTAAAAATGTAATTTATAAGTAGTTTAAAGTAATAAAGAGGAATAATAATAATAAAACTGTTCTGTGCTTAACATACAGATACTAGACTTCGAGCGTCTAATAGTCGGACCCACCCCCTTCTCCCGCCTCCGCATATTCCCTACCTACGACATTTCAATCGCGCCGCAGAGGCGCGTAAGCGCCGATAGTGAGAACACGTTTTTGTAGTGTATATAAATATTCATTTAAAAATTAAAGTTAATTAATTTTTTAATTAATTTTATTCATTTCATACACCACATGGTGAAAACATGGCACTATACTATTCCACAAAGATAGAATAAAACTTAGAATATAATAAAACTTTATTTGCACACTTTATTTACAGAAATAAATAATTGCAGATATTGTACAAAGGGGGGCCTTATCGCTAAATAGCAATTTCTTGGCACGGTTGCCACCTTGGGATGGACAGAGAATGATATAGTTTATAAGACAAATGGGTAGTTTAGGTGCAGAAATAATATTATTATTATTTTCTGGAGACTTAATACTGCCTAGGTTGACAGAAATTATTTTAATACTTTTTACTTTGTGCTTAGTCACATTTACATGTTTATACCACACTAATCAGTTATAATGAGGTGCCTAGCAAAAACAAGTGATGTGAATTTCCTATCAGTTTCTCTTGTACCTGTGTACTTTCATATTCTCCTCTGTCCAAAGATTGTTTGTAAGAAAATACTTAGCTAAAACACGGCACTATTTTCGCATTTAAATTTGGTGTAAAATTGCAGTTTTCATTTAATTTATTATCACTTATAGAAAAAAGAAACCAAAAAACGCCGCATCATAGATGATGATTCAGATGAAGAAATATTCTCAGAGAAAAAGAAAAAGAGTGATGACAAATCGGGTTCATCAAAAGAAAAAAAAGGGTCAAATAAGTCTAAAACACCAGCTAAACCTGTCCTCAAAGAAGTTAAACCTAAAGACCTCTTTGGTAGTGGACCTATCAAACGGACAGAACCACTTGTCAAAAAAGAAGTCAAGACAGAAACTGGAATACATTCTGATGATGAATTTGAAAAAAGCCTTTTAGAAATAGATAATGTTGAACTAGAAAAACAAGCTAGTGAAGTAAAAATACCAAGTGAGTCTAAAAAACCTACTGAAAATGTAAAAGACTCCATTAATGAAAACCCTGCATCAAAATCTGAAATCTCATCGAACAATCATTCTAATAGCAAATTGGATAAAGCTGGTTCATCCAAAGAAAAGTCACAGTCAAGTAAATCTTCAGAAACTACACATACAGATGGTAAAAAACACAAAAACAAACATCACTCAACATCAACTGAAGACTCACACAAAAATGATGACCACAACTCAACAAAGACTGTTAAGGAATCAGATGAAACTGTTGATTTAAGTAGTGATAAAAAATCTAAACTAGATAAAAGCAAAAGAAAATTTGCAGAATTCCTAGATAATGATGACAGTCATGCTCCAGACAGTGCCAAGAAAAAAAAGAAAGATGATAACAATCATGAAGAAAGTAAAGCTACATCGACAAAAACAAATGATCATGACCGTAATGGAGATAAGGATAGACCAGAGAAGAAACAAAGACAGAATTCGTCATCACATACTGATGAGGACATAGATGACAAACAGACTAAAAGGAGAGCCAAAGTGAACAAGAGTCTCAATGAGTCAGGTAAGTCAGGAAATAATCTTACTAAAGTGGAGTCATTTTAATAGTAACTTGTAACAGCGAGCATAAAATTATATTTTTAATACAGTTGCTCAAAAAGTGACGTATTACAGGGACGTATAGCATTCGGGATGTGGTCTATTACACACTCGTGCTTGTACTTTACCATTCCCGCACTCGTGCGTGTTCTTTCCCGATTGTCAAAAGAATGTCTGTGATTCATGCAATTATTTCTAAAAAAAGATACTAACTTGTTTCAATATCAGATTAAAAGTAATTTTAATTAAAATTTAAGCATAAATTAATTTATCTACTCTGATACTATAATACAAAGATTATAAAATTGAAATCAATACTATTATGACAAACATTACGCACAGGCCAAAAAAAAAGTTTTATTACGATACAGGTCTTGTATGGACACCTATATCATAATAAAACTTTTTAATCATTACGATACACCATAAACAATCTCCAGCTGAAAAAGAAGTTTGAACCTCTACTTTAAAAAAAAATTGTGTCTCCAGAGTAGCGAAAAATCCTAAATCTATGGTCTCCGCAGCCTAAAAAAAAAAGAAACACGCATGCGCAATCGATGTTTGCGCCTTGGCGCCAACATTTTACATTTAAATTAAACAAAGTTTGGTTTTGTTTGTAAAATAAATAAGTTTTTGTGTAAAAACATGTCTTAAAGCGAGGATGGTGGTAATTGTACACCACCAGACATTCTGGAAACTGCGTCAAACATGACCATGAACCTGTTACCGGCGAAATCAAGGAGCAACTATATATCACAACAAAATGAAATCAGGTATTATAGTATGAGAGTAGATAAAGTAGTGTATGACACTGTACATAACTTGGTCTTATAACACTCGTGTGATACTATAAAAAAACTCGCCTACGGCTCGTTTTTTTAAAACACACTCGTGTTATAAGAACCCTTATTATGCAACAGTGTCATAAACTACTAATAAGTATCGGCCAAATTAAATTTATAAATATAAAAAAAGTTGGCTGTATGAAGTGCACTGCCATAGTCTCTGCTTAGGAAGGAATATATTCTTTTACGGTTATCGCCATTTTGGATATTCAGGTTTATTGTGTTTTTATTATTTTATAAAATTGCTTAATTTTTTCGCAACTGTATTAAAAATAGTTGTTCAATACAACGTGTGGGACTGTTATTTAAACTCGTTACGACTGTCCACTCTCGCCTTCGGCTCGGGTCAACACCTGTCGTAACTCGTTGTAATAACAGAAATCCCACACTTGTATCGAAAACTACTAATTTATATGTTTTGTTAGAACTGCACAATTGCTCAACCTTTTTCAATTACTCATACATATTTATTGTAATAATGAAACATACGAGTAATTTTATGTTTAGCTTTAATGTATGAACTGACAAGCGGGAAATGTTACCTATTAAAATGACGCCACTTTAATATTATAAATCTAGCAGTGAACTGTCATAGACTGATGTGATTGATTGATTTAATATTATAAATCCAAGTTTGTGAGTATGAACTTGTGGTGAACAAATCTGGCGTTTAAGTCTGGAATATTTATAGGCTACTTTTTATTCGCGCAAAAGTTCCCATGGGATGTGAGAACGGGAACAGAATTCCACGCGGGTGAAGCCGCGAGCATCATCTAGTTTATTATAAAGAAATTTCCACATACACTTAGATTGTGGAATGATATGACCTTTATGGTAATAGAAATCTGTCTCGAGCGTAGCTTGAATATCAACATCATTTGCAAACTAGTGCACCTGTAATAACTGACTGACTAACAAAGTATTTGGGCGCCTGTAGGAAGGTCAGAGGGAAAATAAAAATTGGCCAACGGAGTCCGACAATAAATGCCTAAATGATTGTTATGGTTATGGTTGGGTGAAGCTTAACAAAATGAGTATTTATTACACAAATAGTTTTTCCAGCTCTCACAGATGAGGAGAGACAAGAAAGGCGAATAGCTTCAGCTGCTTTATACAAAAGCTATTTGAACAGAACTGGGCCCAAACATTTGGGAAGCAAAGAGATTCCAGAGGTGAGTAAATTATTAGAAACTGTGTAAAAACTTTGATTTACTTCCTTAGCAACAAGCCTAGAATTAAAAAGCTATTTTAACTGTGGTTTTTAGGGTACTCCAAACTGTTTAAAAGATTGTGCGTTTGTGTTGACGGGAGTTTTGGATTCGTTTGAAAAAGATGAAGTAACGGCGGCTATCAACAAATACGGAGGGTGTGTGAAGAGCGGAGTCACCAAAAAGGTAAGTCGACATCTCATGAAGGCTACTAATAAACATAGTAAGTAATACCACAGTACATAATACTCAAGTTGGGGAACAGAACACCCTCTTATCGACAAGGATGTGTAAATCAGCATTGTGTCGACTGAGGTAGGGTAACTAGAGTACCTTGTACTGATCGCCGCTGACAAGTGCACCCTGAAGGTGGTGATCTATATTCATTTTAATAATCAATTTTTACAAATTTTTGAAATATTTTCAAAACACATTGATATTTTCAAAAACTGCATTGAGTATTTTAGTAAATGTATTGTTAACTTTGATGTTACGCTTTAGGTAACACATGTAATAGCTGGCGAAGATGCCGGTCCAGCTAAGATGGCAAAAGCGGAAGAATTAGGCATCAAAATTATCAACGAAGATGATTTTCTTCAAATGATCATAACACGGTGTAAGAAGCCTGATAAACAAGAAAATAAAAAAGAAATCAAAAAAGAGAAAAGCCCAAGTAAAAGTGTTGGCAAAGACAAAAATAGAAGTGAAGATAAATCAAGATCAAAAGATAAAATTAAAGATAAATCAAGTCCAAAAGATAGTAAGTCTGAGAAAAAAGATCGATCCAAAGGAGAAAAAAGTTCAAATTCTAAATTAAAGTTTGACACGAAAGAAAGTAATAGTGGGGACAAGTCTAAAAGTCCTAACGCTAAGAACAAGCTACACGCAAATGAAAGTAAAAGTCGAGAGAAATCTAAAAGTCCTAAGAAAGCCAAAGAAGATATTAAAACAGATGTTAAGAAATCCAATGTTACTGAAACCAAGCCTAGTCAAATTAATGGTGAGTATAATATTGTCGACAGAAACAAATAGTAAAATGTAAATGTATGTATACCTCTCCAGGAATACCTCTGCCTACCTTTATCACTATAATGTATACACAGGCATCTTACTAACTTTATAAATGTGAAAGTTTGTGAAGATGTTTGGATGTAAGGATATTTGTTACTTAATCACTCTCTAGCGGCTGAACGGCTCTGGCTGTTTAAACCGGTGATTATGGTCTGGAATATCTTATTCGCTACTTTTTATCCCAGTAATATGGTTCCTTGGAAAGCGGAACGGGGATAGAATGTAACGCGGGGGAAGCAGCACATAGTCTAGTAATATTATAAAGCAAGTGATGGCCAGTTGATACGTCTGAAAATTATCCCTACTAATATTATAATTGCGAAAGTAACTCTGTCTGTCTGTTACGCTTTCACGCCTACACGGCTGGAGCGATTGAGATGAAATTGATATAGGGATAGTTCGAGACCCTGGGAAGGACATAGGCCACTTTTTAACCGACAATAACGACTTCTACGCGGTCGAAGCCGCGGGGAACAGCTAATTATTCCTAAATTCCACCAGCTAATCACTAATCTGCAATTTCATTTATTTTATCATCAATTTCAGGTAAAGACATCCCAATAAACGCATCCATGTGGGTAGAGAAATATAAGCCACAGAACACCAAACAGATTATTGGACAGCACGGCGATGCCAGTAATGTTAAAAAGTTAGTATTTCTTGAAAATATCTGTAGGACCCCATTGCGCTGTAGACCCGCTAAAATGGGTGCCGCAAGGATTATTTCTATATTCTATAGGGGTGCATCTGCATCCAGAATTATTTCAGGGCGGTATTTTCTATACCCGCTAGAGGGGTGTAAGCACTCCCTCGCCACACTCTTCTAGCACCCTTGTCTCTTACGTTTTAGTTTTCGAAACTTATTAACTACCTTTGATTCAATCAATCTTAATGTACAGTCGTCAAAGGAAATAATTATACAAGGGCTATAAGTATTGGTCTTGTTTTCAGAGAATCTTTTATAATTTGTTTGATGCTTGCAGGTTGGTGAACTGGTTGACGAAATGGTACACGAACAGAAAAGCCAAACTGCCTAAGCCCAACCCTTGGGCGAAGAACGACGACGGAGGCTATTACAAAGCCGCACTGCTGTCGGGGCCGCCTGGCGTTGGTCTGTATACTGTTCGTAGTATCTAGCCTAGCTGTTCTGAACATACCTTTCAGATGTTCTTCGTATACCACAACCTATAATGGATCCTTTTCCACTCACATGTCCTAAAAGATCCTTTTTTCATAAAAAATACTTTAAGGTATTAAAGTGGAAATGATAGTTATGTCCACAAAGATCCATGATGGATCTTTTTAATGGATATTAGTGGACAAAGGATGAACACCAGTATCTTAAATTTTATGTGGAAAAATTTATCAACCGCAACTTCTATGTAGATGGGATAGACGCCTAACAATCTTAACCTAACTAGAACTCATACGTCTTGAAGTGACGGCCAGTATCTTTTAAACTGCCTGCTTCTTGACTGTCTTTGTAGCACAGTGTATACGACTACGGTTGTGACGAGAAAAAAAATAAAAGCGGAATTATTTTTTAGACCCAGAATTCGAACCCAAGATGCTTTGAAAAGTTAATTCCGCAAATGTTTATTTTAGAAAGTTAGCTTATTTGAATGGATCCTATTCCTTGCCTTGTTGAATTCTGTGCGTGGTTTATTTTTTTTGCATGAAATTTAAACTGTTTGACCGCTTCGGGAACTTGATACTTACGGTACATTTTTTGGGTCAATTATTACGAGAGGTGCAACGGCATTTCCTACTGGCCATAGGTCAACCGGAAGTAACAGGGGGTCATTGACATGATGCATTATATAAGACAGCTAGTATGTAGTTCTATATTTATGTTCTTTTATTATGAATGGTTCGTCTGACACAACCATACCAAGGTCAAAACATGATTGTAATCGGACTTGTAAAACCGTCACTAACTGACTAATTGAATTGCCTCATGGTCCAGTGGCAGTGGTTAGTGTGCCTGACTACGGATTCAAAGGTCGTGGGTTCGATTCCCACCCAGGGCAAATCTCTTTGTGTGATGAGCACATTGATTTGTTCTGTGTCTGGGTGTAATTTATCTATAAAATATATGTATTTAGATATATATGTTTATCAGTCGTCTAGATCAAATCACATCTAGATGATATTGTGTGAGGATGTAAAAAAAACTAAAAGCTAGCTCACTACCATCAGGTAAAACCACGACAGTAGCACTAGTATGCGCGGAGCTGGGCTTCGACGTGGTGGAGTTCAACGCGTCCGACACTCGCAGCAAGTCGCTCATCAAGGAACAGATTGGCGAGCTGCTCACCACCACTTCGCTGTCTGGATATGCTAAAGGTAAGACCACGACATTAGCGCTAGTATGTGCGGAGCTGGGCTTCGACGTGGTGGAGTTCAACGCGTCCGACACTCGCAGCAAGTCGCTCATCAAGGAACAGATTGGCGAGCTGCTCACCACCACTTCGCTGTCTGGATATGCCAAAGGTAAGATCACGACATTAGCGCTAGTATGCGCGGAGCTGGGCTTCGACGTGGTGGAGTTCAACGCGTCCGACACTCGCAGCAAGTCTTTCTATTTAGAAATGCGGTTTTTAATATACTGCTGCAGCATCAGAAAGCAACTGAAAACCACCGTATCCCTGGCACGGCGCTATAGGCTCCATTGCACAACCATAATTATTGATTATTGGCTATACAGTTGAATTGTGAGGTATTGTTGTATGAGTAAAATATGTATGAGTATGTATATATATATAAGTATATATAAGTATGTATATATATTTATTTATTATGTATTACTGCTTATTTATAATTATTATTTGTTTTAATCTGCTATATTATGTACATTATGTTATTTGTTTATGTAAATACTTATAGTGTAAATATGTTTGTTAAAAATAATAGTATGTTAACGAATTCACGTCGGGTACTATTATTGTTATTTAGTTTTAGTAACTATTTGTCAATGGGTTGCAGCTGAAAATCAGCGTCGTTTGCCATTTAGGTAAAGGACATTTTGCTGAGCTGTGGTCCCTTTTGGTACAATGTCAGTGTTATCTACCTAACTTGTGAAGTGAAAACCTAAACCTGTAATATTGTGGCATTTTACCAAATAAAAGATTTTTCTATTTCTATTTCTATTTCTAAGTCGCTCATCAAGGAACAGATTGGCGAGCTGCTCACCACCACTTCGCTGTCTGGATATGCTAAAGGTAAGACCACGACATTAGCGCTAGTATGTGCGGAGCTGGGCTTCGACGTGGTGGAGTTCAACGCGTCCGACACTCGCAACAAGTCGCTCATCAAGGAACAGATTGGCGATCTGCTCACCACCACTTCGCTGTCTGGATATGCCAAAGGTAAGATCACGACAGTAACGCTAGTATGTGCGGAGCTCGGCTTCGACTTTGTGCTATTAAATATTACTTGGTTGATCTATCAAAAAAGTAAATAAACAAGGGAATGAACCCATGGGCGTCGCTGATTGTGTTTCGTAATTTTTCAGGTGAGACAGGCAAGCAAGCGATCACCAAGAAACACGTGCTGGTCATGGATGAAGTCGACGGAATGGCCGGCAACGAAGATAGAGGTGACGTACTGTTGCAATACATAATGAAATATCTAATCCTTTGGGGTGTCTCTGAGGGATAAAATAAAAAAACGATGTTATCCGTCAGAGAACCCAGAGTGGTCGACATAGCTGGCAGAGTATATGTTTTGAAGTGGCAGTAAACTGGCCACGTGTGTAGGAGCAAACGTATTTTGGAGGGGAGACCACGACTTGGTACACTAGGGTAGGACAACCCTCCATCAGATGGACCGACTGCCTGAAGAAGGTCGCAGGGACTACTGGATGCGGAAGGCGCAGGACCGTGTGTTGTGGCGTAATTTGGGAGACACCTACGTCCAGTAGTAGACTGGTATAGGCTGATTGTTCGTAAGGACGTGATTGTAAAACGTCTGAGTTAGCTAAATGTCCAGGATGAAAAAAGTCTTTATTGCAACACGTCTTGATTGCAAATGGTCTTACTTATAAAATGCCATGGTTGTAAAAGGTGATTGAGGTCTTACAGTAAATATATTTGTATTCCGAAACAATAAGTCTCAGTGGTGCTGTGCAATATTGCGACCTGTAAACCTGAGGTTTGGATTATAATTTCGGGTCAAAACAAAAATTGGTACTATTGCCAAATATTGTATCGGAGCTTTGGTTGGGCTCAGGTGACGACGTTTTGCCTACTTAGACATTATGCAATTCCAAACAGTTCAACTCTCGAACTACTGGAATAAAGGTTAATTTCAGTCATTTTACAACCAAGACGTTTTGCATACATAGACCTTTTTCAACTCGGGCATTTAGCTAACTCAGACATTTTACAATCGCGTCCTTTTGAACTTAACCCGATTTATTATGTCGAAAGTCTACACACATATCACACAGTAACACACACATCTATCAAGATGTGTGTGTAAAAATAATATCTCAAAATCTTGTTTCGATGATAAATTATAGTACTTAAACTAGTCCTGGGACATCCTTCCGAGGGCTTACCCAGAGCTCCCAACCATAGGCCGTTGGGCGTTACGTGAGGTTTTTTAGTCGGTAGGAGCCCGGCATAACATCCATGAGGATTTTCCCTCACGTTAAACAAAAAAAAGTACTTAAACTAAATATGTATTTGAGTTACAGGCGGTCTTCAAGAGCTAATATCGCTTATAAAATCAGCATCGGTGCCAATAATATGCATGTGCAACGACCGGAACAGCCAGAAAATGAGGTCGCTCGTCAACTACTGCTACGACCTCAGGTTCAACAGGCCCCGGGTCGACCAAATAAAGGTAAGCACCACCTTAACCAGTTCTACCTAGAACACTAATCTTCATTATACTCAATATTCCATGTCTTATATATATATATATAAAAATGTTGTGTGCGTTTAAGTACTTAAGTACTAAAACTCAAAATTTACTGAATCGACTGAACTCAAAATTGGACACGATATACAATAGGATTCAGAGATGGTTTTAGGCTACCATATACACTTTTATCATAAGAGCAATAAGAATAAAACAGCTTTAAAAAGTGATTTTACCAATAGATGGCGCTGGTCGTTTTTTTTAAATTATATTTTGCCAGCTTCAGAACAAAATATTATAAACAACCTATTTAGAAGGTGCCTACCAGATTGCTATTTTTAAGAGAAGTTTGATTGCGGCCTCCTTGCATTGAGAATAATAAAAGAGAGTACTTACCTAATAAAGAGGTCAGATATGTTTTGCATGTTATTTTTGAAGTTTTGGCGCGTATTTTTTTTTTTCTTCTTGTTCTTGGACTTTCTCGGTTTGAGAGTATGCCAAAGTCAAGTAAATTTCATTGTGAAAATATAAATCATTTTCATGTTATGATTCTTCTTATGAGCAGCGTATTCATGTATGTCCAAGTTTGGACTAAGTTCTACTCTAGTAAGGCGGTGGTACCTTACTAGGGCTTGCTGTGAAATTCGTCGACAAACCTAAAAACTCGCGTTTCACTACGCTTTATCACTTTTCAACACTTTTGCACGTTGTCGAACCTTTATGATTAATAATCCACCATAAATTACACATAAACACTCAAAATTACACTAGTTTTGAAAAATTATTGATGCACAATATCATTTTGGCGCGTTAGGGAAATGTGATTAGAGTGAAATTTTTTTTAAGGGTGCGCACGACGTTTTAAAAACTGAACATTGATCACAGAATAGATTTTTTTTTGTGTGAAGTGAAGCTTCTATTGATTTGGATGTTAATTGGATTTTCAGAAAGATTTATAATTTTGGTTACGACTCAACATTAATTTTTTTTGTAATGTACCCATCCTTTGGTTTGTTACTCAATTTTCTCATAGGTACATAAAACCCCCATAAAAAAGTCACAGCGAAGCGTGGCAGGGTACCGCTAGTATAAATATAAACGTGAACCCCTATTTCTCTTGGACATCGCATCACGGGTATTAGAAATAAATATCGCGATTTCGGAGATCCTGTTTTGTTGTTGTTGTGTTTGTTATGATCAATAACAGGCTATTAAATGATCTTGCTTCCATTCATATTGTTCTACACCAATAATTAACATTTAAATGAATATGGAATACAGGGCTTAAAATCTACAATAATGATGTCTTTTCCAGTCGGCAATGATGTCAATATGCTTCAAAGAAGGCATCAAGATACCCCCAGACGTGTTATCTCAGTTGATAGTGTCAGCCAACCAGGACGTGAGACAAACGCTCAACCTGCTGTCTATGTGGGCTGTGGACCCCAGTCGGGCAGACCCGGAGAGTTTGAGGAAGGATGCTCAGATCACCAAGAAGGATGTTAAGATGGTATGTTCTTGTTAATATTAATGCCTCGGATCTCCCAAACGCCTATAATATAGAGTTCTTCAAAAGGGGTCTTAGCGCCTCTGGTGTTGTAAAAATTCATAGACTATGGTGACCACTTTGGAAGGTGGTCCGTAGGTAAGCTTGTCTGCCACCATAGTATAAAAAAATTGAAATGAGACTACTTTCGTCCCTCTCCATGCTCGGATACCACATAGACTAGTGTGTCCCAGTACTAACCCCCGCGCTGCTCATGGCCGCGGGATTTGATCTCCCTATACTCTGTAAAATATATGCTCCCTATACTTGATCTCTGTGACAGTTTTAAAAACGTAAACAAGAATAGACTTTATGTCACCGGCATAAAGCTTTTGCGGTTGAAAAGCAGAGTGAGAATACAGAGGTGCAAACTGTTAATAACAATTTTATGCCTTTGAAATAAAAGTCGATTTTGTTTACGTTAATATAACTGTCACAGAGATCATGCTATATTTTACCGAGCATAGCAGCTGCACGCTGCTTGCTGATGTCATGTGTGCCATCCCTGCCAAGATACCGCTGGCCTGTAGATCGCTTACCGGTCTTCATATCCTGAGTGGGGTAAGATCTCGCTGGTAACGTTACGGCATTCTCAGACTTAACTACCGGAAATAAAACCACGGTGGAGTGGAGAGCCTCGCGACGCCCCTCTGTACCGCCCAGGTTGAGAGCCCCTGATTTATACATTGGGAGTTGGTAACAACGACGTATTATGATTAGACACGCACGAACGTCACGGCTTTCAAAAACAGCAGATATTTTATACTTAGTGACTGCCTCTGTGGCGTAGTCGGTAGTGATACCGCCTGCGGCGCTTTAGGTCCTGGGTCGGTCCAAATATTTGAATGATCCACATCCACAGGTTTCGAAGTTTGGGTGTTTTCTATGTAAAATATGTATGTATTTAGAAATATATAAGTATGTATATCACTCGTCTAATCCCATAGCACAAGCTTATATTAGCTTAATTTGGGCTAGATGATGTTGTCTGTGAATGTCCACAAAAATTTATTTAATTAAAAAAAATAATTTCTATGAAATTAGCTATGGTAGCATGTATGAAAAGTAAGGCAATTGTCTGACTTTTTTGGTTGCCATTTTTCAGTGTTGGTAACGTATCTATAGTTTTTGTATATCATTAGTTGGTAAGGGATTTATCCCGCTTCTTAGGGCGTGTGCCGCCATCTTGGGAGGATATTTAACCCTGCTTTTCCATTACTGCAGGGTCCATGGGACGCAGTCCGCAAGGTGTTCTCGGCAGAAGACCACAAGAGTATGAGCATCAACGACAAGAGCGACCTGTTCTTCTACGACTACAGCATGGCCCCGCTCTTTGTACAAGAGAACTACCTGCAGGTCGTTCCGCATTGTGATAAGTGAGTTTACAACCGATTATTTCGGAGTGGTGACTCGACCAGATATGGCTACCCACCCTGACTTTTATTAGGATGACAACGTCGCTTTTTTGTTAGAATTTGAAAATTTTTCAGCAGAATTATGTAAAAACTAGCTGTTGCCCGCGACTTCGTACTCTGCATTTTATGTGCTTTCGATTCTTTAGATTGACATAACTTTTTTATTTATGAACCGACATGAAACAAACACTAAATGTTAAGTGAAGCAATCCGCAACGCAATAAAGAAAACCGCATTGAAATCGGTTGAGCGGTTGCTGACATTAGCGTGCACAAACGTACAGACAAACAGACAAAAATTATAAAAATCAGCTTCGGTTCTCTTGCGTTCATAAAGCCCCCCTATAATTTGTTTCTTATATATCTTACAGACAGGGACCTATTACGATTTTATTGTATGTATTAATATCGATTGATAATATGTACATACATGTCTGTTTAGGACATTTTCATAGTCATGCGTGTGATACTGGTCAAGCACGCTTGCGTAGCGCCTCCCTATCGTATCATACATGTATTTATGTCCATGTGCGTGTGGCGAATTTTGAGAGTCTGGGTCGCACGGATGTTATACATTTACTTTCTTTCAATTTATTTGGACACGAGAGGACGTCACGCGGTTGTACCCGCGTGTTTCCCATGGGACATGGGAATACACTGCTAAAATATAGCTTAGCCCTATGTCACCCGGGTATAATGAAGCTTCGTAACAGAGAAATAATTTATCAAATCGGTTCTATAGTCTTGAAGCCTATTCAATGCAAACAAACAAACATACCCAATCAGATCTTTCCTCTTTCTAATATTAGTATGGACGAATTCATTTCCTGTCGACACATTATCGAATACTAGCCGTTTACCACGGCTTCGTCCGCGTAGAAGTCGTTATCGCGTAAAATCATTAAGTACCCTATTTTGGCGCAGTTAGTTAAAAAGTAGCCTATGTCCTTCCCTTAAACTCAAACTATCTCTACTAAATTTCATTAAAATCGGTTCAGCGGTTTAGGCGTGAAAACGTAACAGACAGAGAGACAGACAGAGTTACTTTCGCATTTATTATATTAGTAGGGATAATTAGGCATAATGTTCCGCAGCTTGCATGCGTGCTTAGACAGAATGAAGGCGCAAACACGTATAGGAATGAAAGGGCTCATTCAGCCTAATCTCTCTTTATATTAATTTTCTGTATTTTCAGACGCGACGTACTACACCGGCTAAGTCAAGCGGCCGACAGTATCAGCATGGGCGACCTGGTGGACGCCAGGATACGCGGCGCTCAGGCTTGGAATCTGCTGCCTTTACAGGTACTGTGTCTTTGATATTGGCTTGTGCCTGAGTGCTTTGCCGCAATGGTAGTTATTCATCATTATTGACATTAAGATTTTTTGCATTTCTGCAAAATGCTATAAATTTGTGTGGATCTGCACTGATTGTGGCAGCTGCACTGATTGGTCGCAATATTATAACTCCCAAATGGCTTTGAGGATCCTTGCAATGAAGATTATTATTGTTGGGACATGTCTGATGAAGACATCATCCGCTTTTGATAGAAATGTAGGAGTGTGACAAGCCGGTCTCTGACTGAGCTTGTTGTTTGATGAATCGGAGCCCAGTCTACTTTGGGAACCACTGATTTATTTCTTTAAAGTCTACGGGTGTCACAAAATATTTGTAGTGCGAATCCCGAAATAAGCAATATCGTGATCATACTTTTATATTTTTTATTTTATTGGTTACTTTTTATGTTTAAGAATCCACATTTGTGTATATAAGCTGTAAATATAAGCAACCGAAAATACAAATACACTAGTTTTGAAAAATTATATAATACTAGCGGACGTGACGCGGTTTCATCCGCGTAGCTCCTGTGGGAATAAAATATAGCTTTTTATCCGGGGATAGTCTAGCTTCCCAACAGTGAATAGTACTTTTCGATACAAGTGTGGGATCTCTGTTATTACAACGAGTTACGACAGGTGTTGACCCGAGCCGAAGGCGAGGGTAGACAGTCGGAACGAGTTTAAATAACAGTCCCACACGTTGTATTGAACAACTATTTTTAATACAGTTGCGAAAAAATTAAGCAATTTTATAAAATAATAAAAACACAATAAACCTGAATATCCAAAATGGCGCCAACCGTAAAAGAATATTTACCTTCCTAAGCAGAGACTATGGCAGTGCACTTCATACAGCCAAGTTTTTTTATATTTATAAATTTAATTTAGCCGATACTTATATTGATTTATGCTTAAATTTTAATTGAAATTACTTTTAATCTGATATTGAAGCAAGTTAGTATCTTTTTTTAGAAATATTTGCTTGAATCACAGACATTATTTTGACAATTGGGAAAGAAAACGCACGAGTGCGGGAATGGTAAAGGAAAAGCACGAGTGTGTAATAGCCCACATCCCGAACGCTAAACGTCCCTGTAACACGCCACTTTTTGAGCAACTGTATTAAAATAGTAGTTTTCGTTACAAGTGTGGGATTTCTGTTATTACAACGAGTTCTGACAGATGTTGACCCGAGCCGAAGGCGAGGGTAGACAGTCAGAACGAGTTTAAATAACAGTCCCACACGTTGTATCGAACAACTATTTTTAATACAGTTGCGAAAAAATTAAGCAATTTAATAAAATAATAAAAACAAATAAACCAGAATTGTCCAAAATGGCGGCAACCGTAAAATATTATAAGTAAACCTAAGCACAGACTATGGCAGTGCACTTCATACGGCCAAAATTTTTTTAAATTTATAAATTTAATTTGGCCGATACTTATATTATTTATGTTCAAATTTTAATTAAAATTACTTTAATCTGATATTGAAACAAATTAGTATCTTTTTTTATAAATATTTGCATGAATCACTAAAACTTATATGAATTTTTGGTTGGTTTTTTTATTTTTAATAGACATTATTTTGACAGTTGGGAAAGAAAACGCACGAGTGCGGGAAAGGTAATGAAAAAAGCACAGGTGCGTAATAGCCCTCATCCCGAACGCTATACGTCCCTGTAATACGCCACTTTTTGAGCAACTGTATTAAAAAGAATTTTTCAAATCCGTCCAGTATTCTAAGCCTATTCGATGCAAACAAACAAACAATCAAATCTTTCCTCTTTATAATATAAGCAAAGACAACGGAATGTGCCTGTAGGGGAGGCATATGCCCAGCAGTGGGCGCCTAATCGACTGTAATGATGATCATGATGAACGAAATTAAGTCTGCTTCTCTCAAATTTGACTCCAAAAAAAACCGACGATCCATTGTGTGTGTACAGGCGATGCTGTCATCGGTGATCCCCGGCCACTGCCTGTCGGGCCACATGGCGGGACAGATCCAGTTCCCGGGCTGGCTCGGCAAGCAGTCCCGCGCCACCAAGCTGCGCCGCCTCGCTCAGGAGATTCACGCTCACACACGACTCAGGTACATTATATTCTATTTTAGTTAAAAAAAATTGTGCATTTTCATACGACACCATCTAGCCCAAATTAAGCTAATATAAGTTTGTGCTATGGGATCTAGACGACTGATATTGCATACTTAAATATTTCTAAATACTTACCTCCTGCATATTATACATAGAAAACCCAAACTCCGAAACAAGTGACGACGCGGGGTTTGGGAGGACAGACGGCGACTCCGTACGATGCCAAAAATAAAAAGCTGATGTGTAAGTGCTCCTAACAGGCTATGAAAGCGAACTTTTGGTCCGCTTTTATAGTCTGCTAAGAGCACTCATATTCAGCTGTATAATATATATTTAGAAATTTAAAAAATGTAAAAACATACCACAAAAAGTCTTTTTTGATTCGCGGACGGAGCCGCGGGCAGCATCTACAGCTGGGCTAAAAACAATGGAAAATAATGAAGGGGCCATTGAGTACAATGGCCCTGGCAAATGTATACTTTCTAACGGTTTGCCATTATGATCAGTAGATCATAATGGCAAACCGTTACCAGTAAATGTCAATAAAACCACCAATCAAATCATTTATTGATTGATATATATGTAACGTTATTTACAGCATTTAGGCAATGTAGGATTTAAAATATTGTATAGTTCCTTTTCTTGACTTGAGTTGAAGTGCTCGTGGCCCCGCGGACTCAGTGTTCTGTAAACGATCACTGCAGTAAGCAACTTTCACTATGACCGGTCCATGGATGGGTGACCATCCATGTGATCACTTTGTGACATTTATTTGAGCGTTTCCGTGCTTCGGAAGGCACGTTAAGCCGTTGGTCCCGGTTGCCAGTAAAATGGCAGTCGTTAAGCCAAGTTGAAGGCTTTATTTCAACAGCAGGCAGTCACAACCTGCGCCTGTCCATTTAAACACGGCAATACGGCTCACAACGTATTACGTGGGACAAATTATAAAAAGGTGAAATGTGGGTATATAATATTCCTCTGCCTACCCCTTCGGGGATAAAGGCGTGATGATGAACGTTTTCTTGACTTTCTTACCAACCTATAATACAAGTAATTTTTATAAATAAATAAAAGATATTATTATTCTTAACATCCACAGCACATCAGGCTCAAAATCGTCCATATTCTTAGACTACGCGTCCCACATTCGCGACGCGATCGTGAACCCACTTGTGAACCAAAATATGGAGGGTATCACCCAGTCTTTAGAAGTGCTCGAGTCGTACCACCTACTGAGGGAAGACCTGGACTCGCTGGTGGAGATCAGCGTGTGGCCTGGACAGAGGAATCCTACCATATTGATAGACTCGAAGGTATATTTTATTTTACTAACTGGTTTTTTCGACACGCGATCGTGAATCCACTAGTCAACTGCACCACTTTTTGAAGTAAAACTTCTTTAGGCGCGAATAGGGAGTAACTCAGATTTTTTTTCTGACGGAAGTAACGCTTACTACCTATTTGAATTTTGAATCTATTTAAAATTTGAATGAATGATATTAATATTACATTTGATGCCGTCAATGGCAAAGAAGTTAAAGGTTACACGCACACTCTCTTTTTACTGATTTTGAATACATTATCCCGAGGGGAAGAAAATAAAAATAATACAGATGATTCCAATCTGTCAGCTTTTTAGCATCATGTGAACAGTTCCAATTTAGTGAGCCCTGTAAAGGTTTCATCTGATCATCATATTTCCAAACGTTTTATTCTTATTTGTTCCCTTACTAAATAATTAAAACACGTACAGTTTTTATCATTGTACAATATTTAAAAGCACATGTGTTCAGGTGAAGGCGGCGATGACTCGCACATACAACAAGAACGCAGCCGCGCTGCCGTACGCTCCCGGCGCCGTGAAGCGAGGCCGCGGGAGGCAGGGAGGGGACGACGGGGAGGGGGAGGGAGAGGAGGGGGAGGAAGCCGAAGAAGATGAGCCGGCTGATAGCGACCCGGAGAATGATGCTCTTATCAAGGTAATAATCTAACCAAAGATAATATAATAGTATTACATACAGATCGGCACGGTTTACTAATGTTTGCCATAATTTAAAATGCCATAATTTCATATGCCATACTGGTATTTGCCATAATTTCATTAGAAATAACGCTTTAGTTGCCATAATCGTGAAATGACATAAAATGACTTTTACTAATTCCATTGGTCATAATCGATCAAGTGTCATAATAATTTAAATCCATAAATGTATTTGCCATAATTTTCGTTTTCCATAATGCCATTTTCCATAAATTTTATTCACCATAATATAAATAAAGATAATTTATACGACATAGATTTTTTATTCACAATTAAACCTAAAACTAAACCTCATATGGCGTCTACTAACTAAGCTCGACGGAGCCCCTACTTCTGGGTGGCTTCGCGGGGCTCCTACTTCTGGGTGGTTTAAAAAAAAACCACGAAGACTAAGGCGGGAGCGAAGCGAAGCGGAGCTTCTAACCTAACCTATCCGGGTCGAATTGCACTGAGTCGGTGTGTTAACGCTAATTAATTTCGACCTAACAATATTATGTATTATTTTCATAATTATATCAAATTTTGATTATGTCAAGAGTCGATTTCCATAAGTAACACATCTCATATGTGTTACTTATGGAAACTAATTATTATGATATATGTTATTATAGAAAGTCATTTTATGGCAAATAAAAGTTGTCACTGTTGAGTTGTTAAGGCAAACGTTATTAGTATAAATGATAATAGTGCAAGTAAATATTATGATCGGGGATGATTATGGCAAACAATATTAGTGCAAATGAATTTATGGAAAACGAGATAAGACCGATCGGCACCTCCCTGTCGCGCCACAGCTGTCATTATAGTTGACGGATGTGTTGACGGAACATTTGCTTAGCATCATTGGTCACACGCACACATTCAAGCTGGAGTTTCCGCCCTGTGATCTAACTTAAAACGCGTTTTGATAACATTTTGATATTAAACTATCTACCTTTAATGCTAAAGAGGCAGTAAGGGCCGAAACACAACAATGTTGTGCCACAACACTGATGTGTTTCCGCTCTTCAGACATTTTGATAGTAAACTGGTATTTTTGTAAATATTCGATTTGAACCAATAAAGTATATGTTATAAAGTATTCAATATATAATACTAGAGACCCGCTGACTGCCGAAATTCGACAGTAATTCATTTAAAAACTGTTTTTATGTGAAAGTGTGTGTAAAAGAAATAATTTCATTACCCTACATATCGAGCTACGTCAGTTTGACCTCATGTTTTTTTTGTATTCATATTTTGGGACATGCAAAATTACCAGACAAACTTCTCCTGTATCAGGCAGTTCTCTGCTATCGTAAACTCATATTCATTTTTCAGAAAAAGAAACCCAAAGCCACTGAAAAACCAGGTCCGAGTAAGGAGAAGAAAAGTTCAAAGCCGTCAACGTCTACAGGTCGAAAGAAAAAGGAAAAATAGCATCAGCTTTCTGGCAAATCTTTTCTCTTTAGGTGAAGAGACGTGTCGATAGAAACTACATTATGGTGTATTGTGTTAAATTGTTGTGATCACAAAAAACTATACTATAACGGAACAGTAAAAACTATAACGGAATCGAGTAAACTATAACGGAATCGTGTAAACTATAACGGAACTGTGTTAGCTATAACGGAATCGTGTATACTATAACATAATAAAATATCTGTGACTTAAAATTTAAGTGTGTAAACTGTTAAAAACGTATCCAATGTTGTGATAATTTGAAGTGATAGGTTGCAAAGTAGGTATGCCTGTAAGGCTCAGTGTTAAAGTTAAACCATGTTTGATTAGTACTACACGAGCGCGATAAGTTGAGACATGCTAGGGAATGAACTCTTCACAGGCGTACCTCATGTTATTACGCACGCGTAATATGGGATAATTATTAATAGCTGTTTACAATGCACCGGCAATTATATTTGGTAAAAACGTTTTAAAATCTCACTGCTTAAATATCCACTTTTAAATACTAATTTGACTTCAGTAGTTTTCACTTAAATAGTATTGCAGATCTGATTCAAAAGAAAATGGAACATGGATTCTCTTTTGGGTGAAGAGACGTGTCGATAGCGACTACATTAATGTGTGGTGTGTACGAACAAAAAACTATACTATAACGGAACTGTGTACACTAAAACGGAACTGTGTAAACTATAACGGAACTGTGTAAACTATAACGGAATCGTGTTAACTATGACGGAACTGTGTAAACTATAACGGAATCGTGTTAACTATAACCTAACTGTATAAACTACAACGGAACTGTGTTAACTATAACGGAACTGTATAAACTACAACGGAACTATGTTAACTATAACGTAACTGTGTTAACTACAATGGAACTGTGTTAACTACAACGAAACTGTGTTAACTATAACGGAATCGTGTATACCATAATATTTAAAATGTCTGTGACTTAAAATTTAAGTGTGTGTAAACTGTTAAAAACGTATTTAATGTTGTGATAATTCGAAGTCATAGGTTGTAAAGTAGATATGCCTATAAGGCACAGTGATAAAGTTAAACCTTGTTTGATTATTACTACACGAGCGCGATAAGTTGGGTCACGCTAGGGAACAAACTCCTCCCAGGCGTGCCTCAACTTATAGCGCACGCGTAGTATGGGATAATTAATAATAGTTCTTTGCAATGACCTGTAGTTATATAGGGTAAGAACGTTTTATAATCTCACTGCTTAAATATCCACTTTTAAATATTAACTTAACTTGCGTAGTTATACATACGCGTAGTATAATAGTATTACAGATCTGAATATTGTAATATTTCACATCACAAAATAGATTTAAAATCATGTTTAAATGTGCTTTCAAACTATTGTGCCAATTTACCAGTCTTAACAATATAAGTGATCAAATTATTGTAGTACTTGTACACTTCAATGTGAAATAAATTATCAAAAATAACTATAAAATGTTTTGATTAAGATTCATGAATATGAGTTTAGATAACGATATCTATACCGAATATCCCCCGGCCGGGTCAACGTGAATAATCTTTGGATGTCCTTTAGCCTGGCATAGGGCGTGGAGAAACTCCGCGGGGTTTTAGTTGGTAGGACGGTTCCATTCCGGGGCCGGGAGTAGGTACCACACACCGTCCCAGCTGTCCGGCTGGGATGACGGCGCCTAACAGCACTCCCCGCGTCACCAAAAAAAAATACTAATATTATAAAGAAGCTTTTTTTTTAGTAAGTACATACATTTTGCTAATGTGACAGAGTTGTGAGGAATGAACTGTGGTCAACACTGTCCATGTATGGAGTGAACAGCAACTTGATACGAGCCTTGAAATCTCTATACGAGGGCTCCAGTGCTTGTGTCAGGATCAATGGAGCTTGCACAGACTTTTTTCCCATCGAAAAAGGTGTGAGACAAGGCTGTGTAGCGTCACCATGGCTGTTCAACCTATACATGGACAGTTGCTTGAAAGAACTACAAGAATGCGGGCATGGATTAAAAATGAATGAGCTAACCGTCAAATGCCTCCTTTATGCTGATGATCAGGTAATACTGGCATCATCGGCGGAGGAGTTGCAGTTGATGGTTAATATAATGAACGATGCGCTTAAAAGTAGAGGAATGAATGTTAATGTAAGTAAGACAAAAGTAATAGTTTTTGAAAGAGAGAAATGTATGACTGATTGCTCGATATCGATCGAAGGAAAGAGCGTGGAACAGGTGAAAGAGTTTGTATATTTGGGTTCAAAATTTGCAAGAGATGGAAAGTGTGACAATGATATTGAAAGAAGAGTTTTGGCAGGAAACCGAGTGAATGGAGCCATTCACACCTTTATGAGCAGTCAGAACGTGTCTAAAAAGGCAAGGATGGCTGTACATAGAGGAGTGCTTGTCCCTACACTTATGTATGGTAGTGAAAGTTGGGTGTGGCAGGAGTAGCATGAAAGTAAAATTAATGCAGTGGAAATGAGAAGTTTGCGAAGTATAGCTGGAGTGACATTGAGGGATAAAGTAAAGAATAGTGTGATAAGGGAACATTTCGGTATGACAAGATGTAGTGACTAAGATAGAGAAAGGGATGCTCAGATGGTTTGGACATGTGGAGAGAATGGATGGAAATAGGCTGACGAAACAGATTTATGAAGCGAGAGTGAATGAGCAAACTGGTAGGGGTCGACCTCGGCATACATGTCGATCAAATCAATAATCTTCTGAGAAAAGGCCAGGTCAAGAGTACCCTTAACCGAAGAGCATGTATGAAGACACTTATGAAAGTTGAAGAAGCGAAAGTTGTTTGCCAGAATCGTAGCAAGTGGAAAGTCATAGTCTCTGCCTACCCCGTTGGGAGACAGGCGTGATGTTATGATGTTATGTTCATTTTCAATGACACAGATTCTGCTGTCCGTAGGTCTGTTTTTCGAAAGAAAGAAAGAAGAAAGAAAAATAAATTTATTTCACATAGGCATATACAGATGCTCTTGTAAAACGTTCAGAATATAAATCAAAATCTACCACCAGTTCACAACGCGACCCACCTGAGAAGAACTGGCAAGAAACTCAGCGGGTTATTCTTTTTAGAGCTCTATTTACAAAATGAATCTAAAAACTATGCATTTTTACAATTTATTTGAGAATCCAGTAGAGCAGGTCATTTCCAGGCTTCTCCATCCAACAAATAATCACCAATTGTATAGTAGCCCCTGCAGTACAATTTACTTTTTACAACCTTTTTAAATTTATTAAGGGACATACTTTTAATTTCGTCGTTTCCCCAGGCTGTGTCTCATGATCCGTGATAGCTAGACTAGAACAAATAAAATAAACTGGCCAAGTGCGAGTCTGACTCGCACACGAAGGGTTCCGTACCAAATACGGCAAAAAATCACATTTGAAGCCCCCCATAAATATTATTATATTTCTGATATTAGTATTTTTGCTATAGTGGCAACAGACATACATCATCCGAGAAAATTTCAGCTCTCTACTAGCTATCACGGTTCTAGAGATATAGCCTCGTGGCGAACAGACAGACAGACCGACGGCAAGGTCTAGTCAATAGGGTCCCGATTTTACCCTTTGGGTACGGAACCCTAAAAACGCAAACATGCAGTCCCCCAAAACGTTTTTGCTGCCTTTTTTTGGAACGGAACCCCCGGTGCACGGGTCCGACTCGCACTCGGCCGGTTTGCCCGAGTACCTACCTACGTCGCTGTGTAATTGTTTGACCGCAGAATATTACATAGACCCCATATTGAGAATGAAAACTAAAAAGGTGAAATGAAGGCGTATACTATATTCTGCCTACCCCTCCTGGGATAATAGCGTGAACATATAATGTAGGTTACGAACATCTCAACTTCTAATTCACAGCGATGTCTTGTATCTCGGCTAGAGGGCGAAGTTTTACCTCTCTTTGTACATCAGAATTCCTACCTACATACGAATTTTACGAAGGTCTGAGTCCTTCGGCACGTTCAAAAATAGCTTTTCTGGTGTATACCATATTTATACAAACTTTAAAACATGAATTAGACACTAATCAGAAACTTAATTTGTTTCAAAGTTACAAAAATCAAACAAAGCCGTGCGTGTCAATACCGCGACTACGGCTAACGGGCAGCGATTGAGCAAAGTGACGTCACGAGCTAACGCGGACCCCACTTGACAAACTTATAGTAATTTGGTCACAACTTCATCAGTTTTCGTCGTAGAACAAAAATTTTTGCACTGTTTGATAAGAATTTCTTAGCTCTATAAATCTGCATTCTTACCTAAAAAAACGTTACGGATCCTCATTGAGTAACCTCCTCCTTTCTTGAAGTCGGTTAAAAAAGGATTAGGAATAAAATGCTGTCTTGTGAGACTTAGTTAAATCTCTATTTTTACGTTCAATAGATGGCGCTGTACCCTTTTTTTGAAACTCGATATGGTTTCGTTACACGTATATATAAATCAAATATACGAAGAATGTCAGTTCAATCTAATTCAAAAATTCAAAATCAAAATTCAAAAATTTTTGAGTGAACTGATTTCATTTCCAAAATGAACAGTTTTCTTTACTAGGAGTAGGAGCGAAGTAAGTCAAATATAGTGCTGAACTGAACCAGATTTAAATCAGCACCTGTTCACGTTTATCCGTTAGATCGTGACTGAATTAACCAATGTTTAATACCGAGGCGGGAGGGCACGGCAAAAGGTGTGCTTCAAGCTGTAACATTTGAAATCTCAATGAAAACGAATTTTGCCAACGCCAAAAAATAGTCGTGAAATAGTCGTAAATTGTCGTACATGTAAAAAAAATAGTCGTATTATAGTTTCGGCGTTATAGCTATAGGTTAGTGAGGATTATGGCTTGAACGTCAAGCTGTAATCCTCACCTCTGGTGCAAGCAAACGGTAAATTCTATCGAATTGGTTTAGGTTCCTAAAAATAGTCGTGAAATAGTCGTAACGACCTGCCAAATGTCAGAAATAGTCCATAAGCGGTTCACGAGATGTGAAGGTACCGTGGTGAGGATTATGGCTTGAACCTTTGAAAACTTCAAATTTCTCCTGAACGCCTGCGAATTTCCGTTCAAAGTTTGTGTCAAAAAATAGTCATGAAATAGTCGTATGAAGCTATAATAAATTTGAGTTGATTTTATGTGAAAATAAAAACTTAATTTTCCCTACATTTCTATTGATGTACAGTCGTGTACAAAATTTGTAACTTCCAATGATACTAGAGGAAGTCACGCGGTTTTACCCGCGTAGCTCCCGTTCCCGTAGGAATGCGGGAATAAAATATATCCTATGTTTACCGGGAAGAGTGTAGCTTCTCAACAGGGAAAGAATTGTTCAAATCGGTTAAGTAGTTTCGGAGCCTATTTGATGCAAACATACAAACAATCAAATCTTCTCTCGTTATAATATTGGGACAGAATTAGATTATTGGGAAATATTCCGTTTAATGTAATAATATTTCTTTGAATGAGACGTTTTCCATGCCAGCAGTTATAATTAAACAAAAAACAAACATTCAACGAACGAACATTGCTGTAATTAAATTACAGCAATGTTCTACTATCATACATATATGATAGTAGAACATTGCTGTAATTATACGAATGAAACAACTGTGATAATTATGATTAAAACTTGTTGTAAAAGTACTAGACTAGTAGTAGTAAGTTTTGATGATGAGGATACCAATCATGAATGTTTGTTTTTTGTTTAATTATAACTGCTGGCATGGAAAACGTCTCATTCAAAGAAATATTATTATATTAAACGGAATATTTCCCAATAATCTAATTCTGTCCCAATATTATAACGAGAGAAGATTTGATTGTTTGTATGTTTGCATCGAATAGGCTCCGAAACTACTTAACCGATTTGAAAAATTCTTTCGCTGTTGGGAAGCTACACTCTTCCCGGTAAACATAGGCTATATGTATTTTATTTCAGCATTCCCACGGGAACGGGAGCTACGCGGGTAAAACCGCGTGACTTCCTCTAGTATTATTGGAAGTTACAAATTTTGTACACGACTGTACATCAATAGAAATGTAGGGAAAATAAAAAAAAATTCACATTAAATCAACACAAATTTATTATAGCTTCATACGACTATTTCATGACTATTTTTTGGCACAAACTTTGAACCGAAATTCGCAGGCGTTCCGGAGAGATTTGAAGTTTTCAAAGGTTCAAGCCATAATCCTCACCACGGTACCTTCATATCTCAGGAACCGCTTATGGACTATTTCTGAGATTTGTCAGGTCGTTACGACTATTTCACGACTATTTTTTGGAAACTAAACCAATTCGATACATTTTACCGTTTGCTTGCACCAGAGGTGAGGATTACAGCTTGACGTTCAAGCCATAATCCTCACTAACCTATAGCTATAACACCGAAACTATAATACGACTTTTTTTTTTACATGTACGACTATTTACGACTATTTCACGACTATTTTTTGGCGTTGTCAGAATTTGTTTTTATCGAGATTTCAAATGTGAGGATTACAGCTTGAAGCACACGGCAAAAGCTCAGTTTTAGGACCTAAAGGGTCCGTTCACACAGACCGGCTCGGAGAGGAGAGCAGATTCTTATCACGTTGAAAACAGAGTTTTTATTATTTGCGGTAAGGTTTATTTTTGCATGTGCACTGCTTTTGTCATTAAGAATGCTTGAACGCGCTTGGTGTGAAATAATAAGAGGAGCTGACCGGCTCCGACCGCGTACTTTTCTCGTTCGCGCAGCCGTTCGGCTCCGATTTCATGCTCTTTCTTGCTCGCGCAGCCGATCGGCTCCGATTGCGTGCGCGCCGCCCCACGCCGACCGCCATTTTGATAGCACAATTTAAACAGAACAGTTGTGTGCACTTATACAAAAACATAACTGATCAAAAATTAATGTATTTCTTCATCGCAGCTATCTAAAACCATGTTCCGAAAAGCACCCGTTAACACCGAAAACAAAACTTTGAATACTGGTACTGCCTTTGTAGTGAATCGATGCACTCGATGCATCCGACCGGCTGCGAGCGCATCCGACCGGCTGCGAGTGCATTCGACCGGCTCCGAGCGCATCCGCGTTCAGCCGGTCTGTGTGAAATAGTTGGCGGCTCCGCTTCGACCAACTCCGAGCGTATACGATTCGGTCTGTGTGACAAGAAAAGTGCGCGCCGATGCTCTCCGAGCCGGTCTGTGTGAACGGACCCTAACACTTTTTTTCTTACGTCAACGAATGCATAACGTGGCATAACTCTCCGTATATTAAAATGTACTCTGTGTGCATAACTGCGTTGAGGAGCAAGTTATGTGCTTCCAGTTTGCGGACGATACCTGTATCATAGTAGCTGATAAAGACCCACAGAAGGCTCTTGAGAAATTGCAGTCGGATTTTGATACACTATTAAGATTTTAGAGCATAAATAAGAAGGTACCTTATTTATACTCTAGGTCTTTTTCTTCTTCTTCTAACTAGACCTTGTCCCATCACTTGGGGTCGGCCTTCCTTGTCCTCATACTCCATTTTGCACGGTTTTGTGCTTCGTCTGTGGTTAACTGAGCGTCCTTCAGGTCCTTTAGGACCGTCGTCTGCCATGTGGCGGGTGGTCTTCCACGCGAGCGTTTCGTCGTAGGCAAATCTAGGGCAAGCTTCACCATATGGTCGTTTGGTCGTCTCTGTATATGACCGTACCACCGCAAACGCTTTTCTTTAATTTTGTCGGCTATGGGGGCAACTTTGAAACTGCCTCTTATGTACTCATTCCGGATTTTGTCCAGCAATGTGACACCCGCTGACCAGCGTAAACATGCGCATTTCTGTAGTATGCAATTTGTTCATATGTTGTGTGTTGGTCGCCCAACATTCTGAACCATGAAGAACAGCAGGTCTAATGGCTGTCTTGTACAGATGTCCTTTTTGTCGCACATTACGCCTGTGAGTTGTCTCCACTTCATCCATCCTGTTGTTGTTCTATGAGTAATATCTTTTTCGATCTTGCCATCATTACTAATTATCGAGCCGAGGTATTTAAATTGTGTGGCCGTAGGCAGAAGGGTACTTCCTATTGAGATCTTTATATTATCTGGGTTAGTGACGTTATCGAAAATGCAAGACATGTGTTCTGTTTTGTTTCGACTGATTTTAAGGCCGTTTGTTTCAAGTGCCTCTACCCAGCAGTTGAAATCTTGCTGAACTTTTTCTACGGTGTCAGTGATCAGAACAACGTCATCTGCATACAGGATGTTCCAAGGCAATGGTTTTTGACAGTGTTTTGTTAGATGGTCCATTGTAGTGTTGAAAAGTAGCGGACTAAGTGTGGACCCTTGGTGAACCCCAACTTTGATTTCAAAGGTGCTGCCTCTACCTGCCGGGCTAATGACTTGAGTGGTAACTGCTTTGTACATGTCCCGTATGAGACCAATATAGTACTCTGGTACCAACTGCTGGCTGAGTGCTTCCCACATTAGGTCGCGCGGGACATGATCAAATGCCTTTTCTAGGTCTATGAAAACCATGTGTAGGTTGGTCTTGTTGGTTTTGGCCTTTTCTAGCAAGATTCGAACAGTCTGTATTGCGTCTGAGGTGCTCTTTTCTGCCACAAATCCGCACTGGTTTGGGGTTAGTGTTATAATTTGTTTCAGTCTGTTATTTATGATACGTTCCCAAATTTTAAGTGTGTGTGACATCAGTTTTACGGCTCTGTAATTTCCGCAATCTCTAACATCTCCCTTCCCTTTGTAGAAAGGTATTAGGAAACTGTTTCGCCAAGAGTCTGGTATAGGCTGCCCCTGTATTAATTTATTGAAGAACTTGTACAGCCAAACTATTCCGTGGTTTTTCAGAGATTTCCACACCTCTGTTGGTATTTCATCTGGTCCTGGTGCTTTATTGTTTTTCATTTGCTGTACTGCCCTTTTGATCTCTTCTGGAGAAACCTCTGCAGGGGGGCCCAATACTGTTTCCAGCCTACGGTGCTCGTTGTTTCTAGGATGGGAGACATTTAGTAGATGTTTGTAGTACTCCGTCCACCTGTCCTTTATGTCCGCATCATCTGTCAACAGCTTACCATTTTTGTCTGTTATGTATTTTACACTTGCTATATCTTTCGTGTTGTTATGGCGTGCTTTAGCTATTTTATGTATTTCTGACTCTGTTCCGGCGGACTCCAGTCTGCTATAGAAGTCTGAGTTTGCCTCAGCCATTGCCACCGCAACCTGTTTCCTGGTATGCTTTTTAGTTGCCTTATAGTTTTCGAAATCACTCGTGTCACCGGTTGACTGCCACACTTTGAAAGCATCCTTTTTTGCGGTAACCGCAGTTTTGACTGTTTGGTTCCACCATTCTGTTTCTTTATTGGGTCCTCTTTTACTTCTTGTTCGACCTAGGTGTATTTCAGCCTTGCTTATACAGATTTTTTCAAAGTTTTCCCACATTTCGTTCGTCGTCATATCTGTAGTATCCATGGAACTTAGGTTTTCAGCAAGTTCCATTGTGAACAGTTTTCCCGGTGAATCTCTTAATGATCTCCATTTGATTTTCGGTATCAACCTTCTGTTTGTTTTAATAGGTTTTGGAAGTTTATATACAGCAACCAATAACCTGTGCTGAGTCGTGAGCGATTCCCCCGGTATGACCTTACAGTCCCTGTAGAGTCCCAAATGTTTTCGCCTTGCAAGGATAAAATCTATTTGTGTTGAGTTTCCTCCGCTTTTATAGGTGATTTTGTGGATGTCTTTCTTTTCAAAGAAGGTGTTTATGATGGCTAAGTCAAAAGTGGAGGCAAGGTCAATTATCGTCTCACCTTCTCTATTTCGTGAGCCATAGCTAAATCCTCCATGCCATCTTACCTCGTTTGTGTTATTTTCTCCTATATGGCCATTCAGATCTCCGTAGTATTGTTTCTTCTTGTGGGATACTTTGCAATATATTTTGAAGGTCCTCCCAGAAGTCTACCTTCTCACCAGACGTAGCACCTGTTTGCGGTGCATAGGCAGATATAATATTTAAACATGGTTGTTTTTCAAGGGCTAGTTTTACTGATATTAGCCTATCACTTACCCGGTCTGTCTTTATCAGTCTTTGCGTTAGGTTTTCAGACAGTACGATAACGACGCCATTTCTGTCGGTGGTGGTTCCGTTATAGATGAGCTTGTACCCATTGCCTATTTGTCTTGATTTCGCACCCTTCCACTTGGTCTCCTGCACACAGCATGCATCCAATTTCCTTCTTTTCAGAACATTGCTAAGTTCGGTGCTTTTACCTGTCATGGTCCCAATGTTCCAAGTTGCCAGGCGCAAAACTGTGCTTTTGCAGCTTCGACCGTCGCTTACGGGGCACGCCCTAGAGTTTATATTGCCTCGACCGTCGCTTAAGGGGGACGCCCTAGTATTTGTGCTCATTTTCTTATATTTTTCTCTCATATTAGGACAAGGAAATTTTAATGGCAAGGAAAGTTTTACGGCCGGTTGCCACCTGACGCCAAGGCACTAATCGATCTTACTAGGACTATGAGCGCTGCCGTTGGGCCTCTAGGACCTCTTCCGCCACCAGCTCTTTGTACACCATCGTGCCTGATGGTGTAACTCCAACACGACCCTTATGACACCCCAATATGTGAGGTTGGCTCACTGTTGGGTACGCCTCTTCCGCCTGATCCGCCGTACCAATGGACTCCATCTCCGCCTTCACAGCCGTTGAGGTCTTCACCCGTAACCCTGGGCAAGGGTTCCACGTTATACCCCGTGGCACTGGGTCCCTATCTGAACTTCGCCACCAGACCACTCCGGCCTACTAGAGTGGGTGGTGCCCACCCCCGCGGCGTGGACGCGCCAGACAGGTTTTACTTCAGTGGAGGATAGAAGAAGGTGTCTCTATCCCCCCTGAAGCCGGGTTAAATGGTCTCGTATGATGCCGAAACCAAAAGCATTTATACTCTAGATCCTAGAGTATAAATAAGGTACCTAATCCTAGAGTCTAGGATTATGATGGTGTCATGACGCCGGACTAGTACTCAACACAAATAAAACTAAATTACTGGTTAATAAATCATTCATTCATTCTTCTTCTCAGTCGGTCACTCTTGTCAGAGTGGTCGTGGCTACTGATGAGCACGATTGCGATTCGCCGTCGCCATCTTCTTTCGGGGCCGTAGCACATCTTACAATGTCCCTCCACTTTTTGCGATGTTCGGCACTGCGAGAGCATTGTACTGCGGTCGACTGAGTAGCAGTTCTGACAAGATCCATCCAGCGGGTTGGGGACTTACCCCGTGACCTTGTGCCCTCCACACGGCCCTGTATCACTAGTCTCTCCATTGAGTCCTCGTTTCTAGAGATGTGCCCAAAGAACTTCAGTATTCGCATCTGAACAATCGACGATAATCTATCCCTTATATGAAGCTCCTTGAGGATGGAACTGTTGGTGCGGAAGGCAGTCCAAGGTATTTTTAAAAGACGTCTCCAGCACCACATCTCCAGGGCATCAAGTTTGCGGCGATCCTGCAATCTAAGCGACAAGGCTTCGGCTCCGTACAGAAAGATTGGAAAGACTAGGTATTTCATTAGGCGGACTTTTGTGTTCTTCGTTATCCTTCTGTCTTTCCCAATTCTTCCCAGTCGCTCCACCTCCGATCTAGTGATCGCACATCGACGCTTGATCTCATCCTCACATCCTCCAGGGTTCGAGATAGTGGAACCGAGGTAGATATATCTTTCCACTACTTCGCAGTTGGCTATGCGTTCAAATGTACCATTTTGCTCTGCTCGATCTACTACCATTACCTACCTTTGTCTTGTCTCTATTCAAGGCAAGACCGAATTGGAGACCAGTATTTTCCAGGCGAGTCAAGAGCTCCTCCAAGTCCTTTCTTGATGTAGCCAGAAGAGTGGTATCATCGGCGTATCGCAAGTTGTTAATGACGCGACCCCCGACAGAAACACCCCCACTCCACCCGTCCAGGACAATGCGCATTATATGTATATTCGGTGTAGGTGTTGAATAAAAGGGGCGACAGGATACACCCTTGCGAACGCCAGATTCCGTTCTAAAGGCATTCGAAGTCACATTATCCACCCGTACAGCTGCCGTACCATCTTTGTACAGTCGCTATATTAGCGATACCAAGTGTAGTGGCACCCCACCTCCAATAGAACCACCCAGAGACTCTCCCATACAACAATGTCAAACGCCTTTCGGAAGTCCACGAAGCAGATGAAGTAAGTTTAATTCTCTGGCTTCTCGATAATTTGCCGCAGTATGAGTATCTGTTCCCTCGTACCCCTTCCCTTCACGAATCCAGCCTGTTCCGGTGCAATTTGGCTTGAGAGGTAAGATTGCAGCCTTGTGTTAATAATATAAAGTAACACTTTACTTGCATGCGATATGAGCGAGATGAGACGAAAGTTGTTGCATTTCTTGGTGGAGCCTTTTTTGTACAAGGGTATAAATATTGATCGGGACCAATCCTCCGCAGCTCCGGCCACATCCCAGTTTCCCATGTCTTGGAACATATGGTATACAAAAAGTCGACTCCTACCTCTCCCATTGACTTGAAAATCTCAATTGGAATCTCATCTACGCCCACTGCCTTATTGCTTTTCAAGTGCTGTATGGCTGCTCGTATTTCATCTCGCAAGATATGGGGTTCTCGGCCACAGGTGCAGCTCAAGGAGTATAACTCTCCTGATGTAGAGTTACCAGCGAAGAGAGATCTGCAATATTCCTTCCAAACGTCCACTATATCTTCAATCTCAGCGACTGTTTTTCCAGATGCATCCTCTATAGCCCATGTTTTGGATTTAAACTGACGAGTAATCAATCGCACCTTGTCATGGAGATCTACGGTCTGCAATTTGTCAGAATGTCGTTCAAGCTCCTAGCAAATCATGGTCAAGGCATGGTTGCGGTTT
The DNA here is from genome assembly GCA_933228765.1 of Miltochrista miniata. Lineage (NCBI taxonomy): Eukaryota > Metazoa > Arthropoda > Insecta > Lepidoptera > Erebidae > Miltochrista > Miltochrista miniata. The sequence continues at coordinate 8,668,749 of OW121749.1, forward strand.
CTTCTTGAAGCAGCTTGTATGGCGGCATTTTTTGCACTTATTTCGAAACCAGTAACACCTCCAGCTTTTAAAGCTCTTCGCTCTTCAACTAATCGCCAGGTATCCAATGTTGCCGTTTCGCTGACATTTTACTTGGCTGCGACTCCACCACTGCCTCTATCACACATCTTTTAGTAGATATCCACAGAGAATCAGGGTCCTTGGCATCAGCATCCGCTGTCCACGTAGAATGTCTACTGCCGATTGAGTTTTTGAGAGAGTTCTTATCCATTATATGCATACGCCTCGGTCTTTTTGTCCCTTCAACCCTCTGCAACTTGAACCTTAGCCTTCCGACGAAGCAGCTGGTGGTCTGATTCACAGTCGCCACCCGGATATGTATGTGCGTTGGTAATAGAGCTCCTTCATCTTGATCTAACCAGAATGTAGTCAAATCTGGTTACGACGTCGATCACCAGGGGATATCCAGGTATATAAGCGTCTTGGATGGTAAGATAAGATGGAAGGTAGTGTTCATAATGGTCAAGTTGTTATTAGCTGCAAATTCCATGAGGCCTCGGGTCTTGCGGTTAGAAACAAAAGAGGAGAGCTCCTCTTTTGTTTCTAACCCCAAGACCATACCTTCCGACAATGTTACGAATTCCATCATCCATTGTTGTCTCCCCGACCTTAGCATTAAAGTCCCCGATAATTATCAACAGCTCTCTTTTTGGAATCGCATCCACAGAAGACTCAAGATCCCCATAAAAGTTTTCCACCTCCTCATCACTGGACAAAGATGTGGGCGCATATACCTGTATGATATTAAGTGGGATTGGTGATGCGCTGAGTTTCATGGATATGAGCCGATCACTGATAGGTTGTAACCTATAGGTACAGTTTCTTTCCACATCTTTAGTATTGCGACTGCCACCCCAGAAAAACTACATACTCTCATCACTCAATAAATCACCACCAGCGTCAAATTCTCGTTTCTAACCTGATTGCCCATGAACAAAGCTGGTTGCATAGTTCTGTTAAACGTGGATGTAGCTGCCCTACCATAGAAATATAAATTATTAACTGACAATAGATTCGAAATTTATCTTGGGGTTGTCACTTTGAACAAGTATGTAATAAACTCAGTTTATGGCAAACATTATTTTACTAAAAAACAGACTACAGGTTATGTTATACTATGCTAGCGGACTCGTACATTCAATATGGCCCAACTAGTTATGGAAGAACCTATGACAGTTATATTAATCAAATTTATAAATTGCAATTTTAAATGATGAAGAATAAGTAATTGTCTCTAAAAAAATAAAACAAAAATATTATACCTAATGATGAAATTGGCCTGTTCAAATATAAGTTTTACCCATCCATGTAAAATTTACACACCATAATATTGCATGAACAGTTTTTTAACTAACAATAAAATTAAGACTAAAATTGAGCATCTGTATATACTCGAGCGACGGCGCAAAAGCGGTTGTGCACGGAACGTGTGAACAATGTGTATGGGGAAAGAAAAACTGCCTTCATTATTCCTCGGTTGATGTCAAAGATGTACATATTAACAAAAGAAAATGTAAAATTCATGCTCAAATCCTTTTTGGTCTCAAATAATTTTTGATAGAAAAGTCAACACTGTACATTGGAAATATTAAAAAACATTACCCTCCTGTCTTCGGCAGTTTGGGTAAAAAGAAATACTCGCTAGGTGTTCAACATAAGATACCAAAGACGAAAATATAGTTAGGAAATTTTTTGTCTGTTGGTTTGTCTGTTTGCTTTGCTTTGTCCAGAAGGATCTCAAAAAGTACTCAATGGATTCGATTCAAATTTTGCACAAATGTTAACTAGGGGTAGGGTCTTCTAACAGGCTATATATTATCACACTTCATATCGTAGGGGCTAAGCAGAGAGCAATCAAATCGGCATAATAACATAATATTCAAGTGTATGAAGTCGCGGGCAACAGCTAGTATCAAATAAATAAAGAAACTGGGTTGAAGAATACAACTGGGAAAAAAAACCGAATTTGAAGCATGTCTACAAAGGCGCAGCTATGCCAGAGCATTCAATGATTTGACAACCACAACCTTAGTACTACAGCACACTCACTGAAACTGATAATATATTTGTTCCTGTATGGGATTGATAATAGATTGATTTCACACAACAAAAGATATTATGGATTTATAAAATAAACATCAACATAAACACACTGCTCTTTATTACATAATGATTGAACTAACATTTTACATGTTGCAGAACTGATTATACTTGATCTAAGACTATTCTTTACGTATTAATTTAACTTTGGGATCGTCAGGCCTCAGCACTACGTAGGTACTTTTGTATCTGCGGTTGTCTCCATCCTGTTTCACGTACTTGTAGCACCCCAATGTAGCTAAGCCAATGCCAACGAAAGCCATGCCCGTTGTGGCAAAGATTTCAGGAATTTCAGTCCATCCTTGCTGCAGTAGTTGCGCGAGGGACTTCCTCGAAGCTGCAGCCATTTGAGTTGGACCCGCGCAGCGATTTTAATATTAATATAGTGACGAAAGCCTGTTAAAAATCAGATATTAGATTTATTATGTTCTTGACACTAATAACATCTGACCTGATCTGATGTCGATGTCTGTGACGTCTGTCTGATTCTGATTTTTTTTTTTTTTTTTTTAATAGTTTTGGCTTGGTTACAAGACCTTTAAGCCATGTCTGTATTTAGAAGCGTACACTTTACTTTGCACTTTGTTCACTGCACTATTATTATAAAACTAAGTCCTTGTACTTTTGCTAAGTGGCGGATAATTAAATTCGTCCGATAGTGTTTTTAATAAAATCGAATAAGTGTTTGTAGCACTTCACATTTCTTAATAAATCATGCAAGCGGCGGGAGGAATCATTCACAAAAACTTCACTAATTTCACTAGCGAGTATCAGTCTTTGCAGATTGTATGTTGGGCAGGAGAAAAATATATGTTCAATATCCGCTTGTGGAGTATTGCAGTCTTTGCACCTATTATCTGTCACAATTCCCAACCTAGCCAGGTGGGAGGGAGTGGTGGTATGTCCAAATCGAAGTCTGTTTATAGTTGTTATGAAGTCGCGACTTGCTGACTCCAATTTCCAGTACCATGGGTGTGCTGGTATATCTTCTTGCAGAGAACCATACCATTTTCCTTTTTCCTCTTGGTCTTTCTTCCACATGCTTTTCCACTCATCTAATATTTTAATATTTATAGAGCTGTAGTAATCTGTCAGCGGAACACTAACCACTAACTTAACATCTAATGAATTAATCCCTTCATATGCAGTTTTATCGGCTATCTCATTGCCAGTTATACCTCTATGAGAGGGTATCCACATAAAAGCAACATCGATTTTTGTGATGTGTAATTTATATATACATTCTTTAATTAGGTATAGAATGTAATTCGTTTTATAGTTAATCTTTAAGTTTTTCAACCCTTCTATAAGACTTAAGGAATCAGTTAAAATTAACAAGTGTTTGCTGGTATTTAAATGGTAGATTAATTTAAGTGCTTCTAAAACTGCATATGCCTCAGCGGTAAATACGGAACAATTATTATCTAAAACATAGCTTTGAGAGAAATTCGTCTGTGGATCAAATACTGCAGATCTTACATGATCTTCAGACTTACTTCCGTCAGTATACAATGTATAAAAATGAGGATTGTCGTCTAGGAATTGTAACATATCGTGGTTGCATGAAACTTCATGACTTACAATCGTCATGGGAAAAATAATGCTATTGATTGAATGAGAGTAACATGGCCATTGGGATTGTCGTCTAATTTGAGTGCACTGTTTTTGAATGTGTAAAAATACTCTACATAGTTGAGGGGAGATGCCTCTCACCAGTTCATCAGCAGAAGTTAGCGGTTCTGATATAGTAATAGATTGGGGAATAATTTTCCGTGTAACTTCACTATTCTCTAATGCCAGTAATTTTAAGCAATATCTCTCAATTAACATTATCCTTCTCATAATGAGAGGCATTATTTTAGTTTCAATTTCCATTGCTCTAATTGGAGTGGAGCACATTGCTCCAGAAATTATTCTTAAAGCCTTATTTTGAATAATATCTAATCTATGTACATAAGAACTATTTACATATGCTAAAGTGCTGTAGTCGAAGTGACTTCTTACAATTGCCTTGTACAATATAGAAAGAGTTTTTGGGTCTGCACCCCATGAGACGCCAGCTAAGCATCGAAGGATATTAACGCCTCTTATGGCGTTTTTGGATATGAATTTAATATGCTCCTCGAAGTTTAATTTCTGATCTAAGACGACGCCCAAAAATTTGTGTTGAGTAACCCTATCTATAGTGTCACCATTGTAAGTAACATTTGTACAAGGGATGTCATCACTGAAAATCATCATACTGCTTTTGGCAGCATTTATTTTTAAATGCAGCTTATCATGATAGTAGACCTTCAGTTGTTCCAATGATACATTTATATTGTTTATTGTTTTAGTTAGCTGTCTATCAGAACTATATATAACCAAATCGTCAGCAAACTGAAGAATCTGTACATTTTCTACATTTATATATTTACATATTTCACAAGTATACAAATTGTACAACAAAGGTGAAAGGGTAGCACCTTGCATCGTCCCTTTACAAGCTATTTCCGGGCCGTATAGAATATTGTTGTGTTTCACATACAATATTCTACCGTTTAAAAACTCGTATATCCACTTTGAAACTTGACCAGGAATACCTAGATTGTGAGTCAGAACTTCAACCAAAATTCCAGGGTCCACACTGTCAAAAGCACCTTGGACATCCAAAAATACACATACAGAATTTAACCGCATATTTTTGGCTCTTTTCAAATCTGCGACAAGTGAAGTGAAGCTGTCTACGCAGCTGCGACCTCTACGAAATCCATACTGAATTTGAGGAATAATGTTATTAGCTTCAACATACCAATCAATACGAGTTTTAAGCATATTTTCGAATATTTTTCCAAGACAAGACGACAATGAGATGGGTCGATAGGAATTTGAAAGTTCTGGTGGCTTATCTACTTTAAGAATTGGAATGACGCACTGAGTTTTCCAGTGTTCAGGAACAAGTTTTTGAGACCATAGCATATTAATAATTTTGAGGAATAGATTTTGTACAGATTTATGAAGATTTTTGATTAAAATGTATGGGAAATCGTCAAGACCTGGAGTTGTGTTTTTCCTAGATTGCAAACTCATTGTTAGTTCACTCCATGTAAAGTCATTCAATAGGACCATTGAGTCTGGGTTATTATTATTTACAGTAAAGTATTTAGAAAATGAACTGAACTCTATCAAATCACCGGATTCTGCCAATTTTGATAAAAATGGCTGTACGAATTCATCCTTATAAGATCTATTTCCAGCCTTCAAACCCTTAAACCTTTTAATTAAATTCCAAATAGTGCTTATCGGAGTGTTCCTGTTAAACTTATTACAAAAATCATTCCATCCACTTCTTTTTTGTTCAGAAATTGTTCGCTTTTTTAATGCATCTAGTTTTTTGTATTCAATGTAGTTAGCCATAGACGGATCACTTCTATATTTTTTTAAAGCATTGTAGGATGCCTTAACGCTTTTTTCACATGTTTCATTCCACCAGGGTGCTGGTGGCCTACTTTTAAAGTTACTCGTTTTAACAAACTTTGGGATAAGTAATTCTTTAAGCTTATCCAAACATGTGCAAAAAGCCAGATATGCAGACATTGGATCAAGTTGAAACTCTGAATTGTCAATGGTCAATGACAGGTCTTCGAAAATAGATTCTGATAGATCACGAAATTTGTGCCAATCCGTTTTACTCATCTTGTTAAACAGAAACTTCGCGACAGGAGGATTAACTTGATACTTGTCGACACTTAATGCGATATTAGTGATTGTTGGGTAGTGGTAGCTGCCCATGGCATCATCGTGTATGGACCACTCACAAATTGGTGCCAGGGTAGCACTGACGAAAGTTACATCAATTGCAGATTGATTGCATGAAGGTCTACCGACTGTAGTGAATCTACCATCATTTAAAATGCATAAATCATTATCGTCTATTATATTATACAAGTCTCGGCCGCGGCCTCTTGTACACAAACACCCAAAGGCAATGTGATGAGCGTTGAAGTCTCCACTAACAAATATGGGCTTTGGAAGATTTGATATGATATTCTGCAGTCTGTTCAATCGAATGTGCTTACCTTTAGGAGGACAATAGACATTTAAAATAGTAATGTTTCCTAACTTCGTTGATAACGAAATAGCAATAGTTTGAATTTCCTCATAAAAGGTTGTATCCAAAACATTGTATTGTAAATAAGGTCTTATTAAAATTGCTACACCGTTATGTCTATTACTTGAGTTTTTAAAGTGTATATTGTAACCAGGTATATTAAAATTGAACCTTTGATTATCTTTGAACCATGTTTCATTCAGTAAACAAATATCAATGTTTCTGTTATGTAAAAAAATTATCAAAAGTTGTTTTTTGCTATTGGCACTTTGTATTGTTAAGGGTCATCGCAGAAGGAAGATAAAATCAAACGGATCACAATATTTCAACAAAATTTATTTAATATTTACTATTTACTATTTACTCCTCAACCGAGATTACAAACAAAGTTTTACTGACCTTAGTGATCTAATCGCGTCCGCCCTCTGACCGGCGTTTCACTCGGAAGCCTGACACATACTCCGTTTCACAATACTTTGACGTTTGACGTGTCAACGTCAAATGTCAACTTGTCACTGTCAAACTTCAAACTAATGGCAGTATCTTATGAAAATAATAAACATGCCAACAATTCTGTAACAGTCGGCCATCCTATGGGAACGAGTCTCTTCGTTCTAATTAACTATAATTTATATTTCCATTATACATTGTTCAACTATATAATAAAATTGAATGTATCACTCGCATCACTTTTATAATTACCTAAATTAAGATTTTTACTGTACGTATATAATTACATACACTTAAACTACTACAGAACCTTCTACTATGGTATAGCTGCGTGGCTTAAAGGTTACTTCCTTCACCAGTAAGTCACACAACTGCGATGTCTCTTACCAATCGTGGGCGGCGAGGTCGTTACGCAAATCTTGCCCGGCTCGAGAACACCCCTCACTACTATGGTATAGCCGGCCGCAAAGGTTACTTCTTTCACCAGAACGACACACAACTGCGATGTCTCTTACCAATCGTGGGCGGCGAGGTCGTTTACGCCAATCTTGCCCGGCTCGAGAACACCCGTCACTACTATGGTATAGCTGCATGCCGCAAAGGTTACTTCTTTCACCAGAACGACACACAACTGCGATGTCTCTTACCAATCGTGGGCGGCGAGGTCGTTTACGCCAATCTTGCCCGGCTCGAGAACACCCGTCACTACTATGGTATAGCTGCATGCCGCAAAGGTTACTTCTTTCACCAGAACGACACACAACTGCGATGTCTCTTACCAATCGTGGGCGGCGAGGTCGTTTACGCCAATCTTGCCCGGCTCGAGAACACCCGTCACTACTATGGTATAGCTGCATGCCGCAAAGGTTACTTCTTTCACCAGAACGACACACAACTGCGATGTCTCTTACCAATCGTGGGCGGCGAGGTCGTTTACGCCAATCTTGCCCGGCTCGAGAACACCCGTCACTACTATGGTATAGCTGCATGCCGCAAAGGTTACTTCTTTCACCAGAACGACACACAACTGCGATGTCTCTTACCAATCGTGGGCGGCGAGGTCGTTTACGCCAATCTTGCCCGGCTCGAGAGCACCCTCACTATAACTATATTTCAATCACTCTAAAATTATGCGTTCACTCCGTTTTACAATCATTAATGTTTGTCGTCCTAAATCTGTAATTATTCAATCTCATATCATCAAATTACAATTACTCATTGACACTGTTTACAGTTGAAGAGCAAGTAGCAGTGTCTTCGCCAAAATTAGATGATAAGTACATTACTCAGGCTCAATTCAATTTTATGATTTAAATCCCTCATCAATCACTTATACACACGCATACGTATGTACTCGATAATTTACAATAATTTTTCACATCCTGCCTACATACATCACTATAATTAAATCACTAAAATTATGCATTCACTCAGTTTTACAATCATTAACGTTTGTCGTCCTAAATCTGTAACTATTCAATCTCATATCATTAAATTACAATTACTCATTGACACTGTTTACAGTTGAAGAGCAAGTAGCAGTGTCTTCGCCGAAATTAGATGATAATTAGGTACATTACTCAGGCTCAATTCAATTTTATGATTCAAATCAATCAATCAATCACTTATACACACGCATATGTATGTATTCGATAATTTACAATCATTTTTCACATCCTGCCTATAAACATCACTATACTTAAATCACTAAAATTAATGCATTCACTACGTTTTACAATCATAAATGTTTGCCGTCCTAAATCTGTAATCAATCTCTTATCATTAAAATACAAGTACTCATTAACACTATTTTCAGTTGAGGAGTAAGTAGTGGTGTCTTTGTTAAAATTAGATGATACATTATTTAGACTTAATTAAATTTATTGCAAGGTTTTTTTTTCGCAACCCGTAATAATACCGTCACTAGGTACATTATAGGTATATTTCGCTATTAACTCGTTCACGTGTATTTTTATGCCGTATTCGACGCTTTAACTCTCTTATTTTAAATTGACATATTATAACGATCGCAATATCCTGGTATCTTTTTTTTTAAGCATCTTCAGGCTCCTCTTTTTCTTGAAATTACGCGCCGATTTAAATAAATTACTTTAATTAGTCTTTTGCAAACAGAATGCCCAAAACTATGGATGATCGTAAATTCCCTGATGGAGTTAAACTTTTCAACGCAAAAAGAAAGTCTATTATACAAAATTTACTAATGAAAGGTATCAATTATTTACCATTACATTTGACCCAATGTTAAAGCATCAGCTGGATGTTTTTTTATGGGTATTTATGTATTCAATGATTTAAACTCTAGTCTTAATGACTTCAAATAGTATTTATTTCTTATTGTAATTGTTGAGATTTTTTTCTTTAAAGAATCTTATTTAATATAACACTAATCTCTGTAGTCTCTAATAAATTAATTATCTAACGACATATGTACTTACTTCTGAAAATGTGACGGTTTATACACAAAATCTTGCAAGCTATTTCAACGGCTGAATAGGCAAGGATTATCTTATTCATATGATGTAACACCATTGTGTACCCTATTTATCGCAAATAGAGAATCTGTATTTGAATAAAATAAAATGAAATCAAATTTATTCCCTTTGAAGATTTTTTTTTTTGTTTTTTTTATTTTTTTATTATTTTTTTTATTATTTAGTGTTTAAATTTTTGTGACTCTACCGGGGGTTCGGAAATACTACAGACTGAGAAGAACACCCCAAGAAACTCAGTCCGGTCCCTATGAAAATTCATCTTATAAAGTAATACAGGTTTATTTTATGTAGAATATAGTAATGACCTGCGCTAATATTTATGGCCACAAAATGTTTATGACCTGTGCTTCATCTTTCCGATGAGTCATGCAAGCATACTTAGTAGGTATCTATTCTTTTCGTCATTTTTTTTTATTATTCCGTGGTCAGAAGGAAGAAGGAAACAACCTGGTCTACTAACAAAAACTCCCTCCACTTAATCTGACATTTCTTGACGTTGTTCCAAGTGAATGGTGACTTCTCTACAAGAACCTCATAAGTCTCATTCATGACCACACCCGCCTCTTCACAGGGAAGGTTCAGTACTTAGAGGGTAAATAATCTAACAAGGCTGTGACAGTGTGTTCAGAGATTCCTTTCACTGCCAATAATTACGCTACCATTTGGAAGGCACTTCTAGAAAATTATTAGGATGCTAGGGTTCAAGTTTCGTACTACATCACTAAATATTAATGACACCAATGCAACCATATGACAGCTTTGCGGACGACACAGAATCTCTTAGATCTTTGTTGGATATTGATTAACTTCGCATACATTTATCGTTTGAGCTATTAACCGCCTACTGTCGCGAATGCAGTTTGAAAATTGTTGAGACGGAGGCGATTCTGTTTTCAAGGCAAAGTCGCTCCCTAGGTGAAATCTCAAATTTGACTGAAGTGGGATCGAATGGAGTCGTTCTGTTTGATGCTTGGGCACTATGCTAGATCATAAGCTCAATTGGAGTGATAACACAATAAGATTAAAATTTGAGGGCACTACAGCATTGAATGTTTTAACTCCCATTCTCAATTGAGGATTCCTGCCTATTAGTGAAACTAAATTGACTTTATATTGCACCATATGACCTGGTTTTACTTACGTTTGCCCAGCCCAGTCTGGAGCAGTACTAGTCATCAACCTTAATAGTCTTCTAGTTGTCCAAAACAAGTAACTTAAGTGCGCACTCAACAAATTTAATAGAACTACATATTAAAACAAATTTACCAAAAATTTTATTTCAACAGTAAACCAAGTAGAGCCTGTAGGAAAAGACTTCTGTTTATCCACAACCACAACCAACACAAGTTACCTCACCACTTGTTTCTTGAGTGCGATAAATAGACTTGCATAGTGCCCGCTCAGGACCGTACCCTACGCCTGTCGGAGCCTTGCGCGCGTTGAGCAGTTATACGGACTAGGAATATAGATACATATGATCGGTGGCGCCGCCTTTGCTGTGGCTATTGATAAATGTGTCTGATTGCTAATAAACCAATCTTTTGTTTTTGTTGCATTTTCAATAGAAAACTTTTTTTACTATGTTAATACCTGTATATTTAAAGGGGTATTTTATGCACATCTGTATAACCTTTCTGTAGGCTGGGTAACTCCACTGATCAACCAACTGCATATCAGAAAATTGAATGCTATGTGAAAACCAATTGATTAACTAAACATGTCTAATTCAAAACTTAAGTAGTACACAAAACGAGACAACAAAATAGAAATTGTTTATTAACATGTAATGCTAACTATACCTTGCTAAACTTAATCATTGACGATGCTCCTTGCAGGACACACCTTCGTTCCATCCTTCAACTCCCACGCCATAAATCCGATTTCTATTCTTACTCTTTTTCAGTTCATGCGGTTAGATTGTGAAATTCCCTGCCACCTGATATCAGAGACGTTAACACAGTTGCGAATTTTAAGAAGAAAGTCCTCGAATACTATCTCTCTACCACTTAACAGATAATGCCTTTTTTTTTTTAAATGTAATCTCTCATATGCAAGTATTTTTATTTGTTATAAATATGTATATACACACACATATACATACATATATATATATATACATAAATATACATATATTAATATTTTTGTATTTGTATAGTATGCATAATTAGTTGATTCTACCTAGTTATCTCACACACTTCTACCTCTCTGAATTATTCAACATCATGTTCTCCTCTCGCTGGCCTGCTGGAAGAGATTTCTTATAGAAATAAGCAGTGCCATTGTACTCTTTTTTTCCTAACTATGTATCTCTGTAATATATTATGTGTGTACATAAATTGTTAAATAAATAAAATAAATAAATCATTTTCAACGCAGTACCTACCTCATTATAATTATAATTATAATTTTAACGACCTAAATTAAATACATCAATTAATTCTAAAAAAAAACGTCAAATCATTGTGTACTGTAACCTTATTTAATATGTTATCCTCTAGAATCAAATTATCACTAGAGATTTCACATTTTAAATATGCAATAAAGACTTTGAACGTTCAATAAAATCAGTAGATTTCTTCCCAGAACAGTTCTGTAATACAGGATTTGTCTTACCAAGATTAAAAATTGACAATTGCCAATACACAACATAGGAACGAAATCACTCGCCTTGATCTCACATCGCTCATAATCAATCCACGCACAGCAATGTACCGCGGTATCATTTTCGTCCTCGCATACATCTCTCACAATACTCTCGCCCGCGCAACTATCAAACACTCGCTCGCAACAATCACACACGACGCACGCTCAAAATAAAAACATTCGCTTCTCACAACAAAACTTAATTTTGCTTAACGCAACTAACTCCTTCGCTTGAAACGCTTACGCAACGCTTTTGATAACTCGAAAGTGTCCCTATTAACAAACATTACGAAGTCTGTGACACCTTTTTATTTCAACTCTTACTCGAAATGACATCGATCGCCACTCTGATCACACTGATTCACCTCGGGTCCCACCGCTAACGCCAGTTCCTTACTTTAGAGAAAAAGTTAGAAGCTAACCCCGGCCTACGCTTTAATTATAACAATATAATTCAAAATCATATCGATCAAGGATCACATATTTCGAAAATGGCTCCTAAAGAAGGTCGACGATGAGTCTTCCTCAAAGCGCCCACGATACACCCGTCTGTTGCCATGACATACCTACCTCAAGGAGGTGTATCATATTGATAATGGTTATGGAACCACAAGTCGGAAATCGCTTAACGACACACTTTACAGGTTCATTAACGAATCAATGTTCTTTATCTCTTAAATCGATCGATTAAACTCACGCATGTACTCAGTCACCGTGATCGCTGTTATAGTTAGAAAAGGTGTATTTTCAATTACAGAAAGCTCGTTCCCGCTCATCACTCTTTTCAACGCATACTTACTACAAATAAGATCGTAGTCTTGAAGGAGTGTAAACCTGGCGACGGGTGCCACTCCAACTTCGTCGCAAATGTACCCGGTGTTCAGGAGAGTTCGTTGCAGAACCTTGGTCGCTCATTCTCTGAAAGCTCGAAAATTAACAAAGTATTAGATTTTATCCCGTATGCGTCACTATAATCTGATAACTGTTCTATCACAAGTTAAGAAAAACCGTATTATGAAATCGAGAAGAAAAAAATAGGGTAGACTAAAAGTGTAAATCCATTTGCATCTTGACTAATTCGAGCAAAAATTATAATTTATTTTTATATTCCTGACTTGTTAACTATGTAAATATTAAAATTATGCATATTTTTCTTATAACTCAACATCACAAAAGTTTTATTTATTAGATTCTACTGAGGTCAAGTAGGTAAATCCGAATAAAATCCTATTCCATCCATCAAACCGCGATAAAAAACTTCACAAGAAATGTGTTTTACTATGTCAATGAGGCTACTTTATCTATAGAACACTGTATTTTTAAATAAAAATAGTTTCTTTCACTTCATTTATCAATGATGGCCACCGTGCTCGTGGGGTGGATTATAACGAAATATTGTTTTACTTCGAGATTATCCCACTTCTGAGATGTTAAGGGTCATCGCAGAAGGAAGATAAAATCAAACGGATCACAATATTTCAACAAAATTTATTTAATATTTACTATTTACTATTTACTCCTCAACCGAGATTACAAACAAAGTTTTACTGACCTTAGTGATCTAATCGCGTCCGCCCTCTGACCGGCGTTTCACTCGGAAGCCTGACACATACTCCGTTTCACAATACTTTGACGTTTGACGTGTCAACGTCAAATGTCAACTTGTCACTGTCAAACTTCAAACTAATGGCAGTATCTTATGAAAATAATAAACATGCCAACAATTCTGTAACAGTATATTGTACTGCGCAATCCGTAATTGGGAAAAAATATTAGTAGGACTTAAATCCATAGGTTAAGATGATAAATTTTTTAATAACATCTCCTTAATAGATGTTGTGGTGATAGGTACATCATCTGTTTTATTTCCTAATTGTACTAGGGTATTGACAAGAGCCATTAATATATCTTTATTACCTAAAATTTGTTTTATTATATCAGATGAAGAACTCTGTTTCTCAGACAGAGTTCTTTCAGTCTTAGTTTCTATTGATTTATTCACAAGTTTATTTACAGGCTTATTTATCCTGGACTTATCCGGCAAAGGAGGAAAATCTTTGTCATCGTTAATTTTTGCTACACTAGAGTAGCTAATTTTTTCTTTTTTTTCTATAATTTTCCGCATTTTTACTGGACATGTCCTGGATACTGCCAAGTGAGCTCCACCGCAGTTAACACAGCATAGCTCACTGGGCTTGTCACAATCCTTGTAGCTGTGGTCACCTGCGCAACAACTACAGCGCTGTTTGCCGTTACATACTTTGGCTGAGTGGTGAAATTTGAAGCAGCGATAGCACTGCTGAAGAGGTGGGATATATTCATATACTTTATAAGAGAACAAATCATATTGGACATTAGATGGTAGTGTATTTGTCAGAAATGTAATGCTGACTGTTTGAAGTGGGGCCCAATTTGATCCCACTTTCTTAGTGAATCTCCGTACTGCTACTATTTCATAAATTGATGACAATTTTCTATACAACTCTTTATTGGAAATGTTGGCTGGGACATGTCTAATAATACCAATTCGCTCAATTTGAGCGGCTGGTATGTAAGCTTTCAGTTTATATTTGTCCAGAAAATGTTCATTGGTGAGTAAATTATTTGCTGTGTTGTATTGTTTAAACACGACCACTATCTTATTGGCATTTATGCGACGAAGCGCCACCACTCCCTTTACTTCCGATGCAAAGATGTGGTTGAGGTATATGGGACTTTTATTTCCAAGGCGCTCTTTTTCCCTGCTTTCTACAAAGACGTTAAATTCACACATATTTGTTAAATGTTCTGGGTAAAGTCTACGATATGAAGGTTTAAAAAACGGTAAATAAAGTGATTCACTTTCCTCACCGCCACCGCTGTCAGTCCGTGATGAATCCTCCTTTCTCTTCCTTACTTTAGGGTTTGGGGGAGCAGCACCCCCTCCCTCGTCCTCCTCCATTATCAAAAAAGAATTATCAATAAAAAATGAGTATTATACACAAGACTTTTACTATTTACAAATTAAAATTAATTATTTAGTAAGATTTGAAAAAAATTACGCGCGCTCTTTTCAAATTCCCGCCAAAGAATCCCCGTCTGATTCTGAACGACTGACACAGTGTGACCATATCAGAAATGGTGAATCTGCCACAGACTGGGCAAAAAATCTGCCAAAATCTGCCACACTTATAGCCAAAACTGCCAAAAATATACTAACGGAAAAATAACACTTTTAATATAAACAACCTAAAGTTACTATACACTAATATACTACAATTTATAACATGTTTATTAGAGTAACATCAATTAAAAAGAAAAGGGCAATACGGAATAAGATTATGCATCATAAAACTCTTCCACATCGCTGTCAACCACAACCGTGCCCAAAATAATGGCGGCGTTGCCACGTTGTATGGTAATGGAGAGCCTCTGGTCGTAAACACCAGCATTTTGGTCCCGAGAACTGTCGACCAAAAGTTTACATATAGCTCTGTAAATGAGCTTTGCACTAGGGCCCCACGGTCCAAGAGTCTCGACCCCAAATGGCTCAAATAAATAAATCCGACAAGATTTGTGTATTTTCGCCGTTTCAGGGTCTCCGCAGACGCGGCAGCAGCTTCCGCGCAGCTAGCAGTGCCTGGAACATGGAAAGGCGCAAGGGTATCCACACATGTAGCATTCCACACAAGCGGTTTTCCCATCTTGCAAGGCACCAATGACATCCCGTCGGGATTCTTCCCATCGTCTCGAGCCAAGCCCTTGGGGTTCAAGAATTACTGGCATACCAGCGAGAGAAAGGGCACGACGGATGATGTCATTTATGCTAGCATGTCGCGAAAACCGACCGGCACTTTTGTAGCAGGATAGACCGTGGTGACCTAGGCGGTCGACTGTTTCACCGCGGTGACAACGATGGGGAGCGATGCAGGATGTACCGAGGCGTAAGCAAGCAGCAATGCGAAAAGTACTGTTATCTAATCGTGTGCCAATATGACTTGAAGGCAAAGCATGAAGCCATTCACCCGACTCACTCTCCCCCACAGCCAGTAGGCGCGCTCGCTCTGCTGCACTCGATGAAGTTCGGAAAAAATAACTTTTTAATCAACAAATATTTGCAACAACCAGCTGACCCGCGCAACATCTTAAACGTCATATGGGTAAGGTCTAACAAAGGAAAAATAATGAAATAAAATCGAAAGTTGATTGGAAACAAAATCAATAAAGAAGATAAGAATATGAACTCTATTACAGTTCATAATCATAATATATGATTCATTTGTTTAAAAACAGAATAAGCGGTAAATCCTTGTACATTTGGCCATGAAACAGAAGTTTCCAGTTTGATAAAATAATGTGTAAGTAATCTAATTTCATAAGAAACCTGATGTAATTACTTTAAAACAATGAATTCATTGAAAATTCAGATAAGGTAATGTGAATTTTCTTAAAATATTTTAAATCTGCCGAAATCTGCCATTTTAGTAAATCGTCAGCATGATCTGCCACAGACAAAATTTAGGACCAAAATCTGCCAAAATGGCAGAAATCTGCCACAATTGGTCACACTGGACTGACATCTAACACTGACACTGACTATTCAATTGACTGACTACACACAAGATAAGGGCTCCGGAAACGGTCAGTATACACTTGACAAGTCTGTTTAAATGAAATCAGTTGAAAAGGGCCACGCGCAAGACAGGAAAATTAGAATTAAGGGCGAGGCCGCACTTGCGGTTATCGCGGCGGTTTCTAACCTCAAAATGTCAAAACATTGACTTGATTTCATTGATTTTGACAGTTTGATGACATTTTGATGTTAGAAACCGCCGCGGAAAAACGCAAATGCGGCCTCGCACGAAAGTAGTAGACCGTTCAATGAGGATCCGCAACGTTCTAGAGTCCGTTCATAGTTAATTTACCCCTAGCGCTGATGTTGGCTTCTCTGATTTTAGGGTTACCATACTAAAATTTTGTTTATCCCATGTACTCTGACCTTAAAGTCGAAACTTATTTTCTTATGTGCTGCCGTTTTTCGGGCTCGAGAATTATTTGAGATGTGGAAGGAGTAACTTCGTCCTCCTTGGTGATGGTAATGAGTGTCTTTTTTTAAATATCCATATCAATAAAAATAAAACTTAAGTACAATCGTATAGTAACAGAACTACGTATTTAGTAAAGTTATGTTTATTGACAAATAGATATTTACATAAAAAAATAATTGTTAATGCTAACGTTTACATCTTATAATCTCCCCTGTAACGCGGCAAGAAGCTGGCACTCATTAGGGGGACTTTATTGCAATACCAACATACAGAAAACGATCTGTCAGAGGTAAATTATACTGTGAACGGAATAGAGTTAGGAATGCAGAGAAATCCATAGCAAACAGTGCAAATTTTTTTGTTCTAATACGAAAACTGACGAAGTTGTGATTTGTGATGGACGAGTCGAACTGGTGCATGTTGCGTATCTAAAAAATTGCTTAACACGTTATAGATATATGGTAGCCCCGGAGCCCCCCTGAAGTATTGTGATTCTTCTGGTAGTATTTGTTGCTATAGTAAAAAAGAAATACATCATCTGTGAAAATTTCAACTGTCTAGCAGACACACAGACAGACTGGCGTATTCTCAATAAAAGAGTTCTGTTGTCCTGGGGGACCTGGCGTATCCTTCCGAAGGCTTACCCGGGGCTTCCAACCGTAGGCTGTGGTAAGATACGTGAGGTTTTTGAAGTCCGGCAACGAGGAACATAGCATCCATGAGGATATTCCCTCTCGAAAAAAAGGTTCCTATTTTGAACTTTGACTACGGAACCCTAAAATTAATTTTGAAATATTGACGTTTCTTGACTTTCATGGTGGTTTCACATGTCATTTACCAATTTCGGTACATTTACGATTTTGATTCGAAGTTCGTCATTAGTCATTACTATTTCAGAAAATGAGGGAACCAAAAGAGCCCGGTCATATTGTAAACTTTAGAAAAGGCCTTTTTGGGTTGATTGCAAAAGGCATGTGGCATATCCCCGAAGTAATGGGGTCTTCATTGATGGCAATAGTTGGTATTGGGCTGGCTATTAACGGTTGCAAACGATACTTGGAGAATGATGGGGACAATAGAGAGTACAAGAGCACATATGTAGTAGTCCGAGCGGGTGATCCCAGAGAATGTGTATTGAAAAATCCAGTGTTTACGTCAGCGTGATGAAAAACAGAAAAATGCTCATAAAATAAATGTTACAAGTTTTTGATACGTGCCTGTAAGAAATATTTAATAAGCGTATTACTTCTCACTTCCCAGTGTATAATAGTTCTTTAGGGTGTAAAGCAACTATAAACATAGCTTGGCTGGACACGCTACCGGGCAGTCCATCACGAGGCTGTACCTCGGAACCATTTCTAATGGTACAGGTGGTTCGGCGGGACCATATCGTCAGCCAGGAACAGGTAGCTGGAGAGCTGAAATTTCACAGACTGATGTATTTCTGTTGCCGCTATGACGTTCTGTCAAAATATCGCAAACAAAATTTAATAGAGGTTCCGTGATTATTTGCAGTCTTTTTTGGTACGGAAGTCTCCGTGTGCAAGTCCGACTCGTATTTGGCCGGCGTTTTAGGTCATATAATCTACGACAGCAATAACAGGATTTTTTATACTTCTGTGGTAGACAAGTTTACGGCCCACCTAATGGGGCCTATCGACGTTTGCAGCACCAGAGGCGCTATACACGCGCTGCTGATCCGGCTGCAGTTTGTGACAACCCACAGTTGAAAATTTTCAAGCCGCCTATAAGGCTTTTAACTTGGCTTGACGAAAGTCTTCTTATTGACAACCCGGGACTTATCGTGCTTAACGTGCCTTCCGAAGCACGGAAACGTTTGGAAATAAAGGTTACAAAGTGGTCACGTGGTGGTCACCATCCATGACTGGCCGTAGTAAATGTTGCTTACTACAGTGATCGTTTACAGAACACTGAGTCCTCGGGGCCATGGAGCGCTTCATTATTCCCAGTAATTTTAGGATTACTGGGCATAAAGCAATCTGTTTTACACACTGGGACGCTAAAGGTAATATAGTTACAATTTTGTATTTTAGGAATTAGGATTCCGTAACCAAATGGTAATAATAGGACTCTTTTACCAATGAAAACATAGATAAAAGCTCGCTCGTTCTGAAGACTAACTTTCTGTAACGCAAACTGCCGCCTGGCGGGGTGGCGGCAGTCGCCCCTGTTCCCAAGCGACCACCTGAGTTGTCCACCTGGTTGGTCAGTTATGAATAAATGTTCCTAACCACCCACCTTGGGCATCTGAGGGGCAAGTGCGAGTTTTTGCGTGAGCTTGTCGACATTCACGGCTCACCAATTCGTTTGGCATCGAGACCCCGCCACCTAGTTGTAAACGCGGGAACTTGTCTCGATCCCATACAAATCGGTGATAACGCGCTCGTTCGTGAATGTCGACAGGCGTTCACCGAAACTCGCACTTGCCCCTCTGGTGGGTCAGTTAGTAACGAAATATACTAACCGACCACCTGTGACTGTATAAAAAGCATACCCCAACAAAACAAATGAAGATCAACGAAACAAATGAATATCGATGAAACAAATTAAGAGCAAGGACACAAATGAAGATCACTGAAACAAATGAAGATCGGTGAAACAAATGAAGATAAAAAAAACAAATGAAGATCGAAAAACAAATGCAGATTAATAAAACAACAGACTATCAGCAAGTCGATTCGACAATTGCTTGCACTCATGTTTTATCATCTATGATGCGATAACTATTAAAAAAAAATAGGTGCAAGCAATTCTCGACCATATGGACATGCATAATCTTATATATAAAATTCTCGTGTCACAGTTTTCGTTTCCGTACTCCTCCGAAACGGCTTGACCGATTCTCATGAAATTTTGTGAGCATAATGAGTAGGTCTGAGAATCGGCCAACATCTATTTTTTATACCCCTAAGTGACCGGGAACCGGGAATAACATTCCACGCGGGCGGAGCCGCGGGCATCAGCTAGTATCTTTATATACATACTTAATATTATAAAGCTGAAGAGTTTGTTTGTTTGTTTGAACGCTAGGATCTCAGGAACTACTGGTTGGATTTCAAATATTATTTTATAGTTTGATAGTCCATTTATTGAGGATGGCTATAGGTTATATAACATCACGCTAAGATGAATAGGAGCGGAGCAGTAATCAAGAATGTTTTGAAAACGGGGAATATTTTTTAACGTCTGAGAGCTTCCGAGGCGTACGCTGCGTAAATGGTTACAGTTAGGTAAAAATTGTGTATTTCAAATTATTTCTCTTAAAAAGTTCTAAAAAAAAGTCCGCGACAGCATTGGCGTTTCCTCGTGGTCATACTAGTTTGTCATACCAGCATGACCACGAGGATATAAATGTCCTCGTAGTCATACTATAATTTTAACACCCCCTTTAGAAAGTTAAGTAGCGAATTAATTATCAATTATAGCGAATGGAGATCGAAAAAACAAATGAAGATCGGCAAAACAAATGAAGATCGGCAAAACAAATGAAGATCGACAAAACAAATGAAGATCGGCAAAACAAATGACGGTCGGATAAACAAATGACGATAGAAAAAACAAATGATCTCCATGGGGTCCCAATGCGCAAAAATTTTTCAAGAATTTGAAAAAGCGCCTTGTGGAGTCAACTGGTGACCCAAGAGCTGGCAGTTTTCTCGCTCAACGAATAGGTATTGCTATTCAAAGGGGGAATGCTGCTAGTCTTTTGGGCACAATGCCACGGGGGCCTTATTTAGGTTTAGTTTAGATAGTAATTATGTAAATATAGATATGTAATAATTATGTTTCTTTGTAATTTTTAACAATAAATGTTAATTATTCTTGTCGATTTTCATTTGTTTTGTCGACTTTCAGTTGTTTATCTTACTTTCATTAATTGTTTCATGATCTTCGTTTGTTTTACCGATCTTCATTTGTTTTGTCGATCCTCATTTGTTTTGTCGATCTTCATTTATTTTGCCGATCTTCATTTGTTTTGTCGATCTTCACTTGTTTTGCCGATCTTCATTTGTTTTGCCGATCTTCATTTGTTTTGTCGATCTTCATTTGTTTTTGCGATCTTCATTTGTTTTGCCGATCTTCATTTGTTTTGCCGATCTTCATTTGTTTTTACGATCTCCATTCGCTATATGATAATTAATTCGCTACTTAACTTTCTAAAGGGGGTGTTAAAATGATAGTATGACTACGAGGACATTTATATCCTCGTGGTCATACTGGTATGACAAACTAGTATGACCACGAGGAAACGGCCCTATCTTTTAAGGTTCGCACACAATAACCTAATTTGTCTATCTCAAGGTTCGCTCACGATACTATGAAACTGAAGAGTTTGTTTGTGCTAGGATCTCAGAAACTACTGGTTGCATTTCAAAAATTATGTTACAGTTTAATAGTCCATTTATTGAGGCTGACTAATGGCGATATAACATAACGCTTAGACGAATAGGAGCGGAGCAGCCATGAATAATGTTGCGAGAACGGGGATTATTTCTTTGTTTTGAGAGCTTCTATTGCGGACGCTGCATAAATAGTTAAAGTTGAAAATTGTGTACTACAAAATTGTTCCTCTTAAAAAGTTACAAAAAAGTCCTAAACAGCATATGCCTATCTTTTAAGGTTCACTTAAAATAACCCTCTCATTAAGTTTTAAAGTATGAGCGACGCTACGGTAGTAAACTTGGTCTGCAGTGGCAGCCAGTCAACTGAACGATAAAAACCGGTCAAGTGCGAGTCAGACTAGCACACGATGAGTTCCATACCGAAAAACGGATGGGTGGAAGTAAAAGCGACGGAAAACATTATATCACTTCAACACTTCTTTCCTCCTCACTCTCATGTGACGCAACCGAAGATATGCGGTTCAGCTCTAATGAATACAAGCGACGCGACGCGACGGGGGTAAGTGCAACGGGAAACATTATAATACTCGAAATATTAATACCATACCTCTCTTTTGCTTACTCTCATGTGAAGCCAACGAAGTTGCGCGGGTCAGCTAGGTTTTATATATTTGTGATCAGTGATTTGTATAAACGCCTACGAACTAATTTTTAAAGATATGTCATTAAGGTAGAGAATTGCTTGCACCTATTTTTTAATAGTTATCACATCTAGATAACAAAACATGAGTGCAAGCAATTGTCGAATCGACGTGCTGATAGTCTGTTGTTTTATTAATCTGCATTTGTTTTTCGATCTAAATTTGTTTTTTTTTTTATCTTTATTTGTTTTACCGATCTTCATTTGTTTCACCGATCTTCATTTGTTTCGGTGATCTTCATTTGTGTCCTTGATCTTCATTTGTTTCATCGATATTCATTTGTTTCGTGAATAGAGAGATAACAAAAAAATGGGTTTCGTCGATCTTCAATTGTTTTATCAATGTTCATTTGTTTCGTCGATCATCATTTGATTTACTTATCTTTATTTGTTTTTTTATATTCATTTGTTTTACCGATCTTCATTTGTTTCACCGATCTTCATTTGTTTCGTTGATCTTCTTTTGTTCCGTCGATCTTCATTTGTTTCATCTTTCTTCATTTGTTTCGTTGATCTTCATTTGTTTTATTAGGGTATGCATTTTATACAGTCACAGGTGGTCGGTCGGTTAGTATATTTCGTTACTAACTGACCCACCAGATGTACAAGGTGGGTGGTTAGGAACATTTATTCCTAACTGACCAACCAGGTGGACAACTCACGTGGTTGGTTGGGAACGCATTTTTTATTTTTCTAGGCATAACAATAAAATCAATCACTATAAAAATCTTTAGCAATATATGTTTTAAATATAAAGGACGTGAACTATTTTTTAAATAAATAATTCCCGAATATATCTGATTCATGCGACAAGTCGTGGAAGATCGCGTATGTGCATCCTGGGCCTAGAAAGGCCGACAGGACCGACCCGGCCAACTACAGGCCCATAGCCGTCACCTCCCTTTTATCGAAGGTGATGGAGCGTGTTATTAACACACAGCTCCTGAGGTACCTTGAGGAACACGACCTACTCAGTGACCGGCAGTACGGTTTCCGTCACGGTCGCTCAATGAGCGATCTTCTCGTGTGCCTCACACACCGAAGGACGACGGCTATCGAGAGTGAGGGCGAGGCTCTAGCAGTGAGCCTCGACATCTCTAAAGCGTTTGACCGGGTCTGGCACCGTGGTCTTCTTACAAAATTGCCCTCCTATGGACTGCCCGAGAGGTTATGCGGATGGGTGTCCAGCTTTCTGGCCGGTAGAAGCATCAGGGCCGTCGTTGACGGCAGCTGTTCAGACTGCATGGCCATAAACGCTGGAGTACCGCAAGGCTCAGTGTTGTCCCCTACTCTGTTTCTGCTGCATATTAATGACATGTTGTCTATTGACGGCATTCATTGTTAGCGGACGACAGTACAGGGGACACTTGTTACACGGGCCGCTCCGGTATCTCTCGGGACGCAGTTTTAGAAAATCGTGAACAGCTTGTGTCTGAAATCGAGGTTACTCTTACTAGAGTGTCCTTGCCCAATTCAACCTTTCCAAGACACATGCGTGTTTTTTCACCACTAAAAAAACTCCAATTACTGTAGCGCCACAATTTCAGGGCACATCTCTTCCCATCTCCAAAAGTATAGGGATTCTTGGCGTTGACATCTCCAGTGATGTTCAGTTCCGTAGGCATTTGAAGGACAAGGCCAAGCTTGAGTCCAAGAAGCTAGGTGTGCTCAACAGGGCGCGGCGGTACTTCACTGCGTCGCAAACATTGCTTCTCTATAAGTCGCAAGTGCGGCCACACATGGAGTACTGCTGTCACCTATGGGCGGGGGCACCTGAATATCAACTTCGTCCATTTGACTCGGTGCAAAGACGAGCTGTGAGTGTGGAACCTCTTCGCGACAGGAGAGACTTTGCCTCCTTATGCGTGTTCTACCGCCTGTACAATGGAATGTGCTCTGAAGAATTGTTTGATATGATGCCCACGGCTACGTTCTATCATCGCACCGCTCGCCACAGACAGGGAGTTCATCCTCACACTCTGCGTCCGGAGCGTTCCAGCACGGTTAGATCCGATAGGGGTTTTCTTTCGCGCACGCTTAGGTTGTGGAATGATCTCCCTGCCTCGGTTTTCCCAAACGCCTACAGTATGGGGTTCTTCAAAAGGGGGCTTAGAAGGTTTTCACAGGGTCGGCAGCGCGAGTGTGGCGCCTCTGGTGTTGCAAGCGCTCATAGGCTGCGGTGACCACCGGTCCTTCTGGTGGGCCGCATGCTTGTCAGTCACCTTAGTGGTATAAAATAAAATCTTAAAAAAATTCCTACTAGTTTTTGACAATGAACTGCGACAGTGAAATGCGCCGACACGCTGACAGTGCCGCCACCTGGGAACGACATGAGTTGGGTCACTGTCGCACTGATCTGTATTATTATACAGACAGTGAGTTGGGGGCATGCCCCCAATAAAATTGGAATATATGTCTGTGATTGGAATGGAACAGCCATTATACTAACTGCGCTTTTATGTAACTATACCTATATTCATTGCTGAAACTTCGCTGTCCGTCTTTCTGTCATCAGGCTGTTGCTTGATATGTATTTCTGTTGCCGCTATAACAACAGATAATAAATGTAAAAAAAAACCATACGGCGTGATTTTTTTGCAGTTTTTGTTTCGGAATCCTCCGTGCGCAGGTTCAACTCGCACTTGGGTCGTTTTTATTAAACACTAGCTGACCCTCAACTTCGTTTACGTCACACAAGGTGCACGAAAGAAGAGAATTTTTTTCTACAGACCCATCAAGCAGCGTGTGAAACTGCCCTGTTTGCTTAATCATAAAAGAGCTTAAAGATTACGTCTATTCTAAAACTACTATTTTATTAGCCTTAATCATTAAGCTATTTTATGATTAAGCCAACACGCCAGTTTAGATGTACCCATTTTTAGTTTCATTATGTCTATGTATAATTATTTAAAGTGATATAACTTTTTTATTTATAAACTGATTGACATGAAATTAACCATACACTAAATGTTTGGTGAAGCAAACCTCAACAGAATAAAGAAAACCGTATTGCAATCGGTAAGGCGACTACTGAGATTAGCGTGCACAAACGTACTACAGACCAACAGATATACAGACTGTATGTCTGTATATCTCTATCTATCTACAAACAGACAAAAATTCTAAAAATCCCTGTTTTAGGGTCAATAAATATAGCCCCCCTATAATATATTTCTTATTTATCTTCCATGTACAGACAGCGACCTGTTACGATTTTATTATATGTATTGATATTGATTGATTATTGATGGTGATGCTCATTTGGTTGAATAAAGTTCTGTTATTCTTATTTGACTCTTTTGTTGTTACTAAAGGCAGTTTAAATATAGACAGGATTTAAACTTTGCATAATAGTTCAACATGTTCAGCTGTTTAGTCAAGATCTATGAACTGCAAGCCTCTGGACAACATATGGGGCTATGGAAAATGTACCTTTCCAAAAAGACACCACAGTTGCCGCTATGGAACATGTACCTAACCAAACAGACACCACAGTTGCCTCTAGCAACTGATCAAAGCATAATATGCTTTGACTTGTGATATTATCACCGTGTTACCCCAAGTCTGCTTTCTTTGAGAGCTTATTACTGTCATGACTATCAATTCTTTATCATAAGATTTAAAGAAGTGAAAATTAGAAAATTGGTACATAATGTGTCTTTTTTTGCCTCATGTTTTACCGTTTCTGGGCCGGCCCGCGCGGGGGGCAAGAAAGGGCTTCGAAATACGAAATTAGGAACCTGCTAACTAAACGTAGTGGACGTTTGACGTATGTCAATTTGACATCGACGTTAATGTCATTGAGAAGGTCAAAAGTTGTGCTTTGCTTTGCTTATTATTGGTGAAAAAAAAAGCAATTATTTGAATTGTACATTGTACGCCGCTGCACTAAGATAATATAATTCGTTCAATAAAACACTGGTGATTAACTCGGCTGACTAGCGCCTTGTTGCTTTTTACTGCTGCCCGCCGGTCGTGTTGAATAGTTTAGAAAAATGGTATCCCGGTTCCAAGTTGTTGAGCAGGGGCCTCCTATTGAAGTTTTCCAGCTAAATAAATTATTTTTAGACGATCCAAATCAAATTAAAGTAAATTTGACCGTCGGAGGTAAGTGAGTTGTCTTATTAACCCGTATAAATATCACATAAAAATGTTTGAACTTATCTTATTTATCAATTTTGTTATGCAACTTCAAATAGTGTTTATTAAATAAATGATTAATACGAATCACATAAAAATGATTCATATTTTGAGATATTTAAGTATTCAAACTTATAATGTTTTTGTTTTATATTTTGATTTGATTTTTCATACTTTTTGTGAAAATAAATTGATTATAATATAATATTTGTGGACATTCACATATTATGTATGCACTTACAGCATATCGAGATGAAAATGGAAAACCTTGGGTTCTTCCGGTTGTTAGAAAAATGGAAAAACAGTTAGCTGCCGATGAAACCCTATTGCATGAATACCTGCCAGTACTCGGTGAGTAGTCTAATGTTACTTTAAATCTGAGAAAGAAAATTCCAACAGAACTCTGGTTGTATTTTTCAAATCTGTAGCTATACAAAGGACCCTAAATTTTAAAATCAAGTCACTGTTTTAGGCTCATAGGCACAAATTTATCAAGATTCCAACCCTCCTGGAAAATATTCCTACAGCTGAATAAACCTAGACTAGTAGGAGCTCTGGTGTTGCAGATGTCCATGGGATTCTGTAACCATTTTACCTACGGGCTACAGTCGTAAATAATATTTTCACAGATTGGGAATATTTTGTCATTTACTAATGAACCTAAGTGCAGGATGAAGTACAGCCATTTTCTTAATTTATGCATGCTATGCACAATTGCAATGATTATTCTTGTCACTGATTGCAAGTGTAACATTATAAATAAATAAATAAATATTCACGGACATTACACACAACGCTATCTGATCCCAACGTAAGCTAGGAATAACCTGCTTGTGTTATGGGTATTAGACCACGGATATTAATACTTATATACTTTTTTTTTTAAATACATACATATTATACATAGAAACACCTAGACTCTTGAGACAAACATTTATGGGTCACACAAAGATTTGTCTCCGGTGGGAATCAACCCACAACCTCCAGCGCCGCAGGCGGTATCACTACCGACTGCGCCACAGAGGCAGTCAAAAATCAATACATTAGATTTGATCTTGCTGAAAACATATTATTGTATCGATCTTTTAATCTGATCAATGATAAGGCTGTTAATCAGTCTTATCTATAAAGTCTACATGCATATCTGACTGTAACAGCCATTACATAAAATCTGAAATGCTGTATTGTGAATTGTTATCAAACCTTTTGATGTTTGTGTGTATGATATCTGCTAGAATGTGACCAAACAGCGCTGTTCAAAGTAGTGTGCGGCCTGCAGACCTGACAAATGCCTTTGAAAAGAAATCCATATGATTTTTTTCTTTTGCCCTATCGTGGCTATGTCATACTGTCACCCTGAGCTGCCTAACTTAAACAGTCGCTGTCTGTAGTTGCTCTCAGGTTGGTGGCATAGACTATGTACATTTGATAATGACAAGAGGTGTCCAAACAGCGCAAAAAACGCGAGAGTGCTGCCTTCGTCGACCACGCGTGCAAGGTTGGCGAGGCGGCTGTGTTAGCCCATCTCACACTCTCTGCGCTTCTCTTTTTGCTGTAATGACTGCCTAATGAGAATCTGTGGAGGTGGTATGTCGAAGTACCGTGCCGCTTTTCTACCCAGAAGCTCAGAATGGCCTATTCTGAGCTCCTGGGTAGATGGCCAAAACGAGCTCAATACTTATCGGCGCCATTTGTGGAAGAGATCATCGCCCGTGCAGCCAGTTGTCGATCTCTTCCAAAAATAGTGATGTACCAGAGCACTTCGGCGGGTAGTATCCAAGACACTGTCTGGATTTGATTGAACCACTACAAAGTTATCATCATTCGTATTAATATTAATATTTTACAAGACAATTTTTTTAATTTGCGCGGACGGAGACTAAGAATAATATTGTATCCTGCAGTCAGACTGTTTTTTTCAATGTCGTAAATATGTACACAATGAAATATCTTAGGTAGGTATATCATAAAACATTATGGAGCTACCTATCTTTGCCTATTTACTGATATGAAACAATGTAGTTTTGCGTCACAGTAAAATAATATAAGAAGACGAGGAGCGCTTGTCCAATATCATTGGTTGGTTGGTAGTACAGTATCTACCGGTACTATTTTTGATTTAATTATATCCATCAGATTTACCCACACTCGCCGATGCGACAATCGGTTTTGAGAATTCACTATTCATAGTCGAAGGTTTCTTAAAAAAACTTACAATTGTTCTTTTTTACAATGAAAGCTCTGATGCTTGACGTCTTGGCATTTAATCGATTGTATCATTATATGCCAAATCCAAAGCAATAACTTTGCCGTAGGTACAAGCTTTTGTAGGGTGGGAAATGAAACCAGGACCTTTGTTTGGAGTCTCTCTCATTGGTTCTAGTTTTCAACCAAGTGTTAGTATAGACGGGCCCACGTCATACATTACGAACTCAAAAAGTGAGACTAGGTCACACACAAAGATATTGCAGCAACGACACGACATGCACACATACATTCTTTTTTCGAATTTATTGTAGTGTTTTTACACTTTGGGAACGCACAGGAAGGCATCGTGCGTAAAATCTTATCTTGCCGCACGTGTTTTACCTTTGGAACAATAACACCGACTACGACCAAGTGACCATGCGCTCACTTTAACGTGTTCAAAGCTAATGTATGGACGGGCCGGTCTATACTATTACTTGGTCGAAAGTTCTAGTAATAGAATTCAGATCGAGAATTATATATTATCTAGTCCTCTACTTATGTCGGAATGACTATTGGACAGTCCACTACTAGAGGAGCAAACCGCGACCGACCCAATAAGTAATCAGGATCACCAAAAAGCCAGTCAAAATGGATTATACGACTTGTTTTTTTTTTCATATATTATGCGTTAATACAGTACCAACATTACACACACCACACACAATATATTATACATGGATGCCACAATCTCAGGGTCAACTGCAAGCGATGCACCCAGTTGATATGAACCACTCAGTTACTCGTACTACGTGGTTTTTTTTTGTTTACATGAGGGAAAATCCTCATGGATGCTATGCCGGACTCCTACCAACTAAAAAACCTCACGTAACGCCCAACAGCCTATGGTTGGAAGCCCCGGGTAAGCCCTCGGAAGGATGTCCCAGGACCTCGTACTACGTGGTGCCAAAAATATGACTGTCGAAATGTTGTAATGCTATGCCTCTTTGCCCATTACCTTGGCGATGTAAGTATCTACGTAAAACATAATCAGTTTTAATTACGTCGGCCATGCAAATAACATGTGTATTTATCACAATGATGCAATATAATTAGACAACAAGTGGCAGTAGTAACATTGACGTCAATAAAACGATGTTATGAAACGACGCTTTGTTATCATTCCGTCAATGATGATCATCATTCAATCGATTTTCCAATTCGATTACAAATCCTCACTTAGGTGCTCTCTCTCTCATGAAGCTAGATAGTACTTTTCCACCACAATTTTGAAGAGAATTTTTGCATTTTGTAGCGAAAAAATATAAGACTACCTAGAAAACCTCCTACCCCGCTTCAGTCCTCGAGACCCAACCGGTAGAGAAGGCCCTGTCAGTTTTATTTTCCCCACGTAGTTGGTCGGCAAAGATATAATAAAGGTGGATATTATCTATATCTATACTAATATTCTAAAGAGGAAAGATTTGATTGTTTGTTTGCATCGAATAGGCTCCGAAACTACTGGACCGATTTGAAAAATTCTTTCACTGTTGGGAAGCTACACTCTTTGCGGTGAACATAGGCTATATTTTATTGCCGTACTCCCACGGGAAATGGGACTAACGCAGGTGAAACCGCATAACGTCCGCTAGTCCAGTATATATCCAGTCGCTTATCTGTGATGTCACGAACGATGGAGTTATCAGGAACAAACATAAAAAACATACCTATCCTATTGATGTTCGATAACCCTCCGCCTTCTCAAAGTCGTTTAAGGCGATAAGAGAAGCTTTCTGTATTTATTAACCAGCTATTTTAAGCACGTTCTTTTTATATACTTACCTATACATATATGCAGCTAGATATTCATAATTAATGAAATACATCTTTTGTTTATCAGGTCTGGAGAAATTTACGGCAGCTGCCACCTCTATGCTGTTAGGAGAAGACAACCCCATTCTTTCGTCGGGACGGGTAAGTACCACACACACAAACAAATTCCAACAATTTTTATTTTTATTTTAGACCAGGTAAGCAGAGTTGCAATTGCATTTCCAGATTCGGGCGAGATGAAATTTAGCCAAGTTATTTAGTTTGTATGAAAATTAATGAAATCCTGTTTAATGATCTCACAACCCAAACAAACATCATTAGTATACACAATGTTAACTAGAAACATCCGCTGCGATGTGTTCCCACCATTTACGCTTGATGAAAAGAAACGCACTTACATACCATAATTCATACTAGCTAAGGTAATTACTTTTTTGCTACATCCCTACTCGTATGGCGACGGGGTAGTGTACAAATGTCACCAAACCAGTTTATCCCGCGAGTATTGTTAAAGGCGACTAATCGTAACAATGATAAATTCAAGAATTAAAACCCCAAGTGAAATCCTGCACCAACCCTTTGGCGTTTAAGGTAAAAAATACTCCTCAAAATGGATAATTTGATCCTTGGGGAGGTGTGTGATTGAATACACTTCTACAATCAATCATCAAATCAGCATAACGCCTTCCACTGCCTATATCCAGTGGGTCTCTACCAATTATATAGTGAAGGTGATTAGCATTTCTGTATCACGCGGCTTAGCTGGGTTGGTAGAGTGCACGGCATCTGATTTGTCAAGGTTTTGGAGTGAGCGGGGCACTTTTTGGAGTCAGTGGAGCACTTTTTTATGCCTCTAAGTGTACGACGCGCGAACTTAACCCACTACTGCAAAACTTTTCCAAGTTAGATGCCGTGCACTGTACGAAGTTTTGTTTCGAGTTTCCTCCTCCTCGCCAGGACCTCGTTATTTAGGCAAGCAACAGGTGCAACACTCGTAAACGCAATGAGTGTTGCTCATTGCCGATCTGGCTTGTACTAGTAATCTAGTATCACATAATACAAGCTCTGATTAATTTGACACGTAATGGACATTTACATTTTTAATATCTACATAATTACTATGATCACGCCACTTTCCCGTTGGGTAGGCACTGGCTTGCTCTAGTATATTTGGCTATTCTTTGGAATTTTTTTTTTTTTTTTAATTCAGGGAGAATTTTTTTTATTTTATTTACTCCTCTGGTGAGGTCTCGGGTGGTCGAGAAATGATAGACTGTGGACTGTATAGGTTCGCTGATGTAATTAGAAAGCAGGAACAAGTACAATGTGCTGTATGTCGAGCGGTGGACCGGTGCGTAAGTAATGCTTGTCGGTAGTGCACTTGATGCGTGCCGATGATGTACTGAATTCGGTGCCCCCGCTCCTCTCCGCTCCGCCGCAGTAAGGGCACGGTGAGACGCGCGTAGGCAGAGCGATATGTTGGGAATAGGTTCGATTCTCAACACCTCTACTTTCGACTAACTTTCGATTCTTCTACTTTCATACATGCTCCCAAAGGTCTTCGATTTGATCGGCATGTATGCGAGAGATATCCAGTTATTCTCGCCTCTCAAATCGACTTTCATTCATCGTATCATGCCGAACCATTTGAGCATGCTTATGGCTCTACTAATTGCATTGCGAATCTGGTAGTGAATGTACTGTAGAAGCAATTATATTGATATAATATGATTCTAAGTGTTACTTTGTTACCTACGTGATTAGATAATTATTTTCATATGTTTCACTAAATTCCAGGCGTTCGGTATACAAGACCTGTCAGGCACAGGGGGACTGCGCATCGGCGCCGAGTTCCTGAGCAAGCACCTAAAGTACGACACATTCTACTATTCAGTGCCCACTTGGGGTGAGTATTTATCCTCTTTATCACATAGACAGTTCTTCTTCAACTGCGTCATCTCTGCTTTCAATACTCCATCTTTCGGGCTACAGGTCTGCTTCAGCTATGGACCAACTCTGGTTTATTTATTTTAGGATTCCATACCCATAGGGTAAAAACGGACCCTATTTATGAAACTTCGCCGTCCGTCGGTCTATCTGTCCGTCACGAGACTGTATGTCAGGAACCGTTATAGCTAGAGAGCTGACATGTTCACAGATGATGTATTTCTGTTACCGCTATAAAAACAAATAACATCCCATTCAACAAAAGTGATTTTTTGCCGTTTTTGGATACAAAACTCTCCGTGCGCGCTTGGCTGGTTTTTATTTTTTCTAAATTGCACAGTGTTTGCATTGTTATAATGTTAGTAGTAGCTGCCGTCTGACCCTGTACACTCGGAGATATTTGCCCCCCACAGGTGAAACTGTAAGGCACAGTTGGTTATCGATATTGAAGAAGTATCGTATATGTCTAACTGGCGTTCTCAAAGAGTCTAAAAGTTTTATCTCCAAGGTAATCTAGTAGTATACAAAACTAATAATGTAATATTATTTAGAGAAGATTAGATAAACTTCGTTTTATCGCAGACTAACGAATACTTTACTACGTTTCATTTTGCATTATATGAGTACATATTACTCATATAAAACGTCCAAAACGCGTGATGCCAAGGTGCTTATCTCAACACTTAATATCTGCTGAAGAAGGGTGTCTCTGCTTCTACCTTGCAAGTAGCACACCTCCTGGCCAATGGAAGAAACTCAGGCACTCTCACTCCTCAGGGGTAGGAGTTGTTAGTTAGACGTCGCCAATGAGAAAAAAGCCAATCCTTCACCTTAATAAAAGCGGTATGTATGTGTGTATGTGTACATGCTGTCCAACAGGGAGACCTTCGACATATGTCAAGTATATAAACCTCACGTATATTGTTACAACTTGGCAGTGGAATACAAGGCAATCGACGATCACACACAATAAAACCTTTTCAACCAATACTTTTCTTCACCAGAGAACCATCATTTGGTGTTTATCAACGCCGGTTTCACGAAACCCCGGACGTATCGGTACTGGAACCCAAAGACTTGCTCGATCGATTTCGATGGATTTATCGAGGACCTCAACAGCGCCCCCGAGAATGCAGTTATCATCCTCCATGCTTGTGCACACAACCCGACAGGAATGGACCCCACTCGAGAACAGTGGGAGAAAATTGCTGATGTTATGGAGGTAAATATAATTTTTTTAGGTCATCTAAAGATTGAAAGCCGGAAACGGACCTATAAGTTGATGGTCCTAAGATATTATGCCTTAGAGTTCTAAGACGAGTGAAATGTATTATTTGTGCTTGTAGCTTACACTTGCTTAATAAAAACTGTTGTATTGGTGCGTTTTAGGTTATTTCTGTGGGTAATGACAATTATTCTGATAAGGGTGGATAAATCAGATCTATAGCAACCCCTGTTTGAAAGTTACCATGATATTGCATCCAATGTATTTACTTATAGCAGGAGGCCACCTTTTATTTTTGACTTTCCTCTGTCTTTTTCCAATCATCTGTGAAACCAGCCAACTGATTTCTGATAGATCAATGCCTATTGTTGTCGCTAGGAGCGCAAGTTGTTCCCGTTCTTCGACAGCGCGTACCAGGGGTTCGCGTCAGGCGACCTGGACCGCGACGCGTGGGCGGTGCGCTACTTCGTCAAGCGCGGCTTCGAGCTCGTCTGCGCGCAGTCCTTCGCCAAGAACTTCGGATTATACAGTACGTTTGAACAACTACATCACTCTATAGCTCGGTTACCATAAATCTTGTAATATCAGTAATATTTTTGTTTATTAGACGAGCGAGTGGGCAATCTGACAGTAGTGGTGAGCGACCCCGCGACAGTGGCGCCCATCAAGTCGCAGATGACGTGGGTGGTGCGCGGCATGTACTCCAACCCGCCGGCGCACGGCGCGCACGTCGTGGCCAACGTGCTGGCCAACAAGGAGACCTTCGACATGTGGCAAGTATATACACATTGTACTACTGACGGTAGTGGGGAGTGACCCGCGACAGTGGCGCCCATCAAGTCGCAGATGACGTGGGTGGTGCGCGGCATGTACTCCAACCCGCCGGCGCACGGCGCGCACGTCGTGGCCAACGTGCTGGCCAACAAGGAGACCTTCGACATGTGGCAAGTATATACACATTGTACTACTGACGGTAGTGGGGAGCGACCCGCGACAGTGGCGCCCATCAAGTCGCAGATGACGTGGGTGGTGCGCGGCATGTACTCCAACCCGCCGGCGCACGGCGCGCACGTCGTGGCCAACGTGCTGGCCAACAAGGAGACCTTCGACATGTGGCAAGTATATACACATTGTACTACTGACGGTAGTGGGGAGCGACCCGCGACAGTGGCGCCCATCAAGTCGCAGATGACGTGGGTGGTGCGCGGCATGTACTCCAACCCGCCGGCGCACGGCGCGCACGTCGTGGCCAACGTGCTGGCCAACAAGGAGACCTTCGACATGTGGCAAGTATATACACATTGTACTACTGACGGTAGTGGGGAGCGACCCGCGACAGTGGCGCCCATCAAGTCGCAGATGACGTGGGTGGTGCGCGGCATGTACTCCAACCCGCCGGCGCACGGCGCGCACGTCGTGGCCAACGTGCTGGCCAACAAGGAGACCTTCGACATGTGGCAAGTATATACACATTGTACTACTGACGGTAGTGGGGAGCGACCCGCGACAGTGGCGCCCATCAAGTCGCAGATGACGTGGGTGGTGCGCGGCATGTACTCCAACCCGCCGGCGCACGGCGCGCACGTCGTGGCCAACGTGCTGGCCAACAAGGAGACCTTCGACATGTGGCAAGTATATACACATTGTACTACTGACGGTAGTGGGGAGCGACCCGCGACAGTGGCGCCCATCAAGTCGCAGATGACGTGGGTGGTGCGCGGCATGTACTCCAACCCGCCGGCGCACGGCGCGCACGTCGTGGCCAACGTGCTGGCCAACAAGGAGACCTTCGACATGTGGCAAGTATATACACATTGTACTACTGACGGTAGTGGGGAGCGACCCGCGACAGTGGCGCCCATCAAGTCGCAGATGACGTGGGTGGTGCGCGGCATGTACTCCAACCCGCCGGCGCACGGCGCGCACGTCGTGGCCAACGTGCTGGCCAACAAGGAGACCTTCGACATGTGGCAAGTATATACACATTGTACTACTGACGGTAGTGGGGAGCGACCCGCGACAGTGGCGCCCATCAAGTCGCCAATGCGCCTTGACCTTAGGCTGCCCAAAACATCTGATCGATTTACTAATCAATTAATTATCTGATTCCAGGAGAGGACACATCAAAATGATGGCAGAGAGAGTCAAGGACATGAGGGACGCTTTGAGGGCTGAACTTATTAAGTGAGTTGAAATTGTTAATATATGGAACAAATCGATATTTATCTGATTTAACCTTTAAAAACCATATCAGGTTGACGAGTAATTGCGTCCAAAGTGAGTGCGTGTGAGTGTGTTTTGATAGATAGATTGCTCTCAAGTTGTTGTAAAGAAAATAACTTCCCTTCGCCCTGATCAGCAGAATAACTATCGTAAAATCTTGAATCTCACAAAAAAAAAAAAAAATTAAAAGGACAGGGCCTATTTGTTACCTCCTTACTATTTGGCAATTTCATTTCATTTCAAATTCAATTTCATGCCGATTTATAATTATCGCATTACATTTACAGTCTAAACACCCCCGGCAACTGGGACCACATAGTGAACCAAATCGGGCTATTCTCCTACACGGGTCTAACCAAACAGCAGTGCGAGTATCTGATGGCAGAAAAGCACATCTACCTGCTGAAATCTGGGCGCATCAACGTGTGTGGCCTCAACCCGTCTAACGTGCAGTATGTGGCACGCTCTATGGATGAAGCCATTCGGAAGTTCCCCGCACAAGAGTAAATGTTATATACTTGTAGTTATGTAGTTGATGGTGGTTGGCTGTATCTTTAGTTCAGTCGCAAAATGGATCTTATTCATAATGTACCTTTTTCTTTGAAAAAGAAGTTTAAATTCAAATAGAACATCCGAATTTGAATAAAAATTGACTTTCCAGGAAAACTAAAAAAACAGCGAATTCACAGAGTGTCAAATAAAATTTATTTTCGTGCTATCGGATCCTTGGGTAACTGTGTGCTACACTAGCGAGTGTAGCACTAGGCTATTTCTTAACTTCACGATAATGTGCCTTTACCAACTACGTGTAAAAGATGAGGTGAGAAATTATGAAAAAAGTACATTTTGCAACTGAACGGTATCTATGTGTGTGGCATTGTTTGTCAAGATTATCGATAGTCGCGATAAGATCATTCTCTCGATTGTTAAATCGTTGCAGTGCTTGTTTTTGTGTGTATATTTATGTATGTAAATTGACTTTGAGAATACTACGAGATTTTCAAATCACACAAAAGTTTTCAGTAAAAGTGCCTCTATGTGAGGGCGTCTACAAGTGTGTGTACGCATAGCACCCCATAAAGATTCGCCATCGCCTCTACAACAAGTCAAAGTATGAAGTTATATCGTCATATTGCTTTCTCAATAAACATTTCAGTGTTCTATTTTATTATAAAGTGAAAAAAGACAACTTGGCCCAGACGGGACTTGAACCCGCAACCTTTGCCTAATCCAGGGCAATGCTCTAACCAATTGAGCTACGGGAGCCGTACTGATACAAGTTGAAATTCTTCACCTTATTTTAACCGCCATTTAAGAGTATGGCACAGAGCCATCTATCGAGCTACTTAGCAACTCTGATATCAATGAACGATATTGCAATCATTTTTATACATTGATTTGATGTCTCCGACTCAATCTATAGATTTTTAATATTTAAAGCAATTAGTTTACTAACTTTTTCATAATATTTTATTATAAAGTGAAAAAAGACAACTTGGCCCAGACGGGACTTGAACCCGCAACCTTTGCCTAATCCAGGGCAATGCTCTAACCAATTGAGCTACGGGAGCCGTACTGATACAAGTTGAAATTCTTCACCTTATTTTAACCGCCATTTAAGACTTGTATCAGTACGGCTCCCGTAGCTCAATTGGTTAGAGCATTGCCCTGGATTAGGCAAAGGTTGCGGGTTCAAGTCCCGTCTGGGCCAAGTTGTCTTTTTTCACTTTATAATAAAATATTATGAAAAAGTTAGTAAACTAATTGCTTTAAATATTAAAAATCTATAGATTGAGTCGGAGACATCAAATCAATGTATAAAAATGATTGCAATATCGTTCATTGATATCAGAGTTGCTAAGTAGCTCGATAGATGGCTCTGTGCCATACTCTTAAATGGCGGTTAAAATAAGGTGAAGAATTTCAACTTGTATCAGTACGGCTCCCGTAGCTCAATTGGTTAGAGCATTGCCCTGGATTAGGCAAAGGTTGCGGGTTCAAGTCCCGTCTGGGCCAAGTTGTCTTTTTTCACTTTATAATAAAATATTATGAAAAAGTTAGTAAACTAATTGCTTTAAATATTAAAAATCTATTTCAGTGTTCATTTTGGCGAAAACTAGATTCAAGTTTATCAGTTCATTGGAGTCCATCACAAAATTCGCGGTTCGCTTCATACACAGTACATTTTGTATACTTTGTTTTAGTAGCGAGACGCACCATCGATCGCGCCGTTCGTTTTTACGCTGCTGCTAACTCTCCGTGGTGGTAAAAGTCACATTAACTGGCTCCAACCAATTTTCTATAAAATAAAATTTTATGGCTACCATAGATTCTTGATGCGTTAGGCAGGAACATTAAATATATAAAAACATCTTGATAAATTATGTCACACTTAGATAAGGTACAGTTCAGCTATTTGTGGAAGAGTTTGAGCGTTATTTTCAAAGCAACATTGTCGAAATCCTTGAAAAAGATGCTAAATATGTGATACAATACAAGAAGTCTTGAAACAACTATGACTTCATAGTACTGTTCTTAACGCTGATAACGCTCAAACGAACCCCTGTCAATATTATAACAGTACTATATTATGTATTTAGATGTGTATTCAGTATCAGATATATAGAACAATCCGTAGTTCAAAGTACTTGCTCTGGAAATTCTACTTAAATTTTTAAATTGTGATAATTTCGAGATTATATTTTTGTTTCAACTATTATAAATGCGACAATATGTTTTAAAAGGGCACAAAAATATTGTCGTTCTTTGGCCAAGTGTGATGGCATAACGTGGTAGGCTTAAGGTCAAGGTTCTAGAGCAGTTATTTTGATACGACTGGTTTAATAAATACTATGAGATTCGTACTAATACACGTTTGTAGGTGAAACACAGTAGGAGCGACCTACATAGAAGTTTGGTAAATATTTTTAGAAAAACGAATGTGTTGTTCATGACGTTGAAATATTAAAAATTATATTTTATTTACAGATTATTTATCGGATGAATATAAATCAAGATTTTTTTAACTTTTATGTATTTTTATTAATTATGTAATATCAATAATGCTATGCTTTAGCGCGTGTTATGTATATTTAATTATGAATAATGAGCGAACGAAACAAGTAATTTTTTTACGGATTTACGGTTATTTTCGATTAAGTATAGCTTCCGTACCATAGGTAACATTTCAACAGACAAAGCCTCGCCACAACATTTCTCAACATAAAATGTATAATCGATCAGTCAGTATTTTGTAATCGACTGAAAAGAAAAGCAATACTTCTAGTACAAAAATGTATTTAATGTATTTTTATAGTTCCTCTGTATTTAAAGTATGATTTCGCTGTATTTTGCTCTCTTTGGATATCAGCTGTCTAACGTTATTTGTGGCCAAAGAGTATGTATATAACTTCCTAATAAAACAAGGAAGCCGTGAGATCATTCTCACCAGACTGCCCCTCTCTAACACGTTTATTGTGAAAGTGAAAGTTCAATCCGATTGACGTTGTCATTTTTGTTTTATTTTAAACTTTTAACAGATGATCCACGTGACCTAGTTAATACAACAGATAAAGTCTCGCCATAAGCCCCTCTGCACTCTATTCTATAGAGGGGCTTATAGATTTTCTCAGTTCATCATTGAACCAGCATCCACAAACAACAAAGTTGAAAGAGTGGATCATAAGAATAATTAATACGTCTTTCTCTGTCTAGTGGGCACATAACCTGTGTTATTATTATAGGCAAGATGAAAATAAATGTTTTTTAAATAAAGTGTTCAGCTATCTAGCAATGCTTATTTTCTTGTTGTGCTTCAGCAGAATCAAAGCTTTTATTTTTTGCCTTATTTATATTTATTTAGGGCGAGAATTATTTCAAAATAATATGTATTTAATGGTTGCATATTACATAAATATTGTTATAACGCAGTCGTTTTATTTTTGAACAGTTCCAGACCGATAAATTAGTTTATATGAATCGTAATCCAAGTTTTTGAATATACTTACGAGTTTCTATAATATGAATGCGAGATACTGTTTCCCAGGAATATAGCGTGAAGGTAGTTCATCCTACGTAAGCAAAAAAATGTCTTTGTCATTTAGAAAATTTGAATGAAACAGACATTTCTCATAGTACACGTAGATTTGGAAGTAAATAATGTATTACTATTACGATGTATTGAACACTACAATATTATATACATTTGTGCATAAAAAAACTTGTCTCGCTTAATGTTCTCAAGCGCATAAAGCAACGTAGATACATAGTACTAATAATTATTCTAGCTAGACATAGAGCAATGCAGGGCAGTGTCGCTCTATGACACGCATACTAAGCTAAAAGAAACGGTAATTCCTTTCCAGCGAGCTGCCATCCAAATTGTAACGCGCTTGAGGGTAGGAAGCGGTCGGGAAGCGACTTCAAGCGGTATGTGTTGCCATTGCGGGTGTTGGGAATCACATGACATTGTAAAATTATTTATAAGTACACCTTTGATAACAACACATGCCGTTTTGTATCACGTCCCTATTTATTTCAATTTTTCCTTCATAAATTAATTTGCTAATTTTCTCACAATTAGTACCTACTTCCTAAAATCCTAATGCCGTGCCGTGATGACAAAGACAATATAACCTAGACAGCGCTTTAACATGGTTACGCACTCATCTGTGCTAATGAGGCTCAAAGAGAATACAATACTACGTAAATGAGGCTGGCCTGCCCCGTTCTGTCACTGTATAACTCTCCTCTTTCCTAGCTAAATTCACATATCTTTATCTCGCTCTGTCATTGTCCCTTGTATGCTAGTGATGTGGAACACTAGACATATTAAAATATGATAAATCGTATACAGTGTTGTGCAATTAATTTTGAATTTTGTATCTTGGATTTTAGATTTTAGATCTTGGATTTGGAAATTCTCTGGTTATTTTCTTATATTGCATAGTAAGCAAGCCATCGATATAGCTGTAGGCACCCCAACACTGCCAATATGACAGTTAGGGCGTGGCCTTGAAGGAGCCAATAGGATAAGTCAACCTCTCCCCGCAACCCACCAATATTTAGCGAAAACTTTTTCATAGCGAAGTTCACTTACGCGATGTTAAGGGTTATTGTCTTTGCACGATGAATATAAAACAATCAAATATAATTTCAATAATAATTTATTACATTTAACACGTTTGACACAAGATTAGTTTGCTGACATCGATTCTTGCCAGTTCTAAAAATTGTTCTCGTGGTCTTATAAATGTCTTGATATAGAACTATCTACTTTAGTAGAATTATATACAATATGTTTAATATAATCCTATGACTCCATGGCATCATCATTTGAAGGCGTAGCTACAGGAACTAGAGGCCGAGACCCGAAACGATGTGTAACTGAAATTGGAAAAGAACACCACATTAAATTTCAATTTAAGATTAATTTAAGACCTAAATTGAGAATATTTGTCAGCATACACCGAGAAGTTGTATAGTATTAATAATGTGTTGATGAGTTGCGTAATGTCATTGCGTTATATACGAAACTTTGATTAGTATTTCAAATGTTATCGCATTGGAAAAGACTCGATCAAACACGAGTGTTTGGTGGGAAGAATCTCACTCACCCCCGCTCTTCCATAAGGTTTATTTTTATGCCACTAAAGTTGCGGACAAGCATACGGGCCCCCCTGATGGAAAGTTGTAACTGTACCCTACAGACGTTTGCAACACTGGGGGCGCTAGACTCGCGCACTGAGCCTGACTGACTTTGACTGGACCAAGTCAAACTTGCAAATGGTGCGTCTGTTGACCAACGTACGGGGCTCAGGCGTGGGCACCTTTACGGGTTTGCAATGCCGAAAATAAGAAAGTCACATCACGTCACGCTCCCGGTAGTCAGTGAATTAAAAATGGCAAATAGGGCAGTTGTGTAGAATACTCTTGATGTCGTGTTTACTCAGTCACAAAGTAATCCGTGTGAACGACCAGATTATGGCATCTACATTTATTGCCCGATTCCCTTGCCCGTGGGAGAAAAATTCAGGTAAGTTTCAAAATGAAAAGACACCTTAGCAGACCCTCCCACTTGGCACACTCGCTCGCTCACTTAGAGCTAAGCAGACAGAATGACTCACCTTGTTCGGAGATAGAGAGGTCTACCAGCTGTATGCAGCACTGCTTGTTGTCGCCTCCCACCGCTACACTGAGCGGCACGTCGGGGCATACTGCGGCGCACAGAGTCCCTCCCACTTGGCACACTCGCTCGCTCACTTAGAGCTAAGCAGACAGAATGACTCACCTTGTTCGGAGATAGAGAGGTCTACCAGCTGTATGCAGCACTGCTTGTTGTCGCCTCCCACCGCTACACTGAGCGGCACGTCGGGGCATACTGCGGCGCACAGAGTCCCTCCCACTTGGCACACTCGCTCGCTCACTTAGAGCTAAGCAGACAGAATGACTCACCTTGTTCGGAGATAGAGAGGTCTACCAGCTGTATGCAGCACTGCTTGTTGTCGCCTCCCACCGCTACACTGAGCGGCACGTCGGGGCATACTGCGGCGCACAGAGTCCCTCCCACTTGGCACACTCGCTCGCTCACTTAGAGCTAAGCAGACAGAATGACTCACCTTGTTCGGAGATAGAGAGGTCTACCAGCTGTATGCAGCACTGCTTGTTGTCGCCTCCCACCGCTACACTGAGCGGCACGTCGGGGCATACTGCGGCGCACAGAGTCCCTCCCACTTGGCACACTCGCTCGCTCACTTAGAGCTAAGCAGACAGAATGACTCACCTTGTTCGGAGATAGAGAGGTCTACCAGCTGTATGCAGCACTGCTTGTTGTCGCCTCCCACCGCTACACTGAGCGGCACGTCGGGGCATACTGCGGCGCACAGAGTCCCTCCCACTTGGCACACTCGCTCGCTCACTTAGAGCTAAGCAGACAGAATGACTCACCTTGTTCGGAGATAGAGAGGTCTACCAGCTGTATGCAGCACTGCTTGTTGTCGCCTCCCACCGCTACACTGAGCGGCACGTCGGGGCATACTGCGGCGCACAGAGTCCCTCCCACTTGGCACACTCGCTCGCTCACTTAGAGCTAAGCAGACAGAATGACTCACCTTGTTCGGAGATAGAGAGGTCTACCAGCTGTATGCAGCACTGCTTGTTGTCGCCTCCCACCGCTACACTGAGCGGCACGTCGGGGCATACTGCGGCGCACAGAGTCCCTCCCACTTGGCACACTCGCTCGCTCACTTGTTGTGGTATTGTGCCGCCGTCGCGTCTGTAGAGGAATACGAAATGAATACGTGGTGTTATATCATAACTTGCTGATGATAGCGGCTTCACCCGCGTGGTGAAGTTTTCCCGTACCCATTTCCCACAGGAACTTGTTCCTGGGATAAAAAGCAATGCGGTATTTTGTCGATTATGCAGTATGATCATTCGAGTATTATTATAGTTTCAATAAAATCAATTCTTGTTTTTGTAAGAAAGAGTAATAAACGTCCATCTATTATGAGAAGGACAGATTTGTTTGTAAGAGTTTATTATTATTTCGTCGTTTTAATGGCAATTATTCTGAAGTAACAAAAATTTTCAAGTATCATGCTAATACTCAAGGGAGCAGACCAGAAACAATAAATGTCAAAAAAGGCATGTATGGGTTGAATGAAGGCTACAAATTGTTATGTCACAGGTAAGACGTAGTAGTGTTGTATCTTGTCCCGAGTTAGGCGGTGAGCCTATTGCCGCGTTGAACCGACAGAGGTAGGCTATTACTACCAGCTGTCAGCCTCTGTTGATTTCAACATGACAATAGGCTTACCCCTCAT
This sequence comes from Miltochrista miniata, assembly GCA_933228765.1. Lineage (NCBI taxonomy): Eukaryota > Metazoa > Arthropoda > Insecta > Lepidoptera > Erebidae > Miltochrista > Miltochrista miniata. The sequence continues at coordinate 8,712,074 of OW121749.1, forward strand.
AAATGATTATTGGAGGACCGAGATATTCAAATTTAGTCATTAATAAAAATTCATAATTCACCGTCAATTTAGCCAAAATAAAACTATGTTTCTCAGAATTACCTGGCAATATCCCAAACTTTCAATTTTCCATCCATGCTGGACGTCACCATCAAACCAGGAACTTGGTCGCTCAGAATTAAACCTGTAAAAGTAATGTTACATTTTAAAAAGTAAAATGACTGCAAAATAATATATTTCGTACAATAAATAAATAGTTAAATAAATAAATAAAATCAATCAATAAAATCAGCCTTTGGCAGTCCTCTCCTGGACGTAGGCCTCTCCCTATTTACGCAATAATACACGGTCCTGCGCTTTGCGCATCCTTTTAGTACACTTGTACATTAAATGGCAACACCTGGGGGCCAAGTTTCAGATTCAGATTCTTTTATTCGTTGCTGAATACAGGTATGATAAAAAACAATACATGAGTAGATTTTAGGTTTTATTTAGAAGTTTGCTTTCCTGGAAATCCCAACAGTAAGGAAAGAGATAGAAAGGTCTACTGCGGCTTATGGGCATAGACTTGAACGGCACAAGAACCATCTGGCTACAAAACTAATGGACACAAATAACTGCATATATCGGTTGAAAAGAATGCGACTAGCCTCAATATAAGGGAAGTAGAAAAATATGAGATGACACATCAGAGGATGTGCACTCTCCAAGTATTTGATGAAATCATCAAATCTGATTAAAGCCATGGGGCTGATTGCAGATGGAAAGAAACAAAACAAAAAAAAAGAAGTTTGCTTTCAATTATGTCGAAGTAGAATCGGAATTCCTAAATTTTTATTGGTTTGTTTTATTTCATTTTAAGCTCGCCAAATTTACACACCCCGCCTGATGGAAAGTCATAGCGACATTTAATAATGGGGGGGGGGGGGGGGGGGGGTGTCACTCTCACAGTCTTTGAGACTCCTGACAGTGGTCCTCAAGTTGTCTGCGATGTGCCTTGATGGTTGTTAGAAGCACAAGCAAATTGGTCAACAAATGCACCGCTAACAAGTGACGTCGCCCGGGTCACCTTAAGGTACGAATAAACGGCGCGCAAACACGCGAGCCGAGCCTGACTCGGCTCGTGATTTAGCGCGCCACGCGCTGTTTAAACAACTGCGCTCGGCGCGGCTCGGCAAATTTCACACGATCCATCACTTGTCGGTTTTTTTGACACGAATCAAAGGCGCGCGCGCCATCTTCGGCTCGGCTTGTGTTAATACGCGCCGTCTAAACAGACAGATGATCCAGAGCGCGCGACGAAGGAAGACCTCTTTTGTTTTTTAGCGACGTTTTTATTTCAACACCGAGATGTGTGCCGCATCTCCACGGACGGCTCGGCTCGCGTATGATCGTGCTACCCCGCGTCGTGTAAATGAGCAGGCTTGCGTCCGAACTAAGCCGAGCCGCGCCTACACGGATGGCGCGGCTCGCGTAGGCTCGTGTTATCACAGGCCGTTTAACCGCACCTTTAGCTTGTTTCCACCGCGAGTTCAGCGGCCTCCTTAATGTAAACTGCATACTTGTCTTACTGCCACCACAGCCCGCAGCGGGAATCGGCCTAAGCGATGTTATACAATAGAATCCATTCGTACCTGTGATTTCTTTCTCGTGTGCGTCTATGGTCCACATGGGCTCGTCTTGTCTACAGTCCACGTACGCCACCTTGCCCGTGTTGTTTGACATCTGCAACAAGATTCGTGACAGTTTGAATATACTGCAGAGACTGTATTTGTGGATGTATGTGATCCGACTCGAAGGACCAAATTGATGGAGATTTTCGATACACATAAAAGAGCAGACTTATTTTAATTAATAGGTAGTTCTATTCGGCATAGTATAGTTACAATAAGTATAGGTGCGAGTGTCACGGGCGGTGTAGCTGCGCCAATTATTGGAAACCCCCCCCTCCCGCACCTTATCGGCCTCCAGTATCGTCCGACTGGCGTTAAGCGCTCGTGTATCGACAGTAACATTTGTCCTGGTTGTTGCAACTTTTAGTAGAACGGGTTCTGTCGGTCCCACATGACGCGCTTTATCTCCGGCTCGAGGGACCACGAACGGTGCGTGTTGGGCGTGCCAGGCCGCGATGCTCAGGAGAGTCTGTGCTTCTAGTGAGTGGAACTTAAGCTAGAGTTGGATTACTCACCGCGACAACAGAACGGGTTCTGTCGGTCCCACACGACGCGCTCTATCTCCGGCTTGAGGGACCACGAACGGTGCGTGTTGGGCGTGCCAGGCCGCGATGCTCAGGAGAGTCTGTGCTTCTAGTGAGTGGAACTTAAGCTAGAGTTGGATTACTCACCGCGACAACAGAACGGGTTCTGTCGGTCCCACACGACATGCTCTATCTCCGGCTCGAAGGACCACGAACGGCGCGCATCGGGCGTGCGGCAGTCAGTGACACTCTGGAACGTCTGTGCTTCTAGCGAGTGGAATGTGTAGGCTAGAGTTAGAAGTACTTACAGCGAAACAGAACGGGTTCTGTCGGTCCCACACGACGCGCTCTATCTCCGCCTCGAGGGACCACGCACGGTGCGCGTCGGGCGTGCGGCAGTCAGTGACACTCTGGAACGTCTGTGCTTCTAGCGAGTGGAATGTGTAGGCTAGAGTTAGAAGTACTTACAGCGAAACAGAACGGGTTCTGTCGGTCCCACACGACGCGCTCTATCTCCGCCTCGAGGGACCACGCACGGTGCGCGTCGGGCGTGCGGCAGTCAGTGACACTCTGGAACGTCTGTGCTTCTAGCGAGTGGAATGTGTAGGCTAGAGTTAGAAGTACTTACAGCGAAACAGAACGGGTTCTGTCGGTCCCACACGACGCGCTCTATCTCCGCCTCGAGGGACCACGCACGGTGCGCGTCGGGCGTGCGACAGTCCGTGACGCGCGCTCGTCCGTCGCACGCGCCGCTCAGGAGTGTTTGTGCTTCTAGTGGGTGGAATGACAGCGATTGGACCTAGTACAACGGGTATCTCATTAGCATATTGGAAAAAGAGGCAACACTTCAAATAGAACTAATTAATTGCATGCTAGTCACAATTTTAAAACCATCATTTGTCATTGCGGAAATGAAGTACAATTGTAGAATATTTTATCGAAAAGGAAGTTATACTTGAACGAACTTCCATATGAACAGCAACTTTTCACCCCCAATTTTCTGATCTTTATTGCTAAGACTTTAAACAAGAACGAGACAATATTATGTTTTCTCTCTCTCTGTCTACTTATTCACTAAACAGGCATATTAAGTGTGAGAGGGAAATACATAGCATATAATAAAGTAGGTGCATAACTTACTTTATCTTCGAAGTAGTCCAACTTAGTGTGTGGTGACCCTTGATCCAAGTCCCATAACAGTACTGTATTATCAGCTGAACCACTCGCCATCACATGCCTACAAAGGAAATTTAACTTTAAATCACTGATACAGCCACAAGTACATATATAACATAAGCTGACACACAGAGAAGTTATACATCTAACATACATACATACATATTATAATAATGGCGCAAGTCGTTAACGTTCACGTATGATCAAATGATATCCCTCATGTGGTCATACCGCCTGGCCCAGAGCATGACAACTATAAATCTGATGGGATTCACTGGTAAGCAACGAGCGAAATGTTCTTCAGCTATCCCATGATATTAATAACAGCGCATAGCGCTTAATAACGTTCAATGCTCCGGCCATGCTTGAGGTTAGTTTTAGCCTTATAAAATTACGCTCAAACATTTTTTGGTATTTTCTCCGGTTATCAACATTTTCATACTTACGTATAATTTCTATTCCACGACAGGTCTAGCACGGCATCTTTATGTCCTATACGTTTAGTCTTTTTCTTTTTGTTAGGTTTTCTTCCCAGTTTGAATGCTGGTTCCAAACAGTTCTCAATGTCTAGATCCCACACCTGGATTACAGGGTCCATGCCGCCCAATGCGCATAGATTCCCTGTAGACATAATAATAAATATTAACATAATAATAAATATAAATATGGATTTTTGGTTAAACATTACCGAATGGACCTAAAATAAGTATTATTGCAACCACTCAGAAATCAGAATCAGAACTTATCCAAAAGTGTGACAATGATAACCATCTTAAGAGGGTGTATAAAATAACAGCTGGCGCACACTGGACGACATGTCGCGGCGAAAAGCTGCGGGCGCCAGATTACATACATTTTGTTCTAAGCTCCGCAAACTGGGCGACATGTCGCGGCGAAAAGCTACGGGCGACAAATTACATACATTTTGTTCTAAGCTCCGCAAACTGGGCGACATGTCGCGGCGAAAAGCTGCGGGCGAAAAATTACATACATTTTGTTCTAAGCTCCGCAAACTGGGCGACATGTCGCGGCGAAAAGCTGCGGGCGACAAATTACATACATTTTGTTCTAAGTTCTAGGAGTCGCCGGTCTGTCGCGCTATTGTCGCGGCGACACGGCGACAGTCGCCTAGCGACAGATTTATGTACGACGCCTGTCGACGGCGCCAGCGCACATGACGCCGCGACTGTCGCCCAGTGTGCGCCTACTGTCAAGGGATTTTGTACTTATATCTGTAAGGATTGGGTTATGTATGTAGTTGCGTAGTTGTGTAGTTTTGTAGTACCGAGGCTGTATTGCATATACCTGGACTTGGATCAGTGGGGTCGTGGCTCAACCATTCTATACACAGCGGGAACCACGGCAGGATGATGTCATGGTGCACATAGAACGAGTCTTCTTCTTTGTTGTATACTGGAATTACGAACAATATACATTAATCAATTAATAAATATTTGTGGACATTCTCACACAACGTCATCTAGCCCAAATTAAGCTAATAGGTATAAGGTTGTGCTATGGGATCTAGACAACTGATAAACAAACATATTTCTGAATACATACATCATATTAAACATAAAAAACACCCAAACTCCGAAACAAAACTTTTGTGGATAACACAAATATTTGGACCGACCTAGGAATCGAACCCAGGACCTCAGCGCGGCAGGCAGTTACACTACCGAATGCGCCACCGAGGTAGTCCATTATACTACAAAAACGTAATAAAGTACTATCAACTGCACATACACATATCAAACGTTATTCTTAGAAGTAGGAAGAAAGGAATAATAAACAAAATGCTGGAATAATAAACTATTGCCATGTTGAAATGGATAGGGGCTTGTGGCTTCCTGTTGTTGAAAATTCAACTTTGCTTATTTGCTACCATGCTTCCAGGACCAATGGCTTCAAGTGCCTACAGAAGCATGGAAACACTAATAGATGGAACACCAGTAGAACAGATATTTGAATACTTACTGTAAACTTCTAAAATACTAGCATCACTCTCAACATGGCCTACTAACAGTAGATTATCACTTGGCTTGATTATGTCATCTTCTTCATCACTGTCTGGTCCATCAGTCTAAAAAGCAAAATAACGAGTTACAGATTCTTTTATTCAATATTAGGTAGTACAGTCAGCATCAATTACAGAACAATTCTTACCCTGATTTGTACATTTTCGCTTAGATCTCCTAAATTAGGTAGTGTTGCCACAGAACCAATGCCGACTGGATTACCAACTGTGAAAAACATTCATGTGAGTACTTGACTATATATTTACAAAGTTGCAGTACTAGCCCCGCACGTTAGGAGCAGGTCATACTCGTGAAAGAGGCGGCGGGGCGGGAGCGGGCTTGGCCGCCGCCGACGTGTCTTCGCCGAAGACTATCGGCCTCCATGACCGGGGGCTTGAGGACGGCGAGAGGGCTGCTCACTGTCCTTACAGAAGCAGGCCCTAGACGGCAGCGTGATGTAAATGATTCACGCACGCCCCCCTCTAAGAAGCGGGAATAAACCCGAAAACCCCCCCAAAGACGCGGGATAGCACCCGAACCACCCCTAGGCGAGGCCGCATTGGTAGCCGTAGGTCTGTTGGGAGTCCTGGGCCAACAGCTTAAGGCTGGGAGCCCGGGTAAGTCCACTGAAGGATGCGAAGTCGAGCCGTCAGTAATTTTCGCAGCTTCGCAAGGTCAGCCCGCGCTCACGTACGTCACGATAATGTCACATAGATGTTGTTGTGACAAAGTTCAGTCGCAATGCGGGGCTAGAATTAAAAAACTAATAAATTTAAATTATATTTACTATTATCCTCTTCATCATATTTTTCAAAGTTGAACTCATCATTTGGATCGGCCGGAGGTTCGCTAGGAGCTGCAGCGGCCTCACCCTCCTCATCACTTTCATCGTCTCCGGCTTCCGTTATACTGCACACAAACACAAAAGATAATTAAAGAACAGTTTTATATTATTTTTTTATGACTGTCAAAAGTGTCAAATTGCCAACAAGTCTGTACTAAGTATTTCAGTGTTAAAAAATAGTAATCTAGTTGTTTAACCAGTGAAAGTTACGTAAAAGTGTAGTTAAACATGTAGTGTAGCACTGCTAATGTTCGCAGATATGAAAACACTCAATTTAGTGCAAAAACAGTAAATTAATAGGACTTACTACAAAAATTTTTCATCTTGTCAAAATTAATATTTTTATACCCTCCAAATTTCAATATTTTTTGCTAAGTGTTTTACTGGGAAAAAAATAATATTACAACATGATGGAACCAATAGTACAATATCAGTTATTGGAACTGTAGTAAACAATGGGCGATTCCAGGCATGAAACCCCACCATCAAGGTTCTCGTCAGCAACCCATCCATGCCAGTATAAACCTACTACTACAAATGCTCCAAACCATGGTAGCATCCAAAGCATAAATTTGCAGAACACTGAACCAACTACCACAGAATGTGCCACTCCCACTCCTCCTACCTGGCAAAGGGTGCCACTTCTAAGAAATGCTAAAAGAAAAAAGGTGTCATCTCCATCACCTGAAAGAATACACACTAATAACCAGTTTAGTGGACTACCTGTTGATGAGAAGGAAGCTGACCCCGTTCAAGGTGCCACTACAAAAAAGGTCTCAAAACCACCTCCAATAATTCTGTACGGCATTGAAGATGTCAACCAACTCACTAATCTCCTGGAAAGTGTTGCGGACAAGGCAGGATTCCAGTACAAAATTATAAATAAGAGCCAACTACGTGTCAATTGCTACTCTGTAGAAGTATACAAAAGTGTAATAAACTTAGTGAGACAAAAGGGATTAATTGGGCACACATTCAACCTCAAAGAAAAACGGCCCTACAGAATTGTAATAAAAAATCTTCACCACACTACACCAACTACTGAAATCAGAGAAGCCATAGAAAACACTGGCAATACCGTGACTGGAGAAATAATCAATGCTAAGTATGGACCTGAAAAAAAACCAACCTCTACATTTTTTGTGAATATTCAGCAGGGCTCTAATAACAAAGCTGTTAAAGATATTAAATATATTTATCACCAATCTGTTACTATTGAGGACCCACGTAAACAAAAATCAGTTGTCCAATGTCAGCGATGCCAGCAATATGGACATTCTAAGAACTATTGCATGAGACCATATCGCTGTGTAAAATGTGCCCAACCACACAAAACCTCTGAGTGTACTAAGACGGATCGCAATACTCCTGCAACATGCGCTCTTTGCCTGGGGGCCCACCCTGCAAATTACAAAGGTTGTGAAATATATAGGGAAATATACGCTAGGAAATATAGTAATAGACCACGCTCAAATATCAACCCCGACAATGGCACCAACACTACAGATAACCCAGCCAAGATGCCCTCCTCATCTCCTATGAAAGGTGCAAGAACGGACAAACACCTAAACCAGAAAGGAACCTATGCTAACATTCTGACGACAGACAAAGATGAAGAGGTATTACCCTCAAGCACCACTATCGCTCAGATGCTCTTAAAACAAGCTGAAAAGTTTGATTCTATCCTACAACAAATGAGTTCTCTAATAAGTCTCATAACAACTCTCGTCTCAAAACTATCAAAATGACTTCCCTTAAGATTGCTGCGTGGAACCTAGATGGATTATCTGCAAGGAAGAAAGAAGTTGAGGTTCTATTACAGCTACACAACATAGATATATTACTTGTATCAGAATCCCATCTCACCAATAATAGCAGTGTAAGAATACCCAATTACAACATCTATGCTACTAATCACCCGGATGGTACCGCACATGCGGGTTCAGCCATAGTTGTGAGATCAAGCCTAAGGCATCATGAACTTCCAAAGTTTGAAAAAGACTACATCCAGGGTACCACTATTGAAATAGAAGACAGAAATGGAGCATTTAGGGTCTGTGCCATCTATAGCCCACCCAAACATAAAATATATGAAGAACAATATACGGAATTCTTCAATACCTTGGGCACACGCTTTATAGCAGGTGGAGATTGGAATGCAAAGCACGTACATTGGGCTTCTAGACTGACAACCACCAGAGGAAGAGAACTGAAAAAAAGTCTAGATAGTAACCACCTTGCTACTATTTCTACTGCGGAACCTACCAATTGGCCCACTGATCCAACTAGAAAACCTGATGTCATAGACTTCTTTATTACAAAGGGCCTGTCTAGATTGTACCATCATATCCAAACATGCCTAGATGCCAAGACAAATCATATCCCGGTTATACTGTCAATTGGCACTACAGTCCTCACTGTGGAAGGTAACCCAAAGTTATACAATAGAGCCACTGATTGGAACGCTTTTAGGGACTTGATAAACCAAAGATTGGAACTCCACATAGCTCTAAAAACTGAGACTGAAATCGATAATGCTACTAGAGCCATTACTACTACAATCCAGGAGTGTTGTTGGATCTGCACTCCAGAAGACATTAAACGCCAAGAACACCGTAAAGTCTACTCTGAAACTATACGGAAGAGTATATTAGAAAAGAGAAGGCTTAGACGAGTCTGGCACACCAGTAGACATCCCGATGACAAAACAGCACTGAATAGGGCAGCCAAGGAGTTGAAATCCTTAATAATGGAGGCTAATGAAGTTGCACTGGCTACTTATTTGGAGGGTCTGACACCTACAAGGACTACTAATTATTCTCTTTGGAAAGCATGCAAAAACCTGGATAGACCGCTAAACCACAAACCTCCAATTAGAAAACACAACGGGGACTGGATTAGATCCCCACAAGAGAAAGCAGAGGCATTTGCTGCCCACCTTAATCAAGTCTTCCAACCAAATGAAGCCCAACCCGGTATTGATGAATCAGAAATATATGCGGTTCTCGAACAGGATCTCCAGTTGGACTTCCCTCTGAAAACAGTAACACCTAGAGAGATTTCCAGAGTAATCAGATCAATGGACAACAGGAAGGCTCCGGGATTCGATCTCATCGACAAGAAAGTCTTGGAGGAACTGCCACTCAAGGCTATAGTATATCTTACAACCTTGTTTAACGCTATTCTGCGAGTGGGCTACTATCCTGATCTGTGGAAGGTCTCGCAAATTATAATGGTACAGAAACCAAGTAAACCAGCTCACGAAATCACCTCATACAGACCCATTAGCCTGCTTCCAACTTTGTCTAAATTGTTTGAGAAGATACTACTACACAGACTTACAATTGACCTGAGAGAGAAGTCTGTAATACCTGACCACCAATTCGGCTTTAGACAGGAACATGCCACCACTGAACAGGTCCACAGAGTGTGCAGGAAAATCAGAAAGTCGTTTGAGAAAAAGGAATACTGTTCAGCAGCCTTCTTGGACATACAGCAGGCTTTCGATAGGGTGTGGCACGAAGGCCTATTGTATAAAATAAAATCATTACTACCACATACATATTATGGACTACTAAAATCATACCTATCCAACAGAACATTTCAGGTGAGGGAGAGTGATTGTACCTCAAAGCTGTACAGGATTGCGGCGGGAGTACCCCAGGGATCGGTCCTTGGGCCAGTCTTATACACCCTGTTTACATCCGACCTACCACAAAGTCAGAACGTCACGGTTGCCACTTTTGCCGATGATACGGCGCTACTTGCATCGAGCCCATGTCCATCTCAAGCCTCTGAGCTTCTACAAAGTGGACTGGATAAACTGGAGCAGTGGTTATCCAAATGGCGAATTACAGCGAGTGTATCAAAATCTCTGCACATGACTTTCACCCTCTGCAAAGAAAATTGTGCTCCCGTTACCCTAAATGGTTCTCAACTTCCCCACCAAAACTGTGTTAGATACTTGGGAATGCACTTGGACCGCAGACTCACTTGGAAAATGCATATACAGGCAAAGAGGGATGAGATTAACTTGAGGTTTAGGGGTCTGTATTGGCTTCTCGCCAGGAATTCAAAACTGTCCATAGATAATAAGTTACTCATCTACAATACTATACTGAAGCCTATCTGGACATATGGCATAGAACTGTGGGGTTCGGCCTGCAACTCCAATGTTATGATGGTACAGAGAATACAAAACTATATCCTGAAACACATCTCGAATGCACCATGGTTTATAAAAGTTAATGAGATTCATGAAATGCTAAACCTGCCAATGGTAAAGGAAGTAATTGACTGCCACACTGAAAAGTACATGTCTCGACTACAAAGGCATCCAAACCAGCTTGCGGAGCAGCTGACCATTCCGGAATCAATTCGCCGTCTAAAGAAGTGGCGTGACATCTTCGACCACTAATAGTCAACCTGATGGTGACTATACAACTGAAAGGGTTGGCTCCACTGGGAGCGGCACCCTAAAACCCACCCGACTTTAACACATCTGCTCATAGTCCACGAGACTGATAGCATTATTAAAATGGAAAAAAAAAAAAAAAAAAAAAAAAAAAAAAAAAAAGAACAGTTTTATACCACACTAGGTAATGCGTGAAATGCTGTTCCCTGTTCCCAACTCCCATGGATGTTTTCCTGGGATAAAAAGTAGCCAATGTTTCGGACTATCATCTATTATCTAACCTTGTACCAAATTTCAGCCAGATATACCGGCTGTAGATTTAGTAGTGTGCAATACTTGCACACGTGACTCTACTGCCTACACCCGTTAATATTTTGTGATAAAAAAAAACGTTTTTTTTTTCATGTTAAATTTGATTTTATTTGCAAAGGACCTCTGCCTGTACCCACTGGCCAATAATACGTGAACATAAATTTAAGTAAGTACTCAATAATTAATAATAAATCTAAAAAGCGAAAGATTGTAAATGATACTCGCTTAATGCCTATTTATTATCCAGTGCTATGACCTCTAGCGTCCAGCTGATCGTTGGTAGGTATTAGGTATACTGGCTGCGTTCGAGCGTTTACCGCTCACCTTTTGCCGTTTTTTGGTACGGATCTCGCACTTGACCGGTTTTTCTGTTTCATAGGTTCACGTATTATTAGTCAGTGGAGGTTAGGCAGAGTTCCCGTTGGAATTAAAAAACTAATTCAATATGAAAAAAGACTAAAAAAAAATTTTTTTTTTTATCACACAGTATTAACGAGTGTAGGCAGTAGAATCACGTGTGCAAGTACTGCACACTACTAAATCTACAGCTTGTATAAATCTTTGTAGTCCTGGCCCACCTAGGTGTATCAGTGTTAAATTCTGTCACAATGGTCCACTTGGATGTTCCATGGTTTACTTAAAGGTAATTAAATTTGCTTGACTTGAGACACGAGTTGTTGAAACTGCTTTTTGCTGATCAGCAAAATTAAAAAAAAAATGTAACACATACTACCCGTTCGCTCTAACTTTGCCGCTGGCGTAGAGGCGTATACCCGAATTGTTAAATAGACGAAGTAAATTGACGGTAGCTAATGTCATTTCGTCATAGAAAATACGCAACATTGTATGAAGAAGTGACATTAGTTGCTGTCAATTTACTGCGTCTAATTAAAAATTCGACTTTAGTATGGAGCCGAGCGGCAAAGTTAGAGCGAACGAGCCGTAACAAAAGTTCCTAGGTTAACTTACACCTAGTAAGTTAACCTAGGATCACCCAGGTAGACCAATGTGACAGAAGTTAACCGTGGAAAACCAAGGTTGCATATAAATTAATCAAAAGACAATGTAGGCATAAACTTACCGCAAATCATCAGCTGTTTGTTTAATTATCTTCTCTAATTCTTTCTCTGTTAGTTCAATCTATGGAGTAAAATAAAAGAAGTTTAATATGTGATGTTAATCATCATTGGAGCTGATTTTGCGCCCACTACTGGGCTTAGGCCTCCCACAGGGATCGCCACAATGTTCGGTCTTGTGCCGCCCGCATCCAGTAGGCTCCCGCGACCATAATTAGGTCATCTGTCCACGTTGCAGGAGACCTACCAGCAAAGTGCATTTTCCGTGGTCACCACTCTAGCATTTTTCGGCCCGATCGACCATCAGTTCTGCATGCAATATGATCTGCACACTGCCACTCACGTCGGAAGATTATCTCCACTATGTCGGTGAGCAGGGTCCACTTGGTGCGCAGTTCGAAGGCGGCGGCGAGCGCGAGATGTTCGGACGCGTACTGTGCGTTGGGCAAGCAACCCAGTATTTCGCACTCGTCCACGGTTGGTAGGCGCAGACGTTCCACTAACTTCAATGCATTGCAGCAACTAAAGTAAATATAACCGATGGTGAGCCATTTGTCCTAGTAGGTGGTGGCCTCCTGCCCCGCCGCTCCGCACTGCTCGTACAAGCGAGTGGCCCACCATGTCGCCGTTGAACAGTTTTTTGTTCGCTTTGGAGGTGCCGCCGACGCACTGCTCCTGCATAGCTCAGAGTTGTAGATCACAATGTCAGTAATGAGAGTGGGGCGGCCTTCCTTCCTATTTAAGTAGACGGAAAGGTGCTGACAGTTGTCTGTCACACCCATGTGCTTCCAGTCCGATGCATCCCAGAACAAACCTGCCCTAATATGTCCTCGGTCCAGTAATTTTATTACTACACTTTCTGGGGTCAAGTTGAAGTCGCCTGATAATATTATTGGTAGATGCCCCGATTCTCCTTCATTGGTGTAGTAGGCAAACCGGTCGATCTCTGCCAAAAACACCTGAATCTGTGCCAGCCGCACATCTGTCCCCTTGGGGTTGGAGAGCAGGTGCGTGGTGGCTACCACCAGCATCGTCTCGGGCAATTCCTTGGGAGACCTTCACCATCATGCCGATATTGTTTTGGTTCAATATCGGCAGCTGCGGCTGGTTGAATTCCACACTAATCTGATCCCTCGTATCAAACAGAGAACATTTGAAATAGATGGCACAACCATCTTGCACATGGTCAGTCTTCAGCTTGAAGATACCACAATAACCAATCTCTTCAAACTTTACATAGAAACTGTTCAGGTGAGAAGCCAGCACTTCTTGAAGACAACGGATGTCTGGTGAGTAGCTAATAATCTCGTCACACAACTGCGACGCCCTGGTGTTCCACTTGAGGTTGTGTGGGGCGCACTCTGTATATAGGTATGGGTGGCACTCCAGCAAGTACTGTGCCAGCAAATTGAACGACAAAACCTTAACTGGAACAGAGTCATCAACACAATTCTACACTAGTGTACAGTGCTACAAGCGGCTGATGCTTGCCTTATGTTTACAATTTAAATATGGAAATCTCCTGACATGTGCTTTTTCAACCTACTCACATGTAAACCAAAGATATCTGTAAAAACTGTTTGTCAATTTGAGCATAGCTTTCCAAAAATGACTAAATACGAGTCATATTTTAATTTTACAAAAGCCTAGCTCTAAATCTTCTATTCTGTTCTGTGCAATCATTATTCTTAAAATATTTTTATCGTAGCCATGGAATTTGGTTTGTTGATTATCACTCGACCTATCGTGTCTTGATACGTCATATATTATATTATATTTTATTTTGAAAAGACTATGTATAAATAATTATGAACAACTAAATACAACTAAATACTTAATTTACACCTTTTCAGTCACTGCTTTAGCTACGCCACGGCGCACAAAGTGCATGCACGATACTAAACTAATGGTGGGCGTTTGTTCTTCCATTGTTTAAGTTTATTTCTCAAATATAAAATATTTTCTGCAAGCTACAGGACATGAGCAATTTTAAATAATCCCAAAAATCCAAAATCACAATCACAACACACAAGTCTGCACACAACACAAACCACGTGTGTTTGACAATGACAAACTTTGATTTTGACGCTTGACATTTTATTTTTTTTAATCCATGGCATACAACACAACACGCCGAGACGGCGACCGCGACGACACGATGCAACGCGACGCCATTGATTGAGCGAGACACAACGATAGGCGTATAACCAATGCCCATATGTGGTATTATTAATAATACATATCAGTGCTTCATGTCAACATATCAGTGCCCTTAAGGCACGCGTAGTATTGTATTCTCTTTGCTTAGGGCCTCTTAACATTCGTCGCGGTCACAGACTTACAATAAGTACGTCTGTGGTCGCGGTTAGCACATAGCACTCACCAGATGGCAGAACATTGATTGAAAAGTCAATTATGTCATTAGACTATTGTCTGTCAGTGGATAACCGTCAACGTCAGAAATAAACAAAATTTATGTTTATTTGTTTTGAAATAATGTACAAATGATTCGGACTGTGCAGTGTTTTAACTTTGTGCGACTTAAAAAATGCCCTCATCATGTGTAGTACCATGCTGTTCAGATAAATCTGGTGGTCATAAATTCCCGCGCGACAAAGCACTCAGGGAAAAGTGGATTGCAGCTATTCGTCGTGTGAATTTTCAGCCCTCCGAATACTCAAAAGTTTGCAAAAGACATTTTAGAAAAGAAGATTATAGGTTGCCAAAAGAGTCTGTTTCCAAATTCCGTAAGTAAATCCAGTGGTAGCCACACTTCATATTTGTTAAGACAATAAGTACCTACTCATGTTTTTATCAACAATAGTGTTATTATCTTTGCTATTTTTGTTATTGTTTCAGCTGCCCAGGTTTTGAAAAAAGATGCTGTACCATCTCGATTTTCTTGGAATCAGAATAATCACCAGGTTCACAAAGAGCATAGGAAAGAGAAAAGATATATGTTTGTATCATATTTAATTTGGTTCTTTAATTTGTTTTTGTACATGTCTGACATTTCTTTCCATGTATTCTAATAACCATAATAATACATTCCATTTCTCTTCTATCTTGACTTCCAATACCTATCTGTGTAAGATAAGAATTTTAAATTATTTATGTTTGATAGGTATACTTTTTAATTTGCAGATCAGGTCAGAGATGTTCAGTGTTGCAATGCAAATCTGGATCTTCAAAAAATATCATACTTCATTCATGCCCAAATCAAGAGGCTGTGCAAAAGAAATGGGCTGAAGTATTTAAAGTCAATAGGGAAGTGGTTAAGAGTATGCTGATATGCAGCCAGCATTTTCATATGTCAGATTACCTTAATTCAGGTAATTTTATTTCTATGATTTTGGGGAAAATTTAACATGCAAGTAAGCAAGACAAAGTGTTTAAAATATAGTTTATATATTACTTTTATTGTTTATTTAAATTACTTTTTATTTAATGCTACATAATATAATTATTTACATCTATTGTAACATATATATTATTAAATGTTATTGTTTGGCTGTAGAAAATGGAGATAGTCGAATACTCAAACAAAATGCCATACCCTCCCAGAAACTACCACGTTCTACTAGGCTTGTAAGCTTGAGAAAGAAAGTGCTTCATACCAAGAAAAAGTTATTAACACCAAAACTACCAAAAAAGTAAGTTTAGTGATTATTAAGTATTTTTGATGTAACTATCATCAATTTTGCTATTTTATGTTAAGCCACTATAATTCCACTATGATCTAAAAATGACATTTCTTTTAGCAATATCAATACATTCTTGAAACAAAGATTTTTTTTACCATGAATACGGCAAAAATACTGCTTTTTACTTTGAGAATTTTTCTGTCTTTGTTTATTTCACAAAGATAACGCCATTTTGGCAGTGGCTTATTCCAATCAAAAATAGCAGAAGTGAGATTGTGGTAATAGTATGAATATAAAGTGCAGCAACACTTAGAGAAAGAATAATGTTTTAATTTGTGGTGTCCAAAGATCTGGTTATTGTTTTACTTTAATAACAGTATTAGGTGGTGAAGCAATTGTAATGAGCTCACATATTCTTAGCAGTGGCTTGTTTCAATAATAAAAAAAATAGCAGAAGTGAGACCGTGGTAATAATATGAATATAAAGTGAAGCAACACTTAGATAGAGAAAGAATAACGTTTTGATTTGTGGTATCCAAAGAGCTGGTTATTGTTTTTCTCTATTAGCAGTATTAGGTGGTGAGGCAATTGTAATGAGCTCACATATTATTATAACCCCAGCCAAAAAAATTACAATTTATCCTTATCTAGAGAGGGACTTCAGAAAATTCAGATTTACTGGGCAAAATTTGTAGAAATGGGGAAAACCCATTTCCGCATTCGTGTGCTTAAAATTTTATTGCATTAAAAATAACACCTATATTTTGAGATACCTAAAATAAATACCAATATAGGTATTAATAATAGTATAATATAGTAATTTAATTCCACTGGTTCTTATAGAAAATAGTTACGGACGTAGAATACCGCCTTGGGGAACCCCAGCGTATAGCAATGCGTGCTACAACGCGAGTACTTATTACTAACGTGAACACTTTGCTAGCACCTAAAGGTTAAGTAATAAACGTTCTAGTAAAAACATTACCCTCCTGTCTTCGGCAGTTCGGGTAAAAAGGCTAGGTTCTGGAGTGAAAGGTTGGTAATAGTCATATCATGGTTGACAGTATTAAAGCCATTTGAGAAATCTAATACTTAGCCTCTTACCATGACAAAAAAAGCTGACAATGAAATGAAGTATTTCTCAGTAAACACTTACTTTTTAACTAACTAATGGTTGCAGGTACAGTTACCTTGCATTGCTCCCAGTATTCGTTTCCCTTATATAATACCAGTTCCAAAAACTGTTTAGCCGTATTTGCGTCAATACAATTTTGTGACTGCCCTCATCACATGAAATTCATCGATGACGGCGGGAAAAGAAAGTCTTATGGTTCCATACCCACCATTCCATACCATGGTAAAAATGGAACCCATGGGACCATTATGGGCTCGCGACATGATCATGCCTTGCAATTGTCAATCACGTTAAATATGAATGGAAGTTGCTTCAGTGTGCTTGATTTCTTTGCATGGGTGTGTGCATCGACGTATATGTACTTACATCACAGACGTACAATAAGTAGCAGACGAAACATTAATTATGTTTGTGTGCGTTGGTCTTTCCATTCCGCTCGCTCTAAGGGGTTAGTGAATGCTGCTATCTCGTTTCTACACGTATAGCAACACTATACATGACATGTTAAAAAAAATGACGTCCGCCTGGTTTTTGAAAGGTTTAAGCTGCCGATGCTGCAGTTTGACGTATAGATACCTCTCATTAATGTAGGGGCCAAGCTCAGGCACTTCTTTTCAAGATTAAATTTAGTGCTAACATAAAAATAAGTGTGGCAAACTGTGATTCAGCATTTAATTAGTTCAGAATTGCATTTTAATATAATGCCTAAAATCTTCGATGATATTGAGTATACAATATATAAAACCGGCCAAGTGCGAGTTGGACTCGCCCATGAAGGGTTTCGTAGTAGCAAGTAACATAATATAAAAGTTCTTACAGTTCGTTGTAACTTGGATTGATGTTTTAACACGTTCGCATTGGTAGTGATTTTTCTAACTGAAAATTGCGGTTTATGACGTATTAAAAAAAAACTACCAGCTCTATCTCGTTCAAACCAATTTTCGTTGGTAGTTTATATGGCAATGTATATCATACATTTTTTTTAGATTTATCATTCTCTTAGTTTAGAAGTTAGAGGGGGGGGGGACACACATTTTTCCACTTTGGAAGTGTCTCTTGCGCAAACTATTCACTGTAGAAAAAAATGATTTTAGGAACCTCAATAGCATTTTTGAAGACCTGTCTATAGATATCCCACACGTATGGATTTGATGAAAAAAAAAATTTTGAGTTTCAGTTCTGAGTATGGGGACCCCCAAAATTTACTGTTTTTTTTCTAGTTTTATATAAGAATCTTAATGCTGTTCACAGAATACATCTAGTTACCAAGTTTCAATAGCATAGGCCTTATAGTTTCGGAGAAAAGTGGCTGTGACACACGGACGGACAGACAGACAGACAGACAGACAGACAGACAGACAGACATGACGAATCTATAAGGGTTCCGTTTTTGCCATTTGGCTACGAAACCCTAAAAATGAAGCCCGATTTCCGTGGTCACGGCATCACGCGTGAAATGCTGGACCGATTTCGCTAATTCTTTTTTGTTGTGTTTGTTTCTGTCAGGAGAAGGTTTTAAAAAATTGGTGCAAAACTATTAGCAGAAATGGTTTTTATTGCGATTTTGAATCGGATCATAGACCGAAATGGAAACCGGGAACAGAAAGAATAAGAGATAATTTTGCAATCCAATATGGCCGCCGCGTCGAAAATTTCATGATCGGTATCGTTTAAGGGGATTTTCGTACGCTGAGTACGAATCACATGATAATTTTGCAATCCAATTTGGCCGCCGCGCTGAAATCACAAAATTTCATGATGGGTATCGTTAAAGGGGGTTTTTGGTATGCTGAGTACGAATCTCATGATAATTTTGCAATCCAATATGGCCGCCGCGCCGAAATCACAAAATTTCATGATGGGTATTGCTTAAGGGGTTTCTTGGTATGCTGAGTACGAATCACGTGATAATTTTGCAATCCAATATGGGCGCCGCGCCGAAATCACAAAAGTTTCGTGATGGGTATCGTTTAAGGGGTTTTTTGGTATGGTGAGTACGAATCACATGATAATTTTGATATAACGAAATTTCATGATGGGTATCGTCTAAGGGGTTTTTTTGTATGCTGAGATCGAATCACATTTTAATTTTGCAATCCAATATGGCCGCCACGCCGAAATCACAAATTTTCATGATGGGTATCGTTTAAGGGGTTTTTTGGTATGCTGAGTACGATACACATGATAATTTTGCAATCCGATTTGGCCGCCGCGCCGAAATCACAAAATTTCATGATGGGTATCGTCTAAGGGGTTTTTTGGTATGCTGAGTACGAATCACATGATAATTTTGTAATCAATTGTGGCCGCTGCGCCGAAATCACAAAAGTTCATGATGGGTATTGTTTAAGGGGGATTTTGGTACGCTGAGTACGAATCTCATGATAATTTTGCAATCCAAAATGGCCACCACGCCACTGTTGCGAGATTTCTGTCAGTATGCTGAGATACCAAAAAACCCCTTTCACGATATCCAAAATGAAATTTTACAACGGTGGTTCGGCGGCCATCTTGGATTGCAAAATTGACCTAAAATTCGTATTCAGCATACCAAAAAACCCCTTCTACGATATGCAACATGAAATTTTGCAACGCTGGCGCGACAGCCATCTTGGATTGCTAAATTAACCCAAAGTTCGTACTCGGCATACCAAAAAACCCCTTATACGATATCCATCATGAAATTTTGTGATTTCGGCGTGGCGGCCATATTGGATTTCAAAACTATCATGTGATTCGTACTCAGCGTACCAAAATCCTCCTTCAATGATACCCATCATGAAATTTTGTGAATTCGGCGCGGCGGCCATATTGGATTGCAAAATTAACCCAAAATTCGTACTCAGCATACCAAAAAAACCCCTATATGATATGCAACATGAAATTTTACAACGGTGGCGCGGTGGCCATATTGGATTGCAAAATTAACCTGAAATTCGTACTCATCATACCAAAAAACCCCATAAACGATATCCAACATGAAATTTTACAATGATGGCGCGGCGGCCATATTGGATTGCAAAATTAACCTGAAATTCGTACTCGTACTACTATTTTTTTCCCGAAAGCGTTTGATATCTTAGATCGTATGGCCACCTATTTATAACCCGGACCAGTGTGCGGCCGGCCAGCCGCAACACGAGTTGGATCAAAACGTTACACATTGTATCATTACAAGGCGCGCATTGCAATGCTCGGATCACCTGCCTCACTGCTGTAACCTCGTCTTGTATCATTACAAGGTGCGCATTGCAATGCTCGATTCACCTCCTACACTGGCTGTAATTCTCGACTCGTAACATTACATTACGCGCGAATGCTCCCGGTGAGGGAGCACCTTTAGAAAAAAATGATGTTTTGTAACATCATTTTTTTTCTAAAGGTGCTTTAGCCTCAATAGCATTTTTGAAGACCTATCTATGGATACCCCACACGTATGGGTTTGATGAAAAAAAAATCTTATCGTTTCAGTTCTGAGTATGGGTACCCCCAAAATTTACTGCTTTTTTCTAGTTATATTTAAAAATCTTAATGCGGTTCACATACATACATAATACATCTACTTACCAAGTTTCAAGTGCATAAGTCTTATAGTTTCGGAGAAAAGTGGTTGTGACATTCGGACGGACAGACAGACAGACATGACGAATCTATAAGGGTTCCGTTTTTTGCCATTTGGCTCCGGAACCTTAAAAGAGGTATTTTAAGATACTCTTATTTCATTAAAATAAATCTTATTGAACTAGGCGGCTAACTCCTTCCCTGTAGTTGCGTTAGTGTGTGTGGTTTTTATATGTGTTAGTTTTGGCGTACTTTTCAATCTCTAATGCTTTGTCTGCTACTTATTGTAAGTCTGTGACTTACACATGATATTTAACGTGCTTGACAATTGCCAATTAATCGTGTCGGGACCCCTTTACCGAGACTCCACTGTCCATGTTTGTCGATAAAATTTTTCACTGATGATGTATTTCTGTTACCGCCACAACTAAAAATACTAAAATCAGAAGAAAAATATTTAAGGAGGGAGTCCATAAACCAAACATGATTATTTCCTTCATTCCCAGTAGTTCCGCGGCAGTAGTTCCGCGACGGAACTAGTGAGACTTTTTGTCCCAATAGTTCCGTGGCGGAACTAGTGAGACTTTTTTTTCCCAGTAGTTCCGCACCACGGAACTACTGGGACATTTTTATTCTCAGTAGTTCCGTGGCGGAACTAGTGAGAATTTTCTATTCTCAGTAGTTCCGTAGCGGAACTACTGAGACTTTTCCATTCCCAATAGTTCCGTAGCGGAACTACTGAGACTTTTCCATTCCCAATAGTTCCGTAGCAGAACTAGTGAGACTATTTTATTCCCAGTAGTAAAAAAACAAAGATCGAAGATCGGTAAAACAAATGAAGATCAACGAAACAAATGAAGATCGATCAAACAAATGAAGATCGATCAAACAAATGAAGATCAACAAAACAAATGCAGATCGGTAAAACAAATGAAGATCGGTGAAGATCGGCTAGCAAATGAAGATCGGCAAAATAAATGACGGTTAAATAAACAAAAGAAGATCGAAAAACCATATGCAGATCAGCAAAACAAAGGACTATAAGCAAGTTGATAAGGTCAAAAATTACTTGCAGCCATATTTTGTAATCTAGATGAGATTAACATTCAAAAAAATAGGTGCAAGCAATTCTCGACCTTAATGACACTTCTCTAAAAATGTGTTTTTAGGCGTTTATGAACATCACTGATCACGAATATGTAAAAAATAAATAAATATTATGCATGTTCATAAGGTCGAGAATTGCTTCCACCTATTTTTTTGAATGGGTATTCCCAATAGTTCCAATTAAATCCAATAGTTCTAGATTACAAAAAACAGGTCCAAGCAAATTTCGACCTTATGAGCATGCATAATATCAATTATTTTTTATATATTCGTGATCAGCGATGTCTATAATCGCCTAAAAGCACATTTTTAGATAAGTGTCATTAAGGTCGAGAATTGCTTGCACCTATTTTTTTGAATGTTAATCTCATCTAGATTACAAAATATGGCTGCAAGTAATTTTTGGCCTTATCAACTTGCTTATAGTTCTTTGTTTTGCTGATCTGCATATGTTTTTTCGATCTTCATTTGTTTATTTAACCGTCATTTATTTTGCCGATTTTCACCGGTCTTCTTTGTTTCATTGATCCTCATTTGTTTCGTCGATCTTCATTTGTTTTACCGATCTTCATTTGTTTAGTTGATCTTCATTTGTTTCATTGATTTTCATTTGTTTTGTCGATCTTCATTTGTTTTACCGATCTTCATTTGTTTTGTTAATTTTCATTTTTTAGATCGATCTTCATTTGTTTTACCGATCTTTATTTTTTTTGTCGATCTTCATTTGTATTATTTTTAATTGTATTAGTTAATAGCCGTAAGACACCGTAGGGAACTAATGGGAACATAAATATTCGTATGTAAGTGATGCTTTCTCCCGCGGGACTACTGGGACTTGATTTATTAGTTTTTAATTTATGTTTTGTTCCGCGGAACTACTGGGACTTAATTTATTAGTTTTTATTTTATGCCTTGTTCCGCGGAACTATTGGGAATGAAATTATTAGTATTTCATTTTTACTTTGTTCCGCGGAACTAATGGGAACTGAATTATTGATGCTTTGTTCCGCGGAACAACTGGGAAAAAAAGTCTCACTAGTTCCGCCACGGAACTACTTTAACGGAACAACTGGGAATAAACGGATTATTTGGCCGTCATTGGTACGGAACCCTCCGTTCTCAAGTCCGACTCGCAGTTCGCCGGTTTTTTTACTATATTTATTTTAAAATGTATGAAGATATCTTTCATTAGGTGATCCGTTTGCTTGTTTACCAAGTTATTAGTACAAAAATCTGACTCAAAAAGTAAAAAAAAAAACGATCCGATTGATGCCTGAAGCATAGAGAATATCAATATTCAAGTGCCAAAAATTTTAATGGGTGCTCCACATTCACACGAGAATCTCGCGAGAACGCAATGCGATAAAAGCACGAGAACCTGAATGTGGAACAGATTGACATTTACACGACAATCACGCGAGAACGCGAGAAATGTGAGCGTGTGGAGCCGATTTTCATTCAAGTTTCTCGTGTGAATGTGGAGGATTCACACGCTGCTTGATGAGTCTGATGAAGAAATACCTTTCCTTTCATACACCTTATGTGACGTAAACGAAGTTGCGCGGCTCCATAAGTCTATGATTCACCTATCTGAAATATCGATTTTGTAATAGAACATCGACTAAAGTTTTTTAGTGCTGTACTGTTCGTAACTTTTTTTCGTTGACGGAAACAGATCATTCAATCATTCGGTCAAAATGCGTGACAGTGTTGTTTGTTCTGTTCAGTTGCCCTTGCTCTCTGATTTAATAATCTGTGCCATGGCTATACTATATTATTAACGTGTTTTTGAAATACTGCGAAATATTGTACTTATTTTTAGTGAAATTTTAGTGCTTCATTTTTTTTTGTATTGTGGAAAGGTTTTGTCATAGTTCGGGATTATAATTTCCTTTCTCCGAATTCAATATGTTGTAGTTTCACGATTACACTGCAACTCTCATTCACTGTTTTGTCTTGAGGGCAGCTTTTTATGGAAATAAGAATATGGATAGAAAGTAAATATTTTACGTGCATAGAATTTAATTATGGAACTTTAAAAATGTACATAATGAAGGACACTCTTTTCTATTTATCTATCGTTGTTCCATACCTACGTTCTTTATCAATATCTTTATGTCAAATGTCATCTTAATTGTCAAATAGATCTGTCTTTTTTTATGTACTTGTAGATAAACGATGTTTTATTTTTATTTATTTACATTATCATGATGTAATGAAACAGGGTCGAGAAAATGAGTGAAGAGGAGGACGAGAATACAAATGTTAGTAAACTGTCTGCTGCGGTAGAATGTCGTGCATGTCTAAGAAGAATGGAAAAACATAATAGAGTATGTAACATTTTCCAAATTTGGGTTCCACCTTGGGCCGGTATGGGAGCCACAATAGCTGAGGATTTGGCGAAATTAGCCAACGTAGAGGTAAGTGAAAGTGAAGTCATTGATTTTAACACAGTTAATATTATTTTACTAAAATTACACTGCATGTAGACAATAACAAAACATCATGATCATGTTAAAATAATTAACACATATTGAAAATAAGTTTAAAACAATATTCAGAGTCTTCTTTTTCCATACTTATAGTAATAATTTATTAGAGATTCATAGAACATTTTTTTACTTAACATTCTACTTACTAATTCTATAATAAGACGATGGTTAAATTGACTTACGGGGTGGGAAAATATATTAATTTCAATCTCAGTTACTACCTTTGCAAGGCCTGACTGCTACCCACATGCTTCATCAACTAACATTTACTACTTAGTGGTATACATTTTGTAGTAGTCTACTAGATGTAGGTATTTGTTTATAAAAAAAAGTCTACTTCAGTTACAAAGATATAATATCTGTGTCAGGTTGGGAGTAAATATAAAGTAACTTTATCCTATCAATAATTTGTATAAAGTACTAGCTGACCCGTGCAACTTTGTTTGGGTGATAAATGAAGAACCGCTCAACCGATTTTGTGCAAACTTCACATAAACCATCTACTAAATAGTCCGAACAAAGCCTAAACATTTGGTTTGGATAGGTAAGCCCGTTCTTGAGTTATAAAATTACTGTCAAAGTGTCTAAGAACCCAAGCCAGTAATGTCATGTAATTGTTTTATCACAGGTCACAGAAATGGACGAATATCCTAAAATCATATGTCAACCTTGTTACTGTAAGTTATTAGATGCATCAATGTTCGCTGCCAAAGTTAAAAATAATGATCAAATACTGAGGCTTCGCCAAACACAGTTAAACTTTGAAGACAAAGCATGGCCTAAACCTATACAAGTGGATAAAAATATCAACAGTACTGTTTTTCATGACATGGACATAGAGATAAAACAAGAAGCCGTTTCTGAGGACGAGTATGGTCCAAATGCTACAGAAAATCCATACATTCCAGAGAGTAATATGGAGATAAAAATTGAACCAGAAGAAATTACAGAACCTCAACCCTTTCTGGAACCACAACCTTTCCTGGAACCACAACCTTTACTAGAACCACAATGTTCTATAGAACCACAACCTTGTCAATCACAGTCCTTTGAAGGGTCACCACCTTTAACAATAATGATTAATGGTGAGTTTATTATTTTTATTTTTTCATTTCAATCTAGGGGAACTAATTATCCTTTCCAAGTGCTTATTTATTGACTCGCGAGTCGCAACACTGTCAAACTGCATTTGACAAGTCTCGTCAATATTGTGTGTACGTACACGTCTATGCACACACATGTAAAGAAAGCACACACTGAAGCAACTTTCATTCATATTTATCAGACTTGACAAGTGCAGTTTGACTGTGTTGTGAGCCCATCAGGAAGTTCGCTAGCTATACAGCTAGTGTGCAATAAAATTTTCCAATAAATTCACTTCTTTAAATTCTTGTTTTTACAGGTACCATGTCACTTCAGGATTCAAATCCAAAAAATATGACATTGGTAAATGGAACAGGTGATTATGAAGCAATTATTACTGAACCTATGAAGAGCACTGGTCTTCCTAACGGGGCTGAAGATTATACTGATCAAAATGTAAGTGTTGTTAAATTTTGATCTGCCTTCCTTGGGTATCATCATACCAAATATAATTATTCAGAGATTTCAGTTCAACTTAATCTATTATCGCATATTTCAGAGAATTCATAAACCCTCTAATCTACACAAGTTTAATTATGTATATTTTCAATACAATTTCCAGTACCTTGAAGTTGCCGTGAAAGAGGAACCGCAGAGTGAAGATGAGGACTTAGAACAATATCCAGATCTGTCGTTAGAATGTTTGTTGTGTGCAAAGGGTTTCCACAGTGTCTCTGGACTAAAGGTAAAGGTTAATCATTTTATCCTTTTCTTGTTGACTGATTGAGCGTAGCGAACGAAAGTCTCAGTATCGACAGTATGGACGATTTTGCTTTTGGGCGTATGTCTGGTTGTCAGTTTCGGGTCTAGAGGACACATTTCTTGACCGATTTTCACCAAACTTGGCACACGTGTTCTTTGATTCAAAATACATCTTTTATCGAGAGCTTTTTTTGATTAGGGGGAAAAGGGGGGAAGATTGGTGTCGCGTTATTAATGAACGGATCTTGATGATTTTTTTCTTATATATAAAGAAAATAATTCATTCATTAATAACAGGAAATTCCTCACAAATTGTTGTAAAAACTATTTGATAGGACTTTGGAGGCCATAGAGGAGACTTTCAATCCTTGTGAGGTGGAGGGGCTACACCTTCACTATTCAAGGAATGACCATGGATGTTTGAAAGCAGGCAGACTACTTATATCTGTTTGATTACCACAGCGTCAATAATGTGACCTGCAGCTAAGTCCTGTACGTACCGGGTTCTATCTGGTAGCTCACGAGGTCTACTCTTCGCAGAAGTACTAGTTCTTACACATTCACATTAGCTAACTTTCGTGTCATCAAACAAGCCTTTGGCCAGCTTTACCACTATTAGCCCAAGAGTTTGAGCTTAAAGTTTCTCTGAGCATACCTATCCACAATTCTACACTTAATATTATAAAGAGGAAAAATTTGTATGTTTGTAATGAATAAACTCAAAAACTACTATGCCGGTTTCAAAAATTATTTTACCATTAGAAAGCTACATTCACTCTGAATAATATAAGCTATATTTTATTCCCATATTCCCACATTCCCACGGGAACGGGAGCTATGCGGGTACAATGTTGAGTGGCTATGAATATTGTGTCATGATTACCTAAGCACTTATCAGGCACAGTTTATAAATTAGTACCTCAATTTCGTCACAGTGCAGTATAAAGTGCGGCTTCCAGTTATATCCGAGAGGTTGCCCAATAATGAGTATTTAACGCACAACAGTAAAGGGCATACTTGTTTTCTCGCCACTGCACCACAGTTTACTGTAACTAAACTTAAGTGGATTCATTAATGGGCCTGCTCAGAATACATTTCAGAATTAAATTAAAAATATTATGGTATTTTTTTTAACATGCAGAAATCTTAAGGGTGTTATTAGACCAATCGATCGATCGTCGATCGACGGCATCGATCGATGGCAGAATGGTTTAGTCGACGTCGATCGATAATTTCTATCACACCAATCAATCGATCGTCGATCGATGGCAGAATGATTTAGCCGATGTCGATCGACGTTGATCGATGCTGTCGATCGACGATCGATCGATTGGTCTAATAACACCCTAACGGATGTCATACCGTACCTCAACCGACTAAAACAACCTATTCCTATAGGGCCGGGCGTCCGGGTCCCTCGTAAGGATGTTCCAGAAAATTTAAACGGCTTAACTTTAGATTAGCTGCCATCGAGTTTGAGGTTCATATTTTTTATACACAAAGCTAATATTATTAGAAGCCTCCACGCGAAGTTTTAACTTGCGGAGATTAATGGTTAACGAGAAAAAAAATAATGAAAATCGTAAAAAAACACCAATAATTTGTCACTTTTCACCACAGAACACAAACACTCCCAATGTTTTTGACATTCGGCTCGTCCAATACGTTTTGTTTTACGTAACATTAACGCACAACAATGTTTTACTTCATTTAAAAATTTAATTAATAATTATATTTAGTTATTAAGTTAAATTTTATGCATATTTTATTATATTACGTATATTTATATAAATGAATGCTATTAAATATTATAATAATTTAATGACGGTTGCCGATATGTGAAACTAAACGTAAAACGTCGTACGCATTCATAGAGCAACGCGAACTGTCTAAAGGGGAGACGGCATAGAAAGATTGCTCAGTACAAATTTGTCTGTCATATTTTGCGGGGGACGGGGGGAAATCTTCCTCACCCACACTTTCTTAGACTCGCACTACAATAGCAATCGACTGTCAATACGAAGCCTATATATACACTTTAAACAATACACTCATAAATTTTACACACACATGATACATTTTGTGTCATATCACCCCAAATCGCTCAACCAATCCATGTATTGATGTGACGTCCGGTAAAGTTGCTAAACAAATCTGAATATTATCTATACGTTTAAATAGGTGTAAATAATAATAACATGTTATAAAATTACTTACTTAAACAAGATAATGCCATTTTTCATCAGATTTCTTTAATCACATTTATTTTTGTGTTAATATCTAATTATTTCATCATTTTTATAAAATGACAATTCAACCGCTCACGCTGTCAACTAGACTTAGTCTAGTGAAAGAAACTTCAAAAAACAGTTTTTATGTAACTGGGCACTTTTAGTCGTCAAAATGTCAAATTATTGCCAGAGGGGGTTTGCCAGCTTTGGCCTCTCCCTCTGTAAAGGCGCGCGATGCTCTGTGTACGCATTCTATGGGTTGGTCAAGGTCAACCCTTTCAAATGACACCCTATTTGTGAATTTGTGTCTTGTATAGGAGACGCGTAGTTTTTTTTTCAGCCCCAGGTCGGCATTTGAATTACGCGCATCCCTAATTCAACCATAATTAGTACTTAATGGTTAACACCCCGACTCGGATAGGTTAGGTTAGAAGGCTAAGGCGGGAGCGAAGCGGAGCGGAGCTCCCGCCTTAGCTTTCGTGGTTTTTTTTTTTGGCTTGTCGACGAGTTCTTATTTGGAAAACGATTACTTATGTCGTCGATTTTATTGAACATAACCTCAAAAAATAAAAATCTAAATTTAAGGTAACTATTGATTTCCTAACTTTGGGGAGGGGTCAGGGGGATTCCCCCCTCCCCCTCCATTTTCCATCTTCCAATTTCGACCTTGAAATCGATTTCAAACCAAGAAAATGCGAAAGTTAGGTTAGAATATAAAAAAAATCATAACTCAAAAAGGGGGGGCGTCCGCAACTTTTCCGTCAAGGGGGGGGTTCTACACACCCCCCTCCCCCCTCCAGCCCCCCTCCCACCACTTAAATCGTGGGATAGTAATCCGAAGTCCTACCGTATATACAATTTCACTCCTATTTTCATAATTTTTCCAGGCGCATGTGATAGCTCAACATTCCTATAAATCAGTTAGAAGAAAAGTGGACAGCACGTCACCAGAGAAGAAAATAAAAGATGAATATCGCTGTCAGATCTGTAGGAGAGGTAAGTTGTTGATTTTATAACAATTAATGCAGGAGCAGGAGTGGAATAGAGGACTTCAGAAGTACACGTTTTAGAAAAAAAATACTTTCAGATGTTACCTATAAGCAAAGATAATATAATAGTATCACATACAGATCGGCAACTCCCTGCCTCCCACTGAGTAAGCTTCCCCATCCCCCCCACCAAAGTTGATGTGTCTATTGCCGTGTTAGTACTTGAGAGAGTGTCACTGCGTTGCATTACGTATTACTACCTACCTACTTTGTGCTATTGCTTTGGTTTAATTTGTACTTAGCCGAGGGTAGATTTGAAAAAAAAAGTACCTACATACATGAGATTGCGTTCTGTTCCTTATTATTTTGTTTCCATAGCTAGTGTCCCTAGTATACTCACACACTTGTATGGAGTTTCCGCCCTGTGCTATAAGGCTTTTAACTTGGCTACCAAGTTACTGGGAACCCGGACTACCTAACATGCCTTTCAAAGCATTCAAACACTTCATAGTATGGAGGACTACAAGCAAATCTTTATTGCAGCTGTAGGCTAGGTTCAACAATACAAAATTCTATACTTCGAGGCCAGTGTCAAGTAAATGCTGACACATCCTATCCCTTTCTGTCCTGATTATTTTTTGATGATTGACTGCCTCTGTGGCGCAGTCGGTAGTGATACCACCTGCGGCGCTGGAAGTCGTGAGTTCGATTCCCACCAGAGACAAATATTTGTGTGACCCATAAATGTTTGTCTTAAGAGTCTGGGTGTTTCTATGTATAATATGTATGTATTTAAAAGTATATAAGTATTAATATCCGTGGTCTGATAAGTACTCATAACACAAGCAGATTATTCCTGGCTTACTTTGGGATCAGATAGCGTTGTGTGAAATGTCCGTGAATATATATTTATTATAACAAGAACGATAGCTTCGAAATTGACACTCCTGTCCTGCTGTTAAAAATGTAATAATTATTTGCAGCGTTTGTAACATCAACGGATCTAATGGTACACGAGACATGTCACAACAAACACTCCTGCTACGGATGCTCGAGAAAGTTCGACACGTTCAAACAGCTGTCCAGACATCGCAAGCGGTGTAACCTGCCTCTCAACAAGACTGTGGCTAAGCCAAAGACTCTGGATGATGTTATGAGGTAAGGCTATTGCTGGTATGTTGCTGAGTTTGGGAGTAAGTACTGTTGGACTTACCATAGCAGTCAAGTCCGTTAATCAGCAGGTGCATCACTAGCCAGTGAAATTTTCTTAGTTCTATAAAGGGCTTCAAAGAATAGGTAGCTATAGATATATTATATGCACACACTTCACTGATAATAGATCACAGATAATGTTGTGAGAACATTGCCACATTGAAACGCAGACGGGTTGTGGCTGCTGTTAAAATTGCTTGTAAGGCTTCTAACTTGATATTTAATTATCTACTAACCATCACCCAATTCAGAACCGTATTTGGGCGTACGCTACCATCGCGTCTTTCAGCCGAATTAATCTTGTACCTTTTCTGGTCTAAATCCCTAAAACCTATTTTAAGATATTCTGGAAACAAATATGGGCTACCCTTTCCCGCGAGCAAGCCATGCGAAAAAACTAGTCTCAATGCAAATTACAAACAAACAATAGTAGGTAGGTACAAAAGAAAAAAGATATGACGAAGTACCTACTCAATACAAAAAGTTTCGGTACTGGTTGTTTATTGCTCCCGGAAGAAATGCAATTCAATTGATTTTCGGTCGGAACCCAAATTACACTTAAACGACAGTTTTTTGAGTACATATTCACTAGCTCTTCCGTATTAATTTTTTTTCAAAATTGTCAGTACAAGCGAGGCAAGGAACAACATGACTCGTTCTTTCAGTAATAGATAGAATAGTATTTTCATCAAAAAGACATGGCAAAGAGCCAAAATAATTATTACTGAAAGCTATTAGAGAAGTGAAATTTAGAGATGATTCGAAAGTGTAGAAGATTTTGAAAAGAATAATCAAAATTTATCAATGCCTTTCGTGAAAAGTGGGCAAATGGATGACGTAGTTTGGGCTATGTTGATGAAATGCAGTGGAAAATTACATGTAAATTTTACCACCAAAATAGATGGCACATAGGACAATACTCATAAATCATCTGAAAAGCATGCATCAGTCAGACAACCAACGATACATTATAGCAGACCTAAGGATATACAAAGGAAGGATTTATTTAAAAGTAAACACTGACACGTTTCCTTAGGAATGGACTAATACAGATATTTCCGACTTTCAGCCAAAGAAACACCGAGGACATCAAACCTGATACTGGAAGTTTTAAAAACGACACGTGTCTAGAACTTAAATACGAATTAGACGAAGATGATACGACTAATACTGATGAGAACTATGATATTTCTAGAGAAACACTGTCTAATAAGTTGCAGTATAGTAAGCATGGCAAGAAAATGGGCAAGCCTACAGCGTTCTCAGACGAGGAAGAAAATATGTTCGTTGAATTTGTACTGGCTCAGACAGAAAACGGTGCACCGTTTAGCTTATCAAGTTTGCGGGTAATGATAAGGGACTACTTG
Organism: Miltochrista miniata; assembly: GCA_933228765.1. Lineage (NCBI taxonomy): Eukaryota > Metazoa > Arthropoda > Insecta > Lepidoptera > Erebidae > Miltochrista > Miltochrista miniata. The sequence continues at coordinate 8,743,697 of OW121749.1, forward strand.
AATGAGAATCAAAGAGTTTTGACCATGTTCAATGATAACCTGCCTGGTTCTAAGTGGGGGAAAGCGTTTCTTCGTAGACACCCCATTTTAAAGGACAAATTGTCTACACATCGCTAAATACTTAGCGGAATCGAGTTAGGTACGTCAAATTGTGTGAAAATAATCGATTGCAAAAAAAAATGCAGCCAGTTTAAATTTATATTAATAAAATTACGGTGTGACTCGCTTATAGCAACGCCTAGTCGAATAGTTGTGTAGATAGAGTAAGATACCCTTATAATTTAGCCATCACTAAAAAGTGATTTTCATAATTTCACCCCTAAGGCTGAGACCGCATTTGTGGTTACTGCGGCGGTTTCTAACCTCAAAATGTCAAACAATAGACTCGGTTTCATTGGGTTTGCCATTTTGAGGTTACAATTTAACATTTTGGGGTTAGAAACCGCCGCGGTAAACCGCAAATGCGGCCCCAAGCTTGGGTATTGTAAAATAAATTGAATATTGTGGAACAGTATGTGCAAGTGGTGCTACTGATATTCTTTTTTGCAAAAATACTGTTTGGTAACGAGATTTAGGCTTAGATCATCTAACCACAGGATGCACCTTACTGAAGCATTCTTTTCTGCCAAGCCAATAGACCATTTGGTCTTTTGGCTTTATAAAAAGCACTGTACATCAGTACATCATTTTATATGATTAAACTAGTACATTTCATTGTAGTTGACTGTACAATAAAAATTAACACACAACAGCCATTACGCGTTTGTCGATTAATACATTTTTAATATATATAATGAAATTTTATGTGTTTGTGTTTCCCCCTTCACCCGCTATGACTAGCAGAATATTTTTGTATGCGGTGGTTCACAAAAGGCTAGTCCCGTGATATATGGTCTAAGGATTTAGGTAATAAATAATGCATTTAATTGAAATGCAGAGTAAAATTATTTCAGACCTTTTTCGAATTAAATTAGGGTTATTTGCTAACGCCTTTAATTATTATAAATAACTAGCTTTGCCCGCGACTTCGTCCGCGTGGAATGTAATAAAAAAAAATAGCTTTTTTTTTTTTATTTTTGGCATTTTTTTTCTAAAATAAAAGTAGCCTAAGTTACTCCTTATTACATAAGCTATCTGCCAGTGAAAGTCCCGTCCAAATAGGTCCAGCCGTTCCAGAGATTAGCCGGAACAAACAGACAGACAGACAGACACAAAAATTTAAAAAATATATATTTTGGTATGTGTGCCGTATATAATTCATATGCATGTAGTAGAAAGCGGTTATTTTAATATTACAAACAGACACTCCAATTTTATTTATTTGTATAGATAATAAATTGATTTTTGTTACAGGCCAGTTAAACAAGATGCCTCAAAGTTAAGTCCTGAACCAAAAACGGAAGAGTTCTCTAACAGTAGTAAAGTTAAGACTGAGAATGAACTCCCTTTGAGTGAGAATGAAATAACGACTGTTAAGACTGAAATAGAAGACCCCGACTATGAAATAAATTCACAGAACACACTTAAAGAAGAATTTACGTAATGCATAATGAAATAAGCTTATTTTACATTGACTATTATCATGTACACTTCTGTGAAGCACGGATCTAAACAAAGCACGAACAGAATCTCGATTCACTACTATGGGTGAAGTCTGCCACATTTTATGTGTGTATGTATAAAGGTTTGTGTCTGTAAAAGTTTAGTTTTTGTAGTTCAAGTTTGTGTGATGAAAAATGTTGACAGTTGTAACTTCCCGCCATATCGTTTTGAATTCCGTACTTTTTTTAGATTCGTTCGATAGCTGGCAGTGTTGAGCAAAATTTCATCAGATTAACGATTATAAATACAACAATTAATCGATTACATTCAATCTAAATTATTTGTAATCCGATTACATGTAATTTAATTTACTTTCAATCAGATTACAATCGATGACGCCCATCTCCGATAGAGGGTACAATAAAAATCGTTGTTTTTTGTGGTAACACTGTCAATAATCTTGATGAAGGTTATCAGGTTATGAAATTAACGGCGAGGGTTGTTGTTTTAATTCATAAATTAGAGCTAAAGTCACCGCCGCAAAGGAGAAGAGCTTTTACAGAAGTAATGTAATTATGCGGTAAATTTTTTTAAAAGTTTTTCATGAAACATCTGATTGTATAATTTTTAAAAATACAATTTAATGTTATTTAACTAGTACTCGAATTAAGTTTGTAAATGTGTAAATAGTGATTATACATAATTACTGTAAATAATATACTTTTAAAAGGTAGTCTTAGTTAAAAATCTCAAGCTGTGTTTGATTTTTAAATTTTTATTAATTAGCATATGGACCACGGTTTTGCCCCTGACTTGCCTGGAACTCCCGTTGCGCCCCACGCTTCTAACCCATGTCAGTTTTTATTATTTCTTTTAAAAATATTCGTCCTCTCAAGTTGGTGAAATTTTTAAATAATTTCAATGTAAATTTTCTGATTATAAATATGTTCGGCTCCTATAGAACTTGGAAATCCTGAAACACGTGTTTTTTTGTTTATTGAACTGAATTTGACATATTTTTCACCCCTTAGGGCTTTAAATTCAAAAAATCCGTTGTTTCTCCACGTCACAAAAAGATATGTTGCCCGAACTTCATATTTGTGCATCGTCAGTGGTTTCGACTGGGTGTTGACGAGTTAGTCAATCAGCTTTTTTATTATTATAATGGACTCAGCACAAAATAACGCACTATTGTGCGACTCTTGCTCCTTAACCGATAATGGCGGGATTAAATAAGGTGGGTATTTGAAAAATTCTTTCACTGTTGGAAAGCTACACTCTTTGCGGTGAACATAGGCTATATTTTATTCCCGTATTCCCACGGGAATGGGAACTACGCGGGTGAAACCGCGTGACGTCCGCTAGTCAGTCATAAAATCTAAGATAATGGCCCCTATTTTAGTAGATGCTATCACGCCGCAATTGTTGACGCGATTTTAATGATTTTTTTCAAAATTCGTAGCGCTGCGCTGGGATTTCCGAGGATACTATAATTGATTTTAGGTCAGTCTAAGAGGTGTAAACACATCCAACTCTTGGAACCTGCCAGGTGCGGTTACATGGTACCTATGGGGTGGATATCTTAGAAATCAAAATGGTTGGTCAAAAACGTTCTGCTTTCGTCCAAGAAAGCAACTTGTAGAGAAGCAGTAGTTGATTTGTAAAAGTTTGATTTACATCGCTGCTGTCACGTTATTCCTGATGCTGGACGTCTCCACCTACATTGGGTTTTCTGATCAGGAATTCAGATTCGGAATTCTGAATACTCCGCTGACAAAAAAAATAGTTAGGACGACCGCAGATAGATAAGACATCAATCTAAGGAGACCATCCTGGATCACGCGATATTTAAAAAGTAAAATTTCAGTAACGCGACGATTTAGGCTGGACATCTACCTACATTCAGGTTTCTGGTCAGGAATTCAGATTCGGAAACCTGAATGCACCGCTTACATATAAAAATAGTTTGGATGACCGCGGCTAGATAAGACATCCATCAAAGGCGTCCATTCTGGATCATACGAATTAAAAAATATTGTGAAATTGTGAGCCGTCACGGGACGCCTGGTAGATTATTATTTTATTGTGGGGGACGCCGACACCGCCGAGCGGACGATCTGACCGCCTGTTCTACTGCTCATTTTCATCCATTTCCCCAGAGGAGAGAGGAGCTCTCTGGGATTGGTTTGAGTATCCGGGGTATCCCATTAGTTCTCAGTCAGGCCTGGCAGATGTGAAACATTGAAATAATTTTGTAAAAATCTAGAGTTTCGAATCTATTTGTCCGAAGGAGGACCCGGTTTACCGACATCGAATGACAATGCATCGCAATTTTATCAAATGCGAGGTCTGAATTGGAGTTAATGTTTTAGGTACTATGTTTAGAACAAACCCACATTGTCTTAACTAAGTTATTATGTAATTATGTAACCCTAAATGACTGATGATAAGTAAAATCAAATTAATTTATTAGTGTAATGCTTCTTCTACATTACTCGCGAAGTTGAACGAAGTTTGTTCGGCGGAGTTGCCCGATTCAAAGAAAAATTATGACGAAGTAGGCCGAAGTGCCCCTCTACACTATCGTATTCGTCTAACTTCGTTCAACTTCGCGAGTTATGTGGAGGAAGCATAACAATCTTTTAGTGTAGTATTCATCTGTATAATAGGTAGTCATTTTTTATACCGTGAAATGTAATGTGTGAGTTCGTGACCTTGTTTGTATGGAGTTTGCTCAGTGTAAATATATTGTTGTTGTTTAAGAATTGTGGAACTTTGTTTTTTTTTTCAACTTTCATGGTCGCTAATATTAGTACCTATTAGAGTTAACGGAGCCACGTGTTATGTGTGAAACCGTTGCGAAAGAGGGTAGATCAATATTTTATGCGGTCTTCAGACTCTCCTCCATGATCGTGAGGAACTGGAGTCACTGACTTACAACAGTGCCGGAATATTGGACGCCTAATAACATATGGTAAATATGTTATTAGCTCTAATACTAATAGTTCGATTGTTCAAGTAGCAATTCGTATCACTTAATGCTGTTGTAAGATGTGTCTGTGTGTATGTACTGTGTCCGCACACACTGGCGAAACCATTTGCCTGCTCAGCATGATACTCGGCAGGATTTTGGGTCCAGAGACGGATTTTTGACATTGTGCGCTTTTGCGCCTTTGACTAAGTGCGCTTTTGACATTCTGCTCTTTTGACAATTTGCGATCTTTTGTCATTTTGCGCTTTTGACCTTATGCTCCTAAACCAGACAGACAGGCAGAGTTAGTTAACAAAAAAGTTTTATTCTATTCTACTTTCGCATTTATAATATTAGTAGAGATTACTTACCTTTGACTCACAAAATAATTAAATTAAGAAATGAGTGTATACTTTAAAAGTAAAAGAAACATTTTGTGTCAATCAAAACAATATAATTCAATAATATTTTAACAATAAGTTGTGCCTCAGCGATAGTGCTCGCAACGTCAGATTTTAAGTGACACGTGTATAAATAAATATTTACTATACAAACCACAATAATACTTCATTTATAATACAAAATTGCTCTGTAATAATGACTATTTTAAAGGCCGTCTATTAAAGATTCTGTGACTTCATAAAGTGATTGGGGTCTCCATTCTAAAAGTGAAAGTCTAAAATGTCTATCCACTCTAAAGAATGCAATTTAGGTACTTCAGTGATTTTATAAATTACTAATAAATTGTAAAAGTAAATGCTATTTTCACTCTAAATCAATGATCTTTACTTAAAAATTCATCAGTATTTATCAAAAAAAATACTTACTATTTTTAAGTAACAAAAAGATGGAATTTTAATGTTCAACATAAAATAGCAATAGTCTTTTGGCCTTTTTAAAACCAAATGCACTGCTCCTGATCAAGTAATGACTCAATATTAGATAACTGGTATTACAGTTAAATAAAATAAACACATAATTTCATTCACAGCCTTATAAAATTCAAATAACAGTGCGTAAAATGCTTTAGAAATACATAAATTCAATGTCGCTAATACATTAAAGAAAATTAATTCCTATTTAGCTCATTGAGGATGCGTAGAATGTACAAGAACAGATTAAGAATATCAAGGTATAGGTTGATAGTTGCTAGAATGTATTCTTCGGGGGAAAGGGTTGTCATCATCATCTGTGTATCGAAGATGAGGAAAAGGCTGAAGAGGACAGCGCCTACCAAGGACAGGGCTACTTCGAACGCAGAGCTCTGAATGAAGATTTGTAGAAAACCGCCGATGATGAGCACGCTTAGACCGGCGAATAGGCTGAAAACGGTATAGTTTCATAAATTTAATATGTGGGTAGTCTCAATAACATTATGGACAAACAGTATTTAGTTATGAAAAATAAATGCGTACACCCATACCATTTCCCCTTTGCCGAAAAAGGCGTGTGTGACACCGCATTTCATTGATGCATACAATACATTCACTTGTTTTGTTTTTGTCCCACATAATACCAGTGGATGGTGAGGCTATTATTTTGTCCAGCTATGTAGCTTGGTCTAGGCCAGTGGTGGGCAAACTTATTTAATGGGGGGCCAAAAAACTTAAGGAATTTCAGGGGAGGGCCAGAATTATTGGAAAACCGGTCAAGTGCGAGTCGGACTCGCGCGGAGGGTTCCGTACCAAAAACGGAAAAAAATATCATTTTTGTTGTATGAGGCGCAAATTTCAGCTCTCTAGCTATCACAGTCGAGTTGGCGGACAGACTGACAGACGGACGGCGAAGCAGACGGATTTTTCTGTGTCATATTTCAAATGCAAGTTTACAAATGTAACTTTAAAGTGTTCGTCAGTAAGTTGGTTTATGATTGAGCAATTTTATCGTTGAATGTGTCACTTCGCCTATGTGTCTATTGCTCTAGTCAGTAGAATCTACATAATACTTTGGACCGTCAAAATAAAATTATCGAAGGCCATTATACCAGGTATTCATGTCGAAGGACCGTCGGCGGGCCGTATTAAATGCTTTCGCGGGCCGGAGCTGGCCCGCGGGCCGTACTTTGCCCATCACTGGTCTAGGCGAATCACAGTGCGTGGGTGAGAAACCGCCGCTCGACAGAGAAAGCCCTTGCTAACCCATATTATATTTCCCTCGTTCTATAACCCTAAAGTGGATAGGAGCAGTTCGATTTGAAGCTACCCGCTATTTAAATCCATCATAATAATATAACTGAACGTAGCAAAAAATGCCTTGCACAGTGATTATTTTATGTTAGCGCAAGTCACAGTACACAGCGGGTTTACCACTGGTGATCGAAATTCATTTGATCATTAGACGTGTGATCGAAAAAACATTAGGCCATTCTACTACTGATCGAATGAACAATTGACCAAAAGAGTTTTTATCGAGCAAACATTTGGTATTTTTACCACTGATCAAATGAACGTTTGGCCGAAAAACAGTTGACTAAAGAATATTTTAACAAACAAAAGCGAAATAAGTAGAATTCGGTTCTGGCACTCGCCGGCCACTGCCGCGGCACGCTCGCTCGGCTCGTGCGTTGTGGTTGCAATTCTAACCTAACCTAGCCATTTTGATTCAGCCCCTGTTAAAATATTCTTTAGTCAACTGTTTTTTCGACCAAACGTTCATTCGATCAGTAGTAAAAATACCAAGTTTGTTCGATAAAAACTCTTTGGGTCAATTGTTCAATTGTTCATTCGATCAGTAATAGAATGGCCTAATGTTTTATCGATCACATATCAAATGATCAAATGAATTTCGTTCAACAGTGGTAAACCGGTACACAGCAGTTAGAGAAATAAGGCAACATCAAAATACTCACCCATAACCAACGAAAGAGAAGTCGGTCTTAGTGTTGAGCGTGAACACGGTCAGTGAGAAGACCACGGCGAACGTCAGCGTCAGGGCTTGAATGACCACGCCGGTGTTGTAGTACGACACCACAACGCCCACTGAATACGCTTGTACCACCGTCTAGGGAACATAAAGATAAGTTTAAATATAACATGGTATCAAAAAATTAATCTGGCCGATTTAAAACATCAGAATCATTTTGTAAAAAATCGAAATCCAAAATCCGCTCCCAAGTTCCGATACATAATTAATATACTTAACGCTGACAGAAGGCGGCTTCGCGAAAGGAGAGCAACTACGTTGTTCCTTTCACTCGAGTTGCCGCCGCAAAAATCATTTTACCCCCTTTAAATATTTTTTACGTGTAATCTCTCATGGTTGATATCATGCCGGACTCTTACCTAATAAAACCATACGAAGCCGGGAGAAAAACTCCTTCCATTCAACTTCTATCAGAAAAAAGTCCCAGGATAATTAGTTTACTCCTCGGCTATAGATGTCGGCAAGTCTTTGTCATTATTATGTCAGTCCATTTGACGCACACTACTCCCACAAAGATCGCCACAACTTTCGGTCTTGTGTTGCCCACATCCAGCAGGCTCTCGCGACCTTTATTAGGTTGTCTACGTGAAGCCTACCCACGCGCTTGCAGGCACGGCAACGACATTCGAAATATTGAGTTTTTTTATGCATACGAAGTTGCGCGGGTCAGAAAAATGAAAGATAAAGTAAAACTAGTGAGTTGAAGATTTTGGTATAGCATTTACAAAAGGTATCTACTTACAAAAGCAGCTAGCAGGTACAGGTTAGCGGGAGAGTCTCGTCTCTTTGCGATGAGGGCAAACAGCGTCACCATGCTCAGTACGAACGCTATGAGAACCATCCAGTTGCTGCAACATAAAGAATAATGAAAATTTAAAAATTACATGTTTATACTTTCAAGTTTTGCGACTTGCGAGAGTCGGTACAAGTACTTAAGTTTAGTTTTTGCACCTCATCTGTCAGACATCAAGTGCACCACAGGTGGTGAAGTCGGCTGGGACCTCTGAGACAATGGTGGGATCCTTATTCCCATTCTGATGCGCCTATTATATAGGTTATAGTCGCCTACAGGGTAACTACTTCTATATCTTTGAAAGATAACTTATGTCTTTTTTTTGTATGTTTAACGTGAGGGGAAATCCTCATGGATGTTATGCCGGACTCCTACTGACTAAAAACCTCACGTCACGCCCAACAGCCTGTGGTTGGGACTTTGGGAGCACTGGGGAAGCCCTCGGAAGGATGTCCCAGAACTCCCAACAGACCCACGGCAGCCACTGCGGCCTCGCCCAAGGGGTGGTTCGGGTGCTATCCCGCGTCTTTGGGGGGTTTCGGGAGTGATCCCGCTTCTAAGGGGGGGGGGGGTGAGTTGCTCACGTCACGCTGCCGTCATGGGCCTGCTTCTGTAAGGACGGTGACCGACCCTCTCACCGTCCTCAGACCCCCGGCATGGAGGCCGATAAATTTAGAAAGTCTGCTCATATGAAAGTCAGCATACACTCTGATATACTCAAGCCACATGCATTTAGCAGTTTAAAGGAAAGTCAAATAGGAGTGTTTACCTACTTGTTCCTCATAACCATGTCCTTGTATGAGTACATTTTAATTTAATAGGTAATTACCTCAAGATAGCATTTTAATGATAACACGTAAATGCGCTACAGTGACATCAAATAGATAGGAAGAAATAATACAAACACTAGTTATTTTTGCAGTCATTAAATCTTCTAGAGATAAAAATAATAATGTAGATATAGATTTATGAATTGCTAGAATACCAGCAGCTTACTGGGTGTAATCATAGATTTAGGATTTTTCGCTACTCTCAATAGATATACAAAGCGTGCGAGCGAGACCTTATTATCTATAGCACTTAGCTCGAGAGGAAAAGAGAAAGCAAATTGTGTACTCATATGTCAGTATTTTGAATCGCCGAGTCCTGTGGAGTCCTATGGCGGCTCTATGTTATTCATAACTAGCTGAGCCCGCAACTTCGTTTACGTCACATAAGGTGTATGAAAGGAAAGGTATTTCTTCATCAGAGTCATCAAGCAGTGTCTGAAACTGCCCTGTTTGCTTAATCATAAAAGAGCTTAATGATTAAGTCTATTTTAAAACAATTCAGTCCGCGCCGAAGGCGTGGACTGAATTGTCTTAATCATTAAGCTCTTTTATGATTAAGCCAACACGCCAGTTTAGGTTCACACACATTCAAAGAAACAACTACAGTTAAAATTTTTAAAATATCTGATTCTTAAAAGTGTTATAACTCTTTTATTTCTAAACCGATTTACATAAAACAAACGCTAAATGTTAACTGGAGCAAACCTCAACACAATAAAAAAAACCGCATTGCAATCGGTTGAGCGGTTACTGAGATTAGCGTGCACAACCGTACAGACAAACAGATATACAGACATACAGACATACAGACAAACAGACAAAAATTCCAAAAATCATTGTTTTGGGTTCTATTGCGTTCATAAAGCCCCCCTATAATATTTTTTCTTATTTATCTTCCATGTACAGACAGCGACCCGTTACGATTTTATTATATGTATTGATATCCAATAATCTGTAGTGATCTAACGATTAAAATAGAAAATTTTATATTTTCAACAATGGTGTCGTGTTTAGTGTGTGAATAGGATATTACAAAACGCAATTATACGAAGAAAGCCTCGTTTAACAGGTCATTTGTGACTTCGATCATTCCATTTTTGCCGTACATATTTTGCCAAATTGGGTGTGAAATTTCACTGAAAGTCCAACTCATAACGTAGATTATGCATTTTCCTTCATACTTATCACAATATTTAATGCGTAAATGCATTTTAGGAGGATAAATAAGGCAGAAATAAAAAGGGCTGTTTATAGTAAAATAGTCATGGGTAGGTATCGATAAGGATGTCGATAGTTCATTATAGTGGCATTGCTACAAACAAACTTATCTGGATTTAATTTAATGTAAATATGATTGATTTTTACTCGAACTATGTTATTTAACCTTTTTTTAGAGTTTTGTGCCTATTTTAATATAATATTTCCAAAATTCGTGAGCCATTTTGAGTTGAATTTTTATAATTTTACTTCACTTCAGGTACTCCATGCCACACCGGAATGTTTGCTGTGTAAGGCGCAGATTAGCCTCTGCGTCTAATACTGTTCTCACCTTTGGGATGACTGTGCGAGGTACTTTCTGGACGCGCTTGGCGCTATGCAGAGACGTGTTATCCGATTTGAATTATAGGTTGTCCTAAGATGACGGTAAGCCTCGAGCCGTTAGCGCAGCAAAGAACCATAGCGTCCTTGGCTGCCTTCTACCAAATGTATCACGGCGAATGTTCTGAAGAGCTCTTCAGCCTGATCCCACCATCTCCTTTGCGATTCCGAACAACACGTCGGGCAGAGGTGCCACTCATTTATAGCGGAGAGAATCTTCGCCAGAACTGAGCGTTTCAAAAGATCGTTCCTCTGTCGAACTATGAAATCCAGGAACGACCTGCCCGCACATGTGTTTCCCTCATTTTACGATCCCGGGTTCTACAAGCGGAGCGTGAAGAGGCACATCATAGGGCCGCCAACTTGAGGACTACTGTCAGAAGTCTTGTGTGCTGTAAGCGTGACCCCATTCGCTAGATGCGCCACGGCTTTCCATTAGTTTCCATCAGTGGCGACGTCAATTTGGCGAGGTTAATATATTTAAAAAAATCTACGAGTAATATCTTTTATTGTTACTAGGGTTCAATAATAAATGAGTTTCTAGGTTTAGTATTACGATAAGAGTTGGATTTTCAATATTACGAGATTTCAAATATTACGAGTTACCCCACGGAATAATAAAAACAAGTGGAAGTGTGTTAAGACAAATTTACTACCAGAACCGCTGTCGCCAAACTCACACATACAAACCGTAAATAATATTGAGCACTACTAGGAAACAATTGATTTGATTCGTCGCATAATTTTAATTTCAAATTGACCTAAATCATATAAAATACAAAGCGAAAACACGTCTTTTTTCCTTCAAAATAGAACTTGCTATACTATAAATAAAGAAAAGTACTTACGACGTTTTGTGATCCAAATCAAACATGCTTCGATTAACGCAAAAGTTCAGCTACTCAGCGAGAGATGGCAGTGTATATCAAGCAAAATATTGTAAACCTTATTCCCTTGGAATATGTTTGACATTGCCTCAACTCATTTTAGTTTACTCGCTTATCAGCTAGTGCACGGCAAAACATATTTACAATATCGATAAAAGGATGTTTGTAATCCAAGATCTTAGGTTTATAAATTTCAAATTAACACTTGTAACAGAAACTTCAATACACTTTGGGGTTCTTCAAAAAGTTTCTACAGGGTCGACAACGCAAGTTAGCGCCTCTGGTGTTGCAAACGTCCATAGACTGCGGTGCGGTTGGTAGTATAATAAAACGGGCCAAGTGCGAGTTGAACTCGCTCATGAAGGGTTTCGTAGCAGCAAGTATCATAATTTAAAAGTTCTTATAGTTCGTTGTAACTCTGATTGATGTTTTAACACGTTCGCAGTGGTAGTGATTTTTCTAACCGAAAATTGCGGTTAACGACGTATTAAAAAAATTACCAGCTCTATCTCGTTCAAACCAATTTTCGTTGGTAGTTTTTATGGCAATGTACATCATATATTCTTTTTAGATTTATCATTCTTTTAGTTTAGAAGTTAGAGGGGGGGGGGGCACATTTTTCCACTTTGGAAGTTTCTCTTGCGCAAACTATTCACTTTAGAAAAAAATGATTTTAGAAACCTTAATAGCATTTTTGAAGACCTATCTATAGATACCCCACACGTATGGGTTTGATGAAAAAAAAAATTTGAGTTTCAGTTCTTGAGTATGGGGACCCCCAAAATTTACTGCGTTTTTTCTAGTTTTATATAAGAATCTTAATGCGGTTCACAGAATACATCTATTTACTAAGTTTCAATAGCATAGGCCTTATAGTTTCGGAGAAAAGAGGCTGTGACACACGGACGGACAGACAGACAGACAGACATGACGAATCTATAAGGGTTCCGTTTTTGCCTTTTGGCTACGAAACCCTAAAAAGACTCACTGTATTCATTTCATGTCTTTTTAACCGACTTCAAATAGAAGGAGGTTTCTTTATTCCATTGTACATAAATGTACCTACCTACTCGCATCTATTCTATTATAAAAAGAGATAATGGGACTGACTGACTCATAAACGTGGAGACAAACCCACTGAACATGTAAGTAATAAATTTAGGACAATATGTAGCTTTCATTAAATAGATTATATAATAAGATTAATTTCACAATTAGGATAGTAAAATACGGTATAGACGGTTGTTTATAGCTTAGATTACCACCTACCGTTAAAAATTCGTCATTTTCAAAGCTAGCAACGTGAAATGACATGTATTCAAGTTGCATGCACCACTTCATCTTTACATGGTAAATGATATCGATGATATCGATAAGTCTGCCATCTCATTTGACCACATCACTAAATGAGTAGCAGAGAAAGATCCAGAAAAAATACGCTAGTGTGCGTAACCCAAAACGAGCTTTATTTCTAAAGCAATATGGTTGATTTTCGTGGCAATTTTTATTTAATTTTAGACAAATTGAATTTCTCTACGATTTCTTAGAAAAATTACTAATCTTTACTTTCCGGTGGTATAAAACACCTCCATTCCCAAGATTTATTCTCCTACTATCATTTTTACACTGCAAAATGGCACAATTAGGCATATTTGCTGTAAAATAGATTTAATTTATGAAGTTCCCGTAACGAGCAACTAGACACGACTAGACACGATGTTAAACACGACTGGGCACGAATGAGCTCAAGTTTGCGGTTTTGCGCTTACTGTTGACACGCGTGCCACGCCTACTTCGCACTTCTGATGTTCGGGCCACACTAAGGGGAAATGCCATTAATAATGGCGTTGATGAACGTTAAACGTTAGTGTAGCCACCGAATTATCGCGATAATTCGACAACGGCATTCACATTGCCGTTTGACGTTAGGCGATAGCTCAAGTGGCGGCACATCAAAGAGAATTATTACGTTGAAGCGGCCACACTACGCGTGTCAGTGCGCACCGTGAGAGTGTGACCGTTTTCAGTATTTTAATACCTTTTCGGTATATTTTATTGACTTTTTTCGATATCAGTATATTAATGGGTATATTGGTAAAAGTCAGTATTTTTGGGTATATTTTGAATAAAAGGTTAGGGTAAAGGTGCTCCCTCACCGGGAGCATTCGCCTGTAATGTAACAAATTAGATTCGACTTTGAGCATTACGTTACGGCCTGCCTCCCTGACCGACGAGCGTTCGCGTGTAATGTAACATTTATAGATTCGACTCGAGCATTACGTTACGATGCTACCTCCCTGACCGACACGAGCATTCGCGTGTAATGTAACATTTATTATAGACTAGCTGATGCCCGCAGCTTCGCCTGCGTGAAATTTTGTTCTCTTCTCCGCGTCTCATGGGAACTTATTCCCGGGATAAAACTTGTATCATTTCAGACTATAATCTATCTCTGTGTGACTACATGATAATTTTGCAGTCACAAAATTTCATGATGGGTATCGTTTAAGGGGTTTTTTGGTATGCTGAGTACGAATTTCAAGATAATTTTGCAAAATTAACCCTAAATTCGTACTCAGCATATCAAAATTCCATTTATACGATATGCTACATGAAATTTTACAACGGTGGCGAGGCAGCCATATTGGATAGCAAAATTTACCTAAAATTCGTATTTGGCATACCAAAAAACCCCATAAACTATATACAACATGAAATTTCACAACAGTGGCACGGCGGCCATTTTGGATGGCAAACGTTAACCTGAAATTCGTACTCAGCATACCAAAAAACCCCTCATACGATATACAGCATGAAATTTTACAAAGGTGTAAGGCGGCCATCTTGGATTGCAAAATTGACCTTAAATTCGTACTCAGCCTACCAAAAAACCCCTTAAACGATACCCATCATGAAATTTTGTGATAACGGCGTGGCGGCCATATTGGATCTCTAAATTACCCGAAATTCGTACTCAGCATATCAAAAAACCCCTTAAACGGTATCCAACATGAAATTTTACAACGGTGGTGCGGCGGCCATCTTAGATTGCAAAATTGACCTTAAATTCGTACTCAGCCTACCAAAAAACCCCTTAAACGATACCCATCGTGAAATTTTGTGATAACGGCGCGGTGGCCATATTGGATCTCTAAATTGACCCGAAATTCGTACTCAGCATATCAAAAAACCCCTTAAACGATACCCATCATGAAATTTAGTGATAACGGCGCGGCGGCCATATTGGATCTCTAAATTAACCCCAAATTCGTATTCAGCATACCAAAAAACCCCTTAAACGATACCCATCATGAAATTTTGTGATTTCGGCGCGGCGGTTATATTGGATCTCTAAATTAACCCGAAATTCGTACTCAGCATACCAAAAACCCTCTTAAACGATACCCATCATGAAATTTTGTGATTTCGGCGCGGCGGCCATATTGGATTGCAAAATTATCATGTAAAACAGCTGGGTTTGGGGCTCCCGGTTCCGGAACGGGGCCGTCCTACCCATTAAACCTGGTGGTATTCCTCCTCCCTATAGCCGGGAATCCGGAAAGCCGGGAAAATCTTTGGAAATTCTTTGGCTTTCGGCCGAAAGCCAAAGAATTTCCAAAGATTATTCCCGTAGAGAACCGTTCGGCGTCTCTCCTCGGGGGAGCAAGATGGGAGGTTCCCCCGGAGCTCGCTAAGGACCTGAAAAAATAAAAACCCAATTCCTCATCGCAATGATTTTTTTCTTTGTAGGGTTTGTTGCAATAACATTCGGTAATTTTTTTTTACGAAGCGTGTTGCTGGTGTAGGACGTTGAATTCAATCCTTCAAATAAAATGTTAAATGCAAATTCTAGGTTCTTCTTTTATAAAAATAAGGTAGTAATTAAAGAATAAACACGTTTTGATAATCGGTATTTTTATCGGTATATTTTCTCTGTGCCAGTATTATTTAAGGATACATTCAGTATATTTTTAAGGAGCTAAGGTATTTTTGTAAAATTTAATTCGGTCACACTTAACGTCAATTTTAACGCCAAGAATGGGCATTCACGCGAGAATTATTACGTTGAAGCGGCCACACTACTCAAATGGTGACGTTAAGAATTAACGCCATAATTAGCGCAATATTTATCGCGATGATGGGCATTGACGTTTTCTTTAATGTGGCCCCGGCATAATGGTTTTTCTTTTCTGTGAGTTACCCCACATAACCCCATTTTTACTTTTTCATAGTCGATTACATTCAAATTAACAATTTATTCCCCAAAACAAAAGTTGGAAACGAAACTTCTAAGCACACATTCCATCCATTTATACAGATACTTTTATCGATAACATAGGTGTGACCATTCAACAACACTATTTAACACACACATAGATCTTTCATGTTTGGTCTCGTCTTCAGTTATAAATAATAATAATAATAAAATATCTTTATTTCAGTCCCTTAGTTGTTTAGTAATATTACAAATCTTGTTACTGTATTATTATTTTCACTATTACTCTTGATGCCTCTTGGTGGAACTTGTTACAAATCTTAATGAAAACACGTAGTCTTCACACATTATGACACTACTATGTTTCCACTTATAATACTTTTAAGACTTGACCGATTTGGGTTACAGCACTTCAGAGGTTAACATAGCACAGATGTATTATTGTTACAATTACATAGTCTAAGTTAATTTCAGTGGAAAGGCTTGTGTCAAAATACATAGTTTTGAGTGTAAATGGTAGATCGGTACTACCCATTCTCTTAAGTTTGCCGGCCGCCTCCCGTACTATGCCAGCGGCAAACTTAGAATGGGCTATAACTAATATAACTCTTACATTACAGATGTTTTTTCAAAAAAATAGAATATATTGTTTTTGAAGACTGTAAAATATTATTTTATGGTTGAAAAGTTTAAATAAAAAACAAGTCTCAGTAAAATTCTCGCCATTCTCGTTTGACACTGTTCACCTTGTACATTCTAAATCTATGGGTGTACTTCGGTTATCATGCAAATTGTACAATTTTTCCCAATAAAGAATTTACTCAATTCATAGCTTTCTTGCCATCTTATAGAAAGACAGAAAAACTATTCCTTAGTTATACTATTGACATTTTATAGTTTACAGAGAATTGCTAACACTATTAGCATCATTTTGTAAATTTTTACTTTGGTATAGACAAAATCGAAACAATGGTTATTCAGCATTAGCTAATGCTCACTGATTCTGTAATCAGTATTCTCATAATTATGTATCTGTTCCCACTGGAAGCTTTCCTTTACTTGGCTCTTTTTTAGACTTTCCTTTACCAAATTTCATCAAAATCGGTTTAGGTGTTCAGTTCAGGCACAGTTGTTTTTAAATTATTAAATAAATGTTGTAGTAGTAATCCCTACTAATACATAACATTTTTATGTATTAGTAGGGATTACTACTGCAACATTTACACATTCAAGGGGTTAATGCTTATCTTTTTAATTTGGTCACCAATTTTTTATTTAGAAACTTACTTGTTATGGATAAAAAGTTTAACGGGTTCAACGAAGTGGAATGTACCAGCAATAGCAACCGTTGCCAGCAGTTGTATGGAGAGGAGACCATACACTTTGCGTACGAAGGCCAGACGGATCTGTTTGTCTGCGTTGGCAACATTGTTGCGGTAAGCAAAGTCATCCTGAAAGCAAGATAGCTATTATTAGTACAGTAATTCAAAAGTGTATTTATTCTATAATGCTAAAGCCACACCATTAGTGTTAAGTGCTAGGAGCTAACACCTAAAGTGGTGTCATTTTAATGGGTAACATTTGACATCTGTCAGTTCATACATTATTAGTGAAAACAAAACATAAAATTACTTGTATCTGTCATTATTACAATAAATATGTATATCCCATTCGCTCTAAGATTGCCGCTGGCGTAGAGGCTGGTGTAGAGACGTAGTATGGGAAGCGACCAGCAAACTTAGAGCGAACGGGTAATCGTAATTGAAAATAGTTAAGCAATTCTGTAGTTCTAACAAAACGAAAAAGAATTATTTTATGCCCGCCGTTACAAGGTTGCGTTGTTGAATTTTGATGCACAGTCAAATGTTACCTATTACAAATGACTCCACTTTAGGTGTTAAGAGTTAAGCAACTTGCTTAGTGACCTGATCCTAGCAAAGAGATGCACCATATACTATCATTGCGGCCACATTGAATGCGACATGCCTAGCGAGCTGTCTGAAGGTTAAAGCAAGTTACTTAGCTCTTAGAACTAAGTGAGGCTGCAGTGTGACTTTAGCCTTAAGGTAATGAATATCTTTTCTGGAATGCAAATTGGTGATTATGGAATACCCTTCTATACTACAGCTTTAACCCTAGAACCGTACCCTGGGGTACAACTGAAAAAAAAAAATTATATTGGCTATAACTTTTTTGTTTTAAAACGGATCTTTTCGCACCTCCGCGTATTCACGGGGGGCGGGGGATCCTGTCGAAGCATCGGCCGGGCACGAGTCCTGTTAGCGTACGATCGTGGCAAGCCTGAGTGGAGTACTACAGCACCCCTGGGTATGCATCTACAAAATGCATGCACAAATAAGTATTGGCGGTATTTTAAAAAAGCACGACCTTCTAGTGCTCCATCCTCTTCAGATTCAAAATCTGGTAGATGTTCCTTTTGTCCCAGGTCAAAAGACCGTAAATCAAGCACTCGATGTGAAAAATGTAAAAATTTTATATGTTTAGAGCACCAATAGAAGATTTGCCAAAACTGTTAATATAAGTTTGGTAATTTGCTGTTTAATTATGTAACATGAGACTGAAATAAGTGCCATAAAAGTCTATGTATATTGATTATATTAATAAATGTCTATTCTTATGAAAAAAATGTTTTCTTTAACGGGGTACACTAGTACCCCTGGGTACTGTTATTTAAAGTCTATGATGGGTACGGTTCTAGGGTTAATGTCTTATCTAAAATAATGAGCTATTTTAGTGCAGCATTATGTTAATTCTGATTGATTACATTATAATAATTTATTAATTGTAATTTTAAAGTAAGTAAAATTGTATGATTTTTAGCCTAAATAATTGAGTCAGAGAAAGTGGAAATCTGGGCTTAACAATATGCTTGCACAATTAGGGGAAATCCGCAGTATTTTCCTTAACTGATTCACACCATTTTGATAAAAAGATTTATAAGGTATAAAATAGTATAGACTTTAACAATATCCCAGCAGAAACAGTTAATAGGACATCATAATAGTATAAATTATCTTATCGGTAAATTCAATTAAGCTAAATACTGGTGAAAAAAAATTCATACACAGAATAAATTTCGATAACAAATAAGACGGTTCTCATACTCATTTGGTATTCATATTATTTACATATGAATGGTTACCTGCTCTACGTTTGTTTGTACATATGACTGTAATCATTTATGTGGAAATTGAAGGTCAAATATGGAGAAAACATTCACTGAGGACAATGTTCAAAAAATTACAAGTCTCACCTCGATAGATTCTTTGCCTCCTAGCTCACAGTCTTCCTGAGCATACATAAGGGGTATAGATGCCATTGTTAGTATTTCAACGCAATTTACACAACTGTTTTAGCAATAAATACCTGATTTCCACTTTTTTAAGTAACGTTTACAAAATAAAATGGCTTCAATGACGTTGTTTTGACGTTGACATCCGTTGTCAAATCAGGTGATATAAGTTTTTAACATGACTGTTTTTTGGATATGAGCATATTGGCACGACCAGTCACGGAATTTGAAACAGAGACATTTATGCACGTACATTGTAGGTATTGCTTGCAACTTAACGTTTTCGTTGTAATCGTTTCGTATCGTTGTATCGTTTTCAATGTAGCATTCTTATTCGAAGCTGGTTCAGATCAGCCATCTCCATGACACGATATCCGTAAAATATCCGACGATCTGTATCTACGGATGCAAAATTTATTTCTCAATTTGGGTAGTTACCTGCCTACAATTTATGTTGTAGAATGAAATTATATTTAGAGCAGCAGAAAACTTAAAACTTTTAAACACTCTTTTCCATTAGGGTAAGCAGATGAGCAGGGGCGGTCTTAGCTAAACTTCTCGAAGGTGCGAGATCTTATATGGCGGCGCCCCAGTTTACATAGACACGAAAAAAATAACTTATGGAATGTTCTTTATTTCGTATTATTTTTTTTTTTGACGAGAATAAAGAAAAAATATTAGGATGACTATATTTATTTAATTAAAACCTCTTAGAAATTAGAAAATCACTTTTCTTGCCTCTGCGCTTGCGCACTTTTGGCGACAGTTATAGGGATGGTCAGCAAAATGTGAAGCACTGTCCACACATTCGGGAAAATATCCTGCCAATCATTTTTTTTATATGTTGAAGAACTTTTATTGGCTTTTCGATTCAGGCTTTTTTTTTATATTTGGCTCGCCAAAATGATGCCGCCGTTCGATGGAAAGTCACAGCGACATCTAGCGATTGGGGGCCACCGTACCAGTCTGTAAGACTATAAAGCGGCTCTCAAGTTGGCAGCCCTATGATGTGCCTCTTCACGCTCCGCTTGAAGAACCCAGGATTGTAAGAGGAGGGAAACACGTGCGCTGTCAGGTCGTTCCAGGTTTTTTTGGTTCGACAGAGAAACGATCTTTTAAATCGTTCAGTTCTAGCGAAGATTCTCTCCACTGTGTAAGAGTGGCACCTCTGTCAAGCACGCGCTGTTCGGGATTGGAAAGGAGAGGGCGGGATTAGGTTGAAGAGTTCTTCAGAACACTCAC
The DNA here is from genome assembly GCA_933228765.1 of Miltochrista miniata. NCBI lineage: Eukaryota > Metazoa > Arthropoda > Insecta > Lepidoptera > Erebidae > Miltochrista > Miltochrista miniata. The sequence goes on from OW121749.1 coordinate 8,764,012, forward strand.
CGTGATAGATACGGTAGAATGCAGCAAAAGACGCAATAGTCTTCGCTGCACCAACGGTTCCAGACTTTCCGTAACCTCCTGGCAGTTGATAATGCGAACAGCACGCCGCTGCATAGAGTCCAGCGCGTCAAGCAAGTACCTCGCGGAGTCGCCTTAAAAGTTCTGATCCTTCTGAGCCCGCACAGGGCAATGGCCGTCAGGGTGGTAATGGGTACCGCACGATCTCAGGTGAGGCGGCCTAGCCGGGATCCTTCCATGGGACCTGGAAGCGAAAGCCCTTGCCTCACTATTTAAATCCCAGCTCCACCAGGAAACCAGAAACCAAAGGGATCCCCCCTTTCTCACAACAATCGCGCCGATAGATACGGTGCTCTCTCCTACCGTTTGAAACAAATACTTCGTACCGGGCACGGTAGCTTCGATAAGTATCTGTGGCGAAGACACCGGGAAACTACGGCCGAATGTCAGCACTGCAAGGACCGCAGCGATGACACGGCGCTTCACACGCTGGTGGAGTGCTCGGCGTGGGCGCAATAGCGCCAGGTGCTCGTAGTGGGTCTGGACGTGCACACTCTCTCGCTCGAGACCATGGTGCGAGCCATGGTCTCCAGTGGGAGTAAGTGGGACTGCGCGTCGTGAAAGAGGCGTCGGGTGGTAGAGAACTCTCCCACCAGAGTTCCGCCGGGCGCTGCCGACGTGTCTTCGCCGAGGACTATCGGGCTCCATGACCGAGGGCCTGAGGACGGTGAGGAGGCTGCTTACCCCCTAAGAAGCGGGATGACACTCGATTACCCCCCAAAGATACGGGATAGCACCCGAACCAGCCCCTAGGCGAGGCCGCAGTGGTAGCCGTAGGTCTGTTGGGAGTCCTGGGACATCCTTCCGTGGGCTTACCCGGTTGCCCGGGGCTCCCACTCCCATCCGTAGGCTGTTGGGCTTTACGTGAGGTTTTTTAGTCGGTGGAGGAGTCCGGCATAGCATCCATGAAGGATTTTCCCTCACTTTAAAAAAAAAGACCATGTATCATTGAATTTTTATAAATGTCCAAACCGAGTGACTAATATGCATTTTCAATTGTATCTATCATAGGATAAAAGACGTTAATTTTAAACATTTCTTCGGGATTTGTTGGTGTTCATCTGCAGCTTCATACTCAAATAATCGCTTCTTCATCCGGGATCGGACTGCCTTAAACGTGGGATCTATTCCAGCCTCAGAAGCTATTTCCTTTGCTGTTATTTGAGCAGACGAATAAGTCCGGTACTGTTTTACAAATTCCGAGCAGTTTTTTCAGCAATCCCGATGCGTTTGATATATCCATAGTTTCAGACTGCTTAGCTTTACTTACAATGTTTACTTGAAACAGTATATACCAAGCCACCAATGTAACTAATAATTCAAATTGCTCCATATTCTGAATCAGTGACAAAGCCTCTCATGCAGCAACTGAATCATTCGTTTCTTCGTGAAGATTCAAAGGAGCATCACGAACTGAACAGTAATCGTAGCGAACAGTAGCAAGGCTAGAAATTCTACTCTCCCAGCGAGTTTTACAAACTTTTTTCAGTGATAGTTCGGCCGTTTTCGGCGCCCCCCTTAAGACGGCGCCCGGTGCGGTCGCACCGCTCGCACCGCCCTAGGGCCGCCCCTGCAGATGAGGTGGAAGAGTAAATTGAGTCTGTGTCTAACCAAACCAGCTCTAGTCGGTGATCCTTACAGCCGTGCTTTAAGGATCACCGACTAGAGCTGGTAAAGGTACTAGGATTCTCCTACGGCTATACTCCGATCCCTGACTACTTATAGCTGTGAGGAATATAATAAACAGACTGTAGAATTGTAGAGTCTACTCACTGAAGTCCAAGTCGGCAGTCAAGAGGGTCTAGGAGCATACAAGTCTAAGGGTTTAAAGTCCATGGGCTCTATTATAAAAAGGAGTAGGTAAATTACTTTCATCTTCTATTTAGGGTTCCGTACCCGAAGGATAAAAAACGGGACCCTATTCATGAGACTTTGCCGTCCGTCTGTCTGTCTGTCTGTCCGTCACGAGGCTGTGTCTCATGAACGGTGATAGCTGGAGAGCTGAAATTTTCACAGATTATGTGTTTCTGTTGCCGCTATAACAGCAAATACTAAAATCACAAGTGTGGGGGACTCATAAATAACAAACGCAATTTTTTTGCCGTTGTTTGGTACGGAACCCTCTGTGCGTCCGACTTGCACTTGGCCGGTGTTTTTTTACTACAGTGAATTATAACTTTCACTGAGTTTTCTTACCGCTTTCGATCAGGTGGACCGTAAATTTCTCTGCCACCCTGGTAATATAAAAAAACTGACGAATGTAATATAACTTTAAGAAATGTTTGCATCTGAAGCCCTACGCTGGAGCCCTGGGTCCCTTTTTTATCTTAACCTTTTTAAGTATACTAAGGTGGCAAACAAGCTTACGGTCCATTGGTACGGAACGGCTAGGTTAACCAACCATCAGTTGAACCGTTTATAGTCTACGGCGTAGCTTATAGACGTTTGCAACGCAAGAAAGAGGTGCTACTCACTTCGATCAAGTAATAGTAATACCACAGATTATCTATATAAATAAAAGAAAGTCGTGTTAGTTACACTATTTAAAACTCAAGAACGGCTGTAGGTACCGATTTGGCTGAAAATTGGTGGGGAGGTAGCTTAGAACCAGGAGACGGACATAGGATATCCCGTTTCAGCGCGCTTATTTATGCGCTTTTTTGGTCACTCAGAGACCTCAGAGTAAATGCGACGGAAACGGGTGATTTACTTTCTCTTATGTGACGCAAACGAAGTTGCGCGGGTCAGCTAGTATAATATATTCTATGTACCTAATACTTAGTATTACATTGAATATATTTTAATACCTATATAACTTGGTCGAAGGCTACACACGCGCTCTCGACCTAGGCTCAGATTTGCCGACGTATTGCTGAAAAAGTTAAAAAGTTATGGTTAAGTAACAAAATATAATGATTCGGCGGGAAACTTTCAGACAAGCGTTACATTGTGATTAATAATTTTTCAAAACTAGTGTAATTTTGAGTGTTTATGTGTAATTTATGGTGGATTATTAAACATAAAGGTTCGACAACGTGCAAAAGTGTTGGAAAGTGATAAAGCGCAGTGAAACGCGAGTTTTTAGGTTTGTCGACGAATTCCACATCAAGCCCTAGTAAGGTACCACCGCCTTACTAGAGTAGAACTTAGTCCAAACTTGGACATACATGAATACGCTGCTCATAAGAAGAATCATAACATGAAAATGATTTATATTTACTTGACTGACTTGATGAAATTTACTTGACTTTGGCATACTCTCAAACCGAGAAAGTCCAAGAAAAAGAAGAAAAAAAAAAAAAAAAAAACAAAATATAATTTTTCAATAAAAAATAAAACCGACTTCATAGAAATCCTGAATAATAATATTTACTTAGCACAAAGTAATATGTATTTTGATTTATCTGATTTTATTCAATATCATATTGAAGTCGGCGCCAAGTAATCCCATAGGTTTATGTAGGTATTATTCATGGCACCGACTTCAATACTATATTGAATAAAATCTGATAAATCAAAATACATATTACTTTTTTTTTTTTCTTCTTGTTCTTGGACTTTCTCGGTTTGAGAGTATGCCAAAGTCAAGTAAATTTCATTGTGAAAATATAAATCATTTTCATATTATGATTCTTCTTATGAGCAGCGTATTCATGTATGTCCAAGTTTGGACTAAGTTCTACTCTAATAAGGCGGCGGTACCTTACTAGGGCTTGCTGTGGCATTCGTCGACAAACCTAAAAACTCGCGTTTCACTGCGCTTTATCACTTTCCAACACTTTTGCACGTTGTCGAACCTTTATGTTTAATAATCCACCATAAATTACACATAAACACTCGAAATTACACTAGTTTTGAAAAATTATTAAAACACAATGTAATGCTTGTCTGAAAGTTTCCCGCCGAATCCCTACATATTACTTTGTGCTAAGTAAATATTAATATTCAGGATTTGTATGAAGTCGGTTTTATTTTTTATTGAAAAATTTTATTTCATTATTTTAAGTGACGGGTGAACCGAAAAATATATCTAAATAGGTAGAAGTTTTCATCAAAACAAATAAATCAAGCCCAAAACAAGGTAGCTGCTGTAAATCGTTAAGGATATCCCTCGACTGTCTTTCAGTTCCATAATCAGATCGACTCCAGACATTCATTAAATTGTAGTACATAAAGTACTGAATTAAAAAGTTTACAAACGCACTGGTTGTCCCTACAATTTTCGGTGGTTGCCCTCGATTTATCCTGGATCCCATCATCAGATCCTGATCTGGTTAAAATACCTCAGAAGTAAACCCTATTCAAGAAAGAAAACAAATTAAATCCGTCTATAATTGACGGAAATATCGGTGAACATACATAAAACATTGAGAACATCCTTTTTTTGAAGGCGGATCTATCAATTTAAGTGTAAAGTTCTCATCAATACAAATCAATCAAGCCCAAACACAAGGTAACTGCTGTAAATTGTTAAGGAATGCCCTTGACTGTCTTTCGACTCTATCATCAGGTCGACTTCAGACCTTCATTAAAGTGTATAACATTAAAGCACTTAATTAAAAAGTTAACAAGTGCAATTTTCGGTGGTTGTCCTAGTTTTCTCCTGGATCCCATCATCAGATCATGACCTGGTGAAAATGGGACCACCTCAGAAGTAAACCCTATTCAACAAAAAAATAAATTTTGAAATCCGTCTACAATTGACGGAAATACCGCTTAACATACATAAAAAAAATACATACAGACGAATTGAGAACCTCCTTCTTTTTTTGAAGTCGGTTAAAAATATGAACTCCCACAACGGCACTGCACTTTTCTACTCCTCCAAAAGCACTGTACTTTTCTATTTGTAGTCTCTAAAGACGCTCTCAGGGTAGGGTTCCCTGAGAGCGTCTAGCAGCAAAAGATATTAAAGCAAACAATATTACTTTAACATTATAAAAGCTCGGCGGAGCGCGGCTGCAGTAAATCTGCAATGAAATGAAATTGAGTTACGTAGCGACCGAGACGTCGGGTTCCTCTGTACCAAATCTACTTCAGATAGAAAATCTATTTATTTGACGCAATTGAGTCCCTAGAACTTATTTATGTTATGTTCTATTAATGGCTTTGCTTTTCTAATAAAGTACTATAATATTTTATTTGTGTGCAAGAGTAAAAACCGCCGCGGGTATTTTGTTGCCAGAGGTGCCTATTTCGGGGAAGCTATTCCTATTTTCGTTAGATTTTTTTATGATTGCAAAGAAAAAGCTGGCATAGTACCTACCTATTGGCTCGAAATTTGCCACAAGACATTGTATGTTCCATAGTATGAAACATACAATTCATACAATTAGAAACACAAAACGTACAAATCATTTTATGTTTCATTTAAAGACCTCAGGACGAAGGTGGCAATGCACTTTACACAGCTCTTTCTATAGAAAGGCGAACGGGGCTTCCAAATAACAGTCAGGGATTGCGAGAATTACTCTTCATCTCGATCATGGATCAATTTCTAGAGTACCTACCAGGTTGCTGGCATTGTGTGGTTTTAGTTTAACTATGTCAATTTGAACAAAATTTGGTTTTACAAAAATTTCAATGATGAGCATGTCGTTAGTTCTGGCTGCCATTATCTTTGTATTCGCTCAAAGGTAATGGATCAAAAAAACCGGCTTCTGTAGGTACATTTCATCTTAGCACCATTACAATACAGGTGAAAAGTGAGCGTATGATGCCAATACCTGTTTTCTCACAAAAAATAATAAACTTTTTGAAGTGAAAATTTTACATAAAAATATTGGTAAGGTAAGGTGTAGGATAAAGAGAAAAGATTTGATTGTTTGTTTGAATCGAATAGGCTCCGAAATTACGAAACCAATTTGAAAAATTCCTTCACTGATGGGAAGCTACACTATGCCCGGGTGACATAGGCTACATTTTATTCCCGTATTCCCACGGGAACGGAGCTACGCGGGTGAAACCGCGTGATGTCCGCTAGTACCTAATCAATAAATATAATATTATTGCAGATATATGGTCTCACACCTTTATCCCCAAAGGGGTAGGCAGAGGCATATTATATGCCCACATATCACCTTTTGTAGAATTTGTCCCACGTAATAGGTGGTGAGCCGTATTGCCGTGTGATGGACAGGCGCAGGTTGTAACTGCCTGCTGTTGAATTTTATCAAGCCGCCTAAAAAGGCCTTCAACTTGGCCTAACGATTGCCATTTTACTGGCAACGGCGACCAACGGCAAAATGTGCCTTCCGAAGCACGGAAACGCTCAAATAAATGTCACAAAGTCAAATAAAAGTATTGCAGAGATACATGCCTTTATAATATCATTAGCGTTGGTTGTCAATAACAGAACAACGAACCATAATTTACTCAGTAATTAACGAACGATAGAATAATGAATGCCGCGCCGATATTAAAATGAATGAATATGCACTGCACTAAATGAAGTTACTCTCAACCCGCAATTCATTTAAATATAAATTCATTTATTCGCGGTGAAGTGCTGCGTGAAGACTGTATCTGTATTCCATTTACATTAAATGCAGTAAATGTAGCCAGATGGAGCTCTCTTTTGTTTTTATATAATGTCTATGACTGGTTATATGGTTAAATGCTAATTAATTTTATGCATTACTATGGATTGAGGGTCTTTTCGGGTAGGTTTAATTATACCTACGTTACATCTGTAGAGATATCCGCAATTTACAGGAATGCATTATTAATTCAGCACGTTCCAGTCTCTATGGCAAGGTTTATTTTTTGTGATGGAGATTGTTGTGAGTTCTGTAATTTTCAAAATGGTTCGTTCTTTAATTTCCAACAATTCATTTTGGTTGTTGAAAGTCTTGCGACTGCCTCGGTTACGCAGGCTTTGAGGTCCTTGGTTCGATTTCTGGGTCGCACCGAATATTTGTGTGATTCACATTAATGTTTGTGTCGGAGTTTGGAAGTTTCTATGTATAATGTGTAGGTATTTAGAAATGATATATATGCTTAGCAGTTGTATGGGCAAAAACTACCAAAAGGGTTGTAGGGCAAGATGGCGTTGTGTGTGGATGTCCCACAATTTTCATGTAGGTATTTATCGGGTTAGGTAATGGGGTACGTTCGTATCACAAGATGGTCATCCAAAACCTACATTTGGGTCGTATTATAGTGTTCCCCTCTGCACTACAGACCTGGTACCCTCACGGTAAGTAAATTCATGGAATGTTAAGAATAACAGTAGGTATGTTTTCAGATTTTCACCTGTCCTGCCCGGTGACGTTGTTAGACTTATCCCCATAAGCGAGAGTCAAAAAAAGTACAGGTGAAGTGTGGATGTGTTATAGGTACTCGGCCTATCCCATTGGGGATAACGATTTCATTTCTTTTACTAAAATAACAAATACAAGCTTCAACAATAACACTCATTTACAAAAACTCATTCCACGGACAATCTAGATTCTAGTGTGACACTACGAGTACCGACGTAACTTTAGTGCCTTCACTCTGCATAGTGAAACACGTTCATGCTAATTCATGCAGCGCAGTGCAGGTGCAATTTTGTGACGTATGGACATACATTGCCGCAACTGTGTACTTTTTATTTCTACATAGATTACTAAGCATTTCAAATTACTTTTTTTTCAGTTTTTTTTATTGATTTGTCGTGCATTGGCAGTAGGTATACAGGCGTTACCTCAATGCGAGTGGCTCTTCAGTCTAGCAGCGGAGCCTGATTGAATAGATTCGACATCGACATAGAACTCTGCACATAGTTACGTTTTTATCCTCGTACGCGGTAGGCGCTCACTTTTAACTTTTTTTTTGTCCCACACTGTGGTATTGCCGTGTCGAGATGAAGTGGTAGGTACTGGTTGCGACTGCTATGTTACTAGCAACAGAGATCACTGGTTTATCGTGCATTCCGAAGGATATGGAAATGTCATAAAGTGGTTATCCATATGAGGATCAGACATAGCGGAAATTGCCTGAAGCAGTGATCGTTTACAGAACATTTGTCAGCGGGGCAAATTATAAAGCATTCCCGCGCTTCGAGTGGCTTAACGCTTTTGCTATGATCTCCATACATAAACCTGCGCTGCCATGGTGATGCGACTGCGTTTTTACACCGGGAGGTTTCCGCGACTCCACTCTTAACGATATGATCTGCAGAACTTTTATATCTGTGCCCTGTATTTAGGTATAGATGTGTACTGTCGATAAACAAAAGTATTTTGTTCCAATGCAACCCGATACTTTTTAGAGCGCTAATTAATTACAGAAAATAACAAATGTACGAAAAATAGGGAGAAAAAGATGTTTACTGTAATGAATATAAAAACAAAGAGCCAATTACCGTCACATTTATGCCCGGCGGCATAAACGGGTGGTCCATTTCGGTGGGCGGACAGGTCGAGGAAAATCGTTCTTGTTAATAAAGAAAACTATCCGATTTTGTTTTTTGTGCCCCGAAATCTAATGGAATCTAATTAAATAACATCTAATACCTATACAGTCTAGAGACCCATTAGCAGTCAAAATTCAACAGTAATTAATTTACGTAGAAAGAGCAACTTCAAATACGTTTCACAGGAGAGAGTACCTATGCAGCCATGTATTAAACATCCTTAATATTGAATCATTCTATTTATCACCCGAATTCTTTGCGTATTCATTGAACTCTGTACGTAGTGAGTAAGTAGTTTAAAAGAAATAAGCAAACAGGCAGCATCGAGGGACATCCTTCCGGGGGCTTACTCGGAGCTCTCGACTGAAGGCAGAGTGGTTGTAGGCAAAGTGTTAGGGCACGTGTTGTTTTAGTCGGTAGGAGTCCGGCATATCATCCATCTAGGATTTCCAAACGTAAAGAAAAAAGGTAAATTGATGTAAAGATATACTGTGTGGTCCACACAAATGGTACACACTCAAATATTCCAATTTAATACAAAAGATATACCCAAACACCGACTATTATTTGTGGTTCAGTGTGCCACAATGACAGTTTATTGCCCCACAGTCACTTGTTCCTGCAATGATTGGAGCCGTTTCCAAAGGGTAAAAACGGGAGCCTGTTCATGTGACTTCGCTGTCTGTCAGTCCGTCATGAGGCTGTATTTCAGGAACGGCAATAGATAGAGAGCTGACATTTGCACAGATAATGTATTTCTGTTGCCGCTATAACAACAAATATCAGAATCAGAAAAAAGGGGGGATGAAGGAGGACTCCCTACTACAAACGTGATTTGTTGCCGTTTTTGGTAGAGAACGCTCTGTGTGCGAGTTCGACTCGCACTTGGTCGGTCTTTTTGAGACACATCAGACCAAATCCTACTACAATATTGTAAATAAAAAACTTGGTGAAAATGTTTGGATATTTGTTACTCAATTACGCTCTAACGGCTGCACGGATCTGGCTGAAATTTAAACCAGGGATAGATTATATAGTCAGGAACACAGATTATAGAACTAAAGACAGATGACGCTTAACGAACTAGGCTAAGAAAGCAAACACTAAAACTTCTATTATATAAAAATGAATCCCTATTTCCTTGGTCACGACATTATGCGTGAACGGCTGGACCACTTTCGTTATTTCTTTTTTGTTGTGTTTGTTAATGTCAGGAGATGGTTCTTATGGAAAAAAATTAAGGAAATTGTGTGAAAAATTAGAAAATTTGCAATAACTGTCACTGGCTCGAACTGTTCAAAGAAATGGTTTCTATTGCGATTTTGGATCGGTACTTGAAACTCGAAGAACCAATATGGGATTCGGGAACAGAAGAAGGACTGGGAAATGAACCAGGAACGGGAACTCGGTCGGGTCAGCTAGTCTATCCTAAAATCTGTGGTCTGGAATAACACATTAGTTTCTTTTATCCTGGGAAAACGTTCACATGGCAAGCGGGATATTAGAAAGAAGTAAGATTTGAAGATTTATTTGTTTGTTTGCATCGAATAGACTTCGAAACTACTGAACCGATTATAAAAATTCTTTCACTGTTGGGAAGCTACACTATCCCCGGGTGACATAGGCTATATTTTATTTCCGTATTCCGACGGAAACGGGAGCTATGCGGGTGGAACCGCGTGACGTCCGCCAGTGTTTAATAAATAAGTATGTTAACATTTTTGAGATATTCCCACACAACGCTTTTAACACAAATTAAGCTAACATCAGCTTGTGTTATGGAATCTAAACACTTTACCTATATAAAGATCATTCTCCGTGTGGCGACGAAAAGGCAACACCCAAAAATACCGAAATATGTAATTCCGATTTTCAATCACGTTCAAAATTCCGAAGATTATGATTCCTAAGAAACAAACCTTCGAATATTCAAAAGCACGATATTCATTTATCCGAAAGTCATAAGTACGAATTTTATTTTTCCTAATTTCATAGGTAGGTACGAATAATGGAAAGTTCGTGCTGTTATTTTTCCGAATAACATTATTCCGAGTTTAAAATTTCCAGAAATTCAATGTTAAAATGATAACTTTCTACAAAAAATAGCTTAAAGTTAAAATTGATATTATGCATAGTTTTATAAATAAATAAATATACGAGTATAAATAAAAATAGGTTATTCGTACAACACAAAAATTAAGTAGAAAAACCAAAAGTAAAAGAAGATTCAATTAGGTTAGGTTAAGTTAGAACTGTGACCCCCGTGTGTGTGCTTTGAGATACCAGTTGAAAGCGTGGAGGAAGGAAATTCCTCGATTGCAGTAAAAAGCTTATTTCGTCACTCTCAACTCGTCACGATAGGGTGAAAAGCTAATGAATGACTGCATGCATGTCCGCTTGCATGCACTTGGTGAAGGTACCATGTTATTTATAATCAGTAGACTAAATTGCTGCCATAACGAAAGTTGCTTACTGACAGTGATCGTTTACAAAACACTGAGTAAGCGGGGCAACTTCAATGCGCCTTCTAAAAGGCAGCTTTAGGGTCCGTTCACACAGACCGGCTCGGAGAGGAGAACAGATTCTTGTCACGTTGAAAACAGAGTTTTTATTATTTGAAGTAAGGTTTATTTTTGCATGTGCACTGCTTTTGTCATCGAGAATGCTTGAACGCGCTTGGTGTGAAATAATAAGAGGAGCTGAACGACTCCGATCGCGTACTTTTCTCGTTCGCGCAGCCGTTCGGCTCCGATTTCATGCTCTTTCCCGCTCGCGCAGCCGATCGGCTCCAATTGCGTGCTCTTTCTCGCTCGCGCAGCCGATCGGCTCCGATTGCCTGCGCGCCTCCCCACGCAGACCGCCATTTTGATAGCACAATTTTAACAGAACAGTTGTGTGCACTTATACGAAAACATGACTGATGAAAAATTAATATATTTCTTCATCGGAGCTATGTAAAACCATGTTCCGAAAAGCACCCGTTAACACCGAAAACAAAACTTGGAATACTGGTACTGCCTTTGTAGTAAATCGATGCACTCGATGCATCCGACCGGCTGCGAGCGCATCCGACCGGCTGCGAGCGCATGCGACCGGCTCCGAGCGAATCCGAGCCGGTCTGTGTGAACGGACCCTTACCAGGCGCTTAAATTAGGGACATATTGTGTTTTATCGAATTTTCGATGATTGGAGTCCGTATTTATCATATTTCGGAATTTTGATAATCGGAGTTCGTATTTTTGATATGTCAGATTTTTAACGATCCGGAATTTAATGGTTCGGTGTTTTGAAATTTGGAATTATAAGCTTTCGGAATTTTCAATTCAGGTTCTTTTATTATAGGACTTATGAAGCATCGGATTTGACTTTCGGAATTCCAAATAATTCGAAATTCTAAGGAATTTTGAAATTCGTTATTGTGACTTTCGGAATTAAGTTTTTCGTAATAATGTAGTGTACCCCGACGGAAAAGAGTACAAAATGTCGTCACCCCTTTTCATCCCGAGGTTGCCGTTACAGACGACTAATAAAAACTAATAAAAACAAAACGATCCATTTCGAAGAGAAAAAAAAACTTGAAATGAATACCGAAATATCACAAACCAGTGGACTTCATAGTCTACATACTCCTGCTTTATAGGTATGTATACGTCTTTTAAAATATCCCACAAAAAAATAGCATAGTGTCTGATGCGTACTGTGCGGATATTTACGCAGAACTCATCCTGACGTAAAACGTTCATTATGGTTTGTACTGCGCCATAATATCGCATTAATATGTAAATTCAGCCTCATTGTGGCACCCTGTGCAGTAATATCAAGTTATGTACAATTTCAACTGTGGGTAAAGCTGTGGGCATTACGGTTGTTATCTTTATAAAAAGTATATCAAATAAAAAAAAAAACTAGCCAAGTGCGAGTCGGATTCGCGCATAGAGGGTTCTGTACCAAAAAACGGCACATAAATTACGTTGGTTGTATGAGAGCCCTCATAAATATCATTATTTTTCTGTTTTCAACTTTGTTATTCTAGCAGCAGTAGAAATACATATTCTGGGAAATTTTCAGCCTTTAGCGTTTATGGTAAACAGCCTCGTCACTAACCGACAGACAGACAGTAAAGTTTTGAATTTATGGTACCGTTTTTAGCTTTTAGGTACGGAACCCCCTCAAAATAAGGACGGGGCGTCGGACTGACTCACAGATTAACGTCTTAATTGTCATCTGTGTTACATCCGGAGCTGTGATGAATATGTTCAGTAGGAGTACTAGAAGCATATAGGTAGATACTATAATTATTTTATATCAAAGTTAGAGAAATTTCTGTCATTCTGTTTCTCAGCATCATCCACCCAAGCTTTTCTCAACCTAGTCGGTGTCAGCTTTCCGGTCTAACTTCGATGCAGCTGAACTTCGATATTTTCCGTAAAGCGACAACCATCAGAGGAGCTAAAAAGGCAACGTAACGCGTTTCATTCATAATCTAATTCATATGCAGATTCATACAGAGACCGTAAAATGGTTTGTTAAATGTATCATCTACAATTAATTTTATAACCAAATCATAATATGATATTGATGTTACTACTCTGAGAAAAGTACGATCGACATAAAATAAAGCTTAAACAAACGCAGTGCGATGCAACATTTGATGATCAGATTATGAAAGCGCCTGAGGACGGTGAGAGTCCATCCTTACATAAGCAGGCCCAAGACGACAGCGTAACGGGGATAACACCCGAAAAACGCCCCTAAAATGCGGGATAGCACCAGAACCCCCCCCCCCCCCCAGGTGAGGCTGCAGTGGATCCAATGGAACCAATGAAGCTTATACCACGTTATTGGGCTACTACGACAATTGCACCAATTATAAATGCTGATTAATTTGACGATGATTATGATATTTGACTGCCTCTGTGGCGCAGTCGGTAGTGATACCGCCTACGGTGCTGGAGGTCGTGGGTTCGATTCCCACCGGAGACAAATATTTTTGTGACCCATAAATGTTTGTCTCAGGAGTCTGGGTGTTTCTATGTAAAATATGTATGTATTTAAAAGTATATAAGTATTAATATCCGTGGTCTGATACCCATAACACAAGCAGGTTATTCCTAGCTTACTTTGGCATCAGATAGCGTTGTGTGAGATGTCCGTGAATATTTATTATTATTATTTATTATTATTATGTCCTTTATTCATCAAATACACATATTAGATACATTTTTAAATAAATTTAAATGATAAAAATAAAAATAAAATCTATTTAAAAATATATAAAATAGCATCCCACCGGCATCGGATACAGGGACCAAGATACCGGTGGTTAGGGCTCCAGAGACAGAAACCTCCTCACAATACGTGCCGTATCGAGCAGAACTGCTTTCTGGATCTGGCCCTTGACCCAGCTACCTAACGCGAGCCTCTTTAGATGTTGGTCGAGGCTCTTGGCTATGAGTCCGTTCACAGTTACAACTATCGGGACTATGATTGCCGAGTCCACATCCCACATATCGACAATCTCGCGAGCTAGATCTAAATATTTAATTTGTTTCTCTTTTTCAGCTTTCACGAGATTGCCATCATGAGGGATTGTGACATCGACAATCATAACCTTGCGCTCGGACCTGTCTATCACCACAATATCAGGTTTGTTAGCTATAACAGTCCTGTCTGTGATGATAGAACGGTCCCAGTACAATGTGATAAGACCATTTTCGAGAACTGGTTCGGCAACATACTTATAATACGGAACCTCAACGTCCACCAGGTGGTACTTAAGAGCGAGCTGTTGATGGATAATCCTGGCTACTTGATTGTGCCTGTGCAAGTACTCGCTGTTAGCAAGACGAGGACAACCGGAAACTATATGTCTGAGGGACTCACCAGGTTGGTGACACGCTCGACAAATGTCGATCGTGCCGTCCCTCATAATATGCCTCCTATAGTTGTTCGTCTTGATAACTTCATCTGCAATTGCACAGACAAAACCTTCGGTTTCTCCAAAAAGATCACCGAAACGTAGCCAGGCTACGGAAGCTAAAAAGTCCACATCAGACCCATGTAGGGCCTGATAGAACCTCCCGTGTAGCTCCTTACTCTGCCATACCTCCTGACGGTCACCAAGGCTAAGTACTGTAGGCCTATGCCAGTTCTCTCTAGCCAAACCAAGCGGGGTGAGTCCAGCGTCCACTGCAACCACATCACGATGCATATCCACGCTCATGCTAAGGAAATACTGCCTGAGGTTGTACACCTCGCGATTATGGAGGCTTTTGGCATTTAAAAAGCCACGTCCTCCATATCTTCGTGGGATGTACATCCTCATTAAAGATGAACGTGGATGATGCATACGGTATGCGGTTAGCAATGTGCGCACCCTCCGATCCAAAGCGTCCAATTCGGTTTGAGTCCACTTGAGTATACCAAAGGAGTACATCAGAAGTGGCATGACCCATCCATTATAAGCGCGAACCTTGTTGCCACCTGATAAAAGACTGTTTAGTACCTTTTTCAGGCGACCAAAGAAACGCTCTCGCAATGAATGTTTCAAGTCAGCTTCATTGATGCACAAAGCCTGCGATATACCCAAGTACTTATAGGTATCAGTTACGAGGAGTGACGTCAGATGGACGGAATCAGAAAGCTGAATACCATCTGATTCCATTATCTTCCCTCGCTTAATATGCATGACTGCACATTTATCTACACCAAACTCCATTTTGATAGAATTACTAAAGTTTTCAGTTACCTTTAGTAAATCTATCAATTGTGAGTTTGTTGTAGCAAACAACTTTAAATCATCCATATAAAGTAAGTGAGATATTACCTGACCTCCTCTTCGCAACCTATAACCTAACCCTGAACTTTCAAGTAGAGTACTTAAAGGGTTCAGTGCTAGGCAAAACCAAAGAGGACTCAAACTGTCACCTTGGAATATTCCCCGCTCGATTTTTATAGGTTCACCACTACCGCATGGCCCTCGATATCCTGGGTAGCTAAGAATAGTTCTCCATTGACTCATACATGACTTCAAAAAGGTGCATAGAGTTGTATCTACTTTATACAACTCTAACACCCTCAAAAGCCACGTATGAGGTACGGAATCGAACGCCTTCTTATAATCTATCCAACATACGGAGAGGTCTTTGCGGTTGCGGCGAACCTGTTGGCTGATGGCCATATCAATGAGGAGGAGCTCTTTAGTACCTCGAGCGCCACTTCTACATCCATTCTGAGAGGCACTTATTACCGTATTATAGCTAATATGCTTGGCAATTTTGTCCCTCAAAATGGATGTGAGAAGTTTATAGACCGATGGCAAACAAGTGATCGGCCTATAATTGCTGGGGTTCGAGGTACTTCCTGTCTTATGTAGCAGGTGAGTAACTCCTGTGGTCATAAAATTTGGGAGAGAACCAGAATCAATGGCCGCCTGGAACTGAGATGCCAAAAGAGCATGTGAACTACGGAACCATTTAATCCAAAAGTTATGCAGTCCGTCCGGTCCTGGAGATTTCCAATTTGATACCGAACGAACTGCATTAGCCACATCTGAACAATCTATTCTTATTGGTTCCATATTTACAACACCTTCACATGCTCTCTCGACACCGCACATCCAGTCACCTTCGGTGTGATTTACAGGTGCCGACCAGACGCTTCGCCAAAACATGTTCGTTTCATCAGCATCCGGTAGGCTACCAATACTCACACCTTTATCTGGTTGCTCCCAATTTCTATAAACACACCTCTGGTCTCTTTGGAATGAGCAATTAATTTGAAATCGATCGACGCGCTTTCTAAACCTACGTATACGGTGTGCCCATGCATAGACTTTTTGTTTCCAAAAATCAATGCGCTCCGTGACCCGAGCGGTATATTCCTCAGGACTAATTTCAGTCCCAGAAAACGCTCGTTTCACAAAGCGCATTACCCTTGGCCGAGTGTTACCTGATCTGAAACTGGTTAATTTGCTGATTAGCACTCTCGCTTCGGCGATACGTCTTTCGATCCTGGATTGCCAAACAGGAACGGTTGGCTTTGGCCGTGTAACCAGGTCTTTAGATGGCATTTTTACTTTAGCTACACGGCAAACCGCAACAGCTGCACAATACAGGATCGAATGGGTATCACCGAGAGACCCACTATTATCTAAATAAATAGATAATAGTGAGTCAACCGCACTAACCAGCATCAGGTTTTTTCTATGCATGGGTAACCGGGGCAATCGTGGTCTTAATTCAATAGGTATGAAACGATATTCATGAATTGCACATTCCAAAGTTACCCTAGCCTCGTCATTGTACTGCGTATCTGCACGAATATACGTGTCATCCACAGCAGTGATACTGTCATCCACAACTATGCTGATATTATCTGCTGTACTTACAGTTTGTTGCGGAGGAGGGATAACACGCCTATTCTGCAGACACTCTGAGCGTAAACGGTCAAGTACAGCGTCATCCAACATACGATTGCGTTGAATGACACGCACTTGGTCCGATAATCGTTGAGCCGATACGTTGATAGATGGTTCAAGCTCCTGAAACAGAGGCAGTATACGATTACGATACGCAGTGAGGTTGGTTTCAACCTCTGTAGCCATAAAATATGCCCGCATGACATTTTCATTGATAGGTGTGGTCCATCTCATGCGGTGCACATTACCACCGGAAGCGGGGGCCCTATGCGATGCCGGTGGGCGTCGGGGTCCCAAGCGAGACGGTGGCCGGCCTCTCCCCGGCCGACGTACAGGTGTTGGCGACGTCGGCGGAGAGAAAAACTCATCACTCGACGATGAGCTCGACGCCTCTGCGATTCCCCTTGGCGCTGTTACACATTCACGGGGAAGAGAGGCGGAGCTGAGTGATGAGTCCGGAGGTGTTACTTGTGCTTCTCGTTTTCTGGATCGGGTCAACATTTATTTTACCATTTTATTGTGTGTTTTATAATTGTAAATATTGTGTCTTGACATCTGTCAAATACAGAACCATTGTGTAGTATATTTCATTTTGTTGTATATTTCTTGTAAACATATTCATGTTGTGGATTTTTCACACTTTTCCAGTTTTAGAAGATAATTCTGTATAAAATTTTGTATTATTATGACGTTTTACAATTAAAATCAATAAATTCGGTCTAGCAAAATGTTGACGTTGAGCTGCCAGTTTTTTTTTTATTATTATTATTCCCTTTATTTACAATGTTCAACTTATTAAATTAAATTTTTAAATACATTTTAAAAAATAAAAATAAAAAATATTTAAAAATATAAAAAAATAGTGTCCCACCGGCATCGGGTACAGGGACCAAGCTACCGGTGGTTAGGGCTGCAGAGACAGGAACCTCCTCACAATACGTGCCGTATCTAGGAGAACTGCCTTTTGCATCTGGCCCTTGACCCAACTACCTAACGCGAGCCTCTTGAGATGTTGATCGAGGCTCTTGGCAATTAGACCGTGTGCTGATACAACTATCGGAACAATAATCGCTGAATCTACATCCCACATGTCGACAACCTCGTGTGCCAAGTCCAAATATTTTAATTGTTTGTCTTTTTCGGCTTTCACGAGGTTTCCGTCATGTGGAACAGTGATATCAACGATTATTGCGAGGCGCTCTGATCGATCTATTACCACTATATCAGGCTTATTGGCTACAATAGTCCTGTCAGTGATAATAGATCGATCCCAATACAACGTGGCACGACCATTTTCAAGAACTGGGTCGGGCACATACCTGTAATACGGTACCTCCAAATCCACAAGTTTATATTTTAGTGCAAGTTGCTGATGGACAATCCTGGCCACTTGGTTGTGTCTATGCAAATAGTCGCCGTTGGCAAGACGAGAACAACCAGAAATAATATGTCTGAGAGATTCACCGGGTAGGTGGCATGCCCGACATATGTCAACCGTACCATCTCTCAAAATATATTTCCGATAGTTATTCGTCATAACAACTTCGTCTGTAATTGCACAGACAAAACCTTCTGTTTCGCCGAACAAATCACCGAAACGTAGCCAGGAGACAGATGCTGTTAAATCTACATCGGGCCCGTGTAAGGCCCGATAAAATCGTCCATGCAGCTCTTTGCTCTGCCATATCTCCTTGCGATCCGTAGTTGATAGTATTACTGGTTTGTGCCAGTTCTCTTTGGCAAGAGCAAGAGGGGTCAGTCCGTTATCCATTGCTACCACATCCCGATGCATACCCACGTCAGCATGAAGGAAATATTCACTAAGGTTGTATACCTCACGATTGTGTAAGGTCTTGGCATTTAAAAAGCCGCGACCTCCACACTTTCGTGGGATATACAACCTCATTACAGACGAACGTGGGTGATGCATTCGGTTTATGGTCAATAGTGAACGGACTTTCCTATCCAGGGCGTCTAATTCAGTCTGAGTCCATCTAAGTATGCCGAAGGAATAGATTAAGATTGGCATGGCCCAACCGTTGATAGCCCGCACCTTGTTACCGCCCGATAAAAGACTTTTCAGTACTTTTTTCAGGCGGCCAAAGAAACGGTCCACCAACGTTTGTTTCATGCCAATCTCTGTAATACCTAATGCCTGCGACATACCCAGATACTTATAGGTTTCAGTCGCGGAGATGGATTTAAGTTTTGTAAAATCTGAAAGATGTACTCTTTCAGATTCCACAATTCGTCCCTTCTTTACATGCATGACAGCGCATTTATCTACACCAAATTCCATTTTGATAGAATTACTGAAAGCTTCTGTGACTTTTAGTAACTCTATCAAGTGGGAATCGGTGGAGGCAAATAATTTCAAGTCATCCATGTAAAGAAGGTGGGAAACAACTTGACCTCCTCTCCTGAACTGATAGCCTAGCCCTGAACCCTCCAGTAAGGTACTGAGAGGATTCAGCGCCAGGCAAAACCATAAGGGACTCAGGCTGTCACCCTGAAATATACCCCTCTTGATCCTGACAGGCTCGCCATTCCCAAGAACCTGACGACATCCTGGATATACAAGAGCCGTTGTCCATTGCCCCATACATGCCTTTAAGAAGGTGCTAAGAGTTGCATCAACTTTATACAACTCCAGCACCCTCAACAGCCATGTATGTGGCACTGAATCGTAGGCTTTCTTGTAATCAATCCAGCATGTCGCCAGATTTTTTCGGTTACGGCGAACCTGCTGGTTAATGGCCATGTCAAGAATAAGGAGTTCTTTAGTACCACGTGACCCGCTTCTACATCCATTTTGAGAGTTAGACATTATAGAATTATTTTCAATATGAGTTGCTAATTTAACTCTCAAAATAGATGTAAGAAGCTTATAGACCGTTGGTAAACAAGTTATCGGTCTATAATTTTTAGGGTCCGTAGTACTACCGGATTTGTAGAGAAGGTGGGTTATTCCCGAAGTCATAAAAGATGGAAGCGACCCTGATTCAAGTGATGATTGAAAGCAGGATGCCAAACAAGCATGTGAGCTATGGAACCATTTCAGCCAAAAATTGTGCAGTCCGTCCGGCCCAGTTGACTTCCAATTGGGCAACGAACGAACCGCACTGGCTATGTCACAAGATGTTATTAGGACTGGTTCCATAGTCTTTATAGACTCACATGAAAGCTTGACATCCCGCATCCACTCACACTCTGTATGACTAACAGGTGCAGACCAAATGCCTCGCCAGAATGTATTTGTGGCTTCAGCATCCGGTAGGCACCTGTCAGTCACACTCGAATCGGGCTGCTCCCATCTTCTATACACCCACCTTTCATCTTTTTGGAACGAGCGATTCTGAGTATAACGATCCACCCTCTTCTTGTACCGCCGTATACGGCTTGCCCACGCATAAATTTTCTGCTTCAGGTAGTCAATGCGTTCCGTGACCCGCACTGTGTATTCGCGAGGACCAATATCGGTCCCCGCGAATGCACGAGTCACAAAACGCATTACCCTAGGTCGGGTATTACCTGTCCTGAAGCAGCATAACTTACTAATGAGTACCCTAGTCTCGGCGATGCGACGCTCAATTCTGCATTGCCAGGCTGGAACAGAATTAGGTCTGGTAGCTGGCTCAAATTTAGAAAATTTAACACCAGCCACTCGACACACTGTAACAGCCGCGCAATACAGAATTGAGTGTGCATCACTAATATCTACACAAGTGTCAAAATAACTTGATAGAGCCGAGTCCAGGGCACTCACTAGCGCCATGTTTTTTCTATGCGTGGGCAAACGCGGTATACGAGGACGACAAATGGGATCACAAAATCTGTATTCCTGAATCGCTCGTTCCAAAACACTCCTTATTTCGTCGTTGTATTGTGTACTTACTGTTGTAGCATCATCATTCACTACTATATCAATAGGCACAACAGATTGTATTTCGTTGTTAATCGTTTCACTATAGTCGCCTCGCTGTAACAAGGTGCGTATGACAGTTGGCAGTATGACGTTGATATCTATCAGTACCACATTACTAGGGATGTGTCGATATGCAATTCATGTTTAGAATTCTACGATAAACGAGATAAATCACGTTCTGTTTATTATTGTTATGAAAATTTTTGCTATATTTATTTTTGAATTAACTAAACAGCTTAAAAAACCGGCCAAGTGAGCAGAGGTCTCCGTACCGAAAAACGACAAAAAATACGTTTGTTGTATGGGAGCCCCCTTAAATATTATATTTTTTTTTTTAGTATTTGTTATTATAGCGGTAACAAAAACACATAATCTGTGAAAATTTCATCTCTCTAGCTATCACCGTTCATAAGGTACAGCCTATCAAAAGACCGGGTAACTTCGCAAGAAAAAAAAGAAGGTAACCGAGAAGAGGAAAAATATTAATAATAATAACTCAATAATATACTTTTTACAATAAAAGTTGGAACTACGGACAATATACGTTTTGTTTTATCAAAATATCGACTATCCATTGTAGATGTCATTTGTAGAATCCCATCACTAAAGACATCTTTGGTGTTACGTTATACTCAACAATTTGTTCATATTTTATTCCAAATTCATTTTATTTGTGGACTAGAATATTCTGGTTGAGTTTAATTTTATATACAACAGTGATTAACGATTTAATATATTATGAATGGGATGTAGCTGAAATACTAAGTTCATAATTGTAATTCAAGGCATCTTTCAAGAGTGAAATGAAACGCGATCGACAACTGTCATACGCACCATGCTACACCGAGATGACTATAGATATACTTGGTTCAGATGTAGTAGGGATGATGATGCTACATTGTACTTCTGATCGAAGCCTCTCAAGCACGGCATCATTCAACATATGATTAAGCTGTATGACCCGCACTTGATCCGATAGTCGCTGTGCCGACACGTTGACAGTTGGTTCAAGAGCCTGAAACAAAGGTAGCAACCGAACACGGTACGCAGTGAGGTTAATTCCCCCCTCTGTAGCCGCAAAATATGCCCGCATGACGTTTTCATTCATAGATGAAGTCCATCGCATGCGGTGCACATTACCACCGGTAGCGGGGACCCTATTCGAGGCCGGTGGGTCTCGGGGTCCTAAGCAGATCGGCGGCCGGCCTCTCCCCTGCCGACGTACAGGTGTTGGCGACGTCGGTGGGGAGAAATACTCGTCGCTTGATGAGCTCGACGCCTCAGCAACAGTCGATTCCATTCCTAAGGTTTCCGTGGGTTGTGAGATGGAGCTGTGCGACGAGTCCGGAGATGTTGGTCGTGCATTTTTACTTCTGGCTTTTGCTCGTGTAAGCATTTAATAATATTATATATTTTTCTCACATATTATTTGATATTGACATGACACATTAAATGTCACGTCATTCTTCTATAATTCTTTATATCTTACTTTGGTACCAATTTTCGTTTTATTTTCCATTTTTCAAGGTTTTTCAACTCTTCAGATGTTATATATTGTGTTATATTTAAATATTTTACAAAAATACAGCCAAAAATATTTTTAAAACGTTCATAAAAATATATATATTACAGCTCAAGTTAGTGTTGCCAGTTATTTTATTATTATTATTATTATGATCGATATTTTCTTTAAAAGAAAAGAAAAAGTCCTTTAATGGAAAATAATACAAATTCCACTTCACAAAATTCAATTTCGTATTATAAGAAGAGTAGAATGGGAAAATAATATCACAAGAAATTATCTCATTCAATCTTCTATTAACTGTAGTAACCACCCCAGAGCTTCATTACCATTTGACATTTAAGATATAAAGATGGCGGTGAGCGAAATCGGATCCGCTTAGCTTAATCGCTTTAAGTAAATCGTAAGCTTATTATATTACATTTGGGGAGAATCATTTATGGAATTGGAAGCATTTTGACCTTTAGAAGTAACGTGCTCAAATATTATTAAGATAAACTTTTTGGCTCAGATAGAATATCATTATAATTTAAGACTAACAGTGTTCCGTGATTTTGGTTGTGGCTTTGGTACCACGATGTATATACAGGATGGAATTTTAAGACGGTAGTTGGAGGTAAAGTACCCTTAATACTGATAATGGGAAGTTTTGCTGAAAGGAAACATTCATTTATTATCAAAAGTAAGTAAAACTGCATTTATAGATTTTTGATAAATCACCTGCTTGAGCCGGGAATCGAACCTGAGAGTAGTGAATAACAAAACATCCTGTATTTTATGATACCAACCAAAAGAGTCTTTAATAAGGAATTTATTTATTTTAATTAACATAGTATCTTAAATTAAAGGAAGACCAACTAAAATATGTTTTTATTGTAAAGCTAATCACCATCTAAAGAAAAAAAAAACAGTCTAATTGAACCTCCTTTTTTTTGAAGTTGGTTCAATAAATATTCTAGTTTCTGTGAATGGGAATATTCGTTTTGGTCACTTAACAAACCAACTTTAAAAAAACATTGGAGGTTCTAAATTATATTGTTTTTTTTTCTTTAGAAGAAGTAAGCTTTACAATAAAGACATATTTTACTTGATCTTCCTTTAATTGAAGATACTATGATGTTTAGAAGAAATTGTTTCTTATTAAAGACTCTTTCGGTTTGTATTATTAAATACAGAATGTTTTTTTCACTCATACTTAAAGAAATCGGGACTGCACGCGAAATACTTAGTACTTACATTCACATTCAGGATGTTTGTTTTTCACATCTCCCAGGTTCGATTTCCTGCTCAAGCAGGTGATTTTTCAAAATATTTAAATGCAGTTTTACTTACTTTTGAAAATAAAAGAATGTTTCCTTCCAGCAAAACTTGCCATTATCAATATTAAGTGTACTTTACCTCCAACTACCGTCTTTAAATTCCACCCTGTATAATACCTCTTCTACGTATAATATACTAGCGGACTAGAATACGGGAATAAAATATAGACTATTTTTTTACGTGTGGAAAATCCGTCATGGGTGCTATGCCGGATTCTTATCGACTAAAACCAAATGTTTTCTACTACGGGTAAGGCCTCGGTAGGATGTCCCCAGAAAAATATGGCATATGTCACTCGCAGATAGTGTAGCTTTCCAATAGTGAAAGAATTTTCAAATCGGTTTAGTAGTTTCGGAGCCTATTCGATGCAAACAAATAAACAAACAATCAAATCTTTCCTCCTACTAATATTAGTTTAGATGTCCGTAATATATTAATTTTACTGTAACGTACCTACGAGTATGTGATTAATGCGATTGACATTTTACACACACACACACACACACACACACACACACACACACACACACACACACACACACACACACACACACACACACAAATATTTGGATCGACCCGGGAATGGAACTCGGGACCTCAGCGCGGCAGGCGTTTACACTACCGAATGCACCACCGAGACTGTCATGTTGATGCAGAACACTGAGTTAGCGAGACCACTAGAAATATATAAATAGAATATTAAAATATTCTATTTACTACTTGGGTAATAAAAAAACTTTAACTTGGGTTATACAGAAATCGGTGCCCAGTAAAACTATGTAGGCTTAGGTAGGCATTATTAATCTCTCTCATAGTCATATTGGCACCGACTTCAGTATTATATTTAATGATATCTGATAAATCTGAATATACTGACTTTGTGCTTTATAAATTTTATTTTTCAGTTTTTAGTTTTGTTTGAAGTCAGTTTCATTTTTGTCATTTTTATTATTTTTTACTTTTTAGTGTACCGAAATAGAAAAGTACCTATTTATGAGGTTTATTATGTACAAAGGCATCAAAAACAGAATTTTTGCCGTAAATTTGATGTTTTCCCCTCGATTTTCCCAAGATCCCAGCATCAGATCCTGATACCCTGGATATGGGACCACTTCTAAAGTAGCCTCTTTCAAACAAAAAAAATCTATATCCATCCATAATTGGCGCCGCTATCGCGTAACATACATACAAAAAAAATAGCGTACGAATTGAGAACCTCCTCTTTTTTTTGAAGTCTGTTAATAAAATTGCACTAGATATAAGATTCATCACAATTCGAAAAAAAAATATGTATGCGTTGATATAAAACGTAAAAGAAAGCAACGGAAAGCTGGAGTCTGGTTCAGTCCCCGTCCAGCAATGCCTGATCTCTTTTATGTCTTGTGTCGATCATATTTTTAAAGACCACAGCCGTAGGTAACGATGTGGCTGGGGTCTTAGTAAATTGGTGTTTAGTAGTAAATGGTTGCGATTAAATTTGAAATGTACCATCCTCGTTAGTGGAATGCATATCTATAAAATTGTACGATACTAGCTGCCCGCCCCGGCATTGCGCCGATGACGATGCACTAATGTAGGAATTGAGACTAAATAGGGAACATGGTTAGCGTTCCATCCATTAGAAGAATCTTTTTATAAATAAAATAAAAATATGCTTAAAATACCTATTTCATTAGTTCCTCGCAACCCTTGTTCCCTCTTAAGGTGAATTGACAAGGAAGTATGGATCTAAGTCTATTCCATCACAACCTAGGTCATCCACAATTTCGATGGAGTAAAGTTTAGTTATAATATATTTACTACCATGGTGCTAAATAAGCAAATCTAGGGTTCAAAATGAAAAACATGAACAAGAAAGTTAAAGTACCTACATCATTTAAAAAAAAAAATCAACAATATAATTTCATTATTTAAATCTCTACTTCCTTAAATCTGCAACTAAAGACCTGATTTAATTTACTAATGGTACAGTTTTAATATTAAACTCTACACTGTTATAAACCTTTGCCATCTAGAGCAATGAAAACGTTATTACCTCGCTACGAAACCGTAGAGCCTTTGTCGTAGCGAAGTGCTACGAATATGCTACGCCGTAGATTACACTCGTTTGCATTATTGGACGAATTGCATAAAGTTATATTATTGTAAATAATAGTAATAAACTATTACTATTATTTACAATAATATTATAAAGAGGAAAGATTTGACTGTTTGTTTGTATGTTTGTTTGCATCGAATAGGCTCCGAAACGGAACTATGCGGGTGAAATCGCATGACGTCCACTATTTTTTTTTATAAAATTACTGTTATGTTAATTTCGATTCAGATCACCGATTTTTAATCAACAAACGCTACACTTACTATTCAGTCTCGTGCTTATTGGTGTAAATAGTAGGAACGGAAAAACTACATTCTGGAGCCAACAACCATGCACGCAAAACCAGGATAGAAAATGAGTAAAACTATATATTTAATGAAATTCTCGTAGGAATAAGTTGCAAGTGGCACGTGATATAGGTCGCAGTGTTAATGTTTCAGTCCACTGCAGCGGAGCGCGGTCGGGATCAACTCACCTGTCTAACTTTATATGGTAGGTGTTAGAAACAGATATACGAGTACATTCTATTCTATACCTCTAAAAAAAACACCCTTTACAACTAATATTTATAGATGGTAGGCTGTATTAAAATATCCTACTAAATGATACATACATACATATGATCACGCCTTTATCCCCGAAGGGGTAGGCAGAGGCATATTATATGCCCACATTTCACCTTCGTATAATTTGTCCCACGTAATAGGTGGTGAGCCGTATTGCCGTGTTTAAATGGACAGGCGCAGGTTGTGAATACCTGCTGTTGAAATAAAGCCTTCAACTTAGCTTAACGACGGTCATTTTACTGGCAACCGGGACCAACGGCTTAACGTGCCTTCCGAAGCACGGAAACGCTCAAATAAATGTCACAAAGTGATCACATGAATGGTCACCGATCCATGGACCGGCCATAGTGAAAGTTACTTACTGCAGTTATCGTTTACAGAACATTGAGTCCGCGGGGCCACGAGCGTTTCATCTAACTACACAACTAAATGACAGGTAAAATAAGTATCCTACAAATTTAATCAATGTGAAAGTTTTAATTTCAAAATGTGGGTTTGTAGATGTCTTTTTACGTGAATGTTTGTTACTCTTTCACGCTCTTACGGCTGAACGAATCTGGCTTAAATTTGGTACAGGGATAGATAGTCTGGAATAATATAGGCTACTTTTATCCTTCACCTCGGCAATAAATTTCTATAGGAAGTAGAGACAGAAAAGAAAGGGCTCATATTTATGGAATTCGGGACTTCACGCGAAATACTATTTACTTACAAAGACCGCATAAAAGCTCACACTAACACGCTGGCATCAGCATTGAGTCAACCAAGACATGCCAGAAGGCTTAAAAGGCAATACATATGGGTTTTGTATAATGACAAATTCTAATACCATAAGAGACGGCTTCCTTAATGGAGGAACAGCTCTCCCTTGCCAAATCCTCCCCCGTCACATCTGCTAAGGGCTTTTCAAGCCGATCGCAGGATGCGAATTTACAAAAAAAAAACCACTTACATACTATAATTCTACTAAAATGAATAACAAAACGAATTCTATAAGTATGAGTGTTAAAAACCACGATAGTTTAAAAATAACATTATAAAAAAAGGAGCCATCTACTTGATAATAAATCTTGTGAGAAATAATATATGTAATAGCATACCTACTAACGTAGGTTAAAAGGCAAAATTGTAAGGAACGGAATGAAAAGCTGTTAATAATGCTGATTGCATTATTAACAGATTTTTCTAACCTTACTGTGGAGTAACCTTCAAAGGTAATTTAAAATACTATTGGTTTCTTTTCTGATCAAGACATATCTTATCTACATACAATTTTTAGCTCGTCTGTCCACCTGTTGTTGCGTAATTCAGTTAAAAACATCCAAACATCTGAACATTCACATTTATACATATATAAGTAGGATGTATATAAAATGTATAAGAATGTTCATGTCTATCCAAAGAACTAACGAAAATGTTCGCTCTGTTTGCGAATGTATAAATGTTTTAGTAGATACCGGTGCTCGGATCACTTGTGTTGACCTGCCAGGTGGAGGTACCATTTTCTCTTGGTACGATACAAAGGCGTTCCAAAATATGTGTTCTTAGCTTGGCTCCTATCATTCCGCCATTTAAAAGTACGATAAAACAAATAACAGTAGATTGAGGATGTATATTTCAGTTATGGCTTCATCAGTGATCTAGTTGTTATAGTATAATTTGGGTTAGATAGAGCTGTATAAAAACGTTCATAAATATTTATTTAATACCATTTTAAGGGTTCCGTACCCAAAGGGTAACAAACGGGACTCTAAACTTCGCTGTCCGTCAGTCTGTCCGTCACAAGGCTGTATTTCAGGAACCTTGATAGCTAAAGAGCTGAAATTATCACAGATTATGCATTTATGTTGCCGCTATAACAAAAAAAAACAGAAAAAACAATAATATATTTAAGGGGGGCCCCATACTACAAACATGATGTTTTAGCCGTTTCTTGGTACGGAACCCTCCGCGCGCGAGTCCGACTCGCCCTTGGCCGGTTTTTTTATTATTTATGTTTATTGTAACGTTGTTTATCCCAGTAAATTAATTTTTTTTAGTTTAGTTAAATAAAAATAGTGATAAAACCCACATTACTATCCTTACATCATAATATTATTGCACCACTTACTTAAGTTTTACAGTAATTTATGATAGTGTGATTGTATCTATATGTTACGGCAAAGGTAGGTGTGAACATGAACTTAAAATTAGCCTTAGCCGGCTAATTTTAAGTTCATGTTCACTTAGGTTTATTTTCGAGAAGCAGCTAAAGTTCGATAACATGTTAGTTTGCGTCGCGTCGGGATATTCCATCTTTAGCCGGTTAATGTGCACATTGTGGCTAAAAATGTATTCGATGGTGTTGAATGGTTACAAAAAAAAAATAACCACGAAGGCTAAAAAGGGAGCTCCGCTCCGCTTCGCTCCTACCTTAGCCTTCTAACCTAACCTATCCGAGCCGAGGTGTTAACCATAATAAGTGAATGGTTAACACCCCGACTCAGAGTACTCCGACTCGAGTAGGTTAGGTTAGAAGGCCCGCTTTAGCCTTAGTGGTTTTTTTTTGTCTTGTCATTTGCCTTTAACTCTATTCTACATTTTTAGCCAAGGGCCTGCGGTTAGACTTAAGTTTAGCTGGCTAAAGATAGAAGAACCTTAACACCTCGTCGAAGATAAACCTAAGTTTATCCGGCTAATCTTAAGTTTATGTTTACACCTACCTTAGCCGTAACATATACATATAATAAAATGATAGAAAAGTCAAAACTGTACATTGGAAATATTAAAAAAAAAATACTCACTGGGTGTTCAACATAAGATACCGAAGCCGAAAATATGGTTAGAATTTTTTTTGTCTGTTTGTCTGTTTGCTTTGCTTTGTCCGGAAGGATCTCGAAAAGTATTCAATAGATTTGATTAAAATTTTGCACAAATATTAACTAGGGGTAGGGTCTTCAAATATATATTATTACACTACATATCCTAGGGACTAAGCAGAGAGCAATCAAATTGGCATAATAACATAATTTTCACGCGTACGAAGTCGCGGGCAACAGCTAGTAGGTAGGTATATAAAAAAGGTTCACGATATGCAGAGGTAACATTATTGATCACGGCGGGTCAGTGAAGGCTAAAGCTAAGAATCGCTTCTCGGTACATCGATAAAGAGCTTCCTTTGACACTGACATTACTATTTCAATGTCAATAGGAAAATTACATACTGTATTGACGTGAAATATTTATATTGCACCTTGGCAGTAAAAAATACTTGAATACTTACATGTTTCATATAGTCATGTCTTTATCCTCAACTCAACAACACAAACTCTAATTTCATTTTTGTTTACGCTGGAATGCGTCTTATGCACCTTATCTTCCGTTTGGGGGGACGGAGTTCGTGTTCCCGGCTTTCTCGATTTACATCGGCAAGAAGGAGGAGCTCCAGAATCGCATTAGCGGATTCTGAGGACCGTGCTGCCATGCTCCAGGGCGAAATACGATACTACCCCGCCCCATGTGACATGTAAATGAGGTAGGACAGCTACTCTTGCGGGCTATTCCGCCTTATGGTGCCAAGGTGATACCCCGGCCGCACCGGGGGGCAACTGTTAACTTTTGCACAGTCGCATGACACTGCCATATAAGCGGAGACTTAGTACACGCTCACATTCCACGATTAGTTGCTCTTCCATCTAATAGGTGGTGAGTGTTAAGCGGGACCCTATTCATGAGACTTCGCCATCCGTCGTCTGTCCGTCACGAGGTTGTATCGCGGGAACCGTGATAGCTAAAGTGCTAAAATTTTTACAGATGATGTATTTTTCTGTTGCCAATATAATAACAAATACTAAAATTAGAAAAAGGAGCTCTCATTCAACAAACTGTGTGGACGAGTCCGACTCGCACTTGGCTAGTTTATTTATGCTACTAAGGCAGATATGCTTACGACCCAGAATGTGGAAAAAGGCCACTGTATCTTACGAACATTTGCATCACCAGAGGTGCTACAGTAGCGCTGCCGATCCTGCAAGAACATTCTATACCCTTTTTGAAGAACTCCATACTGTAGGCGTTTGAGACAACCAAAACAGAGAGATCATTCCACTCTAAGCGTAGACGGAAAAAGACCCTATCGATCCTTACCGTGTTCGAAAGTTCTTCACTAGAATG
This sequence comes from Miltochrista miniata, assembly GCA_933228765.1. Classification (NCBI taxonomy): domain Eukaryota; kingdom Metazoa; phylum Arthropoda; class Insecta; order Lepidoptera; family Erebidae; genus Miltochrista; species Miltochrista miniata. The sequence goes on from OW121749.1 coordinate 8,794,490, forward strand.
AACACCCTGGCTATGGCGAGCAGTGAGATGATAGAACGTATCTGTAGCTTAGACTATTGAGCTACTATAATTAAATGGTCTAAGAGCATTAGACATCATATTAAACAATCTCTTAGAGCGCAAACACGTACAGGCCTCCTGGCGAACATTGATACTAATTTTCCCTTTTTAGGGTTCCGTATCCAAAGGGTATAAAACAGGACCCTATTCACAAGATTTCGCCATCCATCTGTCTGTCTGTCTGTCCTTCACGAGACTGTATCTCATGAGAGCTAGAGAGCTGAAATTTTCACAGATTATGTGTTGCCGCTACAACAACAAATACTAAAAACAAAAAAAATATTTAAGGGGGTTCCCATACAAGAAATGTGATTTTTTTGCCAGTTTATTTTTTATTTTAATAACGGCAACAAGTAGATAGACCCTTGAAATGCCGGTTTCTCGTTTTTTGGTACGGAACCATCCATGCACGAATCTGACTCGCACTTGGCCGGTTTTTTTAACTAGTCTGATTGTAATTTTAAGCTAGACTCCTGTTTAACATGTGTTTACGTTAACAAGAACTGTGTCATGGGGTTAGGGGTTGAATGAACTGGTACTTTATTACTGTGAAGGAAGTCACAGCCTACCAGTAAATGTTATACTCCGTTTGCAATTTTTGTATATAATAACATAAATTTAACTATCAAGAGCTTCCATTAATGCTGCCATTCCACCTAAAGGCGCGAAATGTAGCTGTAAATGACTGTTGTTTACATACAACAACATGTAAATGATCCCCTGCGACATCAGGTTGGTCATAGATAAAAGTGCCATTGCACGTCTATTTTGACCTGAACAATATGAAGTAATAATTTCCGGGAGCTGCTCGTGAGGCAAGAATCGTAACCACGCACGGAATACAAGAAGGTAGAGAGTCGGGGGCATTCTGTTAAACTGGATAGAGCTCTAATTTACTTGCACTGCTGCATAGCATCAAAATACATTGTACGACGGCTTATAAAGTTGCGACAGCTTACAATCTGACGTACGACGCCGCGACGGGAGCAAGCGTTTTGACGCTTTTGCCAATCGAACTTCAGAACACAACATTTTTAAAAACAATTGATTGAATTATTATGGTATGTGCGTAATTACGCCCGTCCTCCAATTTGCTACGGAGGGCGGCAGCCAAATAATAACACTATAGTATAAAAAAAAGAATTGGTTTATTTGTATACAATAAACTGTAGAACTACTGAACCAGTTTTAAAAACTCTTGCACCGTTAGAAAGTCAAGTTATTCAGACGTAGTATAGGCTATGTATCAACATGTCGCCCATGGGAGCGGAGCAGTAACCGTGTCAACAAAATTGTCAGATTCATTTCATGTCAACAAAATTTTAGATTTTGTTTCATTAACGTCAAAAAAATTGTCAGATTTCATTTCATGTCAACAAAATTGTCAGATTTCATTTCATTATTGTAAATACGGGCATGAATGGGTTCAACGGGTGCTATAGGGTTCCTAGTATTTCACAGACGCAGTCGCAGGGTGCAGCTAGTAACGAATATCGGCTTCTTTGACGTGCCAAAGGTGATTCCTTTACGTGTTGCTTTGAGTACAAGAATAAAATTCTATTTTAAACGGAGCAGTTAAAAATAAATGGTTTAGTGGTGAACTCGGTACGTTTTATTGACTCAAGAAATTGAGGGAAATAATGTTTTTAATTTCTTTTTGTTGTATGAGTCATGGAAAGTGGGTCACCGAAACATGAAAATAATTAAAGTTTAAGATTAACTTTTCGATTTGACACATTGATATTTGATTGATAATGGAATTCTTACGCCTTTTTTAAACAGAGAGGGTCTGCTTGTCGTCTTTACAAAAGCGGGGTCAAAACAGCGCGCGGTGGTGTGACAAGAGAGTTCCAAGATGTGGGATGGCAGCAGAACCATGTTCCAAAAACGAGGGTCCCGTCTGAAAGAAAACTATAGAAAGCTCCATAGAACTTTGTAATTCACAGTTTAATTAAATACAACTCTATAAAACACGCACAGTAGTTACTTTTGGAACTAGCTCTCAGTTTTTTAACATCCTGTATATAGTTTAAATGTGTTAGTAATTCTAAGGTGCCGAACCAATTTGAATTAAATTTTATGCACATGCATATAAAGTCTTCAACGTGGCTAAACTACTACCACGTTACTAGCAGCTAGGACGAACAGCTTAATGTGCCTTTCGAAGTGTAGAATTGCCACAAACGATAACTCATCACTGGACGAACCGCAGCGTGCTTGGGACCCAAGTCACTGTCACCCGCAGCGTATATTGCCAACGGACCCCGGGTATCTGTCCCCTCACGGGGTCCGTTGGGAACTGAAGTTAATTTCATATCCAAGTTACGCCCTTGCCAAGTACGAGAGTAAACAGCTTCTCGGGGTCCGTTGGTAATAAATCACCTACAGGTGGTGCACCTAGTGACTATGGAATGCGATTGCGGTGAAAAGAAAGAAGACTCGAAGAGAAAATATACAAATTGTGTTAAGTATAGAGCACAACCAACTCTGTCTGTACCCTACCACGAATGAGAAGCGCTATATCTTTTCGTGATAGTATTGATGTTTGCCCGATACTGGCCGGCCGGCGTGATTGCTCAACAAATGCGCATTTGCCCGCTCAGACACACCCTCTCTATAAACCAATAGCAAACGATATACAAAATATACTGCAATACAGTCTGTTGCTTAGCTCTACTTAGCGAGTTCGCTCTTAATACTACGACATTTATACTCTCAACAATTGTACACAAATTGGTGAAGCCTTCCCACCTTGATCCCACATTATCACTGTCCCGGATCTGTGCGATCATGAGACTTAAATCCAAAATCTATAACGCTAGACTTACTATCTGGGTGGAAAATTTATTTGATAATCATTAAACTCCCGTTTGACAACTTTGCCAAAGTTAAAATATGCATTACACTGCTCCGATGTTTCATGAACAGTTTGTTATTGTAGTCCAAACCGTGCAATGGAGATGACAGTATCGGCGAATCTCGCAGTGGTTTAGGTGTGTGTGTTTTCAGCAGGGTAGGCCCACAGATCGGGCCCACAATGCATGTTGTTTATCCGCGAGGGAGCGGGGCCGGCGCGGGTCGCAGGCGGAGGGGCTCCTGGCCGGGCTCAGTCAGTTGCCAGCGCCCGTCGCCGCCGCACGTGACCGCGAGTGCACCAGTGCCCTATCACTACAAACACTGACACTCCGACCTTCAATCCGTGAGAACGAGACGTCTATATCAGGTAAGTTCTTTTTTTTTCTAACTCGAAAAAGGATGCGTTCTGTATTTTGCGAACAATTTTCGCAATGTATCTTTTGAAGATGCGAATATTATATAATATTGCCGATTATATCTGATGGGATTTGTTAATGATATTAATGTTGGAAAAGCGTTTTGGCACTACAAAGTTAAGTGTAACTTAATTACTACGACGGTGCTACGCATCTCGTAGCGTTGTAGCAGAAACGTAGCAAAATTCGTAGCAAACAATGCGTCGGAATCCTGTGAACGATAAGTACGGAAGTAAGTATTAGCGTACGAAAGTCGCAATTGGCATCAATTGTTGGAATGTTTTCACGGTCAAGCCAAGGTCTCGTGTGGTACTGTGCAGGGTGGGACGCCCCTTGGTGGGATAAGGCGGGGAGGGCACAAGGCGCGCTTCTCCCACGGTCGCGACTCGTGTCATTTCGCCATAATTGTCCTGAAAGCCTCGACCTTGTTCTGTGAGTGAACCATGCGCTCTTTGTTTCCTCGGACAGCGAATATGTGATATCTTTATATACCTGCATAGGTATGCGACTTTATATACATATAGTTATTGGTTTTTTTGTCATCAACAGGATTATGTTAACATATTTTTATGCATATCAGAGAAGTTTAAGTGGAATTAAAGGTGTCCTTCTTAGACATCCATGGCAAAAATCAGCCACTTTAGGAGAATTGGAGGCCAGATGGTAGACGCTTTTTATAAATATATCTAAATCAAAACTACCCTTAGTAATCAAGGTTTCAAAGCTCACAAGGCAGCTTAAAAAAATACCGACCCATAATGCTCAGATTAAATAAAGATGAGTTACATAAGCAGAAAATAAAAGAGATAGTTTTAACTAAACCAACCATTTTTTTTAAAGTTTATAATTTATTTATTTTATTTATATTTATTGAGAAAACCAATAGCGTTACAAAAGATAACATAATCGTAACTATTACAACTAAGCAAAGCCATTGATAGGTTTCCCAATTTGAACTTCTTTAAATTCGTAATTATTTTACTGTTTTAGCATTACCGTTGCCAAAGAAGAGATTATGCTAATTAACCATGTATGCAATATGGACTTAACCAGTTGCCAACTTTTTCGTCTTTGGCAGCTGGTTGCAAAGCTCAAGGTGCCAATGTGGCCGGAGGGCTTTAAGTTTAAACCAAGCCATTTTAAAGTTAATGATAAATTCTCCGCCGATTTGTGGTCTTGCGCAGGTCTTGGGGACTTATAATCTTCAACGTTGTTGACTTCACATATTTTTAATAATAAACCTTAACATTTGGATCTGCCTCTCCTGCTGCTGGATAGATCGGAACGACTTAAGCATCTTAATTATGCTTAATCTATCTCTGTGATGGGGTCGTCCAGAGTTTTACGAGTTTAAGCCAGCCCTCAAGTGGCACTTCTGCTGTCCAGGAAATGGCAAAGAAAAGGAACCCTGTACCAACTCAGTATGAGCAGCGTAAAGACGATCACGCTTACCAAAGCACAGGGTTCCTTTTCTTTGCCATTTCCTGGACAGCAGAAATGCCTCTTGAGGGCTGGCTTAAACTCGTAAAATTCAGGAGGGCCCCATCGCATAGGTAGATTAAGCGTAATTAAGTTGCTTAAGTCGTTCCTTGCTATCCAGCAGCAGGAGAGGCAGATCCAAATGACATGGTTTAACATGGCTTTGGTAAGCGTGATCGTCTTTACGCTGCCCATACTGAGTTGGTACAGGATTCGTTTTCTTTGCCATTTCCTTGACAGATATTCATGAGACTTCGCCTTCCGTCTGCCAGTCCGTCACTCCGTCCGTATCTCAGAAATCGTGATAGTTAGAGAGCTGAAGATTTCTCATGTATGTATTTATGTTCTCGCTATAACAATAAATATTAAAATCAGAAACAAGGGGAATTACTGGGGGGCTCCCATACAACAAAGGTGATTTTTTGTCGTTTTTTCTTTTTCGTTCATAATTGTTAGGAGAAAACTCGAATGCATAACAGAAAATATTAACGTTAAGCCGTGCGATACCAAGACTCAATTTTCGATATCAGCCGTCACAGTTAACCCCTTGGGGACGGAACCTCTTAAATACCCACATACAGATAAACGCCAAGTACGACTCTGTATTCTCCCGTCAAATGCTATTACGCTATTTTTAACGGAACGCGTGAACGTTATAATATTTTATTATTCATGCGATGTTTTCATCAGTCATTACCTGTCAACGTGCGAGCTCTTTATTGAAATATCGGTTTTTCGGGATTTCAACCTTCGAATTTTTGTTCATTCTACGCAAAAATTGACTTAAATTCTCACGAATTTATTCAAGAATTTTATATAGACTGTTATTTTTAGGGTAACTACGCAGCTTTTGTAATACTTTTTTTATATTCTATGATGGATTGGTTAGAAGCCTATTGTTACTTGAAAATTGTAGAAAAACAAGAACAAAGGCTTTTTTTGTACTGCTGAGGTAGGAGACAAGCTTGCGACTCAACTTATTGAAAGTGGTTAACGTAATCTATGGACGTTTCTGCCACCAGAGCTGCAGAGGTTTTAAACTCTCGCTGTTAACCCTAATGACGCATTAAAACAGACAATGTCATTGGTCGGGTGAAGAAAATTTTCAAGTCGCCCATAAGGCGTTCAACTTGGCTTAACCATGTTATTGACAACAGGGATTAACGGTATAAAGAGCCTTTCAAGCTCTTGTAAATTGATATGCCACAAACACTCACCTAACTAGGAAATGCCCATGGTTTTTTATATGCGAAGGTGGTAGACAAGGATACGGCCCACTAGAAGGACCGGTTGTCACCGCAGCCTATGAACGTTTGCAACACCAGAGGCGCCACACTCGCGCTGCCGACCGTGTATAAATTGCTCATCACAGTCATCATGTAAAGTAAGTTACGTGGCTATAAAGGCTTCTAAGTAGTACTGTAATGAAAACCACCAATGTAGTACTAGTTGATGCTAAATTACACTTTAAAAGTATAAAAAATGGGACCACCTCAAAAGTAAACCCTATTCAACAAAAGAAATAAATTTGAAATCCGTCTATATAATTGACGGAAATATCGGTAAGCATACATAAAAAAAAAAGATACAGACGAATTGAGAACCTCCTCCTATTTTTGAAGTCGGTTAAAAAGAAACAAAATAACGAGAGCCCTGTTGGAAAAATTAAGTGCCATTATGTCGGGTAATGCTATATCAGTGGTCTGCAAATTGACAACCCGAAGACGACCTTGAGCATAATGTGTCGTCGGAGATCTAACCGAAATGGCTATTGGCTGCAGCATTTAGGGGCCTTTTTAAAAATTAAGTTTGAAAAATATAGTCGATGTTAAATATCAATGTTTAGAAAATAATACATATGGTCACGGATTTATCCTCGAAGGGGTAAGCAGAAGCATATTATACGCCCACGTTTCACCTTATAGTTTGATGTACCACGTAATAGGTAGTGAGTCTATTGCCGTGTTGAAATGGACAGGCGCAGGTCGCCGTGACCCGCAGTTGAAATTTTTCAAGCTCAATAAGGTCTACAACTTGGCTTAACGATTGTCATTTTACTGACAAACTGGTTTCGTTTCGAATTTTCCTTCTCTACGCAATGGATCTTTTTGCGAAAGTTTTTTCTTAGTCGTCTCTTACGACAATATCGGGATGTATCGGGGTGGCGACATTTTGTACTCTTACCCGTCACAACATGGGACCGTGTCGCGACACAGGGCAAAAAATAGTGTCATATTATCAAACTTTCATAAATGTAATTAATGTACTCGCTCGTACTTATGTATTTAGTAGACTAGTAACGTTCTCGGGTCTGAATACAATAGTATGTTTAATATACATACATGCATAACTATGCATCGTCAATATTGTCATATATCCAATTCTTTAGAAACTTCTAGACTCTATATTATTGGTAATATCTTCGCTTCTACGCAACAAACCGCAATTACATACTGTAGATTTAAAGTAAGACAAAAAGCTCTATATAGTAAAAATACTACATCAAAATACGTCCTTAGTTTTCACGCCTATAAATTTTGAAACTGAAACTAAAATATTTTAGTTCCAAAACGTCAACATTGCTACAGCATTTTTTTAATATTTTCAAAGTACAGGTAAGTTAATTTTTTTTAAACAACAAATTTTTTTGTAAAATCTTTTCTGAAAAAAAAGAAAAGGATTTTATTTGATTGTAGAATGGTTCTTAATAAAAATCACTGATTTCCACGAGAAATCTGGTAGGTATATACAGGCTTAACAGTTTAATCCTGTTGCCTTGTAGTATATGATCCATCCACCTTTGATCCGAAGCCACTCTATTGGCTACGGGAAACAGTGTTTGTCGTGAGAATGTCGTAATCCCGAGGATTAGCGTTTCCTCACACCTCGTGCCGAACGGGTGTATTCGATCAGGTTAGATACCACCTTTCAGAGTTTCCATGAGGCGTGGAAATATTGAAAAATATTTTTCAGTTATTTTGTGCTGCGTATTCTAGATAACTAATATACATTCTTTTCCAAATACATAGGTACGTATGATATTTAACACCGAAAACACCCATAATATTTCGAAACAAACAATGAACTTCTTTTTTGTACATGAAGTTGAAATATAACCAAAGAGATTTTTGAAACTTATGCATTGGCGGCTTTAAAGCTCTTCCTCTATCTGTAGCGGGAGAGCTCTCCTAGTCAACGATAGAGTGATGCCGAAGTCAAGAAAAAGTAGGTGCACGTAATGGGTGATCAGTGTTAGTGAACCCTAAGTCTTTACTCACAAAGTTCAAGACAGATTTTTGCTCTATCAAAGTATGTAGCATTTAGACTTCCATAGGAGGGTGGCAGATTGTATTAGATAACATCAGTTACACCATAGGTAGTTGTTTGTGTTATATTAATAGACAGTTTTTTTAAAGTGATAAAAATCCTACATGGTTGCTATGCCGGATTCCTAACGACTAGAAAACCTCACTAAGCCTGCCTAACAGCCTACGGTTGGGAGCCCCGAGTAAGCCCTCGGAAGAATGATCCCAGGATTATTTATAGACAACTAAAATTCCCATTGACTGTCAAATTTCTACAGGAATTAAAAAAAAAAAACTTTATACACTTACTCTATAAACTTTAACTAAGTATATATATACTTACACGCAATTTTCTTATACAGGCGTATAGTGTCTCTAGAAGAGGCCGCAGTGGTAGCCGTAGGTTTGTTGGCAGTCTTCCGCGGGGTTACCCAGGGCTCCCAACCGTAGGCTGTTAGGCAGGATACGTTAGGTTTTTTAGTCAGCAGGAGTCATGAGAATATTTTCCCTCACGTTAAAAAAAAGGCTGTCAAGTGGGATACGTGTGGTTTTTAGTCGGTAGGAGTCCGGCATAGCATCCATGTAGGATTTTCCTTACGTTAAGAAAAAAAAGGGGTATAGTGTATTCGCTTTACGTATTAATATATAGATTCTAGATTACGACCGTGAAATGCGCCCGTGGAATATAATCGAAGCGTCCGGAAATCAATGGCGTTCGAATAATAAATGCGGTCAAGTACAGCCTGATATAGCACGTAATAAATATTTCACACAAAAAATATGACATTCTATTTTTATGCTTCATAGTAAATGCATAATGGTTATGCTATCTATTTTATAAGATACATAGGAAATGCCGGCAGAGAGATTTTTGTTATTAGTTTAACTTCTAATTCGTGCCATAAGGAGAGCTGCAGATCTGACTAGATCGCTAAATTAAATGTCATAATTCGAGGTATGACCCTCTTTTTTTTTTGCTTTCAGAATTGGACCAAAATAAAAGATATTTCATAAATTTGATAAAAAATTCTACTTTAGGCTGGATTTAGTGTCGCGCTGACCGTCGGCGCTGACAGCCGGAGTAAAGTGTATGGACTTCTAGGTAGTATTTTAGAAAAACCGTAGCTTTTTACGCGTGCGTTGATCAGCGTGCATACACGTCGCGCGGCTAGCTGTCGGCGCTGACCAACACACGTGCTGATAGCTACGAGTTATTCTAAAATGCTTGCTACAAGTTCATACATTTCGGCTGTCAGCGCCGACGGTCAGCGCGTGCGGTCAGCGCGACACTAAATCCAGCCTTAAAGATACTCTATCTTCTCCAAAACTAATACCATTCGTATGTACTGTAGTACAATTAGTATCTACTGTAGTACATACGAATAGTTTTCTGTTGACGTGAAAGACAAACAAATCACACTATAATACTATTCGCTGTACATCTTCTATGTATACCTACCTAGTCAAGAACAAACTATTTATGTAACAATTTATTGTAACTTCCAAAAGATAAGCATATTTTCCCCTCATTGCTGGGTCGGGTTTTTTACAAAATAGAGTTTGCATCAGAAAGTTTCTGAAGTAAGCTTGTGCTCGCAGTACGTGACCGCAATACGCAGAGGTTTTGTGAAACGGGAAGGAAAATGTTCAGTATTTTGCGATGTTTTCCGGGTGCTTAAGTAAATGAACTGTTGATTTCATTGGTTTCGAACGAAAGGTTTTTGTGTAATGAAGTGAAAAGTTTTAATCTTTTTTTTCCGAAAGACCTATTTCGTGAGTTTTGTTTTGTTCTGTAAATAAATTGCTTGGCTAATGATATACGTGCTTAATATGTTTGTTCGTGTAAGTTTGTAAGTAAATCTTTCACTTCTCAGACCAAAACGCTGCTCTCGATAGACCGTTTTCATTGCAAAGTTTTGTGTGTATTTGACAGCGATAAAATCACAATTGGACCCGGTAGGTGGCGCCGGCGATTTCAGCTGAAATATCGAAATATTCACGAACTTTATTACAGATACCAGAGGACCATTGAAAACGGATGTATTAGGGTTTTTCGAGCCTTGTGCCTCTTCTGAGACACACTGCTTTTCGCACGCCTCCTCTTACCTTAGCGAACCAATTCCATACACACTAACATACCCATACTCTAACAGAAATAACATTTATAGAGTGTGAATGAAAATGATTTCTATGGACTCGCATCATATTTTTAACATTGCTTCAAGCTTATTTTAACGTATGTTAAGAATTACTAGACAGCGCATGCAACTCCAACTGCGTGAAATGATAACGTCCCCATGTCTAGGAACTACTCACACAAAATTTCAGCTCTGTGAATTACATACATACAAACTTTTCGCGTTTAGAATCTTAGTAAGGATTATGCTAATGTTTTTAAAAAACAAAGTACAAAGAAACCCGTCTAATAAATAAATCTAGCTTAGTCCGTATTATCTGCCCTCACAGATGAAATATCGTTCTAACGCACGAATACCAAAAGGTCAAGTATTTGTGAAGGAAAAACAACGGAAGTGACAATCAGACTAACAAAGGAAATTCACCGAAGAAACGAGAACAATGAAATAGACCTAGCTGGAAAAGCCGAAAAGTGCGAGTCGGATCGGTCATACGGAGGGTACCGTACCAAAAACACGTAAATAAATGTTTGTTGTATGGAATTCTCCTATATTTATTTTCTATATTTACTATTTGCTGTTATAGCGACAACAGGAATACAATATTTGGGAAAATTTCAATTGACTAAATGTAATGGTTCATGAGAAACAGCCAAGTGATAGACAGACCAACGGATGGGATCCCGGTTTTACCCTTTGGGATCTTAAACTTAACCCCCAGGGCGCCTCATAGGGCGCCGCAGACTTGTCTTCGATCAAAACAATGGCTACCGTTACCGCGGACCTTAAGTAAGTAAAACTTTATTGTACACAAATATAACCAATTTACAAAAGATACAAAAGGAAAAAATATGTACAAAGGGCGACCATATCGCTAAGACGGCAAGTGGACTGCTCGCTGTCCTTACAGAAGCTAACCTAAACTAACCTAATATTGGCTATGTGACGTGAAATTTTTACGCATGAATCGCGCCCCAAGAAGCGGAATAGCATCCAAATCAAACCCTAAAGAAGCAGGATAACATCCGAAAGTTTAGGCGACATCGGGGTCCTCGTCAAAGTCTTCCGAGGAGTTCACCAGGACTGTCCGGCGCTAGATTGAGAGGTAGCGACAGTTTAGTTTTAGTCAGTTCTTGTATGCCACAGAATCCACAAGGCTTTGAATGGGTTAAAAAAACCCCTACATACTTACCTATATAATGTACAGTCTTTGAAATTTCCTGACATACAAGCTTCGCCATCAATTCTTGCCAAACGCATGTTGCGAACGGTGCTCTGACAAAGAATTTTTCTATTATCACGATTTTGTAAACGCGTAGAGACGAGGTCAATTATGATGAATTGAAAATCGTTTTGAAAGCCAATTCATCCCAAATTAGGGGTAATAGCAGCTTTCAATATGAGTGACGAAGCAATATTGAGTATAAAATGAAATTGTATCAAAATTGGGTATGACTTGTTGAATGTTGGTATGTGGATGTAGAATTCAAATAAAATATATGATAGAACAAGCCTATGGCTGTCACCGGTTACTATATATAGAAGAAAATTTTCATATTTTAGTAGACAGGTCCAATTTTAAATAGAACATACATACACACGTAGGTTTCTCCTAAAAGAAATGTGATTTTTGATGTGAATGAATTACTATTGTTTCTTAACGCCCTTAAATCCTGACACATCCAGGCCTCATGTAGATTTTTTTATATAATTTTCCATCAGGACAAAACGAAATTAATATAAACTTGTGCCCTGATAAAATACTGAAAAAATATACTGAGAATATATCCTAACTTAAACACCAGTAATTTACAGAAATATTTATGAAAGTATAAATGAAAGTCAATTATTTTCTCAATTTCAAAATTCTCAACATTGTATGTTTAATAATTTAGGCCCTTTTAAGGCCTTTTTAGGCCCTCTGAACAATAGACAGTTTTTCACTTTTACTTTAAACCTCTTCTAAGTCAATACAAACCCGTCTACGTAGTACAAAAACTAGGGCACGTGAATAATAAACTTTATCGCCACGTGGGAATCAGCTGACGGGTAGATGCGTGGGTGGCCACCAAAATAAACCCGAGAAACCGTGGGCGTACTATACCGGGTTCATGGCCTAACAGGCTTGAAGCGTGGGATGAATATTTACCGTTCGTAAGCTAATAATGACTATAATTTTACAATTTATGTACTAGTATTACGACTTACAGTAAGATAGTAGATTTGCCGTGAGTTTTTATAGCCAAATATTACAGGCTATACCTCTTAAAATCCTTTGCCTTTAAAATCTGGCTTTATCCAGGTACAGCCTGAGATACATACTCATATATTAACTTCCAAATCATTATAATATAGATACGATGATCGGAAGTTAATATATGAGTAGATGTAAAAGCAATAATCATGATCATTTCATTATTAACTATCATTTTCTGAATAGATTGTAGTGGCGACATTTAGACGTAACGCGAGTGAGGCACACTACGAATTAGTCTTACCGAGCGCAAAGGGCGGTAGTCGATAGTAAAACAGCCTTCGGCGCTGGAGGTCCTGGGTTCGATTCCTGGGTCGGTCCAAATATTTGTGTGATCCACAAATGTTTGTTTCGGAGTTTGGATGTTTTCTATAATAAAATGTATGTGTTTACAATTATATAAGTATGTCTATTAGTCGTCTAGATCCTATAGCACAAGCTTATAATATTAGCTTAATTTGGGCTAGATGATACTGTGTGTGAATGTCCACAAATATTTATTTTATTTATTTAAGGGTTATATTAGCGAACGTAAAAACTATATTCTTCCAAGACCAATCTTGCGTCTGTCTGATATTTCAATCTTCCTTTGAATCTAATTGAGTACATTCGATCAAATCTTTTATATACCACTAAAGTAGCAAACAAGCATACAGCCCATCTTAAAAATGGTTACCTGAGTAAATGGTAGTCCAATATCGTATTTGGCCGTTTTTAAATATCTTGGTTTGCTGCTTAGAGGATAAACTCGCGTTGCCGAACTAGTAAAAACTCATAAGGCACAATTTGAAGAAGTCCTTTGATCTCTTTCGCTAGGCTACCTCTGTCCTGTGTTTGAGAGGGACAGGTATATATTGCACAAGTCCCCCCCAGTTTCGCTCATTAATAAAATATCTCCTATCACCGTAATCCGTTCAACTTGTATATGCTAAGTAGTCGGGCCCTTTTTCGGGATAATCGGCAACCAAATTACTTTCATTTGTATGCTAATGTGTGGGAAAGATAAACAAAATGGTAGAAACAATGTAGGATTAAAGTTTTGTGAATGACTAGTTTTAATCCTGCCCCGTGTGGCGACGGGCAAGAGTACAAAATGTCGCCACCCTAATACATCACGAAGGTGTCGTAAGAGACGACTAAGGGAACACTTTCGCAAAAAGATCCATTGCGTAGAGAAAAAAACTCGAAATGAAACCCGGTTGTCAGTAAAATGACAATCGTTAAGCCAAGTTGAACGCCTTAGCGGAGGCTTGAAAAAATGTTTCAACTGCGGATCGTCACCTGCGCCTGTCCATTTCAACACGGTAATAGGCTCACCACCTGTTACGTGGGACATAAAACTATAAGGTGAAATGTGGGCGTATACTATGCCTCTGCCTACCCCTTTAATCCTGCGGCATCACCCCTTAAGCGTAGAAATCCTATATGAATGCTATGCTGGACTCTTACCGACCAAAAACCAACACGTTTCCTGCCTACGATTGGGAGCCCCGGGTAAGCCCTCGGAAGGATGACCCTAGGACTCCCAACAGACCTTGGCTACCACTGCAGCCTCACCTAGGGGATTGCCAGACTCCTGCCGGCTGAAAACACACCATGCTCTACAACTGTCTATGGCCGGGAGTGAAATGAAATGAAAATGAAAAGTAAAGGCTTCACCCTCTAAATATTCGAATTTCCTAACCTCTCTCTTTACGTACTAGTTTTTGCCTGCTACCTTGCTTGCATTATAATGCTGTTATAATATAGCTAGCTGATGCGCGTGTCTTTGCCCGCGTGAAATTTGGTTTCCGTTCCCGCTTCCCGTGGGAACTTTTTCCCGGGATAATAGCCTATGTGTTATTCCAGACTATACTCTATCCTTGTACCAAATTTCAGCCAGATCCATTCAGCCGTTAGAGCGTGATTGGGTAACAAACTTTCAAACATCTTCACAAACTTTCACATTAATAATATTAGTAGGATGTGTATCCAGTTATAATCAGCCGACTTTTTCAACTGTATGATTTTTAACACACTTTTATTAGCTTCACTTTGTAACTATGTATGTAAGAAAATCTTGGAATGTTAATTTGACCCACTTCCCGTCCTTCGATCAGGCTGAAATTTTGCACACGCTCTGAGTTCTGATGACAATACATGACTAGCTAAAAAACGTCATTACAAATCCAATATGGCGGCCTCCCCAAAATGGCGGACTGGCTGTTTGAAATCCACCCCCATGATATGGGTATCGAATGAAAGGGTTTGCTGTCAGGAATACGAAATAAATAGTCACGTGACTTAAATCCAATATGGCGGACCTCCAAGATGGCGGACAGGCTATTTGAAATGCACCTCCATGATATGGGTATCAAATGAAAGGGTTTGCTGTTAGGAATACGAAAAAAATTATCACGTGACTTAAATCCAACATGGCGGACATCCAAGATGGCGGATTGGCGATTTGAAATGCACCCCCATGATATGGGTGTTAAATAAAAGGGTTTGGAGCGTGTTTTTTTAGTTTTTTAAACTATTTTACAATTATTTTATATGTATGTACAAAAAAAAATTGACTTTGATTATAATTTATTTATCTATACTAATTTATACTCTACACTAATATTATAAAGGTGAAAGATTGATTGCATGTTTATTTCTTTGTTTGCATCGAATAGGCTCCAAAACTACTGAACCGATTTGAAAAATTCTATCACTGTTGAAATGGTACACTATTCCCGGTGAACATAGTCTATATTTTATTCCCGTATTCCCACGGAAACTACGCGGGTGTAACCGCGTGACGTCCGCTAGTTTATTATAATATCGCAGGCAGAAAAGTGAATGCGAAAGGCGCAGAATCGTGTATTGTGGCGTAAATTGGGAGAGACCTACTTCCAGCAGTGGACAGCCATTTTTTTTTAACGTGTGGGAAAATCCTCATGAATGTCATGCCGGACTCCTACCGTCTAAAAAGCCTCACGTAACGCCCGACAGCATATGGTTCCCAACGGCCTCGGAAGGATGTCCCAGAATGAGCAGTGCACTGCTAGGCTAATTTGATTGATTGGTATTTTTTCTATTATTCTTCAGAGGTGGTCCCATATAAATTTTAATTTATTGAAATTTACTAATAAACAAATAAAAAGATGTTTCAATACTGTTGACAACAGAGAAAATTTTCAAACCCCCGGTAGAGTCACATAAACTTTGACAAACCTAAACCATTTTTTTTAAATATCGAAGCGATTTTTTTTTCATTTAATTTAATTTTACATTGTTCCTCGACTTCGTTTAACATTTTTTTTATTACGTAAGTAGGTAATCGTCTTTATGTCGGATTTTGTTTTTTTTTTCCTCAACCTAAATTAGTTGGCAACTAGATGCTAGGACTTTAATTGGCTTTTAAATTGTTATAGCTGTAAACTACACTCGAGAGCAATGAATCCGGGTCACTTAAAGAATCCTAAAAATCTCGGAAACTAAAAATGCTAGGTTAATGCAATAAATTGTATTTAATAGACAATGTAATACTCCTTAAATGAAGGTATTAAAACTTCTTAGTTATTGTAAAGTTATATCATAAAAAAATCAAATTTGAAAAAGGGCCACTTTCGAAGATGGAACTACGAAATTACAGCATTTGGTGTTGCTTTTGTTTGTAATCTGTCATTTATGTGGGTACATAAACCATGTTGATAGTGGTCTATATTCATTAATCAAGCTGAAATTATGTCGCTTACGCCTGAAGAATGCACCAGAATACTTACAATGCTGGAAACCGGCCGGAGTCAGCGCGATACAGCCAGGACTGTCGGTGTGTCGCTGTCAACAGTACAAAGAGTTCTCCGACGTTACGAAGAAACTGGTTCTAACCTACGCAGACCAGGAACGGGCAGAACCAGGTGTAGCACAGCACGAGAAGACCGATACTTGGTGAACACCATGCTTCGAAATCGCTTTCTCACAGGAACTGAACTCACCAATCAGTTTCGACGCCTCGGAGGAAGTAACCCAAGTGCATGGACAGTAAGACGTCGGCTTGCTGAATCTAACTTAAAACCCCTTAGACCTGCAAACGGCCCTAAACTGGAGCGTGGGCATCGTATTTCGAGACTAAGGTATGCCCAGAGCCACGTAAATTGGAGTATTGAAGATTGGTCAAAAGTTATGTTCTCCGACGAATCAAAATTTATGCTCTACAAGCACGATGGAAGACACAGAGTGTATCGAAGACCAGGGGAAAGATTCAAGCAAGCATGCATCGAAGAAAAAGTAGCCTACGGTGGTGGGTCTGTACTTGTGTGGGCCGGAATTTCTTCTGAAAGTCGCACAGAGCTGGTGATCATAGAAAACGGCTCTTTAACTAGCGTAAGATATGTGGAAGAAATCCTCAATGATCACGTTGGTCCATTTATGGTCAATTTAGGTGAGGATGCTATATTTATGCATGACAATGCCCGACCTCATACAGGTAGGATTGTGAATGACTACCTTCAAGAGATGAACATTACTCGTATGGAGTGGCCAGCGCGCAGCCCGGATATCAACCCGATCGAGCATGCTTGGGACGAGCTAGGCAGATGCGTAAAACAACGAAACCCTCCCCCAATCACGCTTCGTGAGCTCAAAATTGCTCTCACAGAGGAATGGGAGAATATTCCCCAAAATCGTATAAGGAACTTGGTGTACAGCATGCCAAACCGCGTAAACGCAGTAATGGAAGCACGAGGAGGCAATACGAAGTATTAAAATTCAAGAAAATCGTAATAAAGTTCAAAAATTTCATGTTTCCTATTTTTGTTTTAAGGAGAGATCGGCAGTTTTTTCTTTATGTAATTTTGTGTTAATAAAATGTATGGTGACTCATATTTTTTTTACTTTCATTTAAGGAGTATTACATTGTCTATTAAATACAATTTATTGCATTAACCTATCATTTTTAGTTTCCGAGATTTTTAACATTCTTTAAGTGACCCGGATTCATTGCTCTCGAGTGTATTTGGATTTGTTCAGTTGTACGTCTTCCATCTATACTAATATTATAAAGAAGTAAAGTTTGTGTGTTTGTTAAATTGTAAGGGGTAATCTCGGGATATTTTTTTTTTTTTTATATTCAGCTCGCCAAATTGACGTCGCCACCAGCCTGATGGTAAGAAAGCAGTGGCGCATCTAGCGATTGGGGGCCACTTCTTACAGTGGTCCTCAAGTTGGCGGCCCTGTGATGTGCCTCTTCACGCTCCTCTTGAAGAACCCGGGATTGTAAGATGAGGGAAAGACGTGTGCGGGCAGGTCGTTCCATGTTTTTATAGTTCGACAGAGGAACGATCTTTTGAAACGCTCGGTTCTGGCGAAGATTCTCTCCACTGTGTATGAGTGGCATCTCTGCCCGGCACGCGTTGTTCGGGATCGGAAAGGAGATGGTGGGATCAGGTTGAAGAGGTCTTCAGAACATTCGCCGTGATACATTCGATAGAAGGCAGCCAAGGACGCTATGGTTCTTCGCTGCGACAAAGGTTCGAGGCCTCTCGTCACCTCAGCACAACCAATTATTCGGATAGCACGTCTCTGCATAGCGTCAAGCGCGTCTAACAAGTACCTCGCGGAATCATCCCAAAGGTGAGAACAGTACTCGACGCAGGGACGAATCTGCGTCTTGTACAGTAAACATCTCTGATGTGGCGTGAAATACCGTCTCACCTTATTCAGGATTCCCAGTTTCCGCGAGGCCAGACCAATACAGCTCTCTATGTAGTTTTTGTGATTGAGCTCACGCCGGACGTCTATACCGAGGATCTCCAGGTTGTCCTTTAGTGGAATTGTAATGCTCTGAAGAGAGGGCAGGGGTAGGAATGGGGACTTCTTAGCTGTAAACGCACACGCCTGTGTTTTTCTGGCATTGAACTCGACCAGGTTGTCTGAACCCCATTGGGCAATGCGGCCCAGGTCCAGATCGAGATCCGCCACGAGTTGTCGTCTCTTCTCATCCACGTCGCCTCGCCCTGCCGCTGGACGGCCAGAATAGCTCCCATGAAGAGTACTGTCATCCGCATAACAATGAATGCACCCAAGGGACAGCATGTCATTGATATGCAGAAGAAAGAGAGTTGGGGACAATACCGATCCCTGTGGTACTCCGGCATTTACCTGAAAAAAACAGGAAGCCTGACCATCACAGAGGACCCGAATCCGTCGCCCGTTCAGGAAGCTGGCCAACCAGCGGCACAACTGATGCGATAAACCATATGACGGCAGCTTGGAAAGAAGCGACGCATGCCATACCCTATCAAAGGCTTTTGCGATGTCTAGGCCAATAGCCAGAGATTCGCCGTGCCTCTCCATAGCCTCACCCCAGGTGTGCGTTATGTACGCTAGGAGGTCACCCGTTGATCGTTTCGGCCTAAAGCCATATTGGCGATCGTTAATTAACGAGTGATCCTCCAGATAGCGCCTGAGCTGTTTGTTGATGATTAGCTCGAACACCTCGCAGATGACGGTGGTTACGGCTATGGGGCGATAGTTGGCTGGATCCGACCGATCCCCTTTCTTGGGGATCGGTTGGACATTCGCCTCCTTCCAAGCCTCCGGCACTTCTCCCGATGAATACGAAAGGCGATACAGGCGTGTTAGCGTTGGAGACAATTCAGCTGCACAATTCCTCAGCATCACGGCCGGAATGCCATCAGGACCACTGGCTTTCCGCGTGTCGAGTGACCGTAGCACCGCCCGCACATCGCACTGCCGGATTACAATTTCCGGCATCGTGGTTCCACAGTTGGCGATAGTGGGAGGTTGCTTGCCACAGTCATCGACCCGGGAATTAGCCGCAAAGAGCTTGGCCAGCATTTCCGCTTTCTCTTGGGCCTTGTGAGCCAGTGATCCGTCAGGACAGGATGGCGCAGATTCGGGTCGCGCACAGCTCGAGCCCTGATCCAGGCGCGGTAAGCCGCCTGTTTTTGCTGAACAGCTACGGCACACTCACGCCCGAACCAGGGGCGGGCTTTGCGGATGCTGGCGACATCAGTGTATGGAATGTAGTATTCCATACCTAATGTGATTTCACCAGCAACCGCAGAGGCGCTTTCCGATGAAGCCCTCCCTGCAAAGCAGCGCTGACTCCACGGGACGGCTGCAAAGTATTCTATATATATACTGAACCGATTTTAAAAATTCTTTCACCAATAGAAAGCTACGTTATTGTGGAGTGTCATAGGCTATATAGCATTAAGGTACAACGGATAGGAGCGGAGCAGTAATAGTAAATGTTTCAAAAACGGGGGAAAAGTTATTCCTTTTGAGAGCTTCGTTGCGTGTGCTGCGTAAATATTTATAGTTATGTAAAAAATATGTACTACAAAATTGTTTCTCTTAAAAAAGTTCTAAAAAAATTGCGCGATAGCATGTGTCTATCTTTGGGTTGGTGCACAATAACCATTTTAATGGCAATCAATTTTTTTCTACAATAATGCCACGGGATACCTCTTTCATAAACGAAATTGTTCTTAAAAATAATGCGACGGGAATACACGCGACGACAAACCTTTCTCTCTCTCTCTCTCTCTCTCACGTAGTATTGAATATTAACGACGAGACGCTACGGGAGTAAACGCAACGCGACGGGAGTAAATGCGACGGGAAAAGGTAATAACTCTCTCTTATGTGGCGCAAACGAAGTTGCGCGGGTCAGCTAGTGTATTATATTTGTATAAAAAAATCTAGCTATTTTAGTTACGGTATCCTTTGTAGAAAAGAACACAGGAAAAGGATAAAAAAAATGGTACAATTTACTTTTTTACTAAGTTTCTCTTATGCAAAACTTCAAATACATGGTCAAATACAATAAAAACAAACTTTCAAACGACTTCTTAAAAAAACCTGCTTTTGATCGATCCTGGCGCAAAAGTGCCCATCACACTTGCTGCGTTTCCACGTCGATTGGCGATGGCCAGTCACTGCTCCAGATTAAATCTAAACCGAGAGTCACCACTTTTCTCTACAAGTCTTTGTCCTATCTCCCTAATAAAGTTTTTTACTAAATCTTAGTTTAGCTTACACTTCAGGCGATGCGATGGCGGGTTAATGGAAATACTGTTGGTCTAAGCATTAAAATATAAGTTGTTGTCTGTGGTATACATTAGTACCTAAGTAGGTACCATAAATAAATATACCTAAGTACCAAATATAATACCATAAATAAGTATTACTTTGTATTGCGGCGGGTGGCGCTTCAGTCTCAGAAATACTGCGTTTTATTTAACAATACAAGTAATTTTTCTTTCTTGGTGAAGATAATAATGATAGTCTGCATCTAAATGTATTTGTGAGTATGTGATTTTATAACAAACTAGCGGACGTTACGCGGCTTCACCCGCGTAGTTCCCGTTCCCGTGTTCTCGCAAAGAATGTAGCTACCCAAAAGAATTTTTCAAATCGGTCCAGTAGTTCCGGAGCCTATTCGTTATAAACAAACAAACAAAAAAACAAATCTTTCCCCCTTAAAATATTAGTATAGATGTATAGATTAGCAGATATCTACGTCACAAACAGGTATACTTATAGGTTTTTGAGGGTATTAGTTTTAAAGTAAAGACACACACTCTGCTACAAAATTGCTAAAATCCATCCAAACTCACAACGTCCCAACGAACCCTGCAAATATTTGTATGGAATGGTCGTTAGGCCGTGGTTGTAATGAGGTGCCAGAGTCATAAGGCTGTTATGGTGTTTTCGGTCAAGATTGCAAGCCCGCGTCTGAATGTGCTGATAGTCAACGAATTATGAATGTGCCTTCTCTTTTAATTTCGACCCCAGAGGCCAAAAGGCCTTTTGTTTTTATTTATTTATCACATAAACAATATTTACATAATCTGATACACAATATTAATCAAAACCACTCAGGTTTAAAATATTTTAGCTATTGACGAGGGATATTTAGAAATTGCCCTACAGAAATGTTGAATACGTGTTTTAAATAGTCATTGAAAAACTGTTCTCGTAATAAACTATTGTAAATGTACGGGCAAGCTTATACAATGCTTAGAAAGCCCATTAGAGTTCTTGACGAATAATGGTGTTTGCCAGGCATTGTATTAAGGTATGATTTCGAACTCGGCAGAAAACAGTACTGCTGCCGCTGCAGTGCTGCAACAGCACCACTGGTCCCTATACATTTTGTATAGATTTATATTAGAATACATTCCGAACTGGGCAACAGTGTCACGGCTGCAATGCAATGGCAACATTGTTGCGCGGCACTGTCGCCTTGCCGTCGCGACTCCGCCGCAACTATAGTTTTATACCACCCCTTTATGATAGCAGTCATAAAAAATATCATTATAATTTATTTACACACAATGATTATGGAAGGATTATACGTGCATCGCGACACTGCTGCCGTGCTCGGAATCAACGCGGTAGGCAGGACTGCTGCGCAGCACGTCAGCGGTAGCACTGCTGACGGCCGAGTTTGGAATCATACCGTACTAGAGGACGTCACGCGGTTTCACCAGAGCGTAGCTCCCGTTCCCCGTGGGAATACGGGAATAAAATAGGTATAACCTAAATCCAAAGATAGTGTAGTTTCCTAATAGTGAAAGAATTTTTCAAATCGATTCAGTAGTTTCGGAGTCTATTCAATGCAAACAAACTAAAAATCAACTAAATCTTTCCTCTTTATAATGTAGAAGATTATGAGAATTGCAAGTACAAGTACACAGAGTGCTGGAGTGACCTTCATGAACCAGAAATAAACAGTGGCACGAGGCAAATATTAGGGTTTGATTGATTGCTGTACCGGTAGGGGCCATGCGGTTACTAACAAATATTGGGCTAGACGCGCAACATTGAGTTGTTCAATAGAAGTACTGTTCGTTACATCGCTAATATCTAATGTAGTGCGTTTGTATTTGTTTGAAGATTGATTGACTTATTCTGTCTGCATGTTAAATAATCATTCTTACATTGCATGTTTTATATTGTTTGTTGCACGTGAAAACTACAGTAGGTACGACATAAACATCAGAGGTAAGTATGTACACTATGTACAGTAAATAGGATAGTAAATATAGTTGATAAAATTATGAACTCTGATCGGAGAATGACTTAAAGCTGTTCCCGATTCGGAAATGCACTCATGAATAGATCCGTTTCTCTTATTGGTTAAGAACTTTCTTAGGGCTGACCCTCATAGCCTGCTAAGTATCATCCTGATCGGGCTAATGGTTTAGCCAGGTCGGGCGGACAAGGAAATGAGTGTACACAGTCCACGCATACGAAAGCACTAAGTGGTATAATTGCTGTCGAGCCGTTCAATTATACTGTACAAAGGCGAATTTAAGTCAGAATTCAGATCTCTTCTAGCAAAACTTGTGTAATAGTATATAAATACACATACATAATATCACATCCCAAACAACGAGTGCCGGGCAGAGGTGCAACTCATAAACAGTGGAGAAAATCTTCGCCAGAACTGTGCGTTTCAAAAGATCGTTGATCTGTCGAACTATAAAAACCTGGAACCACCTGCCCGCACACGTGTTACCCTCCTGTTACAATCCCGGGTTCTTCAAGAGGAGCGTGAAGAGGCACATCACAGGGCCGCCAACTTGAGGAACACTGTCACTCACGGACTGTGAGAATGGCCCCTAATCGCTAGATGCGCCACGGCTTTCCATCAGAGGCGACGTCAATTTGGCGAGCTTACTATAAAAAAAAACACCATCTTCCGGTGGTAAGCAGAGTTGTGTAGTTATTGTTCCCTGTATTTTGATACATTTAAAAGGTGGTGAGTGTGGTGTGAATGTTCAAACAAACAAGTTTAAGATAATTTTTGAAAAGTATGCAAACTTTATCATAAATTGAAAAAACCGGACAAGCGCGAGACGAACTCGCCCATGAAGGGTTCCGTAGCAGCAAGTAACATAATATAAAAGTTCTTGTAGTTCGTTGTAACTTTCATTGCTGTTTTAACACGTTTGCAGTGGTAGTGACTTTCCTCGGCGAAAATTGCGGTTTATGACGTATTAAAAAAAAACTCCAAACTCGATTTCGTTCAAACCAATTTTCGTTGGTAGATTTTATGGCAATGTACATTATAGATTTTTTTTAGATTTATCATTGTCTTAGTTAAGAAGTTAGAGGGGGGGGGGGTACACACATTTTTCCACTTTGGAAGTGTCTCTTGAGCAAACCATTCACTATACAAAAAAATGATGTTAGAAACCTCAATAGCATTTTTAAAGACCTATCTATAGATAACCCAAACGTGTGGGTTTGATGAAAAAAAAAAAATTGAGTTTCAGTTCTGAGTATGGGGACCCCCAAAATTAACTGCTTTTTTTCTAGTTTTAAATAAAAATATTGATGCGGTTCACAGAATACATCTACTTACCAAGTTTCAACAGCATAGGCCTTATAGTTTCGGAGAAAACTGGCTGTGACACACGGACGGACAGACAGCCAGACATGACGAATCTATAAGGGTTCCGTTTTTACCATTTGGCTACGGAACCCTAAAAATGGAAATAAGGAATCGGTTTTGAGCAGGATTCGATTTTAAGATGAAAAATTTGGTCGGTTCCGAGTAGGTTTCATTTCCAAGTTATTAAGGACGCCTTAATAACTTATGCGTTAAGAAGCAGATTCGAATCCTGCTCGAAATAGATTCTTTTTTCCATATTTAAAAATAGAGGACCCCACACGGTTTCACCCGCGTAGCTTTCGGTCCCGTGGGAATTCGGGAATAAAGTATAGCCTATGTTCACCGGGAAGAGTGTGGCTTTTCAACAGTGAAAGAATTTTTCAAATCGGTACAATAGTTTCGGAGCCTATTCGCTGCAAACAAACAATCAAATCTTTCCTCTTTATAAATTAGTATAGAAAACCAGTTTAATTTGTGGCCATGCCGAAAAATTTTCAAACCATCCATAGGCCTTTAGCGAAGATCAACGAATTACCTGACCTTACTTTTCTTTCTTTCTTTCTATGTTTCCCTCTGAAATGTAAACATCACAAACGGTGACCCATGCTGACTGTAGCATAAAATGATTAACACAGCGATCGTTTAAAAACACTCAATCAGCTTTTACACTATTGCATTAAGGTTGCAGACAATTCTACGGCACGCCGTGGTTCCCAACCCATTTGCAGATTGTGACGAGCCACTTGGTGTAATTTTTGAAGCCACCCGGCTTTTAACTTGGCTTAACGACCGTCATGTTACTGACTACCAAGACTAACGGCTTAACGTGCCTTCCGAAGCACGGAAACGCTTGCAATAGTTTATGGTTTTTTTTAACGTGAGGAAAATCCTACATGAATATTATGCCAGACTTCTATCGACTAAAAACCATGTACTGACTAATAAATTCTAAGATGAATTTTGGGAGGGACCGGACTGAGTTTCTTGGGGTGTTCTTCTCAGTCTGTAGCATTTCCGAACCCCCGGTAGAGTCACAAAAATTTTGATAAACCTAATTTTTTTTTAAATTTCAAAGGGAATAAATATTATTTTACTTTATGTTTCCTAATGCCTACGGTTGGAAGCCCCGGGTTAGCCCTTGGAAAAATGTTTTTAGTTAATTGTGTGCTACGAGCTTCGTAGCAAATCACAGGAAAAGCCGTAGCTCATAGCTTAATAAATAGTTTATCAAAGTCATATACGGTAATGATAATTGTAGATTGAATGCTGTCCCTCCTCTCAGGGTGAGTTCCGCACGACCGCAGCCGTGACGCAGCACGCCGCAGTGCGGTACACACGGCGCGGCGCGTTGCCGGCCAGACACCGACAACTGGGCAATTTTCATAAACACTTTTTTGATGAAATTAGACGATAGATGTATATCATCGCATCGCATACGTATGAAAACGTAAACTATGAAATTTCCTTTTAATTGCATAAGTTTAGCTTTTTGAGTTATTATTTTTAGGTACATACAGACATATATTTACACCTTTTATCCCCAAAGAGGTTGGGACAATCGTGGGGATAATCGGGTCCAGTTACAAAATAATTTTGTTTCTTTTCCTTCCGTTTTCGAGGAGCAAAGCTACGAATATTATTACTAGTACTTCTGCGAAGAGAAGACCTCCCGAGCACCTAAAAAATCCGTCCGGGAAAAAAATCTGTGAGGAATCATTATCCTTTTTGTTTCAACTAAAAATCATCAAGATTCGTTCATAAACAACGCGATAACAATCTTCACCCATTTTCTCCCCATCAAAAAAAGCTCTTGAGAAAAGTTGTCATTTACATTTTACATCAAAGAACATGTGCAAAACATTGGTGAAAATCATACAGACAAACTAACGAAAGCAAAATCGTCAGTGCTGTCGAATCGGAGACTCTCGCTCACTTCGCTCGCTCGATCAAATATTATCTTAGATAGACAAAGATTTACAGCAATGATCAAGACCAGAATACCCTGTGCTCGAACGCGGTAAAATCCTAGGAGAAACTGATTGAGTATTTACACAAATTAGAGATAGTGCAGATGGAAAACTCATGTATGTACTTTTTTTTCACACCTACCCTCTGTTACACACACTCGTGCACAAATCAGTATCGAAAAATTCGGTTGCGACCGCCTGACCTCGTGTCTGTGAATGAGTTGTCTATGTGTGCGTAGCCTCAGCGATTTAGTATGTAGGTTTCCATCTGTACTATCTCTAATTTGTGATATTTAGAACTCGCATCGAAATGATTAAAATAAGGGGGTAGGGTTTGTTTTTTGTTTACGTGAGGGAAAATCCTCATGGATGCTATGCCGGACTCCTACCGACTAAAAAACCGAAAAAAGGGGTAAGGGGGGTAGGTGTAAAACCATCATGACATTTTAAAAGAACGGATAATGCTTATGCGACTATCGTTTTGTATTTTTTTTTTGATAATTTTACTGATTTTTTATTTTGTTGTTTATAATATTGCTTTTAAATTTTTATTATTGTTATTATAATTTTTTTGCTATGTTATTGCTTTGTTTACTATTTTTAGGGTTCCGTACCCAAAGGGTAAAAAGGGGAACCCTATTCATGAGACTTCGCTGTCCGGCTGTCTGTCTGTCTATCTGTCTGTCTGTCTGTCTGTCCGTCACGAGGCTGTATCTCATGAACGGTGATAGCTAGAGAGCGGAAATTTTCACAGATTATGTGTTTTTGTTGCCGCTATAACAACAAATATAATATTTAAGGGGGGCTCCCATACAACAAACGTGATTTTTTGCCATCATACTTTATATATTAGGTAACTAGCTGAGCCCGCAACTTCGTTTACGTCACATAAGGTGTATGAAAGGAAAGGTATTTCTTCATCAAGCAGCGTCTGAAACTGCCCTGTTTGCTTAATCATAAAAGAGCTTAACGATTAAGTCTATTTTTAAACAATTCAGTCCGCGCCGAAGGAGTCTTAATCATTAAGCTCTTTTATGATTAAGCCAACACGCCAGTTTAGATTAAGCCACATTCAAAGAACCCCTAAAATTAAAATTTTCAAAATATCTGATTCTTAAAAGTGTTATAACTCTTTTATTTCTAAACCGATTTACATAAAACAAACGCTAAATGTTAACTGGAGCAAACCTCAACACAATAAAAAAAACCGCATTGCAATCGGTTGAGCGGTTACTGAGATTAGCGTGCACAACCGTACAGACAAAGAGATATACAGACATACAGACATACAGACAAACAGACAAAAATTCTAAAAATCATTGTTTTAGGTTCTATTGCGTTCATAAAGCCCCCCTATAATATATTTTTTCTTATTTATCTTCCATGTACAGACAGCGACCTGTTACGATTTTATTATATGTATTGATTGATAAGGTATCCTTCTCAATTTAAACGTTAGTTGTAAATTTACGTTAGTTGGTTTGAACATATCACCAAGATTATTTATTATCTTAACTCCATGCAAATTAAATGAATACTTTAGGAGATATAAAATCAAAATATTGCTCAACGACATTAATTTCGTGTCGCCATGATTGAACATATACACGGGTCAGATACTATCTTATTTTTCTACTTTCATCGTAAATATTTTCATTTAAGAAGTGAACAACGCTATCAGCAGATTACTTTAGGTAGGTGTAATATTTTCACAGTTTCTTACCGGGCACGGTAGCTTAGGTAGGTATCTGTGGCGAAGACACTGGGAAACCACGGCCGAATGTCAGCACTGCGAGGACCGCAGCGGAGCAGGTGGAGCCGCGGGCGCTATCATCATAATTCATATTATTAACTGTGTTCGCATAATGTATTGCTTTATTTGTAACACATTTTCACTCAATTTGTATTATGTTCTTGGTGTACAATCCTACTTATTTTATAAATGTGAAATTTTGTGAAGATGTTTGGATGTTTGTTACTCAATCACGCTCTAACGACTGAATGGATCGGGCTGAAATTTCGTAGAGATAGCTTATAGTCTGGAATAAAACCAAGGCTATTTTTTTTCATGCCGGTAATATGTTCCCACGGGAAGCGGGAACGGATATCGAACTCGGAAGTCGCGATAGTCATCTAGTAATAAATAAATAATAATACATTTTATAGACTAATAATTTTGTTTCTAAAAATAAAATACCAACCTATCCATAATAATATTTTATGAATGTGGGTAGGCACTGGGTCACATGATATGACGCATAAAAAATACTTGTGCCCTGATATAAATCTGTCTCCTCCCACGCTGATCCGCTGACCCTGAACCGGAGACGATTATATTGTACAGATAACGAAGGGATTTATAATTTTAAATTTAAAGAACAATGGCAAAAAATTGTCTGATAATTTAAAAACGCTCATAAATATTAGTTACGCCAAAGTAATTAATTGTTTATTTTATGATTTTACTAGTATCTAAATGTTCCAATAAAAGCCGGCATTAAATCTACATTTTATAAGATTTTCAACGATTATTTACAGCAATGAGGCGCGTGAACTAGCCAATCAAACCATGCGTTCCTACCTTGTCACTTTGACTTTACAGATCACAGAATTGACAGAATACTCCGCGCTTTTTGTCGAAAGTGTTGTTTTGTGTGCTTTTTCTGATTTTCTTTAATAATTCTGACCCTGGACTGTTTTATGGACTCAGATTATTTCCTCGAGTAACTATTGTGTGCCCAACGGATTCTTGATATAGCTTTTGAATGACTTTGTGCTATTCCCTACTGGACTGCTTATTTGTGAATTGGATTTGTTGTTCTTCGATTATGGGAGATCGTGGGAGACAATCGAGGCCTACGCGCATTTCATGTGTTTAATTGCATATTATGTGTGAACATATTGCGGCGATGTGAAGTGTAATTTATGTGAAATAAAAGAAATGAAAAAATAATGGTTTTATTTTTCTTTTATGACATGATTCACGATCATATTGACCACAAATCTATACCCTACTCCTGTATGTACCTACTAAAATGACCATCGAGACACACTCCAATCGGCTATTTAATACTGTAGTCACCATAGTGTTATTTTTATTTATTTATTTAGACTTTATGCACAAAAATAGTACAATGGCGGACTTAATGCCAAAAGCATTCTCTACCAGTCAACCATAAGGTGGTGCAGAGCTATATAATGAGGTAGGCGCATTTAATAAAGGTCATCAATACATTTAAATTTCACTAACAAGTAAATACTACATATCAATATTATAAACTAATTGTATACCTTAAAAATATACATACCTACTTATATAATATACATAATATAATAGTTATATGAATACATACACAATTAGATACCTAATATAAACATACATAGAATAGTAAAATAAAATAAATACGAAAAATAAATTTCTCCACTTAATTTTCCGCAACTGACAAGAGCAACTGCCGAACTCTGGCCTTAAGTGCGAGGCCGCATTTGCGTTTTTCCGCGGCGGTTTCTAACCTCAAAATGTCATCAAACTGTCAAAATCAATGAAATCAAGTCAATGTTTTGACATTTTGAGGTTAGAAACCGCCGCGATAACCGCAAGTGCGGCCTCGCCCTAAAAATATTACGGCTGTTTGACTGTCTCACCTCGACGGGAAGCGCATTCCAAAGGTTTCAAATGTTATAGGTTATAGGTAAATATGGCGGGACTATACGGCAACATAACCTAACAATCAAAACACAATATCTTTATTTTCCGGCTTTCTCGATGGAAAATGAATTCATTTATGGAATCTACTAGCGAAACTGAAACGTTTGACATATTTTTCACTAATGTGCGCTCATCTTTTATGTCAGACAATTGCTAGTAGGGGAAACTGCCATTGTTCTTTCATAGGTACACACACATTTCATAGTAACATAGCAATATCTTTTAAAGTCATAATAATAATGAGAAATCATATATTATGCTTGTAGTGCTATATGAATTCTCGATCCTGCTTGTCTGTTTGTTCGCTATAAACTCAAATCCTGTATTAACCCGATGTCTACTGCAGCTGGGAATAGAAATATTATGTAAAAGTCAAATATGAAAAGGTCATAGAGCTTTCACACTTTCATTACATATTATACAGTCACGCCATTTCCCATAAGGGATCATACAGAGACATACTAAACGCTCCACATTTCTATTAGGGTCCCTTAACCAAAGGGTAAACCTATTACACTGAGACTACGCCGTCCGTACTCATAAACCAATTAGTACAGACGGGCCAGACTGTGTCTCATGAACATGAATAAACCATGATGTAAGACCGTTGAAATTTTCACAATAAATGATGCATTTCTGAAGAATGCTAATACAACAAATACCTACTAGAAACAGAAAAAAATGGAACTTCTATACAACAAACCGGTATTATTACATTTTTTTGGTACGGAACTCTCCGTGAGTCAGCCCGACTCGCACTTGGCCGGGTTCTTTGGTCCTGTCTTGGTGAGCTTATTATCGCGCTAGGTTGTAACAAACTAGCTGTCATTCTGAAATGATCTTTGTCCAAATGGGATATGGTTTTATTTTCATATTTGCTTGGATAATATTGAACAGGATGAACGTCTCCATATTATTCACGTGCGTTACGGCCATGAATATTTTCATATCGTAATGAAAGCTATAATTATGATTGTTGGTTTAAAAGGTCTGTAATCTTTGCTACAAATCATTTCTTTCTTTACTTTTAGCTTATCGTGTGATAAGACTATTAATAAAACCTCGTTTAAAAATACTTTGTACCTATTTTTACGCAGTTATTATAAAGGTTACGTAGTTTCGTTTTGATAATAATTCAGACTAAGAAGTTCATGTGTTTTACTCGTAGTGTAATTTGATTATGATTTAATTCTGCTGACTCTGACTAAGGTAGCAGACGGATGTTAGATGGGATGCACCAGATGCGCAGAAATTACTCACTGCCAGTCGCACAGATTCACACGACCGATCAAAAAGTAGTCCCACGTGTCATGTTTGATTGATTATGGAATTTCACACTTAGAGGAGTTTAGCTACACAATACTACTAACGTTGATGATTAAACTCCAGGGTTGGCCGGGATTAAACTGTCATAGTCATGATTGATAGCAGTGTATAATCCACGATTATAAGCCTCCCTAAACCTGTACAATACGTAAATAGAGCAATATGTTTAGAAAATGAATGAAATAGTGTCACCGTATATTTTTGCACAACGCCATGTTAAGTAAAGTTTGTGCCATAACAGGGATCAGGACAACTAACGCACCTGGTATTTTGACAACATCCTAACTCAGACATTTCGAAGTAGCTGTAAAAGAAGTCTGTTGGGAGTCCTGGGACATCCTTCCAAGGGCTTAGCCGGGGCTCCTAACCATAGGCTGTTGGGCGTTACGTGAGGTTCTTTTGTCGGTAGGAGTCTGGCATAGCATCAATGATGGATTTTCCCTCACGTTAAAAAAAATGCTGGAAAAGCAGCTATCAACCGAGTTTTGAGTGATAGGAATAGGGCGAGCGTTGACCTCGTCATGTCTGTAGACGAAATCTCTCTTCCGAGACAGGTGTCAGCTTTCCTTCTTTTTACGTATGGAAATCTTCTCCTCCTACCCCCTACTCCTACCAACTAAAACCCCGTCCCGGATTAGCCCTCGGAAGGACATCCCAGTGTGGCTTATCAAATATCTTTTTGTTTAGTCCAATACAATATATTTTTTCATCCGCATTTCTTCTTAAATATTCCATAATACCCAAAATATCTCTGATTACATTTCGAAGCCTATGTAACTAAAAGCTTAAGCAAGTTCAAGCAGATTTCCAATATATTTTCCCGTTAATATTTTTCGAAGGCTTCTCTCAGCAATTCGATACGTGTGATGGATATACCTCGGCGTGTAATGAGCCCAATTTGCCACGAACACGTACAGGCGTACAGGGAGCGTTCCAATTTGTAATTGCTGTGTAATATCGCATTCGTTTCTTTTGCTGTTGATACTTTATGCTTAATATGTATGTATTGGCTTAGGTGTTCTTAGTTTTCTTTAGAAGATTATGTTTGGATATTTGAATTTAATTTCAGATATTAAGCCTAAACTCCTACTACTAAGCTATTCGCATTGTCCAGAGGTGACTGGAAGCCTTGAGCTGTTGACTGCATTCTGCCGAATCTTTCACGGCGAGTATTCTGAGAAGCTTTTCAATGTAATTTGGTCCCGAACATTGCTTGCCTGGTAGAGCTGCCACTCTCACTTAGTGGAGAAAATTTTCGCAAGAACCAAACGATTCAATAGATTGTTTCCCTGTTACCTTAGAAACTTTGAATAGCCGGCCATGATAGACCATAGTTACGTACATTATCTTGTGTAATAGGTATATTGTAGTTCGAAAAACAACTAACCGCTGAAATTGGGTCGGGTGTTATTGGGCCATTAGCGCCACCTTGTGGCCGTAGACTGTGATGGACGCCTGGTTCATATAAAAATAATAGAGATTTTATATTTCAGATTTTATGTCGTTATTTAGGGTTCCGTACCCATAGGCTAAAAACTTGACCCCATTCATGAGACTTCGCTGTCCGCTACGAGGCTGCATCTCATAAACGGTAATAGCTAGAGAGCTGAACTTTTCACAAACGATGTATTTCTTTTGCAAATAAAATAAAGGGGGCATTTTTTTTTTTTTTTTTTTTAACGTGAGGGAAAATCCTCGTAGGATGCTATGCCGGACTCTTACCGACTAAAAAACCTCACGTAACGCCCAACAGCCTATGGTTGAGAGCCCCGGGTAAGCCCTCAGGAAGGATGTCCCGTGACTCCCAACAGACTTACGGCCGCTGATGCGGCCTCGCCCAGGGGGTGGTTCGGGTGCAATCCCGCGTCTATGGGGGATTTCGGGTGTGACCCCGCTTCTAAGGGGGGGCGTGCGTGAGTGCTCACGTCACGCTGCCGTCATGGGCCTGCTTCTGTAAGGACGGTGAGCGGCCCTCTCACCGTCCTCAGACCCCCGGTCATGGAGGCCGATAGTCCTCGGCGAAGACACGTCGGCGGCGCCCAGGGCGCCGACTGCGGAACTCGGGTGGGAGAGTTCTCTCCCGCACCCGGCCCGCCGCCTCCTTCGCGAGCATGACCTGCTCGCAGAAAGAGGCGGCGCAGTCCCACTTACTCCCGCTGGAGAGCATGGCTCGCACCATGGCCTCAAGCGAGAGAGTGTCCACGCCCAGACCCACTACGAGGACCTGTCGCTGTTGTGCCCACGCCGTGCACTCCACCAGCGTGTGGAGCGCCGTGTCATCGCTGCGGTCCTCGCAGTGCTGACATTCGGCCGTGGTTTCCCGGTGTTTTCGCCACAGATACCTACCGAAGCTACCGTGCCCGGCAAGCATCTGTGTCAACCGGTAGGAGAGAGCACCGTGTCTTCTCTCCAGCCACTCGTCCATGACCGGTCTGACGGCCGCGATTGTGGCGAATCCCCCCTTTGGTTGCTCAAGTCGCATCTTCCATGTCTCCAGGGTTTCCTGGTGGAGCAGGGTCCGCTGGGCCTCGATTTCTCGAGACGCAGGCCTTTGGCCCCGCTCCAGTGCCTCCTTGTGCCATCTGAACAGTGACGCAAGGGCTCTCGCTTCCAGGTCCCATGGAGGGGTCCCGGCTAGGAGACATGCCGCCTCACCGGAGATCGTGCGGTATCCTCTTATCACCCTGACGGCCATCACTCTCTGCGGGCTCATCAGTCTAGCCTCATTGCTGGCCGTCAGGGTCTCCGCCCATACGGGAAATAAAGGGGGCATTGAGGTGGGCTCCCAAACAAAAAACGTTATTTATTTGCCGCTTTTGGTACGGAACCCTCTGTGTGCGAGTCCGACTCGTACTTGACCGGTTTTTTGGAAACATAATCACATAAATGTATGATTTTGTGTTGTGACTACTTGGATTTCGACGGGATGTTATGAGGGATTCCTGCCTAAGGAAAGGCACTCCACTCCATAGCGTAAAACCCAAAAATGCAGTAATCGTTTTCGAAATATAGATCTAGAGGAGATACGAACGCTTCTACACACTCAAGTAAAAACTAACAGTAACGCACACGTCAGACGTTTTGAGCCAAATTGGCGCTTTGAATAGACGCTGTTCTATTCTATTCGAATCGGCGTAAATATCGGTATACAAAATTATAACGGACATCCTTCCTAGGGCTTATGCGGAGCTCCCGACTGTAGGTACCTTGTGGTCTTAGTCGGCAAGGGGCCAGCTTAGCACCACGAAAGATTTTAATCAATATTAATCAATACATATAATAAAATCGTAACAGGTCGCTGTCTACATAGAAGATAAATAAGAAAAAATATTATAGGGGGGCTTTATGAACGCAATAGAACCCAAAACAATGATTTTTAGAATTTTTGTCTGTTTGTCTGTATGTCTGTATATCTGTTTGTCTGTGCGGTTGTGCACGCTAATCTCAATAACCGCTTAACCGATTGCAATGCGGTTTTTTTATTGTGTTAAAGTTTGCTCCACTTAACATTTAGCGTTTATTTCATGTCAATCGGTTTATAAATAAAACAAGTTATAACACTTTTATGAATGAGATATTTTGAATATTTTAATTGTAGGAGTTTCTTTGATTGTGAGTGTAAATCTAAACTGGCGTGTTGGCTTAATCATAAAAGAGCTTAATGATTGAAATTTAAACAATTCAGTCCTGACTGAATTGTTTTAAAATAGCCTTAATCATTAAGCTCTTTTAAGATTAAGCAAACAGGGCAGTTTCACACGCTGCTTGATGAGTCTGGTGAAGAAATACCTCTCCTTTCATACACCTTATGTGACGTAAACGAAGTTGCGGGGTTAGCTAGCAGGTAATAAAAAGACGCGCACCTTAAATGAAAACATCTTTGTTCATGGAGGTCACAAAGTATAACGTCAAGATTGTAAACCTGTCATACACAACACAGTCATAGGAATCGGTGTCAAATGGTACATACAAGAAGTAAGTGCTGATGACAGGTACTCGTATTCGGCGATTGACGCGGCGTCGGCGTCACACCGCCCCACGTCCGGGTTCAAGTGACATCTTTATGACTGTGACTGTTATACCGATTGTGAATTAAACCGTTTGAATGTACAATTGAGTGCAAAATGCTCTGAAATGGTCGTTCCTTCACTAATAAGTAGATAACTTTGATTAGAGTTAATAATCAAAGTTCTAGAAGAAAGAGAGGGAGGGAGAGAGAGATAATCAGAATAGAAGATGAACAGGGGGACAATTTTACGCCAGTTTTTATATTATATTGTAAAAATAATAATTAAATTAGTCTAATTAGAGCTGTCTGTAACACCGCAATTTCAGGACATATTTCTCCCCATCTATCAATAGTATAGAATCCTTGGTGTTGACATCTCCCGTGATATTCAGTGATGTCGTCATCTGGAGGACTAAGCCAAGCTGGCGTCCGAAAATCTCGGAGCGCTCCACAAGACGCGGCGGTACTTTACACTACTTCTCTACAAACCGCGTGTGTGGCCGCCTTAGATCATCTAACCACAGGATGCGCCTTACTTAAGCATTGTTTTCTGCCATTGCACATGACCATTTGGTCTTTTGGCTTTATGAAAAGCCTGTACATCAGTACATCATTTTATATGATTAAATTAGTACATTACATTGTAGTTGACTGTACAATAACAATTAACACACAACAGCCATTACGCGTTTGTCGATTAATACATTTTTAAATGCAATGAAATTTTATATGTCTTTGTGTTTCCCCCTTCACTTGTATGAAAACTGGCAGAATATTTTTGTATGCGGTGGTTCGCAAAGGCTAGTCCCGTGTTATATGGTCTAAGGTGGCCGCACATCGAGTACTACTGCCACATTTGGGCTGAAGCACCTAAATATCAGCTACGCCCTATTGATTCGGTGCAAAGACGAACCATGAAAGTTTTAAACGATCCTATACTTAGAGGTAGTTTGGAGCCCCTTCGCGATAGGAGTTATTTCGTCTCCTTATGCGTGGTCTACAGCCTATATTGGTTTGTGCTCTGAGGAATTGTTTGATGTGATGCCCGCAGCTACTTTCTACCATCGCAGTATCGCACTGCTCGCCACAGACAGGGTATTCATGCTCACACCTTACGTCCGGAGCGTTTGAGCATGGTCTACTAGGGGTTTCGCTTAGGAACACGCTCAGATTGTGGAATGAGCTCCCTGTTTCGGTTTTATCAAACGTCTACAGTGTGTAGACTATTGGTTGGAATATTCTTACAGGGTTGCTAGCGCGAATGTAGCGCTTCTGGTGCTGCAAACCATTTGTATGGTACCCTCTTATCATCCTGACGGCAATCGCCTTCTGCAGGCAATCTATCTATATATCTAGCCGCATTGCGGGTCGTCAGTATCTAATAAATTCAGTTTCATTAAGTTTATATTGATGTAAGGTCTTCTCATCACTTCATATAATTTTATATACTTATCTTTAAAATGTATGTCTTTAAAATTTAGCTTAATTAATTTGGGCTAGATGATGTTGTGTGAGAATGTCCACAATTATTTATTTATTTATATAAATGTATCGATTTCTTTAATTAATTTAAATTTTACTACTGAACCGCCGAGTGAAACTGCTTAGTTTATTAATAAAACATACAACAGCTAGCGGTAATGTAGACAAAGTTCCTGCTAGAGGTACAGGAAATAACGCAAAGTAATATTTCCTTCCCCATAAGAAGGAAATGTCGATAGCTGTACCTATGAATGCGTTGAACTCCGTTCTGCTATGGCTGACTGCATGTTATGTTTTCCTTCATAAGTCATATTTTTGTAATCTTCTCCCTACTGTGTTAAAAACAAGAGTAATGGTTGACCGAAAATGGAATTTCATAAATCAACATATTATAACTTTTATCTTTAAAAGCTGGCATTATTGATGCAAATGATGACATTTGTTAAATATAAAACCGGGTAGCTTTGTAATTACAGAAATGCCATCAAACAAATATTTTATCATTTCATCAAAATCATTAGAGCGTTGATCTAGGTTGAGACTGGAGCCTTTGCTTCTGAACACGGTGTCCACTTTCCTTCTTCTTTTCCTCCAACTAGTTCAGTCTTCAGCTTCCTTTCAAGGTCTAACAGCGCGTATGTCAACCTCCCAACCCTGTGGTTGGAATCCGGTGTTCATAAAATGTGACCTCAAATGCGACGTTATGTTTAGTTTATGGCATGACATGTTCTCTAATCACTGAACATTTGTCTTTTCAGGTTACTTAAATTGTAGAATAATGTGGCAGCAGTCTATTTACACCACTTGTTGCAAACAGTCGCTTTGTTGTTTGACGTTCTTTACGATAACAACCTCCGTTCTTCTTCTTTCTTTTTCTTTGAAACTCCTCACGATTTTATGCCAATCGGAAAAACTTTCCCGCACTAGATAATTCAGTTTATTACTTCATATTTCTGAGCCATGACTTTCAACGCCTGCCAACGCGTTGTTTACTTCAATTTTGCCCATCATAAATAACCTTTGAATATTATTATAATTTTCATTGATTCAATTAATATATCATCGGTGTTGCTGAATGCGTGTCTAATTACAATATACAAAGAAACAACTTCATTTTATCCTTTCTACGTAATAACTGTAAAAATATGGCAACCAATTTTAATACAGCGTTTTATGGGACACTTAAAACTGTTGCGTGCGACTGTACAGGCAGGTGTTGAAGTAGGACAAATAAATCATACGACTGATACTGTACAGATATAATACAGAGGAAAGTGGATTTCTACAGGTTTATTTTTGTATATTTTTGTTTATTTAGCTCGCCAAATTGACGCTGGCCTGATGGAAAGTCGTGGCTACATGTAGCAATTGGGGCTACTCTCACGGTCAATAAGACTTCTGAGAGGGGTCCTCAAGTTGGCGGTTCTATGTTAAATCATTCTATATAAGATTCATCTTCTAAATATGATCTACCGACATAGTGATCTATCAACGCACAGCCCAAACCACTGGACGGATCGGGCTGAAATTTGGCATGCAGGTAGATGTTATGACGCAGGCACCCGCTAAGAAAGGATTTTGATAATTTCCCCAAGGGGATAAAATACGGGAAGCGGGAACGGGAACAAATTTCAGCTAGTTATTCTATATTCTATGTCCTATTTGCGGCCTCTTCACGCTCATTTTGAACAACCCTGGGTTGTTAGGCGAGGGAACATGTGCGCGGGCTGGTCATTCCAAGTTTTTATGGTCCAACAGAAAAACAATCTTTTGAATCACACAGTTTGTAGGACTGGCACCTCTGTCCGACACGCGCTGTTCGGAATTGAAAATGCAGTTTAAGAAGCTATGATTCTCCGCTGTGCTGACGCTCCAATGCTTTCCGTCACCTCAGAATATTTAATAACTAGCTGACCCGTGCAACTTCGTTTGCGTCACATAAGAGAGAGCATTACCTGTTCCCGTCGCATTTACTCCCGTCGCGTTGCGTTTACTCCCGTAGCGTCTCGTCGTTAATATTCAATACTACGTGAGAGAGAGAGAGGTTTCTCGTCGCGTGGATTCCCGTCGCATTATTTTTAAGAACAATTTCGTTTATAAAAGAGGTATCCCGTGGCATTATTGTAGAAAAAAAGTGATAGCCATTAACATGGTTATTGTGCACCAACCCAAAGATAAACACATGCTAGCGAACAATTTTTTTTGCCATCAATTTTTTTAAGAGAAACAATTTTGTAGTACATATTTTTTACATAACTAAAAATATTTACGCAGCACACGCAACGAAGCTCTCAAAAGGAATAACTTTTCCTCCATTTTTGAAACATTTACTATTACTGCTCCGCTCCTGTTCGTTGTAGCGGGATGCTATGCATAGCCTATGACACTCCACAATAACGTAGCTTTCTATTGGTGAAAGAATTTTTAAAATCGGTTCGGTAACCCGAGATTACCCCTTACAATTTAACAAACACACAAACTTTACTTCTTTATAATATTAGTATAGAAGTATAGATATAGATTCCATGTAGTAATTGTCATATATATCCATGTAGGGCAAGTTAGGTAGAATGATGTACGTGATTATGCACGTGCTCTGAATCTCAGAAACTACTAATCTAGTATGATACAGTATTTTTGTTTATCCGTTGCCTAGATTCCATAGAATAAACTAATATTAGTTTAGTGTCGGTTAGATGACTCTGAGTGGATAAAATATTTATACTCAACCTCAACAGCAAAATGAACTGCAGTAGTTCAATTCTATTTCTCAGTTATTACGTCCAGCGGGATGTATTCGGGTCAGTGATTCGCGCTGGCACCACGCCACCACTCATTTCGTTCAAATATGTTTATACATGTATATTTATACTTACTTATATTCTTTTGCTATGTGTAGAACAAGATCCATGTGATTTTGATCCCACAGTCAAACCGAATTTACGGTTTTGTGGGACGAGATGTATTAAATCATGTTTTGTGTGTCTTACTTAATAAATAAATAAATAAAAGATAAGCTAAAATGCGCGAGGTAGAACAATAAGTTATGAGTCATAATTATTATGTTTCAGATTGTATTCGGAACTTGAAAGGTTCTAAAAACTTACGTAAGATAGTACTTTTTTTAATTGCCTACATTATAGAACATTGGGGGTCACTTACAGCCCACAGCTCGGCAAAATGCCGTCCGCCTAATGTAAAATCATGGCGGTATTTAATAAAATGGGTGTTTGTATCACTGTCGTAACCAATTTGGATAATATTAGATTTATACAATAAACACCCAAACAAACTGTAGTCTATACTAATATTATAAAGAGGAAAGATTTGTTTTTTTTTGTATTTTTGTTTGTTTGTTTGTAACGAATAGGCTCCGGAAATACTGGACCGATTTGAAAATTTCTTTCACTGTTGGGAAGCTACACTCTTTGCGATGAACATAGGCTATATTTTACTTCCTTATTCCCACGGGAACGGGAACTACGCGGGTGAAACCGCATGACGTCCGCTAGTATACAGTAAACTGATGTAAAACAGATTCAAAGTGCTATGAATTAATTAATAATGCCCATTTATGACCGACGACCTGAAAAAGGTCGTAGGATGTGACTGTGTGCAGAAGACCGTATATTGTGGCGTAATTTGGTAGAGGCCCTACTCCAGCAGCGGACTGCCTTAAGCCGATTTGATTGATTGTATGAACACTCTTTACAAGAAACCTATCAAATGTTTTCGATTATTATTGCCCATGCTTTGACTCCTATCGTTACTTGACGAGTAAGTGTCACACAGTCTTTAAGTAACGATAGCATATAACATGCAATAAACATAAAATTAAAATATCACAAAAATGGCCATAAAGTAAAATTACTAGTGAAGTTTTCAGTTGCTAACCTTTTTACCCGCAAATATATACGACACCATTGCAGATAACCCAGTATTCATTGCATACCGCATTATATTGGCCTAATAAAGTTTAACTTAGTACGACCTCGAATAACTAGTTCGTTTGAGGCTTAGATTTTCGGAGCGAGTGCAAGGCCACTCGTAAATTATTTCTAGTACCTATAATTGTTCGGAACTGGTGCAGTAAAATATCTGCAAGTCGAGTGCCATGCTTAATTCAATGGTTTTATATAGCTTAGAAGTTTGAACGCCTAAACAGACAATTTTTTTATATTACTTTTGCTTTGCCTATCATTTTATTGCCGAGTGGCATGTGCAATGGAGGGCTAAGTTATCTACGTGCCTACATATTAAAGATTTAGTTTACTTATTTGTTAGCGTGGCTAGTACGATTTGTACTCTAAAAAAATATACTAAAATAGTACTATATAGTCTAACAAACATAGACAATAAGCAAAAAGATGTACGGAAATACGGATAGACATACATATGGTCACGCCTTTATCCCCGAAGGGGTAGGCAGAGGCATATTATATGCCCACATTTCACCTTTGTATAATTTGTCCCACGTAATAGGTGGTGAGCCGTATTGCCGTGTTTAAATGGACAGGCGCAGGTTGTGACTGCCTGCTGTTGAAATAAAGCGTTCAACTTAGCTTAACGACTGCCATTTTACTGGCAACCGGGACCAACGGCTTAACGTGACTTCCGAAGCACGGAAACACTCAAATAAATGTCACAAAGTGATCACATGGATGGTCACCCATCCATGGACCGGCCATAGTGAAAGTCGCTTACTGCAGTGATCGTTTACAGAACACTGAGTTCGCGGGGCCACGAGCGCTTCGATACGAATACGGATAGACGTGGGGAAATAATAAGAAATCCTTATGTACTATGAATCCTAGAAAGCTGTTACTTATAAAGCTTAGATGAATGTACAATACCGTAAAAGTTGATGCAGACAGGCTTTAATAAATTCGAGATTAACTGTCCCAAGATCTAGGCTAGAATTGAACGGCTTAAATAATTTAACCAACCTCAAATAATGAACGTTACATCTTAATAACACTACAATTTACTGCCCTTAATTAATAGGGTATTTGTGGCCGTGTTAAGACATAACTCATCTCGCTAAGTCCTCAGGCGGGTAGGCAGTAATTAAGGCGCAAGACAGAACGTTACGAGAATATTAAATTGAACTTGAGCAGTTTCGAGAAAAGTTGTGCGGTGGAGACCGTCTTTTATGATTTCAGATTTTTACTTGCGATGAAAAAGCTGCTCTTTTGTAAGTTTGAACGATGTGTCTTTATTTTAAAATTTAAATATCTTTGTTCATGTAGGTCACCAAGTAACGCATACGAATGTCAAGAAATTTGCATGTACATTTACGCAAGACAATAAGTAGACAATAAGCCTGTGAGCAAAGAACCTGGCAGTAAAAAGTCACGGTCATTTTTTTCTAGTCTATATCTATACTATAATAATATACTAATATTATAAAGAAGTAAAGTTTGTGTGTTTGTTAAATTGTAAGGGGTAATCTCGGGATCTACTGAACCAATTTTAAAAATTCTTTCACCAATAGAAAGCTACGTTATTGTGGAGTGTCATAGGCTATAAAGCATTACGCTACAACGGATAGGAGCGAAGCAGTAATAGTAAACGTTTCGAAAACGGGGGAAAGTTATTCCTTTTGAGAGCTTCGTTGCGTGTGATGCGTAAATGTTTATGGTTATGTAAAAAATATGTACTACAAAATTGTTTCTCTTAAAAAAGTTAGTAAAAAATTGCGCGATAGCATGAGTCTATCTTTGGGTTGGTGCACAATAACCATTTTAATATATTTTTCTACAATAATGCCACGGGAAACCTCTTTCATTAACGAAATTGTTCTTAAAAATAATGCGACGGGAATACACGCGACGAGAAACCTTTCTCTCTCTCTCTCTCTCACGTAGTATTGAATATTAAAGACGAGACGCTACGGGAGTAAACGCAACGCGACGGGAGTAGATGCGACGGGAACAGGTAATACTCTCTCTTATGTGGCGCAAACGAAGTTGCGCGGGTCAGCTAGTAGTCAATAAATAGGTATATTCGTTGTTTAATTACAGTACTTTTGTAACAACAACAAGTAAATTTAAACAATACAGCACTAAGTTGGAAATTCACAAATTCAAACATATCGTCCATTTTATTGAAAGCGATCACTGTAGTTTACACACTACTACACAAA
Source organism: Miltochrista miniata (assembly GCA_933228765.1). Lineage (NCBI taxonomy): Eukaryota > Metazoa > Arthropoda > Insecta > Lepidoptera > Erebidae > Miltochrista > Miltochrista miniata. The sequence goes on from OW121749.1 coordinate 8,837,034, forward strand.
AATAAGGTCCCGTTTTTTGGTTTTTTGCTTACTTCTCGAAAACGGTGCTTTGTACGAAATTGTCTTGTACGACATACCTAATCCATTGTGAGCATTCATTTACTAGACTAGTTACATTGTTGGCTGAACTTAAAAATGTAGGACCTGATAAATAATATTGATAGTTTGTTGCTTAAAAGGTCAAGTTAACGACGGTAGGCGTTATTTATGAGCAAAGTTATGATCGACGTGTCTACTTTAATAGTAATTAGTAGTTTATTGGTAACAAATTAGTAGATAATTACTGGACAACACGTAATGGTCCATTGTTTGGTTCGTAACTAACAATGTTTCGTGTCCTGAATTGTTTTCAAGTGTTTTAAAGATCATGTGAATTTCTTTGATTATATCTATGCATGTATGTAATGGGTATTTGTGAATGTGTCCTGGCTGTAGAAATATATACTTTCCTGACTAGTTTTTTGGTTTTGGTGTCCTAAAAACACAAGAAAAGTATTTATTATTTAAATGCCCAATGAACATTTTATCTATATCTATACTAATTTTATGAAGAGGATAGATTTGATTGTTTGTTTATTTGCATTGAATAGGCTCTGAAAATACTAAACCGATTTTAAAAAATCTTTCACTGTCATAGGTATCGATTTGAGAACTCCTATATTTTACAAGACGACTGCACAGATTTTAGACCATATATAGCTACTACGTACTACTGCGGTACTACGGATATTATATTATGTTTATAGTAAAAGAGGATCCGTCTAAATTGTACTTATGTTGTGTGTTGACTGCCTCTGACCTGCGGCGCTGGAGGTCGTAGATTCGATTCCCACCGGAGACAAATATTTGTGTGACCCATAAATGTTTGTCGCAAGAGTCTGGGTGTTACTATGTATGATGTGTATGTATTTAAAAAGTATGTAATTATTAATATCCGTGGTCTGATACCCATAACAAAAGTAGGTTATTCCTAGCTTACTTTGGGATCAGATAGCGTTGTGTGAAATATTTTTATATTATTTATTTTATGCGACACACAACTAGAACACCAATTCCTTTCTAAAAACAGCAACATTTTTAGTAGGTACTCATTTGCATAGTTCACCGGGTCAAAAGACGAATCACACACGCTCTTTGCACTGAATAAGGCAACCTACTGTAAGGCCAATTTCCGGACCCCGGCGAGCGTCCGACATATCTGTTACAATACAACTGGCATCATTCTCTCTATTGAGTTTAAACTTTGAATGTTGGTATCTGATCAAGAATTTGTCAATTAGTGTCATGTTGGTAGCATTGTTTGATTCGTTTGGGATGCTGGAGTTTGAATTCAATGAAATATTTGTGTGAATTTTATCAGTTTTCGGTAGCAGAGTAGATTTAGCACAGTTTAAAATAATTTTGAATCAGATTTTTTTTTATTTAGCTCGCCAAAATGATGTCGCTCGGCTTATGAAAAGCCATGACGAAATCTAGCGATCGAGGGCCACTCTCACAGTGTACAAGACTGCTGACGGTGTTGCTAAGGTTAGCAGCCCTATGACGTTCCTCTTCACGCTCCGAAGGCTGCTTGAAGGGCATTTACAGGAGCGCCAACCGAAGATGTTAGAGAAGGGATTCCCGTGCGCTGGCAGGTCGTTCTAGGTTTGTATGGTTCGATCGAGAAATTATCATTTGAATCGCTCTATTCTGGCGAAGATTCTTTCCACCTGTGTGAGAGTGGCACATCTGACGTCACACTTTGTTCTGGATCGAAAAGGAAAAAGAGGGTTTATTGAAGAGCTCTTCAAACACTCACCCTGATAGATTCGGTAGAATGCAGCCAAAGACGCAATAGCCTACGCTGCGTCAAGCACCAGGCTTTCCGTCACTTCAAGACAATTGAAGTAAACCACTACTTCTTTAAAGACATTCATGAACAGTTGTTATGGTAAACTGAATGCCTCGGTTGGAATTATATGCTCCACGGTTAAATTGATAAGCAATTAATTTATCAAGTAATAACGATATGTAGTTTATTGAATTAATTATTCTACAAGTAATTGAAAAACTTCCTGTCGTTTCGCCTAGTATTTTCAAGTAGAATTTCTTTCGATGAGGTAGCTTGAGTAAACGCTTTATTGGCGTTTACTACGAGCCGGTAAATGGCTGGGAATTCGCAATCTGATTTGCCAACTCCTGGCCGCCAATTATCGCCGATGATTGCGAAGATGAGTATTTATTGGTGAAACATTTTTTTCTCATGTTTTTGATTCCCTCGAGAGTGTCAACGTAAACAATTTCTCTCTTTGCGACATAAACGGCTGTAATATTAATCTCCATTAACAGATTGCTCTCTATTAAAAACTTCAAAGGAGACTTGAATGTGTGGTTTTAATTATAACTCGATACCTTCACGCGTTTTCAAGGCCTATAGACTCTATAGGGTCTTGACAGACAGGGGCTGCAGGACGGACAATGAAGTGATTCTATAAGTATTCTTTTTGAGATACGGAATCCTAAAAAGCTGTATAGGTATTTTCTATCATGTCAGTAAAATGTAGCGTGGTGTATTGCTTCATCACGAAACCCGCCTACAAAGCATAATTTATCATTATTCGTGGCTACAGTGTTATTAATATCCTACGTATCATATCCTGGTATCATCAATTAAGCCGATGTAGTCAATATTTTCAATAAATTATGGGCCACGTTATTTTGTTAAGCAATAATGGTTGTTTGTTATTACTTCATAACATGCGTAGCTACAAGGTTTCTATTGAATAAAGGTCATTACGAGTAGCGATTCACTAGCTTCTGTGATTGTATTTGGGAAAGCTTTGCCGGACTTGAACCTTTTAAAATCAGACGTTCCCTACCCGGGTAACTTCTCGGAAGAATGTGAAATGTTAGTGGACTTTGACAATCACCACGGCCTTATAGATGGGAGACAACAGTCAAAGTCCGCAGAGAAAGAAAGAAGAGAAAAGAAAAGAAAAGAAAAGGTTTTCACTAGAATCTGCATGTAATTAGTTATAATATTTAAATTGTATTTTGCATGCCAATATGAGGGCAAAACTTGGAGGACACAATGTACCTAAATTTTGTAACAACCTTTATAACCCTTGTTTGCAAAAATAAACAATTGAAATGAATTGAATTAAATAAAAGAAACGAAGAGAAAAGAAAAGAAAAGAAAAGAAAAGAAATAACAAGAAGAGAACGCTTAGGGCTATTTACTTCGTCATATAAAGTGATCAAAATGAGGGATTTTCAATCTGTAGCTACCTTGTAGCTTTATCTTTTTTTTATTTCTTTAATCTTTTGTAGTTCGTTTGCCCCATCAGCAGATTAAAGACTATACACTATAGAACTGTTATCGGGATATTTACTATGTACTGTTTTATCGAGTTTCCGATACACAGCGCCGAAATATCGGAAACTCGATAAAACAGTACATGGTAAATATCCCGTTAATAGTTCTATAGTGTATAGTAATGACCATGTTAGTTTAAAATCATAGATTAAAGACTCTTCGAAATCTGTAGGTGATTGAGTATTTGGTCAAATCTACATAGCGGTAGGTAAAAAAAAACTTTCGTATACGCACACCAACAATAGCTCCGGAATATTGTAAGTCTCCAAACTATTTTTAAGGAGTTCGTTTGAGCGCCACCTCTTTCTGCGGTGCCGCCTTTTTCTGCGAGCAGCTCGTGAAAGAGACGGCCGACAGGTCTTCGCTGAAGACTATCGGCCTCCATGTCCGGGGGCCTGAGGACGGTGAGAGGGTTAATCACCGTCCTTACAGAAGCAGGCCCATGACGGCAGCGTGACGTGAGGGATTCACGCACGCCCCCCCTTAAAAGCGGGATCACACCCGAAACCCCCCAAAGACTCGGGATAGCACCCGAACCACCCCCTAGGCGAGGCCGCAGTGGCGGCTATGGGTCTGTTGGGAGTCCTGGGACATCCTTCCGAGGGCTTACCCGGGGCTCTCAACCATAGGCGTTACGTGAGGTTCGTTTGATAAATATAAAACTTTAAAGTTATGACTTTAAAGTCAATAATATTTGTCTGTCAATCACCTGATTTATAGTTAGATACATTCGCTTCATAAATACATATAGTCACGCCTTTATCCTCGAAGGTGTAGGCAGAGGCATATTATATGCCCACAATTCTGCTTTTATAAGATTTTGTCCCACGTAATGGTGGTGAGCCGTGTTTTTATTTTAACACGGCAATACATACATATAGTCACGCCTTATTCCCCGAAGGGGTAGGCGGAGGTACAGTATATGCCCACATTTCACCTTATAGTTTTGTGTCCTATGTAATAGCCTATTGCCGTTGTTGCCGCTGTTGTGATTTTTCAAGCCGCCCAAAGTGCCCTCAACTTGGCTTAACGATTGTCATTTTACTGACAACCGGGTTTCATTTCCAGTTTTCCTTCTTTATGCTATGGATCGTTTTGCGAAAGTGTTCCCTTAGTCGCCTCTTACGACAGCCTCGGGATGAATTGTGGTTGCGACAAATTGTTCTCTTTCTAGTTGCCACACGTCCCCCCCCCCCCCCTACATGCTACGTTACCATATCCGCAATTTTTCTAAATAAAACTCAGTTAGCTATTCATTATTATAAGTTATCGACAAACGAATGCTCTTACCTAAATAAAGGAATAGCATCACCAAAATTTCATCATAGGATTTCGACTAGAAGTTCGGAATATACTTAGTTGCATATGAACGTGCTGTTTGATATTCATGGAATAATTATACCTTCGTCGAGTTACTGAGTTTATTACGAAACAGTCGATATTGAGTATGTATGCCTAAGCTACCTGGAAAATGAAGAATTGAACCCAATACGTGAATTCTACTAAAATTATAAACGTTAAAGTTTTTGAAGGCGATTGAATGTTTTTTATTATCTTGATGAAAATCCTACATGGATGCTAAGCCAGACTCCTACCGATTAAAAACCACACTTATCCTATCTAACAGTGTATGGTTGGAAGCCCCGGGTAAGCCCTCGGAAGATTACCCCAATCCCGCATCTTTGTGGAGGGTGTGGGGTCGTTCGAGTATCATCCCGCTTCTTGCGGGCGTGTCTGAATCCCTCACGTCGTCACGCTCGCGCTGTCGTCAAGTTAGGACGGTGACGGGGCTGCTCACCGTCCTTACTCAGGCCTATGACGGCAGCGTGACTTGAGGAATTCACGCACGCCCCCCCTTAAAAGCGGGATCACATGTAGTTTTACTGGGCACCGATTTCAGTATTATATTTCATGATATCTGATAAATCAGAATATACTAACTTTGTGCTAAGTAAATATTATTTTTCAGTTTTAGCCCCTCTCTATAAAATAGAGTGCAGAGGGGCATAAGGCGAGAATTTGTCTGTAGTCTGTGTCGCATTAAACTACGTCACTAGGTCACGTGGATCATCTGTTCAAAGTTTGAAAGAAAACAAAAATGATAACGTCAATCGGGTTGAATTTTTACTTTCACAATAAACGTGTTAGAGAGGGGCAGTCTGGTGAGAACAATCTCACGGCTTTCTTGTTTAGTTTGGTTTGAAGTCGGTTTTATTTTGTTAATTTTTGAAGTAAAACTTCTTTAGGCGCGACTAGGGTGTAGCTCAGATTTTTTTTCTGACGGAAGTAACGCTTACTATTTGAATGTCGAATAGCGAAAACGTAGTTTCCGCTATTTAAGTTTTACTTCAATCGCGCGTAAAGGTTACACGCACACACTTTTTTTTTGTAATAAGTTTCGATAACTTTAGGGATGCAGTAAAATAACGTGAGTTTCCGTGTAAATATGTATGTATCATTGTAAGTTAAAATTTGTGCATCCAGCCTTGGTGAAGTAATTCTTAAGAAACTGATTCAAGATTTTATCCAAGAATAACGTTCCCATGGGAAACGGGAACGACCTATTACATACGGATAAGAATAAGCCGTGTACACGTTGCCTGTGTGAGTGTTTACACATAAAGGCTGTATATGAAGGAAACCTTCGCATGTCAGATATTGATTCCAGACCCGGACCGCGCCTTCCGGTAAGGTAAACACCCGCCGAGTTTTTGTTTGACTATCACACCAACTTCGAGATTCCTTCATTATTAATGCTGTTACACGACTAGACTATGGATGAAGGGTGACTTGTTTACTAAGGTCATACTGATTTTGAACAAACAAAACGATTATAATTATCGCTGAAGATGTCCTTCACCTAAATGGTGCCATTCGTGTCCAAGAAAAAGATTCGTAGTTCCCTTTAATGATTCTGATATCCTTCGTCCTTATTCTTTCTCTGTCCAAAAGGTTCGGTTAAGGAATGAACTACCAGTGTAGATCAAACGTATACGAAGTCTAGACTCATTCAATATGTACCCATCTCAGGATCAGGAAGAGCGTAAGATGCCTAACTTAGTGATCGTAAAAACCTGTAAAAAGACACTACCAGTGCGATAAAGACGAATATATTTCATAAAACTAACTAAAACAACATTTATTTGAAAGAAAATTCCCAACTTTATTTCATTCACGAGCTAAAAATGGCACTGCGGAATATTTTCATTAGCCAGGCACTTACAAGCTGGTTTGAAAAAAAAAAAAACGTAGTGGATGAAAGCGGGCAGCCCAGCGAAACTACCGAGTTTAGTTTCAACAGTGAGGGTACTCGGCCGACTTGCCCGGACAAATTACACTGGAGTAGATTATGAAAACACGGCTGGAAATTCGGAACGAGAATTTAATATAGAGCTCAGTACTTTTTTTAAACATGAGTACATTGTGGAGCTTCTGAGTCAAAATCTAAGATTTCTTTTCTTCGTGTCTGTTTGTTTGTTTTTTTGTTGGGGGTTGAAGCAAAATTCAGTTGCTTAATCATAATTTAACTATTAGAATTTTGTAGGTATTTTTTGAACTTCAATATTAATGTATGTTTCATCAAAATCGTTACAGCAGTAATGATAATTCAGCTTGACTCATGTTTTACTAGAATCCCTATGCGTTGAACATGTCAAACTAGTTTGAATATAAGTACTTTAAGTTATTAGGGCAAAACTTAGTAATATTCTAGCTGACCCTCGCAACTTCGTTTACGTCACATAATGTGCACGAAAGGAGAGATAATTCTTCATCAGACTCGTCAAGCACAATTCAGTCCACGCCTTTGGCGCGGACTGAATTGTGCTTGACGAGTTTACAACAGCCTTAATACTCGTAATTAAGCTCTTTTATGACTAAGCCCACACACCCGTTTAGATTTACCCTCTCATTCAAATGAACCCTTGAATTCTAGGTTTGGTGAAAGTTGAGATGCCTCTAATTTCTGAACTACAAACCCCTCAATCTTGAAACTTGGGTCGAAAATTTTTTAAAGTATCCCTTTCCAATAATTAAAAAAATATTTGAAATCGCATCACGCGTTGAGAAATTACAACTGAAAAACCATTTTATCTTATATCCCCTCTCCCGCAGGAACCGCGCAAAACTTCGGGATTAAAAGTATCCTAGAACCTTCCTCGGACTATAAGCTCGGAATGTACCAAGTATCATCTGAGTTACTCCCTAGTCGTGCCTAAAGAAGTTTTACTTCAAAACAACATACCGCCAAGGGCACGCTGCAAATATTCATTCTTATATTTTCATACAAAGTCCCCGTTTTCAGCACACGTTCGTCTAAATTTCAAATGCTGCGCTCACTCTCAAAAGGGTTTAACTGTTACAGTTTCCTTTTGTCCAAAATTCCGAATTTTTTACTACATTTTATTTACAGGCATAAAATACTTAAATGAATAACTTATGCACTGGTTCCTTGTCCTAGAAAAAATGACGTTACATATTATTAACAAAATTTTGGGAATAAAATACCGTAATAAAATAGGTACGATACGTAGGGACCCACTGTAGTAGTATTTTATAGTTTTAGTGGCATTTCAATGGTACTGAGTATGTAATAGTACCAACGCATTCCTGAGGTATCCTTCCGAGAGCTTACCCGGGGCTTCCAACCGTAGGCAGTTAGGCAGATTAGATTTTTTTAGTCGGTAGAAGTCCGGCACAGCATCCATGAAGATTTTCCCTCACGTTAAAAAAAAAGGTTCCAACGCAAACAAGGGGTTCTGAGCTCTAAAACCAACACCAAGGATTGATGTTTGTGTTTTGTTTCGTGTGGAAATGCTCATGGATGTTATTCAACCGACTTCTACCGACTAAAACCACTTGGTGACCATTCATCTTCTTTGCCTCAAGTGCCTCAGTTTTCCCAAACGTATACAGTATGAGGTTCTTCAAAAGGGGTCGTAGAATAATAATAATAATCTTTATTTGCAAGAAATATGGTTTACAAGATGTCATGTTTGTTAATAAGTCCAGAACGTATTTCGCCTGTAGCATACAAGCATGCAAAGTTACATTACAATTTTAATTTCAATACATTGCAGATCACTATAAATTTAAATATAATACTCAAGCTCAATAGCGACAAATTAAAAGTTTTTCCTTATACAAAATACAAAACATTCTATAATTTACATTCTTCCATTTATATAACAAGGATTTAATAACAATATTCACATGTCAATTGCAATTAACTAAAAAAAAAAAAAAAAATTAAATAAACAAATGTCAAAGTAATGAAATAAACAATAAAATAAATCTGATTATAATTACATGTCAACTAAATTGAAAAAAAATAAAATAAAAAAATGTCAAAAAAATTAATTTGGTAATGTCAACTTTATGATTAATTGGTACATGTCAGTTGAAAAATACAATTAGGTACATAGTTAGATTTTTTTTTTAATAAGCACAATAGCGGCATGAGCTTTTTTTTAGGAAGTCTGTGGTGGCATAAAAGCTTTCCTGTATAAGCCATCCCTTCAACTCCTGGCAAAACCTTCCGAAAGGTAACTCCCACATATGTTTAGGTAGTGCATAAGAACTTTTTAAAGGGTCGGCAGCGCGAGTGTGGCGCCTCCGGTTTTGCAAACGTTCATAGGCTGCGGTAACCATAGCCGTATGCTTGTCTGTCACCTTAGTGATATGAAAGAAAAAGTATAAATAATACCCACCTAATATTTTTTTATCTTCTGTGTCATCGCTTCCTTGCATCTACAGCTATATGTTGTAGGTACTATTTAATAGAGAAAGTTGCAAGAATATGAGAAAACTAATAGAAACTACATGCTTCATGGCTGGTATGTTGGTGTGTGGTGTGTGTATGTTTATGTGAGAGATAAAAATTTCACAGTCATTATATTGCTCTACATGTCACATCTCCTAACATTCTCACCAATGTTTTCAGTTGACCAAAACTTCACAAAAAACAAAGGCAGTCACTATGACAGACTACGACCATGTTCTATCCAACTTTATTCATAGGCACAGTACTCTGAAGATATTAAATGTATGTTTAAACGTCCATAAATACTAGGTTCATATTCAGTAAAAGCTTTCCTGGCATTTTAGTGTCGAGTAACACTTGGTTCAAGTGCTCTTGCACGCTTTCAGCTCTTAACTGATGAAAGCCTTTGGAATCGACTTGGTGGACCACAACGCGTAAAATTTACGGCTGTTGGTTTACTTCTTGTATGAGTAATGAGTTTTAAAACATTCGCTATATAGCTAACTAGCTGACGTCACGCGGTTTCACCCTCGTAGTTCCCGTTCCCGTGGGAATATGGGAATAAAATATAGCATATGTTCACCACAAAGAGTGTAGCTTTCCAACAGTGAAAGAACTTTTCAAATCGGTCCAGTAGTTCCGGAGCCTATTCGTTACAAACAAACAAACAAACAAGCAAACAAACAAACAAAAAAACGAAAAAAACTAATCTTTCCTCTTAATAATATTAGACTATAGACTAGCGGACGTCACGCGGTTTCACCCGCATAGTTCCCGTTCCCGTGGGAGTATGGGAATAAAATATAGCCTATGTTCACCGCAAAGAGTGTGGCTTCCCAACAGTGAAAGAATTTTTCAAATCGGTCCAGTAGTTCCGAAGTCTATTTGTTACAAAAAAAAAACAAATCTTTCCTCTTTATAATATTATTAGTAAGTATAGATGAGTATCATTGTATATCATGAGATGAGGCAAAGTAAGCATAGGGTAGACAGAGGCATAGTATACGACCACTTTCGTCATTTGTATACAGTTGCACATAATAGATCAATCAATCAAAATTCAATCAAATCAGCCTATAGCAGTCCACTGCTGGACGTAGACCTCTCCCAAATTGCGTCACAACACATGGTCCTGCGCCTTCCGCATCCAGTCAGTACCTGTGACCTTCTTCAGGTCGTCGGTCCATCTGGCGGGGGGTCGTCCTACCCACGTGTGCCAAGTCGCGGTCTCCAGTATAGAACTCGTTTGCTCCACCGATCATTGGTTCTACAATCTCATGTATGTAGGTACTTTTTTTTCAAATCTATCCTCGGCTAAGCACAAATCAAACTAAAGCAATAGCACAAAGTCCGTAGGTAGTAATACGTATTGCAACGCAGTGACACTCTCTCAAGTACTGACACAGCAATAGACACATCAACTTTGGTGGGGGGATGGGGAAGCTTACACGGTGGAAGGCAGGGAGTTGCCGATCTGTATGTAATGGTATACCGTCACAATACCAGAAATTATAATGCCTTAACTCAAAATATCGTAGCCCAAAATACCCGAAATCGAAATATCAATATTCAAAAGACAAATATTTATAATATAAATAATTTAAAATGCCTTACGGTCGAATAACCGAAACCCAAAATATAAATTTATCAAATACCTTATTCTAAAATGTTCAAACACAAAATACCTTTTTTTTAACATGATTTCAATCCTACATGGATGCTATACTATATCTGTGAATGGTTAACACCCCGACTCAGAGTATCCCGACTCGGATAGGTTAGGTTAGAAGACTAAGGCGGGAGCGAAGCGAAGCGGAGCTCCCGCCTTAGCCTTCGTGGTGATAATCTATACTAATATTATAAAGAGGTAAAGTTTGTGTGTTTGTTAAATTGTAAGGGGTAATCTCGGGATCTACTGAACCGATTTTAAAAATTCTTTCACCAATAGAAAGCTACGTTATTGTGGAGTGTCATAGGCTATATAGCATCACGCTACAACGAATAGGAGCGGAGCAGTAATAGTAAATGTTTTAAAAACGGGGGAAAAGTTATTCCTTTTGAAAGCTTCGACGAGACACTACGAGAGTAAACGCAACGCGACGGGAGTAAATGCGATGGGAACAGGGAATACTCTCTCTCATGTGGCGCAAACGAAGTTGCGCGGGTCAGCTAGTGCTGAATAAGTTAAAGCCAAAACAAAACGTGTGAGTGACAGTGACACATTGTATTCTATTTTCGGTACTTTAAATTAAGGATATTTGAAAATTTGTATTTTGAATTCTGATATAATAATTATTTGTATTTTAAATTTAGACATTTTACGGTAAGGTGTACTGAAATAAGGTATTTTGAATGTTAAGGTATTTCGATTTCGGGTATTTTGGTCTAATGCATTTTAAGTAAAGGCATTTTGATTTCTGGTATTTTAATATATAACCGTATGTAATACTATTATATTATGTTTGGTTCTACTGCAGATGTGGCCAGTCCACTGCCACTTCAAAGAGCATACATATAGGGCGTCCCACGGCTATGCCACATGGAGGGAAAGTACCTTAAATATTGTAGATGGAATAATTTACTGAAAGAAGACATTATTTTAATTTAAAAAACAATTTTAACTGCATTCATAGATTTTTAAATAATTACATGGTTGAGCCGGGAATCGAACCCGCTACACGAGAAAAATAATTACCCTGTAGCTTTATCACACCGATCGAAAGGCTTCATCATAAGGATTATGTTTTGCTTAGTAACATAGTATCAGAAATAAAAGGAAGACCATGAATTTTAACATTTTTTATACAAAAGTCCCAAACTATTGAATACAAAGTCGCACTCTTCTGATTATTTTACTCCTTGTCGATATTTTGATCCTGCTGTGGTGGATATTTATAGTCCATCTACAATTTTTAAGGTACTTTCCCTCCATTGGGCATAGCCGTGGGACACCCTGTTCAGATTGTGAACATAATTCCATATAGAAATAAATTGGCGTAGGTTATTGCTTAGAAGAAGAGGAGATGGCAGTCGTTATTGCAAGTTGAAGACCTCATAGGTGGCTTGAAAATTTAAAGGGATATTTATAAATGCACATCTGTTTAATTTTTCTGCACACTAAGTAACTCCACTATTGAATTGAATGCATACCAGAAAATTTAATGCTGTGCAAAAAAAAAAAACATTTGATTAACTAAACATCTTCAAAAACCAAAATATTATTCAAAACGAGATGACTTTTTCTATCGAATTCACACCAAAAAAGTGGTGCTTACATCGGATATATGACTTACTAGCTGACTCGCGCAACTTCGTTTGCGCCACATAAGAGAGAGTATTTCCTGTTCCCATCGCATTTACTCCCGTCACGTTGCGTTTACTCCCGTAGCGTCTCGTCGTTAATATTCAATACTACGTGAGAGAGAGAGAGAGAGAGAGAGAGAGAGAGAGAGAGAGAGAGAGAGAGAGAGAGAGAGAGAGAGAGAGAGGTTTCTCGTCGCGTGTATTCCCGTCGCATTATTTTTAAGAACAATTTCGTTTAATAGATAAATTGCCATTAACATGGTTATTGTGCACCAACCCAAAGATAGACACATGCTATCGTGCAATTTTTAAGAGAAACAATTTTGTAGTACATATTTTTTACATAACTATAAATATTTACGCAGCACACGCAACGAAGCTCTCAAAAGGAATAACTTTTCCCCCGTTTTTTAAACATTTACTATTGCTGCTCCGCTCCTATTCCTTGTAGCGTGATGCTATTTAGCCTATGACACTCCACAATAACGTAGCTTTCTATTGGTGAAAGAATTTTTAAAATCGGTTCAGTAGATCCCGAGATTACCCCTTACAATTTAACAAACACACAAACTTTACTTCTTTATAATATTAGTATAGATTAACCAAAAATACGAATTGTTTATCAAAAATGCTAACTTGCACTCTGAATTGTACAATCTTAAAACGCAATACGGTTTGGTTAGGTTTTTATTTCGTATACCTACGTCCTCAATCTCAGAGCACTTACGTGATTGCTTACTGGACAGTACTAGAACAAACACACACCTTTGTTTGAATTCGTACAGCCTTCGTTATACTACTTTCTGATTTATTTTCTTTGGCACACATGAACTTTACTTTGTTTACAAAGTAACGCATACACTTTCAGTGTATAAACTGGTGGGGCCTGTTTACTATCTTTTTAATACAGTTGCTCAAAAAGTGGTGTATTACAGGAGCGTTCGGGATGTGGGCTATTACACACTCGTGCTTTTTCTTTACCTTTCCCGCACTAGTGCGCGTTTCCTTTCCCAATTGTCAAAATAATGTCTGTGATTCATGCAAATATTTCAAAAAAGATACTAACTTGATTCAATATCAGATTAAAAGTAATTTTAATTAAAATTTAAACATAAATTAATATAAGTATCGGCCAAATTAAATTTATAAATATAAAAAAAGTTGGCTGTATGAAGTGCACTGCCATTGTCTCTGCTTAGGTAGGTATATATTATATTCTTTTACGGTTGCCGCCATTTTGGACAATTCAGGTTTATTGTGTTTTTATTATTTTATTAAATTGCTTAATTTTTTCGCAACTGTATTAAAAATAGTTGTTCAATACAACGTGTGGGATTGTTATTTCAACTCGTTTCGACTGTCCACCCTCGCCTTCGGCTCGGGTCGAATCTCGTCGTAATCTGTCGTAAAGAAATCTGTCGAAACTCGTCGTAATAACAGAAATCCCACACTTGTATCGAAAACTACTATTTTAGGGCTCCGTATCCATGAGGTAAAAATGGGACTCCTTTATTTCCGTGAGGAAAATCTTACAGGTATGCTATGCCGGACTCCTACCAACTGGAACTACACGTATCTTATCTCATATAACAGCCTACAGTTGGGAGACCCGGAAAAGCCCTCGGAAGGCTACCCCAGAAAAATGGGACCCTAGTACTGAAACTTTGCCTCTGTGGCGCAGTCGGTAGTGATACCGCTTGCGGTGCTGTAGGTCGTGGGTTCGATTCCCACCGGAGACAAATATTTGTGTGACTCATAAATGTTTGTCTCAAGAGACTGGGTGTTTCTATGTATAATATGTATGTATTTAATAGTTTATAAGTATTAATATCCGTGGTCTGATACCCATAACACAAGCAGATTATTCCTAGCTTACTTTGGGATCAGATAACGTTGTGTGGAATGTCCGTGAATATTTATTTATTATTTGCTGTACTTCTGTCAGTTACGTAACTTTTTTTACTTGTGGCGAATCCGTCACAAATGCTATGCCGGACTCTTACCGACTAAAAACCACACGTTCCCTACTTACTACCTACGGTTGGGAGCCACGGGTAAGCCTTTGGAACGATATCATCAGAATTCCCAACAGACCTTGGCTACCACTGCGACCTCATCTAGGGGCTTTGGGTGCTACCCCGCGTCTTAGAGGAGTTTTTCGGGTGTTATCCCGCTACTTAGGGCGTCTGGCGTGCGTGACACTTTCACGTCACGCTGTCATCTTGGGCCTGCTTCTGTAAGGACATTGAGCAGCCCCCTCACCGTCCTCAGGTCCCCGGTCATGGAGGCCGATGGGCTTGGAGGTCTTGGCTTTTTTATCGTAAGGAAAATCCGTTATGGACGCTATGCTGGACACTCTTACCGACTAAAACCACACTTCCGTACGTACTGCCTACGGTTGGAAGCCCCGGGTAAGCCCTCGGAAAAATATCCCCAGGAATTAAGGAAGCTACCATACAACAAAATGGAATTTTAAGAGGAAAATTCATGATTGAAATGTCTTTTGTTTCATCTGATGTTGTCTTTAAATATTAGACCAATGATAATTTTCTATCTCGATCTCTCGATACTCGATCGTATGAGTAAAATACGTATGCGAAAGTTTACTGGTCAATTGTCGTTTCTCTCTCTCACATCATTTGTCGGACACGGCAAAACATAATAACAAAAGATTTTTATTTTAACCCGCTACCCTTCGTCTACGGTTTCAAGTCACCACAAGAAATGAAAATATTGTAGATACATTGTACAGACGAATTTGAGAATGCATGGTCAATCCGAAACGAAATTGCCTTGCACTGAGAATTGACGCCATCTCTCGGATAACATTGGAAGTCAAGTATCTAGCGTTGCCGAGTTTTTTAATACCTCACACAGGAACGCGATTATTGTCAAAATAGCAACTTATTAATCTTTTGAGTAATGTAAATATGCCATCTAGTACATTTTTTGTGATTCTAAGGTGTTTATGCAATATTATATTCGAGTTATATTAAAGATTTCGATTATTATATTAAAGTTGCGCCATCTAGTGGAGTTTTTGTGAATTTGGACTCAAATGTGCATGAGATTATAGATCTTAAGGGGCCCATGCAATATTGGAGGTGACTGTACATAGAACCGCTCGTGGCCCCGCGTACTCAGTGTTCTGTAAACGATCACTGTAGTAAGCAACATTACTATATGGCCGGTCATGTATGCGTAATCATCACTTGACCACTTTGCAACATTCATTTACGAGCGTTTCCGTGCTTCGGAAGGCACGTTAACCAGTTGTTTTCGGTAGTCGGTAAAATAGCAGTCGTTAAGCCAAATTGAAGGCCTTCATGGGCGGCTTGAAAATTTCAACAGGGGGCAGTCACAACCTGCGCCTGTCTATATCAACACGGCAATACGGCTAACCACCTATTACGTGGAACAAATTCTAGCGAAGAAAGAAAGAAAAAAGAAAAGAAAAGAAAGGTAGCAGACATATAGTATGCCTCTGCCTAGCCCGTCGGGGATAAAAGGCGTCATCATATGCGTGTATTTAATGATAGAGTTTTTAACGAACTAAGCTTAAAATTTAATATTAACGTGTTTCCCCTTTACCTACTTTTAAAAAAAAAAGTGAAAGCATTATGCATAAACACATTATGGGCCATTATAAATTTCATCTCTAATCAAATTATGATCGTCAATGAGTCCTCAGTAACAACAAGGTCCTAATTAATAAAACAGTTAAATAAATGCCGTATGTATGTACTTCTATCATATTCTTAATGCAGGTAATAAATAATGCACAAAGAGAATATCAGCGCTTTATGAAAAAAAAAGAATGTTTCACTATGCAAACTTTTCTTTGTAAATTTAAATTTGGAATCTGTACAAACAGGGAGGGCTCCCAGATAGTTATTCCGACAACTGTGTTGATTCAGAGAGAGTATTCAATCTCAGTTGGAGTGTTGACTTTTCCAATGTAAATTCATCATCATTTTTTTGCGATGGTTTTAATTTGATGAACTGCAGGATTGTTTTTAAACTTCAAACCAAAAGGAGTTACTTTTTCTTTTATTTTATACGCAAAGGAAAATCCTCATGGATGCTATGCCGGACTCTTACCGACTAAAAAACCTCACGTATCCTACGTAACAGTCAGCGGTTGGGAGCCCCGGGTAAGCCCTCGGAAAGATACCCCGGACAAAGGAGGTTTGTTATTTTCAGAGATTGATAAGTGAAAAAGTCAGAGTACCCGACTTGACATTTGAATTCATTTGATCAACAATATTCCGTTACTAAATAAATAATTTATGAAAGTTCTAATACTGGCAAATTTCACTGTAATTTCAACTTTCATGTTCTATAGGTTTTTTTTTAATATCATGAATTGAGGATCAACTTCAGAGCCGGATAGGCTATTTGTATTATGTTGAAGAACCAAGGATTATAGAATGTGTAATTGACATTAACATTTTGGATTATTTATAATGTTAATTGACGGCACAAGGAGGAACTAGCAGCACATATTTAAAACACGACTTGTACTGTTCCACAATATTTATTTCAATAATAATTACAATACTCTGGAATAGTACTTATTAGTGGACTAGTGGTATTTGAATCTATGCACATATCGGCAAAGTAAAAAATAGTTGTCCACCACTGATAACAGATGGCACTACTAGTTGAAACGACTGAGCTTTAAGTTAAATTTTCTATAAAATATACTGAAAATATTAAATGCATAAGATTGTCACGTCTTGTCATGTCAGTCTTAAAATGTTCTGGCATATCCAGAACATTTTATAATGACGTCAACATTGTATATCCTCTAAGACAGCTAGCCCAGACCGAGGGTCTGATGACGGTCAGGGGCCTGCTCACCGTCCTTACAGAAGCAGGCCCATGACGACAGCGCGACGTGAGGGATTCACGCCCCCCCCCTCACCAAGAAGAACCTGAAATACCCGCACCCCCCATAGACGTAGACGAGGCCGCAGTGGTAGCTGTAGGTCTGTTGGGAGTCCTGGGATATCCTTCCGAGGACTTACCCGGGGCTCCCAACCGTAGGCTGTTGGGCAGTATACGTGAGGTTTTTTAGTCTGAAGGTGTCCGGCATAGCATCCATGAGGACTTTCCCTCACGTTAAAAAAGGCATCTAGCCCAAAATAAACTAATTAGGTATAAGCTTGAGGTAACTACCTAGTAAATTAAAACTGTAACTTGTGGGGCCCTAGACCATCGACAAACATCTTACTGCTCGTTCGCTCTAACTTTGCCGCTCAGCTCCATACTAAAGTCGAATTTTTAATTAGACGAAGTAAATTGACAGCAACTAATGTCACTTCTTCATACAATGTTGCGTATTTTCTATGACGAAGTGACATTACCTACTGTCAATTTACTTCGTGTAATTAACAATTCGGGTATACGCCTCTACGCCAGCGGCAAAGTTAGAGCGAACGGGTAGTACTTCTTACTAATATTATAAACTAGCTGACCCTCGCAACTTCGTTTACGTCACATATGGTCTATGAAAAGAGAGGTATATCTTAATCAGATTCCTAGGAGTATGTGAAACAGCCCTGTTTGCTTAATCAGAAAAGAACTTAAAGATTAAGTCTATTCTAAACCATTTCAGTCCCCGCCTTCGGCGTGGACAGAATTGTTTTAAAATACCCTTAATCTTTAAGTTCTTTTATGACTAAGCAAACACGCCAGTTTAGAATGACCCTTACATTCAAAGGAACCCTTGAATTATAGGTTTAGCGAAAGTTGAGATCTCTCTAATTTCTGAACTACAAAATCCTCTATATTGAAACTTGTGTGGAATGATCCTTTAAGTACTCCCTTTCCAACATTAAAACAATATTTGAAATCGGATCACACGTTGAGAAATTACAACTGAAAAACCATTTTGTCTTTCATCCCCTCTCCCACAGGAACCACGCAAAATATCGAGATCAAAAGTATCCTAGATCCTTCCTCGAACTATAAGCTCGGAATGTACCAAGTATCATTCAAATCGGTTCAGTAGTTTCGGCGTGATACTTATTCGGGATACAGACAGACAGACAGACAGACAGACAGACAGACAGACAGACATGAAAATTTTAAATAACATTTTCGGCTTCTGTATCGATTAGAGAACACCCTACAATTAAAATTTTCAAAATATCTTCCATGTACAGACTCTCGACCCTCAACAGTTTTATTATAAGTATAGATTTCGGCTTCTGTATCGATTAGAGAACACCCTGCAATTAAAATTTTCAAAATATCTTCCATGTACAGACTCTCGACCCTCAACAGTTTTATTATAAGTATAGACTAGAGGACGTCACGCGGTTTCACTCACGTAGTTCCCGTTCCCGTGGGAATACAATAGTTTTTCTTCCATAAGAACCTTCTCCTGACAATACCTTACACAACAAAAAAAGAATTAGTGAAATCGGTCTACCCGTTCTGAAGTTATGCGCTTACCAACACATTTTGCGATTCATTTTCTATACATATAATAAAACTGTTGAGGGTCGAGAGTCTGTACATGGAAGATATTTCGAAAATTTTAATGGTAAGGCATTCCCTAATCGATACTGAAGCTGAAAATGTAATTTAAAATTTTCATGTCTGTCTGTCTGTCTGTCTGTATCCCGAATAAGTATCACGCTGAAACCACTGAATGGATTTGAATGATACTTGGCACAATCTGAGCTTATGATCCGAGGAAGGTTTTAGGATACTTTGGATCCCGATATTTAGCGCGGTTCCTTCAGGAGAGGGGATGAAAGATGAAATGGTTTTTCAACTGTAATTTCTGAAATGGAACAAATTTTCTGCAGGCGAGGCTGCGGGAATCAGCTAGTATTTATATATTTCTAGAAACATAGTTGTACATAGAAATCCACCTCAGACTTAAACTGGGAAACAAATATTTATCCAAATCCGTGATTCGAATCCAAGATCCTATTTCAGTATTTTGATAACTTGTTCTAAGGTTCTCTCTTGTATGTGGTTGCAGGTGGTGTCAAATAGGATGTGAAGTGGTGGACCCAGACGCTGGTTACGCGCCGCTCGCAGCGGATATGGCGATCCGGAGATAGTGCCAGGTAATGACATACTCATCGCTGCTATTGATATATAGAATGAATTTGAATTCATATATACATAGAAAATACCGAAAGTCCGATACAAACATGGACTCTGTGGATCTCGGAAATATCTGAAGCAGCAGGGGGCGCCCGCCACTAAGCCGCAAATAGTCATTGAATAATTGATAGACTATTCCTGCATACATAATATACAATTAATTACATCTTTTCCCCGAAGAGGTAGACAGAAGCGACTATTGCCTATATTTAACATACTAGCTGACCCTCGCAACTTCGTTTACGTCACAGATGGAGTATAAAAAGAGGTGTATTTCTTCATCAGACTGATCAAGTAGCGCATGAAACTGCCCTGTTGGCTTAATCATAAAAGAGCTTAAAGATTAAGTCTATTCTAAAACAATTCAGCCCACGCCTCCGGCGTGGACTGAATCATTTTACAATACCCTTAATCATTAAGCTCTTTTATGATTAAGCCAACACGCCAGTTTAGATTTAGCCTCAAATTCAAAGGAACCGTTGAATTCGAGGTTTTGCGATTGTTGAGATGTCTCTCATTTCTTAACTACAAACCCCTCAACATTGAAACTTGTGTGAAACAATCCTCAAAACATTCCTTTTATGACACTGAAAACATTTTTGAAATCGGACTACGCATTGAGAAGTTACAACTAAAAATCCATTTTGTCTTTCATCCCCTCTCCCAAAGGAACCGCAAAAAATATCGGGATCAAAAGTATCCTAGAACCTTCCTCGGACCATAAGCTCAAATTGTACAAAGTTTCATTCAAATCGATTCAGTAGTTTCGGCGTGATACTTATTCGGGATACAGACAGACAGACAGACAGACATGAAAATTTTAAATTACATATTCGGCTTCAGTATCGATTAGAGAATGCCCTACAATTAAAATTTTCTAAATATCTTCCATGTACAGACTCTCGACCCTCAACAGTTTTATTATATGTATAGATAGATAGATAGCCTTAATCATTAAGCTCTTTTATGATTAAGCCAACACGCCCGTTTAGACTCACTTTCAAAAGAAACGTTGAATTCTAGATTTACCGAAAGTTGAGATGCCCCTAATTTCTCAACTATATAACCCTCAATATTGAAAATTGTATGGAATAATGCTTAAAGTACTCCCTTTCAGACACCAAACAAATATTTGAAATCGAACCATGCAGTAAGAAATTATAGCTAAAAACCTATTTTGCCTTTCATCCCCTCTCCTGAAGGAACCGCGCAAAATATCGGGATCAAAAGTATCTAAGAACCTTCCTCGGACTAAAAGCTTACATCGTACAAAGTATCATTCAAATCGGTTCAGTAGTTTCGGCGTGATACTTAGTCGGGATACAGACAGACAGACAGACAGACAGACAGACAGACAGACAGACATGAAAATTTTAAATTACATTTTCGGCTTCAGTATCGATTAGAGAACGCCCTACACTTAAAATTTTCAAAATATCTTCCATGTACAGACTCCCGACCCTCTACAGTTTTATTATAAGTATAGATAGAAGATAGATAATACTTTCGTCCGTCGTAATCTAATGCTTCACGTAATAGACTTCGTCTTGTTGAAAAATTTTGAGGAGGGTTGATTTATAACCGTAGACTGATCACCATATTGAAATAATGAAATAAAGTCCTTTCATCACGTTGTCCTTCCACAAGTTTCTACTATATTTTAAAAAACTCTTTCTGGCAGGTACATCAGAGAATGTCTACAAAAATAATGAAGTCGTTTGTATGTACCGGCACGATCTGAGCCGTGCAGCGAAATTTGTAATGACCCTAGTAGGGTTAACACTGACATATTTTTGAGTTATCGATGAACTGTCCCTAATTTGACTTTGTAATTTTTATACCATTTAGCAGGCTGACATGCATACGGTATCGTAAAATTGGTTATCGTAATTTATAGACGTATAGTGGTACTATACTTGCTTGTGATACCGACACTGCAGAAAACTTCTAAGGCCCTTTTTCCATAACCTCATTGTGTAGACTTAAATAGACTTGGAAGTTTAGAATTTTTATTCCTATCTTAGCGTCAAGTGAAGTTTTATTTGGATTTGCTAACTTTTTTTTTGTGTAGTCCTAATTGTTTAATTGTTATTCAATGAAACTTACTGCTAAAACGAATTCATTTTTAACCTCCGTAGAAAGTGAGGCTGTAAGTTTAACCTGTATTTCTGTGAATAGGATGTATCTGTCTGTATCTTTGTACGAGTAATGTAGGTACTGTTAAAATTTCAAGTTTTTAAGTGTAACAGATTCGGTTAGGCATATTAGTAGTTATTTTTGAGTGAGTCATCCCATAATTCTGTTATTGAAGAGGTAGCCTATTGACTAAAAATAAAGAATTAGGTTTGTATCAATTGATAAGGATGATAACATAATTTATTTATCACAATTACATAGGAATTGATCGATATACAAAGGTGATTAATTATAAATCGCTATTTACAAAACAGCTGATATCATTTGACACATGTAATTACAAGGCGCAGCGTGATTACTGATAAGTGACACCTGGTTACAGTATTCTACTTTCGATCAGGTGTTCTTTATCTAAGGCAATTTCCATCCGGATGCAGGATTATAAGTAAAAGTAGCCATCCAAAAATAGCACGCCAAAGATTATCCATTTTGATATGCTTTGAGAAAAGGATATTTCGAGAAGTGGGCATTTTGTGACATGGACGCTTCGGGATAGGATAATTTTGTGAAATGAATATTATGGGGAGAAGACAGTAAAGGAGTTATTAGAACGATAATAAAGGAAGGGAGGGACAGGAACCGAACTCATCAAATGAGCTTATTTGATGAGTTGGGTCCAGAAGATGTCTCGTGTGTAGGCGAAACATGTGTCGACTTATAAGTCACGTTGTTAAGTGGAGTAGTGCTCACTATAATCTGGAGGGTACAAGTAATTTCCTATCCAACATACAAAATTCCTTTTCTAAGGAGTTCGATTCGTCAATCCTCCATTACAATTAGTTGTGGTTATCCTTAACTGTTGTACGTTAGGATTGACGAATTGAGGGTGTGAGGCGGGTGATCCTTGATATCGTTCTAGGATGGATTTCCGCCATGTAACGCCTCATTCCATTATTTTAAGGAGTTATTTGAAACCAGGGAATATTTTGAGAAAGAGAAATTCTGAACTTGATGGGCTTAGCTATGTGAATCTCTTCTTCTCTTACGATAAAGCAGTGGATTGATATAGGCTGATTTGATTGATTGAAATAAATTTGGACATGGTTGGCTTGATTGCGTCAATTTAAAACAGTTTTTATTTGGATATTTCGTTCAATCATGTCGAAGTCACTAATTAGCGCGATAGATGGCTCTGGCTGTCCCTAAAAAGGTGATTACAATAACTATAGCACGGAGTGCAATGGTTTCAGTATGGTTTTTTAGCTCAGTGGTCAGAGCTTTGCCCTTAATATACCAAAGCCCCATGTGCAAGTTCCGTTTGAACCAAGTAGTCTTACTATAAATTAAAAAATGAAGAGTTTTTATTTATACCTGTTCTTTTTATCTGCAATTTTATTAGGGGAAGAGTCAATAGTTGTAAAATAGTTCCTTCTGTGTATAGATTGTTGAATGATCTCCATGCGTCGGTATTACCAAACATCCACCATCCATCTTCAAAAAGAGCCTTAAATATTTTCACATTCAGCACGAATAACTCGTATCAAAATTATGGAATTTTTTTCATGGTTTATCAATTATTAACTGGATCGTTTTGAATGTCGAGATTTCTTAGCTAAAAGATGTTATTCAAAAATTAACGACAGGCCCCATGTGACGACAGGAAAGAGTGCAAAATGTTGCCACCCCAATACATCCCGAGGGAGTCGTAAGAGACGACTAAGGAAACACTTTCGCAAAATGATCCATCCACAGCTACGTCATTGTAGATTTATGTTTCCGTTCCCGCGTCCCATATTTCCAGGATATAAGGTAGCCATTGTGTTATTCAAAACTATATATTCTTTCCCTGTACTGAATTTCAACCAGATCCGTTTAGCCTTTTGAGCGTCAAAGATTAATAAACATCACTCACAAAATTTCGTCGTTATAATATTAGGAAGGTTAGTCATACAACTGTCTTCATCGTACCATCCTATTTCGGGGGGGGGGGGGGGGGGGGCGACTATAGGTATAACAATCTATCTTATTTTAGAATTTCTTAATGCAGCGGCACTGGGAAATGCTCTGTAACCGCGGAAATGGGGCAAGAATGGAAAGTCATTAAGTTCATATTACATCGCGCTCCGTTAACGTGCACCTTAAATGGGGCTTAGCCTATTTACTAGATATGATCGCAAGGTTGAAGATCATAACTTTATTATTTTAGTTAGGTACTAGATTTTGACCTGTTTTTTTAAGGGTTTTGTACCCAAAAGGTGAAAACCGGACCTTATATGCTCTGCTGTCTGTCATGATGCTGTATCTTATGAACCGTGATAACTAGGAGTATCAATTAGTTTTCACAGATGATATTTTTATGTGCTCTATACAACAACAAGTACCTATAGCTAAAAAAAAAGGGAGCTCCGCTACAACAAACATGTTTTTTAGGCGTTTTAGGTAAGAAACCCTCTTGGGCGCTTTTGAAACGTTTTCAGTAAGTACCTATGTAGGCCTTGCAAGAGTTTATAGTGTGTTGCGCCCATTGGCTACGGTGACCACTATTATTCAGGTTGCGTGTCTGAATCTAGATACCAGGAAAAAACACAAACTACCACAGGTTCTTAAGCAACTCATAAAATATGCTGACTGAGGAATTTTTGGTATTTGGTATCTAGATGAAAAAATCACGTTTGTTGTAAAGGAGCCCTCCTTTACAACAAACGTGAGCTTTTTTTTCCGATTTTTGGTACGGTACTCTTTGTGAGTGAGTCTGACTCGGCTGCTCGGTTTCTATCTACTATTTGTGTTGAGATTTTTTTTATTGAAGCGCTCGAAGCCTTGATATCAGTGTTCGGTAAACACTGTGTTAAACGGAGATGGATGACCGCTTTGTGGCATTTTTAAATACAAGAGTTTCCGTGGATTGTAGGCGTATATTATGCTTCTGCCTACCACGTTTTTAAGTTCTCCTTTCGTTGATTTCTTATGAGTAAGCTGTACCATTGTACCTATATTTCTTTCTATTGTTGTTGTTGTATGTCTTGTGTGTGTATAAATAAATATAAAAAATAATAAATTAAATTTCTGCAAAACCTATCGTCAAGTTTAAGTCTATTTACTGTACTCGTACCTATTAGCTTTTAAGAAAGTTATTTTGACTATTATTGAGTTTTATCCAAACATCATAGAAATTCCCTTTTAACTATATTAAAGGAAAACAACTTTAAATTTAATCCAAGTAATAACATCTAAGTATCTCCTTCTTGACCCAAATAGATAGGGCGTTTAAAGAGTTCTCGTTACGTTGGCCGGTTCTCAAGTGTAATAGGCTCCCGTGGGACATAAAATCTACCATAAATTTCGTTCTGAGCTCGTTTTCTGAAGACAGTAATATTGGCGATATAACGGGAGGAATGTTTGCTATAAACCGTGTGAATTTAAAGTGATGTCTAAAGCGTATGTCGATGCTGCGAGTATTTTTTACAGATGCGCTTGATAACTTAAATCACATTAAAAACATTACTTCTCATAGTCTTATACATTGGCACTTGTAAAACGTCAAGAATAAAAAACAAAAGGTAGTATACCACCAGTTCACAATGTGGCTCACCATTAAGTGCCTAAGATTCAAATCGGCCGCAATTTTATCCATTGCATACTCCGGTTTGTTATTGTTAAAATTTTCGTTATTTTACTCATATTATAGTTATGCCTTTTTCTCTCATATCAGAGCTTATGCCGTGTTCCAACAAGACAGGCTTTGGCTACTTTCTAAAACCACTTGACTTCACGAGTGCCATGTAATTGGCTGCCGAGACCAACGGTGTAGTTCAAAATCATTTGTAAATAACATTTGCCACTATTCGTCACCCATTTCAGGAATCACCGAATCGTAAAGGTGCTTAACACAGTGATCTATTTGAAGAGTTCATATTAATGGTCAATACCAGCCAGCAGCTGTAATTTAAAACTGTTTAACGGTTAAATTTGAAATTTTACTATCCATAAAAATGTCTAGTATGCAGTTAACTTAAATGCCAAAACAATGATCATTTTAGATATAAGTTACACGATAGAGTGAAATAAAACTTGTAGATCAGCGACAATAATGAGTAGGATAAGGTTTTAAATTAATCTTCTATACCAACGTTTTCTGTTGCATTTGTATCCACGTATATTGTATCTCGCAATAGGTTGTGAATTTATTGCTGTGATAAGATTAATTCAAGTATCAATAGGTTCCAGCTGTGTAGGAGTACCTCTAACGTTATGCAGTCTGCTGTACTCCCAGCCCTACCAGTCTTAACGTCACTTACAGAAGCAAGCCACCCGTCTAATAAAGCTAGATAGTACCCGAAGCCCTAAATTGTGAGGGCAGATGGAAAGGCACCATGTGGTTATAGTCGGTAGGGTTCTGGCATGAGGATTTCCAAACGTAGCAATAGCGTGGTAGAAGCAGCCTAATTCCAGATTGTATTGCCCCATCGAAGACCAAAAGCTCTTCAGTTGACTTTGATTTGTTCAAATAAGGAGCTTTTGATCTCTCATGTAAAATTAAACAGTGCAGAAAGCCACCATTTGTTCTAATTTGTTTATACACAGCAAAAGAAAGCAAAAGAAGATGGGTATACCGTATAATTTATTAGTGATCAACTTAAACTGGCTTACACCATTAATTTAACACAACAACCCCGTAGTAATTATGTACCTTGAGTGAACCTAATAGTCGTAAATACATTGACACAGCAACGGCTTCAGGCGTCAACCAATCACAATTATGGTCCAATTAAAGCTGTCCAAGGCCACGTACGAGACTGATAACCAGGGCTGTCGCGCTGCCACCACTCACCGTCGACTTTTGAATTGCAAATAGGCGCTATCTGCATCGAGCTTGGCCTTCGGACACGCAATCAGGCGATATCACGGACTTCGCTATTATTTAGAAGAATTGAAGTGTTCTTAAGGCTTTTTTTTGTTGTTGTTGAAGAATTTTTACTATTTGGTTCGTAAAGTATAACAAGAGTATTTGCATTGTTGACCTTAACTATAAGAATGTATGTTTGACACAATAGTTCAGTCATTTGGTACAAATTAAGGGGTTTGTGTGAAAAGTTTTCCGGGAATTTCGGATACTGGTGATTTTATAGGTTTTAATGAGCTCTTTACGAATTTTACATGTTTTGTATCTTTGCCGCTAGTGCCATCATATTGGAAAAGTCACGACATACAGCAGATTTTAGTTATCAATATTTCCTTTCCTGCTCATTCTACGAAAGCAAGCTAACTAAAGAAAATTTTCTTCAGTTAATATCTTTTCAACAAGGTGTTTGTACAATTAGCTAGATTGAATTCGCTATGTATTAATTATGAGTTACTTTATAGAAAATGTATAAAAAAGAATTTATATCAACCAAAGCCACAAAGTGTAATTGTTAATTACAATATTTTATAACATTTTCAGGTGGTGTGACTTAGAGGGAGCGGCTGGAGCGGCGGCATGCGCGTGGTGTTGGCAGCGCTGACGGCGCTCACGGCGCGGGTGCTTGCCGGTCCGCACGAGCATCGCGCTCGGCACCACGCACCCGACCACTCCCTGCACTTTCCTGCGCAGGCACCTCCTCAGCCCTACCATGGACATGGCGAAGCCGTCCGATACAACCCAGAACTAGACACTATCCTGCCCCGAATCGATGATCATGAAACCTCGTCCAAACGCGCTAAATTTGCCGACGCAGAAACTTCTTCTAAGAGAGCTAAGTATGACGAAAGATTCTACTCCAACCATGAGCGGGCTGCTGAGGAAGAAGTCATGGCAGATGCGCCTCAGCTCGGCCCAGATGAAGAAGATCCGTTGATAATTCGCACCACAAAGGGTAAAGTTAGAGGGATAACGCTTACGTCAGCCACAGGAAAAAAAGTTGATGCTTGGTTCGGTATTCCGTATGCACAGAAACCTATAGGAGACTTAAGGTTCCGACATCCTCGACCTGTAGAAAGCTGGGGTGACGAGATATTAAATACCACAACACTACCGCACACCTGCGTCCAAATTATAGATACTGTATTTGGAGATTTTCCTGGCGCCATGATGTGGAATCCTAACACTGATATGCAGGAAGACTGTCTATATATAAATATAGTGTCACCAAGACCGAGACCGAAAAATGCCGCTGTCATGCTTTGGGTATTTGGAGGAGGATTTTATTCTGGCACAGCTACTTTAGACGTATATGATGCTAAAATATTAGTTTCTGAAGAGAACATAGTTTATGTCTCTATGCAGTACCGAGTTGCATCACTAGGATTTCTATTTTTTGATACTCCTGATGTACCAGGTAATGCTGGTATGTTTGATCAACTTATGGCACTACAGTGGGTAAAAGATAATATCGGTTATTTTGGAGGCAATCCTCACAATATAACTTTATTTGGTGAATCAGCTGGAGCCGTTTCTGTATCTTTACATCTGTTATCTCCTCTATCAAGAAATTTATTTTCTCAAGCGATAATGCAGTCCGGAGCCGCTACTGTACCTTGGGCTATTATTTCAAGGGAAGAAAGTATATTACGAGGCGTTCGGTTAGCAGAAGCAGTAAAATGTCCAAATTCAACGACAGATATGGGCCCGATGATCGATTGTTTGAGAAAAAAAAGCGCAGAAGAATTAGTTAACAACGAATGGGGCACATTGGGTATTTGTGAATTCCCTTTTGTCCCTATTATAGATGGATCTTTTCTAGACGAGTTGCCTGTTCGATCTTTGGCTCATAAGAATTTCAAAAAAACTAATCTTCTAATGGGATCAAATACTGAAGAGGGCTATTATTTTATTTTGTATTATTTGACTGAGTTGTTTCCAAAAGAAGAAAATGTGGGAATATCAAGAGATCAGTTTATGCAAGCTGTGAGGGAGCTAAATCCTTATGTCACAGACGTTGCGCGCCAAGCTATTGCTTTTGAGTATACGGACTGGGGAAGTTTGAATGATCCTGTGAAAAATCGGAATGCTTTGGACAAAATGGTAGGAGATTACCATTTCACATGTGGAGTGAATGAAATGGCACACCGTTATGCAGAGACTGGAAATAATGTCTTTACATATTACTATAAACACCGAAGTAAGAATAATCCTTGGCCCTCATGGACAGGAGTAATGCATGCTGATGAAATAAATTATGTTTTTGGAGAACCTCTTAATCCAGGAAAAAATTACTCTCCAGAAGAGGTGGAATTTGGCAGGCGTCTAATGAGATACTGGGCAAACTTTGCTAGAAGCGGGTAAGAACATTTTTTTCTTGATTTGTTTTAGATAGAGACAAAATCAAATAGTATATTTTAAAGCTTTTTATTGGCTTGGGTATGGGTGCTATGGGTTCGTAGTATGTCTCAAGGGAATTGGTGGAGTACAGCTAATAGTATTAAATAAAAAGGGTTGACCTGTAACATGCAGAATAAAATCGAAAACATTACAGAGAACAGTACCAACACAAACATTTTATTAAAAAGTTGATGTGATGCTTTGTATCTAATATGAATAAAATATTAGTTGAAATCAATGTTGTTAATGTTGAAATCACAGGAAATCAAAATAAAATATGTAATGATACAAAACAAACTGTATATTGAAATAGGATTAAAAAGTATACTAAATCCTGTAAAGAATATAAAATTTGCAGGACGGACACGGGTTAAAAAAGAGTTTAGGTAGTAGTTTGCATTTGAATACATCTAGATAAGATAATGGAAACAAGTAATATATAAACGGCAGGAACTTTCACTACCCCATTTTCAGTACTAAAGTATAGGATGTCTGAAGCTCTGGCAATCCCGCTAAATCAGTATTGTAAACTCAACCGATCAACTACAGAACAAAAAAGTAAGCTTCAACGGTAACACGCCGTTTAATGTATTTCAGGAATCCTTCAATTGAACCAAATGGCGAGTCGACGAAAATCCATTGGCCGGTGCATACAGCGACGGGCCGAGAGTATCTAATCCTGGATGTAAACTCTACTGAAGTCGGTCACGGCCTTCGCGTTAAGGAGTGCGCCTTCTGGCAGAAATACTTACCACAGTTAATGTCTGCTACAAGTGAGTTAAATTTTTATAAAATACTTAATTTCAACAAAAAAGAACCGACTTCAAAGTAAAAACTAAAAAAAAAGAAAAAATAAGAAAAAAAAATCAGAACTTAATAAATATTATAATAAAGTCAGTGCCACAAGTTAACACTGCAATAAAAGTCGATAACTACCACAGTACAGATATTCCGTGTATTTCTTTAATATTTTATTTTCAATGTTTCAGGTAAACCAGCACCGCCAAGAAATTGTACAAGTAGTGCAGCTGTTATGCTATTTACCTACAAATTCCTTAGCTTAACTATTGCGTTACTTTCCGGCATAGCTGACTTCACTGTATTAAAATATGTTCTATGCGTTTAGCCTGTGCTGTTACTTGCTCTATTATTGGCTTAAACTTCTTTAATAAAAAGAATCTTATGAGAACGAGACTTGACGATTCTTAATAAGTAACTCTCAAACTGTTCGTATGGTGAATCTGCATATTGTTTAAAACTATCGTTTAAATTGTCTATAGAGTCAACGTAGATATTTGTACACTCAGAACAGAATAAAGAAATATATAAGGTGTAAATGTGACGATAAAAGTATGTTTGTTTAAAATGTTTGATGTTACAGTCAATTAATGTTGTTTTCTGTTATAGTCATCTCGGTGTAGCATGGTGCGTATGACAGTTGTCGATCGCGTTTCGTTTCACTCTTGAAAGTTGCCGTGAATTACAATTATGAACTTAGTATTTCAGCTACATCCCATTCATAATATATTAAATCGTTAATCACTGTTGTATGTAAAATTCAACTCAACCAGAATATTGTAGTCTACAAATAAAATGAATTTGGAAGAAAAATTTAACAAATTGTTGAGTATAACGTAACACCAAAGATGTCTTTAGTGATGGGATTATATACATCTACGATGGATAGTCGATATTTTGATAAAACAAAACTTATATTGTCCGTAGTTCCAACTTTTATTGTAAAAAGTATATTATTGAATTATTATTATTAATATTTTTCCTCTTCTCGGTTACTTTCTTTTTTTTCTTGCGAAGTTACCCGGTCTTTTGATAGGCTGTACCTTATGAACGGTGATAGCTAGAGAGATGAAATTTTCACAGATTACGTGTTTTTGTTACCGCTATAATAAAAAATACTAAAAACAAAAAAATATAATATTTAAAGGGGCTCCCATACAACAAACGTATTTTTTGTTGTTTTTCGGTAAGGAGACCTCTGCTCACTTGGCCGGTTTTTTAAGCTGTTTAGTTAATTCTAAAATAA
Organism: Miltochrista miniata; assembly: GCA_933228765.1. NCBI lineage: Eukaryota > Metazoa > Arthropoda > Insecta > Lepidoptera > Erebidae > Miltochrista > Miltochrista miniata. Next base: position 8,868,061 of record OW121749.1, read on the forward strand.
ATATGGCAATAATTTTCATAACAATAATAAACAGAACGTGATTTATCTCTTTTATCGTAGGATTCTAAACTTGAATTGCATATCGACACATCCCTAGTCATGTGGTACTGATAGATATCAATGTCATACTGCCAACTGTCATACGCACCTTGTTACAGCGAGGCGACTATAGTGTTATAATTCAAAATTTATATAAATCAAATCTCTTTGTATTTATAACAAAATTTACATAATCCTTGAAAGGTACTTGATACGGTATTAATTTTTAAGTAATTCAGCCTATCGAAAAGTTATAATTTCTTTCCAAATACCTTTAATTCCTTTTACTGATTTAATAAATTTGAAATTTCTCTTAATCTGTAATAATGTGTATAAAGGAATTATGTGAAAAGAATATTGTTACTAAAATCATGTTGCTAAGTTCCATAGTTTCTTGTTACTAAAGACAACAGTTTATTCATTATAATTCGTCAAAAGAATGTCTGGAATATTTTCTTATCAACTTATTTTTATAATGTAGAGTATTTTAGTTGTAAGCCACCTCAAGTGTTGAATTGCTGAGTCCATTAATATTCGTCTAGAAATCTATTTAGTTCTATAGTTAAATGTAAGTGAATATATTGTTTAAATTTTAATATTATATATTTTAAAAGGGAGTGATTTCTCCAACAACATATCACTTGTTAATAACAAATTATAGATTATTGGTAGTCGTAATTTCATAATACTATAAGCTACTACATATCTTTTGTAGGATAAGGAAATTCTGCCATGTGGTGTGACGTTATCAAGAAATAATCAACTTTGTCTTCATAATGCTAAGAGGCAAATTTGTTTCGTTGAATCTACGGTATGTTATGGAATTTTAAGAAGGCGTCAATGTATGATTAAAAATGTTAGCTTTAACTCGCCTCTAACGCAATACATATCACGCAAGGCATAGAAAAATGTAAGTTCATTCTAGCCTTAGACAGTAAGTTTAATATAAGCTAGGTCATTTCACAACTCTGTAGCGGACCAATATTAGAAAGTTGTACGTGTAATCGTTTGATATAATTCAGCCAACAGGACAAATTATAAAGCGGGAGAAATTATTACAAGAAACACGGAACAAATAACATATAAAATGTTGTACAGTACGGAACGAATCACCTAGAAAAACAGTACCTGTTGTGAATTAAAAGATATTAAATTTAATAATAATGTTATAGAAAAGGACATTGATAAAAACAAATGTATAAAAGACAAACCAAACCACAGGAAAGATAAATGTACAGACAGTAGTATACTAAATGTATTAGACATACCAAATTTAGTACGTTACATTAAGGATCGATACATCTAGTTTAGAAAATGTAGTGCAGAGCGGTTCAGCTTTCAAATATTGGTGAACGATAGACAATCTTTATAATTCGTGAGGTTAAAATTTAGTACAATATATTGTTAGTTCTCTCGCGACAGTTGACTAGACAACCAAATATTTCATTGTTGTAAATAAATAAATGTTAGTATATCGTAGGAACCCATATAGCCCTTAGTTCTTTATTAAAGGGCTGATCAAGCGGATGTCTAAGTCGTAAATAATGAAAAATAAAAAGAAATCTGTTGTGAAAGACGATACCTATGAGATATAGATGTTAAATGTAACTTTTCGTAGTATTTGAAGCTTTTGTTGTATTTGTTGTTAAGCTACATGTCTATGACTGTGTATTTATATGTACGGTCAGTATTTTATTCGCTATGTTAGTGTATAGTAAAGAATCCATGTCTCTAGTTCCACGTTCGATATTTCACGGATTACGCTTATTTTAAATCTGCGTATGTAAACCTATATAGTGCCTATTATTCACTTTTATATATATTGATACATAGATGATACTGGTAGTTGTAGTGATGCTTATTTCTCAATGCACTATATTATTGTATTTTTTGTTACCTAACCAAAGAAAGCCTACAGTGTAGTGCCAAATGAGAGGAAAAATGTAAAAGGTTTCTTTGTATCGATCTCATGATACAGATTTAAACTTTTAATATTTGAGAAATGAATTGTATATTTCAAATGACATTAAAGATATTTTGTTTATTATTCATTTATGGTTGTTACGATTATACGAACATTCAACAAAATTTAATCGAAGAACGATGTACTAAAAATACTTTAGTTCACATGGTACTAAGTATCTATTGAAGTGTGACTATGTAGTTCACAATTACTATATAAAACAAATACAACGTATAATCAGTAATTGAAACAACCAAATATTTTTATAATATTAACAAATATTGCCATGACAATAAAATATTTATTCACAACTTATTTATTTATATTTTATGAGTTGTAAATATTTCACAAGTTATTAACCTACTTATAGGTGAATTTTGAAAAACATTGGTAGTCAAAAAAATATTTCGAGGCATTCTCAATACTCATCATAACATAAATAAAGGGCAAGTGACTACTTTATTGTTTAAATTCATGAAATGTTTTTACAAAGGTCATTCAAATATTCTGTGTCATCTTACGTTTATAAGACTGCCAATGTTTTTTTTTATTTTACGGGAGGCTTATGTTGCTTCAAAAACACGTCACTTAAATCTCCGCTTTGGCTATAATGTTAAATGTAAAATAAATAATCAATGTATAAGGGCCTAAACTGTAGACAGTACGAAAAGGCCTATGAGAATTTCTGTACCTACTATATATTTATGTTATATTTCAATGTTATCTTTTCCTATTCTAATAGTGAATCGAGTAAGTTAAGTTTAGTGCTATGATTGCATTATTGAATGTTTGCAGCATTTGTGTTTAATTATGAAAATAAATGCTTGTATATAAACCGATTTTAATTAATTTTATAGTAATGAGTTGGTAGACAATACACTTTATATCATTTATTGTTAAAAATTACAGAGAAACATAATTATTACATATCTATATTTACATTATTACTATCTAAACTAAACCTAAATAAGGCCCCCGTGGCATTGTGCCCAAAAGACTAGCAGCATTCCCCCTTTGAATAGCAATGCCTATTCGTTGAGCGAGAAAACTGCCAGCCCTTGGGTCACCAGTTGACTCCACAAGGCGCTTTTTCAAATTCTTGAAAAATTTTTGCGCATTGGGACCCCATGGACCTAGGGTCTCGACACCGACTGGACAAAAACGATACGATGTGTCGAGACCCTTATATTTATTAATTTTAATATTTTCAGCCGCTTCCGCTGCTGCACTGGCTTTTAATTTTGTTTTAGGAAGATGGGACGGGGCTAGAGTGTCAACACAAGTTGCATCCCACACCAGGACCCGACCCATCTCCCACGGTATCAAAGTTATACCATCCGGTCTCTTGCCATCGTCCCTGAAAACGCCGTTTGGCTCTAAGAGCGCAGGCACATTGGCGGTGGCAAGAGCACGGCGGATGATGTCATTCAGCGCAGCGTGGCGTGAGAAGCGGCCTGCGCTCTTTAAACATGAAAGACCATGATGCCCCAAAGTGTCAACGTTAAAACCGCAGGGGCATCGATGTGGAGCGCAAAGCGTGACGCCAAGTCTCAAACCAACTGAAATTCTTAGGATGTCCGGTTCCAAAAAAGTTCCGGTGTTGGCTGTAGGGAAAGCTTTCAACCAATCACCGGATTCCTTTCTACTGAGCGCTAATAATCTGGCCCGATCCGGGCCTAAGCTAGCATTTAAAAAGGAATCAAAGTTTAATTTTGACATAGCGTCGTCCCAGCTCCGTTGTAAATTTGGATGGGTGGGTAAATTTTGTCCCGGACAAGCCATTAGCCAAGCATTCTTGGCATCTGTAAGGCCAGTCGTCTCATAGTCTGTAAGACAATTCGTCAGAATTTTACCTACGAGACTCGACGTGGCATGTACAGATGACAAAAAGGCTGGCAAAGCTACACTAGAAATTTTGCGGATCCCTAGCCCACTATATTTAATGGGAAGAGATGCCTGGGACCAAGATTGTTCGCTCAGTTGTATATTGAGAATTGATTCCAATTGAGAAGATTTGATTAGCGAATCAATAGAAAATAAATGATTTTGATGTTTCCAAAAAGGACAACAGCGAAGCAAATAAATAGATTTGGGAACAAACATACAAAATTTCAGAATTGTGATTGCGTAATGTGAACTAATAGAATGTAGCCGATCTACATTGGATTCAAATTTTGAAATTTTTTGTGCTATTAACTCGGGAATAGCATCTTCAAATATAGGGGACCCTAGGAGGTAAAGATTCTCTCTGCTAACAATTTTAATATTCGGACATAGGGAATTGAATTTTTCAACGAGTTCCGAATTGATTTGATTATTATGAATATGTAATTCACACTTATTAAAATTTAATTCCAAACCAATTAAATGAAATTTATTTTTAATTTCTATAAGATCTGACAGAACAGAAACTGCATCACCTCCAAGAGTCCCGTCATCTAAATACCAGACGTTAAATTTTGACTTTAAATTTTGAATGATGGGGTTAATGGCTAGGCTGAAAATGGCTGGTCCGAGGGGATCACCCTGCTGGCAACCAACTTCAGAAGAAAGTTCGTTGCATTTATACATTAATTTGGAAGGTTCGTGATAACAGTTAAGTAAATAGTTATAAATTTCAGGAACATTGCTTCTAATTTCTGACAGCAGGATGTCACGGTTTACCGAATTAAAAGCATTTTTGACATCAATTTTCAGCAAAACCTCACACTCACCTTTATTAAGGTAGGTGCGTAAGGCGTGGACCGCCGCCTCACACCCACCTTTGGTACCAAACCCTAATTGAGTCGGTTCAAATTTTTGTTGTAATTTTGACAAGATGTATCGGACAGAAATTTTGGATGCTAAACGCCTAAAAGTGGACCCAACAGCAATAGGACGGACTCCTCCGTCTTTTTTAGTGAGAGCAATGAGATTAGCTCCATAGATAACAGGAGCGATCTCAGGGTTAATGTTACCAGAGAGCATGAGGTTTACTAATTTTGTTAAACAACCGATGAGGTGCTTACCTGCATCACCCACACAGTGAGAGGTTAGGTCTTTTAGGTGTTGTGGAGAAAGACCGTCAAGACCAGCTGCTGATCCGACTTTAAAAGCATTAATCGCACTCACTGTGTCCTTATCCTGTGCAAGTAAACACACATCGGGTGATGTAGGCGGGTCCAGAACGTAGTCCGAGACTGGAGCTGAGGGATGTTTTGTCTGTAAAGACGTAAGGGTATCTGTTGTATCTGGAGACAGTACATCACTTGAAAACAGGAGACGTGCGGCTCCTTTTAAATCTCCGTCGCCAACTTTTGCTTCTACAAGCTTGTTAACATTATAAATCTTTTTGTTATAATTTCCAGTAAAACAGCAATTTTGAGTCGGAAGTGTGGGGTTAGAACAATTATTTTTAATTTTTTGTGTGAGAGATATAGTCTCGTCACTAAATTTAGCATGTAACACTTTATAAGGAAATAGCAAAAGATTTTGCCAATTTTCAATGCTATTACTATCCAAACACTGCGTTATAAATTGAGACAAAAGTGTAGCGACAGAGATCCTGGCACCACGAGGAATTCGTTTAACTAAACTTACATTATTTTTTAAATTACTCAAAAGGTGATGAAAAGGCGTGCCAGAAGGGTTACTATCAGATGGAATAGAAGCATGAGGTTGTGCGAAATTATCTGAAAGTAACGTTGTTGAGTTTTGGCTGGGGCATTTATGTAATTTTGATATATGTATACGAAGTCCTCGAGCACTTTTAAAAGATTTTAAACAAATGGAAAAAGAAAAAGTGTAAAGTGACGTACCATCTTCCGATTGCGTCAAGCTTTGCATTTACTTATTATTAGATATTATAAAACAGAAACTACAAAAACAAACACAAATAAAAATACAATAAAAATAATCTTGACGTTCGAGTTGACGCTCTGTCACACCGGCCGCCGGGCGCATGCGGAGGAGCCAGCAAAACCAGAAATAATTTTCAGCCTGTAAAAATAACAAATATAATTAGATAAATCGCATTTAGACTTAAATATTACTTAAAACCAAGCCTTAGGTGGGCCAAATTTATATAATTGTTATTTAAAACAATTATATAATTTTTGTTAGACGGCGCAAATATAATAATTTAATAGGTAATTATATATTTGAGCCGTTTGGGGTCGAGACATTGGGCTCGTGGGGCCCAAGTGCTCGTGCGCTTTACAGGGAGATCGCAAAGCGTTTAGTTGACTCTTCTCGTGACCATAGGGCTGGCCTCTTTCTCGCTCAAAGAATTAGTATCGCAATTCAACGTGGGAATGCGGCCAGCCTTATGGGAACTTTACCGGTTGACATCGATGGGGAGGAATTCTTTGACACCTGAGCGAGGCATTGTCAGTCTTGTCACTACCCTCCCATCTGTTTTTGTTGTTTATTTTCTTTGTTTTTTTTTTCTGTATATAACTGTAGAATATAAGTAATTTTAAATTTTTCATTTTGTAAATAGACCGGTTAACATAGTTGACGTTGACGTTTTAAATACAATACACTTAATTTTAAATTGTCATAATAGCCTCTCCAGGCTCCAGAACTCTCTTTGCTGGACAGAGCTTGGTATTATTTATTCTGAGCCTGTTCAGTGCTGTGTAGATCCTGGTTTAAAGAGGTCATAGTAATGAGGAGGCGAGTAGGAATTAACCCAATTATTGTATTAGTGGTAGGAGCGGCGTACAAAGTGTCGCTGAACCGCTTATTCCAGTTTACTTTTCGTTCTAAAACCAATTTCGAATTATTTACGATAAAGACTCAGAGCGTGTGGCGACGGGGCCTCGAGTGACAACGGGAAAGAGTACAAAATGTCGCCACCCCAATTTATTCCGAGGGTATAATATATAAAAGAGGCGACGAAGGGAACATTTTCGCAAAACGATTCATTGCGTAGAAGGAAAACTCAAAATGAAACCTGGTTGTCAATAAAATGACAATCATTAAGCCAAGTGAAGGCCATATGGGTCGCTTGAAAACTTCTTTTAAACTGTAGGTCGTCACGACCTGCGTCTGTCCATTTCAACACGGCAATAGGCTCACCACCGACGTGGGAAATGATGATTTGTGGCGTATACTGTGCCTCTATGCTTACCCTTGTGGGGATAAAGGCGTGACTATAATGTATGTATGGTAATTATTTTAATGCTTTACCACTTCTCAATGCGGTGACATATTGCATTTATTACTTAAGGTACAAGCGCTACGGTTAGAAATGCTCATAGTTCCGCTTAATGAAGCGCTCGTAGTCTGTTGCACACAGCGCTACGGTCAGTTTTGAGATGCTTGTAGCATTTACGAGCGTTTCAGTGCTTTGTATGGCAGTTGAAGATTGTTCGAAACATTTCATTAACCAGTTACCACAATTTATACTTGTCCGTTATAACACTGCGACAAAGATGCGTTTTTTATAATACTAAGATAACAGACAAGCTAATGGAAAGTGTTTATCGTAGAGTATGGACGTTAAACATTTTCAAGTCGCCCTCCTCTTTAGCCCTTCACCGTCTGCTGAATGCCAAATATAATTAGGCATAAATGGTTGTTGTTATGTAGATGCTGAGGCATGTTCGGGGAAAGGTGTGGCTGTTTGTACATACATTAAAGGGCCAAGGCAAAGATAGCTGGTACCTGTAGTGAAACACACGTTAGTTGGTTTAACACTGATTTATTTTAGATCAACCGACAATATATATACAATTATGCCAATACACCGCCAACATATACTACAGTACCCAACATAAATTATAATAAGTTTATTAAGCATAGATTATAATAAATACCTAGTTAAGTAAATAAGTATGTTCATAAAGAAATAATTTATTTATATTTACAAAGTCTTAAATAACGAAAATGTCCATAAATTCATATTATCATATATTTTGTAATTTAGCATTGATGATCTTCAACAGGACTATTTCTAACAGTTCATTGACTTCATCCTGAAAACAAAAAAATAAAAAATCATTACCATCATTTTCGAAGGCGCCCGAATCTCACTCGAAATTGGGAGCCCGCTTTCCCTTAACCTATTCTTTCATATAAGACTGTCTAGCATCCCTTGTAGTGAGGAAAAAAGAGGTTATGTCATCCTCCAGCATGTCAAGTTATGACTTCTTGTCTCTGACTCTCCTCAGACCCAGACCAATGAATACAGACGTATACTAGAAGAACAGATTTTTTTTTTTAATTCAGGGATTATTTATAAAAGAATATTCCACATCTTTTAAATCAAAACATAATATATTTATATTAAGTATTTATAGATATTTACAATGATTGATTTTACTCTTTTGCTACGAAAAATAAAAAATAGCTGCCGCGCTGCGACTGCAACGCCGCCAAGCGGCAGTTTGTGTCACAGAAAGTTTGTCTTCAGAGCAGCCTAAGAAACTATTCTTCTAGTATACGTCTGTATTCATTGCCCAGACATACCGGATTACTATTCCCCACGTACCCGGACGTATTAAAAAGAAAAACAACTAAGTAAAGAAAGAACAAGCTTTTTATTTCACTTAGAAAATCAATAAATATTAATGGTAGTAGGTAATACAGAAAGCAGAATAACGGCCACCTCTCAGCGTAATGCTATCCACCTGCACTACTCGTAACAGGCAGCCAGCTCTGGTTTTCAGAGGTGGTTGGACCCTACTTGACAGGGGCATCCTTGACTTAAAATAAATTTCATAATATGAAACCAAAAAATTCACTATCACGCGAACACTTGACAAAGCCTTATAGTTAACTATCATTTTTCTCTATGACATATTCAGAAAAAAAAAGTCAATTTAAAAACGAAAAAAAAAATACCATAAAGATATTTATTTAAGGCTGGCAACATTCACCACTTCCGTCTCCCAGAGACGCCACACCATCCAAACGCGCCACGCGCCAGCCATATTTTTTAAGTAAGTAGTTTTATTCCAGTCGGTGTCGAGACCTTAGGTCCATAGGGTCCCAATGCACAAAATTTTTTCAAGAATTTGATAAAGCGTCATGTAGAGTCTATTGGCGACCCAAGGGCTGGCAGTTTTCTCGCTCAGTGAATATGTATTGCTATTCAAAGGGGGGAATGCTGCTAGTCTTTTGGGCACAATGCCACGGGTGCCTTATTTAGATATGGTTTAGATAGTAATAATGTAAATATATAGATACGTACTAAGTATGACTAGTGTTATTAAAGAGTGTGGAGTTTAAAGGGGCTCTCCAAGATCCTCAGAGAATGCCATAAACTGCCTTTTCAACTTCAAAGTGTTGAGCCTCATCGACGCCAGTACAGTACCACATTTTATATTATGTGTCAGAGAGCACTTTCAAGCACCAAAGAGCACTGCTATGCTATCCCTGGGTATTATTTTAAATAATACAGTGAAATTTACAGTGTCCAATTAATTTCGATCCTGAATTGATTTGACTCCTTAAACTGACATGGTAGGCAGATATTAAAATTTTAGTTTACAATGGCGTTAGAGGCAAAGGTTCTTAGGTGGACACATTTAATGAGGAAAAATTTGACGCTCAAGCGGAATTCAAACATGATTTTTTTCTCATGCCAGGTGATTTTATTTAGATAGTATCAAGCCATATTAAATTATTCCTTACGTCTTGGGACAACGTAGGCACCATCTACCTGATGATTGAACTTTTTTTTTAGAATAGAATAGAATAATTATTTATTTGCCATAAATGGGGTACATATAACATGATATTGAGTTTTACATAGCACAGGCCCATTTAGCCATATATTAGGTATAGCATGCAAACTTAAACTTAATGCTAGGTACATAATAGGTATTTAATTTTTCACATTACATTATAATATAATCCATGTCACATGTCTAATAGTGCATTATTTTATTCATTTTTTATACAATGTCAAAATTAAATATTCAATATAGAATGTCCTGCAATTACCAATCACAAAACAAACTTAAAGATGGAGTTCTCCAGATCGTATTTAAAGTCAAAAAACCGGCCAAGTGCGAGTTGGACTCGCCCATGAAGGGTTCCTTAGCAGCAAGTAACATAACTTGTGTGTGTGTGTGATTTTGTAGTTCGTTGTAACTTTGATTGATGTTTTAACACGTTCGCAGCGGTAGTGATTTTTACAGGCAAAATTTGCGGCTTATGACGTATTAAAAAAAAACTACCAACTCAATTTCGTTCAAACTAATTTTCGTTGGTAGTTTTTATGGCAATGTACATTATATATTTTTTTTAGATTTATCATTCTCTTAGTTTAGATGTTAGAGGGGGGGGGGGGGGACACACATTTTTCCACTTTGGAAGTGTCTCTTACGCAAACTATTCAGTTGAGAAAAAAATGATGTTAGAAACCTCAATAGCATTTTTGAAGACCTGTCTATAAATACCCCACAATAATTTTTCAGTTTCAGTTCTGAGTATGGGGACCCCCAAAATTTACTGCTTTTTTTCTAGTTTTATGTAAAAATCTTAATGCGGTTCACAGAATACATCTACTTACCAAGTTTCAATGGCATAGGTCTTATAGTTCCGGAGAAAAATGACTGTGACACACGGACGGACAGACAGACAGACAGACAGACAGACAGACATGACGAATCTATAAGGGTTCTGTTTTTTTGCCATTGCCATTTTTGCTACGGAACCCTAAAAATGAGAGTTAAAAACTAAAAAAAAGTGAAGTTTGAATACTGACCGAAAATTCTACTAGTTTATCAGGAATAGTAGATCCAATGATTTCGTTAACTTCCTTAGAGTAGTCTTGGCCCTGAATGACTAAATTGACGTCAGACTGTGAACAATAAAGTGTTTGTAATCATCAATAACATAAAAATATTTCATGACTATTTAGTCAAAACGTGGTGTTATAGTTACTTTAGGTTGCTCTTAGTTTTAACGCCGAAAATAAATTCGATATACATTGACTGCTCAACGCTCAGGCAAAATTTCTATAGATACAGATAAAAAATTTGAACAGTAGTTTTCTCGTAGAGATACACTATACATTAAGTATAGATAATTAGAAATTCAGATAATTTAAAATACAATGCAGCTTACATTAATTCCCCCTAAAGTTAATGCAGCATCGATACTGCGTATCGTGATTCCTGAGACGACTCCAATATTGACACGAACTACACCAACTATACGTATTTTTGTGATTTCTACTCTGAAATTAAAGTTTATATGACATTCAAGGGTACTTTCAAAAGTTGTGAATTAATCCGCACCAATCTTAAAGAAGTGAAATTTATCTTACTTTCCAGACCCTTTGACATCGAGCTTATTCCCAAAAATGGTCACTTCAGATGAAGCAGCTCCTGTGAATAAAGTAGTTAAGTTATAACTGTATTAAAGTCCTACCGACTGAGCGTAAGGAGTTTCTACCGACTTATTCGGGATCCCTGTCAACCTCATCTGGAAGTAGTGCACCTGTTGAGTAATGTATGAACTCAAGGAAAACTTGAACCAAAACCCTGCACTAACCCGTCTTTGTTTTCGTGTGAAAATTCTTCATGGATGCTATAAATGGACTTATCGACCAAAAACAAATGTTCCCTATCACTGCCTATGGTCGGGCTCCCCCGGGAGCCCCGAGTAAGTCCTTGGAAGAATCTTCCAGGATTTTCGACAGACTGCCTACCATCCCGAGCTAACTTAGGCCTACTATCCCGCGTCTTTGGAGGTCCCGCTTCTTGGGGTGTGTGTCACCCCGCTATTTTGTCTGTCTCGCCGCCATTCTAAGACTTCTCAGACACCCGGTAATGAAGGCCGATAATCTTGGACGAAGACAAGTCTGCGGCGCCCTCGCTCTGCCTAACCGTCTGGCCAGTGTGTAGTGTGTAATGTGTGTGTGTGTGTGTGTGTGTGTGTGTGTGTGTGTGTGTGTGTGTGTGTGTGTGTTAGTGTGTGTGTGTGTGTGTGTGTGTGTGTGTGTGTGTGTGTGTGTGTGTGTGTGTGTGTGTGTGTGTGTGTGTGTGTAGGCGATTACGTCCAGTAGTGAATTTTATTCATTGATTGAATAGTATGAATTAAGCTAAACTGTAGAAGACGCAGCTTCGAACTCTACTAAACGTTAAAAAAATTCACGTACAGCAGAGTTCGAATGAAGAATCATTTTGAATGATAATTTGTATAATCTACACATAAGGAAAAAAATAAGGAATTATAATATGTGCACTTACTGACACTGAAGTCAATGAGAGGCATTTCTATTTCAAAGTTCAAACGAGACGATAAAAGTGAATAACTCATTCTAAGAATCAACACGTTGCTCAGACCATTGCTTGCGACCTCTTCCGCAAATGTATCGGTGTTGAAAATTCTGGAAAAATATTACAAATATACAAATTTTCGATTTATTTTGGGTTATGCATTTGGCTACGTCGCGTCTGAGAAGAAACCTTTGAGCCTCACTGACAATAATATATAGCTCTCAGCACCAATTTAACGGAAAGTGACTTCTAAAATCTCGTATGGTGTGTGCATGAAGCCCCGCGTCTCTCATAACATACATACATAATAAAATAAATAAATATAATAAAATGTATTCCCTTTAAAATATAAAAAAAAAATTGGTTTTTCAAAAATTTTGTGACTACCGGGGGTTCGAAAATGCTACAGACTGAAAACACCCCAAGAAACTCAGTCTGGTTCCTCCCAAAATTAATCTTAGATCTATAAAGACAGATGATATGATGATATGATGACAGATGATAGATGTTTAGATCTATAAAGACAGCATAGAACATGTAATTTTCTTTCTCAATTTCTTTCCCTTTTTGTTGTGTCTACCAGCAATTATCGTAGTGTTTTCATATAATTTTTTAACAGGTGAAGGTGATAGGATCTATACAGCCTTTTCATCTAATACAATTTGGCATTTAATTTTTATTTATTTATACTTTTTACTTTTTTTTGTATAAAATGTTTAATAATATGTTACTGGCACGGCTATTTAGACTTTTCTAACTTCGTGAAGCTGTTATTTTGCATGTATTTATTATTATTTAGTTCATTGCTAAGCTGGATTTTTGGATTCCGGCCATCAAATATGCTGGGTGCCTGTTAGATGAAGCGCTGGAGGGGATGAATTGGCGATGTAAATTCCTTTTAAAAATACATTTATCTGTAAAATCATACTGATATCTTCAATTGAACAGGTAGCTGGCGGGTGGATGTAAATTGTGTTATAGACAAAAAAGGATTATATAAGTATATATTTTTATTTTTAGTAAGTAATTATAAATTAGCATATTTATTGTATCTTATTAAATATTAGGTACCTATTTATTATTACATATATTAATATTTTTGATGTTAAGCTTAGACACCAGTAGCAGTGATAGCTTCAAAACGGCCAGTAGTTTGAATGACACTTTTTCATGTATGCCAACATTGGCTGATGTTATTGAAACCCAATTTGCTGATGTCCCCAAGAACTTTAATGTAGTCCATATAAATGCACAAAGTATTCCGCACCATTTCTCAGATATGCTAAAAAGCTTTGACTGTAAGAACATCCATGCTATCCTAGTCTCCGAATCTTTTCTTAAACCATGTTTACTCTCCAGCTGTTACTCTCTTCCTAATTTCAATTTAATAAGAAATGATCGAATCGGCGCTCAATGTGGTGGAGTAGCTATCTATTTAAGAAATAACATAAAATATAACGTTATCGATGTATCTCCACAGCCACCACCGTCGAATGCCGGTGAGCACCTTTTTTTAGAGGTCGAGCTTTTACATACCAAATTATTGCTTGGTGTATACTATAGTCCTTCCATGTATGTTAACTTCTTCTCCTCTTTTGAAACTCTGTTAGAACGCCATTTGCCTGCTTACAGTCAATCTATCATTATGGGAGATTTTAATACATGCCTTTTAAAGCATGATTCCCGTTCATCCACATTTCTTAATATCGTTGACTCTTATAATCTATCAGTACTTCCTTCCAATACCACACATCACTTTCCGAATTGTAGACCATCTCTTTTAGACTTAATCCTTGTTTCCTCAACTGACCTCGTTGCAAAGCATGGTCAGTATCCAGCAGATGCTTTTTCCTATCACGACATGATTTATCTCTCGTATAAAATTCGTCCCCCTAAACACAAACATAAAACTGTTTTGCAACGCAATTTTGGTGGTATGGATGTTAATGCATTGCGTGAGGATGCTGGGGCTGTGGATTGGGGAGCACTGTTAACGGCAGAAACCATCAACGCTAAAGTTAATTTATTAAATAATAAGTTAATTGAGTTATACGATATACATGCGCCTGTCCGCGTGGTAAGGGTGAAACACGTACCGTCACCATGGCTTACAGCTGACATAAAAGCTTTATTGTCCAAAAAAGCAGCTGCTAAATGTAGGTACAAAATTCGCCCTACTACTGCGAACCATGAGAGGTACATCACGATTAGAAATCACTGCAGTAAGGTGTGTAGAAAAGCACAGCGCCAATATATTCATAAATCGGTCGAGAACGGAGACCCTGCCAAAGTATGGAAATTCCTCAGAACAATGGGAGTTGGAAAATCACGCCAAAATTCAATTTCTAACACTGTTGATATAGAATTACTAAACCAACATTTCTCATCTTCGTCTACGCTGAATCAGACCAACAAAGACAATACTTTGCAATATCTTTCATCACTATCAACTCCCGACCACTCACCGTTCGTATTTAATCAACTATCTGTGTGTGATGTTGAAAGGAGTATAATGTCTATAAGCTCCAATGCCGTCGGCAGTGATAATGTTAGTCGTAACATGGTGCTACCTATTATTGAAGAAATTCTACCTATATTATGTCACATTTTGAACTACTCCCTCTCCTCATCTGAATTTCCAATAGCCTGGAAGGAGGCACAAATAATTCCATTACCTAAAAAATCAAATCCTTCTTCCTTCTCCGAATATCGTCCCATCTCCATATTACCTTTCCTATCCAAAGTCCTTGAACGAATTGTCCATACCCAATTAAATTCATACCTGACGAGACATACACTCCTAAATCCTGTACAATCTGGCTTTCGTCCAGGCCACAGTACGACTAGCGCATTGGTTAAAATTACTGACGATGTGCGTATGGGCATGGAAGGTGGAAATCTCACGGTTCTCGCATTGCTAGATTTTAGCAACGCTTTCAACACTGTAGATTTTCATCTCCTACTCGGAGTTTTGCGCTCTTTTAACATATCTCCACCAGTAATTGATTGGTTTCAAAGTTACCTTTTTGGCCGCCGACAGCGGGTTCGTGTTGAAGACTCCTTTTCTTCATGGTGTAGTACAACTGTCGGCGTACCACAAGGTGGCGTGCTTTCTCCCATGCTTTTCACATTATTTATTAATTCTATCACTAAGTATTTGTTTTCAGCCTGCCACCTATACGCAGATGATCTTCAGATCTACACTCAAGCTCCGGTAGCTGAATTAGCGACTGCATTTACCATTATTAACACGGATTTGGCGCATGTATGTCAATGGAGCAAGCAATATGGCTTGGTAGTTAATCCCTCAAAGACCCAAGTTGTTGTGGTTGGTAGCTCCGGAATGTTATCACAGGTAGACGGGACAGTCCTCCCTAATATTCTATTTGATGATGTGCCACTACAAATAAGTAAAAAGGTGAAGGATTTAGGCATTATTATTGATAGTACGCTATCCTGGCGTGATCAAATTTGTCAAGTTAGTAGTAAGCTATTTGCCGCATCAGGGTCCTTGCGTAGGTTGCGCAACTTCCTTCCAACTGCCACCAAAATTGCACTTGCTGAATCTCTCCTCTTGCCAATACTTGACTACGCTGATGTTAGCTATCTTGATGTCACTGAGGAGCAACTCGAAAAACTTGAGCGCCTCCAGAATTTCTGCATTAGATTCATATTTGGTTTGCGCAAATATGATCATGTATCTGAATACCGCAACAAACTCAAGTGGCTCCCAATTCGCCTTCGACGGAATACACATATTCTTTGCTTACTCTACAGCATTCTCTTCAATCCCACCACTCCTATTTACTTAAAAGAACGTTTCGTGTTCCTTAATGACACACATTTAAGAACTCTGAGGTCATCACAAACTTTGCAATTAGCAATGCCTAGGCATTCGACTTCTTTTTATGACAAGTCGTTTACTGTGCAAGCTACACGGCTGTGGAATGCATTGCCATTAACTATAAGACGAGCAAAATCATTAAATATTTTTAAACGAATGTTGAAAGAGCACTACTTGACATCATAGATATTTTTAAAATCTCTGAATTTATGACTATAATTATTGTTATATTATATGTATTCTTAAATGCGTGTGTATGTATATATATGTATATATTTATTTATGTATAGGTATGTATGTATGTATATGTTTGTATTTATTTATGTATTTGGGCTGAATATTCATGAGACATTAATTTAAATTATATTTTTCGAAAATTGTACTATGTAGGTATCTTATAGTACCTAATGGGTACCTTCTTTCTCATAAGACACCAATAAAATAACTACCCAATCATGAACATTATCTCTAACACTTATATCCATCCAAAGGTTGCCTGGAAGAAATTGCATTTAGCGATAAGGCCGCCCGTTGTACATTTTTAAAACATGTTTTCCGTATGTCATGTAATTCTAAATTGGTGTACAATAAAGAATATTTCTATTCTATTCTATTCTATTCTTAGAATCTAATACATTTCTTTATTACGTAGAAAGGAGCAATTCGTGTCACTTCCAGGCAGCCTTGCTTTTTAGAAAGTCTTTAATGCTATAACAAGCTTTCTGGCACAATTAAAATGTTACAAGTTTTTTTAAATTTATTCACTGACAAACCTGTTATGGCTGTCGGCAATGTATTGTACATTCGAATACAATATTGCCCGCAAAAGAATTGCTTATTTTATGAAGCCTTTATCTAGGGATAGCCAATTTATTCTTAATTTATTTTTAATATAAGCAGAAGTACCTACCTACGCCCTTGTTCCAGGTGGTGAGCCTATTGCCATATTAAAATGGACATCTGCAGGTGTGACACCCACAGTTAAAAAAATCCCGTCCTCAAATGGGGCTTCCTTCGCCACACAGGGCTCTCATTAAAGTGGTAGCGGACAGGGAAATTTGAAAATGGGACGCAATAGTTCTATCTACTTACATGGGTACTGGCAGACCATAAAGACCGCGAAGCTTTTCAATGTAAAGCGGATCAAGCCCAGCTTCCCTGATGGATTGGCATATTGATTCTATATATTTGACAATTTGACTGGTGACAATCCGTTCGTCTACTAATATACCTAAAATAACAATATTAATTTAATAATAAATAAGTAGGTAAATAAAAACATTGTCGTACATTCTCACACAACATCATCTAGCTCAAACTAAGCTATAAGCTTTTGCTATAGGATCTAGACGATTGATAGACATACTTGTATACTTCTAAATACATAGGTACATGTTATATTCTACATAGAAAATACCTAAGACTGCGAAACAACCATTTGTGAATCACACTAATATTAGGACTGACCTGGGAATCGAACCCAGGACCTCAGCGCGGTAGGCGGTTTTACTACCGAGTCATCGAAGCAGTTTGTCCAAATTACCCTGTGTTTTTCGGCCAGATTTGAAATAACCGAACCTGTGGGAATGGGAGACTATTATGAAGGAGAAGTGATTAGATTTTTTAGAGGTTTTCAAACGCCTGAGTCTTCCCTGTTAACTAATTATTTGAATTAAAAAACAAAAAGTTGAAGATTTTGCTGAAATAAAATATACTTCTCTTTTAAAAACAACATTCATGAAACTTGTTGAAATGATTTCATTTAGAATAATTACTGCTACTACTAACTAATAACTACTTTATTTTCGATGCCCCTGTGGTTTTAACGTTGACACTTTGAGGCATCATGGTCTTTCATGTTTAAAGAGCGCAGGCCGCTTCTCACTCCACGGTGCGCTGAATGACATCAATCGCCGTGCTCTTGCCACCGTCAATGTACCTGCGCTCCAAGAGCCACGTTTTCAGGAACGATGGCAAGAGACCGGATGGTATAACTTTAATACCGTGGGAAATGGGTCGGGTGCTGGTCTGGGATGCAACTTGTGTTGACACTCTGGCCCCGTCACATCTTCCTAAAACAAAACTAAAAGCCAGCGCAGCGGAAGTGGCTGAAAATATTGATATTAATAAATATAAGGGTCTCGACTCATCGTCCAGTGTGTCGAGACCATAGGTCCATGGGTCCCAAAGCGCAAAAAAAATTCAAGAATTTGAAAAAGCGCCTCGTGGAGTCCACTGGTGACAGGTGGAGGGGGAATTCGGCTAGTCTTTTGGGCACAATGCCACGGGGGCCTTATTTAGGTTTAGTTTAGATAGTAATAATGTAAATATGTATATAGATATGTAATAATTATGCTTCTCTGTAATTTTTAACAATAAATTTATTGAATAACTACTTACTCGGTAATTGTTCCGGGTTTGGTAAGGCAGCGATGCCTGTGATGATTACCGCTAAAGTTAGAAAAGCCTTCATGCTGATTCGATTACTTATTTATAATCTTATTTAAAGATAACGAGTTTCACTTCAAGGTTTTCTATTTCATATAAGATTTTTTCTTTGAAAAAGATTTAAACTTTTAGTTTAACTAAATACCGATTATGTTATATTATACCATGTTCTATTTACGGATTAATTACGGCTACAGTAAGTGGAATGACCTACAATTGAAACCATTATATCGTATTTATATTAATCGGAAGTAACGTGCCCTAGTTTGATAATCTTAGACAACGGATAGTGAACAAATTATGCTTGTAGTAGATAAGGGGCGATTTCGGGCTATAATATAATCCTGTAACCCAATAATTGTTTCAAGGTACGCTTGACCTTGTGAACTACTTCCTGACATTATTATGTTGAGTGGCATCACTGATATCTCACTACATAAATATGTATGTACCTACTCGTATATTGACTATTATGTAATAGCACAGATTATATAATATATTCTATGTAATAGTCATACCTATATCCTCAAAAGGTATTGAAAGACCCAAAATATACGCCCTATGTAGGCGTATATTATGAGCCAAAACATTGGCATGACGTAAAAGTTCTTAGCATGCTGCACGCCTCAAGAAGCGGAATTGCACCTGAACTAACCCAAAAGACGCAAGATAACACCCAAACCCGTAGGCGAGGCCACGGTGATAGCCTAAGCCTGTCAGGTACCCTGATACATCTATCTAAGGAGTTACCCGGGGCGGCGCCTCGCAATAGACGGGTAAGTAGGTACGGTGTGAGTTTTAGACTGTATGGACTGTGGTATGGATCTGGCATAACGTCCGGTGGGATTTCTACTCCTATAAAAGGGCATCACACGGAATGTTTTAGGTATTGCTCGGTCATTTGCCATGATTGTAGAAACCTAGTTATTTGTTCTGCTATCATTCCGCTACATACTACAATACGAATCTAAACGAGTACCACTCTTACTAAAACTAGTCAAAGATTACTAAACTACTAAAAGTCCTGAGCCCTCCGAGGTGAGCCCGAGGGGGGGGAGCACAAAGAAGGACCCGCTTTTTGTCTTTTGCTTACTTCTCGAAAACGGGGTCTTGTACGAAATTGTGTTGTACTACATAATAAAAGCTAATTCAATTTTCTACAACTTTGTCTTTTGCATTTTGTATACGTGGTATAAACGTGGTCAATTTTCAAAACGCAATCTAATTTGCCTCACGATCTCTTGCCATAGCTCTCGACTTGCGGATATTCTGGTGCATCTATATAAGGGGCCCCCACCAACGCTTTTATCTGGTAGGTCCATCTCATCGGTGATCATCCTCTCGGCCTGGTTCCCTCTACTACTAATTGCAGCATTCACCTCCAGCACCGCATTTCCAGAGTATCTATGTTTTTCTTTTACTGTTCTCGCATCGTCCATGTCCTTGCAGCGCATAAAAATATAGGGAATATAAGTGTTCTCACAAACCGATTCATATTAGTTGTGGTAATGCGATTATTCCTTCAAATGATGACTGTCCATTGTTAGTAGAGAAAACATGAAACAAAAAACTTAATTATTTAGAATACAAAAAACCCGACTGCCAAGTAAACATACAACTGAAAAGAAAAAAAACCCGACTGCCAAGTAAACATACAACCGAAAAACAAAAATCAAGCTCTACATTTCTTTTGTGATTTTCTTTAGCTACTTACTGTTTTACTTTGTCGGCAACATCTGCAGGCGGGAACAAGCTATGGGAACATGTAGCTATTTTGTAAACCACCACTCGCTTGACATAGCTTCTTCCCGCCTGCAAATGTTGCCGACAAAGTAAAACAGTAAGTAGCTAAAGAAAATCACAAAAGAAATGTAGAGCTTGATTTTTGTTTTTCGGTTGTATGTTTACTTGGCAGTCGGGTTTTTTGTATTCTAAATAATTAAGTTTATTAAAAACTTTTTTGTTATGTTAGTAGTGTAGTTATTAATTTTCGCGTAGTGAAGGGACATCACCAAAATTCAACCTGAATTATTATATTTTTATTTATATTTCTTGTGCTACTGAACCGATTGCAATCAAACAAATAAAAGAATTTAAGCCTGACCAAGGCCTTATAAACACATAATACCGCATCAAAATCGGTTCAGTAGTTTTGCGTTCATCGCAGTCAAATAATTATAACGCCAAAAGTCCGCCATTTTGATTTTCTATGAATTTTAGTATACCTGGTGTCACTTACACTATCACGACAAATCAAATGACACCTTGTATTTTAAAATCTGTCAGGCCGTTCAGGCTGTAAAGCGTCCAGGAAAAATTATCAAGCTTTACAGTTTTGCGCCAATAGTCTGCCACTTCAATTTTTTAGAAATTTATACATATATACCTTGTGTCACTCACACAATCATGACTAATCAAATGACACTTCGTATGTCAAAATCCGTCAAGCCATACAGGCTGTAGGACGTGACAAAGAATTGGACATACATACATACATACATTATCTCGAAAAACATTACCCTCCTTTCTTCAGCAGTTCGGGTAAAAATAATTAATACAAAATAAAACCGACTTCAAACAAATCCTGAAAAATAAAATTTACTTAGCACAAAGTTATATGTATTTTGATTGATCAGATTTTATTACTCACGACGGAACGTAGACGGTATATGCGTTTGGGTGGTGAGGATGTTTGTTTGTTTGTGCAACACACATATTGCCATTTTTCTCCAAAATTACTGGTCGGATTTTAATACAGTTTTCAGTTGTGGGTTCAGGTTACGTAGTAACTATTATTTAATCTGTGCCCCGGGTAAGCCCTCGGAAGGATGTCCTAGGATTCCCGTCAGGCTTTGGCTACCACCGCGGCCTCACCTAGCTAAGGGTACGGGTACTAATCCCGCGTTTTTGTAAGAAATAAATTAACTACAGATTAAGCAGTATTGTTACACATATTATGGTTTAAAAATTCCAATATAATCAATACCTGGATTATATTTTGATTTTTTAAAATAATCAACTCATCAATTATGCTTTTATAATCACAATCTATTTATTCTTATCTCGAAAGATAGAAAAAGTAGTTAATAAGATAATAACTAATACGTGTATAAATAGGACTGCTATCATTAATTATCTGTTATTTTTAATTAACCTTTACAAGGTAAGTAAATACTTGCTAGCCGTAGATCACGTTATCTATTGCCAATGTACTTAGTTTATAATCTCTGCCCCAGAGCGTACTATTGCTTAAAAACTCTGGATATAAGATCTGTACAGAAATCCCAAGACGTCACGAATAAAAAATAAAAAACGGCAAGTGAAAGTCGGACTCGTGTACAAAGGGTTCCGTACCAAAAACGGAAAGAACTTACTATTTTTGCATGAGGGCTCCCCTGAACTTTCCTCTTTTCTAATTTTCGTATTCATTGCTATAGCTGCAACAAATATACATCATCTGTGAAAATTTCAGCTCTCTAGCTATCACAATTCCTGAGGTACAGCCTCGTGACGGACAGACAGACATACAGACAGACACAGACGGACAGTGAAGTCTCATGAATAGAGTCCCGTTTAGGGGACAGATATTACCTAACCCTCGTAACAGTTAGGGCAATTCGAACCTTCTGCCTTTGGCAATAGCAATGTAAGTTGTTTGATGTGTAATAATTTAAAATGTTTAAAGTAAAAATAATAAAAAAAATCAGACTGTACCACAGATTACTAAATAGTTACCATATAGATCACCATTCTTATTGAAAATGTAGTAATTTTTTCATTTATAAATGTAAAAAAATAATTAGTTTGGTTTATGAACAATGCTTCATAATTACTATTTTGTCAATGTCTTTAAGCTATAGCTTTGAGTACAAAAACTTTGAATCTTGTGTGTGAAACAATGTTTTGTGTTTTACAGGGAGAAGTTTTGATCAAAATGAAGTATTTAATCATCTTCGCCTTCCTCATTGGAAGCATCAGTGCTAACGCACTTCAGCCTGAGGTTCCAAGTAAGTCTACTACTCAAAGGATTACATATCTTAAAACTCATAATATAATCTAAAGCAGTTTTACTTTCAAAATTTAACAAGTATTCTACAAATCTACTATATAACAATAAGTCGGGTTTTCCTTCCTGACGCTATAACTTTAGAACGCACGAACCGATTTCCACGGTTTTGCATTCGTTGGAAAGGTCTCGGGCTCCGTGAGGTTTATAGCAAAGAAAATTCAGCAACATTTCCCATACAGCGCCATCGCGAGCGAAGCTGCGGGCATCAGCTAGTGCCTTAATAATGTATCCCTGTCATGAATTTCTGCCAGATCTGTTTAGCATAATCCTAATCTTACTAATATTATAAATGCGAAAGTTTGTGAGTGTGGATGTTTGTTACTCTTTCACGCTCAAACCGCTGAACGGATCGGGCTGAAATTTGGTACAGAGATACATTATAGTCTGGAATAACACATAGGCTACCTTTTATCCCGGGAATAACTTCCCGCGGGAACAAATTTTACGCGGGCGAAGCTGCGGGCATCAGCTAGTAATATCATAAATGTGAAAGTCTGCGAGGTGTTTGTCACGGCTAAACATATCTGGCTGAAATTTGGCTCAGGGATCACGTTCCCTACCTAATGCCTACGGTTGGGAGCCCCTGGTAAGCCCTCGGAAGAATGACCCTTAGGATTCCCAACAGACCTTGGCTACCACTGCGGCTTCAGGAGGATACATTATCCCTGTACCAAATTTCACCCGCATGGTGTTCTATCTAGACACGCGGTAGCGTGTTAAGCCAAGTTCAAGCAAAGGAACGGGTTAGCCAGCGCCAAGTGTAATATTACACGAACCACTTGGTGCCACTTTTGACCCTTCTATAACTCAAAACCTCTTTAACGTAAACAGATAAAACTACTTGTGTTTAATTATATCTATAAGGACATCTAGAAGCCCAAATTTTATGAAGCTGGCTCAAACGGTTATAAATATATGAAGGTTAAAATATCGTAAATTTTAGGACTGACTGACTGACATATAGTTCCTAAATCTAACCTACTTCCAGATGACCTAGAAGTATGAAATTGAAATTTGGAATGCAGCTCGGTAATTGTGTGTAAGCGTAGGAAAAAATCTAAAAATAAGAAAGAGTTAAGAAATAGGGCTCTTTTTTGTTACATTTATGATTTTGGTGGGATTTCAATTACTGCATCTAGGATGTGTTGGGTGTTCTAGGGAAAAAACTACGTATATGTTATTTCAGACATGTAGTAAATTTTAACTCAGTCCGATCAGCCGTCAACAATAGCAAAAATAAGTCGTAAAAAAAACATATATGTATTTTTTTAATTATCAAATTTTCAAGTATAAATCAGTGCCAAGTAAATCCATAGTTTTAGATAGTTAGTATTAATGGCGCCAATTTCAATAATATCTTACTTCTATACTAATATTATAAAGAGGAAAGATTTGTTTTGTTTGTTTGTTTGTAACGAATAGGCTCCGGAACTACTGAACCGATTTGAAAAATTCTTTCACTGTTGGAAAGCTACACTTTTTGCGGTGAACATAGGCTATATTTTATTCCCGTATTCCCACGGGAACGGGATCTACGCGGGTGAAACCGCGTGACGTCAGCTAGTATGTTATAAACTAGCTGTGCCCGCGACTTCTTCCGCGTGGAATGTAAAAAAAAAGTAGCCTATGTTACTCCTTATTACATAAGCTATCTGCCAGTGAAAGTCCCATCCAAATCAGTCCAGCCATTCCAGAGATTAGCATTTTTCGTGACGATAAAATAAAATAACATTTCATACTTACAGGTGATGAGAACCCGGGCCGCATTGTTGATCAAATAGTAATAAGAGCGGTTAACAACATTACAAGGGCTATGCAGGATGGAGGGCTAGATCCTTTGGAAATTCGCAGAGAAGCAAGACAGTACTCTCTAGCAGTTCCTGAGTAAGTATCCATAATATTTTATTTTAATTGTAACAAATTGAATAAGGGCACTTGTACTGTTCCACAACATTTATTTATTCTACATCTGACCGGAAAATGCTGAAAGGTGAAACCGGTCAGGTGTAGAATAAATTAATGTACAACAGGGTGGAACCTGTTGTGCCAAGTGCCATCAATCAACAGTATAAATAAATTTAATTGTAACTATTTGCCTAAGTCAATAAAGTTTTTTTTTATTATTATTATATAATTATCGCTTTAAATTAATTGTACATAAATATAAAGTGAAAGTTAAACATTACATATTTTTTATAAATTTAATTATTTTTAAGAATGAAGCTTACTACCCTCTAAAAAATTTTGAACATTTTATGAATTTAATGTATTTTTATTGCAGAATTTTGACAGTTTCCTTCATAGTTGAAGATCTGCTCATCGCTCATTTAAGTGAAATTCTGATAGATAACTTGACATTCAGTCTTCTTACCCTTAATCTCAATTATGCGTTCAGAATTCAAGAAATTTTAATAAGATTAGGTAAGTAATGTAAAATCAACATTGTAATCAGGTGTCACGTAGTCCCGGTTAATCTGAATCTCTATTAAAAATTCATTGCTCTTCGAGAAGCCTTCAGTTTCAATCAACTTCTACCATACCGTACGTATAAGCCCCGCACGTTGATATTGCGCTTGGCGTCCATCTTGGTGACCACTTGGTGACGTATGTCCGTCGAGCAGTCAGTACTAAAAAAATACCGTACGCAGCTGCGCGAGGCCAGCGCGCGCTCGCGCTACGTCACAATGACATCACTTAGCTGTCATTATGACAAGGTTACAGCGCATTACCAACTTGCGGGGCTTATACCGTGGTGTAGGCGACTGCGGAGATGTTAGAAAATTGGCATTCTATTAGTCAGCAGGTATTACACTAAGTTCATCACAGAAATTACTACCCAGGCATGAATAGGTAATAGTAATCGTTCTTTGGGGTGATCTTTCTGAGGACATACCCGGGACTCCCGGCTGTTAAGGCTGGATTTAGAGTCGCGCTGACCGTCGGCCGTCGGCGCTAACAGCCAAAGTAAAGCGTATGAACTATTAAAAGCCTTTTAGAATAATGCGTAGCCATCACGCGCGCGTTTGTCAGCGCTGACGGGTCGCGCGTCGACGCCGCGTAGCTGTCGGCGCTGACCAACGCACGCGCGCCTCTGTATACATACATCATTTATGTGTACACCACAACGATACTGAAACGTCTCGCGCTGACGAGCTACCCTGAGTGGTCAGCGCCGACGGTCAGCGTGACTCTGAAACCAGCGTAAGCAGATAGTAAAGCACCGTATGGATTTATACGGTAGTACTTCGGCCACACCTCAAAAAGAAGAATGAGCGGGTAACAATCGTTCCACCTGTACTTGGAGAATCTGTCGATTTCGTAGGACCCCACTATCTGTCATGTCTTATCCACGAAATATCTTCCTATCGACAAGACGTAAGAGGTTTGGAACCGATTAAGATTGGAAAGGATGTGAACCTATGAGATAATACTAGTATGCCAAAAAGCCTTGAGCCTTCCCGCGGTGCTTGCACAAGTGACTGCATGGCAGCCACTGCCGCGTATATGGTCGTCCTAAAATTTTCCTGGAATTCAAATTCTCTTACTCTACGTTTGATGTATGTACAATGAAAGAATAATTTTGATTTTTTGTAATTTCAGGCTACGGCTACGTTGGTGTATCAGGCTTCGGTGAGAAAATAGACGGTACTCTTCAAGGAAGGTGAGGTTACGATAAAACAAGTGTTTTATTTTAACCCGCATGGAATTCTGTTGTCGTTCCCGCGTACTATGGCAACATATTCCACGTTTCTCTTCACATTATTTTCAATTTTTTTTAAGATTTAACAACCACTAGATGATTGAATGGTTATTAAGGTATCCTCTGAGAATGCAGTGACAAGCGGCGTTATTTAATACTAACTGTTCCCGCGGCTTCACCTGCGTAAAGTTTGTACCCGTTCCCGCTTCCCGTAGGAATTTATTCCCGAGATAAAAAGTAGTCTTTATGCTATTTCAGATTATAATGTATCCCTGTACCAAATTTCAGTCAGATCCGTTCAGTCGTTCGAGCGTGAAAGAGTAACAAACATCCAAACATCTTCACAAGCTTTCACATTTATAATATTAGTAGGATTATTATTAAAGTAAATAAATTAATATACTTTATGTCAAACGAAAAAAATATTACGACTTATAAAGTTAGGTTAAAAATTTTGGATCAAAACGTTGGCGTCAACAATTTCCTAACAAATGTTGGCAACGTTCCTGCTCTCCATTGAAAACTATTCCAGGGATAAAAAGTAGCCTATATTTTATTCCAGACTGTATTCTATCCCTGTACCAATATTGTATTTTTTTTCTGTTTCAGCGTGAGCATTGTTGGAGGTGCTGCCAGAGGAAATTGTCGCGTATTACTTGGCGTTGAAGAAATTTCAATTCGTGAATTAAACATTGACCTGACTGTAGAGAGAATTGAAGTAAGCTGACTATTTTAGTTTTATTTAATTTTGACAGAACGAAACATCTGCACTCGCGCACAGAGGGTTCCGTATCAAAAAACGGCAAGAAATCACGTTTGTTGTATAGAAGACCCCTTAATATCCCCTCGCTCTCCCCTCTCGTTTTGTATAGCGGCAACAGAAATACATCACCTGTAAAAATTTCAGCTCTCTAGCTATCACGGTTCCTGAGATACAGCCTCGTGACGGACAGACAGAAAGCCGGACAGCGAAGTCTCATGAATAGGGTCCCGTTTTTTACCCTTTGGGTACGGAACCCTAAAAAGAGTAATCGTACTAATGGTCACTAAATATTTTCGAAAAGTTGAAATGTTCATTTAAAAATACTTACTAGAAACAGTGATTTTTCGATATAATGCACTTTATATATACGCAATAGGCTCACCACCGTGGGACATAAAACTATAAGGTGAAATGTGGGAGTATTACTACCTCTCTCCTACCTCTGCCTGCCCTTTCGGGGATAAAGGCGTGACTATATGTATGTATGTATGTTAAATATTAATACTTTTTCTTGCTTGCAGTCTAACATCAGCAAACTACAAGTTTATATGT
This sequence comes from Miltochrista miniata, assembly GCA_933228765.1. Lineage (NCBI taxonomy): Eukaryota > Metazoa > Arthropoda > Insecta > Lepidoptera > Erebidae > Miltochrista > Miltochrista miniata. Next base: position 8,895,656 of record OW121749.1, read on the forward strand.
ACGATCTAACAGACCGCGCAAACGAGTTAATCGGAGAAACAATTCCTCAGTGGATGACAGACTTCAGGGTACGTTGAACTAAGAATGTATGTATGTATGTGTGATATGTATGTATGTGTATAAGTAACGGCATTTTTAGAGACTGAATCTAGTGAAAACATGTCTTGTAGCATAAGCAAACCCATTATACATAAACATACTAACTACATTGTGAAGATACTTGAAAAAATTACATACGCACGCACACATAGATCCCCATTATTTTTTACTCTTTGCTAAGTTGCATCTACTCTCCTTGCAGATAATGTTTTTTAACATATTTTTTTACTGTTAATTATGCTTAAGTGTTATAGTGTAGGGTTAAAAAAACCTCGCTTAAAAAATGTGAGGCTTTTGAAATTTATTTTTAAATATCTTCTTTTTGGTTGTCTCTACCAGAGTCTCTACGTCCGAAGCGTTCGAGCACAGTTAGATCCAATAGGGGCTTTCTTCGGCGAACGCTTAAATCTTGGAATGATCTCCCTGCCTCGGTTTTTCCAAACGTCCACAGTATGGGGTTCTTCAAATGGGGTTTTAGAAGGTTTTAACATGGTCGGCAACGCGAGTGTGGCGCCTCTGGTGATGCTGTCATAGACTGCGGTGACCGCCAGTCTGTCTGGTGGGCCGTATGCTTTTCTGTCTTAGCTTAGCTTAGTGGTATAAAAAAGTCTCCCCCCTTAGGTTTTTAGAGGCAGTCCGAAACGCATTTTTGCCAACATACTGTACAGGGATAACAAAATTTGTACTATAATAGCAGACGTCACGCGGTTATACCCATCTAGTTACCGTTCACGTTGGAATACGGGAATGAAATAATAACTTATGTTATCTGGGAATAGTGTAGCTTTCCAACAGTGAAAGAATTTTTCAAATCGGTTGTGTAGTTTTAGAGTTTAATCATTACAAACATGCCTACAAAAATACTAAATTTCTCCTCCTTTTTTTTTTTTAATAAATAAAGGTTTATTACAGGTAATTAAATTAAACTAAATACTTACAGAATAAATTCTCCTCTAATAATAATTTCTCCTCTTAATATTATTAGTGTAGTTGTAGATTTATTCATACCGCACATTTCTCGAAGCAAAACAAAAAAGCGCTTCTGCCCCCTTAGACATGTCAACATGTGGCACAAGCGTAAATCGCAAACGAAAGGAATAGAATAGGTTGACCAATCACATTCAAGCTCGTAAGGGGGCAGAAGCGCTTTTTGTTTTCTTCCACTTGTCTAAGGGAGCAGTTACTGAATAGAAATCTTACACAAGACATTAAAAAAAAATAAAAGAAATTAAATAAACATTCACGGACAGTTTCACACAACGCTATCTGATCCCAAAGTAAGATAGGAATAACCTGCTTGTGTTATGGGTATCAGACCATGTGTATGTAGGTACTTTTAAATACATGCTTATATTACATAGAAACACGCAGTCCCTTGAGACAAAGATTCATGGGTCACACAATTTTTTGTCTCCAGTGGGAATCGAACACACGACCTCGAGATCCGCAGTCGCACATTTCGACCTCTAGACCAACAAGGCAGTCCTTGGAATGCAAACATTGTATGCGTTAGATATGTAACTTGATATTTTTTTTTATTTTATATTATCTTTATTTTTCAGGAGGACATCAACGAGTTATTGGAAATTTTGCTATGGGACCCGATTGAAAGGGGTCTGAATGCAGACTGGTAATGATTAATTATGAACATAAAGCTATAATATACTTAAGATTTTAATTAGCTTGTTTTATTTTTTCTCATGATTTGAAAGATAACCAGTAAAAGGCATGTTAAGACTTCGCTATTTTCATATCCTAATTTCAAATATTTCCGCCACTTCACATTTCTAATGCAGCGTCCGGAAACACCAATAAATGTTGAAATATATACTTCCGAATTTCAAAATTTCATGTATTCGATGTTCAAAATTCCGATTTTTATAATTCCTATGAAACAAAACTTCAACAACCCAAAAGCCTGCAGCATATTTATTTATGCACTAGAGAACGTCACGCGGTTTCCCGCGTCTGTTCCCGTGGAAATACGGGAATGAAATATAGCCTATTTCCACCGGGAAGAATCTAGCTTCCCAACAGTTAAGGATTTTTTTAAATCGGTATAGTAGTTTCGGAGCCTATTCGATGCAAACAAACAATCAAATCTTTCCTCTCTTCCTTTAAGCATAGAAAAGTGAATGCGAATTTTTATGTTTCCTAATTTAATTAGTACGAATAATTAGAAGTCCGTACATAATATTATTGACCCGAAGAATATTATTCTGAACTAGCTGACCCCGCAACTTCGTTTACGTCACATAAGGTGTATGAAAGGAGAGATATTTCTTCATCAGACTTATCAAGCAGCGTGTGAAACTGCCCTGTTTGCTTTTATGATTAAGCCAACACGCCAGTTTAGATTTACCCATTTTTAGATACATTGTCTATGTGAAATTCTTTTGATTGATTTGATTGATTTTAAAATTCTTTATTTAGCATTAATTTTACAAATTCGTTAACAAAAGATCTTATTCATTTTGTATACACTTATATGAACTTATTATGAACATTTAGACTAAACGTCTTTAGAACATATATTTCTTAAATAACAACACAATTGAATTACCATGCGCAACCAAAGTAAACAAGATAATTTGCTACATGTACACCTTTATGATAGAATGTGCACGTCTTAGAATGGACTCACATTACATTTATTTTGATAGGTACTTATGAACTATATAAAAGTAAACAAAATTATACTTAGGTATAAATAGAACAAAGTCATTCTTACAAAATTAAACAACATTGCTATGTACTAGTTTGTTATAAATTACAAAACGGGTAGGCGAATGATAAAAATGATGCGACTCGAACGAAAACGCATCTTGTGTTACAAAGGCCGACGTCACGATGCATTGAGGAAGTAGTGATGCGGTAGGCGGTATCGATATTTTGTCAAGTACGGGAGTGTCGATAATCTGCTTTTGCCTATTTTTGAGATTAAAGGATTCTTATTTTTAGGATTTCTATATAGATAGAATTTTCTGGATAATTTTAATATATAATCTTTAAGTAATGGGAATTTTATACGATTATGTAGTTTATTTAAATTTGTACGAAATTGGGTATTGTATGATATTTTAAGAGCTTTGTTTTGGACAACTTGAAGTTTATTATATTTAGTGTCAGATATACAGCACCAAGCCGGTGCCGCGTAGGTGAGACACGGCCTCACGAGAGTGGAATAAATTCGTAATTTTGTATGTGGACCAAGAGGGGATTTGCGATTTAAAATAGGTCGTAATGAATTTAGAGCTTTAGTACTTTTCGCTATAAGTGCCTCAGTATTTTTATTCCAATTTAATCGATTATCCAGAACAAGACCTAAATATTTAACAGATAGACTCCAAGGAATATGGAAATTATTTATTTTTACCAATATTTTCGGCAACAAACATTTTGAGGTAAACAAAATAGATTCCGTTTTTGTTGCATTTAGTTTCAATTTCCATGATGTAAAGAAATTGCTCAGAAGTTCTAAAGAGAGTTTTAATCTGCCTATAATAATATCGACGTCTTGGTCACTTGTGTAGGTAGCTGTATCATCTGCGTAGACAGCAAGATGACAGCGTGGTTGTTTCGGAATATCATTCAAGTATAAAATAAATAAAAAAGGACCAAGGATTGATCCTTGGGGCACGCCAGCTGGCATGATATATGGAGCAGAATGCGTTGTGTCAATATAAACAGTAAAGGTACGATCTTTTAAGTAATTTTGTATAAGTTTAACCAAAGGTAGGGGTACTTTGCAAGCAATAAGTTTGTGTAAGAGGCCTTTATGCCAAACAGTATCGAAGGCTTTTTCAATGTCCAACAGAACCATGCCAGTAGATAGTCCTAGATTCAGGTTGTGGGTTATATGCTCGGCCATTCTAGTTAATTGTTGTGTGGTTGAGTGGGAGCTTCTGAATCCAAATTGTTCAGGGATCAGTAAATGATTTACAGTTTTAGTCAGACGTGATAAAATAATTGCTTCAAGGAGCTTGCTGATGCTTGGCAATAAACTTATAGGTCTATAGCTGCTTGGCACTGCTGGGTCTTTACCGGGCTTCTTGATAGCAATGACTTTAGCACTTTTAAGAGATGCTGGGAAATAATTAAGTCGAAGGCAACTGTTAAAAATTTTTGTTATCTGAACTAACATTTTTTGAGGTAGATTTTTAAGTAATAAATTTCCTATTTCATCGTGTCCTGGGGCTTTATTAGGTTTTAATTTATTTAAAAGTTTCCGTATTTCCTTAGGTCGGACTAGCTGAACAAAATCATCAGTTGAGGAATGATCAAGTCCTTTCACAGAGTCAATTACAGCAGACTCGATATCATCACCACTTACCCATTGAGTTGTTAGGTTCATGTTCTGCAGAAAGGTGGTCGCTAGGACTTCGCACTGTTCCTCAACAGAGGACGTGAATTTATTGTCAGTTACTTTAAGAGGAGGGATAGACTGGGACTGTTTATTGACTGATCTAACCACTCGCCATAAGTCAGATTTCGGATTGTCAACTTTAGATAATTTGTTATTCCAGATATTGTCGTTAAATTCCTGTATTTCACATTTTATTGATTTTTGAAGTTTATATACTTGGGTGAATAAGTCTTTTCTATAAATTGGTCTACGTTCTTTTAGCGCTAGGGTTTTGATCGAGTTTTTCATTTTAATATTGTTTCGAATACGTCGAGGGAGTTTAATGGCACTTACGGTACTCAATTTAGGAATGGCCACGTCACGGGCATGAAGAATTAAGCTAGTAAGATGTTCCAAGGACATATTGATAAAATCAGGACTATCAAAAGTTTCGACGGTAAGATTGAGATTTTTGTTTATAAACGTTCTATAAGCGAGCCAGTTTGCGTTGCGGTAATTGTGAATTACTCGTTCTTGTCGAGGCACATCTCCATTAACTTGAAAGATAACAGGTAAGTGGTTCGAGGCCAGACCTGTTAAGGTACGAAGCTCACTAAGGTAGAGAACATCTTTGGAAATGGCAATATCAGGAGTAGATGGGGTATTAGAACTATTATAATGGACAAGAGTAGGGAGTAATGGGGCCAGTATTTCATAGTCATTGGTTATCATGTGGTTAAATAAGATCTCACCATGACTGTTAGCAGCCACACAATGCCAGTAGGGGTGCTTTGAGTTCAGGTCGCCCATGAGTAAAAGTCGTTTATTAGTGTTTATTATGGCATCTAGATCATCAGAGATTAAGGGCAAGTTAGGTGATTGATAGGCCGAAATGATCGTGGTTTTACGCCCTGAGATGAGAACTTCTATACCTACGCATTCTAAATTTTTGGTTGGAGGCAATGGTAGAAAAGTGTGGGAGATATCTGACTTTACTAATATCGCAACACCCTGTCCGTAGTTGTCAAGTATTTTGTCTTGCCGGTAGCAAGTATACCCAGGAGTATCCAATTTGGATTGCGGTGAAAGTTTAGTTTCAGACAATGCTATTATGTCTGTAGACAGATCACTAGCCAGATTAAGCAGTTCAGTAATTTTGGGACGAATGCCATCTGCATTCCAGTACAGCAAATTTATATTATTAGGATTAGACATATTGACCGAGGTGTGTAATAATGAGAATTACTTTGTCCATCATACTATGACAATTTACAAATTGATTTTTGATATTCTTAATGGTCATGAGAATCTCTAGCATATCTTTCGTGGTTTGATCATGAGTTCCTGTTTGTGCGGTTGATTTTGAAGGATAGTTGGTTTCTTCATAACCCGAGTTGGGTTTGTCTTCTGTAGAGACCACAGCATCCAGGACCGACCGTTAACGTAGGCAGGTTTTGACATTTTGTAGGTTCTTGCTTTGTGTTGCTCTTGACGCTCCCTTAGGATTCCAAGATATTTCTCACGCTCTTTACACTGTCTAAAGTTTGCAGGATGGTCTTCACCACAATTACAGCATTTGGCCGGATCGTCACGAGTTTTCTTAGGACAGTCTGCGGTGCGATGCTGTTCCGTACATTTTACGCAGCGTGGCGACAGGTTGCAATTTTGAGAGGAGTGACCAAAGCCTTGGCATCGATAGCACTGGGTGCCGTAGCGGTTGTTACTCTGATACTTTCGTATTTGTACTACCGTATTACAGAGGAGTTTGATTTGCCGAAATTTGACAAAATCTGTGCCTGGTGGAAGTTGAACCAGAAATGGAGGACAGTATGAAGGTTTATCGCTTGGTACTTTCATTTTACGCACAGCGACGTTAGCGAACCCCAGGGAAAGAAGTTCGCCTTGGAGGACGTCTTCCACATATTCAGGGAGACCAAATATGACGGCTTTATACAGTTTCTCATCCTTACGCGAGAAAGTATGAAATGGGATATCACGTGACCGGAGACCCTCCTTCACAAGTTGATGGCTTTCTGAACTGTGACATAAAACTGCTAGTGTTTTCTTACCACGGTACTGGAGGTGGAAACTTTTAGAGAAGGTGGCAATGGTAGTCTTGATGTATTCGTGTGTCCAGGTGGGTTGTATCTCCAGGATGATCGGCGGGATGCGATTTGTCTTCTTGGGTGCAATGGCCTCCCGGAACATGGAGGATGAGTCAGAGTTAGGTTTCTCACCTTCTAATTGCTGGAACCTGTTAGACGTCTTGATCGGATTAGATGTTCGTTTTTCCACTGGACGTGCTGCATATTTCGGTATCTTCCATTCGCTGGTGTCAGAAGGTTCTTCAAGGGGGCGTTTGCCTAACGAATTGGAACGTGTTAAGAATCGATCCATTTCGCTGCACTTTTCGACAAGTGACAAGTCGACAGGTCGACTTGTCCCATCACTATTTTGAGAGCGCGGTAAACCGGTCGGGTAGGTAGGAGCAGTGCAAGCGACGCGCGCGCGGTGCGACCGTGTTGAGTGCGCCGCACGCACAGAACGCAGGCTGATTACGTATGATACATTGTCTATGTGAAATTCTTTAAAGTGATAAGTATAATTTTTTTATTTATAAACCGATTGACATGAAATAAATACTAAATGTTAAGTAGAGCAAATCATAACACAATAAAGAAAACCGCATTGCAATCGGTTTAGCGGTTACTGAGATTAGCGTGCACAAACGTACAGACAAACAGATATACAGATATACAGACAGACAGACAAACAGGCAAAAATTCTAAAAATCAGTGTTTTGGGTTCTATTGCGTTCATAAAGCCCCCCTAAAATATTTTTTCCTTATTTATCTTCCATGCACAGACAGCGAACTGTTACGATTATTATATGTATTGATTGATTGATGATATTGATTTCAAATTTTTGACGATTTTTTGTTGAAAATTATAACTTTCAATTAAAAATGTAAACTTTTATAAGTAAATAGCATATCGATTCATCTAATCCAAAAAATAAGTTGTATACCAACTGGCCGCTCTGTTGTGGTAATAAAAATGTATGATATTTCGGAATATTTATTGATTCGAAATTATACATGGAAAACGTCCAAAGTCTGAAACTAACATTTGTAGGTCGTATGTAGGTAGGTAGGTATGTTCGGGCCACACTAAGGGGAAATGCCATTAATAATCGCGTTGATGGACGTTAAACGTTAGTGAAGCCACCGAATTATCGCGATAATTCGACAACGGCATTCACATTGCCGTTTGACGTTAGGCGATAGCTCAAGTGGCGGCACATCAAAGAGATTGACGCGAGAATTATTAAGTTGAAGCGGCCACACTACGTGTGTCAGTGCGCACCATGAGAGTGTGACCGTTTTCAGTATTTTGATACTTTTTCGGTATATTTTATTGACCTTTTTCGATATCAGTATATTAATGGGTATATTGGTAAAAGTCAGTATTTTTGGGAATATTTTGAATAAAAGGTTAGGGTAAAGGTGCTCCCTCACCGGGAGCATTCGCCTGTAATGTAAAAAATTAGATTCGACTTTGAGCATTACGTTACGGCCTGCCTCCCTGACCGACGAGCGTTCGCATGTAATGTAACATTTATAGATTCGACTCGAGCATTACGTTACGATGCTACCTCCCTGACTGACTCGAGCATTTGCGTGTAATGTAACATTTATAGATTCGACTCGAGCATTACGTTACGATGCTACCTCCCTGACCGACACGAGCATTCGCGTGTAATGTAACATTTATAGATTCGACTCGAGCATTACGTTACGATGCTACCTCCCTGACCGACACGAGCATTCGCGTGTAATGTAACATTTATTATAGACTAGCTGATGCCCGCAGCTTCGCCTGCGTGAAATTTTGTTCTATTTTCCGCGTCTCATGGAACTTATTCCCGGGATAAAACTTGTATCATTTCAGACTATAATCTGCAAAATTGACCTTAAATTCGTACTCAGCCTACCAAAAAACCCCTTAAACGATACCCATCATGAAATTTTGTGATAACGGCGCGGCGGCCATATTGGATCTCTAAATTGACCCGAAATTCGTACTCAGCATATCAAAAAACCCCTTAAACGATACCCATCATGAAATTTTGTGATAACGGCGCGGCGGCCATATTGGATCTCTAAATTAACCCGAAATTCGTATTCAGCATACTAAAAAACCCCTTAAACGATACCCATCATGAAATTTTGTGATAACGTCGCGGCGGCCATGTTGGATCTCTAAATTAACCCGAAACTCGTATTCAGCATACCAAAAAACTCCTTAAACGATACCCATCATGAAATTTTGTGATTTCGGCGCGGCGGCCATATTGGATCTCTAAATTAACCCGAAATTCGTACTCAGCATACCAAAAACCCCCTTAAACGATACCCATCATGAAATTTTGTGATTTCGGCGCGGCGGCCATATTGGATTGCAAAATTATCATGTAAAACAGCTGGGTGTGGGGCTCCCGGTCCCGAAACGGGGCCGTCCTACCCATTAAACCTGGTGGTATTCCTCCTCCCTATAGCCGGGAATCCGGAAAGCCGGGAAAATTCTTTGGCTTTCGGCCGAAAGCCAAAGAATTTCCAAAGATTATTCCCGTCGAGAACCGTTCGGCGGCTCTCCTCGGGGGAGCAAGATGGGAGGTTCCCCCGGAGCTCGCTAAGGACGTGAAAATTAGTTTGAGTAATTTTTTTTTACGAAGCGTGTTGCAGGTGAAGGACGTTGAATTCAATCCTTCAAATAAAATGTTAAATGTAAATTCCAGGTTCTTCTTTTCTAAAAATAAGGTAGTAATTAAAGAATAAACACGTTTTGATAATCGGTATTTTTATCGGTATATTTTCTCTGTGCCAGTATTATATATAGATACATTTCAGTATATTTTTAAGGAGCTAAGGTATTATTGTAAAATTTAATTCGGTCACACTTAACGTCAATTTTAACGCCAAGAATGGGCATTCACGCGAGAGTTATTACGTTGAAGCGGCCACACTACTCAAATGGTGACGTTAAGAATTAACGCCATAATTAGCGCAATATTTATCGCGATGATGGGCATTGACGTTTTCTTTAATGTGGCCCCGGCAATACAACTATTTGTTCCGGGACTTTATGCAGGGACCTCAGCGCAATAGTTGCATACATGTACTTCTGCGCCACCGAGGCGGTAAGATATGAATATGGCTATTAAATAAAAGAACTAGTACCTCTGTACTACTATAGTATCCGCAATACGAACTGGCACGTTTGACCATAAATCATCGAATTGGTGCTATCTCTTTCGCACCTACACAGTCTTATGGAGCGGGACCCGCACCCGTAGTGCTGTGCAGGTAATCTATTACGTATTCCATAATAGTATCGACAAAAGTAATCAAATGAAAAATTGAAATATGACTTATTTATTTATTTATTTTTATATCAGCATTCATTTATTAAGACGAATGTATTAAATAAAATAAATATATTAAAATAAGAAGGTTGAGTAGGTGAATTACTAACTAAAAAAAATTTCAAATTTACTAATTTTAACTTTCTTATTGCTAAGCTTTAGCTAATTATTTAAGGACATTTTATTTGCTATTAATATCATATTTACAACTGAAAGCAAATTACCCACTTAATATCAGATTACGACATATCGACAAATTCTTAAATATTTTATCGACATGGTTCAACCCCTACAGTAAGTGACATTTATGGCCCAAAGTGCCAGTTTGTATTGCGGATACTATTGTAGTCTAACCTTTGCACCGGGTACGACCCAGGGTGGGTTATTAAGCTAACGATTTGTGTGTTTTATTTTAGTTTTAATTGTGACGTTTGTGTATATGAATTGTAACCTCATCAATCATCAATCATCATCAATATCAATACATCTATTAAAGTCGTAACAGGTCGCTGTCTGTACATCAATCAATCAATCAAGCACGCTAATCTCGGTAACCGCTTAACTGACTCGGTAACCGCATTGCAATCGCAATGCGGTTTTATTGTGTTGAGGTTTGCTCTTTCATTCATGTCAATCGGTTTATAAATAAACCAGCCAAGTGCGAGTTGGACTCGCCCATGACGGGTTTCGTAGCGGCAAGTACCATAATATAAAAGTTCTTATACTTCGTTGTAACTTTGATTGATGTTTTAACACGTTGGCAGTGGTAGTAATTTATCATTCTCTTAGTTCAGAAGTTAAAGGGGGGGGGGGGGGGAAACACACAAAGTTTTCCTCTTTGGAAGTGTCTTGCGCAAACTATTCACTTTAGAAAAAACTGATGTTAAAAACCTTAAAAGAATTTTTGAAGACCTATCTATAGATATGTATGGGTATATGACACGTAAGGGTTTAAAAAAAAATTGAGTTGCAGTTCTGAGTATGGGGACCCCCTAAATTTACTGCTTTTTTTCTAGTTTTATATAAGAATCCTAATGCGGTTCATAGAATACGTCTAGTTACCAAGTTTCAATAGCATAGGCCTTATAGTTTCGGAGAAAAGTGACTATAACACACGGACGGACAGACATACAGACAGACAGACATGACTAATCTATAAGGGCTCCGTTAATGTCATTTGGCTACGGAACTCCAAAAGTTCTATCACTCTTAAGAATCTAATGGAAGATATTTTGAATATTTTAATTGTAGGGGGTTTCTTTTAATGTGAGGGTAAATCTAAACTGGCGTGTTGGCTTAATCATACTCGTAAAAGAGCTTAATGATTAAGGCTTTTTTTAGAATAGTTTTAAAATAGACCTTATCTTTAAGCTCTTTTATGATTTAGCAAAGAGGGTAGTTTCACACGCTGCTTAATGAGTTTGATGAAGAAATACCTCTCCTTTCATACACCTTATGTGACGTAAACGAAGTTGCGGGGGTCAGCTATTAATTGAAATAAATATTTAAGCGTGGTGTACTTTAAACGCCAATAGTTAAGAATATCTTAGAAAAAATACATTACTCTAAAATTTAACATGGCGGAACCACAGACATCAGGAACAAGAGAAATGACATGACGGTGTGCGTACGTGTCACCGCGACATGATCAACGCAGTACGAAAATGTGATTAATGGCGAGCTGCACGATGGGTGACCTAAGTCATTTTGAACACCACACAGAAGTAATAAAAAAATGCCGGTGTGTTCTGTTATAGTCTGCGAACGCCGAAGTATCACTAAGTGCGAGGCCGCATTTGCGTTTTTCCGCGGCGGTTTCTAACCTCAAAATGTCATCAAACTGTCAAAATCAATGAAATCAAGTCAATGTTTTGACATTTTGAGGTTAGAAACCGCCGCGATAACCGCAAGTGCGGCCTTGCCCTAATTGCTTCACAAGTCATGGAGTCCCCTACCATGTTAGGTATCTACATTTATGGTAGGAAATTCTATTTTGATCATTCGCAGCGACCCGTCTGTCCTCGCCTTGCCATAGCACTTCTCCTGTTTCTGATTACTGCGGGCGGAAAACTCAAGATGGCGGACTAGTTATTTCTACATACATATAAGGTCACGCCTTTATCCCCGAAGGGGTAGGCAGAGGCATATTATATGCCCACATTTCACCTTTGTATAATTTGTCCCACGTAATAGGTGGTGAGCCGTATTGCCGTGTTTAAATGGACAGGCGCAGGTTGTGACTGCCTGCTGTTGAAATAAAGCCTTCAACTTAGCTTAACGACTGCCATTTTACTGGCAACCGGGACCAACGGCTTAACGTGCCTTCCGAAGCACGGAAACGCTCAAATAAATGTCACAAAGTGATCACATGGATGGTCACCCATCCATGGACCGGCCATAGTGAAAGTTGCTTACTGCAGTGATCTTTTACAGAACACTGAGTCCGCGGGGCCACGAGCGCTTGGCTTAACGACTGCCATTTTACTGGCAACCGGGACCAACAGCTTACCGTGCCTTCCGAAGCACGGAAACGCTCAAATAAATGTCACAAAGTGGTCACATGGATGGCCACCCATCCAAGGACTGGCCAATCTGGCTATAGTGAAAGTTGTTAACTGTTACGGAACACCGAGTCCGCGGGGCCGCGAACGCGTCGTATAAATGGATATCAAATTTGAGGTATTGTTGAGAATAACTTGAAAATAGGAGCAAACCAACCAACATGGTAGAACAAATAAGATTACGGTATTTTTAATGACTTAATACGAGTACAATATGAGTATCTAATGGTAGAACTGACTGAAAATAGATCAGAAATTTATGTGACCTCACATTAAAATCAATATTTATCGTTGTGTAAGATGTCCGTGAATATTTATTTATTATTTATTTATTTAATATGGCGGACTAAGTTTTTGTGCCTTTATGCTGAGAATACGATTGCAACGAGCTCCATCCAATCCATCTGAAATGACCCTACAGGAGACTGTACCTGGGGATCGTGCGAAGCATTGCCCTATACGGGGCACCCGTATGGGCGGAGACCCTGACGGCCAGCACTGTGGCTAGATTGCTGAGCCCGCAGAGAGCGATGTCCGTCAGGGTGATAAGAGAATACCGCACGATCTCCGGTGAGGCGGCATGTCTCCTAACCGGAACCCTTTTATGGGACCTGGAAGCGAGAGCCCTTGCGACACTGTTCACATGGCGCAAGGAGGCGCTGGAGCGGAGCCAAAGGCCTGCGTCTCGAGAAATCGAGGGGCCCAGCGGTCCCTGCTCCACCTGGAAACCGTGGAGACATGGAAGGTGCGACTTGAGCAACCAAAGGGGGGATTCGCCACAATCGCGGCCGTCAGACCGATCATGGACGAGTGGCTGGAGGGAAGACATGGTGCTCTCTTCTACCGGTTGTCGCAGATATTTACCGGGCATGGTAGCTTCGGTAGGTAACTGTGGCGAAGACACCGGGAAACCACGGCTGAGTGTCAGCACTGCGAGGACCGCAGCGATGACACAGCGCTGGGTTTACCACTGTTGACCGAAATTCATTTGATCGTTTGACGTGTGACCGAAAAAACATTAGGTAATTCTACTTTTGATCGAATGAACAATTGACCGTTTTTCGACCAAACGTTCATTCGATCAGTAGTAAAAATATCAAATGTTTGTTCGATAAAAACTTTTTTGGTCAATTGTTCATTCGATCAGTAGCAAAATGGCATAATGTTTTTTCGGTCACACGTCAAATGATCAAATGAATTTCGGTCAACAGTGGTAAACCGCACAGCGCTCCATACGCTAGTAGAGGGCACGGCGTGGGCGCAACAGCGCCAGGTCCTCGTAGTGGATCTGGACGTGAACATTCTCTCGCTCGAGACAATGGTGCGAGCCATGATCTCCAGCGGGAGTAAGTGGGACTGCGTCGCCTCTTTCTGCGAACAGATCATGCTCGTGAAGTAGGCGGCGGGGCGGGTACGGGAGAGAACTCTCCCACCCGAGTTCCGCAGTCGGCGGCCTGGGGGCCGCCTTCTATATTAGTATAGAAGTATAGATTATTATGTAAAAATCTGCTGAACCCATATTTTACAATATAAATAATTGAAATAAAGTCAATTAGGTACAGTACAAAAATTATTACAGTAGATTAAGCTCTGTTATGTCAAAACAAAGACGACAGCTTAGTTCACCCCCACACTTTGCGGCCGCGCTTTCGAGCACGGCCGAAAGGGGCTACGAGTTTCTTCCGCGCACGCTTCGACTGTGAAATGATCTCCTTGTGTTGGTTTTTCCAAACGGTCTTTAGAGGGTTGTTACAGCGCGAGTGGTGCTGCCATGCCGTGTGTTGTCCATGGGCTACGGTGACGACTAGTCCTTCGGGTGAGCCGTATGCTGGCCCATCTTAGTGGTATAAAAAGAAATTTTGTCTTAAATCTCCTCTCACAAAAAGAACCGCGCAGAATATGGGGATCAGAAGTATCTCAGAGCCTTCCTCGGGCCATAAGCGCAGAAGCCAAGTATAATTTTAATTAATTTAGTAGTTTCACAGTGACAGATATAGTGAAACTAGTACATCTCGTACTGAACATAGCGCACTAAAATTTTTTTTTTTGACTGTACTATCTTCAGTGATGATTGTAATAACATCATGCCTAAACCACAGATTAATAAATAGTTACTACGTAACCTAAACTTAATATCAACTTATCCCCGAAAAGGTGCATTCAGGGGATATACGCCTACACTTAACTATTTGTCATCACATCACCTTTAAGGTAGTGATCCAATTGCCTTGTTTAAAATATCATACCAAGAACAGGCTACGAAAACGAAAGGAGACCTCCCCCTATGGAATGAAAACCTACCCCCTAGTTTTTTTTTTTTTTTTTTTTTTTTTTTTAATCTTGCAATCAGTCATAAGACTATAAACAGATGCTGTTAATTTTGCTGGCGTTTAGAGCATCGCCCCCAATGAGACCTGCTCTTTTTTTATGTATGCCTGGATTCTACTGAATCCTACAGTCATCAAATATATCCCGCCGCTTTTTCAGCCGTCGCATGGTTTCAGGAATGGTGAGCTGTCCCGCCAATTGGTTCGGGTGCTTTGATAGTCTCAACCTGTAGTTGACTCCATGGGCTTCTATTTCCTCCCTTATCATTGGAATGCCTAGAGTTTCATGGATAACTTGCGTCCTTATAAACCAGGGTGCATTTGATATTTGTTTTACAATGTAATTTTGTGCTCCCTGTATCTTCATTACATTTGAGGCACTCGCGGAACCCCACAGCTGTATACCATATGTCCATATGGGTTTCAGGATTGTGTTATATATGAGCAGTTTATTGTCCATAGACAGTTTTGAGTTGCGTCCCAGCAGCCAGTAGAGACCTTTGTACTTTAGGTTTATTTCTTCTCGTTTTGCTTCAATATGTTTGCGCCAGGTAAGTCTACGGTCCAGGTGCATGCCCAGGTACCTTACTGTCTGCTGGTGAGACAACCGTATGCCATTTAATTTGACCGGGGAACAATCTTCCTTTCGGAGAGTGAAGGTTATGTGTACAGATTTAGAGACATTAACGGCAATTCGCCATTTACCTAACCATTTATCTATTTCATTCAGGCCATCTTGTAAGACCTGAGAGGCTTTATCTGGGCAATCATTCGAGGCGAGTAAGGCTGTGTCGTCAGCAAAGGTTGCCACGGTTACTCCTGGAACTTGCGGTAAGTCATGTGTATACAGTGTATACAGAAATGGTCCCAGCACCGACCCTTGTGGGACTCCTGCCAATACTTCGTAGAAGTTGGAAGTGCAGTCGTTCTCTCTCACTTGGAAGATTCTGTCTGACAAATAAGATTTCATTATGTCATAAAATGTGTGGGGTAATACTGACTTTATTTTGTATAAGAGACCTTTGTGCCAAACTCGGTCGAAAGCCTGTTGAATGTCCAGGAAGACTGACGAACAGTATTCTTTTTTTTCCATCGTCTTCCTAATTTTCCTACACACTCTATGTACTTGTTCAACTGTCGCATGTTCTTTCCTAAACCCAAACTGGTGCTCCGGGATGATTCTTTTGTCCAGTATGGCATTCATCATTCTGTGCAGAATTGACTTTTCAAGCAGCTTTGACATTATCGGCAGGAGACTAATTGGCCTGTATGATGTTACTTCGTGAATTGGTTTG
Source organism: Miltochrista miniata (assembly GCA_933228765.1). NCBI lineage: Eukaryota > Metazoa > Arthropoda > Insecta > Lepidoptera > Erebidae > Miltochrista > Miltochrista miniata. Next base: position 8,911,708 of record OW121749.1, read on the forward strand.
CCCGATTTATGGATCATTATGATATTTGAAACTTTCCATGGGTCTGGGAAGTATCCAATTCTCAGTATTGAGTTAAAAACCATCGTTAAATACACGGCTACTTTACGAGGCGATTCTTCGAGTACCTTTTTGTCAATTAGGTCATACCCCGGTGCTTTATTGTTTTTAAGTGACTTTAAGTTTTTCGATACTTACTTCGGTGTAATCAATTTTAGAGGTGTATCTGGTTGTAGGTCTTGTTTTAAACTCGAGTCAATGTGCGTTTCGTCCGCATTCAGTATCGGATCATTTGGAGTAAAAACTTGGCTGAGGTGCCTTGCAAAGGCTTCCGCTTTATCACGAGCTGTTCTAATCCATTTGCCGTCATGAGCACGTAAAGGTGGTATCTGATGTCTCGGTCTATTAAAGTTTTTGCAGGCTTTCCACAATGAGTAATTGGTAGATTTTGTTGCTGTTAAACCTTCCAGGTGGGTATCCAAAGCAGCCCTGTTAGCATCCTTGATAAGGGCTTTTAGCTCTCGAATGGCCCTATTCAAAGCTCCCTTGTCTTTCGGATGCCTGCTAATATGCCATACTCTGCGTAGCCTCCTCTTTTCGAGTATCTTTTGACGTATATGGTCAGAATATGTTTTGCTCTGAAGTGGGCGAACGTTGTCTTCTGGAGTAGACATCCAACAGCTCTCTTGAATTATTGATGTTAATTTACATACAGCATGATCGACATCTGATTCAGTTTTTAGATTCACTTTCATGTCCAGTCTCTCGTGAACCAATTCCCGATAGGAATTCCAATCCGTGCGCTTGTTGTAAAGTTTCGTGTTATATTCCATGTTCAAAACTGTAGTGCCGATATTTAAGATCACCGGAACGTGGTTAGTGCTGGAGTCTAGGCAGGTTTCAATACGATGAGAAAGCCTCGATAGACCCTTGATGATGAAAAAATCTATAACATCAGGAAGCCGGTTCGGGTCCGTCGGCCAATTCGTCGGTTCCGATGTTGAGATTGTAATCAAGTTGTTATTATTTATCGATTTCTTGAGCTCTCTTCCTCTCGTAGTGGTAATTCTGGAGGCCCAGTGTACATGTTTAGCGTTCCAATCACCTCCAGCAATGAAGCGCACCCCAAGTGTGTTAAAGAACTCGTCATATTGCTCTTCCTTTATAGTATGCTTAGGCGGGCAATATACAGCGCAGACATTAAATGTTCCATTTCGATCATCTACATTGACAGTTGTAGCTTGTATGTGAGGTTTTCTAAATTGTGGTAATTCAAGGTGTTTAATGTTTGATTTGATAATTAGGGCCGCTCCCGCATGCGCTGTACCATCTGGATGGTTTGTGGTGTATGTATTATAATTACGTATATAAACACTATTGTTGTCTGTTAGGTGAGATTCAGAAACCAGTAGAATGTCTATACTGTGTGAGTGCAATAAGACTTCCACCTCATCTACATTAGGAGATAGCCCATCCATGTTCCACGTTACGATTTTGAGAGAAGTCATTGTGTTGGTTTAGCTATCATTGTCGCTATGAGGTTAATTAAAGTGCTCATTTGTTTTAAGAGGAGATCAAACTTTTCAGCTTGTTTGAGAAGCATTTCTTCTATCCTATTTGATGTAGTTGTCTCTGCATGTGGCTTGTTTTGATTAGCTCTCAAAGTTTCAGCGTAGCTTGATCTCCTTATGTTGTTTGGTTTTTCTTTTTTACCGATTGATGGTTGTGTTGGGGGTTGAATGTTAGTATTATCTAATAAAGATACTGGTACTTGCTGGTTTTCTGGTTTTGTCATCTTAAATTTAGTTCTTATGTGCGTTTGTTTAATCGATTTTCTCGCTAATATTTTCTTATATACTTCGCACCCCTTGTAGTTCGATGGATGTGCACCAAGACACAGAGCGCATTTTGCTGGAGTATTTCTATCGGTCTTAGGACAGTCCGCTGTTCTGTGTCCCTGGGCACATTTTACACATCGGAAAGGACGCATACAATAATTCTTGGAATGGCCATACTGCTGACATCTTTGGCATTGAATTATTGTGTTCCGTTTTCTTGGTTCTTCGATGGTAACTGATTGGTGGTGGATGTATTTGATACCCTTTATTATTTTGTTGCTGGGACTTTGTTCTAGGGTTGCAAAGAACGTGTTAGTAGGTTTCTTTTCAGGACCATACCTTGCATTTATTATCTGTCCGATTACTGTGTTTCCTGTTTCTTCCAGAGTTTCTTTTATTATGTCTATTGGTGTGGAGTGATGGAGGTTCTTTATAACAACTCTAAAAGGTCTTCTGTCTTTTAGATTAAATGTGTGTCCAATAAGTCCTTTGTTTTCTATAACTTTTAACCTACCCCCTAGTAAAAAACACATTGTCTAGCTACAGAACTTCGGCATCACCAATTGATTGTGGAGGTCAGATAGCTCCAGGAGGTTGCTTCACGGAATATATCAAAGTTCAGCAGCATCGCAGTAAGACTGGAACGTCGACCCCAACTAGGTCGGTGGATGATGATGAAAAAATTTATAGCTGCAGTTCATAAAAATATAACAAACTAGCGAACGACAAGCGGTTTCACCCGCGTAGCTTCCGTTCCCGTGGGAATATGGGAATAAAATATAGTCGAGTCCACTAACCCCGAGTAACATACTCGGGGTTAGTGTAGTTTTCCAACAATGAAATAATTTTTCAAATCAATTCAGTGCATAACAGACAGACGTCTCATAAATAGGGTTCCGTTTTTTACCCTTTGGGTACGGAACTCCAAACACGAATGCGCCGCGTACATGTTACAGGTTACACTACCCCACAGAATGGCGTGAAAATTATGCGTAACCTGTATATATGATTTTTATAATCGTGATATTGAAGCGCTCATGGCCCCGCGGACTCAGTGTTCTGTAAACGATCACTGCAGTAAGCAACTTTCACTATGGCCGGTCCATGGATGGGTGACCATCTATGTGATCACTTTGTGACATTTATTTGAGCGTTTCCGTGCTTCGGAAGGCACGTTAAGCCGTTGGTCCCGGTTGCCAGTAAAATGGCAGTCGTTAAGCTAAGTTGAAGGCTTTATTTCAACAGCAGGCAGTCACAACCTGCGCCTGTTCATTTAAACACGGCAATACGGCTCACCACTTATTACGTGGGACAAATTATACAAAAGGTGAAATGTGGGCATATAATATGCCTCTGCCTACCCCTTCGGGGATAAAAGGCGTGACCATATATGTATGTATGTATGTGATATTTCAGGAATCGTAACACTTAGGAAAAAATCAAGTAGCCCATTTTTGTGGAGAATTTTGAGATCTACAACCTTGCATTGAGTGATTTTTTGATAACACACCATATTCGACGAAAATTCAAAAAATCTCAAATTTTGACCTTTGACCCTAAATAACTTTTGTAAGCACACGTAGGATCAATAGGGATTTTTAGAATTTCCCGCGTAGTTCGCGTTCCCGTGAGAATACGGGAATAAAATATAGCCTATGTTCACCGCAAAGAGTGTAGCTTTCCAGCAGTGAAAGAATTTTTCAAATTGGTCCAGTAGTTCCGGAGCCTATTCGTTACAAACAAACAAACAAACAAACAAAAAACAAATCTTTCCTCTTTATAATATTAGTATAGATGGCAAACCCAGCTCTCCACCAAAATTTGGCTCTCCGGGAATTATTGTTATTGCAAATGTCTATTTTGACTGGACTATGAGCGGGAAAATACAAATGTCAATATCGGCGCAACCACCCGAACAAACCAAAAAAAAAAATCCGCTTTATGATATAGACAAGGTTTACAAGGTAATCCCTTTTGACACATTTTCCGCTAGATTTAGCTGTTTTGATTAAATCAGAATTATAAAAGTGATACGATTAGCAGATTATATATTGTTAGATTATTAAATTGATGGAATATTCTTTACAGAATTTACACCTTATCTAAAGTAGATTACTTTGATTATTTTGTTTGTTAATATGCATACTTAATTATTTGAAATTCACTAAGTATTGGTACGTGTTACTAGCTTTTGCCCGAGACTTCGTTTGCGAGGTGATTTTAACTAATAATCAAAAGACTTTGACCTGTCCAATGTATAGGGCTTCCCCACCAGGAAACCGTGGAGACATAGAAGGTGCGACTTGAGCAACCAAAGGGGGGATTCGCTACAATCTCGGCGGTCAGACCAGTATCTGTGACAACCATAGATTTAGAATGTACTAGCGAAAAATTCTAAATCTATGGTGACAACGGGTAGGATAACTGATTGTCACAGATACTTACCGGGCACGGTAGCTTAAGTATCTGTGGCGAATACACCGTGAAACCAGTGTGAGTGCCAGCACTGCGGGGAGCGCAGTGAGGACACAGCGCTCCACATACTGAGTGCACGGCGTGGGGGCAACAGCGCCAGGTCTGGACATGGACACTCTCTCGCTAGAGACCATGGTGCAAGCCATGATCTCCAGCGAGAGTAAGTGGGACTGCTGCCTCTTTCTGCGAGCAAGTCATGCTCGTAAAATCATAATCCCATGCAACAAACGTGATATTTGCCGTCTTTGGCACGGAAATTTTGGATGTGGGATAGGAAAATTTACCTGTACCCTCCAGATTGTTGGTAATTAGCACTACTCTGCTTAACAATGTGACTAATTTGTCAACACGTGTTTCGCCTACAAACGAGGCATCTTTAGGACTGCTTGGTAGCAAATGCTCATAATTTTACATACAATTAGTTGTAATTATCCTTAACTGTTGTACGTTAGGATTGACGAATCGAAGGTATGAGGTGGGTTCCTCTCCCTCCCCTCCTTTAATTATAATTTTAGGATGAATTTCCGCCATGTAGCGCCTGATTCCATTAGTTATAACATGTGTGATTTATTATTTGACAATAAAGTTTTAACTTATTTTATCTTATCTTATTTCTAACTCTAACACAGCTGCTGACCAACTAATCAGGGCCAACTTTCGCCAAAAATCGTCTCTGATTGGTTGGTATTTTGGACAGTTGATAGTTAAACGCGTGACAGATTATGATTTTACTGTCTTCGTTTCGATCTGCCTATAATGCGATATGTACAGTTCACAATCTGTCAGCGGTTTGCAATCTCGCGGGATGAATTGTAATCTACGGTTTTCACATACATTTTTATTATAAGTATATCTCATAGTCATATTTTTTCGCTTCTCCCACCGCTAAAAGTGGTATCTCTAAAGGACTTATTTTATCCATTTCATCTGATTTATCAATTCTAATAAAGTTATTAACAGACGTTTCGATTTGGTTGGATTCAACCAATCGCGGCCGACGGAGCAACCAATCCAACATTGCTACAGACGTTTCGATGGTCGTACATCCAACCGTCAGCGTCAGTTGCCTTTGTTCTGTTCTGTAGTAGTGTACGGACGTCATGCCACCTGCTCTTTCAAAGCAAGCGCCACCACTATAGCGGATATCGCTTTAGTTGTGGCAGCTACATTAGTGCCCCAAAAGAATAAAAGAAAGAATAGAAAAGAATGGGCAAAATTTTTTTTACGGAAGCATAATTATTCAAGTATAATTAAGGACCTATGCTTAATTTCTTATTTATTACAATACTAGCTGATGCGCGCGGCTTCACCCGCGTGAAATTTCGTTTCCGTTCCCGCTTCCCGTGGGAACATTTTCCTGGGATAAAAAGTGGCCTATGTGTTATTCCGGACTATACTCTACCCCGGTACCATATTTCAGCCATATCCATTCAGCCGTTAGAGCGTGATTGAGTAACAAACATCCAAACATCTAAACATCCAAACATCTTCACAAACTTTCACATTTATAATATTAGTAGGATTAGTAGGATAGTAGGATAGTAGAATATCAGTATACTATGCCTCTGCCTACCCCTTCGAGGATACCAAATCAGAACGTGTGTTAATATAAGAACTTAAGATTTCCGCGTCGCTCGAGTAACTACAAATTAAAGCATCATGGGTTCCCCGGCCATTATAATCTTTACAAGTTGGTTACCTATATATATAATATAGAATTCGGGACTTCAGACGAAATACTACATATAAAGAAGTCTTATTGTAAACTAGGTGGTAGTTATATTCTATGATAACAATGGCCGTAGTAGTACGGGGAATACCCGTGTGACGCGTAAAGACCCATTCGCGCTCCCCGTCCATTATATCTTTATAAGTCTCTTATTTACAGAATTTAGGACTTCATGCCATTTATATATTACTAGCTGACCCGCGCAACTTCGTTTGCGCCACATAAGAGAGAGTATTACCTGTTCCCGTCGCATTTACTCCCGTCGCGTTGCGTTTACTCCCGTAGCGTCTCTTTGTTAATATTCAATGGTACTTAACTATAAATATTTACGCAGCACACGCAACGAAGCTCTCAAAAGGAATAACTTTTCCCCCGTTTTTAAACATTTACTATTACTGCTCCGCTCCTATTCGTTGTAGCGTGATGCTGTATAGCCTATGACATTCCACAATAACGTAGCTTTCTATTGGAGAAAGAATTTTTAAAATCAGTTCAGTAGATCCCGAGATTACCCCTTACAATTTAACAAACACACAAACTTTACTTCTTTATAATATTAGTATAGATTTTTTATTTTTGTTACGTGCAGTGACGTCATAAAGCGCATAGAAAGCCGACAAAAGTCTTGTTTTTTCTACACTAAGTAGTTATTTTTATGATAACACTACAGTAGTGCGGGGAATACCCGTGTTACATTAAAGACCCATTTCATTCACAATTCACAAGTCCCAACATTATCGGCGACCGGCGTGTCAGTGCAAAGTGAACAGTGGAGCTCTGTTGAATTATAGTAACATACAGTCTAGTAAATACTGCTATAAATAGAATTCAGTGTGTATGTTTATATCCGTTTGTTATTTTACCTCAGTGCGTGTATAACAGAATTATTTAAATAAAAAATCGGTAAGAGTAAGATAGACAGTAGGTAGTATTGCTTTGTGTTTCGACAGGTTTTCTATTTTTCTTAGCTCGAAATTGAAGTGTTATCAGCAGAGTGATTGTCAGTAATTAGTAAGTACCGACGATATTTACTTAAGGGTTAGGTATATAATAGTAGTATTAGTATATAACAGTATAACAGTAATATAATGTATTAGAAACGAATGAAATCCGGCAAAAGCGTACGTTGCAATCGTTCGAATTGCCTTAGGATTTGTCAAAGTCGAACATTGCAGTCTTAATTTATTTATGAGACTCCTCTGCTTCCGCTTTACGAAAGATTCCGCCATGTAACATCTGATTCCATTAGAAATTATTATCATTTTTGTAAGTATGAGCATTTAATTTAGAATTTATTAGTATGAGTATGACTAATTTCACATACTTACCCTTACCGTTAATTTAACTAGAGATCTGAGTTGGTCGCCTAATTTAATAGCTTTATGCACTTGTTCTCTAAAATATTACATACATACATATACTCACGCCTTTATCCCCGAAGGGGTAGGCAGAGGCCTATACCGGCCCACATTTCACCGTGTACAATTCGGTCCCACGTAACAGGTGGTGAGCCCATCGCCGTGTTGAAATGGACCGCCGACGTCAGAGCCTCGTCCGTTGTTCAGCAGGTGCACGAGCTTGCACGTGAGGTTGACTTGATTGAACGTTTAGTTTATAGACGATTGAACGCACTAATATTGTTCGGGATCTGGAGTGACTTTGGTAGTATTTAAGTAAAAGTTCAGGAATATTTTAAGGAAGTGATCCTTCGACCTTTAATGACTTAGCACAAGTGTCATACATAACAGGAGATCCTGTGCGTAAAAAATATCAATTAGTCTAAACCTCTAAACTATAACGTATTGCTATTTAAAAACTAGTAGGCGTTTCATGGTTCCTGTATGCAATCTTCAACATGCCCCCGGGCGTTGAAATACTTGGATTTCAACCCAATTCTTCATCATCAGGAAGAGGGCAAATACGGGAAAAAGAACGGCGAATAACTCCATTTGTAGTTCTTACATCTGCTACTCGGCTAACACCATCAGTGCCGGGGTAAATAGCGACGACACGTCCAAGTTTCCATCTCAGCGGTGGAAGGTTATCCTCCTTCAGTAGAACAAGCTTGTCTATAGTTAAAACGCTTGAGCCTGTGCGCCATTTTACTCGTTGCTGGAGTTCTGTAACATATTCCTTACTCCAACGAGTCCAGAAATGTTGTCGCAATTGTTCTATTCGCTGGAAACGAGATAAGCGGTGATGCGGTTCATTTGTGTAGTCCGTTGCGGGAATAGAGGTGATGGCTCGCCCAATGAGAAAATGGCCAGGAGTTAGAGGCGTCAAGTCTTCTGGATCCGATGACAGTGGAGTCAATGGCCGGGAGTTTAACAAGGCCTCAATCTGAACCAATGCAGTGTAAAATTCTTCATAGGTGAGGTTACAATTTCCCATCACTCTCAATAAATGAAATTTGGTGGACTTCAAGCCCGCCTCCCACAATCCGCCCATATGTGGAGAAAAAGCAGGAATAAAATGGAATTTAACTTCTTCATTAGCAGCACTCTCCGCCAACGAATCGCAATTAGTTTTCAAAAAATTAGATAAATATTTACATGCCCCTACAAATGAGGTACCGTTGTCGGAGTAAATATCAGAAGGTTTTCCCCGACGTGAAATAAATCGACGTAATGCCAGCAAATAACTATTACTCGTCAAGTCACCCACCAATTCTAAATGAACAGCCTTGGTGGAAAAGCATATAAAAATCGCGACGTATACCTTTACAAGTCTACAGCTCCGACCTTGACGACTAGCAGCAATGAATGGACCCGCGTAGTCCACGCCGACAACATTAAAAGGGAAACATCCATAAGAAAGGCGGGTTTTAGGTAGATTGCCCATTATTGGGGCAACAGTTTTGCCTTTCATACGACAACAGAGTACACATTTTCGGAAACACGCCTTAGCCAAATTACGACCACCGATTGGCCAGTAATTTTCTCTGATAGTAGCCAACAAGAATTGCGGACCTGCATGCAATAATCTTTTATGCTCAAATTCAAATAATAATTTGGTAAATCTATTAGTGGACTGTATAATAATAGGAAATTTCTTATCGTAAGGAAAGTCTGAGTTACCTAATCGACCTCCTACACGCATAATTTTATCTTCATCAAGAAAAACATTGAATTTTAATAATTGACTCTTTTTAGGTAAACTTTTTTGATTCAACAGTAACTGATACTCCGGAAATGAATGCATTTGTGAAATTTTAATAATAATTTTTAATGCATTTTGTAACTCTGTGTCACTCAGGTAATTAGTCGTAACATGACGTTTGCGACAAGAGTTAATAAAACGGAGAACGTAAGCAGTCGTACGTTTTAATCTGAGAAAGTTAGAAAACCTGTTGAAATCAATAAGAGTACTATCATTAACTGTTACACTTAAAACTAATTCCGAGCGAATCTCGGGTAATTCATGCACTGTTTTTGGACTTAAAGGCCATTCAGAAGCATCTAATTTTAAATAATTAGGTCCTGACCACCAAATGTCCAGCTGTTGAATTTTATCTAAACTGATGCCACGTGAAATATGATCAGCAGGATTTTGATCAGTCGGAACGTGTCTCCAGACAGAGTTAGATGTTTTTTCTAATATTTCGGCAACCCGGTTACGAACAAAGGGTTGCAATTTGTTAGGTGACATCTTTAACCAACCTAAAACGATTGTGGAGTCAGTCCAAAACACAATTTTATCAATGCGAACACGCAAGGAGCTGACAGCCTTCTCGTAAAGTCGAGCCCCAACTAAAGCACCGCAAAGTTCTAGCCTAGGTATAGTGGTGGGCTTAATAGGAGCAACTCTGCTCTTCGCCATCAAAAGAGATACAAAAATTTCTCCTCTCATATTAATGCTGCGAACATAAATGCAAGCACCATACGCACTTTGTGACGCGTCAGTAAATATGTGTAATTCAATCGATTGGCTTGAATCACAGATAACACGTCGTGCCACTTGTAAATAATTGAGATTTGGAAGTGTATCTAATATCTGCTTCCACGAGTGGCAGATATCAGGCGAGAGCTGATCATCCCACGTAACCTTGGCCAACCACAATTGTTGCAGTAATATTTTCATGAGAATAACGCAGGGACCCAGTAATCCCAGTGGATCAAATATCTGTGCTATGATCGAAAGAATTGCACGCTTTGAAGCTCCCTTCATATTTAAAGTACCTGCTGAAAAATACAAAATATCAGAAGCTGGTAACCAACCCAAACCCAAAGTCTTATTTGGTTCGGTGGCACCAATATTTAAGTTGAGGGCAGACTCATCGCACTCAGATAATAACTGACGGTTATTAGACTTCCACTTCCGTAAGTGCATACCAGCTGAAGCCAAAACGGAAGTCACTTCCTGACGAATGTGTAAAGCGTCAGAAATGTCATTAGTACCCGTCAGCAAATCATCAACGTAGAAATCGTGCTTAATAATGTTGCTGATTGTCGAGTCTGTACATTCTAGCCCTAATTGATGTAGGCACCTAGTGGCTAAATAGGCTGAACTGGAAGTGCCATAAGTAACAGTGTTTAGCTGGAACGTCTTGATTGGATCAGACGAATCCTTACGCCATACAACCTGCTGTAAATGCCTATCATCTGGATGTACGAGCACCTGCCTGTACATCTTCTCCACATCCGCAGTCAGGATGTACTTATGCTGTCTAAAACGGAGAAGAATGGCTAAAATGTCGTCCTGTACCGTAGGTCCAACAAGTTGTATGTCATTTAATGACACACCAGAAGTGCTAGGGCTACTAGCATTAAACACAACTCGTAACTTTGTGGTCACGCTACTCTCTCGTAAGACGCCATGGTGAGGAATAAAATAAGAGGTTTTACCTGGATCACACTCTGTCATGTGACCTAAAGCTTCATACTCCACCATGAAGTCCGAGTACATTTGACTAAACTTAGGTTTAGTTAAGTTGCGGCGTTCTAGAGAAAGTAAACATTTCTTTGCTCGCTGATAAGAATCACCTAGAACCGTCGCACTTTGTTTTAAAGGGAGCTTAACACAAAAGCGTCCATCACTCAAACGAGTAGTATTATTAATAAAATGTTCTTCACATAATTTTTCCTCTGTGGAATAAATAGACGACTGAGGGCACACTTCTTCCAGCTGCCAAAACCGGGAAAGTAGGTTCTGAATGTCATCATTAACAGAAGAATAATTGCAATGAATTGTTTTTGATGGAGCCGATACATAGCCGCTGCTTACTGGGCCAGAAACCACCCAACCAAGTTTGGTTTCATGAAGTATCGGTTGTCCAGTACCTACCTAACTTAACTTGCTGTGTACCAATTAATTCCCAAAAAATGTCAGCGCCTATAATCAAATCAACGGCACTTTCTAAATGAAATTTGGGATCAGCAAGACAAAGCTCAGAAGGTATAATAATATTTTTTAAGTTTAAATTATGTGATGGAACATTATTAGTTATTGACGGCAAAATAAAACAACGAAGCTTGGCCGTATAGCTATCATTTAACGAGTGCATCGATACTGTACACATTTCACCTATACGTGAAGTAGCATTATTTATCCCCATGATTGATTTATCTACACTAACAGTACGCAAACCCAATCGTTTGCAAAACCTTTTCGTCATTAGACAAGACGTACTGCCACTATCTAACACAGCGCGAGCTATATGCACATTGTTATGTACGTCATGAATTTTGACCAAAGCGGTAGATAAGAGCACCTGCTGATCGCCGTCGCTCGACGCTGGCGCCGCCTGTATATTGGCTGATAAACTAACTGGCACCTTATCGCCGTCGCGCGCGCCGGTTAGCTGCGCGCTCTCTGGGGAGTGATTTGTCTTCGCTTCGCTATTGTTTTGTTTATAATTAGAATTGTGAATTAGGAAGTTATGTTTTCGTTTGCAGATCTTGCACCCAGGCTTCTTACATTTGTTAGCATAGTGGCCCTTCCGAAAACAATTGAAACAAATCTTATAATTAGGCAATATTTGTAGCCGTTCAGTATTGGACAAGGAAAGGAATTCGTGACAGTTACTTAAGTCGTGATCACTAGTACATTTAGGACATGATTTTTCATTCGAAGTAGAATCGTTTTGTTGAACGAATACCATTGATTTGACCTTGGAAACTGACTTTAATTGTGTACTAGACTGACTAGTGTTACGTGACAATTCAATGGTCTCAAGCATGTCTGCCCGATTTTGCATAAAAGTGATGAATTGTGTGAATGTAACTGGTGAATTTTTGTCAAGACGACCCTTAAATTCCTCCCACTCACGATAGGTTTTGACATCTAATTTATTACTGACAATATATATTAAAAGTGTATCCCAGTGCATGACAGGCTCACCTAATGATTCTAGGGCACGTATATTTTTATTAACATTATCTATAGTTCGTTTCAAGGCGCAAGAGGACTCCTTTGTAATGGGCTCGATGTTAAATAAGGCAGTAACGTGATTTTGTAACAGCAAACGTTTATTGTCGAACCGATCACACAGAAGCCTCCATGCTACTTCATAATTCTTGGCTGAGAATTCAACAGCCTGTATAACTACTGCCGCAGGACCTTCCAATGACGTTCTTAAGTAGTGGAACTTATTTATGCTATCCATCTCGTCATTGGAATGAATGAGACTTGCAAAGGTATCATGAAACTCAAGCCACGAATCATACGAACCACGAAACTTCGGTAGTTGAATAGTGGGCAACTTGACGAACCTACAATTATTACCAGAACGTGAACCCTTCTCACTACCAGTTGACTGAAACTGCTCTCGTTCATTATTAAATTTATTTAATATATCTTTGGACTTAGCGAGTAAATTATAATAAAGGGATTCAAATTCATTACGTTCTGATATTTGTAACTCACCAGAATCACTACTACACTCCAATTGTAACTGTACCTCATCATAATGTTCGTACAAAGTCTCCACTTTACCAATTCGTATCTGCAATTCGCTGGCATCGATAGATGTCAATGAAGTAACATCCAAAGAATTTAAATAGGTTGAAAATGCAGTTAAACGTCCCTTGAAACTGCCTCTCTTTTTAATAAGTTCTTTTTCATTAACCATTGTGGGAGACGCACTTGTTATCCTGAAATTTATACAATAGCAAGCTTAACAAACTTATAACACAACAATATCAAATTGGTTTTGAAAGATATAAACTAAATATCGTGAAATGTAGGCGTAAGTATGCCTCTGCCTAACCCTTTAACGATAAAGGCGTGACTATAAGCACTTATGTATGTTTGATTGTATATTACCTAATTACCAAACAATTTTAGAACTTACAATCAAAATAACTGAGGGATAACTGTCTACTGGCTGGCTACTACCCAATTAAAGTTTTAAGTAGGTACATTAAATAATGATTTACAATAACAATTTATAATGATTTACCACAGTTTATAATTCACTATGATGCTAATAATTACAAATTGAGTTGCAAGCGCCCATAGACTATTGTAAAAAAACCATCAGTTAGGCCTATGCTTATTTGCAAACTTAGCAGTGTAAAATATACTTATGTAAGGTACATATGTAATAGATTTTTGTTATTAATGACTAATTCTTAGTGTAAGCGTAGGAAATAAGTTACAACTTTTGTTACAAATTTGATTAATTAGGTAATAGATGTAGCTTGTTAAAGCTAACTATGCCAATTAAATTAAATATAGCATAATATTAACCAAATTAAATTGAAAATGATTAATTTGTAACAATTATTATCTACGACCTTCAATTACACAATTAACAAATTAATCTTAGTCGAACAAATAACCTCTTTCTTTCTGAAGTCGGTTCAAAATTAACAAAAATAATACACTTTTTGGACTTAAAGGCCATTCAGAAGCATCTAATTTTAAATAATTAGGTCCTGACCACCAAATGTCCAGCTGTTGAATTTTATCTAAACTGATGCCACGTGAAATATGATCAGCAGGATTTTGATCAGTCGGAACGTGTCTCCAGACAGAGTTAGATGTTTTTTCTAATATTTCGGCAACCCGGTTACGAACAAAGGGTTGCAATTTGTTAGGTGACATCTTTAACCAACCTAAAACGATTGTGGAGTCAGTCCAAAACACAATTTTATCAATGCGAACACGCAAGGAGCTGACAGCCTTCTCGTAAAGTTGAGCCCCAACTAAAGCACCGCAAAGTTCTAGCCTAGGTATAGTGGTGGGCTTAATAGGAGCAACTCTGCTCTTCGCCATCAAAAGAGATACAAAAATTTCTCCTCTCATATTAATGCTGCGAACATAAATGCAAGCACCATACGCACTTTGTGACGCGTCAGTAAATATGTGTAATTCAATCGATTGGCTTGAATCACAGATAACACGTCGTGCCACTTGTAAATAATTGAGATTTGGAAGTGTATCTAATATCTGCTTCCACGAGTGGCAGATATCAGGCGAGAGCTGATCATCCCACGTAACCTTGGCCAACCACAATTGTTGCAGTAATATTTTCATGAGAATAACGCAGGGACCCAGTAATCCCAGTGGATCAAATATCTGTGCTATGATCGAAAGAATTGCACGCTTTGAAGCTCCCTTCATATTTAAAGTACCTGCTGAAAAATACAAAATATCAGAAGCTGGTAACCAACCCAAACCCAAAGTCTTATTTGGTTCGGTGGCACCAATATTTAAGTTGAGGGCAGACTCATCGCACTCAGATAATAACTGACGGTTATTAGACTTCCACTTCCGTAAGTGCATACCAGCTGAAGCCAAAACGGAAGTCACTTCCTGACGAATGTGTAAAGCGTCAGAAATGTCATTAGTACCCGTCAGCAAATCATCAACGTAGAAATCGTGCTTAATAATGTTGCTGATTGTCGAGTCTGTACATTCTAGCCCTAATTGATGTAGGCACCTAGTGGCTAAATAGGCTGAACTGGAAGTGCCATAAGTAACAGTGTTTAGCTGGAACGTCTTGATTGGATCAGACGAATCCTTACGCCATACAACCTGCTGTAAATGCCTATCATCTGGATGTACGAGCACCTGCCTGTACATCTTCTCCACATCCGCAGTCAGGATGTACTTATGCTGTCTAAAACGGAGAAGAATGGCTAAAATGTCGTCCTGTACCGTAGGTCCAACAAGTTGTATGTCATTTAATGACACACCAGAAGTGCTAGGGCTACTAGCATTAAACACAACTCGTAACTTTGTGGTCACGCTACTCTCTCGTAAGACGCCATGGTGAGGAATAAAATAAGAGGTTTTACCTGGATCACACTCTGTCATGTGACCTAAAGCTTCATACTCCACCATGAAGTCCGAGTACATTTGACTAAACTTAGGTTTAGTTAAGTTGCGGCGTTCTAGAGAAAGTAAACATTTCTTTGCTCGCTGATAAGAATCACCTAGAACCGTCGCACTTTGTTTTAAAGGGAGCTTAACACAAAAGCGTCCATCACTCAAACGAGTAGTATTATTAATAAAATGTTCTTCACATAATTTTTCCTCTGTGGAATAAATAGACGACTGAGGGCACACTTCTTCCAGCTGCCAAAACCGGGAAAGTAGGTTCTGAATGTCATCATTAACAGAAGAATAATTGCAATGAATTGTTTTTGATGGAGCCGATACATAGCCGCTGCTTACTGGGCCAGAAACCACCCAACCAAGTTTGGTTTCATGAAGTATCGGTTGTCCAGTACCTAACTTAACTTGCTGTGTACCAATTAATTCCCAAAAAATGTCAGCGCCTATAATCAAATCAACGGCACTTTCTAAATGAAATTTGGGATCAGCAAGACAAAGCTCAGAAGGTATAATAATATTTTTTAAGTTTAAATTATGTGATGGAACATTATTAGTTATTGACGGCAAAATAAAACAACGAAGCTTGGCCGTATAGCTATCATTTAACGAGTGCATCGATACTGTACACATTTCACCTATACGTGAAGTAGCATTATTTATCCCCATGATTGATTTATCTACACTAACAGTACGCAAACCCAATCGTTTGCAAAACCTTTTCGTCATTAGACAAGACGTACTGCCACTATCTAACACAGCGCGAGCTATATGCACATTGTTATGTACGTCATGAATTTTGACCAAAGCGGTAGATAAGAGCACCTGCTGATCGCCGTCGCTCGACGCTGGCGCCGCCTGTATATTGGCTGATAAACTAACTGGCACCTTATCGCCGTCGCGCGCGCCGGTTAGCTGCGCGCTCTCTGGGGAGTGATTTGTCTTCGCTTCGCTATTGTTTTGTTTATAATTAGAATTGTGAATTAGGAAGTTATGTTTTCGTTTGCAGATCTTGCACCCAGGCTTCTTACATTTGTTAGCATAGTGGCCCTTCCGAAAACAATTGAAACAAATCTTATAATTAGGCAATATTTGTAGCCGTTCAGTATTGGACAAGGAAAGGAATTCGTGACAGTTACTTAAGTCGTGATCACTAGTACATTTAGGACATGATTTTTCATTCGAAGTAGAATCGTTTTGTTGAACGAATACCATTGATTTGACCTTGGAAACTGACTTTAATTGTGTACTAGACTGACTAGTGTTACGTGACAATTCAATGGTCTCAAGCATGTCTGCCCGATTTTGCATAAAAGTGATGAATTGTGTGAATGTAACTGGTGAATTTTTGTCAAGACGACCCTTAAATTCCTCCCACTCACGATAGGTTTTGACATCTAATTTATTACTGACAATATATATTAAAAGTGTATCCCAGTGCATGACAGGCTCACCTAATGATTCTAGGGCACGTATATTTTTATTAACATTATCTATAGTTCGTTTCAAGGCGCAAGAGGACTCCTTTGTAATGGGCTCGATGTTAAATAAGGCAGTAACGTGATTTTGTAACAGCAAACGTTTATTGTCGAACCGATCACACAGAAGCCTCCATGCTACTTCATAATTCTTGGCTGAGAATTCAACAGCCTGTATAACTACTGCCGCAGGACCTTCCAATGACGTTCTTAAGTAGTGGAACTTATTTATGCTATCCATCTCGTCATTGGAATGAATGAGACTTGCAAAGGTATCATGAAACTCAAGCCACGAATCATACGAACCACGAAACTTCGGTAGTTGAATAGTGGGCAACTTGACGAACCTACAATTATTACCAGAACGTGAACCCTTCTCACTACCAGTTGACTGAAACTGCTCTCGTTCATTATTAAATTTATTTAATATATCTTTGGACTTAGCGAGTAAATTATAATAAAGGGATTCAAATTCATTACGTTCTGATATTTGTAACTCACCAGAATCACTACTACACTCCAATTGTAACTGTACCTCATCATAATGTTCGTACAAAGTCTCCACTTTACCAATTCGTATCTGCAATTCGCTGGCATCGATAGATGTCAATGAAGTAACATCCAAAGAATTTAAATAGGTTGAAAATGCAGTTAAACGTCCCTTGAAACTGCCTCTCTTTTTAATAAGTTCTTTTTCATTAACCATTGTGGGAGACGCACTTGTTATCCTGAAATTTATACAATAGCAAGCTTAACAAACTTATAACACAACAATATCAAATTGGTTTTGAAAGATATAAACTAAATATCGTGAAATGTAGGCGTAAGTATGCCTCTGCCTAACCCTTTAACGATAAAGGCGTGACTATAAGCACTTATGTATGTTTGATTGTATATTACCTAATTACCAAACAATTTTAGAACTTACAATCAAAATAACTGAGGGATAACTGTCTACTGGCTGGCTACTACCCAATTAAAGTTTTAAGTAGGTACATTAAATAATGATTTACAATAACAATTTATAATGATTTACCACAGTTTATAATTCACTATGATGCTAATAATTACAAATTGAGTTGCAAGCGCCCATAGACTATTGTAAAAAAACCATCAGTTAGGCCTATGCTTATTTGCAAACTTAGCAGTGTAAAATATACTTATGTAAGGTACATATGTAATAGATTTTTGTTATTAATGACTAATTCTTAGTGTAAGCGTAGGAAATAAGTTACAACTTTTGTTACAAATTTGATTAATTAGGTAATAGATGTAGCTTGTTAAAGCTAACTATGCCAATTAAATTAAATATAGCATAATATTAACCAAATTAAATTGAAAATGATTAATTTGTAACAATTATTATCTACGACCTTCAATTACACAATTAACAAATTAATCTTAGTCGAACAAATAACCTCTTTCTTTCTGAAGTCGGTTCAAAATTAACACTAACCTTTTAAATCCGCTTATTAATCTAAAATACTACCTTTAAAGAGTGATGGGTTAAATTAAATTAATAAATCACTGCTTTGTCCTTAATGAATGCACTGATCACCTTGACTTGACCTCAGTAATTTCTCAATCTCGATTCATCCAAGAAATTATCTCAAAATAATGGCCAAATTCTTCTTAATATTTTATATCCAGCTCGTTATGGACCATGTTCGGGATCTGGAGTGACTTTGGTAGTATTTAAGTAAAAGTTCAGGAATATTTTAAGGAAGTGATCCTTCGACCTTTAATGACTTAGCACAAGTGTCATACATAACAGGAGATCCTGTGCGTAAAAAATATCAATTAGTCTAAACCTCTAAACTATAACGTATTGCTATTTAAAAACTAGTAGGCGTTTCATGGTTCCTGTATGCAATCTTCAACAAATATAATGTATTAGAAACGAATGAAATCCGGCAAAAGCGTACGTTGCAATCGTTCGAATTGCCTTAGGATTTGTCAAAGTCGAACATTGCAGTCTTAATTTATTTATGAGACTCCTCTGCTTCCGCTTTACGAAAGATTCCGCCATGTAACATCTGATTCCATTAGAAATTATTATCATTTTTGTAAGTATGAGCATTTAATTTAGAATTTATTAGTATGAGTATGACTAATTTCACATACTTACCCTTACCGTTAATTTAACTAGAGATCTGAGTTGGTCGCCTAATTTAATAGCTTTATGCACTTGTTCTCTAAAATATTACATACATACATATACTCACGCCTTTATCCCCGAAGGGGTAGGCAGAGGCCTATACCGGCCCACATTTCACCGTGTACAATTCGGTCCCACGTAACAGGTGGTGAGCCCATCGCCGTGTTGAAATGGACCGCCGACGTCAGAGCCTCGTCCGTTGTTCAGCAGGTGCACGAGCTTGCACGTGAGGTTGACTTGGGCCCGGAGGTGTTGGTAGGGCCCCACTACACCCTGTTATCTAATAAAATAATAAATATCTAAAATATTATAAAGTTTAAATGTGTTTTACACAATTATGATACAAGTGTGGGATTTCTGTTATTACAACGAGATACGACAGGTGTTGACCCGAGCCGAAGGCGAGTGTAGATAGTTGGCACGAGTTTAAATAACAGTCCCATACGTTGTATTGAACAACTATTTTTAATACAGTTGCGAAAAAATTAAGCAATTTTATAAAAAAATAAAACACAATAAACCTGAATATCCAAAGTGGCGCCAACCGTAAAAGAATATATCCTAAGCAGAGACTGGCAGTGTACTTCATACAGCCAACTTTTTTTATATTTATTAATTTAATTTGGCCGATACTCATATTAATTTATGCTTAAATTTTAATTAAAATTACTTTTAATCTGATATTGAAACAAGTTAGTATCTTTTTTTAAGAAATATTTGCATAAATCACAGACATTATTTTGACAATTGGGAAAGAAAACGCACGAGTGCAGGAATGGTAAAGAAAAAGCACGAGCGAGTGTGTAATAGCCCTCATCCCGAACGCTATACGTCCCTGTAATACGCCACTTTTTGAGCAACTGTATTAAAAAGGTATTTTAGGTTTTTAAGTTCTTTTTATACTTACTTTATAGGTAGGTATATTGCGTGGTAATGATAAATACTACTATCACCAGAATCCTAACAAGAAATACTGATAAGATACATCAAATCGAAATTTAGATACCTACTTAATTTAGAAAGTAACTTATCTATTTTTGTAGAGGCTGTTATTAAAATTCCTTGTCAAAAATCGTTTTCCACACTACATCCATTATAAAAATAATACAATAGTTTAACATAATCAACTATTCCACCTTCTATGAATGACGTACTTAATACAATTAGACACGTCATGCTGATGCACCAACATCACGTTCCCACTAGTCACTTGTCTTACGAAGTGATTAGGTGATAGTACATTTATTGTTAAAAATTACAGAGAAACATTATCTGAGGGCACGGGAGTGCCCTCACCAAGTCGAGCCTTATCGCGGCGCGTGGCGTGCGGCACGGCCGTGCTATCTTTTCTTAAACCCGCTCAGGCCATTTTCGGCCCCCTATAACTTTGGTGTGGATAAAGCTAGAAGTTTGAATTTTCAGTTACTAAGTAAGATCTGTTTAAATATGGTATATTTCAAATTTCGTTCAGTTTGAACCGGTAGTTTAAGAATTATAACTAGTCAAAGTTGTTTAAAAATTCGTAGTCACTCACTCACAGACTGACCGAAATTCTAAGGTACTTCTAGTAGACACGAAGACCGATATTCAGAGTTTTATAGTTCAGAAATTAGAGAGATCTCAACTTTCGCTAAACCTATAATTCAAGGGTTCCTTTGTATGTAAGGGTCATTCTAAACTGGCGTGTTTGCTTAGTCATAAAAGAACTTAAAGATTAAGGGTATTGTAAAACATAAATGAATTGTTTTAGAATAGAATTATTCTTTAAGTTCTTTTTTGATTAAGCAAACAGGGCTGTTACACACGCTCCTAGGAGTTTGATGAAGAAATACCTGTCCTTTCATAGACCTGGTGTGACGTAAACGAAGTTGCGAGGGTCAGCAAGTTACGAATTTATCGTAACGAGTAGAGTAATTTGAGTAAAATGAGCAATTTGCTTCATTGAGAGATATCTGAGTGTGAAATTTCATGTCATTTTCAGGTAATATGGGGAACATTTTAACAGTAATCGTGAATGCAGTTTTGGAAGAAATTGCAAAGCAAATTCGAAGTCTCGGTTATCACTCTTACGCTATTGATTTTGAGAATGATTTCGTGATTGATGGTATTCGCAAGTAAGTTCAATATAGCCGTAGTTATTTTTTTTATACATATATACATACATATGGTCACGCCTTTATCCCCGAAGGGGTAGGCAAAGGCATATTATATGCCCACGTAATATGTGGAGAGCCGTATCGCCGTGTTTAAATGGACAGGCGCAGGTTGTGACTGCCTGCTGTTGAAATAAAGCCTTCAAATTAGCTTAACGACTGCCATTTTACTGGCAACCGGGACCAACGGCTTAACGTGCCTTCCGAAGCACGGAAACGCTCAAATAAATGTCACAAAGTGATCACATGGACGGTCACCCACCAAGGACTAGCCATAGTGAAAGTTGCTTAATGCAGTGATCGTTTACAGAACACTGAGTCCGCGGGGCCACCACGAGCGCTTCACTTCGTTGTTTTCCAACAGTGAAAGAATCTCTAAATAATATTATTTCTTCTTAATAATATTAATACCTCTTTTGCAGTAACCCCAAATGTAAATTCATTGTGAAGAAAAGTTCTGTTAGTATAGACGATCTCTTCGTTCTAGAGAAAGTCTCCATGGGCGAAAATCATGAACTTTCTGTGCGGATTAAAATTCCAAAAATTGTATTGAACCTTGGTATGTCTTTTTATTTCGCTTACGTAGAACTTAATATTCAGTGCTTTTGAGTGTAAAGGGCCTGACCAGGCTGAGATCTCAGCTTCTCAGGCCTGAAATCAATTCTGTCTTTTAATAGTTCCATACTTTTAAAGGAAAATACGGAAAACTCGGTGGACGAGTCCAACTGGTCTGGTTTTTTATGAAATTTGCGCCTCTCGCTCGCTGAGTTGAAAGTTACTTTCAGAGTCCACACGACTATTGGCTGTGGCCCTCCAGTGCCGATTGTAATGTGCGTTTTCTCGTTTCATTTGAATAACCTGATATTGGAAACGGAGAAATACCCGAGCGCTGGTAGAAAGTTCTATGTTTCTAGCATTTAACAAAGAAGCTATATTTTTAATCGCTCGCTATAATTTTAAATGCATTGTCCGAAATAAAAAAAACCGGCCAAGTGCGAGTTGGACCGCCCATGAAGGGTTCCGTTGCAGCAAGAAAAATAATATAAAAGTTCTAGGGAAGAAAATTAGAAAACTTTGAAAATAGAAAAATGGTACCGAATCAACCAATGTAAATGAAAAATATGTAAATTGCGTAATTTCTAGCTAGCATAATTAAATTTATAGTTCGTATTGATTTTCAGGTACTGCGCAGTTTACATGTAGTGATCCCAGTTTTAGATGTTATACTGAAGGGTGGTAAGTGTGAAAAATATTCACTAAACTAACAAAAATATTCAGCTACGTACGGCGCGACGGGACGAAATTGCACATATTATTAGATTTCATTAGAAGATTAATACCACATCCTTCCGAGGCTTGGACATCCTTCCGAGGGCTTACCCGGGGCTCCCAAACGTAGGCTGTTGGAAGTTACGTGAGGTTTTTATAGTCGGTAGGAGTCCGGCATAGCATCCATGAAGGATTTTTATTCACGGAAAAAAATTGACAGATCTTGCAATTTTGATAAATAACACTTGTTAAGTGTTATTTATCAAAATTGCAAGATCTGACAATGTGTTATTTAGCGTTTTTCCCTAAAATTGATAGTTGCTTGGAAAAACATATTATTCTTGCATGTACAGTCACGTCCAATATTGCATGGGCCCCTTAAGATCTATAATCCCATGCACATTTGAGTCCAAATTCACAAAAACTCCACTAGATGGCGCAACTTTACTCGAATATAATATTGCATAGACACCTTAGAATCACAAAAAATGTACTAGATGGCATATTTACATTACTCAAAAGATTAATGAGTGACTATTTTGACAATAATCGCGTTTCTCTGTGAGGTATTAAAAAATCAGCAACGGTAGATACTTGACTTCCAATGTTATCCGAGAGATGGCGTCAATTCTCAGTGCAAAGCAATTTCGTTTCGGATTGACCATGCATTCTCAAATTCGTCTGTACACTAATGAAATGAAAACCGCTAACAACTGGCCATTTTTAAAAAGTCTCTAAACTATACTTTGTCGTGTTCTTATATACCTCTATTTAATAAACTTACCGGGTTACTTATTCACCGACTAACATCCAGTACTACTTTTGTATTAAAAAATATCACCTCGCACATTATCAAATACAATAATGTCGTTTTTTTTTTCAGGATCCAATTGATCGACATTTACTTAGAGGTTGCTGTATCCGTAGAAATGGCAAACACTGATTTACGAGTAAATCATATTAGAATTAAACCCAAAGTAACAGAGATCAAAGTAAGCATTAGACATCCGAATATCACTACTTATGGATTTGTTTTAAAAATATACAGTGAATTTACTTACAATTTGGTTCAGATGAAAATTGAACCATTTTGCCTATCAAGGGTAGCGCCATAGTATTAACGCTTTGACTACTAAGATACGGAACCATACTTTCATACCGAAACAAATCTATCAATACATATAATAAAATCGTAACTGTCTGTTTGTCTGTACGTTTGTGCACTCTAATCTTAGCAACCGTTCAACCGATTGCAATGCGGTTTTCTTTTTTGCGTTGCAGTTTGCTTCACTTAACATTTAGTGTTTGTTTCATGTCAATCGGTTCATAAATAAAAAAGTTACATCAATCTAAAAAATCACATATAAAATGCAGCGTACGAAGTCGCAGGCAACATCTAGTATTATAATATACCTACTACTCTAAATATTCAAAGACTCCGAAAAAATAAACTTAAATAATCTTAGATGTCAAATGACATACGAGTACAATGTAAATAAAATGATAAGCTCTACATATTGTAAGAAACTTTAATATCTTTTTGTTTTCAGTCCGATATCAAATTAATTGTGAATTCTAAACTGTGTTCCGAGTTAGCAAACTCTTTATTATGTACCCGAGATCCAAGTGTACTGAATTTTCTATTGGTAAGTAATGAAATACGAGTATCTGCATAATAATTAGTGTTCCGTACCTGAAGGGTCAATAAATTAAAAATTTTAAAAACCCCCGACTCACAAAGAAAGAACAATAAAAAAACCTGTAAAAAGTAATAAAATAACTATTATACTATGACCTATCTACCCTAAGTATTGAACCTTTATTAACAATATAGGTAGCTATATTATTTACGTTTTCATATTTTTAACTATCAGTTGGTCTCGTCGGGGACCGCTCACCTAATCATAACCTAATCGTACGTCAGTCTCTGTCTAGGTATATAGCGGTCCCCCGACGAGACAACTTTATAAAACATAGCTAAGAACACTCTCCCCTAACCCATCTTTCAAACAAAAGAAACAGAATCAAAATCGGTTCATCCGTTTGGGAGCTACGATGCCACAGACAGACTTACAAACACACACACCCACACACACGTCAAACTTATAACACCCCGTTCGGGTTTCCGTCGGGGGTTAAAAAGGAACCCTGTTACTGAGACTCAGCTGTCTGTCTGTCTGTGTAATATCAGGCTGTATCTCATAAACCGTGATAGCTAGCCAGCTGATTTTTTTTAAAGATTATGGTTTTTTTGAAAAGCGCAGGACCGTGTGTTGGTTTTTTTTTGCGCGACTTGTAAGCGTAATGCCTACCTGGTAATAAAGTAATAATGATAGGCAATGTGGAAAACTGGCTAATGATGGGAAACAGCAGAATTAGAATCCTGAAGGGTAAACGGTAACCTTACTAAGACACTTATCCGTCTGTCTGTCAGAGGACTACCTATATCTGAACGTGCCAATACTAGAATTGTAGACAGTGACAACTGTCGCAAAATCTTGATTAACTAACCGATGCCCGTAGATGTCCAATCGCATGGAAATCAAATCTTTATTTTTCTATTTTAGTTCAGAACTTCGCTTTTACTGATCCGATTGCGGTAGAACAAGCGTAATATTGTAAGTCTGACAAAGATTTTTCTAATAAAACTGCGTCAATAACCATTCACCAGATTTTCTGTACCTACATCACGAACAAAAAGAAACAAGGACAAACAGGCATGAATTCCAAAAACAATATTTTAACCACAGACATATAAGAATAAGCAGACGAAACATAAAATAAAATAAATAAAATAAAATAAAATTTATTCCCTTTGAAATTTTTAAAAAATTATTTAGGTTTGTCAAAATTTTTGTGACTCTACCGGGGGTTCGGAAATGCTACAGACTGAGAAGAACACCCCAAGAAACTCAGTCCGGTCCCTCTTATTCATCTTAGTATCTAATACAGTTTTTTTTTAAATGTAGAAAGGAGCAATTCGTGTCACTGCCAGGCAGTCTTGTCTTCTAGAAAGTCTTTAATGCTATAATAAGCTTTCTGGCACAATTTAAGCTTTACTAGTTTTTTAAATTTATTAACTGACAAACCTGTTATGGCTGTCGGCAATGTATTGTACATTCGAATACAATTACCCGCAAAAGAATTGCTTATTTTATTAAGCCTAAATCTAGGTACAGCCAATTTATTCTTATTTCTTAAGTTTAGGTTATGGATATCACTATTTTTAATAAATTTACTGTTATTTTTATAAGTATATAATAAGTTTTCATATATGTACTGTGAATACACAGTAAGGATGTTGATATCCTTAAACTTTTCTCTTAATGACTCCCGAAACCCCATACCATAGATAGCCCGGACAGCCCTTTTCTGCAACACAAAGATACATTCGATGTCGGCAGCGTTACCCCATAATAGTATGCTATAGGTCATGACACTGTGGAAGTAGCTAAAGTAGACAAGACGCGCTGTTCTAATGTCTGTCAGTTGTCGGATCTTTTTAACGGCATAGGCTGCAGAGCTCAGTCTGCCCGAGACTTTCTCGATATGAGGCCCCCACTGCAAGTTGGAGTCTAACTTTATGCCCAGAAAGACAGTTTCATCGACCAATTCTACTTGATCATCCCTAATCCTAATACTGGTGTTAACGAGCCTAACATTTGGCAAGGTGAATCTTATACATTTTGTTTTAGTTTCGTTTAACAATAAATTATTAGCGTTAAACCAGTGGACTACCCTAGAGAGGGCATTGTTTACTTCGTCAAGATCGCGTTGTCCACGTTCAACTTTAAATATTAAAGATGTGTCATCAGCAAACAAAACTACCTCGTGATCGTCTCTTATAAGGTGAGGGAGATCATTTATGTACACTAAAAATAGAAAAGGTCCCAGAATTGAACCCTGAGGCACCCCCATTGTTACAGCAGAACCATTTGACTGTTTACCATTTATAACTACTCTCTGTACTCTATCTCTAAGGTAAGAACTAATTAAATCCAAGGCCGTCCCCCGGATTCCATAATGATCAAGTTTTTGAATTAAAGTCTGATGCTGGACACAATCGAAGGCCTTAGATAAGTCGCAGAATACACCATAAGCATCATACGACTCCTCCCAGGCCTCATATATACACTCTAAGCATATTTTTCTAGCTATAGTTACGGAAGTATAGCAATACTTTGTCCTTTTCATTTCTTCTAATTATTGTATAGCGCTATCTTTGTTTTCTGTGTAGCAACATCTAACTCACATTTTGACACAGAAAGTTGACTTGTAACAAGTTTTGAAAACAACATGGCGGTATCTGTGATTGATCAAAATGTATGACAAGTTATGTAGTAAAAGGGAAGTAAGGTTAAAAATAAAAGTGGTTAAGTGTTGTGTAAACAATTGTGAAAGTTTTGGTCACAAGATATCACCGGGAATAACTTTTCACAGGTAATTTATGTTGTAGTACGAATACGATATATTACTCAGCGATATTTATTCAAAATGTTAAAAGTTCCTTGGTAAACACGTGAAAAAGTTGTTAATGAATGTTATCAACATTTTCCATTTATCGTTTGGTTACTGTCGTTACCCAGAACTAAGATTTCTTTAATTTACGTACACTTTGCACTGATAATGACATGCCAGGTACTATTGTTCTACACGGGGACGAACTCAGTTCGGAGACCGTTTTATTTAAAAAATGTATTTGTAAATATGTGTTTTACTATTCAACACTTTTTCGTCTAAAATGATTACGAATTCTATTTAACTTTTTTACTTAGACACAGGGTTTATTACTTGTTTATTTACAAGCAAGTGTAATGGTCATTTTTGCACCGAGAGGGGTCAGGGGCGGGTTTACTTTGTTTTCAGTTTATTTTATTTAATTAAGTACATATTTCCATTTTTTTTAAAAAGATCATAAATATTTAAGTCAATAAAAAGTTCGTGGTGATTTTTAGGGCTTCGAACCCAAAGGGCAAAAACGGCACAGTATTACTCTGGTGTCAGTCTGTCCGTCAAAAGACTGTGTCTCATGAACCGTGATAGCGAGAAATTTGAAATTTTCACAGATAATGTATAACTGTTGCCGCTCTATAACAACAAATACTTACTGACTAAAAACATGAAAAAATAGTAATCATTAAGGTCTCTGCAACAAACGTGATATTAGCCGTTGTTCGGTACGGAACCCTCCGTGCGCGAATCCGACTTGCACTTGGTTTATTTTAGACTATAATCTAATCCGTGTTCCAAATCTCATCTGTTCAGCCGCCTTTAGAGTGAAAAAGCAACATACAGAAATACTTGATTCGGTGCGGACTTACTGTCTTTTGTGTGTGTTTTGGTTACGCTTTTTTCCCTGAATGTTGGGTATACTTTTATGTCTGTAGTCATATATTGGTCAAAAATCATCGCCTCGATGAGAAATGGTGCTGGATATGGGTGATAACTTCGATTAATACAAATAAAAAAAAAACAAATACATAACGGCAATTTCATAAGTAAAGACCATATAAAAATATAAAATATAAAATTAAACTTGAAAAAAAAACAATAATTTAAAAAAAATCACAAAATATTTTTGAGTGAAATAATTTCTACAAAAGTAGAGTCATATCCTGAGACATTTTTACTTATATGTCTGTGGATTCGACCCTAAATTTGTTCTAATGTCTATGTGTGCGTAACGGTTACGATTTTTTCCGCATATGCTTTGTCTGCTTATTCTTATAAGTCTGTGATTTTAACACGCTTTTATTAGCTTCACTTGTAACTAGTATGTAAGAAAATCTTGGAATGTTAATTTGACCCATTTCCCGTCCTTCGATCAGGCTGAAATTTTGCACACGCTCTGAGTTCTGATGACAATACATGACTAGCTAAAAAACGTCATTACAAATCCAATATGACTCCAAAATGGCGGACTGCCTATTTGAAATCCACCCCCATGATATGGGTATCGAATGAAAGGGTTTTCTGTCAGGAATACGAAAAAAATAGTCACGTGACTTAAATCCAATATGGCGGACGTCCAAGATGGCGGACAGGCTATTTGAAATGCACCTCCATGATATGGGTATCAAGTGAAAGGGTTTGCTGAATGGGATACGAAAAAAATAATTACGTGACCTAAATCCAACATGGCGGCCGTCCCAAGGTGGCGGATTGGCTATTTTAAATGCACCTAAATTTGCAAGTAGTAAATTAAGTTTGAATAATAAGAAGATGTAATTTTTAGTGCGTGCTAAAAGCGTGTTTTTTAGTTTTTTAAACTATTATTATTTGTACTCAGTACCTATCGTTAGTATTACACAACTCAAGTATAAGTTTATTAAGATCTTCATTGTACAGACACGACCACTTTACAATTTTATGATAGTAATAGCGGTTCCTTTTTGTTCCTTCCTCCTTTCGTTCTTTTCGCTCCTTCATTCCTATTTTCGAGGTTGCTGTCTTTGTGAAAACTAACCCGAATTGCTTTAAACTTTAAACGCTTAGATAAATTTTATACCTAGAAATAGACGCGACAATAGTAAGTTATTTCTTCATAGAGCGAATACCATGTTGATGCGTAACAGTGTTTTTTGCATGGCTCCTTCAATATACAATAAATTGCCATTACATTGTAAGTCTACGTAGCTTCCTGGCAAGTAAAGCCAATATAAAAAAAAAACCCGGCCAAGTGCGAGTTGGACTCGCCCATTAAGGGTTTCGTTGCAGCAAGTAACATAATAGAAAAGTTCTTATAGTTCGTTGTAACTTTGATTGATGTTTGAACACGTTCGTACTGTTATTGATTTTTCTAGGCGAAAATTGCGGTTTATGACGTATTAAAAAAAAACTACCAGCTCTACATCGGTCGAACCAATTTTCGTTGGTAGTTTTTATAGCAATGTACATCATAATTATATTTTTTTTAGATTTATCATTCTCTTAGTTTAGAAGTTAGAGGGGGGGGGGACACACATTTTTCCACTTTGGAAGTGTCTCTTGCTCAAACTATTCACTTTAGAAAAAAATGATTTTAGGAACTTCAATAGCATTTTTAAAGACCTATCTATAGATACCACACACGTATGGGCTTGATAAAAAAAAAAATTTGAGTTTCAGTTCTGAGTATGGGGACCCCCAAAATTTACCGCTTTTTTTCTAGTTTTATATAAGAATCTTAATGCGGTTCACTGAATGCATCTAGTTAATAAGTTTCAAAAGCATAGACCTCATAGTTTCGGAGAAAAGTGGCTGTGACACACGGACGGACAGACAGACGGACAGACAGACAGACAGACAGACATGACGAATCTATAAGGGTTCCGTTTTTGCCATTTGGCTACGAAACCCTAAAAATACAGTATAGATGAATTTATGAAGGAAAAGGGTAGTATGTTAAAACTCATTGTAAAAATAATGTTATCATACAAATAATATAACCAAATATATAATGTGAACTTATGTATTTTTTTTGTAATGTTGTAATAGGACAATTTTTAATTGTACCTACTATAATTGTACTTACTTTACTTTTATTTAATATTTCAGATTGTCTTGTATAATTTTTTGCATGCCTAAAGGTAAAATATGGCTGATCTGCCATATTTATGTAACACCGTTCAATGTATTACCCTTATTTGCAAAATAAAGTATCTTATCTTATCTTGTCCTTTTGCGGAGTCTGTTAAAAAGTATCCTATGTCCTTCCCTTGGACTCAAACTAAAAAAAATTCATCAAAATCGGTTCTGCAGTTTAGGCGTGAAAACGAGAGAGATAGATAGACAGAGTTGCTTCCGAATTTATAATATTAGTAGGTATAAATATAGATAAAAACACGTTATAGATATTACTTGATATTATACTACTAGAATTAGGGAAAAGTGGCCCCTATATATAACAAAAAAAAATTATGCCTATAAAATTACATTATATCAATCTGTTTTACAGGAATTTTTATTAAAGTCTCAGGAAGAAAACCTCTTGCAATTTATTAATACACAAATGAAGGAAGCTCAAAAAAGGTACCTTTATTACATTTAATAGTTTACTATTTACTACACATATACATATTTTTAGCTAATTTTAGTATCATTATTTATTTAATACGCTACGCAAAATCTGCGGAGTTACGTTTGCAGATCGCGTTCGGAATGAAGACGTAAGAAAGAGAGTTGGTCTGAAAGAGTGTCGGTGTTAAAGTTAGGAAGGGCATGCTACGATGGTTCGGGCATTTGAGCGATTGGGAGATGAAAGAATGACAAAACAGATAAACAACGCGAAAGTGGATGGACGTAGGAGTCAGGGAAAGGCCACGACCAAATTAATCGTGTGTTAGCAGAAGGTGGTGTCAAGAGCCGAAGGAACCGACGTGCATGCATGAAAAGAAATATGAAAGTTGAAGAAACAAGTGACGGTGTGCATGGACCGTGACGTGTGGCGTTCGGTTCTTTTTGTCTACCTCGCAAGGGATTTGGCGTGAAGATAGATAGATAGATAGAATGATAGCTAACTTTAGTAACATTATTTATTTATTTTCAGCCCAATTTTTGATTAAAAGAAAAAGGTGCGCAGCCTGATCGAGCAGATATTAACCAGTCGGAATCATCTTAGCCTTTATTAAAATTTAGTATTAAAATTCTGTTCATAGTGTTTTGTTTAATTTATTTTTTTACGAACACTACTAGTCTCTATTTATTTTTAGGGGTACATATCCAAAGGGTAAAAGCAGGACCCTATTACTGAGACACTGCTGTCCGTCAGTCTGTCTGTCACCAGGCGACAACCGTGGTAGTATATTGTAGATATACAGGGTGAATTTTTCAAAAAGGATTGGATGGCCAAATCCGAAACTATAAGGAATAGCGAAAAATGCTCAAAAGAGTCACGAGCCCAATTTTGATGAAACTTAAAACCTCATCATTTGATTTCTGAAAAACCAATAACCTTTTTTTTTTGTTGTACGTGAGGGAAAATACCTACTAAAACGACTCCTACCGTCTAAAAAACCTCACGTAACGCCAAACAGCCCAAATTCTATGGTTGGGAGCCCCGGGTAAGCCCTCGGAAGGATGTCCCAGGACAACCAATAACCCTAGCTCATTTTAAAAAAAAACACACCCTATATTATTACACTATACGAAAGCGTTGCTATTAAGGATCTTATTCTGTGAAGTAATGACATACGGCAAAATAAAGGAAAGTGCTCATCTTTAACAAAATGCAATTTATTTTTCTTACGTTAACTGATTAATTGTTCAAAATGTAGACCATTGCTTTCAATACATAGCTGGATTGGAGACCTCAAAGATCGTACTGCATTCAATATTATTGATTCCGTTTAGAATATTCTCCAAAGAATCATTCTGAGCATGATATAAGAAACGGAATAGTTACGATATATTCTGGAATTTCGAACGAAACAAATTATGATACAAAATTTAGGTACATGAAATCTGAATTCTATTAAAATTCCAAACTTTCCTTAAATTTGCCGTACCTATACCATTACTTCGCAGAATTTGATCCTTATCAGCGGCACTATCGTATGGTGTAATACGAGTAATTAAAGGCTGTGTTTTTTTTTTCAAAACCAATGGATTCGATTCCCAGCTTGGATCATTGGTTTTTCAAAAATCTAATGATGAGGTTTTAAGTTTTATCACAATCGAGCTCGTGACTTCTTTGAGCATTTTTAGCTATTCCTTATAGTTTCGGATTTGGCCATCTAAGCCCTTTTCAAAAATTCAGCCTGTATAAGTATAAAAACATAAAATAAATCATATTTTAAGGGCCTTCCTTTCCATGCAACATATGTGATTGTTGTGGCATTTTTTCGGTACAGTACAGTATCCTCAGTATGCTATAGACGTTAGCAACATCAGGGCGGAGATTCTCGGCTTGTATGCGTGTTTTGACATTTGAAGAGGACTCACTTTCACCACTAAACGGTCAACGCATTCAAGTCCTATTAACGAAGATCGCTGTCGACTTTATTCATTCCATCATAATTTTCAACGTATTCCGAAATTCAGACAGTGAGCCTACTCGATGTCGGTGGCGCTAGAATGTAAGTTGTGGCTATCTTTGGGGAGAGGGCAGTATTGAACTTCAGTCGATCTAACGAAGCATAATAACTTGGAACGACTTGCCAGAGCGTCCGTGTTTTTCTCTTACTATCCCGGGTTCTACAACTCAATCTCAACCGGTACTTCACAAAGACCACTAACTTGAGGATCACTGTATAGACTGTGAGAGTGGTCCCCAGTCGCAAGATGTCACCACGGCCTTCTATCAGGTGAGCGGCGACAATTTGATAAGCTTAAGGCTTGTATGTTCGAAAAAAAGAATCTTGGGGTGAACTTTATACTAGGAAATATTCTTCGATTTGACTTGATAAAACTTTATTATTGTAATTTATTAGATACTCTTGCTTTTTTAACGTATCAAAACACGATTAGGAAAACTTTGTTCGATCGAAACCGCTCTCGAAAAATGAGAAATATTTGCAAAAATCTTAATAAGTAATGTACATTTTTTATCTAAATAAATGAGTTTAATTCTCATAAAAACTTGTCATAAAATAGATATAGGTCTTTAGAACAATATTTTACGTATAGATTTTTTCTTGAAACCCCTCAGATTTTATAACAGTAATATAATGTATTAGTATCGAATGACATCCGGCAATAGCGTACGCTGCAATCGTTCGAATTGCCTTAGGATTTGTCAAGCTCGAACATTACAGCCTCATAGTTGAGATAGTTTCAAAGAGAGTCTTAATCTATAGCATAGCGATACAGTAGAAACAAGTAGCCTTTATCTTAAGTAGCATATAAGTGATACAATAAGTCATTGATAAGATGTTTAGCAAATATTATATTATTTATTATGATTATACAAGGCTGTGCTGAATGTTTCTTTACTAGGATTTTTTTAGTTTGTTACCATAAAATTGGCCAGTCCTGAAACCTTAAAATATCTTTAAATTACATGTATTGACAGATATTTTAAGGTTTCAGGCTTTTATGCTACCTCAGAATTTGACTAGATATTAATAGCCCTAGTCGTAAGCTATAAGAGTCACGCTTATTGCTGTACACATATACATACTAATAATCCAAGTTGTGCTCAAGGTATGAACGGTAGTACGAAGTGAAGACAACACGATTTATTTGACAGATCTACCAAATCAGCACTTACTTTTTTGCGATCACCAGACGGATCGGTACACGGTTTTCTTTCCATTTTTTTTCTGTATGCCATCCGTCTAGCTGGTGCACCAGGTGCCCGGTTATTATTATTATTTATTATTTTCTTGTGGGGGACGCCGGCTGTACCGAGCGGACGATTCAACCGCTTTTCCTGCTGTCCATTTCGTCCATTTCCCCAGTCTCCTCTCTGGGATTGGATTGGGTATCCCAGCACTCTTCACGGCGGCGCCCCTTCAAATCTTTTGGTATCCTTGCAGAATCGGACAATTTGATCCACCTTCAGATGTTCCAGATCCTCTAGATTTAGTCTATCCGTGCCCATAGTCTCCCATCTGCTTAGTGAGTACATGGGGCACTCGGCCAGTAGGTGGAAACTGGTCTCTTCCTCCTCCATGCACTCTGGGCATATGGGATCGTCTTTCACTCCTATCACTGTCAGGTGCCTGTTCAGGCGACAGTGCCCTGTGATTATCTCTATAACCAGCCTCATGTTTGCTCTGGTCAGTTTGACCAGTTGGCTGGTTCTTTTCGCATCCAAGCCTTTGATGAAGATCTTCGACTGTCTCATTCCAGTCGACGATCTCCATCTGCGGTTGGTATCTACCGTTATGCTCCTGCTGATTACTCCCTTGGTGATTTTGTGAGCAATGGGAAGCCCAGGCTCAGGTCCCACCAAGCTTTCTTCCGCTCCCATTCAGGCTAAGTTGTCTGCTGTTTCATTTCCTGGGACTCCCGCATGTCCGGGTACCCAGGCTAAGCTTATTTGGATTCTTTCCGCCAGCTTGTCGAGTGACTCTCTGCACTCTTTGACGATGGCTGACGTTATTTCTTCCTTATTAAGTGCTTTTAAGGCTGCTTGGCTGTCGCTGTATATCGTTGCCTTTCTGCTATTAGTGTGGCGGGAGACCATTTGCGCGCACTCCGTGATGGCACAGATTTCCGCCTGAAAGACACTAGCGAACTTGCCTAGACTTATATATCTACTAGTCTCCGATCCGTCTTCGTACGTGATGTGCACTCCGGACTTGCTTTATCGACTCCATTCTAGAGCCGTCTGTGTAGCAGATAGTGCCATTACTATCGTCTATCTGCCAATTCTCCCTTGTCCCTATGTGTATTCTGTATTTTTTGTCAAAGATCCTCTCTTTGTTGATGAGGTCATTATTGATGAGAATCATTGACATCTTCTCTTCATATGGTTTGCTAATTTTTGCATGGCCTCCGTCTGCTAAGGTCGCCCTCCATAGGCCCATGCTTTTTAGCTTAAACCACTGTTCGATTGCTCTCTTTTTTATCTCTAGATCTAGGGGGTGGAGCCCCAGAAAGATCTCTAGCGCGGCTGTTGGCGTGGTTCTCATCGCGCCCGTGGTCATCAGGGCCGCCAGCCTCTGTACCTTGTTAAGTTCTGTTTGATTTGTCTTGTTGATGGCTTTGTGCCACCATACTATGGCTCCATGTAGGATTCTTGGTAGGATTATGGATTTGTATATCCAAATTACTGTCGCAGGTCTTATTCCCCACGTTTTTCCTATTGCACTCTTGCACTGCATTAATGCCATTTTGGCTCTTAAGCATGTGTACTCAATGTGCTTCTTAAAGGTTAGTTTGCTGTCCAGGGTGACTCCCAGGTATTTTATTTCGCCGACCACTTCTAGTACCTGGGTGTTCAGTCTCACTGGATCAGCGCTGCCAATCTTTCTTTTGTTTGTGAACAGCACTACTTTAGTCTTATCAGGGTTTAGATTGAGCCCTTTACTTTTACACCATGCCAAGGCTACATTCAAGCCGCTGTTCATGATGTCACTTACAACGCTTAACACTGGACCTGTGACTAGGATCACCCCGTCATCGGAGTATGCTTGTGCGTATATGTGTAGGCTGTTGAGTTTGCTAATTAGCTCATCTATTAGCAGGCACCATAGTAGCGGTGATAAGCATCCCCCTTGTGGGAATCCTCTGCTTGCCTTCACTTTAAGCGTGATGCCTGCCATGTCTGCCTGTATCAGTCGGTGTCTCAGCATGTGTTTAACCCATTCTGATATGTCCTTATCTATTCCTTCGCGATTTAGGGTTGTCTCTATTGATTCTGGGGTAGCCATATCGAAGGCACCTTCGACATCAAAGAAGCATCCTAGCGCATATTGTCTGGCGTTTATCGATCTCTGCACCCTATTAACTAAGTTGTGGAGGGCGGTGTCCGTTGATCTGCCCTCCATATATGCGTGTTGATTTGGGTGCAGAGCATTTCCGCTCTTGTCTATTTGTTCTCTAATCAGGCGATCTAGTATTTTCTCCAGAGTCTTAAGCAGGAAGGAGGAGAGACTTACGCATCTAAAGGCCTTCGCATCCTGGTACGAGGGTTTTCCCGGTTTTGGAATGAATACTGCTCTTACCTCCCTCCAGATTCTTGGAATGTATTTTAACTTAATGCTACAGTTGTACATAGCAAGCAGGTCTTGCGCTATGTAGCTTATCACTGTCTGTAGCATCTTTGGGAATACACCGTCTGGTCCAGCCGCCTTGTAAGGCTGAAAGGACCGAATACTCCATTGCAAGTGTTCCTCAGTTATCATGCTGATCGGCTGTCTGTCATCGATGTTTGTGGCAGTTGCAGCCGATCCGGCGTCATCTTTGTATTCTCTGCATTCTGGAAAGTGTGTTTTAAGCATCACTTCTAGTATTTTGGCAGGTTCGGTAATCAGGTTATCCCCTTGCCTTATGCTACTTAGTTTGCAGGCATGGGCCTTGGAGAGTGTTTTGGCTAATCTGGCTGCGTCGGGTTGCTTTTCCACCCCTTCGCAGAAAGCCCTCCAGCTCTGCCTGCTTTCCTTTCTGCATTCGTTTTTGAATGCATTTCTGATTGACCTGTATGTTTGCCAGCTTTCGTTGTCCCCTTTTTTGAGGGCATCCCTGAGAGCTCGCCTTGTCTTTTTCCTGCTTTTCCCTAGTGCCTTTGTCCACCAGGGTTGTCCTTTCCCTGGTTTGATTTCTCTTAAGGGGCATGCCTTGTGATAGGCTTCCCGAAGAGTTTCGTCCAGCTTCTTGGTTTCTCTTTCTAGATCTTCATTACTTTGAATGGAGGTTCCGTGTGCTGGGTTCCAGGTTTCTCTGACCTGGTTTTCAAACATTGCCCAGTTTGTTTTCCTCACATTTCTTATCATTAGCCTATCGATTCTACCTACCAGACTGAAGGTGATTCTTCTGTGATCCGACATGGAATCACTTTCATCCACCCTCCAGTCTCTGATGTGTCGGATAATTTTATCGTTCGCGACTGTAATATCCAACACCTCTCTCCTCGTACGGGTGATAAAGGTGGGTGTATTACCCACGTTTATTATCCCTAGATCTGACAAGCTTAGAAATTCTAAAAGTAAATCTCCCTTCTTGTTGCAGTCTGTGCTGCCCCAGGCTATGTGATGTGCGTTGGCATCACAGCCTACAACAATAGGGATGCCCTTACCTTGATATTTTTCAACGACTTCCTGTAGTTCTGGTGTTGGCGGCTCGAAGTCTCTCTCGCTTGGTAGATATGCTGAGACCATGAGCACCCTTTCTTTTTCCCTGCGCGTCTGTAGTGTTATTTCGACGCTGGCGAGGTCACTGTAACAGTCTGTCTTTATTAGTTCTATGGTTCTCGTCCTACTGCTGGCATAGATGCATGCTCTAGGAGTTGACTCACCATTCTTATGGTAGTGGATGTCTCCTCCCAGAGAGCCGAGCCCAGTTATACGACCGTTCGATACGTATGGCTCTTGCAGTAGGGCGATATCTATTCCCTCATCCACCACGTATCGGCATAACTCAGTCATAGCCTCGCGGCAGTGGTGAAGGTTTAGTTGTACTATTTTTATTTTATTTTGTTTTGTGTTTGTGTGTGTGTTCATGTTTGTGTTATGCTTGGATGTTAAAGTACGGGTGGGTGGGTGTGTGGGTGTGTGTGTGTGTGTGTGTGTGTGTGTGTGTGTGTGTGTGTGTGTGTGTGTGTATGTGTGTGTGTGTGTGTTGTTTTGTGTGTGTGTGCGTGTCCTGCCTACCTGCTGTCGGGTCTCTTGACCCGCTCCCCACACCAGTGCGGTTGCATCAGTGCTACGCTCGGCGGGGGAGTAATGTCGTTCCGCAGAGCAGGGGTGTTGTGTCGTGTAGTGTTTGTTGGTGTTCTCGGGTTGGGGTTGCCTGCTGGGTTTCAGCAGCGTGGTGATATGCCAAAGTCATCTCCCGAGGGATTTCATTTAGTCCTTCACTCACGCTGCTTGGAGGCGCCTCCCTTCCCGTACTAGGGTTTGCTGTGTTGGGGGTGATGCTTTGCTGGCTAGGCCTCCATCCCCCGGTGTATCCTCCGGTTGAGGTACCCGGTTGGGCGATATCGCCGCTGCCGGTGGCTGCATTTCCCCGCTTTGAGTTATCATCTTCCCTAGCCTCTTCTGTGCCCTTCAGCGGTTGTGGTCGGACTAGGACTCGTGTAGCTTGGTAATTTATCCACACGGGTCCCAGCCCCATCACCTCCTCCGGGACGCCCACCACTAGTCGTATTCCCAGGGGGAGTGTTTCCCTGCGAATGGGCACCCACTGCAGGTGCCCGGTTAGTGCTACTCGTTGTCTTAGGCGAGCGACGGGATGCGTCATGGAGCGATGAAATGCCATGTGACAGAATGCGATCCATACTTGTCAAGTCTCTTTTCAGAGCGACAACGCCAACGTAGGCTACAATACATAACAACTACTACTTGATTGATATCTTCGCGTCACGTTGCCGCGCTTGTCCTAGGTGTATACCTAGGACAAGGCTTTATCCGACTGGCTTGGATCCGGTAGGGTACGATTTCTGACAGTGGTCCTTAAGTTGGCTGCCCATGAAGTGCCTCCACCTGTGCTTGTAAGGAGAGGGAAACCAGTGCTCGGGCAGGTCATTCCTAGCTTTTATAGTTTGACAGAGAAACGATCTTTTGGATTGCTCAGTTCTGGCGAGGATTCTTTTCATTGTGTAAGACCTATTGTTTTAATATCTAATTATAAGACTTAAAAGCGTCCCTATCTCTAATTCTACTACAAATATCAATGTTCCAATCTCTCATTATCCGATGTTATTGATTTGATAAATGTAATCAAAGAATGTCAATAAAGAATTTATATTTATCATTAAATACGACCTGATTTGTTTTGATTTCAGTTGTCTAAAGTGTATTCGAAAGGTAAGTTTATGTTAGATATTATTTTTTATATTTAATTGCAGATTATACATTACATAATACGTGTTATAATTTTAGGCGCAGATATGCAGAAGGCACTAGTTTTGTTGTTCATTGTTGGGCTCGCGACATGTTCTCCTTTAGATAAGGATGTCGGAAAGTTCCTCCTGAAAAGTGGCACCAGTGGTAAGTGTGTATGATATTAATTTGCATACGAGCTCATAGTCACATCTTTTCCCTGTAGGGGTTGGCAGTGGCATAGTAGACGCATACGTATCACCACAAATTTGAAACAAAAACAAGAAAGATTCTAGTCGCTCTCATATGGGCTTCTAATCAGTTAATAATCCTTTTTACAAAGTTTTTTTAAAATATTAGGTGTATTAATGTCTGTAAGTATAAGGAGCAGCGCAGAAGACGTACTTTTGTGTGATTAAGCAAAGATAATATAAAAGTATACAAACAGATAGGCAACTCCCTGCCCCTCACTGAGCAAGCTACCCCACCCCCGCCACAGCTGTTATATAGTTGGCGGGTATTTTGAGGGTAAATTTGCTTGGCCTTAGTGGTCACACAAACATAGCGTGTTTTTAGTGTAGTGTGTAGAGAATTGAAAATGAATCATTTGTACCTATGGAGATTCCGCCCTGTGGATAAAGTCAAATATGAAGGGGCGTACCAAGAGACCGCTTGGCGAGCATTGCCACGAATTGTCTCCTATTTGTGCCGCACATTAAAGAATTCATTATCCTATAACGGCCGTGAAAATGTTACAAACA
Organism: Miltochrista miniata; assembly: GCA_933228765.1. Classification (NCBI taxonomy): domain Eukaryota; kingdom Metazoa; phylum Arthropoda; class Insecta; order Lepidoptera; family Erebidae; genus Miltochrista; species Miltochrista miniata. Next base: position 8,951,251 of record OW121749.1, read on the forward strand.
GACGTACTGTATACATTTTAGTAGAGATGTGTTGCGTATCAGCTACGGAACCCTCACTAAAGCACTTGCACACATCCTATCTCTCTTATCTTGCTTAAACGCAGCCTCCGACACGAGAAAGCAATGCAAGAAGGCGACTTCACGTTGTCAACGTAAAGTCACCTGATGCTGAATAAAGTAAGGAACTGAGTGAAAACTGCAGGCACAACCGTGCTCAGATCATGATGAGGATTCATAACCAGTTAAATATGTATTTACACTTGCATTTATATGGTCACGCCTTTATCCCCGAAGGGGTAGGCAGAGGCATATTATATGCCCACATTTCACCTTTGTATAATTTGTCCCACGTAATAGGTGGTGAGCCGTATTGCCGTGTTTAAATGGACAGGCGCAGGTTGTGACTGCCTGCTGTTGAAATAAAGCCTTCAACTTAGCTTAACGGCTGCCATTTTACTGGCAACCGGGACCAACGGCTTAACGTGCCTTCCAAAGCACGGAAACGCTCAAATAAATGTCACAAAGTGATCACATGGACGGTCACCCATCCATGGACCGGCCATAGTGAAAGTTGCTTACTGCAGTGATCGTTTACAGAACACTGAGTCCGCGGGGCCACGAGCGCTTCACACTTTTTTTTGTATTTACAATTGTGAATGATAATTTTACGAAAGGGTCTGTTCTGTAGCCTGGTGTTGCATGTGTCCGCGTCGGATAGGAAATATTATGAGGCCTTCAACATCAGTAGTATAAAAAAAATAAGAAAATATTATTTTATTACCCCAAGATTTTTATGTTTTTTTGTCACAGATGGCCCGGCTAGAAACTCTTTGATTGAAGGTCAGTTGAGGAATTTGCTTGAAGATTTAAGGGAAATTATGATAAATGGTAACGACGACGTACCTGTTCTGGACCCATTGGAACTTGATCATTTAGAAATAGCAGATAATTATGTAACTGCTCCTATAATTTTCCCTCTACCTGAGGAGGTGCCCGAGTAAGTTATTTTTAAAACGATTTAATTTATGCGAGTCAATAATACTTGCCTAGCATTTACTACTTTATAAAAGCTAGCACAGTCTTAAGTGGCGTATTTTTTGTAATTGGCAATACCGTCACAACTTTTCAAATGCCACAAAAATGTAACTGATGAAAAGTAGGCATTTAAATCTATTTTATATAAAAATGAATCTGCAAAATGTATGTACGCGCATAACTTCAGAACGGCTGGATTAATTTCGCAAATTTTTTGTATTTTGTGTAGCCAGGGCAAGGTTTGTATAAAAAAAAACTAAAAAACATCTTATATCGGGTCAGCTTGGTAGAGCATAACAAAGTTCGCCGGGTCAGCTAGTTTTTTAACCGATTTTAAATATGGGTATATTATGTTTGACCGAAAAGAAATTGTCAAATTATCACTTCCCAAAAATTTTTTCGCATAATTTCATTTACCAAAATATTACTTAGCAAAAAATCTCTTCACAAATAATTGTAACGCAAATGTTATGTTTGGGTAGTAAACTTTTCTATTTTGTACTATCTATACTAATATTATAAAGAGAAAAGATTTGTTTTTTTGTTTGTTTGTTTGTTTGTAACGAATAGGCTCCGGAATTACTGGACCGATTTGAAAAATTCTTTCACTGTTGGAAAGTTGGAAACATAGGCATTTTATTCCCATATTCCCACGGGAACGGGAACTACGCGGGTGAAACCGCGTGACGTCCGCTAGTAATATTATAAAGAGGAAAAATTTGATTGTTTGTTTGTTTGTATCGAATAGGCTCAGGAACTAATAGACCGATTTAAAAAATTATTTCACTGTTGGGAAGTTACACTCTTTGCGGTGAACATAAGCTATATTTTATTCCCGTACTCCCACGGGAACGAGAACTACGCGGGTGAAACCGCGTAACGTCCGCTAGTAAACAATAATATACAGCGTGAATTTTTCAAAAGGGATTGGATCGCCAAATCCGAAACTGTAAGGAATAGCGAAAAATGCTCAAAGGAGTCACGAGCCCGATTTTGATGAAACTTAAAACCTTATCATTAGATTTTTGAAAAACCAATAAACCTAGCTAGGAATCGAACCCATTGATTTTGAAAAAAAAAATACATCCTTTATTATTACACCATGCGATAGTGTTGCTGATAACGATCAAATTCTGCGAAGTAATAATATACGGTAAATTTAAGGAAAGTTTGGAAATTTAAGAGAATTAATGTTGCATGTACCTAAATTTTGTGTCATAATTTGTTTCGTTTGAAATCCCAGTAGATCGTAACAATTCCGTGTTTTAAATAATGCTCAGAATGATTCTTTCGAAAATATTCTAAACGGAATCAATAATATTGAATGCAGTACGATCCTTGAGGTCTCAAATCCAGCTATGTGTTGAAAACGGACTTATATTAAAGTTTAATTTCTTTTCAGATTCTTCTTATCGGTGAATGATGTGACGTTGAAGGAGTTGAGCACCTTTGAAGTAAATCAGTTAAATGTGAACTCGGAATCGATACTACCTATCAGATATCGAGTTACGTTTAACTTTGACGTTCCCGTTCTTGATATAGATGCTAGTAAGTATTCTTTTTACGTGAAAATCCTCAGTGTAATATGACCCGTACCGGCTGAAACCACACGGTGCCTCAGAACTGCCCACGGCCGAGAGTCCCGGGAACCGGCACCTCGGGACCTCGGAAGGAAGTCCCTGGATTCCCAGCAGGATATAGCTACCACGCATTGCGTTCAAAATTCTTTAAACCTCCATTTTTTAAACACACGCACATACACCCACGCACACGCAACCACGGAACCACCAACACGGAACCCTCCGTGCCTCCTCTAATTCACCATTTCTTTAATAAAATAACACTATCGAAAAAAAACATAAGTATAATTGCATTACTTTAATATACTTAAATAATGTGTTCATTTCAGATCAGTATGATCTGCGAGCTGACGTAGACGATTTCACAATTTTCGGGAAAGGTAATGCTAAGTAAGTAGAAACAAGAATCAATCAAATCCGGCTATGGCAGTTCACTGCTAGACGCAGGTCTCTCCCAATTTATGTTGTTCATGGTCGAACGACGCCTATCTTAAGAGTCCATATGACGCCAAATAGACTATTACTTTGATCTAGATCTCAGAACTCGTGAGGTCTGCTGAATTAAAATTTGAACACTGACAACTTCAGTTCATGAACTAAAAACGCTATAGGGTTAATACGTATTCTTAGGCTATAGGCTCGAAACACGATTTCTGATAAAATCCTCGATAGATTTTTTTGTTGAAAATACCTTGATTTCGTGAAATTTTAAGCTAAATCTCGTATGTTATAAGTTGTTTTTATAACATAAAATATTTATAAGAAAGGAAAATAGTAAAATCTTCATTTGCACTAGAGCATTTTTTTTATATTGGTTATAGTTTTTTTATAATTAATTTATTTCGTTAAAAGCGCACTAAAACAGATCGCATCTCTCTCTTTCTTGCACGCTTAAATGTGCTTTTATCTTCTTTTAACTTATTCTTCTTTTAATTATTCTTCTTTGACTTATTCTTCTTTTAATCATCTTTTATCTTCTTTTAACTTCTTTTATCTGCTTTTATCTTCTTTTAACAATTTGGCGTCTGGTAGACTCTTAAGGAGTCCAGTCTTTGCCTGCGACCTTTTTTAAGTCGTCGGTCCACCCTGCGCGTACGTTATGCTTATATTTACCAAGTCGCGTTCTCAACTCCAGAACCCATTTGCTCTATAGGTCATCCGTTCTATATTAAAAAGAGCTGAGAAATTGAAAAACTGCCTATTAGCATTTCTGGTAGGAACCTAACATCTTTTCTTCTTTATTTTCAGGATAAATCTTGTGCGACCAGGTATTTCTGGAAATATATTAGTGAGAGCCCGACTTGGAATCGGCTCGCTGAGGATAAATCTAGATTCTGTTAATATAAGAGTTACCTTAGAAGGATTTAATGTAAGTGCATTGAAATTTATACATGTTAGCCTTGTAATTTTTCGTTGTAATTTTTTTTTGCGTTAAGCATATGTATTTTGAAAGATTAATTTTGCAAATTTGGTAGTGAATTATTATAACATGAATGCAATGTAGGAATGTTGTCTAGTCATACAGTAACGGACTGAGAAATACTAGTTTTTAAAAATACCATAAGTGTCTTTTTGAAATACATAATTATTATATTAATAACGTCGATAAAACCTAAATTTCAATACAAACGTTTGCAGATAATTAATAATATATATTTGTTTTGACTATTCCGAAAGAATGCGAAAAAGTTACGTCGTCGTATACCTACTTCATCATTCAGAGGAAATAATTTTTTTAATTTAAATTAAATTTAAATTTTATTTAAAGATTTTATTTAATTTTAGTCAAGGATCACTGGACTACTGGGAGGTGACGAGGATCTCAACGCTTTTGTAGACACCTTCTTATCAATCTTCGTACCAGAAGTGGTGAAATTTTATGAGGTAATGTAATGAACCCAAATTCTAAGTACCTACCATTTTTATAAAATTATCCAACACCACAGGGCGAGCACTACAAAAGACACGTTTTGAATACTGAGACCAACAGCAGTCGGCGCTTATACAAGCTCAAAATATGCGTTGTGGGCGTATTAAAGGGACAATTCACTGTTTCAGTATACTGCTAAAGTATGATTTTAAAATGACATGATCATTGCTTTAGAAATGATTTTTGTTTACGGGATATTTGCCATGTGTTATTGTTTTGTCCGTTTCTGCTTGTATGCAGAGCCAAAATATCGCAGACTCGATAAATAGTAGATTGTACCTAATAACAAGGGAGTAAAATAGTATTTTTACGGCGAGGGCGCTACTTTGAATTCTGAGCGCAGTGAGAAATTCAGAATACACCGCCCGAGGTAAAAATAATTTGCTCTCGAGAATATACTCTACTTTTCATCACCTTTCTATGAGAAAAAATAAGTTTTGTACGACGTAGTTAGCTTCTAAAAGTTATCCATTCAGAGTTACTGCATTGTCACTTCCATCCATATAATTAAAGGTAGATGTCATTATAAATATGCAGAATAAAATAAAATATGTATTCTGATTACAAGAGCATTGAGATAAATCACATTCTTTAGTTTTTTTTAGTTAGCACAAGTCACCGCGGTGCTGTGCAAGCCAACACACGTATATACCAGCCATGGTCTAAGAGCCCATGAACATCTACCAGTATGTATTTGACCAGACCTGAGGTTTTGTACACTGAGACTCCTATACCTACCATGCATTATGCAGTGACTCACTAAACTCTTAGTGGAGCACGCGACGACTGCGCAGCCAGGACAGGTATCGATTTTTGACTAGTTTTAAATGGATTTGACCATGGATGCCGTTTTAAAAAAATGAAAATATATTATTATTATTATCGGAAAATAAGAATGGCAGACCATTATCGTGAGTTTTACTTAGTGGCAGACGATTTTGAAAATGCCCAAAAAATTTTTTTTTGAAAGTATTTGACCAGATCTGCCATTGAAACATTTGGTTGATTATGGTCTTAAAAGCTTATATTCAAAAAGGCAGACGTCTACATAGAGCATTTACATAAAAAAATGATAAAATATTACCCACTACTCGGTCAGATGAATACGCATTCTGTTCGCTGTTTTACATTAATATCAATATAAATACTGTGGGACATTCACACACAACGCCATCTAGCCCAAACTAAGATAATATAAGCTTTTGCTATGAGATTTAGACAACTGACAAACATTCTTAGATCTTTCTTAATACATAGGTAGGTACTTACACATTATACATAGAGACACCTAAACCCTGAAACAACTATTTGTGGGTCAAACAAATATTTGTCCGACCCATGAATCGAACCCAAGACCTCAGAGTGACAGTCTGTTTCACTAACACCCGCACAAAATTATTTACAAAACCCTGTGCTTTCCGGAAATTCGCACCAACGGCGCAGTCGACAATAGGTACATGATATATTATATTTTACTTGCGAGTTCCTATATCACTGTATTTATTTTGTATTTTAAAGTAATGTTTTAAAATAGTGTTATTTTACTCTTTAAATTTGCCACGCCGAATATATTACTACTTATACCTCCACGTATATATTTAAATAGATACTATAGGTGTTCCTGAGTAATTTAGAACAGCAAATGATTACTAAAATTTAGGTACCTGTTAAGAGCCCACCTGACGCTAATCAGTTTAAAGAAGATAACAGATATAAATTTCAGCGTGCAAGAAAGTGGTAGATACGTATAGTTTTATGCGTTTTTAACGAAATAAATTAATTAAAAGAACTGTAATAATTAAAAAACAACAGAGTCTCGAGTTAATTAAGATTTACTATTGTCTTTCTGGTAATTATAAAATACATTTTAAACCAGACATCAAGTATAGAAGATCCAGCTCAAAATTCACGACAGTTTTGACAAAAAAAGAGTTAATTTACCTATAGACCTTACGACTCCTGTGTTCTAGATCAAGATGATAGTCTATTTAGCGTCATACGGAGTCTTGAGCAATAGTTTTTAGATTTCAATAAGGCGCCTTAAAAGAAAGGACATATTGAGCCTACATCTTGCGATTGACTGAGCTGTGGACATAAGGAGTAGATGTCTCTGCTGGGAGGCACACTCCACATGTCAATATTATCTGCTTATAACCCAACATAATCTGCTTATAAGCAGATTATGTTGGGTAGTTTCTTGAACTATAAATAGTTCAAGAAAAGAAAAATACTGCTTGCAGATTAAACCAGAACACAAAAAAAAAGATTTCAATAACGTCTCATTTTAATAAATTTATTTTTAAGACTAGACTAGACCATACGTCAGGTTTGATCTTGACCATTGACATATTTGTTTGACAGTTAGTATGTTCTCTGAAGCTGATCGCACATTTGTCAGCAACGTACGCTCGGTACGCACCGAACGCGCCGCATTTTAGAATTTGTTGTATGTAATGATATGAAAACTCGCACATTTCACCCGCACTGCACGCGCCGTATTTCGTAAAATGCGGCAGGCATGCGAATAGCATTCTGATGACGTCATAATGAGCGTGTACGGCGCGTACTGGCACTCGTTGTAGCCTCATGCACGTTCAGTCTTGCCATATATACGGATTTGTCCGTATCTATACGGAAATAATGTTCAAACCGGGCAATACATAAAAAATGCACATGAATTAAAGAAAGTAGTTTCTCAATATTCCTAATAAAATGAATTTAGATAAGCAGTACTTTAAAATTTATTTGATCTTTCTAAACTAGCGATTTAAATTTTTAAAAGAAATGTTTACTCCTTTGACATCGAAAACTTTGCGTTTGAATAGAAGTTTAGTTTTTTGGCAATCTGTCATTGCGGGGTTGTTATTAGTAGTGTCCGACCGAAACTGGTTTTCCGGCCGAAACCGAAACCGAAACCGAACTTTCGGCCCCAGGGTCAGTTTCGGCCGAAACCGAAACCGAAACCGAAACTCACGTGTTCATATTGAAAAAAAAAAAAAAAAAACAGCCAAGTGCGAGTCGGATTCCGCACAGATGGTTCCGTTACAGAAATTGGGCACAAAAATTACGTTTGTGGTGTGGATGCTTTTTTCTGATTTTAGTATGTATTTTTTGTTATCGGCATCAGAACAGGGTGAGGTTGTGGTGGCAGTGTCTCTTGACTCGCCAACGCTTTCAGCACCTTGCCATGGAGCTACGTTTGGGAGGCGGTTATTTACCATGGAATGCCTCCATACCTCAGTCGAATGGTCGGGGCCTATCTTTCCGAGAGGGCCATAACTTACCCAGGCTGGCTAGGGCTGGGACCGCGAGATGTGTCGTTCGATATTCCATACAACATCGGTTACGATTGGATGCTGCGTGGTCCGTTGCTCAGAGGTGTCGGCGTAACGTGTTACCTGCGTAACGTGTTACGACGACACCCTCATTACAGCGCGAGGAGCAACGCACCGAGACGCAGCCCTGAGGCCACCTGCGGGATCCAGCTTACATATAGGGGGCGTCAGCATCGGCATCGAGCACTCTATGACGTATCTGGGGCTCGTACTCGATAGCCGGTGGAACTTCGGATATCACTTCCGAAGTTTGGTCCCATAGCTGAAGGAGAGGGCTTCAGCCGCACTCTCGCGGCTGTTGCCCAATATCAGGAGACCCAACGCTCACTGCAGGAGACTGTACCTTGGGATCGTGCGAAGCATGGGCCTATTCGGGGCCCCCGTATGGGCGGAGATCCTGATGCGACTGAACGCGACGGCTGTCAGGTGATAAGGAGATACCGCACGATCTCAGTTGAGGCGGCATGTCTTCTAGCCGGACCCCTCTATGGGCCCCGGAAGCAAGGGCCCTTGCATCATTGTTTAAAATGGCGCAAGGAGGCGCTGGAGCGAGGCCATAGGCCTCTTCCTGTGAGCAGGTCATGCTCGTAAAAGAGACGGCGGGGAGGAAGCGGGAGAGAACTCTGCCACCCGAGTTCCGCAGTCTGCGACGGCGCCCCATACTATATGCCTCCATGACCGGGGGCCTGAGGACGGTGACGGGGCTGCTTACCGTCTTTACAGAAGCCGGCCGTAGACGATAGCATGACGTGAGAGATTCATCCACGCCCCAGTCAAGAAGCGGGATAACAACTGAACAACTCCCCAAAGACGCGACCGCAGTATGCATCATTCCGAGGGCATACTAGGGCTCCCAACCGTAGGCTGTTAGGTAGGATACGCGTAGTTTTTAGTTGGTAGGACTACTGTACAGTGAAAATTTTAGGCTTATATATGGCACGGTTCCACCGATACAACCTCGTGACTCGTTAATAGTTTTTTCAATAGGTGCAGCAAGTTCCACCAAGTGCCATCAATCAACGGTATCAATCAACGGTATAAATCTTCTCAAGAGTTCATTTTAGAAATATCTCCACCAAAAGATGAGTTTCTTTCTTTTACGTGTGGAACTCATAGATGCTATTGCGAACTCCTACCGACTAAAACCACACGGTGGCCTGCTACTAGCTCTTGGCTGGTTTTGGTTACATTCTAGAAGTATATAGGTAACCAAAAATGGACAACTGTGAGCCGGACTAGCGCGCGTAGGGTTCCGTACAAGAAAATCAGCAAAAAATCACGTTGTTTGGGAGGCCCCCTTTAATATTATTAATTTGTCTATTTTTATTATTTGTAGCTATAGCGGTGACATAAATACATCATCTGTAAAAAAATTACTGTCTAACTATCACGGTGCATAAGTCTGCTGACAGACAGACAGACGACCAACGAAGTCAACGGAACCGACAACCAAGGGGTAGGGTTATGTAATGTCCTAGATCACCTTTTTAGGATTCCGTAAAAATTGTATTATTATAACTACCTATTGATTGGAAGAATCTGTAAATCTTCGGTTAGTAACATATTAACTGGTTGGGCTGACCCTAACCACGTCAAAAACAGAGCTAGGCACCCAAAATTCATGAACACGTGAGTTTCGGCTAGGCCGAAAGTTTCGGCCCATTTTGGCCGAAACCGAAACTGCGGCCGAAACTCGATTTTTTGGCCGAAACTGGCCGAAACCGAAACCGAAACCGAAACTTCGGTCGGTCACTAGTTATTAGGTGCACTGTGACGGCAACATCTAAATTCAAATACCTATTTTGCAAATTTCTCTGAGCCCATGTTCCCTCTTAACTCATTTAACACTTAAAATTTTGACGTGTCGAAATAATAACAAAATATAAATAGGAGGTAATCGATGTTATTTATCAGCGTATACCGTATTATTTATGATTCTTTCATATTAAAATTATAATAATAAAATGTATAAAATTAGAATTATTAAACTTTTTAAAGACAAATTATTTACAGATGCGTACATTTTTTACACAGTACTTATCATGTGATCCCAAAGTAAACTAGGATTACCTTGATTGTGTTATGGAAATCAGACAACAGGATATTAATACTTGAATTTTTTTTTTTGTTAATATCTACCTACATAGAAACACCCAGGCTCTAGACAATTTATATTTGTGGCTCACATAATTTGTTGTGGTATGTTGGGAAACAATCCACGACTTCGTGATCCGCATTTGGGCTTTACGATCTCTAGACCAACGAGGCAGACATATTTAGTAGTTTTTCGGAGTTCAGGTGTTTCTATGTAACTTCTAGGTATAATGTGTACTTATGTATTAAGAAAGATCTAAGTTTGTTTATCAGTTGTCTAAATCTCATAGCAAAAGCTTAGATTATCTTAGTTTGGGCTAGATGGCGTTGTGTGTGAATGTCCCACAGTATTTATATTGATATTAATGTAAAACAGCGAACGGAATGCGTATTCATCTGACCTAGTAGTGGGTAATATTTTATCATTTTTTTATGTAAATGCTCTATGTAGACGTCTGCCTTTTTGAATATAAGCTTTTAAGACCATAATCAACCAAATGTTTCAATGGCAGATCTGGTCAAATACTTTCAAAAAAAAATTTTTTGGGCATTTTCAAAATCGTCTGCCACTAAGTAAAACTCACGATAATGGTCTGCCATTCTTATTTTCCGATAATAATAATAATATATTTTCATTTTTTTAAAACGGCATCCATGGTCAAATGCATTTAAAACTAGTCAAAAATCGATACCTGTCCTGGCTGCGCAGTCGTCGCGTGCTCCACTTAGAGTTTAGTGAGTCACTGCATAATGCATGGTAGGTATAGGAGTCTCAGTGTACAAAACCTCAGGTCTGGTCAAATACATACTGGTAGATGTTCATGGGCTCTTAGACCACCAGTAATTCATACAAATTTACGTTCGATTTTCTTGAATGTTATTCCAAATTCTAATTAAAAAAAAAGCTCTAAACAGAATAGAAGGGATGAAAACAATAATAGTAAATAACTTGTACACGCAACAAAAGATTCGATGATGCTAATAGTTTCACATTAGAGATGCTGATGTTAAGCTTGTCATGCAGGGTGTCATAAATCGCCATTAAGAGCGTAAATTCGGTTTTCAAATTTCTTTACGATCGTAAGAAATCAGCGCGGCGCGGCGCACATAGCCGTATAGTGCCAATTGTTGCTACCAACAAGTTTGATACTTTTGTTTTCCTTGATGTATTACCGGTGTCATATTCTTAGTATAAGCGTTCAATCTTTTAATTTAATTTTTATGTTAGTAATATTAGTTAATAATTATTGATTATTTTATTGCAAATTGATTGATGTTAAGTAGTGATAGACACTGACATCATAAAATTAATAAAGTTGACATTTATTTACCTAACTAATATCAATATTGCAATTAGAAATACCGAACCGAAGGAACCGACGTGCATGCATGAAAGGAAAATGAAATTTGAAGAAGCAAGTGAGGTGTGTATGGAGCGTGCCGTGTGGCGCTCGGTTCTTTCTGCCTACACCGCAAGGGATTTGGCGTGAAGATAGTATAGTATATAATACACACATACATGAAAACGGTCCATAAGTTTATTTTTAAAGTATCTTTTTTTTTTGTTTAACTTGAGGGAAAATCCTCATAGGATGTTATGCCGGACTCTTACCGACTAAAAAACCTCACGCCACGCCTAACAGCCTATGGTTGAGAGCCCCGGGTAAGCCCTCAGGAAGGATGTCCCGTGACTCCCAACTCCCAACAGACCTACGGCCGCCAATGCGGCCTCGCCCAGGTGGTGGTTCGGGTGCAATCCCGCGTCTATGGGGGGTTTCGGGTGTGACCCCGCTTCTAAGGGGGGGGCGTGCGTGAGTTGTTCACGTCACGCTGCCGTCATGGGCCTGCTTCTGTAAGGACGGTGAGCGGCCCTCTCACCGTCCTCAGACCCCCGGTCATGGAGGCCGATAGTCCTCGGCGAAGACACGTCGGCGGCGCCCAGGGCGCCGACTGCGGAACTCGGGTGGGAGAGTTCTCTCCCGCACCCGGCCCGCCGCCTCCTTTGCGAGCATGACCTGCTCGCAGAAAGAGGCGGCGCAGTCCCACTAAATATACGAAAATTGTAGAAAGTAATGGACAATATTCTATTTTACACTATAAATATTTAAATTTGACAATACACATAGTTAAAAACAATAATATTAACGTAGCAAAACGCAGGCGCTTGGCATGGTCCGATGTTTTGCTGCCTACTGCAGATTCAGTGCTGGCAGGAACATCAAAATATTTTTAATAAATAAACAATAAATATTGTTGGATACTCTCACACATCATCATCTAGCCCAAACTAAGCTATAAGCTTGAGCTATGGGATCTAAATTTAATCTTAATTGATAGTAGGTGTTTTTCATTTATAACAACCAAATATTTATTAAGAGGTATGTGCATAACAATGCACACCGCCAAGAAAAAGCATTATTAGATACCTACTAAGATGAATTTTGGGAGGGACCGAACTGAGTTTCTTGGGGTGTTCTCAGTTTGTAGCATTTCCAAACCCCCAGTAGAGTCACAAAAATGTTGACAAACCTATTTTTTATTTAAATTTCAAAGGGAATAAACTTTTATTTTATTTAATTTTATCGGCTCTTTCTGGGCTCAATAATTTTGGGCAACAGACATTAGTCGTAAAAAATTAACAATTTAAGTTCCATCCTCGTAGTCCAGAACTCGTCATCTTTCGAAATATTTACTGTGCTTATGGGCAAATTAGTGTTCAGTCTACACCACAAATCTATAAATGTTGGCTTGACTGAAAGTAATTTTAATACAACCCATTAAATATATTTATTATGGTCCAGGAGCCACCGCCTGTGTTTTTCATTGATTAATAACAGGCTGAATCTTTGTGAGTAGTTTCCGTTCGACGAGACGCCCAAGTTTTTCCTCTGTGAAAATTCTCGATAGAGGCAGCTAATAAAGTGCGCAGCTATAAAACATGTCGATTTGATGGAGTGTTGAAATTGTCTGACTAACCGTTTATTTTTTATTACAATGTTTAAATAATTGTATTATAAACTGGGAGGAATAATTGTCCTACAAAACGGATGGTTTGTTTGAGAGCGTCCTCCACTCCGAATATGTCGAAACGACGGCGACGGGGCCATAAAAATAATTAACAACAAGCTGATTTTTTGTATGCACCTTTGTAAATATTGTTAGAATGGAATGACCGTTTAGTCCTACAAATTTAGTGGTAGGATTTCTCAGTCCGACACTTCGAAGTTGTCAATTCTATGGTAATATTTTTTTCATTAATAACCGTAGGACAAAAAAAACACATCATGAGTTAGTGCATCCTTTGCCTAAATCAAACAGTGTACTACAAAAAAATGGGTATGTATCGCAAGTCCTACAAGAAAATAAAAAATATATGACATTATTTCGTTGCTGTTGTTTTGGTGCTTGGAGACATGTATTCGCAAGCTTGATCAATACATTTTTAAACAAAACATTTTTCAAAAATGAAAATAAAAAATGGTTGCAAGCCATTTCGACCTTATCAACTTGCCGATGGCCGATAGTCTTTAGTTTTATCTAGGTACTTTTATTTGTTGTATTGATTTCAATTTGTTTTAAAAATAAATATATTAACTGCCAGAGAACTACTGGAAACAAAGTCTCGTGCGCGGAACTATCCAGGAATAATCCAAAGTAATAAATTATAATAAAATAATCCACCTGAATAAACTGCGAATTAGTTTAGTAAGTACAAGTTGATAAACGAACGACACGCCAAGCGTTGATACAACGTATAAGTACAAGTCATGCTTTGTAAACAGATCCGTTTTTCTCCATAATTTAATTTTACTATCTGCTTTGGCTTGTTCCACATCCATGTACATAGGGACTGTTCTAGGTTAAATTGATTGATTGGTTATTAGGTCGTCTACAACAAGGTTCTTTAGCAGTGGTGAGACCACGCCCCCTTGTGGACAACCTTTGGCCATGGCTGCGCACTGGTTTCTGCTTGTCTGTAGCTTTAAAATGAGTTTGTTTAGCATGTTATCTATCCATTCACTGACTACCGTGTATACTCGGTGTTTTGTTGTGTCGTGGTTATGCTTCTTCTGTCGAAAGCTCCCTCTATGTTTATGAAAGTGTCGAGGCACATTTATTGATTGATTTTGGATGACCTCTTCTATTTGGTGTACCACTGCATGTAGTGCTGAGTCTGTAGACTTGCCGGGGGCATTATGCGCGTTGGTTGGAATACAGTGGCTTATTTTGAAGGGCCGTCCCTCGATTGTCTCTGTCACACATTCTTTCCAGAGTTTTTAGCAGGAAAGACGAAGGGCTTATCGGTCTGTATAACCAGAGGTCTGAATCACAAACATAATCCCTTTACCGGGTTTTGGTATAAAGATCACTTAGACCTCTCTCCACAGTCTGGGGCATTGTCTGGCATATAGATACTATGTAACTGACAATATCAACTTGTGTCCTCCCCCAATTTATCACTGCAGGGAAGACTTCATCCTGTCCTGGAGATTTGAACGACTTGAAGCTGTTAATTACCCATTCAGTTTTTTGGAAGTTGACAGAATAGATTAGAACAGGTCTTGCGAGCTCCCACTGGACTTCTTCTGTGAATACGTTTTCCACCAGCCACATGAGTGTCTGCAGCAATTGGCATTCTGGGAAGTGCGTTTGTATCAAAATACTCTCGGCTTCTTTTCATGATAGTTAACGTTAGTAGAATGATGTAGCGGTAATTTATATGTTATTAATTTATTGTTTTCGAGTAATTAAGTGATTTAGTGGTCATTATATGATGTTAATTTGCCTTTGAAAATGCCGAAAGGTTCCACCATGTGCCATCAATCAACAGTATAAATAATTCTTTTCATGTGTGGGTCAGGCCGCCGCGCCCGTCAGGATTCTTTATAGATACGGACAGTTCTGTCCCTTGTTTGGCTAGTATTAGTCTGACTCTATCAGAGGTTTCTTAAAGACTTGGTACTTTTGTATCTCAGTCGCTACTTGTATTTTGCTTTAGCGACTTTATAGCCGTCCCAATCCTGGTCTGGTTCCTTACAGGTGTTCCATAATTACCACTTATGAAAATGGTGTGTTAATTTGTTATTATCAATACCACACGAATAGTGACTACCTGCCTTGCGTATAATACCTACATCTACGCTGTTCGTGAAGAAAATAGTGCAACTGTAAAAGCTTATAACTTGGTCAGTTTTCGTTAGTTTCATTTAATTTTTTTTATACAGTATTTTGAAGCGAAACTCTAGTCGGGGTGTCTGAGCTTTGCACTATACAAAAGTTCACGTTGTATATCGACCATAAATATTTATATATATTATATTATACGACACAAAGTACTAAGATTGTTTGGTCACGCTAGAATTAGACTATTTTTGTTCATTTTTTCGTATTCAAAAATGGAACATCGAGCGACATGACCACTCTCTGAGAGCCTCTCGGCGGTACTAAATCGTATTTGTTCGCGTATCTGCATTTATAGGGGTTCACAAAATACTTTGTAAAAAAAAATCTGTATTTAGTTACTTAAAAAGAAATATTTTTATTGTCAAAGGAGAAGTTCTGACATAATGTTACATAATTATTATAATGATTTAAACTACAGAAGCTGGTGAAAAGACTACTTTATTTTGGTGAAATTTCTCAGTAATTGAGCAAACTTTACAGTCATTTTTCTCTAAAAAAAGGAACCTACCTGATATCAGGTTATTCTACAAACAGATAGCCAACGCCCTTTGCAATTGCTTCGTATCCCTTGTTTATTAAATTTATCAGTAATTTGACATTAATTTAAGCATCGAAATCTATGCAAATCGTATGATTTGAAAAACCTGTTTCAATTTCGTTGATATTAACCATATGTAATCCGCTGTTAGATAAAATATGTTTTATGAAACGTTTAGAGAGCTAAATTTACTTAGTATGTTAGTGAATACCATGTTTGTACGATAAATATTTCATGACTTTAAATGCAATGAAAAGTATGGTTTCTGAGCAATATGTGGCGCGAAATATGTTAGCCCTCTTAATTAATCTGTCAATTAATTGAAATAGTCCTTGCGATTTTTGTAGAGACTTTTCAGTCGTCATTTGTGAGTGTGGTTTGCATTCTATTTAAAACTATGTAGCTGACCCTCGCAACTTCGTTTATGTCACAATTATGAGAAATAGCAAGAGAAAGGTACAAATGGAGAAGTATTTCTTCATCAGACTCCTTGCTTTATCTTATGAGAGCTTAAAGATTAAGTCTATTTTGAAATAATTTCCCTTCTGTAAAATAATTCAGTCCCGCCTTCTGTTAAATTGAAGTGTGTATTTTGAGTTATGCTATTTCTACTTTCTTGCAGGAGGATATAACGAATGTGCTAAACGAAATAGTATTGGAAGTCGCTAACGACATCTTGGCAGACTTGAATCTATTTGATGTTCTTGGCTAATACAATTATTCTTCAGCCAAAGTGAAACAGTTTATGCGATGAATTCGTATATGAAAATATTATTAATTGGATTGATATTTGTATAAATAAATTTAAAGCTACTTATTTGTTTGTTTTTATTTAAGGATCACCTCAAACCTGCTATGACTCAAATTGGAAGGTTTAAAATACCATGTCTATTATTGGTGGGGTACCAATTTTTTTAACTACATTATATTAGGTTATAAATTGGTATTATTATGTAAGTAGTGTTGTTTGGAGTAGAGAAACAAAAACTTTGTAAGGTATTGAGAACGATAAAACCTTTTAATGGTTTCATTTTTAAGGAAACTTGAAACAAACTGGTAGGCCTTCGAATTTCTTTCGAACCGAATCATAGGGTATGCTTCACTCAGAATGTAAGCATTTGACTCAGGATTTGCAAAATCGCCTATTGCAGTGAATTGTTTACGTAGGCCTATCCCAAACCCTGTGACATCCTTCCAAGATCTTACCCGGAGCTCTCGACTGTTGGCAGTGGTACCACATGTAGTTTTAGTTGGTAAAAGTAGATAAAGACCATCATAATTTTGTAGGTGTCAGATGGGTTTGGAAGTCTTGAGGTATTCTTCCGAGGGCTTCCCTGGGGCTCTCGGATAGGAGTAAAAGGCTGTTAGGTTAGGTTAGGCGTGCTGTTTTAAGTCGGTAGGAGTCCGGCATTGCATACTTGTAAAATATTCCTCTCGTTAAGAGAGGACTCCGACGAACGAAACGAAAGAACGGTGCCAGCCGGATTCGCACAGGTTTCTGTATAGAGGTTTTCTCTTTGCCATCTTTTATTTCACAGATGTACCTCTTGCCGGTGAGGCTGGCTTAGTTCGCGTAGATCTTGGTTAAGTACCATTAAACATGTTGTTGAAATATGGAATTACAGCACCTAAAATGCGATCCTATCTCTAATTCTACTAGAAATATCAATTCTTCAATCTCTCATTAGCGGATATTAACTATTGATAAATGTAATCAAAGAAAGTCAATAAAATATTTTATATTTATCAATAAAGACCCCTTAATTTGTTATGATTGCAGTGTTCTAAGTTATAAGTGTACTCTAAGAGTATGTTTAGTCGATTTTATAATGTTTTTATTAAGTTCAATAACACATCCCGCTGTGGTACAGTGATTTTTCTAGGCGAAAATTACGGTTTATGACGTATTAAAAAAAAACCACCAACTAGAGCTCGTTCAAACCCAATGATATTAAAACTATAAATACTTTTTTTAAATGTATAAAAGATCTGCTGTTTTTGAAAGCCGTGATGTTCGAGCATGACGTGTCTAATTATAATACGTCGTTGGTTCAAACCAATTTTCGTTGGTAGTTTTTATGGCAATGTACATCGTATATCTTTTTAGATTTATCATTCTCTTAGTTTAGAAGTTGGAGGGGGGGGGGGGGACATTTTTCCACTTTGGAAGTGTCTCTTGCGAAAACTATTTACTTTAGACAAAATGATGTTAGAAACCTCAATAGCATTTTTGAAGACCTATCTGTAGATAGGTACCCCCACACATATGGGTTTGAAAAAATCAATTTTTGAGTTTCAGTTCTGTTTTGAGTATGGGGACCCCCAAAATTTACTGCTATTTTTCTAGTTTTATGTAAAAATCCTGATGCGGTTCACAGAATACATCTACTTACAAAATTTCAACAGCATAGGCCTTAAAGTTTCGGAGAAAAGTGCCTGTGATATACGGATGGACGGACAGACAGACAGACAGACATGTCGAATCTAAACGGGTTACGTTTTTGCCAGTTGGCTGCGGAACCCTAAAAAGGACCGTGTGTTGTGGCGTAAATTGGGAGAGACAAAAACTGCCTTCAGCATGAATAATAAAATATAATGCCATGTTTAATGGTTTCGAACTTCTACTATCTCACTATATATAATACTAGCTGACCCGCGCAACTTCGTTTGCGCCACATAAGAGAGAGTATTACCTGTTCCCGTCGCATTTACTCCCGTCGCGTTGCGTTTACTCCCGTAGCGTCTCGTCGTTAATATTCAATACTACGTGAGAGAGATAGAGAGAGAGAGAGAGAGAGAGAGAGAGAGAGAGAGAGAGAGAGAGAGAAAGGTTTGTCGTCGCGTGTATTCCCGTCGCATTATTTTTAAGAACAATTTCGTTTATGAAAGAGGTATCCCGTGGCATTATTGTAGAAAAAAATTAATTGCCATTAAAATGGTTATTGTGCACCAACCCAAAGATAGACACATGCTATCGCGCCATTATTTAAGAACTTTTTTAATAGAAACAATTTTGTAGTACATATTTTTTACATAACTATAAATATTTACGCAGCACACGCACCGAAGCTCTCAAAAGGAATAACTTTTCCCCCGTTTTTGAAACATTTACTATTACTGCTCCGCTCCTATTCGTTGTAGCGTGATGCTATATAGCCTATGACACTCCACAATAACGTAGCTTTTATTGGTGAAAGAATTTTTAAAATCGGTTCAGTAGATCCCGAGATTACCCCTTACAATTTAACAAACACACAAACTTTACTTCTTTATAATATTAGTATAGATTATAAATGCGAAAGTTTGTGAGTGTGGATGTTTGTTACTCTTTCACGCTCGAACGGCTGTACGGATCTGGCTGAAATTTGGTACAGATATACATTATGCCTGGAATAACGCATATGCTACTTATCCCGGGAATAAGTTTCCACGGGAAGGGACCAATTTTTCGCGGGCGAAGCTGCGAGCATCAGCTAGTTTTATTATAAAGTATTGATTTATAGCAGTAAGTGTATGAAAATTTTTAGGGGAAGATAGGCAGAGGGCACTGATTTTATTGTTCATTGTTGGGATTGCGGTATGTTCTCCTATAGATATGTATGTTGGAAAGGTCATATCCCTGGTAGGTAATCCCTGTAGGGGTTGGCAGAGGCATATAATATGCGTACGCTTTACTATGTTGAAATAAACAGAGGCATGCAATATTGCACGCTCTTGATAGTTTAAATAACCATGAGGTATTAACTCGGCTTGACAATTATGATGTCACCAATGATATTTAAGTAAAGATACGCTACGTTCATACAGAACAACGTTCGCTTATTTTTGAGTTATAATGTACCTAATAAATATTAAATAAATAAATATTCACGGACATTTCACACAATGCTATCTGATCCCAAAGTTTTATTTATTTATTTATTTAAATACATACATATTATACATAGAAACACCCAGACTCTTGAGACAAATATTTATGGGTCACACAAATATTTGTCTACGGTGGGAATCGAACCCGATTGCGCCACAGAGACAGTCAAAATCTAATATATTTCATCTATGAATGTGATAGAGAATACAAAACGTATTATGCAGAAAGAGATAGCTGTCTGTGTCGTTTTGCGTTGATGACACACATAGCCGACTAATTACTGATTCGACCAAAGTCGGAGTAAGACTATAATAGGGAATAGCTCATACTTATACTAAAAGTAAAGTGAAAGTAAAGTCACTATCAACAACTAACAAGCACAACGTAACTGTTACTACGGTAACCCATGTCCCATACTGAAGTACTTACTCTATCCTGTAGGGTTACCATAGATACGTGATGCTATGAGTTGTTGGTAAAATAGAAAATCACTTTACTTTTAGAAGAGGTATAAGTTATTCTGCAGTATAGTCTTACTCCGACTTTGGTCGAATCCAGCCTAAATGTACCTAATTACAACAATTGTATGAATTTGTCCGCAACAGTTCGCGCGCGGTAATGCGATATCTACCTCTTCTTTATTATTACATCATTTTACAGCGGGAACGATTACCCTTTATTGTTTCAGCAACAGTTGCACTTGCCGTTTCACTGACCGAGATCAACAATCTTATCTTAGTGTAGTTTCCAAGCGAATCTGGGTAAGTACAAAGTTAGGCTTTCGTCCGGTACTGCCCTCCTAGCTAGACTACTGAATAGTCTGTGTTAAGGAGAGCAGATTTGTGTGTGGTCCCTGTAAGCAGCACCTCAAGTGCTACTAACATCGACCACCCAACGAAAAGCATCATTGTATATCACTAGTTCCCGCGTACAATGGCTTAACGTGGTTTGCGAAGCAAAAATAAATCGTAAATGGTAATGCCACACGATCACTTACCTTAGGAATGAACTTGGAGAATTCTCCACCAGCACCAGTGAACCCTGGTATTGTTCCAGGAGCTGTGGTGGCCACAGCCACCACCAGAATGTCGTATGCTTGTTTTCTACCTCCGTACATACATACATACATATGGTCACGCCTTTTATCTCGGAAGGGATAGGCATTATTATATGCCCACATTTCACTTTTAGATTTTGTCCCACTTAATAGGTGGTGAGCCTATTGCCGTTTTGAAATGGACAGGCGCAGGTTACCGCGACCCGTAGTTGAAAATTTTCCTGCCACCCATAAGGCTTTCAACTTGGCTTAACGAACAATCGTCATATAATAATATAAAGAAAACTCGAAATGAAACCCGGTTGTCAGTAAAATGACAACATTTTACTGACAACCGGGTTTCATTAGGTTCCATAAGGCGTATGCTGTTGAAACTTGGTAAGTAGATGTATTCTGTGAACAGCATCAAGATTTTTATATAAAACTAGAAAAAAAGCAGTTAATTGGTCATCAGCGCGAGTGTGGCGCCTCTGGTGTTGTGGCCATCGGTCCTTCTGGTGGGCCGTATGCCTGTCTGCCACCTTAGTGGTATAAAAATAAAGTTTTTACACTTGTCCCCTAGAAGCTTCAATGAGAATTATGTCAGAATATAATCGACGAGTTAACTGCCTCGTTGGTTTAGTAGCCGTATAGTACCACTGCTGATGAGAAGGTAGGGTGGGTTCGATTACCACTAGACAAAATTTGTGTGATCTATAAATATTTTTCTCGCGAGTATGTTTGTTTTCTGTGTACAATAAGTAGGTATGTATTTACAAAAGTTTTATTATGTAGATATCCGTTCTCCGGTACCTACCCAAGTTCAACATAGCTTACTTTGGGATCAATAAGCGCTGTGTAAAAAAAATAATTATCATATCCCACCTTCGCCCACGTGGAATTCGGTACTCATTCCCGCTTCCCATAAAAAAAAATACCGGATTGAAAGGTAACCTTTGTGTTATTTCAGACGATAGTCTATCCCTATATTTCAGCCCGATCCGTACAGCCGTTAGAGCGTGATTAAGTAACAAAACGCAAAACATCCTTACAAATTTTCACATAAACTTCACATTATTTGGAAAGTTTGTGAAGATGTTTGTTTCTCAATCGCGCTCTAACAGCTCAACTGATAAGGGCCGAAGGTCGTTTAGTCGCATAATGCCTAATTCGCGAAATGGCACCTGAGCCCGGATAGGACTAATTCGCTAAAAGACTAATTCTTAAAAAGTATTATTCGCGAAATGGCTGATTCTAAAAAGGACTTATTCGTCAAAGGGCTAATTCTTAAAAAGACTTACTCGCGAAATGGCCAGCACTTAGCAGCTTTAAGAATTAGCCCTTTGACGAATTAGTCCTTTCCAGAATTAGCTATTTCACGAATTAGTCTTTTTAAGAATTAGTCCTTTCGCGAATTAGTCCTTTCCGGACTCCGGTGCCATTTCGCGAATTAGTCATTATGCGACTAAACGGGATTTGCGTTTCTGGCCTACCACTTATGCGGAAGCGCTCGTGGCTTCGAGAACCCAGTGTTCTGTAAACGATCAGTGCAATAAGCAACATCATGGATGGGTGAACACGGAAGGCACGTTAAGGCGTTGCTTGGTCCAGTTTGTCAGTAAAAGGTAGCGACTGCCATTTTAGCCAAGTTGAAGGCCTTGTGGGCGGCTTGAATAATTTCAACAGTCACAACCTGCGCTCGTCTATTTCAACACGGCATTATGACCACCTATCACGTGGAACTAAACCTAAAGGTGAAATGTGGGCATATAACATGTCTCTGCCTGCCCCTTCAGGGATAAAGGCGTGACCATTATGTATGTATCACATATATTATGCTACTTTTTATCCCTGATATACGTTCCCATATGATAAAGGAACAGGAGCAGATTTCCACGCTTGCCAAACCTTTAGCATCATCTTAGTAGTATGTTCATAAATGTTCCTAAGTAGGTACCTATTGTGATTCGAAGTTGATAAAGTACACTTAATAAGTGATTGTATAATCTACAAAATCTGGTGCATACTCTAATTAATAATTTGCACCTGTTTAAAGTAGGTAGTCAAAACTGTGATAGCACGTATGTCATGTAAAAGAAAGATTACATATTATGATAATAATTCGATGCGATAACAATACGAAAACAGAACTTGATGCTATACTACATACATACATACACACACCTTGCTCCTTGACGGCGTAGGCAGAGGAATATTATATACCCACATTTCAATACTTGTACATTGTCTCACGTAACAGGTGGTGAGTCTATTGCCGTGTTGAAATGGACAGGGGCAGTATGTGACGGTGACTGCTTGCTGGTGAAATTTTATAAGCGCATAAAGACTTGAACTTGGCCTTCCAAAGCGCGAAACAAATACGCACGTAAAACTGTCATTTGTATAAGGGTTCCGTACTGAGTTCTAGGACATCCTTCCGAGGGCTTCCCCGGGGCTCCCAACCACAGGCTGTTGGGCGTCATGTGAGGTTTTTTAGTCGGTAGGAGTCCGGTGAGGATTTTCCCTCACGTAAAAAAAAAAAAAAATGGTTCCGTACTCAAAGGGCAAAAACGGAACCCTTTTCATGAGACTTCATCATACGTCTGTCTGTCCATCACGAGGCTGTATCTCAGGAACCGTCATAGCTAGAGAGTTGAAATTTTCTCATTATGATACATTTTTGTTGCCGCTATAGCAACATAATATTATTTAATAAGTACCTACTAAATTCAGAATAAAATATAAAAGGGGGCTCTCATAGGAGCCCCTTATATGATACTACAACCCGCTCCGGCTTCGCACGGGTATACAGTATTTCTCCACTATTTAATGGATGTTCTTTTACATATAAACCTTCCTCTTCAATCACTCTATCTATTAAAAACCGCATCAAAATTCGTTGCGTAGTTTTAAAGATTTAAGCATACATAGGGATATAGGGACAGAAAGGCGACTGTGTTTTATACTATGTAGTGATTTTTTTTTTCTGACTTTGGTATTTGTTGTTTGCCTTTTTTAGGGTTTCGTAGCCAAATGGCAAAAACGGAACCCTTATAGATTCGTCATGTCTGTCTGTCTGTCTGTCCGTCCGTGTGTCACAGCCACTTTTCTCCGAAAGTATAAGGCCTATGCTATTGAAACTCGGTAACTCGATGTATTCTGTGAACCGCATTAAGATTCTTATATAACACTAGAAAAAAAGCAGTAAATTTTGGGGGTCCCCATACTCAGAACTGAAACTCAAAATTTTTTTTTTCATCAGATCCAAACGTGTGGGGTATTTATAGAGAGGTCTTCCAAAATGCTGTTGAGGTTTCCAACATCATTTTTTTCTAAAGTGAATAGTTTGCGCAAGAGGGACTTCCAAAGTCGAAAAATGAGTGTCCCCCCCCCCTCTAACTTCTAAACTAAGAAAGTGATAAATCTAAAAAAAATATATAATGTACATTGCCATAAAAACTACCAACGAAAATTAATTTGAACGAGATAGAGTTGGTAGTTTTTCTTTAATACGTCATAAACCGCAATTTTCGGTTACAAAAATCACTACCACTGCGAACGTGTTAAAACATCAATCAAAGTTACAACGAACTATAAGAACTTTTATATTATGTTACTTGCTGCTACGAAACCCTTCATGGGCGAGTCCAACTCGCACTTGGCCGGTTTTTTGATACGTGCGCGAGTTCGACTTGTAGGTACTTGGCCAGTTTTTTTTTTATCAACGATATGAATAAACTTCAATAATATACTATGAATGACCCTTCGTTTAGAGAAATAGGTATTGTAAACTAGACAATAGGGTAGGACGACCCCCCGCCAGCTGAACTGAATGACCTGTAAACAAAGACTTCTATATAAACTGAGGTAGACATGACCTACGCACCGATTTTTGAAACCTATAAACTGAGCTAATTAGCAGCGTTACTCGCACTGTTGTGAGTCAAAACTTCAAAAGTAGGTGTTCGACTTGCAATCGGAGTCCATACGCCTTCTCTTTTACTCTTTTTCTATTCGTATATTGCTATTGTGCGTGGTGACAATTACGTAAAAAATGTTTATAAGTGAGTGTAGTCTTATTAATGTGTGTATTTGAGGATTGCTTTTGAAATCTCGTTTGTTAGAGTACGGCGTGTCTACCTCAGTTTATATAGAAGTCTTTGCCTGTAAAGGGTCGCTGGGACTAGATGGATGCAGAAGGCGCAGGACTGTGTATTGTTGCGTAATATGGGCACAGGGCGGAAACTCCATACAAAAATGTTCGTTTTCACCCACACCAATATACACGTAATGTGAATACTTGAATCAAGCTTGAATGTGTGCGTGAGTTTACTAGGGTAACAAGCAATGGAAACAAAATAATAAGGAACGGAACGCAATCTCATGTATGTAGGTACTTTTTTTCAAACCTAACCTCGGCTAAGCACAAACTAAACCAAAGCAATAGCACAAAGTACGTAGGTAGTAATACGTAATGCAACGCAGTGACACTATCAAGTACTGGCACGGGAATAGACACATCAACTTTGGCGGGAGGATGGGGAAGCTTACTCAGTGGGAGGCAGGGAGTTGTCGTTCTGTGTGTAATACTATTATATTATCTTTGAAATGGGAGAGGCCTACGTCGAGCAGTGGAGCAGTCCACTGCTGGAGCAGTCCATAAGCTGAAATGAAACTAGGCAGTGACACGGACAAGAAATCTACGCGGAATAACATGTTTGTGACAAGATAATGTGACAAGATAAATATAATTAGTAATAATAAGTAAGGCACCATGTTTGTAAGTAATCCTCCCGGATTAATATGTACCTGATTATTTACTTATAAATCAAGTTCAAAATGTAAATATATTTTATAGCTAGTGTTTATCAATACCTATCATAGACTTTATCTTAATGATGACATATTGATTTAGGCGATTTAATATTATTTATTGTGTTAAAGATAAAATTTGTTGCCAATCAAAATTTGTAGGCACTCATGGTCACTTTGTGTCATTTTGCCCCTCTCTATAAAATAGATTGCAGAGGGGCTTATGGAGAGACTTTGTCTGTAGTCTGTGACTCTGTTGCGTTATATTACGTCACTAGGTCACGTGGATCATCCGCTCAAAGTTTGAAATAAAACAAAAATGACAACGTCAATCGGAGTGAACTTTCACTTTCACAGGATGGGCAGCTGGGCGAGGCTAGACCGTCTCACGGCTTCTGTGTTTGGGACTGGAACAAAATAGTTCTTAGTTTATTATTTTAATTAATTCTTATTTTTCTATTCATTTAATAAAACCGATAAGGTTTAAAATCGATGTCCGAACATTATAATTATGTCCTTCGCGTATCGTCAGTACTGCGTATCGCGTACGGCTACCTATTACGTGGGACAAAAACTAGAATGTAGAAATGTGGTAATATAGTATGCCTCTGCCTACCCCTTCAGAGATAAAGGCATGACCATAATGAATACGCGAATGGAAGATGAGACCATCCCACGCCCAAGAGATCTCCTCCCTAGGTGAGGCCGCAGTGGTAGCCAAAATCTGTAGCGAACAGTTAGGTAGAGAACGTGTGGTTTTGGTCGGTAAGAGTCCGGCATAGCATCCATGTAGGATTTTTCTAACGTTAAAAAAAATACGGGCGCCACTCCAACTTCACAAATGTTCAAAAAACAGAGTAGTCATTCAACAAAATCCAACCCATACATTGCTTACAGTTAGACTACGTATTATAGAATATATTATATAATCTGTGTACGTATTATCACGGGAATAAGGTTCCCATGGTAAGCAGAAAATTCCGCATGTAGGAACTGCTTGCGCCATCTAGTATTATCATAAAAATATAATTCACCGTAGGTCCTCCAGCGCCCTGCCGAACACAGTAGTCATTTAACAAAATCCAACCCATATATTGCTTAAATGTTTACACTTAAACTACGTATTATCACGGGAATAAGGTAAGCGGAAAATTCCGCATGTAGGAACTGCTTGCGCCATCTAGTGTTATCATAAAAATATAGTTAACCGTAGGTCCTTCAGCGTTCTACCGAACACAGTAGCCATTCAACAAAATCCAACCCATACATTGCTTACACTTAGACTACTTATTATTACGGGAATAAGGTTCCCATGGTAAGCGGAAAATTCCGCATGTAGGAACAGCTTGCGCCGTCATCTGGTATTATCATAAAAATATAGTTCACCGTAGGTCCTTCAGCGCCCTACCGAACACAGTAGTCATTCAACTAAATCCAACCCAAACATTGCTTACACTTAGACTACATATTATCACGGGAATAAGGTTCCCATGGTAAGCGGAAAATCCGCATGCAGGAACTGCTTGCGCCATCTAGTGGTATCATAAAAATATAGTTCACCGTAGGTCCTTCAGCGCCCTACCGAACACAGTAGTCATTCAACAAAATCCAACCCCTACATTGCTTACACTGAGACTACGTATTATCACGGGACTAAGGTTCCCATGGTAAGCGGAAAATTTTGCATGTAGGAACAGCTTGCGCCTTTCAGTGTTATCATAAAAATATAGTTCACTGTAGGTCCTTCAGCGTCCTACCGAACACAGTAGTCATTCAACAAAATCCAACCCAAACATT
The DNA here is from genome assembly GCA_933228765.1 of Miltochrista miniata. Classification (NCBI taxonomy): domain Eukaryota; kingdom Metazoa; phylum Arthropoda; class Insecta; order Lepidoptera; family Erebidae; genus Miltochrista; species Miltochrista miniata. The sequence goes on from OW121749.1 coordinate 8,978,463, forward strand.
GCTTACACTTAGACTACATATTATCACGGGAATAAGGTTCCCATGGTAAGCGGAAAATCCGCATGCAGGAACTGCTTACGCCGTCATCTAGTATTATCATAAAAATATAATTTACCGTAGGTCCTTCAGCGCCCTACCGCCCCTTTTAATGTGATTAACGATAATTACGATAATTACTGATAATATTAATCGCTATAAATACTTCTGCCTTGTAATAAACATATTTTTGTTCCTGTGAAATATAAGCAAGTAAGTGTCACTTTGTATTAGGAACTAGGCACTTAGTTTTGATCAGGTTATAGCTTAGCTTTATTTTACTAGTTAGGTCACTATAATAAGTTAAGAAATTAATGATCATGTAGATTAGCTTTTAGGCAACACAAAATACTAAGTAAATAAGTACTTAGCCGGACATACATACAATACTTATCTGCGTCTGTTCATTTCAACAAGTACAACGGACAAAACAGAAATATTGAAAATTAAATGTGGAGTAGCCTCTGCCTACCTCTTCGGGAAAAAAAGTGTGACTATGTGTATAGATGCAGAAGGTGCAAGTCCGTGTGTTGTGGCGTAAATTGGGAGAATGGACTATCATAGACTGATTTGATTGACTGACGTGTATTTTATGTATGTATATATATTATTGAGAAAAAAAATGCTTTATGTTAGGAGAAAACCTAATTGACCCATAAAGTTCAAATGAGATAAGTAAAAAGAACTCATCAAGTAGTAGATAATAATTGGCAAAAACAAAAAAAATGTACTGAATTAAATGGCAAGTGAAATTTTTTCCATGCCTGTAACCGTTTTCTGTGAATGAAATTACACTATGTGAAATCTCAATGTGCCTAAACGTTATACACAAGAAATTTTGAATATGCGATAATAATGTATTAATCGTCCTAAGTTCTGCTATAATTGTATAAATTTTAGATCAAGCAGAGGGGTAACATAGAGAAGGGTAAAGGTTAGACCGCACTGGGCGGAACGTCACTGCAGCGGAACTGCAGGACACGATGCGTCGAAATATTCTTTATATGAACATACATACATACATAACATCACGCCTGTCTCCCAACGGGGTAGGCAGAGACTATGACTTTCCACTTGCTACGATTCTGGCAAACAACTTTCGCTTCTTCAACTTTCATAAGTGTCTTCATACATGCTCTTTGGTTAAGGGTACTCTTGACCTGGCCTTTTTTCAGAAGATTATCGATTTGATCTTTATATGAAACTAGCTGATGCCCGCAGCTTCGCCCGCGTAATATTTGTTCCCGTGGGAACTTATTCCCGGGATAAAATGTAGCCTATGTGTTATTCCAGACTATTATGTATATCTGTACCAAATATCAGCCCGATCCGTTCAGCGGTTTGAGTGTGAAAGAGTAACAAACATCCACACTCACAAACTTTCGCATTTATAATACATATTAGTAAGATTATATGATAATAGATTAATTATAATAGATTTGCTTTTAACCTGCATTATAATAATTATAGATTAACTAACATAATTTCATTTTTATTTCAGATCATCAAAATGAAACTCGTCCCTGTGTTATTACTCTTCGTTGCATGCATGAGTGCTAATGCATTTGGTAAGTTGTATAAAGTTACTCGCTTTACTTTTAAAAGTATCAACGCCTTCATCTCGCAAAAATTACAGCTTGACGAAAAAGAGTAGGCACAAAATAATAATAATAATAGATAGCATAAGAAATAGTTTAATAAAATATTCACAGTTCAAAAGTGGTGAGTCTGTTCGTGCTTCGGAAGGTACTCTTAGCCGCTGGTCCCGGTAGCCTGTAAAATGGCAGTCGTTAGGCTGGAAGGGTAGGGAGGCTGGAAAAATTTCAACAGCGAGCAGTCACAACCTGCGTGTGTCCGTTTCAACACGGCAATACGGCTCACCACTCATTACATGGGACAAAATCTAAAGGAGAAATGTGGGCATATAATATGTCTTTGCCTACCTTTTCAGGGATAATAAGCGTGACTATAATGCATGTATGTAGGTATGTAAAAGTAGTGATAATCAATATTGCAAGTCTGGCATCTATACTTCTTACAAATATTATAAAGAGGATAGATTTGATTGTTTGTTTGCATAGAAGAGGCTCCGAAACTACTGAACCGATTTGAAAAATTCTTTCACTGTTGGTGAAAGCGGGAAGCGCTCGTGGCCTCGCGGACTCGGTGTTCTGTAAACAATCACTGCAGTAAGCAACTTTCACTATGGCCGGTCCATGGATGGGTGACCATCCATGTGATCACTGTGACATTTATTTGGGCGTTTCCGTGCTTCGAAAGGCACGTTAAGCCGTTGGTCCCGGTTGCCAGTAAAATGGCAGTCGTTAAGCCAAGTTGAAGGCTTTATTTCAACAGCAGGCTCACAACGTATTACGTGGGACAAATTATAAAAAGGTGAAATGTGGGTATATAATATGCCTCTGCCTACCACTTCGGGGATAAAGGCGTGATGATGAACCTTTCACTGTTGGGAAGCAACACTATCCCCGGGTGACATAGGCTATATTTTATTCCCGTATTCCCACGGTAATGGGAGCAACACGGGTATCAATTTTCGTTTTGTTGTTACAGTTGCTCCACGATCCCCAGTTGTTGAACAAGTTTTGGGATACATTGAGACCTTCCAGAGATTTCTGCGGGAGCTCGGCTTAGATCCTCTGGACTGGGAGCACAGGGAGTTCGAATATGATCTGATTGTCCCTTCGTAAGTAGCGATACTTTAAATAATTTATGGTACAATATGACTGCCTCTCTGCTGGAGGTCCTGGGTTCGATTCCTGGGTCGGTCCAAATATTTGTGTGATCCACAAACGTTTGTTTCGGAGTTTGGGTGTTTTCTATGTATAATAAGTATGTATTTAGAAATATACAAGTATGTCTATCAGTCGTCTAGATCCCATAGCACAAGCTTTATAGCTTAGTTTGGGCTAGATAATGTTGTGTGAGAATGTCCAACAATATTTATTTATAATTTACAGCGTTTCTTCATGTACAGAACAGTTACATTTTTAGGTTCCGTACCTAAAGGATAAAAACGGAACTATAAGAAACTACAATGTTTGCCTCACTGTCTCTTAGCTGTATCTCATGAACCGTATTAGCTAGAAAGTTGAAATCATCACAGGTGATGTATTTCTGTTGCCGCTATAACAAACATTTAAGGGGCTAGTCCGCAAAAAATGCACTTGGGATTTTGGAAATATTCAAGAACTCACTTCATTAAATGACACTAAAATGGAAGCTTAAATTCTTAATAGATGAAACTACAATAACACCGTGCGCTTTTTACAAAATAATTATTTACATTGGGAAAAACACCTCTCAATTTTTTAATAACTAAAAATCATCGAAATAGCTAAATAATCAAATTGACAAAGGTAAATTACGATGATTTTAAGGGGTTTTTTCGCAAATAAATAAATTATTTTGTAAAAAGCGCACGGTGTTAATGTAGTTTCATCTATTAAGAATTTAAGGTTCCATTTTAGTGTCATTTAATGAAGAGAGTTCTTGAATATTTCCAAAATCCCAAGTGCATTGTCTGCATTTTGCGGACGCGCCCCTTAAACAGAACATCAATAATATTTAAGATGGGCTTCCTTACCACAAATAATATGTTTATCTGCCGTCATACTAGGGTACTAGCAATTGGTCGGTTAAAATCTTAACATCATCCCAATGACTAAAAACTGATGTATTTCGATCCCTTATTATTCCATATCATTGAGTAAGGTAGGTTATTGTTCTTTTTTTTTCCTCCATTGTCTGTTGATCAGCAGTTGGCAGTACTTGCAGGCAAGGTTGGCTTAGACCCCAAATCTGAACAAAGGAGTTCATGGAAATAGGACGGTAATAAGAGATAGTCTAGTATACCCTTAATCAACTGTAACAGGGGAATGACGAAACGACCTTACCGAGAAAAGCGAGACCTTAATACCACCATAGAGAAACGCGATCTACAATTACTTTTACTGCGAGGGGAGACGCCATTCTGAGACTTTTCCCTATGTCAAAGCGTACTCCATTGAATACCACAAACTACTTGAAGGAGTTTTGGCGCGAAATTGGAAACAAAGAGCGACTGCGTTGTACAATTTTCCAAAATTTGTGTACTACGAGCTTTTATGATTAAAAAGTGGTGGACTTTTTAACCATAAAAGTTCGACAACGTGCACAAGTGTTGGGAAGTGATTATAATGCGTTATATATCACTTCCCGTAAAACGTGACTCTTTCGTTTATCGGCAAACTCAACTTCTAGTAAAGTCCCACCGGTTTGCTGGAGTAGAACTAGTCCTTTATTGGACATTTATATGTGAATACGCTGCTATTTACAAGAATTTCATAAATGGATTTGAAAATTACTTGGCTTAGGCATACTCTTAAGCCGAGAAAGTCCAAGAAGAAGAGATAAAAAAACTACTATGATAACACAGTGAACAGAATTATCTCTACGCCTCTCTAAGGCAGTCAACTAAGGTAATAAATGTACTGTAAAAGTGTATAGTAATGCATTTTTTTTTGTATTTAGGTTATTCAGCGCCAGGGCCACAGCTGTGGATGTGAAATTCCATGGACTTACTGAAATTGAAATTGAAGGTATAGGGTTCGATGACGCCTCCTCCACGCTCACTTTCAAATTGAAGTTAGAACATATTCATTTGTCTGGTGGTAAGTAGATATCTTAATTTTTTATCTAGTAGAGCAAGAATCAACTGCGAGATCTTCGTCATTTTTTTATAAAAAAAGGCGATATTTGTATAATCTACAAGACTTATATTACTTACATTCAGAAATACATTAGTAATATCCTAACTTATAATCAGACTCTTGTGGTGGTGGTCACCCCTAGCCAAACATCTTTAAATACTATTTTATAGTACCTATTATATAATTTTCTATAAATGGCGCTCAAACTATGGTTTGATACTAACACTATCAATATTGGAATAAATAAAGCTTAAAAATAAATCTATAAATCAGCTGAATGATGCTTGTGGCTTCTTCCGCGTGAAATTCGATATCTGTTCCCGCTTCCCGCGGAAACATATTCTCGAGATGAAAAGGAGCCATAGCTTATACATTACATGTACAAAATTCACCCCGATCCGTTCAGCCGTTATAGCGTGATCGAGTAACAAATATTTTCGCAAACTTTCACATTCGTAATACCTATTAGTAAAATAAGTCTTATTTTACTAATAGGTACCTATTACGAATACCTATTTTTTTATTTTTTTTATTCTCTTATTCTTTATTTTCAAAAGCCTTAGTTACTAACAATACATGTTTCTGAGAACCTCCTAGTAGGCTCATAAAAGGCCTGTGGCAGGAGGTCCTACTCTTCAAACATAATAAAATTCTTATATAGGCCTATTAGTAAACTTATTTACTTATCTATACTAATATTATAAAGAGGAAAGATTTGTTTATTGTTTTTTGTTTGTTTGTTTATAACGAATAGACTCCGGAACTACTGGACCGATTTGAAAAATTCTTTCACTGTTGAAGCTATACTCTTTGCGGTGAACATAGGCTATATTTTATTCCCGTATTCCTACGGGAACGGGAATTACGCGGGTGAAACCGCGTTACGTCCGCTAGTTTTACTTATATAGAGGCCGACCTTATCATTTAATAGGGGCTAAAACAGACCTTATCAAATGATAGGGTTTGTTTTAGCCCCTTAGCTTCTACAGTTTCTATTGGTCCATATTTAAAAATATCATAGTTATACCTTCACACATGAATGGTCGATTGTTTTCCTACATTTCTTTTGAAAAACGTTTAATTTCGGACTTTTGTAGGTTTTAAATGCAATTCAAGCAATTATTAGATATTTTTTTTATTTGAATAGTACCAATACTGAGGTTAAATTAAAGTAATATTAAATTTAAAATCATTTCTTAGGAAATTAATAAAATACAGCCTCCTTTTTAATGAATTTGTATTTTCACTTTTATATTTCAGAAAGGGCAAGAGGCCAGTTGAACTACTTTGATAGAACAATGATTGGGGAACTGTCTGGCAGGTAACTTTTGTTGTTTTATTTCGACGCACATCCTGACTTACCCCGACTAGTGTTATGAGTCAAAATTTTCTTCTTCGAAAGAGATCTTTGGGCGTCATCGTCTATTCAGCTCCGATGCAGCATATCTAGCACTGGAGTCGTGTTTTTGTGTAATTCAAGCGCAATGTTTTTTTCGAACACCTAGCGGGGCAAGGGCTGCTGTACCCTGTGTACACTGTACTAGATCCATCTAGTACGGGCCCCAGATACTTCATCGACGGCTCGATGCCGATGCTGATGCCCCCTACCCGCAGGCTGAACCCCGCAGGTGACCCCTTCCGAGGTCAGTGGAAACACAGAGCCTCGGATTTGTGAAGGGCGACCTCGAGACCCAGCCGCCAAATTCGACCCACGACTTGAGCAACCCCTGCCGTGGCCTTTAGTACTGCGTCACGGTGCGTTGGTCCCCACGCAGTAACGAAGGTATCGTCGGCGTAACAAGTTACGTCGACCCCTCGGAACAACGGACCACGCAGCACCCCGTCGTAACCGATGTTCGACTGACACACAGGAGTGGCCCTAATACCGATCCCTGTGGAACACCGCACGACACATCCCGCCGACACGGCCCAAGCCAGCTTGGGTAAGTTATGGCCCTCTCTGAGAGATAGGCCCCGACAATACGACGGAGGTAGGGAGGCACTCCATGGTAAATAAGCGCCTCCCTAACGCAGCTCCAGGGCAAGGTGTTGAAGGCGTTGGCGATGTCAAGAGACACCGCCACCACCACCTCACACTGAGAAACTGCTTCCTCCGTCAGGCCTCTAATGCACATGATCACGTCCAAGGTGGAGCGCCCCTGACGGAAGCAAAACTGGCTATCCGCCAAATCAAGCCCCACGCGTGTGAGGTGCCCGACGAGGCGTTGTGCAATAATACGCTCAAAGAGCTTGCACACCTCGTCGAGCAACACGATCGGCCGGTACCCTGATGGGAAGTTTCCCGGCCGCCCCGCCTTTCGGATCAAGACCAGTTTCCCTGTCTTCCAGACCTTGGGATTGGAGAAGTCTATAGAGTAAAAGTAAACCTGTATTTTTACTTTTCTCTCCTCTTACTCCTACCGACCAAAATGACACGGTGCCCTACCATGTACGTACGGTTGGGAATCCCGTGTATTTCCTCAAAAGGAAAACTCCAAGACTCCGACACAGGCTTTGTCCACCATAGCAGACTCTCCCCATTGGTTTGGTTTTATTCCACTTTTGGGGCGGTTTGGATGTAATCCCACTTCTCAGGGGGAGGGAGAGGCGGCACTATCCTACTTCTATGAGGGGTGAGCAGACACGCCACACCGTCTTAGCCTGACACATCCTTAAAGATTGCTTTTGCTGTTATTATTTTCTATCTTTTATTATCCTAAACCTCGTGCGCTGAAGCGGTCCTGGCCCCGCGGACTCAGTGTTCTGTGAACGATCGCTGTAGTAAGCAACATTTACTGTGACGTTTATGGATGGGTGACCACCTCATGACCACTTTGTGGCATTTATTTGCGAGCATTTCCTTGCTTCGGAAGTCACAACCTGCGCCAGTCCATATCGGCACGGCAATACGGCTCACCACCTATTACGTGGGACCAATCCTTATAGGTGAATAGCGGGCATATAATATGCCTCTGCCTACCCCTTCGGGGATAAAGGCGTGACTATATGTAAGTATGTATGTTATTATCCCGACTATGTTAGTATAAAGGTTCTTTAGGTTTAAACGGAGGTACCTACACGGTTGTGCAGAGTGTCAAAACTAGACAACCGTATACCCTGTGTCAAAGTCATTATTATGTTGCAGACTGGACATTCGTGACATAGACATCGACGCTACTGTCGTGTTCAACGGCCTGGTGGCTGAAAGCGCCGTTGTTAAAACATCGCTTGGAGGTCTAGAAGTAGGTGTTTTTCATTTTTAACACGCTTTTATTAGGTCGACCTGTAACTATGTAATGGAATCTAAGGTAACTTATTTAACCCTACATTCCATTACATAGATTTTCGTCCAAGGATCGTAGAGTCATGAAAATTGGCAGCTGTATGTATTTCTGATGACAATACAATAATATGGTACTGTGGAACTAATCTGATGATGGAGCCGGAAGATATGTACGGGAACTTCCTGATGGAGCATCGTATCATAGCTGTCTTGTAATGAACTTTGACCACAATTAGGTTTCAAGGTTAGGTATAAAGCGTGTTTCTATAGTGTTTTTTTAACTATTAATCTATTATTTATAGAAATAGTTATAAATATTCTTCTCTCTATCTATCTCACTATTTAAATTCATAAATATTATATTAATAAATTCCGTCTAGATACAAATGCTGATTGCAAACCTTCACTAGTTGGAGGGGCACTTCAAGAAGACCCAAACGTGCCCATCAAACAAAGTACATTTTTTTGGTTGGAATTCGGTGAGAATCTAACCCACAACAGCGACATCATTCGAAAAATGTTTTTCTAAACAAAAGTATTTCCCTATTTTTTTAAGCAAATATTTATGACACTAATAAAATATTTTTCACCGTGATTAGAGGATAGTTAGATTTGAATAGCTTTTAACTTAAAAAAAAATATGATAAGAAATTGGACATACTCTTTCCTAAATAATTGATTCAGTTTTCAGAGAAAAAACATGATTTTGTCCAAGTTAAAATTGGTAGCCACAATAATGTATAATATTTATGTATTTAGAAATAAGTATGTATCTCAATCAGTTATCTAGATTCCATAGCACAAGCTTCACACTTTACATTAGCATCATTTGGGCAACGCACGTGACGTTGTGTGTGATACTCAAAAATAATAACTTTTTTTGGTGGCGCAGTCGGTAGTGATACCGCCTGCGGCGCTGGAGGTCGTGGGTTCGATTCCCAGCGGAGACAAATATTTGTGTGACCCATAAATGTTTGTCTCAAGAGTCTGGGTGTTTATAAGTATAATATGCATGTATTTAAAAAGTATATAAATATTAATATCCGTGGTCTGATACCCATAACACAAGCAGGTTTATTCCTAGCTTACTTTGGGATGAGATAGCGTTGTGAGAAATGTCCGTGAATATTAAAAAAAAAATTAACTGAATGTAGATAAAAAGTAAGGTCTCACTACTTTTTTGAATAAAAAAAATAATAATAAATATACCTAATGTATTATCACTAAGTAAAGCTCTATACAGTAAGTAAAAGTTTCTAAGGCTTATAAACACTAAGTTACCTACTTGTTTTCTTTTGACAGTGTGACGCAAGACTGATTATTCACGGCCAAGAGACTCATGACCTCAGCGACCGTCTGAACTACTTTGTCAACACCAGAATCCCACGAGGCATCGAGAATTACCAGGTATTACCTTATGATATTTTTTTTGTAAAAAAATGTATTAGTACATTGCTTACTTACTGAGACCGTTTGCTCAGCATTCCATAGATTTACCGCACGGGCGCCCCGGATTTATTTTGTGGTATTGAGGGAAACACTGTGAGGGTGTCTAGGACTTGCGATCCATTTTGACCCCTTTAAAAGGCGTCAGCGCTAAACTTTCACCGTTCATCTGTCTAACCAGATTTGGTATTTTTTTGGCTTTGATATGGACTAAAAATGTTTGAATTTTCCTTATAACTAGGGTTATGCTCCTGAGGGCGTAACCGAGCCTTAGAAAGATGGCACGGCACCATGTAGGTTTAATCGGTAGAAGGGCGGCATGACATCCATGTGAATTACCACACGAAAAAACAGCCCTATCGCCAGGACCCCGTCCATTAGTGAGCCGGTGCTTCAATTGGGCTGTAATTTGCTATTTTAAATAGTGAAAAAACGGCCTGGCTAATCCTGCAGCCCGGATAATACCTGAGAGTCTTGTTAAATGGCTTCCATTGTTCCTAGGCGAGGCCGCAGTGGTAGCCGTATGTCTGTTGGGAGTCCTGGGACATCCTTCAGAGGGCTTACCCGGGGCTCCCAAGCGTAGGCTGTTGGGCGTTACTTGAGGTTTTTAGTCGGTATGTCGGTAGGAGGTAGCATTCATGAAGGATTCGCCGAGGACTACCGGCCACCATGACCGGGGGCCTGAGGACGGTGAGAGGGCGGCTCACCGTCCTTAGAGAAGCAGGCCCATGACGGCAGCGTGACGTAAGCAATTCACGCACGCCCCCCCCTTAAAAGCGGGATCACACCCGAAACCCCCCAAAGACGCGGGATAGCACCCGAACCACCCCCTAGGCGAGGCCGCAGTGGCGGCCGTGGGCCTGTTGGGAGTTTTGGGACATCCTTCCGAGGGCTTCCCCGGGGCTCCCAACCACAGGCTGTTGGGCGTGACGTGAGGTTTTTTAGTCGGTAGGAGTCCGGCATAACATCCATGAGGATTTTCCCTCACGTTAAACAAAAAAAAAAGCATTCATGAAGGATTTTCCCTAACGTTAAAAAAAATGTCTTTCGTTGTTACGCACGGGTGAGATAGGCAATATTTTATTTCCATGGAAGAACGGTAACTACGCGAGTGCAAGCGCACGCCATCGGCTATTTTTATAATAAAGAAACATGTAAAAGATAACTTAATAAATTCATCGTTTGCTTTATTTTCAGGATGAACTGGACCAGATGTTCGCCATCTATCTAGTTAGGTTCCTCAACCGCAACAATGAAATCGAAGGATAAACGTTCTATTTAAATAAGATTAAATACAGTATTTTTTGATAACATATTGTGTCTATTCATTTTAAATGTTTCACTTGTACGGATGGGGCAACACGACCTATAAATTGAAAGGAGGTGCTATACGGAGACTTTTCCCTCTGACAATACCTACACATCTACAAATGAATTAAGAAATATAATTGTCCATCCATCCATATATACGGCACCCTCCGGCATGAATTGGGTTAGCGACATTTTGTACTCTTTACCGTTACCATACAGGGTCCCGTAGGCGCACGAGGCCAGTGACATGATGGCTTTTTCGTACCACATAGGTGGCAGACAAGCATACGTTACTAGTGGTCACGTAGCCTATTTTCGAGTTGAAATTTAATAACCGGCCAAGTGCGAGTCGGACTCCCGCACGGAGGGTTCCGTACCAAAAAACAACAAAAAGTCGTACCTATTTGTAGCATGGGAGCCCCCCTTTTTTCTTTTTATTTAACAGCCTACGGTTGGGAGCCCCGGGTAAGCTCTCGAAAGGATGTCCCAGTAAAGCTCCATTTTGTTTTAATTATTATTTTTTTATGAAAATACACTGCTCGATATTCTGTGAGTATTTCAAGCGTCTACTGGTTGCCCTCATTACCTATTAACATAGAGCAACGCGCGCCTTAGACAGTTCGCGATGCTCTATAGTGTTATACAACGCGCGTCTTTAGACAGTTCGCGTTGCTCTATAGTGTTATACAACGCGCGACTTTAGACAGTTCGCGTTGCTCTATAGTGTTAACTATCCTTGTATAGATCCTCTACGGTAGGTACAGTATATATTTCAAAAAGAGTAAACTCTATGTTTAATTTCTTTTTCAGAATATTGATGACATTTGATGTCATCAATATTCTGAAAATGATGACATTATAAACACGATATCTACGTCTACAACATAAATTGTGTGTTTGTACGTAAATTATTTATACTGGAGAAAAATCTAAAATATGGACTATTTGTTTACTATATCCTATGAAATATCTATCTTTGAAATATTACACCTACCTAAAGTAATCTGCTGAAAGCGTTGTTCACTTTTTAAAGAAAAAATATTTACTATGAAAGTCGAAAAATAAGTTAGTATGTGACCCGTATAATGTTCAATCATGGCGACACGAAATTAATTTCATTGAGCAACATTTGATTGTGCTATACCTCCTATAGTATTCATTTAATTTGCATGGTGTAAAGGGAATGAATGATCTTGATGAAATGTTTAAATTAACTAACGTATTTAAATTAAGAAGGATACCTTATTACCGAATATATAAGACAAAATCGCTAAAAAACACGTTGGTTGTATGGAAGCCCCCCTTAAATATTATTATGTTTTTGTTTTCAGTATTTGTTGTTATAGCGGCAACAAAAACACATAATCTGTGAAAATTTCAACTCTCTAGCTATCACCGTTCATGAGATACAGCCTCCTGACGGACAGACAGACAGACAGACAGACAGACAGACAGACGGACAGCGAAGTCTCATGAATAGGGTCCCGTTCTTTACCTTTTGGGTACGGAACCCTAAAAACCAAAGCCATTGCGATCTAGGGGTGTCGAGATCTGTGTATAAACTTTAGAACTTTTGAACACAACTATAACATCATTCTAGAAAATGTTGATACGATAATACTTTATTCCTGGTGGTACCGCACCACTTTTTTTCTCTTATTTTTGTAGCATTAGCCCGCAGCTATGCCCGCGTTTACCATTTTCGCTTCCCATGGGAACTCTAATAATATAATCTATCTCTGTAGGTACTAAATTTCAGCCAGATCCGTTTAGGCGTTGGAGCGTGAAAGAGTAACAAACATCCACACATCTACTCTTAACACACTAACTTCAGTGTAAGATTTTGAGTAATGGTAACCGCCGTAGCCCCCATAACGATCGTAACTCGTCACAGTAACCGTAATTCCCGTCACCGCATCTGCAAATTGCAATTATGGCCGTAGTAGCGGGTGTAAACCCACAGAAAAGAAAAAAAACACTTGTTTTTATTATTCCGTGCTAACACTGCTAACATCCATCTTATAACCCCGGGTTCTTCAAGCGGAGCGTGAAGAGACACATCTGGGAGCCGCCGACTTGAAGGCCACTGTCAGAAGTCTTACGGACTGTGAGAGTGGCTCCCAATCGCTAGATGCGCCATGACTTTCCATCAGGCTGGCAACGTCAATTTGGCGAATAAATACAACGTACGTGATGCCGTAGCCGCCTTGTTTGTAAACGCCATGCCCCTGCCATGACGTAAAGCACCTGCTTTACGTCCACGTCCTTTCCAGAATAATTCGTCTACTTAGCTAGAGTAGCTCGTTGACGACTTGCTCTTATTATAATTTAAAGCAGAATCCTTTACTTTAGTTTTATGTCTTGTCAAAAGGCATCTCGATTTGAATGATACTTCCAAAATTGCCGAAGAAAGTTTAGATTTCATTCACGATATTTAGGAACAGGAACAAAATTCTACGAGGGCGGCGCTCCGGGCGCCACCTAGTTTGCAATAAAATGTTACTACACAAGGAAAATGCGCCATCTTACGAAAAGTTTCTCTACTATTGCAATGCTAGTTGACTTGTTTTGTAATGGCTCTTGTGATATTATAATAGATGGCAGTAGCGTGAAATTAGTATGCGAAACCTTCTTACTCCGAGATTATTTAGAGTTCCGTACCTCGAAAAGATAAACATATAACTCCTACAGGATCAATCTGTCCGTCCCTTGTCCAAGACCTTAAAAAAATAATCTCGCGAAGGCGTTGAGGTATGATGGCTATGTTACTTCAGAATAATTTGGATTTCTAGTGATTAAAGAAATTATAAAAATACTTTAGAGTTTATCAATTACAGGCAAACAAATGTTTCCTCTTTAATTACATTAAAGCAATGAAACCAGAAAACGTGGCGTACCTACCCCTTTTTTTTTTTTTTTTTTTTACGTGAGGGAAAATCCTCATGGATGTTATGCCGGACTCCTACCGACTAAAAAACCTCACGCAACGCCCAACAGCCTATGGTTGTGAGCCCCGGGTAAGCCCTCGGAAGGATGTCCCAGGACACTTTATACAGGTGTCCCACGGCTATGCCACATGGAGGGAAAGTACCTTAAATATTGTAGATGGAACATTTTACTGCAAGAAGACATTATTTCAATTTAAAAGTCAATTTAAACTGCATTCATAGATTTTTAAATAATTACATGATTGATCCGGGAATCGAACCCGTTACACGAGAAAAAATAATTACCCTGTAGCTTCCTCATACCGATCGAAAGGCTTCATCATAAGGATTATTTTTTGCTAAACAATATAGTGTCAGAAATAAAAGGAAGACCATGAATTTTAACATTTTTAAAACAATAGTCCCATACTGTTGAATATGAAGTCGCACTCTTTTGATTATATTTTCTCCTTGTCGATCTTTTGAACTTGCTGTGGTGGATATTTATAATGATACGTCCAAGTTCTATTTGTAGCTCGTGGACCTTCATTTCTTGTAAACTACATTTAATTACATGTCATAACCCCATAAAATAATCTAACATTGTTATCTTATTTGTCCCGATCTAGGGACGAAAGTCTTCATTGAGATAGTCCCTTGTTCTGTGACTGTTATGAGCGGGAAAAACATTGATTAAAAAAAATAATTATAGGGAAGTGATGCGTACTTACTTCTCAAGTGGGTTACTAATAGGTACTTATGACAATGTCAGTGTTGTATGTCCTTACGGCGATGCCAGCGTTTCATTTTTGTGACCAAAATTTCACATGAAATGTTAAAATGCATGGTCTTCCTTTTATTTCTGACACTATGTTAATTAGCAACAAATAATCCATACGATGAAGCCTTTCGATCGGTATGATAAAGCTACAGGGTAATTATTTTTTCTCGTGTAGCGGGTTCGATTCCAGGCTTAACCATGTAATCATTTAAAAATCTATGAAAAATGTCTTCTTTCAGTAAAATGTTCCATCTACAATATTTAAGGTACTTTTCCTCCATGTGGCATAGCCGTGGGACGCCCTGTATAGGTATTTAGGTACATTTCAAGGACGCACTTCACAGACAGTAGGTAGTACTATTGGGAATAGGGGAGAAAATTTAATGAATGTCTGCCCGGTGGACTATGTTTTACGTACTTAATAATGTAATTGAAACCTAAACAAATAACGTATCTACATAATTATAGAACCATTAGTTTTCCGACAACTTATAAAAGGTCGACGAAGAAGGTAGACGGTGATTATTGTATGGAGACCAGTGGTGTTGTCGCAGCATTGCAGCGGCAGCAGTGTTGCTTGCTGCCGAG
Source organism: Miltochrista miniata (assembly GCA_933228765.1). Taxonomy (NCBI): domain Eukaryota; kingdom Metazoa; phylum Arthropoda; class Insecta; order Lepidoptera; family Erebidae; genus Miltochrista; species Miltochrista miniata. The sequence goes on from OW121749.1 coordinate 8,993,544, forward strand.
TTCGGACTCATACCTTAAATGTTAAAGCTTAACACAACTCAGACGTCCAAGAACAATAATAAAAAAAAAAATCGGTCCATAAACGACGGAGTTCTGCGCGAACAAACATAAAAAAATATTATATACGGTCGAATTAAGTAACCGACCGTATATTTTTTAACCGACTTCAAAAAAGGAGGAGCCTTTTTTGAAGTCGGTTAAAAAATATAAAAATACTAATTATTATGAGAGGAAAGATTTAATTGTTTGCTTGAATAGGCTCCGAAAATACTGGACCGATATAAGACATTTTTTCACTGTTGGGAAGCTACACTCTTCCCAGTGAACATAGGCTATATTTCATTCCCGTATTCCCACGGGAACGTGACCTACGCGGGTGAAAACCCGTGACGTCTTCTGGTAAAAAATATGTCCATAGGCAATTATTTTTATTATTATTATTATTCATTTATATATAAAACGAACAATTACATAACGTAAGAAATTAATATTGTCCTACAAAACAGTTTGACTGTGGGTGACAAGCACTTTCGATTGAGTAGGCTGTATGTTGGTCTGTGACCTTGGAAGTGAAAATAAATAAGAACAATTAACTGCCATCGATTTATTGGTGATAAAACATATAGAAAAATACATTTGCAGGAAGTCCAGGTGTTGTTAGACTTTAGAGAGACGTATAAATAATTACTCTTTTATCCTGCTAACAAGTATTTTATGTACTTGAATCAATAACATTTATTCCTCACTAGGTCGGTTGATGTATCTCACCAGGTAGATGGAAGCAAGTTCGTTGAGTTCATTCTGAAAGTAGAAAAAGCATAAAATCTAAATTAAAGAAGATTTTCTAAATTATGCTCATAATTATCTATAATACCGTTAAGCAAAGTAGTAAATTCTGACGAAAGGCAGATATAATGCATGAGTTAAAAATTGTTTCAACGTTTAATTCTTGATTAAACGTTGAAACAAAACGTAGAGCTATGGTGGCGACCGCAACAGTCAAGAAAAACGATTGACACCATGTGGTTTTAGACAGGAAGTGTCTGGCATAGCATTCATGAGGGATTTCCACACGTAAAAAAAAGTACAAATAATAAGTGCGTACTCGTAATTCAAAGAGTTCTGAATCGCGATATGTACAATTCGCCTGCTGATAATAGTGGGTACAACAAGCCAACATCAACCGTTGGGTTTAGATTAGACTTGCCGGGGGCTTTTTTTAACGTGAGGGAAAATCCTTATGGATGTTTTGCCGGACTGCTACCGACTAAAAAACCTCACGTAACGCTCAATAGCCTACGGTTGGGAGCCCCGGGTTTGCCCAAAGTCCTCGGAAAGATATCCGAGGACTCCCAACAGACCTACGGCTACCACTGCGGCCTCACCTAGGGGGGGGGGGGTTCGGGAAGTCCTGGGACCTGGTTAGGCGTTATGTGAGGTTTTTAGTCGGTAGGAGTTCGACATAGCATCCATGAAGAATTTTCGATCACTTTAAAAAAAAAGGGGGGCGGGGGTTCAGGTGCTATCCTGCTTCTTTGGAGGGTTTTTGGGTGTTATCCTGCCAGGGGCTATCACTTTGCCCAGTCGAAGTATTCTCTCTTTGTGTTGAAGGAACATCACCACCCGGTATTGACAGACAGACAGACGAACGGATGGAAGGACGTACGGAACCCTCAGTGGACGGAATCGACCACTACCTACTAAAAAAGTGTGCGTGTAACCTTTACGCGTGATTGAAGTATAACTTCTTTGCCATTGACGGCATCAAATGTTATAATATCATCCACTTACTTCCATCAGAAAAATAACCTGAGTTACTGCCTAGTCGCGCATAAAGGAGTTTTACTTCACAAAATAGATAATGGTGTTTTATGAGGAAGTTTACTTTAAATATCAATAAAGTTGATTGATGGCTGTTTATTGATTTGTGTTTGCGTCAAAACATAAAGGTAGCAAAGTATATCTAAGACGTGAGAGTAATAAAAGAAAAAAATAAACTTACTCTGAAATTAACCAAAGCCTCCGGAATTCTGGTGTTGAATAAGGTGTTAATTCTCTCTGTTAGGTCGTAGTTCTCAGATCTCAAACTTATGGATGACTGTAAAAGAAAAGAAATATTTTTGTTTTTCAGTTGGAATTTATTATTTATTTATTTATTTATTATTTATTATATACTTTATCGTACACCAAGAACATAATATACAAACTGAGTGTGTGAGTGGAATTTATCAACGCGTGGTCCAATTTCTAATATTTTTCTACCGTTAGAAAGGGAGTACTTTAGAGGATTGTTCCACACAAGTTTCAATATTGAGGGTTTTGTAGTTCAGTTTTAGTTTTAGTTTTAATTCTTTATTGCACACAGAAACAAAAATACATTGACATTGATAACTAGGAACTATGATGTACAAAGGCGAGCTTCACTCAACACTGAGTTTTCTCCCAGCAAACCTTTGGGTGAAAGGAAAAGCGCAGTTCGGAAATTAGAGACATCTCAACTTTCGCTAAACCTACAATTCAAGGGTTTCTTTGCATGTAAGGGTCATTCTAAACTGGCGTGTTTGCTTTGTCTTTTATTAAACAAACAGGGCAGTTTCGCACGCTTCTAGGAGTCTGATAAATAAAAACCTCTCCTTTCATAGACCTTACATACATACATGCATATGGTCACGCCTTTATCCCCGAAGGTGTAGGCAGAGGCATATGATATGCCCACATTTTTCACCTTTGAATAATTTGTAGTTCTTTGAATTAGTTGTGAAAATATAAAATTCTTTTGGAAGTCTATAAGATCAATGAGGGCTCAAAAGACTACATCACAACTAAAACACATCAGAAACCGTGAGGGAAGTTTAGTGAGAGGAGAAGAATGTGTGCTAAAAAGATGGAAGGAATATTTTGAAAGTTTGTTTGAAAAAGAGGATTTACAAGGAGAGACCCATGTCTTGGAATGGAATGAAGTTGATGATGAAAGCGATTTAAGTATGGAAGAAATTGCGGAAGCGTTGAATGGTATGAAATTAGGAAAGGCTGCTGGAATTGATAGGATTTCTGTCGAGATGCTGAAAGCGGGACGTGGCGTGGTAGCTTGCCAGCTGTACCGCCTTTTTAACCTTTGCTGGCGAAGTGGCAGAGTACCAGAGGAATGGTGTAAATCTGTTATAGTGCCGCTGTACAAAGGGAAAGGGTCGCATCAAGAGTGCAAGAACTACCGCGGCATTAGCTTGCTCAGTGTCGTAGGCAAAATATATGCAAAAGTGCTAATAAAAAGAGTGATGAATGAAACGGAAGGAAAAATGTGGGATGTGCAAGCAGGATTTCTAAAAGGAAGGGGGTGCACGGATCAGGTCTTTTCCTTACGATGCGTAGCTGAAAAGGTGTTGGCAAAACGTCAAAAAGTCTACTGCATCTTTGTAGACTTGGAAAAGGCCTATGATAGAGTGGTGAGGAATGAAATGTGGACAACACTGTCCAGGTATGGAGTAAACAGAACCTTGATACGAGCACTGAAATCTCTGTATGAAGACTCCAGTGCTTGTGTCAGGATAAACGGAGCTTGCACAGACTTCTTTCACATTGAAAGGTGTGAGGCAAGGTTGTGTAGCATCACCGTGTCTGTTTAATCTGTATATGGACAGCTGCTTGAAAGAACTGCAAGAGTGTGCGTATGGTTTGAAAATGAAAGAGCTGACCATCAAATGCCTCCTATACGCGGACGATCAGGTGATATTAGCGTCATCGGCGGAGGAGTTGCAGTTGATGATTAACATTGCATGATGCGCTTAAAAGTAGAGGTATGAAAGTGAATGTAGAAAAGACAAAAGTAATGGTTTTTGAAAGGGAAGAAAATATAACGAATCGCCCAATTTACATCGAAGGGCAAAGAGTAGAACAGGTAAAAGAGTTTGTGTACTTGGGGTCAAAATTTGTAAGAGATGGAAAGTGTGACTATGATATTGAACGAAGAGTTTTGGCAGGTAATCAAGTGAATGGAGCCATTCACGCCTTTATGAGCAGTCAGGATGTGTCTAAAGAGGCAAGGATGGCTGTACATAGAGGAGTGCTTGTGCCTACACTTATGTATGGAAGTGAAAGCTGGGTGTTGCAGGAGACGCATGAAAGTAAAATTAATGCAGTGGAAATGAGAAGTTTGCGAAGCATAGCTGGAGTGACATTGATGGATAAACAAAGAAATTGTGTGATTAGGGAACATTGCGGCTTGACAGAAGATGTAGTGACTAAGATAGAAAAAGGGATGCTCAGATGGTTCGGACATGTGGAGAGAATGAATGAAAACAGACTGACAAAAGAGATTTATAAGGCGAGAGTAAATGGACAATCTGGTAGGGGCCGACCGCGTCGCACTTATGTCGACCAAATTGGACACCTTTTGGAAAAAGGCCAGGTCAAGAGTACGCTTAATCGGAGAGCATGTATAAAAACACTTATGAAAGTAGAAGAAGCGAAAGTGATATGTCAGGATCGTGGCAAGTGAAAAACCATAGTCTCTGCCTACCCCGTTGGGAAACAGGCGTGATGTTATGTATGTATGTATGAATAATTTGTCCCACGTAATAGGTGGTGAGCCATATTGCCGTGTTTAAATGGACAGGCGCAGGTTGTGACTGCCTGCTGTTGAAAAGAAAGCCTTCAAATTAGCTTAGCGACTGCCATTTTGCCTTCCCAAGCACGAAAACGCTCAAATAAATGTCACAAAGTGATCACATGGATGGTTACCCATCCATGGACCGGCCTTAGTGAAAGTTGCTTACTGCAGTGATCGTTTACAGAACACTGAGTCCGCGGGGCCACGAGCGCTTCATAGACCTTATGTGACGTAAACGAAGTTGCGAGGGTCGGCTAGTTTTGAATAAATATACTATTTCTTACGGTTATACTCGCGATTGAAACATCAGTTGTTGCATGAGTAGCAGTAATGTCATGCACTCCAGCGCTTATGCCGACGGTACCCTTTGCAGAGATTCTGCCAATGTCGAGGCTGAAATAAAAAAGTATTAAAATATTAAAGGATTTTTAATACCTCACACAGGAACGCGATTATTGTCAAAATATTAACTCATTAATCTTTTGAGTAATGTAAATATGCCATCTAGTAATTTTTTTGCGATTCTAAGGTGTCTATGCAATATTATATCCGAGTAAAGTTGCGCCATCTAGTGGAGTTTTTGTGAATTTGAACTCAAATGTGCATGGGATTATAGATGTTAAGGGGCCCATGCAATATTGGAGGTGACTGTACAACTTGGGTTCATTTGTCCAAACTTGGACATACATACGCTGCTCATAAGAAGAATCATAATATGAAAATGATTTATATTTTCACAATGAAATTTACTTGACTTTGGCATACTCTCAAATCGAGAAAGTCCAAGAACAAGAAGAAAAAAAAACATGGAGCAAGTGATCTAAACGTCGGAGTCGTCAGAGCGTCGTTAGTCAGCCTTCACTATGGCCGTCCCCGAGAGGAGACTTCGTTTATCAGTCAGGTCACCATTTAACTACCGGGGGATCTGACAGACAGAACATATTAAAACTTAAAAGGCAATTCACTTTCACTCTAACTGTCGAAATCCAAAAGAGATGGCAGTGCTACTTTAAATTGAGTCGTTAAATATCAAAAAGCCGCATGTCCATTCTAAGTGATTTTTGGGAATCATGGCACATTCATTATCTCGTAAAATAAGCAAATAATATATTTCTTATTTATAATAGCCTTACGACATACTCAATTTAAACGTTATTAAAGCAAAACAACTATGTTTAAATAGTTAATTAAGTCACAAAATAGGTATTAAGTTTGGACATATAGGAGTTTGATATTTACTATCGAAACTTACTGTCGTTTGAAAAATATAACCTTGGAGTTGCCGGACTTTGGCTGCCCATTCAAGGATCAGAACACACACTGCCATGCCCAAATGGTGGTTTAAGAGAAACTCTTACAAATATTTTATTAGGTTACTAGAACGAGTGCAAACAACTGGTGTTGCCTACGTCTAAAATTTACGTGGCCTACTTTCCACGAGGCGGTCCTTACAAAAATTAACAAAACTAACGAAAACATTTATTACCTTCCCGATAAGTCCACAAAGTAGTTATTGCCGAAAAACACAACTTCAAGACGACAAAATCCTGTAAACAAAAGATAAGATCATTATTATTTTTAGTAAAGTTGGTATTGTTTTTTTGTGTGGAAATTCTCAACGATTCATACCGGACTTCTACCGACTAAAACCACAAGATGCACTGCCTACTACATGATCTACCTATGGCCGGGAGTCCCGGGTATGCCCTCGGGTAGATAACTCCAGGGCTCCCGACAGGCTAAGTCATGGTTGGTAAGTTCATTAATAACATAGCTGTGATCCCAGCCTTAGGCGTGACTCGCTATTAATTCCCGTTACAAACCCTATGGGTTGTAATGGGAGTTATAAGAGGAATGGATTAAAGGCTACTATGTGCCTTTAATCTTCAACCAAGTAATAGTATAGATCCGTTTCTATTATTACTTGGTTGAAGATTAAAGACATACATTACGAACTCAAAAAGTGGGACGAGTTCATGCACAAAGATATTGCAGCAATGACACGAGTTGACACGACATGCACTCATACATTTTTGCGTTTAAGTAGAGAGGAAATAAAAAACATCGTGTGAAAGAAAGAGATATCTTGTACTTTTCAGCTGACGGCGTGAGCGGCCGCCATCTTAAATACCTGTTTATGTTTTGTCTCTGTAACTTGCCATTAGCTTCAAAATTTAAAATATGATACGAGTACATTACAAGATGCAAAATTAGTACTTAAGAGTGAAAAGTAATTACCAATTCGTTTTTCGAATTTAGGGTACCTGATGTTTTTGTACGTGACGGTGGCGGGAATGCACAGAAAGGCGTCTTGCGTAAAATGTCTTATCTTGCCACACGTGTTTCACCTTCGAAACAACGATGCTGACTACGACCGAGTGAGAGCAGGAGCTTACTTTAACGTCTTTTAATCGAATGTATGAATGGGCCCGTCTTTACTATTATTTGGTCGAAGCCTTTAATCCATTCCTCTTATAATTTAATCACACTCGAGAGCAATGATCCCGGGTCACTTAAAGAAACCTGTAAATCTTGGAAACCAAAAATGCTAGTTTATTGAAATAAACGGTGTTTTATCTATACAAATAAATAAAATTGGAGTGTCTGTTTGTAATATTAAAATAACCGCTTTCTACTAACATGCATATTACACAGTACAGTACATTAAAAATACATATTTTGGTATGTGTACCACATACCAAAATATGTTTAAAAATTTTTGTCTGTCTGTCCGTCTGTCTGTTTGTTCCGGCTAAGCTCTGGAACGGCTGGACCAAATTGGACGGGACTTTCACTGGCAGATAGCTTATGTAATAAGGAGTAACTTAGGCTACCTTTTTTTTACATTTCACGCGGACGAAGTCGCAGGCATAGCTAGTATACAATATAATCGATATCGATATCAATACATATAATAAAATCGTAACTGGCGGTTGTCTGTACATAGAAGATAAATAAGAAAAAATACTATAGGGGGGCTTTATGAACGCAATAGAACCCAAAACAATGATTTTGAATTTTTGTTGTGCACGCTAATCTCAGTAACCGCTTAACCGATTGCAATGCGGTTTTTTTTTATTGTGTTGAAGTTTGCTCCACTTAACATTTAGCGTTCATTTCATGTCAATATTTATTAACATTTATTCTAGTTAAAAATAAGGTCTATAAATAAATAATACTCACCAACAGAAAGATGGATGTTTGGTATCTCTAGATCAAAGTCGATTGCGGAGTTATCGGCATGCATTCTGAGGTCGTTGATGATAATGTTGGAGAGACCATGGCCTCTAAGTTCTTCAACCAGAAGGACATACTGGGCGATACTGAATGAAATAGTCTGTTATTAGTATAGCACATTATAAGAATAATACATACATATGGTCACGCCTTTATCCCCGAAGGGGTAGGCAGAGGCATATTATACTTATAATATGCCCACATTTCACCTTTGTATAATTTGTCCCACGTAATAGGTGGTGAGCCGTATTGCCGTGTTTAAAATGGCCAGGCGCAGGTTGTGACTGCCTGCTGTTGAAATAAAGCATTCAACTTAGCTTAACGACTGCCATTTTACTGGCAACCGGGACCACCGGCTTAACGTGCCTTCCGAAGCACGGAAACGCTCAAATATATGTTGTGACATATATTTGAGCGTTGATCACATGGATGGTCACCCATCCATGGACCGGCCATAGTGAAAGTTGCTTACTGCAGTGATCGTTTACAGAACACTGAGTCCGCGGGGCCACGAGCGCTTCATCTACTACAGAATAATAGTGTCGAAATAATTAACTCGCAGTGCTGATTCGATACAAATAAATTCCTGAACTATCTGTTGGCCACGAGTCACGACTTTGTGTGCGTTATTCGTATTTTTAATACAAAAAGCATTTTATTCAATTGTAGAATTTTTCGATGATAATACAAATTTTTGATTTTTATTAAAATTGTATGACTTGACTATGAAAATTTTAAGCTGTATCTCCTGAACGGTGATAGCTAGAGAGTTGTCACAGATTATGTGTTTTGTTGCCGCTATAGCAACAAATATATGTAAGACCTCTTTAATATACATAGTATATTTATTATAAGTTAGTAAATATATGATACAGAATTGAAAACCCTAACTTAATAATACAACTTAACAAAACCATAATAATTTTAAGGGGGCCTCCCATACAACAAACGTGTTTTTGCCATTTTGTGTTTTATATTAGGTAGATAAGTAATAAGGTATCCTTCTCAATATAAATACGTTAAATGGCTTGAACATATCATAAAGATTATTTATTCCCTTTACATCACGCAAATTAAATGAATACTTTAGGAGGTATAGCACAATCAATAGTTGCGCAACGAAATTAATTTCGTGTCGCCATGATTGAACACTATACGGGTCACATACTAACTTATTTTTCGACTTTCCTGGTAAATATTTTTTCTTTAAAAAGTGAACAACGCTTTCAGCAGATTACTTTAGGTAGGTGTAATATTTCAAAGATAACAATTTCATAGGAAATAGTAAACAAAGAGCCCCTATTTTAGATTTTGTTCCAGTATAAACAATCATTACGTACAGACACACAATTCAATTACATGCACCGATGTAGACGTATTGTGTTTATAATGTCATCATTCAAATATCATCAATACTCTGAAAAAGAAATTAAACATAGAGTTCACAAACTCGGTTGAATTTATACGTCTCTGCATAGCGTCAAGCGCGTCTAGTAAATACCTCGCGGAGTCATCCCAAAGGTGAGAACAGTATTCGACGCAGGGAACATTTTCGTAATTTTATTTTGTTGATTTTCAACTTGACAGTGCCGATCGGTTCTGTTATCGAAACTGTGCTTAAACCTTTCCGTTCCAGAACGACTATAAATTCAACCGGTATAACGGATAACAGGATAGTTAACAACTTAGAGCAACGCGAACTATTTAAGGCGAGCGTTGCTCTGTGAAGTGGTTTTTTTTTACGTGAGGTAAAATCCTCAAAGGATGTTATGACGGACTCTTACCGACTAAAAACCTTACGTAACGCCCCGGGTAAGCCCTCGGAGGGATGTCCCGGGACTCCCAATAGACCTACGGCCGCCACTGCAGCCTCGCCCAGGGGGTGGTTCGGGTGCTATCCAGCGTCTTTGGCTTTGGGTGTGATCCCGCTTCTAAGAGGGGGAGCGTGCGTGAGTTGCTCACTTCACGCTGCCGTCATGGACCTGCTTCTGTAAGGACGGTGAGCGACCCTCTCACCGTCCTCAGACCCCCGGTCATGGAGGCCGATAGTCCTCAGCGAAGACACGTCGGCGGCGCCCAGGGCGCCGACGTCGGAACTCGGTGGGGAGAGCTCTCTCCCGCACGCGCCCCGCCGCCTCTTTCACAAGCATGACCTGCTCGCAGAGAGAGGCGGCGCAGTCCCACTTACTGCCGCTGGAGAGCATGGCTCGCACCATGGTCTCGAGCGAGAGAGTGTCCACGTCCAGACCCACTACGGCTCTGTGAATTGGTTAACAATCACCACAGAGCAATTCTTGTTTTATAATATGTAATTCTTGTTTTATAATATTAGGGAATAAGGACAATCAGTAGACGCTTGAAATACTCACAGAATATCGATCAGTGTATTTTGATAAAAAATAAATACTTAATTAAAACAAAATGGACATTTACTGGGACATCCTTCCGATTCCAATTTTAATATTTTCAATGTACTGTTTTGACTTTTCTATCATTTTATTATATGTATACATAAAGCCCTTTGAAGAATCTTTGTTCTTTCATAAAATCAAATCTACTGTTTACATGTCCTTATCGCTTATACTTAGTCGGCAAATGTTAAAAATCTTAAAAAATGGCGAGAAATTACCCGGTTTTACCTGGTAGTAAAAACGGGTAATTTCTCGCCATTTTTAAACACAAATTTGAAAATTTTCAAGGTTCAAAAAAGGATATGGAAATACTTTTTCGCCGAAGACGCAGGTTCGAATCCTGCTCGAAACCAATTCTTTTTCCATATTTAAAATTTATGATCAGTTAGCATACTAATTGCTTTTCAAAAATAATCGAAATTAATTTTGTTGCGCATTATTTTGATTTTGCTACATCTCCATAAGAATTCATTTAGTTCGCATGGTGTAAAGGGAATAAATAATCTTGATGATATTTTCAAGACAACTAACATTTATTTAAATTGAAAGGGATACCTAGTTATTACCTAATATTTAAAATACTAGCGGACATCACGCGGTTTCAACCGCATAATTCCTGTTCCCGTGGGAATATGGGAATAAAATATAGCCTATGTTCGCCGCAAAGAGTGTAGCTTCCCAGCAGTTAAATCATTTTTGAAATCGGTTCAGTAGTTTCGGAGCCTATTCGATGCAAACAAACAAACAAACAATCAAATCTTTTCTCTTATAATTTTAGTATAGAACATGCCAAAAAATCACGTTAATTGTACGGGAGCCCCTTATTTTTTTGTTTATAATATCAATTTGTTATTATAGCGGCAACAAAACCACATAATCTGTGAAAATTTCAGCTCTCTTTCTATCGTCGTTCATGAGATACAGCCGCGTGACGGACAGACAGACAGACAAACAAACGGACAATGAAGTCTCATGAAGATCCAGTTTTACTAATTTAAGCGATATACAAAATGTGAACACCAGACATAAAAACAACCTTGCTGTTTATCATTGTAGACTGAACAAAGTTAGTAATTCTTTCCTGGGTAACTGTATATACGTTTTTACAACAGGCTTCCAAAATGAAATAAATAGTATGCCCTAAATAAGTTCAAAAAGTGTTTAAAAAGTAAATTGTACTGCAAGGGCTACTATACAATTGACGATTATTTGATTGATAAGGAAGCCTGGAAATGATCTGCTTGCTCTACTGATGGAGTTTTAGCTTATAGTTATTGTAAATATATAGTGCACGAAAATAATAGTCCGCTGAGTTTCTTGCCAGTTCTTCTCAAGCGGGCCGCGTTCCGAACGGTAATGACTTGACGTGTCGCAAGTGCCTATGTATTATTAGGATTATGCGAAATAAATGTTTTTTTGAGTTTTAGTTTGAGTTTGAATAGGGTCCCGTTTTTTACCCTTTGGGTACGGAACCCTAGCCCTAATTTACTGCATACTTTAAAGTTTAAATTAATACTTTTAGTAAAATTTAAAAAACAAACTTTAAATAAACCAATCAAATTCAATGTAAACTATGCAAATAAAGTCGTGACCTATTATTGGGAAGATACAGACTTTTGCCTTTGAAAATGCCGTAAGACGAAACCGGTCAGGTGTAAAATAAGCTAATGTTGCGCAATATATGCAGCAGGTGTCATCAATTAACCAAGTGCTAAGTGCCATCAATCATCAGTATATAAGTAATGATTTCAATACTCGTGACGGCATAACATCTATTAATGTTCAGGATAAAATTAGTAATCAAAATTATATTCACCCATCCACGGGTAGACCACCTTCATAAATTTCCTTATTAATCACCAAAGGGTCCAAACCACGTTCTTTAATTCTCAAGCTAAGATCCTGAATTCTGTCAACCAAGCCATCGAGGATAGGATTACGGGCTGGTCCTAAAAAAATAATGTTAAAACTCGTTTAAATTAAGAAAACCTTTCATTTATTAAATTAAGAAATTCTAATACAAAATTAAATAATTATTACCAGACTGGGGAAGAGCCGAGATCCCTGCAATGAGGAGAATTACAGCAACGATAGATTTCATTTTTATGATCTGGAAAAAGAAATGATAGAACATGAAGAAATAAAGTAAGTATACTCATTGGGAACACCCAAAAATTCCGAAATATGTAATTCCGAATTTCAATATTCCGACGTTCAAAATTCCGAAGATTGTAATTCCTAAGAAACAAAGCTCCGAATATTCAAAAGCACGATATTCATTTATCTGTAAGTCATAAGTACGAATTTTTATTTTTCCTAATTTCATAGGTACGAATAATAAAAAGTCCACACTGTTATTTTTCCGAATAACTTTGTTCCGAGTTTCTAATTTCCGAAAATTCAATGTTAAAATGATAACTTTCTACCAAAAACAGCTTAAAGTTCAAATTTATATTATGCATAGATAAGTATATCATGTATATCATAAATAAGTATATTGATTTAGTAATTAAATAGGTCATTCGTCCAACATAAAAATAAAGTGAAAAACGACTCGCTATGGTCGTTACCGAATCTTCTCTTACTCTTGACACTCCGGAGTACCGACAGTAAGAGATGATTCAGTTAGGTTAGGTTAGAACTGTGACCCCCTGCGCACGAGCCGAGCAAGCGAAGAGAGCGTGCCATGGCAGCGGCCGTCGAGTGCTTTGAGATACCAGTTGAAAGCGTGGAGGAAGGACATTCCTCGGTGACAGTAAAAAGCTTGTTTCGTCACTCTCAACTCGTCACGCAATGGTCATGCAATCCCGAATTCTTCAAGAGGAGCGTGAAGAGGCACATCACAGGGCCGCCAACTTGAGGACCACTGTCAGCAGTGGCCCCCAATCGCTAGATGCGCCACGGCTTTTCATCAGGCTGGTGGCGACGTCAATTTGGCGAGCTAAATATATTTAAAAAAAAAAACCATAACGAAAGTTGCTTTCTGACAGTGATCGTTTACAGAACACTGACTAAGCGAGGCTATGAACGCTTGAATGCGCCTTGTAAAAGGCAGCTTTACAAGACGTTTAAATTACGAACATATTGTGTTTTATCGAATTTTCGATGATTGGAGTTCGTATTTATGATATTTCGGAATTTCGATAACCGGAGTTCGTAGTTTTGAGATGTCGGGTTTGTTAATGATTTGGAATTTGATGGTTCGGTGTTTTGAAATTCGGAATTCTGACAGTCGGAATTATAAGCTTTCGGAATTTTGAAATTCGGGTTTTTTATAAAAGGTCTTCTGGAGTATCGGATTTTTGACTTTCAGAATTCCAAATCATTCGGAATTATAATATGTATTCGGAATTTTGAAATTCGTGATTGTGAGTGTGTGTTCTTTTATCCCCGAATAACACAATACATATTGGAAGAGGTGCACATGCTTTTCAAAATATTCCGTAAGTATTGCCTCATACATATGATCACGCCTTTTATCCCCGAAGGGGTAGGCAGAGGCATATTACATGCCCACATTTCACCTTTTAGATTTTTGTCCCACGTAACAGGTGGTGAGCCGTATTGCCGTGTTGATAATGACAGGTGCAGCATGTGACCACCGTCTGTTGAAAATTTTCAAGCCACCCATAAAGGCCTTCAATTTGGCTTAACGACTGTCATTTTACTAGCAAGCGGGACCAACGCCTTCCGAAGCACGGAAACGCTCGCAAATAAATGTTACAAAGTGTGGTCATGAGGTGGTCACTCATTCATAAAAAGTCGTAGTAAATGATGCTTACTACAGTGATCGTTTACAGAACACTGAGTCCGCGGGGCCACGAGCGGTTCACTTGTAAGTATTGTCTCATAGAAATATTGAAATGGGGCACACATCTCATGGTCGTCAACGAAGAGTCTCCTATGAGTCTTGTCAATACTGATACTAGACACTATCATTATCAATATCTTTATTCCAAGGACACTAAACACTGATTTCCATCAGAAGCTATTTAAAAAAAAGACCATTTCACTTACCTAGGCTATACCCCGGACTAAAGATACGTTTTGTAAAGAAGCAGTCATATTTATACTAACTTCAAGATTTACGTTATCATTAATCTAATAAGAAATAATCCTGTACATTAATCCATAGGATGGGTTAACAGAGATAAGGTGATAGTGTAATGTGAGTAGGTGCCGACCGTCCCTAAATTTCTTTTTTACATATTTTATCAATTGAATTGCACGCCGCAGCCTTCATCCGCCCAATCGAGTCTTAACTTCTCAAATTGTTTAAAAAAATACTGACTGAGCTGAGCATTGACCGTCGTGTAAACACACCATCATGTGAATAAACCTGTAACATTTGGTTGACCTATGACCAACCAAAGTGAGGCCGCATTGGTAGCGAAGGTCTGTTGGGAATCCTGGGGACATCCTTCCGAGGGCTTCTCCGGGGCTCCCAAACGTAGGCAAAACTGACCCACCAAAAATACCCCTGCACCTCTCCTAATTAATTGACCTGATCAGTTCACCAGCTCGTTCGTTTGTGAGCTACATGTGCGACAAGTAGCATTGTGCGGTCGAGAGACCCTTTTAAATTGGAGGGTTTTATGGACTCTATAGCCGACATTCAACGGTACCGCGGGTATCAGATAGTACATTCTGTAGAACAAATAATAGAAACTTGATAGGCAGTTGGGAAAATACAAAAAGCTTGACACTGAAGTGAATCGAACACCCAACCCTCTGAGATTATATTAGAGTTAGACCCAAAATAGTAGCGGCTAAGTGCAATTTCGGATTCGCGCACGGACCCACCGTGCGCCGTATCAAAAGAACCGGCCAAGTGCGAGTAGGACTCGCCCATGAAAGCGTAGCAGCAAGTACCAGAATATAAAAGTTCTGGTTGTTCGTTGTAACTTTGATTGATGTTTGAACACGTTCGCGTAGTGATTTTCTAGGCGAAAATTGCGGTTTATGACGTTTTAAATTAGATTTATCATTCTCTTAGTTTAGAAGTTAGAGGGGGGAGGGGGCACATTTTTCCATCACTTTGAGAGTGTCTCTTGCGAAAACTATGCAGTTTAGAAAAAAAAATATTAGAAACCTAGGTACATAGCATTTGTCCACCATCACCTATAAAGTCCTACCTACCTTCCTACACACAACAGATGAGTATGTTTTATCAATGAAGCTCACAGTACCTAATGCAGGATAAAAAATTTAAAGAATTATCTATCTTATACGTCATTACAGCATGGTCGGATTTATAAGATAATGTTAGTGTTGACATATTTATGGTGTTATTAAGTGCTTATTGAGAGTTGACAACACTGCAGGCCGCACCTTTGATAACGTTGGGTCAGGTTTGACACAAACACACCGAAAATACTTGTTTCTAAGTGCTAAATTTAATAAGATAGGTACTAACTTAGTGCAACTTGAATTTCTGCACATAACGGCTAACAGAAAAGGCAAAATATTACATTTTGTGATTATGAGGCCCCTTCAATCTTTTTATAACGCTTTTATTAGTTTCACCTGTAGGTATGTTTGCTTGTTTGTAACTGACTCTTTTGGGCTCGATTTTGCCCTAATTTGAACGATCAGATTTAATTCAAACTTTGCACACTTCTCAAAGACCGATGACAATGCAATAACTCGAAAAAAAAATTTAAAACAGTAAACTAAAAATAATAGCTCAAAAAAAGCTAAAAAAAACGCTTCTGTATATAATCCAACTAAAAAGTAGATAATACAGTTTAATAAGTTTGACATAAAAATAGTGTAAAATAAAAAATAAATGTATATTATTGTAAAAAAGCGTGAGGTGCATTTTAAGATATATTTTTTTACTATTGACACTATGCACCCCACGCTTTTTCCTAAAATACAGTCTCGTGATAGACAGACAAACAGCGAAGTCTCAATAATAGAGTCCTAAAAACTTAATTACCTATTTAGAATACAAAAAGCCCGACTGCCAAGTAAACATACAACTGAAAAGCAAAAAACAAGCTTTACATTTCTTTTGTGATTTTCTTTAGCTACTTGCTGTTTTACTTTGTCGGCAACATTTGCAGGCGGGAAGAAGCTATGTCAAGCGAGTGGTGGTTTACGAAATAGCTACATGTTCCCATAGCTTGTTCCCGCCTGCAAATGTTGCCGACAAAGTGAAACAGTAAGTAGCTAAAGAAAATCACAAAAGAAATGTAGAGCTTGTTTTTTGCTTTTCAGTTCCATGTTTACTTGGCAGTCGGATTTTTGTATTCCAAATAGGTAATTAAGTTTAATGAAAACTTTTTAGTTATGTTGGTAGTAAAGTTATTAATTTTCGTTTAGTGAAGGGACATCGCCAAAATTCAACCTTAATTATTATATTTTTGGTCAAATTTCCGATGCTCCTTAACCGATTGCAATCATACAAATGTAAGATTTTAAGTCAGACCAAGACCTTAAAAACACACAATACCGCATCAAAATCGGTTCAGTAGTTTTTGCGTTCATCGCAGTCAAATAATTAAAACGCCAAAAATCCGCCATTTTGATTTTTTAGGACTTTTATTATACCTGGTGTCACTCACACAATCACGACAAATCAAATGACACCTCGTATGTCAAAATCTGTGAAGCCGCTCCGGCTGTAGAGCATCCAAGAAAAAAATTTAAAGTTTACAATTTAGCGCCAAAAGTCTGCTATTTTCATTTATTAGAAATTTTTATATACCTGGTGTCACTCACACAATCACGAAGAAGCAAATGACACCTGGCATGTCAAAATCCGTGAAGCCGTTCTGACTGTAGGACGTGACAAAGAAATGGACATACATACATACATACATACATACATAGTCTCAAAAAACATTACCCTCCTTACTTCGGCAGTTTGGGTAAAAAGGACTACAATTAGTAAATATGAATAAATGTTCATATCGCGTGGCTGAAGCATACTTAGTGCGACGCGTTAGGGCTTGTTCTCACTGAATAGACTCTTCTTGGCAGAGTTTCATCTCATCTGAGATCGAAGAAGAAATGTAAATTATTTTTTTTCAACTCAAAAACCACAATAAATCAAAGATATTTTTGTTAAATAAATATTTAAAAATCGATCAAATAAACCTAAAATCGAAGAGTATAATATCGATTTATGCTCCAAATTTTTGCCACTGCTATATTAGGCACTTCAACGAGGCTCTGCTCATTGTCAAGGCTCACCAGTTTCCAGATGGTCCTTTGGTCCACAAAACGCATAAAGATTAAAAACAGTACTTAATAATAATAAATGTGCAGGAATAATATGGTAAATATAGTAAATGTCAACATATAAAATAAATTAGAAGAGTCTAAATTGTCTTCAAAGAGATACATTTTATAATTATCAGGAAAGTAGATTGTGAAATAATTAACCATAGGCAAGACCGGGGGAATCGTCTAGTTCCGTGTATATTGCGCACTTTTCATAATATGCTGAAATGTATCAGTTATTTACGTAATGAGTATTCAACCATTCTAAAAAACTTTTCTGAATAACAGTAAACCTAAAATAATTCCATGAGAACACGCAATAAATCTTTTTTTATGTTTCTCTACGTTCCATGCACGGCTGATAGTAGGCGGCGAATTATTTCTCTTGAGAGACATCAGTCTCACAAACCGAGGTGGAAAACGTTTTCCATTGTTTCAATGATGTGCGTGTTGTGGGTAGAATGTAAAAGATTTGTTTCTGTACATATAGAGATAATTTTTTTTACCCATCTTCACTGTTCTCGTATTTCGATATTTTAAGAATGTGATGTTAAGTGAACATGGAGATTTGAAGATCATGATATTTAGTGATGGTATTTTACAGTATTTTTATGCCAATAAGGTGGCAGATAAGCATACGGCCCTTCTGATAGAAAGTGATCACGTAAGTTATAGAACTTTGCAACACCAGAAGATTATAACATTGTACTAATAGTTGAAGCGCTCGTGGCCCCGCGGACTCAGTGTTCTGTAAACGATCACTGCAGTAAGCAACTTTCACTATGGCCGGTCCATGGATGGGTGACCATCCATGTGATCACTTTGTGACATTTATTTGAGCGTTTCCGTGCTTCGGAAGGCACGTTAAGCCGTTGGTCCCGGTTGCCAGTAAAATGGCAGTCGTTAAGCTAAGTTGAAGGCTTTATTTCAACAGCAGGCAGTCACAACCTGCGCCTGTCCAAATGGACAGGCGCAGGTTGTGACTGCCGTGTTTAAATAAACACGGCAATACGGCTCACCACCTATTACGTGGGACAAATTATACGAAGGTGAAATGTGGGCATATAATATGCCTCTGCCTACCCCTTCGGGGATAAAGGCGTGACCATATGTATGTAATACCGATTTTATATTAATGTGCGTTCATAGTGCCGCTACCTTATGCAGTGTTCTGGAAACGATCACACAGATAAGCATCTTACGTCGGTTTTGTGGCTGGTGCCCACTTTGTGACATTTGTGTATTCCGGAGCAAGGAAATGATCATATATATTGGCAGTGCATTTCCGTTTAGTTATTCCTGGTTGCGAGTAACAAGACAATCATTGAGCTAAGTTGAAAGCCCGACAAAATTATTTTGTTAACCACTGGGCTTGGCAGACAGACTATGATCGTTTAAAATATCAGTGTTGATACACCACCGATTCTGATTCCAGAAAGACTTCCAAGACCTCTTTGGAGCAACTCCATAAATAAGTCATTCGGGATTACCGAGACAGAAGAACTCATGTCATAATCTTAGCGTACACGGAAAGAAGCAATACATACCCCTATAAAACATTAAAATATGTGTCACGTATGAAAATACTTCGGTACAGCTAGAGGTTCAACCACATACCAGACCTACCTATAATATTTCTGATTTTTTCTAACAAAACCCTAAAATGCTGTGAAAGAATTTAGTTGCAACGAAATATTGTGTTACAACATGGCGGCCGGGTATAGATATTTAGTTTCCTTGTGAACGGTCCTAGGGGATTTTTGTCCTTTATCCGTGACATAAATATGGGACCGAATTTCGGAGCGACCGTTTATTTCGTGACAAATAAATATTTTTATTTATCCGATAAAATGCTTTGCCTTTTAAGATTAAATATCAGATTTATTTTGTACACTGAAGCATATTAGGTATGGGCTATTTTTACATGTGAAAATCTACATGGATATTATGCCGTACACTTAACTGCTAAAACCACATGGTTTCTCGTCATGATTTTGACCTGCTTCTAAAAGAACGGCGAGCAGGCGTCCGTCGTTATTAGGCCTTTGGTTATGAAGGTCGGTAAATATGGGATACATAGTGGTTACGAAATAGTTACTGACAGATCAAATTGAAGGTTAAATTCATTACTAATCTCCTTGCTGAAATAATATAAAAACCAACCAATAACCAACAATTTAGCCCGAGAAGTTGCGGGCTAAATTGCGCGCGTTGGAGTAGTCACTCCACGTCACAGAGCAACGCGATTAGTTGCGTCATAATAAACATGAAAAATTCTACAGCTTTTCATTTATATCGTATCGTAGCTCGCCGCGCCTCCGCGAGCTCCGCTTCCACAATTTGCCTTCAAAACCTAAATATAATTTGATTAGCGGTCAAAGATAATAGGAATAGGTATTGGTTCTGTATTTAGAATAGCACGTTTTAATTCGCGGTATATAAATCACCAATGATAATGAACAGGATTTATATTATTCTTATCTAAATACTTGCATTCTGATAGATGTTCAAAATAAGTAAAAGATAACTAAATATATAAGTAATTTAAAAGCTTTTTAAGATATTGTATCTATCTACCTATTGTGTTAGTCTTATCTATACTTATAATAAATCTGTAGAAGTGAAAATTCTGTACATTCAAAATATCAAAAAAATAAATAGCAGGGGGTGTTACTAGACCGACACCGAACCCAAAAATGTGATTAAAAAATTTTTTGTCTGTCTGTCTGTCTGTCTGTCTGTCTGTCTGTCTGTCTGTCTGTCTGTCTGTTTGTTCAGGCATCACGCAAAAACTAACGGTTCGATTACGTTGAAACTTAGTATAATTATTCTTTAGTAGCCTGGGCACCACACTGGGTACTTTTTATCCCGGAAAAGTATATAGAATTCAAACCAAACTTAATTTTGCGGTTCGATGCCTAGACCCAAAGTTATAATCAATTATTGCTTAAACGGTTAACGGTACGATGATGAAACTAAGCATGAGCGTTGTTGGTTACAATATGAAAAAAGTAATTTTAACATTTTTGCAAATTCCACCTCCATAGGTATAAAAAAGGAGGGTAAAGTTTGTATGGGACAACGTGATTCCTTGGTCCGATCCACTTAAAATTTGGCATATAGCATTATTAACATAATTGATGGAAGACGTGTTTCGTATTTTATTGAATTTTATACTATAACGAGCTAAAAAGGGAATGTAAATTATTTTCGGGCTGATTTTCTCCGAAGTTGATATCAATACTCCTTAAATACTCTTATTTTATACTTAAATTACTTTTTATTTTGACACATAATTTGTGAAAGCGTTGTCATTTATGTGGTTTTACTTCAGACTTCAAAGTGATGATTTTACTACAAAGTCATAAAGTTAAATTAAAAGCGCTATTTTGGTATAATATTAACCAAATATGCTATACGGAAGTATAATTGGTAATTTATTCAAATTTTGTGTGACAAAAATACATTTGTGAAAAGAAGAAGAAAATTCTAAGATGGCTAGCCAGAAAAAATGAAAGACCACGCTTCAGGTAGTCTCCACTGGTCAATGAAATAACACCGCATGTTACCATCTACCTCTCCTTACGACAAATATTGTCAGCAGACTGATCATGGAAGGCATGAACTTTATTCTACATATAGTGCTGACTACATTCTGTCAGGAAACAGATTCACTAAGTCTTTGTAAAATACGGGAATGGCCTCTACGAAGATTTACATTCGACAGGACTGAAAAGAGCCATTACAATAACATGAACGCTCAGCTGATGAAATTTACATTGTTATTACGTTACCAGGTCTTGATTGGACCATCTGTATTAGGAGGACAAAGCCTACAGTAGTTCGATTTGTCCAAACGTCGTAGGCTGGGACTACCTGAAGAAGGAACTAAGTTACGATGTCAATTGCTTAAAAGAGAAGCTGTGTCAAGTAGTAGTTTAGCCATTGAATTAAGAAATGTATTTAATAAATAAATTTACTTGGCTCATATATTATGCATTATGAATTTGTGAATCAGAAATCTATCTAACTAGATATTATTATAAATGCGAATGTTTGTGAGTGTGGATGTTTGTTACTCTTTTACGCTGTAACGGCTATACGGATCTGGCTGAATAAATTAGCAATAATACTTCCGTATAGCATATATGTACCCGCGACGGGAAACTTCTCTATTTCTCTATCTCTCTCTCTGTCTCTCTCTCTATCACGCAAACGAAGTTGCGCGGGTCAGCTAGTTAGGTAATATTATTGTCAGGTCGAAATAAATAAGCAACACCAGGGGGTGTAGAAGTCCTGGGCATCGATTCTCAACCACACCATATGAATACGTAGACGGAAATTTACTGGTGAGAAACGTCATCTGTCTCATGTTTTCCCGTTCCTATGATACAGATGACGTTTCACCCGTAAATTTCCGTCCACGCATTCAAGTTGTATGAATAGAGAATCGGCGCCCTGGGGTATCCTTCCGAGGGCTAACCCGGGGCTCCCAACCGTAGGCATTATATAGGAAACGTGTGGTTTTTAGTCGGTAGGAGTCCCGGCATAGCATTCATGTAGGATTTTCCTCACGTTAAAATAAAAAAGGGGTGAGGCAGGATTTTGTTTTGTTTACGCGGGGAAATGCGTATGGGGTACAGGAGCAGCAGAGTCCCGGAAAGAGACCGTCCTATTCACTAAGCCCCGCTGTGTTCTTCATTGCCCTATTGTCAAGGGTGATCCAAAAAGATTATTCAAGTCTACCAGGCAAGGTGGAGATTTAGGCCAGAGTTTAATTCACTGCGATTCAGCAAACTTAGGTAAGGTCTGAACTGATGAACTATTTTGCCACATTGCTAAATTTGCCAGAAGTATTTTTTGGCCGACGCGACGTAAATATAACAACTTATCTAAAATTCTATCCCATCCCTATAATTACAATTCATTAAAAACAATTATTTTTGTAGTCTAAGCGTTATATTAGCTAACAAAACCTTACTTTTATAATTTAATGGATTAATCCAATCAAAAATAGAATATGCTCGCGGGAGCATCCGTAGAATTTCACCAAAAACTGTTTGTTAATTCGATAATGGCAAGCTTAAGCATTACCGCAAATTTGTGGTTAGCGGAAAAGGCAGAAATTGGTTGCGTCATTTATAAATGTTATTAATTTTAATTTGAACGTAGATTAAGACCCAAGATAATAAGTCAGATGGACCGATGACCACGAAAAGGGCGCAGGGAATGAATAGATTCGGAAGGCGCAGAACCGTGTATTTCCGCGGAAATTGGGAGAGGCCTAAATTCAGCAGTGAACTGATATCAGGTTTTTTTTTAACGAGAGGGAAAATCCATCATGGATGCTATGCCGGACTCCTACCGACTAAAAAACTTCACGTAACGCCCAACAGCCTATGGTTGGGAGCCCCGGGCAAGCCCTCGGAAGGATTTAAAGGATTTAGAGTCAGGAGTACATTCTTATTGGTCGCTGATGTAGCTATGGATAGGTATAGTTTTCAAAATATTTAAAAGTATGTAATGGTCTTCCTTCAACTTAGTCAATCATTTTTACCATGTTACTGAAAATAGCACTTAAATAGAAAACCAGAACCGGTATTCCATCTCTGAAGTGACCGTAGTATAAGAAGCATACAGTGATCGTTACGTACAGTGTATTATCAGAAAAAACCGACACATTATTTAGCAGTGAAGTCAGTTACGCAAGAATTTCATTAAATTGATTCGATGTGTTGTGTTTAATTTGTTATTTTATAGTTGTATAGATATAAGAAGACTTTCTAAGACTTTAAACTTAACTGATATCATAAACTCGAATTGAAGATCTGTACTAAAGTTTATCTTTTGATAATAGTGAGAAATTAAACGATAAGGTTCTGTTTGGAGTTCCCACCGAAATTGGTATAATTATAACTAAAATCAGCCTGATTTTGCTGGAATGTAATTTGTCTTTAATTCCTAAAATGACGCCTACAACCCCATACAGAGTAAACAGAGCGTCCAAGCAAAACTACTTAATTTATGTGGAATAGATAAATTAATGCGAAACGCTCGTGGCCCCACGGGCTCAGTGTTCTGTAAACGATTACTGCAGTAAACAACTATCACTATGGCCAGTCCTTGGATGGGTGACCATTCATGTGACCACTTTGTGACAATTATTACAGCGTTTCCATGCTTCGAAAGGATCGTTAAGTTTACTTGAAAATTTTTAACTGTAGACAGTCAACTCACAACCTGCGCATGTCCATCTCAACACGGCAATACGGTTCAACACCTATTACGTGGGACAAATTCTTAAAAGGTGAAATGTGGGCATATAATAATATGCCTCTGCCTACCCCTTCGGGGATAAAGACGTGACCATAATGTATGTAGGTACGTATGTAGATAAATTAATCATATTCTTAAAACTTTTAGTTCGGATGGCACGGTGGTCCTGACATGGAAGTCCTTAAACTAATTTGAATTCCTTGCACAGCCTATGACTGTCCATTTCAACACGGCATCACTACCTTTTTTTTTACAAGGAGAGCTCCGCTTACGGACTACCCATGCTGGCGAGGCATGGGCTCGTGTGAGGGTCGCCTTGCACCTGATCACGATAGCACTGAGAATAATCACTAAAACTCCTTGACACCGATCTGCCCCTGTGGGGGTGTTCTGGGATCTGACTAATTCACCAGAACACCGCCGGGCAAACGGCATCACTACCTTCTATTATGTAAGGCAAAATGCAAAGTGTAAAACGAGTGCGAACAGTATTGTAAGGGAGCCTAAAACATTATTATTTTTCTGTTTTTACCCGAACTGCCGAAGAAAGGAGGGTAATGTTTTTCGAGACTATGTAAGTATGTATGTATGTCCAATTCTTTGTCACGTCGTACAGCCTGAACGGCTTGACGGATTTTGACATGCGAGGTGTCATTTGATTCGTCGTGATTGTGTGAGTGACACCAGGTACATTAAAATTGAAAAAAAAAAACAAAATGGCAGACTTTTGGTACTAAAATGAAAACGTTGAATTTTTTTCTTGTACGCTCTACAGCCTTAACGGCTTGACGGACTTTGACATACAAGGTGTCATTTGATTTTTCGTGATTGTGTGAGTGACACCAGGTATAATAAAATTCCTAAAAATCAAAATGGCAGATTTTAGGCGCTATAGTTAACTAACTGCGAAGGGCGCAAAAACTACTGAACCGATATTGATGCGATATTATTTTTTTATAAGGTCTTGGTCAGACCTAAAATCTTACATTTGTTTGAGTGCAATCGGTTGAGTAGAACAGGAAATATGATCAAAAACATAATAATTAAGGTTGAATTTTGGAAATGTCCCTTCACTACACGAAAATTAATAACTCCATTACTTATATAACTAAAAAGATTTAAATAAACTTAATTATTAAGAATACAAAAACCCGACTGCCAAGTAAACATAAAAATAGAAAGCAAGAAACAAGCTCTACATTTTTTTTGTGATGATTTTCTTTAGCTACTTACGGTTTTACTTTGTAGGCAACATTTGCAGGCGGGAACAAGCTATGGGAACGTGTAGCTATTTTGTAAACCACCACTCGCTTGACATAGCTTCATCATCTTCCCGCCTGCAAATGTTGCCGACAAGGTAAAACAGTAAGTAGCTAAAGAAAATCACAAAAGAAATGTAGAGCTTGTTTCTTGCTTTTCAGTTTTAAGTTTATTTCTCATAATCATTATTATTTTTTCTGTTTTTTTCCCCTATATCCAATATTAGTATTCTGTTTTTAGTTGTACTTAATCTGTAAAATTACCTCTCCAGCTATTACGGCTAATGAGATACAGCTTGGTGACAAAAAGACAGACGAAACGCGAAGTCACCTTTCGACTTTACCCTTAACGTACGGAACCCTTTCAAAAGGAGCCTATTGCTGTCTAAAAAGTCAATAAAACTTTTCAGCACAAAAATCACGTAGGTAACTAAGAAACTGGGCTTTCAGATTTCGAGATAGTTACCTACGTAGACTACAATGGATGCGCACACAACACAAGGAGGAAAGGGTCGGAACCCAATATCTAATTTAAATGATGTGCTTTTCATAAAGGTTAAGTCGCGTTGTCCTTACGGTAGTGAACATTGATAGAGGGGTTATAGTGAAAGGAAATTGTAAAGAGCCCTAGAGACGTGTCTTCCGTAGTCATTGTGTTGAGTTACAGTCTGAATTTTATAAGCTAGATTACCTCACACGTTTCACCCGCGTAGTACCCGTTCCCATGGGAATATGGGAATAAAATTTGCACTCGGAGATTATGTAGCTTCCCAACAGTGAAATCATTTTTCAAATCGGTTCAGTAGGAGCTGCTGGAGTGCAGACAAGGAGCTCTGGAGAGCCGCCCATCTGGCTCCCCCAAAGAGAGAGCCCCAAAAAAAACGGGGCGCTTCTAGCCGGGTCGACGTGAATAATCTTCTTGATATCCGTCGGCTCAGCTATAGGTGAGGAGGAACACCGCAGGGTCTAGTGGGTAGGACGATTCCTATCTGGACCGGGCCGGGAGTCCCGCGCACCATCCCAGCTACCCTGCGGCTCTGATAACGCGTAAAGGCGTTCCCCGCGTCAAAAAAAAAGAACCCCGGGTGACATAGGCTATACTTAATCCCGTATTCCCATGAGAACGGGTATCTTAGCAAAATAAAGCAAAAATGCATCAAAAGCTGCTTCAAAATACACGCAAACTACACTTTCTAGCCGGAAATGGCATGTGTCATGTAGCCAGACTTAAGTCGGTACAGAGTATGACACGTAAGCCGAAAACTTGTTCATCAAAGTTAGATTCATGCGAACTCACTGCCCGCACTTAAGCCGTAGTCGTTGGTAATTGGGCTGAATCTGGAAACTTTCAGTTTGTCCATCATTTTGTTATTTAATCCACTGTACCTCGAACTTGTAATCATAAATCAACGAAATACATCAACTACATAGTATAGTAATATTCCTACATCTATCCATATTATTAGTAGGCCCAGATACCTGTGTGAGTGGTATTTTGTCCATACAAATTACTAGAAGGTGCCCATGTTTGTGCCCCTTTCCAACGTGAATTATCTATACTAATATTATAAAGAAGTAAAGTTTGTGTGTTTGTTAAATTGTAAGGGGTAATCTCGGGATCTACTGAACCGATTTTAAAAGTTCTTTCACCAATAGAAAGCTACGTTATTGTGGAGTGTCATAGGCTATATAGCATCACGCTACAGTGAATAGGAGCGGAGCAGTAATAGTAAATGTTTCAAAAACGGGGGAAAAGTTATTCCTTTTGAGAGCTTCGTTGCGTGTGCTGCGTGTAAATAGTTATGGTTGTGTAAAAATAACCATTTTAATGGCAATCATTTTTTTTCTACAATAATGCCACGGGATACCTCTTTCATAAACGATATTGTTCTTAAAAATAATGCGACGGGAATACACGCGACGAGAAAGCTTTCTCTCTCTCTCTCTCACGTAGTATTGAATTTTAACGACGAGACGCTACG
This sequence comes from Miltochrista miniata, assembly GCA_933228765.1. Lineage (NCBI taxonomy): Eukaryota > Metazoa > Arthropoda > Insecta > Lepidoptera > Erebidae > Miltochrista > Miltochrista miniata. The sequence continues at coordinate 9,020,545 of OW121749.1, forward strand.
GAAGTAAACGCAACGAGACGGGAGTAAATGCGACGGGAACAGGTAATACTCTCTATTATGTGGCGCAAACGAAGTTGCGCGGGCCAGCTAGTTATTTATAACCGGGATAAAAAGAAGGTTACGTCAGATTATAGTCTGGAACAACTCCAGACTATAATCTGTGAACCTGTACTAAATTTCTGCCTGATCCGTTTAACAGTTATAGCGTGATTGAGTAATACACATCTGAACATCGTCACAAACTTCTCATTTATAACAAAAGTAGGATAATATCTATTTATAGACTACCAGCAGCGGTATTTTGTCTATAGAAACGCTGTCACCTACTTTCTATATAGATTACTAGCTGACCCGCGCAACTTCGTTTGCGCCACATAAGAGAGAGTATTACTTGTTCCCGTCGCATTTACTCCCGTCGCGTTGCGTTTACTCCCGTAGCGTCTCGTCGTTAATATTCAATACTACGTGTGAGAGAGAGAGAGAAAGGTTTCTCGTCGCGTGTATTCCCGTCGCATTATTTTTAAGAACAATTTCATTTATGAAAGAGGTATCCCGTAGCATTATTGTAGTTGATTGCCATTAAAATGGTTATTGTGCACCAACCCAAAGATAGACACATGCTATCGCGCAATTTTTTTAGAACTTTTTAAGAGAAACAATTTTGTAGTACATATTTTTTACATAACTATAAATATTTACGCGGCACACGCAACGAAGCTCTCAAAAGGAATAACTTTTCCCCCGTTTTTGAAACATTTACTATTACTGCTCCGCTCCTATTCGTTGTAGCGTGATGCTATATAGCCTATGACACTCCACAATAACGTAGCTTTCTATTGATGAAAGAATTTTTAAAATCGGTTCAGTAGATCCCGAGATTACCCCTTACAATTTAACAAACACACAAACGTTACTTCTTTATAATATTGGTATAGATGAATTTACTAGATGGCGCACGTAGTTCCAAAAAGTAGCTAGCTATCAAATTTCAACCAGATCTGTTCAGCCGTTAGAGCCTGAAAGAGTAACAAACATTCAAACATCTACTCATCCTCACATTCTTTCGCATTACTAAACTACGATTTTTAATTCGAGTCAGTAAAATGACAATTGCAACTGTCACTGATACGAAAAAGGGTGACCCGCTACAATAGTGATGTTCGACAATCAATAGACTTAGACATTTTAGTCATTCTTTATTTTATTAGGTATGAAAGCATTTTTTTTTATTGTAAATTTGTAATAGATTAAATAATTCGAGAAATATGGACCTTACCAGCATATTAAAATTGTTTACTATAACATTATTATAAAAGCTAGGAAAAAATGTTTAAAAAGATCACGTCATGGAACGACCTGCCCGCACACGTGCTTCCCTCATCTTTCAATCCCGGGTTCTTCAAGAGGAGCGTGAAGAGGCACATCACAGGGCCGCCAACTTGAGGACCACTATCAGAAGTGGCCCCCAATCGCTAGATGCACCACGGCTTCTTTCCATCAGGCTGGTGGCGACGTCAATATGGCGAGCTAAATAAAATAAAAGAATCAGAGAAATTAAGTAAAACAATTCAAGTAGTTTTTAACCGACTTCAAAAAAGGAGAAGGTTACTCAATTCGACCGTACATAATTTTTTAACCGACTTCAAAAAAGGAGGAGGTTACTCAATTCGACGGTATATAATTTTTTTTTAAATGTTTTTTCGCGAAGAACTCCGTCCGTCGTTTATTAATCGATTTGAAAAAAAAATTTTTCGTTCGGAAATAGATACTCCCAAGGTGGTCCCATTTTAAGGAAGTTAGGATCTGATGATGACATCTTGGAGAAATCGAAGGGAACTTCTAAAATTGCAGGGACATCTAGGGCGTTTGTAATTTTTTCGATTAAGGGCTTTAAAGTAGTACAACTTAATGAAAATCTGAAGTCGATCTGATGATGGAAACGAAAGACAGAAGATAGAATTCCCTAACGATATACAGCAGTTACCTTGTGTTTGGGCTTGATTAATTTGTACTTTCGAGAACTTTACACCTAGATAGATAGATTTTCAGTCTACACGTCACTAAAAATAATGAAAAAAAATTTTAACAAAAAAGAAACCGACTTCAAATAAAAGTAAAAACCGAAAAATAAAGTTTCCATAGCACAACGTTAGTATTATTATGATTTATTAGATATCATTAAATATAATACTGAAGTCGGTGCCAATATGACCATGAGAGAGATTAATAATGCCTACGTAAGCCTACATAGTTTTACTGGGGAACACCCAAAAATTCCGAAATATGTTTTTCCGAATTTCAATATTCCGATGTTCAAAATTCCGAAAATTATAATTCCTAAGAAACAAAGCTCCGAATATTCAAAAGGACGATATTCATTTATCCGAAAGCCATTAGTACGAATTTTTATTTTTCCTAATTTCATTAGCACGAATAATCAAAAGACCGGACTGTTATTTTCCCGAAAAACATTATTCAGAATTTCAAATATCCGAAAATTCACTGTTAAAGCTTTTTTAATAAAGTACGGTCAAGTCTAACTACCGAAGATATTATTTCCCAGTGAGTGGAAGGCAAACGACAAAACAAAACGACAAAAGCTTTCGCCTTAGCCTTCTAAACCTAACCTATTCAAGTCGAGATGTTAACCATAGTAAGTGAATGGTTAACACCCCGACTCAGAGTACCCCGACTCGGATAGGTTAGGTTAGAAGGCTAAGGCGGGAGCGAAGCGGAGCAGAGCTCCCGCCTTAGCCTTCGTGGTTATTTTTTTTTTGTTTTGTCGTTTGCCTTCCACTCACTTGGAAATAATATTTTCGGTAGTTAGACTTGACTATACTTTATTAAAAAAACGGATGGAATCGGGAACATAAATAATCGTCTTTAATGATAAGTTTTCGGGTTGAAACAGGAACGGGTGGAAACGACATTCACCCTTCGTATTTACGATATTTCGGATTTTTGATAATCGGAGTTCGTATTTATATTATGGCGGATTTTTAATGATTCGGAATTCAACGGTTCGGTTTCTTGAAATTCGGCATTCTGACAGTCGGAATTGTAAACATTCGGAATTTTAAAATTATAACTTTTAATAAAAAGGATTTATGAAACATCGGATTTTTGACTTTCGGGATTTCGAATCATTCGGACTTATGAAATTCGAAATTATGAAATTCGTGATCCCGTTTAGTGTACCCGTTTTACTGGGCACCGATTTCTGTATTGTATTTCATGATATCTGATATATCAGAATATACTAACTTTGTGCTAAGTAAATTTTGTTTTTTCTAATGTAAATTATTTTGTACATGTCACGTGTCATTTAATGAAGCGAGTTCTTAAATATTTCCAAAGTACAAAGTGTCTTTTCGTGCATTTAACGGACGGGCCCCTAATCTCAAGGTAAATTGGTGTGAAATGTTTGTATAAGACAAACTACGGTTCCTTGAAAAGTGATGATGATCGGGATTGATATTTTAGTGTAAATAATTATGGGGCAATCGAGGTCCAAATTGTTTGTTTACTACATTATTTGAATGAGTTAAAATACGGTATAGGTGGTTTTATGCAATATTTAATTACTGTTTGATATCGAATAAAAAAATATAATCTCGACTAACTTTTAATCGTAAAACTCGATTCAACCACATCACTATTTATTTGTGACAAAAAACCCGCCACACTGAAAATGTCATTTTACTGACTCGAATTAAAAATCGTAGTATAGGTATTATTTTTTGGTAAGATACAACTCCTTCATTACATAAAAATATTTAGTTTTTATAACGTTGAGTAGAGTCCAGAAAGAAGCTTAGTATTCTTTGTATACTATACCTCTTCATATGCTGTAAAATTAATAAAGAATGTATTAGATGCAGAGTGCAAACAGCTCCTATGCACACACATGCATTCAATTCTTTACAAACTTTGTACATACTATGAAGGCTTTACGTAACAAATTCTAAGTTATTACTCTTAAAGAAGAAAAACCGGGTTTTATATATTATGATAGATAGTTACAACACACAATATTCAGGGTAAATATTTTGTTATAGTAAAATATTAGATATATGCTTGGACTGAAGTGATTATTTTTGGATATGTAATAGCTATCCTGGCTATTGAAATAATTGATTTTAATTGCCAAAAATCTATAGATTGTTTTTAATGTTTGTAAAATCCTACATAGATACTATGCCGGACTCCTACCGACTAAAACCTACACATATCCCACCTAACGGCCAACGGTTGCGAGCCTTGGTTAAGCCATCGGAAGGATACCCCAGGACAAATCTATAGATTACTAGCGGACGTCACGCGGTTTCACCCGCGTAGATCCCGTTCCCGTGGGAATACAATATTTTTCTTCCATAAGAACCTTCTCCTGACAATACCTTACACAACAAAAAAAGAATTAGTGAAATCGGTCCACCCGTTCTGAAGTTATGCTCTTACCAACACATTTTGCTATTCATTTTTATATATAAGATAACTAGCTGATGCGCGCGGCTTCGCCCGCGTGAAATTTGGTTTCCATTCCCGTTTCCCGTGGGAACATTTTCCCGGGATAAAAAGTAGCCTATGTGTTATTCCAGACTATACTCTTTCCCTGTACCAAATTTCAGCCATATCCATTCAGCCGTTAGAGCGTGATTGAGTAACAAACATCCAAACATCCAAACATCTTCACAAACTTTCACATTTATAATATTAGTAGGATTATGCCTGCTGACACTAATCATGTAGACGCAGCGAGATAATTATGTCAACCACTCTGTTTCTTTTACGGATGACTTCGTTTTAAAATATATTCCTCGAAAACTTCCTAAGCATAGGCTTGTTCAAACTATAATAGTGTCATCAACTAATCTCATTGCAAGAGTCTACGTTATGGCATCGTAGGTCTTAACTGGTAGAATGCACTATTTATAGACTGTCATGTGCAGGCATGCCTAGCGTTGTAGATGAAGTTTCTCTTCTCTCTTATATTTTCAGAAAGATTGTGTGTGATTATTGAGTACAATAAATAGACGTTCGTACAATAATGCGATTACACAGTATAGGAACATTCCTTGTTATGTTAATAATAGCCTTAGATGTGGTTGTCCACCGCTACGCAAAGCACGTGTGCACCAATCTAATTAATATGCCACCCACTGTACCACCCAGTGTATGTACATACATACCTAGGTAGGTACATCAATAATATAGAAGCGACTATCATGTTCAAAATGATCCCAGCAATTTTTAAAATCAACCCTTATTTATTAGGATACAGACCATATCAGCGATTTTCTTGTACTTTTCCGATGTTTCCTCTGAATTATACCCGCAGTCTTCCGTCTTCTTTCTAAAGCACAAGACCATTCTTCAGCAACTCAAACTCGAACGTCACAATTTTGATTGTCAATTGTACTTTCGGTAGGTTTACACACAACACTCACAATGTCTGGTACACTCGCGCAATAATTTGTAAGATGAAAGAGACAGAAGCAAAATATATACCTCATTTTTTATTACAAAATTATTTCTAGTCATAAACATAAGGGTTCCTTACAGTAGCATTCTAGTGAAGCCAGTAGGTACCAAACGCTCGCTGGTGAAACTATGCCCCCAAACCGTTAGATTTAGTCATTGCTTTCCACCAGGCGTCAATCTGGCAGGCTAAATACAAAAAAGAACACATGTACCAACATAAGAAAAATTAAAGCCGTTCAACACTTAGACCATATATCACGGGACTAGCCTTTGCGAACCACCGCATACAAAAATATTCTGCCAGTTTTCATACAAGTGAAGGGGGAAACACAAAGACATTTAAAATTTCATTGCATTTAAAAATGTATTAATCGACAAACGCGTAATGGCTGTTGTGTGTTAATTGTTATTGTACAGTCAACTACAATGTAATGTACTAGTTTAATCATATAAAATGATGTACTGATGTACAGGCTTTTCATAAAGCCAAAAGACCAAATGGTCATGTGCAATGGCAGAAAACAATGCTTAAGTAAGGCGCATCCTGTGGTTAGATGATTTAAGGTTCAACATAATGACTTATAAGGCACCCAGCACGAAGGCTTTCGACTTCTCATTTTCTTTGCAAATCACGTTGAAGTGATAAATGATTTCCTAAATCGATTTGGGATTACACTGAAAGCCGCTTAATTTTGACCCGAAACCTTCGGGAGAATAAATCTGGGACAACACGAAATCGCGAAGTGATGAAGGATTTAAATACGTGCCTAATTTTAGACGCGTGTCTATTTGAATAAAATATTAGAGGTGATTTCGTACTGATCTTCTCTTCTTTCTCGTCGTACTGATCGTCTTTCTCGTCTACTGATCGTCTTTCTCGTGTACAGAGTAGTGACTTCATTACAGAGTAGTCTATAAGAGCGCGCCTACGTCCGATTGACGCCAATCGACTTTTACGTCGATTAATCAGACTGATCGGATTTCGATGTTATTTCTTTTGATTTTTTTTGTAGGACGTGTTCGTTGGTGATACCACACTCTGACTCCATTTAAAGTAGAACGTACTGATGGTAATAACGCAACGCACACATCGTACAAAAAAAATCGACAAAAATAGCATCGTAAATCTGAGCGATTCAAATAATGGGCCAAAAAGTATAAGTAATAAGAGCACTGTCATTGTAAGGGAAAAAGGAATTATCTCATTGAGATCGGAGTCGAATAGTGCACCAGCACCGATGCCATCTCTAAGGCACAAAAGGTTTTTTCAGAGCCGAAAAACAAACGATCCTTTTCAGGGCCACACGAGTTTCGAATTGTCAAAGCCTTGATAATTCAAAGCACACCTTATTGTATTTTTGTACTATTATTAAAAAAGCTAGTAATATATAAAACGTACCAGCACAATGAAGACAAACCTTGGTCAATATTCGAGATTGTTGAAAAAAAAAGAAGTTAAAAATTGTAACGACACTTGAGTACACACTTCAGTTTTTCCTTGCCGCTGAATGAAGACAAAGGAATGCTTAATGAAAATATCCATTTAATTAGAAAAAATATTTACCTTGAAATATCATATTCCCGGAACAAATTGAAAGAGCGGTAACGAGAACCTTTAAAGGGGTTCGTACACTTTTTGCTCCATAGCTACTTGATGACATAAAGATGGTAATTAGTCAACCGGACTGCCACGTTTTGGTTGAATGTTCGCATCTGATCACGAAGTCGTACTATCGATTCCCACCCACCACGAGACAAAATTTGTGTCATCCATAAATATTTGTATGTTTTTCTACGAGCATGATTTTACAAAAAGAAATAATATTTATTTGCTTTTTTAGGGTTTCGTAGCCAAATGGCAAAAACGGAACCCTTATAGATTTGTCATGTCTGTCTGTCTGTCTGTCTGTCCGTCCGTGTGTCACAGCCACTTTTCTCCGAAACTATAAGGCCTATGCTATTGAAACTTGGTAACTAGATGTATTCTGTGAACCGCATTAAGATTCTTATATAAAACTAGAAAAAAAGCAAAAATTTCGGGGGCCTCATACTCAGAACTGAAACTCAAATTTTTTTTTTCATCAAGCCCCTACGTGTGGGGTATCTATAGATAGGTCTTCAAAAATGCTATTGAAGTTCCTAAAAATTTTTTTTCCTTAAGTGAATAGTTTGCGCAAGAGACACTTCCAAAGTGGAAAAATGTGAGTCTCCCCCCCTCTAAACTAAAACAAAGGTTGCCTGGTAGAAATTGCTTTTTAGCGATAAGGCCGCCCATTGTGCATCTTCTTGCAGTGTATTTGTGTACCTTAATTTTATTTACTTGGCGTACAATAAAGTGTAAAATAAATAAATAAATAAACTAAGAGAATGAGAAATCTAAAAAAAATATATGATGTACATTGCCATAAAAACTACCAACGAAAGTTGGTTTGAACGAAATAGTAAACCGCAATTTTCGGTTAGAAAAATCACTACCACTGCGAACGTGTTAAAACATCAATCAAAGTTACAACGAACTAAGAACTTTTATATTATGTTACTTGCTGCTACGAAACCCTTCATGGGCGAGTCCAACTCGCACTTGGCCGGTTTTTTTTATGTTCAGCTAGCCAAATTGACGTCGCCACCAGCCTGATGGAAAGCCGTGGCGCATCTAGCGATTGGGAGCCACTTCAGACAGTGTTCCTCAAGTTGGCGGCCCTGTGATGTGCCTCTTCACGCTCCTCTTAAAGAACCCGGGATTGTAAGCGTGTGCGGGCAGGTCGTTCCAAGTTTTAATAGTTTGACAGAGGAACGATCTTTTGAAACGCTTGGTTCTGGCGAAGATTCAAGAAGAAGTGTATGGGTGGCATCTCTGCCGAGCACGAGTTGTTCGGGATCGGAAAGGAGATGGTGGGATCAGGTTGAAGAGCTCTTCAGAACATTCGCCGTGATACATTCGGTAGAAGGCAGCCAAGGATCAATCAATCAATCAATCAATTCAGCCTATAGCAGTCCACTGCTGGACATAGGCCTCTCCCAAACCTCGCCACAACACATGATCTTGCGCTTCGCGCATCCAATCAATCCATGCAACCTGCTTTAGGTCGTCGCTCCATCTGGCAGGGGGTCGTCCTACCCACGTTTACCAAGACGCGGTCTCCACTCCAGAACTCGCTTGCTCCATCGGCCATCAGTTCTTCTACAAATGTGGCCAGCCCACTGCCACTTCAAAACGCATACTCTGCGAGCTATGTCGACCACTCTTGTTCTCTGACGGATAACATCGTTTCGGATCCTATCCCTCAGAGACACCCCAAGCATAGCTCGTTCCGTCGCTCGTTGCGCAACCCCAAGGGCACGGACCAGCCCCACCGTGAGTGTCCACGTCTCGGCCCCGTAGGTCATAACGGGTAGAACGCTCTGGTTGAAGACTTTCGTCTTGAGGCATTGCGGTATCGGCGAGTAGGAAACCCGACGCAGTTTGCTGAACGCTGCCCAGCCAAGGATGTATTAATTAAATACGTTTTCCGGTAATCAGGTTCATCCTGCCGTACTTTGGGATCAGATGATGGCGATGTATATTCTCGAATATTTATTTATTCATTACTAGACCACGCCCGCAGCTCCACGGCAGCGTTTCATTTAGCTATCCCACAGAAACTTCGTAACTATAACCACAGTTAATTACTCACTAAGACAGTATGACCTCTTCAAAGTTTAAATTATGTAAATCTATGTTTCAGATCAACAGAATTTCATCAAAGATAAGCTAGTGGATATGTAATATGTAGAAAAATTAGAATAAATTCGTTGAATTTTGCATTTCGAACTCAAAATCTCAATATTGTTATCATTGAAACCATGAAATCTAAAAAAATATTATCATACAATATTATCTCAGCCACCTGATGCGATAACCAGTTTTGAGCAAGGTGCAGTCAAGGATCGAACAAGCCATTTTTAAAAATACGTTCGTGATACTTAAATAGTATAGTCAGTTTTCCTTTGCCATTGAAAAAGACCGTCCTTTACTATGTGGGTTGTATTTCCGACAACCGCGTGCGATGCGAGCAGAATATTTTACTCTAGGATTACAATAACATTATGATTGCGCTTACTACTCGAAAATCTAGAAAATGATCAGAAATTGGAAACGTATTCTTGGACTTTCGTCAGTCATTTGGCATCCCACATGTTAAGTACGGCAACTACAGGAATAAAACCTACTTGCTTTCGACGATGCACGATGTCATACATCTATTAAAAATAGTCTAAGAACCGAGAACCTGGTATTCTGCCTCATCTTTCCATGGCCTTACCCGAACTCCAAGTCGTAGGGAGATTGCAGGGCATCTTGTTTTAGTCGGCAGGAGGTACATCATCAATGAGGATTTCCATTCGTAAAAGAATTAGGAAGGAAAACACCCGAAAACCCCCCAAAGACGCGGGATAGCACACAAACCCCCCCTAGGTGAGCCTGCAGTGGTAGCCGTAGGTCTGTTGGGAGTCCTGGGGTATCCTTCCGAGAGCTTACCCGGGGTCCCAACCATAGGCTGTTAGCAGTATACGTGAAGGTTTTTAGTCGGTAGGAGTCCGGCATAACATCCATGAGAATTTTCCCTCACACTAAACAAAAAACAAAGGCCCCATACGTAGCGACTATTATTTAATCTGTGACTATACTATATTTAGAAGAAATAATAAATCCATACATGCAACCTATACTTGCTACTTAACTTATAAGTAAATGAAAAGAGATATAATTTGATGTCTTTAGACTCTCAATTCACTCTTTTTAAGTTAAATTACGCAGACGTTCATTTCCCGATAAGATTAAATATATTCGAGTAGCGTTTTTCGCTCACAATTCGATTGTGTCCCATAGTTCATTACTCATGTCAGGTTTAGCAGGCATTATATTCTATTCGATTGTGTTCCGTTAAATATATTGAAACATACTTATACCTATCAATTTCGGCTCTACCTACTTTTATAGATTAAAGGTGCTACATTTAGAAAGAAAAGTTTTTCTCTGTTTTAGTATTTTTGCTATAGCGGCAACAGAAATACATCTGTCGAAATTTCAATTGTCTAGCTATCGTGGGTCATGAGATACGGCATCGTGACGGACAGACAGACTAACGGATGGCGAGGTCTCATGAATAGGGTCCCGTTTTTATCGATTGGGTAAGGAACCCTAAGGATGAATAAAATGGATAACTATACGTCCATTACTACCGGTCTCCATGATTAAGGGTCTGAGGGCGGCGAGTTGGTTGCTCACCGTTCTTACAGAAGCAGGCCAAGACGGTGGAGTGTCTCTTCACCCCTTCAAAGAGGTGGTATAGAAACCTAAGAAGTGGGATAGCACCCCAACCACAGGGGAAAGTCTGCTGGTAGACAAAGCCTGTCGGGAGGGATGGTAGGACACCGTGTGGTTTTAGCCGGTAGAAGTCCGACATAACACCCATGAGGATTTCCCCGAGAAAAAAAATATGTGGAATGGAAATTTTTGCGACGTTTATTTGACTATAGCAATTTATTGCTTTTACTTCATTCCGACAACTTCCAAATATTTTCCCCTGGGAACAAGTTGTTTTTCCTAGTTGCTTCACTACTATTTCGATATGAAAGAAATTACTTAATAAACAAACTGAGCTTTCATTACAGAACATGATTCAACAAATAAAATATATTATGAACAGGACAGATTAGAATGGTGAACCCAATCCTTGAGTTATTAGATAGCACGACCTTTGTCATTTGATACTCATCTCCTCACGGCAATAAATATGAATACTTATTCCTTTGAATAAACAGTGAAGTATGAAATGATAGGGTTCTGCGTATACCGGAAGGATACCCAGTCTGTGAAAATAAAGTAATTTATAACATATAAATCCGAAAGTAACTCTGTCTGTCTGTCTGTTACGCTTTCACGCCTGAATCGCTGAAGCGATTTAGATGAAATTTTGGATAACGGTAGGGTGATTGCACAATGACCGACCGACTACGCAAAAGGAGGCCAGTAATGATTTTACGCGATAACTACTTCTACGCCAACAAAGCCGTGGATAAAAGCTAGTTGGCAATAAATAATACAAAAATAGTTCCAAATTCGTTTTATCTGAAACCTATTTATCATTATTTCCAACGAAACAGTTCGAGAGAAATCGACAACATTTCTATAAAATAAGCTGTGAGGGATATTTATTCTGTACGTTAGCACGTGTTGTGATAAATCTTAGCTCCCTGGGTATCGGGGTTCCGTACGCCCATATTCTGAGAAGTTTTCAGGACAGTAGTACAAGTACGTGAGTTCAAACAGCGCTATTTTATTGGTACATGTACTGCACATGACATGTGTTGCAATTTTTTTTGTTAGGCTGAGAACTTTTTAAAAGATTTTTTTGTTAAGAACAGCTACACTTCAGTGACTCATTCAGGAGTTACGTGATGTCGCCATGACATTGTCGAAATATTAGCTTGATAGAGTACAAAACGGCTACACTGTACCAAAGTCTATGAAGAAGAAGCGGCAGGTTGAGAATATGCAACATTAATAAAAATAGTTACATACCAGTTTTAACAATCGAGGCGCCCGACAAAGTGTGGTTTTATGTGTGACAATATGTAATATCCATGGGGATTTCATTCGTAAAAGAATGCATAAATTTGAAACACAATTTGGTGAACCAAAGTGCGGTGCAAATCACCAGGGTTCATATTTATTTATATCATAAGGTACCACGCGAATAGTTTAAAATTTGTTATGCTTATTTAACGATTCAATAAGTTGTTTTAGATATTTAAATATTATAGGTATGAGAGATTTCGAGTCCTTTTTTACAAAGGGGAAACAGTGATTGGAAGTTAGGGCTGTTCTAAACCTACTTCTAAACCAAACCCTAGGGCTGCGAAAGGCGCCTCTGGGTTTCGCGAGAAGGAGAAGGCCCCCACGATGCGGACTGGTGACCTGCGTCGTTGGTTGGCTATTCAAAAGAAGGTAGAAATGCCTTAAAGCGCATAAAGAATCCGGTAAAGAGATTGTATGAACGGTATTTATTGGAGTGATGCTCGTAACTTCCTATATTCTTGGATTCATAGGGTTAACTAAACTTGTGATAATGTTCACAAAATGACTTAAGTATGTGATTTTCATATTATTTATTTTATCCTGTTTTGCTTCAAATGAAAATGTTTAAAACGTATACATAAGAGAATTCTATGTGTGTAGCAAATACCACCAAGTGCCTACATAGTATGTGCGACGGTTTTCTATACTATTTTACTCTTTTTCTTAAAAAATCTGAATACCTTACAAGAAATTTCCTTGAGGTACACCGCCGATAACAATAATACGTGGCCACCCTATTGTGGTTCGTGTTGCCAATTTCGATGATGTATCGTTTTCGGGTTCCTCCCGTGCTAAAGAGTGCTTTGTTAGGCCCCATAAGGTTGATTCAAGTGAATAAATTATGGTTTTGAAATCTACACCAGTTCTATATTCATGTTGTAGTTCTATGACAGGTCTAGGTCAGTTTAGTATGGTCATTATTAAACCTATGTGCCTACCTATTTGAAACTTTCTCTCGGCTAAATAATAATATTATACTAAACTTATTTATATAGGTAGGTACTTTATCATATTCCTAATTCAGAGAACCACTTTAGGGTCAGCATCGCTCACCGTCCCTACAGAAGCAGGCCCCTGACGGCAGCGTGACGTGAGAAACCCCCCGTTAGAAGCGGGATCACACCCGAAACCCCCCCAAAGACGCGGGTAGCACCCGAACCTCCCCCTGGACGAGGCCGCAGTGGCGGCCGTAGGTCTGTTGGGAGTCCTGGGAGATCCTTCCGAGGGCTCAACCGGGGCTCACAACCATAGGCTGTTGGGCGTTACGTGAGGTTTTTTAGTCGGTAGGAGTCCGGCATAACATCCATGAGGATTTTCCCTCACGTAGAAAAAAAATAGGGTCAGCAGCGCGAGTGTGTTGCCTTTGGTGCTGCAAACTTTCATAGGCTATGGGTCCACAGTCCGTCAGGTTAATACCTTAGAAATATATAAAGAAAGGACACTACGTTTTGAGATAGGGCAATAAATTTATTTATTTTAACACGTTCCGGGACACTCGACTTTTTGCAAAGTTTTGAATATGTCACCACAAATTCCCATACATTTTATATTACCGTCTATAAACTTACTACCGTATTATGTATACTTGTAATTTTTGGAAACAACAATACCGGCCACAGACGTCAACGCCGCGTTGTAACTTGTACGGTTATCTACGGCTGTCGGCGGTTTGTACATATTGTTCGGTACATGAGCCCTAAGTACCTATGTGTGTGTTGAAAAATAACTCGACAAGAGTTTACTGTGACACATACGAACGATCGAAGTCGCGTGTTATGACACTAAATCACATGCTTCCTAGATATATTATGGGAAAGCTACGACCATGGACGGTTTGCCAAATGTAATGAAATGAAGTTCACCGCCCTTAGCTGTACTGTCACGTAGCGGGATACCGAGGTACCGTCGACAAGCGGTCTGCCCGGAATGTGTTAAGTTATTATAATTCAACAGACTAATGCAAGCATGTGTGAGTTTCACCAGAGGTTTCACTTACAAGTATTACAGTTACTAGTTGTTTGAGTTTTTATCGTTTATAATGATCAGGTAACTATCTATAATACTTCTGAGCAACCGTTCTCAAAACAAATATTATCTGGAGAGAGCTAGACGTTATCTGTTTTCACAAATCTGAGAAATCTCTCAGCGGTACGTAGGTCTCGTACCTACTACGAATGACAAATATGGATTGCTAAGTCGCTGTTCAACGGAGTGTGTAATGTGTTGAGTGAGATACGGAGAGTATCTGTGAATACTTCGAGAGGGATCCAGCCGACAGATTAGGGTTTCAGTGACAGCGAAGTTTAGCGTAGGCGTAAATGAATACAATTTTTGTGAGTAATTTTTCTTCTTATTATATTTTTCATTTTATAAGTTTACTGTAACTGTTGGATAACGTGATATTAGCCAAGCTATAGTTACTCAAATAGATAATCTGTATTGCAAGAGTTTAAACGATTTTATTTAGCTTGCAGTGTTTGTTTGTTTGCATCAAATCAAATTGGCAAATATTTGACACCTTTAGTTTGCAACACAATACAATCAAATACACTCTTAATTATTGTTAACCCTATGTGAAAATACCTACATGTAATCCGCCATATTGCAACTGGGTAATCCGCCATATTGCAGCTGGTGAAAAACACATCAACCATAATATGGGTATCAAATAAAGGTCTTCACTAGCAGCAGTAGTGTACTATTCTGAAAAAAAAAATCAGTTGTCTGTAAAGTCGGTTTACTGACGATAGTTGAACGGGACAACTCAGTCTTAAATGGAACGCCTAAGAGCGCGGTAACGCCGCATAAGTCATGTTTTTTCGTGCGTCCATCGTCAATTATAAGACGTTGTCACGTCAAAATCAATACGGTCAGCTAAAACCGTTTCACTCTGTCTAAGACACCAACTCTACTTTATAATAATTTTAAATCATTGCATAAATAATATAGGTACCAGTATTATCAGGGGACACTACTATGGAACAGAAGTCATTACTTTACGACCTTTTAATATTTAATTTTGATGGTAATTTGGGCAGTTGATCCTTGGGGACAGTCAGGTCCGGGCTTGGACAGACCGGTCCCTGATGTAACCAACAAACAATATTTATGTATATAGATCCTCTTTTTTTTTCTTTATTTCCACATGAAAAAATCCTCATGAAAGCTAGGCCGAAATGCTATTTTTTGATAGAATAGTTATTTCGGGGTTTATCCAGCTTTTATAAGGTTTGGATACTATCCCGCTTAATTTGGGAAACAGTTTAATAAAAATCTTCTAGAAATTATAGTTCAGTCGTTTAGTTTTTTTGTATCAAGTATTCCCTAAAATAATACTAAGTCCAGTGGAGTACAATTAAATACTACCTCTTAATAATAATAATAAAAGCCTTTATTAACAAATCAAATTATAAGTTACATTTTATCATTGTATTGACACCGGTAAGTATTAATGATTGTCTTGCTCTTCAGCATAGGCCTCCCCAAGGGCTTTCCATAGTGCCCTATTTTGGGCTGGTCTCATCCAACACGGTCCTGCTATATACTTTATATCGTCTTCCCATCTACGAGTTGGTCTACCTTTCCGTCTTTTGTTATGTCTGGGACACCACTCTGTTACAGCTTTAGCCCATTTTTCTTTTTGACCCCTTACCATGTGACCTGCCCATTTACATTTTAGTTTCTTAATGCCATATTTAACCTCAGTGACTTTTGTTTGTGATCGTATTGTTTGTATTCGTATCTTATCTCTTATCTTTATACCGAGCATACTACGTTCCATGCTGTGTTGGCAGGTTTGTAGTTTTTTAACATCCTCGTTTGTTGGGCTCCATGTCTGGCAACCATAAGTCAAACTTGGTAAAACACAAGAGTTAAATATTCTCGTCTTCGCTTTGATTGCTATTCCAGGGTTTTTCATGATTTCTTTTAAGGACCAGTACCTCTTCCATGCTATGTTTATTCGATTAGTTATCTCTTTCTTTGTGAGGTCTGTTGGAGATATTATTTGTCCTAGGTATGTATACTCGTCCACGTATTCTATAGCACTGCTGTTCGGCGTAATGGGGATTTTTTCTCGGTTAGACATGACTTTCGTTTTTATTGTATTTATGGCCAGGCCGACTTTTTCGCTTTCGTAGATAAGGTTTTCAAGCATCCTTTGCAAGCTATTCGGTTCTTCGCTAATCAGTATAAGGTCGTCTGCGAATCTTAAGTGGTTTAGCAATGCACCGTTGATTTTTATTCCATATTCGCTCCAGTCTAGGTTTCTGAATACGTGTTCCAGAGTTGCTGAGAAAAGTTTTGGTGACATCGGGTCTCCTTGTCTTACACCGCGCTTAATGTGAAAATATTTTCCCGTAGTCTCTGTTCGAATTCTTGCTTTCATATTCTGATATATACCAGTAATTAGGCGAATATACTTTCCTTCGATCCCTTGTGACGCTAGGGCTTCCCAAATTTTACAATGTTTTAAAGAATCAAATGCCTTGTTATAGTCTACAAAAGCCATGTAATATGAAATGTCATATTCGTTACATTTATGTATGACTTGTTTAATGGTATGTATATGGTCTATTGTAGAAAAGCCACTGCGAAACCCTGCTTGTTCCCTGGGTTGATTCTCGTCTAAGAGTTTTGTGATGCGTTCTAGTATTATTTTTGAGAATATTTTATATACGTTGGACATCAGGGAGATGGGTCTATAATTAGCAATGTCATCTGTTTTTCCCTTTTTGTGAAGTAAGATTATCGTCGACGTTGTCCATTGATGCGGTATGTACACGGTGGTCAAAATTTCCTTAAAAAGATCTGTAATTAAAGTTAGGATAGTTTCAGATGTTCCTATAAGAATTTCATTTGAGATGCCATCTTCTCCCGATGCTTTTCCCCTTTTTTGTGACCTAATAGCTTTAAAAACTTCTTCTTTCATTATGCATGGAATTAGTTCTTCTTTGTCAACGATATTTGGTAGCGTAGACAGTGAACTAGGTTCATCATTGTAGAGTTCGCGGTAGAAATCAGTTGCCATTTCCAAAAGATCATTTCTTCTCGTCTTAATTTTCTTATTCCTACGATTTATCATACTGTTAATCCAGCTTGAGCTCTCATTCAGTTCTTTCCATGCTTTCTTAACTCCTCCAGATTGTCGTAAGTGAAAATTTATAGTATTGTTTCTTAGTTTTTGCCTATGTTTCCTAATACTTAGGTTTATTTGTTTGCTTAGTTTGGTTATATCCTGTTTATTTAGATTTCAATTTTTAAATAAATTTGCCCTCTGTTTAATTAATACTTTTGCTTCTGTTCCCAGCCTGTCTTTGGGAGTTCTTGTTGTTCTAAGTTGATGTTCTGTTTCCTTGACTTCTCTTTCTATGGCATCGTATCTTTCTTGGACTCCACGAATTTCTCTTATTTTTTCCAAGTTTGTATCCAAGGTTTCTAAGATGTTGTTTGGTAGAGGTAGTTGTAACGGTTGTTTTATATTTTTTACGTGTTTCCTTGAATTTCTTGGCTCTGTTGTGTATAAATGTCCCCGCAGTAGTCTATGATCGCTATTAAAGTTAAATCTATTTACAACCTCTACATTTGAAAATAGTCTTGGTTTATTGGTGATTATGTAGTCTATTTCGTTTCTTACCACGCCATCTGGTGATTGCCATGTCCACTTTCTGTTAAATTTTCTCTTAAAGTAGCTATTCATAACGCAGAAGTTATTTTCCATGGTATATTCTATCATCCTCTGCCCGTTGTCGTTTCTTTTGCCTGTTGTGTGTAGTCCAAGTGTTCTGTATTCATTTTTCCTTCTCTTTCCGATTTGACCATTGAAATATCCTATTACAATAATGGTGTTGGATAAACCCTCTGTGGACTTCCGTAAATTTTCGTAAAAAGTGTTTTTTATCTCTGCGCTAGCAAGCTCAGTAGGAGCATAAATTTGCATAATTGATGTAGGCTGTTTGTAGCCGGGAAGTTTGATTTTTAGGATAGCTATTCTGTCTGATATTCCTTTAAATTCTAGTATTCTATTTTTGAGGTATTTTTTGACTAGAAATCCCACACCGTAAAGTCCGGGTATTTCATTTTTGTAATAAAATATGTACTCTTCAAGTTCTTCGATTTTTTCACCTGATCTGCGTATTTCGCTTAGCCCAATAATATCCCAGCTGATCTTTTGTATTGCTTGTTCTAGTTCGATTAATGATTCATTTGTTCTTAATGTTCTTGTGTTTAGTGTTGCTATGTACAGTTTATTAGTATGTTTCTTTTTATTCTTTTCGCTATGTTGCACAGAGTTCTTTTGTACAGGTTTCGTGACAGTTCTTATTTTGAGCTCCTGGGGGGTGTGGTCAACAATGGCCCCGCGGTGACCAGCCGTATTGGGACTTTTCCTGTTTTTATATTTGGTTTTATGTAATATATTGTTATTCCTTCCGTTACCGGTGTCAGATGTATCCTATGCCTTATGTTGATTGATATTTTTGTCGGACAAAGAGAAAGATCTAGCCCGCATATACGCAAATGCATCTGTCTTGTGCATTTTAGAAGGAGCAATAACATTTTTTGTGTGTGTAGGCGTATGTATATTTTGGGGCGAGGATGACAACTCTCTTTTCCTTTTTTCCACCTCAGATTTTTCCCTTATAATTAGTTTGTTGTTTCGAATAAATGCTGCGTTTCCTTTGCTTTTCTCTTGTCTTAGTTGCTCCTGCAGCTTTTTGCGCATTTCCAACGTCTCTTTAGAAAAATCTTCAGTGATGTATATATTTTTTGGCATTTTATTTTTTTGTTTCAGTATTTCAACTTTCTTGTGAAACGACGCAAAAGTAATGAACTAGTATAGGTCTCACTTTTGTTTCATCCTGTTTACGTCCTAGTCTGTGGTAGTTGTTTATTTCGTAGCCTTCAATTTTAATATTCATTTTTTGTATAGTTTCTTTTATTATTAGCAATAACTCGTGATAGTAGTATAGGTCTCACTTTTGTTTCATCCTGTTTACGTCCTAGTCTGTGGTAGTTGTTTATTTCGTAGCCTTCAATTTTAATATTCATTTTTTGTATAGTTTCTTTTATTATTAGCAATAACTCGTGATAGTTATTTTCGCTTTCTTTTACACCATGTGGAATTAAATTGTTCTTTCTATTTTTGTCTTCTAAATTCTTAATTTTTCTGTTGAGTGTTTCCACTTCTATTTTTAAGAATTTATTTTCTTCTATTATTGGTTTGATCTTCTCATCAATAGTACGCATGATATTGCTAGTAACGTTCTCTGTTATTGTTGCGGTTTGTTTATCGAGTTCCAGTTTCATCATTTGAAATAATTTGGACATGTCCTCCGACATTCCCGCACTATTCATTATGCAGTTACTAAACGTTTCGCTTTGTGTGGAGCGGAACGCACTTAACAACCGAAGGTTGGTATTTTTGTGTGACGTCTGAGATCAACTGTCAGCTGTCAAGCGCATCTGCTAACTTCGTACACTTTGTTGTTTACTTGAAAGTAAAAGTGAAGTGAATAATGGAAAAATGTCTTCTAACCTTCAATTTCGTTATAAATTTGTTTCGCCTTTGATAATTAATCCGCTTTTTCTCGTGTGTTTCGTGACGAATCCACTTAGTTTGCGTTTCCTTTATCTGTGATTGTATATGAAAAGGCTTGATTACGCAGGAATTCACTGTTTTACGAATAAAAACTAGGAGCACTTTTGTACCTGTTCTTGTGAACACTGTATTTAATGTTCTTTAAATTAATTACTGCTGGTCGCGGCGACCTGCGCCTGTCCATTTCAATACGGCAATAGGCTCACCACCTGTTGTATACTACCTCTAACCACAATGTTATTACAATCTAACTATGACTTTGACAGTTTGAATCGAGCTAAATGTATCCACAAATTCTGAATTCCAAAATGTATATCTTGATGGACATCCAGATGGCCCGATTTACACTGTGAAAGCTCGAAATAACATTTTCTTAAGAGATAGATACCTAGTATTCAACCTTCTGAAACCTGTGAGTTCAACCTATGGAAATGGAACAATAATCAGGAGAGGAATACACAACACGCCCTCTATCTGTGAATAATAGCGAACTGGTCAAGGGTTACCTCTACTAGCTGTAACTGAAATCCTCAAGAAATGGTATAGAGGACAGGTAACAGATGGAACCTGTACTCTTACTCTCCAAATAGTTATCAATAAGCAATATTTCTCCTCCCACTCCACTATTATGGAAAGGAAATTAGACTGCTTATTGAAAAAAATTCCCAACTTTGTAAATAACTGGTAACTTTGGAAAGAGAGCTTAGATGAGGCACTTCACTTATAAACCTCCATAAGTTGTTTCCTACTAAAAATAAAATAGCTCAATCAAAAGCAGTATTCACGTAAAAAAAATAATGAAACCTTTTGGTAAGCTGTTGAAACGGACAGAATTAGGTTGTTTTGTGGCGAGAATGCCCTCCTCCTCGTGCTCCGCATTACTGAGGGTCGTGATTCCCCCTCTGAATCACT
The DNA here is from genome assembly GCA_933228765.1 of Miltochrista miniata. Classification (NCBI taxonomy): domain Eukaryota; kingdom Metazoa; phylum Arthropoda; class Insecta; order Lepidoptera; family Erebidae; genus Miltochrista; species Miltochrista miniata. The sequence continues at coordinate 9,041,154 of OW121749.1, forward strand.
CTCTCCTGACGAAATTTCACAATCTGTTGCGATCTTTGGCAATTTGGAGAGCGTAATGTAGTCCAGTGTCCAACGCAGTGCGTATTTAGTCTGACCATCTAGTTGAACTACGGCCTCTCGGACGCCTTCCGTCAACCTTTCCAGTAAGCATTAGCTGTTACAGGTTACGGTCATATTTCCTGGCAATGTGATCGAAGAGCTTGAGTATTTAGCGATCCATAAAAATATCACACACGGCGCATCTCAGGACTACATGTATCTCATGCTTTATATAATGATCACTGCATTACCTAACCTACACAAAATGGTTCCAATGCGTACTAAAGATAGATAGTCTATTATAATCCTAATAGTATTTGATCTAAATCGTGTTAAAGTAAGGAAGGGCATGCTACGATGGCTCGGGCATGTGGAACGAATGGGAGATGAAAGAATGACAAAACAGATATACAACGTGAAAGTGGATGGACGTAGGAGTCGGGGAAGGCCACGACACACCTACTACGACCAAATTAATCGTGTGTTAGTTGAAGGTGGTGTCAAGAGCCGAAGGAACCGACGTGCATGCATGAAAAGAAAAATGAAAGTTGAAGAAGCAAGTGAGGTGTGTATGGACCGTGCCGTGTGGGTCTCGGTTCTTTCTGCCTACCCCGCAAGGGATTTGGCGTGAAGATAGTATAGTATAGTATTTGATCTATAGTAATAAAGTACTAACCAGATTCTTAGACTTTCTTAAGTCTATACTGTCAGCTTTACTATCAATTAGAACAGTAGCCGAAAAATTCTAAATCTATGAATTATAACGGTATTTGTTCCTTTTCTACTATACGTTAGACATTACGCAACTCATGTTAAAATACTGCAAGTAAAAGACAGCATGTGTTAAAGCTTTCCGAGCCTATTGAATGTTCAATATCAATGCCGTTATTCGGCAATCACCGGAGGTATTCGGTGCAGCCAATATTCGTTGAAAATCAATTCAGAAATTTATATTCGGGTCCGCCATTTTCGTGTTCCATTTACGAATTGTCGTTTGTAAATGTAGAACATTCGTAGGCTCAGCATTTTGATCCGTAGATGTATGGTTATCTGAATTTGCGAAAATAAAATATTTGAATTACTTAGACTTATTGAAAAATATACGTGTATGTTATTTTACCCTTATTCTTTCATTCATTCGTTCATTCAGGTTGATTTATTCTTTGCTGAATAAATTTAATATCAAAAACGAATAGTTAGATCTTACATATTTTATTTTTATTTTATGTGTGGAAATCCTTCATGGATGCGATGACTCCTACCGATTAAAACCACATTATACCACTTTCTATGGCCAGGAGCCCCGGGAAAGGCCTCGGAAGAATATCCTAGTATAGGTCTATTAAGTATATTCCATGTTCTGCCTATTCAGGAATATACCTAACATTACGTTGGTTACCAAATTCGACAAATCTAAATATTAATAAAGTCAGCCAAGGGTACGTCGGACTCGCACATGGAGGGTCCCGTACCAAAAAACGACAAAAATCACGTTTGTTGTATGAGAGCTCCCCCCCTTTTTTTTAAAGTGAAGGAAAATCCTGCATGGATGCTATGCCGGACTCCTACCGAATATAAAACCGCACGTATCCTGCCTAACAGCCTACGGTTCGGAGCACCGGGTAAGCCGTAGAAAGAATACCCCAGGACTCCCAACAGACCTACAGCAGCCTCTGCGACCTCGCATAGGGGGTGGTTCGGGTGCTATCTCGCGTTCGGGGGGTTTTCGGGTATCATCCCGCTTCTTAGAGGGGCCTGCGTGAATCCCTCGCGTCACGCTGTCGTCTACGCGAAGCTAAGTCTGATGAATAGGGTCTTGTTTCTTACGTTTTGGATACGGAACCCTAAAACCACCTATCAAAAATATTATAGTACTTACTTCATTTATTCATTGACATAATAACTATGTGCCATTATTGACAATATTTTGGAAATGTAGTCAGCATGCGAAAATATTAGTTCCGATATTAGACTTCTTTGCAAAGCTATAGCTTGTATACAAATACTAAAATAATTCCTACAGTAAAATTATCTAAATATTTAGCCAAAGCGATTCACAGCAATTATACTATAGTACCTATTTCAGGCCAATTTGGAGCTAAAACACCAAGCTCTTGAATGTAGATTCGATTTCAACCTATGTGGTATGCAATATGCACTATGTTGGTCGGCCACTTAGAGTGAGGTTACACAGTGAGTCATGTGAGCTATCTGCAATAAGGAGCGCTGTGAGGTATCTCGAATATGTTTTGTTTACTGTAAAGCTAGGAATATAGTTTACAGTCTATGTGTATAGCTGACGGCAATTTTCATGAGAAATCGTATGTTTGAAAGCTTGTATTTGGAATCTGTGGAGTATGCGTTTTATATAAATTTAGTTGCTATTTCATTGTATAAAGAATTTGAAAAAGCGCCTAGTAGAGTCGATTGGTAACCTAGATAGTAATAATGTAAATATATTACCGTAATAATTATGTTTTACTGTAATTTTAAACATTAAATGTTTATTGTATTTTATTGTCACGTTGATTGCAAAAAGCATACAATTATAATTACATAATATATAAAAACGGCCAAGTGCGAGTTGGACTCGCCCATGAAGGGTTTCGTAGCAGCAAGTAACATAATATAAAAGTTCTTATAGTTCGTTGTAACTTTGATTGATATTTTAACACGTTCGCAGTGGTAGTCATTTTTCAAACCGAAAATTGCGGTTTATGACGTATAAAAAAAAACTACCAGCTCTATCTCGTTCAAACCAATTTTCGTTGGTAGTTTTTATGGCAATGTACATCATATATATTTTTTAGACTTATCATTCTCTTAGTTTAGAAGTTAGAGGGGGGGGGGGGGGGGGACACTCATTTTTCCACTTTGGAAGTGTCTCTTGCGCAAACTATTCACTTAAGAAAAAAATGATGTTAGAAACCTCAATAGCATTTTTGAAGACCTATCTATAGATAACCCACACGTATGGCCTTGAAGAAAAAAAAATTTTTGAGTTTCAGTTCTGAGTATGAGGACCCCCAAAATTTACTGCTTTTTTTCTAGTTTTATATAAGAATCTTAATGCGGTTCACAGAATACATCTAGTTACCAAGTTTCAATAGCATAGGCCTTATAGTTTCGGAGAAAAGTGGCTGTGGCACACGGACGGACAGACAGACGGACAGACAGACAGACAGACATGACGAATCTATAAGGGTTCCGTTTTTGCCATTTGGCTACGAAACCCTAAAAACGGGTGGAATCGGAAACATAAATAATCGTCTTTAATGATAAGTTTTCGGGTTAAAACGGGAACGGGTCGAAACGACACTCACCCGCAACATAAATCTAAAACAGACAGTTATTATCGGCTAAACATTGTATAAAGGCGTCTCCCTTTAATAGAGGTCAATTTGCTTTATGGAATCAACACAACTACCGTCGTAGTTTACAATTTATAATGGTCCTTTCATGCTGAACAATATAACGATGAAATGTAATAGACTTATTAACGCCTCAGGGGTTGCCATCCTTTTGTGAGGTTTCAGTTGCTCACGGCGCGGGGGCGATATTTACGTTTACTAAGTTGTGCAAATAAATTGAATTGTTCAGAACTATACAAATATAATTGTTATAGTTCAGTAGAAATTTTATATTTGCTTTAAGCAATAGAACAGATTATTTATACTGTTGATTTATGGCACCTGGTGGAATTTGCTGCACATAATTGAATAACGGCACTTGTACTGTTCCACAACATTTATTATGCTCCACAACATCTATATGTTATAACTAGCGGACGTTGCGCGGTTTTACCCGCGTAGTTCCCGTTCCCGTAGGAATACGGGAATAAAATATAGCCTACACCGCAAAGAGTGTAGCTTCCCAACAGTGAAAGAATTTTTCAAATCGGCTCAGTAGTTTCGGAGCCTATCCGATGCAAACAAACAAACAACCAATCAAATCTTTCCTCTTTATAATATTAGTATAGATAGAATACTATAATATTACCCTTTAACCTATGGTATTCGTTTTCAATGGAATAATTCGTTTTTAAACGGAAAAGGGACAGCGTTTCTTCCATTCAAAATAATGTCTTCACTTTTTTCGTCCTTTAAAATGCCTCTATGACAATCTTTTATTTTTTTTATAAAATCAAACCTGCTACCTTTTTAAAGGGTAAACATTAAACATGGTTGAATTGAGTAACCTCTTCCTTTTTTTAAGTCGGCGTGCAAGAGAAGAGCCTCCCGATTAACATTTCCCCACGCACCACGAAAAATGTTCGGCGCACCCTGGCAGCACTGGGTAACGCAGAGTCAAGTCGGCCAATCTTTTCAACACAATGATTCACCAGCCGGTTAATAAAAGGAAAATACGAAATATGATATTAAAGTGGATATTTTGAGAAACTGCTAATAACATAAATTTTAAATATGGAAAAAGAATTGGTTTCGAGCAGGATTCGAACCTGCGTCTTCGTCGCCCCAAGACGTAAGGTGGAGCATGGAAATAAGGTGGAAAATTTGGTTGGTTCCGAGTAGGTTTCGATGGTGGAGTGGTTAACGCGTCGGCACTGATCGCCGAAGACGCAGGTTCGAATCCTGCTCGAAACCAATTCTGTTTCCATATTTAAAATTTATGATCAGTTAGCATACTAATTGCTTTTCAAAAATAATCTTAATGCTAATAACATTACGAGATCTGAAATTTTTCTACCAATAATAGAATGAACTGCGGCCATAAAAGTTTATCTTCGGTCAGCGAACAGTGGTCCATTATCGTCAAAAGTCATCTTTCTCTAATATTAGCCATTTTAGTGGTAAATATATAACCAATAAAATTGTAAGGACTCATAAAGGGATACAGCTAAAGCTAATGGGAGCCAAAAAGGAGTTCTTCAACCGTAAAATGTTAGATAAATGAACAGATCCCTACTAATATTATAAATGCGAATGTAACTCTGTCTGTCTGTCCGTTACGCTTTCACGCCTAAACGGCTGGAGCAAATGAGATGAAATTTGGTATAGGGACAGTTCGAGGCCCTGGGAAGGACATAGGCTACTTTTTAATCGACTGCGCAAAAGGAAAATATGATTTTAAGTGATAACGACTTCTACGCGGTCGAAGCCGCGGGGAACAGCTAGTTTAGAAATAAAAAAACAAACGCATAGCTGTAGGATGTTCAATACTCAGCGTTATAAAGCCCAAATGAAGTTATCTATATCTATACTTATAATGAATCTGTAGAAGTGAAAATTCTGTACATTCAAAATATCAAAAAAGTAAATAGCAGGGGGTGTTACTAGACCGACACCGAACCCAAAAATGAGATTAAAAAAATTTTAGTCTGTCTGTCTGTCTGCCTGTCTGTCTGTCTGTCTGTTTGTTCAGGCATCACGCAAAAACTACCGGTTAGATTACGATGAAACTTTGTATAATTATTCTTTAATTGCCTGGGCACCACACTGGGTACTTTTTATCCCGGAAAAGTATATAGAATTCAAACCAAACTTAATTTTGCGGTTCGATCCCTAGACCCAAAGTTATCAATTATTGCTTAAACGGTTAATGGTACGATGATGAAACTAAGCATGAGTGTTGTTTGTTACAATATAAAAAAAGTAATTTTAACATTTTTGCAAATTCCACCTTCAAAGGTATAAAAAAGGAGGGTAAAGTTTGTATGGGGCAACGTGTTTCCTTGGTCCGATCTACTTAAAATTTGGCATATAGCATTATCAACATGATTGATGCAAGACGTGTTTCGTATTTTATTGAAATTTATACTATAATGAGCTAAAAAGGGAATGTAAATTATTTTGTGGCTGATTTTCTCCGGAGTTGATATCAATACTCCTTAAATACTCTTATTTTAGACTTAAATTACTTTTTATTTTGACACATAATTTGTGAAAGTTCAATACAATTGACGTTTTCATTTTTTTTTATACTACTTAGGTGGCAGACAAGCTTACGGCCCACCGGAAGGTTGGTAACCGTAGCCTATAGACGTTTGCAACACCAGAGGCGCTACACACGCGCTGCCGACCCTGGCGCAGGTTGTGACGACCCACAATTGAAATTTTTCAAGCCGCCCGTAAGGCCTTCAACTTGGCTTAACGACTGTCATTTTACTGACAACCGGAACCAACGGCTTATCGTGCCTTCCGAAGCACGGAAACGCTCGTAAATAAATGTCACAAAGTGGTCCACGTGGTGGTCACCCATCCATATCCGGCCATAGTAAATGTTGCTTACTGCAGTGATCGTTTACAGAACACTGAGTCCGCGGGGCCACGAGCGATTCTGTTTTATTTCACACAATTTATGTTTTATTTCAAACTTCAAACAGATGATTTTACTACATCATAGCCATAAAGTTAAATAAAATGCGCTATTTTGGTATAATATTAACAAAATATGCTTTATGGAAATATTATTGCTAATTTATTAAAATTTTGTGTGACAAAAATACGTTTGTGAAAAGAAGAAGAAAATTCTAAGATGGCTAGCCAGAAAAAATTAAAGACCACGCTTCAGGTAGTATCCACTGGTCAATAAAATCCATCAGCGACTGGTCATGGGAGGCATGAACTTTATTCTTCATTATAGTGCCGACTGCATTCTGTCAGAAAACAGACTCACTAAGTCTTTGTAAAATAAGGGAAAGGCCTCCATGTAGACTTCATTCGACAGGACTGAAAAGAGTCATTACAATGAACATGAACGCTCAGCTGATGAAATTTACATTGTTATTCTACATTATAGTACCGACTGCATTCTGTCAGGAAACAGACTCACTAAGTTTTTGTAAAATACGGGAAAGGCCTCCACGTAGACTACATTCGACAGGACTAAAAAGAGTCATTACAATGAACATGAACGCTCAGCTGATGAAATTTACATTGTTATTACGTTACCAGGTCTTGGTTGGACCATCTGTATTAGGAGGACAAAGCCTACAGTAGTTCGGTTTATCCAAACGTCGTAGACTGGGATACCTGAAGAAGGAACTAAGTTACGATGTCAATTGCTTAGAAGAGAAGTTGTGTCAAGTAGTAGTTTAGCCATTGAAATAAGAAATGTATTTAATAAATAAATTTACTTAGCTCATATTATTATGCATTATGAATTTGTTAATCAGAAATCTATATAAATGCGAATGTTTGTGAGTGTGGATGTTTGTTACTCTTTCACGCTGTAACGGCCGAACGGATCTGGCTGAAATTTGGTGCCTACAGAGATATGTCATAGTCTAGGAACAAAATTTCACGCAGGCGAAGCTGCGGGCATCAGCTAGTCTAATAATATGATCTATATATTTCACATAAAACAGGCACTTGTAAATCGTCAAGAATACAAAATGAAGGTATTTCTTTATCAATCAAATCATCAATTTAGCCTTTCTTTTTTTTTACGTGAGAGAAAATCCTCAGAGGATGCTATGCCGGACTCTTACCGACTAAAAACCTCACGCAACGCCCAACAGCCTGTGGTTGGGAGCCCCGGGTAAGCCCTGGGAAGGATGTCCCGGGACTCACAACAGGCTCATCAACTTAGCCTATAGCAGTTTACTGCTGGACGTAGACCTCTCTCAGTTCTTTATATCACAGAGAAATCCGTGAGGCACGCTAGTATTAAACAAAACGTTAATTCAGATATTAAATACGATATTCACGGGTTAATCATGAACATTAGTAATTACTTCGCAAGATATTCGCGTAACTCACACCCATAATGTCATGTGCATATTTAATGGTATATTGACGTAGATAGGAGTTGATCGCACATATCTTACCTCCGGGGTATGCTGGCAGGTATAATTTGATAGGTGATATACAGCTTGGTAAACTAGCTGCTACCATATATTAATATCATTACTAGTGCTGATGCCCACAGCTTCGCTTCCTTTCTATCACACATCCTCGCTCACAAACTTTCGCATTTTAAGATTACTTACCGGAAAAACACCCGCGTTGTGTCCATCATCACGCCTTTATCCCCGAAGGGGTAGGCAGAGGCATATTACATACCCACATTTCACCTTTTTATAATTTGTCCCACGTAATACGTTGTGAACCGTATTGCCGTGTTTAAATGGACAGGCGCAGGTTGTGACTGCCTGCTGTTGAAATAAAGCCTTCAACTTGGCTTAACGACTGCCATTTTACTGGCAACCGAGACCAACGGCTTAACGTGCCTTCCGAAGCACGGAAACGCTCAAATAAATGTCACAAAGTGATCACATGGATGGTCACCCATCCATGGACCGGCCATAGTGAAAGTTGCTTACTGCAGTGATCGTTTACAGAACACTGAGTCCGCGGGGCCACGAGCGCTTCACCCGCGTTGTGAAGTTTATAAAGTTTTCCTGAACCCACTGCAATTTGTACATGGGCAAAAGAACATCGTGCATTTTTTAACCAGAGGAAAATTTCTTCATGGATGCTATGCCGGACTCCTACCGACTAAAAAACCTCTCGTAACGCCCAACAGCCTACGGTCTCCTAAAAGACCTACGGCTACCACTGCGGCCTCGCCAGGGGGTGGTTCGGGCGTGAATCCCTTACGTCACGCTAGCCGCCGTCATTGGCATGCATCTGTAAGGACAGTGATCAGGCCCCTTACCGTCCTCAGGCCCACGGTCATGGAGGCTGATAGTCTTGGGCGAAGACACGTCAGCGGGGTCGCACCTTCTATGTCTCCACGGTTTCCTGGTGGAGTTAGGACTGCTGGGCCCCGATTCTCGAGACGCAGGCCTTTGGCCCCGCTCCAGCGCCTCCTTGCGCCATTTAAATAGTGACGCAAGGGCTCTTGCGTCCAGGTCTCATGGACGGGAAGAATATAATGCATGTGAAATGTGAAAATGGGCCTTCCCGAAGTATTATTGCTATTCGTTCTTCATTTAAACTGATGTAAAGTGGGCGTTTTCTATCCTTCTGTCTATTCATTCAGGGGTTAGTCATGATTGTAATAAATGTCCTACCTCATAATTAAGTGGTGAGCGTATTGCAGTCTTAAAATGGAAAGGCGTTGCGATTGCCTGCTTTTAATCTTTCAAACTACCCATACTCGTAAACCCGGGACCGCACTTGCGCTTTACCGCGGCGGTTTCTAACCTCAAAATGTCATCAAACTGTCAAAATCAATTAAATCAAGTCAAGGTTTGACATGAATTGATTGTCAAGTCGGCGTGTGTTTGGTAACCTCGTGTGTCTTGATCGTTTTTGGAAAATTCAGTGTTTCTGTGTGAATTGTGACAAATCTTGACTTGTTTCTAACATCCAAAAGCTTGTGTGTTGTTCTGGTTAAGGTATTGTTCTGTCTTGTGTTGTTTCTTATGTGTTTAAGTGACTATGGATAAGGAAAAGCCCCCCGACCCTCCCCATCCAACAACTCCTGAGACTCCCACCTTTTCCTCTCCCCCCTTATTCCCCTCTACGACTATCCCTTCTACAAATCAACTTTCCCAATTTGCCGATATATCTTGCAGTGTCTCGGAATCCTCTCGGAAACGCCGAGTTGATGACGAAACACTATCTAATCGCCCTCCCAAGCAGCAGAGGAACCAAGTAGGTCGTTCTCAATACACCCCCGGGGATCAGGGACCTTTTGTAGTCCATGTCTCACATATTGAATCCCAAGCAAACTCAGGTGCCTCTATCCACCCTGTTAGCTTTGGTTTATTGCTGTCCAAGTTCAACGTCATCCACATAGTTAAAGACGGCGTTAAAAAAGTTGGTCCGAACCGAGTCTCTGTAGAGTTTGCCTCCTACCAAGATGCCAATTCCTTCCTCAACCATTCAATGTTAATACCCAACAAACTTGATGCCCGTATTCCATCCTACCAGACCACCCGCATGGGTGTAGTCCAAAGTGTCCCTACAGACCTGTCTGAAGATGAAGCAAAGTCGTACATGTCTGTTCCACAGGGCTGTGGACAAGTCCTAAAAATAAGGCGAATCAACCGAAAAGTGACCCGAGATGGAGCTACAGAATGGAGACCCACAGAAACCTGTGTGGTCACTTTTGATGGACAAACCCTCCCTCAGAGGATATATTGTTGTTATACCTCTCTACCAGTTCAACAATATATATTTCCAACCATACAGTGCCGTAAGTGTTGCAGGTATGGCCACGTTGAATCATTGTGTAGGTCTAATCCCAGGTGCTTCAAGTGTGGACATGACCATGCTGCCCTTAGTTGTTTCATTTCGGAAGAAGAAGCCTTCTGTGTGCTGTGCTCTGGTACCCATTTCGCAAATAGCAAGATGTGCCCAAAGTATACCAGACAGAGAGCTATTAAGACAACGATGGCTGAGAAAGTGGTATCATATGCGGAAGCTAGTAAGGCGATACCTCCAGTCCCTACAAGCTCATATGCTAATGTTGTTAAAAATACCACCACTCAGTCTTACCGCAAAACTGTCTACTTAAAACCGAGAGTGCATGTCCCTCTCCCTCCTTCTTATGACAAAACTGCCCATCATAACATTGTTTCTTCCCCCCAATCTTCACAACCCAATGGCTGTGCCATAATCAACCCTCAGCCACAACATTTTGACAATATTATTCCCATTTTAGAAGTCCTGATCCAAATTATTTCCTCCTACATTTCTTCAAACAACCCACCGTCCAACGTTGCCAACACACTTAGCACACTTTTAAACCTACTTAAAAATGGCTCCACGCCTAAGCTACCTACAATGGAATGTTAGGAGCGTGTATCATAAAAAACACGACCTCATATATCTTATTAATAAATATAATCCCATGGCGTGTTCCATTGCAGAGACATGGTTAACGTCAAACCTTAGTTTTAATATCCCACACTACAACATCCTCAGAGCAGATAGATCTGATGGCTATGGAGGAACAGCCTTAGTCATCAATAGCAGAGTTCCCCTACACGCTATGCCCTTGTCCTCACCGGACCAGGGTGTGAATATGATTGCTGCAAAGGTGGAAGGCATCACAATAGTTTCTGTTTATATTGCGCACCCACATCAAAACTTGGAACGGACCCATGGAAGACACAAATAGTTATCCCGGTCTTAAAGCCGGGAAAAGCTAGTGACGATCCAAACGGCTACAGGCCAATCGCTCTTTCTTCAGTCCTCACTAAGATCTTGGAACACCTAATAAAAACCCGGCTAGAGTTCGTTGTTGAATCCCGCGGGATGCTTCCAGGGTCTCAGTTTGGATTCAGAAAGGGCCTTAGCACTATGGACAGCGTGGGTACACTAATAACTGATGTCAGAATTGCCTTCTCGCACAACCAGTCGGTCGTGGCAACCTTCCTCGACGTTTCATCCGCTTACGACAGCGTCCTCCTCCCTATTCTTAAGCAGAAATTGCAAGAGTTGAGACTACCGGCGAGGTTGATACAGTGCGTGTGCGAGATGCTCATGTCCCGGTCCCTGGTTTTGAGAGTCCAAGGTGAGGAATTCGAGTGTCGTAAAATTTGGACAGGTCTACCACAAGGCTCGGTCTTAAGCCCATGCTATATAATCTGTATACAGCAGACATTGGATCATGTCTTAACAGCAACTGTCATATTTTAAAATACGCGGACGATCTGGCGTTAAATGTCTCGAACCCCTCCATTACAGATGCTGCTGACTCACTCTCCATCTCCCTGGACTCGCTAAATGAGTGGCTACTTAACCACGGACTGCATCTGTCTGCACCCAAGAGTTCAGTGGTAATCTTCTCCCGTAAAAGAACAATCCCTCGTATCCAGCTGCATATCCAGGGGCATAGCATTCCTGTATCCTCCAAAGTGAAGTTCCTTGGAGTATACTTGGATTCAAAATTGACGGGTCGCCACCATCTTTGCCACCAAGTTCAGAAGTGTGAGCGAATTACCCCCATGTTAAAGGCCCTTGCGGGGGTTTGGTGGGGTGCCCACCCATTTACTATGAGACTGATATACAATGCACTCATTCGTAGTGTAATGGACTACGGGTCATTCTTACTGATCCCATGCAATAAAGGGGCACTGGCCGGGCTAGACAAGATCCAAGCCTCATGCCTCCGGATGATCTCTGGATGTATGAAGTCGTCCCCTATAAATGCATTGCAAGTGCTGTGTACGGAACCCCCAATGGCACTGAGACGGAAGTACTTAGCGGACCGCTTCGTCAACCGTCTGTGCTCCCAAAAATCCCACCCCTTGTTGCCAAACCTTGAATCCCTGAATCTCCTCTGTAACCGGAATTCTATATACTGGAAAAAAAAAGAAGTTCCCTTAATCCTTCAATCTTTTAGGTCTTTACAAAACTTAGAATCTTCTATTGCAAAATTTGACAGGCTCCCACTCTTCACTCATAGTTATGAGGTGCTATGCTTCAAACCTCAGATAATATATAACATCGGACTTGACAAGAAATCTGAGTCAGCAGGTCCTACATTCAATGCGCTGGTAGATAGACATTGGAAAGATTTTCACTACTTTTTTACTGATGCATCGAAGCTGTCCAGAGAGGGCCATATTGGTGCTGCAGTATTCTTCCAAAATTCCCGGATAGCAATGCAGTTCAGGTGCCCTAAAGAATCCTCGGTGTTTACGGGTGAATGTGTAGCCATACTCGAGGCCTGCTTAATCATAGAGTCACATAATATTTCCAAAGCAGTTATCTTGAGTAGTTGTTGAGTAGACTCCTTGAGTATTCTTCAAGCTCTGGAACAAAATCCTCATAAATCTAAACTCCACAGCTCCCTTATTTTGAATATTAAAAAAAGCCTGCTCTTAAGTCATCAGAATCAGAAAACCGTACAACTGGTCTGGATCCCGAGCCACTACGGTATCAGAGGCAACGAATGCGCTGATTCCCTCGCTAAAGAAGCTGTATCTGCACCCTCCTCGGACTTGAGACATTTTGTCTACCAGGGATACGATCTTCTGAGCTTCCCCCAGAAAACCCTACAGTCTACGTGGCAAGTCAATTGGTCGAACTCAAGCAGGGAGAAAGGCAAATTCTACCACTCTATACAACCCAACATATCACCGAAGCCCTGGTTCTACCATTTTAAAAAGTCTCCCAAACCAGTCATTTCAGTCGTCTGCAGACTACTTATTGGACACTGTTGCTCACCTGTCTTTCTACACAAAATCCATATAAGGGATTCTTCAATATGTGAATGTGGACTGGACGAGGGTTCATTGGACCATATCTTCTTTAATTGTCCCTTACGAAATTCCCCTCCCGACTTCTTTACCCAAGTAACAAAACTCAAGATTCCCCTTCCTATTAACTTTGCCTCCCTACTAACATATCCTTCCCGACAACTATATTCCATTTTGATATCATTTATCAATCGTAACACAGTCAAACTGTAATTAGATAACGCCCCATTGTTATACTACCCTATAAGTTTTAACTCATTAATAATTCCCAATATATTTATGTAGGTACTTATAAATAATATATATAATTGTGTGTGTCCATGTGGAAATAGTCTTGTAATATTTGTTGCAGTGTTCCCACCCACTAACTTCAACAAGATCCCAGCGCGTCAAGCTCAACTCAGATCACTGCGAAATCGGTTATTATCATATAACCACAAGCACACGCAATCTCCATTACACGTTTGATTTTGGCGAAGTTGCTGGCATCGGCCAAAAATAGAATAGAATAGAAGGTTTGACATTTTGAGGTTAGCAACCGCCGCGGTAAACCGTAAGTGTGGCCTCAGCCTAATGCTTGCAACTTAGCTTAACGACTGCCATGTTATTGGCAACCGGGACCAAAGGCTTAGCGTGCCTTCTGAAGTACGGAAACATTCATAAATAAACATGCAACAAGATGTCACCAATCTTAGGACCAGCAATAGCGTATAGTTAGATACATATCATATCATTTATTTGCTTTAAATGGGGTACATAAAAGATGATACAGAATGCAGTGACTCATTACCCTTCCAACCCCCTCACTGGGGCCAAGACACCTTTAGCCATTTTTGATCAGTTGTGTGAGTCTGTGCGACTGACAATGGCAGTGAGTAATTTCTGCGCATCCTGTGCATCGCATCTGCTATCCGTCTGCTACCTTAGGTTGCATGGTGTAGGCATCCTGAATGTATCTATTTATGTATATGATAGGTTAGAGCCTTAGGGTATTAGGTACTTTAGAGTTCAGTAGAAACTTAGTGTGATAGGTAGGTACGTTAGGGCTGAAATCACGTTAATTATGGTAGAATAGGACCTTAGGGTTATAAGGCACGTTAGGGTTCAGTAGGGACTAGCGTGTTAGGTACGTCAGCATTTCGTAGGTTCTAACTGTATAATTGTGAGCATACCGTCTGTTACAACTAAGGTGACGACTGTATCTGATCATTTATACAACCCAGAACTTATGGGGCTTAAAGCACTCCACATTCTCCATCCATACCAAACTAAATATAATTAAATAGAGCACCAAGGCTTACACAGGCTGGGCATCCCTTATCAGAGTCATTCAATTAAAACTTAGCCACTCTACTATGTGGAGCGGAAATTAATAAAACTTGTTAAAGAAGCGTCGGGTCCGGTGTCTTAACTACGTTGAGGACTGTCGGCTTTAAATTGAGTATGAAAACTTACACACATCAGTAAAAATAAAGTTTAATAGGCATTTATTTACAAGGTAACACTATAGTTCTGGTTATGGCGTGCAAGGTTTGGATTATTCCCAGTAGTTCCGCGTAAGAATTTCCGTGGCTGTACTAGTAAGACTTTTGTTCCCAATAGTTTCATGGCAATGCATTTGGGATCCCCTTTCTTATTGCAGACAGGAAGTTTTTAAGGGGATGAAAGTAGTTATCTATTAGTAAAAGGTGTCAGTTATCTTAATACCAAATGTCAGCCAAGCCAGTTCAAGACTAACAGCGTGATTAAATTGAGAAATTGATAAACAAAGACACTGCTCGATTTCAAAATTAAATATTTTAAACAAACCATGTCCTAACGATATTGAAGACAGAAAAAAATGATTATCCAGATTGGTGCAGTTTTTCCAAATATATGCGCCTGCATACTTTTCAGATATTCATTTATATTTTTAGTGTCCGAATAAATAATTCAGTGGTGACCTAAGTCGAAATTGGAGCCGCGCACAGCGTACATACTCTGGGTTACCATGCAGCTTCATTAATACTAAATCAACAAGTCAAGACAGTATAACCAGCCATTATTCATAATCGTTTATGACCCAATCGGATACATATTGACAAATGAAACGTTTATATAATGCTACCAGCGTCCCTAGAGACCAAAGCCACACGCGTGGTTAGAATACACATTAGTGACCGCAACAGGTAATTAGTAAACATTTTGATTGGTTGCCGCGGAATAATTGCGTAACCCTCAATAATGTATGACTTGGTTTGTGTATTTGAATAGGCTTCAAGAACACAGTATCTATACAAAGGTGGCAAGCAGATGAATTAGATTAATGTTATATCTGCTATCATCGTTACTCTTACATGCGTCGTGCGAGTTAATTACAACCATTGTAAGACCCCTTAAACCTGGATGTTTGAAATACCATTTTTAATGGATGTCTAACGTTATAAAAGTTTACATTTTCCTATGTTTGGATGTCATGGGTCCCTAATAAAATTCAAACCAACCTCATCTGTAAAATTATATCCCACCAAAAACATCCCTGTTGAAACGGGGGCCAAGTTCCTATGGGCTAATTGTTCGCCTAAAAAAGTGTTGAAATCCAATCCAATGCCTATAATAAGGTACAAGGTTGTGCATGACCATACTTTTAACGTATTCAAAGGTTACTTTGATCGTCTTCGAGTGTTTATCCGGTCCCTTTTCCCTAAAGCATACATTATCCTGTACCCACGACTTATATAAAAGAAGTCTTCATCGATCACTGTCATTATAATATTGAAACTTGACGTCTCTTGATCACTTATCAAACGAAGATTATTAAAAAAACATCATGTTCAAATACGTAAGTACAAAGGAAAAACATTTTTTAAATTGAAGAACATTTTTTTTTCTTTACAGAATTTTAATGACTTTATATTGTTTACGCGTTGGTTGGTTTGGATGGTATATTCTATTAACATTATTAATGTGAAAGTTCGTGAAGAAATTTGAATGTTTGTTACTTAATCGTGCTCAAACGTTTGAAAGCATCTGACTGAAATTTGGCATAGGGATATAACCTCCCACCACCGAGGATCATTCCTGCATGAATCGCAGGAGAGCGCCCGCTTCGGTCAGTTTAATGCAATTCTACGCGCACGCTTTTTTTGAGTCCATTGGGCCTGGCTTGGTACAGGGATAGTCTTCTCCATCGACTCTAGATCTTTTCAGGCTCATGGCTATAAAGACCGAATCGTCTGAAAAAACGCGCTGAACTGGCGTGTGCTCATTCCAACGCACAATTTCTTGACTCCCACAATTGACTGTCCCAGCCCTCTCCCCATTCTAAGGATGGCTATATCATCTTGATGTCCTGCTCACCGTAATAATAATCGCTGACGAAGCCTAGCGCCATGCCATAAAGCACCGTGTCCCGTGAGGATCTGCGACACTCTGTAATCAGGCCTTGCTTCAGGTTTTAGCGCACTTCTGCTCGCTTCTTGAGGCGTGAGGCGTGCCTGAGATTTTCACGTCAAACCACCGTCTTGACCTTGCTTCTCTACGAACGGCGAGTAGCCCTCCCACCTTCCTCGGGCTGCTAGATGGCAATGAAAAATAATACTACGATTATTAAAACTGAGAAGCGCTCTTGGCCCCGCGTACTCAGTGTTCTGTAAACGATCACTATAGTAATCAACATTTACTGTGGCCGGTTATGATGGGTGACTATCACGTGACCTATGAAATATATGTGCTAGCATTGCCGTTCCTCGGAAGGCACGTTAAGCCGTTGGTTCCGGTTGCCAGTAAAATGGCATCCATATCAACACGGCAATACGGCTGCGGCTCACCAACTATTACGTGGGACAAAACGTAAAAAGACGAACTGTGGGCATATAATGTGGTCCTGCCTACCTATTAGAGGATGAAAGGCGTGAACATAATTATGTACGTTTTACAACTCTTTCCTAGAGGAGTATGACTTGCTGTTCCTTCGTTACAATCGTACAACTTTTAGGCTATAGCCTTGTTCGGATTTGAAATAAAGCCAGGACAGTTTTAAGTAGGTACCTGCAAATAAAATCTCTGCACCACCTATTGCAAACTTTGCTGTTGACTTTTGGTTCAAATTACGCAGTTGTTAAAAAAATCTCCATATAAGCCAAGTTACGATTGCGGCAACAGGCATGTCCCCAGTTGCATGGGTCGTAGATTGTCTCTCCCTAACCCCAAGGGTATAAAAGCGCGACTGTGTGTAATTATAGGCTATTGTGTGCTACAATGGAAGCATCGAGGATATGCGGTAAATTCCTCCTCCCACTCCGCTGCATAAATAGTAAAATATTTATTATCATAAGGTTTTCTTCCGTAGGTGCTGTTTGCTGCTATCCTGGCTTTCGTCTCAGCAAAGCCCAGGCCATTGGTAGTGGACTACCCCTTGGCTAACTACGAGTTTGCAGCGTACACTGCACCTATCTCATACTACAGTACACATTACGACTTTCATGATCACGTAGTGCCTTTGTCCGACATACATGAGTATTCACCTTATTCTCACTATGACTACCTCCGTCGTTGAGTTTATCCGCTTCATCAAAATGTGTTCAGCAAAATAACAACTGGAAATAAATTTCTGTAGAATTGAATGTACTGTAGTTGTTTTATTTTATTTTACGCTTGCTGTATCCCTCTGTTCTATAACACTCCGCACATCTTACCTAGAATGGGTCAGATGTTCGAAGTGTTATTAGTTTAAATAAATATAAATAAATAAATATTTGTGGACATTCTCACACAACATCACCTAGCCCTAATTAAGCTAATATAAGCTTGTGCTATGCGATCTAGACGACTGATATACATACTTATATATCTCAATACATACATATACATACTCATATTATAGAAAAATTACACCCAGACGCAGTACAAAGCAATATGCTCATCACACAAAAAGATTTGTCCTGGGTGGAAATCGAATCCACAACCTCCGAATCAGTAGTCAGGCATACTAAACCACTGGACCACAAGGCCAGTCGATCAGATCAACAGTATTTTTAATAAAAGATGGAAGTAGATCCAATCAACATAGAATATATTTTTTGTAATGTTGATTATAACATGACTAAGTCTATAACTTAGAATTTGACTTTTGTATTGATTGACTGGATGCATAATGCAAGAATAATAACCACCTATGTAAAGTCTGTAATTCTACGAATACATCATCAGCCTGTTCTCAAGCTCTAATAAGTGCCAAGCAGCATCAAATTGACTGGAGCTATGAGATGTGATGTAGGAGAAAAAATAATGTGAAGAGATGACGGTCTAGCATGATTATATTATTATGTTGTAACTTTTGACCATGATAATAATATACCAGATATGCATACATGTTTGCCGTTTGAATGTTGGCGCTTGAACAAGAAACTGGTAGGTACTTAGTTCAACTACATTCTCTGTAATTTTGGTACGCATTATCAAGGTTTGATACAATTTTCATTGTAAAATGAAACACTTCAATCTATTTAATAATAACATATTGTTTCAACTAAATACCTGCTTAATATTTTGTTAAGTATTAGGAATATATATTATGTTTCTTAATACCGGTAATAAATATGCTATAGTGATTTGTTAAATTTCAATTCATTTATTTAAATAGAGCAACTGCTTTAAAAAAAAGTTCAATAATCAACAACCTCACGTAACAACTTTTCCAACAGTAAGCTACATCTTTATGATTTTGTGATTTCTTCTCATGTCTTGCGTATCACCCTGAAATTAAATATTTTTCTTTTATTAATTTATTACAAAAAAAAATATGAAGTTTAGCCTGCTTTAGCTTACTTGATCAGATTATGTGCAATTTGAAGGACGAATCTCTAATGATACAGTCAATCCCAGTTGATTCGACATAACATTTTTTGAAAATTGTCGTAAAAGAAGTTAAATACGGTGTTAGTAAGCGTGAGTCGCTCTGGCAGTAACTTCGGAGTGTCACCAGCTTACACAGATAATTGGTTAAGCAGTCATGTCCTTTGGGGGGATCAGTGAGGTGGTATAGCGGCACAAATTGTAACGTCTCGATTGGGTTGCATTAACCATGGCCTTAAACAGATAGTCTGTACCCATTTAATTACTTATACATTACTCATTCATTGTGGAATTATGTCTACAGTATGGGGTTCTATGAAAGTGGTCTTGGTTCTAGAAGGGGGTCGGTAGCATGAGTGTAGCGCCTCTGGTCTCCCAAACGTTCTATAGGCTACGGTGACTACCGCTGCACCTGGTGGACCGTCTGTTTGTCTGCCACCTATATGTCTTCAGAGCACAAGCTTATAATAATTATAAGCTTGTGCTTGGTAATTAGAACCTTAATTTGGGCTAGATGATGTTGTGTGAGATTGTCCACAAATATTTATTATTTACTAGCTGATGCCCGCAGCTTCGCCCGCGTAAAATTTGTTCCCGCGGAAACTTTTTTCCGGGATAAAAAGTAGCTTATGTGTTGTTCCAGACTATAATGTATCTCTGTACCAAATTTGAGCCTGATCCGTTCAGCGGTTTGAGCGTGAAAGAGTAACAAACATACACACTCACAAACTTTTGCATTTATACTATTAGAAAGATTTATTTACCTTAATGGTATACAAATATAGGATAAGTTTTATAGTTAGTATTAAATTTATACTGCTATGCAAAATAATTACCAAATGAAAATACTCCCAATGTTTTTGGTCTTCATCTGCTGGTGATGCCGGCATTAATTCAGCCCACTCTGGTGCCTCGGGGCTTATTTTTATATTATTGTACATGTCCTAGAATTGAAACCGAGACGTTGAACAAAGTCATAATTAATCAATCAACCAATATAACCAGCCATTTTGTAGTACACTGTTGAACGTACTGCTTTGCCGCTCGGCTCCATACTAAAGTCGATTTTTTAATTAGACGAAGTAAATTGACAGCAACTAATGTCACTTCTTCATACAATGTTGCGTATTTTCTATGACGAAGTGACATTAGCTACTGTCAATTTGCTTCGTCTAATTAACAATTCGGGTATACGCCTCTACGCCAGCGGCACAGTTAGAGCGAACGGGTAGTAGGTCTCTTATAAGGTGCGTATCGACTTTGCGCGGCCGCCGCGCTAGCATTGTTCGACCGCGGCAAATCTGTGTTTTGGTTCGCGAGCCATTTTTAGCGCACAATTTCATTATAGCGAGGCAGCCGCGCACGGCAGCCGATCCGTGAAAGAGTGTTCATTTTTGCGCCACAACCATGGGCGTATGAAGTCAGAGACTTGCCGTTGCTGCTTTTAAATTGGTTAGTGCCATATTTATAATCTAATTATAGTACCTACGACACTTCTCATCATCCATGTTTTTGCTGCGCGTATCCACTACAAAAGCGTGAGTAGTCCTCAGGTCCGTCCTAATTGCGCGCGCAAAACGCACTGTCGCTCCTTTGCCGCGCCGCCGATGATTTTTGCCGCTCGCGGCGGCAATGTTCTTTGGTTTGCCGCGTGAAGTCTATACGCGCCTTAAAAATATCATTTAGGAAGGATGACCTTTCCGTTTCAAGCTAACCAGAAGGGTTGCTCCAAGGTTTTGTTTCAAGATTTCCTCCTCTTTGCTCTGACCTCTTCCATTAATTAGTGACTGCACCACTTGAAGATGATGCTGGTTTAAACTCCAGAAGCTTAGTAGAACCATCAGCAGAAGTCCACTGGACTCTCGCACGATTAATCTACCAACTGATCTGATTATAACAGCCACAAACATTGATTTAACATTGCTTTGATGCCCTAATTTCATGAAGTTTGTGTCGAACATATTACTGAATAACTGTGTGTTAGTTCTCCTGTCCGTATTTACATTCATTGGACACATATTTTGGAGGTCACTGAATTTAGACTATAACAAATATTGCTGTTTTTTTAATCATGAGATCAAAGCAGAGAATACCTCTTTTGGCGAAAAATAATATTATCGACCAAAGAGAAACTGCAACTTAGGTATAGTTCGTCCGACTATGGATCTAAATGCTTCTTAATAAAGGACAGAGCCCCTTATTAAGTAGGATTTAGAACCTAATAATGTTTTGTAAACTGTCATTTGAAGAGTATCCAATAGCCGTTTAGACGCAACAGGAAAATAGTAAAAGCCTTCATTTAAAAACGCTCCGCTTATTTATTAATTATGTATTAGAAAATCTGCTAAGCTTAAGTCTTTTCATGGAAATTATCGAAGTTCGCCTTTTATCCCCTCAGGATTGGAAAGTCGAAGATTGTGACTGCCGGGCGCTGTTGAAATTTCAAGCCGCACATGTACGCCTTCGACTTGGCTTAACGACTGCCTTTTACTGGCAACCGAGACCAAAGGCTTATCGTGCTTTCCGAAGCACGGAACCCCTCTCAAATAAATGTCACAAAGTGATTACGTCACACATTCAAGGACCGGCCATAGATGTAGCTTGTACAGAACACTGGAACACTATTCAGGATTCCTAGTTTCCGCGAGGCCAGCCCAATACAGCTCTTTATGATTGATGACAAGAACAAAGTACCTTAGAATTCAAAAACCAAGTGAGTTTTGGGTCGGGGTCAACCTTCTTCGGCGCGTCGATTCCTTCGACTTCTGATTCCGAGCTGGTATTTTGTTCAGATTCTTTCGAACTAACAACTTCGTAACGTCTAACTTCTCGCAATTTCTTGTCTTGATAGTCATCGTATTTTTTTGCAGCGTTTCTGCCAGACTCATGGAAAGATAAAAAATAAATATTTATGGACAATCTCACACAACATCATCTAGCCCAAAGTAAGCTATAAGCTTGTGCTATGGGATCTAGACGACTAAGAGACATACAAGACTTATATATTTGTAAATACATACATATTATACAAAGAAAACACCTAAACTCCGAAACAAACATTTGTGGATCACATAAATATTTGGACCGTCTCTCACTAAGGACTCTCGCATGGACAGCAAAATCACGTTTGTATGGTATAAACCTTTTGTTTTCTGTTTTTAGTATTTGTTGTTATTATAGAAGCGCTCGTGGCGTGGCCCCGCGAACTCAGTGTTCTGTAAACGATCACTGCAGTAAGCAACTTTCACTATGGCCGGTCCATGGATGGGCGACCATCCATGTGATCACTTTGTGACATTTATTTGAGCGTTTCCGTGCTTTGGAAGGCACGTTAAGCCGTTGGTCCCGGTTGCCAGTAAAATGGCAGTCGTTAAGCTAAGTTGAAGGCTTTATTTCAACAGAAAGCAGTCACAACCTGCGCCTGTCCATTTTAAACCACGGCAATACGGCTCACCACCTATTACGTGGGACAAATTATACAAAAGTGAAATGTGGGCATGTAATATGCCTCTGCCTACCCCTTAGGGGATAAAGGCGTGACCATATGTATGTTTTTTATTATAGCGGTAACAGAAATAATTAATTCATCTGTGGAATTTTTACCTATTTAGCTATCATGGTTCTGAAGTGATGACGTATAGAAACATAGAATACTGGTATTCGCAGATTGAACTATACTGAAAGTTCTAACATACACTAATTACGTCTGCAATCTGTTAGAATTTACTTCATATTCTACGCGTTCTATAAATTTACCTTATCATCAGATCCTTTGTCTCTTTTCTTCGTCCTGAAACAATTAGATATTTTCTATATTATTCCCAAAGTGGTCACCCCAGCTAGGCTATGGACGTTTGCAACACCAGAGGTACTACTCGCCCTGCCGATTGTCCAATAACTTCCATCCAAGATCCCTTTAAAGCCGTTTTGAAAACCGAAATAATTATGTAGATATTAGATTCATCATACTAATAGCAGTATAAATCTGAAGATTGGTTTGTTTGCATATAGGCTAGGATCTCAAGAACTAAGTTTGATTTAAAAAATGTTTTTACAGTTTGATGATCCATTTATCGAAGATGAGGATGTCAATTATTTTATGATATTTTTTTTAAATTCACAGTAAATTATGCGGTGTTGGTTCAGTGGTCATTTACGGTATTACACCTGTTTATCACAGAAACATCTCTGATCAAAGACCTGTCTCGTTTCTTGTGACATTGTCGTTGCTTCGCCATGTTCACTTTCTGTAAGGATTTTTCTTAAAGAAAGAGTCCATTAAGGAGTCCCTGAGACTCAAGAAATTTGACAAGCATGTGCCCCCGATCATTTCTGCGCCCCCACTTTGTCATTAAAGTCCCCATCACATAATCAATCCAATAATATGCTAGTTTATGCGACCTAGTTCTACCTCGAATTCGGTGAGCCGATCGTGCAGCTGCAGATTGCAGAGTCTTCTTTAAACGTTGCCAGGTATAGGTTACCCGGATATTCTTTGCACCCCGCCTCCCACCATCACCCCGACAGCTACAGTAATCGGGAACTGCGAAAGTGCCGGGAACTGGGGACCGTTTATCTGTTATCTGCTTACTGCACCACGCTGGCCACAAGATTTGATCCACGGTTTTTGCTTCGAGTTTTACCTCTCTGTGTGCCTTGACCTCGTCCGTCAATCAGCAGGTGCACCACTCGCAGGTGAGGCTGGCTAGGACCCCGAGGGTTGTTAGTAGGGCCATTATATAATTAAATAATAAGACACGACTATAATATACATATGTTTTATTCAATAAAAATATAAAATAACCATCAGCTATTAAACAGATATTTTGAAGGCCTCTTAAATTCTTTAAGGTTTTCTATCATGTCGTGTTTTGTACGCCTGTTCAGATGTGTTACTTTAGGCTCTGGAAAAATAAACATATTCCGTACGTTACTATTCATAACAAACACATACAGCTTTCGAAACGCCAGCCTCATCTGTAAATGATACTCATTGATAGGTAACGGACGAGATCATGACGAAAGGTAGAAAATCTCGATTTTTGGTGACGCGGGTAATGACTTTAGGCGTTGTCATTCTAGCCGCGCGGGCAGCTGACAGTCGAGATTTAAATTTATTACATTTGATAC
Organism: Miltochrista miniata; assembly: GCA_933228765.1. NCBI lineage: Eukaryota > Metazoa > Arthropoda > Insecta > Lepidoptera > Erebidae > Miltochrista > Miltochrista miniata. Next base: position 9,065,278 of record OW121749.1, read on the forward strand.
TATCTCTAAACAGAAATTGCAAAACTCGCACTACAGTTTGGATATCCCACAAAAAATGTGTCCCGTGGGAATAACATGTTTTCCGAAATAAAAAGTAGCTTAATACACTTTCCAAATCTACCACTTGCATTTTGTTCACCCCAGAATTTGTCTTACATGGTAGAATTTTACCCGACTTTTTTTGTTTGGCTTGGGCCATTTTGCACAATACCTACTTCTATCTATTTATATTTTAACTGTATAAAAGTACCTATATCGTCAATTTTTATCCTATATCATAATTCGGCAGAGGCCTACGTTCAGCAGTACAATGTCATGGACTAATTTGATGATTGCCATGTTGGAGAGCAGCAATAACCGAGGCCACTCTCTCTTTATGTAACTAGCTATATTGTAGCTTTAAAATAATGTTATATTACTAATTTTTAGCTATCCTATTTAATCCCATTAGGCATTAATCCCATTGTATAATGTAGACACCACTACCTAACGGTAGTGGTGGCCTAACTGCCTACATTATAAGGCTAAAGTTTTCAGGTGTCAGGATTTAGGATAAACGGGAAACACCCAGAATTTTATTAGTAGATATAGATAGAAGATGGAAGCTTAGTGAACCAACGAGGGCATAGTACATTCAATATAGTACCAATTATATACATGTGAAAGTTTAAGAAGATGTTTGGGTGTTTATACCTCAATCACGTTATAAGGGCTGACCGGATCTGGCTGAAATTTGGTACAGGGATTGGTTATAATATTTTGGAATAACAAAAAACTACTTTTTATCCAAGGAATGACTTCCTATGGGAATCAGAACGGGAACATGTTTCATGGAGGCGGAGTCGTCGTTTAGTTGTTTTTTATAATCCAGTGTTATGAAATACAAGACGGAGATCTATGTAGTAATAGTTAAATTAACTTACATATCATACTCTGCATCGTGTGATTCTGGAAGCTAAAGAAAATAAATTCTGTTTATAAACCGTTGTAAAATTAATTTTAACATAGTTATTCCTCAAAATTAAAAGACGATGTACTCTGGAGCGGTTAAGGCTCGACCAAGCATTTATTAAAATGAACCTACTAATCTTACTTAACAAAATGAAAAATAAAACCGGCCAAGTGCGAGTTGAACTCGCCCATGAAGGCTTTCGTAGCAGCAAGTAACATAATATAAAAGTTCTTATAGTTCGTTGTAACTTTGATTGATGTTTTAATACGTTCGTAGTGGTAGTCATTTTTATAACGGAAAATTGCGGTTTAAGACGTATTAAAAAAAAACTACCAGCTCTATCTCGTTCAATCCAAATTTCGTTGGTAGTTTTTATGGCAATGTACATCATATATTTTTTTTAGATTTATCATTCTCTTAGTTTAGAAGTTAGAGGGGGGGGGGGGGGGGCACACATTTTTTCACTTTGGAAGTGTCTCTTGCGCAAACTATTCACTTTAGAAAAAAATGATGTTAGAAACCTCAATAGAATTTTGGAAGACCTATCTATAGATACCCCACACGTATGGGTTTGATGAAAAAAAAATTTGAGAGTTTCAGTTCTGAGTATGGGGACCCCCAAAATTGACTGCTTTTTTTCTAGTTTTATATAAGAATCTTAATGAGGTTCACAGAATACATCTAGTTATTAAGTTTCAATAGCACAGGCCTTATAGTTTCGGAGAAAAGTGGCTGTGACACACGGACGGACAGACAGACAGACAGACAGACATGACGAATCTATAAGGGTTCCGTTTTTGCCATTTGGCTACGAAACCCTAAAAATGGTATGAATGTTTGGAAGATGTGGATGTTTGCTACTCTTTCACGCTCTCACGGCTGAACGGATCCTTCAGTCATCAAAGAGTAGATATATTATGTATTATTGTCTGGAGAACTAAATAGGCTACTTAATATTCCCAGAATAAATTCCCAATGGCTGCAAGATGGAAATTCCCGGGCCTCAAGAGAGCGTTAGGCACCTTCTAGTAGTAGTAAAAGCATTTAAATTGTTGTAAGTATTCAATTGTTGTACTCACTTTTTTATCTCGTGAGGACCTGTAATATCGACATTTACAAAATTAGAGTTACTATTTGACTAGCATACTGTCATAGCTTATTTATTTCGAATTTGATTTATTTTCGGAAAAGCTACCGTAATATGGCATTGAATTTATTAACATATAAAATGAACAATAGTTTTTTTGCTTACGAGTGTTGTTTTGCTTTGTAATGTTTTTCTTCTTTTTTCTGAAAATTTTCAAATAACATTTGAAATTGTTGTACAAGCTACTGATTAATGAGTTTTAATGAAATGTCTAATCCAGGTGGGTGTATAAATTGAATATCTATCTATAGTACATATTCAATAACCGGAATAATTCATAATTTAATTTACAATTTTTTGCGCGACAAGTAAAAAAGGATTTCAGAATTGTTCAGGGTTGAAAGGGATAGCGCCTAGCAGGTTGAACACCCCTTTTATTTATACAGTTGTTATAAAACCACAGAGCGGAAACTCCATACAAATGATTCGTTTTTAATTCTGTCGCCTACACTAAAAATACGCTATGTTCGTACCAAGCTTGGATTGTGTGTGACCACTAAGGCTAAGCAAATGATCCCTCACGACACCCGCCAACTATAATGACAGCTGTGTCGGGACTGGCGGGCCAGTGAGGGGCAGAGAGTTGCCTATCTGTATGTAATACTATTATGTTTTCTATACTAATATTATAAAGAAGTAAAGTTTGTGTGTTTGTTAAATTGTAAGGGGTAATCTCGGGATCTACTGAACCGATTTTAAAGATTCTTTCACCAATAGAAAGCTACGTTATTGTGGAGTGTCATAGGCTATATAGCATCACGCTACAACGGATAGGAGCGGAGCAGTAATAGTAAATGTTTCAAAAACGGGGGAAATGTTATTCCTTTTGAGAGCTTCGTTGCGTGTGCTACGTAAATATTAATAGTTATATAAAAAATATGCACTACAAAATTGTTTCTCTTAAAAAAGTTCTAAAAAAATTGCGCAATAGCATGTGTCTATCTTTGGGTTGGTGCACAATAACCATTTTAATGGCAATCAATTTTTTTCTACAATAATGCCACGGGATACCTCTTTCATAAACGAAATTGTTCTTAAAAATAATGCAACGGGAATACACGCGACGAGAAACCTTTCTCTCTCTCTCTCTCTCTCACGTAGTATTAAATGTTTACGACGAGACGCTACGAGAGTAAACGCAACGCGACGGGAACAGGTAATACTCTCTCTTATGTGGCGCAAACAAATTTGCGCGGGTCAGCTAGTCTTTGATAAAACTATGAGTATAACACCAATATAAATTCATACCTTATTATTATTTGAGCGTCTCAGTATTATAATAAATCTGTGTAACAAAAACGTAACAAATAATCACTGTGTTTTAATAAATGCACATTTTTACATATTTGACATTGAATTTAACGGATTTCCTACATCAATCCATATCAATATATCAATCAATCAATGTCAATCAATATCAATACATATAATAAAATCGTAACTGTCTGTTTGTCTGTACGTTTGTGCACGCTAATCTCAGCAACCACTCAACCGATTGCAATGCGGTTTTCTTTATTGCGTTGCGGTTTACTCCACTTAACATTTAGTGTTGTTTTATGTCAATCGGTTCATAAATAATAAAGTTATATCTAACTAAAGAATCATATAAAATGCAGCGTACGAAGTCGCAGGCAACAGCTAGTGATACAATAAACTTTCAAGAATGTTACTTACATAGATTTTGGTTTTTCTGACAATGTCTGTAAACAAAGTTCTGTGAGAAAATTATTTCAAACATGCACTGGTAATGATAAATTCAGGTTATTTATAGCTATAAGGTTTAGACAAGGCAGTTCAGTTGTGGTGGGATGGAGCCTTGGGGGTTATGGTTTCGAAGGCGTACCTGGTACTCCTGGTCTTAGACAGTTGGGAGAAGTGGTTTAGCCGACGTGCCACCCAAACGAAAAAAAAAAGCAGTTTAATTGGTTCAAATCTTACCTGAAGATTATTGTCGTTTCTACGAAAGCCTGAATACAAAACTCTTTCACCTGTTCCCGCCCAACTGAAAAACAACATAAAATTTCATGAAATGAAGGATATAAGGTGATATTTTTAATGTCCTAAGCTCTATTCTATCTCTCTGTACCAAACATCAGCCCCATTAGACAAGAGGTACAAGCGTAAATCGCAAACGAAAGGATAGAAAATATTTACCAATCACACTCAAGCACTTCGCCGGCGTATGACGCACTCGCTGCGGCGGGCTCACGAGCTTGGATGTGATTGGTCTATATATTCTATCCTTGCGTTTGCGATTTACGCTTGTGCCACTTGTCTAAGGAGGGCTGAAATCGTAGTCTCGTAGCCCTTTGGACTCAGTGTTCTGTAAATGATCACTGTAAGCATCTTCGCTTTGGCGTTTTTGGCTTTGGTTCTCCTCAGACGGTGATCTTATGACATTTTTTTATATATTAATCTCGCCAAATTGACGTCGCCACTTATGGAAAACCGTGGCGCATCTAGCGATTGGGGACCACTCTCACAGTCTGTAAGACTTCTGTCAGCGGTTTTCAAGTTGGCGGCCCTATGATGTACCTCTTCACGCTCCACTTGAAGAACCCTGAATTGTAAGACAAGGGAAACATGTGTGCGGGCAGGTCGTTCCAGGCTATTATAGTTCGACAAAGGAACGATCTTTTGAAACGCTCAGTACTGGCGAAGATTCTCCCCTTCGTGTATGAGTGACACCTCTGCCCGGCACGCGTTGTTCGAGATCGGAAAGAAAAGGGTGGGATCAGGTTGAAGAGCTCTTCAGATCACTCGCCGTGATACATTCGGTAGAAGGCAGCCAAGGACGCTATGGTTCTTCGCTGCGCTAATGGCTCGAGACCTCCCGTCACCGCAGGACAACTAATAATTCGGATAGCACGTCTCTGCACATTACATACTATAGTAAAAATTAAGCGTATAATACGCCTTTGCCTACCACTTCGGGGACAAAAGATTTGGTATGCATCAATTTCAGAAGAAAACAATACAATTTACTTACGTTATACCCAAACTGTCAACGTTTCCGTAAACACCGGAGCCATTCTCCCAGTCCCTGTGAGGGAACTTCACTGCAGACTTGAGCATGCCTAATGCAGGTCGTATTAGCGTGTGGCCAGGTAAGAGCGCTTCGGCTTCTGGTAAATGATTTGGCATACTTGGTGCGCCAAGTATAAGAGAGTTTTGTCCGTGGGTAAAAGCGTTCAATCGTCTCTGAAAAAGATTTTCAGTGCTTATCACACATTTTTTTATACCACTAAGGAAGACCTAAGGAAGTTCGCAAGACCAAAGGGACTACTCTATGTCCCCTTTTGAACAAACCCATACTGTAGGCGTTCAGGAAATCGTCTCATCATTCCAGCCGATTTAGCGCCCACTGCTAGGCATAGGCCTTTCCCAAGGATAACTACAATTTTCAATCTTGTCACCCGCACCCAACAGGCTCCCGCAAACTTTATTAGGTCTATTGTCTATCAGAAAATCAAAGGTCAAGGTGAAGAAAAGGTCCTAATAGTAGGTCATTATTATTTAACTTACAAATTGAGCTAAGTTATCTATATTATAACCTTGACTCTCCATTCTCTTACTCTGTGGAGAAAAACACAATTTGTAATTTTTTGCAATCGATTTCATTTAATGATGTTCCATATATTATAATGATGTATTAGTACATTACCGCAATATGTTCTAGTTGTTCTTTTAAACTTGCACCGTTGCAGATCAAAATGTGCTAGAAACAAAAAAAAGTACACAATATTACCATAGGAAAAATATTTTCAACTAAGTCATTGATATCCAATGTGACAAAAAAATTTTCAATAAAAAATAAAACCGACTTCAATAAATCCTGACAAATAAAATTTACTTAGCACATAGTAATACGTATTTTGATTTATTAGATTTTATTCAATACCATATTGAAGTCGGCGCCAAGTAAACCCATAGTTTTATGTAGGTATTATTCATGGCACCAACTTCAATATTATATTGAATTAAATCTGATAAATCAAAATACATATTACTTTGTGCTAAGTAAATTTTATTTTTCAGGATTTATTGAAGTAGGTTTTATTTTCTATTGAAAAAATTTTTTTTTCATTATTTTAAGTGACGGGTGAACTGAAAAATATAACTATCTAAGTAAAAGTTCTCATCAATACACATCAATCAGGATTAAACACAAGGTAGCTGCTGTAAATCGTTAAGGAATTCCCTCGACTGTCTCTCGACTCTATCATCAGGTCGACTCCAGACCTTCATTAAAGTGTAGAACATTAAAGCACTTAATTAAAAAGTGAACAAGCGCACTAGTTGTCCCTACAATTTCTGGTGGTTGCCCTCGTTTTCTCCAGGATCCCATCGTCAGATCCTGACCTGGTGAAAATGGGACCGCCTCAGAAGTAAACCCTATTCAACAAAATAAGAAATTTTGAAATCCGTCTATAATTGACGGAAATATCGCTTGACATACATAAAAAAAAATACATACAGACGAATTGAGAACCTCCTCCTTTTTTTGAAGTCGGTTAAAAAAAGTATGTCTGTCTTTCTGTGACATCGTAGATCATCCCTAGAGCTCCATTCGGTAAATTCCGGTACACCCCAAAATTCCAGTAGATGAGATCGGTTGTATCAATTGCTTTCACTTCAGAATAGAATAATCTTTATTTGTACACCAAGTTAGAGAGAACTTTATATATATATATGGGTTACCTATTAAATATTCAACACAAGGTGATCGCTTTGAAATATTATGCTTTATGTTCTTTTAAGCTGCGTTAGATAATCAAATAGTCTTGCTGTTTAATTGATGTTAAAATTTTCCTAAAAATCCGATGAGAAGATTAAAATGTAACTGTTGATAGTGACACGTTCACACGTATAATAATGTAACATGCTAAGGATAATATTGAAATCTTACGAGAAAAAACAAAATCACGGTGACAAAATCCATTGTTCAAATCATGCTCCTTTGTATTTAAATACAACAAAAGTGATTTCCAAAATGATTGGCGTGAAATGACATTGTCATTAAAAATTCATTTATCATAATGTAAAGGCAAGAGCAAAATTCAGAGAGCAACGCGACCAGTACAGACCGAGGTAGTCATACATAGCATGTTTGCTTTATACATAACTAGCGGACGTCACGCGGTTTTACCCGCGTAGTTCCCGTTCCTGTGGGAATACAGGAATAAAATATAGCCTGTTCACCGCAAAGAGTGTAGCTTCTCAACAGAGAAAGAAGTTTTCAAATCGGTCTAGTAGTTCCGGAGCCTATTCGTTACAAACAAACAAAAAACAAATCTTTCCTCTTTATAATATTAGTATAGATCTATATAGATTATCTGTCTATCAAAATATGCTCTTGGCCCCGCCGACACAGTGTTATGTAATCGATCAAAGGTGAAATGGACCAATCGCGCCCAAAGGGATCACTCGTAGTAAGCAACACTGTTTTACTATGGTCAGTCATGGATGCGTGACCACCATAGTGCCACTCTGAAACATTTATTTACTTGCGTTTCCGTGCTTCGTAAGTCGTTGGTCCCAGTTGCCAGTAAAATTGCAGTCATTAAGCCAAGTTGAAGGCACTTATGGACTGCTTGAAAAATTTTCAACAGCATGGACGGGCGCAGTCGCAACTTTGCCTGTCCATTTCAACATGGCAATGCAGCTCATCACCTATTGCTTGGGACAAAATCTAAAAGGTGGAATCTAAAAGGTGAAATATAATATGCCTCTGTCGGGGATAAAAGGCGTGACCATATGTATGTATGCAAATTTTGCGGTGGAAAATCGTATTCATATACATCACTACAAAAGCAATCGGCTGTCAATAAGGAACTTAAAAAAAAAAACAATTGAAATAACACACTCATAACTTCAGACACACACATATTTATCTGTTATAATCATTAACCATTAATTTAGAATATGTATATATAGTGGGGAAAGTCTATATCTACGTATATAGCACCTCCCTTTCCTATGAAAGTCATAGGTCGCGTTGCTCTATAAGCAAAATCAAACGTAATCAATGCTTTCAATGTTGCGTATTCGAAGATTTCAAGCGGAACGGAATTGTTGTGGCAAAGTTGTTCAACCAGCCGCCAATCAACAAGAAGTTTGGCTGTGAAAACTTTCGCATTATTGCGAATTCTTGGCAGTATTGTAAATCTTGTTGTTGTGGTGTATTGTTTAAAGGAAACTTTTCCATTTAACTTTGTATTTCAGGCAGTAAATGAACAGTGACATTAAATGTATTTAACATGGAACGACTTGCCCGCACACGTGTTTCCTTCATCTTACAATCCTGGGTGCTTCGAGAGGAGCGTGAAGAGGCACATCTCAGGGCCGCCAACTTGAGGACTACACAGAATGTCAGAAGTCTTACGGACTGTGAGAGTGGCGCCCAATCGCTAGATGCGCCACGGCTTTCCATCAGGCTTTTTTTATACCACTAAGCTGGCAGACAAGCATACGACCCACCAGAAGGACCGGTGGTCACCGCAGCTTAGAAACGTTTGCAACACCAAAAACGGCTGGTGGCGACGTCAATTTGGCGAGCTTAATATAAAAAAATGCAAAAGGGAAATAGTTGTAGATTTTTTTCAGAGACATTAATCCATTGGTTTGTAATCATTTAAATATGAATACCCCAAGAATAAAAGAAAATTGTTATTATCATAAATTTGGTATTATAATTTTCTTTTTTGTTATAAAACATTTGTAAGATAAATGAAGGTTCATTAAAGCTTAAATTTATCTAGTGTAATGAGCAAAAAAATATTTGTAGATAAAAATCTTCTTTAGATAAAAATACAATACCTACCATATTTTATTAGTGTGAAATTTTTACATTATATAATTTGAAAAGTGACCGTAGGTACGAGTTATGCTTAAACTCCTTACGCCTGTCAAAATATCATTTCTTCGGAATCCTATCAGTTTGTGCGTATGTCCGCAGTATTAGGGCACGCCACAGTAACTCCCAAACGACTTAGAGGATCCTTGCTATAAAGATATATTACTGTTGAAACATATGTCTTAGGAAAGTTTCTAGATTTTCTTTTGATCCTCAAAAAAACATGTTTCGGGCAGAGTTGAATTCTCATACAGTAGAAAAAACCTTTGCTAGAACCGAGATATATAAAATGCGGTTTTTTATGGAAACATAGAAAATTGTAATACTCTGCCAACGCCCGCGTTTTTCTCCTCTTACAGCACGAATTGTTCCAGCGTAGTGTGAAGATCTTCTTCATCAATGAGCCACCAACTTGAGGTCCCCGCCGTAGTCCCCCCTGTCAGTAGTAGTAAGATCAAAATCAACAAGAAGTTTGGAACTGTGGTAGTAGCGAGTCAAATCCGCAGTATATATATAGAAGACGACATCTACTGGTCTACGGTATCTCTCCGACCTTCCAACCTGCGGCAGACACTTGTCTGCAGTTCAGCTTCAGCAGGTGTACTATTTTTGATACCACTGACTTCCCCACTGGTATTGTAACGGGAACCTTTCGACAGTTACACTACTATCCTGGTCGAGCCCACTTCACTCCTTAATTACCTACTTCTACTTCAATGTAATCCAATCAAACAAACGCAAATTTTCCTTGTACTTATTACGAAAATATATCTCACCCTAAATCAGGATTGATATACTCTTCATATATCAAAATAACTTGGTATTGCTTCAAATAGTTAATATATTATTCTATCTATAATTCTATACAAATTTTATAATAGGGGCGTTCGAGGACGAATGCAGCATTTGACGTGTTAGGGTACGTCAAACGCTCACCGGAGCGGGGAGTATGTAACGTTGTGAAGCAACGAATAAATCATCTATTAATTCGTATTATTATTATTACAATTAGTTTGTGTATATTGAAAACTATTTTAGAATGGAAGTTGTTGAAAGCGCCATCTGCCGACAAATAGTCACATTAAGACTAGCGCGGGTTAACTCGCCATGTAGGTAAATGACGTAGGGACGATCCTAACCGCCAGAGGCGCTGTTCAATGCTATAAATAGGAGTGCACGCGCAGTTTCGGGGAACACATCACAAATTTTAAAATATACTATCGCGAAAGTATCAGTTCATCAATAAACATCTTTAAAATTAAATATAATTGTATAGGGAGCGAAATTCTCCCTAGGTGAATAATTGTCTAGCTGCAAACGACGAGTACCCCATCCTTGGGGTCCACCCTCCGGGTTCTAAAGAAACGTCCACCCTTCGGGTTCCACGAAGAACCATCCACCCTACGGGTTGTGAACATCTACCCTCCGGGTTCTACAGAAGCTCACCCTCTGGATTTGCTCTCCGGGTTGAGAACACCGTGCCATTCTACGTTGTGGACGGCACGGCTACGTCGCGGACTGCATCATCCTTCAGGAGACCCAAGATAAGTCGGAACCCTGCGAAGTCCATCGGGAATCGCAAAACCCCTTGCTGCTTGACCAAAATAAAATAAAATAAAATATAATAAAATAAAATAAAATAAAATAAAATAAAATAAAATAAAATAAAGTAAAATTTATTCCCTTTGAAATTTTTAAAAAATTATTTAGATTTGTCAAAATTTTTGTGACTCTACCGGGGGTTCGGAAATGCTACAGACTGAGAAGAACACCCCAAGAAACTCAGTCCGGTCCCTATTAATTCATCTTAGTATCTAATACAGTTTTTTTTTAAATGTAGAAAGGAGCAATTCGTGTCACTGCCAGGCAGCCTTGTCTTCTAGAAAGTCTTTAATGCTATAATAAGCTTTCTGGCACAATTTAAGTTTTATTAGTTTTTTAAATTTATTAACTGACAAACCTGTTACGGCTGTCGGCAATGTATTGTACATTCGAATACAATTGCCCGCAAAAGAATTGCTTATTTTATTAAGCCTAAATCTAGGTACAGCCAATTTATTCTTATTTCTTAAGTTTAGGTTATGGATATTACTATTTTTAATAAATTTACTATTATTTTTATGAGTATATAATAAGTTTTCATATATGTACTGTGAATACACAGTAAGGATGTTGATATCCTTAAACTTTTCTCTTAATGACTCCCGAAACCCCATACCATAGATAGCCCGGACAGCCCTTTTCTGCAACACAAAGATACATTCGATGTCGGCAGCGTTACCCCATAATAGTATGCCATAGGTCATGACACTGTGGAAATAGCTAAAGTAGACAAGACGCGCTGTTCTAATGTCTGTCAGTTGTCGGATCTGTTTAACGGCATAGGCTGCAGAGCTCAGTCTGCCCGAGACTTTCTCGATATGAGGCCCCCACTGCAAGTTGGAGTCTAACTTTATGCCCAGAAAGACAGTTTCATCGACCAATTCTACTTGATCGTCCCTAATCCTAATACTGGTGTTAACGAGCCTAACATTTGGCAAGGTGAATCTAATACATTTTGTTTTAGTTTCATTTAACAATAAATTATTTGCGTTAAACCAGTGGACTACCCTAGAGAGGGCATTGTTTACTTCGTCAAGATTGCGTTGTCCACGTTCAACTTTAAATATTAAAGATGTGTCATCAGCAAACAAAACTACCTCGTGATCGTCTCTTATAAGGTGAGGGAGATCATTTATGTACACTAAAAATAGAAAAGGTCCCAGAATTGAACCCTGAGGCACCCCCATTGTTACAGCAGACCCATGTGACTGTTTACCATTTATAACTACTCTCTGTACTCTATCTCTTAGGTAAGAACTAATTAAATCCAATGCCGTCCCCTGGATCCCATAATGATCAAGTTTTTGAATTAAAGTCTGATGCTGGACGCAATCAAAGGCCTTAGATAAGTCGCAGAATACACCATAAGCATCATACGACTCCTCCCAGGCCTCATATATACACTCTAATAATTTAATTCCAGCATCCGTGGTAGACCGACCGCGCGTGAAACCGAATTGTTTAGTATGGAATAGTTTATTTGTATTAAAATGATTTTGCATTTGATTAAGCATTACCTTTTCAAAGATTTTACTAAACGTGGGTAGTACAGAAATAGGACGAAAATTGGACGGATCCGAGGTGCTACCCGATTTAAACAGAGGAGTTATTTTACTAAACTTCATTAAGTCAGGAAACACACCACTATCAACACAATTATTAAATATTATTGATAATTCTGGGGCAACCAATTCAATTAACGAATTAACTAAATGTACAGAAATTCCCCAGAGGTCAGCCGTTTTCTTAATATTTAAAGATTTAAAAGTTTTTATGATAGTGTGTATACTAATTTTACTGAATTTGAATATTTCATTACAGCAAGGAACATTTGCTTTTAACAAGGATTCTGCTATTGGGGTAGAAGAACCTAGGCCTCTGGTCAAATCTACTGGTATTCGAGAGAAAAAAATTTCAAATTCGTTAGCGACTTCGGCATCTGTTGTAATGATGCTACCATTTACTTTAAGTTTAAAATTATTATCATTTGATTTTGCTTGGCCTCTTTCTGCGTTAATTATTTTCCAAGTAGATTTAACTTTGTCTACACTATTGATAATTATATTACTTATATACTTTCTTTTGGCCGCTAAGCAGTCTACTTTAAACTTTTTTGAATAAGTTTTAACATAATTTAGAAATTCATCTGTTCTATTAAGCTGTCTTTCTGAGTATAGTTCATACAGTTTTTGTCTACTTTTATGTATATCCTCAGTGGCCCATTCACTGAAGGCTGGCCTGTCTCCGATTGTGACTTCCTTAGACTTGAATATGGAGTTGAACTCATTGTAAAAGGAATCAAAAAATAACTTATACATTACATTTGAATCTAAGCCAGTGTCTAAAAATGGAAGTTTATTGCAAAGTCCAACTCGCATACGTTCCAAGCGGTCACTAGTTACTGGTCTACATAATATTTTACGTCCTTTAACTTTTTCTCTTGTGATCTTGAAAGATGCTATTTGCCCAGTATGATCTGATTTTATCTTATTTATAATACTCTTACTTTCTGGCAACATATCACTGTATATATTGTCCAGACAAGTAGCTGTTGTATCACAATATCTAGTAGGCTCTAAAAATAAGTTAGTGAGATTGTGTGATTTAAATAAATTTAAGATATCATTGGTCTGACGTGTATTTATAAGTATATTAACATTAAAATCACCGCACACTATTAGGTGTTTATTAGTTTTTCCAAGTTTAAATAGCACTTTATCCATTACTTCCTCAAACTCACAAAAGGGTGAGACTCCAGGTTTATATAAGCATACTACTATGAATTGCTCCAATTCTACGCACGATATTTCAACTGTACACTCTACAGAGAGGGACACAACATCTTTCCGTTCCTTATACTTTAACTTCTTATTTAATAAAATCAACGAACCCCCCCGTGTTGTGTTGACCCTGCAGAACGCACTACCAACCCGGTGACTACTGAAGCTGAACATGAGCTCATACTCCTTACGCATATGTTCTGTAAGACAAACTATTTCAATATTTTCTGAGCTCATGAACAGCTCCAATTCAAACTCTTTGACCTGCGTTAATGTTGCTATGTTATAATGCACCAGACTGATATAATTTACATTTTTTAAATTAGTTTTGTTCGGAGGACAGTTTCCGATATAGTTATGATTCGCAATTAAATTCAACTCCATCAATTTACAATTTTGGCTAGAGGGTAAATCCTCTGTTGTCCCAGAAGTTAATTTAAATTACTTGGAACCGATTCCAAAGTCCTAAATCTACTCTGCTCAAATAAAGCAGTTTTGTCAGCCAAGTTTTTGGCTATAGAGTAAAAATAATTGAATAGCAAACTTGCTATTTGTCTTTTATAGTATTTGGGTAGACAATACCTAACCTTGTGATTATTATAGACTTTATACTTGCTATGTGACAAATTTATGTCAAATACAGAATTAAAGTCAATTACATTGAATTTATTATTATACTGACTTATTAAGTTTAAACGTAAATTCATCTTATATCTAAATGAATTTTCCGAGTCTGGCACACCTTTTATAAATGGAAGTGTGAACATTACAACTTGTATGACATTTAAGTTTAAGATGTAATTCATGTATAGGGACAAATCTTCATTGCTAATTTTCCCCCTGTTTGCACAGAAAATTATTATTTTACTGTTAGCTTCAAATTTATATTCTAATATCTTTTGCATAATATCACTTAATGAAGCACCCGGTTAGCAATTATTAATAACCGAGTAATAACTTGAATTTAAGTTTTGTTTTAAAAATGAACTTAGATTGGTACCAATATCATCACTAAATACAATTAATTTAGTACGACGATTACTATTATTTACACTGTCACACAATATATCCACTGATGTACTGGGCGGGCAAGTAGTAATGGGAGCTAAGGGCTCAGCGGTAACCGGTTCACCCTGAGTCTCCACCGGCTCAATTGCTTTAGGGCAGTTAATATTGCATAAGTGGTCATTTAGGAAACAATTAAGGCGCTCAGTGTTATCATTTGATGTTTTGAGTACCTTATCTATGGTCACAGAACATTTAGTAAAGTCCTTAAGGGACCATTCATATTTTTTAGTCATATATTGTAGCTCAAATTGCAAACTTTGTATTTTTGATTCTAATTTTTGTGTGTCAGTGCAATATTTTAAATGACTTTGTTCCAGCTCTAACAATGACAATTTAGCTTGTTCTCTAAATTTTAAACCAGAACCTATATTTTTACACTTCTTGATTAACATTTTATGGAATTTTAATTGCTTTTTTGATTTCTGTATGAACTTTTTAATTTTAAGATATTTTTTTAGTTTATTTCTGCTGCAAAACAAAACCGACTTGTCCCGTTGATATGGACTGTCACCTGTAAGATCTATAGTAGTCAAGTCCAGGTTTTGAGAATTTGCAGAAGGAATAAACTGCGGGATATCACTCATTAACTCACTATAAAGATTGTCAGTTTTTTGAGCAGTAACTTTCTCAGCAGCTTCTTCCAGGTATGAGATTTGTCCCTGGGCATCCCTTATTTTTTTTTTTTTTTTTTTTTTTTTTTTATACCACTAAGGTGGCAGACAAGCACACGGCCCACCAGAAGGACCGGTGGTCACCGCAGCCTATGAACGTTTGCAACACCAGAGGCGCCACACTCGCGCTGCCGACCCTGTAAAAACCTTCTTAGACCCCTTTTGAAGAACCCCATACTGTAGGCGTTTGGGAAAACCGAGGCAGGTAGATCATTCCACAACCTAAGCGTGCGCGGAAGAAAACCCCTACCGGATCTAACCGTGCTCAAACGCTCCGGACGTAGGGTGTGAGGATGAAATCCCTGTCTATGGCGAGCGGTGCGATGATAGAAGGTAGCCGTGGGCATCATGTCAAACAATTCCTCGGAGCACATACCATTGTACAGGCGGTAGAACACGCATAAGGAGGCATAGTCTCTCCTGTCGCGAAGAGGTTCCACACCACCTGTCAGTATAGGATCGTTGACAACTCTCACAGCTCGCCTCTGCACCGAGTCAAATGGGCGAAGCTGATATTCAGGTGCCCCCGCCCAGAGGTGACAGCAGTACTCCATGTGTGGCCGCACTTGCGACTTATATAGAAGCAGTGTTTGCGCCGCAGTAAAGTACCGCCGCGCCCTGTTGAGCACACCGAGCTTCTTGGACGCCAGCCTGGCCTTGTCCTCCAAATGACTGCGGAACTGAACGTCACTGGAGATGTCAACACCAAGGATCCCTATACTTTTAGAGATGGAAAGAGATGTGCCCTGGAATCGTGGCGCTACAGTAATTGGGGCTTTCTTAGCGGTGAAGAAACACGCCTGTGTCTTGGAGGGATTGAACTGGACAAGGTTTTGTCTACCCCAATCGGACACTCTAGTAAGAGTAGCCTCGATTTCATATATTATTAGTCTGGCCCAGAGTGCCAGGGAGAAGGCCGACCTTTTGGGTTCTCTCTTTGCCTCTAACTCGACCATGAGCGACGGGGGTGCTGTGCCGCCGGACGTTCCGTGGTGTGGAACTTCCATGCCGGAAGTTAAATTTACGCAGCGGGACGTCCGACGGGAGCTTCGTTCTCTGGACGTTCATAAGTCGAGTGGGCCAGACGGTATACCCGCGGTAGTACTTAAGCAGTGTGGTCCAGAGTTGTGTCCGGTACTTGCACGTCTTTTCTCGCTTTCTTATTCCATGCGACAAGTCCCGGCATCGTGGAAGATCGCGTATGTGCATCCTGTGCCCAAGAAGGGTGATAGGACCGACCCGGCCAATTACAGGCCTATAGCCGTCACCTCACTATTGTCTAAGGTGATGGAGCGTGTAATAAATACACAGCTCCTGAGGTACCTTGAGGAAAACGACCTGCTCAGTGACCGGCAGTACGGTTTCCGTCACGGTCGCTCGACGGGCGATCTTCTCGTGTGCCTCACACACCGATGGGCGACGGCTATCGAGAGTAAGGGCGAGGCTCTAGCAGTGAGCCTCGACATTTCTAAAGCCTTTGACCGGGTCTGGCACCGTGGTCTTCTTAAAAAATTGCCCTCCTACGGACTGACCGAGAGATTATGCGGATGGGTGTCCAGCTTTTTGGCCGATAGAAGCATCAGGGCTGTTGTCGACGGCAGCTGTTCTGACTGCATGGCCATAAACGCTGGAGTACCGCAAGGCTCAGTGTTGTCCCCTACCCTGTTTCTGCTGCATATCAATGACATGTTGTCTATTGACGGCATTCATTGTTATGCGGACGACAGTACAGGGGACACTTGTTACACAGGCCGTCCCGGTTTCTCTCGGGACGCAGTGGAGGAAAGTCGTGAACAGCTTGTCTTAGCTGGCCTTAGCTCCTGTTGTCCCACCACATCCCACGACCCCGAGCTTTTAATTTATAATAAACCATCGTTTTAAATTTTAAATCTTATCTTCTTATTTCTTATTTCTCCTTTTCCTGAAAGCCTTCAGCTTTTCAGTGGATAGATTTGATTGTTTGTTTGTTTTTTTGCATCGAATGAACTCCGAAATGCTGAACCGATTTGATAAATTATTTCACTGTTGGGATGCTACACTATCCCCGGTGAACATGGGCTATATTTTATTCCCATATTCCCACGGGAACAAAAACGTGACGTCCGCTAGTTTTTTATTAAAATTGTTTTTTACGGAACACGTAAATAGCACTCTTAAGGTCATAAATTTGGTGTCTGCCCTCTTCAAAGAATAGAACAAAATATATTTTAGCGAGTTCACAAAAATTATGTGTTATCGGAGAACCATTAGTCAAGCTATACCCTTCATAAATTCTAACTTGGAGTTAAACATGATTTTATTCAAAAGTATTATTATTCTCTCACTGTCTCAGAGGTGACTGACTTCGTGTTGAAACTCGGGTCATCCCAAATTACTTGTAATTATAATACACTAGCGGACGTCACGCGGTTTCACCCGCGTAGTTCCCGTTCCCGTGGGAATACGGGAATAAAATATAGCCTAGTTCACCGCAAAGAGTGTAGCTTCCCAGCAGTGAAAGAATTTTACAAATCGGTCTAGTAGTTCCGGAGCCTATTCGTTACAAACAAACAAACAAAAAAAC
This sequence comes from Miltochrista miniata, assembly GCA_933228765.1. Taxonomy (NCBI): domain Eukaryota; kingdom Metazoa; phylum Arthropoda; class Insecta; order Lepidoptera; family Erebidae; genus Miltochrista; species Miltochrista miniata. The sequence continues at coordinate 9,082,917 of OW121749.1, forward strand.
AAATATTTCCTCTTTATAATATGAGTATAGATTATGATGATGGATGAGTGAACATACATATGATCACGTCTAATATCTCCGAAGGGGTAGGTGGAGGCATATAACATACCCACATTTCACCTTAGAGATTTTGTCCTACGTAATAGGTATGTGATGAGCCGTATTGTCATGTTGATATGGACAGGCGCAGGTTGTGCCTGCCTGCTGTTGAAATTTTTCAAGCCGCCCTTAAATGCCTTAAACTTGGCTTAACGATTGCCATTTTACTGGCATACGGGACCAACGGCTTAACGTGCCTTCCGAAGCACAGAAATCTCGCAACTAAATGTCACACAGTGGTCACGAAATGATCCACGAGCGTTTCATTTTTGTAATTGTATGTTTTTATAAATAACTACCGGACGTCACGCGGTTTCACCCGCGTAGTTCCCGTTCCCGTGGGAATACGAAAATAAAATATAGCCTATGTTCACCGCAAAGAGTGTAGCTACCCAATATTAAAAGAATTTTTCAAATCAGTCCAGTAGTTCCGGAGCCTATTCGTTACAAACAAACAAAAAAAAACAAAAAACCAATCTTTTCTCTTTATAATATTAGTATAGAAATAATATGCCAAGTGCGAGTTAGATTCGCTCACGGAAGGTTCAGTACTTCAAAACGGCATAAAAATATCGATTGTTGAATAGGAGATAGGAGTTATAACTTCAACAGAAACACATTATCTGCGAATCTACTATCTGCTATTACGGTTCATGAGATACAGCCTGGTGGCAGACAGACAGACGGATAGCGGAGTTTCATTCCGTTCCGTTTTAACGCTTTGGGTACGGAACCCTTTAAAGTATGTTTATCTACTGATATGATAGTTATTAAAAGTAAACAATAATTGTGTAAAAATCGTCAAATTTTTAATACAGTTAGTATTGCTTGATGTATTAAAAGTCTGCCCAAGAGAAAGAAGTTTGGCTTTAGTTGACGGACTTACTTCTCTTAATGTAGGTAGGCCTAATGTTTTCAAAATAGTGCCTCTTGCTGAGACGCCGCGGTAGATGATTATAAGGGAGAAGAAGTATTTATATCAATGAAAAAGTAAAACAAAAATGAAGTAACAAATATTTTTAATATAAATTTCACTATCCCATTGGTTTATAATCGTCCTGAAACAAAAATAAAAATTTGATCACACTGAATTAGGTGAAACTTGTAAGACAACGTCACGATTGCATCATTCGCTTTTTACCTGCTCGTCATTACCAATTTTCGATATATTTTTTTCGTGGATTGAGGGATTTTAAAACAAATCATTATTTATGTATCCTGCGCGCGGGCGGGCGACTTGAAAAAGCCTGCGCCTGTCAATTTCAGTACTGTGTATTTTAATGCCTATTTCGTGGGATATATTTCAAATAAGTAGCAAAATTTGTAAAGAATGTGTAGGTACCTACCTGATTATAATACCACCATTTTCTACCAAAGAACAAGTCGGCTCCACTTGGTCCCATATTCGCAAACGGTGGTCCGAATGGGTTTATGTTCATATGATCACCATCCATCTGAAACATACTTTGTTATTTTTATCCATTTCATTACATATTTTTAGAACATTTTATTTAACTATACTTCCGTAAGATGACCACCCTTATACCTTATTAGGTACTTTAAATGGATAGTATTCTTTGGAATCATTAATTTCAATTCGTGTCCCTGAACTTCCCCACCTACCATTTCACAGAACAAATGGGAGAAGTTGCCTGAATTGCCTGGCCTTAAAAATATGAAAACAAATAAATAAATATATGCTGAGACAATTTCACACAACGCTATCTGATAGCAAAGTTAGGAAACGCTAGGAATTGACCTGTTTGTGTTATGGCTATCAAAACACGGAAAAATAATTACTTATATACTTTTAAATACATACTTATCATACATAGAAACACCCAGACTTTCGAAACAACAATTTACGGATCACACAAATTTTTGTCTCCGTTAGGAATCAAACCCACGAAATCGTGATCCGCAATATAGACCAACGAAGCAGTCAACTTGTCTTCCTCCATTAGTAAAAAGTTAATTTTGTCAAAGTTTTAAGATATCAACTGCCACAATATTTTTTTTATTATACGGGTACTACTTATTACTACTTTTTTTTTGTAAATTACGAAGTATAACTCACAAAGTGATTCCATAACCAGTTTTGCTTATATTTGTTTTTATGTATGGTGAATGGATTTCCAGGATTCCTCTCATAGTCCGAAGATGCTGAGTCATCAGACTTCGCAGATTCTTTCGTTTCGTACTTGCTGTCTCGTTCTCGGTACTTTCTCTTCTTAGATCGGCGATAATTTGGTTGCTAGATAATAAAATAACTCAGTTTAATAGTAATAAAAATAAATGGTATTGATTCACACGTTATACAGCAGAACTTTCAACGAAAAATTATTTTCAAGCTATTATTGTCTAAGTTATTGGAACCAGTGTTCAGTCTCACAGTGATACTGTATGATACTGATATAGTATGTAGTACCTAAGAACTATTATATTGGTATTTTTATTATTAGTTAAGTTACATTGAGTTATTATTACTACGTAGTGATAATAACTCAATGTTAAGTTACAAGTTAATATTATTGCTTTGCTGTCATTTTTGTCTGTGTTGTAACTGAATAGCGTAACTTTCGAATGGTGAAAGAATTTTATTATTATATTTTATTCAACGGGTGTATATTTATGTTCTTTTTTGTGTTTAATTGTGTGCGCAAATTGTATTTTAATTATTAACTATTTGTATGATTATGTGAAATAAAAAGAAATAAGTTTAATATGTGCTATATGAAACTTTTATAATTACGCTATTTCTATTATCTACCTATTTTCAAAGCTGAATCTGAATAAGGCCTCCGTGGCATTGTGCTAAAATGGCATACACAATTTTGTCCCTTCAAATTCCGTTGTTAAAATGGCAACTGTCGCTGAAAAGTGCTTAACAACAACAAACTTTATCGTAATATAGACAAACAGATATCACGAAATAAGCAGCATTCTAGTTCAACCGGCGTCTATACAGGTGGAATAAATACTGACCTCATTAGAATCGTTGTTAGCTTCTGACGAGTACCTGGAATTTAGTTGGGTAAAATTTATGGAAGGAGTTAGGGATATCATTTTAATCTGTCAAATACTTTGAAGGTTTTTTTATTGCCAAGATACTAGTTTACAATACAACTAGAATCTTCTTTACATAGGTTTAAAAGGGGACAGATCTCCGAACGTCCGTCCTAAGGAGTCAACTCTCGCACCTTGTCTGCTTGCAACTTCCTGGCCATTTGATTTGGGTCCTACTACTTATCACTATCTATATCTACATATAATTAAATTATAGAAAAGTCAAAACTGTATATTGGAAATATTGAAAAAAAAATACTCGCTGGGTGTTCAGCATAAGGTACCGAAGCCGAAAATATAGTTAGAAAAATTTTTGTCTGTTTGTCTGTTTGCTTTGCTTTGTCCGGAAGGATCTCGAAAAGTACTCAATAGATTTGATTCAAATTTTGCACAAATATTACCTAGGGGTAGGGTCTTAAAATAGGCTACATATTACATATCCTAGGGGCTAAGCAGAGAGCAATCAAATTGGCATTGTAACAATTTTCACGCGTACGAAGTCGCGGGCAACAGCTAGTCCGATAATAAAATTTAAATATACTCACTTATCCAGCATTTCGTTGGCATTGTTTTCTTCTTCGTTGATCTATTTGAAATGTAAGAAATGGTTATATTAGATGCATCTTTTTTACGTAATCTCAGTAATGTATGTGTGATGGTCACTAAATTCTGCAGCGGGGATAGTAGAATAAATTTGTGTTTGACTCCCGGCCCTAGAAATATATCACTACCCATTAAGCCACCACGTTAAGTGAGCTGAGCTCATTGTTCAATAAATATACCAATATTGTAATAAATATACAACGAATAACGAGTTGCAGCGACTAGCATTGCACCTATTAGTTACCTACTAACCTGGAACGACCTGCCCGTACAAGTATTTCCCTCATCTTACAATCCCGGGTTCTTCAAGCGGAACGTATCAGAAGTCTTACGGACTGTGAGAGTGGCCCCGTATTGCTGGATGCGCCACAGCTTTCCATCAGGCTGATGACGTCAATTTTGCAAGCTTAATATAAAAAAAAAGTTGTTGCTCGAGTGTGCACCACCCTCTTTCCACTTCTCACGAGTTTGCCCGACGAGGGAAAAGACGGAACCGGTAATGGAGGTCTCCCGACTTCACACCGCAGTTTAGATGGGTAAGCTAAACTTGTTGATAATTGTTATGCTACTTAGTTCATTTATTGTCCTGCGTGAATAATAATAAATTCCTCTGTAATATTTATGTGCTAAAATGGTTTTTCAACTAAATATTGTCAGCAGTGGAATATAGGCACGTATAATTAATGCTTACCTGGTTTTCTAGGGTTGGTATTATTTGGTATTTATAATTCTTATTGTTTCTGAAAATAATAAAATAAAACGTGTAGATTGTAACAGGGGGGTCAAAAGCGGGTCGAAACGGTTCGTGTAAATATTGGGTGTAACAAAAATTGACTCTCCAAATTTCGTCACGTGATGTGGCATCCGTCAAGAAACATTACAAAAATGAAGAAAAAAAAACACGTGAATAATTTAACCATAAATCCGTTTTAAAGGTCCTATAAATTTTCATTTTCACCCTTTCTATCGCTATTGAGCGGCAGTAGAAACCGACCACGACATCCAGACGGGTGCTAAGTGTTTGTTTTGTCACGGCGACCATGTTACTTCGAATTGCCGCGGTAAAAAACGAATTCTTAAGACAAGACAAAAAAATAAAAAATTAACCCCCCTTTTTTATTAAATATTTGTATTTGATTGCGGATGCCAAGTCATCTCATGAAATTTGGAGAGTCAATTTTGTTACACCCAGTAGTGTACGGCATACGCTCGGCCTGTTGCTGGAACTTGGCCTGCGCACTGCCGTGCGCTTTGATACATACCTCTAAAATTTTATTTTATTTAAATTATTAAAACAAAACATATAGATTGTAATTTACCTAAGCGAAATTGTAAACTTTAAAGATTTTACTATAGATTATTTGTTTTGTTAGATTGTAAACTATCGGAAAGAACAAAATACCGAAATAATACTAATAGGACATCTGGCCTCCAGTGGCCGCTGCCGCGGGAAACTCGCTTTGCTTGATTGCCTTCGCGCGTTTATAGTCACAGTTTCAACCTAACCGCTTCTATATTACGGTTCACAATATCTCGACAGTGTGGACCCTTGCTAGATAGATTGGAAACGGTTCGTACAATTTTACAGTAACAATATTTAAGTATCTGTCTCGCAAGTCCCAGACGCCGCGCCGTTGAGGTATTAAACCCTGAACCACGTTATGGAAACAGAGTCCGCACGGTGTATCCTTGGGACACTTTTGTTTTGTGGAAGGCCTACATGGCTACGACCGGAAGTACTGGGTCACATTAGCCACAGCAATGTGTGGCCTGGTCCTATAGTCTTTCTATAGAAAATGAATGTTTGTGGGTTAATACTTACGTAAAGTTTATGTCACTATATGCCTGTTAAGTAAATTAATAATAGATTATTACTATTTTGAAGTGTAAAGATCGATTTGGATAGTTCAGCGGGTAGATTTCAGAGCAAAATATGGCATTTTTTTTATCGTAAACACATTAACCAATTTTATTGCATCGACATTTAGTCCTCAAACCATAAAATTTGTTAATGTGTTTACGATAAAAGTAGAAATTCTAATAAGTAGGTTGGTATATTATGTTTGTAGCCATCACGATGGTAAATATATTGAGATGTTGTCTATATAAAATATAGAGTACCAATAATTATGAACACAGTGTAATTGCCATATATACCTACCTTTTATTTTTATTTTTTTAACGTGAGGGAAAATCTTTCATGAATAATGGATTTTTCCTCACGTTATGGATGGAGATGGAAGCTATGTCGGACTCCTACCGACTAAAAAACCTCACGTAACGCCTAACAGCTTACGATTGGGAGCCCCGGGTAAGCCCTCGGAAGGATGTCCCAGGACTCCCAACAGACCTACGGCTACCACTACGGCCTCGCCAAGGGGGTGGTTTGGGTGCTATCGTAGTGTAGCGTAGCGTGTGGAGCGATTGCCATATACCTAAAGATATCTTTTACTAACCGGTAGTTTATTGTTCAGAAAATCTTCTATGTATTTTGTTTTCTCATGTCTGTAAATACAAAACATTATCATCAAGGCCCGATATGATCATCATTTTCAATATATAAAAAGCTCAAAGATTTATTAGTAAATTTACGAGTGAACTTCAAATCTTTGGGTGTGAAGGTTTAGGGCTATCATTAAGCAATCAAATGGTTTGGCACCATCCCTTCTGTTTCCCAAAACAATCGTTTTAAAATTAGAAAAAAATATAGAGCTATAAATTGAATCTATTAAAATTTTACATTCTTAAGCGGGATTTGAACTTGTAACTTTCTTCTAGCCGGGAGACCTCGCACTTGGAAGGGAGATATTTTTTACACATCATAGATGTGGAACATCATAGATGTGGTACGTCTTATGTTGACGCGTTTCTGGCAAAAGACCCAATTCTCGTAACATTAAAGAAGTTGTTTACAGTATTTCAATAGAAAAAAAATCATTTTAATCGAGTACAAAATGTCGCCACCCCTATACATCCTGAGGGTGTCGTAAGAGGCGACTAAGGGAACACTTTCGCAAAAAGATCCATTGCGTAGAAAAGGAAAACTCGAAATGAAACCAGGTTGTCAGTAAAATGACAAATCGTTAAGCCAAGTTGAATGCCTTATGGGCGGCTTAAAAGATTTCAAATGCGGGTCGCGGCAACCTGTGCCTATCCATTTCAACACGGCAATAGGCTCACCACCAACTACGCGGGACATAAAACTATAAGGTGAAATGTGAGCATATATCTACTATGCCTCTGCCTACCCATCAGGAATAAAGGCGTGTTTATATGTATGTATGCGGTAACTACTACCACATTACCCAGTATCTGCATAATATAACTATTACGACTTGCGTTGTACAGTATGGGGTTCTTCAAAAGGGGTCTAAGAAGGTTTTTACAGGGTCGGCAGAGCGAGTGTGGCGCCTCTGGTGTTGCAAACGTTCATAGGCTGCGGTGACCACCAGTCCTTCTGGTGGGCCGTACGCTTGTCTGCCACCTTAGTGGTATAAAAAAAAAAGTTATCATTGGTAACAGTTGCATAGATAATTTATTACAATAATTACATCACTGGAAACAATTTTCTGCAAACGGTGGTGAAATATGTACGAGTAAATTGTATAATAAATTAGATAATATTATGTAGGTACTGTACTAGAAGAAAATGCTTTAGCAAAAGAAAATGAATGCAACATTCACCAACGTTTTTCACCAATTCTTTCTTTCTTTCTTTTCTTTCAACGCAATTTTCATTCAAAAATTATTTCAACGTAGGAATCCCATGCAGCTTTTACTACACATATTATTATAACTTATTATGCACAACTATGTTTGTTCATTTCTTTTACCTACATAGCAAAAGATTTTAACTCTACTTTTTTTTAAATTTTAGTTTCGCAGAGTAAATAAAGTGCCAAAGACTACTTGGTTTAATGCTGCAGAAACATTTGTTATAACTGAAGACTTTTTTTTTGACACGGGGAATACAGTTAGGCACCGTCATCCTAGCCACGGGGGCAGCTGGAACGGTGTATGGGGCTCCCGGTCCCGGAAAGGGAACGTCCTACCCACTAAACCCCGCAGTGTTCCTCCTCACCCTATAGCCGGGCCGAAGGATATCCAAAGATTATTCACGTCTACCTAGCGTGGCCCGGAATAACTGGAGACGTGTACGTTTTGTAGGATATACTTAATTTTTTTTTTACTCACAAAGACAATGGTCTAACCTGCAACAAACATGATATAATTTTAGTTAATAGACGCAAGGAGGAATATTATTTAACTATTTTTAAAGTAGTCCATAAATCCCAGTTGCCTGTCTAAAGTTATGTTATGGATTTTTCTCTATGAATGTGAGTTATATTATGTGCGGAAAGCATTTCTTTGAAAGTTAGGAACAACAACTTTTCAAATAAATACTGTATCTTTACGATGTCGCCTAGGAATAGACAATGATGAGATAGATCAGTAAATTATTTAGATTCGACTATGTACCTACTTGATAGTGAGTTATTGTTATACCTATTATCGGACCAGGTAAGCTTATTTAAAAGAATGGCATAGCTTTCTGCTTAGCTTACTTCTTTACTATTATAACTAAAATAAATAATACAGTTCATCCCAAAATAAGAAATTCCCTGTCTTGACATTATAACAGGGTTAAAATAACAAGGGAAAGACTTTTGTCATTTTGTATTATTTGATTCATTCAACATTTTTATAAGCACATTGACTTCTCATTTCCATAGTTTATTATAAATTTCATGTCAATTTCCCTCTTCAAAATGTACAGTTCGTTTTGGTGCTTAGATATTATGTAAACCAGCAAAGGCTATTGTGGTTATACTCTATGCTGCAGAAGTGAGAGCAAGAAGATTTCCAGCAAAATCTCTGTATATTTAACTGATTTAAAGACCTTCAGACGGTTCTAGGGTATCCTTCCGAGGACTTACCCGGGGCTCCTAGCAGTAGGCTGTTAGGTAGGATACGTCTGAAGGTATTTGTACGTTACAAAGAGATTTAGCTGGAAATCTTCGCACTTCCGTTCTGATTGTTAAACGTATTCTATAATATATTCAGTGATCCCATCTAAACTATGAAAACGAACTCAACTTCGCGAGGTGATTTCATTGATAGCTAAGAATAAGGACTCTATAAATTCAGGTAAGTATATTTCCGGTAAGTCCATATCGATACTAACCACAGCGAGATTTTTAAGCAGTACGTTAACCTTCATTGCCCTTTCCAATCTGAAAATAAAACGTGAAAATGCACATACGTTAGATAAATGACTGAAATCACAAAGGGAAGATGACTACCGTTCTTTCCATATACACTCGAGAGCAACGAATCCGGGTCACTTAAAGAATGTTAAAAATCTCGGAAACTAAAAATGATAGGTTAATGCAATAAATTGTATTTAATAGACAATGTAATACTCCTTAAATGAAAGTAAAAAAAATATGAGTCACCATACATTTTATTAACACAAAATTACATAAAGAAAAAACTGCCGATCTCTCCTTAAAACAAAAATAGGAAACATGAAATTTTTGAACTTTATTACGATTTTCTTGAATTTTAATACTTCGTATTGCCTCCTCGTGCTTCCATTACTGCGTTTACGCGGTTTGGCATGCTGTACACCAAGTTCCTTATACGATTTTGGGGAATATTCTCCCATTCCTCTGTGAGAGCAATTTTGAGCTCACGAAGCGTGATTGGGGGAGGGTTTCGTTGTTTTACGCATCTGCCTAGCTCGTCCCAAGCATGCTCGATCGGGTTGATATCCGGGCTGCGCGCTGGCCACTCCATACGAGTAATGTTCATCTCTTGAAGGTAGTCATTCACAATCCTACCTGTATGAGGTCGGGCATTGTCATGCATAAATCTAGCATCCTCACCTAAATTGACCATAAATGGACCAACGTGATCATTGAGGATTTCTTCCACATATCTTACGCTAGTTAAAGAGCCGTTTTCTATGATCACCAGCTCTGTGCGACTTTCAGAAGAAATTCCGGCCCACACAAGTACAGACCCACCACCGTAGGCTACTTTTTCTTCGATGCATGCTTGCTTGAATCTTTCCCCTGGTCTTCGATACACTCTGTGTCTTCCATCGTGCTTGTAGAGCATAAATTTTGATTCGTCGGAGAACATAACTTTTGACCAATCTTCAATACTCCAATTTACGTGGCTCTGGGCATACCTTAGTCTCGAAATACGATGCCCACGCTCCAGTTTAGGGCCGTTTGCAGGTCTAAGGGGTTTTAAGTTAGATTCAGCAAGCCGACGTCTTACTGTCCATGCACTTGGGTTACTTCCTCCGAGGCGTCGAAACTGATTGGTGAGTTCAGTTCCTGTGAGAAAGCGATTTCGAAGCATGGTGTTCACCAAGTATCGGTCTTCTCGTGCTGTGGTACACCTGGTTCTGCCCGTTCCTGGTCTGCGTAGGTTAGAACCAGTTTCTTCGTAACGTCGGAGAACTCTTTGTACTGTTGACAGCGACACACCGACAGTCCTGGCTGTATCGCGCTGACTCCGGCCGGTTTCCAGCATTGTAAGTATTCTGGTGCATTCTTCAGGCGTAAGCGACATAATTTCAGCTTGATTAATGAATATAGAGCACTATCAACATGGTTTATGTACCCACATAAATGACAGATTACAAACAAAAGCAACACCAAATGCTGTAATTTCGTAGTTCCATCTTCGAAAGTGGCCCTTTTTCAAATTTGATTTTTTTATGATATAACTTTACAATAACTAAGAAGTTTTAATACCTTTATTTAAGGAGTATTACATTGTCTATTAAATACAATTTATTGCATTAACCTAGCATTTTTAGTTTCCGAGATTTTTAGGATTCTTTAAGTGACCCGGATTCATTGCTCTCGAGTGTAGATTTGATTACGCCAATATTCTCTAGGGATTTTTTTAAGGAACAAAAATATTACCTTTTTACTAATTTCTTTTACTGTCATGGTTTATAATGTTATCATAACATTAAAAGGCTCCTCGTAATATGTGTGTCATGTATTAAATAATCTAAGATATCACTCATTGGACTTGTAAATGATTTCAAAATATTTTTTGAGTCTAGAAGCGTTGGGTACTGACTGTGTTATTACATACATACATACATAACATCACGCCTGTCTCCCAACGGGGTAGGCAGAGACTAAGACTTTCCACTTGCTACGATTCTGGCAAACAACTTTCGCTTCTTCAACTTTCATAAGTGTCTTCATACATGCTCTTCGGTTAAGGGTACTCCTGACCTGGCCTTTTCTCAGAAGATTATCGATTTGATCGACATGAGTATGCCGAGGTCGACCCCCTACCAGTTTGCTCGTTCACTTTTGCTTCATAAATCTGTTTCGTCAGCCTATTTCCATCCATTCTCTCCACATGTCCAAACCATCTGAGCATCCCTTTCTCTATCTTAGTCACTACATCTTCTGTGTTATTACTGCTTATAAAACATACGATAACATAGCCATAATATGTATAAAGAGGGCGGTGGATTCCAATATTATCACTTTTACTAAGTCTTTTTGAAATTAATCAATCAATTAATTAGTTTTTGTAGCTGCCGGTCATTGTAATGTATAACTGACTTGACGGATATGGTACTCGTATTTAGGGGCGCGTCCGCAAAATGCACAAAAAGACATTTAGGATTTTGGAAATATTCAAGAACTTACTAAGTGAAATGACACTAAAATGGAACCTTAAATTTTTAATAGATGAGACTATATTAACACCGTGCGCTTTTTACAAAATAATTATTTACTTGCGAAAAAACCTCTGAAAATCATCGAAATTTACCTTTGTCAATTTGATTATTTCTGCAATTTCGATGATTTTTAATAACTTTGAGAGGTGTTCTTTTCTAATGTAAATAATTATTTTGTAAAAAGCGCACGGTGTTATTGTAGTTTCATCTATTAAGAATTTAAGGTTTCACTTTAGTGTCATTTAATGAAGTGAGTTCTTAAATATTTCCAAAATCCTAAGTGCATTTTTTGCGTACTAGCCCCGTAGAACAAAATGCAAATATTTGCATTTTGTAAAATGCAGTCAGAGACGCAAATTGTAATACACTTATTACAATTGCGTCTTTGACTGCATTCTACAAAATCCATCACGGCGAGTATTCTGAAGAGCTCTTCAATCCGAACAACGCGTACCGAGCAGGGCAGGTGCCTCTCCTACAAAGTGGAGAGAATTTTCACCAAAATTGAGCGATTAAGAAGATAAAAATGGTAAATATATTTCCCTTTCATATTTAGTATTATTTATACAGGGTTATTTGTAATTAACTAGCATCCTCCCAGGGGTAGGTAGCAGACATCAAAAGAAACACCCTTGGATCACCGACTTTTAATATAACTGAATAAATTACTTAATAAAAAATTTTGAAGTTTTTATTGTTATGATGCGACACTATTAAATTCCTATCCGTGCATTGACTACATTGGATGAATTCATGATACGAGTTTGTTTTACTTAATTTTTACGATGCTCGTAAACTACGACATAGAGTTGGTAACTATTAGACGCAAAACTAAATTATTATTATTTTTTTGTATGAAAGTAAAATTTAACGGATTATGAAAAGTCGTAAAACAAACTTTGTTACTTATGATACCAGATATCTGCCCTGCGAGGATGCTAGTTAATTACAACTAACCCTGTATACGAGATAGTAGAAAGTTTCGTTAAATTTATATTGTAATTACTGTTTACATAATCAAATTAAATTAATGGTTAGGGATATAAATTACAATTCGTTTCACAAACAACAGGTAAGTTTAATTTAGTAAAGGGTTGTTCCACAGTGTAGATATTCCAACAAATGTACTATTTCGGAAAGTTATGAAACCGTAATTTCACTACATTTAAAATAAAACTAGTAGAAACTAAAGTTTCCAAAGGCAAAATTTTCTTTTTATTTATTGATTTGAATATGTATAATATTATGGAGCTTTTTTAATGATTGAAAAACTTTTTACTTTAATTGGTAGATAATGATTCCACAAAAAGTTTTTACTACAAGAACTTGATGATGATTTTGTTGTTCAGACAAATTACTTAATATTTTTTGAATTAAAAAGTGTAAATTACAAAACTCAGAACCTTTTTGCTTAACCCTATAAATTGCATTTACCAATAAGCTCTTTTAACAAAATAAATAAAATATTCATAGTAATTATAAAGATTGAGCTACTATTACTTACGAAGTATCTTCTTTACGAGCTCTTGAATTCACCTTAACGAAATAACTATAGTCATTACATATTTTTTAATTAACAAAACAAAAATATGCACCAGGACTCCACAAAGACTCGAAGCTCAAGCGAACTTTGGCAAGCGATTGTTAAGAGGTCAGACAGCAGTCGCTCCCGAACATATCGAACAAGTACCCAGCCATGAGACGGTCTCACCCGACTGCCCCTCACTAAAACGTTTATTGTAAATGTGAAAGTTCAATCCGATTGACGTTGTTATTTTTGTTTTATTTCAAACTTTGAACAGATGATCCGATCCACGTGACCTAGTAACGTTATAATTATAATGCAACAGAGTCACAGACTACAGACACAAGTCTCGCCATAAGCCCCTCTGCAATCTATTTTATAGAGAGGGGCTTATAAAATTCCAGTTGCTTCTGTCATGTAAAACATTCAACAAATTATTATACATGGGAAGTGAACTCGTATAAGACATCCTCAAGACTGCAGCGTTCTTTTTACGCGTGTTTGTATATATTGGGTGTAACAAAATTGACTCTCCAAATTTCGTTACGTGACGTGGCATCAGTCAAGAAACATTACAAAAATTAAGAAAAAAAAATCACATGAATACTTTAACCGTAAATCCGTTTTAAAGGTCCTATAAATTTTCATTTTCACCCTTTCTATCGCTACTGTGCGGCAGTAGAAAGCGACAACGGCATCCAGACGGGTGCTCCGTGTTTGTTTTGCCACGGCGACCATGTTATCTCGAATTGCCGCGGTAAAAAACGAATTCTTAATGTGCGACAAAAAAAAATTAAAAAATAACCCCCCTTTTTTTATAAAATATTTGTATTTGATTTCCGATGCCAAGTCATCTCATGAAATTTGGAGAGTCAATTTTGTTACACCCAGTATACTCATGGATGCGATACTCCTACGGACTAAAACCACAACGTACCCATCTACATTATTATAGTATAGGTATAGTACTAGCACAAATTAGAGATTAGTACAGATGGAAACCTAATACTAAATTTGCTGAGACTACGCGCACGTAGACAACAACTCATTCACAGACACGAGGTCAGGCGGTCTTAACCGAAGTTTCGATACTGCTTTGTGCGCGAGTGTGTGTAGCAGAGGGCAGGTGTGCAAAAAAAAAGTACGTACATGAGTTTTCCATCTGTACTATCTCTAATTTGTGGTAATAGGTACGCCCTCGAATCGATAACCCTATATCAAGACTGCAGCTTGGCAGTACAAAAATTGGTTCGTTCCAGTGAAATACTAAATACCCTCATAACTTCACACTTACTACTAAATAGTCTCAATATGATTTTTAATTTTATCATGCACTTACTAATATTTCTCCGTTGAGGAAATCCTGAATCCTTTTAGTTTTCTCATCTCTGAAATGAGAAACACAATCGCTAATAGTTTGTTTTTATTTTCAGCGATAGCAGAAACATAATTTTACTTACAATGTTTCCGGTGGATCCTGCAAAAACGAAACGTAATCAATTGTTAACCATGTGCTCTTCATTTATTGTTATATTTTACTTCGAACACAATAATTTTAAGATTGTTTAGTCTTAAAGTAAAAAAAAACCTTCGACGTCAAAGAGTGGTTGTCTTCACAATCCCAGTGTTCATTTAAATCACTTCTGAAGTTCTCACTTCCACATCCTGGTGGCTGAACCAACAACACACAACGGCGAAAGAGGGTGTTATAAAGTGTACCTATGACCACTTTGTATAATAAACAAAAAGTGGACACCAATCCGATCCATAGCGAAGTTGCACACTGTTGTGATCGTTTAAGGGATACTGAATCGACTACGGGTTTTTTTTTATAAAAACGGGACCCTATTCATGAGACTTTGCTATCCGTCTGTGTGTCTGTCTGTCCGTCATGAGACTGCATCTCAAGAACCGTGATAGCTAGAAAGCTGAAATTTTCACAGATGACGTATTTCTATTGTCGCTATGACAACAAATACTAAAATCAGAAAAAAACGGGGGATTAAGGGGGCTCCCATACAACGTGATTTTTTGCAGTTTTTTGGTATGGAACCCTCTTAACGTGACTCTGACTTGCACTTGGCCGGTTTTTATTGATATAATATTAAAATAAAGTAGGTATACATAAAGTGAGTACTTACTCGTTCCAAACCATTGAGAATTTGTTGTCTTTTCTTTTTTAGTTTATTTTTCGACATGACACCTATAAAAGTTTTATCTATTCTGAAATAAAAACCATAGTTAAGGTTACCTACTCGATTACTTCATTAGACACCAGGTGCATTGGAAAGGCAGTGCCAGTTAGACCTTATGGTGGCTTCTCACGGCGCGTGACATCACAAGTCGCGCCGCGCCAGGTCGAGCCTACGCGCCGTGTGAAGGGAAGGGCTCGAGGGGACGCGGGCTGGCTCGAGCAAGCGCGTCCTATCCGATCGAAGTCGGTAACTTCAAAGGCGCGGGCCAGCGCGGCGCGAGCGCACTCGTGGTGACTCGTGCGCGCGCGGGGTGGCGCGTGGCGCGTGGCGCGGTGTGCCGGAGTGAGAGAGCGATGCATCGGCCAATAAATCATTTCGTTTCGACTAGTGCAAGCGTCACTAAGTAATTAGGTAGGTACTGTGATTATTTAATTATGGAGTGGACAAACGAAACTATTTCCGAATTAATTATACTATACGAAAACGAATCAGCGTTATGGAATTCCAAAAGTTCTAAACACAAAACCAGAAACGACCAGCACGATTCCTGTGTTAGAATACGAAAACGAACAATACGGGACCAAGAGCGCCGCGCAGCCGCGCGCCGTGAGAACGGGTAGCGCGGGCTCGCCTGTTAACGCGCCCGCTCGCACAAATCGGCTCGGCGCGGCGCGACTTGTGATATCACGCGCCGTGAGAAGCAAGCATAAACGCCTACCTTGAGTTAAAGTGAATATCGTGAGGGGCCTAGCGTGTAGCAGCGGACTGTTATAGATTTATTTGATTGTAAAAATTGACACCTTAAAAAAAGAAAAAAAAAATTGTGGACATTCTCACACAACGTCATCTAGCCCAAATTATATATATTTATATTCATACACCCAAACTCCGAAAAAAAAACATTTTGTGGATCACAATTCACACAAATATTTTAAAGGTTCTGGGAATCGAACCCAGGACCTCAAGCGCGCAAGTCAGTAATACCACTGTATAACATAATTATACTGTGGTAATACTTCCTCCACACTACTCGCGAAGTTGAACGAAGTTGGACGAATACGATAGTGTAGAGAGGCACTTCAGCTTACTTTGGCAAAATTTTACTTTGCCTCGGGCGACTTCGCCGAGGAAGTTCGTTCAACTTCGCGAGTAATGTAAAGGAAGCATAACACTAGTACCTAATGTGCCATCGAGGTAGTCTAAATCTCATCTAATGTTATAAATTTGATGTCAAACTTCTAACTCACAAAATCATTTAAATTCTCAGGTAATAAAATGAACATAAACAAGAAATAAAGTAAGTAGATGTTAGTTGAGTATTATTTCAACCAGCCATTTTACGATTACATCGAAGATTACTTACACGTTTTGCGATGTAGGACGTGAGTTTGACTTTTGTTGTTGAATTACAATCTGTACAAAAAAATATGGGAGATAATTTTGAAAAGCAATTAGTATGCTGGCTCAATCAAAAATTTAATGTGAAAAAATTTTGGTATCGAGCAGGTATAAAAATAAAGAATTTAGTGAGGTACATTATGTAATACTTACTAGGGACGGTCTTCTGAAACACATTTTTAGATGAATGGCGGTTACAGAAAGAAAATATCCTATTCCAAATAAATACTTATGCTATACTCTGTAAAATATTGCTTGATCTCTGTGTATATTAACGTAAAAAAATTACTTATTTCAAAGGCATAAAGTTGTTATTTACAGTTTGCACTTCTGTTTTCTCACTCTCTGCATTTCAACCACAAAAGCTTTATGCCGTTGACATAAAGTCTATTCTTGTTTACGTTTGTAGAACTGTTACCGAGATTAAGCTATATTTTACAGAGTATAGTTCAGTAGTAGTAGTAGATTTCGATTCATTTAAAATTCTGTTAATGTTTACAGAATTTTAAACGACTTGAAATTACACTGGTGTTGTAAACTAGAAGTATTTGTGGTGACATGTTTACACAAACGACCCCGGTTTTCTCAAAAATCTACATAATGTAGGTACGAGTATGTGTTTCTCCAAAAGGGCTCATAGAAGGGTTTTGTAGGGTCTGCAATACAAGTTTAGCGTTGCACCTGTAGTGTTGCAAACGTTCATAGGCTAATGGTGGACACTTTTTGACCAATGGACCGTAAGCGTGTCTGCCCACCTTAGTGTTATAAATAACATACATACCTACATATGGTCACGCCTTTATCCCAGAAGGGGACGGCAGAGGCATATTATATGCACGCGTTTCACTTTTGTAGAAACCATTGGTGGTGATCCGTATTGCCGCGTTGAGATGGACACGCGCAGGTTATGACTGCTTGCCTTAGATCATCTAACCACAGGATGCGCCTTACTTAAGCATTGTTTTCTGCCATTGCACATGACCATTTGGTCTTTTGGCTTTATGAAAAGCCTGTACATCAGTACATCATTTTATATGATTAAACTAGTACATTACATTGTAGTTGACTGTACAATAACAATTAACACACAACAGCCATTACGCGTTTGTCGATTAATACATTTTTAAATGCAATGAAATTTTATATGTCTTTGTGTTTCCCCCTTCACTTGTATGAAAACTGGCAGAATATTTTTGTATGCGGTGGTTCGCAAAGGCTAGTCCCGTGTTATATGGTCTAAGCTGCTTGCTGTTGAAATTTTTCAAGCCGCCTAAAAAGGCCTTTAACTTGGCTTAACGACTGCCATTTTAATGGCAACCGGGACCAACGGTTTAACGTGCCTTCCGAAGCACGGAAACGCTCAAATAAATGTCACAAAGTGGTCACATGGATGGTCACCCATCCAACAACTGGCCATAGTAAAAGTAGCTTACTGTAGTGATCGTTTAAAGAACACTGAGTCCGCTAAGCCACGAGCGCTTCTTAAGTTATAATTATATTTACTCCTTCTCCGAGACATATTACCAGTAGTAACGATGCATTGTTACAAAGCTAAAAATAAAAAGTTTAGTATATTCTCTCCTCTGGCAACCCTGTTTCGCCATTACGTGTTTTTGTGCGCAGCGCTGTCACTTCGTTTTCTCAACAAAAATATCAATATTTGTAGTTAATGATTATCTATTATATAAAAATAAGTCGGGTTTTCCTTCCTGACGCTATAACTTTAGAACGCACAAACCGATTTCCACGGTTTTGCATTCGTTGGAAAGGTCTCGGGCTCCGTGAGGTTTATAGCAAAGAAAATTCAGCAAAATTTCACATACAGCGCCATCGCGGGCGAAGCTGCGGGCATCAGCTAGTCTATTATATAAAAATAAGTCGGGTTTTCCTTCCTGACGCTATAACTCCAGAACGCACGAACCGATTTCCACGGTTTTGCATTCGTTGGATAGGTCTCGGGCTCCGTGAGGTTTATAGCAAAGAAAATTCAGGAAAAAATTCAACAGAAAAGCGGGAAAATCATTTTTCACATACAGTGCCATCGCGGGCGAAGCTGCGGGCATCAGCTAGTTTTCTATAATATTTGTTGCTGGACTGAATTTCACTTAAGCAATAATCCTACTAATATTATAATTGCAAAAGTTTGTGAGTGTGGATGTTTGTTACTCTTTCACGCTCGAACGGCTAAACGGATCTGGCTGAAATTTGATATAGGAATACGTTATAGCCTAGAATAATACATAGGCTACTTTTTATCCTGGGAATAAGTTCCCACGGGAAGCAGGAACGGGAAAAAGTTTGACGCGGGCGAAGCTGCGGGCATCAGCTAGTAATATATATAATAATGACTCATAAAATGCTATTAATTATTAATATTTTCAAATGTGAAGTGGTTATAAAGATTTAAGTGGTACTTAATTAGGTATAGTGAAAACTTAAGATGCAAAGGTATAATACACCGGCACATGTCCGGTATCTACTTATTTATACAGAATAATGAATATTGGTAAGTATAATAGTAAGAAGAAAATAAAAGGTAAGAGTACTTGTATATGATTTTTTATGCAAATATTGAAGTCACAATATTTATATTACACTTAACCTAAAAATCATTGTTTTGATCACACATTCACCGCAAAAATGTTTACTTCCGGTTTAAAAAACTTAAATCAATTGCTATAAATTAAGTTTCGTTTCCGGATGACACGACAATTGAAAAATCAACGCGTTTTCATTGGTCTATTCAGATTACAGTTCATAGTTTCAATTTTTATTTCGAATGTTGTTGCACTTGTTGCATTTTTATAGTATTTTATTCAGTTCCGGCCTTCCGGCGCGAATTCGCGCAACGATTCTTATTTCGTATACCAAGTTACTTCATGTTCATCTCGGCTCGTCGGTTTGTGTGTAGTTTGCGTTTGTGTTGTGCAAAATGGGCAAAAGAAAGATTAAAGATGAAGACTACTATAAGAAAAAGTTAAGAAGAATAGAGAAGAAGCTTATGAAAATGAATGATTCCAATGAGGAAGAGCGGTCAATGCGGTCGCCATCTTTTTCTCCTCCACAAGTATGACCTCGGCTTCCTTCACCAACATTGCTGCCACCGACTAAAGAACCAAGCAAATCAGTATCTCAAGCTGGTGATCTGGATAAAGATACAGGTGTGTAACCATAGTTAGTTCTAATCCTTTTTCCACCAAAGATTTGGAATTGTGGCCGTTATTAGGTACATACCAACAGCCTGCTACATAAATGGGACACCATCGCTGATAAAGCATGGAGGTCGTTATGTACCAAGTACCAATCAACTACCTAAGTGTAAGCTTCTAACGCCTGGATGAGCTCAAATGAGTGGTCGTGACATAAGCGCCACCACGAGGCGGGTGGACACCTTGTCACAATGTACATGGCAAGCGCTATCACTGTGAGGATAGACAATGCCAAAAACATTTTAAGACTTTAGCGCTATCACCAAGTGGATAGACAAGTCTGTACATTAACAACTTTCCTACTTACTATATTCCTGGCGGAGTGACTTTAAAGGAGGAGTTACGTTATAAGTGCGACCACGATGTGGGTGGACACCTTGTCACATGTACCTACATGTCAAACACTCATTGTACAGATAGACAATTATATGTATGTGTACTTAAAATATTGGGATACATTTGATATTAATCTTTTCAGTGGATGATCTACCGGAGGAACTTCTGGAAGCTCTCGGGACTGAGGGAGAAGAGAAAGTTGAGACCGGGGAACCCATCAGACCTGAACTAGCAGTCCGGTGGTCAAAATTTTTAAAAACTGGCCTTGGTAATGAAGCAAGAGATATGATTATTAAAAAATATCTTACCCCAAATAACTTCCCAAGATCAGTAGCTCCCATATTAAACCCTGAGATATCAACCTCCCTTACAGAGACATCTCATAAAAGAGATAGAAGGATTATTTATAGACAGAACCTAGCAGGAAAAATCATGAACTGCTTAGGTAAATCTCTTACCAAGTTACTCACAGGAAATATAAATACCAAAATTCTTGTCGAAGAATTAAATGATGCAGCCAAACTAGTCGCTGAAATATCTTACCAAGATTCTTCCTCCAGGAGATTTTTCGCCATGGCTGGCACAAATAAAACAGTACAGGACGCACTGCGTACCACTACAGTGGATGATTTCTTATTTGGCACAGAGTTTGCGGACAAGATAAAGGCTGCACAAAACATCCAAAAGACAAGTCAAACCTACAAATCACAGAAAAAGGTAACCAAACCAGTAAATACGAGTACAATTAAGAAGCAGGAAAACTGGAGAAGCTCACCGCAGCACCAACAACGACAAGCTCGCGGTGGGCAGAAATATCAACAGAACCAGCGCCAGAAACAGCGCTAAGTTCCTCAAAAAGCTCGGAAACCAGCCTCTTCTCAATCCAGACACAAATATCATCGGTAGACACTCAGGTACATGCAGGTAGACTTAAGTATTTTAAAAGTAACTGGCATAAAATTACTACTGATCCTGTAATTTTAAACTGGATAGATGGCTATAAGATCCCATTTCAAAAATTGCCACCTCCATACATGATTAAACCACAACAATGGTCTATGAAAGAAAAAGAATTAATTAAAATAGAAATAAACAAACTAATCTCCTTAGGCACAGTCTCAGAGTGTTCAACTTGCCTAAACCAGTTTACATCCCCGATATTTTTAGTTCCTAAGCCCAATGGATTATACAGATTCATATTAAACTTAAAAGAACTTAATAAATATATAGATCCGGAGCACTTCAAATTGGAAGACATAAGAACTGCTTGCAAACTTTTATCAACAAACTGCTTTATGTCCTCTATTGACTTAAAAGAGGCCTATTTTTCCATACCTATAGCTGATGACCATAAAAAGTATTTAAGATTTACTTTCGATGAACAATTATTTGAATTTAATGCTCTTCCGTATGGATTATGTACAGCACCATTTGTCTTCACAAAAATATTAAAACCAGTATGCATTTACCTCAGAAACCTAAACATTACAATGACTTGTTATTTAGATGACAGTTTATACTTTCATAAATCAAAGACAATATGTGAGGGAAATGTTAAACTTGCAGTTAAACTTTTCCAAGACCTAGGTTTTATAATCAATTTTAAAAAGAGTAATATTAAGCCAAGTCAAACATGCCAATATTTGGGTTTTATTTTAGATTCGACAAATCTAGCTTTATCAGTTCCGCAAGAAAAACAGCATACAATACTAGAAAAAATTAAAACTTATCAAGGAAAAAGTCATTGCAAAACCAGAGAATTTTCTCAACTGATAGGAACACTAAGTTCTACTTGTCAAGCCATTCCGTATGGCTGGGTATACACCAAGATCTTAGAAAGGGAGAAATATTTAGCTTTAATAAAATGTAATAATAATTATGATTCAATAATGCTTCTTAAAAGTAAAGTACATCATGAATTATACTGGTGGAGCAATAATTTAAATAAATGTAACATACTCAAACAACATAGATTTAAAATAGAAATACTCACTGATGCTTCACTTACTGGTTGGGGAGCAGTCTGTGAGTTAAATAAAACTTCAGGATCATGGTCATATACAGAAAAATATCATCATATAAATTATTTAGAATTGAAGGCTGCTTTCTTAGGTTTACAGTGTTTTGCAAAAAACTTACATGATTGTGAAGTTTTATTAAGAATTGACAATACCACTGCCGTAGCCTATATCAATAAAATGGGAGGAATTCAATATCCACACTTAAATAGTATTGCTAGGGATATAAGCCATTTGGTTATATGCCTCTTATATAAACACTAAAGATAACCATGAGGCTGATAGGGAATCCAGAAGGAATAACATAGAATGGGAACTTTCTCAAAGTGCTTATATCGAAATAACAAAGTCCTTTGGTTTACCAGATATTGACTTATTTGCTTCTAGAAACAACTACAAATGTAAAAAGTTTGTATCATGGAAATGCGACCCTGAAGCTTTTAGAGTTGATGCATTCACCTTAAATTGGAAAAAATATTTCTTTTATGCATTTCCTCCGTTTTCACTTATATTAAAATGTCTGCATAAAATAAAAACGGATAAGGCTACAGGTATTTTAGTATTCCCTTATTGGCCATCTCAACCATGGTTCCCATTGCTAAATACATTATTAACAAAGAAAATATTAATATTCCAACCTGACAAAAACCTATTACATTCCCCTTTCAGAGAAAGTCACCCTCTTCACCGACAACTTACCCTGGCTACAGGACTGCTCTCTGCGAAGCATATACAAGAAGAGGCACACCACCATCAGCCCTAAAAATGATGCTAAATTCCTCCTCAAATAATTCAATTAAACAATATGATTCATCTTTAAAGTCCTGGTGGCAGTTTTGTAGAAAACTTAACATAGACACATACCAAGCTTCTATCCCTTTCATTCTAAAATTTTTGAGTGAATGCTTTGATTCTGGTGCTTCATATGGCACAATAAATACCACCAGATCAGCTCTTTCCTTGTTAATAAGTTCAAAAATAGGTACAGATGAAAGGATTAAACGATTTATGAAAGGTGTATATCGATTAAAACCACCTACTCCCAAAATATAATACTACTTGGGACCCAGGTGTTGTATTAACACATTTAACTAAACTTTACCCAAATGAAAAATTTAAGCTTAGAAAAATTGACTAAAAAAGTTGTAACAATACTTGCCCTAACTACAGGACACCGTGTCCAAACATTGTCCTTAATTAAGATCAATAATATTAAATTTTTGAATGAGGCAGTTCAAATATACATACCAGACTTAATAAAGACGTCAAAAACCGGGTGTTTTCAACCATTATTATATCTTAAAACATTTGATGATAAAATAGATATTTGTCCAGTCACAACTTTAAAATGTTATTGGCGGGGGCACTGCCGTGCCCCCAAATATAAATAAGACCAACACATTAAGAAAAGATACTGATAATTTAATTTTAACATTTAAAAAACCACACCACTGTGCTTCAACTCAGACTATAAGTCGTTGGATTAAATCAACATTACAAGAATCTGGTATTGATATTAAAACCTTCACAGCACATAGTACCAGACATGCTGCTACATCTGCTGCAAAAAGGTCTGGTATTACAAGAGACTTAATACAAAGAACTGCTGGTTGGTCTCAGAATTCTGCAACATTTGCAAGACACTATAATAGACCAGTTACTGAGAATGTTACTTTATTCAGTGAAACCATATGTAACATGGTAAACAAAACTTAAATAATAATGTAAAAGTGATCAAAATTATGTGATATGATTTGAATTGATATTCTTTCCTTCCATCTTTGTGCGTTTTTAATAAACACTTTGATTCCATCTTAACCTGAGTTTATTCACAACCCTAGCTTTCAACATCTACTGGTAATATGTCTCGGAGAAGGAGTAAATATAATTAAGTGATTAAACGAACTTACCTTAAGTGAAGTTCTATCATAATTATATGAAGCTCCTTCTCCGAGACAGGACTCCCAAATCCGCTAAAGCTTCCCTTAAATGGGTTGTTCAAAAAACTAGGAAGCGCTTTAAACGTAATGACGAAACAGGGTTGCCAGAGGAGAGAATATACTAAACTTTTTTTTTTAGCTTTGTAACAATTTGTGATTGCGCTGCTACAATGCATCGTTACTACTGGTAATATGTCTCGGAGAAGGAGCTTCATATAATTATGATAGAACTTCACTTAAGGTAAGTTCGTTTAATCACATAATTATACTTATAAGAGAGTAGATACCTAACTAGAGTGTGAAGTTTTGGTAAACTTACTTTGATTTATCCCTATATTTTTGCACCGCATTTATAATGTTTTCCTGAAATTCAAACCGAAAAAGATCTTATTGTACTTTATTCTACATTTTGCAACAAAAAATAAATTAAAATAAATTGTCTTACCAAAATATTTCTGCCTTTCCTAAACCCAGTATTAAGAACTCTACTAGGTGTATTATCATAACTGAAATTACAAGGAATTATTTTAGTAAAACCTCTAGAATTATCTCAGAATCTGAATCTTACTAATATTATAAATGCGAAAGTATGTGAGTATGGATGTTTATTACTCTTTCACGCTCTGACGGCTGAAATGATCTGGCTGAAATTTGATACGGGGGTAGATAGTGACTTGTATTTGCGAGCATTTCCGTGCATCGGAAGGGCATTGATCCCGGTTGCCAGTATAGCAGTCGTTAAGTCAAGTCGAAGACCTTAATACTACTCCGGGATAAAAGACGTGACGTATGTATGTTAAAACTAGTGGTGTCTAAGTACTTTTTTTTTAACGAGAGGGAATATCCTTATGGATGCTATGCCGGACCCCTACCGACTAAAAAACCTCACGTAACGCCCAAAAGCCTATAGTTGGGAGCCCCGGGTAAACCCTCGGATGGATGTCCCAGGACTCCCAACAGACCCACGGCCGCCACTGCGGCCTCGCCTAGGGGGTGGTTCGGGTGCTATCCCGCGTCTTTGGGAGGTCTCGTGTGTGATCCCGCTTCTAAGGGTGAGCGTGTGTGAATCCCTCACGTCACGCTGCCTTCATGTGGTGTTTAAGTACTTACATTATACCAAGATTTTCAGCATTGCCATAAACTAAATGTTCACCTTCTTGAGGATAATTGACTGCTGATTTAAGCATTGCCTTTGAGGGTCTGATCAAGGAGTGACCTGGTAGCAGCGGACTGGCTGCCGGCAGTTCGTTTGTATTTAACCGGCGAATTATAAGTGGATTATTTGACTCCTGAAACGAAGGAAAATTCGTAAACGACTAAGAATTTACTGTTAATAGAGGTTATTGACTGATAATCAGGTTGTAACATTCGGAGCGGTCAGTATCGGCAAGTCTGTAAATATAACACATAAAAAGATCTGTTCTTAGGAACCATGTCATTGATTTTAGAGAAAAGAAAAACTGCATGCATCGATTTCAAATAAACCTTTAGAACAGTTAGGGAATGCAACCAGGTCGTTTTTAGGGTTTCGTAGCCAAATGGCAAAAACGGAACCCTTATAGATTCGTCATGTCTGTCTGTCTGTCTGTCTGTCCGTCTGTCTGTCCGTCCGTGTGTCACAGCCACTTTTCTCCGAAACCATAAGGTCTATGCTATTGAAACTTGGTAGCTAGATGTATTCTGTGAACCGCATTAAGGTTCTTATATAAAACTAGAAAAAAAGTAGTAAATTTTGGGGGTCCCCATACTCAGAACTGAAACTATAATTTTTTTTTCATCAAACCTATACGTGTCCTATACCTATACCTATCTATAGATAGGTCTTTAAAAATGCTATGGAGGTTTCTAATATCATTTTTTTCAAAAGTGAATAGTTTGCGCAAGAGACACTTCCAAAGTGGAAAAATGGGTGTCCCCCCCCCCCCCTCTAACTTCTAAACTAAGAGAATGATAAATCTAAAAAAAAGATATGATGTACATTGCTATAAAAACTACCAACGAAAATTAGTTTGAACGAGATAGAGCTGGTAGTTTTTTTTAATACGTCATAAACCGCAATTTCGGGTTAGTGAAATCACTACCGCTGCGAACGTGTTAAAACATCAGTCAAAGTTACAACGAACTATAAGAACTTTGATATTATGTTCCTTGCTGCTACGAAACCCTTCATGGGCGAATCCAACTCACACTTGGCTGGTTTATTTTAAAATAAAACTTACATTATTTTTATTTGAATACCGATTGTGTAGGACGATTCAGATTTATGGCACAGTTTACCGTGCCATAAATCTGAACCGTCACTCACAAAATATAGATAAAGTGATTGCATTTTTGGAATAGCAGTGTGGTTTGATTTAATACACAGTCTAAATATACTATTTCCAAATTAAGGAAAACAAGTCAATAATATTAACAAGCATTTTCTTTTCAATGAATTTTTTGTGGATGCTCACACACAACATTATCTAGCCCAAATTAAGCTAACTGAAGCTTGTGCTATAGGATCTAGACGACTGATATACATACTTATATATTTCTAAATACATACATATTATACATAGAAAACACCCGAACTCCGAAACAAACATTTGTGGATCACACAAATATTTGGACCGACCCAGGAATCGAACCCAGGACCTCCCGCACCGTAGGCGGTATCACTACCAACTACGCCACAGAGGCAGTTAAAAATGTGTAAATGATGATGGTAGTAAATTAAACCAATGTTTAATTAACCACCATCAATTTAAATCAAAAGAGCGGTCAAGCGCGAGTCGGACTCGTGCACGAAGGGGTTTCGTACGAAAATAATGACGAAAAATCACTTTTGTTTTATGAGACAACCCTTAAATCTCCATTTTATTTTAGCATATGAAGCGTCTACTTGTTGCCATTATTAATATAAAAAATAAAATGGAAAAAAAACACGTTTGTTGTATGGGAGATAGGCCTCGGGATGGACAGACAGACATGCCATCCATTCATGCTAACTAGCTAGATCTCAACATACATACATATCGTCACGCATTTTATCCCTGAAGGTATAGGCAGAGGCATACATACGCCCACATTTCACCTTATAGTTTTTGACCTGTTTCGTGGTGAGCAATTGTCGTGTTGAAATGGAAGGTGTGACGACCCACTGTATTTTTTTTTAACCTCTTACAACGACTTCAACGTGACTTAACGACTGTCATGGTACAAATGGGATCAACGGCCTTACGTGCCTTCGCAAGCACTAAAATTGCGCCATTGATCACCCATCCAAGGAACAGCTTCAGTACAAGTTGCTTACTGCAGTGATTGTTCGGTACAATATGAGTCAGAAAGGATACTAGTGTTTATGCATCCTAAGTGTTTTAATAAAATTTTACTTGAATACTCGTAAAAAAATCATTCAAACGTTCCTACTTTTACTTCTTGGAGCCAACATTTATGAAACAAAGGACAATCTTATAGTTACGGCCACAAAGTTTCTGTTCTCGAAACTTAACAATACGATTCATTGTAACCACGCGAGAGATATTAAAAATCTTTTTCATTACAGAACGCATAAAAAATAACCGGGTAAAGAAATTCATGACTTTCGTCTAGGGAATTACAGTGGTTTCATAAAAAAAATAACTATGTGGATGTTGTTAGTCTAGGGATAGAGTATCGTTAAGTAACAATTTTTATAGGCACCATCCAAAACTATAAATCCCTACTAATATTATAAATGCGAAAGTAACTCTGTCTGTTACGTTTTCATGTCTAAACCGCTGAACCGATTTTGATGATATTTGGTACAGATATAATTTGAGTGCAAGGGAAGGATGTAAGCTACTTTTTAAATGATTGCGCAAAAAGAGAATTTTACCTGATAACGACTTCTACGCGGACGAAGCCGCGGGGAACAGCTAGTAAACTAAATAAGCTCGGGTCGGAGAACAACATGAAGTAGTTTACATCCTTAAGGGTTCACATTGCTGCATTTTACCATTTGCAAATGCTTAGCAATTTTCACCCACGGTGGCTAAAAAGCTTATCTACTTCATGTTCTAACATCTATAACTCTTCATCTACATGATCTTCTAAGCCACTTGGGAGTCAGAAATACAGTATGAAAAAGAAAGTCTATAACCCGTCGAACGATATAAAACTATTTACCTATTAATTTTAGATGATTTTCCAAACAAAGACTTATCATCACCTTTGACTGCGAAAATCCAATCTTAAAGGTCCTTGAAAACCAAAGACATTGAACCTAATAAAACATTCAAAGAAATATGATAAATCTCGATCATCTTACCTATGCACTGTATTACAAAGTGAACTTTTACCTTAAGCTTGAATTTTATTATTAGAAAGGTTTAGTAGGGTTCCGTACTAAATAGGTAAAACAGAACCATATAACTGAGACTACGCGGTCAGTCTTCTGTCAGGCTGTATCCCAAGAACCGTGATAGCTATTTAGAGTTCGCAGCGCAAGTGTGGCGCCTCGGCAAACGTGAACACAGGCACAGATTGGGCGTAAGCTTGTCTACCACCCTGTGGTATGAAAAAAGAAAGCAACAGAAATGAAATTTTCACACATTATTTATTTCTGTCACTGCTATAACAATGAAGAATATTTTTATTAAATTGAAAATTAATCATGTGTAAGGGGGCTTCCATAGAACAAATGTAATATTGTTGCTGTATTTTGTCTGTGTTGTGTGAGAACCCTCTGTGTTCGAATTCGTCTCGCACTTGGCGGTATTTTTTCAAGAGCTTTCATAAAAGCGTTACTTTTTGAAAGTATCCATATTCTTACACAAGATTGCACTTATCGGGACCACTTGGGTACTTTTACCCTTTTAGGTTATATTTTATTAAAAGTTGGTTCGTCACACCATTTATGTAAAAAAACAATGATGAGGTCTGAGTGTTATATTCCAATTTCGCTTGTACATTTTTCTAATTTGATATTCCCTTTTGCCGGCCGACTGCTAATTGTTGTATTTGAGGTAGGTATTGTACGTAATAAGGTAGGTATTGTATGACAGGTATGTACTTGTTGATTTATAGTACTCGATGAGGTAGGTATTGTATGTAATAAGGTAGGTATAGTGTGACAGGTAGGTACTTGTTGTTTTATAGTACTCGAAAATCACTTCATAAGATTCTGTTGCATAGAAACTCAGCTATGAAAATCGTGTTAAATTAGAGTCTATGTAATGAAAAACTATGCTCTATATATTTGAAATCGAGTTGGTAGATATATCTTACGGTAATAAATAGAATAGTCATGTTTCATACAGGCCACACAGTACTTTTTTTTTTAAATATCCGACATAAAAATAAGTTGGCAATGTTGGCCGGTTTCGTGGTATCTACCTCGCTTTCATGGAATGTAACGACCCTGGTAGTGTTGCATACCGTAAAGCCGCAAACTACGTAACATTATGGTAGGAACTATGTGTATGAATTTAACTGTAGTAGAGGATTTATTTTCACCTTAAAGTTACCATTTAATATCCAAACTAAAGTAGTTACAAATGTTTAATGATTCACCGTTTAAAATAGTTTCGTATAGAAATATTCTCTGGTGAGGATACACTTGAGATGAGACCAATATCAAATAATATATTGCTTGAGGGTCAACAAATGGTGAGCGAATTTAAAGTTGGTACACAGCATACATTTTGCTTGGAGTAAAGGAACGAAGAAGTCTAAAGTGACGGTTTTAACACAAATTAGAGATAGTAAATCAGTACAATCCAAATGCCGCCGACGTCTTCGGCGAAGAGTATCGGCTTCCGGGGACCTGGGGACGGTGAGAGGGCTGATCACCGTCCTTACCGAAGCAGGCCCATGACGGCAGTGTGACGTAAGGAATTCACACACGCCCCCCCCCTCCCCTTAGAAGCGGGATCACACCAGAAAACCCAAAGACGCGGGATTGCAGCCGAACCGCTCCCTGGGCGGGGCTGCAGTGGTGGCCTTAGGTCTGTTGGGAGTCCTGGGACATCCTTCCGTGGGCTTAGCCGGGGCTCCCAACCATAGGCTGTTGGGCGTCACGTGAGGTTTTTTAGTCGGTAGGAGTCCGGCATAACATCAATGATAGATTTTCGATCCACTAAAAAACCACGTTAAGAAAAAAGTACTATCTAATTTGCGGTTTTAATCATATTTTTTACTTACATCATTGTCAAGTAATGCCTGCGTAATGCATACATAGACGAAACCTACGAGTTACTTCCGTCTTCAGTACTCAGTTTTTAATACTACCCTAGAGATGGACAAAATGGACATATCGGACTAGTACACGTATTAGTACGTGACACGCAGGTTGTCTATTTCCATCAGGATTTTTTTACAGATGTCATGCTAAACTCGAACGCGAACCGACTAAAACTAATACCACGCGGTCCGCGATTCCTACCTGGCCCTGGTAACTCCTCAGAAGGTCGTTCTAGGCGCTCGTGGCCCCGCGGACTCAGTGTTCTGTAAACGATCACTGCAGTAAGCAAAATGTCCTATGTTGCTAAGTTGAAGGCCTTTATGGACAGCTTGAAAAATTTCAACAGCAGGCAGTCACAACCTGCGGCTGTCCATATCAACACGGCGATACGGTTCACCCACCTATTGACACGTGGGACAGTTTCTAAAAAAGGTGTAATGTGGGCATATAATATGCCTCTGCCTGCCCCTTCGGTGATAAAAGGCGTGATCATATCTATGAATCTATCATCTCATATCAGCTTTATTAATATTTCGGTTACCTACGTTTTCCTTTTCTTTAAACCTTCTGTAGGTATCAGTAACTATAAGTATGATCTTTTACGATGCGTATCAAGCCTTGAATTTTTTGGGTCTACCTTTTTCCCACGACAAAATAAAGAGTATAATTAACATATAAATTACTCATATAAAGTACTGAAAAAGGTTAAAAAATTCATTTAACTATAAATATGCTTTATAAATGGGTGGAGAAGCTACATCCTCTCTTATTTGCTGCAAATAATATTAAACCTTGAATTCTAAACTACAGAGTTGAAAATTGAGTGTGGTTTGATAAAAATGTAGTTACTGTGTAAATTGATACGGTGGTGAGCCGCCGTCAAAGGGAAAAGGAATTACAGACACTGTAAATACACAAACTAGAATATAATTATTTAAACAATGTTTATCCTTTAGAGGTATAATATATTACTAGTGGGACTAAATGCAAAGGCTTTGATTATGTGTAAATAATCAAAGTGCAAAGGGTGAAAATTAACGTTAAGTATGCCTTAGCCCCCCCCCCAGGTGAGGCCGCAGTGGCGGCCGTGAGTCTGTTGTGTGTCCTGGGACATCCTTCCGAGGGCTTACCCGGGGCTCCCAACCTTAGGCTGTTGGGCGTTACGTGAGGTTTTTTAGTCGGTAGGCGTCCGGCATAGCATCCATGATGGATTTTACCCTCACGCTAAAAAAAAAGTATGACTTTGTTTACCCTATCGTGTAAATTTGTGTGACTTTGATTTACTTTATTAACTTCATGTTTAACGTTGCCAGAGGAGAAATCACTGTGACTGGGCTTTAACGTGCATTAGATATCACATATAATTTTCATTTCATATAAGCAACTCAAAACGTACACTTTTATGACGTGTAGGTTACCACAATATTTTTTAAATCCAATTCAATCGGCACTATCGTTAGCAGCTGACCTGTCAATCAATTAATATTGAGTCGACTTTTTGTAGTCCACTGTTAGCCATATCACAATAGATATCCGCATCCTATTACCCTTTTGGCAGATTTTTAGGTCGTTGATCTTCTGACTGGGGTCCTAATTGAAGTTATGGGAGTCGCGGTCTTCCCTCTGAAACTCGTTTCATAAATTAATCTTTGGTTCCTCGACAGATTCATTACCACTTTTATAAGTGCGGCGAGCTACGAAGATTGCGGAGTTTATCGATAAAGAGTCAGCATAGCTCGCTCTATAGCTCGCTGTTCCTCCTTTCAGCGAGTAGGTAGGTACTTGTCGAGTAGGTTCTAAATCAGAAATAATTTTATAGAAACTTCAAAGAAAAACATGACATTTACACTGGAATACCGAAACATTCTGTTAAGCAACTTGAAACACCAACTTGCAGCGATTAATTTAACATCGCAGCAACAGTAAACTTTGAGCATAAATTACCTTAAACTATAATAATTTACTTCACAACTTTCCGATTTCAGCTACGTTCGTTGAGTTATATACACAAGCTCAAACTAGGTGCAACCAGAGCTATGTCTACATAATTTACAATTTATGTAGCGAGCGCAGCGAAGGCGTACCTAATACGTTTACAGAGGGCGGATGTGCCAATTATCGACAATAAAGCACCTGTATAAACAATACATTTTTGTATCTAACAAAACAAGTCGATTGAATATTCGATTCTAGCGTTATAAATGAATCTTGACATCGTAGAAATAAAATAAAACGTCAATAAAATGACATAGAGTATTGTTTTAAGAGTAGTTCTACATAGAGTAGTGCAAATGAAAAATTTAATGTCTGTAATATCTGGAAATCCTTTTAGCGTGATTATGTGTGAAGTCGTTAATGTTTTAGTATCAGTTAACTCATCTCTTTAGTTATTTTCTCTGAGTTTACCTCTATAATAATATTTCTGTCAACCCTTGCTGCAAAAAACTGCATTTGCCGTTTGTCTGTGCTTGGTTCAAGTATCTAAACATAATTTTGCCATCAATATGAGCATGAGAGCATTAGAAATAATTATAGTCAGGAATAATTTCTATAATTTCTATTTCTATAAGATGGCAGAATTATGTTTAGGTACTTGAACTAAGCACAGAGAGCTTATTAAACAGCTTAATTAAGTTTATTGAAACTTTACTAAAATGGCTCATGCTCATATTGCATGAAAGCATTAAAAATAATTATAGTCAGGAATAATTTCTATAAGTCTTCTCAATAAAATCTCTATAAACTTTAATAAGCTGTGTCACCATACTCTATGAGTCTAAGCTGTCAAGACTGCCTCAAGCGCCTCGTTTACTCTGTTATAAAATCGATGCTGACGTGAACACCGTCGCTGCAAGTACCTTACTACGTAGACTGCAACAAAATTACGTTGGACACACGTCCAGAGGCATTTACTTTAGATGAGAGATGATTTAAAATAGTTTGCTTGCGCAGTGTAATTCGATGAAGTGGGGCTGCAATTTCTCCCTTGAAGACAAAAAAGTTTTTAGGGAGAATTTAGATGAATTAGATTGTGTTTTTATTTATTTAACTATAGCAGTTAAGAGATGTTTTCTGTTTATTACATGAGAAACTGTAGTTTTTTCCATAGTTACAAGTTTATGTAATGAATAGGCATGAGCATTATTCTACTAAGAGGCAAACTCCTTCCTCCAGGCAACATACCTCTATGCCTAGTTAAATCTTTAGAGCATTGTACTCTGCCCGTGAAAATCCAAACACTAAGCTAAAGGCTTTGTAATTCTATTTGTAGTTAGGTAAGATTAAACAGTTTTTAATTAAATTCGGATTGTTAGAGCTTGTTTGGGAAAAGCAATAAATACTTAATAGACTTTCTGAAATCTCACCGAAGTTTCTCGAACGAATTAAACATGCAAATCCTGTCTTCAATCTCTTGAGATACACTCTTCATACAGTTTCTCTAACCATCATTGCTTGTGGAATATGAAATAGGAAATTCCCCTTGCTTGTAAAAGTTTTGTCACGTACTAAGTTAAGTCGCTTGTTCACTTCTAACTACCCCCATAAGCAATAATAGTCACGAAACTCTTAGGAAATATGAGAAAAATACGTGGATCTCTGTTCTGTGTGTGTGAGTGTTGTATTGGTTCTGAGGACTATCCTTAAAATGGTCAAAATACTGTATTTAATTATGTTTTCAGCTAAGAAGTGACCAAAATCAGAGCAATGTGCCCGGTTTGAAAGCAATTTCTTGTAAAGTGTTCACAATGACCAAAATTGGGTTAGTATTTTGATTTAAGCTGCCATTTTGATTTGAACTTGCAGCTGGAATCAATGGTAGAACGTGTGCGTGCTTCCGAAGTGCGCAAACGCTCATAATTGGAAACGCTTACCTATATACTAATGGCCGCCGGGACCAACTGTCAAACCAAGTTAGGAGCCTTAGGCTTGAAAATTTTAAACAAGGTAGCCGTAACCTATCAACACGCTAAAAACACATTTATTGCTTAGAATAAAATATAACTCGATGAGATGTGGGCGTTTACAGGAGTAGGGGGAAAAGGCGTAATAAGTCGGAAAAACCAGAAAAGTACCTAATTATACAAGAAAATGGTAGGGATAAAGCTGCGATCATAGTCCCATTGATTTAATAAAGTAAACGATCACTGAAATAAGCAACTGTTGCTATGGTTCCGTGGATGGATGATCGCCACTTTGTCACATTTCATATGCAAGCATTTCCGTGCTTCAGAAGGTACGTTAAGCCAATTTGAAGGCTGTAGAGCTTGAAAATTTTCCAAAGTGGGTTTGCCTATTTTGACTGGGCAATGCAATAGGCTCACCACATATCATGCAAAACAACAAACTATAAGGCGAATCGAGGGTGTAACTATGAGTCTGCCTACCTCTGAAATAAAAGCGTGACTATTATGAATTTTTATTACATTACCTCAATCAAACAAAAACATATTTATAGAAACAATGACGAAGGACAAAGGTTGATACTGACAGTAACATTTTTATTAAAACCAGAATAATATCATGTGACATTAAAGTGTCTGTTACTGTCATTCAAAGAAGATTTGCATCTCTAAATATTATGTCACTAGCATGTAACAGTTGCTGGCTTCCAGGATATTCGTAAGCGAACTGGAAAATGTTATATTTTTATTTGAAGGCGGGTAAGTACGTTAAATTATTGACCGAGCGAGCGGAGGATCTCTGCGCTCGTACTTGACTACTTGGTTGGATTTTCATTTCATTATGTCTTATTTGTATTGAGAAAGATGTATTTTTCGTCTGACTACAGAAAAATAAGCGAGTGGTCTTAGTAGTAAGATATTATGAAAAGGAACACGTTCGATACATCCAATGAATGGCAAGTTGTATCATCCTAAAGCAGTTAAATGATAAGTGACTCATAACCACTGACCTGTAATAATAATCGCTGGACTGGCTATTCCATACAAAATGACAGCTACTTTTTTGTGCCGATTCAAAGCGCCTCTGCCGAGTGCACTGAGAACTATATTAGTTTGCAAATGGCCGTTGTTTGTTTATTTCAGAAGAAGTTTGTGTGAAATTTGGAATATTTTTAAGTTATTACTGTGATTGCTATAAATTTGAAGTGTTTTGACATATAAATTTAGTTTATTGTGTAATTAAGTAGATACTTATCATGAGATCGTGTGTATATTGTAAAACAAGATACGAGAAGGGCTGTGGCGTCTCTTTTCACAAGTAAGTAAATCTAAGAATCTAATTCTTAAACAATTATTATAAAACCATAATTTAGGTTTTTTTTTTACTATCATAAGCGAATACCCTTCGAGTTTCGGGGATTTTACGAATATTTTTATAACCTATAATGTTTAATAGGGATGTCAAAATGTATATCGATAATTATTTTCTGTGCAATGCCAAATTCGTAGTTTAAAAAACAAG
This sequence comes from Miltochrista miniata, assembly GCA_933228765.1. Classification (NCBI taxonomy): domain Eukaryota; kingdom Metazoa; phylum Arthropoda; class Insecta; order Lepidoptera; family Erebidae; genus Miltochrista; species Miltochrista miniata. The sequence goes on from OW121749.1 coordinate 9,118,661, forward strand.
AGGCATGGTAAAAGTACTTTAATAATTTAATGAATATATTAAAATTATTAATAAAAACTTAAAATTGTAGTAGATAATCGAAACAGTAACTAACTAGCGTGTGAAATATAACTTAGCATCTATGGTTAATTATTTATATATTGGACATAGTCGTTAGAAACACACATCAATCAGATTTATTCTTAGTGGACACAAGCCTCTTTTAAGAGAATCTACTTTGCTTTTCAATCTTTTTAAAATATGTGACAATTTTCTTTTAAAAATTATACAGATGTGCATTTAAAAATATCCCGTAATAAATGTGTGATTTCATATTTTTTTTAAATACCTTCCCTCCTCTGTTCTTACCTACTGCAAACAAACAAAAGTACAATAAATCCTAATCCTAATTAACCTGTCATTTAACAAAATTCCTCTCTGGACACGGCTGCTTCGGGAAGCAAATGGGAAATAGTTGCCATTGAGGCGGAATAGCAAGTTGGCATTGGCTGCTTCGGGGAGCACGCTCGCACGGCTCACGTTAAGCGTGGCGTCCACCAGGCGGGCCGGGCCGCAGCGCAGAGCAAAAATTCGCGTGCCGTAAGTTTCATATGAAATTGTGTAGCATCTGCCTTTACTAAAGGCGGGCCGCAACGAAACACAGTTTCATTAAAAACGTATGGCATGCGGATTTTTGCGTTGCGGCCCGGCCCGGCCCATCCGCCTATTGGACGCCTAGCTTTAAGTTCTAACATAACCCAATTATGATTAAAGACAACCTTAATGACTGTGTGGACTGTGTCCGGTGTCATTTTTCAGCCGATTTACAATAGTAACACTACTTTGGCAAAATACCTGCGACCACTGTTTAAGCAAACAAACGCTTTTTTTTTATATTAAGCTCGCCAAACTGAATTCGCGTGCCTGATGGTTAGCCTACTTAGGTACTTTAACCCTTCAACACACTAAAAAAATATATCGAAAATCGGTAATCACGTGGACCTAGCTCCACCACCCTAAAAATGAAAAAAGATTTCCCATTTCCCAAAAAAAATTTTTATCTCACTTACCAGACCAAATTTTTCAATTCTGCAAACAGCAACCGGATTATTGATAAATTGTTTATTTTACTGTGTATAATAATAAACAATAATGAAAACACATTATTTATAATAAAAAAACAAAACACACACGCACACTTGCACTTGGTACACACGCACTCAACAAAAAAAACATTGATTACTCTACCACCACACCATATTTTACGATCCTGTAAACACCAACCGGATTATTGATATATTGTTTATTTTACTGTGTATAATAATAAATAATAATGCAAACACATTATTTATAATAAAAACACGAAACACACACGTACTACACAAACGCACGCCATCCATGCGCAATCCACTCTCAACTTCAACTGTTCGATTTTTGTAAATAATTCTGGCCCATTGACGTCATTTCATAAGATTCCAAAAACAAGAAAATGTTATAAACTACACATGCAATAAACCTGTTCATTGAAAAGTAGGACGTAAGCAGGCTAAATTTAAGTTTAAAGTCGTCTGGGTAGGTGCGGCGACCGGTCGCCGCGCGGGGCTTTACGGAAAAACTTGATTATTATGCGCGGCGACGGGTCGCCGCGAGGAGCTCTAAGGGTTAAAGTAGTCATTCATATTATGTAAACATCATTGGTACAAAAATAAAATTAACATTGTAGTCGATATCTGGTAAAGTTTTTATCGACACCAAGATAGGTGTTGTACATCACTAGTATTAGTTCCAAGTACATTCGCTAGCTGCCGTCAGCGCCAAATGGCGATTTTCAATTAGGCACACTTTTATGAAACCGATCACCAGTCCAGATACTATTACAGGTCAGTGCTCATAACGTATTATGCAGCTCTGATTACATACGTCAAGGTAACACATTTTTTCTGCACATGTTGAGGTTTATTGGCGACTGTGGACTACTCGATGAATTTGAGTTCATTCATGAGCATAATTGATCTAATATCGTCTATAGTTCTGTCTCAAATTAGAGATAGTACAGATGGAAACCTTCATACTAAATTCGCTGAGGCTACGCACACATAGACACCGCTCACTGAGTTCACAGACACGAAGTCAGGCGAGTTTGAGACGAGTTTTGGATACTGATTTATGCGCGAGTGTGCGTAGCAGAGGGTAGGTGTGAAAATAAGTACATACATGAGATTTCCAGCTGTACTATCTCTAATTTGTGGTTCTGTGTGAAATACTTGTTTTGCCAGTAAATAATGGATGACTGATTCGCGCATTTGTTCAGAGCTTAGTCTCTGTTCCGTTTATTTACTCATGTATTACGGTATACAAACACATCATAAAATAGTAACCTCAGGTTTAGTACCTACAGAAACTTTAATTAATTGTAATAAATAGCCCATTAAACTAACGACTAGTCTAAAGTATTTTAATGTTAACTTTTAACGTTGGTCTACCAATTTTCTCATACTTTTGTGTATTTTTCAAAGTTAAATTCTGAAGTGCTCGTTAATTAATAAATGTACAGAGTAGTAAAGTCGCCTTCTCTTAATTAACTGACTGTCTGGCGGAGAGCTATAATGTAATAATTAAAAATTGTAGGTGAGTTTAGTGTTAATAATTATTAACACTAAACTGACCTACAGTTTTTAATTATAATGCCTTTGAATGATTATAAATTATTCAAAGGTGTTTTCTCTAGAACTATTTACAGGAATTTTCGGTCTTAGTAAGTAATTTGTTTAACTTAATGGCTGTGGAAGCTTCTGCCGCATGCCGTGCTAAAATTGTGACCGTGTTTGAAATAATATCAATAAAGACTATAATCTGCGTTTGGCGACGGGGCTCTGTGTGGCAACGGGTCGGAGTACAAATGTCGCCACCCCAACATTCATCCCGAGGGTGTCATAAGAGGCGACTGAGGGAATATTTTCGCAAAACGATCCATTGCGTAGAGAAGAAAAACTCGAAATGAAACCCGGTTGACAGTAAAATGACAATCGTTAAGCCAAGTTGAAGGCATGACAAATTTCAAGTGCTGGTTGTCACGACCTGCGCCTGTCCATTTCAACGCGGCAATAGGCTCACCACCTATTACGTGGGACATAAAACTAAGGTGAATTGTGGGCGTATACTATGCCTCTGCCTACCCCTTCGGGGATAAACACGTGACCATATGTATGTGTGTATGTAATGTATTATACTTTGATACTATTATAATAAAAATATAAGTAGGTATTCAATTTAATAACTTTTTTGGAACATAATCTTATTCTTAAAATGTAGGTACCTACCTAGTACATATTAATACTATGAAGATACGAACCGCTTATATCCCCGCTTGTCCTTATCCAGTAACATGGTAAGTCAAGTTGAAAGCTGGTTCAGGAAAATAATTATCAACAACAGACAACCATTATTTGCGCCTGTCTAATTCAACACGGCAATTTGCTATTACGTGCTATTAAATACAAATGGCAAAATGTTTGTGTATAGTAGGTACGCTTACTCCGTTGGCTGAGGACGCACTGCGGTAGGCAATTGTGGTTTCTTACCTCAAAATGAAACCATATACTCGATTTCACTGGTTTTGAAACTTTGAGGTTAAAATTTGCCATTTTGAGGTTAGAAACTATCCGCGGTAATCGCAAATGCGGTCTCAGCCTTAGGGGTATAAAGCTAAAGCTAACATTAAGGACTTAGTCACGCATTATACCCCTAAGGAGTATTATATGTATGTAGTTAAAAAATAGCAATTCCGCAGCTGCATCCTTGACTTTTCTCAAACTTCCTCCCCTTTTTTTTTACGTGAGGGAAAATCAACTTCCTCCCCTTGCTGTAACACTAGCGCATCAGATAAACCACACCAAGCTCGTATTCGTCAAAATTTCTAATTTTGTAACCCTCATCAAAATTAATCAGAAGGTAAGTAGTTAAAGCGTTAAATAGACATCTAGTAAATCGACTTCCCAAGAGTAAAAAATAACTAAAAATTAATTTTAATTAATCTATAAAAAATATTGCTTACATCATTATTTAGAACTATCATTAAGAGGTTTTTGTCCTCATTTCTTATAGCTTCAATGGCACACTGAAAGAGAAAATACTAGTATTACAAAATGACTATTGTAAGTGTACAGTAAGTTTCTGAATCTATCTAGTTTCAATCAATCTGAGTTAGCGATATAACTTTGTCATTGCTGCAAATAAAAGCACGAACTTTTGGACAACACCCTTTTTTACGTGAGGAAATCCAACATGGATGCTATGTTGCAATCCTACTGAATAAAAACACACGATGCTTTACAATTTGTTTGACAACCCCGGATGCAATTAGCGAAGCTCATAAAAATGTTATTAATATAAAATAATGTTAATGTGCAACGTCTACAACCAACCTTTTCAAAGCCTTCCATCAAGACTTCAATTTAGTAAGAGAAATATACTTGTTAATGCCTGGTCCACGACATTTATTCAGTTGAAATTGCTTTCGTCATATGTAAAAAGGTTCGTTACACAACAGAATTGAATACATTGCGAATGTGAACAAATTTATGAGCATGGAGCCACAACAGTGACAGACACAGGCAGATGAATTTCTGACGGCTCGTTGTTTGTGCCGGGATTAAAATGAAAATAGGCTTGGCAACATTCCAATATTAGACCCAGACCTTTATGTTAGATATAAAAGTCAAACTACCAAATGAAATATCTCGATTTTGTTGTGTCAATAACTGAACTTTCACAATGAATGAAAAGAAAACTGTAATTTTATTTTTCCTGGAATAATTTTCGACCGATATTTACTATGAACTTCATCTGCTTTTGATTATTAAAATCAAATGAATTCCATGTTGATTGTTGTTTCCACATCATACTTAGCCAAATTGGCGCCCACTGCTAGGCATAGGCCTCCCTCAAGAATCGCCACAACCAACCGTGCCATCCGCGTTCAACAGGCCTCCACAACCTTTATTTGATCATCTGTCCATCTTGAGAAGGTCTCCCCACACTGCCTTTTTCGCTACGTATCCGCCATTTGACCACTTTCCACGTCCCCTTCGGCCATCAGCTCTACGAGCATTATATGGCCCGCCCACTGCCACTTAAGTCTAATTATTATTTTTGGTGACTTAGGTCCACTTTGATAGTTGTTTCATTTAAGGTACTTAATTCAAATACATACATACATACTTAAGGTCACGCCTTTATCCCCGAAGGGGTAGGCAGAGGCATATTATATGCCTACATTTCACCTTTGTATAATTTGTCCCACGTAATAGGTGGACAGCCGTATTGCCGTGTTTAAATGGATAGGCGCAGGTTGTGACTGCCTGCTGTTGAAATAAAGCCTTCAAATAATAATAGTGTATACCTACCATATAACTTAAGAAACAAAAAGCTGATAATATTACTTTCATATTGAAACACTTTGATTTACACAACACTGCTGTGACATATTGTCCAGTCTAGAGTAATAATAAAACTTTTCTCATCAACTCAACTACATACACAATATTGAACGCATACCGTGAAATGAGAGGCAATATACCGTTATAATAATTGTTTATTTTACATGACCGACCGCCGAAAGTAAGGCTTGTTGACAGTTTTCTCATACAAATTTTCTCATTATCATAGATATTATTTCATGTTATATCAGTTTCAGTTTATCTTTGATTTTTTTGGAACTTAAGGAACTTAAAATTATTTTACATCATTTTAACAAGTTTAAATTCGTATTGACGTAGCTGTAGCTCAATTTTGATATTCAATAGCATCTAGCGTGTTCTTGGTACCTTGATTTAAGTGTTTGAGCTTTGACATAGTTTACATAATATGAATTCTATGCAACCCCAAATTAAAGAACCCTCCAGGTTCCCTTTTCACTGCTTTAATGTTCATCACCTTTTTGAAATACGAAATGGCAGAACCCCAAGCAGTGTACGTACATCATAATGGTCATTTCACTCTATAGCTTCCACTCCATTATCACTAAGCAATCTGCTAGCGTACGGAGCGGCACTAGAGCGTTCTCCTGGCCTTTGTAAAGGCAAAAGTGTAACTTCGTCATAATCGACACATATTTGCATACCATTTTCAAGCAAATGCTTGGTTGCAGTCTTAAGATTCTATTCTACAAAAACATTTTAAATTATCTTGCCAGCTACTCATAAACTTAAGCCCGCTTAGTTAGCCAATTTAATTATAATTGTAGAATAAGAAGCCTATAAATATTTTAAATATTGCTTAAATGTAACTTACCAAATAAATTTAATTAAAACAAAACTAAGGATAGTGTAAATATATAATAAATATTTTAATTTACAATTAACTCTAACATAATGTCTAAGGAATGTTTCTTTGGCTAAAAAGTCATTATGATATGTATATTTTACGTAAAAATACGTGTAATATTTAATTGATTGCTGGCTTAACTTTAGTGGCAAAAGTACCAATCACATTGCCAGGAGGGTAATAATTAGCAACTACGTAAATCTTGCCATCTTTTGATTTAGCCACACCAACACCAACCTCTTTTGTGTCTTCCCAAACTACTTGTGTGAAATGTCCTGATCCTAAATCGGTCGGTTCTTTACCAAATTTATGTAATTTTACTTCACTGTACCATTTATCAACAGGATCTTGACCCGATACTGTGAAATTAGGATCTGAAGACCAAGCTGAGAAAATGTTTTCACCGTATTCATTCTGATCCCTATGTTCTGTTCGACCTCTTTTTGCCAAAGTTTTAGCCCATTCATCTGCATAGTTGCTAAGTGTTTTACTCAATACCAATGGAGGCACTCCATGCATTTTACGGTATTCATTATGTTTATCTAAAAAGCTTTCATCAAAATTTTCATTGGATATTGATGTAGACTTGAATTTGCTTACTAAATCAGACGCTAGATCACTTATATTTCTACTGTTCCTTTGATTTGGAGACGGAGGCGTCAGATTATTATTAGACAGCCTGTAGTTTGCACTGTCTCGAAACTGATTAGCTCCTGGTGGTAAAACATTTTTTGAAAATTGTCCGCTGTAATTGCCAGGTGGATAGTAATTTGCCACAACATATAGTTTACCAGACTTGCTCTTAGCGCTTCCAACTCCTAACTTTCTTGTATTTTTCCATACAATTTGTGTGAAGTGTCCACATGTAAGCGTTTCTGGTTCTCTTCCAAATGAAAAATCATTTAATTCATTGTACCATTTCTCTACACAGACTTGAGGCGTTACTTTAGCATCTGGATCAGCTGACCAACCGCAATACACATTTTCTCCGTAGCTTTGGTTGAGACTGTAAGCCATTTCATCTCTTTTTGCTAATTCTTCAGCCCATTTTTGACTATGTTTACTTATTTCTTTATTTAATACTAAAGGTGGCACTCCATGTTCGTCTCTAAAAGCGTTATGGACCTCTAACGTTTCGAGCTCGAACGCATTCGACTTTGAAGTGAAGAGTTTGCTCTGAAAAGATAGAAAGAACAAAATTATGTTAAGAATTAATAAATAGTTTAGAACGACTATGTATAAATTCAGACCCGGTTGCATATAATGGAACTTGGAAATGCACAGACATTATTTCTTATAGTTAAGTACTTTGTCAATCTTCTAAAGATAATGTTTCGCCAGCAAAAGTTTCGTGGGGTTTCTTTAGATGATAATATCGAATTAAAAGTTAGTAAGGGGAAACTGGGAAAATAAAAGATCTACAAATATTAACGCCAAGAAAACTTGTCAGTAAAATTAGTATATGATAGTAGTAGAGGAAGTGCAGGTATTAAACAGATTTCATTACTTTTATTGATATCTTATCTTTCTTATTTATATTTTTTTGCCTACATTAATGTTTTCTACATGCAAAGCTTACTGACTCATACGCAAACCAATAAATTTCAAGGTTCCCTTATCACACGTTTCACTAGCCATTTCCTATGGACTGAATCACAAGCCAGTCACACCTAATAACTTAATCTTTTTACATAATCCACCTGTGTTTGTTTCAGAAGAAGTTTTATCACTGAACAGTATTGTAGTTATTTGACTATTTTATCACTATTTACACTGATGTGTAACGAAGGTATTGGTGACTATCATAATGAGGAAATTGATAAATAGATAAGTATGACCGTTACGAAATAGTGTGAAGGACAATGGTTAAATGGGTAAATAAATGAGCCTTCCGAAGGCTTACCCAGGGTCCCCGGCCATAGTCAGAGTTAAGGAAACGTGTGATCTTAGTCGTTAAGAGTCTGGCATGAAATATTTTATGAGTACTTTCGACACGTAAAAAAAACTTTTCTCGAATGGTTTTGCTTTGTTTTTTACGTCAGGAAAAATCCTCATGGATGCTATGCCGGACTCCTGCCGATTAAAAAACCTCACGTATCCTGCCTAACAGCTTACAGTTGGGAGCCCCGGGTAAGCCCTCGGAAGGATACCCAGGACTATGTGGTTTTTCTTTATTAGAAACACCCGCCCACCGGCTCCAACTCCAACTGTTATTCAAAAACCATCCTTGGAACTACTAAAACTCGGCCTATATTCACTAATGCGATTTTTTTTGGAAATAAATACATAAGAATACAAACGTAATGTTTGACAGCACACATAAAAAACCCCGAAATTATGAAAATACCTACCTATAACATATCGAATTTAGGACTATCCCACATTAACAATGAACAACGATAAATAAACTCTGGTAAGTAATTGTATTCACTAATTTATATTATAAGGAAAACGTATCTTCAAAACTCGTAAAGTATGAGACAGCGAAATTGCTGTATGACTCACTGTTCATCGAAATCACTTACACTAGCCCGTATCATTAGTGATAGGAATTTAACTTTCATTTTTATTTAGATAACGCGGTAGTAAATTCCGGCAAGTATTTCCGTTGTTAAAAAAACTTTGACAAAAAAATTAGCACGGTAATTTGTTTTTTGAAGTGAAACTTCTTTATCGGCGTTGGAAAAAAATTTGCGTCACGTCACGTCACGTCACGTCACGTCACGATTTTTGGTTACGCGCCATCTTTGTTCTGTTCCTCACCACGGTGGATTCGAATTAAGAGTACTTTATCCAGGGATAGCATGTCATTTAAGGGTTTTTGGACTTTTTGACTTTTGGGCTTTTGGACTTTTGGACTTTTGGATGGGACATTGGTACTTTGGGTCTTTGGGACTTTGGAACTTTGAGACTTTGGGACTTTTGAACTTTTGAACTTTTGAACTTTTGAACTTTTGGACTTTTGGACTTTTGGACTTTTGGATGGGACCTTGGTACTTTGGGTCTTTGGGACTTTGGAACTTTGGGACTTTGGGACTTTGGGACTTTGGGACTTTGGGACTTTGGGACTTAGGGACTTTGGGACTTTTGGACTTTTGGACTTTTGGATGGGACCTTGGTACTTTGGGGCTTTGGGACTTTGGGACTTTGGGACTTTGGGACTTTTGGACTTTTGGACTTTTGGACTTTTGGACTTTTGGACTTTAGGACTTTTGGACTTTTGGACTTTTGGACTTTTGGACTTTTGGACTTTTGGACTTTTGGACTTTTGGACTTTTGGACTTTTGGACTTTTGGACTTTTGGACTTTTGGACTTTTGGACTTTTGGACTTTTGGACTTTTGGACTTTTGGACTTTTGGACTTTTGGACTTTTGGCCTTTGGGACTTTGGGACTTTGGGACTTTGGGACTTTTGGACTTTTGGATGGGATCTTGGTACTTTGGGTCTTTGGGACTTTGGAACTTTGGGACTTTGGGACTTTGGGACTTTGGAACTTTGGGACTTTGGGACTTTGGGACTTTGGGACTTTGGGACTTTGGGACTTTGGGACTTTGGGACTTTGGGACTTTGGGACTTTGGGACTTTGGGACTTTGGGACTTTGGGACTTTGGGACTTTGGGACTTTGGGACTTTGGGACTTTGGGACTTTGGGACTTTGGGACTTTGGGACTTTTGGACTTTTGGACTTTTGGACTTTTGGACTTTTGGACTTTTGGACTTTTGGACTTTTGGACTTTTGGACTTTTGGACTTTTGGACTTTTAGGCTTTTGGACTTTTGGATGGGACCTTGGTACTTTGGGTCTTTGGGACTTTTGGATGGGACCTTGGTACTTTGGGTCTTTGGGACTTTTGGACTTTTGAACTTTGGGACTTCGGGACTTTGGGACTTTGGGACTTTGGGACTTTGAGACTTTGAGACTTTGGGACTTTGGGACTTTGGGACTTTGGGACTTTGGGACTTTGGGACTTTGGGACTTTGGGACTTTGGGACTTTGGGACTTTGGGACTTTGGGACTTTGGGACTTTGGGACTTTGGGACTTTGGGACTTTGGGACTTTGGGACTTTGGGATTTTGGGACCTTGAGACCTTGGGACTTTGGGACTTTTGGACTTTTGGCCTTTTGGACTTTTGGACTTTTGGACTTTGGACTTTGGACTTTTGGACTTTTGGACTTTTGGACTTTTGGACTTTTGGACTTTTGGACTTTTGGACTTTTGGACTTTTGGACTTTTGGAGTTTTGTACTTTTGTACTTTTTGACTTAATTTAAGGTGAGGTGAAAATTAAGTTTATGAAGAAGTTTCACTTCTTACGTGTGTACACTAAGTACACGCAATTTTTTTTTTTATGTGAAACTCTCAATGACCTTATTTTTTGTTTAACTACGGCAAAGCTAAAAGGAAGGGTAATGAACTTTAGTAAACTATGTTTGTTGGTAATTTTATGAACGATCACAATCTAGTGCATTTTTTTTCATGCTATGTATTTAGGTTGCAGACTATGAGATCAGGTCACCATAAGTAACCTAGGCACGTATGCTATTTTTCTTTACGCATTGAAATACCTCATATCATACCAATGGCATACCAAAGGATGTCATAGTTCAGTTTTGCATCACTAGTTAAGATAACCTCCTCCAAACAGTCTTGGCAAATGTAATGGTAGAGGTATTCACCCTGAATCAACTGGATTGAGATAGCACAGCACTTACTGTAACCTTGAAGTCATTTAAGGTACTGCTTTAGGCAATGTTCGACCTTGACAAATCCTAAGGCAATTCGAACGATTGCAGCGTACGCTTTTGCCGGATTTCATTCGATTCTAATACATTATATTACTGTTATAAAGAAAAAATCTATACGCAAAATATTGTTCTAAAGACCTATTTCTATTTTATTTAGATAAAAAAAGTACATTACTTGTTAAGATTTTTGCAATATTTCTCATTTTTCGAGAGCGATTTCGATCGAACAAAGTATTCCTAATCGTGTTTTGATACGTTAAAAAAGCAAGAGTATCTAATAAATTACAATAATATAGTTTTATCAGATCAAATCGAAGAATATTTCCTAGTATAAAGTTATCCCCAAGATGAGTCTCTTTCGAACATACAAGCCTTAAAATAAGAAGCCTTTTAGTATGGGCTATGATTAAGAACAGTAATTTATACGTATAGTACAACACCATACATTATTATGATGTCATATTAAAACAACAGTTATTACCGCACCTAAACCTGATAAAGTTTATTCATGGTCAGTAATTTATGGTTAGTGAATTAATGGCTTTTTATCGTTTCAAGTAAGTTTCCTTTCAATTTTTGATACATTTTATAACCATAACAATAAATTTTATGAACTAGCGCGATGTTTTTATACAGTATGTTTATTTTTACCCGACTGCCGAAGAAAGGAGGGTAATGTTTTGCGGGACTATGTATGTATGCCCATTTCTTTGTCACGCGCCCTACAGCCTGAACGGCTTGACGGATTTTGATATGCAAGGTGTCATTTGATGCGTAGTGATTGTGTGAGTGACGGACACCAGGTACTATAATAAAATTTCTAGAAAATCAAAATGGCGGATATTCGGTGACATAACGTTTTTACACTTTCAGTTGTATTTTTACTTTGCAGTCGTGATTTTTGTTTTCTTAATAGTGTTCTTGTTGTCTTCACGCGAAAAAATTCACGTTTCGTTGCCTACTATTTCCACCAAAAAATTGAACAAAATAGGTACGTTAAAAAAGAATTATCCTGATTTTGTATTAATAATAAAATATCAGAATTGATGTTTTTGTTAGACCTATTCCTAATTTGCCATCACCGATATCTGAATGGTTATAACCAATCAGGATACAGTAGTGGAACGTCAGGCAGCCTCACATTTTAAAAAATCACGTCTTATGTCATCGCTATTGCCCCGTGTGGCAACGGGAAAGAGTAAAAAATGTTGACACCCCAATTCATCTAGAGGGCACGGGTGTAGTAAGAAGTGACCAAGGGAACACTTTCGCAAAACGATCCCCTGCGAAGAGAAGGAAAACTGGAAATGAAACCCGGTTGTCAGTAAGGCTGAGCGCACATTGGCGACAAGACAGTCTACAGACAGACTGCCGCTTTACTAAATCTATGAAACTGCGAAACTTGTCCGGTCCGAATAATCGAGCAAGAGTCATTCTTAAGACAGTCGTGTCTCCAATGTGCTCAGCCTAAATTGACAATCGTTAAGCCAAGTTAAAGATCTTACGGGGAATTAAAGGCGGCTTAAAAAAATTTAATTGTTGGTCGTCACTACCTGCGCCTGTCCAATTCAACACGGCAATTGGCTCACCACCTACTAGGTACGTGGGACATAAAACTGTTCACTGAAATGTAAGCGTATACTATGCCTCTGCCTACCCCTTCGGATAAAGGCGTGACTATATGTATGTATGTACCTAAGTAATCACTAAGAAGCTAGTCATAAAATCGCATCGGGATCCCGAGGAGAAAACGTCTTGAGTCATAAGGGGGCAAACCATTGACGAGCCAGACGGCGGGTCTAGCGGTAAAATCGTTGGCTCGGTATTTCGTCATCTCGCGTTGATGATTCATTAGCGTACCAACCAGTCTACTTTCATCGTTGGCTAAGTCATGGGTGCTCCCGGACAGAGTTACTTGGAATTGGAAATACCTACCTATCGAATATTTTTAGATTCACAGATTTTTGTGCTCCATTAGTGGTTTAGACATCTGACTCGCGAGTTCGATGAGACATCTAACTACCGGTGATTTTGCTTACAAATAGATCACTACCACCTTTTTTTTACTCGTATGTTGAGTTCAACGCTTTAGCTCAAAACACTTTATTCATTTTTTTTGACCCTTTTTTGTGACTTCGCTGTCCGTCAGTCTGTCTGTCCGTCATAAGGCTGTATCTCAGGAACCGTGATAGCTAGAGATCTAACATTTTACCGCTACTACAACAAATAGGTGCTAAAATCAGAATAATAATAAAAGTTAAAGGGGGACACACAAGCGCCATGATTTTTTTCGTTTTCTTACGGAACCCACCGTGTGCGAGTCCGACGCGCACTTGGCCGATTTTTGAACCATGCAGTATATTTATTTATGCCTATGCATTATGTAATAGTATGTACTACTAGTAGTCCAAGACGTTTTCTCTTCAGAGTAATAGCAATTTTATACATATTATCTTTGGCAACAGAGACAAACTAATGGCGCTCCTTTTCCAAGTGCTATTACGACTGCGCCCTAACGTTAAACATTGACGCCTACGAAATATAACTTGCGTGGGTCATAAGAAAATATCCTGAAAACCATGATAATAACTATCTATATATAAAACTTTTTTATTGATCAGTATTTTATTACAATAGTGTACTTTCCAGGGTAAATGAACCCGTAGAAATAAATGATAGCATGGCATGGTCAGATGACTCATTCATCTGCCAGTGCCTCGCTGAAAGCCTTGCAGAAAAATTGAAAATATTGAGTAATCTAGTCTTATAATGCAGGCAATGAGGCATCCACAATGCAATGTTTTCCATAACTCCTTCCGGGGCAAAGTAGGTGGAATTTGTCTATGTCAGACACTATTTATATGTGTTGTATCTAATAAATATAAGTCATGTATGTTTATTGTTAAAAATTACAGAGAAACATAATTATTACATATCTATATTTACATTATTACTATCTAAACTAAACCTAAATAAGGCCCCCGTGGCATTGTGCCCAAAAGACTAGCAGCATTCCCCCTTTGAATAGCAATGCCTATTCGTTGAGCAAGAAAACTGCCAGCCCTTGGGTCACCAGTTGACTCCACAAGGCGCTTTTTCAAATTCTTGAAAAATTTTTGCGCATTGGGACCCCATGGACCTAAGGTCTCGACACCGACTGGACAAAAACGATACGATGAGTCGAGACCCTTATATTTATTAATTTTAATATTTTCAGCCGCTTCCGCTGCTGCACTGGCTTTTAATTTGGTTTAAGGAAGATGGGACGGGGCTAGAGTGTCAACACAAGTTGCATCCCACACCAAGACCCGACCCATCTCCCACGGTATCAAAGTTATACCATCCGGTCTCTTGCCATCGTCCCTGAAAACGCCGTTTGGCTCTAAGAGCGTAGGCACATTGGCGGTGGCAAGAGCACGGCGGATGATGTCATTCAGCGCAGCGTGGCGTGAGAAGCGGCCTGCGCTCTTTAAACATGAAAGACCATGATGCCCCAAAGTGTCAACGTTAAAACCGCAGGGGCATCGATGTGGAGCGCAAAGCGTGACGCCAAGTCTCAAACCAACTGAAATTCTTAGGATGTCAGGTTCCAAAAAAGTTCCGGTGTTGGCTATAGGGTAAGCTTTCAACCAATCACCGGATTCCTTTCTACTGAGCGCTAATAATCTGGCCCGATCCGGGCCAAAGCTAGCATTTAAAAAGGAGTCAAAGGTTAATTTTGACGTAGCGTCGTCCCAGCTCCGTTGTAAATTTGGATAGGTGGGTAAATTTTGTCCCGGACAAGCCATTAGCCAAGCATTCTTGGCATCTGTAAGGCCAGTCGTCTCATAGTCTGTAAGACAATTCGTCAGAATTTTACCTACGAGACTCGACGTGGCATGTACAGATTACAAAAAGGCTGGCAAAGCCACACTAGAAATTTTGCGGATCCCTAGCCCACTATATTTAATGGGAAGAGATGCCTGGGACCAAGATTGTTTGCTCAGTTGTATATATTGAGAATTGATTCCAAAGAAGATTTGATTAACGAATCAATAGAAAATAAATGACTTTGATGTTTCCAAAAAGGACAACAGCGAAGCAAATAAATAGATTTGGCAACAAACATACAAATTTTCAGAATTGTGATTGCGTAATGTGAACTAATAGAATGTAGCCGATCTACATTGGATTTTTTTTTTTTTTTTTTTTTTTTTTTTTTATACCACTAAGGTGGCAGACAAGCACACGGCCCACCAGAAGAACCGGTGGTCACCGCAGCCTATGAACGTTTGCAACACCGGAGGCGCCACACTCGCGCTGCCGACCCTGTAAAAACCTTCTTAGACCCCTTTTGAAGAACCCCATACTGTAGGCGTTTGGGAAAACCGAGGCAGGAAGATCATTCCACAACCTAAGCGTGCGCGGAAGAAAGAGAATACCCACTCAATTCTGATTGGATTCAAATTTTGAATTTTTTTGTGCTATTAATTCGGGAATAGCATCTTCAAATATAGGGGACCCTAGGAGGTAAAGATTCTCTCTGCTAACAATTTTAATATTCGGACATAGGGAATCGAATTTTCCAACGAGTTCCGAATTGATGTGATTATTATGAAAAAATAATTCACACTTATTAAAATTTAATTCCAAACCAATTAAATGAAATTTATTTTTAATTTCTATAAGATCTGACAGAACAGAAACTGCATCACCTCCAAGAGTCCCGTCATCTAAATACCAGACGTTAAATTTTGACTTTAAATTTTGAATGATGGGGTTAATGGCTAGGCTGAAAATGGCTGGTCCGAGGGGATCACCCTGCTGGCAACCGACTTCAGAAGAAAGTTCGTTGCATTTAAACATTAATTTGGAAGGTTCGTGATAACAGTTAAATCTAGGTACACCGTGATTCAGGGCGCCTGAGAACACCCCACTTGCAAGTTCATAAACTGATAAAAGGGAGACATACTGAATTACTGATGCAGACTCACGAGGTTGGTAGTGCAAATTGCAGTCACTATCCCAACAAAGTCAAAAACGAAACAAATCTTTAAAAAAATAAGCGGACTCCAAATACAGGTATGATTGAAAGACGAAGAAATAATTTTAATTTACGTACCTCAAACTCTGATGAAATGAAAATTTTAATAAAGTTACATCTATTAGTTCTTATGGTTTTCAAAACTGGTTTTTGAAATTGATCACGCATTTTGATAACTTATGCAACACTGCACCAAAATAAACAAGAAATAATTTATTCTAAGCTTCACTCCACAACTGCGTGTTACAATTGCAAACGATATTATTAATGGCTACCTTTCTCTCGTGGTCAGAGTTTATAAGGTACGTGCTTTCTCAGCTGTGAAAGCATTGATATTCTATATTCGAAAACCAATCACCGACCCAGAATTGAGTGGGTATTCACAGAACTCTTGAATTGCATATTAATGACATTATTGCAATATCGATGATATTATTATAGGTATAGAGGATGTTCCTCGTTCACTCCAGTAATGGCGAATTGGTAAAATGGATGAATTTCCTGAATATTGCGCTTTCAAATTATCTGAAATGATTTAACTGCATTATATAATAGTAGGTGAATTACATTTATTTTAGTTCGTAAGTATATTACGTATAAATGAATACATTTTATGAAATTAAGGCCGAGAATTTAGAAAAAATTAAGATCGAGAAATAAGTTGGTATACATTACGTTTACTTTAGGCAAAAATCCACTAATATAGGTAGTTTACCTTTAATTTATTAGAAATAAAATATATGAACGCAAACATCCATAGGCAGGAAAAAGGAGATTATAGGTAGAAATATTATTTACGTATTCATATTTTTAACTAACAGTTTGTCTCGTCGGGGGAATCGCTCTTTACCTAAACAAAACATCTACAGTTAGGCTTGCGAGACAGACGTACGATTAGGTTACGATTAGGTGAGTGGTCCCCGACGAGACAAACTGTTAGTTAAGAATATGAATACGTAAATAATATAGCTCCCTATAATAATAATAAAGGTTCAATACTTAGGGTAGATAGGTCATAATATAATAGTTATTTTTTTACTTATTACAGGTTTTTTATTGTTCTTTTTTTTGTGAGTCGGGGGGTTTTTAATTTAATTTTTATTTTATTCTTTTTATAGAGGTAACTTAAGTATAATAGCTTATTCATTATTTAATATCAACATACGTATAGTCTTTCAACAATTATTCGAGCTAATGCGAATTGCGCGGAGTGTGGTTACTGAATTTTATTAGAAATACATTCCACTCCTCATATACCTATTTCTAATGGCTAAACTTGCGGTTTTTCATAAAACTTGCGGTATCGTGATGTCTAAGTTATGACTTTTCATTTGATACTCAACACGGGTATATTTGAACACATTCAATTTTTCATCACCATTTTCACCCCTCATATCTTTGAAATGGCTTAACCAATTTTTATAAAACATAGCTAAGAACACTTTCTCCTAACCCATCTTTCAAACAAAAGAAACAGAATCAAAATAGGTTCATCCATTTGGGAGCTACGATGCCACAGACAGACTTACAAACACAAACCCAAACACACGTCAAACTTACAACACCCCGTTCGAGTTTCCGTCGGGGGTTTAAAAGGAGCTCGCGTGGTATAGAATAAAACAGTACTGCATTTTTTTGATAATTTCCCATAAATTTTATTTTCTCCATGGCGTCTTCTTAGTGGCTCTCTCATAGTCCAGAGACTTTTGATTTGGGTCTCAAGTTCAAGCTTTACTTGATGGTATAAGATCTGGTTCGAGACACTTAGAGAATGTTAGAAGTACAGTCCGTTCATAGTTCATTTAATTTACCTCTAGCTGTGAGGTTGGCGTCCCTGATTTTCGTGTTACCATACTAAGATTTTTTTCTCCCAGTTACTCCAACCTTAAGTCAGAAGTTATTTTCTTCTTTTGTTGCCGTTTTTTCCGGCGTGGAAATTATTTAAGATGTGGAATCAGCACCTTTGCCCTCTTTGGTGATGGTGATGTCTTTTTTGAATACTTGTCCATTTATGTACCTAAATAAAAATGAAACTTAAGAAAAATCTTATAGTAACAGAACTAGTAATGTTAATTATACTGACTAATGGATATTTTCATAAAAAAAATAACTCTCAGTGTTAATGGTTCCATCTTATAATCTCCCCTAATACGCGGTGAAATGTCTTAAACTGGCACTCATAGGGGAACTTTACAGTAAGTAAGTAAGTAAGTAAGTAAAACTTTATTGTACACCAATAAAAAATTAACAATGAAAAAGACAGTACTGCAATACCAACACACAGACAACGATCTGTCAGAGGTAAATAAACTGTGAACGGACTATAAACTGGCGTCAGAACTTCCAACCCCATTAGAAGGCACGGCCGAGCTTAGTCTTTATTCAGCAGGTACACCACCTGCAGATTTATGGGACCCCAGTACTAGGGCTTGAATATCGGACCCTTTTTCAGTTCCGGAATTGGGTTTCGATATTCAGTATTTGAATTCCGGAATTCCGGAATTCCGGAATTCTGTAACTCAGTCAAGTTTCGTTTTGTACAAAATAGTGATGTGTAAAAATAGAAACGGGAGCTGGCAGTCCTACGTGATTAGTGATAAACTACTTCGATTCCCAGTAAAATTACTTATTTTAACGTAACCAACTAAAAAACATACGTTTTCTAACTATTGGCTACGGTTGGCCCGGGTACGCCCTCAGAAGGATGACCCCAGGATTCGCCACAGACCTTGACTATCACTGCGGCCTCACCTAGGAGGTTCGGGTGCTATCCCGCGTATTTGGGGCTTGTTCAGGTGTTATCCCACATCTCAGGAGTGTGGCGTGCGTGAAACTTAATACACGTCACGCTTTCGTCTTGGGCGTGCTTTTGTAAGGACGGCGATTAGCCCTCCCACCGTCTTCATGCCCCCGATTATGAAGGCCGATAGTCTTGGGAAAAGACATGCGGAATTCGGGTGGGAGCGTTCTTTCTCGATCACTTTCGCCGCATTAACTGATCACAGAAAGACGCAGTGGCGTCCCACTTACTCCCACTGGAGATCATAGCTCGCGCAATGGTCTCCAGCGAGAGAATGTCTACGTCCAGACCTACCACGAGGACCGGGCGCTGTTAAGCCCACGCTGTGCACTCCACTAATGTGTGAAGTACTTTGTCCTCACTGCGTTCCTCGCAGTGCTGGCACTCGGGTGTGGTTTCCCGGTGTATTCGTCACAGATGCTTACTGAAGCTCCCGTGCCCGGTAAGCAACTGTGAAAACCGGTAGGACAGAGTACCCGCACCGTGGCTCCTCTCTAGTCACATGCCCATGACCGGCCTGACCGCCTTGATTGTGGCGATTCGGCGATTCCCCCCTTGTGTGATGTGATGTGGCGATTCGGTTTGTTGCTCAAGTTCAGGTCTCCACGATTTCCTTGTGGAGCTGGAACTGCCGAACCTAGATTTCTGGAGACATAGGCCTATGACCCCGCTCTAGCGCCTCTTTGCACCAGAAAAGAATAAATTAGAAATATAATTAATTTATTTTAAACAAGGACGCAAGTTGCCTCGCTGCCAGATCCTCGAGACATGCCGCCTCTGAGCAACAGACCACGCAGCACCCAATCGTAACCGATGTTCCACAGAAGCGGCCTTAAGACTGATCTCTGCGGAACACCGCACGACGTATCTCGCTGGGGTACACTACATTAATACGAAAAGCTTAATTCCGAAAGTCACAATCACGAATCTCATAATTCCGAATTTCATAAGTCCGAATGATTCGAAATACCGAAAGTCAAAAATCCGATGTTTCATAAATCCTTTTTATTAAAAGTCATAATTTTAAAATTCCGAATGTTTACAATTCCGACTGTCAGAATGCCGAATTTCAAGAAACCGAACCGTTGAATTCCGAATCATTAAAAATCCGCCATATTATAAATTCGAACTCCGATTATCAAAAATCCGAAATATCATAAATACGAAGGGTGAATGTCGTTTCCACCCGTTCCTGTTTTAACCCGAAAACTTATCATTAACGACGATTATTTATGTTCCCGATTCCACCCGTTTTTTTAAAAAAGTATAGTCAAGTCTAACTACCGAAAATATTATTTCCAAGTGAGTGAAAGGCAAACGACAAAACAAAAAAAAATAACCTAACCTATCCGAGTCGGGGTACTCCGAGTCGGGGTGTTAACCATTCACTTATTATGGTTAACACCTCGACTCGGATTGGTTAGGTTAGAAGGCTAAGGCGAAAGCGAAGCGGAGCGGAGCTCCGGCCTTAGCCATCGTGGTTTTTTTTTTGTTTTGTCGTTTGCCTTCCACTCACTTGGAAATAATATCTTCGGTAGTAAGACTTGACAGTACTTTAGTAAAAAAACTTAAACAGTGAATTTTCGGATATTTGAAATTCGAATAGTGTTTTTCGGGAAAATAACAGTCCGGTCTTTTGATTATTCGTACTAATGAAATTAGGAAAAATAAAAATTCGTACTTATGACTTTCGGATAAATGAATATCGTCTTTTTGAATATTCGGAGCTTTGTTTCTTAGGAATTATAATCTTCGGAATTTTGAACATGGAATATTGAAATTCGGAAAAAATATATTTCGGAATTTTTGGGTGTTCCCATCTCGCTGACCCGGCTGGGCCTTGCCAGCTTGGGTAAGTTATGGCCCTCTAAGAAAGATAGGCCCCGAGTATTTGACGGAAGTAGGGAGGCACTCCATGATAAATAAGCGCCTCCCTAACGCAGCTCCAGGGCAAGGTGTTGAAGGCGATGCCGGTGTCTCTTGATATCGCCATCGCTTTCAACACCACCTCACCCTGCGATTTTACTTCCTCCGTCAGTCTTATAATGCGCATGATCGCATTCACGGTGGAGCGCCCTTGACGGAAACCAAATTGGTTATCCGCCAGATCTGGCCCCACGCGTGTGAGGGTGCCCGACTGTGCGCTGTGCAATGATACGCTCAAGGAGCTTGCATACCTAACGAGGTATGCAAGCTCCTTGAGCTTATCATTGTTGGGGATCGGGGAGTTGCTCAAAGGAGCAACACGATCGACCGATCCCCGGATGGGTAGACTGTCGACCACCCTGCCTTTCGGATCAGAACCAGTTTCCCTGTCTTCCAGACCTTGGGAATCTGGCCTTTTTCGAGGCATGCACTAAAGAGCCCCATCACTCGAGGCCCAAGATCCTCAAGAGCCAGGACCCACGCTCGGCCTGGAATGCTGTAGGGTCCAGGGGCACTAACCTTGCGGAATCTAAGCCGCAGTACAGTCGCCCCTAACTCACCTTCAGTGACTTCGGGCACGTCGTTCTCGCTGTAATCAGCGTCGGGCGCCTGAGACGGAGCCATGTGCGGGTGCAAGGAATATGTCCCCTGCCTTGATGAGAACAGGGAACTCAGGACCCTCCTCACTCTGGGTCAGTGGAGCGCCTTGGGGCAAAGTTTGCCCCTAATAATAAGGTACGGGTCCCATGAGTTCCGGCAGAACTACTAGAACTATGCTGAGCGAGACCTCTGTCAAATTCGTACAGCGTTTCTATCAAAGTTAAATTTAACTCATAGCATAAGTCAGAGATGAGTCTAAGTTCGCACTATAAATTGAACTCTGAATATTAAAAAAATACAAAAACGTCATCAATAATATTATTATTATTTAAATAGTATGTTTTCTATCAAATACCATTAATTTTATGGATTTACTTTCTTAGTAGTTAGAAATATCATCAAATAAAATGATATACGTAAGTAGGTACATAATCCAATTAATTTTTAATAAAGAAATCCTAAATTATCAACATTGTAGCAATTAAAGGTAATTAAATTGCATAAGAAGCTTATAATGTACATTTTTGTTTGTAATGAATTTAAAGAAGCGAAATTTTTTTTTTTCAATATCGAAATACCGGTATTGATCTCGCCAATTCCGGAATTGAGAACGATATTAGATTTTATCGGAATTCCGGAATTATGTCAATTCCGGAATTCCGGAGTTCAAGCCCTACCCAGTACACTCAACCTGTCGTCATTTACTTTATCAGTACTTAAATTAGATAAAGCGATTGGGTGTTATCAAATTACGTCACAATTAATAATGAAAGTAAGGCCAGCAGATTATCTTCTGATAAGTTTTTATTAGTGCTATCCTTGTAAAAGTAAGAAAGCATTCTTTAATTGCAATTTAGTTCCAATAGAACTTATCATCCTGAATGGAAAAATGCGTGACTGTAATATTTTATTAAGTAAGTTTAATATTGTTAACATACAACTTCTTCCCCGATTCACGAAACCGGTTGTCATTGAGTTGTTGAGAGAACTTTTAGTTTGAGGATTAACATATATATAAGAGGTATTTATGGTAAACTATATACACAACATCATCATCATCATTGCAGGCAATTTGGCGCCCACTGCTAGGCATACCTAATTCTCCCCAAGGATCGCCACAACATCATATTGCGGTTATTATGAGTAGCAAGTATTGTGATACTGAAATGTGCTGTTAAATTAACACTAAACTGCTAATAGGGTGCGGGTCGGTAAACCTCCACGTCGGTGATCCGGTTTCAATTCGGGTGCGTACGGGGTGAGTGGAAAGAGAACCGCGTTGGTGATATAGGGACTTGCACACGTGACTGACTTGTATCATTTATTTGCGAACGTTTCCGTGCTTAGGAAGGAACGTTAAGCCATGAAAGCCGTTGAGCTAAGTTCAAGGCCTTATGGGCGGCTTGAAAAAATCTACAGTAGGTTGTCACAACTTGAGCCTGGGTTAGCATCGTGTGAGTAACACCTCTGGTGTTGAGGTTACGGTAACCAACCATAAGGTGGGCCGTAAGCTCGTCTGCCACCTTAGTAGTAAAATAAAAGAGAAATAACAAGGCTCGACTAAACATAATAAACAGATGTGCTGAAAACGTTTCCGTTCTTTTAACAGTATGTAGTCACAACTTGTCCCTGTCTATTTCAACACGGTGAAGAAACGACGTGGTGCTATTTGTCGACCATTTACCGGAATCCTGACAGACTATGTACACGACCACTGCTTCTCCTCACCATTGAATATTGCTTAGTTATTTTGTAAGTAACATTAGGCTATATGTGCCGATAAGTTACTACTCAAAGGAGCGGAGCAGTTATAACAAAATGTCAACAAATCTAGCAGATTTCTGTACATTATTGTAAATGCGGAGATAGCTATATGAGTTCATTGGTTGCTACAAGCTCCGTAGTATTATTACAGGCGTAACCGATAGACACAACTAGTTGTTAGCAAAAATCTTTTATTTTTTAATTTGAATAATGAAGTGATTACAAACATTATAATTCTTAACATAAAGTGAAATGCAATGTCAATGTCATGATTACTGAATGCTCGTGATTGCTATTTATAAATAAAATATCGATAACATTTTTTTGTACCTAACAAGTCATAAAAATGTAGATAAACGCAATCCAACCAAATTTATAATTAATTCCTTTACTTTACTATAGTTTTTCATCAAATAAAACCTTTCAAAACCAAACAAAAACGTTCGAATCTAACACTAAACCCACAGAAAACATAACAGAAAATGCAAAAGTATATTTACCATCTCGGAGTAGCAATAAAGATTATTAATGCCAATTGACAGCACGTTCCTTCAACACCAAGTCTCGAGTTATCCTGACTGGCTACTCAACTTATCCTCTGTATAAACTGTTATCGAGATAAGAGTTTCAATGAATGTAGCTACGAGTCGGTATCGAATGGAGTTAGATATCGCGATAAAGGGTTATGATTTTTCACAGTACAAATTACTATTACAGCATTTATTGTACGTGTACTGAGTAATGGCGGCTAGTCATGGCGGTTATCTAAACGTACGCAATAAATTTAGCGATTTAGGAACTATGTTTTCTAAATTTGATAATGATATATTGACTTAGATAAAGTTTCAAGAATTAATACCACCTAAGTCTTTTTTGATAAATAGTTTTAGTACGAAATACGTTTTCTTTGATTGCATCGAGACAATTTTTTTACCCGTGTAAAATCAGTCATGCATGCTACATCGCACTCTTACCGACTAAAAACCAACACGTTCCCTACCTACTGCCTATGGATGCCCCAGTTAAATCCTCGGAAGGATATATAAATAAACATGAATATGAAGAGAGTGAATATATGTTTTGGCACGGAAAAAAATCGATCCTCATTATCAATTCGATTTCGACACCTGAGCCTAGAACATGAATATGAACATAAGCCGAGTCTGTGCCATCGACGCAATTGAAATCGAGGTTGGCATACATTGAATTCCTAATATAAAGATAAGCACTCATTGTGGCAATCCAGATTTCACTATTACACTCGACGTGCGTGTGTGGACCATGGCTGGTCACCAGGCCCAACGGACTGGTAGCGGTGACGCGACTTTCATACGATTTACAGACTTGAACAGAGTTCAATACTAATGAAATCAGATTCCATGGCGGAAATTCATTGTTACACGATAATAAAGGACGCGCCGAGCCATTTACTGTCAAACGATCCTAACACGTCGTGTGAAAGCGCAACGCTGTGAAGTGATGTGATGCGCAATATAACGCTTTATTGCCTGATCAGTAAAGTTGAATATTGAACATTACTAACAATCAGGAGAATTCAGTACGCACACCCGTAGCCGTAGGTCTGTTGAGAGAACTGGGGTATCCTTCCGAGGGCTTACCCCGGGGCTCTCAACCGTAGGTTGTTACGTAGAATACACGTGGTTTTTAGTCGGTAGGCAGCATCCTTGTAGGATTTTCCTCACGTAAAAAAATTGTAGGCACACCAACGTGAGTTTTACTCTACTTCATTAAAAAAAAATTAATGGATGAATTTCCACTTTTTGTGCCACTTCTAATCCACCGGTCGCGATGGATCACTTTCCACTATTATATGTATTCCTCTCTAATCCATCACCGTGACAGATTAGTTACAGGGTCCAGTATCCCTTTTTTTATATGTGGAATTTGTCATAGATGCTACGCTGGATTCCTAACGCCTAAAAACACTGCCATGCACACCAACGGCCGGTAATCCCGAAATAGCCATCGGAATGATTGCTCAGGATTTTCTGCAAACTTCGGCAACCATCACAGCCTCACCTAGGGGTTCTGGTACGATCTGTCTATGAGGCATCCTTGGGAGTTGGTTTTAGTGTTCACATGTGTTTTTTTGGGTTGGTTTGAGTGTTATTCCGTTCACTTTACTCACAGCTTACTCTCTCTCCACGCTTCCGCCTGTGTAATATCCCTTTCCGGCGAAGATCGATTCGACATTCCTTTGTTACAATTAATTGGGGTGGATAATCCTTGAATGTTGTGCGCTAGGAATAATGGATCGAGGATGAGTGATAGACTTGCCCTCTCACTCCCTTCACTATATGAATTCAATAAGCCATTCATTGCAATTTTTAGTAGGCCACGTCGATGCAGTGTAAAAAGTTACAAATAAGATAAAGAGAAATGTATATAATATTTTTAAATGGTTATCGAAATGGCTTGGCTTCTAATGTGCTATTTGGAGCTGATTTATAGTATATTTTCTGTGTCTGGTGACCATAATATAATATAGATCTACAAATTTAGGACTTTATTTTTATCTTTCCTACATTTAAACAAAACGCCAACAACTATCTACAAGTAATTTTCTAACTTGTTTATTTACACATTGCCTACCAGAAATTGCTTTAAGCTATAAGACCCGCAGGCTGATTACGTATAAAACAGCGATCAGCGATAATCGCACAATCATCGCGCAATCATCGTTGGTCGCGGAAAAAAATGGTATTACCTACGAATAATGTATACTATAGAAATGTAACTTCTATAAAGTTACCGCCAAAATCTTGGAGCAACTTACCCATACTAAAATACAGCAATAAAACACAACACTCACACATTCATATTTCAACATTGCCCGCGATTGGTCGCGCTAAGGTCATGGCGGCTCGGCGCCCCACCCGAAGCGGCGAACGTGGACGGTGTTATACAATAATAAGAAAGCTTGTTATTGAATAAGTTCAATCAATAGAAAGTTATTATTTTTCTATTCATTGAACAACATACGCCTACAAATGAAAAACGGTTACGGTTTTTTTACAATTATGTGCCTCGGAAAAATTAATTAGTTTTTTTAAATTTTTATGGCGGTTGGAAATTGGTAAAAACTCCTTTTTAGCAAATTAATGCAAACGAATTATGACTAATTGTTCATTTATGCTTTTAACAACATAACGTCGTAATTGCTTTCTATAGGATGGCTTTCTTTAAGGGGTTTCGTGACGTCATTTTGTTCTTTTATATTGGCTAAACACTTCTTTTTTATTAATTGCAAAAACATATATAAAATATCTTACAGTACCTACAAATAGGCACCGCAGATTTTCTTAATCGCTTAACCTTTCCATTATTTAGTGTGTACATGTCATTAGTTTAAAAGTGTATGTTACTGTACCGCGCATGTTACTGTACTGACTAGGCATCCAATTACGTTCATTTCTTTCCAAACGAATCGCATTAACCCATTTTTCACGCTGGACTTCATTTGTTGGGAATCCGTGAAATTCAAATTATAATTTAATTTCTATGCATAATATCATCCTACTAATATAATATCGTACTATTATAACAATATTACCTTATCGCTTAACATACTATAAACACTGCATAAAAATAATTTGATTTTCGAATTGAGTTCATGTTGCATAACACTTTTCAACGTCACCAGTACGTGTTTTTAAAATGAATATTTACTCACCTATGGAGGATGATTCCAGCGTTTTTCATATCCGTATGGTTTCTACACCACTTCAGAACACACGAAGGCATATTTGAAATATAATTAACGCGAAAAAACCATTAAAATCACTAACAGATTGGTTCCGGTGACACAACCGAACGCTATGCGTGACAGCGCGGACTAAATGTGTCGCGCGGTCCCCATTTTAAGCAACGCCTTCCGCGGTCCCCATTTGGTGGAGCCATTTTTTGAGCCGAATTATGCTTCTATAGTATACATTATTCGTAGGGTATTACGTTAAATTCTATGACGAATCGTTCGCTAATCGCTAGACCGCACTTATCACTACGAAACTAGCGCCATAAACAATTACGTGGCGATCACTGAAAACTGGCAACTGTCACAATCGTTTGGGCATTTTATTAGTGTATGTGTGTGCTGAGAGACCACTTTTATTTTTTTGGATTTTTGCAGTTTAACTAACAATAGTGCATAGTTAAAGTTGCGGAAATATTTGTAAAGCTTAGTGATGGGTTAGAACGCGTCCGAACACGTGCTCGCAGCACTATTGTTAGTTAAACTGCAAAAATTCGCAAAAAATTAAAGTGGTCTCTCAGTACACACATACACTAATAAAATATCGAAATCGCTGCCTGGAGGTTGTCAAAAACGATACGTAATACGAAATTATCGCCAGATCGCTGCCGCAGTATAGCACAAATGCACTTTTTAATTTACTGATTGTCCTACATAGGCAGCACCGTCGCTAGTTTGCTATGGCAAAACGATCGTTTATACGTAATACGAAACAGTCGACAAACAGCGATTATCGCGTGATTTCCGCGAGATTATCGCTATCGCTTGCCTATTGTAACATACGTAATAAGCCTGCCGTCCATCGTTTAGATACCTACGTGTAAACGAGCATAAGTATGTACCTAGGCTAGGTATGTTTTATTTTTAACATTTTATCACTGCGTTTATGTTTTCTTGGTATACAAATAACTAAATAATTACTTCATTGAAACGTTTTTTCTTTAAAATGAATTAAATAATTACTCATTATTTTATATAATTATAAGCCTCCAATTTATTTATTACATAATTTTGTGCGTGCTTAAAATAACATTTTGGTCTTAAATTGTGTTACCTAGTATTATTATACCTATAACTTACGGTATGTATCTTTTTTAAAGTCAGTTTTTTTTTAAGTTTAATTAATTTGCATAGAATTACAGTGGTAAACAAAATGAAACTTGTTTTTTGTTCCCAGTGTTATTAATAGATAATTATTACATGACCTCTAGACAAACGTACATTGGTATATTCTTATAATAATAATATATATTTATTCAGATAAAGATTGTAGTACATCAATTTTCATTTTTTGGTACAGTGGTAGGCTCAATTGTCTACAATTCGTGGGTACAGTTCTGTATTCCTAACTAGGCTACGCAGTAGCCTGTGTTAAGGAGTTTCAGTTC
This sequence comes from Miltochrista miniata, assembly GCA_933228765.1. Lineage (NCBI taxonomy): Eukaryota > Metazoa > Arthropoda > Insecta > Lepidoptera > Erebidae > Miltochrista > Miltochrista miniata. The sequence goes on from OW121749.1 coordinate 9,146,983, forward strand.
CCTATTCCCAATGGCTTCAATATTTATTGTGATAAAAAACTTTTTAACGCTTTTTAGTGCCAAAAATTTACTCTTATCAGAGGGTTTTTAAATGAAAAAAAAAAAAAAAAGAAATAGTATTGAAAAAATAACTAAGATTAGTGAGTGTTAGTGTGTATGTGTGTGAGTGTTTGTGTGTGTGTCTGTGTGTGTGTGTGTGTGTGTGTGTGTGTGTGTGTGTGTGGGCGCGCGTGTGTGTGTGTGTGTGTGTGTGTGTGTGTGTGTGTGGGCGCGCGTGTGCATGTACAGAAAAGAAACTGATGTGTATATTTGTAGGAGAGGCAAAACGTGTCAAACTAGGTATTTTTCTGTCTTTTCGTAGTCGAGGCTAAGCAGAAACATAACGACTCGCTTTTTACATTCAAAGTAGCTCAAACCAAACACTGGGCAAGGCTTGTTAATCCGGTTGTATAAATAAGGGCCGAGGATGTAAAAGAATCTTCGGGCAAAGGACGACCGTGCCAACGTCAGTGTACAGACCCTATCTCTTCTGCGCTTGTCAATCACCCTGTACGGTGTCTGACGATGCTGCATAAGTATAACTTGTAGTATGAAATATTGGCGAACGTTCAGAATGTTCCAACTATTGTATAACTCGTCTGTTGAGAACATAATGGGACGAAAAGTAGCCACTTTCAGAACCGCCCTGTGTGCGATCTCTAAGGGTTTCATTATAGATTTACAAGCTCCGCCCCAACATGATATGCAATATGTTATTACGGATTGACACAACGCAAAATAGACTCTACGGATGACCGTCAACCTAGCAACATGTCGAAGTGTTTTGAAGATGTAAATTAGTTTGCGTATTCTGCCCGTGAGACTGCTGATATGTGTCTTAAAATTCAGATTCCTGTCCAGGGTCACTCCCAAATATTTCACGTGCTCCACGGAAGTTAGCTGAGCACAATTGCAAAGGGGCTTAGTTTCAGGACGACAAGTGTGAGCTATTATGTTGACATGGACTCGAGGCTGGGACGCAGCACTTACAGACCATGTAAGGAAGTTGGTTTTGGAGGTATTGAGAGTCAAAGTGTGATGGTATAGCCAGTCCAGTGTAGTGTCCAGCGCGAGTTGTGCCTTGTTCCCCAGTTGCATCCATGTATCAGCAGTGACGGTTATGGCAGTATCATCAGCAAATGATGTTATAATACCATCCTTTACACTGAGGTCGCACAACTCGTTTATGAAAACAAGAAACAGTGTAGGACCCAGTATGCTGCCCTGTGGCACGCCGTAGGAGATAGAAAGCTCCTCGCTGTTGTAGCCATCTATCCTAACGAACTGCGAACGACCCGACAGGTAACTCCGGAAGAGATCCAATTGTATTCCTCTGACACCCATTCCTTCAAGTTTCAGTAAGAGGGTAGAAACGGGAACAGAATCAAAGGCCTTTGTGAGATCCAAGAATATCGTAAGTACTCTTCTACCTTGGTTGATATTTTGAACAACATAATTAGTTACCTCATGAACTGCGTCACAGGTGGATAAGTTCCTGCGGAAGCCGTATTGGTGTTTCGATAATAGTTTATAGTGTTCCAAGTATTCCACCAATCTTCTGTTAATTAAGCGCTCGAGTACTTTGTATAGTACACTCAGAACAGCTATAGGACGATAGTTATTAGGTAAGTTCCCGTCTCCACTCTTGAAGATTGGATGGATAATTGCCTTTTTGAAGGAAGTAGGAAAGACGCCAGTGTCGAAACAAAGATTAAATATGTGGCATAGAATAGGTGACAGAAGAATGGAGTACTTCTTTATAATATAGGGCGTAATACCATCCCAACCAGCGGCGGCATTTGAACGTAGTGAGTGTATGATCGCCATAATTTCGTCACAGTCTGTGTGTTCCAAAACGAAGGATGAAATGTGTGTAGTCCTGAGTTTGACCTGGGGGGGTCTTTGAGGTCTAGTCGAGATAAGGTCGTCAGCAAGCTTTTTGCCTATGTTTACGAAAAAACTGTTTACTTTGCTACAGGCCTGTAAGGGTGAAGATGTGGAGGTTATTAATTGTTGCTAATATGAAATATTTGACAAAATAATTGTTACAACGTTTTTTATTCAGTTGAAGTCCGTTTTCCCACAGTTTTCTGTACTTTTATTGGAGGGGAACCACCGTCTAACAGTATCTAACAACTAACTATAAATGAGGTAGGTACTCGTCAAAATAGATGTAGAATCCACGAACGTCGGTCATTGTTCCCACAATTATTAAGGTTAACGGCCAAAATATGACGTTTCAATTAACTTCACAACTCACTGAGTTAGGTTGTCTACAAAGCCGACTATTTTTAGTCGTACGACTATTAGTAACGCGATAAAACTATTTCAAGTAACGACAATTTGCTGTCGGTCATAATTGGTCCACTTCTGTGACGCAATGTGCATCTTGTGGATCAAATAAGTCAATTATTATGGCACGTCCAATTATTACACAAAATGTCGGCATTAATCAAAAAGTACTATAAGCTTAAGTACCTGCTTTTGAAGAGCTAACCTCGCTAGCTCTGTGTTCTGAAAACGAATAATTACCGTTTCTGTCGTTACCATTCTGCGACAAATTTAATGTGGAAAAATTATCGGTTTCAAGCAGTTGAGAATAGTATTTTAAAGGTCCAGTAATTAGGGCGTCTGGCCCGGCTAACCAGAAGACGCAGGCTCCAGTTTTAAACAAGATTATTAAATCTTTTCACGTTAAAATATGGGTATGATACGCAATTGTTTGTTTCTGTATTGTAAAATATATATAAAGATATGTAAGTATGTTTATCAGATGCCTGGATCCCATGTTGCTCATATAAATTCAATTCAAGCTTATATAACATTAACTTGGGTTAGATGGCGTTGTGTGCGAATCTTCCAAAAAATACTTATTTAGAGAAAACGTAGAAACAGAATAAAAAAGCCGAAAATAAATCAGTTACGCGTATCGTGCCTAATTCATGACAACAAAAATCTACGGGCATTTTGAACCGTGGCACAGTTTATAACAAAGGTTTTACGTGTGCTATCATTTTGCGTGACTTTTGTTTTTTTACAACTTATTAAAATACATACCAACTGTGTTCTCGCGTTGTTTCGGCCTTGGGCGAATATGTGGTAGATTCAGTTTTGATATCTGTCAGTTTATTTCGAGGTTTTGCAAAACAAACACTGATTATAAGCATTAAAAGTAACTGCAGAGTGTGCCTGAAATGTACGGATTTTTTAAACGGCGAACTCATGAGGTGGGTACCTATTTGATAAATCAGTAGAACTACTTTTACTTCATTATTTCAAATTGCATTTATTTTGAACCGACTTAAGAAAAGGAGGAGGTTACTCAATTCGACCGTATATGATATTATGTTTTCTTTTAAGTTTGTTCGAGCAGAACTTCGTCGTTATGAACTGATTTCAATTTTCTTTTTTTGTTGAAAAGTTGATATTTCCAAGGTGGGTCCCGCCACAGGAAAATAGTAGGGACAAGTAGTGCGTTTGTTAACTTATTAATTGAGTGATTTAAAGCACTACAATTAAATGAAGGTCTGGAGTCGATCTAATGATGAAGTTTTCAGCTCCATCGTAGCCGAGGGAATTCTTTATCGATTTACAGTGATAATTACTTAACTAATATTATTAGCATATTGCTAGAGAAATTGACAAGATCTACCTAAACCCGTCGGTTCTTTTTTGTTAATTGTTTTTTTATATAAATAGCCGTTATCGGCGATTCAAATTACAAATTTTCATCTAATTCTCTAATTGAGTCCGTTCAAACCTATATCCTGTTTTAATATCAAGTCCATCTTTGCAAATAATAATAATAATTTGAATCAGTTCAGCCGTGAAAGCGTAATTTATTGATAGAAAGAGTAACTTTGACTTTGGTGATTCTATAACTCATTTTACTAATACAAATATATATCTAATAGTTCATGTAGGTATTCGGTTTATATACACATTTTCAGAGGCTTCACCATTGTTGTCTTTTTAAGTCTATTAGCAACCATTTTATTTTCCAAGACGCCATTATGTGATTCCGGTAAGTAGGTTGATAGAAATCTACCTATTTACCCGAATCACAATATTTTATTAACAACAACCACGCAATTTCATTTGCGTCACATAAGAGAGAGAGAAAGGTATGGTAATTAATAATATTTTAATATCACCCATTCCCGTCGCATTTGGTACCGTTGCGTTGCTTCGTTAATATTTATAACACGTAGAAATATAGAGAGAGAGAGAGAGAGAGAGAGGTTTTTCGTCACGTGTATTCCCGTCGCATTATCGTAGTATAAATTTGATTTCCATTAAAATTGTCATTGTGAACTAACCCTAAAAGATCGACATATGCTGTCACGGAGGTTTTTTTAGATCTTTTTAAGAGAAACAATTTTGTAATAAATAATTTTTACATAACTATCCATTTACGCAGCGCACGCAACGGAAGCTCTCAAAAGGAATATTTTTCCACCGTTTTTGAAAAAAATATCATTACTGCTACGCTCATTGCTGTCTATTCATTGTAGCGTGATGTTACATAGCTTATAGCTATCCTCAATAAATAAACTATCGAACTGTAAAAGAATGTTCTAATTCCAACCAGTGGTTCCTGTGATACTTGCGTTGAAACAAACAAACAAACTCTTCAGCTTTTTATTATTGCTATGGATAAACAAAATTATGATCCTGAAGTAGATACATAATATCCGAACTGCTTTTTATTTTGTAAAAATAAGTATATTCTAGCATGTATTATTTATTAATCTTTTTAATCGTACAATTTCAACTGTCTGTGACAGACTCCTGTTACCACGAACATAACTTATTAACACACACAGATAATACATTCAACACTCATAATTACTACAACGACAAAATACCTAAATACAGACTTCACATAACACAATACCATTTTCCTGCACTGCCAGTTCAAAACAGCCACTCACCTGAAAATGAATGCTGTAACCATCCTCAGATGTGCTCGTTTCCGTTACCAGTTTTCAAAGAATTACCAATTAGTCCGCTAAGAAACACACTGCAGATCAATTATTATAATCTGATGCGAATTATCACAAGCCCCTACACCACTCTCATCCAGAACGCCCCACCCCGCTTAACACCTACATTATTACCACCAAAATGACTAATGTTATTAATAGCCTGATTGACAATTTAGACCAACTATCTGTCTCTGAAATTCACACTTGCAACCCGGAACTGACGCAAACAATTATAAGACAGCCAAAAAACTATCTGAAGGTACTCACACAAAACATCTGCTCTATTAACTGCAACTTCCGAAGCTTGCAGACTCTTATGAAGCGTGTATCATTTGATAGTGATGTAATCGTCTTGACCGAGTGCTGGTTGCCATGCTTATCTAACGCTATAATACCACAATTACAAAACTACGCAGCATTTAACACTACCAACCATCTAAACAAGAAGGACGGTGTGGACGTATATGTGAGTTCGGAGTTGTCGGCGACTTGTGAGGAACCTGATCTGTGCCAGTCTGCCTCAGGAATTATTATTAAACTCAAAACAGACGTTGCATTAGTATGTATTTATCGGTCACCATCAAATCGTGATTGAAAATTTTCTCACCGCTCTCAACCGCACACTTTTGACCTTGCAAAACTTTAAATCGGTTATTCTGTGCGGTGATCTGAATATAGATATTAAACCAACTACTATCGATACGCGTTGCCACGATTATCTAAATTGTTTAGCATTTCTCGGTTACCTACCTGCACATTCCTTACCCACCAGAGAGAAGAATTGTCTAGATCATGTATTCTTAAAAACAAACTACTCCAGCCACATGTTTGTCTATGACACGGTGATCACTGACCATCACTCTTCTCTGCTGTGTTTAAACTACCGACCTGTACGAGAACATATCACTTCAACCATTTTCAAAATTGATTATGAGAAACTCGATGAAACAATGGCCCAGCTGGACCTAGACCCAATATTCTGCATCGAAAATGCCGACATTGCAACAAATAAACTTATTGAGTTGCTAACAAGTGCTGTATCTAGGAATACTACTATAAAAAAGGTATCATCTAAAAAGAAAGTTCTGAAGCCCTGGATTACGACCGGTCTATTACGCTGTATAAGAAACAGGGACGCTTTGCATAAAAAGACTAAAAAATACCCAGATAATGAAGTTCTAAAAGTAACCTATAAAAGATATAGAAATTTTTGCACAAGAATAATAAAAAGAGCCAAACGGCTGTCCGACACAGAGGAACTTGATAAAGCCTGTCATAATCCAAAACTGCTCTGGGATACAATAAAACGTGTCACAGATATCACTAAACCCAAGAACTCCGCTACACAATTAATAACCTCCACATCTTCACCCTTACAGGCCTGTAGCAAAGTAAACAGTTTTTTCGTAAACATAGGCAAAAAGCTGTTTACTTTGCTACAGGCCTGTAAGGGTGAAGATGTGGAGGTTATTAATTGTGTAGCGGAGTTCTTGGGTTTAGTGATATCTGTGACACGTTTTATTGTATCCCAGAGCAGTTTTGGATTATGACAGGCTTTATCAAGTTCCTCTGTGTCGGACAGCCGTTTGGCTCTTTTTATTATTCTTGTGCAAAAATTTCTATATCTTTTATAGGTTACTTTTAGAACTTCATTATCTGGGTATTTTTTAGTCTTTTTATGCAAAGCGTCCCTGTTTCTTATACAGCGTAATAGACCGGTCGTAATCCAGGGCTTCAGAACTTTCTTTTTAGATGATACCTTTTTTATAGTAGTATTCCTAGATACAGCACTTGTTAGCAACTCAATAAGTTTATTTGTTGCAATGTCGGCAGTCTGCCTCAGGAATTATTATTAAACTCAAAACAGACGTTGCATTAGTATGTATTTATCGGTCACCATCAAATCGTGATTGAAAATTTTCTCACCGCTCTCAACCGCACACTTTTGACCTTGCAAAACTTTAAATCGGTTATTCTGTGCGGTGATCTGAATATAGATATTAAACCAACTACTATCGATACGCGTTGCCACGATTATCTAAATTGTTTAGCATTTCTCGGTTACCTACCTGCACATTCCTTACCCACCAGAGAGAAGAATTGTCTAGATCATGTATTCTTAAAAACAAACTACTCCAGCCACATGTTTGTCTATGACACGGTGATCACTGACCATCACTCTTCTCTGCTGTGTTTAAACTACCGACCTGTACGAGAACATATCACTTCAACCATTTTCAAAATTGATTATGAGAAACTCGATGAAACAATGGCCCAGCTGGACCTAGACCCAATATTCTGCATCGAAAATGCCGACATTGCAACAAATAAACTTATTGAGTTGCTAACAAGTGCTGTATCTAGGAATACTACTATAAAAAAGGTATCATCTAAAAAGAAAGTTCTGAAGCCCTGGATTACGACCGGTCTATTACGCTGTATAAGAAACAGGGACGCTTTGCATAAAAAGACTAAAAAATACCCAGATAATGAAGTTCTAAAAGTAACCTATAAAAGATATAGAAATTTTTGCACAAGAATAATAAAAAGAGCCAAACGGCTGTCCGACACAGAGGAACTTGATAAAGCCTGTCATAATCCAAAACTGCTCTGGGATACAATAAAACGTGTCACAGATATCACTAAACCCAAGAACTCCGCTACACAATTAATAACCTCCACATCTTCACCCTTACAGGCCTGTAGCAAAGTAAACAGCTTTTTGCCTATGTTTACGAAAAAACTGTTTACTTTGCTACAGGCCTGTAAGGGTGAAGATGTGGAGGTTATTAATTGTGTAGCGGAGTTCTTGGGTTTAGTGATATCTGTGACACGTTTTATTGTATCCCAGAGCAGTTTTGGATTATGACAGGCTTTATCAAGTTCCTCTGTGTCGGACAGCCGTTTGGCTCTTTTTATTATTCTTGTGCAAAAATTTCTATATCTTTTATAGGTTACTTTTAGAACTTCATTATCTGGGTATTTTTTAGTCTTTTTATGCAAAGCGTCCCTGTTTCTTATACAGCGTAATAGACCGGTCGTAATCCAGGGCTTCAGAACTTTCTTTTTAGATGATACCTTTTTTATAGTAGTATTCCTAGATACAGCACTTGTTAGCAACTCAATAAGTTTATTTGTTGCAATGTCGGCATTTTCGATGCAGAATATTGGGTCTAGGTCCAGCTGGGCCATTGTTTCATCGAGTTTCTCATAATCAATTTTGAAAATGGTTGAAGTGATATGTTCTCGTACAGGTCGGTAGTTTAAACACAGCAGAGAAGAGTGATGGTCAGTGATCACCGTGTCATAGACAAACATGTGGCTGGAGTAGTTTGTTTTTAAGAATACATGATCTAGACAATTCTTCTCTCTGGTGGGTAAGGAATGTGCAGGTAGGTAACCGAGAAATGCTAAACAATTTAGATAATCGTGGCAACGCGTATCGATAGTAGTTGGTTTAATATCTATATTCAGATCACCGCACAGAATAACCGATTTAAAGTTTTGCAAGGTCAAAAGTGTGCGGTTGAGAGCGGTGAGAAAATTTTCAATCACGATTTGATGGTGACCGATAAATACATACTAATGCAACGTCTGTTTTGAGTTTAATAATAATTCCTGAGGCAGACTGGCACAGATCAGGTTCCTCACAAGTCGCCGACAACTCCGAACTCACATATACGTCCACACCGTCCTTCTTGTTTAGATGGTTGGTAGTGTTAAATGCTGCGTAGTTTTGTAATTGTGGTATTATAGCGTTAGATAAGCATGGCAACCAGCACTCGGTCAAGACGATTACATCACTATCAAATGATACACGCTTCATAAGAGTCTGCAAGCTTCGGAAGTTGCAGTTAATAGAGCAGATGTTTTGTGTGAGTACCTTCAGATAGTTTTTTGGCTGTCTTATAATTGTTTGCGTCAGTTCCGGGTTGCAAGTGTGAATTTCAGAGACAGATAGTTGGTCTAAATTGTCAATCAGGCTATTAATAACATTAGTCATTTTGGTGGTAATAATGTAGGTGTTAAGCGGGGTGGGGCGTTCTGGATGAGAGTGGTGTAGGGGCTTGTGATAATTCGCATCAGATTATAATAATTGATCTGCAGTGTGTTTCTTAGCGGACTAATTGGTAATTCTTTGAAAACTGGTAACGGAAACGAGCACATCTGAGGATGGTTACAGCATTCATTTTCAGGTGAGTGGCTGTTTTGAACTGGCAGTGCAGGAAAATGGTATTGTGTTATGTGAAGTCTGTATTTAGGTATTTTGTCGTTGTAGTAATTATGAGTGTTGAATGTATTATCTGTGTGTGTTAATAAGTTATGTTCGTGGTAACAGGAGTCTGTCACAGACAGTTGAAATTGTACGATTAAAAAGATTAATAAATAATACATGCTAGAATATACTTATTTTTACAAAATAAAAAGCAGTTCGGATATTATGTATCTACTTCAGGATCATAATTTTGTTTATCCATAGCAATAATAAAAAGCTGAAGAGTTTGTTTGTTTGTTTCAACGCAAGTATCACAGGAACCACTGGTTGGAATTAGAACATTCTTTTACAGTTCGATAGTTTATTTATTGAGGATAGCTATAAGCTATGTAACATCACGCTACAATGAATAGACAGCAATGAGCGTAGCAGTAATGATATTTTTTTCAAAAACGGTGGAAAAATATTCCTTTTGAGAGCTTCCGTTGCGTGCGCTGCGTAAATGGATAGTTATGTAAAAATTATTTATTACAAAATTGTTTCTCTTAAAAAGATCTAAAAAAACCTCCGTGACAGCATATGTCGATCTTTTAGGGTTAGTTCACAATGACAATTTTAATGGAAATCAAATTTATACTACGATAATGCGACGGGAATACACGTGACGAAAAACCTCTCTCTCTCTCTCTCTCTCTCTATATTTCTACGTGTTATAAATATTAACAAAGCAACGCAACGGTACCAAATGCGACGGGAATGGGTGATATTAAAATATTATTAATTACCATACCTTTCTCTCTCTCTTATGTGACGCAAATGAAATTGCGTGGTTGTTGTTAATAAAATATTGTGATTCGGGTAAATAGGTAGATTTCTATCAACCTACTTACCGGAATCACATAATGGCGTCTTGGAAAATAAAATGGTTGCTAATAGACTTAAAAAGACAACAATGGTGAAGCCTCTGAAAATGTGTATATAAACCGAATACCTACATGAACTATTAGATATATATTTGTATTAGTAAAATGAGTTATAGAATCACCAAAGTCAAAGTTACTCTTTCTATCAATAAATTACGCTTTCACGGCTGAACTGATTCAAATTATTATTATTATTTGCAAAGATGGACTTGATATTAAAACAGGATATAGGTTTGAACGGACTCAATTAGAGAATTAGATGAAAATTTGTAATTTGAATCGCCGATAACGGCTATTTATATAAAAAAACAATTAACAAAAAAGAACCGACGGGTTTAGGTAGATCTTGTCAATTTCTCTAGCAATATGCTAATAATATTAGTTAAGTAATTATCACTGTAAATCGATAAAGAATTCCCTCGGCTACGATGGAGCTGAAAACTTCATCATTAGATCGACTCCAGACCTTCATTTAATTGTAGTGCTTTAAATCACTCAATTAATAAGTTAACAAACGCACTACTTGTCCCTACTATTTTCCTGTGGCGGGACCCACCTTGGAAATATCAACTTTTCAACAAAAAAAGAAAATTGAAATCAGTTCATAACGACGAAGTTCTGCTCGAACAAACTTAAAAGAAAACATAATATCATATACGGTCGAATTGAGTAACCTCCTCCTTTTCTTAAGTCGGTTCAAAATAAATGCAATTTGAAATAATGAAGTAAAAGTAGTTCTACTGATTTATCAAATAGGTACCCACCTCATGAGTTCGCCGTTTAAAAAATCCGTACATTTCAGGCACACTCTGCAGTTACTTTTAATGCTTATAATCAGTGTTTGTTTTGCAAAACCTCGAAATAAACTGACAGATATCAAAACTGAATCTACCACATATTCGCCCAAGGCCGAAACAACGCGAGAACACAGTTGGTATGTATTTTAATAAGTTGTAAAAAAACAAAAGTCACGCAAAATGATAGCACACGTAAAACCTTTGTTATAAACTGTGCCACGGTTCAAAATGCCCGTAGATTTTTGTTGTCATGAATTAGGCACGATACGCGTAACTGATTTATTTTCGGCTTTTTTATTCTGTTTCTACGTTTTCTCTAAATAAGTATTTTTTGGAAGATTCGCACACAACGCCATCTAACCCAAGTTAATGTTATATAAGCTTGAATTGAATTTATATGAGCAACATGGGATCCAGGCATCTGATAAACATACTTACATATCTTTATATATATTTTACAATACAGAAACAAACAATTGCGTATCATACCCATATTTTAACGTGAAAAGATTTAATAATCTTGTTTAAAACTGGAGCCTGCGTCTTCTGGTTAGCCGGGCCAGACGCCCTAATTACTGGACCTTTAAAATACTATTCTCAACTGCTTGAAACCGATAATTTTTCCACATTAAATTTGTCGCAGAATGGTAACGACAGAAACGGTAATTATTCGTTTTCAGAACACAGAGCTAGCGAGGTTAGCTCTTCAAAAGCAGGTACTTAAGCTTATAGTACTTTTTGATTAATGCCGACATTTTGTGTAATAATTGGACGTGCCATAATAATTGACTTATTTGATCCACAAGATGCACATTGCGTCACAGAAGTGGACCAATTATGACCGACAGCAAATTGTCGTTACTTGAAATAGTTTTATCGCGTTACTAATAGTCGTACGACTAAAAATAGTCGGCTTTGTAGACAACCTAACTCAGTGAGTTGTGAAGTTAATTGAAACGTCATATTTTGGCCGTTAACCTTAATAATTGTGGGAACAATGACCGACGTTCGTGGATTCTACATCTATTTTGACGAGTACCTACCTCATTTATAGTTAGTTGTTAGATACTGTTAGACGGTGGTTCCCCTCCAATAAAAGTACAGAAAACTGTGGGAAAACGGACTTCAACTGAATAAAAAACGTTGTAACAATTATTTTGTCAAATATTTCATATTAGCAACAATTTATTAATCAAATGTCACATCGTGTAACAATTTGTTTGAGGTCTCAAAGATAGTAAATAATAATAAAATAAATAAAAATATTCCATTTTTAACAAATCTGTAAAGTGTTTCACTTTTAAAAACTCTGTAGTTGAGTGCAGACACATATTTTTTAAGATTATGGTTTTATTAAATCTCTTGATGAAACAAATTTCCCTTGCGGGCGATATTGCAGAATAAGATAGTGTGCTTGTAACTTGTTTCCAGACTTTAGAACGAGTTGTAAAGTTTTCCTCATTTTTAAAGTATTAAAATCATTAAATTTACACTTATAGACTACTAGCACTACAACCGTAACATACTTTGAACTACCGACTTCTAAATTACAAAACCCAAATTAGAGGTGTAATTTTGATAAACCCACCTCCTACGTTATTATTGTCTTATAGAAAGAAAGAAAGAATGGATTTCATTCAGGCACATTACATAGTAGGTAATGAAAATGTCCTGGGGTATCCTTCAGAGGGCTTACTCGCGGCTTCCAACCGTAGGCTAGACTCCTAAATTGTAATTTACAGGATACGTGAGGTTTTTTTTAATCGGTAAAAGTCCAGCATAGCATCCATGAGGATTTTCCCTCACGTATAAAAACTGTAATTAAAATTTGTGTAAGAATAAACAGCATTATGAAGCATGCACCTGAACTGACGCAGCCATCTCACCTATAAGCTACACACCATTACTACTACAACATTGGTAACTTACTACAAATAATTCAAGCTTTTCATTGTACATAGCAGTTTCCTGGGACATCCTTCCGAGGGCTCCCAACCGTAGGCTGTTGGGCGTTACGTGATGTTTTTAGTCGGTAGGAGTCCGGCATAGCATCCATGAAGGATTTTCCCTGACTTTAAAAAAAAGTACATAGTAGTTACGGGTGGTGGATAGATGAATAATTATTTCTACATACTCGTATAAGCGTTTACAGGGTTCTTTTAAAGTTATTCGGAACCACTGAGGTGTATTACAAACATAGGTAGGTACATAGAAATTTCCATTTAACTTAATAATTACGTAATCAAACCGTGTGAAAACTTTTTACCTCGTCAGCTGTCCGCAGTACACATCAAAATATTGCACCGGTCGATGTGAATACAGTAACAAGTGCAAGCTTAATGTAGATAAGATCTTAATACCAGATTTGTCAACAAATTACGTTTGCGATTTTGATAAAATATACCAGATATCTTAGTAAGTGTGTAAATGTATTTATTATCCGCCTAGTGACATTGGACAATAGTCGTACTAATATAAGTTATATCCGAAAAGTCAAATTGCTGTACGAAAAGTTGAATATTTATATTGGATAGAGAAAAGGAGTGTACAGTGTTCTTTAAAAAAGCTAAAACTATCAGAAGTAAAAAATGTTTAACAAGTTAAACGAAATTGTCATAATATCTTCGTAACTGTCCGTCGCGTGAACAAAAGGAATAAATTTCCCTGTTTTTGAGCCATTTTTCATTGCTGCTCCGTTCCTTTTAGTCTTAGCGTAATGTTATGTAGATCATAACCTTAAACAATAAAGGACTATTGAATTGTAAAATGGCTTTAGAAATTTAAACAGCAGTGTCTAAAACCCTAGCGTTCAAACAAACAATTTCTTTTACCGATTAGCACAGGGCGGAAACTCCAGCTTGAATGAGTGTGTGTAATCAATAAAATGTAAGCAAATTGTCCGTCAACGCGCCCGTCAACTCTACTGACATCTGTGGCGCGACAGGGAGTTGCCGATCTGTATGTAATACTATTATATTATCTTTGCTATAATTTACCCTAAGTAACCTAACCATTGCTCGTGAACCCACGCTCGTAGAATACGAAAATGGTTTCAAGATTCTGGCCCCATAAAATTACGGAAAGGTTAAACAGCATTTTGCTAGAACATTTTGTACAGCATTTTGCTAGATAGTGTTAACAAACGGATGAGATAGTTAAAGCAGGACGCTCTGACCAATAATCTCATCCTGTCAGATTAGACTACAGCATTATTTTGACAGAACAACGACACGTTATGTAGACTTTATTTCTGGTTAGATATTTTTTATACCACTAAGGTGGCCGACAAGCATACGGCCCACAAATGTACTGGTGGTCACCTTAGCCTATGAATGTTTGCAACACCAGATGCGCTACACTCACGCTACCGACCCTGTCAAAACCTTATAAGACCCATTTTGAAGAACCCCATACGGTAAGCATTTGGAAAAACTTAGGCAGTGAGATCATTCCATAATCCAAGCGTGCTATCAATCTAAAGAGGTCTGTCTACAGGAGGCGATAATTATTATCGTCGTACCACGGCATTATAGTATATCTGGTGTCGCAGACAACGTACATTGGCTTCTTTTACCACTATCGATCTCGAGGTACAGAATGGCCTACATATATGTATAATAGTCTCACCTTTACGCCCGAGGGATAGCCATAGGCATACTAAGTATACACTATTATTTCGCCAGATAGATAGATAGATATATATATATATATATGCTTTATTGTACTAACTACATAGCTTTCAAAATAACACAATGTATAAAGAAATACTGAAGTTCTTAAAGTTAGATACAATGGGCGGCCTTTTTTTTAACGTGAGGGAAAATCCATCATGGATGCTAGGCCGGACTCCTACCGCCTAAAAAACCTCACGTTACGCCCAATAGCTTGTTGGAAGTCCCGGGAAAGCCCTCGGAAGGATGTCCCAGGTGTCCAATGGCCATCCTTATATATGTGCTTAGCCTATGTTAGTAACTAGAAAAATGTTAGTACTAAATACTTAACCTATGTTAGTACGAACATGTTTCCGCAAACCTAATCTATCCATACATCAGTCACCCACGCACCACCCCAGCAGATGTTACGCTGCAATGACCGATATATCGACAGTCAAGTCTACTAGCAATCATCATTAGGATGCTGCTGGCGCTGCCCCTCACCCTGCGCACCAGGGACGCGCACCTCTTTCGCATTGTTGCGTAAAAGCAGTCAACCCGCGCGTCTGCAAACATCCCTGACGCACTACAGTGGCGAGGCAGCCCCAACAGCAACCTAAACGCATTGTTGAATTGGACACGCAGCGCGCTGTAGGCCCGGCGAGTATAGTTCGCCCACAAGCTGCAGGTGTAAAATGTTGTGCAGTACGCTCTAAACAGAGTAATTTTTACACTATCAGTGCAACGCGCAAAACCTGCGAGCCAACATGTTCGCCCGTACCGACAGCGCCCTGCGCTCCCGCTCAACATCCTCATCATCTTTGAGATCAGTCGTTAAAATATGTCCTAGGTATTTAAATTTGCGTACTCTTTGTAACTGACACGCATTCAACAAGACTGCCGGGAGCTGTTCTAGCCTCTTGTGACCTGCCTCAAAGACCATGATCTGGCTTTTTTGGGTATTATAAGACAGCCCATGAAGCACAGCATATCTTTCACATATAGCAACAAGCTTTCGCATACCACAGATAGATGCACTAAGCAGCACCATATCGTCCGCGTAGCTAATATTGTTGACATTGACACCATCTATGTAGCAACCAAGTCTGGTGCTGCTTAGTTCATCTACCAGCTCGTTCATGTATAAGTTAAAGAGTGTTGGCGAGGTCAGGCCGCCCTGTCTCACCCCACACTCCAAAAAAGTTCTTTGGGTATGCCAGCTCTCTCTAGCTTCTCCCACAGTAAGTTATAGGAAACCAGGTCGAAAGCTCTGGAGAGGTCAAGGAAACAAGCAATCACTGGTGTGTGCCTTACATTATAGTAGTTGACAGTGTGCTTAACCGACAGTATAGCCGTTTCCGTGGATAGACCGGATCTGAATCCAAATTGGTTATCATGGTGTTTAATATACTTATTAATCTGTGAATTAAGCACACTATCAAATACCTTCGATATTACGGTTGCCAATGATATGGGCCTATAATTATTCTTGTCAGACAGATCCCCAGTCTTATTTTTTACAATAGGCACTACTGTTGTCTGTATCATCTTTAATGGCAAGTAACTATGTCCCAAACATAAATTGTACAGCATAAAAAGAACTCTGGCCAAATGAGGGCCTGCAAACTTTAAGTGCTCAATACTGAGCCCGTCGTGACCTGGTGACTTACCTCTAGACATATATTTAATAGTATTCGATATATCTCTTATTGAGACTATCGTGTCCCTTTTCACACCAGACTCAGTATCGAGCAACGACAAAGATGGTCCTAAAGGGGACTGCACAAAAAAATGATCTTTAAAAAGATCAGCAATTTTTGCAGAATCAACTTCGCCACTGACACTCACGGGGACACCCGGCTTGCATTGTAGCTTGTTGGTGCTTTTCCAAAATGACCGAAAATCGTTCTTTGAGTGATGAGAGGCCAGCATGTCCATTTTTATTTGGTGCTGATGGTCCTGGCACCATTTTAATCTAGACTTAAAGCGACGTCTGGCCACCCGCATCTCATCATAAACACTCCCTGCTGTCGGTTTACCGCACCCCACCCAGAGGCGAAATTTAAGTTGAGCCTCCCCGTGAGCCTCAGCTACGTGTCTATTCCACCCTATCACAGTCTTTTTTCCCCGTTTCCTACTTACACGTCCCACCATCGCCGATTTACTCAACGCATCAACAATATTGTCGTATAAGCTGTCAATATAACATTTATGTTTCTCATCAAAACACATACCGTCACAACAGCTACGAAGTTCCTCCGGGAAGTCAATTAAACTCAGTCTATTGCAACATTCACTTTTATATATTTCCTCTTGGTTTCTTTCCCCCCATATAATATTACTATGATTCAACACATCTCTTTGATTTTTCTTAGACAAAATAACATTTAACTTACACTCAAATACTACAGGAAAATGATCGGACCATGACACATTGTATAAGACACGTGTTGCCACTATAGAAGAAGCTGCAGCTTTGGTGGTAATGCAGTGGTCAAGCCAACTTTCTGTCCCATACACGTCACTAATAAATGTGTATGTTCCCGAGTGCACACCCAATATTTCAATGTCCCTACATTGCCACTCTTGATTTTTACAAAAATTTAACATTTCATTGTAGAACAATGTCATTGGGTGTGCATTGAGATCACCCAAGATATATGCACAATCTATACTGCAACTATCAATGATCGCACTCACCGAGCTCAGTACATCTGTGAATTCCGGTACATTTAACACTGCATCCGTTGGCATGTAAACACTTATCACTAACAAAAATTTATCGTTTAATACAACCTTAATCGCACAAATACGCGGGTTATTACATTCAATAACCTCCACTTGGTTAAATAAACTACTCCTCCATAACAATGCTACCCCTCCATATGGTCTTCCACTTAATAAACTGGCCGCGGTGTCCATTGCTGATACCCCTGTACCGCGGAACTCACTGTGTATGCTGTCAAGGAGAGGTAACTCCTCTGTCAATAGCCAAGTTTCTTGCAGAGCTATTATATCCGAAATCTCACAGAGATCACTAATTGTTTCTACACATCTTTTGACATTTTTACAATTAAAAGTCACAAATTTGTAATTGTTTTCATCCATTATCTAATATTTTGAATGCCGCTATCCGATAATACCTTATCAGATCGTTTTTGTTTAAAATTTATAAACCGTCGAAAAATAATCCCCCTTGGCCAAAGGTTCTCATTCAAAAACAGATGTATCTTACTCTGTGACACAAAAAACTTAAACGCATTATAGTCACACTGGCGTTTAATGGATATTTTTTCTAGGTTTACTTTCTCCTCCGTTTTCCTCTGAATGTAGTTCGCTATGTCCGACTCCAAAGTGGTTTTATCCACATTCGTAATAAACATAGGCATTTGACGATCTGCTGCTTTAAACCTCTCCTCTGTTTCCACAGCGAGTATACCCGTCTTACCAGCAAAACGGTTTTTTATTCTTCGTGTTTTCCTCTGCACAACAGTCCATTCATCAGTCACCTTTAACGTGTCCGCATAAGATTCGTTTTCCCGTGCGCTGACTGTACCCAATGTCTCACTCGGTTTGTTTACATAAGCGCATTCCTCTGTATGGAGCGAGCCCGTCCGATCAGCTGGTCGGCAATGTTCGCCGCAACTCGTATTACCGACAACGGTTTCGTTTGAAACTTGGCCTGACTTGCATGTACCCTCTTGTATATTTTTATTTTTCCTATGTATCAAATCATTGTTACATTCATCATTATCGCTTATTATAAACGACTGATCCATGTTTGACAATGTCGCTGTTCCGCGATATGTACCCCTTTTCATGTTTACTTTTGCCCCCGATAACGGCGGCGAAACTGAGGTAGACTGCTTCACATTCAGACACTCGCTTTTTATTTTCTGCAGTTCATCAACAGTTACATAGGAGGATTTAATAACATTCACTTCATATTGTAACTGTACTAAATCTTTCAATAGTTTTGAAACATCGAGGTGGTCAAAGGTTATAGGCGGTAATTTTTCCAGCTCCCGGGCAACAAAAACCGGCACCACATCAGGGTCACATACTTTAAAGAAGCTGATAATATCCTGCAGCCCACGGTTTTCTTTGCCCTTGCCTTTGCGCACAATTCTTCGTAAATCGTGGGGCACTGAATCAAAAAGTAATTTGTGTGACTTTTCTATTTGATCCGGTTTAAAAGTCGAGGCACATATTCGCACCAAACTTTCCTCGTCCGCTATCGAAATTTTATTTTGTATATAACACAAAAGCTCGTCTATAACGATATTACAATTATTACACTTCACTAAACTCGACACTTTCGACATTTTCGCAACCGCACAATAACACATCCGCCGCTTAGGGATGCGCGTACGCGACTGTCCATAGAAGATATAGAAATACAGGCAGATTTTTTGTGTCTACACAAGTAGGATGTACTAAAACTATAGTACATAGTTTTAGTTTTGTCCTTTTTCTTATATTCACGGACATTTTCACACAACGCTATCTGATCCCAAAGCAACCTAGCTAGAGCTATGGGTATTAGACCACGGATATTAATCCTACCTCCTACTAATATTATAAATGTGAAAGTTTGTGAAGATGTTTGGATGTTTAGATGTTTGGATATTTGTTACTCAATCACGCTCTAACGCCTGAATGGATCTGGCTGAAATTTGGCCCAGGGATAGAGTATAGTCCGGAATAACACATAGGCTACTTTTTATCCCGGAAAAATGTTCCCACGGGAAGCGGGAACGGGAACCAAATTTCACGCGGGCGAAGCCGCGCGCATCAGCTAGTACTTATATACATTCTTTTTTAAATAAACATCATACATAAAAAACACCCAGACCCTCGAGACAAACACTTGTAGATCACACAATTTTCTGTCTCCGGTGGAAATCGAACCCATTGCCTGTGCACTCGCACATTTCGACCAAAGAAGCAGTCAGCCAGTCCTGTTGCTGTGTTGACATCTGCCGACCCTCCACGGGATATAAGCGTGATATAGCAAATCTATATATTATCCTCTGCTGAACGTAGGCCTCTTACAATTGTGCGTGATTAATAAAACCTCCTTTTTGTTACTACTAATAATAAACTTCTAAGTTCGTGAGCACCCCTTTGCATAAATAAATATTGACAGCTGGTTGTCTAGACTTTTTATGAAGTCTCATCAAATTAATTTAAATAATATAAATAGACACTTTAATGTGTTTGACTTTATAGTGAAAATTAAGGTTGTTATTTGAAAGGTCAAATATTTCAAGAACGTAAGTAATTTTATTGGAGATGAAATATTGGATAAAATGTTGCATCATTCGGGCTAGATGCCAATATGGTAGGGTTTTCAAAAAAATATTAGGTATTTATTTACGTTTTCATACTCGTAAATTAAAAAGTGCCCTGGTATTACACGGGAATATGACTTGTACTTATAGGTGGCGACTACATTGACACTAAGAACATAATATTACGCACCACCCTACTTACTCTGACATAACAACGTAACAATTGTATTTATGTACATACATAATTATTATCAAAAAAAATTAACCTTGGCAACAGAACTTGCATACACAACTACAGAGCCACCGTGATAGCCCACTCTCATTTAAAATTGGATTTTATGGGTGGTGCCTTAGGGCTCAAAAAAAAAAAAATGACTTTTTCATTTAATTGAGTAATTTTATTGAATTGAATTTAGTTTTTAATATTTAACATTTTTATTATTTGAATTTTGCGTTCAACTATTAAAATCCGCGAATAGTTTTTTTTAACCCCCGACGGAAACCTGGACGGGGTGTGTGGGTGTGTGTGTGTGTAAAACTGTCTGTGGCATCGTAGCTCCCAAACGGATGAACCGATTTTGATTCTGTTTCTTTTGTTTGAAAGATGGGTTAGGGGAGAGTGTTCTTAGCTATGTTTTATAAAAATCGGTTTAGCTATTTCAAAGATATGAGGGGTGAAAGTGGGGATGAAAAATTTAATTTGTTCAAATATGCCCGTGTCGGGTATCAAATGAAAGGTCATAACTTATACATTATGATACCGCAAGTTTTATGGAAATCGGTTTAGCCATTCGAAAGATATGAGGAGTGGAATGTATTTCTATTTCTGTAACCACACTCCGCGCAATTCGCATTAGCTCTGAATAATTGTTGATAGACTATACGTATGTTGATATTAAAAAAAACCCTATAAAAAGCATTAAATAAAAAATTAAATTAAAAATTAAAAAAAACCACCGACACACAAAAAAAAAATCAATAAAAAATCCTGTAAAAAGTAAAAAATAACTATTATATTATGACCTATCTACCCTAAGTATTGAACCTTTACTATTATGAATACGTAAATAATATAGGTACCTATAATAATAGTAAAGGTTCAATACTTTGGGTAGATAGGTCATAATATACCTAATAGTTATTTTTTACTTTTTACAGGATTTTTTATTGATTTTTTTTTTGTGTGTCGGGGGTTTTTTAATTGTATTGGAGATTTTTTATCGTGCTAATTGAGTTTTTTGTTGGATTTTGCTTATTATTTAAACTTATTTCTTCCTGCACTATCGTATTAGATTTATGTCTGTGATGGTAGTGTAGCGTATGTTAATAAATAAATAAATTACCCCGTTCCCCCACAATTCAACTGTATTGTAGCTAGATAAAGGGACTATAATAGATGGTTATCAGACAGCAGGAAATGGCTGTAATCAATTTCCAATCCCGTGATGTATTTGGGGTAAAAGTAACCCCACTTTACCCCGCAAATCTCTCAATCGACCTAAAGAGTTACTGCGATCACAAAAATGATTCATAATGGTCACTTTTAAAGATTTTTCTCGGAAATGATACGGAAAATATAAAATAATTTTTTAGAGTTCTGTTAGAGTTCGTCCCCTTTTTAACCGACTTCCAAAAAAGGAGGAGGTTCTCAATTCGTCTATATTTTTTTTATGTTTGTTACCGGCAAATCGCTTGAAAGAGTTATCCGATTTTGATGATTCTTTTTTTATTTGAAAGCTGGTGCTTCCCATGTGATCCTATATACAGGAAGTCAGAATCTGATGCTGGGATCCTGGAGAAATCGAAGAAATCCCTCGAATCGAGGGAATTCCTTAACGATTTACAGCAGTTATCTTGTGTTTGGGCTTGATTAATTTGTATTGGGGAGAACATTGCCCCTAGACAGATATAATTTCAGTCTACCCGTCACTAAAAATAATGAAAAAAAAAAAGAGACACTTCCAAAGTGGAAAAATGTGTGTCCCCCCCTCTAACTTCTGAACTAAGAGAATGATAAATCTAAAAAGAAGATATGATGTACATTGCCATAAAAACTACCAACGAAAATTGGTTTGAACGAAATAGACCTGGTAGTTTTTTTTTAATACGTCATAAACCGCAATTTTTGGTTAGAAAAATCAATACTACTGCGAACGTGTTAAAACATCAATCAAAGTTACAACGAACTATAAGAACTTTTATATTATGTTACTTGCTGCTACGAAACCCTTCATGGGCGAGTCCAACTCGCACTTGGCCGGTTTTATTAGTTTTTGTTTGAAGTCGGTTTTTTTTTGTTGACTAAATTTTCGATCACTGTATTAATCATCTTATACGCTGACTGGCCCTGCTGATGTTTTTTTGTCGGTTATGCGAGAAATGCATTTTGGCACCATGATCAGTGGTTCGGGGCAGCTGGAATGGTGAGTGATACTCCGCGGAACTCCCAAATGGTTTAACAGATCCGAAAACGTGAATAGATTGGTCCACTAAGAGAGGTGCCTCTCTTACGGATACAAAGGGCAAGTCACATGATGTTGCGTTGACACAAAAGTTAAATGCTCAGGATGTTTAAAATTTTCATTATAATTATACTCGAGAGATAGTCTTTTTTGCAATGAGATAATAATTACGTTTCAACAAAGTTTGTCCTGTGAGCTACTATACTATAAAATCGACCGACCAAGTGCGAGTTGGACTCGCCCATGAAGGGTTTCGTAGCAGCAAGTAACATAATATAAAAGTTCTTATAGTTCGTTGCAACTTTGATTGATGTTTTAACACGTTCGAAGTGGTAGTGATTTTTCTAACCGAATATTGCGGTTTATGACGTATTAAAAAAAACTACCAGCTCTATCTCGTTCGAACCAATTTTCGTTGGTAGTTTTTATGGCAATGTACATCATATATTTTTTTTAGATTTATCATACTCTTAATTTAGAAGTTAGAGGGGGGGGGGGCACACATTTTTCCACTTTGGAAGTGTCTCTTGCGCAAACTATTCATTTTAGAAAAAAAATGATGTCAGGAACCTTAATAGCATTTTTAAAGACCTATCTATAGATACCCCACACGTAGGGGTTTGATGAAAAAAAAAATTTTGAGTTTCAGTTCTGGGTATGGGGACCCCCAAAATTTACTACTTTTTTTCTAGTCTATATACTTATAATAAAACTGTTGAAGGTCGAGAGTCTGTACATGGAAGATATTTAGAAAATTTTAATTGGAGGGCGTTCTCTAATCGATACTGAAGCCGAAAATGTAATTTAAACTTTTCATGTCTGTCTGTCTGTCTGTATCCCGAATAAGTATCACGCCGAAACTACTGAACGGATTTGAATGATACTTGGTACATTCTGAGCTTATAGTCCGAGGAAGGTTCTAGGATACTTTTGATCCCGAAGTTTTGCGCGGTTCCTGCGGGAAAGGGGATAAAAGATAAAATGGTTTTTCAGTTGTAATTTCTCAACGCGTGATGCGATTTCAAATATTTTTTTAGTATTGAAAAGGGAGTACTTTAAGGATTTTTCGACCCAAATTTCAAGATTAAGGGGTTTGTAGTTCAGAAATTAAAGACTTCTCAACTTTCGCCAAACCTAGAATTCAAGGGTTCCTTTGAATGAGAGGGTAAATCTAAACGGGCGTGTTGGCTTAATCATAAAAGAGCCGGAGGCGTGGACTGAATTGTTTTAGAATAGCCTTAATCTTTAAGCTCTTTTATGATTAAGCAAACAGGTCCGCTTCACACGGTGCTTGACGAGTCTGATGAAGAATTACCTCTCTTTTCGTGCACATTATGTGACGTAAACGAAGTTGCGAGGGTCAGCTAGTTTTATATAAGAATCTTAATGCGGTTCACAGAATACATCTAGTTACCAAGTTTCAATGGCACATGCCTTATACTTTCGGAGAAAAATGACTGTGACACACGGACGGACAGACAGACAGACAGACATGACGAATCTATATGGGTTCCGTTTTTGCCATTTGGCTACGAAACCCTAAAAATCGGACAGCACCTTCCAGCGATTAGTGTGTATATATGAACTTACTATAGATCACGGCCACACAGACAGAGACACTCTGACTAATGAAAGTAATAAGCACGCCCTGAAAGTCTAGTATGTACACAATATCGCTATTGTTTGCGATTGCGGCTACCGATGCACCGTTGAATATCATTGTAATCTTTGTGGTTGCCGCCCACATATTCTGTTTGAACAATGTGCGAACGCAGAATAGTTATCAGTGAAAATATCAGGCATTTTCACTAAAATTATTTAGAGTGGTTGCAATTGTAGTTTTATGTCATTTGAACATTAGTTTGAGCATGTAGTTCAGTTTTGTCTCAGTTTTTGGTAACCATGATCCATTATAATAATATGTTATGATGATGAGTTCATCTATGATAAGTAATAGGTGGAGTATGGACCCAGTGTAAAGAGGAAAGATGAGATTATTTATACATCAGTGAAAATACTCAACTGAGGGACATTGCGCCTCATCCCCCAATTTTCACCATAACATATAGTTCTGGGTCTTAAGCGTCCTGTCAAACTGTTTACTTCTTCTAGATTATTTGACCATTTAGCTGTAAGACACGTATGAATGTATATATGAAGATACCCAACGTATGCACCATGCACTCAACCATAAAATAATGTGTAATAATGAAAATATATTAATTTTTTATAGTAGCTTCATAACCAGCTTGTTGTTGACGCGGAATAATACCAATTGTGTCAAGTGCAGCTAAGTGGTATCTATTAGAATTACTATCATGAAAAGCGTTTGAGCTGCACTTCAGATAATTTGTCATATTGACTTCCATTCAAATGGCTATGATGTTGATATAAAATGATTGATCAAATATAGACGCTAACTGCATTGAACAGGGCTGATAATTTACTCATACCTACTGTCTTATAAGTTTATTCTTTATAGTTCAGTGAAATTTATAAAACAATGAGTCTATAAGAAACAAAGACTGACTCACGAAATGTTTATACATTTCAATGTAATCTAAATGCCTTATCAGAAAAATGCACTACCAATATTACAATTTTTGGTCTACGAGAAACAAGACGTCAAGTCCGCGAGGAATATTTTTGAATTCGCTTGTAAAACATTAATATACGCCAATCTTATCACAAGAATTTACTGCCAACATTCTCAACTAGCCGCAGCAGATAAGTACATATAAAACGATATATTCAATAAGATATCCACTTACGATAAATGAACATCCAGGTAAAACACAAGGGGTCTTCATTTCACACACTTTTTTTTAAATTTAGTTCCGTAGCCGAAGGCAGTTTCTGATCAAAATAACACTAGCTACATCCTACGTCTACGATGATGGTCTGCGATATTATATTCGGAGATAAGTGACGTACCAGGTATGGTGCAAGACAGAAGAGATAGCGGGATGATTAGATAAAGCGGGAGCGATAACGTTTGGCTATGGCTGCCATGAAGATCTCGATTACAAAACTAGTTTACTATTTATCGTAAACTGTTTTATAATTTATTTGATTTAAACTTAAGTGTACACAGCTAAGTATGAAAATGTTAAGCCGTATCGCTAAACTCTTTACAGCTACAATACTGATTAAATCTTTATTTGAGTTCTACACAAAGCAGAAATGAGGTTTAATTTTGTATAATGAATAGCTGTTTCGTTTTGAGCCAGTAAAACTATGTACAGTATGTCCAATAGTTGAAAGAACTGTGATCTACTTATAATCATTGAATTTTCTCTGGTATTCAAGATAATTGATAACGCTCTTGATGTTGAGTTATCCACTATATTGCGTGAGCCGTGAGACATTTAGACCTTGCTTGGGTACAACCCCTATACGCCTCGCACAGGTCACTTTATTTTAATGATTTCATACTCTGTTTGCAGGTCAACAAAAAACCATCTCTCAAGATCATTGTTGCAGATGAGGTTATAAATAGTGACTATCACAATTATGCTACGGCTTACTTTTTGGTCTAATTGAGGTAGTATTAGATACATACATAACATCACGCCTGTCTCCCAACGGGGTAGGCAGAGACTATGACTTTCCACTTGCTGGCAAACAACTTTCGCCTCTTCAACTTTCATAAGTGTCTTCATACATGCTCTTCGGTTAAGGGTACTCGTGACCTGGCCTTTTCTCAGAAGATTATAGATTTGATCGACTTGAGTATGCCGAGGTCGACCCCAGTTCGCCCATTCACTCTCGCTTCATAAATCAGTTTCGTCAGCCTATTTCCATCCATTCTCTCCACATGTCCAAACCATCTGAGCATTCCTTTCTCTATCTTAGTCACTACATCTTCTGTCATGCCGCAATTTTCTCTTATCACACTATTCTTTACTTTATCCATCAATGTCACTCCAGCTAGTATTAGTTGCTGCAAAAATAAATAATTATGAGTAGAGGACACACATAAACATTCATTCTTGCACTTGGTTTGAGAAAATGACAGATTGACTATTTAATACCTAACGATAATGATTCATTTATCACTTAAACCACATTTTTATCGTGGCGAGAGGCGAGAGCACACTGTTTGTACTTCCGAGGATATGTAGTAATATGTACACACACATTATACAAAGTGTTTACAACATCGCTCGGTCATGCCATATATAATATTAACGAAGATAAATGACGCAATGCATCTAGTGTTGGCTTTTTTATTAAAAATGGAGATCATTATACCTTCTCCTACAACAATATGGAGTTCTTCAAAGGAGGTCTTAGAAGGTTATTAAAGGGTCGGTAGCGCGAGTGTGGCGCCTCCAGTGTTGAAAACGTTCATAGGCTGCGGTGACCATTAGCCCTTCTGGTGGGTCGTATGCTTGTCTGTCACCTTAGTTGTATTAAAAAAATAAGTACCAAAATGCATCAATTATTATTATTCTTGCTAAGAAGTAAAGAGAAACTTTTAGAATTATTTTTATATTTTCTGGTACCTAATAGGTACTATGGTGGTGTATAAACACTCCTATCTACCGGATGGAAAGTAATCACTGTCGCCTATATTTTTTAAACTGAAAATTGAGGGTAACTACTAACTATCAAGACTACTACTATCTAGACTAGAGATGGGAATCTTCGGAGGTCACATTAACATTTCATAACGTTTTTTTGACGGAAAAATTAATAGCAACAAGAATATAACGAAAATTCCAAAACATAAAATTCATGAAAAGTTTCGTACTAAAACTTTAATCTATCAGCGAACATCTTTCAATTAAACTCTTATCAACAATTTTATTTAGCTGTTATCTGAGATAAGCTTTATGAACACATTTATTGCGAATAAATTTACGTTTTTTCGTAATAGATACCTAACCAATATCTATGGACGAGCTACTAAACCGTTCTACGTCAGCCGTCAAAGATAAAACTGTTATTTATATTCCCATCTCTTTCTTCCGACTAAATCTACAACTCTGTCTCACTCCGTCATGACGTGACAAACGACCATTGTGCAAAGTTACCGGCGAGCCTGTGATTGAACAAATTTCACTTCGAATGAAATGGGTTATTTTATGCGAATTCGCTATATAATTTACTGTTTTATTGTTCCTACCAATGGATCACTCGGCTGTTAACAGGCGATTTCCGAATGAAATGAAATCACATAAAAACTTCATTAAAATTCGAAATTATCAGAAATTTTGAGCCTACATTCACTTTTAAATGTCAGGTCATGAATAACGGTACAATTTACAAAATATGTTCGATTATCTTATTTTTTTTTTATATTAAGCTCGCAAAATTGACGTCGCCAGCCTGATGGAAGGCCGTGGCGCATCTAGCGATTGGGGACCACTCTCACAGTCCGTGAGTGACAGTGGTCCTCAAGTTGGGGGCCCTGTGATGTGCCTCTTCTCTTCACGCTCCTCTTGAAAAGCCCGGGATTGTAAGATGATGGAAACACATCTTATTTTACTTTATCACATTAAAGTACACTGTGGATTGAACGACATAATGGACGTACCTACATAGGCCTTAACGATGTCAAAAGTTATTTATCAGTTCTTAGAGCGACGTCTATTCCTAGGTGAGGCCACAGTGGTAGCCGTAGTTCTGTTGGGAGTCCTGGGGTATATTTCCAAGGGCTTACCCGGGGCTCCTTAACAGTAGGCTTTAGGTAGGATACGTGTGGTTTTTAGTCAGAAGGAGTCCGGCATAGCATCCATGTAGAATTTTCCTCAGCTTTAAAAAAAAGAGTGATGTCGATCGTTCTTGTTACGATTTCTTGTTAAGAAAAGTTTCCTACTTATGCTGGCCTGATAAGATAGTCCTCCAACGTGTACAGCAGAACCAAACATGGTTGTATGAAACTGCGATGTAATCTAGTTGCAGGTGTAAAAGCGGAACGTCCAGCAATATTATTCAGCGGTGAGAAAATGTGGCATTCTTACGTCTTGTGAGGAATTGCTATGGAATGAATCATTGTTATGGTAAAGGTACAGGAAAAGACAGCGCTCTGGGTACAGTAAAAATCCCAGTACTTACACCAATGAATTAATATTACTAACGTATACGTAGGTCTTTTTTTTTGTGTAACGTGAGGGAAAATCCTCATGGATGTTATGCCGGACTCCTACCGACTAAAAAACCTCACGCCACGCCAAACAGCCTGTGGTTGGGAGCCCCGGGGAAGCCCTCGGAAGGATGTCCCAGAACTCCCAACAGACCGTGTCCATTTCGATTGCTCGGCCAATATGTCGTAGAAAAAAGAAACTTATGTCAGCATTTCGAAGGAATTCGTAGAAAACGAACAGTGAAAACCGCAAATTCGAAGAGTCAATATTTAGAAAGTTATAAGGGTTTAACCGTGGCCGCGCAGTCCGCATGAATTCAACTGCGCGGCCACCAGTTCTCTTGAACGGAGCTACGTACAAGTCTAATTCTTTTTGCTAATCACTGATACGATTTCGAAGAAAATGTAGATTATAAAAATAAAGCCCTACTATTTGAACTTCACGACATACGGCACTCCAAAGTTATGGCCGCGCAGTCCGCATAAAGCGAACCGCGCGGCCACCAGTTCTCATTAACGGAGCATTGTAGAAGTCTAATTCTTTTTGCTAATCACTGATACGATTTCGAAGAAAAAGTAGATTTGAAAAATATTGCCCTAAAGTTTGAACTTCTCGTTCTACAGCACTTACGTAAGGGCGAACCGCGCGGCCACGTGTTTCTTAAAGTGGAGCTTAAACAGAATTTGGTAGAGGTCTCATTATTTTTGCTAATCATTGATACGATTTCGAAGAATATGTAGATATCATGAATGAAGTTCTAATGCTTGAAAATCACGAGTTACAGAACTTAAACCCTGTAACTCGAGTTTAAAAAAGGGTGACCATGATTTACGTCGCGTCGACGAGATATTCCCAAAAAAAAAATTGAACCGAATTCATGCAAATCCTTTAAAATATTTACCTAGCACAAAGTTATTATTTTGATTTACCAGATTTTATTCAATATCATATTGAAGTCGGCGCCAAGTAAACCCATAGGTATAGGTAGGTAGGTATTATTAATGGCAACAACTTCCATTTTAAATTGAATAAAATCTGATAAATCAAAATACATATCACTATGTGCTAGGTATATTTTATTTTTAAGGATTTGTATGAAGTCGGTTCTATTGTTTAATTATTTTTTTATTATTATTTTAAGTGACGGGTAGACCGATAAGTATATCTATCTAGGTGTAAAGTTCTCATCAACACAAATCAATCAAGCCGAAACACAAGGTAACTGCTGTAAATCGTTAAGAAATTCCCTCAACTGTCTTTCGGTTCCATCATCATATCGACTCCAGACCTTTATTAAATTGTAGTAGGTATACTTACTTATTAAAGCACTTAATCAAAAAGTTAGCAAACGCACTAGTTGTCCCAACAATTTTCGGTGGTTGCCTTCGATTTCTACTGGATCCCAGCATCAGATCTTGATACCCTGGATATGGGACCACCTCAGAAGTAACCTCATTCAAACAAAAAAAATCAAAATCGGCGCCGCTATCGCGTAATACTTATACATAAAAAAAACATAGCGTACGAATTGAGAACCTCCTCTTTTTTGAAGTCGGTTAATAAGACTTTTTAATGTCACGTATATTGCTATACTTTTAATCGTAAAAAGCAAATAGTTGTAGTCCCTTGGTTTGAATTTGAATAGAGAAGTTTACTTCTAGGATATAAATAAATAAATATTCACGGACATCTCACACAACGCTATCTGATCTCAAAGTAAGCTAGGAATAACCTGCTTGTGTTATGGGTATCCACGATCCACCACGGATATTAATACTTATATACTTTTAAATACATACATATTTTACATAGATACACCCAGACTCTTGAGACAAAAATTTATGGGTCACACAAATATTTGTCTCCGGTGGGAATCGAACCCACGACCTCCAGCGCCGCAGGCGGTATCTCTACCGACTGTGCCACAGAGGCAGTCAAAGATAAGAAGATAAGAAAAAAAACACTCATCGATTGATTTATATTTCAGTAAATGGTGATGATCACTGGATGCGCCAGTACCGACGCATACATATTTTTTAGTTTATGTATTTAATGGTATTTATTATAATTATTATATGTCAACACTCACGCACTAAACGCATCTTACTTTTATGTATTGTCTATGGCAACACTATCCCGCCCGCTTCCTACATTCACATTCCGCCATAGCTATTGGAAGATACGCACGCACCCGTCTCTTAACGCTCCGCTCCGCTATCGGCCGCTGTGATTACCCATCATATCGCGCTACATCGCTTATCATCAGCCACAGTCTCGAGAGTTACGGTTATAACTCCTGTGTGCATATTTCGCGGTCGTGAATCAAGACCCCGAACGCAAAGCTGGGAGCAGCGCCTACCTACCAACCAGAGTTCAAGGTAAGTGCACTTCCAAGTGTGGTCCTTCGAGCCGGATATTCCATCTAACGCATTCTTTCTACTAATAATATTAATTACCTCTTTTCCTATTAAATTCACGCATACGCATATATATATTTAGTATATTACTCATAAATACTCAACGCAAATATTATATTTAACGCCACCCGCACGCATTAGAAAAGTTAATTATCTTTTCACACCGCATATTTTATATTACTCATAAGTACTCATATTCTATAACGCATTTACGCTATTTATCATAATCATATTTACCTATATATAATCAACCCGCTGGCAGGTAGCGCCCCCCGAAATTATCGCTACCCAGGACTTGGACCATCCTGGCCATGTTAGTCCGGTTGTCCGATTCTAGGCAATCATTTTGATATTTTTTGGTAATTAGGAGTTTTGGCATAAAGTAAAACGGACAATCCAAAATTAACAATTTTCTCAACCGTCATAAATTTAACGTAGTTTTCCCCAATTTCATTACAATTTCATATTATCTTTCGAATTGTAATCGTAGATAAAACTCATATTTATACGTTAATTTTATACCCACATATATTTATTTTATTGTGACGGTACTGGGCAACGCAGCCGATACATAACGGTATTCAAACGATTAACAGCTGATTGTTACGCAGACTCCATATTGGGTTTGTTCTCTGAATACTTTACCGCAAACAGCTGATTTAAGCTAACAGCTGATCGTTGTTCGAATTTTATACTTTTTCGCTGAATATTTCTATTACCTACCCACTTATATACATACTCGTATCTCGTATCAATTATATTATCATGGCTTCTAAAGACAAATCCCATAGTAAAAGTTCAGACGAAAGTCAGGTCATGATAAATTTTTTAGAATACAAAAAACAAAGTTTGTTTCACATAGTTCAAGAAGTGTACAACTTAAGTCTCAAGGTTACCGATGAAACAGTACGCATGATGTTTCTCGCTCGGGTTCAATCTATCGATAAAACCCGATCGGATTACATCGAAACTATCGATAAATTGTTAATTGAACAATTAAAAGATAATCCGCAGGTACAGCCGAGTTATAGTGTTTTTAATACATTTGATGAATTATACTGTTTCATAAAGCAAACGGAAACTACTCTGAGACAAGAACTCGACGATAAAAAGAAAAGTGATAATTTTAATATCAAATTACCCCCACTTAAACTCACAGGTTTCGATGGTACTTATGGTAAGTGGCCTATATTTTATGAAAATTTCTGTAGTGTGATACATACGAATACTCGTCTCACCAACGCCGAAAAGGTTCAATATTTGATAGGTTGCCTTTCGGGTAAGGCACTTACTGTTTGTTCAGGCATAGCTGCTACCGCACAAAATTACGATGTTATTTGGCAAGCCCTTCTGGCTAAATACCACGATACCAGGGTTCAGGCGTCGTGCTATTTAGAACAAATGTTACACCAGAAGCCAGGGCAATCGGCTGATCAGATCTTGGAGAACTTTTGTTCAGCTGAAGCAGCTCTGCAGCGTCTACCTATCACAAATTTATCAGATTTCATAATAACTCATTTAGCATTAAGCAAGTTTGATAAACCTATGCTTGAATTGTTTGAACAATCTCATAGACATTTGAGTGTACCTACATATAGTGACGTCAAAACATTTTTGACAGAACAAAGCAAACTCCAAACGCTCCGCTCACCATCACATTCCCAAAAAGGTGATTATCGCGCTCAGCGGAGTTCAACCGCCTCTCATTTAAATAAACCTAAGTCATTTTTTACGCAAACCCGCCCTACTAATTTGAAATCAGTCGATACTTCTAACATAAAAAATTGTATCGTATGTAACAATAATTCCGCTCACCCTTTGTTCAAATGTCAACATTTTATTCAAGAGACTGTTGAAACGCGAAATGAAATAGTTCGTAAACATTCCTTTTGTGTTAATTGTTTAGGTTTTCATCACGTGAGTGCTTGCAGATCTGTTAATAGGTGTTCGATTTGCAATCGGTCTCATCATAGTTTACTGTGTTATAAAAATAATTTGAACGCATCAAATTCAACAAGAAATCATGCTACCGGCAACGCATCGAGGCAGGCAAACGCGTCTACTGCGCCGTCCGAGCATTCCATGTCGACTCATGCGTCATCGGCAGATGATCCGTCCCGCTCGCACTCGCGGGAGGCGCGGTCACATAGTGGCAATATCGCGTCGTTATCGGCTGTGATCCCTCCGCCGCGTAATTCAAGCAGCGCGACCACGGTTTTGTTGCCGACTGCTTGTGTATATGCAAATTATAAATCGGATCGTATACGTTTGTTTTTGGACTCAGGGTCTATGAGTAACTTTATTACGAAGTCTTGTTGTAAGCGTTTGCACTTAACCATACTTAACGCTCCTTCTGTCATTAAAGGCATAGGTCAACTTGAAAGCCAATCTTATGGAATTACGCATTTCAAAATATATTCGCGATTTGATGCCCGCTGTTCTTATTCGGTTAGTGCACGGGTTATAGACACTATTACAGATTTTTTGCCTAACGTGGAAATTGATACAGCGGAATTAACCCATTTACAAAATTTACCTATGGCTGACGAACGATACTATACTCCGGGTGGTATAGATTGTTTGTTAGTAATGAACTCTTCCCCATGATTTTAGGGTCGCAAAAAATTACATCCCCAACCTCATCAGTAATCGCGATAGAAACCACGCTCGGATACGTCGCAATGGGAAAGGCGCATGCTTTACCTTATTCGCTAGTGGCAAACAAGCATCCCCGCGATCGCATGTCTCATTCCTCCGTGTCCGACAAGGCCTTCTTATGTCACACTCAAGATGTGTCTCTCGAACAATTAACGCAACGCTTTTGGGAGATAGAACAGGTGCCAGATAAGAAGCACATTAGCACGGACGACGCAGCATGTGAAAAGCTGTTCTCGTCTACGTACTCACGCGACGATACCGGTAGATATACGGTTAGTCTTCCCTTTAAATACCCTCCCAGTGAGCTAGGGCATTCGTACACAATCGCCAAACGCAGGTTTTTAAATTTAGAAAAAAAGTTAGACGCTTCTAACTTACGCAACGATTATAATGCCATTATTCAAACATATATTGATCAAGGTTATCTCACTAAAGTGTCAAATAGCTTTCTAGACTCTCAAGTTTATTATATGCCGCATCGGGCCGTTTATCGCCCTGACAAAGAAACCTCTAAAACGCGTGTGGTCTTAGACGCTGGGTGTAAAACCACGTCAGGTAAATCGCTTAACGATTTGCTTTATACGGGACCAATATTACAGAACAATATCTTTCATTTGCTTCTCAATTTGCGTATGTACCCGGTTGCTGTAACCGCGGACATAGAAAAAATGTACTTTCAAGTGAAACTTACTCAAGATCATCATACATATCAAAGAATATTATTTAGGTTCGATTCCAATTCTCCTATTGAAAGCTATCATTTCAACCGCGTTTGTTTTGGCGTCTCCAGCTCACCCTTCCTGGCAATGCGAGTCGTAAACCAGCTCGCGTCAGACTGTCGCGCTTTATATCCTCTGGCGGCTTACGAAGCTGACAATCACATGTATGTTGACGACTACGTTAGTTCCATAGAGAATGTAGATTTAGCTGAAGACACCTATAGGGAAATGGTCGCTATGTTTAAATCTGGAGGTTTTAACTTAACTAAGTGGATCTCTAATGACAATACCCTATTGTCACGTATCCCGTCAATTCATAAGAGCTGTCTCGCTGTCAAGTTTGATGAGGATCCTCATGTTGACACTAAGATCGTGGGTATGCAATGGCAACCTAACGATGACACCTTTAACTTTAAAATAGTGATCGACATGCCTTTAACATGCACTAAACGCTCGATCCTTTCCGTAACCGCGCGCTTGTTCGATCCGCTTGGAATCATCAGTCCAGTGGTCGCATACATGAAGTTGCTTATACAAGAATGTTGGAAATTACAACTGGACTGGGACGAGACGGTCCCGGGTTGCATTCTGTCTAAATGGAAACACTTTCATAGGGAGTTGTCGCGTTTATCTGAAATAAAAATACCGAGACATATAGGTTTAACATCCGCTCGTCGAATTACTCTAATAGGCTTCTCGGATGCCAGCCAGCAATGTTATGGTGCTGTTATCTATGTACGAATAGAAACGGCTGAGAACGGAAACGCTCTTAATGTGAATCTACTGACCGCTAAATCCAAAGTGTCAGATTCTAATAAAACGCTAGCGCGTTTAGAACTCTGCGCGGCGGTCTTACTCGCAAAATTAATTAATTCTGTGCGCACTGTTTTTAATAAGCGGTGTCAAATAAACAATATATTCGCATTCTCTGATTCTACGGTAACCCTTACCTGGATTCACTCTCCCGCTCATAAGTTTCAAACTTTTGTAGCTAATCGCATCGCTCAGGTAAATGAATATCTGCCTGCTTCCCATTGGTATCACGTTCGTGGGGTTGAAAATCCCGCCGATATAGTCTCGCGCCCTGTGACACCTAAAGGGTTAATAAATAACTATCTTTGGTTTCACGGGCCGAAATGGCTGTCCGCACCTATAAATGCATGGCCTGTGAAGGAATATAAAATCAATCATAACGAGAAGACAGAATTACCGGAAATTAAAATAGCTTCTCTCCATGCACATACCATACCTGTCTCCGATCACGTTCACATGATAGACGAACTTGCCGAGCGTTGCTCGAGTTGGGTAAAATTTATTCGTTCACTGGTTTATGTATTACGTTTCACAAGGATTCTCAAATCCCGCGGTATACTTTCTGTATACGATTTAGAATACGCAGAATATTATGCGGTCCGCTTCGATCAGTCTAAGTATTTTCAGGTAGAATTACAAGCACTTAAGGCTACTAAAATTTGTCCAAATCAGGCTATTTTAAAACTCAACCCTTTTCTTGACGAACAAGGGTTAATTAGAGTAGGTGGTCGACTTACTCATTCTCAACTAAATTACAATACAAAATATCCAATACTGCTATCACCTAAAGGACGTATAGTGTCGCTCTTAGTAGACCACTATCACACCGACAATTTACACACCGGTCCTGGACTAGTGTTAGCATTGACTCGCCAAAAGTATTGGATTCTTTCTGCACGAAATTTGATTCGCCAACGAGTACATAAATGTAATTTATGTTTTAAAGCTAGGCCTCGTTCTACAACTCCACCTATGGGTGATCTTCCATCCATTAGAGTTTCACAAGTAAAGTCGTTTGTGCATACCGCAGTTGATTACGCGGGACCCTTTTACGTAACTCACATAAGGCGTCGTGGAGTAAAAAGTCATAAAGCGTATATTTGCTTGTTCGTCTGTCTCACAACAAAGGCGCTCCATTTAGAGTTAGTAAGTGATCTTAGTACAGATTTATTTCTCGCTGCCTTTAAACGTTTTATCTCACGCAGGGGTCCTGTTTCAGTGTTGTACAGCGATGGAGGCACTAATTTCATAGGTGCGAAACGAAAATTGAACGAAATTTACACGCTTATACAGTCCACTAATTATAAAAATGATCTGAATAAATATCTAACTCAACATAAGATTCAGTTTCAGCACAGCCCACCTTTCGGGCCCAATTTTAATTCGTTGCCTGAAATTAATGTCAAATGTGTTAAGTCTCATTTATTTAAAGCTATCGGGAGTCAAATACTCACCTATGAAGAATTCAGTACAATATTGGTGCAAATTGAAGGCATTTTGAATAGCCGTCCGATTTGCATACTTTCTTCGGATCCATCGGATCCAACCCCCCTAACGCCTAATCATTTTCTTAATGTTACTCCGCTTAAATATTTACCCGCTGAACACATTGAACCCCTATTACCAGATAACAGACTCACCCGCTATCAATTATTAAATAGAATTGTTCAAAGTTACTGGACACGTTGGAGCAAAGAATATCTTACCTCTCTCCAACTTAGACATAAGTGGAATATGCCGTCCAAACCTGTGACGATAGGAACTGTAGTTGTTGTTAAGGATGACAATACGCATCCTTTATCGTGGCCACTCGCGGTTGTATCAGAGGTGTTTCCCGGGAAGGATGGTGTAATTAGAGTCGTCAGAATTAAGACTTCTTCTGGTGAATACATTCGTCCTGTAACTCGGCTTTGCCCGTTACCCACGCAATAACTCCTACGCTTTTGAATTATTTTTTAGTTCATAAGTTTTCATTCCTTTTATTTTTTTATTTTGTTTATTCAATGTAGAGGAAGAATCCTCTAAGCCCCCCGAAGTTGGATGCGCCAGTACCGACGCATACATATTTTTTAGTTTATGTATTTAATGGTATTTATTATAATTATTATATGTCAACACTCACGCACTAAACGCATCTTACTTTTATGTATTGTCTATGGCAACACTATCCCGCCCGCTTCCTACATTCACATTCCGCCATAGCTATTGGAAGATACGCACGCACCCGTCTCTTAACGCTCCGCTCCGCTATCGGCCGCTGTGATTACCCATCATATCGCGCTACATCGCTTATCATCAGCCACAGTCTCGAGAGTTACGGTTATAACTCCTGTGTGCATATTTCGCGGTCGTGAATCAAGACCCCGAACGCAAAGCTGGGAGCAGCGCCTACCTACCAACCAGAGTTCAAGGTAAGTGCACTTCCAATCACAATATAGGTACATATTGTTATATAGGTATTGTTATATAGGTACATATTGTTATTGTTATTTTATGACTTAAATTACGCCAGTAATTACTAATCCGATAAACAGCACTAACATTTTATAAATTTAATTATTACTTTTTACCCGTAAACACATTAAGTAGGTAATCATATGTCTCAGTAAGTGAAATTCAAGTTTCCTTTTTACTCCACGTTCCTCTGATATTGACTTTTTTCTTTCGCCAGCAAATATGTTTACTTCATGCATGCTACTACAGATAATTTATAGAATTCTTTTTTCAAATTTATAAAAGTTTATTTGTTTTTTAAAGTCGCGATGTCGATGTGTATACAGTTTGTCTATAAAGTCGTGACATGAATGTTTGAGGAACTAAAAATAGTTATGTGTGTGGCAACACTGGCAACACGAAACATATGTACGTCAGTTGCAGTCGTGTGTCGGTACGTAAATTTGCAATACCGAAACCAGTTACTGGTTCGATCACCAATACCATGTTTCATAACTGCTTATTTTAATAACTATGTATTGGAGATAAAGAGTTTGGGTACAATATTGAAATGAAAACTATTTCGCTAATTACTGTAAGGCTTTAGTGGTATTCAGGTATTGTTGTTTTTATACTGAACTACATATTACCCATTTTTCACTTTTTATTGTAGGTATTATGTAGGATATGTAGGAACGAGGCTAGGTGAGAAATAAAATTTGATTTCACACAAGATCA
This sequence comes from Miltochrista miniata, assembly GCA_933228765.1. Classification (NCBI taxonomy): domain Eukaryota; kingdom Metazoa; phylum Arthropoda; class Insecta; order Lepidoptera; family Erebidae; genus Miltochrista; species Miltochrista miniata. The sequence goes on from OW121749.1 coordinate 9,185,225, forward strand.
TAATTAATAAAAAAAATATTGTAAAATGTCTCTAAACCGGTAGGTATATATCTTAACACTACTATTAAGAATATTAATTATTATATTACAGTACAAAATAAAGTTCACTAACAAATTACAACTTTCGCGCGTAAATTAACGAGTATCTACCTATTCAACGCTTACATTCGCTAATAAATGTGCAATGATTTGATAAAAAAAAGTCTATGCACTGAAACCAAACAGGTGCCCATTCGGTTCGGTTCGGTTTCTGTCGGCAACAGTCGGCAATATCGGTATCTCACGTATGGTATAATAAATAGTTACAACGCGTGCGCGATAAGTTGAAGTACGCTAGTGTACGGAGAGTTTACAAGCGTGCCACAATTCATCGCGCACCATTAGTATTCTTAATAAATAGTTATTTTTAATAAGTAGTTATATTGACACGTAATACCGTATTTAGTGTATTGTTTCAGTACATATTTATTCAAACTATTTACAGTTTATAACGCCCTTGTCTAGTCAGTTGTCAATGCTATCGTCGAATTTCGTTTACTCTCTTAAGTAACTTTAATGTTTGGATTAAACTGCAACAAATTGAGATCAAACTACGCATAAAGGTTTGAGAAATGAGTAAAGAAAATCGGAGTGGTGCGCAGGAAGTGATTTTTAAAGTTTTCCAGTGATGTTTCGCGGAGTACTAAGCTGGACAATTGTTGTGCGATTTTGAGGATGTTTATGAGCGAAAAGCATCTTTGGTGGGTATGTAATCGTGTTATTGTTTGTTTTGAATCTGTCTGAAGTTACAAATTCACTGAATTTACGATTTGGAGACAAAAAAAAAGGCATTGTTTACATATTTTTAGGTTAGAATCTTAAACTTACAATCTACCTATGTAAGTCAGTGGTTAGAACAACATGGTTATTTTATAGTACGACCTACATTTTTGATACTCAGTTCAATCTGGTTTTCTACCAATTTTTATTTTGAATTAATTGCTTTATGGCAATAGTTGGTTTCCATTATGTAATTAATTTTCTTTTATTACTCTTTTCAGGAAAATCAGAGAGTACAGTTAGGCGAATAGTTAACGAAGGTTTTAATAATGAAGGAAAGTTTGAAACTCCTGGTAAACACAGAAAAGGTCGGCAAAGAAAGAAATAGACGATTTTAATATTTGAGCACTGCGCCAAAAAAATCCTTGTCAGATGGGGGAAAGTTACAGATAAAACATGTAATTACATGATTGTGGCAAAGCAATTGGGACTGCTAGGCACCTGCTGGTGGGTTTTAAGACGCTATTAGACCGGGGCTTCTGGATCTGGTTCAATAACTTTATTCTGGATCTGATTCAATAAAACAGAAATAAAATTAAAAATGTATAATGTGTTTTAATTATTAACTCACTAGCTGATGCCCGCAGCTTCGCCCGTGTCGAATTTGTTCTCGTTAGGAACTTATTCCCGGGATGAAAAGTAGCCTATGTGTTATTCCAGACTATAATGTATCCCTGTACCAAATTTCAGCCAGATCAGTTCAACTGTTCGAGCGTGAAAGAGTCTCACATCCACACTCATAAGCTTTCGCATTTATAATATTTGTATTGTTCCCGTTCCCGCTTCCCGTAAAAACTTATTCCCGGAATAAAAAGTAGCCATGGTTATTACAGATTATAATGTATCCCTGTACCAAATATCAGCCAGATCCCTTTAACCGTTCGAGCGTGTAAGAGTAATAAACATCCACACTCACAAACTGTCGCATTTATAATATTAGTAAGATTTTACTCGGAACGAACTCCTCGTATCAAAATCATTTTGGTCGTACTATATAGGGTTGCATACATGCATTCAGCAGCGCCCTCATTTAATTTCACGACTTTATAGACAAACTGTAGCTATGATACGTCCTTGTTTTCGACCATTTTTAATTGCTGATTTAATTTCAAATGCTTTAGTTTTACGTAAATTGAATCTAAATACCACTATTCAAGTAATATAAACTTTGCGTTTAACCTATAACGTTGGTAGTCTGGACAATAACAATATCAAGTAAGGTATTTCCGCAATACTAATATTTTTTACCCAATATTTAAGTTGGTAGGTAATGAGGTACTGTATGGTGTTTTTACGTATAGTACTTAATTAATGTAATGTAATCGAAAGTCAATACTTTACTTATATGTACCTACTTACTTTACTTTTTTTATAAACGACATTTTAATACCTACATTTATAGAAGAATACTTCTAGTTAGTAAATAACACCTTATATAAATAAGTACGGAAAATGCTCAGAATAGTTGTGGACCGCTTCATCTTAGAAAAAGTTACAAATGCCATCAGGCGAATTATCGTCCCGTCCATTTGTCTTCTTTGGGTTGGGCAGTTCGTTATCGTCGTGGTGATTTGCTAAGGTTTGTTTCCTTTTGGTGGTTGCTGTGGTTGGGATTGTTGAACTGTGGGAGTGAGGAGGTCCTGCACCAAAAACCAATATTAAATGTAGTGGAATATCTATTTCACACAGCGCCATGTAGAATGAATGATTGCCAATCGCCAGCAAATATGTTTTCTTTTTAATAAACCTATTTTACTTAAAAGCTTACAAGCACATTTTCGTAAGACTAATTCGAATCACTAATTCTCAATTGAATTGAATTGGAATTCAGTTGAAACAATCAGTAGCTCTTTTTACAAGAAAAGCTACTTGCTATATAAATATATTTACACTATGATATTAAAATAGTAAAAAGCCTGGATTCACACACTGTAAATCTTGGTCACCCTATTTTTTCCTTCGATTATAGGTTTTAAGTTCTATACGTTATTTAGTTCTTAATTTGAGGCTTTATTCATACTGTCTACATATTCTTCGAAATGGTATCTGTAATTAGCAAAAAGAATGGGACTTCTACTAAGCTCCGTTTAAGCTCCATTTAAGAAAAACCGTGGCCGCGCGGTTCGCATTGTGCGGACTGCGCGGCCATAACTTTGGAGTGCCGTATGTTGTGAAGTTCAAATAGTAGGGCTTTATTTTTATAATCTACATTTTCTTCGAAATCGTGTCAGTGATTAGCAAAAAGAATTAGACTTGTACGTAGCTCCGTTCAAGAGAACTGGTGGCCGCGCAGTTGAATTCATGCGGACTGCGCGGCCACGGTTAAACCCTTATAACTTTCTAAATATTGACTCTTCGAATTTGCGGTTTTCACTGTTCGTTTTCTACGAATTCCTTCGAAATGCTGACATAAGTTTCTTTTTTCTACGACATATTGGCCGAGCAATCGAAATGGACACCAACAGACCCACGGCCGCCACCGCGGCCTCGCCCAGGGGGTGGTTCGGGTGCTATCCCGCGTCCTTGGGGGGTTTCGGGTGTGATCCCGCTTCTTAGGGAGGGAGGGGGGGGGGGGGGGCGGCGGCGTGAATTGCTCACGTCACGTTGCCGTCATGGGCCTGCTTCTGTAAGGACGGTTAGCCGCCCTCTCACCGTCCTCAGGCCCCCGGTCATGGTGGCCGATAGTCCTCTACGTTACGATAGATATACGTAGGTCTTACACTATTAGACACACTTATGTGCGTGGGTTGTGACAGTTTGGACAAGTCTAGTGGTGTGTGTCCTACCTAGCAGAAGCGGGTGCAAGTTCACATCATATCTACATTATAATAGCCATGAGCGAGATACTCAATGATTCACACAAATAATGCTTTTAAATTAATAATTAAAGGTTTGTTTGATATTCTGACACAACAGAATCTAGCCCAAATTAAGCTAGTAGGTATAAGCTTGTGCTATGAGATCGAGACGACTGATAGACATACTTATGTATTTCTAAATACGTTCATATTATACATAGAAAACACCCAAACCTTTGGTCTTAAATTTAGAGCGAAATTTCAATGCAAAAAAAACACTGAAATTTTACACAAAACCTTAAGGATAACTCCCACCTACAATAAAAGGCCAAAACAAAAGTATTCAGCACAAACTGCTCTATTACATATCCGTACACCGTAAATAAATCAAACCGAGCAATTTCACCTCCATTAAACGGAAGTAATCACCTTTCTTCGCGTTCTGACAAATACGATACACAACTTATTGCCGACAAATAATTTGAGGGTGGTTATTATTTACCGAGCAGTCGTAGGGGATGATAAAACCCTTGCAAAAGTAATGAGAATTGGGCTAAGAAAGAGCAAAGCCGACGTTGACAAAAAAAAACGGTCAAGTGCGAGTCGGAGATATGCGTGGAGGGTTACGTTAAATATTGTCGTTGTTTAGTATTTATTGTTATAACGGCGATAGTAATACATCATCTGTGAAAACTAAACTATCTAACAATCACGGTTATACATATAAATATTTGTTGAAATTCTCATACACCATCTTATTATAGCCTAAATTAAGCAAACATAAGCTTGTGCTGTGGGTTCTAGACGATTGATAAACATACTTATATATTTCTAAATACCTACATATAAATATAATAGATAAATTACAACCAGACACAGAAAAAATCAATCTCATCACACAAGGAGATATCCGTCCTGGGTTGAAATCAAACCCGAATCCCCGACCTCGGAATCCGAAGTCAGGCACAGTAACCACTTGACCACGAGCCAGTCAGTGGTTCATAAGATGAAGTCATGAGCCTGATAACAGACAAACAAACGGCCAGACGGACAACTGAGAATCAGTAACAGGGGTCCTATTGTTCAGACTCAATTTATCCGTCAGACCGTACCCTTTACGTTTACCCTTTTCGTACGGAACCCTTAAAAAAAGAAATATGAAAACGTTTGTTGACTGTTGGGATTTTATTACATTTTGGGATCTCAGAGAAGACGATACAAATAAGGAAAATTAATTGTAAAAGAAATGGTCTGAGCCTGAGCCTAAATTAAATACTCATGTAATGGAAATCTTAATTTCAGCCTGAAAATCTTGGGTGATTCATTGATCTTCAATCCACTGCTGGACGTAGGCCTCTTCCAATTTACGCCAAAACACACGGTCATGCGTCTTACGTATCCAGTCCCTGCCTGGGACTTTCCAGGTCGTAGGTGCACCTGGCGGGTGGTTGCAAGTAGCGAAAAATTGTGAATCTATGGTCCTGTCCAACGTTTGCTTAGTTGTTGTTTGAACTCGTTTTCTCCATCGGCCGTCGGTTCACCTGCAGATATAGCCAATTCACGGCTATTGTAATATGCTTACTCGGCAATCTATGACCACCATTATATTTGTCTGCATGATAACCTCATTTCAGAGTTTACCGCTGAAGATACTCCAAGCATAGCCCGTTCCAAAAGTCGCTGCACATTTTGAAAGGCGTGGACTAGCCTCACCGTAAGTTTCCACGTCTTGGCACCGTAAGTCTCAACTGGTAGAACGTACTGATAGTATGATTTTGTCTTTAGGCATTGCGAATTGAGCACTCTGGTGATCTGGCGATTTCTTTGTCCAGGTTCTTTTTGCCCAGTGTGAGAACCTGCTCAAGATAGCTATACTGCTGAACAACATCAAACCTTGTCCTTCGATGTAGATTGATCTCGGCGTGTCATGTTCTATCTAAGTTCAAGCTGAGACCACGTAGGGTCCTCTCACTACTACAGGTGGCGTATATTTACTTACCGCTATAGATAAATCATAAAATACATACATTCTCTCAAAAAACATTACCCTCCTTTCTTCGGCAGTTCGGGTAAAAAGGTATGACTATTATGTATGTTTTAAGTAATCTTCTTGAAGTAAACAAAAAAAATGTCTTTTATTATAATATCTTTCAATCCGGATCCGTAACAGGTAATGTTCTCGAACCACCTAAACCACTTTTTGCATTTTAATCTGTTTTCCTTTGTGTAGTAAAAATATTTCCTCATCTACTTTACTGAAACACTACAAGCGTTTCTACACGAACCGTAATCAGGGAACCTCGTTCAATTCATCCTTTCAATTAAGCCATTAATCAACGGGAAAAACCTATCATGTACGAGGATTGGGTAGCGAAAAATGTAAGCATAAAGTATAACCAACCACTTTGTTTCCAAGTTAACCTTTGTCAAAACTAATGAGCTTCTTTAACCAAAATGAAACAACACTTTTCATACCAAGATTATTTTGTTGATGTACGGTTCTTAAGCTTTTTTCCTGGAAACCAACCCGCACTTGGCCGGTTTTCAATAAAACTTATTAGTGGCATTAGCTAAGAGAGGAGGCACCAAGCGACCCGAGCGTTGATGGTATTCGAATAATCTATCATCTATCATCAATACATATAATAAAATCGTAACAGGTCGCTGTCTGTACATGGAAGATAAATAAGGAAAAATATTATACGGGGGCTTTATGAACGCAATAGAACCCAAAACAATGATTTTTAGAATTTTTGTCTGTTTGTCTGTATGTCTGTATGTCTGTATGTCTGTATGTCTGTATGTCTGTATATCTGTTTGTCTGTACGGTTGTGCACGCTAATCTCAGTAACCGCTCAACCGATTGCAATGCGGTTTTTTTTATTGTGTTAAGGTTTGCTCCAGTTAACATTTAGCGTTTGTTTTATGTAAATCGGTTTAGAAATAAAAGAGTTATAACACTTTTAAGAATCAGATATTTAGAAAATTTTAATTGTAGGGGTTTCTTTGAATGTGAGTGAACCTAAACTGGACTTTTAAAATAGACTTAATCATTAAGTTCTTTTATGATTAAGCAAACAGGGCAGTTTCAGACGCTGCTTGATGACTCTGATGAAGAAATACCTTTCCTTTTCACATGTGAGAAAAATATAGCAAACACTTCGGTACGGGAAGTTGTCAATCTAACTGTATAGTAAATATTTTAACATTCGAATAAAAGTGTACCAAGGTTAAAGTAAAAACTAATGGGTGTTAGTGGAGTACTTCATCATAAAGAACAGCTGCCACCAAACACTGTGTGCCCAAGTAGTTAGTCTACTCAGGTTACTTAAGCACTTACGTGTGCACTAAGTGGAGTTCCCGTGAGGACGCATTTTTATGACAGACGCGAAAAATATTAAAAATAAACGGTCAGAGAATGTTATTATAAAGAGAATGTTATATGTCCCGATTCGGAGCAAAAAGATAAAGATAAATTTATCTTTTTTTCTAAATACCATGTTTAAAAAGATTTATAGCTAATAGAATAGCATGGTTTGCGAATGGACTAGAAACCACATCTTTTGCCTTACAGGAGCAACTCTGACCAACCAAGCAACCGAACCTCGCCTTTGATAGGTTTGCCCACTTAAAATAAACTTAGTAGACAAAAGGAGACGAATCAAGCAATTTAATCTCTACTAATATTATAAATGCGAAAGTAAATCTGCCTGTCTGTCTGTCTGTTACGCTTTCACGTCGAAACAGCTGGAGCGATTGAGATGAAATTCGGTATAGGGATAGTTCGAGACCCTGGAAAGGACATAGGCTACTTTTAACCGACTGAGCAAAAGGAGGGTTATGATTTTACGATAGAACGAATCTTACGCGATAACGACTTCTACGCGGTCGAAGCCGCGGGGAACAGCTAGTATGTAATATAAAACGAAAATTTAAATAACAGTCCTACATAGTAATACCTAATTTCTTTCAAAATAACAGTAGTTTATAAAAGAAAATATAATGTACAACAGCAAACTTAACTTTACTCAAAATTGAGTTTTGTTCCAGCATACTTTAGAGTGATTATGGCAAAAACGCATTTAAAGGTCTAAAAAATGTACAATAGAAAGTAAAAAGGTAGTATAGGTACAATACAATATCATCAAGCTTATTAAAATAAATTCGAAAATACCTTATCCATTGTAACATCATTTGTTGAACAAATCGATAACCCTCTGTTTGGTGGCGCCACCCCCTACGGACATGGAGAGTGTGTACAGAACCGACGTGGATTAAGCGCACATCGTTCAAAACGTGCTCTATCAGAAGATGCATCACATTTGAAAATTGGGTTCTTTCTATTCAGTTTACGTTCAGGTTGAAAACTGAAACTCTATTGTTTTTTATAAAGTTACTGGAATATAGTGTCTCTGGTAGTACGTTAACCGCATTTCATCAGGTGGGTCGTATGTTCTTCATTTCAATGAAGATTCTATATCACAAACTGATCGCAGGACATAAAGCTTAAACATCATATTGAAGAGGTGGAAAAGTGAAACAGGGGCTTTTCATGCAAAAACAAGAAGTCTTCGCCAGAACATTCGCCTTCTCCGTCGGACCATTTAAACTTGTAATGACCTGCCCGCACACATGTTTGCCTCCTCTTACAATTCCAGGTTCTTCATGCGGAGCGTGAAGAGGCATTGTCATATCAAGTTCGTTTTTCAAGTCTCATGAACTGTGGCCCCCCATCACTAGATGTCGCCAAGGCTTTCCATCAGCTCTGAAAATTTCGCCTCTCTAGTTATCACGGTTCCTGAGCTACATGACGGACCGCCAGATGGACGGCAAAGTCTCATCCCTATTCATGAGACTTTGCCGTCCATCTGTTTTACCCTTTGGGTACGAAACCCCTAAAAAAGTATTAACGAATAAGTCATAAGGCGGAAAAATCAATCTGAATATGTGCTTTTCATGTATCGCGCACATTGGATTCGACTTCTGAAAAAGATTAAAACACTATCTATTGAGGTCAGCGGCAGTATTGTGTGAGCGCACAAAGGCTCCGTTATAAATCATGGTACTGGTAATTTCCTACCATTACGGTGTTTCTAACGATCTTTATTGTTCCGCGCCGTATGCAGGCAAAAATGGGCCAACAAGAAAATTACTCTTGTATATTTCGTGGCCGTTTTTAGAATAAAACGTGTTCATAAATTATTTTCGTGATAAAAGTCGAGTTTTTTATAGTCATTGCTATTTTTTAGGGAACTGGATGGTGTTCGCGTGGAATTTTAGTTCCCGTTCCCGCTTACCATGGGAAATTATTTCAGGGATAAAATTATCCTATTTACTTATTATTCCAGAGATGATCCCTGAACCAAATTTCTGCCAATTTTTTTTTATTTTACGTTAAATTAATGTGTCAATAACTGTAATAGGTTTAAATCAGCGTAAAGACCTGTTAGAAAAGGCCCGGTCAAGAGTACCCTTAGCCTGCCAGCGTGTATGAAAATGCTTATGAAATCCAATCCATTCATCTGGTTCTCAGCGATAGTGTAATGGCCTAGATTTCAATTGAAGCACAAGAATTATAGGTATTTATATATTAACAAGTATTTATCGGTGTTATTCTGATACTGATATCATTGGCAAGTATATTTTCATACCTTATGGTCATCATCATCATCAACTGACGACGACAGTTCAATCCTGGATATAGAACTCTCTCAATGCACGCCTTATCACCGGGTCCTGCGTCTTTCGCATCCAATTACTGCCTACGACGTTCTCCAGGTTATGATAGATTAGACAGAATGCAGACCAAGGCAAAGACAACTTCGCAGCGCCAACGGATCTAAACTTCTTGTTACTTGAGGACAATCGACAATTGGCAACATTATTCGTTGGTAAATAAAAGCAAATATTTGTATCATTAAATTACCATATATTTCATACAAGTACCTTTGAGTACTAATTATCATATCACATAGAAAAAAAGTCTACTAACAAATTTATTTAAAAACTATAACCAAGGACGAAGTAGTGAACAACAGCAAACTTAGTACGAATTAAGAATTTAGAATCAAAGTATATCGAATTAATTTTTCGCCAGATCTGAGTAATTCAAAAATGCTTCCACAGAGCGACGAGTCTCTTTAGAAGAGTAAAAACTATGTGTTTTTTTCTTATAACAACCCCGGGATGTTGATTGGGCAGCTTTCGCATCTCATGAACAGTATAAGTGGCACCTAAGTGATGCTTTTTTTTAACGTGAGGAAAATCCTACTGAGATGCTATGCCGGACTGCTACCGACTTAAAACCACACGTATCCTACCTAACAGCCCCGGGTAAGCCCTCGGAAGGATACCCCAGGACTCCCAACAGACAAATTGTGCAAATTGTCACCATTGCTTTCCGCCAGGCGGGATAATAAATAAGAGAAGCCAAATATTAATGGGAATGCGGTAAATGACTCCAAAAATAACAAAGAGGTAAATCCAAACGAAAGTTAGAAAAACAAAACTCAGGTAATCGAGTAAACTAAGTCTCAAAATATCAGGACTTAAGTGAATAAAATACCAGGTATTTTACTTGAGCTAAGTTTCAAAGGGATCAAATGGAATAACTTTGATATTATTTTGTTTGTTATTTACTTTTCTTGATCTGTATCAAAAGTTCCTTAATCTTTAGGATAACCTTTAGAACCAGACGACTGAATTTAGTAACATGCCTTCATCACAAAGTAAGTACCTAATAAAAACTGACATTATAGAGTAATTTCTTTTATGTTGCATTTAATTGTATCAGAAACATAAAACAATGGTAAGAAACGATAACAAAGTCAACAATCATACAGTTTCCAAGTAATTTACAAATCGCTAGTTCTTAAATTTTTTTTAAATATTTTGAACAAGACAGAAGTTTCTACTGGAATATCCATCAATCAATTACTAAAATTAAAATAATAATATAAAAGAGAAGCATTTCTTTATTAGACTCATCAAGCAGCGTGTGAAACTGCCCTGTTTGCTTAATCATACAAGAGCTTAATGATTAAGGGTATTGTAAAATGATTCAAAAGTGAATCATTTTACATAATCATGCTACATAAACACGCCAGTTTAGATTGACACATTCAAAGGAACCCTTGAATTCCAGGTTTAGCAAAGTTGAGACGTCTCTAATTTCTGAACTACGAAACCCTTAATAATGAAATTTGTGTTGAACAATTCGTAAAGTAATCACTTTTTACCACAAAAAAAAACTGAAATCGGACTATGCGTCGAGAAATTACAACTGAAAAAGAATTTTGTCTTTGATCCCCCCTCCTAAAGGAACTGCGTTAAATATTGGGACTGCGCAAAGTATCCTAGATCCTTCCTCGGATCAGATACTCATGTGTCAAGTGTCATTCAAATTGATCCAGTAGTTTCGGCGTGATACTTATTCGGGATACAGACAGACGGACAAAATATTTTTAAATTCTGTTTTCGCCTTAAGTATCGATTATAGAATGCCCTACAATTAAAATTTTCAAAATATCTTCCATGGACAGATTCTCGACCCTCTACAGTTTTATTATAATAACTAGTTGATGCTCGCAGCTTCGCCCGCGTAAAATTTGTTCCCGCGGGAACTTATTCCCGAGTAAAAAAGTTGCCTATATGTTATTCCAGACTATAATGCATCTCTGTACCAAATTTTAGCCCGATCCGTTCAGCCGTTCGAGCGTGACAGAGTAACAAACATCCACACTCTCAAACTTTCGCATTTATAATATTAGTAAGATATGTATAGATTATGAAAAATCTTCGGAAAACTTTCTGCGACTCATATGAGTGTTTACAAAACTTTTGTTGACTTTGAGTTCGAAGCAGAACTAAGAACTGTCCAAGTGTCCTTCCAATCAGCAACATCGGTAAAAAGTTGTTGGTTGGTTGGACTTTCAGCAGGGGAAACTTTCCTATTCCTAGTTCATAAAGCCAGTCTAAAATATATATTGCAAAAATACGTTATGCTCGTACTACGGATGATAAACAGTTTCTGTGATAAGTATAGGTGCTTACATCTGTGATAAGTAGGCCTGTAACCATAACCTGGTTCCAGGCCTACGTCGATCTCAAATTATAAGTTGATTGATCTCTTTAACTACATATAAAATTTTTAAATTAATCATATTAATGTAATAAATAACAAGATATCAGAAACACAAAATTTACATAACAGCAAAATAAGACCGACGACTCACGAATAAAAACAACAATACAAAATGATCAATCATGTAGCATCAATAATGTTGTTCTTTAAACGTCTTATTTATCGTCAAAATGGCTTTGAACATCGTACAATGTTTACAACAGAAACCTTAATGGATATTAAATAAGAATTTCATGAATGAAATAAATATTAAGCATGATTTAGATAAAAGTTCAAGGCTTTTGTTGTTTGCGGTAATTTTCTTTAGAAGGTATAATATTACGTTTGAGAAAAGTTTCGATATGAATGTTTATTTATAACGTCAAAAGGAGTTGATGAGAAAACTTAAAATCTTAATATAGATGAGTTGTTTTTAAGCTTTTAAATAGAAAGAAAACCTTTCTACGGGAAGAAAAGTTTGAATGCTAATAAGTGGTTGTGTCTTTAGTATCTATTATATTCGGTATGTAAAGAAATCGACATTTTTACTTCCATGTTTCAGACATAACCTATAAAACACGTGTAGGTATAATATGGATATTGTCTCCGTGAATGATGAAATTTATCGATATAAGGTAGGAAGTTGTAAACTTGAGCCGTAAACTTAACTACCATCAACATTTTATGACAGTGTGTTTGAAATACGCAGTCTTATGTAATTTTGCGTAAGTGCGGGTATCCGTAGAAGGTCATACATACCTACTTGTACCTACACTAAGCTAAATATTCGTGAAGCGAAAACATTGTACCTACCCCTTTTTAAGATAATTGTGAGGACGGGTCAACGTAAAATTTGACACCAAAAGGTATATGGAGAAGTGCAGATTTTCGTATGAATGTAGAATTTCGACGACCAAACGGATCTCCAGTATTTTTTTTTTTGGAAATACGACTGAAGACAGTGTTTAGTTTTCATTCTTTCAACTCGTAAGAAAATTCTTGACGTGATTTTGAAAATAGAAATCTGGAGAAAAGAGAGAAACTGAAGAGTGCTATCTAGAGTGCTATCTGTCGTCAAAATAATCGTTCCTCTGTCGAAACCTAAAAATATGCAACTCGCTTTCCGGGCACGTGTTTACCTCCTCTAGCGAAGAGGCAGGATTATTAATTTTACACAGCGCCTTATCCCAAATTGAGCTATCATAAGCTTGAGCTATGGGATTTGGATATAAAGATACGAATCTATATATTATCTATCTAAATGCAAAATACCGAAAATTTGAATCCGAGATCTTGCTGCGATAGTTGCAAACACCTCACGACTGCGTCACATAGGCAGTCATCAGAGCAGCCTATTAAATTGCATTTCTGCGGAATGCTATAATAAATTTGTGTGGTGCATAGTTGCTTTGCAGTTAGTTGTATTTGTAACTCCCACCCAAACGGCTTAGAGCATACAAACTTTGAAAATATTTGTACACTAGCTTAGCCCACCAGTACCAGCTGACCTGACAGTCGTTGTCCTGGCATAACTATGAATATGGAAATCGGTATCCCGAGTTCTGAGTTCCCCGTTCCTGGTTTTCTGGGGACAGAAAACCTGTTCCTGGTTTCTGACCTCCCACTTCCTAGTTTTCTTTTCCCAGTCCATCTTTCTGTTCCCAGTTCCCATTTTAGTGCTTCGAGATCCATGTTCCCGTACCTGGTTTCCTGATCCCTGTTCCTGGTTTTGGGTTCAGAGTTCCCGGGCCCTGGTTTTCATTTCCCAGTCCGTCTCCCATATTGGTGCTTCGTGTTCTAAGAACCGATTCAAAGCGCAATAGAAACCATTTCTTTGAACAGTACAAGCCAGTGATAGTTTTTGCAAATTTTCTAATATTTCACGCAACTTTCTAATTTTATTTTTCATAAGAACCATCTCCTGATAAAAACAAACAACAAAAAACGAATAAGCAAAATCGGTCCAGCCGTTCACTCGTGATGCCGTGACTAAGGAAATAGGGATTCCTTGCCTTCGGCGCGGACTGAATTGATTAAAAATAGTCTTAATCATTAAGCTCTTTTATGATTAAGCAAACAGGGCAGTTTCAGACGCTGCTTGATGACTCTGATGAAGAAATACCTTTCCTTTCATACACCTTATGTGACGTAAACGAAGTTGCGGGCTCAGCTAGTTATTAATATATCTCTTTGACACTGATGAAAACTAAGCTTCTGAGCGTGATAATCTTAAGCAGCCCATTCAGTAACCTACACAGTACTTATAAGATCACGCAATATGGCCTACAAGTAATTAATAGTTCACTAAGACTATAATATATTAATATTTAATGGGCAATCTCCAAATGATACGAGATCGGTTTGATGCATTACGGCTGGTCAAATGTGATTAAGTTAGGAACTTAGCTTTAATGTTGTCCGAAATGTAAGTTCTATCACAGTATAAAGAATACCTATGATCCGTAGGCTATGGTTCTGATTATATGGCAACGATATACGAATAGAACATATTATTATATCAAAATAAGTTCGGTTGGTGCACATCTATTTATATAAAAACTAGCTGACCCGCGCAACTTCGTTTCCGTGATAAATGAAGAACCGCTCGACCGATTTTGTGAAAACTTCACATAAACCATCTACTAAATAGTCCGAGCAAAGCCTGAACATTTGGTTTGAATAGGTGAGCCCGTTCTTGAGTTATAAAATTACAACGAAAAGTGGCATTGATTTTTATATATATAGAAGATGAATCCCTATTTCCTTAGTCACGGCATCACGAGTGAACGGCTGGACCGATTTTGCTTATTCGTTTTTTGTTGTTTGTTTTTATCAGGAGATGGTTCTTATGAAAAATAAAATTAGAAAGTTGCGTGAAATATTAGAAAATTTGCAAAAACTATCACTGGCTTGTACTGTTCAAAGAAATGGTTTCTATTGCGCTTTGAATCGGTTCTTAGAACACGAAGCTCCAATATGGGAGACGGACTGGGAAATGAAAACCAGGGCCCGGGAACTCTGAACCCAAAACCAGGAACAGGGATCAGGAAACCAGGTACGGGAACATGGATCTCGAAGCACTAAAATGGGAACTGGGAACAGAAAGATGGACTGGGAAAAGAAAACTAGGAAGTGGGAGGTCAGAAACCAGGAACAGGTTTTCTGTCCCCAGAAAACCAGGAACGGGGAACTCAGAACTCGGGATACCGATTTCCATATTCATAGTTATGCCAGGACAACGACTGTCAGGTCAGCTGGTACTGGTGGGCTAAGCTAGTGTACAAATATTTTCAAAGTTTGTATGCTCTAAGCCGTTTGGGTGGGAGTTACAAATACAACTAACTGCAAAGCAACTATGCACCACACAAATTTATTATAGCATTCCGCAGAAATGCAATTTAATAGGCTGCTCTGATGACTGCCTATGTGACGCAGTCGTGAGGTGTTTGCAACTATCGCAGCAAGATCTCGGATTCAAATTTTCGGTATTTTGCATTTAGATAGATAATATATAGATTCGTATCTTTATATCCAAATCCCATAGCTCAAGCTTATGATAGCTCAATTTGGGATAAGGCGCTGTGTAAAATTAATAATCCTGCCTCTTCGCTAGAGGAGGTAAACACGTGCCCGGAAAGCGAGTTGCATATTTTTAGGTTTCGACAGAGGAACGATTATTTTGACGACAGATAGCACTCTAGATAGCACTCTTCAGTTTCTCTCTTTTCTCCAGATTTCTATTTTCAAAATCACGTCAAGAATTTTCTTACGAGTTGAAAGAATGAAAACTAAACACTGTCTTCAGTCGTATTTCCAAAAAAAAAAATACTGGAGATCCGTTTGGTCGTCGAAATTCTACATTCATACGAAAATCTGCACTTCTCCATATACCTTTTGGTGTCAAATTTTACGTTGACCCGTCCTCACAATTATCTTAAAAAGGGGTAGGTACAATGTTTTCGCTTCACGAATATTTAGCTTAGTGTAGGTACAAGTAGGTATGTATGACCTTCTACGGATACCCGCACTTACGCAAAATTACATAAGACTGCGTATTTCAAACACACTGTCATAAAATGTTGATGGTAGTTAAGTTTACGGCTCAAGTTTACAACTTCCTACCTTATATCGATAAATTTCATCATTCACGGAGACAATATCCATATTATACCTACACGTGTTTTATAGGTTATGTCTGAAACATGGAAGTAAAAATGTCGATTTCTTTACATACCGAATATAATAGATACTAAAGACACAACCACTTATTAGCATTCAAACTTTTCTTCCCGTAGAAAGGTTTTCTTTCTATTTAAAAGCTTAAAAACAACTCATCTATATTAAGATTTTAAGTTTTCTCATCAACTCCTTTTGACGTTATAAATAAACATTCATATCGAAACTTTTCTCAAACGTAATATTATACCTTCTAAAGAAAATTACCGCAAACAACAAAAGCCTTGAACTTTTATCTAAATCATGCTTAATATTTATTTCATTCATGAAATTCTTATTTAATATCCATTAAGGTTTCTGTTGTAAACATTGTACGATGTTCAAAGCCATTTTGACGATAAATAAGACGTTTAAAGAACAACATTATTGATGCTACATGATTGATCATTTTGTATTGTTGTTTTTATTCGTGAGTCGTCGGTCTTATTTTGCTGTTATGTAAATTTTGTGTTTCTGATATCTTGTTATTTATTACATTAATATGATTAATTTAAAAATTTTATATGTAGTTAAAGAGATCAATCAACTTATAATTTGAGATCGACGTAGGCCTGGAACCAGGTTATGGTTACAGGCCTACTTATCACAGATGTAAGCACCTATACTTATCACAGAAACTGTTTATCATCCGTAGTACGAGCATAACGTATTTTTGCAATATATATTTTAGACTGGCTTTATGAACTAGGAATAGGAAAGTTTCCCCTGCTGAAAGTCCAACCAACCAACAACTTTTTACCGATGTTGCTGATTGGAAGGACACTTGGACAGTTCTTAGTTCTGCTTCGAACTCAAAGTCAACAAAAGTTTTGTAAACACTCATATGAGTCGCCGAAAGTTTTCCGAAGATTTTTCATAATCTATACATATCTTACTAATATTATAAATGCGAAAGTTTGAGAGTGTGGATGTTTGTTACTCTGTCACGCTCGAACGGCTGAACGGATCGGGCTAAAATTTGGTACAGAGATGCATTATAGTCTGGAATAACATATAGGCAACTTTTTTACTCGGGAATAAGTTCCCGCGGGAACAAATTTTACGCGGGCGAAGCTGCGAGCATCAACTAGTTATTATAATAAAACTGTAGAGGGTCGAGAATCTGTCCATGGAAGATATTTTGAAAATTTTAATTGTAGGGCATTCTATAATCGATACTTAAGGCGAAAACAGAATTTAAAAATATTTTGTCCGTCTGTCTGTATCCCGAATAAGTATCACGCCGAAACTACTGGATCAATTTGAATGACACTTGACACATGAGTATCTGATCCGAGGAAGGATCTAGGATACTTTGCGCAGTCCCAATATTTAACGCAGTTCCTTTAGGAGGGGGGATCAAAGACAAAATTCTTTTTCAGTTGTAATTTCTCGACGCATAGTCCGATTTCAGTTTTTTTTTGTGGTAAAAAGTGATTACTTTACGAATTGTTCAACACAAATTTCATTATTAAGGGTTTCGTAGTTCAGAAATTAGAGACGTCTCAACTTTGCTAAACCTGGAATTCAAGGGTTCCTTTGAATGTGTCAATCTAAACTGGCGTGTTTATGTAGCATGATTATGTAAAATGATTCACTTTTGAATCATTTTACAATACCCTTAATCATTAAGCTCTTGTATGATTAAGCAAACAGGGCAGTTTCACACGCTGCTTGATGAGTCTAATAAAGAAATGCTTCTCTTTTATATTATTATTTTAATTTTAGTAATTGATTGATGGATATTCCAGTAGAAACTTCTGTCTTGTTCAAAATATTTAAAAAAAATTTAAGAACTAGCGATTTGTAAATTACTTGGAAACTGTATGATTGTTGACTTTGTTATCGTTTCTTACCATTGTTTTATGTTTCTGATACAATTAAATGCAACATAAAAGAAATTACTCTATAATGTCAGTTTTTATTAGGTACTTACTTTGTGATGAAGGCATGTTACTAAATTCAGTCGTCTGGTTCTAAAGGTTATCCTAAAGATTAAGGAACTTTTGATACAGATCAAGAAAAGTAAATAACAAACAAAATAATTTCAAAGTTATTCCATTTGATCCCTTTGAAACTTAGCTCAAGTAAAATACCTGGTATTTTATTCACTTAAGTCCTGATATTTTGAGACTTAGTTTACTCGATTACCTGAGTTTTGTTTTTCTAACTTTCGTTTGGATTTACCTCTTTGTTATTTTTGGAGTCATTTACCGCATTCCCATTAATATTTGGCTTCTCTTATTTATTATCCCGCCTGGCGGAAAGCAATGGTGACAATTTGCACAATTTGTCTGTTGGGAGTCCTGGGGTATCCTTCCGAGGGCTTACCCGGGGCTGTTAGGTAGGATACGTGTGGTTTTAAGTCGGTAGCAGTCCGGCATAGCATCTCAGTAGGATTTTCCTCACGTTAAAAAAAAGCATCACTTAGGTGCCACTTATACTGTTCATGAGATGCGAAAGCTGCCCAATCAACATCCCGGGGTTGTTATAAGAAAAAAACACATAGTTTTTACTCTTCTAAAGAGACTCGTCGCTCTGTGGAAGCATTTTTGAATTACTCAGATCTGGCGAAAAATTAATTCGATATACTTTGATTCTAAATTCTTAATTCGTACTAAGTTTGCTGTTGTTCACTACTTCGTCCTTGGTTATAGTTTTTAAATAAATTTGTTAGTAGACTTTTTTTCTATGTGATATGATAATTAGTACTCAAAGGTACTTGTATGAAATATATGGTAATTTAATGATACAAATATTTGCTTTTATTTACCAACGAATAATGTTGCCAATTGTCGATTGTCCTCAAGTAACAAGAAGTTTAGATCCGTTGGCGCTGCGAAGTTGTCTTTGCCTTGGTCTGCATTCTGTCTAATCTATCATAACCTGGAGAACGTCGTAGGCAGTAATTGGATGCGAAAGACGCAGGACCCGGTGATAAGGCGTGCATTGAGAGAGTTCTATATCCAGGATTGAACTGTCGTCGTCAGTTGATGATGATGATGACCATAAGGTATGAAAATATACTTGCCAATGATATCAGTATCAGAATAACACCGATAAATACTTGTAAATATATAAATACCTATAATTCTTGTGCTTCAATTGAAATCTAGGCCATTACACTATCGCTGAGAACCAGATGAATGGATTAACGGGTTGCTAGTATCCTACTAAATACATATGCCCGTCTCCGATTGGATTTCATAAGTATTTTCATACACGCTGGCAGGCTAAGAGTACTCTTGACCAGGCCTTTTCCAACAGGTCTTTACGCTGATTTAAACCTATTACAGTTATTGACACATCAATTTAACGTAAAATAAAAAAAAAATTGGCAGAAATTTGGTTCAGGGATCATCTCTGGAATAATAAGTATATAGGATAATTTTATCCCTGGAATAATTTCCCATGGTAAGCGGGAACGGGAACTAAAATTCATCGCAAATACCCTCCAGTTCCCTAGCAAATAGCAATGATGATAAAAACCTCGACTTTTATCACGAAAATAATTTATGAACACGTTTTATTCTAAAAACGGCCACGAAATATTACAAGAGTAATTTTCTTGTTGGCCCATTTTTGCCTGCATACGGCGCGGAACAATAAAGATCGTTAGAAACACCGTAATGGTAGGAAATTACCAGTACCAGGATTTATAACGGAGCCTTTGTGCGCTCACACAATACTGCCGCTGACCTCAATAGATAGTGTTTTAATCTTTTTCAGAAGTCGAATCCAATGTGCGCGATACATGAAAAGCACATATTCAGATTGATTTTTCCGCCTTATGACTTATTCGTTAATACTTTTTTAGGGGTTTCGTACCCAAAGGGTAAAACAGATGGACGGCAAAGTCTCATGAATAGGGATGAGACTTTGCCGTCCATCTGGCGGTCCTTCATTGTAGCTCAGGAACCGTGATAACTAGAGAGGCGAAATTTTCAGAGCTGATGGAAAGCCATGGCGACATCTAGTGATGGGGGGCCACAGTTCATGAGACTTGAAAAACGAACTTGATATGACAATGCCTCTTCACACTCCGCATGAAGAACCTGGAATTGTAAGAGGAGGCAAACATGTGTGCGGGCAGGTCATTACAAGTTTAAATGGTCCGACGGAGAAGGCGAATGTTCTGGCGAAGACTTCTTGTTTTTGCATGAAAAGCCCCTGTTTCACTTTTCCACCTCTTCAATATGATGTTTAAGCTTTATGTCCTGCGATCAGTTTGTGATATAGAATCTTCATTGAAATGAAGAACATACGACCCACCTGATGAAATGCGGTTAACGTACTACCAGAGACACTATATTCCAGTAACTTTATAAAAAACAATAGAGTTTCAGTTTTCAACCTGAACGTAAACTGAATAGAAAGAACCCAATTTTCAAATGTGATGCATCTTCTGATAGAGCACGTTTTGAACGATGTGCGCTTAATCCACGTCGGTTCTGTACACACTCTCCATGTCCGTAGGGGGTGGCGCCACCAAACAGAGGGTTATCGATTTGTTCAACAAATGATGTTACAATGGATAAGGTATTTTCGAATTTATTTTAATAAGCTTGATGATATTGTATTGTACCTATACTACCTTTTTACTTTCTATTGTATATTTTTTAGACCTTTAAATGCGTTTTTGCCATAATCACTCTAAAGTATGCTGGAACAAAACTCAATTTTGAGTAAAGTTAAGTTTGCTATCGTACATATTTTCTTTTATAAACTACTGTTATTTTGAAAGAAATTAGGTATTACTATGTAGGACTGTTATTTAAATTTTCGTTTTATATTACATACTAGCTGTTCCCCGCGGCTTCGACCGCGTAGAAGTCGTTATCGCGTAAGATTCGTTCTATCGTAAAATCATAACCCTCCTTTTGCTCAGTCGGTTAAAAGTAGCCTATGTCCTTTCCAGGGTCTCGAACTATCCCTATACCGAATTTCATCTCAATCACTCCAGCTGTTTCGACGTGAAAGCGTAACAGACAGACAGACAGGCAGATTTACTTTCGCATTTATAATATTAGTAGAGATTAAATTGCTTGATTCGTCTCCTTTTGTCTACTAAGTTTATTTTAAGTGGGCAAACCTATCAAAGGCGAGGTTCGGTTGCTTGGTTGGTCAGAGTTGCTCCTGTAAGGCAAAAGATGTGGTTTCTAGTCCATTCGCAAACTATGCTATTCTATTAGCTATAAATCTTTTTAAACATGGTATTTAGAAAAAAAGATAAATTTATCTTTATCTTTTTGCTCCGAATCGGGACATATAACATTCTCTTTATAATAACATTCTCTGACCGTTTATTTTTAATATTTTTCGCGTCTGTCATAAAAATGCGTCCTCACGGGAACTCCACTTAGTGCACACTTAAGTGCTTAAGTAACCTGAGTAGACTAACTACTTGGGCACACAGTGTTTGGTGGCAGCTGTTCTTTATGATGAAGTACTCCACTAACACCCATTAGTTTTTACTTTAACCTTGGTACACTTTTATTCGAATGTTAAAATATTTACTATACAGTTAGATTGACAACTTCCCGTACCGAAGTGTTTGTTATATTTTTCTAACATGTGGAAATCCCCTCGGTAAGCAATTTCTCCTACATTGAAGAGATCAGATGAACCATATTCGCCGTAAAAGTCTTTAGTTTGCTGTACAATAGATGGTCCCAAAAGCTTATGACAAGATTTATAGAGACATACTCAACGCCTAAATAATCTTACTACTAACATAAAGGTGATAGTTTGTAAGTGTGGATGTGTGGATGTTTGTTACTGTTTCACGCTCTAATGGCTGAACGGATTTGGCTGAAATTATATTATAATAGGGATTATGGTCTGGAATAACACATAGCACTTTTTACCCCGGGAAGAAGTTCCCACGGGAAGCGGGAACTTATTCCATACAAATTTTATGCGGGCAAAACTGCGGGCATCAGCTAGTCAGCTATATTTTGTTCCAAGTAGCGAGTGAGTTTTGTCATGTTATATTGAGCAGGAGATGTTGTTACATTCGCTTAAAATTTTTAAAAGTTAACCTTTTTAACGTGCAGAAATTGCTACGGATGTCATTCCAGCACAGCCCAAACCTCGGGCCGGAAATTGACGGGAACAATGTCTTTTTTTTCATATTTTGCCGTTTTTAAATGTGATAAGGATGATTAATCAGTAAATTTCCGTCCGTTCCCTCTTATGATCAACAATTTGGCCGAAGATAGGGTAAAATGACATGATCCTACCTATACATCTAGCCTAGCCGAACCGCGGGCGTCTCAAGTTTCCTAGAAAGGGATACAAATGGACGTAGTAGGCCACTCATTTCAGAACCGCTTTATAGTCTCACAAAATAATGTAAACTACTCTTATCTTCGTCATTAATTTCAAACTAACTTCTACCTGCAAAGACCGTATCATTCACCACTACTAACATCTTGCTCTAACTATAATCATAAAATTCAACTGCCGGTAACGGGTTAGGGGTCTTTACTGGCTGCCTTACCTTAGTTACCTGTCTTGACTTTATGATGTCTAACAAGATTGAACAAAGTGGTCAGCTGGGTAGGAGTTTGGGATCTTTAAGATTTCGTTTTGTATATAAAATAAGTTGATATTTATACTTATGTACTTACTTAAATAACTTAGTTTCGTAACACGTTCAAAAACATTGTGTTTTGTGCAAAATACCTACTACAAAATAACTTAGTTTTGTAACACGTTCAAAAACATTGTGTTTTGTGCAAAAATCATTTTTAAACTACATAGTTGAAATAGTATTAACTGCTTTAAGAATTTTAACAGCAAGTCGTCACAATAATATTGTAAACACATGTTATATTGATGCTTTGATCTGCGGGACTACTGGGAATTAATTTATTAGTATTTCATTTATACTTTGTTCGAATGGTAACTAATGGGCATTGAATTATTGAATCGTTGTTCTGCGAACACTAGGACTACTGAGTAAAAAAGTCTGACAAGTTCCGCTGCGGAACTACTTCAGCGGAACTACTGGGAAAAGTCCCTTACATACTAAGTACCTACTGTTTTAGTGCGGTTTCTCAATTCATTTTAGTGTAATCAAATCACCCTAATCGACTCCTGGGTAAAGACCAGTAGAAGGATTGGAATTACTGTTCTTGTTCTGAATTTTTCTACACTCCATCACCTTGTTCATTTTCAACAGGTGTACCTTGATGATACATAGCATAATGTTGCTTCAGTATTATTTAACTTTATAATGGCAAACGAATTCTTAGAATCACAAAATAAACAAATTACTTGCTCTAGTAAAGATATAGATATGTAAATTCTAGAATGAAAACAGTCAAAACGAAATATTCATATTTCACTAGAACTGTGAAAAGCAAAATCAACACATATAATTATTTATGAGAGAATTTACATATTTTATGTGGTATTGAACGTAAAATAAATTACACTTATCAATAAGGATAACCCATTCCAATTGAAAGGAGCGACGATTTCGCAATTTTGTACATTTAAATCGCTTTTCTACGGTAGTCGAAAAATTTTACCCTAAGATGATAATCTAAGAGTAATATTTATATTAGAAATAACAATAACACGTGATTTGACGTGAAGATATTTAGTTAGTTAGTTAGTTAGAAATAACAATTCTAAGCGATATTAGAAGCAACAA
The DNA here is from genome assembly GCA_933228765.1 of Miltochrista miniata. Taxonomy (NCBI): domain Eukaryota; kingdom Metazoa; phylum Arthropoda; class Insecta; order Lepidoptera; family Erebidae; genus Miltochrista; species Miltochrista miniata. The sequence goes on from OW121749.1 coordinate 9,208,842, forward strand.
AATAACAAGGAAGCGCTTGTGGTACCGCGGACTCAGTGTCCTGTAAACGATCACTTTAGATAGCAACATAATACTGTGGCCAGTTATGGATGGGTGACCATCACGTGACCACTTTGTGACATTAATTTGCGAGCGTTTCCGTGCTTCAGAATGCACATTAAGTCGTTGGTCCCCGATTGCCAGTAAAATGGCAGTCGTTTCGCGAAGTTGAAGGCCTATATTGGCGGCTTGAAAAATTTCAACAGAGCGCAGTCACAACCTGCACCTGTCCATATCCACTCGGCAATACTGCTCACCGCCAATTACGTGGAACAAAATCTAAAAATTTGAAATTTGTACATATATTCTGCCTACCCCTTCAGGGATCAAAGGCGTGATCATATATGTATGTATGTAAAATAACAATGATACTTAAAAGCATCACCAGAAGAACCGTAAAGCTATGATTTGACACAAACCTTATTATGCGACATCCTACCGACGACTACCCCGAGCTCCCGGCCATAGGCAGAGGTAGGGCACGTGTGGTTTAAATCGGTAAGAGTCCGACATAGCATCCATTAGGGATTTTTAAACGTAATATTTAAAAAGTCCTCTTTATGCCACATCCAAATCTTTATAACTTCACAATCTCCAATGCAAAAGTTTCAAACAGGTAAACCTCATACGTTGCCAATATTATCGAGCAAGATACTTGAATAAGGCAATTTTGATTTGCAGTGTAGTTTGATTTGTCTTCTTTTTAATATACTTTTATATAAATTACGTGTCACGTTGTTTGTCCGTGATGAACTCTTAAACTACTTAACCAATATTTATGAAATTTGTACACCGCACCGTGTGCAGTTTTTTTAATTTTTTAAACCACAAAGGTGGCAGATAAGCATACGGCCCACCATATACTGGTAGTCACCGTATCCAACGGACGTTTGAAACACCAGATACGCTACAATCGCGCTGCTGATCCTTTAAAAACTCTCTAAGACACTTTTTGAAGAACCCCATACTGTCAGCATTTTGGAAAACAGAGGCAGTTTGATCCAACTTAAAAGATGATAATATGCTTCCATGTGAAGTGAAAGAGGGAACCGAGTTTCACGAGGGCGAAGCCGCGAGCATCAGCTAGTATTATTATAAAATTGTAAAGAAGAAAGAAGAAGAAGAAGAAAGATTTAGAAATTTTGACACAGTTTTAAAAAATTACGCCTATTTTATCGCAATCGGTTTAGTAAAAGCTGAGCTTTCAACAAAAATGGAATAATCAAAGTGGTATTTCCGAGCTATTTTAGTCGACGTGACTTAAGTTCGCGCGGATTCATCGCCGAAATTGTAGACTAAATAGCTGGTGAAGTTATTGCCGTGTTAAAATGAACAGGCGCCGGTTGTGATAACCGACTCGCTGCTGAAATTTAGTCGCTCATACATACATACATACATACATATGGTCACGCCTTTATCCCCGAAGGGGTAGGCAGAGGCATATCATATGCCCACATTTCACCTTTGTATAATTTGTCCCACGTAATAGGTGGTGAGCCGTATTGCCGTGTTTAAATGGACAGGCGCAGGTTGTGACTGCCTGCTGTTGAAATAAAGCCTTCAACTTAGCTTAACGACTGCCATTTTACTGGCAACCGGGACCAACGGCTTAACGTGCCTTCCGAAGCACGGAAACGCTCAAATAAATGTCACAAAGTGATCACATGGATGGTCACCCATCCATGGACCGGCCACAGTGAAAGTTGCTTACTGCAGTGATCGTTTACAGAACAATGAGTTCGCGGGGCCACGAGCGCTTAGTCGCTCATAAGGCCTTCAATTTGACTTAAAGACTGCGATAGTACTGCCGACCGGGACCAATAGCTTAAAGTGCCTTGATAAGCACGTTAACGCTTGTACGTGAATTGTCACAAACCTTGCACCCATTGGAGGATTAACAATAAGGAAAGTTTGCTATCTGCAATAGTCGTTTACAGAACATCGCGTCAGCGGGGCTAAGAGTGGTTCCATTTTTGAATCACTGTCTATACTAATAGTAACATTATATCGAGAGATTATTTTCGTGAAATTTATTATTGAGTAATGCGCGTTAATAGTGTAATGCTAATTCTATCCTGTTGCATACATTCTGTTGGGAGCCCTGGGACATCCATCCGAGGGTTTACCCGGGACTCCCAACCATAGGCTGTTGGGCGTAACGTGAGGTTTTTTAGTCGGTAGGAGTCCGGGATAGCATCCCTGAAGATTTTCCCTCACGTTAAAAAAAAAACCTTTTGCATACATGATTTATGTCCTGCAACAATAGTACGAGTAGGCTTATCACATTGTATATTTCTACTAATTGTCTTTTTTGTCCCGCGTAAAAGTAATGTTTCTCTTGCCGCGTTATCAACATGTTCCTAGCAATCCAACAATATCCAAAAAAAAATCTAAAAATATAATCCATACAAATATAGATATACTAGCTGACCCGCGCAACTTCGTTTGCGTCTCATAAGAGAGAAAGAGAGAGATTTTCATTATTTTAGAAATAATTAACGTTACTGTGATCTAAAACCTATAGATAGCACCCAAATCCACTTAGGTGAGGCCACAGTGGTAGCCGTAGGTCTGTTGGAAGTTCTGGGTTGACTATCGAGGGCTTTCCCGGGACTCTCAACCGTAGGCTGTTAAGCAGTAGATTGTACGTGTGGTTTTTAGTCTGTATGAGTCTGGCATAGCATATATGTAGGAATTTCCTCACTTTGAAAAATATGTAACTGTGAGCGAACCTTAAAAGAAAAATAAATAAATAGAGCTTTTTTAGAGGAACAATTTTGTAATAAATTATTTTTATGTAACTTCAACCATTTACGCAGAGGCGCAACGGATACTCTTATAACGATTAAATGTTTTCCGTTTTCGAAACATTTCTCATTGCTGCTCCGCTCCTATTAATCTTAGCATTATGTTATGTAGCCTTAAGCCATTCTCAATAAATGTACCTACTTACTATCGAACAGTTAAAGAGTTTTTGAAACCCTGTCAGTAGTTTTAGTAAGGCTTGCCTTGGTATGATGTGATCATGGTCCCTTTGCAGCGTGTGTATATACCGATATATACCGACTATCCGTTGGAGGCAGCGGTTGACGAAGACTTGTAGCTGGTAGCTGGTGCGAAATGTCTTTAGTGACCTTCTATGTCTCGCATCCGTATAGCAGTTAGCAGTGCAGTTTTAACGTTTTACTTTGTTTTGAGTATCACTCTTCGAGTCCTTTATCGCGACTGTCTACGGGGCGCAGCTGTGTGAAGGTCGTTCTAGCCTTGGCGAGTCTCGAAATGATGTAGGGTACTCTTCTATCCCATCAGTTTCCGACACGACACTCCCGAGGAGACACATCTCCTGCGTCTGTCGATTTTATTTTCAGTCCAGCCATTCGCTTCCTCATCCTGCACGTTGTCCTGTAGACATGCATGACGACGTGTGTGTGCCTCAGCAGGCACAGGTCATCGGCGTCATTTATATCCTTCAGGATATCAGGATAGTCCCCATTGTATGCCGCGCCGCTTGTTCTTTGCGGTATTCAGCATTATACCATCTATTTTCTATGGATGGTTGTTAACTATCCTGTTATCTTCATATCGATTTTCTAAGGTTTGTGAACTCTATGTTTAATTTCTTTTTCAGAATATTGATGACATTTGATTGTTGTCATTTTTACACGTTACGTCTGCAGCGAAATATTCTAAATCTTTGACGTCTATTATATTGATAATTGTAAGTAATAAAATTCTAACACGCCGGTGTTTGTATGTAAATTGTTTATACTGAGGAAAATTCTATACTAAGGAAACGCTTTAATCATTAAGCTCTATTTTGATTAAGCAAACAGGGCAGATTTACGCGCTACTTGATGAGTATGATAATAAATACCTCTAATTTCATTGACCTTATGTGATGTTAACAAAGTTGCGAGTTTCTTCTTGCCTACTTAAAAACTATTTTTACGAATTTTATGGTAATAATAGTCAATCTTTGAAATGTGCATTTATGGTATTGTTGTGACTTTTATGACACGTTTAAAGTACATAGGTATGGGATAGGTGGCGCTTGCGGCTACGTCAGCGTGAAATTTTACTCCCGCTTCCCATGGTAACGTACTCCCATGATAAAAAGTAGCCTATGTGTTATTCCAGACTATAATGTATCTCTGTAACAAATTTCAGCCAGATGCGTTCAGCCGTTTGAGCGTGAAAGAGTAACAAACTTTCGCATTTATATATTAGTAAGATCTATACACTATACATGCAATAAAACAGTTGAGGGTCGAGTGTTCTCTAAATGTAATTTAATTTTTTCAAGTCTGTCTGTCTGTCTGTCTGCATCCCAAATCAGTATCACGCCGAAACTACTGAATCGATTTGAATGAAACTTGGTACAATCTGAGCTAATGATCCGAGGAAGGTTCCCGATATTTAGCACGGTTCCTTTAGGAGAGGGGATGAAAGTCAAAATGATTTTTAGTTGTAACTTGCCTATGCGAGGTACGATTTCAAAATTTTTTAGTGTCATAAAGGGTGTACTTTAAAGATTTTTTCAAACTATTTTCAATTTTGAGTGTTTTGTAGCCCACGCACGCCTTTGGCGCGGACTGAATTATTTTAGAATAGCCTCAGTCATTAAGCTCTCTTTTAATTAAGCAAACAGGGCAGATTCACACGCTGTATGATGAGTCTGATTAAGAAATACCTCAACTTTAATAGACCTTATGTGACGTAAACGAAGATGCGAGGGTCAGCTAGTTAAAAGATAAAAGAATACCTAGGTTTCTTCTTAACTACTTAAAAACTATTTTTACAATTTTTATGGCAATAATAGACATTCTTTGAAATGTACATTTATGGTATTGTTGTGACGTTTATGACATGTTTTAAGTACATAGGAATGATTCAGAGATGGCGCTCGCGGCTACGTCAACGTGAAATTTTATTTCCCGCTTCCCATGGGAACTTTAAAAAGTAGCCTATGTGTTATTCCGGACAATAATGTATCTCTGTAACAAATTTCAGCCAGATGCGTTCAGCCGTTTGAGCGTGAAAGAGTAACAAACATCCACACTCACAAACATTCACATTTATAATATTAGTAAGATACAGAATAAACTGGTTTACATGGTAGCTGAATCACTTACTATGAACTTATCGCTAACTTCATAATCTATATACGAAGCTAATGATCTTTCCATATAAAGTCATTTATAATTTATTGATAGTGATGAAAGGTGTTTAAATACAGAATACAGTCAAACAGGTCAGCCGCCAAGAGACAATACTAGTTTCCACACTTTATGAATAAATTGTATCGAATGCTTCGCCTAAAGAGGATTTCGTTGAATAATTTAGTATGTTTACAAGCGTCAAAAGGACAGTCAAATATTTTGATTTATTGCTGTACCCATACAGAGTACATTGTACCCTACTTTATTATGAGTAAAATAAAATAATAAAAGAGGTAACAAAGCGTCGACGTTTCTCAAGGAATATAGGTACTCTGAATGTACTTCAGAACTACAAGTCCCAGTCACGCCCGGTTTCCACTTCGAACTGAGCGAGATCATTTATGAACGGCGCCGTACAAGTGTGGTGGTGTGAAAACAAGTAGGTATGCAATTTCCAAATAATGAATCCGGTCAGCTCGCGGTGGAAACCGGGCGTCACCAGCTGGATCGATTTTAATGAAATCTTTAATGCGTGTTCCAATAGGGTGGTTCAGATTCACAATTCGGTCCTGCGTAATGTTTTTATTCGTCTGTCGGAATCGCTAGTCAATCAATCACATCAAATCAGTCTAAAGTTGTCCAATATTGGACATAGGCCTCTCCCAGTTTACGCCATAACACACGATCCTGCGCCTTTCGTTTTCTTTCGTTTGTCAGTCTATCTAGCGCGACGGCTGGTAGACATTCTACTCCACGTTCGCCGAGTCACGTCTTCTACTCTAGAACTCGTTTGCTTCATCGGTCGTCGGTTATTCTTAAGATGTGGCCAGCCCATTGCCACTTAAATGTGCTTATTCTGTGAGTAATATGCATGAATTCCATAGTAGATAATAATATTATTAGCACGTTTATCCTTTGTAATTTTTTTTTTTTTTCCCTTTATGGCGATACTTTATTCCGCCAATAACTCAGTGTGGAATTGGTAAGTGTTTATGCGGTCCACACGTATTAGGATCAAAGTTTTGTGAGTGTACAAGGAAAAACAGAAATAGTAGGTAACTAATTATCCAAAATCCAAGATTCGTGTTGAAGTACATGTAACAATAAAAAAGACAACATTAAAGCACACAGAGAATGTATCCTTTGTATTTGGACTGGATGACGTTGTGTAAAAAATACCTACCTTCATAATAGGGAATATGCATAAAATTTATATTGCCTCAAAATCATTTTTTCCACTTTTTATTATCCTTTAATTATAAAGAAAAGGTTTTTTTTTATTTATTTATTATTTAAAACCTGTAAAATACTGCATTAAAAGTGAAAATCCTGAGAGCGAAATTCAAACTTGCACAAACGCTTCACCATTGGTCGACACGAAATGTGACGTCATTTGTCTCACACAACATTCAACTTATAGGCGTCAATAGTATAATAGTACGAGAGCCCACGACCAAAACCATGTCTCATAGCAATACGGCAAAAACCCTATAAAATCGTTAGATTGTATGATTCTGAACCCGACTAGGTGTGTAGTAACGGTCGAAAGTGTAGCAACAGCGTGGGAGGCCATTGCTGCTGTGCCAAAAAAAAAAGGCAGTCGGTATTATAGCAATACATCTGATAGTGAAAATGTACATAGATTTTATAATTGTATTACGAAAAAGTTTGTTTTCAGACATTTTGCGCGTAGCACATAGCCTGAGCGCATTTTTGAAAATGTCAACAAATTTAGCCGACCTGTATCATAGCAATACGGATAATTTTTTTTTAACTTTTCGTATTGCTGCCATGATTACCAAAAACCTGTTTTCAGACACTTTAAGTGTAGCATATACTCCCAAAAACGAAAATAACGTTTCGGAGTCGCCTGGCCGACGCCTCTGTTAAATGTTTTTTTAAATTTACAGCCTTCATAGATATTCAAGAATCTCCCTTGTCTATTATATGTAGGTACTTTGACAGATGACAGATGTCATTACTTATTTCTTTTGTAAGTGAGTGATTTCGAAGACGTCGATTACGAATCCGACAGCTATTGAATACGAGAATATTTTGTAACTTTGAATAAACCGTTTTTTTTTCAACTTCATCCCAGTTTCCTTTTGTGCGATTTATTTCAGTCCTTCAACTTCAATGTTACGGTTTCGGGTAAATTCTTTGTTAATTATCATCTAATAAATTCAGGGTCGCAACGTATTCATTGGTTTGTAACAGAGAATTCAAAATGCCTCAATACGATTTTTAAATGATATCTGAGTATAGAAAAGTTGTCTGATAGAGAAGGTGCTACACTTAATTTGTCTGATATAAATTTTTTGCACATGTGGACAACTTATTTTATCATGTCCAACAATTTTCAGACATATTGCTATGATACCGATCGGTAAAATTTGTTAACATTTTCAAAACGGTCTCAAAATTTAATGCGTTCACATTTCCGTCTGAAAATTGTTTTGTTCGCATCAAATAACCAAAATTTACTAATAAAAAAGATTTTCAGACGTATTGCCATGAGACATTTTTTTTGTCTCATTTTTAATTTTTTTAAGTGATTTTACGGGTTTGCGCTACACCACTAACGTCTGAAAAATATGTTTCCGGTATCTCAGAACTATCATTCAACTACAGTCTGCAAATCAGACATATTGCTATGATGCAGTTCGGTAAAATTCTTTGACAATTTTGAAATTCGGTCAGATCAAACGCTACGCGGAAAATGTCTGATATTGGTATTTTCGAGTTCAGGATAATCGTATCTATCGATTTGATGCGGTTTTGGCAGTATTGCTATGAGACAAAAATTTTGGTCGTGGGCTCTCGTACTATAATGGTCATTGACTCAAACAAACAGTACAAGCATACACGGATTGACAGTGTCATCTCTTGTCATCAAAATGGCGCCAATATTGGTGGCGTTTCAAGTGCTCAAATTTAATCAATGTTTTAAATTTGAATTTGAAGAATATTTTGATCATTTTAAGGCTTACTTAAATATTATTTTTATTTTATAATCATGTAAGGAATTCATTTAAGTTATAAAAAAAAACATGCATATTCCCTATTGCTTGCTTTAACTAATTATTTATTATTAGAGTGTTCGCCGATTAAAGACTAAAGTTTTAAAGTAAAGTTAGAATCCAATGGAACCAGTTACCAGACAAGTTTATATAAGTTTATCTGTTTGCTGTAGATGATTTACTTTTACTACGGAACGTTGGTTTTGCAATGAAACTTTGAACATCAAAATATTTTGAACTGCCGCCATGAAATAAAAAGTTTTAATGAAATAATTAACATTCAGCTAATATCCGAGCAAATTACTTTGAGGGAAGTTTGACTTCTCATAAAGCTGTCATTTTGGTCAACAAGACGAACTTATTTATAAGACAGAAAAAATCTGCATAATTTGATATCAGATTACTCCGTAATTTAGTAGTCGTTTAGGGAATTCTTATTCGATACTTAGTTCGATCTATCCCAGTACTAAAATTAATTAAAATCCATTTATTTATTTAGTGTGAGAACGTAATAAAGCAACTGTTTCATACTTTTTAGGGTTTCGTAGCCAAATGGCAAAAACGAAACCCTTATAGATTCGTCATGTCTGTCTGTCTGTCTGTCTGTCTGTCTGTCCGTCCGTGTGTCACAGCCACTTTTCTCCGAAACTATAAGGCCTATGCTATTGAAACTTAGTAACTAGATGTATTCTGTGAACCGCATTAAGATTCTTATATAAAACTAGAAAAAAAGCAGTAAATTTTGAGGGTCCCCATACTCAGACCTGAAACTTAAAATTTTTTTTTTCATCAAATCCATACGTGTGGGGTATCTATAGATAGGTCTTCAAAAATGCTATTGAGGTTCCTAAAATCATATTTTTCTAAAGTGAATAGTTTGCGCAAGAGACACTTCCAAAGTGGAAAAATGAGTGTCCCCCCCCCTCTAACTTCTAAACTAAGAGAATGATAAATCTAAAAAAAAAATGTGATGTACATTGTCACAAAAACTACCAACGAAAATTGGTTTGAATGAGATAGAGCTGTTAGTTTTTTTTAAACGTCATAAACCGCAATTTTCATACACCAATCAAAGTTACAACGAACTATAAGAACTTTTATATATTATGTTACTTGCTGCTACGAAACCCTTCATGGGCGAGTCCAACTCGCACTTGGCCGGCTTTTTTGTATTAATAAGACACCTGTTAGTAATTAAGTACCTACTTATTTTTGACATTATTAGTTAATTGGTTAATTATGTTCGATTTAAAGCCTGTGTAATGATAGCTATAATTATGTAAATTTACCTTTTTTAGTTTGTAATTATACTACTAGGCTAATTATGTACACATAGTGAGTACTTATTAGTTTTATAGAGCCTCCCACATTATTAAAACATAATTAAAGTAAAACACACGTTTTTCAATTACATAATTGATTGAAATCTAGGCAGTCTCGGTTGTATCCTAAAATTTGAACTAGAAACCTGGTTATCATTATTCTTTGAAGAAACTTTTAGAAAATTAAAGTTCAAGACTAAAATTAGGGTAAGAGCCCTGGGACATCCTTTTAAGAGCTTACCCGGGACTCCCGGCTGTAGACGTTGTAAGGCATCGTGTGGTTTTAATCGGTAGGAGTCCGGCATAGCATCCATGTAGAATTTCCACACGTAATAAAAAAGGTACCTAGTACAGAAAAAAGTTTTAAAATGAAAAGCTAAATCCTAAATGATACAGAACTTTAAATCTTTGAAATACTTTGACAGACTTTTTAAGTGTCAATCAAAGTTTAGGTACTATAGTCCGTTCAGACATATATTACCTCCAGTACTTAGGTTGTCTATCTTGATTGCTCTGTTACCCCAATAAGTTTTTGTTTCTCCCATCTAATCTTACGTTTAGTTGAAACTTATTTTCATCTTTTGCTGGCGTTTTTTCGGGTGTGACCATTTTTTGAGAAATGGAACGTCATGAAAGCAGTAACTTCGCCTTCGTTAGTGGTGGTAGTGATTTTTTTTTTCAGAATTTCATAAAAAATAAATAAATCTGAAATAAAATCGCATAGTAACAGGAGCACTGTCTTAGTGAAGTTAAGTTTATTGTGACAAGAAAAACAAAACTATTCGTGCTAAAGGTTGGATTATCTCCACTTAATTCGGTAAAATGTCTTAGGCTGGAACTCATAGGGCGACTTTACTGCAATGCCAACACACAGAAAACGATCGACGACCTGTCAGTCAGAGGTAATATAAATTTTAATGTGAATGGACTATAATGATGGATTATTACATAAATGCAAAATTCAAAATACTGAGAAGTTTAATACCCTTATTTCTTTGCCGTAATCGGGTAATAACTACCTGACTCCTATGGAATGCAAGGAAGAGCCTGGTACGTAAGAATGAAGAGTATTATATTTTTTGTTTATGCTTTTAAGCAAGGGTTTCGTCAATGGATTGTGCTATCTACACTAATATTATAAAGAGGAAAGATTTGTTTTTTTTTGTTTTTTGTTTGTTTGTTTGTAACGAAGAGGCTTCGGAACTACTGGACCGATTTGAAAAATTCTTTCACTGTTGGGAAGCTACACTCTTTGCTGTGATAGGCTATATTTTATTTCCATATTCCCAAGGGAACAGGAACTACGCGGGTGAAACCGCGTGACGTCCGCTAGTATAAAATATTTTACAACTAAGTCGAATTATTGTAACAAACACACACAGAATACCGGCCAAATGCGAGCTGGACTCATGCATTTTATTCTGTTCTGTACCAAAAACGGCAAAATATCACCTTAATTGTATGGGAGCTGCTACTATTTTTTTGTTTTTAGTATTATTTTTGTTGTTAGAGCGGCTACAGAAGAAATACATTATCTTTGAAATTTTAACTGTCTTGCTATAACGTTTCTTAAGAGACAGGTGAGTAACATTATTTTTAAACTATCGCAGTTTCTAACACTCATACTTATAGAATTCGGGACTTCACGCGAAATACTATTTACTTACTTGTATGTAATGTGAATGTGGTGAATGTAAGTAAACAGTATTTCGCGTGAAGTCCCGAATTCTATAAGTATGAGGTGAGTAACAGACATTCACTGACTCACAGCTGAATCTCAGTTATTGATTCCCATTTTAGCCCCTCTCTATAAAATAGAGTGCAGAGGGGCTTATGTCGAGACTTTGTCTGTAGTCTGCGACTCTGTCGCATTAAACTACGTCACTAGGTCACGTGGATCATCTGTTCAAAGTTTGAAATAAAACAAAAATTACAACGTCAATCGGGTTGAACTTTCACAATAGAGGGGCAGTCCACGGCTTTCTTGTTACCTTTTGGATACTCCAAGACAAGACAGCCTCGTTAAGAAACAAAACAAAAATTAAACTTGTGTAGTGGCCTTATGCAAGAAAAGTTTTCACAATGTGCAAAAACAGCCTAAAATTTACCAAGTTCCTAATTTATTGTTTGACCGTTTAAATTCAAAACTTGTTCTTATAAACTTTAGAAGAACAAGTTTTAATAGTATTACTGCAGAATTTGTGTAAGAAGCACACAAAAATTTGCGTTAAAACTTTTTGATCCCCTTAGTGACTTTGTTCAAATTCCTTTCTTGAATTTCAATTATGTAGCGATTTAGAAGGGTCGGATTTCTGAACGTCGCGTCGGTCGGTGACAAGCGTCGTTCCGAGACTCGACGGTGAATATTAAGGCATTGATTTTCATTAAATAACCCGTAAAGACATAATTATCTTCAAACAGTATGCTAATTTTCAAATTTCAATATTATTTTCGGTGGCTTGTTCACGAAACACGAATACGAACTGAATGAATATTTTTTGATAAAGTTAAGAGATAGTGCCTTAGTAGAAAATATTTTTAGTTAATTCAAGTCCAAAATATCCATTTTTGCGGCAGGCGGTTAAACTACCGACTACGCCACAGAGGCAGTCAAGCAACTGTGACTATTTTCAACGTTAGCACCTGTGACGGTAACATAATTATGTAAGTAGTCGTGACGTCCGCTAGTTTATAATATAATGAAGTCTGAGTCGTAATGTCGCGCAGACTGCCTAGCACGAGTCCATTGGACGTGGCTTCGTCATAGTTAAAAGACGGAAAATTTCGCACTGCAGGCCTTGGTTCTGGCTACGATCAGCTATAAAAGTGCTTTAAAGAGGAGATGGAAAAGAAACGGGTGAGCAATTAGCACAGTAGAAGCTCTGGGCGCTGGAGATTTCAGATTGTTCTCTTAAAACAGGCGCCATAGTCTAGGGCGCTGGAGCTCTAATCCAGACTAGCTGTCACCCATAGAGGTAGACTCAAGATGACGACGTGATGACGACGTACTTCCACAATCGCTTTTCTGAATAATATAGGAATTAATAAGGATTGTCGACCGTAGCTGATCCCAGGGATCCTGAGAAAATAATGTGTTTACTGATTTCAAACTGCCACACTCTCACTCTTCTTACTTGAAGTTGCACATCTCACCTAAGCTCCAATGGTGTGACGACCGTGGATTTCCTCAGGTAAAAACAATCCCGGAACGAATAAAATAGTTTACAGTCTGCAGCAGTACTTTCACTTCCAGTCAAGACGTCTACGCGCTACATCTACGAAAAGCATTTTCAAGTGCTACGAAAACTCTACGACGTAGCAATTTTAATCGGCTGCTCGTCAATCGAAAACTTTTGATTAATCTTTAATGTCATTGGCGACGAGTTAGGGTGAAATTAAAACTTTGTTGATCTTGGGTTAAATTTAATCAGAATTAGATTTGGCGTTTATAATTGTAAATAATTGAATGAAACCGAAGAAAGTTGCGATAACAGATACGGGTTTCTTGAGATCCATAGATATTAGTAATTGAGACGATTTAAGTTTTAGGTTGAATTGTAACTTCACAAAATTTTGTATTTGCCTATTGTTATGATTGAACATTTAGAATTAACCTGCACTTTCGAAGCAAGGACTTTAAAAGCAATTGGGACTAGTGCTCGAATGATGATCCCAGCTCCACAAGGAAACCGTGGAGACTTGGAAAGTGCGACTTGAGCAACCAAAGGGGAGATTCGCCACAATCGCGGCCGTCAGACCGGTCGTGGACGAGTGGCTGGAGAGGAGACACGGTGCTCTCTCCTACCGGTTGTCACAGATACTTACCGGGCACGGCAGCTTCGGTAAGTATCTGTGGCAAAGACACTGGTAAACCACGGTCCAGTGCCAGCACTGCGAGGACTGCAGCGACGACACAGCGCCCCACACGCTGACGTGGGCACGGCGTGGGCGCAACTGCACCAGGTCCTCGTGGTAGACCTGGACGTGAACACTCTCTCGCTCGAGACCATGGTAAGAGCAATGGCCTTCAGCGGGAGTAAGTGGGACCTGAAGAAGCAGGATGACACCTGAAAACACCCCATAGATGTGTGAGGCCGCAGTGGTTGCCGTAGGTCTGTTGGGAGTCTTGGGACATCCTATCGAGGGCTTACCCGGGGCTCCCAACTGTAGGCTTTTGGGCGTTACGTGGGGTAAAATTAAAGGCCTGAAGTAAAAAATTTCAACTCGGGGTCGCCACGACTTGTGCCTGTTCACCTTAACATGGCAATAGGCTCACCACTTATTACATGGAACATAAAACTATAAGGTAAAATGTGGGCGTAAACTATGCCTTTGGCTACCACTTTGGGGATAAAGGCATGACTGTATGTATGTATGTAATAATAATAGTTCTTAAACTTATACTGCCTATTTGACTGCCTCTGTGGCGCAGTCGGTAGTGATACCACCTGCGGCGCTGGAGGTCGTGGGTTCGATTCACACCGGAGACAAATATTTGTGTGACCCGTAAATATTTGTTTCAAGAGTCTGGGTGTTTCTATGTATAAAATGTATGTATTTAAAAAAGTATATAAGTATTAATATCCGTGGTCTGATACCCATAACACAAGCAGGTTATTCCTAGCGTACTTTGGGATCAGATAGCGTTGTGTGAAATGTCCGTGAATATTTATTATTATTATACATACATAAAATCACGTTTTTATCCCCGAATGAGTAAGCTGGAGCATTTTGAACGCCCACATATTAAAATATCAATGTAATAGGGTAGTTGAACTGTTGCTATGATGAAATTAACAGGCACAAGTTGTGAGTATCCACTGTCACTGGCATAATGCGCTTTCCGAAACAAGAAATGCTCATTAATAAAATGTCACAAAGCAATCACCCATATGAAAACCAGCAATAGCGTAAGTTGCTTAACGCAGTGACCTATTGGAGAACGACTCCTGATTGGTCAGCGCCACGTAATAGGGCCATGTGCTATATGCGTTATTTACAACACAAATTATTTCGTTATGGTAAAAATAGGAACGGTAAATAAATTTATTAAAAAGTTTGTTTGAAACAAAATTATGCCAAAAGTCTACAAAGTAATTTAAGAACATCAACAAACAACGAAACTCAGAAATGAACGGCTTACTGTTCAAGGCTACTAAGCTTTTTAATATTATTTTCAATACTTTTTGAAATAGGACTTTCAGCATAAGGTACTTCAATGTCATAAATTCACTTAATATTTTTATACGACTAAGGTGGCAGACAAACTTACAACCCCGTTGTGATGGTTGGTTTTCTTTTTAGGAGTCTGTTCCCAAAGGGTAAAAACAGGAACCCTATTTATGAGACTTTGCTGTCCGTCTGTCTGTCTGTCTATCCGTCTGCCTGTCTGACTATCTGTCATGAGGCTTAATCTCAGGAACCGTGATAGCTAGAGTGATGAAATTTTTACAGATGGTGTATTTCTGTTGCTGCTATAACAACACATACTAAAATGAGGCTGTTAGGTGGGATACGTGTGGTTTTTAGTCAGTAGAAGTAAAGATAAAAAAAACCTTAAATTTTCTTGGCTACAATTTAAACAGTCTGGTCAGTTTTCAGAAATCGAGACGGTTTCCTATCATAATAACTAAAGTTGTTTCAACTATTTTCAATACAACTACGGTCAAAATAACTACTGATTAAAACACCTAAAGATCGTTTCACCTATTTTTGTTATAACTACTGGTCGAAACAAATATTGGACGATTCACCTACGATTAATTCAACTACAATTAACTGAGCTAAGATTGATTGAACTATGTATGAAATACATAATAATCAATTCGCCTACGAGCTTATTGTACGATTACGAGTCTCAGTAGGTACTCAGGGGTACGTATCATAATGACTGTTATTTTCCCGAAAAACATTATTCAGAATTTCAAATATCCGAAAATTCACTGTTTAAGTTTTTTTAATAAAGTACGGTCAAGTCTAACTACCGAAAAATTTATTTCCAAGTGAGTGGAAGGCAAACTACAAAACAAAAAAAATAACCACGAAGGCTAAGGCGGGAGCTCCGCTCCGCTTCGCTCCCGCCTTAGCCTTCTAACCTAACCTATCCGAGTCGAGGTGTGAACCATTATAAGTGAATGGTTAACACCCCGACTCAGAGTACCCCGGTTATTTTTTTTGTTTTGTAGTTTGCCTTCCACTCACTTGGAAATAATATTTTCGGTAGTTAGACTTGACTATACTTTATTAAAAAAACGGGTGGAATCAGGAACATAAATAATCGTCTTTAATGATAAGTTTTCGGGTTAAAACAGGAACGGGTGGAAACGACATTCACCCTTCGTACATTAGGTATTTCAAACGTAGTCAACATGTCCAATATCTTAAATGAACATTATATTAATCGTCCATTAGTTCAAATAATTATAGTTTATTCGAAATTATGTGAATTAACGAGTAGTCGAGTCGACCAATATGCGTAATGAACATAGGTGAATCAACCGTAGTTGTATTGAAAATAGTTGAAACAACTTTAGTTATTATGATAGGTAACCATCGAGACTGTGATTTTTTTGGAAAATTGGCCATAAAATCTTCAATATTTGTCGGATTCCTTTGAATTTTGGATATCTTAATCATCAGATCAGCTTCTAGTTAGAGATGTAAAAATAAATCTAGTTTTTAGATAATTTCGTATGTTTACTCCCACAAACGTGTTCTGCCAACCTTAATAAATTAATGTACAGAAAACATTGTTATTACAGAACACTGTAATAATAATTGCAGTGTTATGTCATAACAAAATATGCTTAAACTTAGGCGATTTTTTTAAATGTAACATCAACATCCATAATAATTAGCCTCATCAACACATAATTATTGTGATCGCTACTGCTTAAAGTTCTTGGGTGAGTCCTGCAAATTCCAGGACGTGCAGTATCTTCACAGCCCTAATTCGTTTGATCTCACTTGGATCCAATATGTGGCCTCCAAGTAGAAAACTGAGACTACGCATCAAGGCTGGGCATTTGGTCAGGAAGTGCACAGGTGTTTCATCAGCCTCCAGACATAGCCTACACTGTCGTGGATCACTAGTCCCCAAATTGTGAATGTGTTTGTTTAACCCACAATGCCCAGTAAGTGCCCTAAGCAGGAATCGCAAGTTATTCCTGCTCAACGGCTAGCCTTCCGAGGAAGTCTTTTTGTGGTAGGCAGGAATTAGTTTCTTTGAGTGTTCCATACCTGGGGTATTTCTCCAGAGTTCGAAAGCCGCAAAGAGACAGAAGGTGTCCAGGGTCAGCTTAACATTAAGACCCTTTGGTATATCGCAGATCGGTTCTGGACCAAAGCTTCTCTGGCACCCATCCTAAAATCACCCTGTTCTTCTCTCCCGGGGTGTTTAGTAATTGCATGCAAATTTCGGCCAGTCTCGTGGTGAGAACATCTGAGGCCACAGCCAATAATGCTGCCTGTCTATCTGAATGTATTATATAGATAGTTCTGTTAAAGCAGTTGCTTTGCTGATTTATTGCTGCACATTCAATGATGGCGTTGACCGCTGCCTGGAATATTGAGGAAAGCCTTCCAAGATTGACATTCAGTCTTCTTTTAGGTTCCTCTCCATAAACTCTGCATCCTACCTTAGTACCGGATTTGGATCCGTCTGTGGACCATCTGAGCCTGCACTGGATTCCAGGTAATATTACCCTCGCTCCAGTCCTCTCTAGACAGAATTTTCCCAGAATATAGTTTCTGTGTATGGATTTTTGGGTGCATTGTGTCCAATGGCATGCCCAAAACAGGGATATCATTAACAGCGTCCTGTGGGATCTCACGTTTTGTGAGAGCCATGTCACCTTCTCTGTGTTGCAGACTCTGTGCATGTTGGCCTTTGCCTCTCTCTCCAAGTAAATATTTAAAGGAGGAAGACTTAGCAGTGCTTCTAGTGCCTTGATCAGCGAGGTTGACACGGCCCCTGTTGTGAAAATACAAGCAGCCCGTTGTAGGCTGCCAAGCTTTGTGATTATGGTTTTTTGCTCTAGCTTTTTCTACCATACCACTGAGGCATGGTGTTCTAACATCATTGGCCTCACAATGGTCTTATAGAGCCAGAGGGCTATACGAGGTTTTAGTCCCCACCCCCCTCCTGCAAGCCTGTTGCATATCTTCAGGGCAGATTTCGCCTTTTGTACGATACCGTCTACACGAGTGTTCCAAGCTAGATTGTGGTCGAGCATGTGTTGACCTCCAGGTATATAACTTTACATGAGAACGGAATTATTTTTCCATTTAGTATTAAGCTTTTTAGGTTTCCCAGCCTTATCTTCCGTGTAAATGGAATTATAGTGGTTTTATCAGCATTAGTGCTGAGTTCATTGTCCTTACTTCTTCTTTCAGTGCCACTCCGCTACCGGAGGTTGGCCGTTAACTTTTGAAATTCTTCACAGTTTTGAGCAAAACGGAAGAGCTCCTTTGATTGCCCTTACATCACTGGTTTATTATGTTAAGGGCCCTCTGCACTTGACATAATTAACCAGTGATTGATGAGTTTTTTCCCTGCACCGTGACCACAAAGTTTTTCAAGTATCCTTGGGCATCAATGAGTAGTTCTGCCATTCTATACAGGAAGAGACAGAACACCTCCCCGCGGGTAGCCTCTGACAGTAGCCGATTCTGGTGTGTAATTGTATAGTTCAAGATGAACTATTATCTTAGAGAGCATTTTGATTACCCATCTAAGCGTTGTAGAGTCTACGTCTTTTTCGCGCAGTCCTCTAATCAAAGTACCAGTGGGCGTATTATCGAACGCACCCCATATGTCAAGAAAAAAAAATTTTTCAATAAAAAATAAAACCGACTTCCAACAAATCCTGAAAAATAAAATTTACTTTGCACAAAGTAAAATGTATTTTGATTTATCTGATTTTATTCAATATCATATTGAAGTCGGCGCCAAGTAAACCCACAGGTTATTGTAGGTACATATTATTCATGGCACCAACTTCAATACTATATTGAATAAAATCTGATAAATAAAAATACATTTTACTTTGTGCTAAGTAAATTTTATTTTTCAGGATTTGTTGGAAGTCGGTTTTATTTTTTATTGAAAAATTTTTTTTCATTATTTTAAGTGACAGGTGAACCGAAAAATATATCTATCTAGGTAAAAGTTTTCATCAATACAAATCAATCAAGCCCAAACACAAGGTAGCTGCTGTAAATCGTTAAGGATTTCCCTCGACTGTCTTTCGGTTCCATGATCAGATCGACTCCAGATATTCATTAAATTGTAGTACATTAAAGCACTGAATTAAAAAGTTAACAAATGCACTGGTTGTCCCTACAATTTTCGGTGGTTGCCCTCGATTTCTCCTTGATCCCATCATCAGATCCTGATCTGATTAAAATAGGACCACCTCAGAAGTAAACACTATTCAAGAAAGAAAACAATTTAGATCCGTTTATAATTGACGGAAATATCGGCGAACATACATAAAACATTGAGAACTTCCTTTTTTTTTTAAGGCGGATCTATCAATCTAGTTGCAAAGTTCTCATCAATACAAATCAATCAAGCCCAAACACAAGGTAACTGCTGTAAATTGTTAAGGAATGCCCTCGACTGTCTTTCGACTCTATCATCAGGTCGACTCCAGACCTTCTTTAAAGTGTAGAACATTAAAGCACTTAATTAAACAGTTAACAAGTGCACTAGTTGTCCCTACAATTTTCGGTGATTGCCCTCGTTTTCTCCTGGATCCCATCATCAGATCCTGACCTGGTGAAAATGGGACCACCTCAGAAGTAAACCCTATTCAACAAAAAAATAAATTTTGAAATACGTCTATAATTGACGGAAATATCGCTTGACATACATAAAAAAAAATACATACAGACGAATTGAGAACCTCCTCCTTTTTTTGAAGTCGGTTAAAAACTGATAGCTATTTAATTTCTTTATGATTCAGTGTCTATTCCAGTCTATCTACTAGACTTAGCAGGGCTGTTGCCATAGATCTGCCTCTGCGATAGGCATGCTGGCTATAGTGGATAGGCTTGTCCTTAAGATAGCCCTCCATTTTTACGTTACTTAAGATGCCTGATGTGATTATCTTGTACCTTCTCCATCGATTTCCAGAGAAACGAGGAGAGGCTAATGGCTCTGTTGGATTTCACCTCAGTGTAGTCCTTCTACTAGACGGGAGATTGTTATGGCAAAACACTGCATCTATAGATAACGGGCTACTAAAGCGTAAGCTGTACATAACACTGTACTTAATGCCACAGTGTTTTATCAAAACTGATCTTTATTATTTTTGAGATACAGTCATTATTGCCTTTAATTTTCTTAGGATTTATAAGACTTTTAAAAAAAATTAAGGTCATCCCTATGTAAACGAGTGTAAATAAGCGATTTATACATGTTACTACAAAACACGTTATCTGAAGATACAGTGTATTATCATGGCACGGCAGTATTACGATGTAAACTTTACACACCTTCATCTAGCCAAAATAAGATAAGGTAGCTGATTTCAATATTCTAAATTCGAACACAAAGTAGGTAGTTAATATTCTAAATACCATTTATACAGCCCTCTCGATTATAATTTATTGACTTAAAACGTTTGTTTTTAATTTCTGGAAAACTTACATTTCTATGAAAATATATTTTAGCAAATCCATTATTCATACCCAAAACCTAACATATAGGTAATATAGTCACCTTACCTATGTTTTACCACCGGCCTAATCCACATTGTATGTTCGAGCACCTATATTACAGAATGCTGAACACGCAAGCCTCGACCACAAAGTACAGAGGCTACATAATGAATATGTTTCTCCAGTGCATGTTAGCTAAGAGCCGGCAATTTACTACAACATCGGTACATTGCATGCTTGGGGCTATTTGAAATTGTTCTACCTGTTCTTTTCAAAAACATAGAAAGATTTAGGTAATATTTTCGACGTACCTACACTAACTCATCACTCGCAGCCTTAGATCATCTAACCACAGGATGCGCCTTACTTAAGCATTGTTTTCTGCCATTGCACATGACCATTTGGTCTTTTGGCTTTATAAAAAGCACTGTACATCAGTACATCATTTTATATGATTAAACTAGTACATTTCATTGTAGTTGACTGTATATATCGATTAATACATTTTTAAATGCAATGAAATTTTATATGTCTTTGTGTTTCCCCCTTCACTTGTATGAAAACTGGCAGAATATTTTTGCATGCGGTGGTTCGCAAAGGCTAGTCCCGTGATATATGGTCTAAGCTCGCAGCACCACTAACTTCGTGTTCTATATACGAATATCTTTCTTTCTTTCTTTCATTCTTTCAGTCGTTGGTACCAGCGGCCAATATTATGGTAATTACTAAGCCCTGGAAATTTCAATATCTGTAGCCGCAAACAAAAATTTGCGCCCGTCCATTTCGACCCGGCAATAGGCTTACCGCATTTCACGTGGCACAAATTAGGTACTAATTGTGAAATCTGTGTATATCTCTCTGTTCTCCTCTTTATGGATACAGGCGTGACTGTGTAATATGAATTTTTTTTCTCAATTATGCGCGGAGGTGTGAAAAGATGTGCATGTATTGAAAGAAAAAGAATGAACACAACTTTTTAATTTATATCAGTAAAGGCAATTGTTACGGAAAAAGTTCCAAACAATTTACATTAATATAAATTTTACTTCGTATAATTTGATTTGGTTTAACCTTCATTGGTGATGTAACTTACCGTTTCGCCAAAACATTTTATGTAGATGTAAGGCCGATAAGAGATTTTGTGCAAAATAGGTAAATTGACCCTCAAGCAGTTTTCAGTAACTCAATATTCGAGACGTACTCCCAACATAACTTACACCTGTACATAAGTCAGTACTTTCAAGATATTTTTGCCATTGTGAAGAGGGAAAAGGCAAATTTCTTGACAGCTGTAAGTCCGATTTATAGATTTATGAAATGGTTTTTGCTAGCGGTAATACAGGCCTGCTTTTATAAATATTTTCGAGATCAATATCGTTTTTCCAACCCCGTTATAATTACGGTGAACGACATATCGTATCCTTATACATTAGTCACTAAGCTCTTCAACACCCCCTTGACGCCACAGAAGTAAGATTATACGGATCTTTTTCATTGGATGTCAGCGGGGTTCAATCACCCTCCCAAAATGAAATCAGGAACAATAAGACTGATTTGATTGATTGATTGATTAAGACTCTTTCTTTTTAGACGAGCTAGACTATTAAGATTTGTTGAAAGAATATTCATGGACATTCATGAACATTTTCACACAACATCGTTATCTGATCCCAAAGTAAGCTAGGAATAACCTGCTTGTGTTATGGGTATTTCTATTTACAGTAGAGTCCGTTTATAATGACATCGAAAGGAATTGACAAACATGTCATAATAAGCGGACGTCATACAAAGCGTTATGTGATTTTCGAAGCCTCTTTGGTTTCAAAACATTTGAATTGAACGATTGCTTAATGCGGTTCTTGTTTTAAAAAATCATTGAGATTGTCGAATGACCCACGCCAAATTCCTTTGCGAGACATGAGTTAGATTCTCCATTTTCTAATCTGCATATTATTGTACCTTTCTCCTCAATTGTAAATGCTTTACGTCCTTGAAATGACTTGTTTTTCGTTTGTTACTGTGAATTTTTTTCACAGTAACAAACGAAAAACAATGCGTGACCTTCAACCGTAAATTACTCACTGAATTACTCACTGAGATTTAAAACTAAAACGAGCCACATGTCGAACGTCATCGGGAATCAACGAACATTACCGAAGGTGTAAAGAATCATGTCGGTCATTATAACCGGACATAATTTATTAAAAATGGGTCATAATAAGCGACATGTCACTGTAAGGGAAGTCATTACATCCGACTTTTTTATAAAGAATTTTATATGAAAACCAAACTTCGTAGTGCAATTCGTCATAATAAACGGTTGGTCAATATAGGCGGAGTCATAATAAACGGATTCTACTGTATATTCTTTTAAATACATACGTAGGTACCTATCAAACATAGAAACATTCAGACTCTCGAGACTTACCTTTATAGATCACACAAATTTTTGTCTCCGGTGGGAATCGAACCCAGGACCTCATGATCAGTAGTAGTACATTTCGACCTCTAGACCAAAAAGTGTATTTTTAGTTTAAGCCCCTGTCTATAAAATAGAGTGCAGAGGGGCTTAAGGCGAGACTTTGTCTGTAGTCTGTGACTCTGTTGCATTGAACTACGTCACAAGGTCACGTGGATCATCTGTTCAAAGTTTGAAATAAAACAAAAATGACAACGTCAATCGGATTGAACTTTCACTTTCACAATAAATGTGTTAGAGAGGGGCAGTCTGGTGAGAACGATCTCACGGCTTTCTTGTTTGTTATATCACAAAGGTAAAAAAGTTAAGTAAATAAGATTACCTGATGGAAAGTAGTCGCCGTTACCTATAAACGTTTGCATCACCAGGGACGTTGCAATCGCACTGCTGACTCTAAATTTTTTTAAAAAATTGTGTGTAAATCATGTGTATGTAAGTAGGTACAAATTATATTAAGGGTTAAAGCAAACTTATATAAATTAATCGTCATATAACCTAACTTTTGGAGCACATAATGAAATATAATACGCTCTAGCCATTATCTCTAGATATTCTGTCGCTGACATTTCGCCGAGTAGACCGAAAGTAGAAAAACTTTACGTAAACACAAAGCATTACGTGGTTTAATATTTCACAGAAAATGTGTTTCTCAAAACTCACTTCATTGTACGCTTTATTGCAGGGTTGGACTCGGACGTTATTGTGAGACGTAGTTCATCTCGCAAGGAACCAAATGAGATTTTTATGAATGGAACCCTTTAATTCCTAGTGTTATAAATAAAAAAAAGATATGATATTCTTAAAACACATCTTTTTTCGTACTAAACAAGAAAATCTTATAGTTTCGTCGTTTCCAACGTTCAAATCTTAAGACATTTTCCCTTGCTAAAAGTAGAGATATGTCTCATCTTCAAATCTCAAGACATTACCCTTGAAAGTGGAGATGCTATATTTTAACTCGTTTACTCCAAACTGTGATTATGATAGATAATGTAAAAATATTGAAGGTATGTTAAATAGCATCCTACGATTCAAAATAAATCGATATGATAGAGGGCTCGATTAAGGATATTAATAACACGAATCTGCTCTCCTCTCCGAGCCGGTCTGTGTGAACGGACCCTAATTTTAGGTTAGCAATAATTAATGTGTCCTGCATATCTGTAACGAATAAAGGTATCTTTCTTTCTTTCTTTCTTTCTTCTAACACCCTTTTTTATTTTTAATGTGAGGAAAAATCCTCAAGTATGCTATGCCGGACTCCTACCGACTAAAAAACCTCACGGAACGCCCATCAGCCTATGGTTGGGAGCCCCGGGTGAGCCCTTGCAAGGATACCAGGACTCCCAACAGACCCGCGGCACGTGTCGTCACAGCGGTAATGGTTCAACGAAGTTACGTAACGAATTTCCAAAAGTTGAAGAAAAAATACTGTTATGGTTTATCTGCTCCTGGCAGGTTAGGTACTGGTGTTTCACAAATGACCCTTTAAATTCTTATAATATGTATTCTGATAAATGGTTCCATCTATTACATGGTCCCCGTGTGGCGACGCGACGGTGCCCCTTGTGGCATTTTGAAAGAGTACTACATGTCGCCAGCCCAATTCATCAAGAGGGACGGATGTAGTAAGAAGAAGTACCACCCCCTTACCGTACCGGCCTGGCGAGGCCGCGGTGGCGGCCCTAGGTCTGTTGGAAGTCCTGGGATATCCTTCCGAGGGCTTACCCAGGGCTCACAACCGTAGGCTGTTGGCTGTTACGTGAGGTTTTTTTAGTCGGTAGGAGTCCGGCATAACAAACATGAGGATTTTCCCTCACGTAAAAAAAACCTCAATTCATCCCAAGGGTGTCGAAGACTAAGGGAAGACTTTTGCAAAAAGATCCATTGCGTCGAGAAGGAAAACTCGAGATGAAACCCGGTTGTCAGTAAAATGACAATCGTTAAGCCAAGTTGAAGGCGCAGTTGAAATATTCAAACGGCTTGGAAATTTCGACCGCGGGTAGTCACGAACTGCGTCTGGGATATAAAACTACAAGACGAAATGTGGGCGTATAATATGCTACAGCCTACCCCTACGGGGATAAAGGCGTGATTATATTTATTTAATGCAATTTCATGGTCAATGATTATACACAGTATAAGTTCCTAACCAAGGCTTAGCTGATCAATAATTCAATATAACTATCAACGGGTTACTAAAACTTCTGGAGTTCATAAGGAAGAAATCGCACTTAGCGATAAAGCCAACCATTGTACATTTTAAATCCTGTATTTTAAACATACATACATATGGTCACGCCTTTATCCCCGAAGGGGTAGGCAGAGGCATATTATATGCCCACATTTCAACTTGGTATAATTTGTCCCACGTAATAGGTGGTGTGCCGTATTGCCGTGTTTAAATGGACAGGCGCAGGTTGTGACTGTCTGCTGTTGAAATAAAGCCTTCAACTTAGCTTAACGACTGCCATTTTACTGGCAACCGGGACCCACAGCTTAACGTGCCTGCCTAAGCACGGAAACGCTCAAATAAATGTCACAAAGTGATCACATGGATGGTCACCCATCCATGGACCGGCCATAGTGAAAGTTGTTTACTGCAGTGATCGTTTACAGAACACTGAGTCCGCGGTGTCACGAGCGCTTTCCTGCATCTTCCTTGTATTTTATATTCATGTAAATGTTTATTAGTGTACAATAAATCATATTCTATTCTTCTTTCTCTTTACATCTCCCGATTCTTTCTTTCTGGTTCCACCACTTTGCACGTTTTGTAAACTCCATTTTGTAGGTCATTTCCCAACGAAGTAAACTTCACAATCGTTTATTCCATAATCACTTAATGACCTCAGTGATGGTGTCATTAATTATGTGTTGTTTATGGTAGATCATTTGTATTTTTATTTATAGGCAAAAAGGTTAGGCCTCCGGTATTTCTCATCATTTTGTGCGTCGTTTATACCAGAACTTATACACTACATAAAGCTATCTATGTACTTATTTTATCTTGACTCGTAGAAGTTTTTGTAAGGAATATATTACAAACTAGCTGTGCCCGCGACTTCGCCCGCGTGGAATGTAATAAAAAAAAGTTTATTTAGGTTTTGTTTTTGTTTTTTGCTTTTTTTAAAAAAAAATAAAGATTTTTTTCTAAAATAAAAGTACTACCTAAGTTACTCCTTATTACATAAGCTATCTGCCAGTGAAAGACCCGTCCAAATCAGTTCAGCCGTTCCAGAGATTAGTCGAACAAACAGACAGACAGACAAAAAATTTCAAAATATATATTTTGGTATGTGTACCGTATACAATCATATGCATGTAGTAGAAAGCGGTTATTTTAATATTACAAACAGATACTCCAATTTTATTTATTTGTAGTAAGTATATGTAGTATATAGAAGAGGTGGTAGTCATACCTATCTAGCGTAGTCTATGCGCAACTCTAGTCTCTACGGAATGGTTTACTGTCAATTTTATAATAGGTCTCGGTAGGTAAGTAACAAAAATAACGTTCTTGTAGCAAAAATCCTAAATCTATGGTTATTACTTAATTAATTCTTACTGCTTAATATATAAAAAACCGGCCAAGTGCGAGTTGAACTCGCCCATGAAGGGTTTCATAGCAACAAGTAACATAATTAAAAGTTCTTATAGTTCGTTGTAACTTTGATTGATGTTTTAAACTTTTAACACGTTCGCAGTGGTAGTGATTTTTCTAACCGAAAATTGCGGTTTAAGACGTATTAAAAAAAAACTACACGCTCTATCTCGTTCAAACCAATTTTCGTTGGTGGTTTTTAAGGCAATATACAAACAAATAAAGTAAGAATCTTAATGCGGTTCACAGAATACATCTAGTTACCAAGTTTCAATATCATAGGCCTTATAGTTTCGGAGAAAAGTGACTGTGACACACGGACGGACAGACAGACAGATAGACGGACATGACGAATCTTTAAGGGTTCCGTTTTTTCCATTTGGCTACGAAACCCTAACTATGAATTAGCTTAAACTGTTCGCTTTTACGTCTGAACCTATTTGGGTGAAATTCGGTACAGAACTAGGCAAAGGACATACGTATACATAAACATACACACATACATGACATAGTCACATCTTTATCCCTAAAAGGGTAGGCAATGGCATAGTATGCCACACGACGCCCCGTGTGCAACACAAAGGAGTATAAAATATTAATCAATCGCTTTGTTTGTCTCATTGTTCGTAAAAAACCCTTATATTAAGCTACTAAAAAAGCTTGCCATTCTTGGAACTAGCTGAGTATTACTACCATGTCATTTAGTGACTCATTAGCATTGGAAGCAAAACCTAATTAGAGCCATTAAAAGCAACCGTGTGGGTCACTGCGCACATATCAATCACGTCACTACGGTTTAATTATGTAAAAATATGACTTGGCATTATACCTTTTTAATCACAACAGAAAATATGACAATTGTAGCCCCTCTCTATAAACTAGATTGCAGAGGGGCTAATGGCGAGACTTGTGTCTGTAGTCTGTGACTCTGTTGCATTAAATTACGTCACTAAGTTAGGTGGATTATCTGTTCAAAGTTTGAAATAAAACAACAAGAAGCCGTGAGACGGTCTCACCCAAATGCCCCTCTGTGAAAGTGAAAGTTCACTCCGATTGCCGTTGTAATTTTTTGTTTTATTTCAAACTTTGAACAGATGATCCACGTGACCTAGTAAAGTAATATAATGCAACAGAGTCACAGACTACAGACAAAGTCTCGCCATAAGCCCCTCTGCAATCTATTTTATAGAGAGGGGCTAAAAATGACAACGTCAATCGGATTGAACTTTCACTTTCACAATAAACGTTAGAGGGGAAGGCGGGTGAGACCGTCTCACGGTTTCTTGTTATTTTATCTTAGGGAGCAATTTTCAAAATTATAATCGATCGTATATTTTGGCATAGTTTAATAGACAAGGAGCCTGTGGACTGACTTCTGATAAACATAATAAAAAATCCATATTTACTTGCCCGTGAGACAAAATGTAAACACTATTTTATTATTTTTTATTACTTTTCACACTAAACTAAATATTATAGACGGCATATCGAAGATGCCAAGGTACTTAGTCTTATTTTACTTTTGAATTTTTATCTATTCAACACACTCACGGCCAAATAAATACAGTATATTATCTAATTAAGGTAGCCCGCGTGGCGACGGGGCCTCATGTGGCAACGTTTCCGGAGAGTACAAAATGTTGCAACCCCAATTCATCCCGAGGGTGTTGCAAGAGGCGACTAAGGGAACACTTTCGCAAACGATACATTGCGTAGAGAAGGAAAACTCGATATGAGACCCGGCTGTCAGTAAAATAACAATCTTTAAGCCAAGTTGGAGACCTTCTGGGCGGCTTGAAAATTTTTAACTGCTGGTCGTCACAACCTGCGCCTGTCCATTTCAATACGGCAATAGGCTTACTACCTATAATGTGGGACATAAAATAAGGTGAAATGTGGGCGTATGCTATGCTTCTGTCTACGATACAGGCGTGACTTTATATATGTATGTAATTAGGGCTGAATCAAATAATAAGTAAATTATTTGTTCCAACCCTAAGTTCCACTCAAGTCCTTTGAACTGCAGTAGGTCTGGAACTCGCATAATTTCACTATGCACTGCACCGCGAAGAAATAACGAAGCTTTGTTAGAAACGGCTACCATTAAATCTTCCAACTTACTTAACGACATTATGGGCTCAGTACCAACTTAGTTAATCTTTTTAGGATTCTGTACCCAAAGGGTTAAAACGACAGCCTATTACTGAGAGTCCACTGTCCGACTGTCTGTCTTTTTTCAAGCTGTATCTCAGAAACCGCGATAGCTAGTAGAGAGTTCAAAATTTTAACAGAAGGTTTAGTATAGTTGCCGCTCTTACAAAAAAAAAATAATTAAGGGGGCTCCCGTAGAACAATCGTTTTATTTGCCGTTTTTTAGTAAGGAACCCTCCATATACGAGTCTGATTCATTCAGAAGTGGTCATATAAACTACTATTTTTTCCCATTGCAAAAATGTATAGTTCCTAAATTTGCTAACGGCTCTTTGACTATAGCTATTTTCAGCAACTAATCTCAAAATAGCTACAGTAATAAACATGTTTCTTCCTACACATCTGGGGTACATGTGGAATAAAACATAATTAGAGAGGTATTTTCCTTAACTTTGGTAAGTTCATTCATCTCTAAGTTTTTGTGGATAAAATATAGAATGTAAAACTTTCATTTGCTTTCTGAGATAAATATTAACGCACTAGCTGACCCGCTCAACTTCGCTTACTTTACACAATGAAAGAAAGAGAGAGCAGAGAGAATACGATGTGTCTTTTAACCAGGCTCAAAGGAGCGTACGAAATTGTTGTGTTTCCTCTATCATAAAATAAGTCAAAGATTTAAAAAATATTTTACTATAGACTTAAGGATGACTCACGCTAGACCGTGCCGGGTGTGTGAAGCTTTTTGTCAAACAGCTAATACTTAGGTTCATCATCACGCCTTTATCCCCGAAGGGGTAGGCAGAGGCATATTATATACCCACATTTCACCTTTTTACAATTTGTCCCACGTAATACGTTGTGAGCCGTATTGCCGTGTTTAAATGGACAGGCGCAGGTTGTGACTGCCTGCTGTTGAAATAAAGCCTTCAACTTGGCTTAACGACTGCCATTTTACTGGCAACCGGGACCAACGGCTTAACGTGCCTTCCGAAGCACGGAAACGCTCAAATAAATGTCACAAAGTGATCACACGGATGGTCACCCATCCATGGACCGGTCATAGTGAAAGTTGCTTACTGCAGTGATCGTTTACAGAACACTGAGTCCGCGGGGCCACAAGCAGTCCGCGGGGCCACGAGCAAAACAGATAATACTTCAGTTTAGTATAACCCTAAAATTTAAAGTTACCTACCCTTTGTTATTAGGTATAGCCATGGTTGAGATGGCTCAAAATTCTGAACTATAAACACATATCGAAACTCTATCTAACACCAACCAAAATATTAAATACAGCTATTTAACATTATTTCTCATTCTATATTTACATTAACTTATGTCATTACGTAACCGTAGATTTTTATCCACACACAATTATTTAATCAACTTAATGCCACAGGGATTCCACAAGTATACGTCGTCATTGTCTAAATTTTGATGTCGCCAAAATACCGAGGCTAAAATTCAGAGGCTTTTCAGACGAAATATGAGCATGTCCATTGTTGGGAGCGTTATCTGCGGGTAATGCTATTTGGGAGCGGTCAACAATAGCGATGTATTACAGAGTTAGTGTTACTAACATCCCAGGATTCGCCAGATTTTGTCCTAGTTTTAACATTGGTCAAATCTTTTAATGTTGAAATGTTCTAGTCTTATAGAAACAAACTTTTTGAAACCTTTTTGAAAATAAATCACAACACTGGGATTAGATGTAACCTGACCTAAGCCTATGAAATTTTATTTTCAGTTAATTTATATTCGATCGCTAAACTAATACTACTAATATAATACGAATTTGGGTGGACTGCTGTTTGTTAATTACTTAATCAATCATGTAACAACGGGTAAATCGATTGTCATGAAGCTTTGTGTGCAGGAGGTTTCCATTTAGAATAATATACAGGAATCGTACTGACGAATACAGAGAATTTCACATTAATTGTCGATTTTAACTTAATGAACGAAACTACTGTTGAAATAAGTTTATTCATTCAAAAGTAATAATAAAATAAATTAAAACCAATATCATGGAACTACTTGTACTTACGGAAATTTTTATCCTCACACTATTCTCAAGGTATTTTATCTATACATTTCTTATCTCGGGTATCTTCTTTTTTTTTTCTTATAAAGATACCCGGTCTTTTGGTAGGCTTACATGGGAACATTTTAATCCAACACGCAGAGGGCCTTTGAGATTTTTAATGTAATTGAAAAAAGATTTTATTATTATTATAATATAAAAAAATAATCGAAGCGCTCGTGGTCCCGCGGACCTAGCGTTCCGCAAACGATCACTGCAGTAAGCAATATTTACTCCTTCGTCCTTGGATGGGTGACCACCACGTGAACAATTCGCTACATTTATTTGCTAGCGTTACCCACTGCCACTTCAAAACGCAAACTCGAGCTACGTCGAACACTCCGGTTCTTTGATGGAAAACATCTTTTCGAATTTTATCCCTCAGATAATCTCACTAATATTATAAATGCGAAAGTTTTGTGAGTGTAGATGTTTGTTACTCTTTCACGCTCAAACGGATGAACGGATGTGGCTGAAATTTGGTAGAGGGCTACATTATAGTCTGGAATAACACATAGGCTACTTTTAATCCCGGGAATAAGTTCCTATGGGAAGCGGGAACGGAAACAAAGTTTACGCGGGCGAAGCTGCGGGCATCAGCTAGTTAAGTATAATAACTACCATACTAGATTCTTACACATCAGCTTTGTAGCTTCGTAAAACGTAGGTACACTAAACTGTAGCTTAAAAAGCAATCAACAATCCGTAAGCTTTCAAAGCGTTTTTACAAACGCGCAATAAACCCAAAGGCCTAACCTAAAAGAATAATAACTTACTTACAACTTCGTAAACACTTATTTATCAATCAAATATCAAACAATAATTCTGTAGATAACTTCATTGTTGAAAGCCTTCAATTCCTATTATTATCATCAAAGCTGAAATAAACTTGATTGTTTCATAGTCTTCAGTAAGGCTGAGGATACAACAGGTGCGGCCCTCACTCGGCCACGACCGTCGAACTGGCCGCACGTGTGCTACCTCCGCGAACTGACACTTCTGAAATCAAACAGTGTTGTGTAAGTGGCGTATGTGACCGTTTCGTTGTTTTTGAAATTTGAATTTGGAGTTCTGTGTTTTGTTGTGGACTTGAATTTTAGCTGGTATGTATTTTTATTTTTTTATGGTTAATTTTGATATTTAAAAAGTTTGAAAATGATGGGTGTACTTTTATAGAGTAGACATTTTAACTAAATATATTTTTTTTGTATTTTTGGAATGACAGCTGTTTGCTCTAAGTATATGCTAATTTTAGAACTTAAATTTACGTAATGATTGCATTTTTACTTTTCTATGTAACTTTACTGAGAAGTACCTAAAACATTCTTATTACTTAAGACGGTTTTAATAATTATTAAAAAATAATAATTTGCCTAAAATCTAGTGATAGGTTAATTATTCACCCTTTTAGTACCTACTTTTACACTTTCTATACGATGGAATTCTGTGAGTAAGTAAGTAAGTAAAACTTTATTGTACACCAAACATGAAATTGACAACAAAAAATATATATTATAGTTTATATAATGTACAAATGGCGGCCTTATCGCTAAGAGCAATATCTGTACTTTATGTTCTCTACAAAAAAAATCTCTGTTATGACTTTGTAGTACTTACAATACTTACATTATTTTATAATTCTGACGGTCGCGGTCAAGACTTTAAATCGATGAAAACAGCATGCTGATGAAATTTCGATCGAAACGAAATTGATAATTATGACGAAATTGCAATTATGACGTTTGTTCGATATTATTTACGATTGACGTCAAACACTTCTACTGCATGTAAACGAGTCATTTTCAAAGCCTCTTTGACGTTCATTCTAAGCTTTTCATCGTCTCTATGGATGTTGCTTTCAAATTGAGTCTAGGCTATCATTAAAGATTTATAATGAGTATGTTTTCTTTTTAATCTTCTTACGAGATTTATGGGTCACACAAATATTTGTCTCCGGTGGGAATCGAACCCACGACCTCCAGCACCGCAGGCGGTATCACTACCGACTGCGCCACAGTGGCAGTCAAATTAAGATAAGGAACTACCATGGGTGAAAGTGGAATAAAGCAATATTAAACAGAATACACTAATATCACTCTTTGTAATAGTGGAATCGAAAATTGTCTTGCTTATCCTGTCAAAAAAATAATAGTTCAACAGAGATACGATCTTTGTCTATTAAATAGTGCAGAATGTATTTTTGGATTGATTCTTTCTGACAAGGATTCTCTCTACTGTATTAGAATGGCACATTATGCCCGGTACGCGTCTTTCGAGATCGAAAAGCAGACGGCAATTTCGACTTAAGGAGCTCTTAACAACACTCGCAGTAGATTTGGTAAGTATTTTTCTTCGCTGCTTCAGAGGCTGGTTTTCCGTTATTTAAGGATATTGTAACTTTTTTTTTGTGGAACAACGATATGGACTTCCGCATTTTCAAGTGGGCATTTTGAACACAAGCCGTTTAAAACCATACGTCGCGACGTATGGTTTTAAACGGCTTGTGTCGCTTCTTCAAAACTGCAGCTTCCTTACTAAAACGAATATCCAAAGCGGTATTGATAGGATCTTACCAAATCTGGTTGGACAGGGGATGGAACATTGCTGACGGTGGAAGGTGAGCGTTTATGCGCATAGTAAGGTGGCCACCCTAAACCTACTCAAATGGGTCGCAAGTTTCAGAAGTGCCTCGGGGTGCTCCCCCTGTGCCACGCTATGGACCCAGCGTCCGTACGGTGAATCCATGGAATGTTAAAAATTAGGTCTCTCATGTAGTCAATGATCAATAAATTATGTGGTAAGAAATTCGCTGGAAACCTGTCTGTGACACCATCCCCGGTGACACCAGGACCTGTCTATTTTGTGCGGTCAATACATTTCTCTACCAAATAAACATATTAATATAATTTAGTGGGAAACTACTTGACGCTTGTGAACCAATTATTCATTTACGATGAGATTTAAATTGGTGACCGGTGTCCTCGACGGATATGTATTCCAAAGTGATTTTACGTTTATTACCTATCTCGCATTACGCGTATTTAATAATTCCGTTTTTTAAATGATTAATCTTTTTCAGTTAAATTTTACCCATCTTTAAAATGTTCATTGTGCTTTTTAACAAATGTTTTACTGCACATAGATTTATCTCCGCTGAACCAATTTTTCCCAAATGCATTAAGCAGCTTTAAATTGTGCTTAAGAGTTTATGATCTGAATTTGGTTTCGATAAAATATTTTTTTTATGATGAGCAGTAGTCAGTCCGAGTCTATTTCTTCAAGTTAATGAGCTTTCGGACTTAGTGATAGCTTGAGAAATTTTGTTATAAATGGCTCTCCGATAGAAAAATCCACATTTTATTTGTAACATAACAATTCTTAGAAAAAATCGCGTGTTATTTATATTCGTGTAAAAAAATGTAACGTAATATCTATCATCTGTCTCAAACGTAAACTTGACCCAAAGCTCCATCATGTAACCGCTGTGACAGAAACAGTTATATATTGTGACATAAATTCATTGTAATGACATAAACTCGACGTATTTATGACATATTCGGCTATCCTAATGCTATAATAATACTACTGTTTTGTACCTGTGTAATATTAAGTACATTTGTATGTTTTATAGACTGCCTCGTTCTAGAGGTCGAAATGTTTGACTGCGGATCCGTCGTGGGTGCGATTTCCAGTGGAGACAAAAATTTGTGTGATCCATAAATGTTTGTCTCGAGAGTCTGGGTGTTTCTATGTTAGATATTTTTTTTTAAAGTTTCTTTGGTTTAATACCCATAACACAAGCCGGCTTACTTTGGGATATTTCCTGGATTATTTATTATTATTATATAAGGTGGTAAGTAGAATCATCTGTCTCAGAGAGAGAAGTTTATATTATGTAGGTACTATTTCAACTCTACTTGATGTCCACCATAGTGTATGCCGATTAACTGTTTGGGAAAATTTATCAAAACATTTTCTCATGTTTGAACAGCTAGCTTGAGATGAAAATATGGTATAGGGATAGTTCGAGGCCCTGGGAAGAACATAGGCACCTTTTTAACCGACTGCGCAAAAGGAGGGTTATCATTTTACGCGATAACGACTTCTACGAGGTCGAAGCCGCGGGAAACAGCTAGTTGATAATAAAATTTCGGCCGTCGCGTCGAGTTAAAAATTTATTAAAATTTTCAACCTATTTTTTGCCGTTCAATTTCCAAATTGTCGTTTTTATTCGTTTACAGTACATGGCAATCAATTTCCTGAGTATTGTTCATTTTATTTGTTCTACATCAGAAATAAATCAATTACAACGTAGGTATTTTACCTACATAGCGATTGATGGAAGCGGCTGGAAGTAGGGCAATTTGATTTCCGATAATGCCGAAGCCACTTTGTGACTATTTTCTTTTAGTTAATATTCCTTTCAATTAGGATACAGTGAACTTAAGAGAGTGAATGAGCATTGAATTTTTTTTATTTTATTGTTTTGGCCTGGCGTAGAACCTATCTGTAAACCCTTTGTTTTCAACGTGAGAGAAAATCCTCATGGATGTTATCAGACTCCAACCGAATAAAAACCTCATGTATCTAACCCAACAGTCTAGGTTGGGAGCCCCGGGTAAGCCCTCGGATGATATCCCAAGACATCTGTCTACCCTTTCGGGAAATCGACCTGTTGATGCGAGTGTATGTATTTATTGTTTCAATATTATAACAGGAGTGTAAGCCGTTCAGATGAAAATATTGTGCCTAGTATAGTGCCCATATAACAAAATTTTATCGGACTAGGTATTACTCACTAACAACCTAATTGCGGTACAACTTCTGAATAGGTATTGTCAATACCATTGTTGTATGGCCCAATATTTGGCTTCGAATGTCAGGTCTAAAGTATTGTTTCCAAATATTATTATAAATTCATAGATATTTATTACATGGGACATGAAACTATAAGGTGAAATGTGGGCGTATACCATGCCTCTGCCTACCCCTTCGGGGATGATGGCGTGACTATATGACTATATGTATGTTATCCAAATACCCAGGTACCACACAAAAATGAACCTCGTCTCTAAAGCTACGTTGTATAAACGACCATTGAAACGAAAGACGTGGTTATAGCTTGCATGTTGCAAAATTTATTCAAATTAAAGGTTTCAATAAAAAAGACAATGTGGGCATAAATTGATGCATATTAGGACCTACTAAACTACTTAAAGTTACAGCTTGTTTAAAAATCCTATAGGATCGAAGAAATGAGTTTGCCGTTATCAATGTAGGTACCTACCTATGCTTCATTTTGACAGGATTTCCGCTGCAGTATGCAAAGCGGCAGTGCGTCTGCACTGATTCATAAAATTTCAGTCCTACGACATTCCACAAACTTTCTTTTGTTTAAAAAAATCCTTACAATTGAATGTGCACTGAAATAAAAATTATTTCAGGAACATTTTCTAGGTTATGCCTTAGGGATGCGCTTTTCCCGTTAACTTGGAATTAAGAGGGGAATTTTTTTCCCACAATGAATAACTAACGGAAATTTTTACCATCATGACGTCACTGAATAGTGTCACCAGAGGGTTTTTATTTTTAAGAGGGTAACGCCAATTAAGTGTTTTAAAATTAAATGTTATTAAAAGTACTTGACCGTAATTCGAAGCTTATATAATGAGATAGGCATATCCGTTACCCGTAGGCTTATCTTACTCATGTTTGATGACGTATTTCCGTCGACTCACCAGCAGATGGCGCCACCTGTGAACTTATAAAAGAACATGGCGTCCACTTTGTCCTCATTGGCGTTTTGATTCCCGTAGCAAAAGGTTATAGCAGGAACACCTGCTAGTGCATTTATTTTTTCTAATACTAGTTATATACCTAGTAAATTTATAAAAAGTGACTTGGGATGAAGTTAGTGAATTTACAGAAATAATTATTTAACGGCTTCGCCGTTCGTTTGAATATACAGTGAATCTAAAACAAGTGACTTGTGATTGAAGTAAGTGAACCTACAGACATATTTAACGGTTTAACAGTTCGTTTAAGTCTCAAGTATGTTTTTACTTCATATTTTTACGATCACATATGAGTGTGATACGTCATAACGTGAAATACCCTATTATTTTAAAATAGCACGTAAACCTTTCGAGGTTGCAGTTTCTTTTATTTAATATCTTTAGTTACAGCTAATATCAAACTGATTTTATAGATTGTGTTCATAGGTACTAATACTTTTTTTTTAGATATTATTTGCTTCGTGTATGTACAGCGTAAGTACCGCCGAATATAGAAAATATTTTCAAAATATTTTTATACCTACCCACATAAAGGCACATTAATTACTAGATGTTCCTATACATGTAAAAATATGGCCTATTATGGGTAAAATCGTAATCATCCCAAGTTTCTGAATACGTACGAGTGTGTCAAAGTAATAACTAAATGTTCACCATGAAAGTAGTACTTAAATTTTAGGTACCTAACATAATACTATTTCTTTTAGTTTGGTTTCTTGATAGAAATGAATCCTCCATCCTTAGAAAGTGAGCTAATTCCAAGTGGAGTATTTCAGAAGCGCGCTCTGAGCTCCAGTTACTGTATTAGGTACGTCAAATAGCTACAGTTCCAGCTCATTTAGCTCGAACTTCAAATAAGGGCGATCGCGACGCCACGTGGATTGTCGTAAGTGGAGTAAAAGAAGCCGACTTCCACTAAACCAGATAAGGATGATGGAAATAGGTGAGTTATTTCTTATTACCTAACACTGGTCCTGACCAAGTGTAAATTTCTTCACAGATCAGGTTAAATTACGAGGATGATAGAAACAATCATCCTTGCTTCGTATTTTATATAGGGACAGCATTAAAAGAGATTTCGGTTACCCAAGATCCTAAGACACAGTATAACCTAAGAGGTTGATAGACACGTTTTGGCGACAAATTGCCTTGATAAGATAATATGCTGATACCCACTATTGTAAAATCATAGTCCTGGGTTCGTCAACCTAGACAAAAACGGGGAGATTCGACAATTCGAATCCCTGCTACATTTTGAAAAAGCTGACAAGGCTCTTTCTGCCAAAAGGCTTTTGCTGCCAAAACCTTTTGTATTTTTAAACAAAGAGTCTTTTGAAAAACTTAAGTTTCTTCGAAAATATTTATGACAAAATTGAAGACCTACTTTAATAATAGGATTTCCATAAATCTTTTATCAATTTATTACAAATGGCTTGCGGCCATAGATCTGATTTCATATTATTCTCAGAATTGTCAAAGACCCAATTCTTAATAATGAACCTTGATAAAGATCGTCTTCAAACACATACATTTTCGAGGCTGAAGCCTTTTCAACGGCACTCGGGAAGGCATGCATTTTGGTCTTCGATCTCCAAAAAGGATGACCCCGAAAAAAGTTCATCCAAATCATTACGCCAGCCTTCGAGAGGATCAGGCGTCAAGATCAGATCTCCATCGAATGGAGTCCAGATTCCATTGTACCAAGAGCCTTTTTAGGCCTGTATTACAGTTACCACTCTCGAGGGGTGTGTACAATATCCATAATAATTGGGCATACGACAGTAAATGTCCCTTCAATTAAGAAATTTCTGAGCTTTAGGCTCTCAAAGAGACTGAGAAGTTTAACATCCCCTGCCCATACCAGCAAAGGAAACACTAACCAGTAACCACCCTCGAGGGGTATGTACAATATTGTGTATCTATAATAATTGTAATATACGATAGTAACCAGGCGTACGATAACATACTAAGTAACCATGCAAGGATGTCCCTTCAATTACGAAATTTCCGAGCTCAAGGCTCTCAAAGAGACGAGGAGAGGTCTAACATCCTCTGCCCACACCAGCAAAGGAAACACTAAATGATATGACCCTGTCATTCTATGTCGGTCAGTTAACTCTGTACAAAATACGTTGGTAAGGAACGAGAGTACCAAAAAGTTTTAAATTTATAAAAGGGTACCGCATTCCCTTTATCCAGAAACTCCAATCCGTCCTGCACGGTATTCGAGAGGACGCAGGTTCGAATCCTGCTCAAAACTGATAACCTTCCCACATTTAAATTTACACCGAACTCTGTTCAAGTCCCGTCCTGACAAAGTTGTAAATTTTCACTTTATGTTAAAATGCTATGGAAAACTTGACTAAGGTGGAATACTATTTGCTTTAAATACTTAAGAATCCATACAGGTTTCCTTTTTAACTGAAATGACCACATTGTGCAATGGTTCAAAAGATGAATGCTCAAGGCACTCTAAAACTAGTTCCTTTGTCACCAAGTTTGGTTTCTCCACTTTTCCTAACTTCAAATAGCGATGGGTCATCTGCCCAGAATTCAGTTTTAGGACATTGTACGCCTTTGTGAAGCCAGAATAATTCTATCTTTCAGCATGTTCCGTTTACCAGATTTCCTTCAACCACGAGATTGGATGTGCAAAATACATCTCAGTCAAGCTTATTTTCATGATAAAGCTGACGTAGTGTACATTATTCTTTCTCAGAGCATATTCTTGTCTTCCGCTCGGGTAAGCCGCACCCAAAACATTTATAGCAGTAAGCAAGGGGTAAAACTGCCGTGTGTACTAGTCTATAGGTATTGAAGATGATACAGGAAGGAATTGATATACTTACAACGAGTGGTTCAAAATGCCAAATTTATATATATACTTACAACGAGTGGTTCAAAATGCCAAATTTATATATTTTTACAAAAGCGATATATACAGGTCCGTACAGAAAGGAAGATGGAGACAGGCACAGGAAAGATAATATTCAACAAGAAATATTTACACTCGCACACAATTCACAAAATAATATTGATAAACTATTCAGAGCGACTCTTTCAATCTCTGACTCGCTGACAAGACAAGACGTTCCGTCCGTCACCTAGAACATTCCCCATGACGTTTCGCACATGCGCACGGCGCGGTGTCATTATATACGAATGATGTAGGTCTGGTCGATAGTCTATCAATATCGATAAAGCTACATCGACCAACTGGTATTGTAAGAGTGATGTATTAGTGTACCTGTGTAGTATGTCTTCAAGAGTGTGGAGTAGGCCACACATTTTCGTTTCTCACCATCTGGGTGCCTCGATTTCTATAGAATAAGAGTATTCAAATACTCGTCTACCTACACAAAATCTCATTTTGCGCATCAAAATCCTGTTACTCTTCACAAACACGTACAAATAGCCTTGAAAACTCTTCAAACCCAGGGATGGTTAGACAATTGGGAGAAAACAATAATAGGTTCCCAAAGAAACCTCTCATATCGTTATGCGATAGACATAGAACTACCTGAAAGTCCAATACCAATAGAAAAGATATTAGACATAAAAGGAAGATTTATTTAATTCCAAATCAAAGAAACTTAGTTCTTTTAAAGAAAATTCAAACTTGGTGGGTCTTTTGAATTTTTAGCACTTTCGCAGTGCCTAGAGGTAGCTTTACCTCAGCGTCACATTCGGTCAATCCCCTAACCGACAACCCACTGAAGAAAATAGTAGTGCACGGAGTGGTACAAGTGGAACTCCAATAGTGGGTCCGCAATTACCGGTTCTCGACAATTTGACAAGCTTTCCATCCGAGATGCTTTCTTACCACGGACGCGTCAGATTTCGCTTGGGAGCCCAGCTAGAAAACATTTCTCTAACAGGCTCGAGGGCCTAGAATAACAAAGATTGCACTGCATCAATAGAGATGTTGATAATATTACACATGATTCGAAATCATATACCGGTACTGTGTTACAGTCTGTACTCTTTCAAAGCAGTTGTAGTCCATCCCCCCAGAGGGACGAGACCAAATCAATTGCCTTGACGAACTTAACTCGTCAGCTTGCGTGTAATGGTCCGACATCAAATTGACTTCACCATACACTGCATTCCGAGCCGATACCATATGTATCAGCTCCTCCGGGTATTTTTTGGGAGCATCCTGCTTCAAACACCACTAAGGCAAGATTGCCTACAAACAATATTCCTATTATGAAATGGAGAACACTACACATGATAGGCCTGTTTGTAATGTGTGGATATTACTTTCACCACCATTTTTAATACCCAAGATGCTGTCACACCTTAATCGGTCAACGAGTCAGGAGTGTTTGTGGTGCCGCGATGGCACAAGGTAATAATAGAGGGCAGATCTCAAAGCGAGAGCTCTGTAAGCTCCATTCGTTCTGCAGAACCTGCAAAAGAACCTGATAAACATTATTTCTTTCCTTCTACTAAACACCTCGACAGGTCTCCCACCACCTCACATAGAGAATCTGTGGAAATGTAGGGGGGGGGGGGGCGAAGAGGTAAATAACAGATATTAAATCAAAAACTTCTACTATTGAGCTCCTTGAGACCTACCTTTCAAGATACTTATAAATTTTACAGTTTTAACCGACTTGCATTTTATTCATGGTTATTATATAATACGATTCTGTTACATAAATCTGTTGTTGCTGTTCTTGATAATATAGAAACCATTAGTCAACTTTACATAGTTCGCATGTTTTGGTTAAACATATTATCTTGGTCGATTTCTTTAAAAAATGTAAAGAAAGTTAAGTCACATATTCATTGATATTGGGATTGATGACTTAGTTCAATATTACCAAGTATTGATACAAAGAGAACATTTTTCAGGTTTCTCGTCATAGTGATTTTATGCTTAGGTCGCCGCAACCACGATCTAACTTTGCTCGATTGTATTAACTCACGTCATAGGTACTACTTTTAGGCCCGAATCAAGAGTCCGAAACTGATCATTTTCATTTCAGACAATCTGGTTGGAAAACTATTGTAAACAAAGATAACACCTACGACTAATCAATTGAATCCTTTATTCTAGATAGAAATTAGGATATCAGAGTATCCGATATGAGACTACACAGTCTAGTAGTTTATTTATGACTGTTAGAGGTTCTCCAACTATTCTAGCCCCGGCACTACCCGGTCAACAGCAGCTTCTAAGAATTGGTGGTGGTGGTAAGATCAAAATAATCCTTAACACGAGGTAATTGACGATGGATTTAAAATTATCGTCGAGTAATAATGTCAGCTACTACCACCAATCAAATATAATAATAATTCGCAATTATTTAATCCTGTCAATAGAAGTAATACTTACTACTCCTTAAATAAGATTCCTTATTTAGTCTGTTTAAGATTACATATGAAGTTGTTCAAGATGGTAAAGATTATAAATCTAGATACCATACATACAACATTGTATAATATTATTTTCCTAAAAATAAATTAGAATCACATTGGCGTTTCCGTCACTCACCAGGCGAAAACAAACATTTCTCATTATATAAGCTTCGAATTACGGTCAAGTACTTTTAATAGCGGCGTTTTCCCTGAAAGAAAACGCATATTAAAATACTTACCTAATTCGAAGCTTACTTTTTAAATCTGCCTGGTGAATAAAAGCCAATGAGGACAAAGTGGACGCCATGTTCTTTTATAAGTTCACAGGTGGCGCCATCTGCTGGTGAGTCGACGGAAATACGTCATCAAACATGAGTAAGATAAGCCTACGGGTAACGGATATGCCTATCTCATTATATAAGCTTCGAATTAGGTAAGTATTTTAATATGCGTTTTCTTTCAGGGAAAACGCCGCTATTAGTAGTTGATTTTGTAGATTTGGTAGTTTATTTTGTGTTTCATATCTACATACACATTATCACGACTGCATAATTGTGCGGTAGGGCATGTCAGTGACGCCTCTTTCTGCGAGCAGGTCATGCTCGCGAGAGAGGCGGCGTCGGGGCGGGAACGGGAGAGAACTCTCCCAGCCGAGTTCCGCAGGCGACCAGGGCGCCGATTCTCGACCACACGACGTGAATGCGTGAACGCAAATTTACGGGTGAAACGTCGTCCGTCTCATGTTTCGCCGTTCCTAAATATGAGACAGGCGACGCGTCACCCGCCGATTTCAGTCCACGCATTCATGTCGTGTGAAGCGAGAATCGGTGCCCTGGGCGCCGCCGACGTGTCTTGTCCGAAGACTATCGGCCTCCATGACCGGAGGCCTGAGGAAAGTGAGAGTGCTGCTCACAGTCCTAACAGAAGTTGGCCCATGACGGCGGCGTGATGTGAGGGATTCACACACGCCCCCCCTTAGAAGTGGGAACGCACCCGAACCGCCCCTGGGCGAGGCTGCAGTGGTGGCTGTAGGTCTGTTGGGAGTCCTGGGACATCCTTCCGAGGGCTTACCCGGACCCAACCATAGGCTGTTCGGCGTAACGTGAGGTTTTTTAGTCGGTAGGAGTCCGACATAGCATCCATGACGGATTTTCCCTCACGTTAAAAAAAGGGTATGTCAGTTCCGTTCAAAGGTCTTTCTTTGGTTCGAATCCTGGATCCGATTAAATATTTGTGTAAGTAACTTTGTCACTGCTTCACACGTCACTATATCATATTCGTGAGCTGACACACAGCGCAACATAACTGACCTTTGGTGTTCCTCTCATATTTTGTCAATGGTACAAAGACTTATTTTGTCAATGTAACTAAAAAAATCAGTTACAACGTTACGATTGACAGGGTTTAATTTCAAGGTAGGTACTGACAGTTTCCAAAATATCTACCTACCTTACACGTCATATATGACTTTCGCTGAAGCCTATGTGGTTGACCCATTTTATCGGGTCAGCTATGCAGTATTCGACTAAAACACGTATTTTCAACCGATTTCCGAAATAGGAGAGAGTTTCTTAAGTCGACTAGCAGGAGTATAATTGTTTCATGTTTAGTACATCATAACTCGATTGACCATTAAATGATTAAAATACTTCTCTTTAATTACTTTACGAGCTTATTATGTAGCCCCAAGTAATGCCAAAAAGTAGCAAGTTGTGAACTTAATTGTGGCAAAATTATATGGATACCGGTAAAAAAAGCCTTTAAATTATTCCAGACTATGACGTCTATCCCTGTTCCAAATTTCAGTCAGATGAAAATTTTCACAAATTTTTACATTTATAATATTAGTAGGAAGTAGAATGATTCACCGTCTCGAGGGCCTTCCTAGTAATTTTACTCATCGTAATAGCACTTCGCAACCTCGAGAGGCCTTAGGTCTTTAAGGGGAACTAAATCCAAGAGCTGTTAGGAAAGTGTGTCATTTTCTACGATTAAACCTGCTGACTAGTTTACGGCCCAACTGATCGAAAGAAGGCACCGATCTATGAATATCTGCAGAACCAGAGGTGCTACTCTCACGCGAGCTGAACAGTAACCTTCTAAGACCTCTAAAGAATCCTATGCTGTTGATTTTCTGGAAATATGGGGCAGAGAGTTTAATTTACAATCTAAAGAATACGTAGCACGGTCAACTAAATGTTACATAATATTTTGTATGAACACACTCACGGACGCTATACCGAGCGGCAACCGAGTGACAGCCGAGCAACGGACAACGGCAACGCTCAGAAACAACTCGGTCCTGCCTCGGCTCGGATCCGGCACGGTGTAGCGTGAGTCATCCAGAAGAAAACTCCTATAAAATCTTATCGCATAGGTACCTAGAATTATTTTGGGCGCTATAAATATGAAGATAAACACTATCTGATAATAAATATACTTAGCAATGTTAAATCTCAGAATACGTCACATAAAACTATACGAAATTAAACAGAGTAATACAGTATTTCAGTGAACATAAAAGCAGATGGCATAATTCTAAAGCTCTTTTCACCCGAAATCTCGTAGCTGCGTGTTTTCAAATAAAATCACAAACGAAATGGACTGACACGAAAATGCTACTGTGACCGTGAACAAAAACAAACATTCTACCGAACTTTGTGCTAAAAACGTGTGCAAATGTACATTTGATTTGTCAACGGATGTTAAGCCGTTAACAGGATCGGAAGGGGATATGTGATACTTGGACCTTCGCATTCAGTTTCCGGGGATGTTCGCGATAAATGTTGTTAATGGGTGCAGAGTAATCTTTGTTGTATGTACGTTGT
Organism: Miltochrista miniata; assembly: GCA_933228765.1. NCBI lineage: Eukaryota > Metazoa > Arthropoda > Insecta > Lepidoptera > Erebidae > Miltochrista > Miltochrista miniata. The sequence goes on from OW121749.1 coordinate 9,253,354, forward strand.
GGTTTTTAGGGTTCTGTACCAAAAAGGTAAAAATGGCACCCTATTACTATGACTTCGCCGTCTGTCTGTCTGCCACAAGGTTGTATCTGATGAACCATTATTTAGCTAGATAATTAAAAAAAAAATTCACAGATGATATATACCTATCTGTTGCCGCTATGACGACAAATACTAAAAACCTTAAAAAAATAGACGTTCTGATACCACAAAAGCCAACGGACTCGCACTTCTTGTTCTTCTAGCTTTCTTCTAGCTTTTGCCCGCGACTTTGTCTTTGTGGTGAGCTTTTTTGGGTAGCGTGTTTATTTGTTTATAAAAACTATTTCTCAAACGTAAATTTTTGTGCAAGTGTACGTGCTAGAAAGAAGTTTTAATTGTTAGCAAAAAAAGTTCCGGCTAGGCAGAAGTTCCGGATTAAAACCTAATTGAGACATAAATTATTCCATCTAAAATAATAGTCATGCCATTACAGAACATAGTCCGTACTAATATTATAAATACGAAAGTAACTATGTCGTTGCGTTACGTTTTCTCGTCTAAACCGCTGAACCGATTTTGATGAAAGTTGGCATAGAGATAGTTTGAGTTTATGAGAAGGACGTAGGCTACCTACTTTTTATCTGACTGTGAAAAAGTAGGGTAAAGATTTTACGCGATAACGACTTCTACGCGGACGAAACCGCGGAGAACAGCTAATTTCAATAAAATTATAAAATTTCTGAATAATAATTATTTCTTTGCAGTAAATTAAAAAGCTTTATCAATACATAAGGAAGCGCTCGTGGCCCCGCGGACTCAGTGTTCTGTAAACGATCACTGCAGTAAGCAACTTTCACTATGGCCGGTCCATGGATGGGTGACCATCCATGTGATCACTTTGTGACATTTATTTGAGCGTTTCCGTGCTTCGGAAGGCACGTTAAGCCGTTGGTCCCGGTTGCCAGTAAAATGGCAGTCGTTAAGCTAAGTTGAAGGCTTTATTTCAACAGCAGGCAGTCACAACCTGCGCCTGTCCATTTAAACACGGCAATACGGCTCACCACCTATTACGTGGGACAAATTGTACGAAGGTGAAATGTGGGCATATAATATGCCTCTGCCTACCCCTTCGGGGATAAAGGCGTGACCATATGTATGTATGTATGTATCAATACATATAATAAAATCGTAACAGGTCGCTGTCTGTACATGGAAGATAAATAAGAAAAAATATTATAGGGGGGCTTTATGAACGCAATAGAACCCAAAACAATGATTTTTAGAATTTTTGTCTGTTTGTCTGTATGTCTGTATGTCTGTTTGTCTGTACGGTTGTGCACGCTAATCTCAGCAACCGCTCAACCGATTGCAATGCGGTTTTTTTTATTGTGTTGAAGTTTGCTCCAATTAACATTTAGCGTTTGTTTTATGTAAATCGGTTTAGAAATAAAAGAGTTATAACACTTTTAAGAATTAGATATTTTGAAAATTTTAATTGTAGGGGTTTCTTTGAATGTGAGTGAACCTAAAATAGACTTAATCATTAAGCTCTTTTATGATTAAGCAAACAGGGCAGTTTCAGACGCTGCTTGATGACTCTGATGAAGAAATACCTTTCCTTTCATACACCTTATGTGACGTAAACGAAGTTGCGGGCTCAGCTAGTTTTTAAATATGAAAGTTCTACTGTGTAATCATTTGAATATTTTTGAGAAAATAAATTGTGTTTTTGGTTTTGTATTCCGAAACTCGAATTTGTTTTCTAGAAACGGAAATAACTACCGATTCCGCTACAGTTTGTGTTGACGTCGCCGGCGTGGACGAGGCATCGATCGCATCGTCCCAATTTCCTGACAAAAATATTTTTCTTACCTAACCTGCCCAACTGAAAGCATAGAGACATTTCATACCACAGATATTTATTTGCCTTTTTTTACGTGAGGTAAAATTCTACATGGGTGCTATGCCGGACTCCTACCGACTAAAAAACCTCACGTATCCTGCCCAACAGCCAACGGTTGGGAGCTCCGGGTAAGCCCTCGGAAGGATACCCCAGGATTCCCAACAGACCTACGCCTACCACTGCGGCTTCACCTAGGTTCGGGTTCGGGTGCTATCCCGCGTCTTTAGGGGTTTTTCGGGTGTTATCACGCTTCTTAGGGAGTGCGTCAATCCCTCACGTCACGCTGTCGTCTACGGCCTGCTGCTGTAAGGACGGTGAGCAGCCCCCTCACCAATCCCTCATTATCAGGCCCCCGGTTATGGTGGCCGATAGTATTGGGTGAAGATATTTATATGCCCATTAAAGAATCCTAATAGTATTATTAAATGTGAAAATCTGTGAAAATGTTTGCATATTTAGATGTTTCACACCCTAACGGATCTAGTTGAAATTTGGTATAAGAATAGATTAATTCGACCTATGCAAAGAATATTACTTTAATTATAAAGATTATGTGTGCAAAATCACGACTTTCCAGGAGAGCGATTTGAAGTTTGTCGTGGACAAAATTCAGTTTAACTTTTTTATCTATTAACCTAGAGTACTGAATCTTTTAAGATATACATGGGACTACATAAGGTAATATTTTCTATATAAATAGATAATTTTAAACTAATATTTCTGAACTTAGCAGTATATAAGCGTACATGTGACGTTTTACTGTGGAGGTCTCAAGGTTATACATGCATTTATTACTTTATTTTAGGGAAAAGTGCAATTGTCATGTGTAAATATAACTTTATTTTTTTAAAATTTAGTTTTTTCTGCAGTTACATGTGTAGTAAAGGTTTGCAACTCATTAATAAAACTATCTATTTATGGTCGATTAATTTTTAATATCACCCTTTGAGTCTAATTATTATTGCTAACACAGTATATAACAGTATATAACACAGTACCATAGTTGTTATAATTATTGTCTAAAAAAGTCAACATTGGTACTTAGCAGTGGTATCTTTAGCATAGATAAATAATATATCATTATTAAACAGGAGACTGTACCTGGGGATCGTGTGAAGTATGGCCCTATACGGGGCCCCCCTATGGGCGGAAACCCTGACGGTCATCAATGTGACTAGATTGCTGAGCACGCAGAGGGCGATGGCCATCAGGGTGATAAGGGGATACCGCACGATCTCAGTTGAGGCGGCATGTCTCCTAGCCGGGACCCCTCCGTGGGACCTGGAAGCAAGAGCCCTTGTGTCTCTATTTAAATGGCGCAAGGAGGCGCTGGAGCGGGGTCAAAAGCCTGCGTCTCGAGAAATTGAGGCCTAGCGGTCCCAGCTCCACCAGGAAACCGTGGAGATATGGAGGTACGACTTGAGCAACCAAAGGGGGGATTCGCCACAATCGCGGCCGTCAGACCGGTCATGGACGAGTGGCTGGAGGGGAGACACGGTGCTCTCTCCTACCGGTTGTCACAGATAATTACCGGACACGGTAGCTTCCACGGCAGAAACCACGGCCGAGTGTCAGCACTGCGAGGACCGCAGCAATGACACAGCGCTCCACACGCTGGTGGAGTGCACGGCGCGGGCGAGGGCGCAACAGCGCCAGGTCTAATTCCGTCCTCCAACAGGGACAAACACCTAAAGCATGAAGCGGGAGTACGGTGACTCTGTTTTTCAAGAAAGGTAATAAGACTAAAGACCAATCTCACTCCTGAGCCATGTTTACAAGTCGTTCGCGAGAGTAGTCATAAACCGCCTCGCCGGAAAGCTCAACGATTTTCAGCCAAAGGAGCAAGCCGGGTTTCCGGGTTTACCGTTGACCACATACATACTGTTCGGCAGATTGTTCAGAAGACAAATGAGTACAATCAGCCGCTGTGTATGGCTTTTGTGGACTACGAGAAGGCTGTCGACTCAGTCGAAACCTGGGCAGTCCCTGAACTCTGCAGCGATGTCGTGTCGACTGGCGATATATCGAGGTACTTAGATGTGTGTACGACACCGCAACAATGACCATCCAGCTGAAAACTTTAAAACCAACTCCATAGAACTGCGTCGAGGTGTAAGACAAGGTGATGTTATATCGCCTAAGCTCTTCACCAACGCGATTGAGGACATATTCAAGACGCTGCCGCTGGATTGGGATGGGTTGGGTGTCAACATCAACGGCGGGCGCATCTCGCAACTTCGGTTTGCTGACGACATCGTTATAGTAGTGGAGACACTGGAACAATTAGGCGGAATTCTGCACAAGCATTCAGTAAACTGCGTCGAGTTTTCGTTTCGCCTATACCGCAATGCCTGAAGACGATAGTCTACAACCAGTGCGTTCTACCGGTTATGACTTACGGTGCCGAGACGTGGACACTTACGGTGGGGTTGGTACATGCCCTTAAGGTCGCGCAGCGAGCTATGGAACGACCTATGCTTGGAGTGTCTCTGAGGGATAATCTTCGGAATGAGGTTATTCGACAGAGAACTAGAGTGGTCGACATAGCTCGCAGAATAAGCACTTTAAAGTGGCAGTGGGCAGGCCACATCAGCAGAACTACCGACGAGTTCTGAAGTGGAGACCGCGACTTGGCAAACGTTGGGTAGAACGTCCACCCGCCAGATGGACCGACGATCTGGAAATGGTCGCAGGCTGGGACTGGATTCGTAAGGCACAGAACCGTGTGTTGTGGCGTAGATTGGGAGAGGCCTACGTCCAGGAGTGGACTGCCATAGGCTGATATTTTGATTGATTGATTGATGTAGTACTAAAAACAAATAGCTTCCCGTACGTCGGGCATCTCTTGAAAAATGTTTTCAGCTCCTTGTGGTAACGGTGACTCTATTAACGCATTTCGGTTTTTAACGATATTCTCTGAAAATAGAAATCAGAAAAAAAATGCATTACTTGCTAACCGGGCAAATATTTCGAAGAACTTTGGCTACAAACACTGGCATGAAAAAAAAATGCATTACTTGCTAACCGGGCAAATATTTCGAAGAACTTTGGCTACAAACACTGGCATGAAAATTTTATTAAGTACCTAGGTACATTAAACTTTAAACACATTTTGCTTTCATGACGTTCTGCTCCGGAGGAAAAAAATAATGGTGTCAATGGATAATAATAGCTGTTTATAAGTAGCTAATATTGAAATTAAATAATTTTGTCTCATTTTTCATACTAAATTTTAGTTGCAAGAAGGTTATATCTTAATATTGATCCAAGAATAAAGTAGCATCTACATATAGAACTCATATTTTAGATGTGAATTCCGCCGAATTAAGTTACTTGTGCATATATTACCGGATATTTTTACGTAATCTACAAAGAATAAAGTAGTATAGGATGATATGAATGAATTTTCAGGAGTTATATAATATTTGATTTAATGGTTTATACGATGAAAAACAGATATTGCACTCATTACTTGACATATTTTCAATGAAGCTGATCTTCCATAGAATATGGGTGTATATAGGTGTTCTAAACCTATATACACCTGTATTCTATGGAAGAGGTGCGTTTATTCAAGTTATTTGCATTTAAAATATTATTTCATGATAAAATTGCCAATTAAAGTTAACAAAATTATTTAATTTGTCATACATGGCAAAATAAACATAAAACATTTACTCATCTGAAGTAATATTCATTGATTCTTCATTATTTATCACGATATAATTTTTTGCTGTTGTATGATTTAGCACTTTCTGCTTAGTAAAAAGATTTAACATATGTTTAGACCGAGTGTTTTTCATAATGGCCACCTAAATTACTAATAATTTTATAAACTAGACTTATTTATAATTACTAAGGCGTTGTACGCTCGAGCGAACGACCTTACGAAGAATATTAGCACATGTGTTGATGTGACCTGGTGAGAGGGTGGCGGACGCGGAGCTCCCGACGGTAAACAATGGGACCTGTGCGTATAAGTCCTTACACGTTGGAACAATAAATTACATGTAACCTTATTCAATTGATATCTTCGTAACTAGTCAAGTTTTTAAACTTTTGATTTTATTAGTGCATAAAATAGGATAATCTAACACTATTTACACAAAAAAACACTTTTGCGGTTTTGTCACATATAACTTTATTCTTTGCATAGGTCGAATTATAGTCTGATATAACACATAGGCTTCTTTATAGCCCAAAAAAATGTTTTCACGGGAAGCAGAAGGGAAACATAAACTCACGCGGGCGTAGCCGTGAGCTCTCTCACATTAATATTGTTGTGTCTCTCTAGTTCACATATAAATTTGTTTAATAAGTAATGAGTACAATCAATGTGTATAGAATTATTTTAATGCTAAGCAAAAAGTTGAGCTCACCTGAGTTCGTCGGGGTCACCAATGTAAAAAATTCCTATTGTATTAATTAAAATATTTTTTGCTGTGTTCGTTGTGCAATCCTAATAGTTAACAAAATTTCCGGTCAAAGGTCACGAGTAAGAAATAACTATTTATAAATAATTTATTGTGCTTTACAATATTACTGACTGTGCTCTCTGATTTCCCCAGTGACATAGTTATAATTACAACCTTGGGATCGGCTGCCTGAGTCTAACGCCTCTGATGATGCAAACATTTAGAGGTTACGGTGAACAATTTCCATAATGATAGCTGGAGGCTTGTCTGCCGCTTCAGTAGTTAAAAAAGAACATTTCTTCGATTCTTTTATATTTTGTAATAATATGTCAGGTATTATCGCTGTATTAACTTATTTGTTGTTTCTACTTCTAGGGTACCTACGGCTACCTTTGAACACCTGAATACCACATTTACCCGTTTGACACAAAGAGAGCCATGATGGTTAACAACAATCCTCTCGCGATCTATTACTTATAGAAATAGTCCTTTGGCGTATTAAAGAGACGCCTACGGAATATTTTAATCACTCATGAATATTCAAAATTCGTCGAAAGTAGCACAATACGGACTTAACGCTTAAATTTAGTCACGCAGAGATAAATTCATCACTCGATTGAACAGGCCCTTAATCTACAAAAACAGCAAAATGCCAATCACGTATAAACGTTAAATAAAATGGATCCTTCATACAATGAGTTTTATTCACGGCCGGCAGCCCGAACTGCATGGCAGGGCGGGAGCATTTACCCAAAATCCCGCCCCCCACGCAGTGCCTCTCCCACTTTGACGCCATCGTCTCGCCAGCAAAGGTGGCGATGCGACGGCGACCCAGCATTGCTGCTGCCGGCCGTGAATAACGGCACGGCCGGCAGCAACACACACCACCGAGCAACCCACAAGTGGGATACTCCCGCCTAGGCCAGAATTAGCCAGAGTAGCACAACTCCCCCAAAGAGGAAGGGGAGTGGTCGCTACTCCGTTGCCCAGGATGCACCACGAGGAGGATCCGACCCATTGGGGTCCTTAAGATGTTAGTAGGACCCCGCATCCCTCATACAATGAGATAAGACAGAAGTAATAAAATAAAATGACTAAAGGCCAAGTTTGTCATCGGAAGAACATAATTGGTTTATTTTTAGGAATTATTTTTATTATTATTAATATCATACTTTTTGTTTTTCTTTTAAATAAAGACTCTTCTTCTCAGTCGTTTCACTCTTAACAGAGTGATCGTGGTCAACATGATGAAGTGCAGTTTACGGCAGATGTAACTCGCCTCATGATCTCTCACCATTTATCTTGACTAGCGGGCATTCTGATGCACCCATGTAAGGGCCCCCGCCAACTCTTTTATCTGGTCGGTCCATCTTATCGGCGATCGAGTTTATTATAGACTAAATAATTCTAAATTCAGTTAATATAATAACTAAAGGGCGCCCGTGGCTCCGCCTGCGTGTAAGACGTCAGGAACTTTTTCCCGAGATCAAAGTAGTCTGCATTTATATCAGACTAAAATATAATCCCATTTTTTTTAACCTGAGGGAAAATCATCATGGATGCTATGCCGGACTCTTACTGACTCAAAAACCTCACGTAACGCCCAACAGCCTATGGTTAGGAGCCTCGGGTAACGCCTCGGAAGGATGTGCCGTCATTAGACCGTGAAAGAGTAACAAACATCCACATCCACACATGTAAACTCACAAACTTGCAAATTCATAAATATTAATATTAGAGTCATCAAATAACAAGGGTTAGAAATATTAAATCAGTATTTTAAACAGAGCAGAAATAAATAACAATTTTGTTCAGGATTGGATAAAGATAGTAGTTGCACCTGCTGTTATAAGGACACCAACTTGATTAAAATGCTGCTCCTAAATTTAATAAGACGAGAGCCGCCTCTGCCTCTAGCTATCTATAGTCACAATGAAAAATGTTTTAAGGATAAGCTCTTGAATCTATTTAGTTATTTCTTTGAATGAAAATACTTTGTTTTGAATTCTTATTTTGGTCATATAAAGTTATTTTCATACCAGCCCTATTGTGCCTTCTTACATTGTTTGACAAAATTTTGCCGTGTTGAATGACCGTGGCCCACCATAAATTGAAAGGAACAAAACAGTCTTCTACTTCTTTTTATTTTACGCCACAAAAATTCGTTGTCAGAAAAGTGGCTATTTTTTCGTGTAATGCCCTTGATATTTCGCATGTTTTCATAGTGAGAGTAGCGTGGATCGCTCGTTCACTTTGTTGAACAAAGAATTTGTAAACATCGTCGCACCTTTTACATTCTGGAACAAAAATATGCATTACATTGAATACTTTTTTTATAGTGAGGATAATCATACATGGATGCTGTCGGACTCCTACCGACTGAAAACCTACCTAATGCCAATGGTTGGGAGCCCTGGGTAAACCCTCGGAACGATGACCCCAGGACTCCCAATAGATACATTGAATACTTGCAAAAAATAAATAAGCTTTTAAGTTTTTTCAATATTTATTGGATCTTTTAATAAGATACAGATACTCGTAATGATCTTGAGAAGTGACCATCTGTCATTTTCTTTGTTCAAGAATTTCCTTTCAGAGTCCGTGGAATTTATGTAGGATGTATGTCTCTCCCTATTTCTATTTGTTCTTTATCTTTGATTTAAATATTTACAAGATCTAGACCTCATCCTAGTCTTACGTTAGCTTAATTTAGGCTTAACTACGTTGTGTGAGAATGTCCAAAAGAATTTATTTATATTTTTTTAGCCGAAGCTCGGTATCGACATAGTTTTCCAAAGACGAGTCTGTCTCTATTTTAGTGGGGTATTTTTTGTTCTGGCTATAACTACACCGGTCAAATGAGCAAACGAGTTGTCTCATTTAAAGTTCTGGTCACGTTTTACAGCCAAACATTAGTAAAGAAGTAATTATCATAAATTTTCGCAATGTGAGTCATGGTATAATATGAATTTCTTGTTATGCAGCTCGGATCAGTTTTTTTAGTATTCCGAGAGAAATGACTGTAAATATAAAAAGTGTACTTTTATTCATTCACCTTCATGCTGTTTTCTTGTGAAAAGTTAACAAAAAAATTATACTGGAATATAAATTATGCAGAACCTTTATTGTAGAAGGCATCTATTTATTCGATATTAATTTGAAGATAGGCGGGCAATATATAACCACTACACACAAGACAACATATCAAAATTATATTCAATGTAGGTACAGAATTCATCCAGTTAATGCTTATTATAGGAATAAAATGTCAGTCATGTACGTACAGTTTGAAAGTTGGCCGCTACTCTCGTTCTAAAGCCGTAGCCTTAAGCAGAGCTTAACCGTGCACTATGCATTGTATTCAGATACTATATTGCAAAAGCACTCAGGCTTCTTTGTTCGTGAATTACTTAGTAGCTACTGTTACGACAAACCTGTTTCTAGAAATATGAATTTATTTCTGCAGCAAGAGAAGATTCTGACGTTGTTTTGGAATAATTAAAAAGTTGTTTAAGCTAGACTAGACATTTCGCAAAGCTATAAGTGTGTGCAACTGGGTGCTAGCGGGCTTAAACGATTTCTTTGGGGCTTTCAGCATGATCTGCAAGTAGGGCATCTGCTGACTAATAGACGAGATAGTGGCGAAGATAATAGAACTCGAAAAAAACAGAGTCTTCTTTAGAGTCTTATTCTCTTAGTCAACACGTCTGGTCAGCGTAGCATAGTAAAGCCAATTGCCCAATCAACATGAAATTGAGTGAGGCTGTCAATAAAGTTAAGGTAGAATACGACTGAGAAGATGTGGTTAAACAATTCGCAGATGAAACTAATTCGCACAAAAACTGTCGGCGTGCAAATGATGGAGGAAATTGACTACCAAATGAGGATTGAGCAGTCTAATTGGATAATTAAACGAGGGCGACAAAACGATTTGGGTATGCACCAAATATTTGAATAGGAAAAGTTAAGAATAAAGATAACTGTGAATACGATTATTGATATTGTTTGAGCAATGATTTTTGAGAGATAAAACGTAATAAAAGTGATATCGTTCAATTATCAAAAAAAAACCTTTATTCTGTCGAACAACCTGCTTGCTCACGTATTTCCCGCCACTTAAAACACTGGGATCTTAAAGTCGAAAATGAAGGAAAGAGTGACGCCATCTTGAGGGTGACTATCATTTCATTACCTAGTCCCGTGCACTGTGAGAGAAGATCCTAATCGCTAGATATCGCTATGGCATTCCATCAAATAGGTAGCATCATTTGAGTGAGCTAAATATAAGAAAAAAACAATCTAAACAGTCTAACGCTTTCCATTGCTGGATGCAGGCTTTTTATTGGAACGATGTTTGACCTTACTGTACTGCCATACTATAATATTATCTTTGGTATTGCTTCAACTTTTCATTCTCTTTGCCATAACTTCGTCCGTTTGTCAGTAGGTGCACTACTTGCGGGTTAGACTGGTTTCTTGGTAGGATGCGTACTCTCTGCAGGAGACTGTATCTTGGGATCGTGCGGAGCATGATCCTATACGGGGCCCCCGTATGGCCGGGAGCCGGAAGGCCCGCCATACGGCGAGATTAGTTAACCCGCAGAAAGTGATGGCTGTCAGGGTGATATCACACGGTCTCAGTTACTGTTGAGGCGGTATGTCTCCTAGCTGGGACCCCTCCACGGGACCGGGATGCGTCATTGTTTAAATGGCGCAAGGAGGCGCCTGGAGCGGGGCAATAAGCCTGCGTATCAAGAAATCGAGGCACGGCGGTCCCGGCTTCACCAGGAAACCGCAGAGACTATGAAGGTGCGACTTGAGTAACCAAGGGAGGGAATCGCCACAATCAAGGCGGTCAGGCCGGTCATGGATGAGTGGCTGGAGAGGAGCCACGGCATTCTCTCCTACCGGTTGTCACAGATGCTTACCGGGCACGGGAGCTTCGGTAAGTATCTGTGGCAAATACACCGGAAACCGCAGCGAGGATATGTCTTTGCTGCGCTCCTGTGCGCGTGTGTGGAGCGCCATAGCGCTTTTTTATTGGTGGAGTGCACAGCGTGAACGCAATAGCACCTGGTCCTCGGGGCCGCGGATATTTTTTCGCTAGAGACCATGGTGCGAGCCATGATCTCCAGCGGGGAGTAAGTAGGACTCCGCTGCCTTTTTCTGCAAGCAGATAATGCTCGTGAAAAAGAATGCGTACTCGTAACCTGTAAGACTATTGTTTACTCTAGTGAAAGCCCTGGATTTGACATGTGTGACATTTGCTTAACGTGCTTGCTTTCTGAGATTATATAAATAAATGGTTTAAAAAACCCTAGAAAAATACGCTTTTATAATGCACGAAAAAACAAAAATAAATTATTTATCGTTCAAGTTGCCTCTATTTCTAGGCTGGAGTGTAAACTATGTGCTTTTAGTTATAAAATTTGATTGCAAAAGCGGGGGGCGCTGGAACAGGAAAGTGTCTTGTCAGATTAAGGATAAGGTCACATTTATAAAAGCGTGTTTTTCTCGTGTTTAAACTATTAATTTACACTGTCACGCTTTTATATACCTATTGTGACTTTTACTATTATTATTATCATTTTAAATTTCGGAAATGTATTAACGATGATAGGCTTTAATTGAAATGCATAACATAGGTACTTACTTGAAAAGTAAAGTAGTTTATCACGTCTACGCATTTTCAACACCCACTTTTGCCAGTTTTTCGTGACGCCCGGGTAATAGGAGCAAACCTATTACCGTTACGGATCTCTATTAGATAATTCATAGGTAGATCCTTAAAGTTTCGGCATTCCGAGAAATTTAGTACAATATTTAGTAATCATATAATAAGAATACAAACGCATATATCCCCAAGCAAGTTATCAAAGGTAACCAAAGATATCTCGTTCTCGAACAAGAACTCTACATTTTGCCACTGTTAGAGCAAGCGCGCACTACGATTTTTTCTCGTGCGATAATTCTGTCGCCAAAATGCAACGTATGTATTTATATGTCAGCGAGCGCATATGCTACAAAATAATCGCAGCGATTTTAAAATTGTGATTTGCCACATTTTGCCGCGACCGCTCGCGACGCGATTGTCGTAAAACTGAATTGCATGATACACAGCTGTATGGCTCCGCGCGCACTGCGATAATAAAATCGCACCCTGGACCCGTCGGCGGGGGTCAGTCGGCATTTCGCTCTTCAAGCGTTGACATGTCGGGACCTGCTTCCCCAATAGAGTCACAAGACGAGACGTTAGATGTTGAACATGTAATTATGGAAATAGAAGGAAGACCACCTTTGTGGGATAAATACTCAGTCATACAGTTTGATTCTTCATACAATAATGGCCAAAGATTTTTAAGGATATGTCTAGGCGAAGTTAATTAGGTTTAGATAAAAAGAACCTTTAATATATTGTCTTTCAGCTGCAAAAGGATGCGTCCAATATTGATAGTTTCTCTTTTTCTTTTTTCTACTCCTCCGAAGGAGCAAGGCAAGACAAGCGACTCGTATGAAATTCCTGTTGAGAATGAACAATTCATCGACATTTTCATCGCAGTGCGCGCAGTGAATTTTCTGCGATAAGTTACAGCGCGATTCTAAAATCGTGTCGCAAAAACTAAAATCGTAGTGCGCGCCTGGCCTTAACGTATTCCCCTCATGTATCTATTTAATTGCCTGAAAGAAGAGGCGTTCCCTTTGGCAGCATATACGTTATCCTCTTGTGCGAGCTCATGCAGCTTTCGCCAGGATTTTTATTAAATAAGGATTAGTATTAATAGGAATTTGCTTACTGAAAAGTCTTTCTTGTTCTAGCGCCCCACGCTTTTACAATCAAATATTATAACTAAAAGCACATAGTTTACACTCCAGCCTAGAAATAGAGGCAACTTGAACGATCCATAATTTATTTCTGTTTTTTTCGTGCATTATAAAAGCGTATTTTTCTAGGGTTTATAAACCATTTATTTATTTTATACTTTTTAGTTACAACATTTTTACCTTTACTAACTGTTCCCTGCGGCTTCATCCGCGTAGAAGTCTTTATCGCATAAAAGCATTACTCTCCTTTCGCGCAGTCAGTTAAAAAGTAGCCTATGTCCTTCCCTTAAACTCAAACTATCTTTATAACAAATTTCATCAAAATCGGTTCAGTGGTTTAGGCGTGAAAACGTAACAGACAGACAGACAGAGTTACTTCGCATTTATAATATTAGTAGGGATTTCTGTATTACATGGTGTTTTGTCTGAGTTCGAATAATGTGAAAATATTTCATTATTACTCTAATACATATACATTTTATGCAGGTACCTATGTCAATATTTACACTTAATATTAATTTCAAAATAATTAGCAGGTTTGTTATAACCTTAAACCCTAATCGTGGTCAAAGTTCCTTACACGACTTTTCTAACAAATCCAAACACAGCTATGATACGATGTTCAATCATGAAGTTACAGTTCATATCTTACGACCCCATCATCAGATCAGTTTGACAGCACCATATTATTGTATTATTATCAGAACTAGAAACATCTGCCAATTTTCATGACGCTACGTTCCTTGGAAGATGGTAAAATTAGTTACCTGAGATTCCATTGCATAGTTTTACAAGTAAATTAAAAAAAGGTTTGTCCTTATTTCCAAAACAGATATAATACGATATTCCATCATGAAGTTCCAGTGCATATCTTCCGGCTCCATTATCATATCATTTTGACAGTACCATATGATTGTATTGTCATCAGAACTACATACAGCTGCCAATTTTCATGACCCTACGATCCTTGGAAGCTGGTTGAATTAGCTACCTTAGATTCCACTTGTTTTCAGTGCCTATCTTCCGGCTCCATCATCATATCAGTTCGACAGTACCATACTATTGTATTGTCACCAGAACTACATACAGCTGCTAATTTTCATGATCCTACGATCCTTGGAAGCTGGTTAAATTAGCTACCTTAGATTCCATTTGTTTTCAGTGCCTATCTTCCGGCTCCATCATCATATCAGTTCGACAGTACCATGTTATTGTATTGTCATCAGAACTACATACAGCTGCCAATTTTCATGATGCTACGATCCTTGCAAGCTGGTTAAATTAGCTACCTTAGATTCCACTTTGTCCATCGAAGTTTTAGTGCCTATCTTCCGGCTCCAGCATCATATCAGTTTGCCAGTATCATGTTATTGTATTGTCATCAGAACTACATACAGCTGCCAATTTTCATGACCCTACGATCCTTGGAAGCTGGTTAAATTAGCTACCTAAGATTCCACCTGTTTTCAGTGCCTATCTTCCGGCTCCATCATCATATCGGTTTGACAGTAACATATTATTGTAATGTCATCAAAACTACATACATCTGCCAATTTTCATGACGCTACGATCCTTGGAAGATGGTTAAATTAGTTTCCTTAGATTCCATTACAATGTTAGTTACATACACGACGACCTAATAAAGGCGTATTAAAAACCCTTAAACCTATCTATCGAAAAAAACGGATCTAAATATGTTTATTAGTTTTAAATTTATCGCGATCTAACACAAGACGTGCCTTTTTCCTGTTGTTTACAATTTTATTTGTTCAATAACATCTGAAATTTGCAGGGCCTTCAGAATAAGTACGAAACGAATACACGTATCCATCAATTTAAGTGTTTTTGCCAAAGTTGCCGAGTTCTTTCCTGAACTTGGGAGTAACTCTTAAGCTTTCGGAACGCTTTCAGTTGTAATCTTATGTTAAAATATTCCACAATTGGCCCACATCCCGCCCTCTCTATCCGCAGACTGCTAAAGAATAATAAAATAATCGCATTTCCATAATCGCACCCACTTCAAATAAATTCATGACAGTAATAGAAATATATCTGTTTGACTTTTGCTGATTTGGTGAAATTTTGTAACGTCATTGGTAACCAGACAAAGTATAACTCTTAGGGTCATCCTTCCGAGGGTTTACCCGGGGTTCCCAACTGTAGAGATTAGGAAACGTGTGGTTTTAAGTCGGTAAGAGGCATAACATCCATGTACAATTTTTCCTCAAAAAAAAAAGACATATTATAACAAAACTAGCTGATGCCCGCAGCTTCGCCCGAGTAAAATTTGTTCCCGTGCCCGCTTCCCTTATTTTATCCCCTTGGGGGTATAATTTATCAAAATCCTTTCTTAGCGGATGCCTACGTCATAACATCTACCTGCATGCCAAATTTCAGCCCGATCCGTCCAGTGGTTTGGGCTGTTCGTTGAATCACTATGTCAGTCAGTCAGCCTTTGAGTTATATATATTTAGATTTAGAAGAAGAAGATTACTAATATTTTATTCGTTTTCCTTCAATACTGGCGGCATTCCAATCACCAAACTGCAATTAATTTGACATTATTTTATATAATATCACCATTTTTGGTAGTGTCTGGTTCGCTGGTTTTAAGTTTGTATTGTCAAATCGTGACACAATAATAAACCTTATAGAATCGACTCAGAACCTTATAGAGTCTGTACGCATTCTGACAGACTAATAAATGGAGTAATTTCGATTCTCGTAATAATGCTGGCTTTATATGACGCCAGCCTAATCTGAAAGCTTAGGGTGCAATATTCCTGGCCAAGTGGCTCGTGCTTAATCTACCGTCAAATGATTGTCTAGATAAATTTTGGGGTTCCAATGAGAGCAGCGTTTCTAGATAGGTAGGGCCACTTGGAATAATTATACCAGAACGTATCTAAATGAAGACAGATGTAAATTAAAGGTTATTTAGACTAAGTAGATCATCATCATGTAAATGTTCCGGTTGAGTCCAAAGCATTTTAGAACCCGTGTCACTCCCACTACGTTTTGGTAACGAAGACAAGCCGAGACACTGTCTTGTTCTGTACGATTCGGGTAGTCTTCTCAAAACGCGACCGTGAGGAGTCACTTTTGAGAAAACTGAGAAGAGTAGTTTCACCAATATTATGCTTAATTATTTCTGCCAAGTTCCGCAGGTTGTCCATTAGTGTTTCGAGAAGGTGAAAATCATAATTCTTGTATTTTTACGAGTTTTGTCTGTGTGACGGGAGAGTACTTTCTAAATATCGACCGAATTCACATTTCTCATTTTTTTTAGTCTCTAGCAACATAATGTAGAGGAATTTTAAATGTTTTCGGTAAACATGCATCACTTATTATGTTTTCTGAAAATATCGGCAGCATTTATAATGATTGAAGACAACAACTTGCATAATAATGAAACAGACGATATTTTATGATGATATTAACAAACCAAAAGGAAAACGTCAAATAAACTGAATATCGATGCAAATATTACGGACAGTGTTCAGTCAGCTATAAGTCTAAAAATCATCACTGCGACATAAGCCCTTCCTCAATATCTTATCCGACTGCGTGACGCAAAGGAAGAGTAATGTGTTTATCTTGTACGTAAATCGCCATACACAATATGTACTCGTAAATTGTTTTTACCTTACTTACGGGTACGCACATCTGCTTCCATTTTTATCTCAACTTTTTATCACAAAAACGTTTATTTTTTCATAGGTACTTCTCTCAGAAATTTTCCGTTTGAATCCCACAAAATAATGTATCACGTGATACATTGTTTTTATCTCTAACACTGACACCCTACCACATTTAGCCGTAGGTATAGTTCGTACATTAATATATTTCCCGTCAGCGCACAGAAACCTTAATCCTTTCGGGAAAGGTTCGTAGGATGTTTGGTTTCAAACGATTTTATGAAAGTTTTTCTCCAAAGGGCCCGCTAAAATATTATATTATTATCAAATATTACTGGTGTTAGAGATTAGACCTAAATATATGTTAATGGCAGTCGATATTGATTTTTACTGAACGATTTTACAAGATATGTGCAAAACTTTTTTCCTAGACTAGCTGTTGCCCGCGGCTTCGACCGCGCAGAAGTCGTTATCGCGTAAAATCATAACCCTCCTTTTGCGCAGTCGGTTAAAAAGTAGCCCATGTCCTTCCCAGGGTCTCGAACTATATCTATACCAAGTTTTATCTCAATCGATGCAGCCATTCAGGCGTGAAAGCGTAACAGAGAGACAGACAGAATTACTATCACATTTATAATATAAGTAGGGAGTAGGGATTCATGGACGGGTAAATTATATAATATATATATTATAGTTTCTAGACTTCACGTGAAACGTAAATATAAGTCTGTAATAAATGACTGGAATTTGGATTATTCCAAATATGGAATAGATGATTAAAACATTAATAGATGATAATGATTATAATTATGTGTCTGGACATCGGCTTGATTCCCCGAATAAGCTCCCACGGGAGTGGAATTAACAGACATCTAGTAAATAATAAACCAGACTCTCGGCCCAGAATAGATGCTTCATACACTTGCCATTAAATATTGTAATACGTTCTCTATCGAACTCCCAATCTGTAAACAGGGGCACCAAGTTCCATAAGTTTTACCACAATTTTGGTGCGAATTTTGTTGCTCTGGTAATGCAATTCCATCTGGTGGGCCGTATGCTTGTCTGCCACCTTAGTGGTATAAAATAAAGAAGCCATTTTCTCACCTCCTTGTGCTTTGTTGTAGTGGCTTAAAAACAATACATTAAAGTTACCTTTGAAGTAGTTCTCTGTGAAAACTGTAATTTTCAACGCTCAAGAAACTGCATTATCATAGAAACGTAATTCAAGTTGAAATTGGTAGCACAATGCAATTTCTTCGCTTTAGGAATGTTCATTAGACTAGCAGCCGACACCCTTTGTGACGTCACAGCCTTCAGTCTGTGATAAATGAAGCTAATCCTTTTTAGCTGACGTATTCAAAATTTGTTTAGCTTTGGTCTCTTTCTGGCGCATTATGTGGTCGTTTGAGGGTTAATTTATATGTGGTTGTATTTTTCGTAGCATAATGCGTAACAATTAATTATTATACTAGCTGTGCCTTCTTTTTCGTGTGTTAACCCTCATGGAAGCCATGAACTTCTACCGACTAAAACCACGCGGTACCCTGCCATTTGTCTAAGGCCAAAAGTCCCGGGTACAGAAGGGTAGCCTAGTCTCACATTAAAATGAAAGTATCCCTACTAATATTTATTATAATTTATGAATGCAAAGGAACTCTGTCTGTCTGTTACGTTTGCACGCCTAAACTACTGAACGGATTTTGATGAAATTTGGTAAGTATAGAGATAGTTTGAGTCCAAGAAAAGGACATAGGCTACTTTTTGAATGACTTCGCAAAAGGATAGTAAGGATTTTACGCGATAACGACTTCTACACGGACGAAGCTGCGGGGACCAGCTAGTATATTAAATTAATTAAACACACGTTACTTCTCTGCTTATCACTGCACAGTAACACCGAACTGCAGGTCGGCTACAAATATGTCTGAAATAACTATGTTCAGAAGCAAGCGTGACCAGAACGCACTTATTTAGAAGTGACTTTCTAAAATTAATGATAGCCGGAACAGGAACTGCGGTATTCGTCACTTGCGACACACCCAGTGCTGACTCGCAAGGTGGCGTATTATCTACAATTGACCAAAGCCAGAAACACACAGACACTCTTATATGAAAGACTAGCTGCCCCGCGCAACTTCGTTTGCGTGATAAATAAAGAACCGCTCGACCGATTTTGTGCAAACTTCACGTAAACCATCTACTAAATAGTCCAAACAAAGCCAAAACATTTGGTTTGGATAGGTGAGCCCGTTCTTGAGTTATAAAATTACAACGAAAAGTGGCATTGATTTTTATATATATAGATAGATACTGGATTTATAAGCTCATAATTCGGTACTGAAAGTATTAATTTATGACTTTCCTTGTGGTTTTAAGAAATTAAAATGAATATCTTACGGGACAGTAATTCAAGTTCCGTGTTTTGAAAAAATCCAGTAGGTTTTACTAATAAATTTGTTGGATTTTCCGAATGTACCTAAAATTCACATACATTTATACCTACTTATAGATATATTCTTGATCATTGAAAAAATCATCAATACATTTCATAAAATCGTAACAGTTCGCTGTCTGTACACTGAAGAAATATAAGAAAAATGTTTATAGACTGGCTTTATGAAAGCAATAGAACCCAAAACAATGGTTTTTAAAATTTTTGTCTGTTTGTCTGTACGTTTGTGCACGCTTATCTCAGCAACCGTTCAACCGATTGCGATGCAGTTTTCTTTATCGCGTTGCGGTTTGCTCCACTTAACATTTAGTGTTTGTTTCATGTCAATAATTTCATAAATAAAAAAGTTATATCAATCTAAAGAAAATTATGCGTACGAAGTCGCGGGCTACAGTTAATGTTTAAATATGAATTATGTAGCTTCGTTGTTTTATTACATCTTGTGCTCATATGCTGGTTCCACCCTCTTTATGGTAATTTTATAAAATGGTATGTTATCTTTAACCTCAGTTTCTGGCCCTGGGTTAATTCCGGTAATCTTTATCATATACGTCATGTAAATTTGACTAAGCATCTCATTAAATCCGACCTAACATTTGCATTTAATGTGGAAACAATTTATAGGAGTCACAAATTTCTAATAAATTTAAATATCCATTTCTATATAACTTGTGCACTTTATCTCCTTGAGGGACAAGGCCCTTTCTTTAAAGCATACTATGATATTGTATATGATAAAAAGTATACCTTTAAAAATTAGAAGCTTTAAAAGCATTTTTAATGAAAATTATAAAGAACAATTTTTCAGGCTCACAGACTTTGTGTACCTAATATTTTAGGAAAGCGTCCCATTAATTACAAAAAATTAAAAACATTTAGAGATCATAAAGAACGCTCCTAACATTGACACGATGACGTAATTAAATAAGTGTGGTGCGCGTTTACCATAATTGCTCAATAATGGCATTAGGGGTCACGTGATACCATCGAACTTGGCCTCTCGGATTGTTCTTTGAACTTTATAATAACTGCCACAGACACATAAAAGGTTTATAAATAGCATAAAAGCAAATCTGTACGTAATTACATGTATAAACAGTACTAGCGGATACCCGCGGCTTCACCCGCGTGGATGTTGGTTATTGCCATAAATAGAACAATGATCGCACTTAAATCCAATCTTGAATATTCTATTTTAGGGTTCCGTACCTCAAAAGGAAAAAACAAAACCCTTATAAGATCACTCTGTTGCCAGTCAATCTGAAGATCACGTCCAGTGATGTACGTTTCGTAGGTACTATTTAAAAAAACGTGCTGTATCATCTTCTTTGGATTGATTTATTTCCTCCGAATTCGATTCCCCTTCTTAAAATTTGTCCAAAAAGAAATCTTTACAGTAATGAACAAATCAATCAATCAACTCAGCAGATTGCAGTCCATTGCTGGACATAGGTCTCTCCTTATTTACGCCATAATACACGGTCCTGCGCTTTGCGCATCCAGTATATCCCTGCAATACTTTTCAGCGGGCCTAAAAAGGCAACATTGTATGTTTCATATAATGAAACATACAATTCATATAATTTGAAATACAGAACATACAAAGCATACCAAACATTTCATAATATAATAAAAAATTGCGTGTACTTAGTCTACACACGTAAGAAGTGAAACTTCTTCATGAACTTAATTTTCACCTCACCTTAAATTAAGTCCAAAAGTCCAAAAGTCCAAAAGTCCAAAAGTCCAAAAGTCCAAAAGTCCAAAAGTCCAAAAGTCCAAAAGTCCAAAAGTCCAAAAGTCCAAAAGTCCAAAAGTCCAAAAGTCCAAAAGTCCAAAAGTCCAAAAGTCCAAAAGTCCAAAAGTCCAAAAGTCCAAAGTCCAAAAGGCCAAAAGTCCAAAAGTCCCAAAGTCCCAAAGTCCCAAGGTCTCAAGGTCCCAAAGTCCCAAAGTCCCAAAGTCCCAAAGTCCAAAAGTCCCAAAGGCCAAAAGTCCAAAAGTCCCAAAGTCCCGAAGTCCCAAAGTCCCAAAGTCCCAAAGTCCCAAAGTCCCAAAGTCCCAAAGTCCCAAAGTCCCAGAGTCCCAAAGTCCCAAAGTCCAAAAGTCCAAAAGTCCAAAAGTCCAAAAGTCCAAAAGTCCAAAAGTCCAAAAGTCCAAAAGTCCAAAAGTCCAAAAGTCCAAAAGTCCAAAAGTCCAAAAGTCCAAAAGTCCAAAAGTCCAAAAGTCCAAAAGTCCAAAAGTCCAAAAGTCCAAAAGTCCAAAAGTCCAAAAGTCCAAAAGTCCAAAAGTCCAAAAGTCCAAAAGTCCAAAAGTCCAAAAGTCCAAAGTCCAAAAGGCCAAAAGTCCAAAAGTCCCAAAGTCCCAAAGTCCCAAGGTCTCAAGGTCCCAAAGTCCCAAAGTCCCAAAGTCCAAAAGTCCCAAAGGCCAAAAGTCCAAAAGTCCCAAAGTCCCGAAGTCCCAAAGTCCCAAAGTCCCAAAGTCCCAAAGTCCCAAAGTCCCAAAGTCCCAAAGTCCCAGAGTCCCAAAGTCCCAAAGTCCAAAAGTCCAAAAGTCCAAAAGTCCAAAAGTCTAAAAGTCCAAAAGTCCAAAAGTCCAAAAGTCCAAAAGTCCAAAAGTCCAAAAGTCCAAAAGTCCAAAAGTCCAAAAGTCCAAAAGTCCAAAAGTCCAAAAGTCCAAAAGTCCAAAAGTCCAAAAGTCCAAAAGTCCAAAAGTCCAAAAGTCCAAAAGTCCAAAAGTCCAAAAGTCCAAAAGTCCAAAAGTCCAAAAGTCCAAAAGTCCAAAAGTCCCAAAGTCCAAAAGTCCAAAAGTCCAAAAGTCCAAAAGTCCAAAGTCCAAAAGGCCAAAAGTCCAAAAGTCCCAAAGTCCCAAAGTCCCAAAGTCCCAAGGTCTCAAGGTCCCAAAGTCCCAAAGTCCCAAAGTCCCAAAGTCCCAAAGTCCCAAAGTCCTAAAGTCCCAAAGGCCAAAAGTCCAAAAGTCCCAAAGTCCCAAAGTCCCAAAGTCCCAAAGTCCCAAAGTCCCAAAATACCAAAGTCCCAGAGTCCCAAAGTCCCAAAGTCCAAAAGTCCAAAAGTCCAAAAGTCCAAAAGTACAAAAGTACAAAAGTCTAAAAGTCCAAAAGTCCAACAGTCCAAAAGTCCAAAAGTCCCAAAGTTCCAAAGTCCCAAAGACCCAAAGTACCAAGGTCCCATCCAAAAGTCCAAAAGTCCAAAAGTCCCAAAGTCCCAAAGTCCCAAAGTCCCAAAGTCCCAAAGTCCCAAAGTTCCAAAGTCCCAAAGTCCCAAAGTTCCAAAGTCCCAAAGACCCAAAGTACCAAGATCCCATCCAAAAGTCCAAAAGTCCAAAAGTCCAAAAGTTCAAAAGTTTAAAAGTTCAAAAGTCCCAAAGTCTCAAAGTTCCAAAGTCCCAAAGACCCAAAGTACCAATGTCCCATCCAAAAGTCCAAAAGTCCAAAAGCCCAAAAGTCCAAAAGTCCAAAAACCCTTTAATGACATGCTATCCCTGGATAAAGTACTCTTAATTCGAATCCACCGTGGTGGGGAACAGAACAAAGATGGCGCGTAACCAAAAATCGTGACGTGACGTGACGCAATTTTTTTTTTAACGCCGATAAAGAAGTTTCACTTCAATAATAATAAACGTTTACATTAATTACGTATAATAAACGTTTCATAATATGAAACATACAATGTTGCCTTTTTAGGCCCTCAGGTCGTCCGTCCACCTAGCGAGCGACGGCGAGGACGACGGTCCTACCCCACTTTTACCGACTCGCGGTCTCCACTCCAGAACTTGTTCGCTCAAAGAACACACACTTAAATTTGTATTAATGAAAAACGGTTGAAGAATGCGACCTGTAAAGAAAAACAACGGGTATTATAAAATGGAGACGTCTACGTTTGGTCGTTCAATAAATATTTCATTAACTTGAATGTGTTTCCTAAGGTTATCGAACAAGCTATCTTATTTTAGGGCAGTTTCTAGTCTACCTATCCATTAGTACCACTAATACTATTGATTATCACAGTGTGACAACAACATGACCTTCGGTTATGTAATAAAAGGGTCGATGATCAAATAATTTAACTCCGATATTAGAATAGAAAAATGTCAGCTTCCTAAACGATCGACTATAATACCGCGTTTATTTTTGTGATTAATCACGTACAGTTTGGTAATTTTGAAAAACCGTGATGGAAATCTAGTGTCTGTGTCAAACTAACTGCAAAAGATGAGTGGTTCAAGCTATGAGTATTCAGAAAGAATGCAATATGGAAGTGCCAGTTCTTCAAATCTAAATAATGTCTTTGCATACATTCCGCTGTAATCAAATTATGATCAGCACTATCATAATTTGGAGGTTTCCAAATGGAACGTAAGAATAGATTTTCATAACAAAACATTTATCTAGCTATACTAATATTATAAAGTTTTTTTGTTTGTTTGTTTGTAACGAATAGGCTTCGGAACTACTGGACCGATTTGAAAAATTCTTTAACTGCTGGAAAGCTAGACTCTTTGCGGTGAACATAGGCTATATTTTGTTCCCGTATTCCCACGAGAACGGGAACTACGGGGGTGTAAAACTGTGTGACGTCAGCTAGTTTTATATCAATTGATTAAAATAAAACTGTTAAACGTTAGCTTCTCACAATATTTATTGCTGTGAAGAAGCAATTTGATCTAAGTGTATCACATTGGTCAGACGAATTGGTTCACAGTTTTGGTTCAAATTTCCCCTCTGTACTTCATAATCTAGTACGATAGTCACTTATAGGTGACTAGCTGTTCTCCACGCCTTCGTCCGTGTAGAAGTTGTTAGCGCGTTTACCCTCCTTTTGCGCAGTCAGTTAAAAAGTAGCCTATGTTCTTCCCTTGAACTCTAACTATGTCTAAACTAAATTTGTTTAGGCGTGAAAACGACACCGACACAGTAACTTTCGCATCTATAATATTAGTAGATATTCTTGCTTGGGCTCCTATGATATCAATAGTATTTGGCACCCATTTGCATTTATTTGTACAAAATTTTAGTATATTCCCATGACTGTGAGCCTATTGTGTAAGGTGATGAACCTATTACAAGGAAAATATCAGGTAATATCAGACTCAGAATCTTGCAACAATTAGTAGACACAATAGAGAAAACAGATAAAAGGGGGCGTCCCGAGACAAATTTTCCAATTAGGTAACATTCTGTGAAGAAAGGATCTCGAACAAGGACTTCGCGAAATGTTCTATAGAGAGAGGATTATCTGTACAACAGATTTTGATTTCGTATGATATCGAAAGATTATTTTATAAAACCGTCATTCTAAAGTACAAGAGGACGTCACGCGGTTTCACCCGCGTAGCTCCCGTTCCCGTAAGAATACGGGAATTAAATATAGGCTATGTTCACCGGAGTGAGCAGAGCTTCCCAACAGTGAAAGAATTTTTGAAATCGGACTAGTAGTTTCGGAGCCTATTTGATGCAAACAAACAAACAAACAATCAAATCTTTCCTCTTTATAATATTAAAGTAAGTATAGAAGTAAAGATATGGATAGGTACATTACTATAATTATTCTTTTGTGGAAAAATTATAACGACGTTGATTTTGTAAAATTAATACGGTTAGACTACCGGGGCACTAATAAAACTCATAAAAATATGATAAATTTTTTACTTAATGAGCGGCTACGGTAGCAGTTTTTTGATTTTTAGCATTTTATTATAAACTAGCGGACCTCACGCGGTTTCACCCGCGTAGCTCCCGTTCCCGTGGGAATATAGGAATAACATTATAGCCAATGCTGCTCAAGGTGAATGTAGCTTTTCAATGGTGATAGAATTTTTTAAAATCGTCTCAAGTGTAGATGTATATTTAGTCATAATATTGCAAGAAAATTTACTTAATCTACCGTAAACCCCGGGGTCCACCGAGATTTTATTGTCTGAAGGGGACAGCTTGAATGTTTTTTTAACATTGTAGGAAATAAAAGGAAAATACTACTTGCTGTACAAAATTTAAACGAAAACCTAAAACTTGTAAAGATACTAATTATGCAGTAGGTAGCAGTCTCAATTCAATTTCAAAAAAATAGTATGGTAAGGGAGAGGACTCTTTATTTCTACTAATATTTACTTCGTCTTATTCTCGTATTCAGTCGGAAGTTCTGACTGAATACGAGAATAAGACGAAGTGAAGTTCCGACTCGGAACTACTATCTACGGTTGCGTCTACTATCTGTTGTGTGCGTGCAGCGCGTTATCCAAGCGTCGACGAATCACATAAACAGTCAGATCACTCCAACATCGTCAAGTTAACAAAAGTATCACAGTAAAATTTGAGTAATTTTCATTACAATTTGCAATGAATGTGAACAAAAGCGTAACATTTTCTGTGCAGTGTCTTGGAGTACCTAAACCGTGATTGTAATGTCACAATAAAAACACGTTCTAAAGGAGATAGCGCAAGTGTCAACTCAACACAAAGACAGCACGTGAAGAGGAAAAATGCGACCCAGAATTCTCTTTGAATACTCTCTGAGCTTTTTTATGCTAAGCATTTTCGGTAATGTAGATGTTTTGAATCAGATTGTAGGAATGTCGGTTTAATTAAAATTGTGCTGCGGTTCTTTCAAAAGGTAATCCAATATTTAATCTTATATAAATGAGACGGGGTTTCTTTATGAATACTGATCAGAAATATTGCGTTTGTAAGGATTCGCCTTTATGTAATGTAAATCTGTATAAAAACATCATGGAGGGACCGGGTTGTCTCTTTTTGTTGACGTATATTATTAAAGTGAAATTTATTGAAAACTGGGTATTTTAATTTTAGTATACATACGTAAGCTTGCGTATTAACAATATCGGGATGCTGTCATTCAATAGTGTTTCAAACTAAAACTGAGGCGAGGAAAGTTAAAAAATAACAGGGTATAATAATTATCATGGCTATCCTAAAGTAATCCATGACTAAAGTGAGTGTCAGCACTGCGAGGACCGCAGCGATGACACGGCGCTCCACACGCTGGTGGAGTGCACGGCGTGGGCGCAACAGCGCCAGGTCCTCGTAGTGGGTCTGGACGTAGATACTCTCTCGCTCGAGACCATGGTGCGAGCCATGATCTCCAGCGGGAGTAAGTGGGACTGCGCCGCCTCTTTCTGCGAGCAGGTCATGCTCGTGAAGGAGGCGGCAGGGCGGGTAAGGGAGAGAACTCTCCCACCCGAGTTCCGCAGTCGGCGGCCTGGGCGCTGCCGACGTGTCTTCGCCGAGGACTATCGGCCTCCATGACCAGGGTCTGAGGACGGTGAGAGGGTCACTCACCGTCCTTACAGAAGCAGGCTGCCTAAGGTCTGTTGGGAGTCCTGGGACATCCTTCCGAGGGCTTCCCCGGGGCTACCAACCATAGGCTGTTGGGCGTTACGTGAGGTTTTTTCGTCGGTATGAGTCCATAACATCCATGAGGATTTTCACTCACGTTAAACAAAAAATAATAATAATCCATGACTAAAGTTAGTAATTGATGAAAATGGTACAACATTTGTGTTTTATTTTTCATTAAGTAGTAATCGAGTTGTGAGAATACTTAGTTATACACTTTTAACCGGTAAACGTAGAGCCAGCAAACCGAATGGCCTAAAATTTTCAAGACCTAGCAAAAAATATTACAAAATGAAACTATTCTTCTTGAACATTTTATGATTATTTGGTCTTTGGCAAAATTTTATGATGCCATTTTTTATTTTATATTTTTTTTTTACTTTTAAATAGCTTTTGTACTGAAAACTTTTTACGAGAATTTGTTAATAAACGAGTTATTAAATTAACAAAAAAATAAGGCAAAATTGAAACGGTCAGTGCCTCCCCCTCCAACTAATTCCTGTTATATAATAATTTTTCCGAGTTTTCCCCTTATTTGATCTAATTCGACAAGACTACTTTACGAATAGACTATATTGTTGAACCTACTATCTGTGCGGCAAATTCTTGAGATAAGTTATTGTCCTTTGTACAATAAATTGTGTTCCAGCTGACTTCATTTACTCTTAGCAATATTGTGCAAGACATAGTACCCTACAGCGCCATCTATTTCGTATGTAGTTAATATTTAAAGATTGTGCGATCAATCTAGACAATACTGTTATACTTTACATTATGTATTGGATTTTGTCAAGGTTGTTTCTTTTCTTTATTTAATTTAAGATTTCATTTAAGATACACGACTCGGTTTTAATCTCTGAATTTGAGATTTTCTACGAATAAAGGAAAATGTTCTAAGAATACGTTAATTACAGAGCATTCACTTTCAGCTGTGATTGATTTAAATTACCTTTAAACTCGAAAGAAACTCTGTCTACACCGATTCTTTTCAAATTTTACGGCTACTTTTTATTCCGGGAATGGAAACGGGTCGCGAATATCTCACCAAACGGGGGGGCTCACGGGCTTTAGCTATTGTTATATAAATGTTAAAAGCTACAATGTTTAGACAGTATAAGTAGAGACATAGACAGACTTGTGCATTAAGCTTTTATTACCGGTGTACAAGTTTGTGTTATGCCCTAGGAGATTCCGTCTTTGATAATCAAGCAAGCATTATGTATTTACATCAAATAAAGCGCTGCTCTAGGATAGAGATTAGATTCAGCAGCTGTTGCATAGATAAGTATTTGTCATGATCTTCTTTTTAAATATTTAGCTCGCCAAATTGACGTCGCCACCAGCCTGACGGAAAGCCGTGACGGATCTAGCGATTGGGGGCCACTTCTGACAGTGGTCCTCAAGTTGGCGGCCTTGTGATGTGCCTCTTCACGCTTCTCTTGAAGAACCCGGGATTGTAAGATGAGGGACACACGTGTACGGGCAGGTCGTTCCAGGTTTTTTATCATTATCATTGAAATTCTAATTTACATACTAATATAATAATAGAAATGGCAATTTATGTCTATTATACTGTTAATTGATGGCACTTTGTGGAATAACACCACTTAGTTTCACAACATTTATATTTATTTTACTCCTGACTGGTTCCACCTTACGGCATTTTCAAAGGTAAAATTATCATAATGACACTGAGTAACTTTTACCTTTGAAACTTTCAAAGGTAAAGGCAACTAAGTGCAATTTAATTTGCCTAACAGTACTAGTTGTGTTATTCAATATGCAAATAATGTATGTTCGTTCTTCTTTGAAGTTTTATTTTATCTCCTAAAAATATTATATTGACTGCCTCTATGGCGTAGTCAGTAGTGTAACCGCCTGCCGCGCTGGAGATCCTGGGTTCGATTACTGGGTCGGTCCAAATATTTGTGTGACCCACAAATAATTGTTTCCGAATTTGGGTGTTTCTTGTATAATATGTATCTACGTATTTACAAATATATGAGTATGTCTATCAGACGTCTAGATCCCATAGCACAAGCTTATATTAGCTTAATTTGGGCTAGATGATGCTGTGTCATATTGTACACAAATATTTATTTATGTTTTTAACTTGATGATGCTCGCGTGAAATTCAGTACCCGTCCTCGCATCGTGGGAACATATTAGACTATAAGCTATCTCGATACCAAACTTCAGCCCAATCTGTTCAGCCGTTAGAGGGTGATTGAGTAACAAACATCCGAACATCTTCACAAACTTTCACAATTTATAATATTGATAGGATTTCGATTCTAAACACTTTTTTGTACTCTTTGGTACTCGAGCCAGCTTTAATCTGCATGTACTGTACTGACTAACAGTCGAGGTCATGAAGAAGAGTCAAATTCACTCATATTGGTACCATCTCGTTATTTGCTCCATAATCTCGTCTCACAGTAGTACACTAAGACACGCCAACCTCCTAAAATGAAATTGAGAAGGACCTACGAAGTGTTAACTGTGATAGACTGGTTTGCTTGATTAATACTTCTATCGATACTAATAAAATTCTAAAGGACAATCTGTAATTTCGAGAGGTAATGATAAAGACACATTATTAAATTTGCAAGGTGTAATTGAAAGGAAACGTATTGAAAGAGACAATTCCAATTACCAGTAAAATAAAAATCGTCTCGAGAGAACAACACACATACATCTTAAATGGCAACTCCTATGCAATAAAGGTAGGTACTACAACACTTTCATTCGCAAAATGGCAACCTATGCTACACCAATTTGTGCGCCCGATATCCTAAAACCGAATTTCTTTATATACCTATTCGAAACACAAACTTTGTTTTGCAAATAAAATGCCGCGAATTTCTACTTGGCGTCGAGTTTTATTCAAGTTTTGACAGTTACAAATTTCCGCCGAAGCTCCGATGATTTAGAAGTTTACTTTCGTTGACTGAGTGGATTATCAATAACATCTAAAAGGTTGGAAGTCAAAGTTATTACTGTTAAACACGCAACCATTATGCAAAAGTTAGTTTAAATTAATACGAGTACAGCCTCTAGCCTGCATTGCGGAACAATAATTGAAAAACAATTTTAAGTAAAAAAAAAACATAACTACGCCTTTTTCCCTGAAGGGAAAAGCCAAAGCATAGGTACTATACGCCCACATATATAGGGTTCCGTACCCAAAAGGTAAAAACGGGCCCCTATTACTGTAACTCCACCGTCTGTCTGTCCGTTTGTCTGTCTGTGTTACCTTAGGAACCGTGATTGCTAGACAAGTAACAGAATTTTTGCTGATGATTTACGTGTATTTTTATTGCCGCTGTAACAACAAATACCAGTGTACACCCTCCATGGGACCTGGAAGCGAGGGTCCTTGTGTCACTGTTTAAATGGCGCATAGTCCTGCGTCTCGAGAATTCAAGGCTCGGCGATCCCAGATCCACCAGAAAACCGTGCAGACCTGGAAGGTGCGACTTGAGCAACCAAGATCGGGAATCGCTACAATTGAGGCGGTCAGACTGGTTATGGACGAGTAGTTGGAGAGGAGCCACGGCGCTTTCTTCTACCGGTTGTCACAGATGCATATCGGTAATGGAAGCCAGCCTTCATGACCAGGCTTGAGGGAGGTAAGGGGCTGCTCACAGTCCTTACAGAAGCAGGTCCTAGACGACACATTGTAACCACTTTATAGCTCAGTAAGTTACTCACCAACCAGCGCGAGGAAGCTATGCAGAGAACTCTTTCCCAGGGCGCCTTACTACAGAATTTCTAGTGGGTGCGCAAGGGAGGCCAGGGCTCTGACGAAAACAGCCAATAGGGTGTACACACATATATTTATCATGTACACAGTACACTACAGAGACAATGAGATTATATAAATATAGAAAGCACAGACATACATAAGAACAGTAATACAAAAAAATAGTACGGGTTTAGGTACTAGAGTACAGCACTAAACTATTTTTGCGTGAGCAGGTACTAGAGATGAGGAAGTAAGCGGCTAGACTACACATAAATGGGTGACAAGTACTGACCTTCGAGTCGAGTTGAGAGCGACCCCGTACGCTGTCAAATCCAGGTGAAGTTGGCAGGCTTCTCTCGGAATAACCTCGCTCGTGTGGTCCACGTGTTTTCGGGTGTGGTTTAGAATTCCCTGGACTGGGCGCTTCACCCCGTACTAACCGCTCAATCCCGCCGGTGGCGTGGTCACGCCGGCGTATCCATAGGCGGTGCCCACGCCTTCGGCGGGAACGGCGGGCGGCTGCACGCCGGACGTCACACAATATATCCTTATTTCTTTTACAGGAGTCGTACTACATAAATACTTACTGTTTCATCATGCTGGATAACTGACGAAAATAACTACACTAAATCCGAGAACACCCCATGTGTTATGGATTTATGATATTTGGCCGAAAATTAGGATGGGGAAAATGAAGGAGTACTCTCAGTTTTTACCGTGTAATTCAAAATAAAAAGCAGTTTTCTGACATAAATTATTTTATTTACAAAATATACACATCAACAATTCACTTTCACCAAAAAAATAATAATCTGTAGATATAAAATCTCCGAAAATAAAATAAAATATTACTGCCTATTTATTTGTTTATTTTTTTGTTTATTTTGGGGTTAACGAGGCTATGTAATCTTAAATTATTAAAAAAAACCCCCCATTTCTATTATTGATTTTCACATAAATTATTCATATGTTAAATGTTAAATGGTATTTTGACAAAAGATTATAGTTTCTATTGAGAAAATCTCAACAACTAAAAAACCCAGTTTCCCGGGTAGAAATTAGAACAGAACTTTGACAAAAAAACATCAACTGGAGTGACTAAAAATAACTTAGTAGCTCAGAAAATCAAAGCACCAAAGCCATCCAATCTCAAGAAACCTCTTCTCATTTCAAAAACCTTTTCTCTCTCCGATGTCAGTTCCCAAAAAAAACTCTAGTCATGTCCCATAGTCTATAGACCCGTTTCCTTGAGAGAGCTGTTGCCACAGCAAAAAAACAATGATTTGATTATGGCGCTCTCACACGCCCAATGATGATTGTCAAGCCCAAGACCAGACATTGCCACACATAGAAAATATATGTTACAACATAGCGTGACGTGAGAGAGTCATGCACGCCCTCCCTCCCCTCCTCCCCCAGAAACGCCCGAACAACCCTAACGGAACGTTGTCCGTCCGTCTTTGTCTTTTTTTGTCCGTCACCAAGCTGTATCTCATGAATCGGTATAACTAGACTATTGGAATTTTCGAAGTTGATGCATTTCTGTTGTCGATATGACATACTAAAATAAGCAAATTATAAATCTTTAAGAGATTTTTTTTATAATTTTTTTGGTACGGAACCGTCCATGCGCGACCCTGACTCGCAAATGACCGGTTTTATTAACAAGTGCTATTACAGAAATCCTCTTTTATTTTTTACGATTGTATAAACTGTTCACTAAATTAAAATAGAAGATTTCCCCTGAGTTCTGCCCTTATCACAGTTGGAATTATTTGACAGACACGTCAAGGAAATGCAAATAATGTACCTAAATAACGCAATTAGTTATTGCTTCTATGTTATGAACTCTGTATTAGCCGTCTCATTGTGGTCCTGGGACATCCTTTCGAGGGATTACCCGGGGCTACCAACCATAGGCTGTTGGGCGTTACATAAGATTTTTTAATGGGTTTCAGTCCGGCCTAGCATCCATAAAGGATTTTCCCTCATGTTAAAAACAAAAGCCGTATCATTGTTACCAAAAACTACGTTTCTTGTATGAGAGCCCACCTTGTAAACCTTCTTCGACTATCTAGCTATCACGTTCATAAACCGTATCGCATGAGATACAGCCTGGTGGCAGAAAGCCGGACAGACAAACAGACAGACAGAAATACAGAATCAAAATTAGGGACCCGATACGAAACCCTAATAATTCTGTAAAAGGGTTTTAATAACATAGGAAAAAGAAGGTAGCAACTAAATTATTCCTTTTATTTTTAATTAGCTGTTGCCCGCGACTTCGTGCGCGTGAAAATTATGTTACAATGCCAATTTGATTGCTCTCTGCTTAGCCCCTAGGATATGTAGCGTGATAATATATAGACTATTTTAAGACCCTACCCCAAGTGAATATTTGTGCAAAATTTGAATCAAATCTATTGAGTACTGTTCGAGATCCTTCCGGACAAAGCAAATCAAACAGACAAACATACAAAAAATTTTCTAACTATATTTTCGGCTTTGGTATCTTATGTTGAACACCCAGCGAGTTTTTTTTTTAAATATTTCCAATGTACAGTTTTGACTTTTCTATCATTTTATTATATGTATAGATACCATCGTTCTTTATGTAGATACAATTAAAGGAAAGAAAGAAGCAACTGATAAATAGAAAAAGTACGCGATATTTTTAGAAACCTTCCGACTATTTTCTGCCCCACGCCTTTAATTCAGTAGGAGCTTAGGGTATTGTTCGATTCGACAGTCTAAGCGGTCACAATATAGGCGAGCAGGTACCTAATTGACAATGACGAATTGCGTTGGCAGCGAGCTGTGTATAGTATCTCTAATCGATCCAGTTGTACTGACGTTTCGTCGAATTGTCTGCTGGTAGCTATTCTTGTACGCTTTATTAAATTTGTTCTTTGAACTTTGTTGGATCAGTAAATAATATAATATTTATTCTTTAGTAATTTTATATGGCTCATGTCTATTAAAATAATAATACTATTGGTACCTATACCTCTTTGAAGGTTCGGTACGAATCAGACATCACGTCGATTGATCGCGGTGGTGTTGAATCCAAGAAAACACCGCTAGTAAAAAAGTCATCAAGCACCAATCGTCACAGCATAATTGGAATTTGAGAGTAACCAAATATAACTTAACTAATATTACAGGATGGAAGGGAAATTAAATTACTTCCGGAACGCTACATTTTCGCTTTTTAATGGCTTTTAATAAGGTTTTGATTAAGGAATTAAGGAAAGGTGAAATTTTATGATATTTTTCAGACAACATTATCACCTTTTTAAAATCCTGAGAGTTGCCGGGTTTAGAGCACCAAAAAGGTAATTTCCAGTATATTCTGCTTGTATCTCAACAACAGATATATATGCTACCCTATGATACCCACAGTCCCTTAGCATGTGGTAAAATATTCTCAAAGTTATGACCCTAGTAACAGAATATATATAATCTAATTCTACTATGCTAGTAATGCCAACTCACGCGGGAAATTAAATTAAGGTAAATAACTGATAAAGTCGGGTACAAAAATACTGTCTAACAAAAACAAAAATTCTGTGGAAATGCCTGCCTCATTTTGACACGCCAGAACTTCCGTTACACCTTATCTGTGGCTGTTTTTATTTTCCTTAAAAAGTTCATTACGTCAAAACGTTATTCGTGGAGCGACCAAAATGGACAGCTTATAGTATTAAACGTGACCGTAAAATTTAGGAGATATGGTAACGTTTATGGTGTTCAAAAATACTAGCTGATGCCCGCGGTTTTGTGAGCAAAGTATTTGTATTAGAGTAAACGGTGTCTTTCGGAACTGTGACAAATGACGACCACGGAGGAAGAACCAATAGCAGGCCTCCGTCACTCGCTACAAGTCGTGTTATAAGCACCTACTCCTAAGTATAACGTAGCAGAACTAACGTGGCCGACCGGCAGAGGGCTGCCACACGCCCAACCGAGCGAAGTGCGCACAGCCAATGTACATTACCCGCGTAAAATAATATTTCGCTTTATTTAGTGTTGCTTTTTTTTTTCATCTTACTTCTTACTAATATTCTTAAATTAAATGCGAAAGTGTTTGAGTGCGGATGTGTAGATGTGTTGATGTTTGTTACTCTTTCACGCTCTAACGGCTCAACGGATCTAGCTGAAATTTGATACAGGGATAGATTGTAGTTTGGAATAACACATAGGTTACTTTCTATCCCGGGAATAAGTTCCCATTGGAAGCGGGAAAAGGAACAAACTTTTACGCGGGCTAAGCTGCGAGCATCAACTAGTTATAATATAAATCTTATCTAAAGAAGAAGTTATAAAATATAATAAAGCTTTTTTTTCAGACACTGTGTTTATTGTTTTTTGTAGTTATATGTATTTTTGTTCCGTGCTTACAACCCTAATGTTGACAATAGTTGTCACTCGATGACGCAATCATACGGTGTGCGCACGAAACTTGACTCTCGGAATACGTCGTAGAGAATGTTTTCCACAGCAGCGATATGTTTTAGCTAATATTTTTGAGGTTAAGTATGGGAGTGATGTATCTGTTACGTAGTAACTATTATTTAATCTGTGCTAATAGTACTACATGCATTATTATGTCTGGTCTTACGACTATATTGAACTTAGTTAGACAAAGCCAGATGACCTGGAAAAATGTAGCATATTTGCGGTTGGCGCAGGACCTAGTGTTATGGCATAAATTGTAAGAGGCCAGTCCAGTAGTGGACTGCCATGGGTTGAATTGATTGACAGACTACCGTATCAGCACCAATATTAAACCTGCAGTTGATTCGGGGGTTCCTCACGCAGTTCCTCCAGACGTGACCTACCACGATCACTGTATCACCATCTGACCTTTATTCGCGAAGCATACCGGGTATCAGAAGCCCGTTTCTATCTCTGGTGCATGCATAGTATAAATCGTGTAACTTGGCTTTTTAATTAATCATCATTATATCACGCAATATGTTCGTTACGTTTTGAATTCATCGTGAATAGGAAGAAAAATAGAAATAAAATTGTATAAACTTAACTTATTTCATAAAAATATTATATTCAATGTACAAAATTCATTACATTACAGTTTAGTATAAGATAGACATCATAAAAGGACCTTTTTTATCAGGGCAGAAAAATCTTCCTCGCCCAAACATCACGTGACTTCTACGTGCCAGTGTCTATTCACGTACATAATTACTATATTTTACTCTTATTATAGTCGAAGTTTTTATTGCGTTTTTAGGAACCCGTACTCAGAAGGTAAAAACGGGAGCTTATTACTAAGAGTCCGATGTCCGTCTGTCTATCAGGAGCTTAAATTTTTATTTGACAGAATAAGTGCTGTTGTAGCTATAATAGCTGTTGCCAGAAAACAAGGAATATTTAGGGAAGCCCTCATACAGCATACGTAATTTATTTGCCATCTTTGGTACGAAACCTTCCATGCGCGAATTCTACCCGCACTAGATTTGTATTTTGGCTTTATTATGGTTTTATTTTTATCTATCCGATACTATTACAACAAACATTGAGCTATAACCTTGTCGCGTATTTCGGAGATCCGATTAGGTTTTACGGCGACCGTGATCGTTTCTGAGCTGTCAACCGATACGTTATTGTTTGACAGCTTTCGCGGTAGGGATTGCAGTGTTCATCCAGATGCCGTAACTAAATAAACAATTCTTTAACCAAACATAGCGAATACACCTATTAAGAAAAAATAATTAGTAAGTAATAGTTGTTAGGCACCTCTATTGAAGTCACAGTTATTAAACTTTCATAGTCAGTAGATTAGAATTACCGGGATATTTGCCAAGTTAATTTAGTTTTCGATCATTCCAATTCCTCAGTGAATGTTTGTCATCCAAACACTGAAATATTATAGTGTTAAATAGGTACACTTCAGAAATAAAATGAATCTTGAAAATACAACTTTACATTTACATTTATTTGAACAGCGTTACAGCCTATCTAAGCGTTCAGAATGAAGAGAGCTCCCAATATTCTCACCCGTCATTTTATACATTTACCCCCAGAAGCTGCCAATTAGACAATATACCATTTAATTACACAACATTATACAAAACTAACTTAGCAATTATGGACAATTACAATTAATAATTTTAGGACTCGATATAACACAAAACACTATGTTATCATGTAAATTATACAATTAAATAGTGATGTTGACTATGATGTTAGGGTAAGCGCCATCTATCATTGGTTGTATTTTCTAAGAATAGGGAAATAAAACCGGCCAATTGCGAATCGAATTCGTGTGCAGGAAATCGCGTTTTTTGTATGGGAGCCCCCTTTATTCGCCCCCTTTATTCTTATTTTAGTATTGGTTGCCGTGGCGTCAATAAAAATACATCTATAGTTATCACGGTTCCTGAGATACAGCCTCATCATGACAGACAGTCGGACAGCGAAGTCTCATAAATAGGGTCACGTTTTCACCCTTTGGGTACGGAACCCCTAAAAATCTAAATTGCGATCAAATGATTGAAAGTCAAACTGTTATACAGTTTGACTTTCAATCATTTGAATCAGATACTTCTATGTTAGTCATCCTCAGATTGGTTGATTGGAGATCCGGAAATCTCGCTAAAATCGCTTAATCGCACGCAACCTAGCTTTTCGTTGCCCAATCCGAAAATTAAATATTTACCTGAAAAGATTCCTTAAAATAAAACATTGTGTAACTTTTACCGTAAAAGCTTCACGGACAGTAGTCTAAAATGTCGTGTAATTGTTTTATCAAAAGGGCTCTCGGGTAAATCCGATTATGGTAAACGCTCAGCTCACAAAGAAAAAAAAAGCGCCACAAAGGGACTTCCGTTTGTACAGAGTAGATAGGATAAGTAGAAGATCAGGAAGCAGAAAAGTTATGGAATGTCATAAATTAGGGATTTTCATAGCCCAAATGCTTTGTTGTTCATAACTTTTACTTATTTTTCGTTTTTTGTTTTGCTAGTATCGTAGCCAGAGAACGAGAGATGTAGATTCGAACATCCATATCCTACGGTAAGCATTTGCAACTGCATGCTCATGCTGCCACCTTATAAAGAAATAGACAGTCATGGAAATAGCTGTAAAAAGTAAAACCAGCATAGCATATTATCATTTTACCTGCAGCGCAGAGTATGTATGCACATGCATCATACAATACAAAACATCGTAAGAATATCGATAATACAAACACATAAATTTTTCCTGTACTATAATAGCTAAATACATCTTAAGCACTTAATGATATTCTAATTAATTCTACACTAAATCTGACCTTTGCTAAGTACTATCTCAGACTAAATAATTAGTATCACCACAGAACACTCTCTTCGCCGTATTGCTCACACATTGTCTCAAAAAACATTGCAGAGAAATAAGTAATAAAGAAAATTAGATACACAAAAATAATTACTATACTTTTTGATATGGTTCCGCAGCCACAAGAAACACAGATTCTTAGTACTAGAACTAGGCGTGAATTTACAACATTTTATTCACATCAGCTAAAAGGGAAAATAAAATCAATGTGTTTCGACTTTATTTTTCCATTTAGCTGATGTGTGTGCATTACCCCGTTGTCAAAGTATTTTATTAAGCTTGTTTTCCCGTAAAGTTGAGTAAGTACCTACTGAATGGAAATTCAACCCTTCCTGTTGACAGATTGATCAGATATTTGGTAAACACATTTCATTTTGATGACAATAGAATTCAATATCGTAGTAAATTCAACTCGCCCGTCCAAAAACGGTGGATTACTTTTTTCAGACCCTATTCAATAAAGGTATTAAATGTAAGGCTTCACTTGAAAATACGATTAAATATATCAATGTCTGTTAAGGTGGTTCCAAAATGAACCTCTACTTCACAGCACTTCAGTTATTGGTTTTTTTTATCCCAAACAGCCGCGCTATGTTTGTCTGTTTATCCCAGAACGGTATGAAGTGTGACCTGGCGGTACAAAATAATTAGGGCACGATAAATAAATCTGTTCGGCATACCGCAATTATAACAAAAATGTAGCTGCCCTTAATAAATATAATTATGGCGATTAATAGCTTTTGATACAACTTTGACGCGCTCAACGCCCCACGATTTTAACTTTTAGTACGTTTCATCTTTCATTTCCATCGACCAGTACTGCAGGACGCAGGCTTCCCACAATTAAACCTCCATTGTCCTTACTATACTACGCTCAATAGACCTGGGAGTCATGGTGTCATCCTTTCGAGGGCTTACCCTGGGCTCCCAACCTCAGGCATTAGGTAGGAAACGTGTGGTTTTTAATCAGTAGGATTCCGGCATAGCATCCCTGTAGAATTTTCCTCACGTTAAAAATCTCATTTAACGAATTTGGTACAGAGTTTTGATTCAACGGTTTTATTTCTTTGCAATGACCTCGTTCGTTCGCCTGCAGGTAAGGCCAGCTTGGGAACTGATTGAAGGTCTCGTCAGGGTCTCATTGCACCCAATCTGCTATAAGTCTGTTATTTTTTTTACTTATTTCATGTCATATCTCAAAGCGTCAAAGCTACCTACATTTTTATACCTACCAATTTGATAAAATAAAAGAATTTTTGCGCTGAATGTGGCACTACTTGTTCTGAAAGTGAAAAAAATCCAATTTTAAATTATTTTTCTCTGTAACGTGCACACTTTTCGGTAAACGAGCGCTGAAGTGCCCCTTAATTGAGTTATTTTGTCGAGTGCAATTGAATTACAGTTGATGAGGGATAATTAATAGTTGTCATGTAATGGTTTTTTATTAATGGAAAGCGGACGTATATTTTATTTCGAAATTTTAATCCAGGTCGAATCATTCAGTAATAATAATCTTGAAATGTTCCTGGAGTAGATTAGAAAAGTGCGTCATTGTTTAACGTAGAATATGGGGTTTTAATTGTATAATAGGCGGTCTTATCGCTAAGTCCCATTTCGTCAAATGAGCCAATGTCAGTCCACTGCAGCAGTGGACTGATATCCAGCAGCTGGATGTGGGCCTCTCCCAAATTACGCTACAACCACGGTCCTGAACCTGCTGCATCCAGTCACTCCCAGCGCCCCTTTTGTGGTCGTCGATTCATCTGACGGGTGGGCTTCCTACCCTACGTGTACCAAGTCGCGGTCTCCACTCCAAAACTCGTTTGCTCCATCGAACATCGGTGCTTCTACAGATGTGTCCAGCCCACTGCCACTTCAAAACGCATACTCTACGAGCTATGTTGTACTTGTATGACTATATTAACCAATGCAATCCAAAGTTATGTATTTGACCTGAATACCTACATAAATGCAGTGTGTATTAGATTGTACCCTTTTAATTAATTTGTTTTATTGGTACCTATTTCTTCGAAATATTGTGTACATATTAGAGGCAGGTCATAACTGACATTTTACTCCAAATTTGTAAACATTGTAACCAAAAAAATTACTTGAATTTGAATACAAAACTGTGTACAGTGTTTACGAACTACTCTGTCCCTAAGTTGAAAGGGGCTACTTAGTAAGGGGCAGGATCTCTGGTTCACTACCGATTATGTTTGCACTATCTCAAATTAACTAACTTGTTGAGTTAAATAGTTTGAGTCACTAAACCCGCATCGAGGTTTGCCAAGACGTCGCTTCGGGACCCTTATACCGTTAGGTTTACTTATAACATTATATTATAAAATCGTAACAGGTCGCTGTCTGTACATTGAAGATATATAAGAAAAAACATCATAGAGGTGCTTTATGAACGCAATATTTTTGCCTGTACGATTGTGCACGCTTATCTCAGCAACTGCTTAACCGATCGCAATGCGGTTTTCTTTATTGCGTTGCAGTTTGCTTTATTTAACATTTAGTGTTTGTTTCATATCAATCGGTTCATAAATACAAAAGTTATTACAATCCAAATAATCACATCTATCTATATATATAAAAATCAATGCCACTTTTCATTGTAATTTTATAACTCGAGATCGGGCTTACCTATCCAAAGCAAATGTTTAGGCTTTGTTCGGACTATTTAGTAAAATGGATCGAAATCTTTATGGATCACACAGATATTTGACTCTGGTGGGAATCGAACCCAAGACCTCGTTATTCGCAGTCATACATTTTTAACTCCAGACCAACGAGGCAGTTGAAAAACGCAAATAAATAAATTATTGATTGATTTCGGTGCTTTTAAATATTGATCTCCGTGCAAGTATTTCTACTAAAAAACACCGGAATCAAGGGCACTGAAATCAAAATATTTAGCAAAATTCTATATATTTTTAAAAGTAATCTGTATTATGAATACTTACGTTTTTTACTGAAATCTTATACATAAAAGACACACTTTTAATATAGCTTTACATCATTTGTTCAAATAATTGAGGATAAAATGGATGCACCGAAATCAATTTTAGGTGAATACCAAGCCACCGAAAATGATTACGAACCTTAACAAAACAGTGGGGCGCTGACACACCGACGTCTAGTCCTTACCACCGGTCCGGTGTAACTGACAGTTTGTATTACTCGAACAACTATTCTTGCAGTCGCTAGAGATACAGAGTAATGAACGAATCGGTGCGCGCCACTGAAGTCAATTCTGAACGTCGGACGTAAAGACAACCAGTTGTAACTTGTCTAGTAATGCCGATAATGGCTTAGTAATGTTATAAATAGAGTAAATAGTTATCAAGTTATTTGTGAATTTATGCACATATAACACCTATATTGGAGAAAAAAAGATAAAAAATAATTTTCGCTGCAATACGGGACCGGACGCGACACCGAGGTCAATATTTTCGTAGTTTTAATTTTTTTAAACTAACTTTTACGTAATTAATCTAAAAAAAACCACAGGCCCCCCCTACTATTTTTGACCGTACAATTTGTAGAAAAAAAATCATATTGATAAGTAATCTACAGGTATTGGTTTTCGACGCGGACTCGCCTATTTGAGCCGGCTGAGAATGACCGAGATGGTTTATGTGAAGTTTGCACAAAATCGGTCGAGCGGTTCTTGATTTATCACGCAAACGAAGTTGCGTGGGTCAGCTAGTGTCTTATAAAATGCAGCGTACGAAGTCGCGGGCTACAGCTAATTATATCATATCTATATTCACTTTAGCATAAGAACTGTCTAGATTAGTAGAGACGGTTAAAAAACTTTGCGCTGCTGATGCTTTAAGCTTACTGTTTTAAATTTAACATGTAGACGAAACACATCATAATATAAAAGAGTTT
Source organism: Miltochrista miniata (assembly GCA_933228765.1). NCBI lineage: Eukaryota > Metazoa > Arthropoda > Insecta > Lepidoptera > Erebidae > Miltochrista > Miltochrista miniata. The sequence goes on from OW121749.1 coordinate 9,294,927, forward strand.
AAATATCGCCATTACATTTGTTCAAGACACCTTTTAGCCCCTCTCTATAAAATAGAGTGCAAAGGGGCTTACGACCAGATTTTGTCTGTAGTCTGTGTGTCTGTTGCATTAAACTCATAACTTCAAAACCACGTGACATACAATACTGAAAATTTGCGGACGGATAACCGGTAATTTTGAGAGAGTATACAAAATTTCAAAAATATAGGTCGCGTGGTTGTTTAAAAGACGTGTTAGAGAGGGGTAGTCTGGTGAGACCGATGCAATGTCACGGCTTCTTGTTTGGTGTATAGTAGTATATAAATAAGTGAGGCTCTATACTAGTAATTCTAAATTCTCTTTGTCCAGATCAACAGTTGTGATCTTACTAAGCCAAAACTACTCTATTTTCAAAAGCTCATTCATTAAAATGTTGGTATAAAATTTGGTCTAGACGGTTTTGTACTCGTGACACTTGATATATTAACTTACGTAATCGAAACATCACGTACCAAAGTAATTTAGCCTGATTGATCGATAGTCTCACTCCGTCTGCGACCCTTAAATTACTAAAAGTACTTGAGCTGAAACATGTTAGCAGTTCCACTTATAAATACACGGCACTCTAAGTGACGTCGCGAAATATATTCAGATGGGTTATTCGTAACATTATACTACTTATATGTAAGCACTTTACTTGAAGAAAAAGTACTAGTTTATGTTAATTTTATTTTTATAAAACGTATAAGCAACAAGATATCGTTAAGAAAAACAGTATTATTATTGCCTGAAGTAAAGGCCAATATTAAGGCCTATCTAGTATATTTTAATTCAGTCACTGTTAATAATGTAGATAAAGTTGATAGTTTAGAACGTTCCTTTGAATAAATACAACTTTCTCTCTCACTCATTCTTATGTGACGTAGACAATGAGAGTGATATTTGACATTTGAGCCGCAAGAACTTCGATTTAAAAATCTTATTCTCTTTTTTTGACCTTAGGGTGACGAGATAATGTCACCACCCCATTTCATCTTATGGGTATCGTAAAAGTACCCATTGAGTTGAGCAGGAAAACTGTACATAAAACACTATATGCCTATACCATTCTTTTCGGTCAACGTCGTATTAGTAACTTATAACCAATATAATTATTCACCAATAATTTGTAACTAATAGTAAATTGTTATTTCTTATTCATATCATAGTAAATTGTAATTGTGTACTAGTAATCTGAAATCAGCTATTTTAATTAAATATCTTCACACACACACACACACACACACACACACACACACACACACACACACACACACACACACACACACACACACACACACACACACTTTGATTACTGTATATTTAGTTCTGTTTTTGTCTTTGTTTACGTATTTTGTTTAAATAACTCATCACAATTTTGTAATGTTATGCGAGAGTGGTCCTTCCTAATACAGGCATCATTTGCTTAAAAGGAGGGTCCAGTATACTATTATGTAAATGTTTAAATTGTTAACGAAAATAAATATTTTGTATTGTATTTGTATTGTACTTCTATACTTATACGTACTTACCAAAAATTTTAAATTTTAAGTACCTCAATAATTTGTAACTCATAATTTATATATTTATGTACAATTAATAATTTGTAATCATTAATTCGTAATTCATTGTTTATATCAATATTATGTAATTAATTATTTAAACCAATAATTCTTAATCAATAATTTGTAATAATTATCTATGTTAAAAGAAATTGTAATTCTTGTAAAATTGTAATGGCTTGATGTGCGACTTGGCGATGCTATAAGCGCGTCAAGCACCTGCATTTTAAATAAATAAATTAAATTAATAAATAAATTAACTATATGACGTTGACCGAAAAGTTTACTATTAGTAAGGTCAGAACTACCCGCTACAAATTAATTAGAATCTTCGACCATATAGAAAGGAATCGGCTGAAACTTAACTTTCATTGATGTTATTTTAGTTTACCGACAGCAAAGGACAAACACACACTCTTTACTTACATGGCAGTATTAAAATACCTATTTGTATGGTGAGTGCGTATTAGAATTTGAAAGGCCGCAACGGAAATTAAAGGAAGTAGCTTCGAGTACGTAGGTACATTATACTCAATAAAACTTTTACACGCCTGCCCTAACCTGGTAACATAGAATGAGAATAATCTTGATATTTCGTAAACTCTATAGCCTCCTAACCCCTGAAGGTATAAAATCTTTCCGATTTATATGAAACTTAGTGTAGATGTTAGGTATGGTATGAAAACCATCGGAAAATTATTGAAAAAATCGTAAGCTTGGAAAAGTGGGTTTTCTTGATGTACTATATCGACGCTGGAAAGGCTAATTGCATTAACGACCATTATTTGAATTGTTCAGGAGAAGCATTTAAAGTTTCAAATTTTGCAAAAAAATTCATAACTAATTAACCACTTGAATTATCCCATTGAAAATCAGAATGGTTATTATAAATAACGTTTACTATGAATTGTATATAAATAAAAAAATGTATGTATCCTCCTTCCTAATATATTGGAGATAATACAATGCACAACATAATCTTGGTAAGGTAAAAATGACTTAAGTTACTGTAACATCCTCATTGCGGTCCGCTAAAGACGTTTGAATGATCAAATAGCTGTATAAAATGAACTAGATAAATGTTTTATATTCTGTTTAGTATAGTTCCACATCAAAGTAAAATGTTTTATCGGGCTGAATCAAGTCAAACGATGACAGCCAGATTATCTTATACGGCATTAAACGTTAAGTCACTCCTAGACTTTTAGTATTATCTCCCAATATGAATGACTTATGGAAGTGATCGGTAAAATAATCTTCAAGTTACATTATATTTTTATACTGATTTTCCTAAAAAATCAAGAGCGTAACTTTCTGTATTATCAAAAAAATAAAACTACACGATTCTGAAATGAATCCCTGTTTTTAAAATGGAAAAGCTATATTTTGTTGTTGTTGTACCCATTGTTGTACCCATAAACTATGTGAGTGGAGTGTGGAGTAGTGAGTTATACTCACCAAACCATCTGTTTTCCTAGACTTCCCCTAAGGATGAGTATGAGTATTCCAGTAGTTTTCACGGCGTCCGGTCAAATTCTCGTTTATTAACAAAATCGTACTGTCTGACCCATCCAGATACTGGAAATTTTCTTGGTTTTACTCAGCCATAAGTTGAGACTGGTCTCCAGCAGGAACATTTCAGTCGTGGGGGGTAATCCATCACTCTTAACTAGTACTGTCAAGTACTATTCAGGCTACAATGTCCTGTAATTATCTCGTTAACTAGCCTTATGTTTTCTCTTGTTAGCTTTGACTATCTCATTCCCGCTGAAAATCTCAATCTAAGATTAAACTTCTGTCATTATGCTCCTGCTGATAACGCCCTTGGTGATTTTATGAGTGATGGGAAGTTCAGTCTTAGGTCCAACCAAGCATTCATTTGCTCCCTCTGGGGCTAGATTATCTACTATTTCGTCACCCGAAATTCCCTAGGTTCCAGGTACCCAATCTATGTACGTACACTTCGGTCTTTCCCTACAACATGTCAAGTGACTTTCTATGTTACTTCACGATTGCTGATGTTATTATTTTCTTCCTTAAATTTCAATGCCACTTGACTGTCGCTGTATATGGTTGCTTTTCCCGAGTTTGTTTGGTGGTAAATTATTTGCGCGCTCTCAGTGATTGCGGTGATTTCACACATTGACACCATTTATTCTATTATTTGGACCACTTCGAGAGCGTGGTTGTTCAGTCTCACTGGTTCAGCACTGCTTTGCATTATCTTAATTTAGATTCGTCTCTTTGCTTTACACATTGTGCCAGAGCCTTCTTCAGAGAGAACAATGAGTTCCCCAACGTCGGAATGTACCTATGTGTATTATTATGTGCATCCTCTTAATTTTATTATTATTCATCTTAGTACCAGAGATCACATAAGTAGCGATAGGTATCCTCCCTTACTCACGTGTATTGTGCAAGTTACGGCTGCCATCTCTGACTCCATCAGCCGGTGTCTCAGCATTTTATGTTTCACCCATTTTTATGTCTTTGTCACTTTCTTCGCAGTTCAGGGTAGTTTCTATTAAATCTGGAGAATTAAAAATTCCTTGACGTCAAAGAAGTACCTTAACGCGAACTGCTTTAGTATTATGCCTAACATCCTACGGTTGGGAGCCCCGGGAAAGCCCTCGAAAGCATACCCCAGGACTCCCAACAAATCTACGGCTACTACTGCGGCCTCATCTTTGGGGGGCATGCATGAATCCCTCACATCACGCTGTCGTCTAGGGCCTGCTTCTGTAAGGACGGTGAGCAAGCAAAGAGGCAGCGCAGTCTCACTTACTCCCGCTGGAGATCATGGCTTGTACCATCGTCTCCAGCGAGATGGTCCAGTCCAGACCTGCCACGAGGACCTAGCGCTGTTGCGCCTATGCCGTACATCCCACGGATGTGTCCTCGCTGCGCTCCTCGCAGTGCTGGTACTCGGCCGTGGTTTCCCGGCGTATTCGCCACAGATACTTACCGAAGCTCCCGTGCCCGGTAAGTATCTGGGACAACCGGTAGGAGAGAACACCGTGGCGCCTCTCCAGCCACTCGTCCATGAGCGGTCTGACCGCCGCGATTATGGCGAATCCCCCTTTGGTTGCTCAAGTCGCACCTTCCAGGTCTTCATGGTTTCCTGGTCGAGCTGGGACCGCTGAGCCTCGATTTCTCGAGACGCAGGCCTGTGGCCCCGCTCCAGCGCCTCCTTGCGCCATTTGGTCCGGCTGCCTTGCAGGGCTAGAAAGACTGGATATTCCATCGTAGGTGTTCTACTTTAATGATTGCGGTTTTTTATATTAACCAGATCGTAAGACGTTACGCTATGTTTGCAGATGTTAACCTTAAAAACGTCTTATAGGTCTTGCTGCGTGTGGCTGCTTTTTAGCCCCACGAAGAACGTCCGCAATCTACTTTCATTTCTGTATTCTTCTTTGGATGTGTTTATTTCTTCTCCTCTTTATATTGTTTGTTATTTTTCTTTGAACATATCTATGGTATTTATGAACAGATTCAGTGGTCCGTTTGTGATAAAGATGCACATACTGACCATATGCCAAAATATCAAATATTCTCAATAACACATGGAAAATATCCCGTTAGCTGCAATACTAATAAATATACTTTTTTAATTTAATTAATTTTTGTAACGTGTGAAGTGAAGTGACGCAAATTTGGAATTCAATAAGTAGGTTTTCGCATTTTTGCAAATATTGGCTGCAGGTATTCGTCTTTGCAAATGTCCAGAAATTGGCATTCGTTATGATTGTGGAAGACGACACCCGTTGTCACTAGTCAATTATGACTAGTGACAATGGGTGTAGTCTCCCAGTTTTACACCGTATAGTTGGCTGAAGTACCCACAGAACGTTTGGCTCTTAGCTAACAGCCGCGGTCTAACTGCAAGCGACGACCTTGACGTATAGTCTAACAGCCATTGTTTGATATTTGTCTTTCTTTTTTGGTGGTTTTATCACACTAATAATGAATTTTGCATTAAGCAAAGTAGCTTATGTGCTCTTAACACATCAAAATATTTTCAGGTAAAATTGTGTTATCGACCAATTTATTGGGCCATCGACAAAATTGGTTTAACGTCCTAATTTTTACAATTAGAAGGAAGGTAAAAGGGTTTATACGGCAATAAACTAAAATTTATTGACCAGTAAAATGACTTATTTTGAAATTCTAAAATAATTACCAACCACTAAAATGTTTTATGCCGTGAAAATTTCAAAAAATGGAATGGCCAAATGTTTTAATATAATGATTTCTTAAATCATGTGCAGGCTAAATGACTTATCAGTATTTAGCTGCTGTCGTGGGCGCTTTATTAACCAAAATCAAAAAATGAAAACACAAAAATATACCAAAATATCGAAAATCACCGATGCCTTAACGACCACCAAAGTGCTCATATTAAATCGTTACCTAGACCATTCGAAAGAGAAAAATCAGGCGATTCTAACGATATATATAACTCATATTCGACCAAATTGGCTGTTAATGCAGTTTGCCTATCCAGCGTCGATATATGGTACATTCGGTGTCTGTTGAGCTCAAAAATTTTTAATTTGATGTTCTTTCTGTAGTACCTACTTTATTTGTGAAATAGTGTAAAAAAGAAAGCTAATTTTAGTCTTTATTTCAAAAAATGCTTGTTTATTGCTATAAAATAAGTTTTTAAGTTACAAAAATACAAAAAAGAATGAAACTAAAAACAAAAATTTACGGAAATAATTTCTTAGTAATCAGAATCTTCAAAGTCAAATAGTGTTATTGTGCTAAAATAACACTATTTGACTTTTCATGATAATTTTTGGCAAGCGTGAATTCCTCACGTCACGCAGCTTAATTCAATATGTTATTCATCAAGCAGTTTTCTACTGGAGAAATATCTACCATAACATAAAAATGGCTAGATTTACGTTTCTGTAAAAGAGCTTAGGAGCCATGAAGGCGAAGGGACTGGTACTGTCAACGGAGGAGCTGATTCAATATTTTCTTCGACATCTGATAATGATAATGAACTAGAAATATTATACTCTTGATATGTAGAGGGGTCATAGTCAGAATCTTCTGAAAAATCATGCTCGGATTCGTCTAATATTGTCAAAATTAAGCTAAAAAACCTTGAGAGGTGTCAAGGGACACCCGGATGGAACGAAGTTCCTTTCGATTAATTAGTGAAGGAATTGTAATAAAATTTTATTTTTTTTAATTAATAATAATTTTTTTTTATTATTAACCCCCATTTTATTACCCCCCCCTGGCCCCTCCCCCTCCTCCGCCCCCCGTCTCCCCCCCCCCTCTCGGTCGGTACCTCTACCCTCCATACTATAGCTATAAGGAACTTCGTTCCAAAAAAGTGTCGTTACAACTTTTCGTGAGAATTTTTTCCGTCTAGCCCTCTTTCACAACGCGCGATAAGGAACTTCGTTCCAAAATATGAACATCAATCACACCATTGGCATCTGATGTGTAGGCGATGGTCTTCGATGCGATCGGTGAAGAAATAATAAGACAGGGCGAAGCTGATAGCTTGTAATAAAGCAGCCAAGCGAACATGAACAGCACAAGATGGCGGCTGAGGAGCGTGCGGGGTGCGGGACGGCGGTACGTACATTCGCGGAAGAAGCTCTGTGGCGACTAACTAACTCACAAAATTCAAAAATGGACGCTTGTTCCTGGCGCGCGCGCCCCCACCCGTTCCCTCACACCCCGCACACTCCCAGCCTTACAATTTAGACAACATAACAAAAGAAATGCATACATATTGCCAACTAATAAAATACTATTATAATAAAACGGATACGCGTCGCTTACATGATGTATTTTGCATAATACATCAAAACAGTTAAAAAACGGTAACTTGACCCCTGTTGTACTATATGTAGAACATCAAAATCCCACCAAAAACATCCCTGTTGAAAAGGAGGCCAAGTTCCTATGGGCTAATTGTTCGCCTAAAAAAGGGTTGAAATCCAATCCAATGCCAAGTTTAGATGTATGTACTTTAAATAATCTAAAAATATCTAAAATAATGTTACTTCTAAATTTGAACTTGGCAGGGTTTCGTGCAGTACGCAACACTTGATTAATTGTATAATTAAATTTATTATGTATATAATTAAACTAACCTGCCAAGTTCAAATTTAGAAGTAACATTATTTTAGATATTTTTAGATTATTTAAAGTACATACATCTAAACTTGGCATTGGATTGGATTTCAACCCTTTTTTAGGCGAACAATTAGCCCATAGGAACTTGGCCTCCTTTTCAACAGGGATGTTTTTGGTGGGATTTCAATACTTTTTTTCAAGAAACTGTACCTATTTTGTCTTTAATAAGCTTTAAAGTGTGCATTATGTATACATGACATTATTTTATACTCTCTCTCAACAAGACAAGCTCTCGAAAGGATGTCCCAGTAAAGGTCCATTTTGTTTCAATTATTTTTTTTTTATGAAAATAGAATGCTCGATATTCTGTGAGTATTTCAAGCGTCTACTGGTTGCCCTCATTACCTATTAACACATAGCAACGCGCGCCTTAGATAGTTCGCGTTGCTCTATAGTGTTATACAACGCGCGTCTTTAGACAGTTCGCGTTGCTCTATAGTGTTATACAACGCGCGTCTTTAGACAGTTCGCGTTGCTCTATAGTGTTATACAACGCGCGTCTTTAGACAGGTCGCGTTGCTCTATAGTGTTAACTATCCTTGTATAGATCCTCTACGGTAGGTACAGTAAATATTTCAAAAAGAGTTTGTGAACTCTATGTTTAATTTCTTTTTCAGAATATTGATGACATTTGAATAATGACATTATAAACACGATATCTACGTCTACAACATAAATTGTGTGTTTGTACGTAAATTGTTTATACTGGAGAAGAATCTAAAATATGGACTATTTGTTTACTATTACTATATATTCCTATGAAATAGCTATCTTTGAAATATTACACCTGCCTAAAGTAATCTGCTGAAAGCGTTGTTCACTTTTTAAAGAACAAATATTTACGATGAAAGTCGAAAAATAAGTCAGTATGTGACCCGTATAATGTTCAATCATGGCGACACGAAATTAATTTCATTGAGCAACATTTGATTGTGCTGTACCTCCTAAAGTATTCATTTAATTTGCATGGTGTAAAGGGAATGAATGATCTTGATGAAATGGTCAAATTAACTAACGTATTTAAATTGTAAAGGATACCTTATTACCGAATATATAAGACAAAGTCGCTAAAAAACACGTTTGTTGTATGAAAGCCCCCCTTAAATATTATTATGTTTTTGTTTTCAGTATTTGTTGTTATAGCGGCAACAATAACACATAATCTGTGAAAATTTAACTCTCTAGCTATCACCGTTCATGAGATACAGCCTCCTGACGGACAGACAGACAGACAGACAGACGGACAGCGAAGTCTCATGAATTGGGTCCCGTTCTTTACCCTTTTGGTACGGAACCCTAAAAAGGATGACTCACGCTACGCAGTGCCGGGTCCGAGCCGAGTGCCGGCCGCAGCAAGGTCAATATTATATATATTTTGTGTGAACAAACTCACGTTAAACCATAGATTTAGAATTTTTCGCGCTAAATCTACGCGTTAAACCGAGCGGCAACTGAGTGACAGCCGAACTACGGAAAGCGCTCATAAACAACTCGGTCCCGCCTCGGCTCGGCCACGGCCCGTTGCATGAATACAGTGCCACCGAGCTTCGCCCGAGCAGTCGTGAATGCAACCGGCTCGGTGACCGTGCTACGGCCGACACTCGGCTCGGACCCGGCACGGTCTAGCGTGAGTCATCCTTTAGAATGCTTGCTGATCTCTAAACTACTGGACGAATTTGATCCAAATATTTCACAAATATGAATAACGATATTCAATGTGCAGTATTGACTTTTCCATAATTTGTATGTATAGAGAATTTGATTGACATTAATCAAAACATTGACAACATCTTTCTCAAATCTGATTGAGTTTTTAAACATGACATGTGTTAAAATAAAAAGTAAATTAAATCAAAAGAGTCCTCTCATCACTAAGAAGTATTGATACAAATTCGAATCGAAACCCCCCGAAGAAAACAATTGTTACCCCCTTTAAGCCTGTTCTGGAATGAATTTCAATAAAATACGAAACACATCTTCCATCAATTATGTTAGAGATGATTTATGCAAATTTTGAAGAAGATCCGACCAAGGAATCCTGTGGTCCCATACAAACTTTGTAACCCTTTTCCAACTCACGCTTGACCGATTTCTCAAATTTCTCAATTTTTCGGTAATCTACATATAACACCCGATCTGTGTGCCAAATTTCATAACGCTAGGACAATTGGAAGTGGCCTAGAGGTTTTGATGACCGGTCAGTGAGTGAGTGAGTCAGTCAGTGCCAAAATTAGCTATATTCACAGGGTCATATTTCAGGATCTACTAAAGCTACATCTATGAAATTTGGTACACTGCCTTAGTACTAGTATATGATTATGTACGTACAATTTTATTTCTGTACTTGCAATAGGCACTGAGCTACAGGGGGGTCAAAAGTGGGTCGAAGCGGTTCGTGTAAATAGAGTACGGCATGCGCTCGGCCTGTTGCTGGAACTTGGCCTGCGCACTGCCGTGCGCTTAGATATTTGACCTTGTAGTGAAAAAACTATTGAAACCAAAACCAAAATACATCGTAAATAATATCATATATTTCATAATCAAATAGAAAACACATTGCAATCCAAAAATATTATCCTGAAGAATGAATCAATATGAATTACATACTATGTTTCGAACTAAGAAGCGTACACCTGCGTTGAAAGTGTTTCTTAGAAAGAAATTTGTCAATCTGGTGAAGGTGGTAGTATTTTTTTTTTGAAAGAGACGTTCACATACCATGCTATAGCAGAAAAAAAAATGCAATTTTTTAATTAGCTATCTCGTCAGATTTTTTTACTTTTGATGTACTATGTATAGTACGCCAGGGGTTAGGAGGATAGAGTCTATAGTATAGCACTAGAAGCCCTCGTGGTCTATTACTGACTCAGTTTCCTATTAACGATCAGTGTTGTAAGCTGCATTCACAGTAGCTGGTCTTTGGATGGGTGATCACGTTGTGCTATACATTTTCGAGCGTTTCTTAGTCTCAGATAGCGCGTTAAGCCGTTGGTCCCGTAATCAGTAACGTGGCAGTCATTAAGCCAAATTGGGCGGCTTGATAAATTTTAAAAGCAGCGAGTAGTGACAGCTGACACCTGTTTTTTTCTACAAAAAAAAATACAAAAAAATACACACACCAGTGTGTATCGCCCTGTAACTACGTCCTATTGGGATAAAAACGAATGTGGGCGTAAATGTGCCTCAGCATATCCCTTCGGGATTAAAGGCGTAAACAGCATCCTGAATAAAGATTTTGTTTTAAACATTAAAAAATACATTCAGCTATTTTTATGATCTTGCCTTACAGCTTCGTTTTTCATCACATTTCAGAGCATTTTTACGATCCCCTCAGAACAACATGCCTCCCTTACGACGTGGCTGTGTAATTGTTTATCGAAATATAATGTTTGTTTTCCTAAAATTCGTCTTATCTTACATGAAAATAAAGTTCCTATTGCCGTACCCTGTGCATAAAATGATCTTAAGTTGGTCAAGTATAAATCGGCCCATGCTTACAGTGCGAGATTTGTAATTACTCATTCGACATTCCGGGTATAGTACTTCCGGTGTCGAAAAGGTCTATAAGTATCGGCGAATACTTTTGATCTGGTAGGCCGTATACTTGAGTGTATCCTTAGTGATACATATATATATATTATCTACACCAATATTATTAAGAGGAAAGATTTGATTATTTTGTTTGTTTGCATCGAATAGGCTCCGAAACTACTGGACCGATTTGTTAAATTCTTTCACTATTGGGAAGCTACACTATGCTACATAGGCTATAGTTTATTCCCGTATTCCCACAGGAACGGGAGCTATGCGGGTAAAAGCTCGTGCCGTCCGCTAGTATTATTATAAATCCCAGTATCAGTGTGCCAATTACTAGCTTTCTAGCTTTCACTAATCCAACGTGACCAACAATTGTAAAATCTTTTTAAAGCTTTTTTAAATAAATAAAGTTTTCTAAAGAACTATTGACATGCTTTTACTAGTCTGTGTATACTTACGACGAAGAAGAATAAACAAAATCATGGAAAGTAGATACGAACTTCCAAACGTAATAAACCGTAAAGCCAAAATAGTATGATGAACGAGCACGCCAAGTTTGCGTTTTGGCCTGTCAGAAAATCGCTATCCTGATACTCAGTTATGTATGACACGATTTTTACGATGACGCAACTGTCTTCAATCACTGTCATAATAGTATAGAAAGGGTAGATTTTTTGCTTCGACGTGGATAAAGTTATTAATTGAAAATTGCTTTTATAGGTATTCATCGATACGCGTCTATAGATGCAAAAGTCTGTCGATTCAATTTAAATAAAAGTATAAAACTCGGGTCGGAGAAATGAATGAAGCCGTTCACAGTCCTGCATTTCTGCTATTAGCGAATTTTAGCATAATTATAATCTCATCGTAAGAATCCTCCAAGCCGTGTAGAAGTTATAGTGCCACAACCAAATGTTCAATGCAGACGAACGTTCTCTCCATGCCAATATGTTATGCTTCGCTAACCCCATCGCATAAGATTTATTAATACAGAACGTCTTACCCTGACGGCCAGCAATGTGGCTAGATTGCTGAGCCCGCAGAGGGCGATGGCCGTCAGGGTGTTAAGGGGATACCGTACGATCTCAGGTGAGGCGGCATGTCTCCAAGCCGGGACCCCTCCATTAGAACTGGAAGCGAGAGCCCTTGCCTCACTGTTTATATGGCGCAAGGAGTCGTTGGAGCGGGACCAAAGGCCTGCGTCTCGGGAAATCGAGGCCTAGCGGTCCCTGCTCCACCAGGAAAGCGTGGAGACATGGAAGGTGCGACTTAAAGCAACCAAAAGGGGGATTCGCCACAATCGCGGCCGTAAGACTGGTCATGGACGAGTGGCTGGAGAGGAGACATGGTGCTCTCTCCTACCGGTTGTCTCAGATACTTACCGGGAACGATAGCTTCGGTAGATATCTGTGGCGAAGACACTGGAAAACCACGGCCGAGTGTCAGCACTGCGAGGACCGAAGCGATGACACAGCGCTCCACACGCTGGTTCAGTGCACGGCGTGGGTGCAACAGCGCTAGGTCCTCGTAGTTCGAGTCTGGACGTGGACACTCTCTCGCTCGTGACCATGGTGCGGGAGTAAGTGGGACTGCACCACCTCTTTCTGCGAGTAGGTCATGCTCCTGAAAGAGGCGGTGGGGCGGGGACGGGAGAGAACTCTCCCACCCGAGTTCCGCAGTCGGCGGCCTGAGCGCCGCCGACGTGTCTTCGCCGAAGACTATCGGCCTCCATAACCGGGGGCTTGAGGACGTTGAGAGGGTTGCACACCGTCCTTACCGAAGCAGGCTGCTGTGGAGTTCACGCACGCCCCCCCTTAGAAGCGGGATAGCCCCCGAACCGCCCTCTGGGCGAGGCCGCAGTGGTGGCCGTAGGTCTGTTGGGAGTCCTGGGACATCCTTCCGAATGCTAACCCGGGGCTCCCAAGCCCAACCTTAGGCTGTTGGGCGTTACATGAGGTTTTTTAGTCGGCAGGAGTCCGGCATAGCATCCATGATGAACTTTCCCTCACGTTAAAAAAAATACAGAACGTCTTGAACTTGTTCACGAAATTGAATTGCCAAAATGCTTCTTAATCGTTGTGTTACTAGTTCTCGATCTTGGTGTAAAACCTTTGTTCAGTTTTATGACTAGCTTCTGCGATGATCAGTCTTCTTAGCTTTTTCCAACAACACTAAATTACACTTAAAATTATAAAGATAAAACTTTGTTTTTCTTTTCTCATGCAATACCTAATAACAGAATTCTGGCAGACATAATAAAGTAAACATTTTGTTTACAATTAATTTGCAGACACATCAAACATTTTTTGTAAAATTATTACGCTCAATGGGTTTGTTACCTTTGGATTCTAATTTAATTAGCTGTCAGTAAATTTGTACATATTTTTTGCTTTCTTTTTTATTTTTATCATCGATTGCGTCAATCATGATTATATTTGGAAATTAGTCGAATCCTAAAAAAGATTTCGCCACGAATGAAATTTAAACAAGCTGTATGCATGAGACTTCGCTGTCCGTCCGTCTTCCTTTCTGTCTGTCTGTCTGTCCGTCATGAGATTGTACCTTAGGAACTGTGACAGCTAGAGAACTAAAAATCTCATAGTTAACGTGTTTCTGTTGCCGCTATAAAAAAAAGGGTAGAAAGGAGGCTCCCATAATTACAAACGTGAATTTTAGCCGTTTTTTTGGTACGGATCCCTCCTTGCGTGAGTCCGACTCGCACTTGGTCGGTTTTTGTGTATAATCGTTTTTTGGGTTCGGGAGAAACTTCACAACGAGGACGGAACCGCGGGTATCAGCTAGTTACAAAAGAACATTGTGTTTTCTTAACACGATAGCGCACTTTGAAGTTAACACGATGCTTATCTATATTAAATTATCGCCTCTTTGGTATGAATAATTCACAGTACACCTCTATAATACCTATGTATAGGTGTTTCACTATGAGGTAACAATTTCCTTTTATCAGAGCTTTACGCCTCACTTGGTGGAATTTCACTTCGTACGTGCTTATAGCCACGCCTATTTCGTGTCGGATGAGTAGAGATCATGAATTTGTACTTTTTGTGCTACGGTCTACGATCAAAGGAACAAAATGTAGGGTTCATGAATGAAGTCATTACATATAATTTTTTCACAATTATTGTATTAGGTAATTCTTTTAAATTTATACTCAATGCAATAGGAACAGAAGCTGACAGCTTCCATCAGGCGGTCGGCGTCATTTTGGCCTGGAACTCAGTTCAGGAGTCAATATTTTTTTTATTTAATAGTCACGTGACAATCTTAAATACATGCATACATATAGTTACGTGTTTATCGCCGAAGGCGTAGGCAGAGGCATAGTATACGCCCACATTTCACCTCACAGTTTTATGTCCCACGGTGGGGAGCCTATTGCCGTTTTGAAATGGACAGGCTCCGATTGTGACAACCCACAGCTAATTTTTTTCAAGCCGTCCGTTTCCATTTTGCCGTTGCCACACGGAAATAATGTATAGGCTACTTTCCATCCCGGGAATAAGTTTCAACGGGACCGAAGCAAAAACATAAAAACTAGTAAATAAATTTAATGTCAATATTCTGTTACAAGGTCCCTTTCAAACTGTTGACGTTAACCTCCAGTAGCCGAGCAATATCGGTAATGAACTGCACTTAAAATAATCTCATCAAATTTTCGAGCCTTTTACAGAAAATTACGACATTTAGTGTTTCTACCCAACAAGCAAAATAGTCTCAGAACACATATGTTATAGGAACACTTATAAGATTCTTATATTGATTTTGGCGTTCGCAATTACTATTATATGCGTCTCAGAAAATGCTATTTGGTTTTTGATCACGATTATTCTGATAATTAGCCTTTTAAGGGCTTATAATACTATGTATATAGATCACTATAAGCCGCACCCTCTGGTAAAAGCTTTTAGTAAGAGCAATCAGACTTAAGAATGAAGGTTCTTATAAGCAGCACTTGTAAGCACTTTTAAGACTGCTTCTGAGGCTACTATAGACCCGAATCTCCTATTAAAGCTGTCCATAAGTGTGAATACACTTGATTCCATTTACACTTGTTACTTAGTTTCATAAGCGCTAATAAGTACAATATTTGAATCCGTTACAAATAAAGTAGTTTTATAAAAGCATTTGTAAGTCGTAATTGAATCTACTTTAATGCGAGCTTATAAACATTCATAATGATACTACTTTTACTAATAACATACTTGCCACATGTTATTATAAGTGTAATGATTTTATACGAGCTAATTTCAATACTGTTATTGTCAAAGAAACACTTATTATTCGTTGGTAAAGTCATTATAAGATAATTACCCTTGCAATAGGTGGTTTGGGCCAAAATAGTTCTTTTGATTCGCAGTACGACCTTGTGAAGTTCAAGTCACAAAATCTGGCGAGGGTTCCGCACAAATTAATTGTATATTGGACTATGACTCAAATACAGAAAAGTGACACCAAACCACTTAGGTGGTGGCTCATGAATAAATATGACAAACTTGTACTGTTAGTATTACAGCAAAAGCGCATTAACTCAAAACAATATTAATTAATTAAACAAATCGTCAATAAATACATACCTGCTTATATTCATGAACACAAACACCACCTACGTGTGCTTCAAGCTGTAATCCTCACATTTGAAATCTCAATGAAAACGAATTTAGACAACGCCAAAAAATAGTCGTGAAATAGTCGTAAATAGTCGTACATGTAAAAAAAATAGTCGTATTATAGTTTCGGTGTTATAGCTATAGGTTAGTGAGGATTATGGCTTGAACGTCAAGCTGAAATCCTCACCTCTGGTGCAAGCAAACGGTAAATTCTATTGAATTGGTTTAGGTTCCAAAAAATAGTCGTGAAATAGTCGTAACGACCTGCCAAATCTCAGAAATAGTCCATAAGTGGTTCCCGAGAGGTAAAGGTACCCTGGTGAGGATTATGGCTTGAACCTTTGAAAACTTCAAATTTCTCCAGAACGCCTGCGAATTTCGGTTCAAAGTTTGTGCCAAAAAATAGTCATGAAATAATCGTATGAAGCTATAATAAATTTGAGTTGATTTAATGTGAAAATAAAAACTTTTTATTTTCCCTACATTTCTATTGATGTACAGTCCTGTACAAAATTTGTAACTTCCAATGATACTAGAGGAAGTCACGCGGTTTGACCCGCGTAGCTCCCGTTCCCGTGGGAACGCGGGAATAAAATATAGCTTATGTTTACCGGGAAGAGTGTAGCTTCCCAACAGTGAAAGAATTTTTCAAATCGGTTAAGTAGTTTCGGAGCCTATTCGATGCAAACTTACAAACAATCAAATCTTCTCTCGTTATGATTTTGGGACAGAATAGATTATTGGAAAATATTCCGCTTAGTATAATAATATTTCTTTGAATAAGACGTTTTCCATGCCAGCAGTTATAATTAAACAAAAAACAAACATTCATGATTTGTATCTTCATCATGAAAACTTACTACTACTAGTCTAGTACTTTTATAACAAGTTTTAATCCTAATTATCACAGTTGTTTCATTCGTATAATCACAGCAATGTTCTACTATCATACATATATGATAGTAGAACAGACATATATGATAGTAGAATATTGCTGTGATTACACGAATGAAACAACTCTGATAATTTTATTATGATTAAAACCTGTTATAAAAGAACTAGACTAGTAGTAGTAAGTTTTTAAGACAATGAGAGGATATATATGGATTGTTTACACTTAAATTGCTATATAACATCACATATTTTATTCCCGCATTCCCACGGTAACGGGAGCAACGCGGGTAAAACCGCGTGACTTCCTCTGGTTACTAGAGGTAGAGTCTAGTATCATTGGACGTTACAAATTTTGTACACGACTGTACATCAATAGAAATGTAGGGAAAATAAAAAGTTTTTAATTTCACATTAAATCAACTCAAATTTATTATAGCTTCATACGACTATTTCATGACTATTTTTTGGCACAAACCTGGAACCGAAATTCGGAGGCGTTCCGGAGAAATTTGAAGTTTTCAAAGGTTCAAGCCATAAACCTCACCACGGTACCTTCATATCTCGGGAACCGCTTATGGACTATTTCTGAGATGTGGCAGGTCGTTACGACTATTTCACGACTATTTTTTGGAATTAAACCAATTCGATAGAATTTACTGTTTACTTGCACCAGAGGTGAGGATTACAGCTTGACGTTCAAGCCATAATCCTCACTAACCTATAGCTATAACGCCGAAACTATAATACGACTATTTTTTTTACATGTACGACTATTTCACGACAATTTTTTGGCGATGTCAAAATTCGTTTACATTGAGATTTCAAATGTGAGGATTACAGCTTGAAGCACACCCACCTACAGGTGTTATTTCAATATTAGGTTGTATATTTAGCGTTTTTCTTAGTGACCGACCGAAGTTTTGGTTTCGGCCAAAAAATCGAGTTTCGGACGCAGTTTCGGTTTCGGCAAAATGGGCCGAAACTTTCGTTTCGTTCGTGAATTTTGAGTGCCTGGCTCTGCTTGTGACGTGGTTGGGATCAAAATAACCAGTTATTATGCTACTAACCTTAGATTTAGAGATTTACAAACAATTTCCAATCAATAGTTACAATAAGACAATTTTATTCAAACCACAAGCAATTATAATCATTGAGAAGTATTAGACAGCTACCCCTTTTTTTTTCACGTGATGGAAATTCTAAACAGACTAAAAACCTCACGTAACGCCCAACAGCCTACGGTCGATAGCCCTGGGTAAGCCCTTGGAAGGATGTCCCAGGACTCCCAACAGACAGCTACCCCTGTATTATGTCTTAGACCACCTTTTTAGACTATTTGGTTATGGAATCCTAAAAAGTTATTCTAGGACATTACATGAACCTACCCCTTTGTAGTCGGTTCTGTACAAAAAGGGGAAACATAGGACCCCATTACTAAGACTTCGTTGGTCATCTGTCTGTCAGCAAGCTGTAACTCATGCACCGTGATAGTTAGACAGTTAAAATTTTCATTTTGCCAGTTTTTTTTAATACTTGAGTTTCGGTTTCGGTTTCGGCCGAAACTGACCCTGGGGCCGAAAGTTCGGTTTCGGTTTCGGCTGAAAAACAAGTTTCGGTCGGACACTACAGTTTCTTATTTCACCACGGATCCCCAAAAGATAAAAACATGGCGAGTGAATGCAGCGACTATGAGACATTATAGAACCGAGTTTGTCTATAGTGGTATAGTAGAACACTTCGAAATGCTAACTTAAAAATGGCTACCGAAAATGACTAATGGGGAACATTTTGTTATTTTAAAATAATAAATACGAATGTACAATTACATAATTTAAGAGGGGCTTTAAAATTTTCACCAGAAACTTGGTATGTTGCACGAGAAATACGAGTTCCCAGTACGTTTTTGATTAACAACATGAAATACGAACACTCTGAAAAATTATCATATAACTTGCCATATTAATGTCCAAAATATTATTAGTAAGTATTTTAATAAAGTTTTTAGTATTATGTACACAGAGCGTGTAAAACTCCCAATATTGATAACTGAATGATTGACTGAACGAAATGAACGAAATGAGAACTTGTTGAACCGTTGTAAAGTGCATAACAATCTAGTTTAGATTTCTAAGAGACTATTATTAGATTTCGTAGGATTGTATGGTTTTACAAAATGCCGCTACACGGCCGTTACAGTCGTTAGTTGAATTCCATGAGGGTACTATTATACTGTTAAAGAACTGAATACACTAATAAAGTGGGCCCTTTTCCGGGCTTGTAAGCGCTTATGAGTTCGTTGTAAGTCTATTGAAAATTGGTCTTGGGATAATTATAAAACCGCGTTTTGCTTGTTGGGTAAAGCGAATCCATTTATAGCGTAGCCGTGTATTGTGGTTAAACTACAATTTATTTTGATCGTTGACTTTTATGTATGTACTTCTAAATTGGCATTAGAGAAAAACTACTTTAATGAACAATTATTATGCCAGCTCAATCACAAATTAAATGTGAAAAAATTGAGCTGGACTCGAACCTGAGTCTTCTGGGTTGCCGGACCAGACGCCCTAACCGTTGGACCACAGAGACACTCCTCTCGACCGTCAAAATCTTTCACCTCATTACGTCTCGGGGCGACAACGTACGTACGTAGGTACCATCTACCGAAAACTCTGTTCAGTTGCCAGTAATTAGGTAGATACTAAATTGGTAGGCCCACCTGACGGTTAGTACGCAGACGTTAGTCTACTTACGTTCATAGCCTTCGGTGGCCACCAATCCAATAAGTGGTATAAATAAAAATCTCTACCACAAAATCACTAAAGTACTCCTCTCCGGTTGCTTCTATACTCGTGATATATAGATTTTTAAACAAATTATCACTGAGCATCAGAACCTCAATCAAAAATAAAAAAGCACAGTTTTGTAACTTACTGGCTTCTGCAATCTATTTTTAGGGTTGCGTAATAAGTAAAAGAGGACTTACTGAAACGTTGCTGTTCGTCCGTCCTTACCTCAATAGTTAGATCGGTCAAATTTTCGCAGATGATGTCTTTGTAGCCGCTATAACAACAAATACTGAAATTATAAAGAGTTGTATTGGGCTGGCCTCGCGAAAACTTGGAGTCCTAAATAAGGTGAGGCGGTACTTCACTCCACATCAGAGATGTTTACTCTACAAGACGCAGATTCGTCCATGCGTCGAGTACTGTTCTCACCTTTGGGATGACTCTGCGAGGTACTTACTAGACGCGCTTGACGCTATGCGAGACGTGCTATCCGAATAATTGGTTTCTACCGAATGTATCACGGCGAATGTTCTGAAGAGCTCTTCAACCTGATCCCACCCTCTCCTTTCCGATCCCGCACAACGCGTGCCGGGCAGAGATACCACTCATACACAGTGGAGAGAATCTTCGCCAGAACTCAGCCTTTCAAAAGATCGTGCCTCTGTCGAACTGTAAAAACTTGGAACGACCTGCCCGCACACATTTTTCCCTCATCTTACAATCCCGGGTTCTTTAAGAGGAGCGTGAAGAGGCACATCACAGGGCCGCCAACTTGAGGACCACTGACAAAAGTGGCCCCCAATCGCTAGAAGCGCCACGGCTTTCCATCAGGCTGGTGGCGACGTCAATTTGGCGTGCTGAATATAAAAAAAAATATAAAGAAGGTTCCCCCGTATAAAGGTTCCTTGCTACAAAGCCTTGAAAATAGATTGCAGAACCACTGAGTTGCAAAACTGTGCTTTTTAGGGCTTCGTACCCAAAGGGTAAAAAACGAGACCTTATTCATGAGACTTCGCAGTCCGTCTGTCTGTCTGTCTGACTCTTTGTCTGTCTGTCGGTCTGTCTGTCTTTATGCGCTTTATGCGCTTTTTTAAGGCATTTCTACCTTCTTTTGAATAGCCAGCCAACGACGCAGGTCATCAGTCCGCATCGTCTGTTTGTCCGTCACGAGGCTATATCTCAAGAACCGTGATAGCTAGAGAGCTAAAATTTTCACCGATGATGTATATCTGTTGAAAAATTCAAAGAGGTAAATATTCTGACTGTAGCATCACAATATATTTTTGAAAATCTTATGTATGTGCAAAAGAATCTATCTAGTTTCGTTAAGTTAAGCGATATACACAGTGTAAATACCCGACATAAAGATAACCTTGCTTGTCATCAGTGTAGACTGAAAAAAGTCAGTAATTCCTTCCTGGGTAACTGTATACGTTTTTACAACAGGCTTCCAAATGAAATAAAAAGTATGCCCTTAAATAAGTTTAAAAAGTGTATAAAAAGTAAATTGTACAGCAGGGGCTACTATTCAGTTGACGATTATTTGCTTGACAGGGAAGCCTGGAAATGATCTGCTTGCTCTACTGCATTCTCAAGCAATAGTTTGTGATTTTTAGTTTAATTTTTTGTAAATAGAGCACAAAAGAAAAGCCCGTCGAGTTTCTTGCCAGTTCTTCTCAAGCGGGCCGCGTTCCGAACTGGTGGTACTATTTGCATTGTATTCATTGACGTGTCGCAAGTGCCTATGTATTAGGTTTATGCGAAATAAATGTTTTTTTGAGTTTGAGTTGTCGCTATAACAACAAATACTAAAATCAGAAAAATTTATTTAAGGAGGCTGCCATACAACAAACGTGATTTTTTACCGTCTTTGGTACGGAACCCTCCGTGTGCGTGTACTATTCGCACTTGGCCGCTTTTTATCATTTATGAAGTTTAAATCCAGTGGTACGAATTTATAGCATCCACATTGTACAAACTTTTTACCGACAACTTGAATGTTTTATGAGTCTTGTTTTGGATATTAAATATTCTTCGACCTTTATTAAGGTTTTCATTCAATATCGTTTTGTGGTTACGAAATTTTGTAATGAGTTTAGAATGAATTTGTTGTCAAATTAAAACCGTTCTAACTAAATTTCCTAACTTAACAAAGTTACAGAGGTTTTGATTGTTATAAATTAGAATTATGTAGGGAATTGTTTGGAAAGTGACCTAACTTAGTAAGGTTATCTGCAGGTTATACTTTATGCCATTATAAACATTTTACTGCCTCTTCGGTCTAAAGGTCGTAATGTGTGACTTTGGATCACGAGTTCATGGATTCGATTCCCACTGAAGATAAAATTTTGTGTATGAATGTGTGTCTTGAGAGTCTGGGTGTTCCTATGTATGATAAGTAGGTATGTATTTAAAATATTTAATTATTACCTAATATCCGTGGTCTGATACCTATAACACAAGCAGGTTATTCCTAGCTTACTTTG
This sequence comes from Miltochrista miniata, assembly GCA_933228765.1. Classification (NCBI taxonomy): domain Eukaryota; kingdom Metazoa; phylum Arthropoda; class Insecta; order Lepidoptera; family Erebidae; genus Miltochrista; species Miltochrista miniata. The sequence continues at coordinate 9,317,003 of OW121749.1, forward strand.
GGATCAGATAGCGTTGTGTGAAAATGTCCGTACAAAAAAATACAGGTTAAGCGAAAATGCATTACACGAAATCCTACTAACATTATAAATGTGAAAGTTTGTGAAGATGTTTGGATGTTTGTTACTCAATTACGTTCTAACGGCTGAACGGATCGGGCCAAATTTGGTACAGATAGCTTATAGTCTGGAATAACACATAGGCTACTTTTCATTTCAGGAATATGTTCCCACGGGAAGCGGGAACGGGTACCGTATTTCACGCGGGCGAAGCCACGTGCATCAGCTAGTTAACTATAAGCATTTCTTTATGTGGACATCCGCATGGACAGTACCAAACAGTGCATTCCATCTGGCTACGGCCGGGGCCCCGAGAACGCTCCCAGAAAGATAATTCCAGGCCCGCCAGTTCCGGCACAACATCTATATACAGGGGAAAATTTAAAACAGACTTGCAAAAAATACATTTCACTATTCTGACACAGTATCGACCAAACTATTCCTAGAACGTTAATAGCAACAGCTCTATTTGAATTTACCTTTATTCCAACCTGCCAGTCTATATTAGTACAGATCGGGATACGTTAAAATTGACTTTATAAAGGATTCCAAACGGAATTAGGTCCGTCACTAAAATTTTATAGTACGGTAAAGCGTAATACCAGGTGCTACCTGATTGAACTATACGCTGAAATGAAGGTTAAACGGGCTGATATCGAGAAACGATTTAGGTGCAGCGCAGACGACTGTTTTTTTTTGTGATCGAGTCTGTTGCCCACAAAAAGACGTCACAGATTTTACAACGTCTACGCCGCACCATAAAAAGGTTGATTTTGTTATTAACCCAAGCGAAAATCATAAACATAGAGCAACACAAGCATATTTTTAAATATTTATCAGTCTATCTTTTGTCTGTTTGATCTGGGTAATCTCTTATTAACGAGATTTTTATTGGAGTTGTTAGAAGGAGTAACTTAGGCTACTTATACAAATCGGTTCGACTTCCATACATTGTTCCAGCACACCTAGTACATCGACACTAATATTTTAAAGAGGAAAGATTTGCTTTTTTATCTTGTTTGTTTGTAACGAATAGGCTCCAAAACTACTGGACCGATTTAAAAATACTTTCACCATTAGAAAACCCCATATTCCCTCGAGATCGGGAGCTACGTGGGTGAAACCGCGTGGCGTTTGCCAGAATAAATTAGATCTAAGTGCTCAGCACACAAAGAGATTTGCCTAGAGTGGGAATTTTATCCAAGACCTCTAGTTATCTAACTGTAACTGTGTGCTTTGAAGCGCTCGTGGCCCCGTGGACTCAGTGTTCTGTAAACGATCACTGCAGTAAGCAACATTTACTATGGCCGGATATGGATGGGTGACCACCACGTGGACCACTTTGTGACATTTATTTACGAGCGTTTCCGTGCTTCGGAAGGCACGATAAGCCGTTGGTCCCGGTTGTCAGTAAAATGACAGTCGTTAAGCCAAGTTGAAGGCCTTATGGGCGGCTTGAAAAATTTCAACTGTAGGTCGACACAATCTGCGCCCGGGTCGGCAGCGCGTGTGCCGCCTCTGGTGTTGCAAACGTCTATAGGCTACGGTTACCAACCTTCCGGTGGACCGTAAGCTTGTCTGCCACCTAAGTAGTATAAAAAAAAAAACTGTAGCCAGGTTGTCTAACAGTCAGATACAGGTATCTAACAACTATAAAAGGGCCAATAATCAATGTCAATTTTATATTTTGAAGGGAATTAAAAGTAGCTCCTGGAGAGACGCCAACAGAGGAACGGATTTGCTTTTAGTAAGAAATAGAACTTTAAATTACCTAGTGTTCGTCAGACCAGTGTTATTAAGACGTTCATTGTACCTGCTTACAAAAATAGATCCCGTTAAGATAATAACATTAATAACTTAAACGTGTATTAAAAAAACATCTATTTCATGTAGTTTTTGTATTTCATTGCTTCATCAATCAAACATTCGTTAACACAGGTAGTTGGCGCCTTCCAATCAGGTGTTAAGGTCAGATAATATCTGTTAAACCATCAATATGTGTCATTAATTCATTAAAATCCTGACGAATTGTCTTACAGACTATGAGACCTTACAGATGCCAAGAATGCTTGGCTAATGGCTTGACCGGGACAAAATTTACCCACCCATCCAAATTTACAACGGAGCTGGGACGACGCTAAATCTAAATTAACCTTTGACTCCTTGCTAAATGCTAGCTTAGGCCCGGATCGGGCCAGATTATTAGCGCTCAGTACAAAGGAATCCGGTGATTGGTTGAAAGCTTTCCCTACAGCCAACACCGGAACTTTTTTGGAATCGGACATCCTAAGAATTTCAGTTGGTTTGAGACTTGGCGTCACGCTTTGCGCTCCACATCGATGCCCCTGCGGTTTTAACGTTGACACTTTGGGGCATCATGGTCTTTCATGTTTAAAGAGCGCAGGCCGCTTCTCACGCCACGCTGCGCTGAACGACATCATCCGCCGTGCTCTTGCCACCGCCAATGTGCCTGCGCTCTTAGAGCCAAACGGCGTTTTCAGGGACGATGGCAAGAGACCAGATGGTATAACTTTGATACCGTGGGAGATGGGTCGGGTCCTGGTGTGGGATGCAACTTGTGTTGACACTCTAGCCCCGTCCCATCTTCCTAAAACAAAATTAAAAGCCAGTGCAGCAGCGGAAGCGGCTGAAAATATTAAAATTAATAAATATAAGGGTCTCGACTCATCGTATCGTTTTTGTCCAGTCGGTGTCGAGACCCTAGGTCCATGGGGTCCCAATGCGCAAAAATTTCTCAAGAATTTGAAAAAGCGCCTTGTGGAGTCAACTGGACTGGTGACCCAAGGGCTGGCAGTTTTCTCGCTTAACGAATAGGTATTGCTATTCAAAAGGGGAATGCTGCTAGTCTTTTGGGCACAATGCCACGGGGGCCTTATTTAGGTTTAGTTTATATAGTAATAATGTAAATATAGATATGTAATAATTATGTTTCTCTGTAATTTTTAACAATAAATGTATTATTTTCATTCATTATACAAGATTGATGTTATCTTTACTTTTTAACCGACTTCAAAAAAGGAGGAGGTTACTCAATTCGACTTTTTTAGGGTTCCGTACCCAAAGGGTAAAGAACGGGACCCTATTCATGAGACTTCGCTGTCCGTCTGTCTGTCTGTCTGTCTGTCCGTCAGGAGGCTGTATCTCATGAACGGTGAAAGCTAGAGAGCTGAAATTTTCACAGATTATGTGTTTTTGTTGCCGCTATAACAACAAATACTAAAAACAAAAACATAATAATATTAAAGGGGGGCTCCCATACAACAAACGTGTTTTTTCACCATTTTATCTTATATATAAGGTAATAAGGTATCCTCCTCAATTTAAACACGTTAGTTGGCTTAAACATATAATCAAGATTATTTCTTCCCTTTACACCATGCAAATTAAATGAATACTTTAGGAGGTATGGCAAAGTCAAATATTGCGGAAGGAAATTAATTTCGTCTCGCCATGATTGAACAATAAACGGGTCACATACTAATTTATTTTTCGACTTTCATCGTACGTATTATATCTTTAAAAAGTTAACATCGCTTTCTGCAGATTACTTTAGGTAGGTGTAATATTTCAAAAATAGCAATATCATAGGAAATAGTAAACAAAGTGCCCTTATTTAAGATTTTTCTCCAGTATAAACAATTTACGTACAAACACATAGTTTTATTACATGTACCTACATAGTATGTACGTATGTAGACGTATTGTGTTTAAAATGTCATCATTCAAATGTCATCAATATTCTGAAAAAGAAATTAAACATAGAGTTCTTAAACTCTTTTGGAAATACAAACTCTACCTACCGTAAATGATCTATATGAGGATAACAGGATTGTTAACAACAACCACAAAGCAATATTTCAATAATTTCAGCAAGGTATGCTATAAGTTAGCACCTTTTCACACGTACCGGTTGCCGGGTAGCCGGTGCCGGGTACCCGGCGGCAAGTGTATAGCATTACCGGGCAAATTACGCCGGTACGTGTGAAAGCTATAGTACATGGCCATACACTTCGCTGCCTGCCGGATACCCGGCAACCGCTACATGTGAAAAGGGGCTAAGGGTTATGCTGAAATGAGGTTATCCAGCAGAGAACTAGAAAGGTAGACATAGCGGTGGCAATGGGCTGGCCACGTCTGCAGAAGCTGCACTGCAGAATCGACGGCCGATCCAGCAGACGGGTTCTGGAGTGGAGACCGCGACTCGATAGGTTCTGGAGTGGAGACGTGAAAGAGAGAAGGATAATGTGGGGTAGGACATCCACCCGCGAGTATATACATATACTCGTAGTTGTATTGATACTCCTTTTATTTCTGGTAGAGCAAGGTCAGTATGTCATAAGTATAGAAACCATAATGTAATATTATGTATATTATTTGTTGTGGTGGTTGCAATTTATAGGTATTTGAATAAGAATGGATTTCGGAAACATTGAATTCGATTTCCAATACCTATTATGTGAAACGAATTATGTGGAGGATGATTGTGTTAATGTTTTTCATAGCATTTTACATCGTTATACGTCTTCAAAGCCATGTCCAATGGATTTTTTGAACTCTGTGTCTGCCATATCACCTGTTGAACGTAACCAAAGCCATATCCAGCTACTTTACTATGGAGAAAACTACAGTGGGGTGGGACACTGGGTGTGTCTATTCTACAATGGTGACTCATTGCGCATATATGATGGTCTTAAGGGCAAAACGTTGCCGCCTTTACAGCAGGCGCTGGTGGATGCCCTATTCCCATATAAGCCGCCAACTTCTTTCCCCGATGTACAGAAGCAGTCAAATAATTACGACTGTGGTGTCTTTGCTATTGCCTACGCCACGTCCCTTGCAATAAAGCAAAACCCAGCGTTTGAAACTTACACGATTGCCGAAATGCGCCCCCATTTGTTGCGTATTCTAGAGAATAAAGAACTAATACCGTTTCCATCTACTCCAAGGAGGCCCCGGGGGAATCCTAATCGTGACATTTTTGTAGTAAAAAATCTACAAAAACAGTTACTGACTAATGCTAAATATAAAAGGGCGTCTAGGAACAATCCACAAGTAAAATTGAAGGAAATGGAAAGGGACAGATTGCGTAGTCAAGGAAATAGATCTTTATTTAAAAAGCGATCAAAATCATCCCAGAAAAAAGATACAGCTGCACATCGTGTTGCTCGACTCGAGCCAGAGTATCGCCTTGCAGAGCAGACACGCGATGCTCAAGTTCGCCGTGTTGCTCGCCAGGAACCTGAGTATCGCCTTGCAGAGCAGGCACGCGATACTCAAGTGCGCCGTGTTGCTCGACAGGAGCCTGAGTATCGCCTTGCAGAGCAGACACGCGATACTCAAGTGCGCCGTGTTGCTCGACAGAAGCCTGAGTATCGCCTTGCAGAGCAGACACGCAATACTCAAGTGCGCAGTGTTGCTCGACAGGAGCCTGAGTACCGCCTTGCAGAGCAGACACGCGATACTCAAGTCCGCCGTGTTGCTCGCCAGGAGCCTGAGTATCGCCTTGCAGAGCAGACACGCGATACTCAAGTGCGACGTGTTGCTCGACAGGAGCCTGAGTACCGCCTTGCAGAGCAGACACGCGATACTCAAGTGCGCCGTGCTGCTCGGCTTGAACCTGAGTATCGTGAAGTCGAGCAATCACGAAATACTGAAGCGCATCGTTATGCTCGGCAAGCTGCAGATTATCGAAATAATGAACAAAGTTCAGCCAAGTCCCGTAAAGAACGTTTTATGTCCAACTGGGAAGCAGTTTGCCAAGAATACATTTCTGCAGTACAAGAAGGGCATTCAAACCCATGTCACTGTTGTGGGCGTATGTGGCATAAAAATAGCATACGAATTATATCAAAATCTACATTAAAGTTAAAAAGTGATAAATATACAGATGACTACTTGTCTCAAATATTTCATCTTCACCCAGAAGCAGACAAGGGCTCATTCTGTAACACGTGCGCCACAGATATAAGGCTTTTCAAAGTTCCTCGTTTAGCCAGAGTCAATGGTTTGATTTTCCCTGAAATACCTGAAGTCTTGAAAGATCTTACTCCACTCGAAGAACGGTTAGTATGTGCTCGACATATTTTCATAAAAATTGTTAAAAGAGGTAGTGGTTTAGGATATCAGCATGGCCTTGCAGGAAATGTGATAAATGTACCTGTTGAAGTAAATACCATGGTCACTTCATTACCTAGGTCAATATCAGATACGCATGTTATTACAGTAGAACTGAAACGCAAAATGTGCTACAAACACGGACGCAAGGAGCGTATTAGACCCAAAAAAGTGTGCGAAGCTGCTAAGTACTTGGTCCAATGTAATCTCTATAGAGATTTAAATATTCAAATTGATGAAAACTGGTCATTTAATAATGAGTGTAATGAAGATGAGTGTACATGTCAGGAGCTTAGTAACGAAAATGAAAACATTTATGAAGATGAAGAAGTTAATCCGGGTGGTAATGAAACTCTATTAGATCAAAATTTCACTTTAATATTAGCACCGGGTGAAGGAAAACGGCCACTATCTCTAATTTTTGACGAGCATATGGAAGAGTTGGCATTTGTAAAAATTCATTGCGGTCAAAAAAGAAACTTTAAGGTTAAACTTAGTCACATGGACATTATAAAATCAGAAATATCCCGCGAAGATCGTCGTGCCGTCCGTCCTGATTATCTTTTTACTGCATTAAAAAAGCAACAAACTATCAGAGTGCAGAACAGTATTGCCATGTGTCTTAGAAAAAAAAATCGTATAGGGGATCCTATTTTGGTTGAAAATATGCTAGATTCAGCTTACGTCGATAGTTTAGTTCAAGTAGATGATGGATACAGAGTTTTAAGAGGTATAAAAAATTCACCTGCTCATTGGGAAGCAGAGAAAAAAAAATTACTCGCAATGGTGAGGCAATTTGGCGTTCCTACACTTTTTGTAACTCTTTCAGCAGCAGAAACAAAATGGCCTGAACTAATTAAGTTGTTAAAAAAGACTGTAGATGGAGAAGAATTAAGTATTGAGGATACTGAGCAGTTGTCTTATGTTGATAAGGTTCGCCTTATTCAAAGCGATCCCTATATTTGCGCTACGTATTTTGAAACTCGACTGCGAGCATTAAGAAAAGCGTGGTCTAGTACTTCAGGTCCTTTCGGTACGTTTAAAATTGAACATTTTTACTACAGAATAGAGTTCCAGCATCGTGGTTCCCCTCATGCTCACATGATGCTGTGGCTGAAAGGAGCCCCGGTATTTATGCCAAGTCATACAATAGTAGAACCGCACATTGTGAACTTTATAGACAGTATCATAACTTGTAGCAGTGAAGACCTTGATATTTCACTCATTGAATTACAGCGCCATAAGCACACACATACCTGCCACCCAAAACCGGGAAGACCATGCAGATTTGGTATACCATTCTACCCATATGACAGTACTATTGTTTTAACAGAATTGAGTAACGATGATCCTATGTCTAACAATAGTAAAAAGTTGGCAAGTGAAATAAAGGAAATACTAAACAGTATCCCTGAAGACGTAACAACTTTTGAGAACTTTTTGAAATATATTGGAATTAGCAGAGAACAATACCTTCTTGCCATTAGAGCCTCTATTTCTAGACCAACAATTATATTAAAGCGAAACCCTAAAGATATATATATTAATCCTTACTCAAGAAATATTTTACAACTCCATCGCGCCAATATGGATATTCAGTATATAATAGACCCGTTTGCTTGCTCGCTATACATAGTTAACTATATCAACAAAGCAGATCGAGGAATGTCAAAACTCCTTAGAGATGCAGTCGAAGAGACAAGAAAAGGGAATAAAGCAGTTCGAGAATCATTGCGAACAATATCAAATGTATTCCTCAATGCTTCTGAAATATCAGCACAAGAAGCTATATACTATTTAGTAAGCTTTCCCTTATCACGTGGCAGTGAAAGTGAAGTATTCATTAATACAAATATTCCGGAAAAACGAATACAAATTTTGAAAAGCACCCGAGAACTACAAAGTATGGATCCTAAATCTAGTGACATATTCATGCCTAATCTAATAGATCACTACGTCAATCGTCCACGTACCGAAGATTTTGAAAATATGACTCTAGCTTATTTTGCTGCATTTTTCATGTTTTCTAAGAAACGTAATAAGCTGAGTATAACATCATTAGGAGAAGATAGTAATGAAAATGAAGTCTGCGAAACGTTATTAACAGAAAATTATGGAAACGAAGAAACCATGGGTAATTGGATAGCACTATTAAACAATGGCGGCTACATAAGACGTAGACAGAAGCCCAGAGTTATCCGGTTTTGTCGTTTTAGTCGTACCACAGATCCAGGTCAATTTTATAGAGAACAACTTATGTTATATCTGCCTTGGAGAGACGAAGAAGAAGATCTTTTAAAAGATTCTATTAATTTAGTTGCCAAGTTCAATTTAGCATCTGATGCAATACGATCAAATAGTATTGCTTTTAATCAACTCGGAGGTACTGAGGAATTTGATGCCCTTCTAGAAGCAATTAGACAAGCTGAGGTAGAAAGTGAAGAATGTGATGAGGTGGTTCTACGTCAGGGAAATAGAAAACCTCTAGAGGGTTACGAGTTGGAAGATCAAATGGCAGATGTTGCAGATGATATATTGCCTGGGGGAAATGCCGGACCGAACCAAGGTGAACCAGCTACCTTTGTTGCACCAGTCCTAATACCCGAGGTAGCGTACTTAGAACTAACTCGGAAATTAAATGTAGACCAGCGTGACTTTTTGATTGATGTCGTACAGTACTTTAATAATAATCACGTACCTGAATGGAAGCCAGTTTATTTATTTTTAAGTGGTGGAGCAGGAGTAGGAAAAAGCTTACTTATAACCTCCTTATTTCAATGTCTGACAAGAGTATTTAATTCATCGCCTGGGTCGAACCCAGATGATATCAAAATACTTTTGACTGCACCAACAGGAAAGGCGGCTTTCGGAATTGGCGGCCAAACAATACATAGTGCTTTTACATTGCCTATAAATCAAGTTGGTCACACTATGCCTGAATTGTCAGCTTCAACGGCAAATACACTCGCATGCAAGTTAGCTCATCTCAAACTAATAATAATTGATGAAATTTCTATGGTTGGATCTAAAGTATTTAACCAAATCAACCGCCGTTTGCAGCAAATCTTTCAAACAACAACCCCGTTTGGCGGTATATCAATAATTGCTGTTGGAGATATGCGTCAATTACCTCCAGTCGGTGATAACTGGATTTTTCAAAATTTAACAGGTAAAACCATTGCATCACTAGCAGGTCCATCTTTGTGGAGTTTGTTTAAGTTATTCGAATTAAAAATTATAATGCGGCAAAGAAACGATTTAAAATTTGCAACAGCTTGAAACAATTTAGCATCTGGGAGCATGACTTCTGAAGACTTGAAATTAATGAGTGAGAGATGTTTTATAATAAGCGAGCTGCCTGCAGACGCCAGAGATGCCGTGCATTTATTTAGCAGTAATTCTTTAGTTGACGCGCATAATGAAAGAGTGTTACATGGAATGGTCACTGAAGGTACTGTTGTTGATGCCTTGGATGAAGTTTTTGGAGAGCCGAATCAATCTGCTAAAAATCGGGCCTTAAAAACAATTCTATCCTTGCCTACCGCTCAAACATACGGATAACAATAAAGGGCTATGGTAACTAAAGAGAGCACAGTAGGTGCCACTACTGTGCTCTCTTTAGTTACCATAGCCCTTTATGGATACAAATTCGAATTGATCAGTAGATCTCAACTTCATAATCCTTAATTCATTTTGGTATCTCGTTTTTTTTCTGACGGAAGTAACGCTTACTATTCATGAATTTTATTAATATAACATGATAATATGCCGTCAGTGGCAAAGAGTTTTACTTCAATCGCGCGTAAAGATTACACGCACACACTTTTTTTTAGTCTCGAGCAGGACTTTAACCTGCGTCATCTGGTTTGTCAGACTCATGTCAGACTAGACGGCCTAACCGTTGAACTACCGAGATACTACTCTCAACCGACTAATTCTTTCACCTCATTACATCTTGGGATGACGTATTACCTTAAATTAAAATCTCTTCTAAAAAAGAAGAGATTTTGCCTATCTAATATTGTTGTTGTTAAAAGTTATTATTATTTTTGTTGTTGTTAAGTTAAAAGTGGAATGCTTTAGAGATTGTTCTAGTTTCTAGTTAGGACGGTCGATGCAGGGTTGCAGTGGGGCCCCCATATTGAAAAGCTGCCTGGCCTGGCAGATTAAGTTCAGCAGCTATTAAGCACTTGAATGATGTAGATGCAGCAAGAATAATGTATTTCAGTTACTTTCACAGTATAATGTCTTACGGTATTCTACTGGTAGGCAAGGCGGCAGGTTTAAATACAATTTTTGTTTTACAAAAATGGATCATGAGAGCCTTAATATAGGTTAGGTACAAGGGTCTATCATCACAAGATATTTTTGAAAATCTTATGCATGTACAAAATAATTAGGTACCTTCCTTTCGCAAAGTTCAGCGATATACCTACCTAGACAATGTAAACTCTAAACATAAAAACAACCTTGTTGGTTATAATTAAACATAAGATAAACAATTTATGTTTTAGAAATACGGGTCATGAGAGCCATATTATAGGTTAGGTACAAGGGTCTATCATCACAATATATTTTTGAAAATCTTATGCATGTTCAAAATAATTAGGGCTATACCTAGTTTCACAAAGTTCAGCTATATACCTACCTACACAATGTAAACTCTAGACATAAAAATAACCTTGCTGGTTATAAAAATAACTGTCGACTAATTTCGACGGCAAAAAGTGTGTAAAAAGTATATGATACAATTAACGGTTTTTTTAAATACAACCAATGATAGATAGCGCTTATCCCAACATAGTCAACATCACTATTTAATTGTATAATTTACGTGATAACTATGTCTTTTGTGTTATATCGAGTCCTTAAATTAATAATTATTATTATCCATAATTTTTAAATTAGTTTTGTATAATATTGTGTAATTAAATGGTATTGTCTAATTAGCAGCTTCTGGGGGAAAATGTATAAAAATGGCGGGTAAGCATATTGGGGTCTCTCTTCATTCTGAACGCTTAGATAAGCGGTAACGCTGCTCTAATAAATTTAAATGTAAAGTTGTATTTTCAAGTTTTATTTTATTCCTGAAGTGTACCTATTTAACACTAGCGTGCCGGGTTTTAAACTGGTACCATTATCTTTGCTTATTATTCGTTTCGTAAGTGCCTGCCTATGTACTTATTAGGATTATGCGAAATATTATTTCGACGAATTGATTTGATCAATATTTTGGAGTTCCCTAATAAAATTAGATAGCTAATGAGGACGCCCTACATCAGACGAGAATTTTTACCGTTTTTTTTTCGTACGGAACCCTCCGTGCGCGAGTCCGACTCGCACTTGGCTGGTTATTTTATTTTATGTTTGTTCGCGCAGACCTCCGTCGGTTATGGACCGATTGAATTTTTTTTTTCGTTCGAAAATAGATACTCCCTCCCATTTTAAGGAAGTCGGGATCTGATGATGGCATCCTGGAGAAATTGAAGGAAACTTTTAAAAATTGTAAGGCATCTAGGGCGTTTGTATTTTTTTATTAACCTTTAGGTGATGTCGTTGTTTTCATGTTACTTAAGCACTGACGTGGGGGCTTCAGAGGCCCGTACTTAAAAATACTTTTCTTATATGAACCTAGAGGTTTTATTTGTCATGAAATATTATTGATTACATTAAATAAATATATTCTAATAAAAAAAACAAAATTATTACAGAAATTTTATCAAATTATGACTTCATTTTAACAATAAAACTACAGTGAACTATTCTTTGGTAAAAATTACTTAACATCAGAATCGAAACCAACCAAATTTTCCACCTTATTATACGTCTTGGGGCGACTAAAATTTAAAATCTCTAAAAGTACTCCATCGATTTGATTCAAATTTTGCACAAATATTTACTAGGGGTAGGTTCTTCAAATAGATTATTATGTTATCACGCTACATATTCTAGGGGCTAAGCAGAGAGCCATCAAATTGATATTATAACATAATTCTCACGCGTACGAAGTCCGTGACTTCGTACGCGTGAGAATTATAGTTACATAATAAACAGCAACAAATAGTTTACATAATAAACTAGAAGCTATTTGTTATGTTGTAGTTAATAGTTGCAGTAATAGGGTCCTGTTTTAACCCTTCATGCACGGATCCCTGAAAAGTTCTTTGACCAAATGAAATAAACTGAATTTGTATCGACCAAGGGCAAACAAATTAGCTGTGTATGTCATAACCGAACGCCTGTCACTAACATTTCATAGCCCCCTAGTATCAGTAGTCCGATTAAATAGTCCGATGATCGAACTACTAAGACTTGTCCGGCTCAGTAGTCACTAACATTTCATAGCAGCGTGCCACCTCTGACCTGTGAATCGACTGACAGTACGCGGCGAAGTTTCCGTCACGTTTTACAATGTTTTACTTCTAAAAGGCTCTTTTCCACCCGATACATTTACATTTTGAATTTGACGACAGCAGCAATGATAAAATGGTTTTATGAAACATCTTTCCTCCTCACCCACACTACTTGTAAGTTTCATAGATATAGGTGTAATCTTTTCAGTAAAGAGTATTTAAGTAAAGAGAAGCGCTCGTGGCCCCGCTGACTCAGTGTTCTATAAACGATCACTGCAGTAAGCAACTTTCACTATGGCCAATCCTTGGATGGGTGACCATCCATGTGACCACTTTGTGACATTTATTTGAGCTTTTCCATCTTTCGGAAGGCACGTTAAGCAGTTGGACGACGTTGAAGTGTTTTTCAGAAAGAATTATGGTTTAATTCAACCATGACTCTTATGATTTCTATACTGTACTGTATAATTCTTGTGGACATCTAAATTCAGTTTGAGAAAGCTCAGTAGTTAAAAAGAATATTGTATCAGTATCACTTGAAACAGTCATTCTGACGCCAAAGAGAGAATAAAGTGAAGCCGCTAAGTCTTATAGAAGAGTGAGTACTGTAGAGAAAGAAGAGTACGATAGCAAAGCTCACGCCATAAAGTTCATGACTTCGAATGCAACTGGAAGTAAACCTCTTTTCATATTGGTTTTTATGAAGCGTTTATCGATTGTGTGTCTGGGGTTCTCGTTCCAAGGACGTATCCGGGACTCCCGGCCGTAGACGTATTATGGCAAGGAACCGTGTGGATTTAATCGGTTGAGGTTCGGCATGACATCGCTGAGGATTTCCACAAGAAAAAAAGCCTATAACAAGTGTTGAGAATTTAAAAAGTGAGATATTATATTTCAAGAACTGTAGTGTCCATTTCGATTGCTCGGCCAATATGTCGTAGAAAAAAGAAACTTATGTCAGCATTTCGAAGGAATTCGTAGAAAACGAACAGTGAAAACCGCAAATTCGAAGAGTCAATATTTAGAAAGTTATAAGGGTTTAACCGTGGCCGCGCAGTCCGCATGAATTCAACTGCGCGGCCACCAGTTCTCTTGAACGGAGCTACGTACAAGTCTAATTCTTTTTGCTAATCACTGACACGATTTCGAAGAAAATGTAGATTATAAAAATAAAACCCTACTATTTGAACTTCACGACATACGGCACTCCAAAGTTATGGCCGCGCAGTCCGCACAATGCGAACCGCGCGGCCACCAGTTCTCATTAACGGAGCATTGTAGAAGTCTAATTCTTTTTGCTAATCACTGATACGATTTCGAAGAAAAAGTAGATTTGAAAAATATAGCCCTAAAGTTTGAACTTCTCGTTCTGCAGCACTTACGTAAGGGCGAACCGCGCGGCCACGTGTTTCTTAAAGTGGAGCTTAAAAAGAATTTGGTAGAAGTCTCATTATTTTTGCTAATCATTGATACGATTTCGAAGAATATGTAGATATCATGAATGAAGTTCTAATGCTTGAAAATCACGAGTTACAGAACTTAAACCCTGTAACTCGAGTTAAAAGAAGGGTGACCATGATTTACGTTGCGTCGACGAGATATTCCCAAAAAAAAAATTGAACCGAATTCACACAAATCCTTTAAAATATTTACCTAGCACAAAGTTATTATTTTGATTTACCAGATTTTATTCAATATCATATTGAAGTCGGCGCCAAGTAAACCCATAGGTATAGGTAGGTAGGTATTATTAATGGCAACAACTTCTATATTAAATTGAATAAAATCTGATAAATCAAAATACATATCACTATGTGCTAGGTATATTTTATTTTTAAGGATTTGTATGAAGTCGGTTCTATTGATTAATTATTTTTTTATTATTATTTTAAGTGACGGGTAGACTGATAAGTATATCTATCTAGGTGTAAAGTTCTCATCAACACAAATCAATCAAGCCGAAACACAAGGTAACTGCTGTAAATCGTTAAGAAATTCCCTCAACTGTCTTTCGGTTCCATCATCATATCGACTCCAGACCTTTATTAAATCGTTAAGAAATTCCCTCAACTGTCTTTCGGTTCCATCATCATATCGACTCCAGACCTTTATTAAATTGTAGTAGGTATACTTACTTATTAAAGCACTTAATCAAAAAGTTAGCAAACGCACTAGTTGTCCCAACAATTTTCGGTGGTTGCCCTCGATTTCTCCTGGATCCCAGCATCAGATCTTGATACCCTGGATATGGGACCACCTCAGAAGTAACCTCATTCAAACAAAAAAAATCAAAATCGGCGCCGCTATCGCGTAATACTTATACATAAAAAAAACATAGCGTACGAATTGAGAACCTCCTCTTTTTTGATGCATCTCACACAACGCTATCTGATCTCAAAGTAAGCTAGGAATAACCTGCTTGTGTTATGGGTATCCACGATCCACCACGGATATTAATACTTTTATACTTTTAAATACATACATATTATACATAGATACACCCAGACTCTTGAGACAAACATTTATGGGTCACACAAATATTTGTCTCCGGTGAGAATCGAACCCACGACCTCCAGCGCCGCAGGCGGTATCTCTACCGACTGTGCCACAGAGGCAGTCAAAGATAAGAAGATAAGAAAAAAAACACTCATCGATTGATTTATATTTCAGTAAATGGTGATGATCACAATATAGGTACATATTGTTATATAATGGGTAAGGTAAGGTAAGGCCGTTAGCGCAGCGAAGAACTATTGCGTCTTTGGCTGCATTCTACCGTATCTTTCACGGTGAGTGTTCTGAACTCTTCAACCTAATCCCGCCCACTCCTTCCCGAACAACGCTTGCTGGACAGAGATGCCACTCTTACTTCGCTACAACTGAACGATTCAAAAGATCGTTTCTCTGTCGTACCATAAAAACTGGAACGGCCTGCCAGCGCACGTGTTTCCCTTCTCTTACCATCCTGGGTTCTTCAAGCGGAGCGTGAAGAGGCACATCATAGGGCCGCCAACTTGGGGGCCGCTTTCTATAGTCTTGCAGACTGGGACGGTGGCCCCCAATCGCTAGATGGTGCTGTGACTTTCCATCGGACGGCGGCATCATTTTGGCGAGCCGAAAATAAAAAAAAAAACATGAAGAGTTAAAGTGCAAGGTGATTTATCACTGACCTCAGCTCTGGCACCGACATTTACCTACTTAAATGTTAAAAATAGCTAATAATACCGGAAATGTAAATAAGCCAGATAAATAAAGCTTCTTTCACAACTATTACAATAAAACAAATGAAATTTAAATAGATAAAACATATTAATACTTACTATAAACTATAAATCACATATTTTAAAATTCACAATTCGTTTTCGTAATAGTAAGATTACAAATTTAATAAAATAGTAGATTTTTAACCGAGGTCAGGGTGGAAAGAATCAATTCCCGAGGTATTTAGACCGGCTATAGTCCGAGTCGGAATTGATTCTTTTGCCCGTGTTAAACACTCTACTTTTCATTTCGAATAAGAGAAAAATAAAGTAAAAGTAATAATATTCAAATCTTAACATAAAAGATTATTACCTATTTTTATGAATTCTGTCACAGACAGATAAATAACAGATAATAATATTACACTCTGTTAAAACTAGGATGATAATTTTGACAGCTCACGCCTATGAAGTATCGGATTTGTTTATGTCAAGTATAAGTATACTTCAAAAAATTAACGTAGCACATAGACGAGTACCGCCCACTTATCCTAGTGAAGCGTATTCCAACAATACCGCACAATCGATCACAAACAAATAATTCGAATAAATCGAATTCATGTATATTTATTTAAATGCAAGTAATAGAATTCTTTTTTCAAATTTATAAAAGTTTATTTGTTTTTTAAAGTCGCGATGTCGATGTGTATAGCTATGATACGTCCTTGTTTTCGACCATTTTTAATTGCTGATTTAATTTCAAATGCTTTAGTTTTACGTAAATTGAATCTAAATACCACTATTCAAGTAATATAAACTTTGCGTTTAACCTATAACGTTGGTAGTCTGGACAATAACAATATGAAGTAAGGTATTTCCGCAATACTAATATTTTTTACCCAATATTTAAGTTGGTAGGTAATGAGGTACTGTATGGTGTTTTTACGTATAGTACCTACTTAATTAATGTAATGTAATCGAAAGTCAATACTTTACTTATATGAACCTACTTACTTTACTTTTTTTATAAACGAAATTTTAATACCTACCTACATTTATAGAAGAATACTTCTAGTTAGTAAATAACACCTTATATAAATAAGTACGGAAAATGCTCAGAATAGTTGTGGACCGCTTCATCTTAGAAAAGGTTACAAATGCCATCAGGCGAATTATCGTCCCGTCCATTTGTCTTCTTTGGGTTGGGCAGTTCGTTATCGTCGTGGTGATTTGCTAAGGTTTGTTTCCTTTTGGTGGTTGGGCGCTTGCACACTGCCACGATAACGGTAACGACACGATATCGTACGATATCGTAGGAGCGGTGTTTTGATACAATTACTACTACACGCTTTCACACTGCCACGATATCGTCACGATATCGCACGATATCGTGGACGATATTTACTTTACATTTACGATACAAAGCGCGGTCACAATATACAGATACTTACAACAGTAGAGTAACTTCATAGAAACGTGCGAAACGGCTCACTCACACAGACGTGCGCATCTACTGACCCGTGACATTCCTGGAGCATGACTTGTAGTAATAATAATAATAATAATAAACTTTATTGGCAAAAAACATATACATGGTTAACATAAGTACAAGTAAATTGAGTAACAGTGACGGTAATAGTAATACCGACGATGGTTTATTATGATAATATAATTATACCATCAATTATGTTAACATACTTTAGATACCCTGTCTCTTACACTAGGACGACCTGTATTATAAGAGACAGTGTTCGGTTAAAAAATAAATCTTAAGTTATATGTGATGGCTGTGTTACTCGTCCAAATGGGAAGCAATGTGTGTTGTGTGTTGTGTGTGTGTGTGTGTGTGTGTGTGTGTGTGTGTGTGTGTGTGTGTGTGTGTGTGCATGCGTTGTTTGTTGGTGAATGTTCAATAGTAGTGAGCTACAAGTCATGCTCCAGGTATCGTTTAAGGGGTTTTTTGGTATGCTGAGTACGAATCACGTGATAATTTTGCAATCCAATATGGCCGCCGGGCCGCAATCACAAAATTCCATAATGGGTATCGTTTAAGGGTTTTTTCGTATGCTAGGTACCAATTTAATGTAATTGGCCTTAATTTTACAATAAAAATCTTTTGTCATAGTATTTTCGCATTTCTAGTTCAGAATGCCTAAACTTAACAAGCAAATCTTTTTATTTTACTACTGTAAATAGCTTAGGTGGCCATATTGGATTGCAAAATTATCACGTAATTCGTACTCAGCATTCGAAAAACCCCTTAAATGATATCCATCACGAAATTTTGTGATTACGGTGCGGCGGACATTTTGGATTGCAATATTATCACGTGATTCGTACTTAGCATACAAAAAATCCCCTAAAACGATACCCGTCATGAAAATTTGTGATTACACCGCGGCCGCCATTTTAGATTGCAATTTAAAACCTCCAACAAATGACACAGTATGAACTCGAAAGTGTTCTGGGTCATTCGAAAAAATTTATTAAACATTTCACTTGGCGCACATAGTTTATCGAAGAGAAGGTAATAAGTTTGGCTGCCTCTGTGGCGCGGTCGGTAGTGATACCGCCTGCGGCGCTGGAGGTCGTGGGTTCGATTCCCACCGGAGACAAATATTTGTGTGACCCATAAATGTTAGTCTCAAGAGTCTGGGAGTTTCTATGTATAATATGTATGTATTTAGACGTATATAAGTATTAATATCCGTGGTCTGATACCCATAACACAAGCAGGTTATTCCTAGCTTACTTTGGGATCAGATAGCGTTGTGTGAGATGTCCGTGAATATTTATTTATTATTTATTTATTTAAGTTTTCTCTAAATATCGCACTTGTAGAAGAGGATCAACCCAAAATGTTCTTCTACAGCATCGTTTTTTTCTCCGTAAATATAAAAGATAAAGTAAACGTAACTTGTTCACTGCTGCCATTATTGCTCTTAATATTTTAATTAGCTTTAAGAATCGCGCGGTTACCTTTCCTGGCGCAAAGTTACTAACCGAATAACAAGCTGTGGGTTATACTGTGTCAATTTCGTTCGGTTATATCGATCCACGATATCGTACGATATCGTGGAACGATGTCGTACGATATCGCGGAACGATATCGCACGATATCGTGGACGATATAGTGCCACGATATCGTGCAATGTGCAAGCGCCCGTTGCTGTGGTTGGGATTGTTGAACTGTGGGAGTGAGGAGGTCCTGCACCAAAAACCAATATTAAATGTAGTGGAATATCTATTTCACACAGCGCCATGTAGAATGAATGATTGCCAATCGCCAGCAAATATGTTTTCTTTTTAATAAACCTATTTTACTTAAAAGCTTACAAGCACATTTTCGTAAGACTAATTCGAATCACTAATTCTCAATTGAATTGAATTGGAATTCAATTGAAACAATCAGTAGCTCTTTTTACAAGAAAAGCTACTTGCTATATAAATATATTTACCTACACTATGATATTAAAATAGTAAAAAGCCTGGATTCACACACTATAAATCTTGGTCACCCTATTTTTTCCTTCGATTATAGGTTTTAAGTTCTATACGTCATTTAGTTCTTAATTTGAGGCTTTATTCATACTGTCTACATATTCTTCGAAATGGTATCTGTAATTAGCAAAAAGAATGGGACTTCCACTAAGCTCCGTTTAAGCTCCATTTAAGAAACACCGTGGCCGCGCGGTTCGCATTGTGCGGACTGCGCGGCCATAACTTTGGAGTGCCGTATGTTGTGAAGTTCAAATAGTAGGGCTTTATTTTTATAATCTACATTTTCTTCGAAATCGTGTCAGTGATTAGCAAAAAGAATTAGACTTGTACGTAGCTCCGTTCAAGAGAACTGGTGGCCGCGCAGTTGAATTCATGCGGACTGCGCGGCCACGGTTAAACCCTTATAACTTTCTAAATATTGACTCTTCGAATTTGCGGTTTTCACTGTTCGTTTTCTACGAATTCCTTCGAAATGCTGACATAAGTTTCTTTTTTCTACGACATATTGGCCGAGCAATCGAAATGGACACGAACTGTACCTACCAGTGAGTATAATAGATCCTTTTATAGCAATGGGTTCTCTTCGGACCTAAAAGGTACAGATATGACTGTGGAGACTTGATTTAGTGTTATTGTCTACAATGAATCTAAATGAAAAACAGGCACAACGGTATCATTGTCCACTTTGTTATGTAATTTTCTGGTATAATTCGCTTGTACGAAGTAGACAGATAAATCATAAAACAATTTTGCACTTTTACAAATCTTGATTTTTTTTTACAAGTCAGATGGTATCATCAATTTATTATTCTGAGATTTTTTGTATGGAAATCGTTTTATTTGAAGTACTCGTAGTCCCTCGGCCTCAGTGTTCTGTAGACGATCACTGAAGTAAAGAAATATTGCTGTGACTGGTCCTCAGAGGGTGACCAACTTGTCCATTTCAGCACGGCAATGGGCTCGCCAACTGCAAGGCGGGACAAAATACTGCAATTTGGAATATGGACGTATACTAGGTATGCCTCTGTTTTCTCTTTTGAGGAAAACTCGTGACTATAATCATAATCATAATCATAATCTTTATTTGCCTTAAATGGGGTAAGTACATAAAAGGATGTTGAGTAGTTACATAGAACAAGCCCATTCAGCTATATTATACAGCATGCAAATTTAAAAATCGTTTTATTAATAAACGTATGTATGTAAAGTACTGGTCCTTCTATCAAATAAATCAGCATGCTTTTATTGCAAAAAAGAAAAGGGTATTAATTGAAAACGAAACCTATAGACGTATCCACTTATTGCCACGGCTATCGCAATAATTATAGCTGAAACGTTTAGAAAGTGAGAAAAGTTTTTAAAATATTTATAATACGTTCCAGTGTCCTACAGACAATTTTTTCTTAATGAAGAACAGTGCTGGAGCTCTCCCATTACAATAACCGCTAGTCAATCTGCTACGTAGAAAGAAAGAAAGAAAGAAAGAAACATTTATTTGGTGCATAGCGCCCACACATCTATACTTATAATAAATCTGTAGAAATGAAAATTCTGTACATTGAAAATATAAAAAAAAAAAATAGCAGGGGGTGTTACTAGACCGACACCGAACCCAAAAATGTGATTAAAAAAATTTTTGTCTGTCTGTCTGTCTGTCTGTCTGTCTGTCTGTCTGTCTGTCTGTCTGTTTGTTCAGGCATCACGCAAAAACTACCGGTTCGATTACGATGGAACTTGGTATAATCATACTTTAATATCCTGGGCACCACACTGGGTACTTTTTATCCCGGAAAAGTATACTTATTATAAAATAAAAAACGAACTTAAGTTGTATAAAGTTATTATATTCCGAGAGCTGGCACGAATTTTTGGGTAGGTATTTGAGGCAAGCTGAAAACTTGTCAGATACCTGTCCTATTATATCCCAACTCGGAATTGCAGACCTGGCTGGTGAGTATCGGGGCTAAATCAACCCCTGAATTTTTAAAAATATTATTTTTTTTTCCCAAAAAATATATTTGAGGCACTACGCAATTTATATTATGTTGCAGTGTAATACTTAATGAATACGAAAAAAAATAAGCCAGATAATTTAATCGGGGTTTTAACATTGCCAGACGCGTGCAAAAATATTTTGCAAAAAATTATAAAAAATGTTTTTGAGGCAGCTTGAAAATTTAATGGAGCGTTATTTATAAGTAAAAAATAAGATTCCCAAAAAGACAGATCGTTTCGGTGGGGCTTTCTACCTGCCAGGTGATCAAACAAATAATGAATGGGTACGAGCCTGTAGTGCTATAGACAAGCTGGAGTGTGAGAGAGCGCATAACGACAGCTGTCTTCGTTCTTGCTTGCCGCGTTACTATTAGCTATGGCGAAGCCACGTGCGACCCATGAGGTTTCTAGTTAAGATTTCGGAGTAAATATATTAAATTTTCTGAATTTCTACTAAAAACATTTTGCGTAAAAGAGATTGTATTGATTTATGGCCGTTACGTATTAAAAAAAAACAATAATTAAAATAAAAAATCGAAAAACCAGGTTCATAAAAACATAATAACTCTCCATTAGTACAATTATTTCAAGTATAAAATAAAATTGAAATAAATTCTATTCATTTATTAATATTTTAGAGATATTGAGTTAATATAAATGTAGGAACCTACTTATAATTTGGTCAAACTAATTTTATTCTATATTTTATACAACCCGTTTTATTTTATTTATCTTTTAATTTTTTAAATGTTTAAAATTACATAATTAAACATATTTCGGAATAGGAATAATAATAAATTATATAGGAATAATAATATATTATATATTACTAGTACCTATATATTATTACTAGCTGACCCGCGCAACTTCGTTTGCGCCGCATAATAGAGAGTATTACCTGTTCCCGTCGCATTTACTCCCGTTGCGTTGTGTTTACTCCCGTAGCGTCTCGTCGTTAATATTCAATACTACGTGTGTGAGAGAGAGAGAGAGAGAGAGAGAGAGAGAGAAAGAGAGAGAGAGAGAGAGAGAGAGGTTTCTCGTCGCGTGTATTCCCGTCGCATTATTTTTAAGAACAATTTAGTTTATGAAAGATGTATCCCGTGGCATTATTGTAGAAAAAAATTGATTGCCATTAAAATGGTTATTGTGAACCAACCCAAAGATAGACACATGCTATCGCGCAATTTTTTTAGAACTTTTTTAAGAGAAACAATTTTGTACATAACTATAAATAAAAAAATAGACAGCAACGAAGCTCTCAAAAGGAATAACTTTTTCCCCGTTTTTGAAACATTTACTGCTCCACTCCTATTCGTTGTAGCGTGATGCTATATAGCCTATGACACTCCACAATAACGTAGCTTTCTATTGGTGAAAGAATTTTTAAAATCGGTTCAGTAGATTCCGAGATTACCCCTTACAATTTAACAAACACACAAACTTTACCTCTTTATAATATTAGTATAGAAGTATAGATTAGTATAGATTATATATTATTAGTATTATTTATTATTATATATTATTAGTATTATAATGTGCTCTATTGTTTGCTTAGTCAGATGAACGTCTGAGACACAGGATTAACATCCTAGTTCAGACAAGGATCTGATAATACACTGTAACAACTTCTTGCCGTAGCTGATAGGTATTCCATTACTTTAGTCAAGTGTAAGTTAAACCATGAATTGTAAGATATTAACGATTGTACTGCTTTTATTACTTTGATATAGAAAAAGAAAATATTATATATGTGCCTACAATGACTGAATTACTGTAATCCTAATATTTTAAGTGATATTTGTATTGTTTTTGATGAAATAAATTTAAACCTCATGGGTGCCATGCCAATAGTTACGCGGCAAGCAAGAACGAAGACATCTGTCGTTATGCGCTCTCTCTCTCACACTACAGCTTGTCTATATATAGCACTACAGGCTCGTACCCATTCATTATTTGTTTGATCACCTGGCAGGTAGAAAGCCCCACCGAAACGATCTGTCTTTTTGGGAATCTTATTTTTTACTTATAAATAACGCTCCATTAAAATTTCAAACTGCCTCAAAAACATTTTTTATATTTTTTTGCAAAATATTTTTGCACGCGTCTGGCAATGTTAAAACCCTGATTAAATTATCTGGCTTATTTTTTTTCGTATTCATTAAGTATTACACTGCAACATATATAAATTGCGTAGTGCCTCAAATATATTTTTTGGAAAAAAAAATAATATTTTTAAAAATTTAGGGGTTGATTTAGCCCCGCTACTCACCAGCCAGGTCTGCAATTCCGAGTTGGGATATAGTAGGAGAGGTATCTGACAAGTTTTCAGCTTGCCTCAAATACCTACCCAAAAATTCGTGCCAGCTCTCGGACTATTATCAATTATTGCTTAAACGGTTAATGGTACGATGATGAAATTCAGCATGAGCGTTGTTTGTTACAATTTGAAATAAGTAATTTTACCATTTTTGCAAATTCCACCTCCAAAGGTATAAAAAAGGAGGGTCAAGTTGGTATGGGACTACGCGATTCCTTGGTCCGATCTGCTTAAAATTTGGCATATAGCATTATTAGCATAACTGATGGAAGACGTGTTCCTTATTTTATTGAAATTTATACATTATCGACCTAAAAAGGGAATGTAAATTATTTTGGAGCTGATTTTTTCCGGAGTTGATATCAATACTCCTTAAATACTCTTATTTTTGATTGAAATTACTTTTTATTTTGACACTTTTGTGGAAGTTCAATCAGAATGACATTGTCATACTCATGATTTTGCTTTAAAGTACTATCGTAAATATTGTTGTTAATTTTTTACATTTTTTTACAAAAAATAAATAAGTATGTGAAAGTAGAAGAAAATTCGAAGAAGCCAGGAATAATGAAAGACCATGCTTCAGGTAGTGTCCACTGTGCATTAGAATGAAAGATTGTCAGCAATCCTAAGCGACTGGTCATGGAAGGTATGAACTTTATTCTACAGTTCTGGCTGCATTCGGTGCAGGACACAGACTCACTAAGTCTTTGTAAAATACGGGAATGGCCTCTACGAAGATCACATTTGACAAGTAAAAAGAGCCATTAAAATGAACATGAACGCCAAGCAGATGAAATTTACATGGTTATTAAGTTAACAGGTCTTGGTTGGACCATCTGTATTATGAGGACAAAGTCTACCGTAGTTCGGTTTTCCCAAACGTTGTTGTAGGCTTACAGTATGCCCAGTAGCCCCAGTGGGCTACCTGAAGAAGGAACTAAGTTACGATGTCAATTGCTTAGAAGAGAATTTGAGTCAAGTAGTAGTCTAGCCAATGAATTAAGAAATGTATTTAATAAATAAATTTACATAACTCATATACCTAATATGTTTTATGAATTTTGTTAATCAGAACAACTATTATAAATATGCGAATGTTTGTGAGTGTGAATGTTCGTTACTCTTTCACGCTGTAACGGCTGAACGGATCTGGCTGAAATTTGGTACCTACAAAGATAGGTTAGAGACAGTGTAGGAACTAAATTTCACGCAAGCGAAGCTGCGGGCATCAGCTAGTACATAATATATAAAATGGTACAACTACAAAATAAATAAAATAAAAAAGAGCCTAAAGTAGTGACATGTGCAATGTGGCACACAGATGCACCAAATGGGTGTCCAGTTCAGCATTATGCCAGGAGAAACCTGACGCTGGTTTTCAACTGGAACCCCATTGTACAGTGACACACGGACGCCGAACCGTCGAAAGCCGAGCGCGAAAGTGTAATGTAAAAAGTAAAGTAAAGCAAGCAATTCATAGGTACCTACATCACAAGAAGTTCGCATATATTTTAATTTAACATTTATACCAAAATCATAAAGAAATAACGTTTGTGACGTTTAAGGAGTAATCTCTGGATCTACCGAACCGATTTGAAAAACTCCTTCACTGTTAGGAAGCTACTACTATTCCCGGGTGATATTGCTATATTTGATTCCCGCACTCCCACGGGAACGTGAACGACGGCGACGCGGATGAAACCTCGCGAACGTCTGCTAGTGTTACATATACAGTTACCCGCACATCCATAAAATTAACGCGGTTGAGGCCGCAAGCATCGGCTAGTAAAGCATATTTCTATTCTATCTAAATTAATAAAATTACAGAAACAAATAAATAAATTGGGTAATCTAGTTCTAAATAAAACGATACGATTTATCAATTTAAAATAACCACAAATTAAATTAAATTAAGAAAATATTTGAATTAACGTTATTCAGCCTCCTTTGAGCTTCTAAAAGAAACAATCGTAACCGTTTTTTAAACGTATTTATCGTTTTAAACGTAATCTGTGGCGCAGTCGGTAGTGATACCGCCTGCGGCGCTGGAGGTCGTGGCTTCCATTCCCACCGGAGACAAATATTTGTGTGACCCATAAATGTTTGTCTCAAGAGTCTGGGTGTTTCTATGTATAATATGTATGTATTTAAAAGTATATAAGTATTAATATCCGTGGTCTGATACCCATAACACAAGCAGATTATTCCTAGCTTACTTTGGGATCTGAGGGGCAAGTGCGAGTTCCGGCGAGCGCCTGTCGACATTCACGGGTGAGCGCGTTATCACCGATTTGTATGGAATCGAGCCAAGTTCCCGCGTTTCCAGCTAGGTGGCGGGGTCTCGATTCCTTACGAATTGGCGCGCCGTGAATGTCGACAAGCTCACGCAACAGCTCGCACTTGCCCCTCAGATAGCGTTGTGTGAAATGTCCGTGAATATTTATTTATTTATTATTTATTTATGACGTATTTCTGTTCTCGGTATTGCAGCAAATACTAAAAACAAAAAAAAGTGTGTGCGTGTAAACTTTACGCGCGATTGAAGTAAAACTTCTTTGCCATTGACGGCATCAAATGTTATATTACTTAATATCATTCATTCGAATTTTAAATAGTAAGCTTAACTTCCGTCACTTCCGTCGAATTTTGAACTTTAAGCGTAACTTCCATCAGAAAAAAAATCTGAGCTGCTCCCTAGTCGCGCTTAAAGAAGTTTTATTTCAAAAGTTAATATAATTGAGGTACACGTAACAAATGAAGCATCCCATCCAACAAAAGTATTTTTTGTCGACTCGCACTTGGCCGAATTTTATATAATACCGTTAACCTGAAAGTCTATCTGGGTCAACAACCTAAAAATATTGCATTGTTCGAGTTTCACTGGAAGGGGTTAGTTGGAAATGCCAGGGAGTGTTACAAAAAGTTTACCCCAAATTACGTCACAAGCTTCTAATAAATTGATTGGTTCCTCCGTTCTTCTTCGATGGCGTAATGTTGAGAAATAGTAGGAAACTTGCTTTATGGTTGGGTGTTGTCTGATTTTTATTACTCGCCATTTTAAATTTTATATTTACGACGGATACCTATACACACCCCTTCGGGGATAAAGGCGTGACTATCATGTATGTAGGTACATACCTATGTATGTACCTACATACATGATAGCATTGGTAAGTTACATAATTCAATAGAAAATTGGGTTAAAATATCTGATCATGATTACTTTGCTTAAAATCGATGGAATGTAGTGTATAGGTAAGGTAGGTATTTCTTTAAGTTACATAGTTGGAATCCAGCTGATTGCTTAATAACGCTTTTGTTCCCGAGCGGGTGGGTCGATCTTAATTACCTACATACACATTTTTTGTCAGAAGTTTTGCTGGTCTTAGTCATTAATTGGACAAGCCGATTGCAGTCACTGAATATTAAAGGCACGAGAAAATTTCTAACCATTACCTAATCGAATCAAAACTCCATCAGTCAGGAACTTATACATCCACATAATATACATAATATAACACAATATCTGCAATCCCAAAATTTGGGTGGCTCAAGGCTTTACTAAAATATATATATATATACATATACCTATTATGGTCACGCCTTTATCCCCGAAGGGATAGGCAGAGATTATATGCCCGCTTTTCATCTTTTTAGAATTTGTCCCACGTAATAGGTGAGACGTATTGCTGTGTTGAGATGGACAGGCGCAGGTTGTGACTGCCTGCTGTTGAAATTTTTCAAGCCACCTAAAAGGCCTTCAACTTGGCTTACCGGTTGCCATTTTACTAGCAACCGGGACCAACGGCTTAACGTGCCTTCCGAAGCACGGAAACGCTCAAATACCTAAATGTCACAAAAAGGTCACATGGATGGTCACCCATCCAAGGACCGGTCATACTGAAAATTGCTTACTGCAGTGATCGTTTTTAAAATACTGAGACCGTGAGGCCACGAGCACTTATTTTCTAAAATAATGTTACTAATTTTGTTGCCAATAATAATAATAAATTAACCCAAGTTAAGCTAATATAAGATTATGCTACAAGATCTAGACGACTCATAGAAGAACGGTTATAGTGTACAGTTATTAGTGACCTGTCAGGCTTATCGGAGCATTTTTTACCGTATCATTATTAGATTGCATTTTTGCCTATATTAAGATGGCGCTTTTACCGATTCGCCCATCTATTTTCTCCTCAAAAATATGTTGAGTCACTTTGTTTTCATTCATCATCTCTAAGTGTCCGAACCACCCCATCTATACCCCTTTTCCGTTTCGGCCACTATTTTCCTTTCTCATAAAACCAATTTTCTCTAAAATGCTGTTTATAGCCTATGCCAGCCAGTATTACCTTCTTAAACGGGTTCTGACTGCTCATAAAGTTACACATGACTCGCCCTAATTGATTTCCTGCTTAAGCTCCTCGCTCAATATCACAGTCGCAAAATGATCTCAAGCATTCAAATCTTCAAAATTAATCAAAGCTTATTCCAAGTTCTATTTAGTTAAGGCTATAATTATGTCTCCTGGAGGCGGCCATCGTTCAGGCCTGGATTCCGACAGCGGACAGGCCTGCCGATGTTGATGCCGAGGTGAAGTGGTTAAGCAGAGCCACGTCGCAGGGCTAGGCCCAGGCCGGCGAGGAAACAGGTGTACTGGGGGACGCCGGAAATTGCGCAGTTGCGCGCGGAGTGCGTCACCGCGCGCCACCGGTACATAAGGTTCCGCCGGAGGCGTCACCGTCCAGACGATGCGGCAGCCCGAGAGACGGAGCTCTACAATGGGTACAAGGAGGCCAAGAGGGCCCTCCAGACGGCCATCGAGAGCTAATGGAGACTCTGGAGCGGAACCCGTGGGGGCGCCCGTACCTTATGGTAAGAGCGACTGGAAGGGGTCCTGGACTCCTTGTTCCTATTGAGAGCGGGGGAACACATTGCTCCGCGCATGGCTCCGCCTCAGGCGCCCAATGCGGAAAGCAGCGAGAACGACGTGCCCGTAGTCACCGAGGGTAAGTTAGGGGCGGCTGCACTGCGTGGGCTTAAATCCCGCAGAAACACCGCCCCTGCACCCGACGGCATTCCAGGCTGAGCGTGGGTTCTGGCTCTCGAGGAGCTTGGGCCTCGACTAATAGGGCTCTTAAGCGCATGCCTCGAAAAAAGCCAGTTTCCCAACATTTGGAAGACAGGGAAACTGGTCTTGATCCGAAAGGTGGGGCGGCCGGCAAACTCCCCATCAGGGTACCGGCCGATCGTGTTGCTCGACGAGGTGTGCAAGCTCTTTGAGCACATTATTGCACAACGCTCCGTCGGGCACCTCACACGCGTGGGGCCTGATCTGGCGGAAAGCCAGTTTGGCTTTCGTCAGGGGTGATCCACCGTGGACGCGATCATGCGCCTTAGAGGCCTGACAGAGGAAACAGTGTCTCAGGGTGAGGTGGTGGTGGCGGTGTCTCTTGACATCGCCAACGCCTTCAACACCCTGCCCTGGAGCTGCGTAAGGGAGGCGCTTATCTACCATGGAGTGCCTCCCTACCTCCGTCGTATTGTCAGGGCCTATCTCTCCGAGAGGGCCATAACTTACCCGTGCTGGCTAGGGCCGTAAATTGTTACGCTGACGACACAGCGTAACAATTTACGGCCGTATGTATCTGCGAGCAGCTCATGCTCGTGAACGAGACGGCGCGAGGCGGAAACGGAAGAGAACTCTCTCACCCGAGTTCCTCAGTCGGCGGCTTGGGCGCCGCCGAATACTATCGGCTTCCATGACCGGGGGCTGAGGGCGGTGGGGGGGTCGCTCACCGTCCCTACAGAAGCAGGCCCATGACGGCAGCGTGACGTGAGGAATTCACGCACGCCCCCCTTAAAAGCGGGATCACACCCGAAACCCCCTTCAAAGACGCAGGATAGCACCCGAACCACCCCCCCTAGGCGAGGCCGCAGTGGCGACCGTGAGTCTGTTAGAAGTCCTGGGACATCTTTCCGAGGGCTTACCCGGGTCTCCCAACCATAGGCTGCTGAGCGTAACGAGAAGTTTTTTAGTCGGTAGGAGTCCGGAAGTGAGTGAGGGAAAATCCTCGTGGATGTTATCCATGAGGATTTTCCCTCAAGATAAAAAAAAGGCTATAATTATGAGAGGCTTCCAACTCCAGGTACGGGAACGTGGCAAAATGAACATCTGTCCTTGTGCCATAAGGCGTGAGGATCTCCATCCTAAAGATTCTTCTTGATGATTTGTGTTTGTGTGTGTATTGTTAAATGTGTGAAAGTTGTCTCTCTTGATATAGGCATGTGATGAAATGAGATGGAACCAACGTAAACAATAAAATGATGAATTTAAATGTTGAGAGATGGAGAGTCAAAGCCTAATAATAAATGGATAGAGAGTGTTAAGAATGATATGAGTAATAGAAAAAAATGGAAGAAAATTTTTATAACTTTTTTATACCACTAAGGTGGCAGATAAGCATACGGCCCACCAGATGTACCGGTGATCACCGCAGCCTATGGACATTTGCAAAACACCCAAAGCGCCACATTCGGCTTGAAAAATTTCAACTGCAGGTCAACTCGATCTGCGTCTTTTCATTTCAAAACGGCAATATGCTCACCACCTATTAGGTAGAACATAAAAGTAAAAGTTGAAGTGTGTGCGTATAATATGACGTGACTATAATAATTATATGTATGTAGGATCGATTTTCATCAACCATCGACAGTACCTAAACATGAATAGGTACTATGATACAGCACACTGCCTGCGACATCAAGCTAAATTAATTACTCTCTCCTTTGCCTTGGAACACATTAACATGCACACTAGCTATTCTCGGCTCCCCTGTGTGAGTGATGAGGTTTTCTAGTACACACTGTCACAGACACTAGTTGCCGAGATAAAATTATGGAGCTTATTTTTTACCTAGCTTTTCTTCATTACTGTATTTATTTCATCAGAAACGATTTATTAGTTCAGGCGTAACGTTTCACCTTTTTAGTTATTGTCCCACGTGATAGGTGTTGTGCCTTTAGTATAGGCTCATCACCTATCTCAATATCATTATAGACAAGCGCTGGTTGTGACAGCCAGCTACTGGTTATTAGTCACACATATTACGTGTAAGGTTCCTTCTAATAAAAGATAAACAATTTTGACCATCAACAAAGCAGTCATGTAAAAATATTGATTGTCGAGTAAAAATACACACCTATCAACCTTTGTAATACACGAACACATGAAACGCTTAAACTTTGTAGTACCCAAGTACTCAACACAGCATTTACTGCTGGTTTAATAACCCTAGTTCGTAAGACGGCTGTGACAATTACGCGCCTTCATTGCACCACTTCGTTCAGGCTCGTTCGAATTACGGCCACTTTTCTTTTACACAAGTCACTTTTAGTATTGACGCCTTGATGTCTTAATTTGCCTACCTAACGGCCTTTTAGAACGTAATATCTTTTGATATATTCTACTCTTCAGTTACGGTTCATGAAACTTCATTAAAGACTAATTCTGAAAGGAGTTGACTGGAGAATGTTCAATAAGGAAGGCAGCTGTATATTTTGTGTTCAATTCCTGATGTATAAATTCCTACTATCTCTCACCTCTGTTATTCGTAGCTTTCTTCTGAGCAATCATTTAGACCTCAGCATTTTTCTGAAATATGGCTGATATCCATCAAACATCATTGCATATATTTCATGAGTATTTAAAAAGGTAAGATTGTTTTTATTTGATGATGATTAAGTAACTGCGCTTCACAACTTTGACTGGGACATAATATTACAAACCCCGTAGAACTCGTTGAATCCATTCAAAATGCTTGAATTCACAATAATGTGTAGATGATATAATGATAGATCTCTGCTTCTCTTTCTTGGACAATAACATGGTGGCCTTTGCTACTGAAAAAAAACTTGACCTACTATTGGGGATTTTTTAAATTGGTTGCCTAGTTCTAGAGTTAATCGATTACGAACAAACAATTATTATCACTTTTTATTATTACTATCAGCCATAAAGCATTCCAATATTGACAATGTAATTTACTGAACAATATGAAGCCTAACTCATTTAAAACCTTTTGTCATAATGAACCCGAGTACAAAGGAGGAGCCGAGAAAGCTTTTGCGTTGGTTGCATTTCCTGTTACCGTAAATGTCATTACGCTGAACTCAGCAACGCTTTTTTCCACTGTAAGCGTATTAAATACAGATCCTTCATTCTTATCTTTGTGGCAGCTTTTATGATTAGAAGATTAGAGAGATTTTAATTAATATTAGCGGCATTTTTATAAATTCTTTAAAAGAGCTTTTCAACCTGATCCCGCCCTGTAATTTCCGATCCCGAAAAACTCGTGCGGGGCGGTGGTGCCACTGTGGAGAAAATCTTCGCAAGAACTAAGCGTTTCAAAAGATAGTTCATCTATTAGACTATAGACAACTGGCCACACACGTGTTTTCCTCATCTTACAATTCCGGGTTCTTCAAGTGGAGCATGACAAGACGCATCACAAGGTCGTCAACTTGAGAACCACAGACTGTCAGAAGTCAGGACTGTGAGAGTGGCCCCCAATCGCTCGATGCGCCATGACTTTCCATCAGACTACGTCAATTTGACGCACTTTACACTCTTAAAAAAAGAAACAATACCTATTAAAGTTTTAGTAGTTACTCTAATGAGATTGATTGGTAAAATAATGATAATTTTCACTAGTTCCATTGTAAACGTTTTATATTGACCTTTAACAGAATTGTTTCGCAACTACAATTCATTGTCGGGGTAATAATATTGTTTTGTCATAAGTACATTTTGCAGTAATTATTATTAGGGCATGGGAGCGATGGGATGAGTAGGAATGCTGCGTTTCAAAAGATCGTTCCTCTGTCGAACTACAAAAACCTGGAACGACCTGCCCGCACACGTGTTTCCCTCATCTTATAATCCCGGGTTCTTTAAGAGGAGCGTGAAGAGGCACATCACAAGGCCGCCAACTTGAGGACCACTGTCAGAAGTGGCCCCCAATCGCTAGATGCGCCACGGCTTTCCATCAGGCTAGTGGCGACGTGAATTGGCAATCTAAACATAAAAAAAACATTACAAATAATAAAATAATGTAGATAGGTATTAGTTTTGACATTCCCACATATTTTTATCATGTTTCAGTAAGCAGAGTAACTATAAAAAGCTCTAACATAGAATAAGTGTTGAGGAAAGCCATAATTTTCCTCCAATGTTATTGCCTTCATGCAATATTTATTAATCAGTACAAGCACAGCTGGACAATACATAACGAGTATACCTAATTAGTAGTATAGTGCTAGAGGGCTGCAACTTGTTCAACGAAGATATTGTGTTTGCATTGGCTTTTTTTTTTTTTTTTGTTTAACGTGAGGGAAAATCCTCATAGGATGTTATGCCGGACTCTTACCGACTAAAAAACCTCACGCCACGCCTAACAGCCTATGGTTGAGAGCCCCGGGTAAGCCCTCAGGAAGGATGTCCCGTGACTCCCAACAGACCTACGGCCGCCAATGCGGCCTCGCCCAGGGGGTGGTTCGGGTGCAATCCCGCGTCTATGGGGGATTTCGGGTGTAACCCCGCTTCTAAGGGGGGGCGTGCGTGAGTGCTCACGTCACGCTGCCGTCATGGGCCTGCTTCTGTAAGGACGGTGAGCGGCCCTCTCACCATCCTCAGACCCCCGGTCATGGAGGCCGATAGTCCTCGGCGAAGACACGTCGGCGGCGCCCAGGGCGCCGATTGCGGAACTCGGGTGGGAGAGTTCTCTCCCGCACCCGGCCCGCCGCCTCCTTCGCGAGCATGACCTGCTCGCAGAAAGAGGCGGCGCAGTCCCACTTACTCCCGCTGGAGAGCATGGCTCGCACCATGGCCTCAAGCGAGAGAGTGTCCACGCCCAGACCCACTACGAGGACCTGTCGCTGTTGTGCCCACGTCGTGCACTCCACCAGCGTGTGGAGCGCCGTGTCATCGCTGCGGTCCTCGCAGTGCTGACATTCGGCCGTGGTTTCCCGGTGTTTTCGCCACAGATACCTACCGAAGCTACCGTGCCCGGCAAGCATCTGTGTCAACCGGTAGGAGAGAGCACCGTGTCTTCTCTCCAGCCACTCGTCCATGACCGGTCTGACGGCCGCGATTGTGGCGAATCCCCCCTTTGGTTGCTCAAGTCGCATCTTCCATGTCTCCAGGGTTTCCTGGTGGAGCAGGGTCCGCTGGGCCTCGATTTCTCGAGACGCAGGCCTTTGGCCCCGCTCCAGCGCCTCCTTGCGCCATCTGAACAGTGACGCAAGGGCTCTCGCTTCCAGGTCCCATGGAGGGGTCCCGGCTAGGAGACATGCCGCCTCACCGGAGATCGTGCGGTATCCTCTTATCACCCTGACGGCCATCACTCTCTGCGGGCTCATCAGTCTAGCCACATTGCTGGCCGTCAGGGTCTCCGCCCATACGGGAGCCCCGTACAGGGCCATGATTCGCACGATCCGAAGGTACAGCCTCCTGTAGGGAGCGTTGGGTCCCCTGATGTTGGGCATCAGCCGCGCGAGTGCGGCCGATGCTCCCCTCAGTTTTGGGACCAAACTTGGGAAATGATGTCCGAAGTTCCACCGGCCATCGAGTACGAGCCCCAGATACTTCATCGAGGGCTCGATGCCGATGCTGACGCCCCCCACCTGTAGGCTGGATCCCGCAGGTGGCCCCATTCGAGGTCCGTGGAAGCACAGAGCCTCGGATTTGTGAAGGGTGACCTCAAGACCCAGCCGCCGAATCCGACCCACGACCTGAGCAACCCCTGCCGTGGCCTTAAGTGCTGCGGCACGGTGCGTTGCTCCCCGCGCCGTAACGAGGGTGTCGTCGGCGTAACATGTTACGCCGACCCCTCTGAGCAACGGACCACGCAGCACCCAGTCGTAACCGATGTTCCACAGGAGCGGCCCTAAAACCGATCGCTGTGGAACACCGCACGACACATCTCGCCGACCCGGCCCTAGCCAGCTCGGGTAAGTTATGGCTCTCTCGGAGAGATAAGCCCCGACAATTCGACGGAGGTAGGGAGGCACTCCATGATAGATAAGCGCCTCCCTGACGCAGCTCCAGGGCAAGGTGTTGAATGCGTTGGCGATGTCGAGAGACACCGCCACCACCACCTCACCCTGTGAGACTGCTTCCTCCGTCAGGCCTCTAATGCGCATGATCGCGTCCACGGTGGAGCGTCCCTGACGGAAGCCAAACTGGCTATCCGCCAGATCAGGCCCCACGCGTGTGAGGTGCCCGACGAGGCGTTGTGCAATAATGCGCTCAAAGAGCTTGCACACCTCGTCGAGCAACACGATCGGCCGGTACCCTGATGGGGAATTTGCCGGCCGCACCGCCTTTCGAATCAAGACCAGTTTCCCTGTCTTCCAGACCTTGGGAAACTGGCCTTTCTCGAGGCATGCGCTAAAGAGCCCAATTAGTCGAGGCCCAAGCTCTTCGAGAGCCAGGACCCACGCTCGGCCTGGAATGCCGTCGGGTCCAGGGGCGGTGTTTCTGCGGGATTTAAGCCGCAGTACAGCCGCCCCTAACTCACCCTCGGTGACTACGGGCACGTCGTTCTCGCTGCCTTCCGCGTTGGGCGCCTGAGACGGAGCCATGCGCGGAGAAATGTGTTCCTCCGCTCTCGACGGGAACAAGGAGTCCAGGACCTCCGCCAGCCGCTCTGGCTGGAGACTCTGAGTCAGTGGGGGCGCCTTAGGGCGTAATTTGCCCCTTACCATAAGGTACGGGCGCCCCCACGGGTTCCGCTCCAGAGTATCCATCAGCTCATCGCGGCCCAACTTTTTGGACCGCTTGATGG
This sequence comes from Miltochrista miniata, assembly GCA_933228765.1. Lineage (NCBI taxonomy): Eukaryota > Metazoa > Arthropoda > Insecta > Lepidoptera > Erebidae > Miltochrista > Miltochrista miniata. The sequence continues at coordinate 9,352,416 of OW121749.1, forward strand.
CCGTTTGGAGGGCCCTCTTGGCTTCCTTGTACCCGTCATAAAGCTCCGTCTCTCGGGCTGCCGCATCGTCTGGGCGGCGACGCCTCCGGCGGAATCTGGTGTACCGGCGGCACGCGGTAACGCACTCCGCCTGTACACCAGAGCGCAACTGCGCGATTTCCGGCATCCACCAGTACACCTGCTTCCTTGCCGGTCTGGGCCTAGCCCTGGGCATCGCCGCATCGCAGATGTGCGACATGGCTCTCCCGAACCACTCCACTTCGGCATCAACATCGGCAGGCCCGTCCGCTGTCGGAATCCAGGCCTGCACGATGGCCGCCTCCAGGAGAGCCTCCCGATCCAGGCGGTGGAGTGCCCAACGCGGTTCCGGGGGATTCGCGATTGTTGGCGGCAGGTTAGGTGGAGGGGAGACGTCGAACCGAATATATCGGTGATCTGACGACGTCTCCTCCTCCTCCACCACGCGCCATCCCTGGACACGGCGGGCGAGCTCAGGGGTCGCAAACGGCGAGGCCGGCATGCAGCGAGAACGACGTCCAGCTCAGGGAGCCATAGCTCAAACTGATGCTGGTCGAGGCTCGGCGAGATGTAAACGGCCACGACAGCCACACCCTCATATTCCGCCGCGACGCAACCCGGGCCCCTAGCAATAAGCGCTAGGCGCGAGTCGTCCGCGCCGGTCCCCCCAAAGATAGTCGCCAGGCCGTCCAGATCCACCGGGCTTCCCGGGTGAACCCAGTACGGCTCGGCGACGACAGCGATGTTAATGGACCACTGCCTGATGCTCTGGTACAGAAGGTCCTGAGCACCAGTGCAGTGGTTCAGGTTCACCTGCAGGATGCGGATATGGGTGTCCATAAATAGACATCCATTTCCGCACCCTGCCGCGAAAGTGCACCCTCCGTCTCACCCCCCCGTGCGGACGGACGGGGCTTCGGCCTTGAGGCAGCGCAGGCCTTGCTGCCCGCCCGGTGGTTGGCCTCCTTGCCCTCCGCCACGCATTTATAACAGCGCGGCGGAGCGTCACAGACAAGGGCCTTGTGACCGGGCTGACTACAGCGGAAGCACCGGTCGCCTACGGTGACTTCCGCCGTACACTGCACTCCTACATGCCCCACGACCAGGCACCTATAGCACCTGTCTTCGCGGGGCTGCAGGAGATGCACCTGCGCCCTCAGGAAGCCCCCAATGAGGAGGCTCCGTCCATCCGCAACTTTTTGAGCCGCCGCGACTGGGCAGCTCACGACCGCCGACCCGTGACCAGTGGGGCCAAAGCGGATTTCGCCTGACCTCACCTGATCACGGGGGCAGCCGCTCGCCTCCACGACGGCGGAGATCAGCTCGTCCGTCGTGGCCGCGTCATCCAGACCCGAAATGCGCAGCCCGGCGCATTTGTTGGGTCTGGTCACGCAGACGTCGCCCGCATTCAGCGATTCCCGCAGCTTCGCCGCTAAGGCATCCGCTTTGGGGCCGCTGGTGGCGCCGGAGACCTCGAGGAGGCGTGCTCCGGTGCGCGTCACCTTGCACCGGAGACCTCCCTCTATCTCGAGGGCCTTGAGGTCGACTCAGGCTTTCGCCTGCCTCAGGATCTCGGCGTACCCCACGCCCTTCGCTTTGCCCTCCGTCGTCACCGTAATGACGACGGCAGTGGAGCGGGGAGCGCGGAGCCTCTTCGGCGCCTTCGCCGCGGCGGCTTTTGCCGCTTTAGCGGCGACTTTTGCCGCCTTCTTGGCGGCCTTCGCCGCCTTTTTCGCGGCCTTAGCCGTCTTCTTTTTCGCTCCCACCACCTCCCAGCCCCCCTCTCTTGAGGTGGATTGGGGTGCGGCAGGAGTGCTGGCTGTTTGTGGGGAGGCGGGGTTGCCACTTCCCTTAGGTGCCGTCTTCTTGGGGGCGGAGGCCATCGGCTTGGGACCAGGAGTCCCACTGGGAGCAGCCGTCTTCGCATATGAAGCGCCGACGGGAGCCGCCAGCGGCGGGCGGTATGCCCGGTCCTCAAGGACGCCAAGGCGTCGCTCGATGGCCTCCAGCAGCTGGACCGTCGATGGTGTCGTCTTAGGTGGTGCACGGGGAGCGGGGGTTTTTACACCCCGAGCCTCCCCGGCCCCCTGGACCAGCTGCGTCAGCTTATCCGTCTCCTGCCGCATCAGCTGCTGCTGCTTACGGGAGTCGACAAGCTCCGCCTCCAGGCTCGCAACCCGAGCCCGGAGCTTCCCCTCCTCCTTGGAGACACTCCTCTCGAGGAGCTCCTCCAACGCTTTGGTGGCGCCTGTGACTGCGTCCGCCACGACCTTCTTCTTCCACGCCACATTCTTGGCACCCTTTACGGCGCCAGAAATGCGGGCAAGAGCCGCCATGGTTTCCTTAGCCGCCGGCACCTCCGTGACCTTCCCGCTTGGCAGCGGGGGCACAATTGCCGGCGGCTCTGCTGCTACTCTACCCCCTTTCGCTCTGTAGAGGTCGGTCTTCCGCGGTGGTAGCCACAGCCTTCCAAGGGAGGTCCTCCTCACTCGTGGATGTTTCCGACCCAGGCCTACGGAACAGGCCTCCGCCGCTCGACCTGGGTCTCTTCCTTTTAACGTCGGCATGGTTACCCTCGATGGCACCCTCGGTTTCGGTACCCATGTCGACCGCCGACTCCATCTCCGAGCCAGCACGGGTTGACGCGACCTCCGCGTCACTGGGGGTGGTTTTGAGGCACACCCCTGGGCCTAAACTATGGTGACCCCTCCCATATACCACTTGGGATGAACCCTGGCGAGGGTCGCCATGCCGAGACATGGCAAGCGATTCCCCGGACACTGTCCGGGTGCGCTCCTGGGTAGTAACTTGCGTCGTAATTTGCTCCATAGTGATTTTTTGTTGCGTTTTGCGTCCGCCGACGTAAGGGTGGGAGTGGGGAAGTTGGGAGAGGATGTGAAGATGGGAAGGGTGGGAAGGTGGGAGTGACGCCCTAGGCACTGAGTTCCCCCCAGCGATACATCAAATTGCCGGGCGTCAGAGCGTGAGATTTGGGGTAATTTTTTATAGAGGTTTTCTTCCTCGCAACTCCAAAGAGCCACCGTGCCCGTCTGTTACCAGACGGGGTTACGGCTCGGCCGAACGAAGGTCCCCATGGGACCGTGTACTTCGTCTCTGATCGCTCAGTGGCGAAGTACTCGTCGCCCTGAGAGTTCTCCGCTAAGTACGCTCTGCATAACAGAGCGCATGCGGAGAACTCCAGGCGACGACGTGCGCCTCGCATGTAGCCCACATCGTCGTCCACGTTACCAGGATGCACCACGTGGAGGTTGTCCTACCCAGCACCCCTGTTTGCATAGGCTACCTTCGTGTGCTCTTTTAACTATCATATATGTGCCTATATTTAAAAATGTGATATTTTTAAATGCAAATCTGTTTATTTTTTCTGCACACTAGGTAACTCCACTAAATTACTGAATGCAAACCAGAAAATTAAATGCTGTGCAAAAAAACCAATTGATTAACTTAAAAATCTTAAATATTACTCAGAACGAGATGACCTTTTTAATCAAATTCACACCAAAAATGTGGTTCGTACATCGAATATATGATTTGTAAAACAGAAATACGAATTGTACAATCGTATAACGGAATAGGTTAGGTTAGGTTAGACTTTTATTTTTTTGATCAATTAAATTTAATTTTGTAGAGGTGACTGATTAAATTGGGGTTTTACTAAGAATAAACGATGTTCCTAAAAGTACATTAGGCGATGGTTTTCCTTAAAAAAGGTTTAATATTTTTGTTGAACTAAGGAGTTGTTAGATATTCTATTTTGATAATAGTTATTCGTTCAGTAAAACAGTTGTGCAAATACATTAAACAGTATAATGACTCCGATTTATTTAGTGTGCATAATTAGTGTGCAAGTCAGTATTTTTGATTTAACTTTGAAATATTTAGTTAAGAAAAGGGAATATACAGATATCGATTTAAATACATGCCTTTAAAAATCTTAAAGTATTACGTTTTAGTCCGTTTGTTTGTTTACATACTATAATTATATCAAAAGTCCTTGAAGTAACACTTTTACCTTAGGTAAATAGAATAGATAGTGGTAAGGTTATATATTAAAATACCAGAAATCAAAATGCCTTTACTTAAAATGCATTAGACCAAAATACCCGAATTCAAAATACCTTAACATTCAAAATACCTTATTTCAGTACACCTTACCGTATAATGTCTAAATTTAAAATACAAATAATTATAATACCAGAATTCAAAATACAAATTTTCAAATGTCCTTAATTTAAAATACCGAAAATAGAATACAATGTGTCACTGTCACTCACACGTTTTGTTATTTGGCTTTAACTTATTTACACCCCCCCCCCCCCCCCCACCTAAGTGAAGTCGAAGTTGTAGCCCTAGGTCTGTTGGTCCTTGGGTATCCTTCTGAGGGCTTACCCGGGGCTCCTAACTGTAGGTTGTTATGTAGGATACGTGTGGTTTTTAGTCGGTAGGAGTCTGGCATAGTATCCATGTAGGATTTACCTCATGTTAAAACACTTTGATTCAGAGTTACAAAAGTACTACAGTGGGCTAACGAAAAATCAAAAAAAAAACCACGAAGGCTAAGGCGGGAGCTCCGCTTCGCTTCGCTCCCGCCTTAGTCTTCTAACCTAACCTATCCGAGTCGGGATACTCTGAGTCGGGGTAACCATTTACAGATATATAGCATCCATGTAGGATTTAAATCATGTTAAAAAAAAGGTATTTTGTGTTTGAACATTTTAGGATAAGGTATTTGATAAATTTATATTTTGGGTTTCGGTTATTCGACCGTAAGGCATTTTAAATTATTTATATTATAAATATTTGCCTTTTGAATATTGATATTTCGATTTCGGGTATTTTGGGCTACGATATTTTGAGTTAAGGCATTATAATTTCTGGTATTGTGACGGTATACCAGTGGTAAACCATATGCCCGGTTCATCATGTATTTTGTTAGTACTAGGTACGTTAACCATGTTTTAACCAATCTCTATGCAATAGAGTGCAGAGGGGCTTATGGCGAGACTTTGTCTGTAGTCTGTGACTCTGTTGCATTAAACTACGTCACTAGGTCACGTGGATCATCTGTTCAAAGTTTGAAATAAATCAAAAATGACAACGTCAATCAGATTGAACTTTCACTTTTACAATAAACGTGTTAGAGAGGGGCAGTCTGGTGAGAACGATCTCACGGCTTTCTTGTTTTATTGTAATTTAAAGTTTTACATATTTCAATGAATGTCTATAATTCGAATCCTTACTTATATTATACTCGTAAACTTGGAAGTGTGTAAGTAAGAAAGGATGTTTGTTACTCCTTCATGCTCTAACAGCTGAACGAATCTGGCTGAAATTTGATACAGGGATAAAATTATCTTATCTTTCTACTTTCTATCCCGGAATAAGGTTCCATGGAATCAGGTAACGGAAAGTATATCCACGCAATAATAAATAAAGTAATAAATAAGTGCTTGCTACTTTTATCTTTACGAAGAACGATGACTTTTCTAAGGAACTTTGCAGCTATTCAAAGAAACTTTTAAATAATTTTCAACTTTACCATAATTCCAAGAATCTTTTGATCTCTTCAACTTAGAAAACAAATGAAATTTTTCCTCAGAATCTATAATTAGACAGGTATTTACATAAATGTTTCTAAAATCTTCGGAATATAATGCTAATTTGACAAAACTTATCCAAGTAAAAAATAAAGCAAAGAAGTTTCAAAGTTTTAATAAGAAAAGTCATTGTGTAAGTATCTGCTTCTTTTGGCAACGATTGGCAAATAAAATAGGTAATTATTTATAAGTTACGTAAGTCCATTTCTGGAGTTGAAATGAGAGAGATAGTAAGAGAGAGGTATAATATTTCTTTGAATAACATAGATATTGTCTTCCTTAACATGTAATCCCTAAGCTAATATTGCAATATTTAAAAAACTAATTTGATTTGTATTAGTACTTTTTTGAGGACAATTTCGTTTTGATTGTTTAAGCAGCGCATGCAACAGAGGCTTTCAAAATAATTACATTATTCCACGTTTCCGTAACTGCTCACATTTATCATTGCTACTCCGCTTCTACTTGTCGTAGCATGATGATATAGCCTGTAGCTATCTTCGGCAAATGGAGTATAGAACTGTAAAAAAAAATTCGAGTTTCAACCATTAGTTTCTGAGATCCTGGCGTGCAAAGAAACAAAAAAACAAACTTCAGCTTTATAATATTAGTATAGATTCCACGTGTTTATGTTTCTTTTTTTTTTTTTTTTATATTCAGCTCGCCAAATTGACGTCGCCACCAGCCTGATGGTAAGAAAGCAGTGGCGCATCTAGCGATTGGGGGCCACTTCTTAGAGTGGTCCTCAAGTTGGCGGCCCTGTGATGTGCCTCTTCACGCTCCTCTTGAAGAACCCGGGATTGTAAGATGAGGGAAAGACGTGTGCGGGCAGGTCGTTCCATGTTTTATAGTTCGACAGAGGAACGATCTTTTGAAACGCTCGGTTCTGGCGAAGATTCTCTCCACTGTGTATGAGTGGCATCTCTGCCCGGCACGCGTTGTTCGGGATCGGAAAGGAGATGGTGGGATCAGGTTGAAGAGCTCTTCAGAACATTCGCCGTGATACATTCGATAGAAGGCAGCCAAGGACGCTATGGTTCTTCGCTGCGACAAAGGTTCGAGGCCTCCCGTCACCTCAGGACAACCAATTATTCGGATAGCACGTCTCTGCATAGCGTCAAGCGCGTCTAACAAGTACCTCGCGGAGTCATCCCAAAGGTGAGAACAGTACTCGACGCAGGGACGAATCTGCGTCTTGTACAGTAAACATCTCTGATGTGGCGTGAAATACCGTCTCACCTTATTCAGGATTCCCAGTTTCCGCGAGGCCAGACCAATACAGCTCTCTATGTAGTTTTTGTGATTGAGCTCACGCCGGACGTCTATACCGAGGATCTCCAGGTTGTCCTTTAGTGGAATTGTAATGCTCTGAAGAGAGGGCAGGGGTAGGAATGGGGACTTCTTAGCTGTAAACGCACACGCCTGTGTTTTTCTGGCATTGAACTCGACCACGTTGTGGCAATGCGGCCCAGGTCCAGATCGAGATCCGCCACGAGTTGTCGTCTCTTCTCATCCACGTCGCCTCGCCCCGCCGCTGGACGGCCAGAATAGCTCCCATGAAGAGTACTGTCATCCACATAACAATGAATGCACCAAAGGGACAGCATGTTATTGATATGCAGAAGAAAGAGAGTTGGGGACAATACCGATCCCTGTGGTACTCCGGCATTTACCTGAAAGAAACAGGAAGCCTGACCATCACAGAGGACCCGAATCCGTCGCCCGTTCAGGAAGCTGGCCAACCAGCGGCACAACTGATGCGATAAACCATATGACGGCAGCTTGGAAAGAAGCGACGCATGCCATACCCTATCAAAGGCTTTTGCGATGTCTAGGCCAATAGCCAGAGATTCGCCGTGCCTCTCCATAGCCTCACCCCAGGTGTGCGTTATGTACGCTAGGAGGTCACCCGTTGATCGTTTCGGCCTAAAGCCATATTGGCGATCGTTAATTAACGAGTGATCCTCCAGATAGCGCATGAGCTGTTTGTTGATGATTAGCTCGAACACCTTGCAGATGACGGTGGTTACGGCTATGGGGCGATAGTTGGCTGGATCCGACCGATCCCCTTTCTTGGGGATCGGTTGGACATTCGCCTCCTTCCAAGCCTCCGGCACTTCTTCCGACGAATACGAAAGGCGATACAGGCGTGTTAGCGTTGGAGACAATTCAGCTGCACAATTCCTCAGCACCACGGCCGGAATGCCATCAGGACCACTGGCTTTCCGCGTGTCGAGTGACCGTAGCACCGCCCGCACATCGCACTGCCGGATTACATGTTATCAATAGAACATTAATTTCATTGCAGAACCACTTTAAAATTCAATTAAAAGGTGTAAACATAAAGGAATTCTAAGATATATTTACCCAGTATGTCTCGGTTACTCGTCTCTCCCCGACGCAATACTATCAGCACTTTGTAATTAAGCGTCGCAAATTACCAGGAAGTTAACGCAGTTAATGTCTAAGTAATATTCTAGCGCGTTACGTTTAGTTCAACTTTAAATGCGTTTGTATTGAGCGTCACATAATTTAAGTTTATTTCATCACTTATACAATAGTCAAGCCTATATTCTCGAAGGAATAGGCAAAGGGAACGCCTAAATTCCTCTATTTGTACTTTGTCTCACGTAATAAGTGGTTAGCATATCCCATGACGGCAGCGTGACGTGAGGGATTCACGCACGCCCCCACCCCCCTTAGAAGCAGGAACACACTCGAAACCCCCCAAAGACGCGGGATAGCACCCGAACTACCACCTAGGCGAGGCCGCAGTGGCGGTCGTGGGTCTGTTGTGAGTCCTGGGACATCCCTCCGAGGGCTTACCCGGGGCTCCCAACCATAGGCGGCTGAGCATTACGTGAGGTTTTTTAGTCGGTAGGAGTCCGGCATAGCATGCATGAGAATTTTCCCTTACGTTAAGAAAGAAAAGTGGTGCAGGTTGTGACTATAAGCTAAATATTGACATTTTCAAGCTTTATGGCCTTCAAATTGAAGACTTAATGCCTGCCATGTTACTGTCAAAAATATGAGCACATAGTTCATTTTGGTTTAACAGGCCCTTGAGGCTAACGGATTAACGAGGCGTATGAAAGCCTGGGAACATTTATAAATGCAAATATCACAAAGTGGGCATCCAACCTTAGGATCAGCTTAGCGTAAAATGACGCAGTGTTTGTTTACAGAGCACTAGGTAAGTAAGCAGGAATACGAGCACGTCTTTGTTTACTATACTTCTAACCAATAGTCCTCGAATTGCTATTATGGTTTCTGACCTAAAATCATTTTTAAAAGAACATAAAGATCCTATGAAAATTCCACGCAGTCCTGAAGTTGCCTCGTGTGTAGGCGAAACACGTGTCGACTTAGTAGTCACGTTGTTATGCGGAGTAGTGGTCGTTATTAACAATCTGAAGGGTAAAGGTATTTTTCCTATCTAACATCCAAATTTCATTTCCTGAGGAGTTCGATTTGTCATTCCTCCCTTACAATTAGCTGTGATTATCCGTTTTTGCTGTACATTAGAATTGACGAAATGAGGATGTGGGGTTGGTTCCTCTTCTTCTCCTTCTGTATCATCGTTCTAAGATGGATTCCCGCCATGTAACACCTGATTCCATTTTAGTTAGAATATAAAAATATCCACAGCACTTATTACATTCATGAGAACACGACTTTTCATGTTTTAAATTCGTATGCAAAAGCATTGGTTACTCGTAATTAATTAAAATTAATGTTGAAATTAATGATTCATCGAGAAATTAATGAGATTTTTTTGTAAAACAATGATGAAATACATAATGAGAAAATGTCTTTAAACAGTGGCCCTAACTTCATTGTAATCATGTGTATTACTATGTAAGTAATTACCTTAGTTTAAAAACGATTTCTTTCTTTCAAAACCGATAAAGGTCTGTAATCCCCCTAGACTTTATCCCTTATTTACATTCCCGTAAAATGCGGAAAGGGAACAGCATTTCAGGAGATTATTGCCGCGGGCACCATCTGTATTTATATTAAAATTTTAGGGCTATCTTATTTAATTACCTGCTCATAATTATGTAATTCATTTTTCAAAGCTAAGCGTAGCCTTGTTTAATGAGTTTAATTATAACTTAATATGCATCATTTTAAAGTAGGTACAAGCATCTTACTTGTGACCAACTCCGAAATCCATTAACATAACATAAAAGCATAGTAAAAGAAAAGGCCGAATTTCCAAGCAGACTTTCAATGTCATTGTACCTATACAAATTCGTTAATCGAATTCTTAATCTTTTATCTAATCTATCGATTAGACAGGACCAGTAATTTTATATCTTTTAGATAGGTAAGCAGTTATTCTAAGCCTTTTCTAGACATTTACTGAACTAAATTCTATTTTAAAACCGAACGTAACCTGAATACATAAACTTAATCCAACGTTTCAACCTATCAGATAGCATCGGGGAGTATTACAAAGTTTGAGTTGGCGATAACAAGCTGGATGCTACGAGCTACGAGGTATCGAGTAATGCTTCGGTCAAGTTTTTAATCTTTGTATGAACTAGTTTAAGTGGTATTGAATAGTATTTATACTCTGACGGCGGCGGTCCATTTCAACACGGCGATGGGCTCACCACCTGTCACGTGGGACCGAATTGTACACGGTGAAATGTGGGCCGGTATAGGCCTCTGCCTACCCCTTCGGGGATAAAGGCGTGAGTATATGTATGTATGTATGTATAGTATTTATATTGTAGAGACAATATCATAATTTCTTAATTTAGATCTTCTTAGAATAATGTTTTTTATGGTGTACAATAAAGCAAAATAAATATATCGATTATTCCGAACCTGACCCGGTCGCGGGTTAGGTTAGGAACTTGAAATAAAATGTAATATTTGTTCCGAACATAACCCTCTTCCTAACCTGACCCGACGTCTCGTTCCTATCATAACCCGAATTGCGCAGATTGGTCATTCTCTGTAATCGAAAAATGTAAAAATCGTAAAATCGTAAATGTTAATAAATTGAAATAATGTAAAATAAGAACACGTCGATAAAACAAAAAAAAACCACGAAAGCTAAGGCGGGCCGCCTCGCTCCCGCCTTAGCCTTCTAACCTAACCCATCCGAGTCGGGGTGTTAACCATTCATTTATTATGGTTGAATTAATCGTTCTGTTAATTATCACAAAATAGTAAATATTATATATACTGATTTGACACATATGTACTTTTTAATTTGAGAAAGATTACAGAGAATGACCAATCTGCGCAATTCGGGTTATGATAGGAACGAGACGTCGGGTCAGGTTAGGAAGAAGAGGGTTACGTTCGGAACAAATATTACATTTTTTTTCAAGTTCCTAACCTAACCCGCGACCGGGTCAGGTTTTCGGGTCAGGTTCGGAATATAGGATATTTATTCTTATTCATAATTACGGATTTTTTTAACGTGGAGCAAATCCCACACGGATGCTATGCCGGACTCCTACCGACTAAAAACCGCACGCATCGACATAATATACATAACATAAAAATCACACGAGTTCCCGGATAAGCCCTCGGAAGGATACCCCAGGACTCCCAAAAGACTTACGGCTACTATTACGCGTCTTTTTATTGGGGATTGTTCAGATGTTATCTCCACATTTACGGTATGTAAGCTGTTTTTCTTGGCAGCGGCTAGACGGTCTTGACTGCCAGTAATCTGGTAGGCTTTAAGCAAAGTTGAAGACCTTGTTGAGAACTTAACACCATTTCAACGGCAGATAAACTCCACTTAAATTTTACATCTACGCAATAGCCTCACTATCGCCAGGAAAATACATATAAAACTAATGAAATTTTGGCGTTCTATTTCTTCGGGGAAAAGAGCATGAAATTATAATGCATTTCTATACTAATATTATAAAGAGGAAAGATTTGATTGTTTGTTTGAATGTTCCTTTGTTTGTTTACATCGAATAGGCTCCGGAACTACTAAACCGATTTGAAAAATTCTTTCACTGTTAGGCAGCTACACTATCCCCACATAACATAGGCTATATTTAATTCCCATATTCCCACGGGAACGGGAACTACGCAGGTGATACCGCGTGCCGTCCGCTAGTATGTAATAAAAATATTATCATCTTCAAATATTCCAACTTTCTTAAAAAGGTATCTACAAGTATCCATTTCAAGCTTACAATTCTCTAAGGGACAACTTGAGCTTCTTACAACAGGCTACTAAAATGTACTTACTGTAAAGATTGATGTAATCCGAAGTCTCACACGGATGTATTGTCTAAGGACAATCTCGATGTAAGCTTCTTAACGCTCGCCTTCTGATAGCTTTACGACCGTTAGGCAATAATAAACTTTAAACGATAATAATATGAAAACGAATTCTTATATTCTATCGATACTTGTTTACTTATAAAACATAAAATTCTAAATAAAACTACAAAGAAAATCCAACAAAAAGTCAAAGAGAAATACGTATTATTTTTACAAAGTGTGGATCATTGAGGGGTCAGATAATTGGGGGCTGAAAACGGAAAAAAAAAGATGACCAATGTACTGACATCCACGTCCCGTCCCCCGCTCTCGAGGGTTGAACGTGGACTACATTTATGGGTTGAACATGGACAGGGGTCGGAACTTGGGGATTAAACGCGGACTAAACTGAATTTTTGATGGAAATTGCTGGTACCACTTTTTTATCAGCTTTTTAGGTACCTACGCACTTTTTTGTGGGGCGCGTCCGCAAAAAATGCACTTGGGGTGTTGGAAATATTCAAGAACTTACTTCATTAAATGACACCAAAATGGAACCTTAAATTCTTAATAGATGAAACTACATTAACACCGTTTTACAAAATTAATTATTAACATTAGAAAAAACACCTCTCAAGTTATTAAAAATCATCGAAATCGCAGAAATAATTAAATTGACAAAGGTAAATTTCGATGATTTTCAGAGGTTTTTTGCAAGTAAATAATTATTTTGTAAAAAGCGCACAGTGTTATTGTAGTCTCATCTATTAAGAATATAAGGTTCCATTTTAGAGTCATTTAATGAAGTGTGTTCTTGGATATTTCCAATATCCTAAATGTCTTTTTGTGCATTTTGCGGACGCGCCCCTTAAGTTTTGAAGTTTTTAGTTGTGTAGTTATTTCTTAGTTCGATTAATTGTTCAGCACCTATATTCTTAAGCATCGAATATAATATAATAAAAAAAATCAGAACATAATCAATAGTACCTACTATTATCAAGAACTCGGGGCATGAATGTCATAAATGCAGACAATTGAAACCCACGCATCAGACACGGACTTGACACCTACACAGAGATAGGTACGCTTTATCAAATTCAGAGAAGGAATCACACCAACACCATTTTATATTTTATTTTAGGTGCTTACATATGAAATTGGCGTTTTGTATAGGAGGAACAAAAAGTCGAATATTTTTAAATATAATATATTTAATTAATCAAAGTATGAACCATTGTTTTCTATGCATTTTTGCCATCTCATAGGTAGTTCATTGATCCCTTTACTAAAAAAACCAGTCGGACGGGAATCAATAAAATCTGTGAAGGCGATTTGGACTGCCCCATCAGAGTTGAATTTTTTCCCTTGCAAGAAGTTGTCCAAATTTCGAAAAAAATGGTAATCTGTTGGAGCAAGATCCGGGGAGTACGGAGGATGTTTTAGACATTCCAATTGAAGCTCTTCTAATTTGGTAGCCGTCTGTTGTGCAGTGTGTGGTCTAGCGTTGTCGTGAAGCAGCAGTGGCGTGGAGCGATTGACCAGCCTAGGTTGTTTAGCCGCTAGCTTTTCCATCATGGTTTGCAATTGCTGACAATAGACATCAGCCGTAATAGTCTGGCCAGATTTGAGAAAACTGTAATGAACAATACCGGCACTAGTCCACCAAACGCTTACAAGTAACTTTTTTGGGGTTAATTTTCGCTTGGGGCAGGATTTGGCTGGCTGGCCAGGATCCAACCATTGCGCTGAGCGCTTTCGATTATCGTAGAGAATCCATTTTTCGTCACAGGTAATGATTCGGTTTAAAATACCTTCATTATTGTGCCGGTTCAGTAATGTAACGCAGCAGTCGACGCGCTTTTGCCGGTTTGCTTCAGTCAATTCGTGAGGTACCCACCTTTCAAGCTTTTTAATCTTCCCAATTTGCTTCAAGTGAATTAAAACAGTTTTATCACTAACCCGCAGCCTGCAGCTAACTCGGACGTGGTTTGCGATGGATCCGCTTCCACAATAGCCTTCAATACTTCATTATCAACTTGAGACTCAGGCCGTCCACGGGGCTTGTTCTGCAGGTCGACATTTCCTGAACGAAAACGTTGGAACCAAAAACGAACTGTGTTTTCTTTTGCAACATGACCGCCATACACATCATTCACCCTTCTAGTCGTTTCCGCAGCACTAGTGCCACGGCGGAACTCGTACTCGTAAATAATGCGATATTTTAAGTTTTCCATTTTGTAAAATGAGTGACGCAAACAGAAAAAAACAGAAGAAAAAAACAAATGAATGACGGTCATCGAAGGATAAATACATGAGTAAATAGCTGGGAAAATTTGAATTTGGAATTCCTTACCAAAGAGGAGAAAATCGTAATTAAAGTGGCCAGTACGAAAAACGCCAATTTGATGTGTAAGCACCTAATATAAACATACCTACCAAAAATGTACTCTCCCTGCCTCGGTTTTCCCAAATGCTTGCAGTCTGTAAAAGGGCTCTAAGGCTGATCGCACATTATGTCAGCACCGTACGCGCCGCATTTCCTGATAGCCTCGCACATGCGCGCCGTACGCGCCGTAAGCAATTTTTTGGTATTGCCAACTATAGCAGTTTCTTTTACCTCTGGTGTGAAACGGTACAGTGAGTGGTATTGTGACAGTGGGCAAGAGGGGAAGATCCCTTCGAAATAGAATGTACATAACGCAAAATGTACAGAACGCAAAATGTAAACAACTCGCAAAGTGTACACAAAGCAGAACGTGCACGTTAGGGCTAGTCTTTATTATAATAGGTCTAGATCGGCAAAACAAATGAAGATCGACGAAACAAATGAAGATCGACAGTACAAATGACGGTCGGATAAACAAATGACGATCGAAAAAACAAATGCAAATCACTAAAACAAACGACTATAAGCAAGTTGATAATGTCAAAAATTAATTGCAGCCATATTTTGTAATCTAGATGCAATTACCATTCAAAATAATAGGTGCAAGCAAATCTCGACCTTAATGACTTTTTTCTAAAAATGCGCTTTTAGGCGTTTATAGACATCACTGATCACGAATATATAAAAAATAAATAGATATTATGCATAAGGTTGATATTTGCTTGCACCATTTTTTTGTAATCTAGATGCTATAACCATTCAAAAAAATAGGTGCTAGCTATTCTCGACCTTATGAATATGAATAATATTTATTTAATTTTTACGTATTCGTGATCAGTAATGTCTATAAACGCCTAAAAGTACATTTTCAGAGAAGTGTCATTAAGGTCGAGATTTGCTTGCACCAATTTTTTGAATGGCAATCGCAACTAGATTACAAAATATGGCTACAAGTAATTTTTGACCTTATCGACTTGCTAAGTCTTTTGTTTTACTGATCTGCATATGTTTTTAGATCGTCATTTGTTTATCCGGCCGTCATTTGTTTCATCGATTTTCATTTGTTTCGCCGATCTTCATTTATTTTGCCGATCTAGACCTATTATAGTTCAGACAAGCCCTTACGTGCACATTCTGCGTTGTGTACATTTTGCGTTTTGTACATTTTGCGTGTGGTGCTCATTTTGCGTTTTGTACATTCTGCCCCGAAGGGAAGGGTGTTGTAATAGCCTGCTTATTGGCGGATGAAGAATAAAATGAAAGGATTTCTTTTAAAAATACAAATCGCTAGTTTATGAAAGATCAAATAAAATTCCGTTTATTTAAATTCAATTTCTTCGAAATATTAAGAAACTTCTCTTTGCATTTGCCTTATAATTCAGTATAAAAACCCGTGTGCATGTATTATGTATTGTCCGGTTTGGACATTATTTCCGTGTAGATACGGGCAAATACGTATATATGGCAATACTGAGCATGCATGCGGCTACACCGAGCACCAGCACGCGCCCACCTGTATGCGCCGCATTATGACGTCATCAGAATGTTATTCGGATGCCTACCGCATTTCACGAAATGCGGCGCGTACGGTGCGGGTGTAATGTGCGAGGTTTCATATAATTTCATACAACGTATTATAAAATGCGGCGCGTACGGCGCGTGCAGCGCGTACGGGCTGACAAATAAGCGATCAGCTTTAATCTGCATCCACATTTGTTATTATTTTCACGGCACGTTTCTCATTTGAGATCAAAGTTGAACACATTAATATCTTTTCATTTTTTTAAAATCTTTTTAGTGGAAATTGATGGCGTGATCCGACTTAGCATCAATTCTTTGAAATCATGATTTTGAACTATCTTGTACCAATAGGTTGATGTCTACAACATCAGACTCGCGTATTTTGATACCGTTGAAAACTGCAGCTACGTTTATCCATTTCGAACACTCGAAGAAAAAGCTTGACATGGAATAAACGTCACGATAGTTTATGTCTTTACTATTTACTAGTAGTCCCCAGTGTGTAAAAGGGGTCTTAGAACGTTATTACAGGGTCGACAACGCGAGTGTAACGCCTCCGTTGTTGCCATAATCCATAAGTTACATATCTGGTGGGCTGTATGCCAACTAGTATAAAATAAATTTACCCTCGAGTACCTAACACTAGAACGCAAGAGAAAATAGCAAAACATACATTAAATGTCTCGTTAATATTTAATCACATCAAGCCCCTATTTTTTGATATGGCTACCCTCACTCTTTTAATTATTGCTATTTCACCTCATCCAATTCCCCAATTCCCAGCTAATTTTAGATTCGTCCGTCCTACCATTTTAATCCGAGAGCAGAACGATTTGTTCAAAATATTCGCTGGAGTATCATTTTCAAATCTTTCCCTAACACTCGAATTGCAAAATGTAATTAAGTGAACAACGACGGTATTGGCGAAATTGAAAATTTGCTAGAAGATATTCCAGCGTGAATTACAGAATTTCGCGAAATGGACGATTTTCAAAGTGACACTCCGAATGAAAATGGTTTATCTTACATGAATGAGGAGATCGTGCAATTTAGGTACTTCGCTCAACAGGGATTATTACTACTTATTTAATTGTCTATAATTTTTTTTATTTAAATCATCCAAGGTGGATACCTCAGTTAATGAAATCATCATGACACAGGATGCCTGTGATCATTTGACGGTGCGAGTGGACGTCTTGACTTATGTTTGCCAAGTCGCGATCTATCATTTTGTACCATAGGCCATGGGTTCTGAGCTCTGGCCAATGGCTGTCCACAGGCCAGAACCCAGAAGCCATGGCCGATAGAATTTATTGAAACACCTGTAGCTAAACCCTCTAATTTAAAAAAAAAAACCGAAAGTTCTTAACTGCTTTTTGTCAAATTACTTAGAACTTTGTCAACGCCGATGCTTCGTTTTTGCTGAAATATACCGGGCCTAATCCAGCCTCACCTGGAAAGCCACTACCACCGTTTTTCTACATAAATTCAGTCTATTTAAATATTATAAAGTAGAAAAGTATGTTTAGTAGAAAACACAATCTTAGGATTTACCACTCAACATGCTACTAGGTACTCAAGGGAGCAAGCAGTAATTATAATGTCAGCACGGTGGGTACTTCGGTACGCTCTCAAGTTTCACACATTCAAGTAAAACTAATAAACTACGAACATAACATAGTGGGTGTTAAGGGTTTCAAAACGTGTCACTAGCAAAGCTTTAGCACAGCTGGTACAAAATAATATGAAACAAAGTGCTAGAAAAAGGGAGGTAAAGAGAATTCTGATTCAATATGTTTTTTATAGTTTTCAATAACACTAGATCCATACAATCATTTCGACTTTTGCCTACAGCTGTGCCTGAACTTTTTTATAGTAAGGATTAAGGAGATCGTTGTAGGAACGTTATTTTTTCCACTTGTTACCTGTTTGTAGTACAGATTCTAGTGTTCACAAAACGTTTACAGAATTCTTGCTAATTTGAAATCACGACTTTGTTGAGGCAAAAATTATATCCAACTTTTATAACATCCGTAATTTTACTTGTAATTACGAGATTTACGGACTATACTACTATATTTAGGGTTTAGCGTTTAGGCGAGCTCGTACCTATGTTTAGGAAAATACTCTGTACATAATATGCATTACAGTTTAATCGAATATCACATTCTTTACGATATTATATAATGGTAACCTTTAACTGGGACTTTCATTCAGACTTATCTTTTTGAATGGATCCTCAGTAGGTACTTTACATAACCGCGAAGTACCTATCGACAAAGCGGCCATGCTAAACTCGTAACGACTAAATTGCACATCACAGTCATCTGTTAGACCAAGGACCCGGGTAGGTATCCGTTTAACATTATTTTCATTTGTGAACTCCTAAAGTATTTCATGTCCACCAAAATCAATCATCAAAAAAATCAACAAAATCATAAAAACTAATTACACCAATGGTATACAAGACCAGTGCCACCATTTGGCATTCTATGGTCTCAGTAACCAAATCTGAAAAAAAAAATAATACAAACACATCGCGCCTTTATCCCCGAAGGGGTAGGCAGAGGCATAATATACGACCTTATTTCACCTTTTAGTTTCATGTCCCGCGAAATAGGTGGTGGGCCTATTGCCGTGTTGAATTAGACAGGCGTAGGTTGTGACGAATTGACAGTTGAAACTTTTCAAGCCACCCAATTGAGATTAACTATAATATTGTCATTTTACTAGCAAACCAAGTTTCATTTCGAGTTTTCCTTCTCTACGCAATAGATAATTTTGCGAAAGTGTTCCCGAGTACGATTACCTCTGAATGAATTATTGTGGCGACATTTTGTACTCTCTCACGTCGCCATATGGGGTAAAAATTTGTATATAAAACCCTAGTCGATAAACACTGTAGTAGGTACTGAAATTCAGTAGAAGATAACCGCGAGCACGTGTCCAAACGTCTCCAAAAGTATATAGTTTCAAAAATTCTATAGATCTGCCCATATTCGTACCATATATACCATTCCCCACAGATCTCGCGAATTTTAAAAGATCTACGCCTTTTTTTTAACGTGAGGGAAAATCCTTCATGGATGCTATGATAAAAACCTAAAGCGCCCAACAGCCTACGAGCCCCGGGTAAGCCCTGGGAAGGACGTCCTAGAACTCCCAAAAGACCTACGGCTACCACTACGGCCTGGCCTAAGGGGTGATTCGGGTGCTATCCTGCGTCTTTGGGGGGGTTTTGGGGTGTCATTCCGATTGTTAAGGGGAGTGGGGGGGGGGGGGCGTGCGTGAATCCCTTACGTCACGCTGCCGTTATGGGCCTACTTCTGTAAGGACGGTGAGCAGCCCCCTCACCTTCCTCAGGCCCCCGCTGAAGATCTACGCCATGAAGAAATGTGTAGGCCCACATTTGCCTACCTTATCCATCAAAGTATTTTTGTAAAAAATACTTGCGTAAAATCACCACCGTTTTCAAATTACGATAACAATCTTCATGAATACCGTCACAGCATAAAAACAGTGATCACAGGAAAAGACCAAATCAGTATGTTCTTTGTTGAAAACAATTCGAGCGTAAAGATTATACAATGAAAATGAAAATGCAGATCTGCTCAATAAACTCGACCGACTTCTCAATAATTGCATTCGATTCGTCTACAATCTTAGGAAGTATGACCACGTTTCGGCTTTTCGTGAAGAGTTGGGTTGGTTACCTATTAGACGGCGGCGCAGTCTGCGAGCTGTCTGTTTACTATTTTCACTCTTGAAATCTCCCGATGCCCCTACTTACTTAAAATCTCATCTTCATCTTCTTGGCTCTAATCATAACAAAAATTTACGCTCCTCTAATAATCTTCTTCTGCACTGTCCAACTCACACTTCAAATCTTGTCCATTCCTCTTTTCTAGTGCGATCTATTCTTCTCTGGAACGCCCTTCCTCTCGAAGTCAGAACTTTGACGAACCGTCTCTCGTTCAGAAACCGAGTACGTCAACTCTATAGGGTCCCTTAAGCAGAATATTACTTTATTGTTAAGGTTTTTCATGTTCGTATTTATTTATTCGTAGTATGTATGACAATATCTATTTATTATATTGTATTTACATAGAAATATTTATCTATATTTATTTATATAAGTATCTACATAATATATAATCTTTGTAGTATGTTATATTTATGTAATTAGTAAGTAAATTCTTAATATTTCTTCCTTGTATTTAATTTGTGCCATTTTATACATACCTTTCGTCTTTATACTTTTAGCACCTGCTTTATCTTATCTCTGCATCACCCAAAGGTTGACTGGTAGAGAATGCTATTGGCATTAAGTCCGCCTTTGTACATGTTTTTGTGCAGAAAGTTTTAAATAAATAAATAAATAAATACAAATACGAACAGAAAATTTCTTGTTCGTTTTTAGGGTTCCTTGCCCAAAACTAGACCATAGTACTGAAACTTCGTCGAACGTCTGTCAGTTTGTTGGTCTATCATTAGGCTGTATCTCAGGAACCATAATAGCTCGAGACCTGAAATTTTCACAGATAATGCATTTCTGTTGTCGCTTTAACAAATACGAGCCCCTTGGAAGCCCTCGGAAGGATGTCCCAGAACTCCCAACAGACCCACGGCCGCCACTGCGGCCTCGCCCAGGAGGTGGTTCGGGTGCTATCCCGCGTCTTTGGGGGGTTTCGGGTGTGATCCCGCTCACGTCACGTTGCCGTCATGGGCCTGCTTCTGTAAGGACAGTGAGCCGCCCTCTCACCGTCCTCAGGCCCCCGGTCATGGTGGCCGATAGTCCTCGGCGAAGACACGTCGGCGGCGCCCAGGCCGCCGACTGTGGAACTCGGCTACGAGGACCTGGCGCTGTTGCGCCCACGCCGTGCACTCCACCAGCGTGTGGAGCGCTAAAGGGCACTCCTAAACAACAAACGTGATTATTTGCCATTTTTTGCAACCCTCCGTTTCGCATTTGGCCACTTTTTTAAGTGAAGCTCATAATTGGAAAGTGACTCTGTAGGAAGCCAATTCATTTACATTACTCTGTTAGTTTTCTTCTAAAGATTGTGGAACTTCAATAATTGCTTTAATTAGGAATAACGCTGTTTAATTAAAAACGTGGTTAGTCCAACTTAGTTTCTGCAAGTCGTTTTGTTTTAAACCGTTCGTTTGTTAATTATCATTTCAGTTTGTACCAATGACAATGAAATTAAATTCACTACTATTTTTTTAAGATACTTAAGTGATAAACGGCATTGAATGATGACACGTTGTATCTGAAACATTTATAGAAGATTTTTTAGAAAACATTTTATAAATAAAATAAAATAAAAAAAATGAATAAATATGTGGATATTCTTACACAATATCATCTAGCGCTTTCCTAAATTAAGCTAGTAAAACTTGCATTAAGCTAGTGAAGACGACTGATAGACATACTTTTATATTTTAAACACCCAAACTCCGAAACAAACATTTATGGGTGACACAAATTTTTGGACTGACCCGGGAATTGAACCCAGGACCTCAGTATGGCAGGCGGTTACGCTACCGAATGCGCCACCGAGGTAGTCAAAATAAAAATAAATGCGATTGTTTGTGAGTGAGGAGTAGATATCTGAATTTTGTGACTATTTCACGGTCTAACGGATAAACGAATCTGACTGAACTTAGGGATAGGGATAGATTATAGTCTAGAGTAACACATAGAACTTTTCCCGGAAATAAATTTCTATGGGAAGCGGGAATGGGTACAAAATTCCAAGCGAGCGGAGCGACAAAGCTGTTTTCAAGACTTTACTAAGAGCCTTGCATGGACAGGCACGAATTACCCTAATGAAGTTACAAGTCTTCTGTCAGTTTGACGGCACTAAGTAAGTAATTAGTTACACATCGCAGCTGCCAATCACTTTGGAAAGGGTAGGGAATTTTCAGACTTTATTAACGTAGAGAAGTGAGTGATAGCTCGTACCGGTACAGGACAATATTGATGTATCATATTTCTGAGAAATTCAGATTAAGCTGACTTAAGGGCTTAAATAATAAAAAACCGGCCAAGTACGGGTCGGACTCGCCCATGAAGGGTTCCGTAGCAGCAAGTACCATCATATAAAAGTTCTTGTAGTTCGTTGTAACTTTGATTGATGTTTTAACACGTTCGCTGTGGTAGTGTAGAGTAATTTTTCTAGGCGAAAATTGCGGTATATGACGTTTTGAACAAAACTTCTTACTAGATCTCGTTCAAACCAATTTTCGTTGGAAGTTTTTATGGCAATGTACATTAAATACATTTTTTAAGGTTTCGTAGCCAAATGGCAAAAACGGAACCCTTATAGATTCGTCATGTCTGTCTGTCTGTCTGTTTGTCCGTCTGTCCGTCCGTCCGTGTGTCACAGCCATTTTTCTCCGAAACTATAAGGCCTATGCTATTGAAATTTGGTAACTAGATGTATTCTGTGAACCGCATTAAGATTTTTATATAAAACTAGAAAAAAAGTAGTAAATTTTGGGGGTCCCCATACTCAGAACTGAAACTCAAAAATTTTTTTTTCATCAAACCCATACGTGGGCGATATCTATAGATAGGTCTTATAGTCTTATAGTTTCGGGGAAAATTGACTGTGACATATGGAATGACAGACAGACAGTTAGACATGACGAATCTAAAAGGGTTCCGTTTTCTGCCGTTTGGCTACGAAACCCTAAATA
This sequence comes from Miltochrista miniata, assembly GCA_933228765.1. Taxonomy (NCBI): domain Eukaryota; kingdom Metazoa; phylum Arthropoda; class Insecta; order Lepidoptera; family Erebidae; genus Miltochrista; species Miltochrista miniata. Next base: position 9,374,910 of record OW121749.1, read on the forward strand.
CGGCATGAAGTTGTTCACATTTCTGCAATTCTGCCATTAGCCGATATTTAGCAATTTACTCTCACTTTCAGCTGATATAGGTAAACCGGAAGTAACTAAGAACATTATAATTTCATCGAAAGGAGCCTTCAAGTCGTTTGGGAGTTATGTTGGCGCGATCAAATAGTGCGGACGAACGTACGCACGAACGCAGCTTTCCGCAGAAATACAATAATGAGGTAACCCCTAACTCAATACCTCGTTAAACTCCAATTAACACGGTTTTACACTCGATTATATGTGGTCCTTTATACTTCATCTACATTAAAGTGGGTGTGAATTAAAGGGGGCACATTTCCAAGAAACTTATTTCTATTTCCAATGAAAGTTGGCAGAGCGCGCGGTTGGATCGCGGTGAAAATATTAATAAAAAAGAAATTGGTACCTAGTCGGTTATATTGAATTGCCTCATACATAGAAAACTAAATAGAAAATAAATGGTAATAATAATGGGTACTGTCGAACGCACGTTTGTTTCCTATTTTTTTGTACATTTATTGCTTCTACTGCGACTGAAACTAAAATATAGTCACGTATTCTATCAAACGAACGATACTGTCATAGTTGTACAAATAGAAATATGTTGTATAGAAAATTATACATTTACGACTAGAATGAGCACGCAAAACGTAAATAAGCACTTTATCCTTTGTGTTGACGCTTATTGTTAGTTGTACAATTGTTTTAGGTGGAGAAGTGACTATTGGCTAATAGAAACTAAAAATACCTCTCTATCAAAACAATTTCAATCATAATATTTAATAATAAATAAATATTATGGGACATTTTCTTACAAGGAGAACTCTCCCACCTGAGTTCCTCAGTGGGCGGCGGGGGCGCCGTCGACTATTGGCCCAGCCGATAGTCGACCCCTACATCAGCCTAAGACTATCGGCCTCCATGACCGCGGGGCCTGAGGACGGTGAGGGGGCAGCTCACCGTCCTTACGGAAGCAGGCCCTAGATGACAGCGTGACGTGAGAGATTTACGCACGCCCTCCCTAAGAAGCGGAATAACACCCGGAAAACCCCCCAAATGCGAGATAGCACCCAAACCCCTCCCTAGGTGAGGCCGCAGTTGTAGCCGTCAGAATGGCAGGTTGTGTGTTGGGAGTCCTGGGGTATTCTTCCAAGGGCTTACCCGGAACTCCCAACCATAGGATGTTAGCAGGCCACGCGAGGTTTTTTAGTCGGTAGGAGTCTGGCATAACATCCATGAGGATTTTCCCTCACGTAAAAGAAAGGGCGATTATAATATTTAGCCCAAATTAAGCTAATATAAGCTTGTGCTATGGGGTCTAGACAACTGATAAACATATTTATATGTTACTAGATACATACATTGCATGGACACACCCAACCTCCAAATCAAACATTCTTATGCTGGGTCCACATTTGTGTCATTTCATCGACTAGTGTAGTGTGTAATCGTGTCGAACATGTAACGCTCAATGTGGACGGGCCTAGGTTATGCCGCCTGGTTGTGCTGTCAGTGTTAAGCCTGTCACAGACGTAGCTATAATATATTAACATATCGAGATACCTATACTAATATTATAAAAAGAAAAATTTGATTGTTTGTTTGTATGTTAGTTTTTTTTTGCATTGAATATGCCCAAAAGTACTGAACCGATTTGGATAATTCTTTCATTGTTTTGATGAAAGCTCAGGTGACTTATGCTAAATTTTATTCCCGTATTCCCACGGAAACGGGAACCACGCCGGTGCAACCGCGGGACATTGACTATTATATTATATTATATTATACTATATTATAGCAAGTAATACACACAGGAGTTAAACTTTAATATATTTTTAATCTCACTCGGTCTACACAATCGCCTTTAAAATATATCGAGATATAATCTGTCGACATATTTTGTTGAGCGCATAGAAATTTGTTATAGCTCCGTGTGCGGACTCTCGTAAATTTAGTTAGAAGATAAAATAAAATAAAATAAATAAAATAAAATAAAATTTATTCCCTTTGAAATTTTTTAAAAAATTATTTAGGTTTGTCAAAATTTTTGTGACTCTACCGGGGGTTCGGAAATGCTACAGACTGAGAAGAACACCCCAAGAAACTCAGTCCGGTCCCTCTTATTCATCTTAGTATCTAATACAGTTTTTTTTTTAAATGTAGAAAGGAGCAATTCGTGTCACTGCCAGGCAGTCTTGTCTTCTAGAAAGTCTTTAATGCTATAATAAGCTTTCTGGCACAATTTAAGCTTTACTAGTTTTTTAAATTTATTAACTGACAAACCTGTTATGGCTGTCGGCAATGTATTGTACATTCGAATACAATTACCCGCAAAAGAATTGCTTATTTTATTAAGCCTAAATCTAGGTACAGCCAATTTATTCTTATTTCTTAAGTTTAGGTTATGGATATCACTATTTTTAATAAATTTACTGTTATTTTTATGAGTATATAATAAGTTTTCATATATGTACTGTGAATACACAGTAAGGATGTTGATATCCTTAAACTTTTCTCTTAATGACTCCCGAAACCCCATACCATAGATAGCCCGGACAGCCCTTTTCTGCATCACAAAGATACATTCGATGTCGGCAGCGTTACCCCATAATAGTATGCCATAGGTCATGACACTGTGGAAGTAGCTAAAGTAGACAAGACGCGCTGTTCTAATGTCTGTCAGTTGTCGGATCTTTTTAACGGCATAGGCTGCAGAGCTCAGTCTGCCCGAGACTTTCTCGATATGAGGCCCCCACTGCAAGTTGGAGTCTAACTTTATGCCCAGAAAGACAGTTTCATCGACCAATTCTACTTGATCATCCCTAATCCTAATACTGGTGTTAACGAGCCTAACATTTGGCAAGGTGAATCTTATACATTTTGTTTTAGTTTCGTTTAACAATAAATTATTAGCGTTAAACCAGTGGACTACCCTAGAGAGGGCATTGTTTACTTCGTCAAGATCGCGTTGTCCACGTTCAACTTTAAATATTAAAGATGTGTCATCAGCAAACAAAACTACCTCGTGATCGTCTCTTATAAGGTGAGGGAGATCATTTATGTACACTAAAAATAGAAAAGGTCCCAGAATTGAACCCTGAGGCACCCCCATTGTTACAGCAGAACCATTTGACTGTTTACCATTTATAACTACTCTCTGTACTCTATCTCTAAGGTAAGAACTAATTAAATCCAAGGCCGTCCCCCGGATTCCATAATGATCAAGTTTTTGAATTAAAGTCTGATGCTGGACACAATCGAAGGCCTTAGATAAGTCGCAGAATACACCATAAGCATCATACGACTCCTCCTAGGCCTCATATATACACTCTAACAATTTGATGCCAGCATCCGTGGTAGACCGACCTCGCGTGAAACCGAATTGTTTAGTATGGAATAGTTTATTTGTATTAAAATGATTTTGCATTTGATTAAGCATTACCTTTTCAAAGATTTTACTAAACGTGGGTAGTACAGAAATAGGACGAAAATTGGACGGATCTGAGGTGCTACCCGATTTAAACAGAGGAGTTATTTTACTAAACTTCATTAAGTCAGGAAACACACCACTATCAACACAATTATTAAATATTATTGATAATTCAGGGGCAACCATTTCAATTAACGAATTAACTAAATGTACAGAAATTCCCCAGAGGTCAGCAGTTTTCTTAATATTTAAAGATTTAAAAGTTTTTATGACAGTGTGTATACTAATTTTACTGAATTTAAATATTTCATTACAGCAAGGAACATTTGCTTTTAACAAGGATTCTGCTATTGGGGTAGAAGAACCTAGGGCTCTGGTCAAATCTACTGGAATTCGAGAAAAAAATTGTTCAAATTCGTTAGCGACTTCGGCATCTGTTGTAATTATGTTACCATTTACTTTAAGTTTAAAATTATTATCATTCGATTTTGCTTGGCCTCTTTCTGCGTTAATTATTTTCCAAGTAGATTTAACTTTGTCTACACTATTGAGAATTTTATTACTTATATACTTTCTTTTGGCTGCTAAGCAGTCTGCTTTAAACTTTTTTGAATAAGTTTTAACATAATTTAGAAATTCATCTGTTCTATTAAGCTGTCTTTCTGAGTATAGTTCATACAGTTTTTGTCTACTTTTATGTACATCCTCAGTGGCCCATTCACTGAAGGCTGGCCTATCACCGATTGTGACTTCCTTAGACTTGAATACGGAGTTGAACTCATTGTAAAAGGAATCAAAAAATAACTTATACATTACATTTGGATCTAAGCCAGTGTCTAAAAATGGAAGTTTATTGCAAAGTCCAACTCGCATACGTTCCAAGCGGTCACTAGTTACTGGTCTACATAATATTTTACGTCTTTTAACTTTTTCTCTTGTGATCTTGAAAGATGCTATTTGCCCAGTATGATCTGATTTTATCTTATTTATAATACTCTTACTTTCTGGCAACATATCACTGTATATATTGTCCAGACAAGTAGCTGTTGTATCACAATATCTAGTAGGCTCTAAAAATAAGTTAGTGAGATTGTGTGATTTAAATAAATTTAAGATATCATTGGTCTGACGCGTATTTATAAGTATATTAACATTAAAATCACCGCACACTATTAGGTGTTTATTAGTTTTTCCAAGTTTAAATAGCACTTTATCCATTACTTCCTCAAACTCACAAAAGGGTGAGACTCCAGGTTTATATACGCATACTACTATGAATTGCTCCAATTCTACGCACGATATTTCAACTGTACACTCTACAGAGAGGGACACAACATCTTTCCGTTCCTTATATTTTAATTTCTTATTTAATAAAATCATCGAACCCCCCCGTGTTGTGTTGACCCTGCAGAACGCACTACCAACCCGGTGACTACTGAAACTGAACATGAGCTCATACTCCTTACGCATATGTTCTGTAAGACAAACAATTTCAATATTATCTGAGCTCATGAACAGCTCCAATTCAAACTCTTTGACCTGTGTTAATGTTGCAATATTATAATGCACCAGGCTGATGTAATTTACATTTTTTAATTTAGTTTTGTTCGGAGGACAGTTTCCGATAAAATTACGGTTTGCAATTAAATTTAACTCTATTAATTTACAATTTTGGCTAGAGGGTAATTCCTCTGTTGTCCCAGCAGTTAATTTAAATTACTTGGAACAGATTCCAAAGTCCTAAAACTACTCTGCTCAAATAAAGCAGTTTTGTCAGCCAAGTTTTTGGCTACAGAATAAAAATAATTAAATAGCAAACTTGCTACTTGTCTTTTATAATATTTGGGTAGACAATACCTACCCTTGTGATTATTATAGACTATAATGTCTATAATGTCGTAATTTGCCTTGCTATGTTTCATATTCATTAATATTATAGTTAGGTGCGTATGTGACGGTCTTTATATTGTGCTGACAGGCAGCTGCAAGTTTTAAATATCGAATGCAAGGAACGGGTCATGGATCTTTTCTTTTTTTAAAAATAAGTACATACTTCCCGTTCGCTCTAAGTTTGCCGGCCGCTTTCCCTACTAAGCCTCTACACCAGCCATAAAGCCAGTAGCAAACTTGGAGCGAACGGGCTGTAGACATTATCTCATTGGTAGTAACTATGCATTTCGTACTGTGACTGGTATGTATTGTAGATAATACGAGTACATACATACATATGGTCACGCCTTTATCCCCGAAGGGGTAGGCAGAGGCATATTATATGCCTACATTTCACCTTATTTTTGAATTTGTGCCAGGTAATAGGTGGTGAGTCGTATTGCCGTGTTGAGATGGAGAGGCGCAGGTTGTGACTGCTTGCTGTTGAAAGTTTTCAAGCTGCCTAAAAGGCCCTCAACTTGGCTTAACGACTGCCATTTTACTGGCAACCGGGACCATCGGCTTAAAGTGCCTTCCGAAGCACGGAAACGCTCAAATAAATGTCACCAAGTTGTCACATGGATGGTCACCCATCCAAGTACTGGCCGTAGTGAAAGTTGCTTACTGCTGTGATCGTTTACAGAACGCTGGGTACGCGGGGCCACGAGCGCTTCTTGTCTTGTAGATATTAATGATATAAAAAACCGGCCAAGTGCGAGTCCGACAGTCTGACTCGCACTTGGCCGGTTTTTTCCGCACGGAGGGCTCCGTTACGGAAAATCACGGGAAGTAGGGTGTATTTGTTATAACAACAAGTACTAAAAGTAATTAATTATTAAAGCGGCAAAACTAAAACCTACATCATCTCTGAAAATGTCAACTTTATAGCTATCACGGTTCATGAGATACAGCCTCGTGATGAACAGACAAACAGACGGACGGAGAAATCTCATGAATAGGGTCCCATTTTTTACCCTTTAGGTACGGAACCCTAAGAATCGTAAAATTAAATTAGATCTTAAAATCGGGCACAGCGATGAATTATGAAATTATTGTCACAAAGTAATCAGGTGGTAAACACCATCCAAAGAATTGCCATATCTAAAGTTGTTTGCTTCACTGATCGTTTATGGAACACAGAGTCACCGGGGCGACGCCGCGACGAGCGCTCCAAACTCCAGTAGTTCACTCTGTACCCCGTCTCTGTGTTTGTCCCGTTCAGTGTTCCTCAACGCGGGTCATAAATGCAAGTGCGGACGTCTCCCGGTGACGCGGACAATGAACAGCACCAAATACCCTATGAAAGTACACCAAAACCCATTTTCGATTTCACGACCCGTTCCACGTGTATTTGATGTGTGTCCGTATAAAAACAGCGTCTACACTGGGCATGACTACTAGTTAGTAACGCCATAAATCACCGTGACGTTTATTCTATGTCAAGCATTTTCTTCGGGTGTTCGGCATGGATAGCCCCGAAACTGCAGTTTTCATGGTATCAAAACGCAAGTCTGACGCAGTAGTGGAGAAACGTGCTGTCCAAATGTAACAAATGTGGACGCAGCATTAGATCACATAGATATTTGTTCCGACCTGGGAATCGATCACAGGTCATCAATACTATCGTCAGCGCCACAGAAGCAGTCAATTCGCCACCTCAAACTAATTAGACGTACAGTCTCTCTGCCTATAATTCAATAAAAAAAGTTCTTACTGACGTCATAAGTAAGACGTTCTACCAAAGTATTAGTCGTTAGTAATCATTAGGCACACGATTTACCACGTCTAAGATTAAGAAAATGCTGTCACATGAAAAAAACGCATTTTGGCTTTAGCTTAGAAAGCTCTTACAGGACTTAGTGAATGGAAAACATTTATGAAAAGTCTGGACGTGTAAGCTTTATTTAGAAGCTTTTTTATTTAGTTTCACAAATCTCAGTACCTACCTATTTATTTCTCATCTGGCTATCTTGCAAGTTTATTTAGACTAGCATTTTGTAAAATAACATTGAAGAAGATTATTATCTTCTTCAATGTTTTAGCTTTGATAAAAAAGTCTACACAAACTGTGAATTATTGACTAACTTTTCTGCCTTTCAATTTTTACGAGTATAACGTAGAAGTCGTTAGCCTAGTTTAAGGGCTCATGAATGGTTTGCAAAATTTTAACAATTTGTTGTGATAATAAACATATCCTACCTGTATTCGTTACTTAGACTTACCACTTATTCACTTCCACATATGACAATAAAAAACCGGTCAAGTGCGAGTCGGAATCACGGACGGAGGGTTCTATACCAAAAAACGACTTCATATTTTATGAAAATACACAGCTCGATATTTTCCCTTTGTCTACTAAAATCCATTAAAAAGATCCATTTGGCCACCGTCAGAATGGCAGGTTGCCTGTGACAAATGAGTCTCAAAGTATATTTAACATCGTCAGAATGGCAGGTTGCCTGTGACAAATGAGTCTCAAAGTATATTCAAAAATTCTCTCATCCTGTTCTACTAGGTAACATTATAAATGTGAAAGTTTGTGAAGATGTTTGGATGTTTGTTACTCAATCATGTTCTAACGGCTGAATGGATCTGTCTGATATTTTGTACAGAGATATATTATAGTCTGGATTAACACAGGCTAATTTTTATCACAGGAAAATGTTCCCACGGAATACGGGAACAGGAATCAAATTACACGCTTGCGAAGCCGCGCGCATCAGCTCGTTGCTTAAATTTGCTACATGTCTCCAAGAATTGCTAGGGACATATAATACATTTTAAGAAATAAGAATATTATTTTGACCGGACATCCTGACGTTTGGATGGCTGGTTTCCTTCGTGTTAAGCGTGAAGGACGCAGAATTCCTAAACTTTTATTGCATGAATAAGGTAAACGCAGGTATTACCGACCCTGCTAAGACAATTTTAAATTCGATGATAACTATTAAGAATGATGATTGATTTCCCACCCAATGTTTTGTTTTCATATGAAACTCTAGTTTGACTAGTTTATATTTTAAACCCTAAATTGTCCTTAATACACATTATTTTTAAAATAAAAAAATAATTTAGTGAACAAGTCCATTTTTTGTATTACCGACCCATACGAAAGGCTATGAAGCTATTTACCGATTTTTATGAACCTACTAGCTGATGCCCGCAGCTTCGCCCGCGATGGCGCTGTATGTGAAAAATTATTTTCCCGCTTTTCTGTTGAAATTTTTCCTGAATTTTCTTTGCTATAAACCTCACGGAGCCCGAGACCTTTCCAACGAATGCAAAACCGTGGAAATCGGTTCGTGCGTTCTGGAGTTATAGCGTCAGGAAGGAAAACCCGACTTATTTTTATATAATAGACTAGCTGTTACCCGCAACTTCGTTCGCGTGGAAATTATGTTATAAGCAAAGTTTGAACTGTATTCTATCGAGCCTCTAGGATAAGTCGTAACCAAAATGTGGGGACAAAGTTAGGACATCCTCCAACTTACCCGGGGAACTATGCGCTACATGGTTTTTTTTAATGTGAGGTAAATCCCACATAAATATACTATAACTCCTACTGACAAAAAACCACACGTATCCGGTTGGGAGCCCCTGGTAAGCCCTCTAAAGGATACCCCGGGACTGCGCTAGATGGATGAGTAGAGACCTCATGGTTTTAGCGGGTCCAAAGCCGGTATGCCATACGTCTTTATTAATTAGCCCCTTTAATAATAAAAAGAGTAAGTAGTATGGTGAAGCGCGAATACGAAACGTTTGTTAGATTTGGGCCACAGACGGAAAACTTTAAGTACCTACTTATAACCGAAAGATTTGAGACGATAACACTAACGCTAACGGTAGCCAGTAAATGGCAGTCGTTAAACCAAGTTATTAGCCTTATAGACTTAATAGTTTTCAAAAGTAGAGAGAACTCTCCCACCCAAGTTCCAAGTACCCAAGTGCCGGCGAGTTGTCTTCGCCTGAGACTATCGGCCTACATGACTTTGGGATCAGGGATTCACGCTTATATAAACCTATCCGCATATAAAAATTGAACCTAACCTATTTCGTAAGCATGTCTTTTGCCCCTATAGTATACCTACAGATTTTAATCCTTCTCTGTCAAGCCCCTAGGCTAAGGAGTGTGATTGAATATTTACAACTGAACTAAAATAGCTGTTCCCCGCGACTTCGACAGTGTAGAAGTCGTTATCGCGTGAAAGTCGTTATCACGTAAAATCATAACACTCCTTTTGCGCAGTCGGTTAAAAAGTAGCCTATGTCCTTCACAGGGCCTCGAACTATCGCCATACCAAATTTCATCTCAATCGCTTCAGCCGTTTAGCGTGAAAACGTAACAGACAGACAGACAGATAGACAGACAGACAGACAGACCGAGTTTTGTACTTTCGCATTTATAATATTAGTAGGGATAGCTGTTCCCGCGACTACGACCGCTTAGAAGTCGTTATCACGTAAAATCATAACAATCCTTTTGCGCAGTCGGTTAAAAAGTAGCCTATGTCCTTCCCAGGGCCTCGAACTATCCACATACCAAATTTCATCTCAATCGCTCCAGCCGTTTAGGCGTGAAAGCGTAACAGACAGACAGACAGACAGACAGACAGAGTTACTTTCGCATTTATAATATTAGTAGGGATTACCGAGTGTAGAAAGACAAGAAGAATGTGTAGTCAGGTATTTTGTTTAAATAAGAAGAAATACATTATGGTGCTTTTACAGAAAATCATGTAGGTTTGCAAAATAAATAAAAAAAATAAAATAAAATTTATTCCCTTTGAAATTTTTAAAAAAATATTTAGGTTTGTCAATATTTTTGTGACTCTACCGGGGGTTCGGAAATGCTACAGACTGAGAAGAACACCCCAAGAAACTCAGTTGCTCTAAGTCATTTCATACTACCTTTCATACTATACAATATACTCTGGTCCATGCTGTTTGTCTAAGACATTATTGTTGTAAAATAGATTTTATGTGTTTTATCTTCAAATTACTGTTTGTTTGTTAATAAGCTAACATTTTATATAACTAGTTAACTAGTGTAATGTTACATAAACGAACAGGATTTGTATAGAATCGGTAATAGCTTCCCGTACTTGCTATCACCGACTCATATAGATCGGTAATAGTCGATATAATACACAATTAAGAAATTGTGTTGCCGACTCATAAAAAGTAGATTTTATTTATTTGTTTGATTTTTGTAGCCATAGAGGAGATTTTAAATAAATAATTTTGCAAATAATATTAATTAATGCACATAATGTTACGGAATAAAAAATAATTTTATAATGCTCCTTTATAATAACAATGAATGATTAAAGATGTAATTCGTAGTAAACATAAAACGATAAAATAAGTAAACTAGACCAAATAGTACAGATCGGTAATGGTGTGTTACAAAGGCAGATTGTATTAGATTAAGATGCCATATTAAAATAGTTGCTTTATTGCCACAAATCGATGAGAAAGAGGTAAAACTAAATTTAATATGCATCACAATCACCGACCCATGAGTCGGCAATAGCTCCTACTATTAAAATCATTGAAGGAATTGCCGCTCTATTTAAATGTGAAGTTTTATAATATTATATTAATTAAACTTTATGAAATACTATACGAAATTAAGACCTCAGACCTAAATTAACACATTCAATAATACAGAACAATCATAGGTTTCATACATTTCTATAAAATGTCTTATAATAAATTTTGATTTGCTTAATTGTAAGAACAAGGACTTGTACCACACGATCAGCGAGTTTATTATCGCCACAGAAACAAACGAATTTCGTCTTTTTCCCGGGAGGCTACGCACACTAACGTAAGTATTTACGATACTCAATGAACAAATGTGCGTATTTCGTCAAATATCTCTAGCATAAACCGTTCCAGTAACGTAAAAATTGCAGCATAATGGAATGGATCGGTAATACCTGCGAATTTTCGATGGGTCGTTAATAGCTGCGTTTACCTTAATTGCTACATTCACGAAGTTGTTTGAGCTTCATACGTACATCAGATAAAAAGATACAGCTTTGTGCGGAGAAGCGCCTGATACATCTCATACTGATGCTAAAAAGATCAATGAGGAGGAAGTAATTTCTGATACAAGCAAAAGCTTTTGTTGTGTTAATTGTACGGTTAAGCTGGCTTTTAAACTATATACCAGAATACAAACTACGGTAATACTTTCCTCGGGGTTGGTCTTAAAGGATAAAGGCAATATGTTTATAGCTTGAGTTGAACATCGGTATCAACAAGTTGGAGAGGTTTTATAGAACGTGTTTGAATGAAATTACTTCAAAAAGAGTTTCATGACTTTTCCGGGAGTACAAGTGTTCAACTGAACGTTGTTGTATACATATAATAAAGCATATTTGTGGTGATTTATTCTATTATATTCAGGTTTTTGAATGTAGGTGAAACTTAAACATAGCTATACAATAATAATAATAATAAATAAATATTCATGGACATTTCACACAACGCTATCTGATCCCAAAGTAAGCTAGGAATAACCTGCTTGTGTTATTGGTATCAGACCACGGATATTAATACTTATATACTTTTTAAATACATACATATTATACATAGAAACACCCAGTCTCTTGAGACTAACATTTATGGGTCACACAAATATTTGTCTCCGGTGGGAATCGAACCCACGACCTCCAGCGCTGCAGGCGGTATCTCTACAGACTGCGTTACTATTGCGCATCTAGAATCATTATTTAAAACATAAGGACTAACGAATGAGATGCCTAAAAAATAATTTTGTGAAGCTACTTAATGTGAAAAGTAATTACCTACACAAATTGTCTGTTATTTTCATCAAAAGAAATATAATGACTGTTTTTTAATTTTCAGTTATTAGATTAGCTTATTTAATCACGGTAAAAGTAAAACCTTGTATGTTAATTAATGATGTGATATTCAACTAGATTCATTAACTATACTATTGATACGACACGAACGGTGCTTAACAATGGCGATAGAGATCGGACTTTAATTAACATTAATTTTATCAGTAACTTACGTCACCACTTTGTGAAAAATACACATTTATTTATTCTACCATATGACCTACGATATACGACGACGACGTTAATACCAAGCAGAGAGTTTGTTTGATTAAACGCTAGGATCTCAGGAACTACATTATGTTTGGATTACAAAAATTCTTATACAGTTTGATAGTCCGTTTATTGCGAAAGGTTTGCTATATCACATAACTTTACGACGAATAGGAGTGAAGAAGCAAAAAAGTGTATATTAATTGAAACGTAATTCAAAACGTACTTAAAAGATACTAGTTCACTTTGAGATCCAAAGTGTAAGATACTTCACATCCAAAGACTTCTATATAAACTGAGGTAGACATGCCCTACGCACCGATTTTTGAAACCTATAAACTGAGCTAATTAGCAGCGTTGCTCGCACTGTTGTGAGTCAAAACTTCGAGAGTAGGTACTCGGCTTGCAATCGGAGTCCATACGCCTTCTCTTTTACCTACTCTTGGTCTATTCGTATATTGCTATTGTGGTGACAATTACGTAAATATTATTTTTAAGTGAGTGTAGTCTTAGCGATGTATGTGTTTGAGGATTGCTTTTGAAATCTCGTTTGTTAGAGTACGGCGCGTCTACCTCAGTTTAAATAGAAGTCTTTGTTCACATCGCAGTTTTAGTATCTTTATACGAGTTCAAACTAGAAATCTTATAATTTTAGTATTCACAAAAACTCAGTACCGTAACATCGGGGTACATTGTCCCAAAATTACTATATTTTTAGTTCTCGTTTATTTACCTCTATTCAAATGACATTAAGACTGTTAAATTGTCATATGTTTTTAGTTGTGGATATAACCAACCTATGCAAATACAAAAATATAAAAAAACAGCCCCTAAGTATTTTTTTTATTTTTTCGAAATTTGGGCCAAAGTTACTCTTTGAAGCGCGTTTCTTTGTCCTGAGGTTTTTTATTTAGTAAAACAAAACTATTTGAAACGAAAAGACAAAGAAACCTGCTTAGTTTTGGTTGCATATATCAAAGAAATACATAGTATCTTGATTAATTTATTTATTACACAAAATACTTTAAAAAATCAACACAAAGTAATAAATCAGTCAGACATAGTTTTTCTTATTAATACTTTTCTAAAAACATAAAATTTGTCTTTTATCTTACTTAGATTATCATTAGAAATAGTTAACATTTGTAACTACTCGTATGTAACATTTCTATCAAAATTATCCAATTTTTGACCTAGTTACAATCAACAGCCATATTCGGATAATGCTGTAGTACCTATGTGCAACAAATGCTTGTTCTTCTGTCGTATTAAATACTGTCGGGTGGCCAGGTTTGTTTAAATGTTTATTCCTTAGTTTATTTTTTATAGTACTGCGAAGAATAATTGTTATGTTGAGTCAACTTTTTAGACCTCACATCACCAAGACATTGCTGTAACTGTTCGTTTGTGTAGGTATCAATGTAACGACTACTTCCTGGTTTCCTTTTATATATTGTAGGCATCTTAGGCCGTCTGAAAGATAAAAAAGTAAATTTAGCTTAATTTAATAAAATGGAAATCGTAATAAACATCGTTGGATTACTTTGTCCAATGGGTCAAAGATACCCGAAAACGATAGTCAAAGAATACTGTGATTTTAATAATCAAAAACTTCTCAACATAAACGTCTTGAAACTCTTTGATTAATATCACATCCGGATTCCAGATACATATCTGTTACAATTGACAACAATCAAACACTTTAACTTACCTGTTTTATTTGTTTCATGAAAAAGTTTGCACATTATAAATTCGCGGTGATAACTAGTAGCAACTTCCCGCCGAAAATATAGATTGACCAATCAGCTTTGTTAACGTTAAACTGTTTTATCTACCACCCCCATACCCCCATCTATCGATAAGTAGTGCGAACTACATCGCTAGCCTTCGATGTGCGACGCGGTGAGTAGTTTAAACTTTTTTCCGTTTTGGGCCAAAGTTAACCCCTAGGGCTAAAGTACCCCGATGTTACGGTATTTAAAATAAAGTACTAGGACAAAATAAAACTCGGGCAAAACTATATTTTTTTCGGCACAGCAGAAGTCAGCTATTTTTAGCTAAGAAGATCACTCAAATGTACATCTAATAGTGAGCTTCAGAGTAACTTTAGCTTTTACGCATTTTACTTGGATATTTAATAAAAGAGCAATCATTTTATTCGACCGATGTCATCACATTAATATAACCGATAACAAAAGCTTTTGTTACAAGAAAGTAATATTTCAGATAAATCTATACATAGAGCCTTACATAAACTGGTCGCTTCAAGAGCAATAAGCTGCCACAGACAATGTCCAATAAATATCTAATAATGATTGCAGAGAACCCAATAATACTCGCAAATACTCAACTCATAAGGGTCGACCCTTTACCGGGCACTGAGTCTATTAGTAAATTCTAACAATAGCCAGTTTCTCTCAATTGATAGAACGACGCGACGTCATAAAGGACACAATGTTCGTGATATTGTGTCGACAGTGAAAGATTGATGCTATTGTGTAAAATGATGGAAGAGATTTCACTTTAATTTTTAGTAGGAAATATACTATATTTTTTAACGTTTAGGTTAGGTTATTTTAGTTGTCGGGAAATTGAGGATTACGTGCATAGTCGTAATCTTCATTTTTCCTTGCTTCGTGAAAAGCGACGATATTTTTAGATACAGGACTAATATAGAAAATTGGTCGTGTAGTATTTGAAAGTGACATATTCAAAGTAAAGACAGAAATCAAGTAATCAACATCTATCACGTTGTAACATAGAGGGTTATAGAATAAGAGCACAGAAATTGATGTTATTCAATTCAAATCTAACTGTTTTATCAAACTATTTTAAGCCAGATATCAATATCATTTTACATTGTTACACTTTTGTACTATATTTATTTAACAATGATGTATTTGTTACAGATGCTTGAGAAAACCAGTCAACTTCTGAAACAAACATGAATCCAGAAACGATATATATTTACGAAATAAGATGAATAGAGGACGACCAAAAATGAGATTAATACCAAAGGAAAGAATCGTACACAATGCATGAACAAACTTCTACATCTTTATCAAACGATGTATATGATATAAATCTACCTATTGAAGAAATAGTCAATTATACTATAGATAGTTATTTTGGTAATGTAAATAATGCCACCAATGGAACCAATGCAACTAAGTCTATAACACCAGACGAGAATGAAATGAACAATTGGTGGGCACTGGTAGCATTAATGTTGGTGGTTGGAACTGTAACTGGGAATGTGTTAGTTTGTATGGCAATTTATTTGGAAAGAAGATTGCAGAATGTCACAAATTACTTCTTGATGTCGTTGGCGATAACAGACTTACTTGTGGCGATGCTGGTGATGCCACTTGGGATTCTTGCTTTAGTACGAGGTAAGAATTTTTTTAATTAACTTAATATTTCATCTGCTAGTTTAATAATACACAATAAAGCTAATTCAGTTCCTGTATACACAAACTGACGGATGGACCTCAGTAATAGTTTGATTGTGTTTCACATAATCAAGTACACTAATAAAAATACAGAAAATGTGGGAAAAGTGTGAGTCTAAAAGTATGTACAAGACTGACGATGTCTAGGTAAGCGACAAACGCGGCAACGCAAAGCGATACGTAGCGATGCGGAAACATCAAGTACCTATATAGTCGTTGTTGTATTAAAATAGAAATACGTTGCCGCGCTGTAACGAGATTCGATAAGTAAAGGTTGCATTATGTCGCATATCGTCGCGACGTGTCCAGGGGGTCGCTACCCACATATCGCTCACCTAGGACAACGAGTTAGTGTCATAGAATTTCTATGACACTAACTCGTATACATAAAATGTCTTCCCATCGTTTAAGGCACTAATGTATACCGTTCGGTATCTTCTGCTAAATTGTATACTTGAAGACTATGAAACAAAGCGAAAGCCCTTGCGTCACTGTTCAGATGGCGCAAGGAGGCGCTGGAGCGGGGCCAAAGGCCTGCGTCTCGAGAAATCGAGGCCCAGCGGACCCTGCTCCACCAGGAAACCGTGGAGACATGGAAGGTGCGACTTGAGCAACCAAAGGGGGGATTCGCCACAATCGCGGCCGCCAGACCGGTCATGGACGAGTGGCTGGAGAGAAGACACGGTGCTCTCTCCTACCGGTTGACACAGATGCTTGCCGGGCACGGTAGCTTCGGTAGGTATCTGTGGCGAAAACACCGGGAAACCACGGCCGAGTGTCAGCACTGCGAGGACCGCAGCGATGATACGGCGCTCCACACAATGGTGGAGTGCACGGCGTGGGCACAACAGCGCCAGGTCCTCGTAGTGGGTCTGGGCGTGGACACTCTCTCGCTCGAGGCCATGGTGCGAGCCTTGCTCTCCAGCGGGAGTAAGTGGGACCGCGCCGCCTCTTTCTGCAGCAGCAGGTCATGCTCGCGAAGGAGGCGGCGGGCCGGGTGCGGGAGAGAACTCTCCCACCCGAGTTCCGCAGTCGGCGCCCTGGGCGCCGCCGACGTGTCTTCGCCGAGGACTATCGGCCTCCATGACCGGGGGTCTGAGGACGGTGAGAGGGCCGCTCACCGTCCTTACAGAAGCAGGCCCATAACGGCAGCGTGACGTGAGCAACTCACGCACGCCCCCCCTTAGAAGCGGGGTCACACCCGAAACCCCCCATAGACGCGGGATTGCACCCGAACCACCCCCTGGGCGAGGCCGCAATGGCGGCCGTAGGTCTGTTGTTAGTCACGGGACATCCTTCCTGAGGGCTTACCCGGGGCTCTCAACCATAGGCTGTTGGGCGTTACGTGAGGGTTTTTAGTCGGTAAGAGTCCGGCATAGCATCCTACGAGGATTTTCCCTCAAATAAAAAAAAAAAGGACTATGAAACAAAATGTATGATGTGAGTATTTAAACTTCATGTTTACACAGTGTGTCAGAATTCATATCTAAAGGTATGAGACCGAACTCGACTGCAAGCAGCATTGCAGTCGCGACGCTGCTGCCGAGTTCGGAATGTATTCTAATACAAATCTATACAGAATGTATGGGGACCAGTGGTGCGGTCGCGGGCCGCGGCACTGCAGCGACCGCATTGCTACTTGCAGTCGAGTTCGGACCCATACCTTTAGTCTACGAGTACAATAGTCAATACTATCGAATTATCGATTCTCGAAGGACGTACATATCTTAATAACATAACCTTCTTGCGACATGTACGTATAATAATTGATTGAGATAATTATATAATTCCGTCATGTCAGGATCACATGTCTTAGGCTACTAAAGCTAACGTTTAAGATGTCATAATTGTACAATTATTGCACTCATCGCACATGGCAAGTATAGTCATCTATAAGTATTAATAAAATTACAGGGTACTCTAGTCATCTATCAGCGCCCAGCCCAAACCCTTAAACCGAGAAACTTGAAATTCATGGGATTTTAAAAAGTTCCACCATTAAGGTGGCATAATAAGGTATAGTCGGTTGTATGGAACTTCCCCATTTTTAATGTTATCAGAATGAAATTACATACACGTATTTTTCATTACGAAACAATAGACGGGTATAACAGGGATTTGCAAAATTTTGCCAATAAAGAGGTAAAACAGGGGATGTTAGTTTCTATGGGAACTTCTTCATTTTCAAAACAACTCCTTCAAGTTTCGTATACCTGCTTTTAAATAAAAATAAATGAACACTTCACAAATTTAATGTGAAAAAATTTTGATCTCGAGCAGGATTTGAACCCGCGTCTTCTGGTTTGCCGGACCAGACGCCTTGGCGTCTGGTCCGGTGATTGAGTCAGCATACTAATTGCTTTTCAAAATTATCTCAAATGAACACTTGTTCCAGGATTATTCGAAAATCTACCCTGAAGCGTGTAAAATTGGTAACCGCTTAATCATCAATCTACATTGATTGATGATTGAGTCACTCAATTCAATCTATATTAATATTCCAGCCCCAATGATATATAGGACATATAAGTTTAGCGATGTATATCCCGAGCGAAGCCGGGGGCACAGCAATTTAAGCTACTCAGGGTTAACGACTCAGGGTTTGACTAAAATCGGAGTATAATGAATAAATTATGCTAAAGAATAACTTGTACAATTACTATACATAAAAACGGCCAAGTGCAAGTCGGACTTGCGCAAGGGAGGTTTTCCTACCAAAAAACGACAAAAAAAATCACGTTTCTTGTATGAATAGGGTCCCGTTTTTTACTCAATGGGTACGGAACCGAAAAAACCGGTTACAAGTTTTCCCCGTCCACAGTTTCACAATTGTATTTCTCGTCACGAGTGTTACGAGATTTTAATCAAGATAAATGTTAAGTACATGGTCGGACCGTTCGTTGTCAGATATCGTCATTTTACTCGTATCTTTCATAATGTATCACACTTTTCCCATACATTACAATATTGGTGTTTTGTTTTGTGTGTTTTTTGGACTGGCCTGGTTGTTTAGTATTTTCAAGTGACTCTAACAGTTACTTGAAACTGGGAACTGGGAGTTTTGGATTCCCATCTAGGACTAAACGTTCTTGAATACGATGATAGTTTTGTGTCTGGGTACTTTATCAATAGGCTCACCACCTATTACGTGGGACATAATACTATAAGGTGAAATGTGGGCGTATACTATACCTCTGCCTACCACTTCGGGGATAAAGACGTGGCTATATGCACGAAAGTATATATGTACTTTTTCAAAGTGAGAAAATTCCCTGGACTCGAATCAACTAAGAAGACTTGATCCCTACCTATCAATCAAGCACTGGGTGCCCCCGGTAACTATTTAAAAGTTAGTCCGGTAGAACTCTGTATCTGGGTGAAAAATAGTCACAATTATGTATTTTTTAAACCACTAAGGTGGCAGACAAGCATACGGCCAACCAGAAGGACTGGTGGTCACCGTAACCTATGGACGTTTGCAACACCGGAGGCGCCACACTCGCGCTGCCGACCCCGTAAAAAACATATAAGACCCCTTTTGAAGAACCCCATGCTGTAGGCGTTTGGAAAAAAAAACCGAGACAGGAATTTGTTTCGAAATATAAAAGTATATTTTATTTATTTTATTTTTTTATTTTTTATTTAATATTTATGCACACAAATAACATGATATAAGGAAATTACAGCAATAAAGAGAAAATGAGTAAAATGGTACTGCTTATTTCTAAAATAGAAATTTCCTACCAGCAGTCCGAAGAGAGGAAAGCTTGAGGAATTACATCTAAATATATATAACTCAAAGATGACTGACTGACTGACATAGTGATCTATCAACGCACAGCCTAAACCACTGGACGGATCGGGCTGAAATTTGGCATGCAGGTAGATGTTATGACGTAAGCATCCGCTAAGAAAGGATTTTGATAAATTCTACCCCCAAAGGGATAAAATACGGGAAGCGGGAACGGGAACAAATTTCACGGGGGCGAAGCTGCGGGCATCAGCTAGTGAAATATAAGGTAGAAGTGATATAGAAATCGAGATTACATAAAATGCACACACACAAACTTTTCATATAGTACATACAAATGTATATATTTATATCTATAAATATATAAACCTATCAATCAATATGAATACGTAGAGTAAATGTAAAAATGACCAAAGTTTAAATGTAGAAGCGATCACAGAATATTGGACAGGTAGTGCAAACGAACTTTCTTTTTAAACACAGTTATTGTTTTGGAATCTCTGATATTCCAAATTCCATAGTCTAACTGCTTGAACAGAAAAGGAATGAGTGTAGAAATGGAATTTGTGGGCAGGAAACTTTAGATTGAAGCGTAGAGGAGACCTATTTTATTAGTTGTCGTCGAGAGCCTGCTTCCATAAGCACAGTGAACAGCCCCCTCACCGTCCTCAGGCCCTCGGTCAAGGAGGCCGATAGTCTTGGGCGTAGACACGTCTGCGGCACCGTTGTACTCGGGTGGGAAAGTTCTCTCCCGCTCCCTCTCCCGTCTCTTTCATGAGCATGACCTGCTCACAGAAATAGGCAGCGAAGTCCCACTTACTCCCACTGGAAATCATGTCTCACACCATGGAGACTCTACAGCGAGAGAATGTCTACGTCCAGGCCTGCCACGAGGACAGGCGCTGTTGCGTCCACGTCGGGCACTCCATCAATGTATGGAGAGCTGTGTCGTCGCTGCGCTCCTCGCAGTGCTGGGACTCGGCCGTGGTTTCCCGGTGTATTCGCTACAGATACTTACCAAAGCTCCTGTGCCTACCAGCATCTGTGACTACCGGTTGTAGAGAGCACCGTGGCTCCTTTCCAGCCACTCATCAATGATCGATCTGACCGCCGCTATTATGGCGATTCGCCCCGTAGGTTGCTTAAGTCCCACCTTCCAGGTCTGCACGGTTTCCTGGCAGAGCTGGAACCGCCAAGCCTCGATTTCTCGAGACGCAGGCTTATGATCCCGCTCCAGCCCTCCTTGCACTATTTAAAAGATGACGCTTCCAGGTCCCATGGAGGGGTCCCAGCTAGGAGACATGCCTCCTCAACTGAGATCGTACGGTATTCCCTTATCACCCTACCCCTATGTGTTGTTTACCTTCTAAACCCTACCCTTATGTGTTGTTTACTGATGTGCAGGATTCACACTACATTCTTTTTTTTTCAATGACCTGCGTCTATTTTTGAGAGTAGCGAATTTTTTTAAATCTATGGTCGATTTACAGCTTCTACTTCTTTAACATTCATTTTATTTAATTCATCGTGAACGTAACGCCCAAATGAATGATATTGTGACATCAAATTTTATTCTTAGAATTAATTTGTCGTCCCAGCTCACCGTTAATCAAAAAGGTTCCTAAAATATCTAAATCAATTATGATAATATCGTTTTAGAATATCATGATTCTGTATTTAAATTAGTCATTTCACTGTTTTATCAGAAGCTCAAGGGATTCTTTGATTAGTAAAGAAAATTTGGATAAATTTGGTAAAATGTCGTGACAAAATTTTACTCATTTACAAGTAATAGAGCTCTACAGAATTACGTTTGTGGCAGAAATAATGCTATTATGAAGTAATTGAGGAGACAATAATAATTTAAGTTAAATTTCCAAGAACCTTGCTAATTGCTTCTGGTTACAAATTTATGAAGTTTTAGCGGTGTTTGTTTGGTTATTAGCAAAGGTTAGTTACAATTGAATAATAAAGTTTGTATTGTATATCAATACTTACATAGATTCTACTAATATTATAGAAAGACCTTATTCTTAGCATTCCATGGATTCACCGTGAGGGCGCCGGGTCCATAGCTTGGCACAGGGGGGAACACCCCGACTGTGTCTGGGACTTGGGACCCATTTGAGTAGGTTTAAGCTACCTTTCTATGCGCGTAAACGCTCACCTTTCACTGCCCAACCAGATTTAGTAAGATCCTATCAATGCCACTTTGGATATTCGTTTTAGTAAAGAGCCTACTGAATCTTTTGACAATCCAAGGTCTTTAAATAAATTATACTGGAATTTAGCTGAAACTCCCCTGGCTCCCACTTCTACGGCATGGAGTTTATTAACATAAAGTTTGCGAATATGTTTTTAACTCCTTATTGCTTTAAAAGGTTAACGGATTTCGGTTATTCGTCTACTTTTACCTTCGTTATAAGTTCCCATGATTTATGAGAACGGGAACAGAAATCCGCGCCATGTAGAAGCGGTTGTTGGGAATCCTGGGAATATCCTTCCGAGGGCTTACCCGGGGCTACTAGCCGTAGGCAATAAGTACGGAAAGTATGACTTTTAGCCGGTAAGAGTCCGGCATAACATCCATAGCGGATTTGCCACACGTTAAAGAAAATGTAGTAGCGGTAACCTTTGTTTCAAAATACTGTTCTGACTTCGAAGTCGAACTTTAAAGACTGTAGTGGAGTAGGTAGTTATTGCATCATTTAGTCATCACCTGACTGCCTCTGTGGCGCAGTCGGTAGTGATACCGCCTGCGGCGCTGGAGGTCGTGGGTTCGATTCCCACCGGAGACAAATATTTGTGTGACCCATAAATGTTTGTCTCAAGAGTCTGGGTGTTTCTATGTATAATATGTATGTATTTAAAAGTAAATAAGTATTAATATCCGTGGTCTGATACCCATAACACAAGCAGGTAATTCCTAGCTTACTTTGGGATCAGATAGCGTTGTGTGAGATGTCCGTGAATATTTATTATTTATTTATTTATTATTACCTCTCTCACAATTAAATGAAATTAATAACGCAACTGCAGACTTCTTTGCTGTTACGTAATAATGATCGATTTTTCAATGGCCTCTGTTTAATCTGTGAAGCGCTTTTATAGCTTTAAAAGCTCTAACATCGCTATAACAGCCCACTTTTTTTCTACGTTTGAACAATATTTTTTTAAGTTTTCGCTTGAACTATCAAAATAATAATTGTAGGCTAAAATTTGTAATATGAACTCTGTCAATATAGGTAACATCGTTTATGTAAGCAGTTTACAATCTTTGTATGTTGCAAGCATTTTAAAATGTTAGAATTTGTATGACAAACTAATTGCATTTAGAGTACCTGAGTTCGTACAGATTTGGGTTTTTTACACCCTTAGTATTAGAGCGAGGGACTTGTTACAGGGGTAAGAAGTAACATTCTCTTTTCACAATGCGTTTAAACTTTATTGACACATTTTTTGACCATTTTTTTTAACACTTAGGTGGCAAACAAGCATACTGCCCAACAGATGTACTGGTGGTCACCACAGCCTATGGACGTTTGCTACACCGGCGGCGTTACATTCGCGCTGTCGACCCTGTAAAAACCTTCTAAGACTATAATTATATTTTACCTTTTATATTGTGACAGAAAATGTCAACATAGTTACTGCCCAGCGAAATAGCACAGTTAGCGGGTGTGTGCACGTGCTTAATCTATAACAAGTAACCTCAAATTTTAGCTTCGCGAAGTTTGATTGACATTTTTATTAATGACTAATTTGAAAATTTATTTGCCTTATTTATATTCAAATTTATCCATCTCGGACATATAGCAACAGTTTCAAGTTTTCTGAGCAGATTAAATAGTTATCTTGATAAATATTGAAAATTATACGATGTTGTTAGTTGTAACAAAATCTTGGGACTT
Source organism: Miltochrista miniata (assembly GCA_933228765.1). Lineage (NCBI taxonomy): Eukaryota > Metazoa > Arthropoda > Insecta > Lepidoptera > Erebidae > Miltochrista > Miltochrista miniata. The sequence goes on from OW121749.1 coordinate 9,398,483, forward strand.
CCTGCAACATGTAACAACTTGCCGCGAGCTTTATTTGTAGGTAGGTATTGCAAAGATGTATTTTTTTCTTTTCTTATAAATGAGGGTGTATAAGAGAAAGTAAGACTGGAAAACACAAAGTCACGAAGTGTGTTAAGGCTATTGTCTCATATAAACGCCAGAGGCTGCGTGGAACATCACGCCATACGTCGCGTCACTATGGTTACTATGGAAATGTACTGTAGTGGTCTGTTTCATGCGCTGACGGCTGCGTGCGGATGACGTAGCTGTCATTTGTACGCTCTGCGCCGCGTCTCTAGTTATTTCGAACCATTGCAGCGTCAGCGTCAAGACAAAACGTCAAAACTCAATAAAGAAATAGGTGAAATATATCCATTTGATAACTACTGCTATGAACCAGACTTCGTCGTTTATGTATTGACCGCTAACGCTTTGTCTGGCGTTCAGACGTCGATCGGAACATTCACGCTGAAGTCGGACGCCGCCTATAGCTTTTATTAGGAGATCAAAGCCATCTGCAGCTAAAATTTAAAATAATAATCGCTGGCTTTCCCGCACGTAAACGATTGTCTACGGAATTCAGATGGGAGAGGTCTTGCCCACTCCCTTTTCACCGCCCCAGAAAGACGCAGCAGCGTTATTTTTACTCTCACTGGAGATCATGGTCATCACGTCCAAACTTGCCACGAGGACCTGGCGCTGTTGTGTCCATACTCAGCACTCCAGCAATGTGTGGAGTCTGTGTTTTCCTGATTCTCTATGACAATCGTTCGGGACCGCTATGTAAAACATCCCGATTGTAATTTTTTCCCACGTTGGTTGCTCAAGTTTTACCTTCTAGGTCTTCATGAGTTCCAGGCAATGCTGGAACCGCTGAGCCTCGATTTCTCGAGGCATAGGCTACTCCAGCGACTCCTTGCGCTATTTAAACAACGAAGTAAGAGCCCTCACTTTCAGGTACCATGAAAGGGAAAATTAGACCCAACGCCAACGGTGCCACCATGAAAATCATATTATATGTAAATAGACATTTTAACGTGACAACGTCTTATAATTCGATGGAGCCGGCTGCACGGACAAAAAACATGACGTATGCGGCGTTACCTCGCTCTGAGGCGTTCCATTTAAGGCTGAGTTGTCACGTTCAACTATCGTCAGTAAACCGACTTTACAGAAAACCGACTTTTATTTGTTTTTTTTTAATGTTTGTTATTAATAAGCTTTTTAACCGACTTCAAAAAAAGGAGGAGGTTCTCAATTCGTCTGTATGTATTTTTTTTTATGTATGTCAAGCGATAATTCCGTCAATTATAGACGGATTTCAAAAATTTTTTTTTTGTTGAATAGGGTTTACTTCTGAGGTGGTCCCATTTTCACCAGGTCAGGATCTGATGAAGGAATCTAGGAGAAAACGAGGGCAACCACCGAAAATTGTAGGGACAACTAGTGTGCTTGTTAACTTTTTAATTAAGTGCTTTAAGGTTCTACACTTTAATGAAGGTATGGCGTCGATCTGATGATAGAGTCAAAAGACAGTCGAGGGCATTCCTAAACAATTTACAGCAGTTATCTTGTGTTTGGGCTTGATTGATTTGTATTGATGAGAACTTTACACCTAGATTGATAGATCCAAATTTTAAAAAAAAAAGAAAGGGGTCAATGTTTTATGTATGTTCACCGTCAATTATAGACGGATTTCAGTTTTTTTTTGTTGAATAGGGTTTACTTCTGAGAAGGTCTCATTATAACCAGGTTAGGATCTGATGATGGGATCCTGGAGAAATCGAGGGCAACCACCAAAAATTATAGGCACAACTAGTGCGTTCGTTAACTTTTTAATTCAGTGCTTTAATGTACTACCATTAATAAAGGTCTGGAGTCGATCCGATGATGGAACCAAAAGAGATTCGAGGGAATTCCTTAACGATTTACAGCAGCTACCTTGTGTTGGGGCTTGATTAATTTGTATTGATGAGAACTTTCACCTAGATAGATATATTTTTCGGTTCACCCGTCACTTAAAATATTGAAAAAAAATTTTTCAATAAAAAATACAACCGACTTCCAAGAAATCCTGAAAAATAAAATTTACTTAGCACAAAGTAATATGTAGTTGATTTATCAGATTTTATTCAATATAATATTGAAGTTGGTGCCATGAATAATACCTCCCTAAACCTATGAATTTACTTGGCGCCGACTTCAATATGATATTGAATAAAAAATCAGATAAATCAAAATACATATTACTTTCTGCTAAGTAAATTTTATTTTTCAGGATTTCTTGGAAGTCGGTTGTATTTTTTATTGAAAATTTTTTTTTATTAGGTCGTCGTGTATGTAACTAACAATGTAATGGAATCTAAGGATACTAATTTAACCATCTTCCAAGGATCGTTGCGTCTAGAAAATTGGCAGATGTATGTAGTTCTGATGACAATACAATAATATGGTACTGTCAAACTGATATGATGATGGAGCCGCAAGATAGGCACAGAAAACAAGTGGAATCTAAGGTAGCTAATTTAACCAGCTTCCAAGGATCGTAGCGTCATGAAAATTGGCAGCTGTATGTAGTTCTGATGACAATACAATAATATGGTACTATCAAACTGATATGATGATGAAGCCGGAAGGTAGGCACTGAAACTTCGATGGAAAAAGTGGAATCTAAGGTAGCTAATTTAACCAGCTTCCAAGGATCGTAGCGTCATCAAAATTGGTAGCTGTATGTAGTTCTGATGACAATACAATAATATGGAACTGTCGAACTGATATGATGATGGCACAGAAAACAAGTGGAATCTAAGGTAGCTAATTTAACCAGCTTCCAAGGATCGTAGCGTCATGAAAATTGGCAGCTGTATGTAGTTCTGATGACAGTACAATAATATGGTACTATCAAACTGATATGATGATGGAGCCGGTAGATAGGCACTGAAACTTCGATGGAAAAAGTGGAATCTAAGGTAGCTAATTTAACCAGCTTCCAAGGATCGTAGCGTCATGAAAATTGGCAGCTGTATGTAGTTCTGATGACAATACAATAATATGGAACCGTCGAACTGATATGATGATGGAGCCGGAAGATAGGCACAGAAAACAAGTGGAATCTAAGGTAGCTAATTTAACCAGCTTCCAAGGATCGTAGCGTCATGAAAATTGGCAGCTGTATGTAGTTCTGATGACAGTACAATAATATGGTACTATCAAACTGATATGATGATGGAGCCAGTAGATAGGCACTGAAACTTCGATGGAAAAAGTGGAATCTAAGGTAGCTAATTTAAACAGCTTCCAAGGATCGTAGCGTCATGAAAATTGGCAGCTGTATATAGTTCTGATGACAATACAATAATATGGTACTGTCGAACTGATCCGATGATGGAGCCGGAAGATATGCACTGGAACTTCATGATGGAATATCGTATCATAGCTATGTTTGGATTTGTTAGAAAAGTCGCGTAATGAACTTAGACCACGATTAGGGTTTAAGGTTATAGGTAACAAACCTGTTATATATTGAAGTTAATATTGAGTGTAAATATTGACATAGGTACCTGCAGAAAATGTATATGTATTAGAGAATAATGAAATATTTTCACATTAGTCGAACTCAGACAAAACACCATGTAATACAGAAATCCCTTCTAATATTATAAATGCGAAAGTAACTCTGTCTGTCTGTCTGTTACGTTTTCACGACTAAATCACTGAACCGATGTTGGTGAAATTTGTTATAAAGATAGTTTGAGTTTAAGGGAAGGACATAGGCTACTTTTTAACTGACTGCACGAAAGGAGGGTAATGATTTTATGCGATAACGACTTCTACGCGGATGAAGCCGCAGGGAACAGCTAGTTAAGGTATAAATGTTGTGACTAAAAAGTATAAAATAAATAAATGGTTTAAAAAACCCTAGAAAAATACGCTTTTATAATGCACGAAAAAACCAAAAATAAATTATGGATCGTTCAAGTTGCCTCTATTTCTGGGCTGAAGTGTAAACTATGTGCTTTTAGTTATAATATTTGATTGTAAAAGCGTGGGGCGCTAGAACAAGAATGACTTTTTTGTAAGCAAATTCCTATTAGGTAATACTAATACTTATATAATAAAAATCCTGGCGAAAGCTGCATGAGGCCGCACAAGAGCATAACGTTTATGCTGCCAAAGGGAACAACGCCTCTTCTTTCAGGCAATTAAGTAGATACATGAAAGGAATACGTTAAAAGTGGCAAAATGTAGAGTTCTTGTTCTTGTTCTTGAGAACGAGATATCTTTGGTTACCGTTAAAACCCGCTTGGGGATATATGCGTTTGTATTCCTATTACGTGATTACTACGTATTGTACTAAATATCTCGGAATGCCGATACTTTAAGGACCTACCTATGAATTATCTAATAGAGATCCGTAACGGTAATAGGTTTGCTCCTATTACGCGGGCGTCACGAAAAACTGGCAAAAGTGGGTGTTGAAAATGCGTAGGCGTGATTAACTTTATTCATTTTAACGTTATGCATTTCAATTAAAGCCTATCATCGTTACCACATTTCCGAAATTTAAAATGATATTAATAATAGCAAAAGTCACAATAGATATATAAAAGCGTGACAGTGTAAATTAATAGTTTAAAAACACGAGATAAACACGCTTTTATAAATGTGACCTTATCCTTAATCTGACAAGACATCATGCAGCTTCCGCCAGGAAAGTCTTTCCCGTTCCAGCGCCCCACGCTTTTGCAATCAAATATTATAACTAAAAGCACATAGTTTACACTTCAGCCCAGAAATAGAGGCAACTTGAACGATCCATAATTTATTTTTGGTTTTTTCGTGCATTATAAAAGCGTATTTTTCTAGGGTTTTTTAAACCATTTATTTATTTTTATCATAAAAAGATTAATAAAAAATATTACTTTTACCCAGTAGGTGTTCTTTTTAATAGATTTGATAGAAGAAAAGTTACATTATCTACCTATTTTTATTTAGTACTAAATATGTATTCGATAGATCTCGAGATCTGCTCCTTTTTCTGAAAACTGTTGCAAGAAGCCCCACACATGTTGATTAAATGCTTGAATATTTTCAGTTACTCAGCATTATTATTATATCAGCTTTAAAATTCGCGTGAAAAGCTTTGATGAACGATGACTCACAAAGCAATGTGAATAATGTTGCTAATGGAACAAGGGGCGGATCAGCTGTTCCATAATTGGCTGCCTACGTTCATGATGAAAGACGACGTAGTGCTGTTGGCTCCTTTGTTGGAATGCATCATGTGGAAATAGATTTCCAATAATTTTATGAGCTTTAAAGCTTTGCATATTTTTAGCTGAATGTTTTTAAAATATGTAATAGGTAGATAGATTACACATACATTATAATTACGAGGCCAAGGATATAGGTCCACATTTCACCTTATTGTTAAAAATTACAGAGAAACATAATTATTACATATCTATATTTACATTATTACTATCTAAACTAAACCTAAATAAGGCCCCCGTGGCATTGTGCCCAAAAGACTAGCAGCATTCCCCCTTTGAATAGCAATACCTATTCGTTGAGCGAGAAAACCGCCAGCCCTTGGGTCATCAGTTGACTCCACAAGGCGCTTTTTCAAATTCTTGAAAAATTTTTGTGCATTGGGACCCCATGGACCTAGGGTCTCGACACCGACTGGACAAAAACGATACGATGAGTCGAGACCCTTATGTTTATTAATTTTAAGATTTTCAGCCGCTTTCGCTGCTGCACTGGCTTTCAATTTTGTTTTAGGAAGATGGGACGGAATTTTCACCTTATAGTTTTTGTCACATGTGGTATAGGTAAGCCTAATGCCGTGTTGAAATGCATAGGCGCAGGTTGTGAAGATTCAGACTGTCATGTTACTGACAACCGGGACTAACACGGCTGAACGTGCCTTCCGAAGTATAAAAATACTTGCAAAAAAATTAACAATGTGGTCACCCATGCAAGGATCGGCCATGGTGAAAGTTGGTTACTACAGTGAACGTTTACAGATCACTCAGTCCGCAGGGCCAGATGAGAATAGGTTAAAGAGTAATTATTAATCAAACGTAAAATATATTTTGTTTATAAATATCGACGCCAGAAGTATCAATTAACGTAAGGGATATTTTGGCGAAAATGAGTTATATATACCATTGGATTCAGAATTTCGAGCTCTATCGATTGGTATACTCAAAATGTCTCTATCGTTAAAAAAATGTCCCTTACAGTACAAATTTTAGGACTGTCTAAAACGATTTATATCGAAAAAATTTATTTAAGGGCCATTTAGATTTAATTCTTCTCAGACAAGTAAAGTACCTCATCATACAAAATAATTTTGACCCTTACCTTAGACCTCAAATCAGTATTTTTTTTACAACATGTCCCTTACCTTAACTCATTTTTCGAGCCTTTTAGGGGTAATTTATATGTATACATTACCTACTACTTATCTCACTAATTTCTGCAATTTTGTATTTTTCCTGTGAAAATGTAAATGTTTTTTTGATTCCACCTATTGGTGTATAACCCAGGTAACTCCTCGGAAGGAAGTTTCAGGGTCCCGTGTAGACGAGCTCATCACCGCGGCTCAGCACTGAGCTAGACTGGTGCTAATCCGCGTTTTTGGAGGTTCTGTTGTTATGCTGTTTTGGGCCTACTTATACTTATGTATGGACATCGTGCATCCTGCCCCCCCCCCCGAAGTCTCGTTGCCCCGATTGCAGCAGTTACCACCTTGGTTGCTCAGTCTGCACCTTCCATGTTTCCATGAGTTCCTGACAGTGTTCCCTAATGTTAGTCAACCACCGCGAGAGTGCAGTCGTTGCCCCTCCTCAGTTGAAATGGTATTCGAAATTCAACCCGCTATCGAGAACGACTCCAAGATACTTTATAGAGAGCTAGATGATATCGACGCTTATTCCCCCTACTTGTATGCTGGATTCCGTGGGTGACTCCTCCCGAGCGTCGTGAATGCACAGGGCCTGAATTTTGTAAGAGACTACCTTCAGAACTAGTCGCCATCTTCGACCCAGAACTCGAGCAACTCTCTTTAGGGCCAGGTCTCGGTGAGTAGATTTTCACGTCGTAACGTGGGTGTCATCAGCGTAGTACGTTACGTCAAACCCTTCGAGCAAATGACCGAGTAGCACCGTCACCGCGGTTCTACAGAAGTGGACCGATTCCTCCAAAATTACACACGATACCTCTTACCTTCGCCGGTAGCTTATTCATGTCCCGAAGAGATGAGCCTTGAAACGCTGACGTAAGTATAAAAGCACTCAATAATGATAAATGAGTGCCTCTCTAACGCAGCTTCAGAAAGGGGGTTGAAAGCTATGGCGATGTCAACAGACACCGCCATCACCACCTTTCCCGCAATATGGCTTCTTCTGTCAGACTCCAGACACGAATGATCATGTCCACGATGGAGAGCCCTCAAAGGAAACTAAACTGGCTATCCGTCAAATCTGGCACCACTCGTGTGAAGTGCCCAACAAGGCGCTCTGCAATAATATGCTACAACCTTTTTGAGCTATGCTTAGTGCATCAGCATCATAGCCCTATCAGTCAAGACCCAAATTCTTCGAGAGCCATCAGGACCCATGCATGACTTGGAACGCCGTCGGGTTCGGGGTTGGTGCTTTTTAAGTCGCAGCACAGGTGCCCCTAACACGCTTTTGGTGACTTTAGGCACATCTTTCTAACAGTAATCCCCGTCCAGTGCCTGAGACGGAGCCATACGGAGCAATATGTCCCTTAACTCCTGATGGAAACAAGGAGACCACGACCCTCTCCAGCTGGGTTAGTCGTGGCACCTTAGTGCGAAATCTTTTGTTTTTATCTTTTAATGTTGATTCATACCAATATTAATCATGCAACAAATATTTCCTTGTAGTAAAAATGCCACAAAGTAATTTTTCAGGTCTACAACAAATATTAAAATCAGAAAAATAATAATATTTAAGGGGGCACCCTTACAACAAACGTGATATTTTACTGTTGTTTGGCACTAAGCCCTCCGTGCGTGAGGCCGACTCGCACTTGGCCAAGTTACATCAAATATCATGAAAAGTCTTAAAGTGAAGTCCTTTACAATACATTTGAATGTGATTTTCTATAGTCTCTTGCTACTTACACTTTAGTCATTTGTTTATACATTAAATATCAGTAACGTAAGGTACAACTAAACATATTTTTTAAGGTAACGGACACGCTATTTTGGAAACCAGTAGACATTCCTAAATCTTGAGTTTATAGCATGAAAGAAGAAGAAATTGTAAGAAACTTCACCCTTGACACAATTAAAATCGAACCAGACAGTAAAAAATTACAGACAGATTTATAAAAATAAAATCGTTTTTTGGCTCTCCTGAAAAACCGTGTTTTGTCCCTTACAATAATTGATACTTCTGGTGTCGATATATGAGGCTGGACGAATAAAGTTGCCTGTCAGATATTGCTTTATAGCGATAAGGCCGCCCTTTGTACAACATTTTGTAAAAAATATTGTAAAATTAGTTTTAACATGGTGTACAAATAAAGTTTATTCTATTCTATTCTAAAGTGCTGGACCGTGTTGAGGCAAAAATTAACGGGAGATGAATCACGTATGACTATCAAGTCATACGTGCAGATTGATTTACACAAGATTTTTACTATAAATTTCCCTACATCAGAGAAAATATGCAATACAAAAGTATGCTCCAGACAACTAAAGAAGTCTAATAGCTCGCAAAAATTGCAGCCACAAGACTACGCCGATTATTCCCAGGTCTTCACTTTACCAATTTTTCACATTTCCAGATCATCACATTACCGAATATTCACATGTTTGTAATAACCTGGGTTTTGGACACAGTTTAGTAGTCGCACCATCGAAATTGATATTGGTGTTGAATGGTTATAAAAAAGCTAGCGCTGACCCAATGAAATTCAGCACAGCTCCTATTAGTCACATCAAAAAAAATAATAGAAGAAAACAGAATCATTTTTCGCGTGTTCCTTCTTCTAATTTAACCTTCCGTATTAAATATCCCTTTCTAAAACAAAACAAACATGTTAAACGTTAGTCACAGGTTCCCTAAAACAACAACACACCTTTACGTTACGTCATCACAAGGAAATACCTTAGCAAGAACAATTTACAGAACTAGAGAGTTCCGACCCTAATGGTGACTTCACACTACGAAAGAGAAAATATCTTTATTCATGTAGGTTACAAAGGAACGCTTAGGAACATTTTCTGCCAGACTGTGAAGAAGAACCTGGCAATAAAACTCACGTCCACTCTTTTCGTAGTCTGTCTCATAACATGAAATAACAAATTACAGTTAGTTCTGTATTGTAATTATGTTTACAAAAGCGACGGTTTAAGAGAGGAGAAAGCATTTCAATTTCCATGTATTATTCAAACATCATTCGTATCATAAACTAGCTGACCCTCGCAACTTCGTTTACGTCACATAAGGTTTGTGAATGGAGAGGTCCTTCTTCATCAGACTCATCAAGCAGCGTGTGAAACGGCCCTGTTTGCTTAATCATAAAAGAGCTTAAAGATTAAGGCTATTCTAAAACAATTCAGTCCCCGCCTTCGGCGCGGACTGAATTATTTTACAATAGTCTTAATCATTAAGCTCTTTTATGATTAAGCCAACACGCCCGTTTAGAATTACCCTCACATTCAAAGAAACCCTTGAATTCTAGGTTTTGCGAAAGTTGAGATGCCTTTAATTCCTGAACTACAAAACCCTCAACATTGAAACTTGTGTGAAACAATCCTTAAAGTACTCCCTTTATAACACTGAAAAAATTTTTGGAATCGCATCACGCGTTGAGAAATTACAACTGAAAAACCATTTAATCTTTCATCCCCTCTCCCGCAGGAACCGCGCAAAACTTTGAGATCAAAAGTATCCTAGAACCTTCCTCGGACTATAAGCTTCAAGTGTACCAAGTATCATTTAAATCGGTTTAGTAGTTTCGGTGTGATACTTATTCGGGATACAGACAGACAGACAGACAGACAGACAGACAGACAGACAGACATGAAAAGTTTAAATTACATTTTCGGCTTCAGTATCGATTAGAGAACGCCCTCCAATAAAAATTTTCAAAATATCTTCCATGTACAGACTCTCGACCCTCAACAGTTTTATTATAAGTATAGATAGTGTAATAATATATGCTCTTTTCAAAATATGTACCTTAATTTCTATTTAGAACTTGTGTAAAGGAAGGTTTATATCTTACGGTATTTTATTGAATACGCATACACCAATTCCTGCAGAGGAATCGAAAAGAATAAATTTTATTGCACACCAATACAAAAACATTTATGTAAAGAGATTAAGGTAGTAAAGGAGTCGAATATATAGCACAATAACATAGCGCAACATACATTTAATATGGACACATTCACACTCAACTATACTACTTATATCTATTTATATAAAAATCAATGCCACTTTTCGTTGTAATTTTATAACTCAAGAACGGGCTCACCTATCCAAACCAAATTTAAAGGTTTTATTCGGACTATTTAGTAGATGGTTTATGTGAAGTTTGCTCAAAATCGGTCGAGCGGTTCTTCATTTATCACGCAAACGAAGTTGCGCAGGTCAGCTAGTATGGTATAAATTTCCATACGTATAACCTTCCTGAATTGCTATATAGCACAATAGTATAGTCTAGTGTGCAGTCACCTTTACAAAACTAGACAGTTCCGACCATAATTGAAACACAACACGTACCATACCTATTCTGGAAATTAATGGATTACTTTAGTTACCAGTGTTATGACGGGGCAAAGCTTACTTTCACCTTAATTATATTATAGACCAATGCATTTAATTTACGATTTTAATCACTCATTCAAATGCAATTGCCTTGTCATTTGTTGTTTTGGTTCCTATTGTGTGAAGTGGCTTCCAAATTTACCATAGCCTTTAAATTTGGCGAAATAAAACCAAATTATATGATTTTTGGGCTAGGTAATTAAAGTTTTGATATTCTTTATTAACCCTAGAAGCCCAATCATATTTTTCTAGCTATAAAGCCCAATTATAGGCCAAATTGACCTACAAACGTGTATGTACCTGTAAATGTATTTATTTTGTTATATTTGCAAATTTTTATAAATGTATTCTTTTCTTAACTAATTGTAAATTAAAATAAACGAAAACAATATTCAAATTGATTTATTCCACCTTAGTGATAACAAGTGATAAGTGAGAATCGAAATATTTGGTACAAAATGAGATCTTCTTAGTTTAATTCTTATAAACAAAAAAAGAAACAAAAAAATATTATAAAATGTCTTTCTCACAACAAACTAATATGTTTTTCATAATATACTAACAGTTTTATAACAATAATCTCATTTTATACACAGTTTTCACACACGACTATATTGTGTTCACGGCATATTGCCTTTTTGCACACTGACTTTGTCTTTCGCTTTTTTTATATGCAAAATATCCACAAAAGCGTTTTTTTTTGGGCTGTGGTTTATCTGTGAGATCAGCCGACGATGATAGTAGCTCAGTTTGAAGTATTTTCGTGATATTATCACGCACCGAACGCTTGAAAGTTGGAACTTTCAGCCGCTTTTCCATCCATGGCGAGGTCAAATCAGTGCTCAATATTTTCATGAAATCTCTACGATTTAATGGCTTTTTCTTATTAGTCAGCTTGTTATGGCAGTAAATAATGTAGCAATTCACATAGGCCATGTTGAGCATCCTGTACAGCCATGGGCCACCTATTTGTCTTCCTATTAGTAGACATAGGGGAACAAATTTGATCAAAATAATTAACGCCTTTTGTCTGGTTATAAAATAAAATCATATCTGACTTTCCATTAGATTCACTGATTACAGAGTCTTTATCACAAGACGATAATAGATAAACCATCTTAGAAGGCTTCGGTTTATAAGACACAAGAGTTAGTGGACCATCGAAACAAAATTATAGATGATCTTGAGTGCATCTGGAATTTCCCTCATATTGGACCTTCAGCTGTCGAGGGGACACCATTTTGTTATTTAATACCTAAAAATAATATTTGTAACTAGAAACAAAAGAAAATACAACGTTTAGTCCAATTAAAACTGCTTATCTTAAAATGTACCAAGTGGATAAAACTTACACAAAGACCTAACATAGGTAAAATTGACCTACATCATTACGATAAGTACAAAATGGTGATACTTACCAAGGCGACACAGACGTCTCCTGTTAGTCCTGGGCGCGTACTAAGTTAGTTTGATCAATCACGACGATCAAAGAAAGGGTGTGAAAGGGATGACAAATTTCAGTTTGTGTGTGGGTCAATATTACCTAGATTGGGCTTCTAGGGTTAAACAAGCATTCGTTTTATTTGAATCCTTAGTATGTCTTTATTTTACTTTTTCAGTATTCAACTACTTCATTCAGTACTATTTATACTATGTATCTGAGCTTACAGTTCTTTTGAATGTGTATTATTTTTTTGCTAATTAGTGCGTCCATTCAGAATTTTTGTAATATTCTTATGAGCCGCAATCACCCAGTATCTATGTTTTGGCACGTTTTTATATGGTCTTCAAAACAGTTAAAAGCATAATGACAAAAATTGACGATTGGCTAGATATTTTTGTATTTAGATGCTTCAACGACAATATAGTTTGTTCATGAAATGTTTAGCTGTGTAAATCACAGTCACTCACTGTGTTAAGCTGCGATTGGCATAGGCAAGGGACCGCCTCTCAAACGTCACTGTTTTAACCAAACTGGCTGTAGGGAGGTCTAATAATAATCAACGAAACGAATTCGGATTCAGATTCAGATTTATTTATTTCATTTCATAAAGGTACAGTATACAGGTGACATTGTAAACCAAATCACGGAATTATAAACCAAATATGTACACGACAGCAGTGATCATTTACAGAACAGGTTTTGAAAAAAGAGGTGTCAATTCTCTTAAAATACATTTAAAAAGTCTTATTCACACTAGAAGAACTTAAAATACGAACAAGGCCCAGTGACCTGTTGCCGTCGTAATTTGGTAAATGACGATTTGAAATAATTGCTTACAATTTGTTTAATACCTATCACCGATGTGCTAGCATTAAAAACAGCCTTCACCGGCTTAATTTACCTTACAAATGAGACAGCAAATATCGATTGACTATTAATGAATATAGACGTATTGTGTACAGAGTATGTTTGATTTGTCCCGCCCAGTCTATTGACAAATTTGTTAAAAGGCCTATGTAAATGATATGACGGCTAAAAATAGTATGTTTTTCACATTCAGGCAAGTACTATCACCGATAAAACTTGAACAAAATATGGGGTATTGGCAAGACTGTGCATTTATTAGATTATTATATTGAACTGATTTCTGTCGACGTGGCTTTTTTTTCAGAGATGCAAACTATCAGGCTATGACCGCAACTTTCTAAAATGACAAATTTCTTCCCCGCACGTTTATATTGTGGAAAGATCTAGCCGCCTCGGTTTTCCCAAACGCCTAGTACGGCGTTCTTCTAAGGGATCTTAGAAGGTTCTTGCAGGGTCAGCAGAGTTTGTGTTACAAACGTCCTTACGCTACGGTTACCACTTCGATCGGAAAGGCCATTACAGAACCCTTCATATTTAAATGTGAAAGTTATAGACAAGCTTACGGCCCACCTGATGGAAAGCGAAGTGGTGCATTTCATGATTATTGATTGAATGCTTTTGCTCATTTATTTATTTATATGGGAAGCTCCAAAGTTGATCATAATAAGTAACCACATCTATCGTGAATTAAGTTAAATCTGATGTACCTACAGATAGTTATTATGGTATAGATATTACCATAAAAGAATTTTTAAATACTTACTTTAGTAAAAGATGAGTATTATTGGAGTACCTACTATTAAAGTAATATTTTTTTTGTTGCAGGATATTTTCCCCTATCAGCCAATTACTGCTTAACTTGGATTTGCCTCGACGTGCTGCTTTGTACCGCGTCTATCATGCATCTTTGCACCATTAGTGTTGACAGGTATGGACTTTCATTTACATCACAGTGTAAAGCTTGCATTGTCCTTTATTTTATAGTCAGACTGAATGGTGTCTGCAGCTCCGTCTGCGTAGAAATACTGTTACCAACTTACTATTATTAACTACTTATCTAACTTAGTTAGTATACTATTAATATAGTATAGTAATAGTATACTATTACTATACTATATTAATAGTATACTATTAATATAGTGTAGTAATAGTATACTATTAGTATACTAATACTAATATTAGACAGAGGAAAGATTTGATTGTTTGTTTGCATCCAATAGGCTTTGAAACTACTAGACCGATTAGAAAAATTCTTTCACTGTCAGGAAGCTACACTCCTTCTTTTGAACATATTTTACTCCCGTATTTCTACGAGAACGTGAGCTACGCGGGTGAAACCGCGTGACGTCCGCTAGTATTAAAATATTACTCTCTTTGTACAGATATCTTTCATTACGCTATCCAATGAGGTTTGGACGAAACAAAACGAGAAAAAGAGTCACAATCAAGATTGCCTTTGTATGGATATTGTCGACTGCTATGACTCTTCCGCTGAGTTTGAAATACTCCAAGGTAAGCCATCTGGAAGGTGAGATCTATATTGCTATTAGCTAACTTCCAATGTCGAAATTTCTTTATATTGATGCTATATTGCTATTTAGCTCTACCTAAAATTTTTAGTAAAATACTGACTAAAATATAAACTGCTATTTAGCTCTACCTGAGCTAAATAGCAAAATAGCATCGATATAAAGTAATTTTGACATTGGAAGTTTAGCCACTTCATCGGAAAATTTATTTATTGAGTACAATGAATATTTTGAACACTGTGAAAGTGCAACAATCAGTTTTAAATTATTCAACAACTTTGGAGAAATTTCGTTAATTCTATATTGGGCTTTGTGCTGACAATTAACGTCCATTAAAAAAAACTATTTGATCTATAAATTTCAGCAACGCATTCACTCAACATTCTTCAATGAATGAATAATGTACTTTAAATTTTCTAAGTTTTTATAAGTTACTAATTTTGTAGTTCATCGTACTATTCATTATTTTAACTAACTAATATTGCAAATTTATACATTTAAGTACTTTGAGTTTTGTTTCTAAATAGGTATACTTGATGTTCTTTCAAAAATATTTTAATTTATTATTGAGTATTTGAATAATATAAAATGCGTTTCTTTTAGATGATTTGCTGTTAATTGATATTAATACGATACTTTATTTTCAGAATCCAGAAACAGTTCTCATCGATGGCTCCTGTCAAGTACCAGATCCTCTCTACAAAGCAATCGGATCAGTGATTTCCTTCTACATCCCACTCGGAGTGATGTTGCTGACATACGCGCTGACAATACAACTGTTGGCGAGGCAGAGGAAAGGTCTTGGAGCTGGCTGGGCGCCTGGGTGGTTTGGTGCGCCTCCTATCGGTATTGCATGCTTATCTATCTGTTACTTAATAATGCTAAGAGTGATGAGTCATTTATACCATACTAGCTGATGCCTGCAGCTTCGCCCGCGAAAAATTTGTTCCCGTGGGAACTTATTCCCGGGATAAAAAGTAGCCTATGTGTTATTCCAGACTATAATCTATCCTTGTACCAAATTTCAGAAAGATCTGTTCAGCCGTTCGAGTTTGAAAGAGTAACAAACATCCACACTCACAAACTTTCACATTTATAATATTAGTAAGACTAATTAGTAGACATTTTTCAACCAAACGATTTGACAGCGTAAACGACAAATTACTCCTGAAATGTCTAATGTCACATAATTTTGGCATTGTTATTACATAGGTATATTAGCACAGGGCGGAAACTTCAAACAAATCGAATGATAAGTTTTCAATTCTGTCACCTATACTAAAATCACGTTGTTCGAACAAAGCTTGTATGTGTGTGACCACTAAGGCTAGGCAAACGTTCCGTCAAAATACCCTCCATCTATAATGACAGCTATGGCGAGGGTGATGAAGCTTGCTCAGTGGAGGGCAGGGACTTGCCTATCTGTATGTAATATTATATTTATTTTTGATATTTGGTAGGTTGGTGACGTTTTACTAGTAAAATTTCGTGTACGTTTTCTTGTCGCATAGTTGCAAATTAACCTCCCTGATATCCATGATTACGCACGCTCGCAGTCGTCTAACACATATCAGGTTTTATATTTTACTAGCTGTTACCCGCAACTTCGTTCGCGTGGAAATTATGTTATAAGCAAAGTTTGAACTGTATTCTATCGAGCCTCTAGGATAAGTCGTAACCAAAATGTGGGGACAAAGTTAGGACATCCTCCAACTTACCCGGGGAGCTATGCGCTACATGGTTTTTTTTTAATGTGAGGTAAATCCTACATAAATATACTACAACTCCTACTGACAAAAAAACCACACGTATCCGGTAGGACTCCCAACCGTAGGCTGTTAGGTATAACAGCCTACGGTTGGGAGCCCCTGGTAAGCCCTCTAAAGGATACCCCAGGACTGCGCTAGATGGATGAGTAGAGACCTCATGGTTTTAGCGGGTCCAAAGCCGGTATGACGTACGTCTTTATTATTTGGCCCCTTTAATAATAAAAAGAGTAAGTAGTATGGTGAAGCGCGAATACGAAACGTTTGTTAGATTTGGGCCACAGACTGAAAACTTTAAGTACTTATAACCGAAAGATTTGAGACGATAACACTAACGCTAACGGTAGCCAGTAAATGGCAGTCGTTAAACCAAGTCATTAGCCTTATAGACTTAATAGTTTTCAAAAGTAGAGAGAACTCTCCAACCCAAGTTCCAAGTACCCAAGTGCCGGCGAGTTGTCTTCGCCTAAGACTATCGGCCTACATGACTTTGGGATCAGGGATTCAGGCTTATATAATATAAACCTATCCGCATATAAAAATTGAACCTAACCTATTTCGTAAGCATGTCTTTTGCCCCTATAGTATACCTACAGATTTTAATCCTTCTCTGTCAAGCCCCTAGGCTAAGTAGTGTGATTGAACATTTACAACTAAACTAAAATAGCTGTTCCCAGCGCCTTCGACCGCGTAGAAGTCGTTATCGCGTGAAAGTCGTTATCACGTAAAATCATAACAATCCTTTTGCGCAGTCGGTTAAAAAGTAGCCTATGTCCTTCCCAGGGCCTCGAACTATCCACATACCAAATTTCATCTCAATCGCTCCAGCCGTTTAGGCGTGAAAGCCTAACAGCGTGAAAGTCGTTATCACGTAAAATCATAACACTTCTTTTGCGCAGTCGGTTAAAAAGTAGCCTATGTCCTTTCCAGGGCCTCGAACTATCCACATACTAAATTTCATCTCAATCGCTCCAGCCGTTCAGGCGTGAAAGCGTAACAGCGTGAAAGTCGTTATCACGTAAAATCATAACACTTCTTTTGCGCAGTCGGTTAAAAAGTAGCCTATGTCCTTTCCAGGGCCTCGAACTATCCACATACTAAATTTCATCTCAATCGCTCCAGCCGTTCAGGCGTGAAAGCGTAACAGCGTGAAAGTCGTTATCACGTAAAATCATAACACTTCTTTTGCGCAGTCGGTTAAAAAGTAGCCTATGTCCTTTCCAGGGCCTCGAACTATCCACATACTAAATTTCATCCTAATCGCTCCAGCCGTTTAGGCGTGAAAGCGTAACAGCGTGAAAGTCGTTATCACGTAAAATCATAACACTTCTTTTGCGCAGTCGGTTAAAAAGTAGCCTATGTCCTTTACAGGGCCTAGAACTATCCCCATACCAAATTTCATCTTAATCGCTCCAGCCGTTTAGGCGTGAAAGCGTAACAGACAGACAGACAGACAGACAGACAGACAGACAGACAGAGTTACTTTCGCATTTATAATATTAGTAGGGATAAGTATGTGATGTATTTCATGGGTATAGGAAGATATTAGAGAAGAAACGATGTCCGGAGTACAGGTAACGGCTTCCGTAAACAAGGCAAGAAAGGATACGTGATGGCGTATATATCATCGACGTATAGGAGGAAGGAATTCCTGACGATGTATCAGCACAAATAAGACATTAGTTAAAATGTCAGTTTCTTTAAAGTTAAGAGAAAATTGACAGATTGATAATTAAAAGAGGGCAAACGGCAGAAGTTTCAGTCAGAAATCTCCAATACAGTGAAAAATAATAGAGAAAATTATTTTTTCTTTGTAAAATGAATGAAACATCTTGACTATGAGTTTAATGTTAGTTATTTTGAAAACTATGCTAGAGTTACTAAATTCTAGAATGTTTAAAAGATACTAATAACAAAAAATACTTCCTTTTTCGTCCACATTTGCAAGGTAATATTTCCAGAATTTTCATTAGTAGATAGCTGGTACGATCGCAGCACCTATTTTATATTGCAAATGAACTTAAGGAATGTTAAAACACAGTATTTATTCATGTCTGTTGGCAAGAATAATTTAACTATAAATTATTCAGTAGATCATAAAGAGTTCTAGAGATTAAGTGCCACTCAAACCGAGGAGGCTTGATTTTAATAGGATTCAGAGCTAGAATTACAACGGATAGTACACACGGGTACAGAGTTGAGAGGTGTTTCTTGATCCTCAATCTATCATGTTTGAAATTATAGTTATAATCGTAAAGTTATAAAAAAAATTGTTTAAGTTAATTTTAAACTATCGCGATTTTTCACACTCATCCTTATAGAACTCGGGACTTAACGCGGAATAATTTGGATAAACTTCCGAGAAGCGCATACCGCCGATCAATCTGAAATTTTGTGTACTACCCGTTCGCTCTAACTTTGCCGCTGGCGTAGAGGCGTATACCCGAATTGTTAATTAGACGAAGTAAATTGGCAGTAGCTAATGTCACTTCGTCATAGAAAATACGCAACATTGTATGAAGAAGTGACATTAGTTGCTGTCAATTTACTTCGTCTAATAAAAAAATCGACTTTAGTATGAAGCCGAGCGGCAAAGTTAGAGCGAACGAGCAGTAATTCGTGACCTCCTAGGTCGAAATACATCTTTACACAAAATTTTAGATTGCTCGGCGAAATGCGCTTTTCGAAAGTTATCCAATAATTTTTACTTACATGCGCCGACGTTTCAGTCACGCCGCAGTGTCCAAAACGTCGGTGCGAGTAAGTAAAAAGTATTTCGCGTGAAGTTCCGAATACTACTATAAGTAATTATGCTTGTTACTGAATTGAGTTATACTTTTTTGTCTTTTTAGGTAGGTATCATAGTTTACTATTGAATTTTTTCAAGCCACTCTGTAGCCCATTGTCTTGGCTTTACGACTGTCATTTTACTGGCAATCGAGACCAACAGCTTAACGTGCCTTCAGGAGTACGGAAATGTTCGCAAATAGAAATGTTAGAAAGTAGTCACCCCTCCGAGGACCAGCCATTGTAAAAGTAGCGTGCTATAGTGATCGTTTCAGAACACTGAGTCCGCGGGGCCACGAGCCCTTACATTATTTAACGATTTTAACCAAATAACTCCTCTTTAAATAATAAAACAAAAAGTACACAATTAACTGTCTAAATAGGAAGCAAAATAACTCAATTTTACAACAAGTACCAATTTAACTTCAATAATATCAAATTCAAAGAGTATCCGACACTGTTCAAGATTTTCATAGCGGAACTTCCTTCCCGTTGTAAGTTTAAATCCGTTCTGGCTCATTTTATGATTGGAATATAAATTATATTGGTCAGTTGGAACGTATTGTCAAGGTAAAAACTGCCTATCTTATGAATCGAATACTTATAACTACAAAATAATTTTAAAATGTGTAATTTCCAAAAAGTATTAAGCGCCACCAAGGGGTCTTAGAAGGTTTTTACTGGGTTGGCAGCGCGATTGTAGCACCTCTGATGTTGCAAACGGTCACAGTCTTCATTCAACATAGTCTATCAGGTTGGGCCGTAAGTTTGTCTACCATCTTATAAGTATAAAAAACCGGTCACGTGCGAGTCAGACTCGCGCCGAACGGTTTCGTACCAAAAAACGGTATGGAAACCCTCCTTAATATTTTTTCTTTGTTAAAGCTACAACAGAAATACATTATCTGTGAAAATTTCAGCTCTCTAGCTATTGCGAGTCCTGAGATACAACCTCGTGACGGACAGACAGACAGTCAGACAGACAGACAGACGGACAGTTAATTCTCATGAATAAGGTTCTTTTTTTACCCTTTGGGTTTAGTAACAAAATGTTATTCTATCGTAAGAAAATGCAAAAACCTTGATTTTAACTGCGGAAACATAACAATATTTTTCTAAAATAAGAATACAACAATTTGAACGTTTAACTAATTCACGTAAATATACCTACTAGATGCAATACATTAACTCAGAGTAATGTTCAAAAAATTGCGGATTGCCAGGATAAATAGCTGCAATTCATCCTTGTAATCCGCAGAGGGACAAGCAAAGATGTTTTAGCGTTCACCCACGCTCGGTAGATCTTATCGTCATTAGGGCGCGGGGGCCAATCCCGATTCCAGTACTGATAAAATACCCAATTATTTTTTTTAAAGTAAGAGTGTTTTAGGGTAAGAGTTGTATGTAAAAAATAATGTAATAATATTCATAGAAATAATAGTTAACAATAAGTTTAGATAATAAATATTCGTATTACTACTCTTGAGTAATTTACTTTAGATGATTTGATTTGAGTTACACATACGCATTATAGAGAATATTACATGCCAAATAAGATACCGTTAGGGTCACTCTTGATTGTAGTGCAAATACTAATATCTTAAATCTAATAGTGTGTAAAAAATTAAGTTTTTACGCTTTAATGGCTGTTCAATTTGACTAAAATTTGAAACAGGGATAAATTGTAGACTGGCATAACATATGGCATTTGATACTTTTATCCATGAAAAATGTTCCCATGGAAGGCAGAAACGAGAACAGCACCGATCAATCAAACAGGCTGTCTTTATCTTTAGCCGCATGTGTATTTGCGCTAAAGTACCCACCATAAGAGCGTCATTACACACGATACCTAGTCTTTCAATTCGTTTTCCAATTGCTCTCTCTCTAAGAAAGCCACGAGAAAGACTTGGATCAATCCAAATGAACCATTTATTTAAATGGATTGTCATTTAGCTAAATGTCATATTAGCTAAAGCTCTGAAGTAAATATAACGCTCCAATAACGTTTACGTTCAGAAATGTCATAAAAATGTCACATAAATTTCATTTATCGACAGCTCGAAAAGGCAACTTAACAGATTATGTTACAACAAATGAAATCAGATGTTACATTTCGGAAATCCATCAAAGAAATTATGTTACATTTTTGGTTACATGGCTGACGGAAAAACTGGAAAATCTGAGTACTGCAACTGTCCTGGGGTATCTTTACCAGGGCTTACCCGGGGCTCCTAACCGTAGACTGTTAGGCAGAATACGTGAGGTTTTTTAGTAGTTAGGAGTCATAGCATCCATGTAGGATTTTTCCTAACGTAAAAAATGGTACTGCAACTAAACTTAGGACGCCAAAAAATGTCACAGAGCATAGTAATCGGATTCATTTTGGTTTAGGTTCTACATTATCAATACATCAATATCAATACATATAATAAAATCGTAACAGGTCTGTACATGGAAGATAAATAAGAAAAAATATTATAGGGGGGCTTTATAAACGCAATAGAACTCAAAACAATGATTTTAAGAATTTTTGTCAGTTTGTCTGTATGTCTGTATATCTGTTTGACTGTGCGTTTGTGCACGCTAATCTTAGTAACCGCTTAACTTAAACTTTGCTCCACTTAACATTTAGTGTTTATTTCATGTCTATTGGTTTATTAATAAAAGAGTTACAACCCTTTTAAGAATCAGATATTTTGAAATTTTTAATTGTAGGGGTTTCTTTGAATGTAAGACTAAATCTAAACTGGCGTGTTGGCTTAATCATAAAAGAGCTTAAAGATTAAGATGTCTGCGCCGAAGGCGTGGACTGAATTGTTTTAAAATAGACTTAATCTTTAAGCTCTTTTATGATTAAGCAAACAGGGCAGTTTCACACGCCGCTTGATGAGTCTGATAAAGAAATACTTACCTCTCCTTTCATACACCTTATGTGACGTAAACGAAGTTGCGGGTTCAGCTAGTTTAAAATATTGATACTAAATTCTATAGCTATGTTCTGTTCAGGTCCAGGTTTTCGAATTCAGCCAGACACGTTCAGCCATCACATTAATAATATTTTATTAAAATTTTAATTCACAATAAAACTAATATGAGGCTAGGCATAATTATAAAAGTATAATATTTCTCGATGTAAAAATGCAAAGTTACTTTTCTGCTGACCATTTAAAATGCTATGGTTTTTAATAAAGTATATTAGTGATATTTATTTCCATGAATTGTAGCTTTCTGCACTATTTGCCTCCATAAATCACACTCCTTCGTGTGCGCAATATGCTGAAAGAGGGTCTCAATTTTCTTTTCATGTTTCAATATGTAGAAACCTTCTTGCGTTTAGGTCAAACCTTTCTTCATTGTATTGCTTATTTAGATATGTTACGGTAGGCAAAAATCATGTAATACAAAATTAGAAAAGAAAAAAAAAGGCTTATTGTTTCTAGCCCAGTGAACGGAAAATACATTCTAGCCTGATCATTATGTAGGTGCCTATAATTATCATGGCACTAAAAATGTTTTATTATCTTCATGTCAATCTCGGATGTGCCGTAAACTTTGATTTCAAATTCCACATTAATCTAACTAATAGGTACCTAAGTTAAAATAGGCCCCGCTCTGTCTCCTCTGTTACAGAGGGATGCTTATGAGCGGTACAGGCGTGGTCTCCTGTTCCTTGGGGAGCCGCGCATCTGGCTCCCCCGAGAAAAGCCCCTAACTTACGGGGCACCCCTAGCCGATTCGACGTGTATGATCTTCTTGATATCCTTCGGCCTAGCTATAGGGTGGGATGGAACACCGCGGGGTTTAGTGGGTAGGACGGTCCCTGTTCGAGGCCGGGAGTCCCACACACCGTGACAGCGCGTAAAAGCATGCCACGCGACAAAATATAAACCAAAGTTAAAACAATAATAAAAATAAACTAAATTTAATATAAATAATAACTACCTACTTCTCAAAATATAATTTGGGTCCTGTCAGTACGGTCTATCTTGACCAACACATGGATATCGTGTCTGTTTGTTTGTTTGTTGGGTTGGAGCAAAATTCTGTAGTTGATAATAATTTTATTATTAGGATTTTGTAGATATTTTTTCTACTTTAATATTGCTGTATCTTTCATCAAAATCGGTTCAGCGGACGTCATACTACAGCTTCAACTATGTTTTATTAGAAACCTGTCTATCTCATAGAGCGCGTTAGACCATGATCTCAGGCATGTCTCCTAGTCAGGATCCCTCCATGGGACCTGGAAGCGAGAGTCCTTGCGTCACTATTTAGATGGCGCAAGGAGGCGCTGGCGCGGGACCAAAGGCCTGCGTCTCGAGAAATCGAGGCCAAGCGGTATCTGCTCCACCAGGCACGGTAGCTTTGGTACGAGTAGGTATTTGTGGCGAAGACACCGGGAAACCACGGCCGATTGTCAGCACTACGAGGACCGCAGCGATGACACAGCGCTCCACACACTGGTGGAGTGCACGGCGTAGGCGCAGTGGTGGCCGTAGGTCTGTTGGGAGTCCTGGGGCATCCTTTCGAGGGCTTAGTCGGGACTCCTAACTGTAGGCTGTTGGGCATTAAATGAGGTTTTTTACTCAGAGCTACATAATATCGCAGCATCAGTACCTCAGGGATCGGTTCTTGTTCCGGTGTTGTACTCCATATACACTGCAGACCTGCCTGTGACAGAGGGTGTAACGGTGGCGACTTATGCGGATGACACAGCTTGCCTTGTAAGCGACAAGGACCCAAATAATGCATCATACAAACTACGAACACAACTGAACGAAGTTGATGCCTGGATGCGAAAATGGCGTATTAAACCTAGTGTGAGCAAGTCAACACAGGTAACATTTGCACTACGAAGAGGAGACTGCCCCCCCGTCACCTTGGAAAACAAACTACTACCAAGCAGTAACAATGTAAAATACCTGGGCTTGCACCTGGATAGAAGATTGACTTGGGCGAACCATATTAAAATGAAGAGGAAAGAGTCAAAACTGCAGTTCTAAGCATTTAATTGGCTGCTGGGCCGACAATCACCACTATCTCTTACCAACAAGCTGCTAGTCTACAAGGCCATCATAAAACCTATTTGGACGTATGGAATGGAACTATGGGGCTCTGCTAGCAACTTCAATATAGAGATCTTGCAGAGGTTCCAAAACCATCTCCAAAGCACACTGGTTCGTAAGGAATACGGAGATCCATGACTTTTTTTTTTAAAGTGAGGGAAAATCGTCAAAGCATGCTATGCCGGACTCTTACCGACTAAAAAACCTCACGTAACGTTCAACAGCCTGTGGTTGGGAGCCCCGGGTAAGCCCAAGGAAGGATGTCCCGGGACTCCCAACAGACCTACGGCCGCCACTGCGGACTCGCCCAGGGGGTGTTTAGGGTGCCATCCCGCGTCTTTGGGGGGGTTTCGTGTGTGATCCCGCTTCTAAGGGGGTCCTCAGACCCCTGGTCATGGAGGCCGATAGTCCTCGGCGAAGACACGTCGGCGGCGCCCAGGCCGCCGTCTGCGGAACTCGGGTGGGAGAGCTCTCTCCCGCACCCGCCCCGCCGCCTCCTTCACGAGCATGACCTGCTCGCAGAAAGAGGCGGCGCAGTCCCACTTACTCCTGCTGGAGAGCATGGCTCGCACCATGGTCTCGAGCGAGAGAGTGTCCACGTCCAGACCCACTACGAGGACCTGGCGCTGTTGCGCCCACGCCGTGCACTCCACCAGTGTGTGGAGCGCCGTGTCATCGCTGCGGTCCTCGCAGTGCTGACACTCGGCCGTGGTTTCCCGGTGTTTTCGCCACAGATACCTACCGAAGCTACCGTGCCCGGCAAGCATCTGTGTCAACCGGTAGGAGAGTGCACCGTGTCTCCTCTCCAGCCACTCGTCCATGACTGGTCTGACGGCCGCGATTGTGGCGAATCCCCCCTTTGGTTGCTCAAGTCGCACCTTCCATGTCTCCACGGTTTCCTGGTGGAGCAGGGACCGCTGAGTCTCGATTTCTCGAGACGTAGGCCTTTGGCCCCGCTCCAGCGCCTCCTTGCGCCATCGAAACAGTGACGCAAGGGTTCTCGCTTCCAGATCCCATGGAGGGGTCCCGGCTAGGAGACATGCCGCCTCACCGGAGATCGTGCGGTATCCTCTTATCACCCTGACGGCCGTCACTCTCTGAGAGATCCATGACTATCTGGGGATGCCCACTGTCCGGAAGGAGGTCAAAAACCACTGCAAGAAGTATAAAGGAAGACTGCAGAACCACATAAACGATCTGGCAAGGGACTTGCTAAACAGACATGAACATGTGACACGCCTTAAGAGATGGCAAGTACTAGACTTGGACACAAGAAATTAAATTCTGCCACCTAATGTGGTGTCATTGGATGGAATGACACTCCCTAAAAGATAATCACTTTGAAATTATCTGATTATGGCTGAATAGCCGATTGCAGATTAATTAATAGAAAACAAAAAAAAATAACGTGAGGTTTTTTAGTCGGTGGGAGTCCAGCATAGCATAAATGATGGATTTTTCCTCACGTTAAAAAAAAGGGGCGCGTTAAACAGACAAAAGTTGTTTGTTTATTAGTTAAGATCGCCTTCCGAACGAAGTCGTGAGTACAAACTAGTTTGTTATACTATTATATAGGTAGATTAAGATAAGAAATAAGATTACAGTGAAATGAAGTTTACCGAAAATCAATACCAATATTGTCTCTTAGTATTGGGAGAATTACGTTTGAGATAAAACAATTTCCAAGACGTAATTTGCGGTTACCAGTAATTTCATTGTGGTTTTATTTTGCGCTCTGTCGACATTCATAGAAATGTTATTATTTATTTATCAGCTGTGCGGTAGGCCCCGCCTGGTGACGTGAAAGAGTATAAAATGTCGCCACCCCAATACATTCCGAGGGTGTCGTAAGAGGCGACTAAGGGAACACTTTCGCAAAAAGATCCATTGCGTAGAGAAGGGAAACTCGAAATGAAACCCGGTTGTCGTTAAAATGACAATCGTTAAGCCAATTTGCTTGAAAAATTTCAACTGTGGGTCGCGGCGACCTGCGCCTGTCCATTTCAACGCGGCGATGGGCTCACCACCTATTACGTGGGACATAAAACTATAAGGTGAAATGTGGGAGTATACTTTACCTCTGCCTTCCCTATCGGGGATAAAGGCGTTACTATGGTATGTAAGATACTGTATCTAACATTTAACTGTGTCGCATGATAGGTGGGTCAGCCACCGTATCAGGTCTAAATATACTGATTACCAAGAGAGGATTACCAAGGAGAGATAATTGAGAACAATCTTTAGTAGAATAATACAGCAGTTGATCCTGCGTTTATTAAAAGATCAGATTTATACAAATTGTACAGTTGGTTCGATAGAAAGTAGGGGAGGGTTCTTGAGTATCCCCTAGATCACCAGATCCAGCCGAGGTGATGATGGAGACGAGTACATCACCTGTGGATCAGCCGTAGTAGTGAGAGAGGGCAGCGACCGCCCGCAGGTCTATATAAAGGGCGTGGCGGAGGCGGCGAGGGACGAAGAGTGCAGTACCGTGCGCCCGCGCCGGCGCGTACGCTGCCGTGACGTCACATATCCCCCTTTCTGGGCGAGAATTTTTCTAGAGAAATTCGGCTCCTCCAGCACCTCCAGGTCAGCTCCCACGAAGGCTCCCGGCACCCATCTGCAGCTCTGGAACAATTACAAAGTAGGCGTACATAAGGGGTGCAAAGGTGCTTAATAGTAGGGGTAGAAAGTGAATAGGTATGGTAGCTCAGATTTAGGACGTGGCTAGACCGCGTAGCAAAGCTTCGTTACTAACTCACTATCTCATAAGTAAGCTAATGAGAAAAGAAATTTTATTTACCAATTGCAGGTAACATAGGTAGGCAGTAGGCGGCACGCGGCGCGTGTTGATAGCTAGCTATACGAGTAGGCTTGTGTGTGCGCAGCTGATAACCAGTACCTACATACGTAAGCAGCAGCTGTGAGCGAGAGAAATTGAAGTATGATTTGACTTCTTAGAAAAGATAAGATTGCAAAACGTAGATAACAAAGTCTATATCTTCATAACAAAGCGATAAAGCACCTGACTATCCTGCGACGTAGTCTTGGAATCGGAATATTAGCCCATAGTCAGGTGGACTGTAGTATTACACTGTAGCATACCTACTTATAAATACAAGTAACTGCATAAAATTTTAGTTAACACAGCACTAAGTAAGTGCGTATATGTATATGTCAATTGCGCCGCTCGCACAATGCACTGTAGTAAGCATGATGACAGGCGTCATAGTCAAGTACGTCTGTTTGTCACGGTTCAACGCTATAACTAGAGAATGGCTGAACCGATTTTGACAAATTTTAGTTTAAAAGTAGATACGTATTTTAGGATAGTAGTAATTTTTTTTTTAATATGTTATAGTTAGATTATTTATTTTATTTTATTTTTTTTTATTTTAGAACAAAATATTATTTTTGGTATAAGATTGTAGAAACAATGACTATTGCAATGATGTGGCGCTATTAGGGCTGATTTTACCCTCTAGTATAGAAGGTAAATAGCTTAGCGATACGTCGTCTGTCACGTGCTCATAAACGCTCATCAACCATATGAGAGTATGATATATGGTGTGAACTGTACCTTTTACTTTTATGAATAGAAACAACGATGAATGAATCAAGTGAATGATTTGCGATCGAGTCCCCGCTTGTGAGAAGATATTTTAATAAGATAGGAAATAATTTGAGCGGTGGCACTCAGATCGACTGTTTGAAACACAAAAGAATTTTATTTCGAACGACGTAGGAACTTAGGTTTACAACGCCGAAACTTTGTATGATTAGGGATCAAGATTGATTCTAAATTTTTAGGGAAAAGATTATATTTTCTCCAAAAGTCCATTCCTAAAATAAGATTATTTTTTATATTAGGTACAATGTGAGCAACGAGAGATACAGTTTTATTTAGAAATTTGAAAGAAATATTGGCCGAGCCAAATGAGGAAAACTTATCACCACTAGCTGTGACAAAATTTAAGGGTTTAGAATTATTTATTTTTACATTTTTTAATATTTTGTGGAAACCATTACCCAGAATAGTAACAGCTGAACCCGAGTCAAGTAAACCAACAGTATCAATCCCGTTCAGGGTAACAGGGATATAAGGAATACGAGGAATATGATTTATTTTAGTATTATTAGTTTCAGAATTTTGCAGTAAATTTGAAAATTTTGAAACAAAATTTAGCCAACTTTGCCAATCAGCCGGGTCAAATTTATTATTTACTTTAGTCGTATTATAAACGGGACTTACGATATTAATTGGTATTTTATTCGAGGCTTGATTGCAGTTAGGGCAGTCAGTAGTGCGAAAATCCTTTAAACCGCATCGAAAACATACTGGGTAACGCGGTTCAGTGCATGTTTTTAAGGAATGCGAGTAAGTACGACATCTTGGGCAGTATTGTTTAGATTTGTTAGCCGTCACAGCCGCGTTGACCTTGAACGGAGCGTCGCTTGATTTAGAGGGCATGTTAGATGCGATAAGATTATTATAAGTTGGTTTAGAATACTTATAATTTCTATTAGTAGAATAATTATGCAAGTTAGTATTATTTTTAGGGCATTTGTATGCGAATTCAGGAGCTAGCGTGTCTGATGTTGGATTTGGAGGTTCAACAAAAGCCTTAGTGCGACTATGGTATTGTTCAAATCTTCTACAGACGCTCAATAAAGAAGGAACATCTACTACATTCGATGTTAGAAGTGAATTTACATAACAAGGCCTGATATTATTTAGTAAAATTTCAAGCTTATCAGACTCGCTGATTGGAGTATCGAGACGAGAAAATAACCCTTGCATTTTAGAGATGTAAATGGTTATATTTTCTGTTTCGCCTTGAGAACGGCGTCTAATTTCCGACATTAGTTTATAGTCGTAATTATGGGGACTGAAATCACGTTTTAGTAGTAAACATAACTCGTCCCAGGATTTCACACTGTCCTTTACAGCGCGATACCAGTGGAGGGAGTCGTCAGAAAAGCAAAGGATAGTACCTTTTCGGAAGGAATATTTCTACAGGCAATGAATTCATTAAGATTTTGTATGAAAGCACGCACACAAGTCTTTCCGTTATATTTAAATTTAGCTAATTCAGAAAAAAGTTTACGTTCGTAATAAAGATCTGAGGAGATCGTATCGCGCGCAATACCACCAGTTGGAACCACGTCCGTAACCTTGGCGTCCGTAGAGGTCAAACGGGTCAATCTAGCATAGAAATCGTGGTAGTCATCCCATATGGGCTTGATTACTTCGATATCGGACAGCAAACTTAAATCAATTCGAGATAATCTAAAGTACACGTGGTGTAAGACCGATTCAGTTCTAGCAAAAATGTTACTATCAAATTTAGATTCTAGCGATGTAACGTTATTAGATACTTTAAACAAAGAAACTTTACAGGCAGATATATCGTCATCCGCTTTATAGGGAGATGTAGAAATGTCCTCCGAGGACACAGCAAGGGAAAGTTTAGAAATTTGCTTCCGGAGTTCATCGACCGTATTGGATTTCGTACCACCACGAATTTGAACTTCATACTCTAGTTCATTTTTACTTAAATGTGTAAACTTAATGGGGTAAGACATTTTTACGGTGGATGCTTTCCGTAGCGAGTACGCAATATACGCAGTAAAATAATGAGTAACAGATTCAAAAATTTAGGTTCAATACAGAAAGAATCGTCGTGCTATAATTATAGATAATTATAGAATAGATTATAGATACGTTCGATTTAAGTTGAAGGTCACGCACGGCGAGATATTCACCGCGTGTGCAGTTATTTACGCGTAGTGAGAAATTCTTTGAAAAGTTATTCACTGAATAAAACAAGTTAACACTTAGATTGTGTAGAAATATGCACTGCACTTACCTTCTGTATTGAACACACACAGTTTATGCACAAATATACACAGAGAGAAAAAAAAAACTCGTCCCGGAAGTGGTGATCTAGGATTTTTCTATTCCCGTGGGCGCCATTGTCGCATGATAGGTGGGTCAGCCACCGTATCAGGTCTAAACGTACTGATTACCAAGAGAGGATTACCAAGGAGAGATAATTAAGAACAATCTTTAGTAGAATAATACAGCAGTTGATCCTGCGTTTATTAAAAGATCAGACTTATACAAATTGTACAGTTGGTTCGATAGAAAGTAGGGGAGGGTTCTTGAGTATCCCCTAGATCACCAGATCCAGCCGAGGTGATGATGGAGACGAGTACATCACCTGTGGATCAGCCGTAGTAGTGAGAGAGGGCAGCGACCGCCCGCAGGTCTATATAAAGGGCGTGGCGGAGGCGGCGAGGGACGAAGAGTGCAGTACCGTGCGCGCGCGCCGGCGCGTAGGCTGCCGTGACGTCACAACTGAAAATTTTGAAGCATGAATAGAATTCGCTCATCAAACGTTCTATTAAGGTACTTGCAGAGTCGGCAAGTGTTATGCTTCCGATGTTAGAAACGGTCAAAGATAATAGCATAGTAGAAAAATAGTAACTACTTTTCATCAGATCGGCTGTAAGCTTGTCTGCTACTTTGATTGTATAAAAAGAAATTCCGAGGATTATTCAAGGAAAATTTCAAAGACATGTTTGAATAAGTTATTCGTATCAGGAGCCATAAAACAAAACGGTACCTACTCAATGCTTATAAATAAATATTCACGGACATTTCACACAACGCTATCTGATCCTAAAATAAGCTAGGAATAACCTGCTTGTGTTATGGGTTTCAGACCGCGGATATACTATATACTTTTTCAATACATACATATTATACATAGAAACACCCAGACTCTTGAGACAAACATTTATGGGTCACACAAATATTTGTCTCCGGTGGGAATCGAACCCACTTAAGATACATGACGTTCATTTTTCTTTATAAAAATAAAATTGAACACTCAATCAAGAGCATTTTGAGTAATGACAAACCTCTTATAATAAATTTTGCGTTATGCTACGCATTAATATTTTATTTATTTAGATATAAGAAGGGATAAAAGAAAAGTTTTTTCAAAAAGTTCTTATTCTTGGGCACTTTCTATCAAAAGCCTTTAAGGAGGACCTTTATGATTATAGAGCCTACCAAATATTAATAGCAATTCACTTGCGTGTATTGCTACAAAAACTAATATTGATATTCCATTTACTAGGTCGCAGGTGCACTTGGCGTAGGTTTCTCGGACCTCGTGGGACACCTCAGCATTCGGCTGCATCGACTGAGACCGAGCTACCACCTATCGATACCAGAGATTTATGGATACAAGATTCCAGGTATTTTGTCTGAAAAAGTAGTAAATTTTAGAATTGAAACCACCTTGTTCATTTTAAGACTATCATTTAGTTTCGACAGAGAACAATGTTTATTAACTTTTTTTATAAATGGCTAATCAAAATTATGGATTGATTCTATAAAGATCTTTATAGAATCAATAATATTTTAGAAATATCAATCTCGTTGACGAACCCGTCTAAATTCCACTATGTATACGGGTACCGTATATATAATGGAATACCGTATATACTTTCTAAATTCTATGATATAAACGAGTAGGTATATAACATAGATATAGAAGAGAGTCTAACATCACAATTCATCCGAGTAGTTTGTTTGTTTGTTATGTGTTGTATGTAGTATGTGGATGTAGTACATGTTCTTATTGGCATGGATTTGGTTTTTTGTACTAAAGTTATTGTTATTGGTTCACTATGAATAGTTAGAGTCATCTATGTAAAATTTTGAGAATGCTCATTATATGCCATCTTTAAAAATGTACATCATCAAATAGTTATGAGAATAATTTCACGAGTACCTACTAATAGTGGTACATGTATGAATGAAATATTCACACTAACAGTGTTGCACATTATATTGTTAGGGTTCCAAAAAAAAATTAAAACATGCGGCAGGCAATCTCTACATCTTCAGACCGTGTTGGAGGCGATCGTACTAATGTGGTCACCGTAGCTTATCTCGTAGACGTTGCTACAACAGAGGTGCTACACTGGCGTAAAAACTTAGATCCCTTTTGAACATCCATTCAATGTTTAATGTTCTTTATTACTCATTACAGTTTAATACTGTTATTATCTTAGTGACATCATTTGTAATTAACGTAAGTTTGCTAGTGGGAAATAAGCATCACATTAATCTAAGCTTACTCGTAATAAAACACCTATCAGACCTTACCAAATATATTGGATTTTCCGATTTCTATGGACCTTACTATACGAATACTGGGATTCTAACTGTGAGGATAATCACCCTGTCTTTGGCAATAATAGAAAGTAGTCCAGGGCATTATTTCGAGCCATTCCTCGTTACTTGTTTCATTACTCTTGGTAGAACCAAGAGTAATGAAAAAATTCAAGAAATTGTATCGAAAAGTGGATGTGTTTCTGTGTGATTTTTTATGGTGCATTTTGAGGTCTGAAAGACGTATCAGAAATAACTTTATAACTTTCAGGGATTCGAATATTTGTTTCATCTTATTGTTATTCCACAAAGCAAAATTTGAGTTTGCAAATTAAAAAATTGCCTTTGTTTTTACTTTTAGAATTATCAACATATGCACAGCTTTCAAAGTCGCGTCGCCTAAAATCAAGTGTCTACGAAATGAAATAACTCCATATGTTTGTTTACTTTCGATGAATGGACAGCATGAAGCATTCAAATCTATGCACTTTGAAATCAACTGTTTTAATCATAAATAAAAAAAAATACCAGCTGGACGAAATTTTTCATCCCCTGGAATAAAGTTTCAACCAACACGGAGCACCTGAATTTATGATTTCGTACATAGGTTTTAAACGAGCCATGTATTGTTTATTTTTCTCTGCCACCGAATCAGCCTCGTTATGAATGTGCTAGAGTAATGAATTTAAATCTAGGACATTTTATTAAATGAATTGCTTTTAATATTATACTAGCTGAACCCCACGGCTTTGCAAGTGTTTTTACTTTTTCACTGTCTCTGCTTAGCAGCCGTGTAACTCATATTAGTTAGTTTTGGCATTATTGTATGGAAATCGGCATTATTTTGTGATGTGGGTGTATGCTTCTGCCTACCCCTTCGGGGATAAAGGCGTGATTATATATATGTATGTTTATATTATTACTACTTATGTTATTAATTATTTATTGTTACATATTCAACATTCGGATAACTAAGCTTTTTAATGACGAAATATTTTTTTAAATCAATTCAATGTTCAGTTACAATGCTACAAACTAGTAAACAAATCTTTTTTTTAAAACAATTATATAAAAGAATATCCTGTCAGAATTCACGTCGTATCTATACAAAATGCGATTGCCACCGAAACTTTCAACCATTTTTATTTATTTTGCAATTATTTAGATTCTTAATATTATTTTTATGATAAAATCAATTAACTGACACAAACGAAGTTGCGAGATTCATATATTATAGTATTAAATATAGATAAAATTTACTCAACAATGCTTTTTAACAAGCGGTACCTATCTTATTTTCATTAAAAACATACTCTACGTTTACTGAAGTGGCTCTGGGCTGTTGAAAGTATTTCTTGACACTTGAAGTTTTCAACGACTCTCTAATATGATTATGCGACCATTCTTATTTTATCTCTGTGGAGGTCTTCAACAGAATTTTTGAGACTTTTAAAAATCCACTTGAAAAGGTTACTTACACCTTTTATATCTTTCAAGTTTACACAGTCACACTATTTTATTTAAATAGTAGGAGTTGTAACTGTAACTAACTAACTTTACATTCTAAATTCAAAAGTTGAATTTCGCCCCAAGTAAACCTGTCTTTTCTTATTTTTTACTAGCTGTGCCCTCGACTTCGTCCGCGTGGAATGTAAAAAAAAAGTTACCTAAGTTACTCCTTGTTACACAAGCTATCTGCCAGTGAAAGTCCGGTCGAAATCGGTCCAGCCGTTCCAGAGATTAGTCGAACAAACAGACAGACAGACAAAAAATTTAAAAATATATATTTTATTATTGTAGCGTCGTATTCATTATGCATGTAGTAGAAAGCGGTTATTTTAATATTACAAACAGACACTCCAATTTTATTTATTTGTATGTAGGTATAGATTAATCCTACTAATATTATAATGGGAGTGAAGATCACCGGATGTGTTAATTTTTCACGCTCTAATAGCTGAACGAATCTGGCTGATTTTTTTT
This sequence comes from Miltochrista miniata, assembly GCA_933228765.1. Lineage (NCBI taxonomy): Eukaryota > Metazoa > Arthropoda > Insecta > Lepidoptera > Erebidae > Miltochrista > Miltochrista miniata. The sequence goes on from OW121749.1 coordinate 9,432,936, forward strand.
ATTGGTCCACAAATCAGTTAATACAAGTAGTTTTACTGTTAGATATTTGCATAAACGCATCAAATTGCATGCCTGAAATTAGTGAAATCATCTAGTACAACCATAATTCGGTTTTAATCCCTGAAATATGTATCCATGGGCACGGAAACAAAAATTCCAAGCAAAAGAAGCCGCGGTCGTCATCTATTTGAAATATTTAACTCGCTAACTCATACTGTACAAGATTAGCTTAGTGTAGAAGTTAAAAGTCACATATTATTAAAGTCACATAATCACTTCTGTAATACTGCTTTGTTGTATTTAGACTTAATTTAAATTAAAAATAATTATTTTTACCTATTAATTATTTAAACGGGCTCTTTATTACATACCCACCTACATAATATTACGATTTTATAAAACACGAATTCTGCTACTTTGTTTTACATGTTTAATGAAATTGCAATCTCGTAGGTTGTATCACGCAATGTAAACATTACTAGTTATTAACGGGCTTCTTTGAAACTAGAATGACAATGTAAAAAAGTTGGTTCAAAGTCATGGACGTTCAAAGCACTGTGCATAATGATTTTCCAAGAATAATTGGAAAATTTATTTAATTGTAGTTATTTTAGGATCAACCACTTAGCGGTATGTGTATCACTTATTATGTTAAAACTAAACACCACAAAGAGGATTTAAGGTTGTATTTCTTTATGGTCTGTTTGTAAAATGTCTCAAAGTGATCACCTATCTAAGCACCAGCCAAAGCAAAAGTTGCTTGCCACAGTTATCGTTTACAGTTTTACAGAATACTTAAATATAATATAATAGCTGACCCGCGCAACTTCGTTTGCGTCACATGGCAGTGAGAAAGAGAGAAGTGCGTGCTAAATATTTAGTGATATAATGTTTCCCGTCGCATTTACTCCGTCGCTTATGTTCATTAGAGCTGACCCGCAGAACTTCGGTTGCGTCACATGAGAGTGAGAAGGAGAGAGGCGTGGTATTGATATGTAAAGTGATATAATGTTTCCCGTCGCATTCACTTCCGCCCGTCCTTTTTTGGTACGGATCCGACTCGCACTTGACCGGTTTTTATCGTTCATTTGACTGGCTACCACTGCAGACCACGATTATTGCCGTCGTCGCCTCGCTCATATTTTAAAACTTATTCAGTGGGTTATTGTAAGCGAACCGTAAAATAAAGGCATATGCTATTAACGATTTTTTTTATAACTTTTTAAGAGGAACAATTTTATAACACACTATTTTTACGTAACTTAAAACATTTACGCAGTGTATGCAATGGAAGCTCTGAAAAGATAGAAATTTTTCCCGTTCTCAAAACATTATTCATGGCTGCTCCGCCACTATTCGTCTTAGCGTGATGGTATACTGTTATTAACCATCCTCAATAAATTGACTATTAAACTGTAAAATTATTTTTGAAATGCAACCAGTAGTTTCAGAGATCCTAGCACAAACAAACTCTTCAGTTTTAAAATATTGTGAGCGGACCTTATGAGATAGACAAATTAGGTTATTGTGAGCGAACCTTAAGAGATAGACATATGTTGTCGTGGACTTTTGTTTAGAAGTTTTTAAGAGAAACAATTTTTTGGTACACAATATTTACGTAACTTTAACCATTTATGCAGCGTACGCTTCGGAAGCTCTCAGACGGTAAAAAATATTCCCCGTTTTCGAAACATTCTTGATTGCTGCTCCGCTCCTATTCGCCTTAGCGTGATGTTATATAGCCTATAGCCATCCTCAATAGATCGACTATCAAACTGTAAAAGAATTTTCGAAATCCAACCAGTAGTTCCTGAGATCCTAGCGTTCAAACAAACAAACAAACAAACAAACAAACAAACTCTTCAGCTTTATAATATTAGTATGGATACGGTGGGTCTACGAGCGCTCCCATGTAGGTATATTCTATACTTCACAACCACCTATTTAGGAATTCTTTATTTTAAGGATTCTGTACCCAAAGAATAAAAAACCGGCCAAGTGCGAGTTGAATTCGCCCATGAAGGGTTCCGTAGCAGCAAGTAACATAATATAAAAGTTCTTGTACTTAGTTCGTTGTAACTGTCATTGATGTTTTAACACGTTCGCAGTGATAGTGATTTTTCTCGGCGAAAATGCGGTTTATGACGTATTAAAAAAAATGATAAAAAGATTTTATGGCAATGAACACTATTTTTCTTTTTAGATTTAGCATTCTCTTAGTTTAGAAGTTAGAGGGGGGGGGGGGGGACACACATTTTTCCACTTTGGAAGTGTCTCTTGCGCAAACTATTCACTTTAGAAAAAAAATATGTTAGAAACCTCAATAGCATTTTTGAAGACCTATTTAAACCCATACTTATGGGTTTGATAAAAAAAAATCAGTTCACAGAACAGCTACTTACCAAGTTTCAACACCATAGGCCTTAGAGTTTCGGAGAAAAGTGGCTGTGAAACACGGACGGACAGACAGACATGACGAATCTATAAGGGTTCCATTTTTGCCATTTTGCTACGGAACCCTAAAAACGGGACCCTATTCACGAGACTTCGGTATTCGTCTGTCTGTCTGTCCGTCACGAGGCTGTATCTCAGTAACCGTAATAGCTAGTGGGCTGATTTTTTTAGAAATGATGTATTTCCATTACCGCTTTATTAAAAAAAATTAAAAGGGGGTTAAGGGTTCCATACAACATACTTGACTTTTTACCGTTTTTTGTTACGGGACCCTTCGTTCTCGATTCTGACTCGCACTTGGCCGGTGTTTTCATTTTACAGCGTTATTTGTAACTTTTTTGCTGAATGAACGTGCCCTTTTTGTGAATGGGAGTTGAGGCATAGAGACAATTGGCTAGAGAGAGCTTCGGCCGGGTCATGAATTTCAAATGTTAGAAAATGACGAGGGTGCAAGCGTATAGCAATTTTTAGCGTTTAGAATGTCGAAAGGTATTTTATTGAATGGAATGTTCGCAATATTTTTGACTTCTATATATAACTGAAAAGCAGACCTACGGCCTACTAAATTGGTCATTTGAACATTTCAAAAACAAGGTTGCCATTTTTGGCCACAGGACTAGATAAGAGTTGCTATCTTGGGGTGTAGTATGACTATACGAGCTGCGGACAATATTGCAGTGTTTAAAGGACAAGGACAGGCTGTGAAAACCTGTTCTTCGAATTTCTCAAGTAGCCTTATTGTTCAACTTGTCTTAATAACCTCCAACGGCAAACGTGTCTTCAGTGGCACCAAACATAATTAAGATACAGGTGCCAAGGGCAGCAGGCTGTTGCTACTAGCTGATGATATTTTTCAAGCTACCCATGTGATGACTTAAAGGATGATGTTTCTAGCAGCCATGTCCAATGGCTTTAAGTACCTTTTTATGGACAAATACTTTATTTTTCTAAGTACATAAAAAAAATTAGCATAATCATTTACCTATTTGCATAACAACCATCTTAACTAAACTAAATGAGGGACCCGTGTCGTTGTGTCCAAAAGACTGGCGGCATTCCCCTTTGACTAGCAATACATATAATAAGCTGAAAGAGATACCTATCCCCAAAAAAATAATTAATAAAATCCATTTGCGAGCTTAAAATTTGAAATAGAGCCAAGGCGCCTACGCCACTAAAACTGGAAGAAAACTATAGAACGAACCGAGACACTTAATACTTATTGATTGTTTTATTTTCAGCCGCTTGTGCTGAAAATAACAAAATCAATACAACTTAAAAGATTATTTAAATCAGCACGTTCGACATTGCCGTTCTACGTCGCGTTATGAATTTTGCAGACTTGAAATTAAGCTGACATCGTAGTGTAATTCAATATCCCACCAAAAACATCCCTGTTGAAAAGGAGGCCAAGTTCCTATGGGCTAATTGTTCGCCTAAAAAAGGGTTGAAATCCAATCCAATGCCAAGTTTAGATGTACTTTAAATAATCTAAAAATATCTAAAATAATGTTACTTCTAAATTTGAACTTGGCAGGGTTTCGTATAGTACGCAACACTTGATTAATTGTATAATTAAATTTATTATGTATATAATTAAATTAACCTGCCAAGTTCAAATTTAGAAGTAACATTATTTTAGATATTTTTAGATTATTTAAAGTACATCTAAACTTGGCATTGGATTGGATTTCAACCCTTTTTTAGGCGAACAATTAGCCCATAGGAACTTGGCCTCCTTTTCAACAGGGATGTTTTTGGTGGGATTTCAATACTTTTTTTCAAGAAACTGTACCTATTTTGTCTTTAATAAGCTTTAAAGTGTGCATTATGTATACATGACATTATTTTATACTCTCTCTCAACAAGACAAGCTCTCGAAAGGATGTCCCAGTAAAGGTCCATTTTGTTTCAATTATTATTTTTTTATGAAAATACAATGCTCGATATTCTGTGAGTATTTCAAGCGTCTACTGGTTGCCCTCATTACCTATTAACACATAGCAACGCGCGCCTTAGATAGTTCGCGTTGCTCTATAGTGTTATACAACGCGCGTCTTTAGACAGTTCGCGTTGCTCTATAGTGTTATACAACGCGCGTCTTTAGACAGTTCGCGTTGCTCTATAGTGTTATACAACGCGCGTCTTTAGACAGGTCGCGTTGCTCTATAGTGTTAACTATCCTTGTATAGATCCTCTACTGTAGGTACAGTAAATATTTCAAAAAGAGTTTGTGAACTCTATGTTTAATTTCTTTTTCAGAATATTGATGACATTTGAATAATGACATTATAAACACGATATCTACGTCTACAACATAAATTGTGTGTTTGTACGTAAATTGTTTATACTGGAGAATAATCTAAAATATGGACTATTTGTTTACCATTTCCTATGAAATAGCTATCTTTGAAATATTACACCTACCTAAAGTAATCTGCTGAAAGCGTTGTTCACTTTTTAAAGAACAAATATTTACGATGAAAGTCGAAAAATAAGTCAGTATGTGACCCGTATAATGTTCAATCATGGCGACACGAAATTAATTTCATTGAGCAACATTTGATTGTGCTGTACCTCCTAAAGTATTCATTTAATTTGCATGGTGTAAAGGGAATGAATGATCTTGATGAAATGGTCAAATTAACTAACGTATTTAAATTGTAAAGGATACCTTATTACCGAATATATAAGACAAAGTCGCTAAAAAACACGTTTGTTGTATGAAAGCCCCCCTTAAATATTATTATGTTTTTGTTTTCAGTATTTGTTGTTATAGCGGCAACAATAACACATAATCTGTGAAAATTTAACTCTCTAGCTATCACCGTTCATGAGATACAGCCTCCTGACGGACAGACAGACAGACAGACAGACGGACAGCGAAGTCTCATGAATTGGGTCCCGTTCTTTACCCTTTTGGTACGGAACCCTAAAAAAGATGACTCACGCTACGCAGTGCCGGGTCCGAGCCGAGTGCCGGCCGCAGCAAGGTCAATATTATATATATTTTGTGTGAACAAACTCACGTTAAACCATAGATTTAGAATTTTTCGCGCTAAATCTACGCGTTAAACCGAGCGGCAACTGAGTGACAGCCGAACTACGGAAAGCGCTCATAAACAACTCGGTCCCGCCTCGGCTCGGCCACGGCCCGTTGCATGAATACAGTGCCACCGAGCTTCGCCCGAGCAGTCGTGAATGCAACCGGCTCGGTGACCGTGCTACGGCCGACACTCGGCTCGGACCCGGCACGGTCTAGCGTGAGTCATCCTTTAGAATGCTTGCTGATCTCTAAACTACTGGACGAATTTGATCCAAATATTTCACAAATATGAATAACAATATTCAATGTGCAGTATTGACTTTTCCATAATTTGTATGTATAAAGAATTTGATTGACATTAATCAAAACATTGACAACATCTTTCTCAAATCTGATTGAGTTTTTAAACATGACATGTGTTAAAATAAAAAGTAAATTAAATCAAAAGAGTCCTCTCATCACTAAGAAGTATTGATACAAATTCGAATCGAAACCCCCCGAAGAAAACAATTGTTACCCCCTTTTAGCCTGTTCTGGAATGAATTTCAATAAAATACGAAACACATCTTCCATCAATTATGTTAGAGATGATTTATGCAAAATTTTGAAGAAGATCCGACCAAGGAATCCTGTGGTCCCATACAAACTTTGTAACCCTTTTCCAACTCACGCTTGACCGATTTCTCAAATTTCTCAATTTTTCGGTAATCTACATATAACACCCGATCTGTGTGCCAAATTTCATAACGCTAGGACAATTGGAAGTGGCCTAGAGGTTTTGATGACCGGTCAGTGAGTGAGTGAGTCAGTCAGTGCCAAAATTAGCTATATTCACAGGGTCATATTTCAGGATCTACTAAAGCTACATCTATGAAATTTGGTACACTGCCTTAGTACTAGTATATGATTATGTTCGTACAATTTTATTTCTGTACTTGCAATAGGCACTGAGCTACAGGGGGGTCAAAAGTGGGTCGAAGCGGTTCGTGTAAATAGAGTACGGCATGCGCTCGGCCTGTTGCTGGAACTTGGCCTGCGCACTGCCGTGCGCTTAGATGCTTCGCTATGCTTTTAATATGTAACCAATATCCGTAACAGAGAAGGTATGTTTTGCCAATATTGTATAATATATATGGAAATTATGAAAGAAGCGCTCGTGGCCCCGCGGACTCAGTTTTATATAAACGACCACTGTAGTAAGCAACTTTTACTATGGCCGTTTGTAGACCACCCCATGACCACTTTGTGATATTTAGCGTTTCCGTGCTTCGGAAAGCACTTTAAGCCGTTGGTCCCAGTTGCCAGTAAAATGGCAGTCGTTTAACCAAGTTGAAAGCCTTTATGGACGGCTTGAAAATTTTCAACAGCGGGCAGTCACATCCTGCGCCTGTCCATATCAGCACGGCGATACTGCTCACAACGTATTACGTGGGACAAATTATAAAAAGGTGAAATGTGGGTATATAATATGCCTCTGCCTACCCCTTCGGGGATAAAGGCGTGATGATGAACCTGAACCTGAACCTATTACGTGATTCACAAAACTATAAGATGAAATGTGGGCGTATACTATCCCTCTGCCAACCCCGTTGGGGATAAGGCGTGACTGCGTGTGTGTGTGTGTGTGTGTGTGTGTGTGTGTGTACATTTTTATATTTATCTAATCAATAAGTCGTAAAAAAAGTAAGTAAAAAATGGTTTTGCTAATGAAATTTCAAATTGCATTTTCTGAAGGAACATAGGCAAATAAAGTTGTAGCCCTATAATATATGGGTTAAATGGGTGCTATTATGCAGCTGTATTAGCGGAAAATTTGAATCTGTGCTCTCTATATTTTTCTGGTACTTTAGTAGTACAAAAAAGAAACGCTAAAGAAGTAACGTCTCAAATGCTTTTTTTTTATTTATTTTTATATATTTTTTTATACCAGATGTTATACCAGACCTCCTACCAACTGAAAAACCTCACGTAACGCCCAACAGCCTATGGTTGGGAGCCCCGGGTAAACCCTCGGAAGGATGTCCCAGGACTCCCAACAGACCTACGGCCGCGACTGCGGCCTCGCCCAGGGGGTGTCGGGTGCTATCCCGCGTCTTTGGGGGGTTTTGGGTGTGATCCCGCTTCAAAGGGTGGGCGTGCGTGTGTTTCACACGTCACGCTGCCGTCATGGGCCTGCTTCTGTAAGGACGGTGAGAGACTTTCTCATCGTCCTCAGACCCCCGGTCATGGAGGCAGATAGTCCTCGGCGACGTCTCAAAAACTATAGGAACGGCTTCAGATTGAGTGCCTATGCCATAGTTAGCTTGACTACTAAAAGAGCTCTAAATCTACTACGAAACGTTCAATAAAATTTTATAAAGAATCTTTCGGTTGAAAAAAACAGTCTTTCCACGAATAAAAACTCTTTATAAAACTAATATAAACAATTAATTACGTGACGAAAGAGTTATTACAAACAAGTACTAATTTGCTCTAAAATTTATGTTAAACTTCAAAAATCCCTAACATAAAATATAGGTATAAAATACTTACATAATAAAATAAAAGGTATGTTATCATTACCTACTTTACTGTAAACAAGATTGTTTAATATTAATCAAACATGGCTCGTTGTTCTCAACTAATGTTTCATTTGCATAATTTTGTACCATTGTTATTGGGACTATGTTATTTCTGTATTAACAATAATAATATGTCGGTACTAGATGGTGCCCGCGACTTCACCAGCGTGGAAATAGGTTTCGCTCTCTGCATACTATACAAGCTTATTCCGGGAATAAAAGTACCATTTATGTGTTATTCCAAACTATTACCTACGTAGATTACAGACTGGAATAACAAATAGTACTCTTTGCTCTCCGAATAGGTAACTGAAACTAATACAAGGTTACCCCTGTATTCATTTCGTTCAGATTCATTCAGCAGTTAGAGCATGAAATAATAGCGAAAATTTATACATCTAGACACCCACACTGAAGACGACAGCGTGACGTGATAGTTTGACGTACGCCACACGTCCCAAGCAGCGGAATAACACCCGAACGATTCCCTCAAAGACGCGAAGCAGTACCCGAACCCCCTACGTGAGGCCGCAGTGGTAGCGAAGATCTGTTTGCGCAGTGGTAGTGAATCCTAGGGATATCCTTTCGAGGTCTTATTACCCGGGACTCGCAGCCATAAGCAGTAGGTAGGGAACGTGTTGGTTTTTAATCAGTAAGAGTCCGGCACGCATACATGACGAACTGTACACACGTTAAAAAAATAACATCCAGACTCACAAACTTTTGCATAAATTAAAACAATTAGTAAGATTACAATCGTTGTGAAATATAATTTCACTGAAAGTCTTCGTAGTGAGGCGGAGGCATTGTTCTGTAAATTATGTTTTCAGGAAGCAACTTTTGCTGTGGCTGGTCCTCAGATGGGTGACCACTTTGTGACATTTCCATTTGCGAGCGTTTCCGTGCTTTGGAAAGAACGATATGCTGATGCTCTCAATTTTTTTATACCACTAAGGTGGCAGACAAGCATACAGTTCACCAGAAGGACTGGTGGCCACCGCAGCCTATGAAGGTTTACAACACTAGAGGCGCCACACTCGCGCTGCCGACCTTGCAAAAACCTTCTTAGACCCCTTTTGAAGAATCTCATACTGCAGGCTAACTTTTGGGAAAACCGAGACAGGGAGATCATTTCACAACCTAAGCGTGCGTGGAAGAAAGCCCCTATTGGATCTAAGCGTGCTCGAACGCTCTGGACGTAGAGTGTAAGGATGAACTTCCTCTCTGTGGCAAGCAGTGCAGTGTTTAATTGAATGAATCTGCAAGAAAAGTCGTCAAAACTATCCTAAAACGCCCTTTTTCTCGATTGGTATAATTATGGACGTAGTGGCAAAATACAAATTATAAAAAAAAAAATCTGAAACGCTCATTTCCAAAACTCTCGGAACGCTTTTCAAAAAAACTACAAAACAAATGGTTTTGGAAATTTCATAAAGGTTAAAACTGACAAGTAAAAGGTAATTCTATTCTAGCAGTAAATGCGTGAAAGTGTTTGATTGAAATAACTAAATATAGATAAATAGCGTTTTATTCAAGTAAGTGATGGAGTACTCTCAATGCAAGGAGATCAGTGTACCTTTTTGTAGAACCTTACCATCAAACATATTGAAAAATATGTAGCAAAAATGCTTTCAACTTGATTAAATAACACCTCTTTATGAAGATGTCTGCATTTTTCAGCACATCTTACATAATATACCTACTTCGAGTGTATTGAATAAGAAAATATAGAAATTTAAGTTGCGTTCTGTAAAATGCCCTCTTGGGTCGCAGTCATTTGGGATCAGTCGCAGGCGAATCTGAGGCAGAATCTCTTGCTAGCATATTATTATAATGCTAGGAATAAAACCGTTTCAATTATATATCTAGGTACCTTTATATAATACACGGCTACGTTCTATCATCGCACCGCTCGCTACAGACAGGGAGTTCATCCTCACACTCTGCGTCCGGTGCGTTCCAGCACGGTTAGATCCGATAGGCGTTTTCTTCCGCGCACGCTTAGGTTGTGGAATGACCTCCCTGCCTCGGTTTTCCCAAACGCCTACAGTATGGGGTTCTTCAAAAGGGGTCTTAGAAGGTTTTTACAGGGTCGGCAGCGCGAGTGTGGCACCCCTGGTGTTGCAAACGTTCATAGGCTGTGGTGACCACCGGTCCTTCTGGTGGGCCGTATGCTTGTCTGCCACCTTAGTGGTATAAAAAAAGACGTGTGGCACTCGGGGACTGCCGCGGTAAAGCTATTACATAGCATTTTTTACCAACTATGCTAGTATAATTATTTCTATATAAGAATACTAGCTGATGCCCGCAGCTTCGCCTGCGTAAAATTTGTTACCGCGGGAAGTTATTCCCGGGATAAAAGGTAGCCTATGTGTTACTCCAGACTATAATGTATCTCCGTACCAAATTTCAGCCCGATCCGTTCAGCGGTTTGAGCGTGAAAGAGTAACAAACATCCACACTCACAAACTTTCGTATTTATAATATTAGTAAGAAGTAAGATTTTAAGGCCTATGTTCAACAAAGTAAAGTACCAAGTGCCTACTTGACTGTGGACATTTGGGCTTTTGGAATTTTGTTTTAGAACTTTTTAAGAAGAACAATTATTTTGTAATAAATTATTTTTATGTAACTTCAACCATTTACGCAGAGGCGCAACGGATACTCTTATAACGATTAAATGTTTTCCGTTTTCGAAACATTCCTCATTGCTGCACCACTCCTATTAATCTTCGCATTATGTTATGTAGCCTATAGCCACTATCAATAAATGTACCTACTTACTATCGAACAGTTTTTGAAAGCCTACCAGTAGTTTCAGTAAGGCTTGCCTTGGTATGATGTGATTCATGGTCCCTTTGCAGCGTGTGTCCAATCCAGCGCAGCAGCTACACTTCCGACGTTTGATCTGTTGGGGTCTCACTGCAGCGTTCCAATAGTCTTACGTTCGTGATGTTCTCGGGCCCATATGTACCGAGGATCCATTGGAGGCAGCGTTTGACGAAGACTTATAGCTGGTAGCTGGTGCGAAATGTCTTTACTTTAGTGACCTTCCATGTCTCGCATCCGTATAGCAGTTAGCAGTACAGTTTTAACGTTTACTTTGTTTTGAGTTTCACTCTTCGTGTCTATTTTCGCAACTGCCTACGGGGCGCAGCTGTGTAAAGGTTATTCTGGCCTTGGCGAGACTCGAAATGATGTAGGGTACTCTTCTATTCCATCAGTTTCTGACACGACACTCCCGAGGTACGTGAATTAGTGCCTCCACCACATCTCTTGCGTCTGTTGATTTTAATTTCAGTCCAGCCATTCGCTGCCTCATCCTGCTCGTTGTCCTGCACGTTGTCCTGCAGACATGCATGACGGATGCATGTCTGCAGGACATCACATCCTGCACGTCCTGCAGACATGATGCAGACATGATGTCCTGTGCCTCAGCAGGCACAGGACATCGGCATCATTAATATCCTCCAGGATATCAGTATAGGCCACATTCTATGCCGCGCCGATTGTTCTTTGCGGTATTCAGCATTATACCATCTATTTTCTATGGATGGTTGTTAACTATCCTGTTATCTTCATAACGATCCTCTAAGGTAGGTACAGTATATATTTTCAAAAGAGTTTGTGAACTCTATTTTTAATTTCTTTTTCAGAATATTGATGACATTTGATTGATGTCATTTTATACACGTTACGTTACATTGATACATGTAATAAAATTCGAACACGCCGGTGTTTGTATGTAAATTGTTTATACTGAGGAAAATTCTATACTGAGGAATAGTTTTAACCATTAAGCTCTATTTTGATATAGCATACAGGGCAGATTTACACGCTACTTGATGAGTATGATTAATAAATACCTCTAATTTCATAGACCTTGTGTGACGTAAACAAAGTTGCGAGGGTCAGCTAGTTAAAAGATAAAACAATAGGTTTCTTCTTTCTACTTAAAAACTATTTTTACAAATTTTATGGTAATAATAGACATTCTTTGAAATATGCATGTATGGTATTGTTGTGACTTTTATGACACGTTTAAAGTACATAGGTATGGGATAGATGGCGCTCGCGGCTACGTCAGCGTGAAATTTTCTTCCCGCTTCCCATGGGAACGTACTCCCGGGTTTGGTTATCTTTATAGCAGTATTAAGTATATATAAATTAACAAAACAAAAAATGATACTGCATTGGTGATAATAATAATAAAATGTATGTATATAGAGTACTCACTCATTTTCTTTCACTATTTTTCGTGACTTTCTACATTAATAAATGCACTTTGTTTATTTATATTTAAAACACTTTTTACACAAATTATACGAGTACAGTTCACTGTTGTACATAGATGATGAATACCTATACACTTATAGTCGAATTTTTATTTAGACGAAGTAAATTGACAGCAACTAATGTAATTGACAGCATCGAAATAGTCATTTCACATTAAGAACTCTAAATTCGACCAACACTCTTAATTCAACTTTGGTCGAGTGGTTAAGACGCGGATCGGTACGCAGAAGGCGCAAGATCGATTCTGGGTACAAGCATCAATTTTTGGATTATTTGACATAATAATAATAATATATAACGACTGCAGAGTTCATAATTGACGTAAACAAAAAAATTATGAATTGCTAGACTAGATACACGAACGTGGCCGAAGGTAGCCGAGTGTGACTCGTTTTCGTGACACAATTTCTGGATTCGGTCTCCACGCAATAGAAGCTATGCAATAGCTTAAAAAATTAAAACGTAAAAATAAAATAGAAATGAAAGCTTTAGCCATTCCAAAGATTCCGAGAGTTGATAATAAGTAGTTCATACCTACTTATTATCAACTTTCGGAATCCTTGGAACGTGTACAAATTTAAAATGTTTGATATTTTTAACCAAATACTTATCAACCCACTTTATTCTCAAAAATTTTTGGAGTGCAAATACGAATATGATTATATTCAGTTCTACAAATGCAAAAACAGCTGTGCTACATAACATAATGTTTTTGCATTTTTAGAAAATTATCAGGTGTAAAACTGTGTAAAGAATGCATGAATGCATTGCATGTAACTGTTGCTTTTGCATGTATTGATGTCCATTTAATCAGACAAATCACATTGGGTGTTTCTTCTCAAATTTTGTTTATAAATAATCACATGAAATAATTTTTATGAATTTCTATTGAGCGATGAGTGAATACTATGATAAAATATTGAAATTAGTAAAATTAGCTGTATGTAGAAAAACTTAAAAGAATTAAAACGTAACTTTTACTCTGATTTTAGATAGTGTAGGTAAATAGATTATTTTGTGAATCTGTATATCAATCTTTTTTTTTAGTACAATCCGATGTCTTAGTTTTATTATAAATAAAGCTTCTAAAAGCTTTCATCCGATTCCACAAGTAGACTTTAAACCTATCACCTCGTTCCACCACAAAAAACCCAATCATTTGAATTGTAAATCCTACGCCATTACCATAAAGTACACAACTCACTGAAGCTTAAGAGGTATTTATTTGATCAGAAATGTACTAATCTTAATGTCAATATTACTATTGATTGTTTAGTATCGTGATGAAAGTTTACATTTTAAAACAAAAGCATTTTTATGATTTTCTATTATTGTCCAGGATCTATTTACATTGTCTTAAGTAGATATATATTTTTAAGTCTAGATTAGAATCCAACCAGTCCGCTGTCGAACGTAGACTTTTCATGTTCTTTTCATTCACAATAATGAAGTTTTGGTTACCGATTGTCTTACTAGACCAAGCTGAACAGTTGAAACATTTTTCGTTTCGAGTTTTCGTAAGTTACCAGGTACACCATTTGCAGGAGAGATGAGTTCCAACCCGAAGACATCCGTAGACACCCAGCCTATCACAATCTATACTTATAATAAAACTGTTGAGGGTCGTGAGTCTGTACATGGAAGATATTTTGAAAATTTTAATTGGAGGGTGTTCTCTTATCGATACAGAAGCCAAAAATGTAATTTAAATTTTTCATGTCTGTCTGTCTGTCTGACTGTCTGTCTGTATCCCGAATAAGTATCACTCCGATACTACTGGACCGAATTAAATGATACTTGGTACATTCCGAGCTTATAGTCCGAGGAAGGTTCTAGGATACTTTTGATCCCGATATTTTGCGTGGTTCCTGCGGGAGAGGGAATGAAAGACAAAATGGTTGTTCAGTAGTAATTTCTCAACTCGTGGTCCGATTTCAAATATTGTTTTAGTGTTGGAAAGGGAGTACTTAAAGGATCATTCCACACAAGTTTCGTTATTGAGGGTTATGTAGTTTAGAAATTAGGGGCATCTCAACTTTTGTTAAACGTAGAATTCAAGAAATCTTTTGAATGTGAGGGTAAATCTAAACGGGCGTGTTGGCTTAATCATAATAGAGCTTAATGATTAAGGCTATTGTAAAATAATTTAGTCCGCGCCGAAGGCGTGGACTGAATTGTTTTGGAATAGACTTAATCTTTAAGCTCTTTTATGATTAAGCAAACAGGGCCGTTTCACACGCTGCTTGATGAGACTCATAAAAAGTACCCCTCCTAACGTACACCTCATGTAACGTAAACGAAGTTGCGAGGGTCAGCTAGTTTGATATAAATATGTACTAAATTACCATTATCATCACCATTATCTTGATTTAATAATCTATTATATAAAAATAAGTCTGGTTTTCCTTCCTGACGCTATAACTTTAGAACGCACGAACCGATTTCCACAGTTTTGCATTCGTTGGAAAGGTCTCGGGCTCCGAGAGGTTTATAGCAAAGAAAATTCAGCAAAATTTCACATACAGCGCCATCGCGGGCGAAGCTGCGGGCATCAGCTAGTATTTTATAACTATGACATGTAAGCCGCGATACTTTTCTCGCCAGTGAATATTGTTAACACAAAATTGCATGTACCTAATTTATTGCATGAATTGGTAATAATATCACTGATACAAAACATATTTCAAAGTGAACTACTTATTTTTAAGTAAATGATCTATGTGCTTTGTGTTCGGAAATACTTGGTCGCTTTTATTTGAAGACTCATCCTTTTGAACAACTAGTGCAAATTAATATGCTTTGAATAAGAGGGGCAAAATATTTTCATGTCAATGTGATACTTGGTTGTGTGTGTTATAATAATCATTAATTTATGTATGTCAATGTGTAGTCCTCATACCTATGTGTTGTTGTGCACAGCGAGCCTGCTCCGTCCGCTATGACTGCACTACACCAGTTTGGGGCCGAGATGTTGCGTCTATCTCGCGGCTTGGAAGCTTCTGCGGCGACAAAGCCACAATATAAAGGGTATAAATTACTCGAAATTGGCCATTATGTGTTTGCTTCAAAATTAACTCACTGTAGCATCTGGCTGGTCGGTTGATCAAGACTCCTCGACCGAGCAGCCAACTGCTTCTATACTTTATATTTAATTGATATACAACTCTATCACTATAAGTTTAAGTTTCAATTGAACACATTTTATTATTTACAGGACAAACATGTCTGAGCGTGGTGGAATGCTAACACCTGGTTCACTGAGCGTGTCTTCGAGTTCGCCTTCATCCATGCTGCAAGAAAGGAGACGACCGTCATCCTCAGGTGATCATGCTACACCAATGCACAGGCCAAGAAGCGCATCAGATGACGAAAGTAATGAAGGTCTACTCACAGCAGCAACCCTGGCTGTCAAATCACGTAGCTCTGAAGATGGTCTATTATTACCACCACCTTGCACTTGTCCATATTTCGGTTCTGAGTCGACCCCTCCAAGACGTACAACAGAAGTCATAATAGTTTCAGGAGGAGATATAAATGGATGCAATGGGTTCTCTAGAAATGTTAGTATGAGAGATGGGCCATCTACTCCTCTGTTTAGAAGATCCAGTCGCGGAGCTTCTTCCATGGTAACTTGGGATGAAGCACGACGAATTAGCAGAGGGTCAAGTTTTGCTGGAGCAAGGACGACATTGTCCACTCCAGTTCGAAGCATTCGTGGTCAGAGAACGAATGCTAGATCCCCACAAGTGACTCCCAGTCCTCAACGTCAGGCGCCTAGAGCGCATCATTCAAGAAATTCTAGTGTAATATCGAGAAATTCTTCTCGTCACGGTAGAATACTACGTTTAGAACAAAAAGCTACCAAAGTATTAGGTGTTGTATTTTTTACTTTTGTGATTCTCTGGGCGCCATTTTTTGTCCTAAATATGGTCCCAGCTATATGTCCTATCTGTGAAGAGAACATCCCGCACTGGGTGTTTGATTGTGCGCTTTGGTTAGGATATGCTAGTTCAATGGTAAATCCTATATTTTATACAATATTTAATAAGGTTTTCAGGCAAGCGTTCAAAAAGGTCCTGCGCTGTCAGTATTTTAGATCACGTAGATAGCCGGTACCCTGGGAGCGCGTTCGTCCAGCATCAGATCCTGGTTTCGGAGCGCTCTCAGTCAATAGAAATATCCGATCTCAATTTGTATAAACTCACTAAAAGCTTTAAATATTACGCTTTTAGGTTTTAGTATCCTTGAATGGTTTTCAGTTAACTTATAGTATGGATGTAATTCAAACTGAAGAGCTTAAAATAGAGTATTCTCAATACTAATGACTATTAACTTTAGAAAGTTGTATAATTTTACTAAAAGAAACTTGACTGTGAACTAATTTCCTAAACTACCTAAGTATAGCAATCGAGACTTGATACTTTTTGCTTTCCAATATTTCAATCATTTTCACAAGACACGATGACAGCACTAATCAGACATCACCTTACCACTATAATTGCAATTCAATCGAAACATAGAGAATCAAAACACACTTCTGCTCCTTATTCCTCACTGGAGTCTCTCTTGACATCTTTCTAGTATTATTAAGAGGAAAGATTTAATTGTTTGTATGTATGTCAGTTTGTTTGCATTGAATAGACTCCGAAACTAGATAACCGATTCGTTAAATTCTTTCGTTTTGAAAAGCTACACTGTCCACGGGCTAAGTCAATTCTTACTCCCGTATTCCCAAGGGAATGGTAACTATGCAAGTGAAACTGCGCGACATCCGTTAGTAATTATATTAAAAAATCGCTTGAAATCCACAAAATTTATGTTACTAAGTCCGTTTACAAGATGTTATATTTGAAAATGCCGCCGTATTATGAAACACCTTAAAAGCTACACAAAAGAATAGCCTGCAGGTAAGCTGAGGAATGTCAGTCGTAAAGTATAATAATAACGTAATAAACGTTACCCTAGTAGCTTTCATGTTAATAGAAAAACATCAAATACCTTTATTTCTGTAATTACCGTATTTTCCTACTTAATCTCATATAATAACAATAAAATAAAATATACGGATGGTTATGAAACTGTAGGAATTTAAGGAATGACTTCTCTTGTCTCTGAAAAAGAATTTATTTTGCATATAACTCTGGATACTTGAGGTCTTTCTTTGGAGTGACTCTGATTTGATTTTGCAATGTCAAAAATGGCGCCTAGAGCTCTGCTTTCTGCTTAGGAGGTGTTTCGATACTTTAATGGACAAATTTAATAAGTAAAAATATAATTTTGTATAAAACATGAAACTGCTTGTATAAAATACAAAATGTGTTCAGTACGGTCATTTATGTATATAAGAAATAATTTCTAGTCTTAGTTCATTAGTTTTGTTAGTATTTAATTTAATAATAAGTAAATTGTTGTTATGTAAGGTTTTTAGTACAAAGATTTAGTTGAATGGTTATGAAGGTGATAACTATTTAAATAATAATTACAAATTATTTAAGCTAAGTACATAATACAGAAGGTGATATAGTTACAAGGTCATATCTAGAAAAAGATAAAAACAGAATTGGCCATGAACTACCAAAAGTTACGTACGTTCCTAATATCAATCACAGGAGATCAAAGCAGATATAATAGTGTCAGTAATTCCATCAACAATAGTGTCATTACTTATGTTTTTTTTACGAAATTGATATCATTAGATATGAAATAGAGTAAATCCTAAAAATATAATCACATTTTTAAATTTCTAAGATTGACAGAAAACTTTGTATGTCTGAAACTTTTTGAAAGTAGTGGCAGAGATTTTTATTCATTTTTTTTATAGTCAAGTATTGACTTTATAAAACTCTAGACTGAAGCTTTATTCACTATTTTGTTCCGTTTGCAAACAGGGAAAGCAGAGGTAATAATACTCAAATATTGTTTCTTGTTTTAAATAGAGGGTAAAAAAGAGGATACGAACTAATTACTTTATAAATTAACTAGTTCGTAAATAAATTTCAGGTAAATCAAAAAAACACTTTGTTAAGTTAAACGAATTTCTCATTCCAAGCAAACGTACCTCATTGTTATAACCTATTCTTATCTCTTAATTCAACCTGTGTAAAATTTGTATAAAATCCGCGGCTTTTCTTTATTAAATTCAAAGATGTTTTTTAAATAGTTCGCTTTAAAAACAGTGACTTGTCGCTGTCCGACATAGCTGCACCGTATAATGGGTAGCACAGCACAACTTTAGAAAATTAATTTTACAGTGACTAGTCACATTCAGAACGAAACACTTGTATCCTTTTCATATTACATTTGTACCTAAGATAATATTAAAAATATAAATATCAGTGCATTTTTCAAGCGAACAAAAATGTCACTTAAATTTATATTTCAGTGATTTTATTTGTAGGAGTTTAAATAGATTCTGATTAGAGACCTGCAACTTTGGCATTGGAATAATAAATAAATATATTTGGTGGTTTACAAAGTCTAGATTAACTTTTAGTTTCGTAAAATGTACAACAAAATCAGCACCATTATGTCATAAAATAATAACCGTCATTTTCAAAAGAATCATTCATGTTTTTAACTTTTGTAACACTTAACTGAAAATAGACTTCTAGTCGTCCAACACAAAGATATAAAATGTAAATACATACAATATGAAATACAAAGAATAAAGTATCTGTGAGTGTAAATAAAAAGAAATAATTATGAAAATGTTATAAATGGTGTCAATAAATGACTTTATTGTGAAGCAAAATTTTGTTTCCACTATAACCCTGTTTTAGTTTCCCAGTTACAGCAGACCACAAACAGATTCATAGAGTTCAGTGATACCTTTTTTTTAACATGAGGAAAATCCTACATGGATGCTATGTCGGACTCCTACCGACTAAAAACCACACGTAACCTAACAGCCTACGATTGGGAGCCCCTGGTAAGTCTCCGGAAGGATACCCCAGGACTATCCGTAGAAAATGTAGAAACGTGAGTGTATGTATAGAATGATTGTAAGTATTTTATATTTGCTAGCAGTCTTTAGTATTTGCCCTGAGTAATAAAGCATCAGTCCATCACCTAGACGTCACTTCGAGATGGACTGCGGTGAGACATTGGTCATAAAATAAATATGACTTTATGACCTGTACTTATAGCCGTGAGTATTACAAAAGGACTGCTAAATAAAAATGATTATAATTTTCGCCATATAAACTAAGGCTCTAGTGCAAATTGACTTTTGAGAAGTTACGACAGTAAATAAATGCATGCTTTTTTATTTTATTATTTATGGTTGCAATTTTCGACCTTGACAAATCCTAAGACAGTTCGAACGATTGCAGCGTACGCTTTTGCCGGATTTCATTCGATTCTAATAGGTACATTATATTACTGTTATAAAATCTGAGGGGTTTTAAGAAAAAATCTTTACATAAAATATTGTTACAACGACCTATATCTATTTTATGACAAGTTTTTATGAGAATTAAACTCATTTATATAGATAAAAAAAGTACATTACTTGTTAAGATTTTTGCAATATTTCTCATATTTCGAGAGCGATTTCGATCGAACAAAGTATTCCTAATCGTGTTATGATACGTTAAAAAAGCAAGAGTATTTAATAAATTACAATAATACAGTTTTATCAAATCAAATCGAAGAATATTTCCTAGTATAAAGTTCGACCCAAGATGAGTCTGTTTCGAACATACAAGCCTTAACGTGAAGGAAAATCTTTCATGGATAAAGCATCCATGAAAGATTCCGGACTCCTACCGACTAAAAAAAAATCTCACGTAACGCCCAACAGCCTAGGTTGGGAGTCCCAAGTAAGCCCTCGGAAGGATGTCCCAGGACTCCCAACAGAAATAAATGCATTCTACTCGTATGTATTGATTAGTTTTAAAATAAGTCAATACCTAAATATTGTGAAACTAAGCAAATATACCTACACATACATTTTAAAATATACACCCATAAAAATAATGCATAGATTACAACCTAACTCTATAGTAAACAGCTCCTTTTATATTACCTGACAACTCTTTTTATATTTACTGTTTTATACTCCAAAACACATCGAAATATTCAAAAACTCCGTAGTCAGAAACTGTCAGAACACGGATAGTTTATGACATCAATCATTTTGCCATAAAACCAAGCTACCTGTTTTATAGTAAAATTATAGTCAGCACGATAACTGCATGGCGTGGAAGTAAATAAATACCATGTTTCATTGCGCTATAAATGTTTTTGTTCCTGCTTGGGGTTTATGTTACAGAACTCATTTGAGCAGTTTGGTTTTGAATTATTGAAAAGACACGAGTGCTGAGTTATTTTTGTACTGGCTAAAGTAGGAGATTTCTCAATTTAATCGTTTATTTGTGTTATTTTTAACCTTTTTTTTTTAAACTCAATTATATGCTCTAACGGAATAAACTGCTTGAAACTTGTAAGGTTAGTCGATTGTTGAAACTATGTTACATAATGATGACGTATTTTCGAAGGGATAGGCAGAGGCATACAACTTTTCACCAGTTATGTTGTGTCAAACTAGATAAATTATTGTCGTTTCCGCAAATGAAATAAGTACAGACATTGCAAATTCCCAATGTTTTAAATTAATGTGTCCATTACTTTTTATGCACGCAATTTTGAACTGCATCCGTCGTTTATCGGGTACCTGAAATATTGCAAATTTTATGTTGCGAAACGAGGCTATAGGTCCCAAGAGTCACTACATGCAACGTTCGAAACAAAGCCCAAAATGAAAAACACCATTACAAATATTTACCGATACCAATTTAACTTAAAATAACTTTAATTTTTTTTTTTTACACCGTTCCTGAAATTCTTTAGTTGAATACTAGCAGTCGTCCGCGGCTTGGCCTGCGTACAGTTCCTTTACTTCCTCTTGAGCATAATTGGTGGATCGTGTGGATATTTACTCAGTATTTTTTTTAGTTTATCGTGTTTAGAAGGACAGACAAACGGTGGAGGACTTTATGTATAGATGTATAGACTACCTCGGTGGCGCAGTCGGTATTGTAACAGCTTGCCACGCTTGAGGTCCTGGGTTCGATTCCCGGGTCGGTTCAAATATTTGTGTGATCCACAAATATTTGTTTCGATCCTGGGTGTTTTCTATGTATAATATATATGTATTTAGAAATATATAAGTATGTCTATCAGTCGTCTAGATCCCATAGCATAGGTTTATATTAGCTCAAATTGGGCTACCTACCTATTTTTTATATCCTGAATGTACACTAAACCCCGCCCACGTAGATAATCTGTTCCCTTAATTGCATAATTCCGGGTATATAAAGTTGTTCAAGATTTATTTAAAAACATTGTATCAAGTACATACTTATTTCAGAGTCAGATTCACAATAATACAGTTTGAATCATAGCCAAAAGTTTCGAAAACTAATAAGTAGGTATAGCAAAAAATGTGCCGCCGGCTACCTAATGGCGTTCAAGGGTAATAAACCTGGTTAATTCTTAAACATGGCAAATCCCTTTGAATCATAAATCACTTTTGGGTTTCGGCATTTTATTTCTTTAGGACCTAAGTGATCATGATTTATCAACAGCAAAGAACATAGTTCTACAACACTACGTACTTTGAAACGTTCTTTGATATGGTCTATTTTTTTTGCTTTTTATGTAGTTATTGTCTCGAAGTAGGAGATGTGATATGTAAAAGAAGAGCCGTCCAACCCGACCTGCAAACGGGGTGTTATAACCGACACAAGCTGTTTCGAGGGGTAAAATTATCTGGACTGAAAAAAGGCGAGCATCTGCACGTGTTCGGCAATCAAGAAGTGTGGTGGGTACAAAAAGACCTCGTGCTGGTAAGGTTAAAGATGGTATTTTTTTATCTAGGTAAGTAAAAGTAAGTATGATGATAGTAGATATGGTAATTTAAACTAATAGTTGCGCGAAGTTTCAACTAAATTAAACTGCTAGTTCGATTGTTGTCACTTGATAAGTAAGCCTAAGACGACAGCGTCTCATTGGAGGTCTCTCAATCGTTTACCCACCCTGGAGGGCCGGTCTAAACAAAAATTTTGCAGGTGTAGAATGAGAGACTGGGGCTTAACCGCATGAGACGGTGGAACCCCAGTGCAGTATATGATACACTTGCTTTCATGCCTCCTATGTCCTATCTCCTGCACTAAGAGCGATCATAACGAGGCCACTGACAGTGCGGATAAGATGGCAACGTTTTATGCCTAAACTATATGAGAAATCAAAAAAAATCGTGAATCATTAAGACGATAGAAGAAGATGACGACAGCTAGTATTGGTGCTGAAATAGCCATATGTTTAAGAAAGCAACACACACAATATAAAAAATCACATAAATATACCCCTCGTCCCGTACTTCAGACATACCGAGACTTGACTTTTAAAATGTTATTGTAGAGAAATTGACTTGCAATTGCAACACTTCCTCTCCTCCAAGAGCATGACCTACATAGTGAAAAATGTAACAATAGCGAAGTTATTACATTTTTTGCCGCAGAACCAGAATCCCATTTTTGTCACAATTCCTGCAGACGGTACGTGCTGGTCTACGTAATATGTTGCTAGACGACCTTTACGACTGCTAATATATTTGCGGTTATGCCCGACGAAAATAATACGAGTACCTACCAATTATAGTAGGGGCAGGCCACCGTCACTCGCTACAAGTCGTGTTATAAGCACCTACTCCTAAGTATAACGTAGCAGAACTAACGTGGCCGACCGGCAGAGGGCTGCCACACGCCAGACCGAGCGAAGCGCGCACAGCCAATGTACATTACCCGCGTAAAATAATGTTTCGCTTTATTTAGTGTTGCTTTTTTTTTCATCTTACTTCTTACTAATATTCTTAAATTAAATGCGAAAGTGTTTGAGTGCGGATGTGTAGATGTGTTGATGTTTGTTACTCTTTCACGCTCTAACGGCTCAACGGATCTAGCTGAAATTTGATACAGGGATAGATTGTAGTTTGGAATAACACATAGGTTACTTTCTATCCCGGGAATAAGTTCCCATTGGAAGCGGGAAAAGGAACAAACTTTTACGCGGGCAAAGCTGCGAGCATCAGCTAGTTATAATATAATTCTTATGTAAAGAAGAAAAGTTATAAAATTTAATAAAGTTTTTTTTCGTACACTGTGTTTATTGTTTTTGTAGTTCTATGTATTTTTGTTCCGTGCTTACAACCCTAATGTTGACAATAGTTGTCACTCGATGACGCAATCATACGGTGTGCGCACGAAACTCGACTCTCGGATTACGTCGTAGAGAATGTTTTCCACTGTAGCGATATGTTTTAGCTAATATTTTTGAGGTTAAGTATGGGAGTGATGTATCTGTTACGTAGTAACTATTATTTAATCTGTGGTAGGGGTTTTACAAATGTTATCAATTTGTACTTTGTGTAACGCTTGCTGGCTAATGTTGCGAAAAACATGATAACGCTTTCCATTACCTTGCAATACCTAAGTGTTCAGAATTACTGAAGAAAGAAAACTCAACCTAAACGAAATTTACCAAATCATATTGTGGCCTATCGCCGCGAGCTATCAGTGAGGTGGCCATGTGCAGTTCGTCCGATTAAATCTCAGGCATAAGCAATAATCGGGCTAGTATCAACTAACAAGCCCGATTTTTATTATTGCCTGTGTACTTAACCTCCCTGGAGATCTAAGAACCCCAGCGCATTCCTCCAGTCTCTGCAGAATTTCCTTTGCTAAAAATCTCATTTTTAAGTACTCAACATAATATAAATAAATCAGCAGACACTATGAATAGTATTATTATTATAATCGCGTAAAAAACCTATTCTCTTCCTCTCTGTCTCTGTCTGAATAAAAGAAACAAGCAAATGAGAGTTTTCTTTCTTAGATTGTATATAAATGTCAAAACTCTTAATTAATTTAATCGTAATACCACATCGTGAATCATGTAGACTCCACGTTTTTTCCACCAGGACCAACACAATGAATCATTACCACACAGTTCCAAATCGTCGAACGTAAACTTTGCTTAATTTAAGGAACAAATTTTGTTTTATTTATTGTACGGTAAATATCATTAATTTTTATTTTATTTAATACATAAAAAGTTATAGATTTTTATAGTTTGTATATTTCGGGAGACCTTTTTAAAACACAACTTTAAACTATTATGATACGTTAACTGTAGACATTATATTACTTGAATTACTACGTGCAAGACCATTACCGCTTCCGCATCCCACGAAAATTTATTCCAGGAGTAAAAAGTAGTCAATGTGTTATTCTAGATCTAGACTATCATCTATCCCTCGAGCCAAATTCGTTAAGCTGGTGGAGCGTAAAAGAGTAACGAACATCTTCACTCACAAACTTTCGCGTTTATATCCTACTAATATTATAAGATAACAGTTTGTGACGATGTTTGGATGTTTGAATATTTGGATGTTTGGATGCTTGGATGCTTGGATGCTTGGATGTTTGTTACTCAATCACGCTCTAACGGCTGAATGGGTCTGGCGGAAATTACCGTATGTTACCGGTGTAGATTATAGTCAGGAATAACACTTCCGAGAATATTATGTTCCCATGGGGAGCGGGAACGGGAACCAACTTACACGCGGGCGAAGCCGCTAGCATCAGCTAGTTATTACCAAAATCAAATAGGTACACACATGAACTGTACTCCACACCGCACTTTATTCACCCCACTTCCTAAACAAGTTGAACATTTTGTCAACGCCCTGTTACGACTTGTGATAAAACTTTCATACAAAATGGTTCAAAGTAATGTGATAAGAAATGGATGTATATTTGTGCGAACCATTTCGTGTGACTTAATTCATAAACATGGTAAATTGTATGAGTTGGTATTTTAACGTAAATGGTTGTGGTTTATAGCACTTTGGCCGACAGAAAAATGACGAACTGTTGACTAACTTATATTTATGTGCGAACCATACTTATTCCTGTTCATCAAAAGCGTAAGGATAAGAGTCTAGTAGATACCAAAACTCTGAAACAATCATAATAATTGCGGATCACACAAAATATATTTAGACCAGAGGATTAATATCTGTGACCTCAGCAACGGAAGTTGCATTCACCGTATACCACTGCATTACCAAGGTCGTATTATAAAGCAAACTGCAAATAATACTACATAAGTAGTTTAATATATATATATTACCATATCTCTAAAGCCGGGTCCGGGTTGCCAATTTTCAAACAAAAAATTAATTAATTAAAAAAAAACAATTTTAGAAAATATTTGATTGGCTTTTGCCTGATTTGTTATTTTTGATTTTCATTTACAAAATTAGTTCTTACTAAAAAATCCTTGCTACTCTTTTAGCAACACTAGATTTATTTCTGCCAAGAAAAAATATAGAACGTTCTGGAATTTGATGATATTAAAAGTATTTCTTAACTGGTACATTGCAATATGATTACCGCCTATTACGTGGGACATGACAACTATGAGGTGATATGTGGGCGTATAATGTGCCTCTGCCTTCCCCTTCGGGGATAAAGATGTGTTTATTTTCTTCAGTAGCCCCCTAACCTAAAATTAGCACCTTCCTCTCACCACAGGCCAACGCAAATGATGTTCTCTATTTATTTTAATAAACAAGATGACATGTGTTTTTGTTTACCAGAAGATTGTTAAGCCACACCCCTTACTGATTTGAAAACAACTTTATGTGCTAAGTTAAACAGGAACAAAGCAGCAGACCCGTCTTAAGAAGCAATAGAAATATAGTCTAAGTATCCATCCAAAAATTCTGAGACCAAGTTACTTATAATATTGAAACCACTTACCAGCGTAAAAGAAAGGACCTAAATATAGCAAAGCCTTTTTACTTATGCTTATAGAAACGGCATATCAAAGCCGAAACGTGATTCGGTTCTAAATACAATGTAATATATTTGACTTGACTTATTGCTATCCAATCTACCGAGGACAATCCAATACTGAGCACAATACCTACTCAAAAGGTCAAGTATCACTTCAATATTTCTGCGCTTTTAGTATCATTCTATTTCAATAACCAAGTTGATATCGGTATACCTAATAAAGGTTGCGGTTGTCCTGTGTATACATTGATACAATTTTTTGTGAGAGTCAGTGTATTCAACTGTGTATTTACGGAACTATTTGCGGAAGAATCATAGTAGGTACTTATGTCAGATTTTATAAGCATGAATAATTAATTATATTTTGGGACATGTATACCTAATTTATACAGCATTATCTAGCCCAAAGTAATAAATATAAACTTGTGCTATGGAATTCAGTCAGCTGATAGGTAAACATTATAATTATTTCTAAAACATAATATCTGAACACTGTTATGAATAAAACATCCAAACTTTAAATCAAACATTTACAAAACACCCAATTTGTTTCAGATCCAGTAAAAAAACGGCAGTCACATTGCCAGTACTATTTCAAAGTCGAAATTACCGTTTCCCGATCACGTACATATCTGTCATGCCTGAATTTTTAATGTATTTATTAGCGATCTAAACTTAGCATCAATGACACTGAGCAAGTTTACAAGCTACAAGCCAGCGAGTTCGCAAAGCCACTCTCCATGTCCAGAATTCATACTTGTCTCGGATGCAATCTCCTGTGATGATGTAATTCCCTAAAAAAAGAGGCCAAGTTGATTAAGTTGGCCGTAGCTCTTGTCGATCCAAACCAAATTGTATCGGGTGCGTCCTTTATTAAATAAGGTCTAAGATATTTGTGATACAGCCTACCGCGTCTGTTTTATGTATTGTTTTCTTGTTGAATAATCCACACACACATCATGGGCTACGACTACGTAGTATAAAAATAAATTTGTCATATCTTTTCATTTCACTGAGTAATTTTGTTTTCCTTTTTATCTGCGAAGATGTTTCTTCACAGAACACAAGTGGTTTTAGTCTGTTTGACTCCGACATTATAATGTGTCGACTAAAACCACACTAGTCAGGTGGTTAGATTGCCTGTTAAAGTCATCAATAAATTCAATCAATGATTTATTGTTTAAGTCATCAAATCTAAATGTATGAAAATCAATGTTAGTAGCTTGCCCTGAACTCTGGCGTATTGTCCCCATTTTGCCGCACACATGTAGTGCTCTGACTTATTAGGAGTATTTTTTTAAAGTAGCATGTAACTTTTGTAGTACCAGTGTTACTCAACGAAAAAGAAACTTGAGTTTTGATTCAGTGATAAGGAAATCTCTGACGGATTATTTGTTCAGTTACACTGTCACACTTTATTTGTTACCTACTTAGTGTGACATAATGGAAAAAATACACCATAGTGTTAATACATAAAATAAAAGTTACATGTCTGACAGTAAGTTAAGATGAAATAACCACCCTGCGAGACCCTTGATGATTTTTTTTTTGTTGATAGGATATTCACGAGAACAAGAATGGCGATGCGAGAAAGTATATATTATGGATCTATTACCAACGAAATGAAAAGAAGAACAAACAAACAAATAAACTTTTACAAATACTTTCAACTTTATGACAAAAGCACATAATGGGACAAATAAAGAAAAACTGCAGCGCTGCTCATAAAACCTATTTATAACGGGTGTAAAAAAAGAGGATTAACAGACTGACACAGCGTTATTTTACAACCGTTTCGTAAAATATGAGTTACATTAAAATAATAGTCAGGCAATGGAAGTTTAAATTGAATAAGATCCCAAGAGACACGGCCGTCATTTTCAGTTCGCTACCCGCTACAAATAATAAGACTCATTTCGTAAAGAATAGAATGATATACTGTGACATACTCGTATTTCTATTGTATACTGCTATCGTTAGTACTTGCTAGTCTGCTTAATATATATGGATATATTTATTGTAACTCTTTTATCCTCACGATAGTAATAGTTAAAGTGTTAACATTTACATGTTGTGTTAACATTTAGACGAAGAAAAAAGCCCCGATCACTTTTCTGTACCACAAGACTTTTATGATAAACAGGGTAACACTGGATGTTCAATTGTTCATACATCAACTGCTTGGGTTGGAGAACTGAATATCGAGCATTCGTAAGTTTAAACTATGTTAACATACTAACGCGGGAGAAATCAAGAAAATTCAGATGCTTATTGTCGAGAATAACCCAAAGGACTGATTAAAAAATTGCAATACCAAACTGTGGCTACAAGAAATACCCAGCAATTTACCAACAAAAACATTACGAGAGAGGTTCATAAAATGAAACCCAAATCGCAAAGATGAGATCACAATTTTGTCATAATTTCCTGTCTTATAAGAATTAGGGAATACAAAATTATTTTCATCCAAAAGACTTCGAGAAAATTGTATTCCGTTCCTTTTTATGAACACTTTCATTTAATAATACAGTTTCAGCCAGCTAAAACCCCGAATATCCCAAGTCAACTCACATAATTCGCTAGGACCACACAGTAAGTGTGTTTTGCTGCGTCCCTCCGTAGATTAGTCCTTGTCACAAAAACAACTCGGTACCCCACATTGTACGGTTACCTTATTTGGAGATTAATAAATAATGACCAAGACTGTCCACACCAGCTGGCCAGAAAACCGACGAAGGATATAATAGGCAAGTTCGAAATTGCTTTTGGTTGATTAGGACAACGAAAATATCAACCTTTATGAGGATTAATTTCATATTTTGCTTTTATATAACACGCAGTAATAATATAATATTCTGAGTAATAGCATATTATTATCTTTGGTTTGAGTTATGTCAATTTGTAACATAATGTTGCTTAGCTTAGGAAAACTAAGAAACTAAAATATTACACTTGGCTAGGTAGGGCCTCATCTGAGATCTTTGGAGCCTTAAACAAGTTCACTTGTAAGTGATACATCCTGGGATATTCTTCCGAGGGCCAACCCGGAGTCTCCTGGCACTATGGGGTTTTAGTTGGTAGTCATTTAATGATGGATTTACACAAATAAAATAAAAAAAACTAGCTTTAACAGTGGAAGTAAAGGTGAATAAAATGAAAACTAGAAAGAAACCCCTGTATGTTGGTACAGGACTCCGTCTGGTCCTGGTGCAATAAAGTTAATATAGAATCATTAGGCCTACATTTAGGCCTTCATCTACATGAACTGCGGTATTCTGATATAATTGTTAGTTGATTGCATTAGGCTAAATTTGAGGCCCCATATTATAATTTTCCTCCCATGGCATAGAAATACGTAGTCCTGTGTCAATTGTATACTTCAACTAGTCAAATAAAATAGAATTGTATTTAGTTCTACTAAATAGGTGTTGAAAATATAATAAAAAACCTAACTTCTTTGATTAAAATACAATCAAACACCTTTTACAGAGAAAACTAATTTTAGTAGAATGTAATTCACACTACTTTATAGATTTTATATCGACACATCTCAGAAATTTTCTCTTTGAAGTCTAATATTCACCACAACTTCTGAGAATCAATTTTTATAAGACAACGTGTTTTATTTAGAAAATCTGAAAGGCTGTAACAAACAACTAAACTAGTTATTGTTATTTTTAAAATATCGCGGTTTTTTACACTCATTCTTATAGAATTCGGGACTTCGCACGAAAAAATTGTGCCAATTAAAACTGACGTAGTGAGTGTGGTGTCGCATGTCGCCGGCCTTATCCTTCCTTGTAACAATAACGGAGGGAGAAGAAGTAACTTTATGGTTTTTGTCGAGCCTCGCCTCAGTCCAACTGCGAAGTGCGACCATGGACGCTGAAACGTGTCCGAAACGTCGGTGCATGTAAGTAAAAAATATTTCGCGGGAAGTCCCGAATTCCATAAGTATATAATAATAATAATAATAATAATTGGTATCTCTGTCAACATTTTGCTCCACATTTTTAATTACTTTTTGATATAAATACACATAAATATAACGGATTTTTTAGATATTTATAACCACTACAGATTTACAGTGAATATTTCATAAAAAGATGGATAAATTGTTGAAGAAAAATACATTTACAATATATTTGACTATAAAAGGTTTTGAAGTCCATGACAGCTGTCATGGCTTGCCTAATAAGCAGTAAAATGAAAATATTTATTTGAATCCAGCAAATGTTAACAAGATCCAAGAAACAAGCAGCACGCCTAACACCTCCGGACTCATCACTCAGCTCCGCCTCTCTTCCCCTTGAATGTGTATCAGCGCCAAGGGGAATCGCAGATGCGTCGAGCTCTACGTCGAGTGATGAGTATTTCTCTCCGCCGACGTCGCCAACACCTATACGTCGACCGGGGAGAGGCCGGCCACCGTCTCGCTTGGGACCCCGAGGCCCACCGGTCTCGAATAGGGCCCCCGCTGCCGGTGGTAATGTGCACCGCATGCGATGGACTTCGTCAATGAATGAAAATGTCATGCGGGCATATTTTGTGGCTACAGAGGGAGGAACTAACCTCACAGCGTATCGTGTTCGTTTACTGCCTTTGTTTCAGGCTCTTGAACCAACTGTCAACGTGTCGGCGCAGCGGCTATCGGATCAAGTACGGGTCATACAACGTAGTCATATGTTGGACGATGCCGTGCTTGAGAGGATTCGCTCGGAAGTACAGAGTAACATTATCATCCCTACTTCGTCACATCCTAGTGTTAATAGTGAAGTAAACGAATCACAACCTGTCGTACCCATTGACGAAGTAGTAGATGATATTGTTACAACAGTAAGTACACAGTATAACGATGAATTAAGGAGTGTTTTGGAGCGAGCGATTCAAGATTATAGATTTTGTGATCTCTTAAGTCGTCCACGTATACCGCGTTTGCCTACGCATAAAAAGAACATGGCGCTAGTGAGTGCCCTGGACTCGGCTCTACCAAGTTATTTTGAAACTTGTGTAGATATAAGTGATGCACACTCAATTCTGTATTGCGCGGCTGTAGCAGTGTGTCGGGTGGCTGGTGTAAAATTTCCAAAATTTGAGCCAGCTACTAGACCTAACTCTGTTCCAGTCTGGCAATGCAGAATTGAGCGTCGCATCGCCGAGACTAGGGTACTCATTGGTAAGCTATGCTGCTTCAGGACGGGTAATACCCGTCCCAGGGTAATGCGTTTTGTGACTCGTGCATTTGCGGGGACTGATATTAGTCCTCGCGAATACTCAGTGCGAGTCACAGAACGTATAGACCACCTGAAGCAGAAAATTTATGCGTGGGCTAGCCGTATACGGCGATACAAAAAGCGAGTGGATCGCTATACTCAGAATCGCTCGTTCCAAAACGATGAGAGATGGGTGTATAGAAGATGGGAGCAACCTGATTCAAGTATGACTGACATGTGCCTACCAAGTGCTGAAACCACTAGTACATTTTGGCAAGGCATTTGGTCGGTACCTGTCAGTCATACAGAGTGTGAGTGGATGCGGGATTTCAAGCTTTCATGTGAGTCAATACAGACTATGGAACCAGTCCTAATAACATCTAGTGACATTGCCAGTGCGGTTCGTTCGTTGCCCAATTGGAAATCAACTGGGCCGGACGGACTGCACAACTTTTGGCTAAAATGGTTCCATAGCTCACATGCTTGTTTGGCATCCTGCTTTCAATCATCACTTGAGTCTGGGTCGCTTCCATCTTTTATGACTTCGGGTATCACACACCTCCTCTACAAATCTGGTAGTACTACGGACCCTAAAAATTATAGACCGATAACTTGTTTACCAACGGTCTATAAGCTTCTTACATCTATTTTGAGAGTTAAGCTATCAACACATATTGAAAATAATTCTATTATGTCCAACTCTCAAAATGGATGTAGAAGCGGGTCACGTGGTACTAAAGAACTCCTTATTCTTGATATGGTCATTAATCAGCAGGTTCGGCGTAACCGGAAAAACCTTGCGACATGCTGGATTGATTACAAGAAAGCCTATGATTCAGTGCCACATACATGGCTGTTGAAGGTGCTGGAGTTGTATAAAGTTGATGCAACTCTTAGCGCCTTCTTGAAGACATGTATGGGGCAATGGACAACGGCTCTTGTATATCCAGGATGTCGTCGGGTTCTTGGGGATGGCGAGCCGGTCAGGATCAAGAGGGGTATATTTCAGGGTGACAGTCTGAGTCCCTTATGGTTTTGCCTGGCACTGAATCCTCTCAGCACTTTGCTGGAGGGTTCAGGATTAGGCTATCAGTTTCGGAGAGGAGGTCAAGTTGTTTCCCACCTTCTTTACATGGATGACTTAAAATTATTTGCCTCCACCGATTCCCACTTGATCGAGTTACTAAAAGTCACAGAAGCTTTCAGTAATTCTATCAAAATGGAATTTGGTGTAGATAAATGTGCAGTCATGCATGTAAAGAAGGGTCGGATTGTGGAATCTGAAAGAGTACAACTTTCAGATTTCACAAAACTTAAATCCCTTTCCGCGACTGAAACCTATAAATATCTAGGTATGTCGCAGGCATTAGGTATTACAGAGATAGGCATGAAACAAACGTTGGTGGACCGTTTCTTTGGCCGCTTGAAAAAAGTGCTGAAAAGTCTTTTGTCGGGCGGTAACAAGGTGCGGGCTATCAACGGTTGGGCCATGCCAATCTTAATCTATTCCTTCGGCATACTTAGGTGGACTCAGACTGAATTAGACGCCCTGGATAGAAAAGTCCGTTCGCTATTGACCATAAACCGAATGCATCACCCACGTTCGTCTGTAATGAGGTTGTATATCCCACGAAAGTGCGGAGGTCGCGGCTTTTTAAATGCCAAGACCTTACACAATCGAGAGGTATACAACCTTAGGGAATATTTCCTTCATGCTGACGTGGGTATGCATCGGGATGTGGTAGCAATAGACAATGGACTGACCCCTCTTGCTCTTGCCAAAGAGAACTGGCACAAACCAGTAATATTGACGACTAATGATCGCAAGGAGATATGGCAGGGTAAAGAGCTGCATGGACGATTTTATCGGGCCTTACATGGGCCCGATGTAGATTTTCTAGCTTCCGTATCCTGGCTACGTTTCGGAGATTTGTTCGGAGAAACTGAAGGTTTTGTTTGTGCGATTACAGACGAAGTTGTCATGACGAATAACTATCGGAAATATATTTTGAGAGACGGTACGGTTGACATATGTCGGGCATGCCACCTACCGGGTGAATCTCTCAGACATATCATTTCTGGTTGTCCTCGTCTTGCCAACGGCGAGTACTTGCATAGACACAACCAAGTGGCCAGGATTATCCATCAGCAACTTGCGCTAAAATATAAACTTGTAGATTCAGAGGTACCATATTACAGGTATGTGCCCGACCCAGTTCTAGAGAATGGTCGTATCACGTTATACTGGGATCGGTCTATTATCACTGACAGGACTATTGTAGCCAATAAGCCTGATATAGTGGTAATAGATCGACCAGAGCGCCTCGCAATAATCGTTGATATTACGGTTCCACATGACGAGAATCTCGTGAAAGCAGAAAAAGATAAACAATTGAAATATTTGGACTTGGCTCACGAGGTTGTCGACATGTGGGATGTGGATTCAGCGATTATTGTTCCGATAGTCGTATCAGCACACGGTCTGATCGCCAAAAGCCTCGATCAACATCTTAAGAGGCTTGCGTTAGGCAGTTGGGTCAAGGGCTTGATGCAAAAGGCAGTTTTACTGAGCACGGCACGTATTGTGAGGCGATTCCTGTCTCTGGAGCCCTAACCACCGGTAGCTTGGTCCCTGTACCCGATGCCGGTGGGATACTATTTTTTTATATTTTTAAATGTATTTTTTATATAGGTATATTTAAAAATGTAAATTTATATGTGATATATTGTAATAAAGAGGAATAATAATAATTTATTTGATATCCAATGGTTGTACAATAAACACTTAGATTTTTTCATACATAATATGCTTAGGATAGACATTTAAAAGTAAGTGTTTTTTTTTTGAACACTGGTACCCACGGTAAGATTTAACTTGTGTTATGGGTACGGGATTCTCACATAACATACAACACAACAGAATTAAGTGTAAAAGTATGAGTGTAAACTTGTTATTATAAGTGTTGAAGTCTGTATTATGTAGTAAGCCTTAATAACCATATTAAAATGGAAAGTTATAGGTTATGAAAGATTCAAGCTACATAATAAAAGACCTCTTCAACTTCACCTACAGACGAAAAACTGACAGCCGGGACCAATCATGACATCGTTCATAAATAAAAATGCCAGTAGCGGCTACCCATCTCAAGGCATCCTAGCTAAAGATGGTTACTGACCACCGAGTGCTTCACGGTGGTCATGTCTGTTGTGAAGGCTAGTATTGAAGGATGGTGATGGGTCTCCACTTCCCTCCTTCATTATCGTCATATCCTGCAACTGCTAACCAACGAAGGAATTTAATGATCAAAAGGAAAATTCTATACTATTAAATGGTCCTCAGACGCTGCGACAAGACGAAGTGTAAATATTTAGACGAAATTCTCACCTATTCTTATTGAAATGCATTGGAATGATTTTCTTACGCTGCAATCGGAACACATTCCGTATCCGGTTGGAATATTTATTAGCATTGAGTAGGGCGTCATCTAGAGAATAGCGAACGCTATCGACGCGCCGCAGCTGTTAGGTTCATGGAATCCATTAGACGAAGTTCAAACATAAAAATATCTTGGAATTACAGGAAGTTTACGATTTTATGAATGGATGGCAATGAAGTCATCTGCTATTAACCTGATTGTACAGCAGTTTAGTTATTTACTGTACGTACGGTCGCGAAATTTTATTTGCTGAATATTTCTGCGAAATACTGATTGAATGTTCACAATTCAATAAGGTCGAAAATTTCGCTTCAGAAACGGCTGCCCAGAAACAATATTAAATTTTCAAACGTTTTCAGTTTTGTATACAACATTCCCCCGCAAGAAGGTCCCAAATAAAAGATCGTGACCATACAACAATATCAATCAATCAAATCAACCTATATCAATCCACTGCTGGATGTAGACCTCTCCCAAATCACGCCGCAACAAACGGTCCTGCGCCTTCCGCATCCAGTCAGTCCAATATAAGTATTACAAATAATTTCTAAAGCGACACAGAGGCGTCAAGAATAGATGATGTTCTTTTCCTCGCTGAGCAAGTTCCCACAAGTTACATTCAAAGTTTTAAAATTGACAGTTACGTAGGTATTCAGTGCCTGCAATATTGTCCAAGATGATAACATTGTCCTGCAGAGGTAATCTTGACCTGATCAGAAGAATATTACCACCAGATCGTTGTATTGTCATTGAGTTTTTTATATAAGCCTGCTAAATTTCCGATAAATATTTTTGACTTCTTGTTTGTATTCAACAAATAATAGGTCGAAATTTTTTATAAATTTTTAAATTTACGGCTAGATAATAAAATACTTGTTAAAAGTTGGAGTTGACTTTTAGCCACTAAACAAATACATATTGAATATTTTTACTCGTAATCATGACATCGGCTTACATACAAATTACAATATCGGGGCAAATCCTTTTGTCTGCACGGCTTAGGCCAACCCGACCCTGCCTTAATTAACTTCGGTCCCAACGAAGATTTCAATTATAATAGGACCAAACGCTTAAAACATTATCATCTACACTTTAAATATAATGACTGGTCTGATAATATTAGATTTAGCTTATTATTTGATTTCAATTAAGCGTTCTGCAATCAAACTGGTAATACGACTAAAATTTCTATTTTGATCGGTTTTTTTTCCGTTTCTCATACCAGACCTACGCCCAGCAATGGGCGTACGTCGGCTGAGATAATGCATTTTCTTAAGATCAGTGTATCATTATTACAGGCAGGTCACTTTCAGAGCCAGAGCTTGACAGATAGGACTGTGATAAAAATGTATACTCTCACGTCTATATGTGAAGACAGTTCCAAGTTTGTATGGTACAGCATGAGAACATTTTTTCAATCTGATCTGTTTAACGGGTTTGTACATTGTAAGGAAAACAATATAAGAAAAGAAACAACAATAATAAGGCCGATTATTGTGACGATCTGTGGAAAATGCCAGCTGTGGGTATCAATATAATAAAATGATGGTGGTCATCATAATCACCGCAAGGCAAATTAAGGGGTAAAAAAATAACTGAGAGATAGAAAATTTCACCTTCGATTATGAAAAATATGGAGCCATAATTCACGAACAGGTGATGTCTTTGACCCCAAATTTACGAGAATAAGATACGGTACATAAAACTTAAATGAAAATCTTTAATCCATCGCACCGCCCGAATGAGACTCTTGAGATAGAAATTTTCGAAGAGATATTACCAAGCTCTGAGATATTATATTTGTAACTAATGGCTCTCACAACTTTACACTTTAGTTTCATAAATTTTTAAATAAAATATTTAGTAAAATGCTGAATGATTTTGATAAATAGTAACGCTTAAGTACTATTTATACTAACACACTTGACCACTGTCAAAAGTATTATGGACTGTTAGAGTAGCCCCTAATCGCTAAAGGTTGCCATGGCTTCGTAGTTTAGCGACCTATATTATAATAATAAAAACACGTTCTACATAAATTACTTTCAATAAAATCCGAATAACATACCAATATACAGAAAAGGTACGAGGAACATTAAGCTAGATAAGCATGGTCTTTGCGTAACGAGTATTTGAGTAATACATTAGCCAAGTAATGTAACTTAATAAACTGCCAACCCTAGAGAAATGGCCTTTCTAAGGCAAATTCCTTGGATTTTCGGAACACTGAGCCCAATTGTTTGGTAAATCTGTGCCGACCGTGAACTTGATTGCCGAAGAAAAAGCAATATGCTGCAATTTCTATTCTTGATCAAATTGCGCATTTTGTGTACTTTATCTTCTCAAAAAGGTTTGGGTAGATACAAAGGTAAGTAAGTACGTATCGTGAATGATGTATCTAATAACGTTACTATGTAGGTTTCTGATGTATCTATTCTATGGCTAGAATTGAAAAAGAAGTAAAGCTTAATTCTGAATTGAAAGTAAGGTTTATTTTACCTACTTTAGAGGCCTGTTTTTTTTTTTTGAATGAACATGCTCTAAAACTACTAAACTGACATTATTAACGAGTAATACGGGCTATAATAACATCATGCTTCTATTTTGTATAAATAGCGGATGTTATACAAAAATGCAACAAATACTGGATTTTTCAAACGTATGTACGATGGGTGCTGCTGGGTTCGTTCGTATGTAGGTAATAGTCAAACCCGTAGGGTATAAAATAGCTAGCATTTGATATCCATAATAGAGCAACTGCAACACGATATCACAATTGCTCGTTTAAGATATGATATTATTAATATTGTACAATATAATCAATGTAACAACATGTTAGTTAACACTTAATAGGGCTGTCAGGCAGCCAAATAGGATTATGTATGCAGGTCAATTGTGCCGTACGGGAGCACAAAATTAATAATAGACGTTTACCTATGCGAGCATGTTCGATATGTATAACGCGTGCAACGGAAAACATCGTGTAGCGATGCAGTTTTTAGAAACTTTAATGTGAGTCAGACAGTAAGTATTATTAATTTGTAAAATGGTAGAAATTCTATTCTAAGATTTAAAAAAAGGTGAAAAAAACCAACCAATTGCGAATCAAACTCGCGCACAGAGGGTTCTGTACAAAAATTGAAAAAAAAAACACGTTTGTTGTATGGGAGCCCCACATAATGATCCCACAGACTGCCTCTGGGGCGCAGTCGGTAGTATAACCGCCTGCCGCGCTGGAGGTCCCGGGTTCGATTCCCGGGTCGGCCCAAATGTTTGTGTCGGGTTAGGGTGTTTTCTATGTTTGATATGTATGTATTTAGAAATATACAAGTATGTCTATCAGTCGTCTAGATCCACATATATTAGTTTAATTTGGCCTAGATGATTTAGTGTGGGATTGTTCTCAAATATTTTATTTATAATGCCTCTATTTTCTTATTTTAGTATTTGTTGCTATTGCGGCAACAAAAGTACATTATTAGTGATTTTTTCAGCTATCATCGCTCCTGAGGTACCGTAGATCAAGGCATCCATGGTCTGGAAGCCTCATAATACTATAATCTCTTATTTTAATACGGCTATATCCAAAGTTTGCTCAGCTAAAGACAGAGAATACGGGACATTTTGACGGCATAAAATATAACCGGTTGCTTGGCCACACACAGCTACGAAGAAGCAATGTGTAGTTTTAGTCGATTCATAATGATACGTAGATATACCTACGTCACGTATGATGAATATCACAATGTAGGTAAACATTAAACTTAAACCGTTGGAAATTCCTTTTAAACTAGCGCACAACAATGCTGTGGAACTAAACAATGGGTACCACAAAGCTTTTATAGTTTAACTATTCCTATATTAAATTTCCAATTTGTTCCATTGTCGTTTTCACAATGAACTCTATAGGAAAACACTAACAAAATTATTATCGTTCTATTTTTGCTACATTTTAGGGTTCCCTACACAAAAAGGGTAAAAACGAAACCCTGTTTAAATGAGACTTCGCTGTCCGTCTGTCCTGAACTGTGATAACTAGAGATTTGAAATTTTCACAGATGATGTATTTTTATTGCCGCTATAGCAACAAGTACTAAAATCAGAAAAATGGGAAGGAGGGGGTTAAAGGCGACTCCTATACCTACTACAAACATCTTTAAGCAGCGCTGACCACCAGTCCATCTGGTGGGCCGTATGCTTGTCTGCCACCTTAGTCGTATAAAAAAGAAAAACATGTTTTTTTTACATAATTTGGTACAGAGCAAGCTGGCTAAAATTTAGTCTTTATCTTCGGAGGGCTTATTCCAGTGGCATCAGGATCTGGTTTCCTCTTCTCTTTTCACTTCGGACATTCAGTATGTCTTTAAGTGAAGTCATAAGTGAATAATGTAATCATTTACCACGTCAAACTATGACTTTTTGAGACCATTTTCCTTGCACACACTCTTTTTTAGGGTTGCCTATGTCAAAAACTCCAAGCAGTAAAGATAACTTTGTTGCCCATCTTTCAGTAAAGATTTTATTTCATTTTCTTTGTTTAAACAAAGAAAATGAAATAAAATTTAATAAAGTTCATTTCATTGGAACTTGATTAACACTCTCGTTTAAAATTAATTTTAAACGAGAGTGTTAATCAAGTTCCAATGAAATAAACTTTATCACTGAATTTTGCAAACCTTTGTACCTGTGAAAAATATGAATTTAAAAGCTGAAGTATTAGTTTCATGTGATACGTTACATCAAAAAATTAAATACACTCATTCAATTGTAGAACCTTTTTGGTCAGTTCGCCAAATTCAAGTAAATTGCGTATTCGGTTCTGTAATCAATAAAAATATTATAAAGAGGTAAGATTTCATTGTTTGCATTGAATAAGCTCCGAAACTACTGAACCGATTTGTAAAATTCTTTCACTTTTGGGAAGATATACCATTGACTTCACGGGTGACAACTTACTAATATAGTAAATGCGAATGTTTGTGAGTGTGGATGTTTGTTACTCTTTCACGCTCCAACGGCTGAACAGATCTGTCTGAAATTTAGTATAGGGATACATTATAGTCTGGAATAACGCTTATGCTACTTTTTATCCCGGGAATAAATTCCTACGGGAAGCAGGAACGGGAACCAATTTTATGCGGGCGAAGCTGCGGGCATCAGCTAGTAGGCTATATTTTTCCCATATTCTCACGGGATCTACGCGGTTGAAATCGCTAAAGGTTCATTAGTTAGATATAGGTAAATTTGTGAGGCATACTGTTGTGGTCAATAACAAAAGCAAAGTAA
Organism: Miltochrista miniata; assembly: GCA_933228765.1. Taxonomy (NCBI): domain Eukaryota; kingdom Metazoa; phylum Arthropoda; class Insecta; order Lepidoptera; family Erebidae; genus Miltochrista; species Miltochrista miniata. The sequence goes on from OW121749.1 coordinate 9,473,091, forward strand.
GTAAGAATAGAATAAACATCGTAGGTAATTACACCTTTGAAAACTCAATTAGTCAGCAATGGCCTTTATATGGTGTAAGAAGTCTATTTCAGGAGCATGCTTCCCTTAAATTGCCACTCAAAGTATAAAATTTCCCATGTAAAGGTTGAAGTTACAAATTTAGACCTTATTGTCTTGTATTAAGACTAAAATTGAAATTGTAGAAACATTTTATGAGTAGATACTTTAAAGTCGCGAAGGTATTCGTATGATGTTAGAATATGTGAGGTAGGTAACATACATACATACATACATATACTCACGCCTTTATCCCCGAAGGGGTAGGCAGAGGCCTACACCGGCCCATATTTCACCGTGTACAATTCGGTCCCACGTAACAGGTGGTGAGCCCATCGCCGTGTTGAAATGGACCGCCGACGTCAGAGCCTCGTCCGTTGTTCAGCAGGTGCACGAGCTTGCACGTGAGGTTAACTTGGGCCCGGAGGTGTTGGTAGGGCCCCACAACACCCCAAGGTAACATACGTTCCTTTTGTCATCAAAAGGAACACAGCCATTTGTATTGTTGCCCATTTCAGGTATTTGGCAAAGTATGTTTCTGCAGTGACCCTTTTTCGACAAACTTTGAAACTACATACAAACACACATAGTCACGCCTTTATCCACGAAGGGGTAGGCAGAGGCATAGTATACGCCTACACTTTGAAACTAAAGAACTGATTTAACAATTCTCGCTTTTAGGAAGCCATCATTATGACTGCCTCGTTGGTCTTGAGGTCGAAATGTGCGACTGCGTATCACGAGGTTCGATTCCCACCGGAGACAAACAATTTGTGTGATCCATAAATGTTTGTCCCTCGAGCCTGGGTGTTACTATGTATGATAATATAATAAAAGTTTGTTGGGAATGGCATCAAAAATATATAATAAACTACCAGTTAATATTCTGGAGATAAATGAATTAAATATATATAAAAAACGATTAATAGCTTTTTTGGTTAATAAAGTATATTATGACATAAATGAATATTTCACTGATAAATTATAAGTCCGATGTAGGTATGTTTCAATTACTAATAGCATAGTAACAATTGACATTGTTTAACGAATTTTTGACATTTTTATTGTTGACATTGACATATTTAATTAATCTATTATTCTGATTGTAATTGTTATTTGTTATTATTATTGAAATTGTTTTATTCCATTTAACTTAATTTGAATTTTATATTGTGATTTAAATTTGTTATATTATAATTTATGTAAAAATTTGTACGCCAAATTAGGCAGAATATGATGATACCTATGTTTTTATTATAATACCACCTATTGTACCGTATTCCACAAATAAAGAATTTTGACTTTGAAAAAAAAGATAAGTTTGTATTTAAAAGTATACAAGTATTAAAATCCGTACCTGAAACCCATAACACAAGCAGGTTATTAATAGCTTACTTTAGGATAAGATAGCTATGTGTGAAAATGTTCGTGAATATTTATATTTATTTTTATCTTAAGCAATTTTCTGAAGTTACATTCGCTATGTAATCATTGTAATCAATCATATTAGTATCCTCGGAAAGAGAGCAATATTAAATGAGGAATGACAAGGACTTCATACGTAACTGGAATAAACACCCGAATGATAATGATTATGACAAGATCTAAAACGTAGGTAACTTCAACCTGAAAATCAAACTCGGGGTCTCAGCACAGTATTCGCATACACTTACGGCTATGCCACCAAGGCATAAAAAAACCGGCCAAATGCGAGTCTGAGTCGCACACCAAGGGTTACCAAAAAAACGGCAATAAATCTCGTTTATTGTATGGGAGCCCTCCTGAAAGATCCCCCCTTGTTTTATGATTTTAGTATGTGTTGTTATATCGGCAACAGAAATACATCATCTGTGAAATTTCAGATCACTAACTATCACGATTCTTGAAATACAGCCTTGTGACGGACAGACAGATAGACGGACTGACAGTCAAAGAGATAGACAGATGAACAGTTAAATCTCATGAATAGAGTCCTGTTTTCACCCTTTGGGTACTATATCATAAAAATATAATTCCGATTTCAAGAAAATCTCAACTATTTGAAAGATCTCATAATGAAAAGCTGTGGTTAAAGATAATAACGTTGTTTTTGTAACCCGACACTTGATTGTCTCTTTGTCTCGTTTAATGGTAATGTTAGGGGAGTCCTAGAACGAATTTCTGTAATCATTAATCTTCAGATTAAAATACCATGTGAGATTCTTTATATACTGAAAGTACCTCCAAATTGGAGCATCTGTAGGGTGTAATAAATTTTATATGGACTTTTACCCTTCCACTTGGTCAACGCAGATTTATTAGTATTTATTATTTATCTAATAATATAAATATTATCTATAAAATCCATTTATTTACAGATACTATATACTCTATTAATACAAGTTATAATACAGGGAATAAAATTTCATTTAAAAAAAAGGGCAATATCAAATAAAAATTATGCATCAAAAAACTCTTCGACATCACTGTCAACCACTACCGTGCCCAAAATGCTGGCGGCGTTGCCACGTTGTATGGCAATGGAGAGCCTCTGGCCTAAGTATACACCAGCATTTTGGTCACGAGAACCGTCGACCAGAAGTTTACAACTTGGTCAACTATAATCGTCCAACGTGGACAAATCGACAGTAAAATTTTGAAATACTTATTTCGTATTAGAAATATGTCAGAAGATAAAAAAATCAATATCTGACGTGCTTAAGTATTTTAGTGTCATAGCTTCCGACTATACTAATATTATAAAGAGAAAAGATTTGTTTTTTTGTTTGTTTGTTTGTAACGAATAGGCTCCGGAACTACTGGACCGATTTGAAAAATTCTCTTACTGTTGGAAAGCTACACTCTTTGCGGTGAACATAGGCTATATTTTATTCCCGTATTCCCACGGTAACGGGAACTACGCAGGTGAAACTGCGTGACGTCCACTAGTATGTTATATATTTTTTAAATTTCATTCTTTACTCGTCCCCCACCGGTATAAGCGGAGACCATAGATGAATCATTTTATCTAATCTACCAATTGTAATAAGTTACCCCGACTCTCGAGTTACTGGACTCCCCAGCTATAATGTAAACCTACAGTCATTAAATTTGTTCAATATGCGTAGATGTATTACGTGTCACAATAATGAAGTGCGGAGCATACAATATGTGAATGACTGTAGTGTATGTATGTTTAAGCGTTCAGGGTAGGGTGCGCCTATACAATCTATACATAAAATGACTCGACGTTCTATTGGCCTATTTCGTTGCAGTTTTTACTCAATGCTAATACTAGGTGGTATAATTTGCCTTTCAGAAAGCATATGTTTTTATAATTATCGTAGACGACAGTAATTAGTATTATCATCTTCTGAGTTTCATACCTGCAGGCTTTCTCTTTGGCTCCTCAATCCTGGGATATCTTTCTGAGGACTTACCCGGACCGCCCTCTGGTAGTCAGTAGTAGGAAACCGTGTGGTTTTATTATTTTGAAGTAAAACTTCTTTAGGCGCGACTAGGCAGTAACTCAGATTTTTTTTCTGACGGAAGTAACGCTATTTGAATTTTAAATAGCGGAAACGTAGTTTCCGGTATTCAAAATTCGAATGAATGATATTAATCTAACATTTGATGCCGTCAATGGCAATGAAGTTTACTTCAATCGCGCGTAAAAGTTAGGTACACTCACACACTTTTTTTGTCAGTAAGAGTCCAGTACAGCACACCAGAAGAATTTTTACACGTAAAAATAGTGTTCTTGAGGTGGAACGCCCACTTGAAAGCAACTGTCAATAATATTGCGGACTGCGATAGTGATCCTCGTTTCACTGTGTCTTATTGGCGAGCTATTGAAAAAAAAAACTATTCTAAAGGCAATGTGCCCTTGCTCGATTCTTTTAATTTCCCAAATAACATTTCGAGCACAAACCCTCTTAATCTCCGAGTTGCCAAATGAGGCCCACTATAGGGAGTCACGTATCGGTACCAACCATTATTTTCAAAATTTGACATGCTTAGCTTATCCTGTTTCAAGGGAGTAAGATAAAACAAAACGAATAAAGCTAGATATTACAATATCTAGAAGGTCTTGAGCAGACTACTTGAGCCCGTCACGAAACTCAGATACGCGATCTTATTGCACAAACCTAATGTAAATATTCTTCTAACATTTTGAAAATGTTGAAGTCTAGTTGCTCTTCAGTAAGATCAGGGGCTGAGGTTATTAAGATAATGCTGGAGCGAATAACTTATCTTTAATTTTATTGAAAACAATTTCTTGTGGGTGTTAGTATTGGTAGTGTTATGTAAATGAATATTCATTTTGAAATTCAAAGCTTTGTTATTGATACAGTAAAGGGCCAAAAAGAATGCACATCGAGCTGTAGAAAGAGGCAATCGGCTAATTTCGACTTCGTATAGCGATATCTGTGTCGCACACACCATGACGTTTGTTTTGTCAGTCATGGTTCAAATGCGAGAGAGTGCAGTCGCTTATCTAAGCCAATATATATATAGAGCTGCTAAAACCCCTATAAAATTAAATTAGTACCTACTATGGCATCTATAGGGAAAAAAGGTAAGCCGTTAGTCTACCAGTCACGCGAAATTATCCATAATGTTTATAAATATTTTTTATCTGAAGCCAACCAATTTAAAAAACATGAGGATGTTAATGTAAGTAATTATTTTAAGAAGGTTCAACAGAGAGTTGCATATGCCACTGGAATTTCAAAAAGAACTTTGAACAATATATTAAACGAAGTCGGCACTGGCACTGATAATACACATTCCAGTGGAACAAAATCCAGCTCTCGAAAAAATGGGAGAACAAAAAAACAATTTCGTTTAGATATGGACGATTTTGATTATGATGTTGTTAGAAGACTGGTGTACGATTTTCATCTGCGTTACAAACAACTGCCTATAATAAAAACATTAAAAGCTAAATTATCTGAGGATATTAATTATAATGGGTCTGAAAAGACGTTGAGAAAAATTCTTTATGAAATGGGATTTGCGTTCACAAAAATAAAAGACAATAGAAAAGTTCTAATGGAAAAGCACGATGTAGCTCTCAAACGAATTGAATATCTGGACAAAATACGCGAATTTCGCGAAGCAGGAAAAAACATTATCTATATGAATGAGTCCTACATACATACAACCCACACTAAAGGAAAAACTTGGAGTGATGATTAGCAAATAAGGGTAAAAAAACCGATTTCAAAAGGTCAACGTTTGATAATTGTTCACGCAGGTAACGAAAAAGGCTTTGTACCAGGAGCCTTTTTAACGTATAAATCCACGGACGCTAAAGGTGATTATCACAACGAAATGAATAACGATAACTACGAGAAGTGGCTGGTTAATCAATTAATTCCAAATATACCTAATGATTCTGTTCTGGTTATCGACAACGCACCCTATCACAATAATATGTTGAAAGACCCCCCAACTCAAACACCAATAAACCAGAAATGATCAATTGGTTACAAAGACACGAAATTTCAGTTGATCATAAATTAACAAAACCTCAGATATATAATATTATATGTCCGCACAAGGACAGATTTACAGAGTTTTCCGTGAACAAGATACTAGCCGAACATGGGCACACTGTGTTGCGATTGCCACCGTACCATCCGGATTTTAATCCAATTGAAAATATATGGTCTCAACTAAAAGGCTATGTAGCCGCGAGAAACGTGACACAGATGCTTGCCGAGCACGGTAGCTTCGGTAGGTATCTGTGGCGGAAACACCGGGAAACCACGGCCGAGTGTCAGCACTGCGAGAACCGCAGCGATGACACGGCGCTCCACACACTGGTTGAGTGCACGGCGTGGGCGCAACAGCGCCAGGTCCTCGTAGTGGGTCTGGACGTGGACACTCTCTCGCTCGAGACCATGGTGCGAGTCATGCTCTCCAGCGGGAGTAAGTGGGACTGCGCCGCCTCCTTCTGCGAACAGGTCATGCTCGTGAAGGAGGCGGCGGGACGGGTACGGGAGAGAACTCTCCCACCCGAGTTCCGCAGTCGGCGGCCTGGGCGCCGCCGACGTGTCGACGCCGAGGACTATCGGCCACCATGACCGGGGGCCTGAGGACGGTGACAGGGCGGCTCACAGTCCTTACAGAAGCAGGCCCATGACGGCAGCGTGACGTGAACAATTCACGCGCGCCCCCCCTTAGAAGCGGGATCACACCCAAAACCCCCAAAGACGCGGGATAGCACCCGAACCACCCCCTGGACGAGGCCGCGGCAGCGGCCGTGGGTCTGTTGGGAGTTCTGGGACATCCTTCCGAGGGCTTACCCGGGGCTCCCAACCATAGACTGTTGGGCGTGACGTGAGGTTTTTTAGTCGGTAGGAGTCCGGCATAACATCCATGCGGATTTTCCCTCACGTTGAACAAAAAAAAAAAAAAGCTGCGAGAAACGTGGATATGAAATTTAAGTTCAATAAAGACATTATTAACTGAAAAATTAAACATGATCGGGGCTGATGAGTGGAAAAAGGTTTGCGATCATGCGATAAAATGCGAGAATGAATATCGAGGAATTCAACACGCTATGGACGACAAAATAGATAGATTGGATAGGCTAGTAATAAATACAGCTGATAGTGGCAGTGACACAGACCTCAATGAGAGCACATATAATGAAATGGAAGGAATTGAATATACATGATTTTGTTATTATTATACTAATTCCGTATTTTTCCCCGTGCGGTGTTTTATTAGAATAAGAAAAATAATATGTCGCATAAGTCGACTAAGGGTACAGGGTTAAACCGTGTTGTGGCCGATGGCCTAGCAATTTATCACCACAATATTACACTTTTTGTCGATCTTATATAAAATATATATTTATGAAGATTATTTGAAGATTATTTTTTCCTAACAAGAATATAGCAATAATTAAAAATAGTTACATCGTGTTTTACAGCTCTATATATTTCACGTGAAATCAAAACAAAACAACAATAAAGTACTTAGTGCTAAATTCAAATTCTGATAAACGGCTAATCTAATAATTGATGTCCATGGAAATGAGCATTCGTTTGCATTCGGAAATGCGATGATTGCCGACGTGCATTCTTTATGGCCCCGTACTGTACCGCATTTCGTTTTTTAGTAATTCCTAACAAAATATATCAATCGCTGATCACATTTTTATAACCTTTCCTGTATGGTTACCTATATTGCCTGTGTCTCGATACATATTACATATATAATCACGACTTTTATCCCCTAAGGGGTAGGCAGTGGCATATTATATGTCCACATTTCACCTTTTTAGATTTTTGTCCCCCGTAACAGGTGGTGAGCCGTATTGCCGTGTTGATATGAACAGGCGCAGGTTGTGACTGCATGCTGTTGAAATTTTCAAGCCGCCCATAAAGGCTTTAAACTTGGCTTAACGAATGCCATTTTACCGGTATCTCTCGGGTTGCAGTGGAAGAAAGTCGTGAACAACTTGTGTCTGAAGTCGAGGCTACTCTCACCAGAGTGTCCGATTGGGGTCGACAAAATCTTGTCCAATTCAACCCTACCAAGACACAAGTTTGTGCTTTCACCGCAAAAAAGACCCCATTCACTGTGGCGCCACAATTTCAGGGCACATCTCTAACCATCTCTGAAAGTATAGGGATCCTTGGTGTTGACATCTCCAGTGATGTGCAGTTCCGCAGTCACTTGGAGGGCAAGGCCAAGCTGGCGTCCAGGAAGCTCGGAGTGCTCAGAAGGGCGCGGCGGTACTTTACTGCGGCGCAAGCACTGCTTCTCTATAAGTCGCAAGTGCGTCCGCATATGGAGTACTGCTGTCACCTCTGGGCGGGGGCACCCGAATACCAGCTTCGTCCATTTGACTCGGTGCAAAGGCGAGCTATGAGAGTGGTCAACGATCCCATACTTGCAGGTGGTGTGGATCCTCTTAGTGACAGGAGAGACTTTGCTTCTCTGTGTGTGTTCTACCGCCTGTACAACGGTTTGTGCTCTGAAGAATTGTTTGATATGATGCCTACGGCTACATTCTATCATCGCACCGCTCGCCATAGCCAGGGTGTTCATCCTCACACGTTGCGTCCTGAGCGCTCGAGCACGGTGAGATCTAATAGAGGCTTTCTTCCGCGTACGCTTAGGTTGTGGAATGATCTCCCTGCTTCGGTTTTCCCAAACGCCTACAGTATGGGGTTCTTCAAAAGGGGACTCAGAAGGTTTTTAAAGGGTCGGCAGCGCGATTGTGGCGCCTCTGGTGTTGCAAACGTCCATAGGCTGCGGTGACCACCGGTACATCTGGTGGGGCCGTATGCTTGTCTGCCACTCTAGTGGTATAAAAAAAAAAAAAAAAAAAAACCGACAACCGTGACCAACGGTTTAACGTGAGGGCAACCATTGGTCATGACAATGACACGGAAACGCTCGGAAATAAATGTCACAAAGTGGTCAGGTGGTGGTCACCTATCCATACCCGGCCATAGTAAACTTTGCTTTCTACGGTGATCGTTAACAGACCACACGCTATAAACGGTACCTACTATTACTAAAAAGTTAATAAATCTACTAAAGTACATGAAAAATAAGTAATAATACTAAAAAGTAAATCTGCACCCATATTTTTTTGTTCCTTATTAGTAACTTGGTGAAGTTGATTTATAATGACATTAACGCAAACTACGCAATATCATTATCTCAGAAAAACACATAAATCGTGAAAGCGAAACAAAAACATGTCAGACTGACTAAGTAGATTGTGTCTACAATTACATTTTATGTTCGTGTAATTAACAAGGAAAATGTAATGTTCAAGTTTCAACGTGAAGTTATTGACCAAGTGAGCGAAGCGAACGAGAGTCTCAGTTTCGACAGTATGGAAGATTTTGCTGCTTTTGGGGCGTTTATCCGGTTGTCAGTTCTGGTCTAGAGGACGCATGGCTGACACAGGCACACGTGTTTTTTGACTGAAAATACTATTTTATCGAGAGCTTTTTTTGGATAAAGGGGAAAATAGGGGAGAAAAGCGGCAAAGATTGGTGTCGCGGTATTTATGAACGGATCTTGATGATTTTTGGCTGAAACATAAAGAATATTATTCCTCTGGACTCGCAAGCGCTGGGTTTGGTACCCAAAAACGTGTGATGTATAGGAGCTCCCTTTAATTAATATTATTAGAATATATCTGATTTTAGTACCTATTTGTTGTTATAGCGGCAACAGATATACGTCATCTGTGTAAATTTAAGTTCTCTTGCTGTCACGATTCCTGAGATACAGCTTCATCACGGACGGACAGACGGATAGCGAAGTCTCATGAATGGGGTCCCGTTTCTACCCATTGGGTATGAAATCCTAATAGTATTAGGATTTATTACAACAACAAAAAGTTATTTACGAAATTAAAATTTTAATTTTGCAATTTCAGTTACAAAACTATTACTGCTAGATGGCGCTAACGTGATTACAAACTGGATAATTATGATTTTACTCGCTGTGTAACCGTTGTTGATATATTTATTAAACCACTCTCTCGTCTAATTTATTGCTAGCTGTTGCCAGCGACTTCTTACGCGTGAAAATTATGTTATAATGAGAATTTGATTGCTCTCTGCTTAGTCTCTAGGGTATGTAGCGTAATAATATAAGCCTCCCCACCGTCCCCAGAACCGTACAATCTGCGCTTGTGCATTTCCTCATAGCAATAATTTCGCCAGTGATTACGTGGGGCACAAATCGACTGGTAAGAGTTAGGCACATAGTATAACCTATGCCTTCCACTTCGGGAAAATGATGTGAATAATATGTTCTTAAAAGTAACTTTAAGAGTAACTTCACATCATTTTAAAGGAGGAATACTGCCAGTCTTTTGGGCTCAATGCCACGAGGCCCTAAATATGATGTTATAGTGTAAATGGATACCGATGTCAAAATTATTTAAACAATAAATGTTTTTAAGCTTACGATAGTGAAATGTGTGACTATGTCACTGGTACTTCCGCGAAGGATAGACCTCGCGAGCAACCAGAAACAAAACTGAAAAATTCTTGAATGAAGCTGTATCTCAGGAATCGTGACAGCAAGAGAACTAAAATTTACACAGATGACGTATTTCTGTTGCCGCTATGTATGTTGACTAAAAAAGCCCATTCCTAAGCCTAAACTAAGCCCAGTCATACTTGGTCAATCTAATTTAAATAAATTTATCTATAATATTGCGACTTATGTACGAACAAATTAAAACTACAAATGAGCATCCATGATATCAATGAAATAACAAGAATTTTCTTTACTGAAATATATAATTATAATAATTTTAATGCAAAATTCGTGTCTTCTCTCTAGCCGGGTCATGTGCAGTGGATGGATATCAGGTGATAGGTACTCATTACAATTGCTTCAGTAATAATTTATCAACAGCATTAATAATATAACTTAAGAAAATAAAATCCATGATTACCTATAGAAAATAATGACGTCTGTCTTTTTAGGGTTTCGTAGCCAAATGGCAAAAACGGAACCCTTATAGATTCGTCATGTCTGTCTGTCTGTCTGTCCGTCTGTCTGTCCGTCCGTGTGTCAGCCACTTTTCTCCGAAACTATAAGGCCTATGCTATTGAAACTTCGTAAATAGATGTAATCTGTGAACCGCATTAAGATTCTTATATAAAACTAGAAAAAAAGCAGTAAATTTTGGGGGTCCCCATACTCAGAACTGAAACTCAAATTTTTTTTTTCATCAAATCCATACGTGTGGGTTATCTATAGATAGGTCTGTAAAAATGCTATTGAGGTTTCTAAAATCATTTTTTCCTTAAGTGAATAGTTTGCGCAAGAGACACTTCCAAAGCGGAAAAATGTGTGTCCCCCCCCCTCTAACTTCTAAACAAAACTACCAACGAAAATTGGTTTGAACGAGATAGAGCTGGTAGTTTTTTTTTAATACGTCATATACCGCAATTTTCGGTTAGAAAAATCACTACCACTGCGAACGTGTTAAAACATCAATCAAAGTTACAACGAACTATAAGAACTTTTATATTATGTTACTTGCTGCTACGAAACTCTTCATGGGCGAGTCCAACTCGCACTTGGCCGGTTTTATTTAGACATAAAAATCGAACAACTCTCAAAAAGAATCAACTATTATAACTTTATCACAACCCTTTAAAACGCCAAACACAGCACAAACTATTGAACCAAATCATAAATAAATTGCCAAATCATCCCCGGGTGTCTGACTTCCATCGGATGCGTAATCATTAATCATTGGGTAGGTGCTACGATGCCGCATTGTTTTCGTGATTAATCACTATTACTGAAACAACGGGATCAACGGGTGACGGTATAATCAATTTGTGGAGATATAACCGCGAATGTCGTGATAATAGATTGAATAGATTGCCATAACTTATAATTAGGTATACAATATTTCACTATCTGCGAATTCAAATATACTTCAGTCTATTGATACTGTTGATTGATGGCACTTGATGGAACTTGTTACACATATTGAAAAACTTCACTTGTACTGTTCCACAATATTTAATTATATTATTGTAATACTTAACTAGTTCCGCCTTACACATAAACAATCAATGTTTATGAATTCGAAGTGGGAGTGCGTGCGTCAAAGGTAGTATGCGGGATACCCAACTCCTTAGAAAAACGGAAAATTCTCATGGATGCTATGCCGGACTCCTACCGACTAAAAAACCTCACGTTACGCCCAACAGCGTATGGTTGGGAGCCCCGGGTAAGCCCTCGGAAGGATGTCCTAGGACCCCCAACAGACCCACGGCAGCCACTGTGGCCTCGCCTAGGGCCTAGGTCCCCCTAGGCCCTAGGGGGACCTTTTAATACTTTAAATACTTTAATTAGTCTCAGAAACCGATCTGAGGTTTCATAAATTCAATGTTTGGTTGAAAAATAAAGAAGCATTGAAAAAATAACGTGAATTTAAAATAAAATCTACTGAAAACAGGAAAACGTTGTAAGCTTAGATTTGAATTTCCCATTTTCTGTATTCAAATATTCGAATCAAAGAATGCATGTTGCATCGAAACCGATTTACTTTCTTGCAAACTGCGAGATCGTCACGAATGTGCGCTGAGTTCCTTCATATAGATTTATGTAGTTCAACTTTTGCTTAGTGAGGATAGCATAGTAAGTAAAAAAGTTTAACCATCTAAAGCAGTTTTGTTCTTAGTTTATAAAACTATCCAGAACTTTTATGATGTGTAAAATATTAGTATGATTGGTAAAATAGTTGACTTGGTCTCTTTTATTACAAAAGATCTTGGTCAGACTTAAGTTCTTACCTTTTTCCATGCAATCAGATAAGTAAAGCCGACATAGCCGTATAAAGAAAAACAATAAACAAGGTTGGATTGCGACCAATATTACTTTGGACTCGTAACCGATATCAATGCGAGAGTATAGCCGATTCCTGACAAACTCTCTGAGTATAAACTGAGATGGAATGGACATTTTAAGAGACGCCCTGATGATCATGTAGTGAGATAGTGCCTTTCCATTGCTACACGGAATAGAGGAAGAGGGAGGCCCCAAACTACTTGGATGACAAGTGTCAAGAAAGACATGCAGTAGTTGGGCCTCACCACAGAAATCAGAAAAACTCTTATCTGATATCTGTAGGCGTCACCGATGACGACGCATAATTATCAGCGGAATAAGTGGCACCGCATGCTAAGCACAGCCGACCCCGTGTAACGGGATGGAGCGAGGACAACGAAGAAGAACCGATATCAACGTGGGCGGAGCCGATGAGCTTTGCCTAGTTAATATAAAACATTACTACGTATCTAAGTCATAATATAACATACAGAACACATTACATTACAGAACTTTTGGTTTCTAAAGTTTGAAACTTTTCTATGTAAAAGCGGTTTTGTACATTATTAACAGAGAAATCCATTAGACGAAATTGCGTATAACTTTTTTAAAAAGTTTTTACATTATATTGGTTGCATTTTGCACATTATAGGTACATTAAAATTTAACGTGTAAACAGATGCTAGTCAGAAGATTAAATTTTTGCGCTTTGGCCACTTAGCGGTTGGATAACAATTATAAGGCGCTGGAGACAGAAAAGACGCCGGTCGAGGATGGGGTATGAACTTTTAAACATACATTGGTCACCCCTTTACCCCAGAAGGGGTAGGCAGGGACATATTATGGGCTTACATTTCACCTTTTTAGATTTTATCCCACATAAAAAGTGGTGATGTTGCCCCCTTGAACTGGACAGGCGCAGGTTGTGACTGCTCGCTGTTGAAAAATTTCAAGTCACTGCCCGCGTCCATAGTGCCTTGGCTTTAGCCTAACGACTGCCATTTTACTGGCAACCAGGACCAACAGCTTTAACGTGCCTTCTGAAGCACGAAAACGCTCTCAAAAAAAGATATGGGATAGTAATGAAAAATTCTTAAACTAAAATTTTATCAGAAACAATTCAGATGTAAAAGCGTAACAGACAGACAGGAAGGCATTTATAAGCCAGAAAGAACTATTATAGATGTCACGCTTTATTTATTATGTATAGTAGGTATTTCGTATTTAGGAACCTCTCATGAGACACATTGCTAAGAATATTGAATCCTACAAAAACACTAAAAAGCCTAGAGCATACGCGACTCGTACCGTATCTATTTCTATTATCGTATTGAATTTTTCTTGTTCGGACAACAGTACTCCCAAGCGGTACTGAAAGCGTCAAAGTATGAAATAGAATGCTATTTGACAATCTTGATAGAAGCATTTTAAGTTGCTTGTATGCTAAACTTGAATTCGATTTTAGCCTCAGAATTTTCGTAGGCACCACACAAATTTATTAGCAGTCTGCAAAAATGCAATTACTAAGTGTGCCAAATTGTTTACAACTCGGTTAGTATTCGAATAATCATTGTCACGTGAAAAGGATCAAAAGATAAATATCCCTCGGTTCTAAAATATTTCCGCCTCACCACAAACGACATCTTAATTAATATACCTCATTAAGTATTAGAGAGGGCTTTAGGGCTATACAATTATGTGAGCATCATTGTCTCCGACCGTTGTTTTGTATTACCAAAACGAGGGATACGTAAGGTTTTTGCTCACCAATTTAAAATTATTATGCGCAATTATGTTGATTAATTATATGGATGGGATGGTACGCGGCAAAACATAACCGATTTTTTTCTTTATATTTTTCTTGTATTATTTTCTACTAGCTGTTCTGTTTCTGCGACTCCTCTCGCGTCGTGATGTTTTCCTGTACCTATCTGTTTCCCATAGGATCTGAATAATAATATTCTTTTGAGCAATCGCGAATGACTTCTGACTCTTTACTGTACTAGGTGTCTTTACGGCTTCTGGTTAACGTTACCGCTTGCTGTGGTAAAAGTAGACTACATATTCTGTTATTCCAGACTATAATCTATCTCTGTACAAATGTTTTGCCAGATCCGTTCAGACAATAAAGCGTTATTGAGTAACTAACATTCAAACATCATCACAAACTTACACATTTATAATTTAAGAAAGATTTAACCTTTTCGTTTGTCAAGTTGCAATTATCACAGAAAACTAACTCACGTCAGTTCCGCTACAGGAGTCAACTTTAGCGATATATGACTAGCTTGAAGGTGCAATGGTATCTATGTGTTTTACGAATTACCGTGTAGAAGTCTCGGGTGTGAATCCAGGTTGAAAAATCTCTGGCTCAAGACCATAGTGCGCGCCTTGATCTCCAGTGGGAATAAGTGGGACTTTCTGCGAGCAGGTCATGAGGCGGCGTGGAGGAAGCGGGAAATAACTCTCCCACCCATGTTCCGAAGTTTGCAGTGAGAGCGCCTGGGGCCTGAGTGTGGGGTGGGGGGAAGGCTGCTTACCGTTCTTGCAGAAGCAGGCCCAAGATGACAGCGTGACGTGAAAGTTTCAAGCACGCCACAGCGGGATAACACCCGATCAACCCCCAAAGATGCGGGGAAGCGCCCTGACCTCCTAGGTGAGGCTGCAGTGGTAGCCCAAATATGTTGGGAATCCTGAGACATCCTTCCGAGGGCGGTAAGAGTCCGGCATAGCATCCACGACGGATTGCCACACGTATAAAAAAATGATGGTCAGAACAAGTGCTTGTGGGATCCGCAAATGTTTGTTGCGGAGTTTGAGTGTGTTCTATGTATAAATATATATTGTTGAGACTTTATAAATATGATTTCTTAAAGCATAAGCTTATATTCGCCTAATTTGACCTAGATGGCGTTGTGTGAGCCTTAGAAATTCATGTTTTACATTATTTAGACCTAAAAGAAAATTTCGTCAAAACTGGTAGACCACTTTCTTGATCGACTGTAGCTAATTAATTAAAACATTGTGTAATGTTTACTTTCAGCAACGTTGAGATGAAAAGATGTTTGCGTTCAAACAACAAAATTAACTTCACTTTATGAATATAAAGTGTTTTTGTTAATATTTTATTAATAAGTGAATACTTATTAATAAAATATTAACAAAATTAAATTAAACAAAGTTAGGTTGGTAAAAAGAACAACCTTAATTCAAAAACCGGCTAAGTCCGTGTTGGACTCGCGTACCGAGGGATCAGTAATAAAAAAAACGCAAATACCTATCACGTTTGCTGTAGGTATGGGAGCCTTCCTTAAATATTATTGCTTTTCTGATTATTATTGAACTCCTTCTTATATCGGCAACAGAAATATTACAATCTGTGAAGATATCAGCTCTCTAGCTATCACGGTTCCTGAGATACAGCCTCGAAACAGACAAACGGACGACGAAGTCTCTTGAATAGGGTCTTGTTTTTACCCTTTGGGTACGGAGCCCTATAAATGTTCAACTTGATGTTTAATTTGTTGAATTTGTCTCCACATCAAATAAGAGACAAATTTTAGTAAAACATCGGATAAATTTTAAGGGGCGCGTCCGCAAAATGCACAAAAAGTCTTTAGGAACTTGGAAATATTTAAGAACTTACTTCATTAAATGACACTAATAAATTCTTAATAGATGAGACTACATTAACACCTTGCGGTTTTTACAAAATAATTATTTACTTGCGAAAAAACCTCTGAAAATCATCGAAATTTACCTTTGCCAATTTGATTATTTCTGCTTTTCCGATGATTTTTAATAACTTTGAGAGGTGTTTTTCTAATGTAAATAATTATTTTGTAAAAAGCGCACGGTGTTATTGTAGTTTCATCTATTAAGAATTTAAGGTTCCATTTTAGTGTCATTTGATGAAGTGAGTCCTTGAATATTTCCAAAATCCTAAGTGCATTTTTTGCGGACTAGCCCCTTAAGGAAAAGTATAATATATATTGATTTCAATAAACCAGCTTTTTGATAATGAATTCGAATTAACTGAGTTCTTTGAATCAACTTGCCTAACGGGTTTCTTCAGTTAATTAAGTAAGCATTGAATTTCATTCAGTTTTACTAACTAAATTTTTCAAGTGAATAGGCAATGAATAAAAAGATATTCTGAGTTAGTTTTGTGTAGCTACTTATACATTATAATAAAAAAATATAATCTTACCTTAATCCTACTAATAATATAAATGCGTAAGTTTGTGAGTGTGGAAGTGTGGATGTATGTTACTCTTTCACGCACGAACGGCTTGACGGATCGGGCTGAAATTTGGTACAGGGATACATTATAGTCTGGAATAACACATAGACTACTTTTTATCTCGGGAATAAGTACCCATCGGAAGCGGGAACGGGAACAAACTATTACGCGGGCAAAGCTGCGGGCATCAGCTAGTAATTTATAAACAAGCTTTTTTTAACGCGAGGGAAAATCCGTCATGGATGCTATGCCGGATTCCTACCGACTAGAAAACCTCTGTAACGCCCAACAGCCTATGGTTGGAAGCCCCAGGTAAGCCCTCGGAAGGATGTCCCAGGACTCCCATCAGACCTACGGCCACCACGGCGGCCTCTCCCAATGACAATTTATAAACAGGCTTATTCATTTTCAAAAACTTACATAGATTTTAATAGTATATGAGATCGGACACCAAACTCCAAAAAGAACTTTATTGTGGTTCAGACCTTCGAACGCGTTACTAGTAACTATTATTTAATCTGTAGCGATACTCGCGATTGCTTACAACGGTATTCGCTCCACTGCCAATAAAATACAGAATTTACATTTTATTCAACACGCACAAAGACGAAATATGCGGGCACAGAGAGAATTTTGAAACACTTTGAAAACCAAATTCAGACCTCTCTTTCCTTTAACATTTTTGTTACAACAATATTTTATTTAAAACGTGCGAATGTAAACCCACTCAAATTTGCTCACAACAAAGTCGCTCGTCTCTCATAAAGCAAATACTGAACTTTGAAAAAATATTGGACACACACACTACATGTCATATATATGTAACATTTTTAAGCTTTTTGCATGTAGCGAAAAATCCTAAATCTATGGTTTTTTGACGTTTGACTCCACTAGTATCCATTTTTATAAAAAATAATACGTGATACGAAAACATTTGATTTCTTTATAGAAAAGTTATTGTTGAATTTTGTGGTCTTTAGTGGATTTTAGTGATTATTTGAAAACCCAAGAAGAACCATAGTTTAACTACAGAACTTCGATATCGTCAATTGGTTTTGGAGGTCAGAAACTGAGCTGACAATTGACTGCCACCTGATCTCCAATGGCAGTCGCTTCACGCAAAATATCGAAGTTTAGCCGCATCGCATAATAGTCTGAATAGCCATAGCTGGCCCTTTTCAATTTTTTTAATACCACTAAGGTGGCAGACAAGCATACAGCCCACCAGATGTACTGGTGGTCATCGCTGCCTATGGACGTTTGCAACACCGGAGGCGTTTAACTGCCCACCCTGTAAAACCCTTCTAAGACCTCTTTTAGAAGAACCCCATACTGTAGGCGTTCGAGAAAACCAAGACCCCCTTGGTTTGAACAAGTCTGAGTAGATGCTGACGGGTGTTTAATTGAAGAACAAATACAATGCTCCATACACGATTTTAGTTTGCTTCAACCCATTGAAATTTAAGTAAGTAGCAATCTTTGACAATAGAGTAACTATTCTTAGGTAGCAATATAATATTGCCACAGAACCGAAATGACATACATAGCCTTGATGTTTGAGCGTCTGTTGGAGGCCAAACGCAAATGTTGTGGGCTGACAGGTGCGTCTCAAACAAATTAATCTTCCCCACTCAGATCTTAGTAGCATTTTACACTGGTAAGTAATGCTGGCCTACATTAAATTTTAAGCGGATTTTGTGAGGTAGATTTCAATTTAAAATGTAGGTTGAGTAAGATTACGTTTCTTGAATTTTTTTATAGTTTTGCGGGTAGACGTATATTTATAAATTTTAGAATTATTTTAATTAGTGTTCCGTACCCGAAGGGTAACACCGGGTACCTATTACTGAGACTTCGCTGTCCGTCTGTCACGAGGTTGTATCTCTGATTTTAAATTTGGAATTATGATGTTGGATTTTGGAATCTTTGGCCTACATTATTAATGTTAAATACATTCACTACTACAATTATAATGATTTTCTCTTTGCGACGAAGTAAAAATAACGTCTAGTCTAAAAGGTCTTTAATCCACAACACTTCGTAACTTAAGAATGTTTCTTATAATATTCCACGTGGAATGTCGCATAGCAAAATGTTAAGTCGAAACATTGTTTTCTTAATTTTGTTTACCTTCAAAGTTTCTGAATAACATTAAACAACCCACATTTCACGTGCACACTGAAGGTCTGCTGTATCATTTACATAGAATTCGTTCTTTACAAAGTCATTTTGAATATCGTCTACATTATTATGATATAGTAACGCCTTTATCTTCAAATGGTAGGCGGATAGACTAACTATACAACATTATCTCACAATATCCTACGTTATAAGTTCCGAGCCTATTGCTGTGATAAATTGAACAGGCGCAGGTTGTAACAACTGTTGATTAAATGTTTGGCCACCCATAAGGTCTTCTACTTCATTTCACGAGATGCATGATGCAACCTGATCATATTGTGCCTCCCGAAGCCATACCCGATAGCTATCTCAGGATCAGTCGTTATATTAAAACACGGTGACCATTTTTGCAAATGACTGAGTTAGCAAGACAACGAGCGCTTCTACTTCGTAATGTTTATTTCTTGATTTCTTTTACTCAAGTCAAACGCTTTTAAGCTTTTGAATTGAGTATAGAAAAAAAATCTCCTATTAAAAGATTTTTAAAATTTTACTTTTAATTAGGTAGGTTACTTGTGTGGCAACGGGATAGAGTACACAATGTCGCCACCGCAATTCATCGCGAGAAGGGAGCACTTGTGCAAGTAGAGAAGGAAAACTCGAAATGAAACCCGGTTGTCAGTAAAATGACAAGAGTTAAGCGAAGTTAAAGGCCAGTTCGAAAAAAATCAACTGCTAGTCGAAACGACCTGCGCCTGTCCATTTCAATACGGGAATATTCTCATCACTGACTATGTAATACTATTATAATTATATTACCTTTGGTGGGACATAAAACTATAAGGGGAAATGTGGGCGTAGGTATATTATGCCTCTGCCTACCTCTTCGGAGATAAAGGCGTGACCAATTGTATGTATGTCATTAGATGGAGTGAAATTTTGGGAGCTTGAAGTATGTTACGCGATGCCAGGGGAACAACTAAGTACCTAGGTAGGTATTTTATGAAACTCTTTGTATGTTTGTAAGTATGTAAATTATCAACGACATGAAATTTTTTGAAGAAACGACCTAGCTACCCAAAATAAATAATTTTAGTTGCAAACGGAATATTATGTGTGAACCAGTCCTTGTTGGTTTAATCACACACGACGAGTGGTTTGACCTTTGCATTGTATTGCATTTAGATATATATTATGTAATAGATATGGTATTGCTCTGTACATGAAGTGCCCCACTTGTAGTGAACAACATGTCACGTAGACAACATCAAAGGAATGTTTACGGCATATTGTGACGTCACACTATATGACGTCACCAAAGAAATTTCGAATACCTAACACCTACGCATTGTGTTCTGTTAGCCTAAGCCCAGTAGAGCCGTATTACCACAGATTAATAAATAGTTACTACGGTATTCCACGCGTGTCCACTTGCGCGTATCTGTCAAATGCATAGATACATCACACGCGCGACAGCAAATATTTTTTTCTTAACGTTGGAATATCCGTCATGGTATGCTGAAATCTAACCGACTAAATACCAACGTTCCCCCTACCGTACACGTTCCTGCCCACAGTGTTATACATTCACAAATAAAAGCTTTGCAGTCGTAGCATAAAGATAGAGGGAGAGAGAGAGAGAGAGAGAAAAGCAATACCACAGAATTTAATAATATTATCTATCAATAAGGTGACATTATCGTCAATATTACGGACATGAGGTTGGAAATAGGAAGTTGTGCCACGCAGGAAATGAACCGAGAAAGGAATTGTGAACGTTGATTGAAATCTAGTAGGTACTGTATGACTTGGAAGTAAGATGTGTCTCATATATATTGTAAGAAGTTTGGAATAATATTTTGTTCTATGTGAGTAGTATTCTCAGAGAATTATTGAAACGGTCGCCCTGAGGTACTGGGATGGATTACCGGGTCGGATCAAAATATTTGTGTGATCCACAATATTTCTTTGGGAATTTAGGTGTTTCTATGTGTAGTTTGTATGTTTTTCAAACATAATTGTAGGTAGGTACCTATATTGACATTAGTATGTTCATCAGTTCATCATTGTCTCGATACCAGCTAAGTTTGAATTAAATAGCAATGTGTAAAAAAATGTATGACAATAATATTATTTATTTTTCAATCATATTACATAATTATATACATATGGTCACGCCTTTATCCCCGAAGGAGTAGGTGGAGGCATAGTAGGTTTTTCACCTTATAGTTTTATGTCCAACGCAATAGGTGGTGAGCCTATTGCGCCGTATTGAAATGGACAGGCGCAGGTTGTGACAGCCCGCTGTTGAAATTTTTCAATCCAAATACCTTCAACTTGGCTTAACGATTGTCATTTTACTGACAACCGGGTTTTATTTCGAGTTTTCCCTTCTCTACGGAATGTATCGCTTTGCGCAAGTGTTTCCTTAGTCGCCACTTACGACTCCCTCAGGATCGATTGGGGTGGCGATATTTTGTTCTCTTTCCCGTTGCCACACACCACATCGGTCTCCACAGTGTCTAAGCATAGTGTCCGTTCATATACATGTCTTTGTCAATGAATAGGCAGAAATATACTAAACACCTACGTTGACTATTATCCCTCGGTTTTGAGACTATTGCGGTTTTGAAACGGACAGGCGCGCGGCAGGTTTTAATACTCTCTGTTGAATTTTCAAGCCTGGAGCTTCGCTGGCGGCTGCTGTGTTACACACAACCGGAACCAAGAAGCACGTAGTAATTGGATTTTTTTATACTACTAAGGTGGCAGAATGCATGAAAGTGGTTACCGTACAGTCTGTGAATCACCAGAGGCGATACACGCGATCTTTTACACTGAGTAATGGAGCTACATGCAATTTTCATAATATGAACGAAATTGACTTAGAAACTGACTCAATATGAAAATATTCAGAAATTTAAACCGGCAAAAGGTTACATCGTGAAAGGTGCTTCATACCGACCTTCAACTGTTCGCTTCGGGAACTTACCCACGAACCAGATATAGATAAAGCATGAATCGCTGCGAGGGTATCTACGAGCACACCTCTCAACATAAAATTGTTACAACTTTTATTATTCAAATCTGAATCTTATTTTCAGGCAATAAATTCCAAAATAAATTGCTTTTGTTTAGGAGCCAAGAATACTCTTGGTGATCGAAGTATCGCCGGAATTTCGTATCATTAGGTCTGTAAAGTGTATTTCAGTTAAGGACAGTCATTTGGTGGGCTCGTTCTGAACTCAAATCTTCTATCTATATACACTCGAGAGCAATGAATCCGGGTCACTTAAAGAATGTTAAAAATCTCGGAAACTAAAAATGATAGGTTAATGCAATAAATTGTATTTAATAGACAATGTAATACTCCTTAAATGAAAGTAAAAAAAATATGAGTCACCATACATTTTATTAACACAAAATAACATAAAGAAAAAACTGCCGATCTCTCCTTAAAACAAAAATAGGAAACATGAAATTTTTGAACTTTATTACGATTTTCTTGAATTTTAATACTTCGTATTGCCTCCTCGTGCTTCCATTACTGCGTTTACGCGGTTTGGCATGCTGTACACCAAGTTCCTTATACGATTTTGGGGAATATTCTCCCATTCCTCTGTGAGAGCAATTTTGAGCTCACGAAGCGTGATTGGGGGAGGGTTTCGTTGTTTTACGCATCTGCCTAGCTCGTCCCAAGCATGCTCGATCGGGTTGATATCCGGGCTGCGCGCTGGCCACTCCATACGAGTAATGTTCATCTCTTGAAGGTAGTCATTCACAATCCTACCTGTATGAGGTCGGGCATTGTCATGCATAAATATAGCATCCTCACCTAAATTGACCATAAATGGACCAACGTGATCATTGAGGATTTCTTCCACATATCTTACGCTAGTTAAAGAGCCGTTTTCTATGATCACCAGCTCTGTGCGACTTTCAGAAGAAATTCCGGCCCACACAAGTACAGACCCACCACCGTAGGCTACTTTTTCTTCGATGCATGCTTGCTTGAATCTTTCCCCTGGTCTTCGATACACTCTGTGTCTTCCATCGTGCTTGTAGAGCATACATTTTGATTCGTCGGAGAACATAACTTTTGACCAATCTTCAATACTCCAATTTACGTGGCTCTGAGCATACCTTAGTCTCGAAATACGATGCCCACGCTCCAGTTTAGGGCCGTTTGCAGGTCTAAGGGGTTTTAAGTTAGATTCAGCAAGCCGACGTCTTACTGTCCATGCACTTGGGTTACTTCCTCCGAGGCGTCGAAACTGATTGGTGAGTTCAGTTCCTGTGAGAAAGCGATTTCGAAGCATGGTGTTCACCAAGTATCGGTCTTCTCGTGCTGTGGTACACCTGGTTCTGCCCGTTCCTGGTCTGCGTAGGTTAGAACCAGTTTCTTCGTAACGTCGGAGAACTCTTTGTACTGTTGACAGCGACACACCGACAGTCCTGGCTGTATCGCGCTGACTCCGGCCGGTTTCCAGCATTGTAAGTATTCTGGTGCATTCTTCAGGCGTAAGCGACATAATTTCAGCTTGATTAATGAATATAGAGCACTATCAACATGGTTTATGTACCCACATAAATGACAGATTACAAACAAAAGCAACACCAAATGCTGTAATTTCGTAGTTCCATCTTCGAAAGTGGCCCTTTTTCAAATTTGATTTTTTTATGATATAACTTTACAATAACTAAGAAGTTTTAATACCTTCATTTAAGGAGTATTACATTGTCTATTAAATACAATTTATTGCATTAACCTAGCATTTTTAGTTTCCGAGATTTTTAGGATTCTTTAAGTGACCCGGATTCATTGCTCTCGAGTGTATTATTTATCTGTATCGGATATAGAAAATAGGATCTTTTTTAACTTTTATTAGATTTAATATTTGTGATACTTTATTTGTCTGAACTTTCTTACTTTATTTTAAACTAGCTGTTGCCCGCGACTTCGTACGCGTGAAAATTATGTTATAATGCCAATTTGATTGCTCTCTGCTTAGCCCCTAGGATATGTAGCGTGATAATATATAGCCTATTTTAAGACCCTACCCCTAGTGAATATTTGTGCAAAATTTGAATCAAATCTATTGAGTACTTTTCGAGATCCTTCCGGACAAAGCAAATCAAACAGACAAACAGACAAACCGACAAACAGACAAAAAATTTTCTAACTATATTTTCGGCTTTGGTATATTATGTTGAACACCCAGCGAGTATTTTTTTTTAAATATTTCCAATGTACAGTTTTGACTTTTCTATCATTTTATTATATGTATAGATGAAAAAAAATGAGAATCCATAATTTACATTCATGAATCAGATAAATGTCTGACAATGTGTTTGTTTGTCTGTAGCTCTTAAAAGTATGAACTGATTAGGACGCGTTCATTTCTAAAAGCATTTTTGTATTTGTTTGCGATTTAGACATCTAAATAAAAAGAAACTGCAAGCGGCCATGAGACCGCTTGCAGTTTCTTTTTATTTAGAGAGTCAGCGCACATGCTTACATACAAAACTAAATGTAGGTGCTAAAGCAATGGCAATGTATGTAATACAATTCAGGATACACTGCTAGTTGACTGGGTGCTGTGATGCCGTTTCGCTGCAGGTACAGACATTGTAATTATAGAAACGGATTGCAGCAAATATCTATCTTACTAATATTATAAAAGGCGAAAGTTTGTGAGTGTGGATGTGTAAATATTTGTTACTCTTTCACGCTATAATGGCTGAACGGATCTGGCTGAAACAGGGATAGATTATGGTCTGGAATAACACATTAGGCCAAATTTTTATCCCGGGAATAAGTTCCCACGGAAAGCGGGAACGAGAACTTTTATTTTTGCGGGCGAAGCTGCGGGCATCAGCTAGTAGATAATAATATGAAGGGATATCTTATTCACAAATTTCAATAAATATTCATCTCGAGCAGGACTCGAACCTACGTCTTCTGGCATTCCAGGCGAGATGCCCTTTCCACGGAGACACTACTCTCAACCGACTAATTCCTTCACCTTGGGACATCTTATGCATTTAAGTTGAAATGTATATCATTGTAGTCCATCGTTTTAAACCCAATGAGAATTTCTTAAAACATTGTGTTTAAGATGATTCAAGACGCACTTTTGTAAGCTAGAATTGAATTCCCAAGTGCTACGTTCCACCTTTAAATTAGTAACGCTTTCTGCTTCTTCATCTAATTGTCTTTTATTTCAACATCTACCGACCCACTTTAAATGAACGACTTCAAAAATAGAACGACGCTTTTTCTAAACCCGACCCAAGTAACAACTTTTACAAACACTCCAAAAGTGTAAAGATCATTTGACTCAACTTAATTAGCGACCCGGTTTGAGGAAAGGGTCCAATAATAATTGGGATTGAAATTTTAATTAAAAACATTTATTATTAAAGCACTAGGTAATTACTCAAGATGGAACTCCTGACAGGAACAGATGAGTCAAGTGTTTGCGTCACGCTCCTAAGAAAAATACCAATTACATCATTATTTTGAAGTTCCGTTGAAAAACTGTTGAAAATATTTTCATCCAAGCTGTATTTCTGGCTGAATACTTTCGCTTTGGAGTCTGTGGTTTGTTTTTTATGCCACTAATACAAGCATACGGCCCGGTCCACCTATTGAAAGTGGGCACCGTAGCCTATGAAAATTCGCAAAACCACAAGCGCTAAACACACGTGGTCAACCCTGAAGAAACCTTCTTTTTTTTTTCAGCGTGAGGAGAATGGTACAGGGTTGCTATGCCGGACTTCTTCCGACATAAAACCGCACGTATCCAGCCTAAGGTTGGAAGCACCGGGTAAGCAATCAAAAGGATGTACCCAGGACTCCCAACAGACCTACGGCTACTACTGCGGCCTCACCAAGGGGAGGGAGGGAGTCGGGGGGGTTCGAGTGTCATCCCGCGTCTTTGGGGCGTAGTTCAGGTCTTATCTCGCTTCTTGAGAGTACGTGCGTGAATCTCAAATCTGGATCTGCTTTTGTAAGGACTGTGAGGAGCAGAAACCTTCTAAGACCCCTTTTGAAGAACCCCATAAAAGACGGTAAAATTCGAGGCAGGTAGTTCTTTCCTCAACCAAAGGTTACAAGAAACTGTTGTATACTTTACCTGAGCCACGGCAACGATTATGCTTATTATTTTGTTCCTTAAACACACAAATTGAGTAACTTTAAGTAGTCACCTACAAAAGCACGTATGTTATGTACAAGTTTCAAACTGCGAGTAACTATTGCCGTATATTTCAAAAATCCTTTAATGTTGAAAGTTTCAACAAAACAACAATATTTTGCCCTTAAAGTTTGTATTTAAAAATTTGGTTAAAGCCAGTAAAATTCTGGCATCTTAAAAAAAAACAAAAAGATTTCTAGAACTATTGCTCAGCGAATAAAGATTTAGAAAACAATGGCTTTTAGGTTTTTTACATTTAAATAAAAGATAAACATTACTTTTATTTTAGAGAAGGAAAACTCGAAATGAACTCGGCTGTCAGTAAAATGACAATCGTTAAGCCAAGTGGAATAAGAAATTTCAACTGCGGGTCGCGGACCTGCGCCTGTCCATTTGAACACGGCAATAGGCTCACCACCTTTTACGTGGGACATAAAACTAGAAGGTGAAATGTGGGCGTAAACTATACCTTTGCTGACCCCTTCGGGGATAAAGGCGTGACTAAATGTATGTATGTATGAATGTAAACTTTACTTTTTACTTAACTTACAAAGAGGGAATAAACATCCGATTATACAAAAGTATTATGCTGCTTCACCCACTGACTGCGTTAAATTAATCTAATATCATAAAAACTTTTAGAGAAGTTCACGGTAAAAATCATCGCGAGCTTATGATATTTTCTTATTATTTTGTTTAAGAAAACACAAACCATGTAATGCTCGAGTACAAAGGCAAGTATACTGTGTACAAGTTCCAGGTACCCGCCAACTTTTGCCATATATTTCGGGCACCCGTTATTGTCAGAATGTCCAACTAAATACGATCTTCTACAAAAGAGATAATATTTATTTCAGAGCGGTGCCATTATTATTTTCAAAATGTGAATAAGTACCTGAGAATAAGACGGAAAATGGTTATTATAAAATAAATATTGTTGGACATTCTCACACAACATCATCTAGCCCAAACTAAGCTATAAAGCTTGTGCTATGGGATCTAGATGACTGATAGACATACTTATATATTTCTAAATACATACATATTATACACTAGCTGAGCCCGCAACTTCGTTTACGTCACATAAGATGTATGAAAGGAAAGGTATTTCTTTATCAGAGTCATCAAGCAGCGTCTGAAACTGCCGTGTTTGCTTAATCATAAAAGAGCTTAATAATTAAGTCTATTTTAAAACAATTCAGTCCACGCCTTCGGCGCGGACTGAATTGTTTGTTGAATGAAAATAGTCTTAATCATTAAGCTCTTTTATGATTAAGCCAACACGCCAGTTTAGGTTTACTTACATTCAAAGAAACCCCTACAATTAAAATTTTCAAAATATCTGATTCTTAAAAGTGTTATAACTCTTTTATTTCTAAACCGATTTACATAAAACAAACGCTAAATGTTAACTGGAGCAAACCTCAACACAATAAAAAAAACCGCATTGCAATCGGTTGAGCGGTTACTGAGATTAGCGTGCACAACCGTACAGACAAACAGATATACAGACATACAGACATACAGACATACAGACAAACAGACAAAAATTCTAAAAATCATTGTTTTGGGTTCTATTGCGTTCATAAAGCCCCCTATAATATTTTTTCTTATTTATCTTCCATGTACAGACAGCGACCTGTTACGATTTTATTATATGTATTGATATTGATTGATGATTGATTGATAGAAAACACCCAAACTCCGAAACAAACATTTGTGGATCACACAAATATTTGAACCGACCCAGGAATCGAACCCAGGACCTCCAGCGCCGCAGGCGGTACCACTACCGACCACGCCACAGAGGCAGTCAATTAATTATTAGATAAGTATTTAATTGTTAGTTTAAATTATTTCAATAATTATTTACAATGTTACGTCCATAAAATTCTCCTGATACTTTTAATAAGTACTTGACACTGAAATCTAGCATCCCAAACTAAAAATATTGTATTAATACGAATGTGAAATGTATGTAAGTAAGTAATATTGCCATCTCTAAACCTGATGTTTCAAGATCAAATCTTTGGTTAGAACAAAAATTTATTTTTTTAACAATCTGTAAATCGGAATTTGAATGTTTGTCTGTATATAAATGATAAGCAATCAAAAATAAGTTGTAAAATTGTAATTTACTAACTGTCCCCATAAAAATCTCTAACTAAAATATATTATTAATGTATACTCGTATTTCAGGGCAAAGTTTACTCAAAACTTTTGAAGTTAACAAATTTATCAAGCAAAATGGAAACGGTTTTTGGGAAAAATGGAATTTAAGCGGGACATTTAGGAGTTTAGGGTTTGTGATTAATTAATTTTCTTACTGTTTTTATTGTGCAGAACGCAATTAGTCCGAAATATGGCGGTAAGTACTTGTACATGGAAGAGGGAAATTTCAAATATTACAATAATGTTGAATAAGAGAGAAATTTATTGTAGTGGTGAAAATACGCTCACATTATACCATAGTCTTATTGTCCCACCTAATGGGAGATAAGACTATTGCCGTATTTAAATGGACAGGCGCAGGTTCTGAGGACTCACAATTTTTTCAAAGTGCTTAAAAGGCCTTCTACATAAATTTATTTACAACTGTCTATTACTGACAACCGGGACCAAACGGCATAAGCAAAGAAAAAAGGCGAGTATAATCTGCACCTGTGAGGCAATCAAGAAGGGTTCTGGATACAACGGGACCTCGTGCTGTGAGAAACATGGTAATATTTTTATCTAGGTAAGTACGAGTATTTATTAAAATCAGGTAATTTAAACTGATAGATTATATTATAGACAGTAGTTCGATTGTTGGCACTTGATAAGCCTATGACGACAGCCTCCATTGGAGGTCTCTCAATCGTTTACGCACCCTGATGGGCCGGTCTAGGAAAAAAATATGAAGGTGGGGTATGAGAGACCCGGGCTTAACCGCATGTGACTGCGGAGCCCCAGTGCAGTCCGTGATGCACTTGCTTTCATGCCCCCTATGTCCTACGACCTGCACTAAGAGCGATTTTAACGAGGCCACTGACAATGCGGTTAAGATGGCAACGTTTTATGCCCAAACTATATGAGAAATCAAAAAATTTCGTGAATCATTAACACGATAGAAGAAGATGACGACAGCTAGTACTGGTGCCGAAATAGCCGTTTTTAGGGTTCCGTAGCCAAATGGCAAAAACGGAACCCTTATAGATTCGTCATGTCTGTCTGTCTGTCCGTCCGTGTGTCACAGTCACTTTTCTCCGAAACTATAAGACCTATGCTGTTGAAATTTGGTAAATAGATGTATTCTGTGAAACGCATCAAGATTTTTGTATAAAACTAGAAAAAAACAGTAAATTTTGGGGGTCCCCATACTCAGAACTGAAACTCAAAATTTTTTTTTTCATCACACCCATACGTGTAGGGTATGAATATATAGATCTTCAAAAATGCTATTGAGGTTCCTAACATCATTTTTTTCTAAAAAGAATAGTTTGCGCAAGAGACACATCCAAAGTGGAAAAATGTGTGCCCCCCCCCCCCCCCCCCATCTAACTTCTAAACTAAGAGAATGATAAATCTAGAAAAAATATATAATGTACATTGCCATGAAAATCCGTCTACTCCCACCTGTTCTGTTGAGTAGATCTGTTAACAGAACTACTGGTAATTTTTTTCCCATTAGTCCTGTTCATAGAACAAATGGTAATGCAATTCCCACCTGTTCTGTTGACAGAACTACGGGTAATTTTCTTTTCCCATTAGTTCTGTCCACAGAACAAATGGTAATTCAATTACCACTTGTTCTGTTGAGTAGTTCTGTTGGCAGAACTACTGGTATTTTATGTCCCATTAGTTCTGTCCATGGTAATACATGGCAAAACAAATGAAGATCGGCTAAACAATTGAAGATCGTCAAAACAAATGAAGATTGACAAAACAAATGAAAATTGAAAAAAACAAATGAAGATCGATAAAACATATGCAGATCAATAAAACAAAAGACTACGCAAGTTGATTAGATCAAAAATTACTTGCAGCCATATTTGGTAATCTAGATACGATTACCATTAAAAAAAATGGTGCATGCAATTCTCGACCTTAATTACACTTTTCTAAAAATGTGCTTTTAGGCGTTCATAGACATCACTAATCACGAATATGTAAAAAATTAATAAATATTATGCTTGTTCATAAGGTCGAGAATTGCTTGCACCTATTTTTTTTAAATGGTTATCGCATCTATATTACAAAAATAGGTGCAAGCAAATTTCGACCTTGTCAACTTGCGTAGTCGTGTTTTATTAGTCTGCATAATTATGTTTTATCGATCTTCATTTTATTTGTCGATCTTCATTTGTTTTGCCGATCTTCATTTGTTAAGTCGATCTTCATTTGTTTATTCGACCGTCATTTGTTTTGTCGATCTTCATTTGTTTATTCGACCGTCATTTGTTTTGTCGATCTTCATTTGTTTTGATTTCTACTTCTATTGACTTCGTGAAACCGTGGCTCAATCATCCCCTTACTAAGTAACAGAACAAGTGGGAATAGTTGAAAGATAAGTCGCGGGTAAAAACATAGTCTTATGGGTCACAGAACTAACGGGAATAAAATTACCAGTAGTCCTGCCAACAGAACTACTCAACAGTACAGGTGATCGGAATAGTTTACATAAGTCATGTGTAAAGCATAGTCTTATAATTCACAGAACTAATGGTAATAAAATTACCAGTAGTTCTGCCAACAGAACTAGTCGACAGAACAGGTGGGAGTAACCAACGAAAATTAGTTTGAACGAAATCGAGTCGGTAGTTTATTTTTAATCTTACTAATATTATAAATGCGAAAGTTTGTGAGTGTGGATGTTTGTTACTCTTTCATGCTCAAACCGCTGAACGGATCGGGCTGAAATTTGGTACAGAGATACATTATAGTCTGGAATAACACATAGGCTACCTTTTATCCCGGGAATAACTTCCCGCGGGAACAAATTTTACGCGGTCGAAGCTGCGGGCATCAGCTAGTAAGTCATAAACCTCAATTATCGCCGAGAAAAATCACTACCACTGCGAACGTGTTAAAACATCAGTGAAAGTTACAACGCACTACAAGAACTTTTGTATTATGTTACTTGCTGCTACGGAACCCTTCATGGGCGAGTTCAAATCGCACTTTGCCGGTTTTTTTTAAGATAGCAACAACCACATTTTATATATAAATAAAACATCACATAAATATACCCCTCGTCCCGTACTTCCGACATTCACCCGAGACTGTCATTGAAGAGAAATTGGCTTGCAATTGCAACACTTCCTCTCCTCCAAGAGCACATACACTACATAGTGAAAAATGTAACAATAGCGAAGTTATTACATTTTTTGCCGCAGAACCAGAATTCCATTTTTGTCACAATTCCTGCAAACCTCACGTGCTGGTCTACGTAATATATTGCTAGACGACCTTTACGACTGCTAATATATTTGCGGTTATGCCCGACGAAAATAATACGAGTGCCTACCAATTATAGTAGGGGCAGGCCACCGTCACTCGCTACAAGTCGTGTTATAAGCACCTACTCCTAAGTATAACGTAGCAGAACTAACGTGGCCGACCGGCAGAGGGCTGCCACACGCCAGACCGAGCGAAGCGCGCACAGCCAATGTACATTACCCGCGTAAAATAATATTTCGCTTTATTTAGTGTTCCTTTTTTTTTCATCTTACTTCTTACTAATATTCTTAAATTAAATGCGAAAGTGTTTGAGTGCGGATGTGTAGATGTGTTGATGTTTGTTACTCTTTCACGCTCTAACGTGCTGAAATTTGATACAGGGATAGATTGTAGTTTGGAATAACACATAGGTTACTTTCTATCCCGGGAATAAGTTCCCATTGGAAGCGGGAAAAGGAACAAACTTTTACGCGGGCAAAGCTGCGAGCATCAGCTAGTTATAATATAATTCTTATGTAAATAAGAAAAGTTATAAAATATAATAAAGTTTTTTTTCAGACACTGTGTTTATTGTTTTTGTAGTTCTATGTATTTTTGTTCCGTGCTTACAACCCTAATGTTGACAATAGTTGTCACTCGATGACGCAATCATACGGTGTGCGCACGAAACTCGACTCTCGGATTACGTCGTAGAGAATGTTTTCCACTGTAGCGATATGTTTTAGCTAATATTTTTGAGGTTAAGTATGGGAGTGATGTATCTGTTACGTAGTAACTATTATTTAATCTGTGGTAGGGGTTTTACAAATGTTATCAATTTGTACTTTGTGTAACGCTTGCTGGCTAATGTTGCGAAAAACATGATAACGCTTTCCATTACCTTGCAATACCTAAGTGTTCAGAATTACTGAAGAAAGAAAACTCAACCTAAACGAAATTTACCAAATCATATTGTGGCCTATCGCCGCGAGCTATCAGTGAGGTGGCCATGTGCAGTTCGTCCGATTAAATCTCAGGCATAAGCAATAATCGGGCTAGTATCAACCAACAAGCCCGATTTTTATTATTGCCTGTGTACTTAACCTCCCTGGAGATCTAAGAACCCCAGCGCATTCCTCCAGTCTCTGCAGAATCTCCTTTGCTAAAAATTTCATTTTTAAGTACTCAACATAATATAAATAAATCAGCAGACACTATGAATAGTATTATAATTATAATCGCGTAAAAAACCTATTCTCTTCCTCTCTGTCTCTGTCTGAATAAAAGAAACAAGCAAATGAGAGTTTTCTTTCTTAGATTGTATATAAATGTCAAAACTCTTAATTAATTTAATCGTAATACCACATCGTGAATCATGTAGACTCCACGTTTTTTCCACCAGGACCAACACAATGAATCATTACCACACAGTTCCAAATCGTCGAACGTAAACTTTGCTTAATTTAAGGAACAAATTTTGTTTTATTTATTGTACGGTAAATATCATTAATTTTTATTTTATTTAATACATAAAAAGTTATAGATTTTTATAGTTTGTATATTTCGGGAGACCTTTTTAAAACACAACTTTAAACTATTATGATACGTTAACTGTAGACATTATATTACTTGAATTACTACGTGCAAGACCATTACCGCTTCCGCATCCCACGAAAATTTATTCCAGGAGTAAAAAGTAGTCAATGTGTTATTCTAGATCTAGACTATCATCTATCCCTCGAGCCAAATTCGTTAAGCTGGTGGAGCGTAAAAGAGTAACGAACATCTTCACTCACAAACTTTCGCGTTTATATCCTACTAATATTATAAGATAACAGTTTGTGACGATGTTTGGATGTTTGAATATTTGGATGTTTGGATGCTTGGATGCTTGGATGCTTGGATGTTTGTTACTCAATCACGCTCTAACGGCTGAATGGGTCTGGCGGAAATTACCGTATGTTACCGGTGTAGATTATAGTCAGGAATAACACTTCCGAGAATATTATGTTCCCATGGGGAGCGGGAACGGGAACCAACTTACACGCGGGC
This sequence comes from Miltochrista miniata, assembly GCA_933228765.1. Classification (NCBI taxonomy): domain Eukaryota; kingdom Metazoa; phylum Arthropoda; class Insecta; order Lepidoptera; family Erebidae; genus Miltochrista; species Miltochrista miniata. Next base: position 9,506,508 of record OW121749.1, read on the forward strand.
GAAGCCGCTAGCATCAGCTAGTTATTACCAAAATCAAATAGGTACACACATGAACTGTACTCCACACCGCACTTTATTCACCCCACTTCCTAAACAAGTTGAACATTTTGTCAACGCCCTGTTACGACTTGTGATAAAACTTTCATACAAAATGGTTCAAAGTAATGTGATAAGAAATGGATGTGTATTTGTGCGAACCATTTCGTGTGACTTAATTCATAAACATGGTAAATTGTATGAGTTGGTATTTTAACGTAAATGGTTGTGGTTTATAGCACTTTGGCCGACAGAAAAATGACGAACTGTTGACTAACTTATATTTATGTGCGAACCATACTTATTCCTGTTCATCAAAAGCGTAAGGATAAGAGTCTAGTAGATACCAAAACTCTGAAACAATCATAATAATTGCGGATCACACAAAATATATTTAGACCAGAGGATTAATATCTGTGACCTCAGCAACGGAAGTTGCATTCACCGTATACCACTGCATTACCAAGGTCGTATTATAAAGCAAACTGCAAATAATACTACATAAGTAGTTTAATATATATATATTACCATATCTCTAAAGCCGGGTCCGGGTTGCCAATTTTCAAACAAAAAATTAATTAATTAAAAAAAAACAATTTTAGAAAATATTTGATTGGCTTTTGCCTGATTTGTTATTTTTGATTTTCATTTACAAAATTAGTTCTTACTAAAAAATCCTTGCTACTCTTTTAGCAACACTAGATTTATTTCTGCCAAGAAAAAATATAGAACGTTCTGGAATTTGATGATATTAAAAGTATTTCTTAACTGGTACATTGCAATATGATTACCGCCTATTACGTGGGACATGACAACTATGAGGTGATATGTGGGCGTATAATGTGCCTCTGCCTTCCCCTTCGGGGATAAAGATGTGTTTATTTTCTTCAGTAGCCCCCTAACCTAAAATTAGCACCTTCCTCTCACCACAGGCCAACGCAAATGATGTTCTCTATTTATTTTAATAAACAAGATGACATGTGTTTTTGTTTACCAGAAGATTGTTAAGCCACACCCCTTACTGATTTGAAAACAACTTTATGTGCTAAGTTAAACAGGAACAAAGCAGCAGACCCGTCTTAAGAAGCAATAGAAATATAGTCTAAGTATCCATCCAAAAATTCTGAGACCAAGTTACTTATAATATTGAAACCACTTACCAGCGTAAAAGAAAGGACCTAAATATAGCAAAGCCTTTTTACTTATGCTTATAGAAACGGCATATCAAAGCCGAAACGTGATTCGGTTCTAAATACAATGTAATATATTTGACTTGACTTATTGCTATCCAATCTACCGAGGACAATCCAATACTGAGCACAATACCTACTCAAAAGGTCAAGTATCACTTCAATATTTCTGCGCTTTTAGTATCATTCTATTTCAATAACCAAGTTGATATCGGTATACCTAATAAAGGTTGCGGTTGTCCTGTGTATACATTGATACAATTTTTTGTGAGAGTCAGTGTATTCAACTGTGTATTTACGGAACTATTTGCGGAAGAATCATAGTAGGTACTTATGTCAGATTTTATAAGCATGAATAATTAATTATATTTTGGGACATGTATACCTAATTTATACAGCATTATCTAGCCCAAAGTAATAAATATAAACTTGTGCTATGGAATTCAGTCAGCTGATAGGTAAACATTATAATTATTTCTAAAACATAATATCTGAACACTGTTATGAATAAAACATCCAAACTTTAAATCAAACATTTACAAAACACCCAATTTGTTTCAGATCCAGTAAAAAAACGGCAGTCACATTGCCAGTACTATTTCAAAGTCGAAATTACCGTTTCCCGATCACGTACATATCTGTCATGCCTGAATTTTTAATGTATTTATTAGCGATCTAAACTTAGCATCAATGACACTGAGCAAGTTTACAAGCTACAAGCCAGCGAGTTCGCAAAGCCACTCTCCATGTCCAGAATTCATACTTGTCTCGGATGCAATCTCCTGTGATGATGTAATTCCCTAAAAAAAGAGGCCAAGTTGATTAAGTTGGCCGTAGCTCTTGTCGATCCAAACCAAATTGTATCGGGTGCGTCCTTTATTAAATAAGGTCTAAGATATTTGTGATACAGCCTACCGCGTCTGTTTTATGTATTGTTTTCTTGTTGAATAATCCACACACACATCATGGGCTACGACTACGTAGTATAAAAATAAATTTGTCATATCTTTTCATTTCACTGAGTAATTTTGTTTTCCTTTTTATCTGCGAAGATGTTTCTTCACAGAACACAAGTGGTTTTAGTCTGTTTGACTCCGACATTATAATGTGTCGACTAAAACCACACTAGTCAGGTGGTTAGATTGCCTGTTAAAGTCATCAATAAATTCAATCAATGATTTATTGTTTAAGTCATCAAATCTAAATGTATGAAAATCAATGTTAGTAGCTTGCCCTGAACTCTGGCGTATTGTCCCCATTTTGCCGCACACATGTAGTGCTCTGACTTATTAGGAGTATTTTTTTAAAGTAGCATGTAACTTTTGTAGTACCAGTGTTACTCAACGAAAAAGAAACTTGAGTTTTGATTCAGTGATAAGGAAATCTCTGACGGATTATTTGTTCAGTTACACTGTCACACTTTATTTGTTACCTACTTAGTGTGACATAATGGAAAAAATACACCATAGTGTTAATACATAAAATAAAAGTTACATGTCTGACAGTAAGTTAAGATGAAATAACCACCCTGCGAGACCCTTGATGATTTTTTTTTTGTTGATAGGATATTCACGAGAACAAGAATGGCGATGCGAGAAAGTATATATTATGGATCTATTACCAACGAAATGAAAAGAAGAACAAACAAACAAATAAACTTTTACAAATACTTTCAACTTTATGACAAAAGCACATAATGGGACAAATAAAGAAAAACTGCAGCGCTGCTCATAAAACCTATTTATAACGGGTGTAAAAAAAGAGGATTAACAGACTGACACAGCGTTATTTTACAACCGTTTCGTAAAATATGAGTTACATTAAAATAATAGTCAGGCAATGGAAGTTTAAATTGAATAAGATCCCAAGAGACACGGCCGTCATTTTCAGTTCGCTACCCGCTACAAATAATAAGACTCATTTCGTAAAGAATAGAATGATATACTGTGACATACTCGTATTTCTATTGTATACTGCTATCGTTAGTACTTGCTAGTCTGCTTAATATATATGGATATATTTATTGTAACTCTTTTATCCTCACGATAGTAATAGTTAAAGTGTTAACATTTACATGTTGTGTTAACATTTAGACGAAGAAAAAAGCCCCGATCACTTTTCTGTACCACAAGACTTTTATGATAAACAGGGTAACACTGGATGTTCAATTGTTCATACATCAACTGCTTGGGTTGGAGAACTGAATATCGAGCATTCGTAAGTTTAAACTATGTTAACATACTAACGCGGGAGAAATCAAGAAAATTCAGATGCTTATTGTCGAGAATAACCCAAAGGACTGATTAAAAAATTGCAATACCAAACTGTGGCTACAAGAAATACCCAGCAATTTACCAACAAAAACATTACGAGAGAGGTTCATAAAATGAAACCCAAATCGCAAAGATGAGATCACAATTTTGTCATAATTTCCTGTCTTATAAGAATTAGGGAATACAAAATTATTTTCATCCAAAAGACTTCGAGAAAATTGTATTCCGTTCCTTTTTATGAACACTTTCATTTAATAATACAGTTTCAGCCAGCTAAAACCCCGAATATCCCAAGTCAACTCACATAATTCGCTAGGACCACACAGTAAGTGTGTTTTGCTGCGTCCCTCCGTAGATTAGTCCTTGTCACAAAAACAACTCGGTACCCCACATTGTACGGTTACCTTATTTGGAGATTAATAAATAATGACCAAGACTGTCCACACCAGCTGGCCAGAAAACCGACGAAGGATATAATAGGCAAGTTCGAAATTGTTTTTGGTTGATTAGGACAACGAAAATATCAACCTTTATGAGGATTAATTTCATATTTTGCTTTTATATAACACGAAGTAATAATATAATATTCTGAGTAATAGCATATTATTATCTTTGGTTTGAGTTATGTTAATTTGTAACATAATGTTGCTTAGCTTAGGAAAACTAAGAAACTAAAATATTACAGTTGGCTAGGTAGGGCCTCATCTGAGATCTTTGGAGCCTTAAACAAGTTCACTTGTAAGTGATACATCCTGGGATATTCTTCCGAGGGCCAACCCGGAGTCTCCTGGCACTATGGGGTTTTAGTTGGTAGTCATTTAATGATGGATTTACACAAATAAAATAAAAAAAACTTGCTTTAACAGTGGAAGTAAAGGTGAATAAAATGGAAACTAGAAAGAAACCCCTGTATGTTGGTACAAGACTCCGTCTGGTCCTGGTGCAATAAAGTGAATATAGAATCATTAGGCCTACATTTAGGCCTTTATCTACATGAACTGCGGTATTCTGATATAATTGTTAGTTGATTGCATTAGGCTAAGTTAGAGGCCCCATATTATAATTTTCCTCCCATGGCATAGAAATACGTAGTCCTGTGTCAATTGTATACTTCAACTAGTCAAATAAAATAGAATTGTATTTAGTTCTACTAAATACAATTCTATTATTTTTGTTGAAAATATAATAAAAAATCTAACTTCTTTGATTAAAATACAATCAAACACCTTTTACAGAGAAAACTAATTTTAGTAGAATGTAATTTACACTACTTTATAGATTTTATATCGACACATCTCAGAAATTTTCTCTTTGAAGTCTAATATTCACCACAACTTCTGAGAATCAATTTTTATAAGACAACGTGTTTTATTTAGAAAATCTGAAAGGCTGTAACAAACAACTAAACTAGTTATTGTTATTTTTAAAATATCGCGGTTTTTTACACTCATTCTTATAGAATTCGGGACTTCGCACGAAAAAATTGTGCCAATTAAAACTGACGTAGTGAGTGTGGTGTCGCATGTCGCCGGCCTTATCCTTCCTTGTAACAATAACGGAGGGAGAAGAAGTAACTTTATGGTTTTTGTCGAGCCTCGCCTCAGTCCAACTGCGAAGTGCGACCAGGTGTGCAGGTGGATGTGGCCTACTTTGATTTTCGAAAAGCCTTTGATGTAGTCGATAATGATACCCTTTTAATGCAACTAGCGGCTCTGGGCTGCACTCCGCATGCACTAGCGTTCTTCGCTGGTTACCTGCGAGATAGGTCTCAGTACGTGGATTGTGGGGGTTGCCATTCCGACTCATATTTTACAAGATCTGGGGTGGGTCAAGGTAGTAATTTAGGGCCTCTTTTCTTCATTTTAATGATTAACAGCTTGCCAGAGGTAGTTGTTAACTCGACACCACTACTTTTTGCGGACGACCTTAAGTTGGTGCGAGAGATTACACAAATCACTGATCATGACTTGCTGCAACGGGACATAGATAGAATCGTCAGTTGGGGCATAGTAAACAAACTAAATTTCAATATTGATAAGTGTTCGGTGATGTCATATAGTCGGGCGCGTCACCCTAGTCATCATCTTTACCTAATGAATGGAGAGCCATTGCAGCGCATAACAGAGGTCAAGGACTCGGGTGTTCGCTTCAGCGCCGATTTGACGTTTAGGAAACACATCGCCGAGGTTTGCAAGAAAGCTTATCGTAATCTTGGCTTTGTTTTGCGTCAGGCGAACCAATTCACGAATATCGCAGCCCTGAGAGCGTTGTATGAAGCCCTGGTTAAGAGTCACCTCGAATGCAATGCTGCTATCTGGTCCCCACACGAAGAGAAATATAAGTTGATGCTGGAGCGTATACAGAACAAATTTGTCAGATTTCTATTTTTGAGACTGTATGGTGTATACCCTGGATATCCCTTATTGTACCCTACTCTCTTTATCTTAGGTATGGTAGGGTACTACAAGCTAGAGGTTAGGCGAGAAGTAGCACTGGCTACCTATGTGTTCAAACTGATTCGCGGTAAGGTACACAACCCAGCTATATTGGCGGAGGTGAGACTGTGCGTGCCGAGCGGGTACGTGGGCCGGCGGAGGCGCCCGCCCCTGCTGAAGGTGCCGGTGGCGCGCACTAACGTGCTGCAGCAGGCTCCGTTCACGCGTACGCTGCGTGCGCTCAATGCGGTGGCAACACATTTAGATATTTTCTCTTGTACACTGAGTGACTTCGCGCAGGCCGCAAACTATGTTATATCTAATAATAATATAATGTAATTAAGAAGGTTTTTGTGGAACTAGGATTTTGCTTATTAATGAAAGTTTAAAATTTATAGACATGAAACAATTCACTAATGATATTTTTTTTTAATATGTTTGACATTTTTTATTGACCATACCAGTGACATATGCCTATGATTTGACATTTTATTATTGATATGTATGTACCTTTATATATGACATTTTAAAATTGACATGAACCTATATTATGACATTTTATATTTATAATGTTGTGTGATATTTAAATCTGACTATCGATTAGTCTGATTATTTCATAGCAATAATAAAATTATAATGCGAATTTATGTTATAAATAGGATGTACCTGTACTTGACATTTTAATATTGACATGGACCTTTATTTTGACATTTATATCTATAATTGTGTTTCATATTTGAATCTGACTATCGATAATTCTCATTATTCCATAGCAATGACAAAAATTATAATGCTAATTTATGTTATAAATAGGTATGTGTGAAATCATTTTATCCAACTGAAAATTCCATGTTGTAATTTACCTATTCAATGTAATATATTTATTCAATTTAATGTGATTTACTATGCAATGTTATGTTTTGATCTGTAATTTCACTATTGTATTGGGTTTTCCTGTGAGGGTAGTGAAAAGCATGTAATAAATAAATAAATAAATAAAAATAAATAAATAAAAAACCATGGACGCTGAAACGTGTCCGAAACGTCGGTGCATGTAAGTAAAAATATTTCGCGGGAAGTTCCGAATTCCATAAGTATATAATAATAATAATAATAATTTATTTGATATCCAATGGTTGTACAATAAACACTCAGATTTTTTCATCAATACATATAATAAAATCGTAACAGGTCGCTGTCTGTATATGGAAGATAAATAAGAAAAAATATTACAGGGGGCTTTATAACCGCAATAGAACCCAAATAATGATTTTTTGAATTTTTGTCTGTTTGTCTGTATGTCTGTTTGTCTGTACGGTTGTGCACGCTAATCTCAGTAACCGCTTAACCGATTGCAATGCAGTTTTTTTTATTGTGTTGAAGATTGCTCCACTTAACATTTAGCGTTTATTTCATGTCAATCGGTTTAAAAATAGAAAATTATAACACTTTTAAGAATCAGATATGGATAAAATTTTAATTGTAGCGGTTTCTTTGAATGAGAGTGTAAACCTAAACTGGCGTGTTGGCTTAATCAATACAATACAATACAATACAAATATTCTTTATTGTACACCATAAACTTATAATAAAATTACAGTATTTTTATCTTATATTATCTTACATATAATATATTTAGGGTACAATCGGCGGCCTTATCGCGAAACGCGATTTCTTCCAGGCAACCTATAATGGACTAAGTGCGCAGGAAATGTGTTTATGGGTAGCTCTTTGCTGTACTGTGACTATAAAATATTTATTTAAACACCTAAACTATATAATATTTTACATCTTATAGATAACAAATAAATAGATATGCATATACCTAACCTATATTTACAAATTTCACATACATAAATACGTACATACATACCAACATACTTACATAATTAGAAATATATATAGGTACCCATATAATTCTTCAATATACTAAATAGTAATATAACCTATAATAATATCAAACAGAGAAACAACGAAACTGTGTGAAGCATAAAGAAAGTTATTGTGGTAGTGATAGGTAATAATTCAAGACCATCTTCTTAAAATTATCAATCGTCTGTGCACGTCGCACAGACACTGGCAAGGAATTTCACAAACGAGTAGCTCGAACCGTAAATGATTTATCGAAAAATCTTGTGGAATGTTCCGGCATTTTCAGGCGCAAGTTTTTCGATGACCTCAGAGACCTCAAATGTGTATCACATAAGAACTCAAAACGTTCTTTAAGATAAGTGGGAGTACGGATATTAAACAGGATATTGTATAGAAGAAATAGAATGTGTGCATTACGGCGAAGTCTAATAGGAAGCCACTTGAGTCTCGTTCGGAATTCAGAGATGTGATCATATTTGCGCAAACCAAATATGAATCTGATGCAAAAATTTTGAAGACGCTCAAGTTTATCGAGTTGTACCTCAGTGAGATCTGGATAGCTAATCAATACATCAATCAATCAATATCAATACATATAATAAAATCGTAACAGGTCGCTGTCTGTACATGGAAGATAAAGAAGAAAAAATATTATAGGGCGGCTTAATGAACGCAATAGAACCCAAACAATGATTTTTAGAATTTTTGTCTGTTTGACTGTATGTCTGTTTGTCTGTACGGTTGTGCACGCTAATCTCAGTAACCGCTTAACCGATTGCAATGCGGTTTTTTTTTATTGTGTTGAAGATTGCTCCACTTAACATTTTAGCGTTTATTTCATGTCAATCGGTTTAGAAATAAAAAATTATAACACTTTTAAGAATCAGATATGTTTAAAATTTTAATTGTAGCGGTTTCTTTGAATGAGAGAGTAAATCTAAACTGGCGTGTTGGCTTAATCAATACATCAATCATCAATATCAATATCAATACATATAATAAAATCGTAACAGGTCGCTGTCTGTACATGGAAGATAAATAAGAAAAAAAATTATAGGGGGGCTTTATGAACGCAATGGAACCCAAAACAATGATTTTTAGAATTTTTGTCTGTTTGTCTGTATCTCTGTTTGTCTGTACGTTTGTGCACGCTAATCTCAGTAACCGCTTAACCGATTGCAATGCGGTTTATTTATTGTGTTGAGGTTTGCTTCACCTAACATTTAATGTTTATTTCATGTCAATCGGTTTATAAATAAAAAAGTTATATCAGTTTAAAGAATCGTCCATAGACATATGAATCTAAAAATGGGTAAATCTAAACTGGCGTGTTGGCTTAATCTTAAAACAATTCAGAGTGGACTGGTTGATGAGTCTGCTGAAGATATACCTCTCCTTTCATACACCTTATGTGACGTAAACGAAGTTGCGGGTTCAGCTAGTACATAATATGCTTAGGATAGATATTTAAAAGTAAGTGTTTTTTTTTTTTGAACACTGGTACCCACGGTAAGATTTAACTTGTGTTATGGGTACGGGATTCTCACATAACATACAACACAACAGAATTAAGTGTAAAAGTATGAGTGTAAACTTGTTATTATAAGTGTTGAAGTCTGTATTATGTAGTAAGCCTTAATAACTATATTAAAATGGAAAGTTATAGGTGATGAAAGATTCAAGCCACATAATAAAAGACCTCTTCAACTTCACCTACAGACGAAAAACTGACAGCCGGGACCAATCATGACATCGTTCATAAATAAATATATAAATGCCAGTAGCGGCTACCCATCTCAAGGCATCCTAGCTAAAGATGGTTACTTACCACCGAGTGCTTCACGGTGGTCATGTCTGTTGTGAAGGCTAGTATTGTAGGATGGTGATGGGTCTCCACTCCCCTCCTTCATTATCGTCATATCCTGCAACTGCTAACCAACGAAGGAATTTAATGATCAAAAGGAAAATTCTATACTATTAAATGGTCCTCAGACGCTGCGACAAGACGAAGTGTAAATATTTATTACGAAATTCTCACCTATTCTTATTGAAATGCATTGGAATGATTTTCTTACTCTGCAATCGGAACACATTCCATAACCGGTTGAAATATTTATTAGCATTGAGTAGGGCGTCATCTAGAGAATAGCGAACGCTATCTACGCGCCGCAGCTGTTAGGTTCCTGGAATCCATTAGACGAAGTTCAAACATAAAAATATCTTGGAATTACAGGAAGTTTACGATTTTATGAATGGATGGCAATGAAGTCATCTGCTATTAACCTGATTGTACAGCAGTTTAGTTATTTACTGTACGTACGGTCGCGAAATTTTATTTGCTGAATATTTCTGCGAAATACTGATTGAATGTTCACAATTCAATAAGGTCGAAAATTTCGCTTCAGAAACGGCTGCCCAGAAACAATATTAAATTTTCAAACGTTTTCAGTTTTGTATACAACATTCCCCCGCAAGAAGGTCCCAAATAAAAGATCGTGACCATACAATAATATCAATCAATCAAATCAACCTATATCAATCCACTGCTGGATGTAGACCTCTCCCAAATCACGCCGCAACAAACGGTCCTGCGCCTTCCGCATCCAGTCAGTCCAATATAAGTATTACAAATAATTTCTAAAGCGACACAGAGGCGTCAAGAATAGATGATGTTCTTTTCCTCGCTGAGCAAGTTCCCACAAGTTGCATTCAAAGTTTTAAAATTGACAGTTACGTAGGTATTCAGTGCCTGCAATATTGTCCAAGATGATTACATTGTCCTGCAGAGGTAATCTTGACCTGATCAGAAGAATATTACCACCAGATCGTTGTATTGTCATTGAGTTTTTTATATAAGCCTGCTAAATTTCAGATAAATATTTTTGACTTCTTGTTTGTATTCAACAAATAATAGGTCGAAATTTTTTATAAATTTTTAAATTTACGGCTAGATAATAAAATACTTGTTAAAAGTTGGAGTTGACTTTTAGCCACTAAACAAATAAATATTGAATATTTTTACTCGTAATCATGACATCGGCTTACATACAAATTACAATATCGGGGCAAATCCTTTTGTCTGCACGGCTTAGGCCAACCCGACCCTGCCTTAATTAACTTCGGTCCCAACGAAGATTTCAATTATAATAGGACCAAACGCTTAAAACATTATCATCTACACTTTAAATATAATGACTGGTCTGATAATATTAGATTTAGCTTATTATTTGATTTCAATTAAGCGTTCTGCAATCAAACTGGTAATACGACTAAAATTTCTATTTTGATCGGTTTTTTTTCCGTTTCTCATACCAGACCTACGCCCAGCAATGGGCGTACGTCGGCTGAGATAATGCATTTTCTTAAGATCAGTGTATCATTATTACAGGCAGGTCACTTTCAGAGCCAGAGCTTGACAGATAGGACTGTGATAAAAATGTATACTCTCACGTCTATATGTGAAGACAGTTCCAAGTTTGTATGGTACAGCATGAGAACATTTTTTCAATCTGATCTGTTTTACGGTTTTGTACATTGTAAGGAAAACAGTATAAGAAAAGAAACAACAATAATAAGGCCGATTATTGTGACGATCTGTGGAAAATGCCAGCTGTGGGTATCAATATAATAAAATGATGGTGGTCATCATAATCACCGCAAGGCAAATTAAGGGGTAAAAAAATAACTGAGAGATAGAAAATTTCACCTTCGATTATGAAAAATATGGAGCCATAATTCACGAACAGGTGATGTCTTTGACCCCAAATTTACGAGAATAAGATACGGTACATAAAACTTAAATAAAAATCTTTAATCCATCGCACCGCCCGAATGAGACTCTTGAGATAGAAATTTTCGAAGAGATATTACCAAGCTCTGAGATATTATATTTGTAACTAATGGCTCTCACAACTTTACACTTTAGTTTCATAAATTTTTAAATAAAATATTTAGTAAAATGCTGAACGATTTTGATAAATAGTAACGCTTAAGTACTATTTATACTAACACACTTGACCACTGTCAAAAGTATTATGGACTGTTAGAGTAGCCCTAATCGCTAAAGGTTGCCATGGCTTCGTAGTTTAGCGACCTATATTATAATAATAAAAACACGTTCTACATAAATTACTTTCAATAAAATCCGAATAACATACCAATATACAGAAAAGGTACGAGGAACATTAAGCTAGATAAGCATGGTCTTTGCGTAACGAGTATTTGAGTAATACATTAGCCAAGTAATGTAACTTAATAAACTGCCAACCCTAGAGAAATGGCCTTTCTAAGGCAAATTCCTTGGATTTTCGGAACACTGAGCCCAATTGTTTGGTAAATCTGTGCCGACCGTGAACTTGATTGCCGAAGAAAAAGCAATATGCTGCAATTTCTATTCTTGATCAAATTGCGCATTTTGTGTACTTTATCTTCTCAGAAAGGTTTGGGTAGATACAAAGGTAAGTAAGTGCGTATCGTGAATGATGTATCTAATAACGTTACTATGTAGGTTTCTGATGTATCTATTCTATGGCTAGAATTGAAAAAGAAGTAAAGCTTAATTCTGAATTGAAAGTAAGGTTTATTTTACCTACTTTAGAGGCCTGTGTTTTTTTTTGAATGAACATGCTCTAAAACTACTAAACTGACATTATTAACGAGTAATACGGGCTATAATAACATCATGCTTCTATTTTGTATAAATAGCGGATGTTATACAAAAATGCAACAAATACTGGATTTTTCAAACGTATGTACGATGGGTGCTGCTGGGTTCGTTCGTATGTAGGTAATAGTCAAACCCGTAGGGTATAAAATAGCTAGCATTTGATATCCATAATAGAGCAACTGCAACACGATATCACAATTGCTCGTTTAAGATATGATATTATTAATATTGTACAGTATAATCAATGTAACAACATGTTAGTTAACACTTAATAGGGCTGTCAGGCAGCCAAATAGGATTATGTATGCAGGTCAATTGTGCCGTACGGGAGCACAAAATTAATAATAGACGTTTACCTATGCGAGCATGTTCGATATGTATAACGCGTGCAACGGAAAACATCGTGTAGCGATGCAGTTTTTAGAAACTTTAATGTGAGTCAGACAGTAAGTATTATTAATTTGTAAAATGGTAGAAATTCTATTCTAAGATTTAAAAAAAGGTGAAAAAAACCAACCAATTGCGAATCAAACTCGCGCACAGAGGGTTCTGTACAAAAATTGAAAAAAAAAATCACGTTTGTTGTATGGGAGCCGCGCATAATGACCCCACAGACTGCCTCTGGGGCGAAGTCGGTAGTGTAACCGCCTGCCGCGCTGGAGGTCCCGGGTTCGATTCCCGGGTCGGCCCAAATGTTTGTGTCGAGTTAGGGTGTTTTCTATGTTTGATATGTATGTATTTAGAAATATACAAGTATGTCTATCAGTCGTCTAGATCCACATATATTAGTTTAATTTGGCCTAGATGATGTAGTGTGGGATTGTTCTCAAATATTTTATTTATAATGCCTCTATTTTCTTATTTTAGTATTTGTTGCTATTGCGGCAACAAAAGTACATTATTAGTGATTTTTTCAGCTATCATCGCTCCTGAGGTACCGTAGATCAAGGCATCCATGGTCTGGAAGCCTCATAATACTATAATCTCTTATTTTAATACGGCTATATCCAAAGTTTGCTCAGCTAAAGACAGAGAATACGGGACATTTTGACGGCATAAAATATAACCGGTTGCTTGGCCACACACAGCTATGAAGAAGCAATGTGTAGTTTTAGTCGATTCATAATGATACGTAGATATACCTACGTCACGTATGATGAATATCACAATGTAGGTAAACATTAAACTTAAACCGTTGGAAATTCCTTTTAAACTAGCGCACAACAATGCTGTGGAACTAAACAATGGGTACCACAAAGCTTTTATAGTTTAACTATTCCTATATTAAATTTCCAATTTGTTCCATTGTCGTTTTCACAATGAACTCTATAGGAAAACACTAACAAAATTATTATCGTTCTATTTTTGCTACATTTTAGGGTTCCCTACACAAAAAGGGTAAAAACGAAACCCTGTTTAAATGAGACTTCGCTGTCCGTCTGTCCTGAACTGTGATAACTAGAGATTTGAAATTTTCACAGATGATGTATTTTTATTGCCGCTATAGCAACAAGTACTAAAATCAGAAAAATGGGAAGGAGGGGGTTAAAGGCGACTCCTATACCTACTACAAACATCTTTAAGCAGCGCTGACCACCAGTCCATCTGGTGGGCCGTATGCTTGTCTGCCACCTTAGTCGTATAAAAAAGAAAAACATGTTTTTTTTTACATAATTTGGTACAGAGCAAGCTGGCTAAAATTTAGTCTTTATCTTCGGAGGGCTTATTCCAGTGGCATCAGGATCTGGTTTCCTCTTTTCTTTTTACTTCGGACATTCAGTATCTCTTTAAGTGAGGTCGTAAGTGAATATTGTCATCATTTACTACGTCAAGTTACGACTTTTTGAGACCATATTCCTTGCATCTCTCACTCTTTTTTAGGGTTGCCTATGTCAAAAATAAAAACTCCAAGCAATGAAGATAACTTTGTTGCCCATCTCTATGTAAAGGTTTTATTTCATTTCCTTTGTTTCATTTTAAACGAGAGTTTTAATCAAATTTAAATGAAATGAACTTTATTACTGAATTTTGCAATCCTTTGTAAGTGTGAAAAACAAGACTTTAAAATCTGAACTATTCGGTTCACGTGAATCCAATAGCAACTTTAGTTGCTACTAAATATTTCTATCTACTCATTTAGTGTGTTATTATAAGCGTTTACCTAAAAATATAATTAGTTTTCTTATATTTCATAGGAATGATACTTAATGAAGTAACATTTTGAAACCCCCCAGGAAACCTGTCGAACTTTTCCTCCAAAGCGCATCAATAAATAAGATTGCTATGGTGAGGGGCCCGAAGCCCAAGTGACTGAGTGCCCCTTCAGAGAAGATTACAATTTACTAACTTGCCACTCTTGACTTTCTGCAAAACTCTCAAGGATCAAGAATTGGTCAGTATGTTGGCGATTTACCAAAATTATTGGTGTTTAGGGGAATAACATATTTCTAATACCTACTAGTTAATCAAACGCTAATTTAATTATATACTTGGTGGCGCCCGCGACGGTGCCCGCAAATTTTGTTCCCGTTTCCGCCAAATTTAAGTAGCCTTGGTCTTTTTCCAGAATATAATCTATCCCTGTACCGGATTTCAGCCAGATTCGTTCAGCGGTTGGAGCGTGAAAGAGAAACAAACAGCCCGACATCCACACATCCACATCTACACCGACAACCTTTTATATTTAAAATATTAGTAGGATTATAAAAAAATATAGTTATTACAGTTTATTTATGTTGCAGGTTGATGACACTTGATGGAACCTGCTGCACATATTGAATAACAACACTTGTCCTGTTCCACAACATTTATTTACTTTACACCTGACCGGTTTCGCCTCTCGGCATTCTCAAAGGTAAATTAATGTAAACTTTGGTAAAACTAACTTGATGACCATCATGTAGTGTCATGTGTTAATATTTTTTAATGAATTCTTGTCTGTTTGGCCTCATGTCTTGACTTATGTGCGTGAAGAGATTTTGACGCGGTTTAATATTTGAAAGATTTTGGTCCAATTTAAAATCTAACGTTTGTTTCATCGCAATCGGTTAAGTAGGTGTAAGAATAATCAAGGTTGGATATTCGTGGGATCATAATTCTTTTGGTCGCGATAACCGACATACAGGTGGGCGGAGCCGCGGGCAATTACTCTATTGAAAATAGCCAATGAAGAGACTATGTTACCTAGTTCAGAAAGTAATTAATCTGATCAATGTATCTTAGAAGTTTAGATTAAGTTCACGACCTTAATCTAAACTTCTTTACTTAAACTGCCCTTTGTGGAAAGGCCAACAAAATTCACTAGTTTATAAATAATTAAGTACATTTCCACTTCTAGATGATCTGTAGTTGTAATGACGCATCTATCTCCCTTCTACTCCATCAGTCTATTACGTTTTATGTTATCTTATGATGTCAAATAATTATCATCCGTAAACCGACTTTACAGACGTACGTGTTAAACTGAACTATTGCAAATGGAACGAAGTATCAACCCTAGAACTCGACCGTGTATCACCAGCATTTATAATTATTAGTTTAGTTGAACAAGTTCGTTGCAGTTTACAAGGACCTATGTGCAGTAAAAATGCACAAAGAGCTTCGTAGAAATGAATGCAATTAAGTGATTGTTGATTCTGTTTGGCATTTTTCTTTCTTTTCTTTTATTGTTTGTATTGTTAATTGAAAGAGAAACCCGTATTTCGTTCCTTGCTTGAAGAAATAAAATTATAACGATACTTAGTTATGCAGTGGCAGTGAGTACCATTACGAGTATAGTACAAACAGAATTTTGTTGGACGCAAATGGCTGTTTGGCGCTATTTTAAACGTTTTTATTTAGCTTGACCTGTCAGTTTATTTGGGTCAAATTTAGTCATTAAACTTTGACCCCCTTCTGTTGACAGGTTGATCTGATATTTCGGTACCTACATACTTTTGGTTTTGAAGATGGAGAAATTAACTGCATGGGCAAAACCGTAGGCGCCTGCTAGTACTTAAGTGTATAAAGAAATCATCTAAATATTCTGAACAGTATTAGTTATTTAAGAGGAGTTTCTTCATCGTCAAAGTAGCAACTACACATTTTTCAGAAATAACCAAATAGCCATCTATATTAGGCTTGATCTATAAAAGATTGTTCCTCCTCCAATTATTTTAATGGACTTCCAATCGATTACAAACAATTACTTGCTACGTAGTGTTTTAAGTTAAGTAGGTATTGGTGAAATTTCATTTTAGGGCCGCACCTAGGCATTATTTAGGGGTTTTAATAAAATTAATTCATCTCTTTTGATTTACCGATTTGGAGCTACTGTACATAATATATCACTTTACAAAATAGAATACCTAAATAGGTTGATGGTACATACGCTTAAGCTTAAGAAATAAACATTTTCCTGCGTCAAAAATGTTGTAGTATTATTTTTGAGAGATTTTTTTTTCTGTCCCACTAGTTTTGTCAACAATCTGGCAAAAGCGTCTACGCAAATTTTTTTTTTTTTTTTTTTTTTTTTTTTTATGTAATGATGAGCTACAATAATAGCATATCATATAAATTACAATCTAGCCATAAGACTAATAAGTAATTAACCTTTAACCTAAACTGCTAATATAGAGTAAATTGTAAGAATGTGTCCATTAACACTTTTCTTAATGTCTCTATTAAGGGGAAGTCACTTAGTTCAAATTGTGTTCTTTATTACAAGTTGTCCTTTTTTTATTTGAAAGCTGGTGCTTCCCATGTGGTCCCATATACAGGAAGTCAGAATCGGATGGTGGGATCCTGGAAAAATCGAAGAAATCCGCACTTATTACACTATGTCACACTGACACTTCACTAAACTAATTCAAAGGGTTTTGTCCTTTTTAGTCTTCTCACTAAATCTGTGTGGTCAAGGAGTTGGATAGCCTCGACATTCACATGATGATGAAGTCTTTTTTGATGAGCTTCGGCGTACTTTTGCACTACATTAGCTACGAGGTCCACTTCAAGGTCCCTATGGAGGTCGTCATTTCTAATGTACCAAGGCGCATTTACGATACCCCTCAGTACTTTATTTTGGAATTTTTGTATAATCTGGATGTTGCTTGATTTGGTACAGCCCCATAGCTGTATTCCATAAGTCCACGCTGGCATAAGGACTTGTTTATACAATAGTAATTTGTTTTGCACTGACAGCGAAGAATGTTTGCCTAGAAGCCAGTACATATTTTTGTAGCGAAGCTGCAGCTCGCTGCGTTTCTTTTTAACGTGAGCCTTCCAACGGAGCTTAGCATCTAGTGTCATGCCTAGATACTTGGCTGTATTCTCGTAGGGAATAATCGTATTATTTAAATATACTGCATGATAGTTGGATCTTTTATTTGTGAAGTCTATGTGAACTGATTTAGCTTCATTCAATTTAATTTTCCACTTTTTCGTCCAGTCGTATACGATGTTGACTGCATTTTGAACCTTTTCCACGGCATCTGCATGAGTAACACCTGTGGCCATAATGGCTGTGTCATCTGCAAATGTTGCAATGGTATGGTTTTCTAATACCGGGATATCGCAGGTGTATAATAGGTACAGGACCGGACCTAATACACTTCCCTGGGGCACTCCAGCTTTTATTTCCCTTAAGTCTGAGTATGCATCATCTTGTCGAATTCTGAACATTCTTTGAGTCAAGTAAGACTTTAAGATGGCAGTGAATTGTTTTGGGAGCATATGTTCGAGTTTTTGTGTAAGACCTTCATGCCAAACTTTATCGAAAGCTTGAGCTACGTCTAGGAAGACTGTAGAACACACTTTCTTGTCTTCTAATGCTCTCTCAATGATATTAGTGATACGGTGTACTTGGTCGATTGTAGAATGATTTTGTCTAAATCCAAATTGATAGTTGGGGATTAGGTCACGTTCTTCTATAATGGGCTTTAACCGTTTCAGGAACAGCTTTTCAAATAGTTTTGACATTATTGGTAGTAGGGAAATAGGTCTATATGAAGTAGTTTCATGGGGTGGTTTGCCAGGTTTAAGTATCATAATAACTTCGGCCACTTTCCACACATCAGGAACATGTTTTAGTCTAAATGAGGCATTAATAATTGTGGTAAGTTTAATAATCGCTTTACGTGGTAAATTGCGCAAAACTTCTGCCGTAATTAGGTCATAGCCAGGGGCTTTGTTTGTATTTAGGCGTTTTATTTCAATGAACACCTCTCTCGGTGTAACAAATCTAATTTCTAACTCATCGCTTGATGTCGCGTCCAAAGATATGTTTTCGGAGGTTTCATCGTTTGGTCGGAAAATTTGCTCTAAGTGATGTGCAAATCTGGCTGCTTTCTGTTCATTATTTACAGCCCAACCGCCATTGGTATCTTTAATGGGGGGGATCTGTATAGTAGGCTTTTTGGAACGTTTTGTACATTTCCATAGGGAATAATTTGTCGTGCGATCACTTGTTAATTGACTTAGGTAACTATTCACCGTATTATTGTGAAAATTTTGAATTTCTCTTCTGAGCCTTTTAGTAATGTTGTTTAGTTCAGTTTTGTCAGGGGGAAATCTGGTTCGTTGCCATTTTTTTCGCAATATACGTTTTTCAGCTATAATATTTCTAATAATCATAGGATAACAGTTATTTTTAATTCTTCGCCTAATTTCCGGTGTATTACGCCAGGCACATTTTTGTATATCCGTTATGAATTTTGACACATCAAGTTCTAGTTGTTGCGGATTCTTTAGCGGTACTTTTAGGTTAATAGCTTCTTCTAATTCGCATCTGAAGCTATCCCAGTCTGTATTTTTATTGACTAAAGAGGGCTTGCTTTCTTTTTGAATAAGAGTTTCACCTATGGTCAGTAATATGGGTGAATGGTCTGAACTCATGTCAAAACCTTCTTCGATTTGTAAAACGCCGGACGAAAAATTTTTGTAGATGAAAAAATCTATTAAATCTGGTAATTTTCCTTTTTCAGTAGGCCAATAGGTAGGTTTACCTGTTGATATAACATTACAGTTCATTTCTCTGATAGCACAAAGTAACTGTTTGCCTTTAGAGTTCGTTAATCTCGATCCCCAGTGTATATTTTTGGCATTAAAATCGCCACCAAGGATAAATCTGTTACCAAGACTTTTAAAAAGAGTTTTGTACTGCTCTGCTTTTAAACTATGCCTTGGCGGGCAGTATATAGCAGAAATTGTAATGGGGTATTGCTTAGTTTTAATAGTAACAGCTATAGCTTGTATAAATTGTTCTTCACATTTATGTTCTACATAATGACTAATAGTATCCTTAATAATTATGGTACTACCACCTCTTGCAGTGTTGTTGGGGTGCAACGAATGATAACTTTTATAGCCCTTAATTCTAATATATGATTATCTGGTAAAATGTGACTCAGATATCAGACATATGTCTATATTTTCTGTAATTAGGACTGCCTGCAACTCATTTTGATGCTTTAGGAGTCCATTTGCATTCCATGCCATAATTTTGATTGAATACAACATGTTTATTTTCTATAAGTGTTTAATTCAAGTTTCTTTAACCTTTCATCAAACGATGTCATTAGGCTAAGAATTTTATTAATTTTATCGTCATTATTAGAACTTACTAGTTGTTGTTGATTTGTTGACAACAACTGTTGTTGTGGTGGCTGAGGTTGCAAGTGAATGTCCTTAGTCATTTGTGCGTACGATACGGTTTTTGTGACCCGCTTTTCGGGATTTGCTTTTATGCCAGTACGTTCACTTGACATCTTAGTGGTTGTCATAGATGTCTTTGATTTTACTGACTTATTTTTAATTTTTTGTAGCTCTTTAGCTACCATACACCCTCTATAGTTAGAAGGATGTGGTTCCCCACAGTGTACACACTTTGGCTTTACCTCTGCGGGTTTCCGGCAGTCTTTCGTTAGGTGTTTACCCGTGCATTTTACGCATTTAGGTTCTCGGGAGCAGTATTTTTGAGTGTGGCCATAGGCTTGACATCTCTTACACTGTGGAATGAGTTTTGAGGTTTTCAAAGGTTCTATGTCCACCTTGCAACTCAGTATTGAATGAATACCGTAAATTCTGTCAATGCTTTCTTCTTTATCAAATGAAAGCAGAAAGATATTAAGAGGCTCTTTAGTCCTCCAACTCAGTTTGTTAACCGCATCCTGAATTTTAAGACCTTTGCCTTTCAGATCCGCGATAATTCTGTCCGGTAAACAAGACGAGTGTAATTTTTTTGCTACGACTCTTATGGGTCTGTCCTGTTTGTTTTCATAGGAGTACCACAGACAATTATTTTGAAGTAGGGTCTTAGTAATGGACCTATAAGAATCTTCGTTTTTGGCGTTAATTTTTATACATTCACCGCTCATCATTTTCACGATAAAAGAATCGATTGCAGTATCTGCTGACAGCAGATCATAGAACATTTGGTAGTTCTTGACATTTTCCACAACTATGGGTGGTGGTTGTGGAGGTTTTTTGGTCTTCTGTGCTTTTTCGGTGGAGCAGATAGCTCCTTGGGATGGTGGTGGGGAGGGTGTCAAGTTCAATTTCCTTTTTTTACGATTTTTTACACGTACCCACTCGGTTTCTTTAGCGAGTTCTTCCTCGTCGGTCTCATATTGGACCGCTTGAGTGGAACTTTCTGTGATTTCAACAGTTTTGTTGTTAGAATTTTCAGGGGGTTGCTCCTGGTCAAAGTTCATTTTACTTTGAAGGTTCTCTATTTGACATCTAAGGTCATTTACTAACTCTTGCAGTTTTTCTCTCTCTTCTTTCTCTTTGACATAATAGTCGTATATGATACGCTCTGTCTCTGTTGTAATATTTACTTTTGTAGAAGTCATTGTTAGATATTTAAAATAGCTTCGCCTTAATTGCTAATTACTTACATATGTAATGAATCATTACGATCGGTAACTAGGTCATCGCTACGGCCGCGTACGACTGAACGTGACGAAATCGATGGCTGCGTCAGCACTTAGCTCGAACACAAAAACAAATTTGCGCGAGGCAGCGGTGACGCGACCGTTCGCTGCGGATTTCGAACGCACACTTTGTCAACAATCTGGCAAAAGCGTCTACGCAAATGCTGCACACCATTTTATGCTCAGATTTTGGACACGGTTTTGACAGGTTTTCAAATGTTTTTTAAAGCTTTTGTGACTGATCTTCTTTTTTATTCTCTACTAGCTGATGTCACGCGGTTTCACCCGTTGTAGTTCCCGTTCCCGTAGGAATACGGGAATAAAATATAGCCAATGTTCACCGCGAAAAGTGTAGCTTCTCAACAGTGAAAGAATTTTTCAAATCGGTCCAGTAGTTCCGGAGCCTATTCGTTACAAACAAACAAACAAAAAAAACTAATATTTCCTCTTTATAATATTAGTATAGAAGTGCAGTTGCTACTGCTGCTGGCATTAGTAAACTGTACTCAGCTAGAGAATTTCTTTCTACGAAACATTGATTTAGAGCAGGTACTGTTCAATTCACAATGGATTAAGTTGTGAATGTTAGTACGTCAACCTAGGTACATGGTATAAAAATTGTGTATAAATATTCACTTTCATCATTATTTTCAGACTGGCTAGGAGTTTGCGAGGGCCCTTAAGAAATGGCGGTGTTTTGTCTTGGTGTAAGCCTGGTGCATAATTCGTGTGTTGTGTGTAAAAATATTTGACCACCAAATCTCACCACCGCGATTTTTTCTTAAACAATGACAAAAAAGTGTTTACTTGTATGTAACAGCACTGTAGCAATTACTGGACTACGATAAACTTGGAATACCTCTGATTTATACGGTTGATTGATGGCACTTGAGGAACTTGCTGCACATATAAAAAACGACATTTATACTGTTCCACAATAATGTAAATAAAACCTGACCGGTTTCACCTCTCGGCCTTTTCAAAGGAAACAATTTGGTGACAGTACCACCTTGTCCTTTCATTCTTCAAATAAGCAGCATAAGCGTCGTTTTTAATATGGAATATCTCTTCTATGATTTTTGTGGTCATTTTATGCATTTCTTTGTTAAAATTGTTCTTATCTACCATAAACTTTAGGTTATTATTATTTCATTAAAACTAAGTTTATGAGGCCTTTATCACGGAAGCTTTGTTCAAGTTTAGCTGACCAAGAACTTTGAAAGTTTACACGTTGATACCTTGTTTAATGAACCGTAATGTATGGACCTCTGGAGGCTACGGACCTTCAAACTATTAACTATGTAAACTAAAATCCATAAAATTTAGTCACACCTTTATTCCTAACAACATTTCGCCTCATGATTATTTTTGAAAAGCAATTAGTATGCTAACTGATCATACATTTTAAATATGTAAAAAGAATTGGTTTCAAGCAGGATTCGAACCTTCGCCTTATACCTTTTTGTCCTACGTAATAAGTGGCTCATTGCCGGGTTGAAATCGAGAGGCACAGGGTGTGAAGCCCCATTGTTGAAATTTTTGAAGCCATAAGGCCTATAACTTGACTTAACGGCTGTCTTGTTACTGACAACTGAGACCAATGACTTAACGTGCATACCAAAGTACAGAAAAGCTCTCATATAAATGTCACACAGTGTCAACCATCCAAGAACCAGTCACAATGAAAGTTATTGCAGCGATCATTTACAAAACACTGAGTCAGTGATGCTACGAGCGCTTCACAACGTTCAAAAATAAACGCATTCAAATATCAAAAATTTATTGAACTAATTTTATATTCAACCTTTATTCTACATACCTATGTACACACTCTGATATTGAAAAGCTCCTGATCGAGCCGAGAACATTTCAATTTCCATTTGAATCAGGTGTCTATTGACAAAACCGACTAGCGAACGGTATGCATTTGCCTAAAAGCTCCAACAGAAATAATATTTTGCATTTCTCTTCTGAAACCATTATGAATCTTTTACCGATTTTCATTGTATTTGAAGATTTCTGTTGAGTAAGTATTTGTCTCAATTATGTTGAAAATCTTTGGGTTCTATTATAAGGCTATAAAGGTGTGATTGCTATAACGAGGTATACCGGACCCATGCGAGCCTCACAAGTATTGCAAAGTATGCATCTACTCGAGACGGACGGACGAGGTCCCAGTGAACAGGAGGAAAGCGGAGCGTGAAGAGGCACCTCTCAGGGCTGCAAACTTAAAGTCCACTGTCAGAATTGTGAGAGAAAAACTAGAAACAACATATTCCAATTGGTCTAAATGAAAATCAGTCTTAGAGTGTTCAACGGCTTATGTTGTGTGTTAATAGATGAGTCAGTCAATCTCAGCTGTCTTATCATCAATCACAGTTTTCTATTGGACCAGAGCCCACGGTGGGTAGATAAAGGGTTTTGTTTCCCCCTATTACCCATGGTCCCACCGCTACGCCCCACTGGTGGGTGCACGGGGAATATTTTTTTCCCGAGCATTTCTTTTCTTCGTCATAACTAAGCTTACTATAAAAAATATGAATAGGTATTAAATTAGAAAATTAATGGTGATCACACAGGTTTCTCGTGTAAAGGCTTCCCATATATTCTCCGAGCAGCTCGTAACGACTGCTACGAAAGGCTACGAGATGCTACGTGGCCGACTAGAAGATGTATAATACTTTTCTTTTGGCCGGAATAAAACTCCATACAAATGATTCGTTTTTAATTGTCTCACTAAAAACACGCTATGTTCGTACAGAGCTTGAATGTGTGTGTGACCAACAAGGCTAAGCAAATGTTCCCTCAAAACACTCACCAACTATAATGACAGACGTGGCGGGACTGGCGGGAGTGGGGAAGCTTGATCAGTGGGGGGCAGGGACTTGCTTATTTGTATGTAATACTATTATATTATCTTTGATAATACAAAACAACAAGAAACTGCTTCCTCATATCAACAATGCAACTCAATAAATATATTACATCAAAAAAGTAAATACATTCATTCATTCAATTGTGGAACCTTTTTTTGTCAGTTCGCCTATAAACACATGCGATGTATCACCAAATGATTGAGATCGATGATTACAGAACTTAATTCGTAAAATACCTACTTGAAAAATTGCGAATTAAGTTCTGTAATCAAAAGATTTCATTGTTTGCACTGAATAGGCTCCGAAACCAATGAACCGATTTGAAATTCTTACACTTGAGAAGCTACGCTATCTCCGGTTTGTTATATATATCTCCTATATCTCCTAGTGACAGTGTAATTTATTGTTTGTAAGATATAATAATTATTTAATAGAGTAGTAGAGCAGTATAATACAATATTATGCAGTTTTTTGGATTACAAAGCTATTTTTAAATAAAAAGAAAAAAGGAAGTTTCTGTGCTTTCTAAGGCACGTTAAGCCGTTGGTCCTGGTTATCAGTAAAATGATGTCGTTAAGCCAAGTTGAAGGACATTTTAGGCGGTTTGAAAATTTCAACAGCAGGCAGTCACAATCTGCGCCTATCCACCTCAACACGGTAATGCGGCTCACCACCACGCGGGACAAATTCTAAAAAGGCGAAATGTGGGCATATAATATGACTCTGCCTACCCCTTCGGGGATAAAGGTGTGCACTATATGTACGGATGTGATGTGGGAAGAACTGATGGAACGTAAAATACCAGTAGCATAAAATAACAGAACTACTCAGCAGAACAGGTGGGAATTGAATTGCCATTTGTTCTGTGGGCAGAACTAATGGTAAAACAAATTACCTGTAGTTCTGCCAACTGAACAGGTGGGAATTGCATTACCATTAGTTCCGTGGACAGAACTAATGGGAAAAAGATTACCAGTAGTTCTGTTAACAGAACTACTCAACAGAACAGTTGGGAGTTAGACGGAAAATTCGTTCGGATCGGGATCTCAGCACAGCATTTGCATACGATTACGTCTACGCCACCGAGGCTGTAAAAAAAAACCGGCCAAGTGCCAGTAGGAGTCGCACACTAAGGGTTTCGTACCAAACAACGGCAAAAAGTCTTGTTTATTGTATGAGAGCCCTCCTGAATGATCCCCCCTTGTTTTATGATTTTAGTATGTGTTGTTATATCGGCAACACAGAAATACATCATCTGTGAAATTTCAAATCTCTAGCTATCACGGTTCTTGAAATACAGCCTCGTGATGGGCAGACAGATAGACAGACTGACAGACAAAGATATTGACAGACGGACAGTTAAGTCTCATGAACAGAGCCTAGAGGTACTAAATCCTAAAAAAATAATTCAGATTCCAAGAAAATCTCAACTCTTTGAAAGATCTCATAATTAATAGCTGTGGTTAAGGATAATGATGTTTTTTTTTTAACCCGACGCGTGAAAGCCTCGTTGTTTCGTTTAATGGTAATGATAGGGGAGGCCTAGAATGAATTTCTGTAATCATTACTCCAGCTCTTCAGATTAAAATACTATGGAAGATTCCTTATATTATTGAAATGTACCCCCAGCCCTTATTATTGGTGGGTACCCTAAATAAATCATTTGCTGCTGCTGCGCTTAAGAAATTGGAGCATCTGTAGTGTGTAATAAATTTTATATTGACTTTCACTTGGTCAACTATAATTGTCCAACGTGGACAAATTGACAATAAAATTTATAAATACTTATTTTTTCATATTATAGATAATTATGTCAGAATATGAAAAATTTCAATATCTGATATGCGTAAATACACTATTTTGCAAAAAAAACGGGCACCTAAGGAAATTTACGTTCTAAGGTCGATTTTAGTTAAATGAATGAAATTTATTTCTTTGACGTAGTCTGTTTACTTATAATCGTGTAAATTAATGCGCGTGAAGTGAATTCGAGCAATTAAAAGAAAAAAAACGATGGATTCTTTAAAATCGATACACACGCCCAAACAATAAGAAGTGGTCGGCAATAAAGACAAGTTTTTCTTTACTTTTTTTAATTAAATGAAGTTACAAATGTAAAAACCTAATAACGAGTGTGACCTCCTCTTGCCAAAATCACAGCTTGAATCCTTCTGGGCATGCTTTCCAAGATGTTTTTAATAACGTTTTGAGGAATACGTTCACACTCTTCTGCAATGACTCTTTTTAGCTCCCTGATGTTTTGTGGAGCAGGTTGCACTGATCTTACCCGACTCTTTAGAACATCCCACACATGCTCAATTGGATTGAGGTCAGGACTTCGAGCTGGCAATCTAAACGACGGATCCCAACTTCTTGCATGTCCGCTTCCACGTCACCAGAACGGTGCGGGCGAGCATTATCGTCCATAAATATGGAATCTTCCCCAAGTGCATTCAATGTGGGTTGTGCATATGGAATTAGGACTTCCATTATGTACCGGTGTGCATTTAATGTTCCATTTTCTATGAAAACTAACTCCGTACGCTCCGTGGAATTAATTGCTGCCCAAAACATAACGGAGCCATAAGGAGTGATTTCTTCGAAACACACTTCCGCATAGCGTTCCCGTGGTCTTCGCAGCACTAGCCGGCGTCGGTCCTCTCCACACAAAGAGATTCTAGCTTTATCAGAAAACAATACTTTACTCCAGTCCTCCAGAGTCCATGAAGCACAGTTCCGAACAAACTGAAGTCGAGCAACACAGTGTTCACGGAGTAATTTAGGGCCCCGAGCTGGGCGGTAACTCTTGATATTGGCAGCCAAAAGCCTTAGCCACTGAGACACGTAAATTTGCGAACAACCTTCTTCAAGTAGGGCTATAATTTTACCGGCCCTTATCGCTTTATCACTCATATAAAAAAGTGGTATTTAATGTAAAAAGAAAAATTAAATTGTTTAATTTGCAGAAAATATCCAAAAAGTTTTAAAATATCGTAATCAGTTAAAAATCGTTTCAGCAATTCGCGCCATTAGTAAAGCAATTTTAGAATAATCCACAATAATCATTATTTTTCATCATTAAAGAAGTAAAGATCAGTAAAGAATCATGCCAGGATGCTTCAAAAAACATGCTAATACATCGTCAAATTAACAAAACCTATTTCTTGTTCTTCTTCATTGAAGTAGAGAAAAAATCTAAAGTGCGCGTTTTTTTTGCAAAAGAGTTTATTTTAGTGTCATAGCATATATTGGCATATTATATTTTTTTAACAATTTAATTTTTTACCCGATGGGGGAAGAGTAAAAAATTAAATTAATGTAAGTGGAGACCATAGATGAATCATTTTATCTAATCTACCAATTCTAATAAGTTACCCCGACACTCGAGTTACTACAAATTTTTCATCGTGGGCTCCCCAGCTATAATGTAATCCTGCAGTCATTAAATTTGTTCAATATGCGTAGGTGTATTACGTGTCACAATAATGAAGTGCGGAGCATACAATAAGTGAATGACTGTAGTGTATCTATGTTTATGCGTTCAGTGTAGGGTGCGCCTATACATAAAATGACTCGGCGCCGGCGTTCCGTTGGCCTATTTTGCTGCAGTTTTTATTCAATGCTACTATACGAAATGGTATAATTGCCTTTCAGGAAGCATGTGTTTATACATACACGGTAGTTGGAGGTAAAATACCTTTTTTTTTAACGCGAGGGAAAATCCTCATGGATGCTATGCCGGTCTACCTACCGACTAAAAAACCTCACGTAACGCCCAACAGCCTGTGGTTGGGAGTCCCGGGTAAGCCCTCGGAAGAATGTCCCAGAACAATATTGATAATGGCAAGTTTTGCTGAAAGAAAACATTCCTTTATTTTTAAAAGTAAGTAATACTGCATTTAAAGATTTTTGAAAAATCACCTGCTTGAGCCGGGAATCGAACCTAGGAGATGTGAAAAAAAACAATGTATTTTATGATACCAACCGAAAGAGTTTTTAAAAGAAGCAATTTCTTTTAAATAACATATTATCTTATATTAAAGGAAGACCACGTAAAATAGGTTTTTATTGTAAAGCTTCACACACACAAGCTACTCATTATCTAAAGAAAAAAAAACAGTCTAATAAAAGAACCTCCTCCTTTTTTTGGAAGTTGCACAGCAAAAGAATTTCCACACGTTATAAAGGCTTCTGCCAGTGGAGCTTCAACTTGAAAGCTATTGTAAATAGTCTTACGAACTGAGATAGTGATGCTCGTTTCACTGTGTCTTATTGGCGAGCTTACTATTAAAAAAAAAAAAATTCTAAGGGCAATATGCCCTTGCCCGATTTCTTTTGATTTCCCAAATGACATTTCGAGCACAAACCCTCTTAATCTCCGGATTGCCAAATGAGGCCCACTATCGGGAGTCAAGTATCGGTACCAAACATTATTTTCAAAATTTGACAACCTTATACTGTTTCAAGGCAGTAAGATGAAATAAAACGAATTAAGTTAGATATTACAATATTTCTAGAAGGTCTTGAGCTGACTACTTGAGCCCGTCACGAAACTCAGATACGTGATCTTATTGCACAAACCTAATGTAAATATTCTGCTAGCATTTTGAAAATGTTGAAGTCTATCTAGTTGCTCTTCAGTAAGATCAGGTGCTCAGGTTATTAGTTTACTGCTGAAGCGAATAACTTATCTTTATTTTTATTGAAAACATTTTTGTAGTAGGTGTTACGACTGGTAGTGTTAGGTCATTGAATATTCATTTTAATATCTAGATTTAAGGTACCCTAGAGACTTTATATACCTGAAAATCTAGATGTTCAAAAGATGAGCTCAGGATGTGTCAAATCAAATTGTATAGAAATTTAAAATATTTATAAAAGCTTTGTTATTGTTACCGGTTCGGCTTTTCTAGTAATTCCAAACAAAATATTTATATCAGTAGGTGATGGTGGCGCTGATCATAAATATTTTATAACACTTTCCTGTATGTTTATATTGTCTGTGTCTCTATACATATATGATTACGCCTTTTGTCCCCGAAGGGGTAGACAGAGGCATTATGATATATGTACGTAATAAATGATGAGTTGTATTACTGTGTTGTTAAAAACAGGCGCAGGTTGTGACTGCACGCTGTTGAAATTTTCAAGCCGCCCATAAAGGCCTTCAACTTGGCTTAACTAATAACATTTTACTGACAACCGTGACCAACGGTTTACCGTAATAGCACTTTAAACTGTTGGTCATGGTTGTCAGTAATATAGCACAGAAACGCTCGGGAATAAATGTCACAAAGTAGTCAGGTGGTGGTCACCTATCCATACCCGGCCATAGTAAACTTTGCTTTCTACAGTGATCGTTTACAGACCACACGCTATAAGCGAGCACTGCTACTAAAAAGTTAATAAATCTACTGAAGTACCTACGCGAAAAGTAGGTAGGTACTAATACTAAAAAGTAAATCAGCACCCATATTTTTTCGTTCCTTATTAGTAACTTGGGGAAGTTGATTTATAATAACATTAACGCAAACTACGCGATATCATTATCTCAGAAAAACACATAAATCGTGAAAGCGAAACAAAAACATGTCAGACTGACTAAGTAGATTGTGTCTACAATTACATTTTATGTTCGTGTAATTAACAAGAAAAATGTAATGTTCATGTTTCAACCTTAAGTTATAATAAAGTAAGTTACACATTTGACTAACGTAAGGTTAAAACACTTATCTTTGAAAATAATTTTGGCATAGGTATCTGTTTACGTTAGGTAAGTTTAGGTACCTATATACTTAGGGTCCCGTGGCATTGAGCCTTAGATCATCTAACCACAGGATGCGCCTTACTTAAGCATTGTTTTCTGCCATTGCACATGACCATTTGGTCTTTTGGCTTTATAAAAATCCTGTACATCAGTACATCATTTTATATGATTAAACTAGTACATTTCATTGTAGTTGACTGTACAATAACAATTAACACACAACAGCCATTACGCGTTTGTCGATTAATACATTTTTAAATGCAATGAAATTTTATATGTCTTTGTGTTTCCCCCTTCACTTGTATGAAAACTGGCAGAATATTTTTGTATGCGGTGATTCGCAAAGGCTAGTCCCGTGTTATATGGTCTAAGCATTGAGCCCAAAATGGCCTGGCAGCATTCCTCCTTTGAAAGCAATACCTATATCAAGGTAAAATTACTTTTAAGAACATATAATATTTACACCATTTTTCCCAAAGAGGAAGGCTGAGGTTATACTATGCGCCTAACCAATCGAATTGTGCCCTACGTAGTCGCCAGTGAGATTAATGCTATGAGGAAATGCACAAGCACAGGTTCTACGGATCGGAGGACTGCGTGGAGGCTATTCGCCGCCTTTACAGGAGTAGGTCCAAGTCTGCGTGACGTGAGAGTTTAACATAGCCTCCAAGAAGCGGGAAATCCAACCCCTAAAGACCACGGTGTAAATCAAAGTCGGCTGGAAATCCTAATGCGTTAAACAATTTAACGCACCATCGTAGACTGGAAATAAAAAAATAATCACTAAAATATTATATTTTCCCCAGATTAGGTTATTAATATCTGATGGTACAGTTAGTCGTACAGTAAATATGAAGCTCATTGAGTTCTAAGTAAAACTAACCTACCCTAGAATACCCCCTACTTAGACTAGATTATAAGTCCGAGAAATTGGATTGCTACAAGGTGACATGGAACGTGTTCCAACTGTTAACTTTGTCCGACACAAGGGTGACAACAAAAGAATCATAAATATGTTATTCCCAAAAGATAAGTATAAAAGTTGAATAAATGCATATATTTATGCAAATATTTTTGTCCTGAAGCGACATGTTACATATTCCATTAACAGCTACAACGACGCGTCAATTGAGTTAGCAAGTTAAATGCACAAGCTTAAAGTTGGCGAGTTTTCGCAAGCTTGTATTTATTTTCTCGCTAGGCAGACTACTCTGAATGTGATACTATTTATTACGAAACTACACAAAAGTTTGACATTTTGTCCAATAGAATATAATATGCCTACTGAATGTTCTTGACAGATATTTGTGTACAAGTCCCAAATCTCATAGTAGGTAGATCAAAAATGTAGGATCAAGGTCAATCTAATTTAATTATATTTATCTATGTTATTACGACTTCTGTACGAACAAATTAAAACTACAAATGAGCATCCATGATATCAATGAAGTAACAAAAATATTTAAATTATTTAAAAATAAAGTTGGATAGGTAGTTACTGAAATATCAAATTATAATAATTTTAATGCAAAACTCGTGTCTTCTCTCTAGCCGGGACATGATGTGCAGTGAATGGATATCAGGTGATACTCATTTCAATTGCTTCAGTAATAATTTATCAACAGCATTAAAAATGATAACTCAGAGATAAAAAAATGAAAACCATGATTAACTTATAGAAAATAATGACGTATTGTCTGTCTTTTTACACATTGGTTAATCAAACAAGAAAAATGGAACAACTCTCAAAAAGAATCAACTATTATAACTTTATCACAAACCTTTAAAACGCCAAACACAGCACAAACTATTGAACCAAATCATAAATAAATTGCCAAATCATCCCCGGGTGTCTGACTTCCATCGGATGCGTAATCATTAATCATCGGGTAGGTGCTACGATGCCGCATTGTCTTCGTGATTAATCACTATTACTGAAACAACGGGATCAACGGGTGACGGTATAATCAATTTGTGGAGATATAGATAATAGATTAAATAGATGTCATAACTTATAATTATACAAAAATAACTTGAAATTCACTATCACTTTCTACGAATTCAAATGGAAAATGTGGTACTTATACCAAAGTACCTACTACTTGATGGTATTTCCACGACATGATTATCTGGGAGTGGGTGATGCATCAAAAGTAGTAGGTATGCGGGAAACCCAACTCCTTAGACAAAAAAAGGATATTTACCATGTTTGGGCTTATTAATAGTCTCAGACTCCGATTTGAGTCTTTAATTTTTGAATCAACATTTCCTAGTCAGAGTTGGACTCGCGCACGGAGGCTTCCACACTGAAAAACGGTAAAATATAACGTTTGTTGTATAGAAGCCCCCTTAATCCCTCCTTTTTATTCAATTTTAGTATTTGTTGCTATAGCGGCAACAGAAATATATCGTCATTTTCAGCTCTCTAGCTGTCACGGTTACTGAGATACAGCCTCGTGACGTACAGACGGACGGATGGCGAAGTCTCATGAATAGGGTCCCGTTTTCCACCTTTAGGGTATGGATCCCTAAAAAGCACGAACAAATAACATGAATTCAAAAATAAAAACTACTGAAAACAGGAAAACGTTGTAAGCATTGATTTGAATTTCCCATTTTCTATATTCAAATATTTGAATCAAAGAATGCTGGTTGCATCGAAACCGATTTACTTTCTTGCAAACTGCGAGATCGAAACGAATGTGCGCTAAGTTCCTTCATATAGATTTATGTAGTTCAACTTTTGCGAAGTGAGGATAGCTTAGTAAGTACAAAAGTTTAACCATCTAAAGCAGTTTTGTTCTTAGTACATAAAATTATCCAGAACTTTTATGATGTGTAAAATATTAGTATGATTAATTAAATGGTTAACCTGGTCTTTTTTATTAGAAACATCTTCGTCAGCCTCAAGTTCTTACCTTTCTCCATCGCAATCAGATAAGTAAAAGCCGAGATATAAAGAAAAACAGAATAAACAAGGTTAGATTGCGACCATTATTCCTTAGGTTTCGTAACCGATATCAACGCGAGAGTATCGTAGATTCCTGACATACTTACTAAGTATATACTGAGTTGGTATGGACATATTAACAGGCGCCTTGATGATCATGTAGTGAGATAGTGCCTTTCCATTGCTACACGGAATAGAGGAAGAGGGAGGCCCCAAACTACTTAGATGACAAGTGTCAAGAAAGACATGCAGTAGTTGGGCCTCACCACAGAAATCAGAAAAACTCTTATCTGATATCTGTAGGCCTCACCGATGACGACGTATACCAGCGGAATAAGTGGCACCATATGATAAGGACAGCCGACCCCGTGTAACGGGATGGAGCGAGGACAAAGAAGAAGAACCGTTGTCAACGTGGGCGGAGCCGCGAGCTTAGTCTAGTTTAATTTAAATCATTACTACGTATCTAAGAGATAATATAGGTAACATGCAGAACACATTACATTACAGAACTTTGGGTTTCTAAAGTTTGAAACTTTTCTGTGTAAAAGCGGTTTTGGTAAAATTTATCAAAAGAGAAATACATTAAACGAAATTGCGTATAACTTTTTATTTAAGTTTTTACATGAAATAAAAATAAATAAAAATAAAATAATATTGAATTTACATAATATTGTATTTTGCACATTAAAATTTAACGGAGAGACAATAAAATAAACATAGATGATGGTAAAAAGTTATTTTTTTTGCCAGCCATTGCCAGGCCATTTAGCGGTTGGATAACAATTATAAGGCACAGGAGATAAAAAGACGTAAGTCAAGGATGGGGCGTGAACTGTTATACATACATTATGGTCACCCCTTAATCCCAGAATGGGTAGACAGAGGCGTTTATTACACCTTCTTAGAATTTGTCCGACATAATAGGTGGTGAGCCATATTGCCCTCTTGAAATGGACAGGCGCAGGTTGTGACTGTCTGCTGTTGAAATTTTTCAAACCGCCAGCGCCCCACCCTTTCCACCTTCAACGTGGCTTAACGACTTCCACTTTACTGGCAACCGGGACCAATAGCTTGACGTACCTTCTGAAGCACAGAAACGCTCTCAAATAAAACTCTCAAAGTGGGACGTGGTGGGCAACCATCCAAAAACCGGTCACAGTGAAAGTTGCTTACTGCAGTGATCGTTTACAGAACAGTCTACCGCGTGGTCCTACTTTCCAAGGCCCTATTTCCCACGAGAACTTGGCCTTGAAAGAAAAGGAGCCTTTGAAGAAATTGTAAGAAAACAGAAAAAGATATGGGACAGTGGAGAAGAATTCTAAGGTTGTATTGTATCTGAGTAACAAATTTTATCAAAAACAATTCTGATGTGAAAGTGTAACAGACAGACAGGCATTAATAAACCAGAAAGAACTATTATAAATGTCACTCTTCATTTATTATGTATCTATAGTAGGTATTTCGTATTTAGGAACCTCTCATGAGACACATTGCTAAGAATATTGAATCGTACAAAGACACTAAAAAGCAAAGAGCATACGCGACTCGTACCGTATCTATTTCTATTATCGTATTGAATTTTTCTTGTTCGGACAACAGTACTCCCAAGGGGTACTGGAAGCGTCGAAGTTTGAAATAGAATGCCATTTGACAATCTTGATAAGAGCATTTTAGGTAGCTTGTATGCTAAACTTGAATTCGATTTTAGCCTCAAAATTTTCGTAGGCCTGCAGAAATGCAATTACTAAGTGTGCCAAATTGTTTAAAACTCGGTCAGTATTCGAATAATCATTGTCACGTGAATAGAATCAAAGGATAAATATCCCTCTGTTCTAAAATATTTCCGCCTCACCACAAACGACATCTTAATTAATATACCTCATTTAGTATTAGAGAGAGCTTTAGGGCTATACAATTATGTGAGCATCATTGTCTCCGACCGTTGTATTGTATTACCAAAAAGAGGGATACGAAAGGTTTTTGCTCCCCAATTTAAAATTATTATGCGCAATTATGTTGATTAATTATATGGATGGGATGGTACGCGGCAAAAGATAACCGATTTTTTTTCTTTATATTTTTCTTGTATTATTTTCTACTAGCTGTTCTGTTTCTGCGACTCCTCTCGCGTCGTGATGTTTTCCTGTACCTATCTGTTTCCCATAGGATCTGAATAATAATATTCTTTTGAGCAATCGCGAATGACTTCTGACTCTTTACTGTACTAGGTGAACCTAACGGCTTCTGGTTAACGTTACCGCTTGCTGTGGTAAAAGTAGACTACATATTCTGTTATTCCAGACTATAATCTATCTCTGTACAAATGTTTTGCCAGATCCGTTCAGACAATAAAGCGTTATTGAGTAACTAACATTCAAACATCATCACAAACTTACACATTTATAATTTAAGAAAGATTTAACCTTTTCGTTTGTCAAGTTGCAATTATCACAGAAAACTAACTCACGTCAGTTCCGCTACAGGAGTCAACTTTAGCGATATATGACTAGCTTGAAGGTGCAATGGTATCTATGTGTTTTACGAATTACCGTGTAGAAGTCTCGGGTGTGAATCCAGGTTGAAAAATCTCTGGCTCAAGACCATAGTGCGCGCCTTGCTCTCCAGTGGGAATAAGTGGGACTTTCTGCGAGCAGGTCATGAGGCGGCGTGGAGGAAGCGGGAAATAACTCTCCCACCCATGTTCCGAAGTTTGCAGTGAGAGCGCCTGGGGCCTGAGTGTGGGGTGGGGGGAAGGCTGCTTACCGTTCTTGCAGAAGCAGGCCCAAGATGACAGCGTGACGTGAAAGTTTCAAGCACGCCACAGCGGGATAACACCCGATCAACCCCCAAAGATGCGGGGAAGCGCCCTGACCTCCTAGGTGAGGCTGCAGTGGTAGCCCAAATATGTTGGGAATCCTGAGACATCCTTCCGAGGGCGGTAAGAGTACGGCATAGCATCCACGACGTATTACCACACGTATAAAAAAAATGATGGTCAGAACAAGTGCTTGTGGGATACGCAAATGTTTGTTGCGGAGTTTGAGTGTGTTCTATGCATACATTAATATTGTTTGAGACTTTATAAATATGATTTCTTAAAGCATAAGCTTATATTCGCCTAATTTGACCTAGATGGCGTTGTGTGAGCCTTAGAAATTCATGTTTTACATTATTTAGACCTAAAAGAAAATTTCGTCAAAACTGGTAGACCACTTTCTTGATCGACTGTAGCTAATTAATTAAAACATTGTGTAATGTTTACTTTCAGCAACGTTGAGATGAAAAGATGTTTGCGTTCAAACAACAAAATTAACTTTACTTTATGAATATAAAGTGTTTTGTTAATATTTTATTAATAAGTGAATACTTATTAATAAAATATTAACAAAATTAAATTAAACAAAGTTAGGTTGGTAAAAAGAACAACCTTAATTCAAAAACCGGCTAAGTCCGTGTTGGACTCGCGTACCGAGGGATCAGTAATAAAAAAAACGCAAATACCTATCACGTTTGCTGTAGGTATGGGAGCCCCCCTTAAATATTATTGCTTTTCTGATTATTATTGAACTCCTTCTTATATCGGCAACAAAAATATTACAATCTGTGAAGATATCAGCTCTCTAGCTATCACGGTTCCTGAGATGCAGTCTCGAAACAGACAAACGGACGACGAAGTCTCATGAATAGGGTCTTGTTTTTACCCTTTGGGTACGGAACCCTATAAATGTTCAACTTGATGTTTAATTTGTTGAATTTGTCTCCACATCAAATAAGAGACAAATTTTAGTAAAACATCGGATAAATTTTAAGGAAAAGTAGGTATATTTTGATTTCAATATACCAGCTTTTTGATAATGAATGCTACTTAACTGAGTTCTATGAATTAACTTGTCTGAGGGGCTTTTTCAGTTAATTAGGTAGGCACTGAATTTAATTTAGTTTTTAAAAACAAACCGATTTTTCGGTTCTCGAGTGAATAGGCAATGAAATAAAAGATATTCTAAGTAAGTTTTATGTAAGTACTTAACATAAATAAATAATAAAAAAAATATTAAAATAATTTATAAACAGGCTTAGTAATTTTCAAATATGTACATAGATATTATTATTGTAATAGATCTCAGAACACCAAAACCCTGAAACGAACATTTATGGTTCAGACATTTAAATGGGAAACCTGCGATTGCTTACAACGGCATTCGTTCCACTGTGCCATCGCCACATACATACATAAGGTTGCGCCCCCATCCCTGAAGGGGAAGGCAGAGACACATTATATGCCCAAATTTCACCTTTTTAGAATTTGTCCCACGTAATAGGTATTACCGTGTTGAGATGGACAGGCGCAGGTTGTGACTGCCTGCGGGTGAAATTTTTCAAGCCTAAAAGACCTTCAACTTGGCTTAACGACTGCCATTTTAGTGGCAGCCGGGACCAACGGCATAACGTGCCTTCCGAAGATCGGAAACGCTCAAATAAATGTCACAAAGTGGTCACATGGATTGTCACCTATCCAAGGGCTGGCCATAGTGAAAGTAGCTTACTGCAGTGATCGTTTTCAGAACACTGAGTCCGCGGGGCCACGAGCGCTTCAAACCATGGCCACAGTCAATAAAATAAAGAATTTACATTTTATTCAACACGCACAAAGACGAAATATTTATGCGGGCACAGAGAGAATTTTGAAACACTTTGAAAACCAAATTCAGACCTCTCTTTCCTTTCAACATTTTTGTTACAACATTATTTTATTTAAAACGTGCGAATGTAAACCCAACTCAAATTTGCACTCAACAAAGTCGCTCGTCTCTCAAATAGCAACTACTGAACTTTGAAAAAATATTGGATACAGCCTCATAACATTAACGTTTTTTAGTTTTTTGACGCTTGACTCCACTAGTATCCATTTTTATAAAAATTAATATTTACGTGATACGTAAATTAATATTTTAATAAAATTATTTCTTTATAGAAAAGTTCTTGTTGACTTTTGTGGTCTTTAGTGGACTTTAGTGATTATTTGGAAACCCAAGAAGATCCAGAGTCTAACTACAGAACTTCGATATCGTCAATTGGTTTTCGAGATCAGAATCTGAGCTGACAATAAAATTGACTGCCATCTTTAACAATTGAATGCCATCACGCAGCATTCGAAGTTTAGCCGCATAGCATAATAATCTGAATAGCCATAGCCGGCCTTTTTTTCATTTTTTTTATACAGCGAAGCATACAGCCCACCATATGTACTGGTGGTCACCGCTGCCTATGGACG
This sequence comes from Miltochrista miniata, assembly GCA_933228765.1. NCBI lineage: Eukaryota > Metazoa > Arthropoda > Insecta > Lepidoptera > Erebidae > Miltochrista > Miltochrista miniata. The sequence continues at coordinate 9,544,757 of OW121749.1, forward strand.
TTTGCAACACCGGAGGTGTAAAACTTGCGCTGCCGACCCTGTAAAAACCTTCTAAGACTTCTTTTGAAGAACCCCATACTGTAGGCGTTTGGGAAAACCAAGACCCCCTTAGTTGGAACAAGTCTGAGTAGATGCTGACGGGTGTTTAATTGAAGAACAAATACAATGCTTATACACGATTTTAGTTTGCTTCAACGCCATTGAAATTTAAGTAGCAATATAATATTGCCACAGAGTCTAAATGACATACATGGCCTTGATGTTTGAGCGTCTGTTGGAGGCCAAACGCAAATGTTGTGGGCTGACAGGTGCGTCTCAAACAAATTAATCTTCCCCACTTAGATCTTAGTAGCATTTTACACTGGTAAGTAATGCTGGCCTACATTTTAAGCGGATTTGGTGAGGTTGATGTCAATTTAAAATGTAGGTTGAATGAGATTACGTTTCTTGAAAGTTTTATTAGTTTTGCGGGTAGACGTAAATATAAATTTTTGAAATTTGTTATTTCAATTAGGGTTCCGTACCCGAAGGGTAACACCGGGTACCTATTACTGAGACTTCGCTGTCCGTCTGTCACGAGGTGTATCTCTGAGTGTCATACTCTAGTTCGAATGACGTTTCCTCGATGGTCGTTACCTCGATGTCTCTAGCTCGATTGTACACTTCACCGATGGGTCGTTTCACCGAAAGGTCAATACCTCGAAGGATCAATTCGTCGATGGGTCTTTTCTTCGATAGTACATTTGATCGAAGGGTCGTTACCTCGAAAAATCATCAATGTTATAACGTTGTGCAATTTGGAAAAAGGGACACTGCTCACCCCGACTGGGATAGGTTAGGTTAGAAGGCTAAGGCGGGAGCGGAGCTCCCGCCTTAGCCTTCGTGGTTATTTTTTTTTTATAACCACTCATACAAGGATTGTCTGCTCCAATCCTGAAGTTCCAAATCCTTGTATGTGTGGTTATAAAAAAATAACCACGAAGGCTAATGCGGGAGCTCCGCTCCGCTCCGCTCCGCTCCGCTCCCGCCTTAGCCTTCTAACCTAACCTATCCGAGTCGGGGTGGGCAATGTCCCTTTTTTAAAGCGCTGGATGCGGGCTGCTTTAGATTGGTCATTCTGATTTGGTATATCGTCGTTTATTTTGGAATGGAAAAGTCTCATAATTTTGTTGTGTATATTTCGAAGTAACGACCCTTCGATCAAATGTACTATCGAAGAAAAGACCCATCGACGGATTGATCCTTCGAGGTATTGACCTTTCGGTGAAACGACCCATCGGTGAAGTGTACAATCGAGCTAGAGACATCGAGGTAACGACCATCGAGGAAACGTCATTCGAACTAGAGTATGACACTCTTCACTACTACAATTATAATGATTTTCACTTTGTGGCGAAGTAAATACAACGTCTAAAGGTCTAGTCTAAAGGGTCGTTAATCCACAACACTTCGTAACTTAAGAATGTATCTTATAATATTCCATGTGGAATGTCGCACAGCAGAATATTAAGTCTAAACATTTGTTTTCTTAATTTTGCTTAAATCCAAAGTTTCTGAATAACATTAAACAACCCACAATTCACGTGCATACTGAAGGAATGCTGTATCATTTACTTAGAATTCGTTCTTTACAAAGTCATTTTGAAAATCGTCTACATTATGTATGATTTAGTAACGTCTTTATCTTCAAAGGGTAGGCGGAAAGACTAACTATACATCATTATCTTACAATCCTACGTTATAAGTTCCGCGCCTATTGCTGTTTTGAATTGGACAGGTGCAGGTTGTGACAACCTGTTGATAAAATGTTTATGCCACCCATAAGGTCTTCTACTTTATTTTACAAGATGTATGATGCAACCTGATCATTATGTGCCTCTCGAAGCCATACCCGATAGCTATCTCAGGATCAGTTGTTTACTTTAAAAAGCTTAAAAACACGCTGTCCATTTTTGCAAATGACTGAGTTAGTAAGACATCGAGCTCTTTGACTTCGTAAGGATGATTTCTTGATTTCTTTTACTAAAGTCAAACGCTTTTAAGCGTTTGAATTGAGTATAGAAAAAAAAATCCACTATAAAAAGGTTATTAAAATTTTATTTAATATATTAATTAGGTAGGTTGCTTGTGTGGCAACTGGATAGACTAGTACACAATGTCGCCACCCCAATTCATCCCGAGAGGGTGTCCTAAGGGAAACCTTGCGCAAGTAGAGAAGGAAAACTCGAAATGAAACCCGGTTGTCAGTAAAATGATAAACGTTAAGTTGAAGGCCTTATGGGCAGGTTGAAAAATTGGTCTTCTCTCGTTTTCCATAAATTCATTTGCACTAATATTGTTTGCCATAATCATCCCTGATCATAATATTTACTTGCACTCCTATCATTTATACTAATAACGTTTGCCTTAACAACTCAACAGTGATAACTTTTATTTGCCATAAAATGACTTTCTATAACAACATAATATATATATATATCATAATAAGTTTTTAGTTTCCATAAGTAACACATCTCATAATCGACTCTTGACGTAATCAAAATTTGATATAATTATGAAAATAATACATAATATTGTTAGGTCGAAATTAGTTATTGTTAACACCCCGAAGACTAGGGCGGGAGCGAAGCGAAGCGGAGCTCCCGCCTTAGTCTTCGTGGTTTCTTTTTAAACCACCCAGAAGTATATTATGGTGAAAAAAAGTTATGGAAAATGGCATTATTGAAAACGAAAATTATGGCAAATACATTTATGGATTTAAATTATTATGACACTTGATCGATTATGACCAATGGAATTAGTGAAAGTCATTAAATGTCATTTCACGATTATGGCAACTGAAGCGTTATTTCTAATAAAATTATGGCAATTACCAGTATGGCATATGAAATTATGGTATTTTAAATTATGGCAAACATTAGTAAACCTGAAAAATTTCAACTGCTTGTCGATACGATCTGCGCCTGTCCATTTCAACACGGCAACAGGTAGGGAGTGAAATTATGGGGGCTCGAAGTATGTTACGCGATGCCAGGGGAACAACTAAGTTCCTAGGTACAAAGATATATGAAATCTATAGATACGTTACCAACACTGAAAAATGGCAACAAAGAAGTCAGGCAATTGCCTTACTTTCACTACATTCTACCATAGATAATTTCACCTTTTTTAAACGTATAAAAGATCTGCTGTTTTTGAAAACCGTGATTTTCGTTCATGACATGTCATGTCTAATTAAAATATGCCGTTGCCTAGGTAGTTATTTAATGAAACTCTTTGTACCTATGTCTGTATGTAAATTATCAACGCATATGAAACTTTTTTGAAAAAAGGACCTAGCTACCCAAAAGGAATAATTTTAGTTGCAAACGGAATATTAGGCGTAACCCAGTCCTTGTTGGTTTAATCACACATGACGAGTGGTTTGACCTTTGCATTGTATTGCATCTAGATATGTAATTTAATATTGCTTTGTACTTTAAGTGTCCCACTTGAAGTCAACAACATGACACGTAGACAACATCAAAGGAATGTGGATGGCATATTGTGACGTCACACTATATGACGTCACCAAAGAAATTTCGGCATAAAGCTTTGGGAATGCTTAACACCTTATGCTTAGTCTTCCGACAATAAGCATAGATGTTAACCCGCTTATCTGTCAAATGTCATCACACGCGCGACATTTTTTTTAACTCTTGAATAATATACTACCTATTACTTTGCGCTAAGTTCATTTTATTTTTCAATTTTTAGTTTTTGTTTGGAGTCGGTTTTTTTTTGTTAAATTTTTTTTTTTCATGATTTTAGTGACGGGTAGACTGAAATTATAGCTGTCTAGGGGTAATGTTCTCCCCAATATAAATTAATCAAGCCCAAACACAAGGTAACTGCTGTAAATCGTTAAGGAATTCCCTCGGTTCGAGGAAACTCTTCGATTTCTCCAGGATCCCAGCATCAGATTCTGACTTCCTGTATATGGGACCACATGGGAAGCACCAGCTTTCAAATAAAAAAAAAGAATTATCAAAATCGGATAACTCTTTCTAACGATTTGCCGGTAACAAACATAAAAAAAAAAACAAAAAAAAAACATACAGATGAATTGAGAACCTCCTCCTTTTTTGGAAGTCGGTTAAAAATCCGCTGGACTCTCACTGACTAAAAAACAACACGTTCTCTAACTACTGCCGACGGTTAGGAATACTTAGGAACCCCCGAAAAGCCCTCGGAAGGATATCCCCAGGATTGTAAACCTTCCCCAACAGTCCTGGGCTACCACTGCGGCCTCACCTAGGGGGTTCGGATGCTATCTTACGTCTTTGGGGGGTACGCGCGACAGCATCTGGACGCGATGTAGGTGTGTGACTGAGGTTCTTGGCTACGTGCGTGTGTAAGGACACGAGCATAATACGCCTCATCTAGGGACAGTGTTATAATTTCACAAATAAAATCTTTGCAATACCGAAGATAATATTAATAGTATTACATACAGATAGGCAACTCCCTGTCCCTCACCACTGTATACTCACTGAGCAAGCTTCCCCACGCCCGCCACATCTGTCATTATAGTTGGAGGGTATTTTGACCTAACGTTTGCATAACCTTAGTGGTCACACACACATTCAAGCTCTGTACAAACATAACGTGTTTTTAGTGTAGGTGACAGATTTGAATGGAGTTTTCGCCATGTGGCAATACCACACAGTTCAATAATATTATCTATCAATAAGATGACATTATCGTCAATATTACGGACATGAGGTTGGAAATAGGAAGTTGTGCCACGCAGGAAATGAACCGAGAAAGGAATTGTGAACGTTGATTGAAATCTAGTAGGTACCTACTCGTATGACTTGGAAGTAAGAGGTGTCTCATATATTATATTGTAAGAAGTTTGGAATAATATTTTGTTCTATGTGAGTAGTATTGTCAGAGAATTCTGCCTAATAAGAGAAAATATTGAAACGGCTGCCCTGAGATACCGGGATAGATTTCCGGGTCGGATCAAATATTTGTGTGATCCACAATATTTTTTTGGGAATTTAGGTGTTTCTATGTATAGTTTGTATGTAGTTGTATTTCAAAATATAATTGTACCTAACATTAGTAATAAATATGTTCATCAGTTGTCTAGATACCAGCTAAGTTCGAATTAAATGGCAATGTGTAAAAAAATGTATGACAATAATTGTTTATTTATTTTTCAAATATATTACATAATTATATACATATGGTCACGCCTTTATCCCCGAAGGGGTATGTGGAGGCATAGTATACTCCCACATTTCACCTTATTGTACTCCCACGTAACAGGTGGAGAGCCTAATGCCGTATTGAAATGGCCAGGCGCAGGTCGTGACGTCCCGCTGTTGAAATTTTTCAATCCAAAGACCTTCGACTTGGCTTAACGATTGTCAATTTACTGACAACCGGGTTTAATTTTCGAGTCTTCCTTCTCCACGGAATGTATCGTTTTGCGCAAGTGTTTCCTTAGTCACCACTTACGACTCCCTCAGGATCGATTGGGGTGGCGATATTTTGTTCTCTTTCCCGTTGCCACACACCACATCGGTCTCCACAGTGTCTAAGCATAGTGTCCGTTCATATACATGTCTTTGTCAATGAATAGGCAGAAATATACTAAACACCTACGTTGACTATTATCCCTCTGTTTTGAGACTATTGCGGTTTTGAAACGGACAGGCGCGCGGCAGGTTTTAATACTCTCTGTTGAATTTTCAAGCCTGGAGCTTCGCTGGCGGCTGCTGTGTTACAGAAAACCGGGACCAAGAAGCACGTAGTAATTGGATTTTTATATACTACTAAGGTGGCAGAAAGCATGGAAAGTGGTTACCGTATAGTCTGTGAATCACCAGAGGCGATACACGCGATCGTTTACACTGAGTAATGGAACTACAAGCGATTCTCATAATATGAACGAAATTGACTTAGAAACTGACTCTATATGAAAATATTCAGAATTTCAAACCAGCAAAAGGTTACATCGTGAAAGGTGCTTCATACCGGCCTTCAACTGTTCGCTTCGGGAACTTACCCACGAACCAGATATAGATAAAGCATGAATCGCTGCAAGGGTATCTACGAGCACACCTCTCAACATAAAATTGTTACAACTTTTATTATTCAAATCTGAATCTTATTTTCAGGCAATAAATTCCAAAATAAATTGCTTTTGTTTAGGAGCCAAGAATGCTCTTGGTGATCGAAGTATCGCCGGAATTTCGTATCATTAGGTCTGTAAAGTGTATTTCAGTTAAGGACAGTCATTTAGTGGTCTCGTAAATTCTGAACTCGACTCTTCTATCTATATGTATATCTGTATCAGATATTGAAAATGGGAGCTTTTTTGACTTTTACTCTTAGATCATCTAACCACAGGATGCGCCTTACCATTGTTTTCTGCCATTGCACATGACCATTTGGTCTTTTGGCTTTATGAAAAGCCTGTACATCAGTACATCATTTTATATGATTAAACTAGTACATTACATTGTAGTTGACTGTATAATAACAATTAACACACGACAGCCATTACGCGTTTGTCGATTAATACATTTTTAAATGCAATGAAATTTTATATGTCTTTGTGTTTCCCCCTTCACTTGTATGAAAACTGGCAGAATATTTTTGTATGCGGTGGTTCGCAAAGGCTAGTCCCGTGTTATATGGTCTAAGCTTTTACTCGATAATTATTAAGATTTAATATTTGTGATACTTTATTTGCTTGTTCTTTATATGTTTGTACTTTATTACCTTTTTAAAATTAAAAAAAAATGCGAAGAATCCATAATTTACATTGATGTATCAGTCTGACTATGTGTTGGTTTGTCTGTAGCTCTTAAAAGTACGAACTGATTCGGACGCGTTCATTTCTAAAACCATTTTTGTAGGGTTGCGATTTGGACATATTTTATCAAATTTGGTTTAAGCCGCTCGGAGATCATAGCAAGGTTAGAAGGTTACACAGCTATGGTATGCTGTCGTAAAAGCAGAATCTATAGATAAAAAGAAACTGCCAGCGGCCCTGACGTCAGCGCACATACTTACATACAAAACTAAATGTATGTACTAAAGCAATGACAATGTAATACAATTTAGGATACACTGATAGTTGACTGGGTGCTGAGTTGCCGTTTAGCTGCAGATACATACATTGTAATTATAGAAATGGATTGCAGCAAATCCATAAATAATAACTTGAAGGGACATCTTATTCACAAATTTCAACAAATATTCATCTCGAGCAGGACTCGAACCTGCGTCTTCTGGCATTCCGTGCCAGATGCCCTATCCACTGGACCACCGAGACGCTACTCTCAACCGACTACTTCCTTCACCTGGGACATCTTTTGCATTTAATTTGAAAGATTATTATTCTGAACCATTCGTTTTAAAGCTTATAAGAATTTATTTAAACATTGTTTTTGTAAATTAAATTAATGGACCAATGACCTAAATAGAGGTCGCAGATACTGACTGGATGCGGAGGGCTATGTATTGTGTCAAAATTTGGGAGAGGCCTACGTAAAGCAATGGAATTTGATAGGGATTTGATTGATTGATAGTTTTTAAGATATTTCAAGACATACTTTTATTAGGTACCTACAATTGAATTCCCAAGTGCTAGGTTCCACTTTAAAATTAGTTACGCCTTCTGCTTCTTGATCTAATTGTCTCTCATTTCAACATCTACCGACCCTCTTTAAATGAACGACTTCAGAAATAGAACATCGCTTTTTCTAAACCCGACCCAAGTAACAACTTTTACAAACACTCCAAAAGAGTAAAGAACATTTGACTCAACTTAATTAGCGACCCGGTTTGAGGCAAGGGTCCAATAATAATTGGGAATGAAATTTTAATTAAAAACATTTATTATTAAAGCACTAGGTAATTTCTCAAGATGGGACTCCTGACAGGAACAGATGAGTTACGTGTTTGCGTCACGCGCCAAAGAAAAATACCAATTACATCATTATTTTGAACTTCCGTTAAAAACTGTTGAAAATATTTTCATCCTCCAAGCTGTATTTCTGGCGGAATACTTTCGTTTTGGAGCCTGTGGATTGTTTTTAATACCACTAATACAAGCATACTATTGAAAGTGGGCACCGTAGCCGTATAATTTGCCAAACATCAAGCGCTAAACACGCGTGGTCAACCCCGAATAAGAAGGTTTTTACAGGGTCGGCAGCGCGAGTGTGACGCCTCTGGTGTTGCAAACGTTCATAGGCTGCGGTGACCAACAGTCCTCCTGGTGGGCCGTATGCTTGTCTGCCACCTTGGTGGTATAAAAAAAATACAAATTTAAATAAATATTCATCCCGAACAGGACTTAAACCTGCGTCTTCTGGCATTCCAGGTCAGATGCCCTATCCACTGGCCCACCGAGACGCCAATCTCAACCAACTAATGCCTTAATCTTGGAACATTTTATGCATTTAAGTTGAAAGATTATCATTCTGGACCATCGTTTTAAACCTTAAGAGAATTTTTTAAACCTTTTTTTTAAGATATTTCAAGACATACAATGATAAGGTAGAATTAATTTCCCAAGTGCAAGGTTCTACTTTAAACAACATCTACCGACCCACTTTAAATAAACGACTTCAAAAATGGAACGACGCTTTTTCTAAACCCGACCCAAGTAACAACTTTTACAAACACTCCAAAAGAGTAAAGAACATTTGACTCAACTTAATTAGCGACCCGGTTTGAGGAAAGGGTTCAATAATAATTGGGAATGAAATTTTAATTAAAACATTTATTATTAAAGCACTTAGGTAATTACTCAAGATGGGACTCCTGACAGGAACAGATGAGTTACGTGTATGCATCACGCGCCAAAGAAAATTACTTACCAATGACATCATTATTTAGAAGTTCCGTTGAAAAACTGTTGAAAATGTTTTCATACTCCAAGCTGTATTTCTAGCTGAATACTTTCGCTTTGGAGTCTGTGGTTGGTTTTTTATACCACTAATACAAGCATACTATTGAAAGTGGGCACCGTAGCCTTTGAAAATTGGCAAAACCACAAGCGCTAAACACGCGTGGTCAACCCTGAAGAAACCTTCTTTTTTTTTTCAGCGTGAGGAGAATCCTACAGGGTTGCTATGCTGGACTCCTAAAACCACACGTATCCTACGTAACAGCCTACGGTTGGAAGCACCGGGTGAGCAATCGGAAGGATGTACCCAGGACTCCCAACAGACCTACGGCTACCACTGCGGCCTCCCCAAGAGGAGGAGGGGGGGGGGGGTTCGGGTGCTATCCCGCGTCTTTGGGTCGTTGTTCAGGTCTTATCCCGCTTCTTGAGGGGGCGTGCGTGAATCTCTCACGTCACGCTGTCTGATTCTCGGTCTGATTTTGTAAGGACGGTGAGGAGCAGAAACCTTCTAAGACCCCTTTTGAAGAACTCCATAAATGTAGATGATAAAATCCGAGGCAGGTAGTTCTTCCCCCAACTAAAGGTTACAAGAAACTGTTGTATACTTTACCTGAGCCACAGCAATTATTATGCTTATTATTTTGTTCTTTAAACACACAAACTGAGTAACGTGAAGTAGTCGCCTACAAAAGTACGTATAATGTGTACAAGTTTCAAACTGCGAGTAACTTTTACCGTATATTTCAAGAATCCTTTAATGTTGAAAGTTTTAACTTTCTGTGGTTTTAACAAAGCAACAATATAGTGCTTTAAAGTTTGTATGTAAAAATTAGGTTAAAGCCAGTAAAATTCTGGCTTCTTAAAAAAAAATAATAAAAAGTCTTCTAGAACTATTGCTCAGCGGATAAAGATTTAGAAAAAAATTGCCTTTAGTTTTTTTACATTTAAATAATTAGATAATTTTTACTTTTACTGAAGAGAAGGAAAACTCGAAATGAAACCCGGTTGTCAGTAAAATGACAATCGTTAAGCCAAGTTGAAGGCTTGAAAATTTTCAACACTCAACAATCTCAACAGCGGGTGGCGGACCTGCACGTCACATAAGGTGTACGAAAGGAGAGGTAATTCTTTATCAGACTCATCAAGCACCGTGTGAAAAGGCCCTGTTTGCTTAATCATAAAAGAGCTTAAAGAATAAGTCGATTCTAAAACAATTCAGTCCACGCCTTCGGCGCGGACTGAATTATTTTACAATAGCCTTAATCATTAAGCTCTTTTATGATTAAGCCAACACGCCCGTTTAGCCTCACTTTCAAAAGAAACGTTGAATTCTAGATTTACCGAAAGTTGAGATGCTCCTAATATCCCTCGATATTGAAAATGCTTAAAGTACTCCCTTTCAGACACCAAAAAAATATTTGAAATCGAACCACGCAGTGAGAAATAATAGCTAAAAAACTATTTTGCCTTTCATCCCCTCTCCTGAAGGAACCGCGCAAAATATCGGGATCAAAAGTATCTAAGAACCTTCCTCGGACTATAAGCTTATATCGTACAAAGTATCATTCAAATCGGTTCAGTAGTTTCGGCGTGATACTTATTCGGGATACAGACAGACAGACAGACAGACATGAAAATTTTAAATTACATTTTCGGCTTCAGTATCGATTAGAGAACGCCCTACACTTAAAATTTTTACAATATCTTTCATGTACAGACTACTGACCCTCTACAGTTTTATTATAAGTATAGATTATTTACAATGTTACATCCATAAAATTCTCCTGATACTTTTTAATAAGTACTTGACGCTGAAATCTCACATCTTAAACTAAAAAACTTGTATCGATACGAATGTGAAATGTATGTAAGTAAGTAATATTGCAATCTCCAAGATCTAATCTTTGGTTAGAACAGAAAATATTTTTTTTACAATTTGTAAATCGAAATTTGATTGTTTGTCTGTGTATAAATAGTAAGCAATCACTACACCATAAGTTTTAAAACTGTAGTCCACTTATGTCCCTACTGTCCCCTATGTCACTTATGTCCCCATAAAAATCCCTATGAAAAATATATTATTTATGTATACCGTCCAGGATCACGGCGATGTGGTTCGCAACCCGTCACGTATCGTCTCCCATCGGGGCGAAAAGTGGGCTAATGATAGCCGCTTTGCTACGTTGAATGTAAGATGAGGTATGGATGATAAAATTGAGGAGGTATGCAAGATAATGCGAGAGAGGCGACTGGATATTTTGTGCGTGAATGAGACAAAGCGGAAAGAATGCGACACCACAACGCATGGAACCTATACGGCATACTGGTCAGGCGTAGCCACAACCCGTGCGGCTTGTCAGGGTGTCGGTGTAATACTTTCCGCGAGAATGAATGAATGTGTGACAGATTATGGATGTGTGACAGATTATGAATGTGTGAGCCCAAGACTCGTTTGGTTGAGACTAAAGGTTGGACTCACCCGCATCTTTGTGTTAGGAGTGTATGCTCCACAGGATGCGCGGTGGCGCCGGTCCTCAAAAGACCAAAGTGAGAGGCAGGCATTCTGGGAGAGTGTGAATGATATTCTGGGTAAATGCAAACGAAACGAAAGGATTGTAATGTTAGGTGATTTTAATGGATGGGTTGGAGTGAAGCGTGATGGATATGAAAGTGTATTGGGTAATTTTGGGGATGAGCGAGTGAATGAAAATGGCGAAAGTTTGCTAGAAGTATGTTTGGAGAGGAATCTTGTGGTAATCAACACCATATTTAACCACAAAGATATCCACTTGTATACAAGGAAACAAGAAAGCCAGAGAAGCATGATTGTCTTTGTGATAGTAGACGCAAGAATGAGAAAGAATGTTCTGGGGGCATACCGCGGGGCCGGAATTGACACAGATCACTTCTTGGTAATTAGCCGAGTAAAAGGTCTGTTTCAGCTGTGGCGGCATCGTGTGCATAAACCCATTGGTGTATTGGAGCGCATTAAAGTCGAAAATTCAAAAGATAAACGCGTGAAAGATAAATTTGTAAGTAAATTGAGCGAGAAATTTGTAAATTTAGAGGAAATATGTGAGATTGAAGAATTATGGAAGCCGATTGAGGAAGGTCTCGTAAAAGTTGCAGTGGAAGTATGTGGGATAAGCAAAAGGAGACAAGGATGTCAGGTAAAGAGTATGTGTGCTGAAGTTTTAAAAGTTTTGTCTGATAAGAAGCAAGCATGGTTGAACTGGTTGGCTACAATGGCCGACCAAAGAATGCAGAAGGCAACGGATGAGCATGTAAAAATGGCAAAGGATGAGTATAAAATGTATAAGCGTGTTGCAAAAGAAGTCATAAAAAGTAAGAGAGAGAATGATGAGGATGACTTTCATAACAGGTTATCTGATGACTTCTAACAAAATATAAAATTCTTTTGGAAGTCTTTAAGAACAATGAGGACTGAAAAGACAACCTCGCAATTTAAGCAAATCAGAAACCGTGTTGGCAGTCTTGTGATAGGAGAGTAATGTGTGTTAAAAACATGGAAGGAATATTTTGAAAGTTTATTTGAAAAAGAGGATATGCAAAGGGAGACTCATGTTTCGGAAATGAATTAACTTGAGAATGAAAGCCACTTTAGTATGGAAGAAATTGTGGAAGCGTTGAATAGTATGAAATTAGGAAAGGCTGCTGGGATTGATAGAATTTCTGTCGAGATGCTAAAAGCGGGTCGTGGCGTGGTAGCTTGCCAGCTGTACCGCCTTTTTAATCTTTGCTGGCGAAATGGCAGAGTACCAGAAGAATGGTGCAAATCTGTCATAGTGCCGCTGTACAAAGGTAAAGGGTCACAGCAAGAGTGCAAAAACTACCGCAGCATAAGCTTGCTCAGTGTCGTAGGCAAATTGTATGCGAAAGTTTTGATTAAAAGAGATTCATCAGAATGAAACTGAAGGAAAAATGTGGGATGTACAAGCAGGATTTATGAAACACAGACTTTTTTCCCATCGAAAAAGGTGGGAGACAAGGCTGTGTAGCGTCACCATGGCTGTTCAACCTATACATGGACAGTTGCTTGAAAGAACTACAAGAGTGAGCGTATGGATTAAAAATGAATGAGCTAACCGTCAAATGCCTCCTTTATGCTGATGATCAGGTAATACTGGCATCATCGGCGGAGGAGTTGCAGTTGATTGTTAATATAATGAACCATGCGCTTAAAAGTAGAGGAATGAATGTTAATGTAAGCAAGACAAAAGTAATGGTTTTTGAAAGAGACAATTGTATGACTGATTTCTCGATATCGATCGAAGGAAAGAGCGTGGAACAGGTGAAAGAGTTTGTATATTTGGGTTCGAAATTTACAAGAAATGGAAAGTGTGACAATGATATTGAAAGAAGAGTTTTGGCAGAAAATCAAGTGAATGGAGCCATTCACACCTTTATAAGCAGTCAGATCGTGTCTGAAAAGGCAAGGATGGCTGTACATAGAGGAGTGCTTATCCCTACACTTATGCATGGTAGTGAAAGTTGGGTGTGGCAGGAGAAGCATGAAAGTAAAATTAATGCAGTGGAAATGAGAAGTTTGCGAAGTACAGCTGGAGTGACATTGAGGGATAAAGTAAAGAATAGTGTGATAAGGGAACATTGCGGTATGACAGAAGATGTAGTGACTAAGATAGAGAAAGGGATGCTCAGATGGTTTGGACATGTGGAGAGAATGGATGGAAATAGGCTGACGAAACAGATTTATGAAGCGAGAGTGAATGAGCAAACTGGTAGGGGTCGACCTCGGCATACTCATGTCGATCAAATCGATAATCTTCTGAGAAAAGGCCAGGTCAAGAGTACCCTTAACCGAAGAGCATGTATGAAGACACTTATGAAAGTTGAAGAAGCGAAAGTTGTTTGCCAGAATCGTAGCAAGTGGAAAGTCATAGTCTCTGCCTACCCCGCTGGGAGACAGGCGTGATGTTATGTATGTATGTATGTATACCTACTCGTCTTCCAGGCTAACTAAAGGGCAAAAAGTTTACTCAAAACTTTTGAAGTTAACAAATTTATCAAGCAAAATGGAAACGGTTTTTGGGAAAAATGTAATTTAAGCAGGACATTTAGGAGTTTAGGTTTAGTGATTTATGAATTTTCTTACTTACTGTTTTTATTGTGCAGAACGCAATTAGTCCGAAATATGGCGGTAAGTACTTGTACATGGAAGAGGGAAATTTCAAATATTACAATAATGTTGAATGAGAGAGAAATTTATTGTAGTGGTAAAAATACGCCCACATTATACCATAGTCTTATTGTCCCGCCTAATGGGAGATAAGACTATTGCCGTATTTAAATGGACAGGCGCAGGTTCTGAGAACTCACAATTTTTTCAAAGTGCTAAAAAGGCCTTCTACATACATTTATTAACAACTGTCATGTTCCTGACAACCGGGACCAAACGGCATAACATATTAACTTCCGAAGCACAGAAAAAAGGCGAGTATAATCTGCACCTGTTAGGCAATCAAGAAGGGTTCTGGATACAACGGGACCTCGTGCTGTGAGAAACATGGTAATATTTTTATCTAGGTAAGTTCGAGTATTTATTAAAATCAGGTAATTTAAACTGATAGATGCGCGAAGTTTCTACTAAATTGTACCAGTAGTTCGATTGTTGGCACTTGATTAGTAAGCCTATGACGACAGCCTCCATTGGAGATCCCTCAATCGTTTACGCACCCTGCTGGGCCGGTCTAGACAAAATTTATGCAGGTGGGGAATGAGAGACTCGGGCTTAACCGCGTGTGACTGCGAAGCCCCAGTGCAGTTCGTGATGAACTTCCTTTCATGCCCCCTATGTGTAGGACATAGGGGGCATGAAAGGAACTCCTGCACTAAGAGCGATCTTAACGAGTCCACGGACAGTGAGGTTAAGATTTATGCCCAAACTATCTGAGAATTCAAAAAAAATTGTTATTCGTTGACACGATAGAAGAAGATGACGACAGTTAGTACTGGTGCCGAAATAGCCGTACTTTTAAGATAGTTACAACCACATTTTACATATATATAACACTAGCTGATGCGCGCGGCTTCGCCCGCGTGAAATTTGGTCCCCGTTCCCGCTTCCCGTGGGAACATTTTCCTGGGATAAAAAGTAGCCTATGTGTTATTCCGGACTACACTCTATCCCTGTACCAAATTTCAGCTAGATCCATTCAGCCGTTAGAGCGTGATTGAGTAACAAACATCCAAACATCTTCACAAACTTTCACATTTATAATATTAGTAGGATTACATAAATATACCCCTCGTCCCGTACTGCAGACATGTCGAGACTTGGCTTTTAAAATGTTATTGAAGAGAAATTGGCTTGCAATTGCAACACTTCCTCTCCTCCAAGAGCATGACCTACATAGTGAAAAATGTAACAATAGCGAAGTTATTACATTTTGTGCCGCAGAACCAGAATCCCATTTTTGTCACAATTCCTGCAGACGGCACGTACTGGTTTACGTAACATTTTGCTAGACGACCTTTACGACTGCTAATATATTTGCGGTTATGCCCGACAAAAATAATACGAGTACCTACCAATTATAGTAGGGGTTTTACAAATGTTATCAATTTCTTCTTTGTGTAATGCTTGCTGGCTAATGTTGCGAAAAACATGATAATGTTTTCCATTACCTCACAATACCTAAGTGTTCAGAATTACTGAAGAAAGAAAACTCAACCTAAACAAAAGTTACCAAAGTGTATTCTGGCCTGTCGCCGCGAGCTATCAGTGAGGTGGCCATGTGCAGTTCGTCCGATTAAATCTCAGGCATAAGCAATAATCGGGCTAGTATCAACTAACAAGCCCGATTTTTATTATTGCCTGTGTACTTAACCTCCCTGGAGATCTAAGAACCCCAGCGCATTCCTCCAGTCTCTGCAGAATCTCCTTTGCTAAAAATTTCATTTTTAAGTACTCAACATAATATAAATAAATCAGCAGACACTATGAATAGTATTATAATTATAATCGCGTAAAAAACCTATTCTCTTCCTCTCTGTCTCTGTCTGAATAAAAGAAACAAGCAAATGAGAGTTTTCTTTCTTAGATTGTATATAAATGTCAAAACTCTTAATTAATTTAATCGTAATACCACATCGTGAATCATGTAGACTCCACGTTTTTTCCACCAGGACCAACACAATGAATCATTACCACACAGTTCCAAATCGTCGAACGTAAACTTTGCTTAATTTAAGGAACAAATTTTGTTTTATTTATTGTACGGTAAATATCATTAATTTTTATTTTATTTAATACATAAAAAGTTATAGATTTTTATAGTTTGTATATTTCGGGAGACCTTTTTAAAACACAACTTTAAACTATTATGATACGTTAACTGTAGACATTATATTACTTGAATTACTACGTGCAAGACCATTACCGCTTCCGCATCCCACGAAAATTTATTCCAGGAGTAAAAAGTAGTCAATGTGTTATTCTAGATCTAGACTATCATCTATCCCTCGAGCCAAATTCGTTAAGCTGGTGGAGCGTAAAAGAGTAACGAACATCTTCACTCACAAACTTTCGCGTTTATATCCTACTAATATTATAAGATAACAGTTTGTGACGATGTTTGGATGTTTGAATATTTGGATGTTTGGATGCTTGGATGCTTGGATGCTTGGATGTTTGTTACTCAATCACGCTCTAACGGCTGAATGGGTCTGGCGGAAATTACCGTATGTTACCGGTGTAGATTATAGTCAGGAATAACACTTCCGAGAATATTATGTTCCCATGGGGAGCGGGAACGGGAACCAACTTACACGCGGGCGAAGCCGCTAGCATCAGCTAGTTATTACCAAAATCAAATAGGTACACACATGAACTGTACTCCACACCGCACTTTATTCACCCCACTTCCTAAACAAGTTGAACATTTTGTCAACGCCCTGTTACGACTTGTGATAAAACTTTCATACAAAATGGTTCAAAGTAATGTGATAAGAAATGGATGTGTATTTGTGCGAACCATTTCGTGTGACTTAATTCATAAACATGGTAAATTGTATGAGTTGGTATTTTAACGTAAATGGTTGTGGTTTATAGCACTTTGGCCGACAGAAAAATGACGAACTGTTGACTAACTTATATTTATGTGCGAACCATACTTATTCCTGTTCATCAAAAGCGTAAGGATAAGAGTCTAGTAGATACCAAAACTCTGAAACAATCATAATAATTGCGGATCACACAAAATATATTTAGACCAGAGGATTAATATCTGTGACCTCAGCAACGGAAGTTGCATTCACCGTATACCACTGCATTACCAAGGTCGTATTATAAAGCAAACTGCAAATAATACTACATAAGTAGTTTAATATATATATATTACCATATCTCTAAAGCCGGGTCCGGGTTGCCAATTTTCAAACAAAAAATTAATTAATTAAAAAAAAACAATTTTAGAAAATATTTGATTGGCTTTTGCCTGATTTGTTATTTTTGATTTTCATTTACAAAATTAGTTCTTACTAAAAAATCCTTGCTACTCTTTTAGCAACACTAGATTTATTTCTGCCAAGAAAAAATATAGAACGTTCTGGAATTTGATGATATTAAAAGTATTTCTTAACTGGTACATTGCAATATGATTACCGCCTATTACGTGGGACATGACAACTATGAGGTGATATGTGGGCGTATAATGTGCCTCTGCCTTCCCCTTCGGGGATAAAGATGTGTTTATTTTCTTCAGTAGCCCCCTAACCTAAAATTAGCACCTTCCTCTCACCACAGGCCAACGCAAATGATGTTCTCTATTTATTTTAATAAACAAGATGACATGTGTTTTTGTTTACCAGAAGATTGTTAAGCCACACCCCTTACTGATTTGAAAACAACTTTATGTGCTAAGTTAAACAGGAACAAAGCAGCAGACCCGTCTTAAGAAGCAATAGAAATATAGTCTAAGTATCCATCCAAAAATTCTGAGACCAAGTTACTTATAATATTGAAACCACTTACCAGCGTAAAAGAAAGGACCTAAATATAGCAAAGCCTTTTTACTTATGCTTATAGAAACGGCATATCAAAGCCGAAACGTGATTCGGTTCTAAATACAATGTAATATATTTGACTTGACTTATTGCTATCCAATCTACCGAGGACAATCCAATACTGAGCACAATACCTACTCAAAAGGTCAAGTATCACTTCAATATTTCTGCGCTTTTAGTATCATTCTATTTCAATAACCAAGTTGATATCGGTATACCTAATAAAGGTTGCGGTTGTCCTGTGTATACATTGATACAATTTTTTGTGAGAGTCAGTGTATTCAACTGTGTATTTACGGAACTATTTGCGGAAGAATCATAGTAGGTACTTATGTCAGATTTTATAAGCATGAATAATTAATTATATTTTGGGACATGTATACCTAATTTATACAGCATTATCTAGCCCAAAGTAATAAATATAAACTTGTGCTATGGAATTCAGTCAGCTGATAGGTAAACATTATAATTATTTCTAAAACATAATATCTGAACACTGTTATGAATAAAACATCCAAACTTTAAATCAAACATTTACAAAACACCCAATTTGTTTCAGATCCAGTAAAAAAACGGCAGTCACATTGCCAGTACTATTTCAAAGTCGAAATTACCGTTTCCCGATCACGTACATATCTGTCATGCCTGAATTTTTAATGTATTTATTAGCGATCTAAACTTAGCATCAATGACACTGAGCAAGTTTACAAGCTACAAGCCAGCGAGTTCGCAAAGCCACTCTCCATGTCCAGAATTCATACTTGTCTCGGATGCAATCTCCTGTGATGATGTAATTCCCTAAAAAAAGAGGCCAAGTTGATTAAGTTGGCCGTAGCTCTTGTCGATCCAAACCAAATTGTATCGGGTGCGTCCTTTATTAAATAAGGTCTAAGATATTTGTGATACAGCCTACCGCGTCTGTTTTATGTATTGTTTTCTTGTTGAATAATCCACACACACATCATGGGCTACGACTACGTAGTATAAAAATAAATTTGTCATATCTTTTCATTTCACTGAGTAATTTTGTTTTCCTTTTTATCTGCGAAGATGTTTCTTCACAGAACACAAGTGGTTTTAGTCTGTTTGACTCCGACATTATAATGTGTCGACTAAAACCACACTAGTCAGGTGGTTAGATTGCCTGTTAAAGTCATCAATAAATTCAATCAATGATTTATTGTTTAAGTCATCAAATCTAAATGTATGAAAATCAATGTTAGTAGCTTGCCCTGAACTCTGGCGTATTGTCCCCATTTTGCCGCACACATGTAGTGCTCTGACTTATTAGGAGTATTTTTTTAAAGTAGCATGTAACTTTTGTAGTACCAGTGTTACTCAACGAAAAAGAAACTTGAGTTTTGATTCAGTGATAAGGAAATCTCTGACGGATTATTTGTTCAGTTACACTGTCACACTTTATTTGTTACCTACTTAGTGTGACATAATGGAAAAAATACACCATAGTGTTAATACATAAAATAAAAGTTACATGTCTGACAGTAAGTTAAGATGAAATAACCACCCTGCGAGACCCTTGATGATTTTTTTTTTGTTGATAGGATATTCACGAGAACAAGAATGGCGATGCGAGAAATTATATATTATGGATCTATTACCAACGAAATGAAAAGAAGAACAAACAAACAAATAAACTTTTACAAATACTTTCAACTTTATGACAAAAGCACATAATGGGACAAATAAAGAAAAACTGCAGCGCTGCTCATAAAACCTATTTATAACGGGTGTAAAAAAAGAGGATTAACAGACTGACACAGCGTTATTTTACAACCGTTTCGTAAAATATGAGTTACATTAAAATAATAGTCAGGCAATGGAAGTTTAAATTGAATAAGATCCCAAGAGACACGGCCGTCATTTTCAGTTCGCTACCCGCTACAAATAATAAGACTCATTTCGTAAAGAATAGAATGATATACTGTGACATACTCGTATTTCTATTGTATACTGCTATCGTTAGTACTTGCTAGTCTGCTTAATATATATGGATATATTTATTGTAACTCTTTTATCCTCACGATAGTAATAGTTAAAGTGTTAACATTTACATGTTGTGTTAACATTTAGACGAAGAAAAAAGCCCCGATCACTTTTCTGTACCACAAGACTTTTATGATAAACAGGGTAACACTGGATGTTCAATTGTTCATACATCAACTGCTTGGGTTGGAGAACTGAATATCGAGCATTCGTAAGTTTAAACTATGTTAACATACTAACGCGGGAGAAATCAAGAAAATTCAGATGCTTATTGTCGAGAATAACCCAAAGGACTGATTAAAAAATTGCAATACCAAACTGTGGCTACAAGAAATACCCAGCAATTTACCAACAAAAACATTACGAGAGAGGTTCATAAAATGAAACCCAAATCGCAAAGATGAGATCACAATTTTGTCATAATTTCCTGTCTTATAAGAATTAGGGAATACAAAATTATTTTCATCCAAAAGACTTCGAGAAAATTGTATTCCGTTCCTTTTTATGAACACTTTCATTTAATAATACAGTTTCAGCCAGCTAAAACCCCGAATATCCCAAGTCAACTCACATAATTCGCTAGGACCACACAGTAAGTGTGTTTTGCTGCGTCCCTCCGTAGATTAGTCCTTGTCACAAAAACAACTCGGTACCCCACATTGTACGGTTACCTTATTTGGAGATTAATAAATAATGACCAAGACTGTCCACACCAGCTGGCCAGAAAACCGACGAAGGATATAATAGGCAAGTTCGAAATTGCTTTTGGTTGATTAGGACAACGAAAATATCAACCTTTATGAGGATTAATTTCATATTTTGCTTTTATATAACACGCAGTAATAATATAATATTCTGAGTAATAGCATATTATTATCTTTGGTTTGAGTTATGTCAATTTGTAACATAATGTTGCTTAGCTTAGGAAAACTAAGAAACTAAAATA
The DNA here is from genome assembly GCA_933228765.1 of Miltochrista miniata. Lineage (NCBI taxonomy): Eukaryota > Metazoa > Arthropoda > Insecta > Lepidoptera > Erebidae > Miltochrista > Miltochrista miniata. The sequence continues at coordinate 9,565,666 of OW121749.1, forward strand.
TTACACTTGGCTAGGTAGGGCCTCATCTGAGATCTTTGGAGCCTTAAACAAGTTCACTTGTAAGTGATACATCCTGGGATATTCTTCCGAGGGCCAACCCGGAGTCTCCTGGCACTATGGGGTTTTAGTTGGTAGTCATTTAATGATGGATTTACACAAATAAAATAAAAAAAACTAGCTTTAACAGTGGAAGTAAAGGTGAATAAAATGAAAACTAGAAAGAAACCCCTGTATGTTGGTACAGGACTCCGTCTGGTCCTGGTGCAATAAAGTTAATATAGAATCATTAGGCCTACATTTAGGCCTTCATCTACATGAACTGCGGTATTCTGATATAATTGTTAGTTGATTGCATTAGGCTAAATTTGAGGCCCCATATTATAATTTTCCTCCCATGGCATAGAAATACGTAGTCCTGTGTCAATTGTATACTTCAACTAGTCAAATAAAATAGAATTGTATTTAGTTCTACTAAATAGGTGTTGAAAATATAATAAAAAACCTAACTTCTTTGATTAAAATACAATCAAACACCTTTTACAGAGAAAACTAATTTTAGTAGAATGTAATTCACACTACTTTATAGATTTTATATCGACACATCTCAGAAATTTTCTCTTTGAAGTCTAATATTCACCACAACTTCTGAGAATCAATTTTTATAAGACAACGTGTTTTATTTAGAAAATCTGAAAGGCTGTAACAAACAACTAAACTAGTTATTGTTATTTTTAAAATATCGCGGTTTTTTACACTCATTCTTATAGAATTCGGGACTTCGCACGAAAAAATTGTGCCAATTAAAACTGACGTAGTGAGTGTGGTGTCGCATGTCGCCGGCCTTATCCTTCCTTGTAACAATAACGGAGGGAGAAGATGTAACTTTATGGTTTTTTTCGAGCCTCGCCTCAGTCCAACTGCGAAGTGCGACCATGGACGCTGAAACGTGTCCGAAACGTCGGTGCATGTAAGTAAAAAATATTTCGCGGGAAGTCCCGAATTCCATAAGTATATAATAATAATAATAATAATTTATTTGATATCCAATGGTTGTACAATAAACACTCAGATTTTTTCATACATAATATGCTTAGGATAGATATTTAAAAGTAAGTGTTTTTTTTTTTGAACACTGGTACCCACGGTAAGATTTAAATTGTGTTATGGGTACGGGATTCTCACATAACATACAACACAACAGAATAAAGTGTAAAAGTATGAGTGTAAACTTGTTATTATAAGTGTTGAAGTCTGTATTATGTAGTAAGCCTTAATAACCATATTAAAATGGAAAGTTATAGGTGATGAAAGATTCAAGCCACATAATAAAAGACCTCTTCAACTTCACCTAAAGACGAAAAACTGACAGCCGGGACCAATCATGACATCGTTCATAAATAAAAATGCCAGTAGCGGCTACCCATCTCAAGGCATCCTAGCTAAAGATGGTTACTGACCACCGAGTGCTTCACGGTGGTCATGTCTGTTGTGAAGGCTAGTATTGAAGGATGGTGATGGGTCTCCACTTCCCTCCTTCATTATCGTCATATCCTGCAACTGCTAACCAACGAAGGAATTTAATGATCAAAAGGAAAATTCTATACTATTAAATGGTCCTCAGACGCTGCGACAAGACGAAGTGTAAATATTTATACGAAATTCTCACCTATTCTTATTGAAATGCATTGGAATGATTTTCTTACGCTGCAATCGGAACACATTCCGTATCCGGTTGGAATATTTATTAGCATTGAGTAGGGCGTCATCTAGAGAATAGCGAACGCTATCTACGCGCCGCAGCTGTTAGGTTCCTGGAATCCATTAGACGAAGTTCAAACATAAAAATATCTTGGAATTACAGGAAGTTTACGATTTTATGAATGGATGGCAATGAAGTCATCTGCTATTAACCTGACTGTACAGCAGTTTAGTTATTTACTGTACGTACGGTCGCGAAATTTTATTTGCTGAATATTTCTGCGAAATACTGATTGAATGTTCACAATTCAATAAGGTCGAAAATTTCGCTTAAGAAACGGCTGCCCAGAAACAATATTAAATGTTCAAACGTGTTCAGTTTTGTATACAACATTCCCCCGCAAGAAGGTCCCAAATAAAAGATCGTGACCATACAACAATATCAATCAAATCAATCAATCAAATCAATCAATCAAATCAATCAATCAAATCAATCAATCAAATCAATCAATCAAATCAATCAATCAAATCAATCAATCAAATCAATCAATCAAATCAATCAATCAAATCAATCAATCAAATCAATCAATCAAATCAATCAATCAAATCAATCAATCAAATCAATCAATCAAATGAATCAATCAAATCAATCAATCAAATCAATCAATCAAATCAATCAATCAAATCAATCAATCAAATCAATCAATCAAATCAATCAATCAAATCAATCAATCAAATCAATCAATCAAATCAATCAATCAAATCAATCAATCAAATCAATCAATCAAATCAATCAATCAAATCAATCAATCAAATCAATCAATCAAATCAATCAATCAAATCAATCAATCAAATCAATCAATCAAATCAATCAATCAAATCAATCAATCAAATCAACCTATATCAATCCACTGCTGGATGTAGGCCTCTCCCAAGTCACGCCGCAACAAACGGTCCTGCGCCTTCCGCATCCAGTCAGTCCAATATAATTATTACAAATAATTTCTAAAACGACACAGAGGCGTCAAGAATAGATGATGTTCTTTTCCTCGCTGAGCAAGTTCCCACAAGTTGCATTCAAAGTTTTAAAATTGACAGTTACGTAGGTATTCAGTGCCTGCAATATTGTCCAAGATGATTACATTGTCCTGCAGAGGTAATCTTGACCTGATCAGAAGAATATTACCACCAGATCGTTGTATTGTCATTGAGTTTTTTTTATAAGCCTGCTAAATTTCAGATAAATATTTTTGACTTGTTTGTATTCAACAAATAATAGGTCGAAATTTTTTATAAATTTTTAAATTTACGGTTAGATAATAAAATACTTGTTAAAAGTTGGAGTTGACTTTTAGCCACTAAACAAATAAATATTGAATATTTTTACTCGTAATCATGACATCGGCTTACATACAAATTACAATATCGGGGCAAATCCTTTTGTCTGCACGGCTTAGGCCAACCCGACCCTGCCTTAATTAACTTCGGTCCCAACGAAGATTTCAATTATAATAGGACCAAACGCTTAAAACATTATCATCTACACTTTAAATATAATGACTGGTCTGATAATATTAGATTTAGCTTATTATTTGATTTCAATTAAGCGTTCTGCAATCAAACTGGTAATACGACTAAAATTTCTATTTTGATCGGTTTTTTTTCCGTTTCTCATACCAGACCTACGCCCAGCAATGGGCGTACGTCGGCTGAGATAATGCATTTTCTTAAGATCAGTGTATCATTATTACAGGCAGGTCACTTTCAGAGCCAGAGCTTGACAGATAGGACTGTGATAAAAATGTATACTTTCACGTCTATATGTGAAGACAGTTCCAAGTTTGTATGGTACAGCATGAGAACATTTTTTCAATCTGATCTGTTTTACGGTTTTGTACATTGTAAGGAAAACAATATAAGAAAAGAAACAACAATAATAAGGCCGATTATTGTGACGATCTGTGGAAAATGCCAGCTGTGGGTATCAATATAATAAAATGATGGTGGTCATCATAATCACCGCAAGGCAAATTAAGGGGTAAAAAAATAACTGAGAGATAGAAAATTTCACCTTCGATTATGAAAAATATGGAGCCATAATTCACGAACAGGTGATGTCTTTGACCCCAAATTTACGTTGTAAAACAACCGTACTGCTGTTAAAACTGAATAAGATACGGTACATAAAACTTAAATGAAAATCTTTAATCCATCGCACCGCCCGAATGAGACTCTTGAGATAGAAATTTTCGAAGAGATATTACCAAGCTCTGAGATATTATATTTCTAACTAATGGCTCTCACAACTTTACACTTTAGATTCATAAGTTTTTAAATAAAATATTTAGTAAAATGCTGAACGTAGTAAACCCTTAACACTGTATAAACTAACACACTTGACCATTTTCAAGGGTATTATGGTCTGTGAGGGTAGCCCCTAAACGCTAAATGTCGCCATGACCTTCCATCAGGCGGGCGCTCGCCTAAATAATACCGCCCAATATATTGTAAAAACGAAAACACGTTCTACATAAATTACTTTCAATAAATTCCAAATAACATACCAATATACAGAAAAGGTACGAAGAACATTAAGCTAAATAAGCATGGTCTTTGCGTAACGAGTATTTGAGTAATACATTAGCCAAGTAATGTAACTTAATAAACTGCCAACCCTAGAGCAATAGTCTTTCTAAGGCAAATTCCTTGGATTTTCGGAACACTGAGCCCAATTGTTTGGTAAATCTGTGCCGGCCGTGAGCTTGATTGCCGAACAAAAAGTAATATGCCGCAATTCCTATTCTTGATCAAATTGCGCGTTTTGTGTACTTTATCTTCTCAGAAAGGTTTGGGTAGATACATAGATAAGTAAGAATGTATCGTGAAAGATGTTTCTAATACTGTTACTATGTAGGTATCTGATGTATCCCTACTAATATTATAAATGCGAAAGTAACTCTGTCTGTCTGTCTGTCTGTCTGTCTGTCTGTCTGTCTGTCTGTTACGCTTTCACGCCTAAACGGCTGGAGCGATTAAGATGAAATTTGGTATGGGGATAGTTCTAGGCCCTGTAAAGGACATAGGCTACTTTTTAACCGACTGCGCAAAAGAAGTGTTATGATTTTACGTGATAACGACTTTCACGCTGTTACGCTTTCACGCCTAAACGGCTGGAGCGATTAGGATGAAATTTAGTATGTGGATAGTTCGAGGCCCTGGAAAGGACATAGGCTACTTTTTAACCGACTGCGCAAAAGAAGTGTTATGATTTTACGTGATAACGACTTTCACGCTGTTACGCTTTCACGCCTGAACGGCTGGAGCGATTGAGATGAAATTTAGTATATGGATAGTTCGAGGCCCTGGAAAGGACATAGGCTACTTTTTAACCGACTGCGCAAAAGAAGTGTTATGATTTTACGTGATAACGACTTTCACGCTGTTACGCTTTCACGCCTGAACGGCTGGAGCGATTGAGATGAAATTTAGTATGTGGATAGTTCGAGGCCCTGGAAAGGACATAGGCTACTTTTTAACCGACTGCGCAAAAGAAGTGTTATGATTTTACGTGATAACGACTTTCACGCTGTTAGGCTTTCACGCCTAAACGGCTGGAGCGATTGAGATGAAATTTGGTATGTGGATAGTTCGAGGCCCTGGGAAGGACATAGGCTACTTTTTAACCGACTGCGCAAAAGGATTGTTATGATTTTACGTGATAACGACTTTCACGCGATAACGACTTCTACGCGGTCGAAGGCGCTGGGAACAGCTATTTTAGTTTAGTTGTAAATGTTCAATCACACTACTTAGCCTAGGGGCTTGACAGAGAAGGATTAAAATCTGTAGGTATACTATAGGGGCAAAAGACATGCTTACGAAATAGGTTAGGTTCAATTTTTATATGCGGATAGGTTTATATTATATAAGCCTGAATCCCTGATCCCAAAGTCATGTAGGCCGATAGTCTTAGGCGAAGACAACTCGCCGGCACTTGGGTACTTGGAACTTGGGTTGGAGAGTTCTCTCTACTTTTGAAAACTATTAAGTCTATAAGGCTAATGACTTGGTTTAACGACTGCCATTTACTGGCTACCGTTAGCGTTAGTGTTATCGTCTCAAATCTTTCGGTTATAAGTACTTAAAGTTTTCAGTCTGTGGCCCAAATCTAACAAACGTTTCGTATTCGCGCTTCACCATACTACTTACTCTTTTTATTATTAAAGGGGCCAAATAATAAAGACGTACGTCATACCGGCTTTGGACCCGCTAAAACCATGAGGTCTCTACTCATCCATCTAGCGCAGTCCTGGGGTATCCTTTAGAGGGCTTACCAGGGGCTCCCAACCGTAGGCTGTTATACCTAACAGCCTACGGTTGGGAGTCCTACCGGATACGTGTGGTTTTTTTGTCAGTAGGAGTTGTAGTATATTTATGTGGGATTTACCTCACATTAAAAAAAAACCATGTAGCGCATAGCTCCCCGGGTAAGTTGGAGGATGTCCTAACTTTGTCCCCACATTTTGGTTACGACTTATCCTAGAGGCTCGATAGAATACAGTTCAAACTTTGCTTATAACATAATTTCCACGCGAACGAAGTTGCGGGTAACAGCTAGTCTATTATATGGCTAGAATTGAAAAAGAAGTAAGGTTTATTCTGTACTAGCTGTTACCCGCAACTTCGTTCGCGTGGAAATTATGTTATAAGCAAAGTTTGAACTGTATTCTATCGAGCCTCTAGGATAAGTCGTAACCAAAATGTGGGGACAAAGTTAGGACATCCTCCAACTTACCCGGGGAGCTATGCGCTACATGGTTTTTTTTTAATGTGAGGTAAATCCCACATAAATATACTACAACTCCTACTGACAAAAAAACCACACGTATCCGGTAGGACTCCCAACCGTAGGCTGTTAGGTATAACAGCCTACGGTTGGGAGCCCCTGGTAAGCCCTCTAAAGGATACCCCAGGACTGCGCTAGATGGATGAGTAGAGACCTCATGGTTTTAGCGGGTCCAAAGCCGGTATGACGTACGTCTTTATTATTTGGCCCCTTTAATAATAAAAAGAGTAAGTAGTATGGTGAAGCGCGAATACGAAACGTTTGTTAGATTTGGGCCACAGACTGAAAACTTTAAGTACTTATAACCGAAAGATTTGAGACGATAACACTAACGCTAACGGTAGCCAGTAAATGGCAGTCGTTAAACCAAGTCATTAGCCTTATAGACTTAATAGTTTTCAAAAGTAGAGAGAACTCTCCAACCCAAGTTCCAAGTACCCAAGTGCCGGCGAGTTGTCTTCGCCTAAGACTATCGGCCTACATGACTTTGGGATCAGGGATTCAGGCTTATATAATATAAACCTATCCGCATATAAAAATTGAACCTAACCTATTTCGTAAGCATGTCTTTTGCCCCTATAGTATACCTACAGATTTTAATCCTTCTCTGTCAAGCCCCTAGGCTAAGTAGTGTGATTGAACATTTACAACTAAACTAAAATAGCTGTTCCCAGCGCCTTCGACCGCGTAGAAGTCGTTATCGCGTGAAAGTCGTTATCACGTAAAATCATAACAATCCTTTTGCGCAGTCGGTTAAAAAGTAGCCTATGTCCTTCCCAGGGCCTCGAACTATCCACATACCAAATTTCATCTCAATCGCTCCAGCCGTTTAGGCGTGAAAGCCTAACAGCGTGAAAGTCGTTATCACGTAAAATCATAACACTTCTTTTGCGCAGTCGGTTAAAAAGTAGCCTATGTCCTTTCCAGGGCCTCGAACTATCCACATACTAAATTTCATCTCAATCGCTCCAGCCGTTCAGGCGTGAAAGCGTAACAGCGTGAAAGTCGTTATCACGTAAAATCATAACACTTCTTTTGCGCAGTCGGTTAAAAAGTAGCCTATGTCCTTTCCAGGGCCTCGAACTATCCACATACTAAATTTCATCTCAATCGCTCCAGCCGTTCAGGCGTGAAAGCGTAACAGCGTGAAAGTCGTTATCACGTAAAATCATAACACTTCTTTTGCGCAGTCGGTTAAAAAGTAGCCTATGTCCTTTCCAGGGCCTCGAACTATCCACATACTAAATTTCATCCTAATCGCTCCAGCCGTTTAGGCGTGAAAGCGTAACAGCGTGAAAGTCGTTATCACGTAAAATCATAACACTTCTTTTGCGCAGTCGGTTAAAAAGTAGCCTATGTCCTTTACAGGGCCTAGAACTATCCCCATACCAAATTTCATCTTAATCGCTCCAGCCGTTTAGGCGTGAAAGCGTAACAGACAGACAGACAGACAGACAGACAGACAGACAGACAGACAGACAGAGTTACTTTCGCATTTATAATATTAGTAGGGATTGAAAGTAAAGTTTACTTTATCTGCTTTAGAGGCCTGTGTCTTTTTTTTTTTGAATGAACATGCTCCAAAACTACTGGACTGATTCAAAAGTGCCTACACCAATATAGCTACATTATTATCGAGTAATAGGCTATAATAACATCACGTTTCTATTTTTGTATAAAGAGCGGAGCACTTATACAAAAATGTAACAAATATTGTTTTTTTTTTAAACGTTACTGTAAGTATAAATACGAGCATGATGGGTGCTGCTGGGTTCGTTCGTATGTAATAGTCAAAGCCGTAGGGTATAAAATAGCTAGCATTTGATATCCATAATAGAGCAACTGCAACACGATATCACAATTGCTCGTTTAAGATAATTATGATAATATTAATTTTGTACAATATAATCAACTAGCTGACCCGCGCAACTTCGTTTGCGTCACATGAGAGTGAGAAAGAGAGTCGTACAGTATTAATATTTTAAGTAGGTAATATAATCCCGTCGAATTTACTCCCGTCGCGTGTCTTATATTTATTAGAGAGGTGTGGTAGGTATTAATATTTAAAGTGATATAATTTTTCCCGTTCGCGTCGCTTATATTCATTACCATTAGAGTTGACCCAACTTTGTTGAAGTGATATAATGGTTCCCGTTGCATTTATTTTTGTCCGTTTTTTGGTACGGAACTCATCGTGTTCGAGTACGACTCGCACTTGGCCGGTATTATCTTTCAGTTGACTGGCTACTGCTGCAGAAAACGTAAACGTAAAGGTTAAGAAGTAGGTTATTGTAAGTGAACCTTAAAAGATAGGCATATGCTGTTCAGGACTTTTTTTTGTAACTTTTTAAGAGGAAAAATTTTGTGGTACACAATTTTTACGTAACCTTAACCATTTAGGCAACGTACGCAATGAAAGCTCTCAAAAGAAAAAAAAATTCCCGTTCTTAAAACATTATTTCTGACTGCTCCGCTCCTATTTGTCTTAGCGTGATGTTATATAGCCATTAGCCATCCTTTTTCTTTTCTTTTTTATTTAACGTGAGGGAAAATCCTCATAGGATGTTATGCCGGGCTCTTACCGACTAAAAAACCTCACGTTACGCCCAACAGCCTATGGTTGGGAGCCTCGGGGAAGCCCTCGTAAGGATGTCCCAGGACTCCCAACAGACCTACGGCCGCCGCCGCGGCCTTGCCCAGGGGGTGGTTCGGTTGCCATCCCGTGTCTTTGGGGGGTTTCGGGTGTGATCCCGCTTCTAAGGGGGGGGCGTGCGTGAGTTGCTCACGTCACGCTGCCGTCATGGGCCTGCTTCTGTAAGGACGGTGAGCTACCCTCTCACCGTCCTCAGACCCCCGGTCATGGAGGCCGATAGTCCTCGGCGAAGACACGTTGGCGGCGTCCAGGCCGCCGACTGCGGAACTCGGGTGGGAGAGCTCTCTCTCGCACCCGGCCCGCCGCCTCTTTCACAAGCATGACCTGCTCGCAGAAAGAGGCGGCGCAGTCCCACTTACTCCCGCTGGAGAGCATGGCTCGCACCATGGTCTCGAGCGAGAGAGTGTCCACGTCCAGACCCACTACGAGGACCTGGCGCTGTTGCGCCCACGCCGTGCACTCCACCAGCGTGTGGAACGCCGTGTCATCGCGGCGGTCCTCGCAGTGCTGACACTCGGCCGTGGTTTCCCGGTGATTTCGCCACAGATACCTACCGAAGCTACCGTGCCCGGCAAGCATCTGTGTCAACCGGTAGGAGAGAGCACCGTGTCTCCTCTCCAGCCACTCGTCCATGACGGGTCTGACGGCCGCGATTGTGGCGAATCCCCTCTTTGGTTGCTCAAGTCGCACCTTCCATGTCTCCACGGTTTCCTGGTGGAGCAGGGACCGCCGGGCCTCGATTTCTCGAGACGCAGGCCCTTGGCAATTAGCCATCCTCAATAAATGGACTATAAAACTGTGAAATTATTTTGTAATGCAACCAGTAGTTTCTGAGATCCTAGCACAAACAAACTCTTCAGTTTGATAGTATCGTGAGCTAACCTTAAAAGAAAGACAAATTAGGTTATTGTGAGCGAACCTTAAAAGATAGACATATGCTGTCGCGGACTTTTTTATAAAACTTTTTAAGAGAAACAAACAAACAAACCCTTCAGCTTTATAATATTATATTAATATCCATACTAATATTATAAAGCTGAAGAGTTTGTTTGTTTGTTTGTTTGTTTGAACGCTAGGATCTCAGGAACTACTGGTTGGATTTCAAAAACTCTTTTACAGTTTGATAGTCCATTTATCGAGGATGGCTATAGGCTATATAATATCACGCTAAGACGAATAGGAGCGGAGCAGCAATCAAGAATGTTTTGAAAACGGGGAATATTTTTTACCGTCTTAGAGCTTCCGAGGCGTGCGCTGCGTAAATAGTTACAGTTAGGTAAAAATTGTGTACTACAAAATTGTTTGTCTTAAAAAGTTGTACAAAAAAGTCCGCGACAGCATATGTCTATCTTTTAAGGTTCGCTCACAATAACCTGATTTGTCTATTTCTTTAGGTTCGCTCACGATATAATGAAACTGAAGAGTTTGTTTGTGCTAGGATCTCAGAAACTACTGGTTGCATTTTAAAAATTATTTTATAGTTTAATATTCCATTTATTGAGGCTGGCTAATAGCGAAATAACATCACGCGAAGACGAATAGGAGCGGAGCAGCCATGAATAATGTTTCGAGAACGGGGATTATTTCTTTCTTATGAGAGCTCCCATTGCGGACGCTGCATAAATAGTTAAAGTTACGTAAAAATTGTGTATTACAAAATTGTTCCTCTTAAAAAGTTATAAAAAAAGTTCGCAACAGCATATGCCTATCTTTTAAGGTTCACTTACAATAACCCTCTTATTAAGTTTTAAAGTAGGTATGAGCGAAGCGACGGGCGGCAGTAAACTTGGTCTGCAGTGGCAGCCAGTCAACTGAACGATAAAAAACGGCCAAGTGCGAGTCGGACTCGCACACGATGAGTTCCATACCGAAAAACGGATGGGTGGAAGTAAAAGCGACGGGAAACATATCACTTTAACACATCTTTCCTTCTCACTCTCATGTGACGCAAACGAAGATATGCGGTTCAGCTCTAATGAATACAAGCGACGCGACGCGACGGGGGTAAATGCAACGGGAAACATTATAGTACTCGAAATATTAATACCATACCTCTCTCTTTCTCACTCTCATGTGACGCAAACGAAGTTGCGCGGGTCAGCTAGTTATATTATAGATTATATTATGGATATGGATCTTAGATCATCTAACCACAGGATGCGCCTTACTTAAGCATTGTTTTCTGCCATTGCACATGACCATTTGGTCTTTTGGCTTTATGAAAAGCCTGTACATCAGTACATCATTTTATATGTTTAAACTAGTACATTACATTGTAGTTGACTGTACAATAACAATTAACACACAACAGCCATTACGCGTTTGTCGATTAATACATTTTTAAATGCAATGAAATTTTATATGTCTTTGTGTTTCCCCCTTCACTTGTATGAAAACTGGCAGAATATTTTTGTATGCGGTGGTTCGCAAAGGCTAGTCCATAGTGTTATATGGTCTAAGATATGGATGTAACAACATGTTAGTTAACACTTAATAGGGCTGTCAGGCAGCCAAATAGGATTATGTATGCAGGTCAATTGTGTCGTACGGGAGCACAAAATTAATAATAGTAGTTTACCTATGCGAGTATGTGTTCGCTATAACGCGTGCAGCGAAAAACATCGTGTAGCAATGCAGTTTTTAGAAACTTTAATCTGAGTCAGACAATAAGTATTATTTGTAAAATGGTAGAAATTCTATTCTTAGATCTATCTCTTAGGTCCCAGGGTCGATTCCCCGGGTCGGACCAAATATTTGTGTGATCCACAAATGTTTGTGTCGAAGTTTGGATGTTTTCTATGTATAATATGTATGTAAATAGAAATATACAAGTATGTCTATCAGTCGTCAGATCCACATATTATTACCTTAATTTGGGCTAGATGATGTTGAGTGGGATTGTCCACCAATATGTATTCATTTATTTATAACGCCACTTTTTTCTGATTTTAGTATTTGTTGCTATAGCGGCAACAAAAATACATTATTTGTGAATTTTTCAGCCTTCTAGCACAGTATAAATATATGTTGTTTATCCAGTATTGTAGCTCCCTACAAACGGACGAAGCGCAAGCTATACCTACGATTCTCGTTTTCGGCAGGCCTTTCAGCCCGCTAGCAGCGTCCGAGTCGCGATTGTGCCGAGTAGTAGACGAATAGACGGTGTGTCGTTTTTTAAATAGTAACCGCGCGTGTTTTATTTACTAAAAATATTTAATATGACAACTAGAGTCTATTGTGCTTGTTTTGGGTTGCATGAATTCGTCAATAACGCACCCAGAGATAACGTTTTTTAGATTACCTGGAAACTCCGAAAGGTAAGACTATAAATTGATTTTACTTAAGTACTAATTGGTACTATACTACTAGTTGACTAAAGTTAAACAAAGTGATTGACACGAGTGAACTAGGTAGTTACATGAAGTAGGTATGTTTGTGTTTAAAACTAGACTTGTGCTTGCTCAGTCAGTGAACGGTGCGATCCGATATAGTACAATATCCAAAAAAAACTAGTTCAGAACTCTAGTACGTGTAGGTAGTACATTTTGTTCCGTTGTCAGTTCGTAGTTATTTAATTGAGAGCAATGATTTAGGTATGTTTCAAGAGTATGTATTAATTTCTTTGTGGATGAGCGATGTTACAGTACACTTAGCACCGTATGACTGCCTCTGTGGCGCGGTCCGTATGGATACCGCCTGCGGCGCTGGAGGTCGTGGGTTCGATTCCCACCCGAGACAAATATTTGTGTGACCCATAAATGTTTGTCTCAAGAGTCAGGTTGTTTCTATGTATAATATGTATGTATTTAAAAAGTATATTAGTATTAATATCCGTGGTCTGATACCCATAACACAAGCAGGTTATTCCTAGCTTACTTTGGGATCAGATAGCGTTGTGTGAAATGTCCGTGAATATTTATTTATTTATAAAAAAAATGACAGCATTTTTGTTACCTTTGATTTTTATTACACGCATAGAGACAAATATGAACTTCCAAAGTTTAACACAACTTGACAATGTACGAAAAGTACTAGTGTACTAGAGACTGACTAATACTTTCAAATCGAAAAATAGTTTTATTTTGTAAATCAAAAATTTAACGCAATGATTATAAAGACTAGAATTCCGTGATTCTATCACTGACGAAACATGTGATGAGCCGATTATTATTGTCTACGCTGCTTACTCGTTTTCAAATTTCTACACCCGTCTCACTCAATCGTTAGTAGATAACGGGCGCTGCGCCGCCACGCCACCGCCGCGCGCCGCCAGCCGTTGCGGGGATATTATATTATTACTCACAAAGTATTTTTTTGTTAAAATAAAAAAGGTTAATATTTACTCGAAATGAAAGCCGGTTGTCAGTAAAACAACAATCCTTAATACAAATTGAAGGCCTTGTGGGCGGATTGAAAAAAATCAACTGCATTAGGCTGACTATCTATTACGCGTACGTAAAACTATAAGGTAAAATGTGGGCGTATACTATGCCTCTGCCTACACCTTCAGGGATAAAGGCGTGACTATATGAATGTATGTATGTACATATTTACAATCGCAATACTAAATAGAAAGTCAAAGTAGGCACATATTATTAAAATGCTGTAGGTGGGCAGCCCTATCGCATGCTTACGTACCGCGCGGCTGTAGGCATTTATTTCTAAAATCCGGCCGAGTCCAACTACAGTATACAGTGCTTCTAGCTATCACCGTTTCTGAGGTACCGTAGCGATAGAGATAGCCTCCTGAATAGGGTCCGGCATTTAACCTTTGGGTACGGAAAAAGCATATATTTTTAATTCTATTTAAATGGTCTGGAAGCCTCATAATACTATAATCTCTTATTTAAATACGGCTATATCCAAAATTTGCTCAGCTAAAGACAGAGAATACGGGACATTTTGACGGTATAAAATATATCAATCAATCAATCAATCAATCAATTAATTTATTGCAAAAACATGTTACAAATTTAAATACATCTAAGGTGTCATACAATGTTATAGTCATTACATGTTATACCGCTTCAGGCATGCAAATTTTGTGAATGTCAATAAGTATTCAGATTAGGTCAGATACAAATTGTCAGTTATTACGTATTCGAAGTCAAATAGAAATGTCTACAGAATCGAATTATTAAACAATTAATCCTTACAGTGCATTACTCTACGTACACAACAGCAGAAAACCATTATGTCATAAGCTACACAATAACTTATAGATCATTATCATCGAGATACTCCTTTACTGTATAATATACCTTATTGACCAGTATAACAAAAATTCGTTTTTTAAATAAGTTTGTATTTTTGATAACTAAAATTGATTTTGGTAACTTATTGTATATTCTAGGTGCCATTCCTAAAAAGCTTTTATTAAAAATTTCCTTATTGTGCGGCCTACAGTGGATTTTGTGCCGATTTCTGGAGCTGTTGAGAGTATCAAATAGATGAAAATTAATTTTGACAAACATTAAAACTTCAAATATATACAAACTAGGCAATGTAAGAATACCAAGACTTAGAAAGAAAGGTTTACAGCTGTCTGTTTTTTTGATGCCGCTTATGGCCCTAACACATTTTTTTTGCCAGTCATATAACCAGTTGCTTGGGTACACACAGCTACGAAGAAGTAATGTGTAGTTTTAGTCGATACGTAATGATACGTAGATATACGTCACGTATGATGAATATCACAATGTAGGTAAACATTAAACTTAAACCGTTGGAAATTCCTTTTAAACTAGCGCACAACAATGCTGTGGAACTGAGCAATGGGTACCACAAAGCTTTTATAGTTTAACTATTCCTTTATTAAATTTCCAATTTGTTCCATTGTCGTTTTCACAATGAACTCTATAGGAAAACACTAACTAAATTATAATCGTTCTATTTTTGCTACTTTTTTAGGGTTCCCTACCCAAAGGGTAAAAACCGGCCAAGTGCGAGTTGGACTCGCCCATGAAGGGTTCTGTAGCAGCAAGTAACATAGTATAAAAGTTCTTGTAGTTCGTTGTAACTTTGATTGACGTTTTAACACGTTCGCAGTGGTAGTTATTTTTCTAGGCGAAAATTGCGGTTTATGACGTACCTATTGAAAAAAAAACTACAGATCTCGTTGAAACCAATTTTCGTTGGTAGTTTTTTATGGCAATGCACATCATATATTTTTTTAAGATTTATCATTCTCTTAGTTTAGAAATTCGATGGGCGGGTGGGGGACACACTTTTCTACTTTGGAAGTGTCTCTTGCGCAAACTATTCACTTTAGAAAAAAATGATGTTATAAACCTCAATAACATTTATGAAGACCTATCTATAGATACCCCACACGTATGGGTTTGATGAAAAAAAAATTACGAGTTTTAGTTCTGAGCATGAGGACCCCCAAAACATACTGCTTTTTTTCTAGTTTTATATGAAAATCTTAATGCGGTTCACAGAATACATCTACATACCAAGTTTCAATAGCATAGGCTTTATTGTTTCAGCGAAAAGTGACTGTGACATACAGACGGACAGACAGACAGACGGACATGACAAATCTATAAGGGTTAAGTTTTTGCCATTTGGCTGCGGAACCCTAAAACGGGACTTTATTCATGAGAGGAGCCGTGACAGTTAGAGTTGAAATTTTCGCAGAATGATGTATTTTTGTTGCCGCTATACCAACAAGTACTAAAATCAGAAAAGGGGGGGGAGGGGGTTAAAGAGGCCTCGTGTACAACAAACATGATTTTTTGACGTTTTTTCGGTACGGAAGTCTTTATCATCGGAGGACTTATTCCAGTGGCATCAGCATCTGGTTTCCTCTTCTCTTTTCACTTCGGACATTTAGTATCTCTTTATGTGAGGTCGTAAGTGAATAATGCCATCATTTACTACGTCAAGCTACGACTTTTTGAGACCATATTCCTTGCATACACTCTTTTTTAGGATTGCCTATGTCAAAAATAAAAACTCCAAGCAATAAAGATAACTTTGTTGCCCATCTCCCTGTGAAGGTTTTATTTCATTTTCTTTGTTTCATTTCAAACGAATGTTTTAATCAAGTTCAAATGAAATGAACTTTATTACTGAATTTTGCAATCCTTTGTTACTGTGAAAAATAAGACTTTAAAATCTGAACCATTCGGTTCACGTGAATCCAATAGCAACTTTAGTTACTATCTACTAAATATTTCTATCTACTCATTTAGTGTGTTATTATAAGCGTTTACCTAAAAATATTATAAGTTTTCTTATATTCCATAGGAATGATACTTAATGACATTTTGAAACCCCCCAGGAAACCTGTCGAACTTTTCCTCCAAAGCGCATCAATAAATAAGATTGCTATGGTGAGGGGCCCAAAGCTTAAGTGACGGAGTGCCCCTTCACAGAAGATTACAATTTACTAACTTGCCACTCTTGACTTTCTGCAAAACTCTCAAGGATCAAGAATTGGTCAGTATGTTAGCGATTTACTAAAAATATTGGTGTCTATGGGAATAACATATTTCTAATACCTACTAGTTAATCAAACGTTAATTTATTTATATACTTGGTGGCGCCCGCGACGTTGCCCGCAAATTTCGTTCCCGTTTCCGCCAAATTTAAGTAGACTTGGTCTTATTCCAGAATATAATCTATCCCTGTACCGGATTTCAGCCAGATTCGTTCAGCGGTTAGAGCGTGAAAGAGAAACAAACAGCCCGACATCCACACATCCACATCTACACCGACAAACTTTCATACTTAAAATATTAGTAGGATTATAAAAAATATAGGTACTAAAGTTTATTTATGCTGTAGGTTGATGGCACTTGATGGAACCTGCTGCACATATTGAATAACACCACTTGTACTGTTCCACAACATTTATTTACTTTACTCCTGACCGGTTTCGCCTCTCGGCATTCTCAAAGGTAAATTAATATAAACTTTGGTAAACTAACTTGATGACCACTACATCGTGTGAATAATAAATGGATGTATTCACATGATGTAGTGGTCATCAAGTTAGTTGTCTTGACTTATGTGCGTGAAGAG
Organism: Miltochrista miniata; assembly: GCA_933228765.1. NCBI lineage: Eukaryota > Metazoa > Arthropoda > Insecta > Lepidoptera > Erebidae > Miltochrista > Miltochrista miniata. The sequence continues at coordinate 9,582,894 of OW121749.1, forward strand.
ATTTTGACGCGGTTTAATATTTGAAAGATTTTGGTCCAATTTAAAATCTAACGTTTGTTTCATCGCAATCGGTTAAGTAGGTGTAAGAATAATCAAGGTTGGATATTCGTGCGATCATAGTTCGTTTGGTCACGATAACTGACATACAGGCGGGCGGAGCCGCAGGCAATTACTATTAGAAAATAGCCAATGAAGACCAATGAAGAGGCTTTGTTACCTAGTTCAGAAAGTAATTATTCTGATCAATGAATAACAATCTTAGAAGTTTAGAATCTAAACTTCTTTACTTAAACTGCCCTTTGTGGAAAGGCCAACTAAACTCACTTGTTTATAAATAATTAAAAACATTTCCACTTCTATATGATCTGCAGTTGTAATGACGCATCTATCGCCCTTCTACTCCTTTAGTCTATTACGTTTTATGTTATCTTATGATTTCAAATAATTTATCATCCGTAAACCGACTTTACAGACGAACCACTAAGGGTTAAACTGAACCATTGCAAATGGAACGAAGTATCAACCCTAGAACTCGACCGTGTATCACCAGCATTTATAATTATTAGTTCAGTTGAACGAGTTCGTTGCAGTTTACAAGGACCTATGTGCAATAAAAATGCACAAAGAACTTCGTAGAAATGAACGCAATTAAGTGATTGTTATTCTATTTGGCATTTTTCTTTCATTGTTTGTATGGTTAATTGAAAGAGAAACCCGTATTTCATTTCTTACTTGAAGAAATGAAATGATAATGATACTTAGTTATGCAGTGGCAGTGAGTACCATTACGAGTATAGTAAAACAGAATTTTGTTGGACGCAAATGGCTGTTTGGCTCTATTTAAAACGTTTTTATTTAACTTGACCTGTTACTTTATTTGGGTCCAATTTAGTCATTAAAGTTTGACCCCCTTTCTATTGACAGGTTGATCTGATATTTTGGTACCTACATAATTTTAGTTTGATGACGGAGAAACACACGACATGGGCAAAGCTGTAGGCACCTGCTAATACTCGTAAGTACCTGTTTAGCAGCGGCGAAGATGAATATTTTCAAAAGGTAAGCCGGTGAAAAAAGTATTATCCAGTTGGTCACACCTGTAGTGTAGGTATTTTGAGTATTTATTAAATGGTGGCGCGCGGCGGTGTAATGCCTTTTGTATTTTGTTTGCCACCTGTACTATACTCGTAAGACATGTACTTAATTTAAAACAATGTCTTACGTGCATGATAAATTGGCTTATAAAAAAGTATTATAAATTATCTACTGAAGACTAAAAAGATATTCAAATTTACACTAACCATGTTTTGAAATTATTCTACTTCTCTCTGCAAGCTCATACCTACCTATTTCAATTTGTCTCGATTGAAGTTAATTGAAAATAATTCATAAATTTGGGACTTAGACGCGAAAAAGGTATAGGTACTTCTAATGTTTTTAATAATATGCATGTACTAGCTAATGCCCGCAGTTTCGCCCGCGTAAAATTAGTTCCCGTGGGAAGTTACTCCCGGGATAAAAAGTAGCCTATGTGTTATTCCAGACTATTATGGATATCTGTATCAATTTTCAGCTCGATCCGTTCAGCCGTTCGAACCTGAAAGAGTACCAAACATCCACATTCACACTCACAAACTTTCACATTTATAATATTAGTAAGATTTCAAGTTCCTATAGAGTATTAAAACCCGCGATATTTTACAATACAAAATCGAAATGACAACATACTTCTTATCTATTTTTTCAAAAATATCTGACAAAGTGATTCTATGGAACAAAACTCCTTTATTATGTTATAAACTATTAATGAAACACTCAGCCAAAATAAAGATTATTAGGTATCCCAAGCCATTGAACTAATATCACTAGCGTATTCTGAGATACTTGATAAATATACTGGGGGTGCTAGGTCGGGAAACCTCCTAGTCAGCTTGGTCCGGTTTTCTATCCCTTTGGGCTATATGCCCGGGGGGAGTGGCAACTAGACTAAGACGGTGCACCCTGGAACATCGGCTAATGGGTGTGGCGTGCTGCCCGCATTAGTCGATGTACCAATATCCCGGCAAGCTGACCCCATGGCGAGGGGGTCGCAGTTGGGTGGGCCTGCTAGGCCTACGGTGTTGCGGCGTCTCTGCACCGCAACACACCTTGGCGGACGCCCCAGTGCTCCCGGCTTTCTGGCCGGTGGAAGCACTGGGACCGTTTTTCGGCCGTCGTTTGACGGAGTTGACCCCATTGCACGAGGGGGTCGTGGTATGGCGGGCCTTCAAGGCCCGTGGTGTTGCGACAGCTCCCGGATACTCGGTGGAAGCCCGGTCGCGACAGTGTGGTGGTTTGCTTCCGGCTGCGGTCGGTTGGAGCAAGTTTGTTGTGCGGCAGCGGCCGCATGTGCGGCTGTTCCGCCTGTGCGGCTGTTTCCGCCTGTACGGCAGTCCACCTGTGCGGCAGTTTCGTGCCGCGGCAGTTTGCCAGAGACTGCTGCGTGTGTGCGGACTGCCGCATGTACGGTGGATCCGTCTGCGCGGCCGTTCCGCCTGTGCGGCCGTTCCGTCCGTGCGGCCGCTCCGTACAGCACCGGTAGGGGCCTGTGCAAGCCATGGTCGGCAGTCAGGCGTGCTGAGCCGCCATCGTTTCGCTTGCTGTCGACGCGATGGCGACAAAGCGGGAGGCGCACTGCGTGGGGGAGTGGGAGCAACTCGACAATTGGCCCCACTCCGCCGTGCAGTTCGGGGCGCCGTCGCAAGGAGCTTGCGCACGCCCCCGAATATTTGTTGACCGTGGGCGTAAGGTCGGGGGACCCCGCCCACCAACGGTCACATGGCGGTGGGCACCTTCCCCGTGTTCCGAGGGTGCCCATTAGCGCACGCCTGCGCCAGCCGCTCTCTGTCTCCTCTATTACAGAGGGGCGCTCGAGAGCGGTGCAGGCGTGGTTTTCAGCTCCTTAAGGAGCTTTGGGGAGTCGCCCATCTGGCTCCCCCGAGGAGAGCCCCGAATTCACGGGGCGCCCCTAGCCAGGTCGACGTGAATAATCTTTTGATATCCCTCGGCCCGGCTATAGGGTGAGGAGGAACACCGCGGGGTTTAGTGGGTAGGACGGTCCATTCCGGACCGGGCCGGGAGTTCCACACACCATCCCAGCTGCCCCCGCGGTTGGGATGAAGGCGCGTAAATGCGTTCCCCGCGTCAACAAAAAAAAAACTTGATAAATATAAAAAAAACTGACCTTTATTTTTTATCGAACCCGTAATACCGAAGGCCTACGTCCATCAGTGAGCATTGTATGTGACTCCAAAACAATAACCATGTGTACGGAAACCACAATAATTAAGTAATTTATAATGTACTTGTTAACACAAAACACAATTTTACACACTTTCACGATGTATTTAGTACTTGAAGTAGATAATTACTCATAAAAAACTAAAAAAAACTTGAGAGGTGTCAAGGGACACCCGAATGGAACGAAGTTCCTTTCAATTAATTAGTGCAGGAATTGTAATAAAATTTTATTTTAATTATAAAATTAAAATTAAAATACAAAGACAAAGACAAAGACAAAGACAAAGACAAAGACAAAGACAAAGACAAAGACAAAGACAAAGACAAAGACAAAGACAAAGACAAAGACAAAGACAAAGACAAAGACAAAGACAAAGACAAAGACAAAGACAAAGACAAAGACAAAGACAAAGACAAAGACAAAGACAAAGACAAAGACAAAGACAAAGACAAAGACAAAGACAAAGACAAAGACAAAGACAAAGACAAAGACAAAGACAAAGACAAAGACAAAGACAAAGACAAAGACAAAGACAAAGACAAAGACAAAGACAAAGACAAAGACAAAGACAAAGACAAAGACAAAGACAAAGACAAAGACAAAGACAAAGACAAAGACAAAGACAAAGACAAAGACAAAGACAAAGACAAAGACAAAGACAAAGACAAAGACAAAGACAAAGACAAAGACAAAGACAAAGACAAAGACAAAGACAAAGACAAAGACAAAGACAAAGACAAAGACAAAGACAAAGACAAAGACAAAGACAAAGACAAAGACAAAGACAAAGACAAAGACAAAGACAAAGACAAAGACAAAGACAAAGACAAAGACAAAGACAAAGACAAAGACAAAGACAAAGACAAAGACAAAGACAAAGACAAAGACAAAGACAAAGACAAAGACAAAGACAAAGACAAAGACAAAGACAAAGACAAAGACAAAGACAAAGACAAAGACAAAGAAAAAGAAAAAGAAAAAGAAAAAGAAAAAGAAAAAGACAAAGACAAAGACAAAGAAAAAGAAAAAGAAAAAGAAAAAGAAAAAGAAAAAGAAAAAGAAAAAGAAAAAGAAAAAGAAAAAGAAAAAGAAAAAGAAAAAGAAAAAGAAAAAGAAAAAGAAAAAGAAAAAGAAAAAGAAAAAGAAAAAGAAAAAGAAAAAGAAAAAGAAAAAGAAAAAGAAAAAGAAAAAGAAAAAGAAAAAGAAAAAGAAAAAGAAAAAGAAAAAGAAAAAGAAAAAGAAAAAGAAAAAGAAAAAGAAAAAGAAAAAGAAAAAGAAAAAGAAAAAGAAAAAGAAAAAGAAAAAGAAAAAGAAAAAGAAAAAGAAAAAGAAAAAGAAAAAGAAAAAGAAAAAGAAAAAGAAAAAGAAAAAGAAAAAGAAAAAGAAAAAGAAAAAGAAAAAGAAAAAGAAAAAGAAAAAGAAAAAGAAAAAGAAAAAGAAAAAGAAAAAGAAAAAGAAAAAGAAAAAGAAAAAGAAAAAGAAAAAGAAAAAGAAAAAGAAAAAGAAAAAGAAAAAGAAAAAGAAAAAGAAAAAGAAAAAGAAAAAGAAAAAGAAAAAGAAAAAGAAAAAGAAAAAGAAAAAGAAAAAGAAAAAGAAAAAGAAAAAGAAAAAGAAAAAGAAAAAGAAAAAGAAAAAGAAAAAGAAAAAGAAAAAGAAAAAGAAAAAGAAAAAGAAAAAGAAAAAGAAAAAGAAAAAGAAAAAGAAAAAGAAAAAGAAAAAGAAAAAGAAAAAGAAAAACTAAAACTAAAACTAAAACTAAAACCAAAACCAAAACCAAAACCAAAACCAAAACCAAAACCAAAACCAAAACCAAAACCAAAACCAAAACCAAAACCAAAACCAAAACCAAAACCAAAACCAAAACCAAAACCAAAACCAAAACCAAAACCAAAACCAAAACCAAAACCAAAACCAAAACCAAAACCAAAACTACAACTACAACTACAACTACAACTACAACTACAACTACAACTACAACTACAACTACAACTACAACTACAACTACAACTACAACTACAACTACAACTACAACTACAACTACAACTACAACTACAACTACAACTACAACTACAACTACAACTACAACTACAACTACAACTACAACTACAACTACAACTACAACTACAACTACAACTACAACTACAACTACAACTACAACTACAACTACAACTACAACTACAACTACAACTACAACTACAACTACAACTACAACTACAACTACAACTACAACTACAACTACAACTACAACTACAACTACAACTACAACTACAACTACAACTACAACTACAACTACAACTACAACTACAACTACAACTACAACTACAACTACAACTACAACTACAACTACAACTACAACTACAACTACAACTACAACTACAACTACAACTACAACTACAACTACAACTACAACTACAACTACAACTACAACTACAACTACAACTACAACTACAACTACAACTACAACTACAACTACAACTACAACTACAACTACAACTACAACTACAACTACAACTACAACTACAACTACAACTACAACTACAACTACAACTACAACTACAACTACAACTACAACTACAACTACAACTACAACTACAACTACAACTACAACTACAACTACAACTACAACTACAACTACAACTACAACTACAACTACAACTACAACTACAACTACAACTACAACTACAACTACAACTACAACTACAACTACAACTAAAACTAAAACTAAAACTAAAACTAAAACTAAAACTAAAACTAAAACTAAAACTAAAACTAAAACTAAAACTAAAACTAAAACTAAAACTAAAACTAAAACTAAAACTAAAACTAAAACTAAAACTAAAACTAAAACTAAAACTAAAACTAAAACTAAAACTAAAACTAAAACTAAAACTAAAACTAAAACTAAAACTAAAACTAAAACTAAAACTAAAACTAAAACTAAAACTAAAACTAAAACTGAAACTGAAACTGAAACTGAAACTGAAACTGAAACTGAAACTGAAACTGAAACTGAAACTGAAACTGAAACTGAAACTGAAACTGAAACTGAAACTGAAACTGAAACTGAAACTGAAACTGAAACTGAAACTGAAACTGAAACTGAAACTGAAACTGAAACTGAAACTGAAACTGAAACTGAAACTGAAACTGAAACTGAAACTGAAACTGAAACTGAAACTGAAACTAAAACTAAAACTAAAACTAAAACTAAAACTAAAACTAAAACTAAAACTAAAACTAAAACTAAAACTAAAACTAAAACTAAAACTAAAACTAAAACTAAAACTAAAACTAAAACTAAAACTAAAACTAAAACTTTTAGTTTTAGTTTTAGTTTTAGTTTTAGTTTTAGTTTTAGTTTTGAAAGGGGGAATGGGGGAAGTGGGGTGGGGGGAGGGGGGGGGGTAATATATTGTATTTGTTTTTGTTATTCAAAGATTTTGTTATTCAAATTGTTTTTGTTATTGTTATTCAAAGTGTTAAATTGTGAACGTTGGTAAGTCAATCTAGCTATATGGTACAAAAATATTCACTTTCATTATTTGCCGACCGGCCATAAGGAGTATGGGAGGGCCATTATCCTTAAAAAATGGCAGTTTTTTATCTTGGTGTAAGCCTGGTGCATGATTTATTTATGTGTTGTGTGTAAAAAAAATTAACCACCAAATCTCACCAACGCGATTTTTTCCTTAGACAGTGACAAAAAAGTGTATATGCAATACCACTGTAGCAATTACTGGACTACGATAATTATACGATAGATAAGATTGATGGCACTTGAGAAACTTGCTGCACATATTAAAAACGACATTTATACTGTTCCACAATATTAATGTAAATAAACATGACCGGTTTCACCTCACGGCCTTTTCAAAGGAAACAATTTGGTGACAGTACCACCTTGTCCTTTCATTCTTCAAATAAGCAGCATAAGCGTCGTTTTCAATATGGAATATCTCTCCTATGATTTGCGTAGTGATTTTATGCAAATATCTTTGTTAAAATTGTTCTTATCTACCATAAACTTTAGGCTATTATTATTTCATTAATACTAAGTTTACGAGGCCTTTATCTCGGAAGCTTTAAAGTTCTTGGTCAGCTAAACTTGGACAGTTAAGCTGACCAAGAACTTTGAAAGTTTACACGTTGATACCTTGTCTAATGAACCGTAATATATGGACCTCTGGAGGCTACGGACCTTCAACCTATTAACTATGTAAACTAAAATACATACATTTAGTCACACCTTTATTCCTAACAACATTTCGCCTCATACATTTTTGTCCCACGTAGTAAGTGGTACGCCTATTGCTGGGTTGAAATTGACAGGTACAGGGTGTGAAGTCCCATTGTTGAAATTGTTGAAGCCATCCATAAGGCCTAGAACTTGGCGTAACGGCTGTCATGTTACTGACAAGCGAGACCAACAACTTAACGTGCCATCCAAAGTTCAGAAGTCCCATATAAATGTCACAAAGTGTCAACCATCCAAGAACCAGTCACAGCGAAAGTTACTGCAGTGATCATTTACAAAACACTGAGTCAGTGGTGCTACGAGCGCTTCACAACGTTCAAAAATAAACGCATTCAAACATCAAAAATTTATTGAACTAATTTCATATTCAACCTTCATTCTACATACCTATGTACACACTCTGATATTGAAAAGCTCCTGATCGAGCCGAGAACATTTCAATTTCCATTTGAATCAGGTGTCTATTGACAAAACCGACTAGCGAACGGTATGCATTTGCCTAAAAAAGGCTCCAGCAGCATCAGCCCTTTCGACGCATATGACCAGATACGCAAATGACCCGATACACAAATGACCAGATTTTAAATACGCTAACGACCAGACGCGCAAATGACCCGATACGCGAATGACCAGAATAAAAACGCATTCGACCAGAATCGCAAACGACCTGACATGTTAACCGCAATCGACCAGATACGCAAACGACCAGAAATTAATACGCTATTGTTAGCCCTCAGAAGAAAACACAGAGATGGCAGCACACTCGTTTATTCTCAACTAAACAATTAATCAATTTAAAAACTAGGAAACCTAATACCGCGTGGCACAAGGAGGAACATTGTAACAGCGTCTGGGACTTGCAACCCAATCTGCAGGTTTGAAGCGGCCGCTTTTACTATGCGCATAAATGCTCACCTTCCACTGGTAACAATGCTCCCCATTGCCCGTATTATTATACTTTATCTACCGACGTCAAGTTTAAGACTGAGCCCCACAATATGGCGTAACATTCCCCCCCCGGTCATTATTTAGTGTTGCCACTGCAGAAAGTAGCCGGACCTTACATATGCTAATAATTCTGTAACACTATCGACCAGGTATTTACAAAAGTTCATTTTACTGAGACGTTTGAACAAAACAAATGAAGATAGACAAAACAAATGAAGATCGAACTAACTAATCGATCGGTAACACAATGAAAATCAAGAAAACAAATGAAGATCGGCAAAATAAATGAAAATCGAAATAACAAATGAAGATCGGTGAAACAAATGACGGTCGGATAAACAAATGACGATCGAAAAAACATAATTATGCAGATCATTAAAACAAAAGTCTATAAGCAAGTTGACAAGGTCCGAAATTACTTGCAGCCATATTTTGTAATCTAGATGTGTCTACCATTAAAAAAAATTGGTGCAAGCAATTCTCGACCTTCATGACACTTATCTAAAAATGTGCTTTTAGGCGCTTATAGACATCACTGATCACGAATTTATAAAAAATAAATGCGAAAAGCGGAGCGTCCACATCCCAGGGCCGCCAACTTGAGGACCATTGTCAGAAGTGCTACGGACTGTGAGAGTGGCCCGTAATCTCTAGATGTCGCCATGCCTTTCCACCAGGATGGCGAGAAAAACTAGAAACAAAAAATTCCAATCGGTTCAAGAGTGTTTAACGGCCTAAGTTGTGTGTAATAAATTAGTCAGTCAATCGCATCTGTCTTATAATCAATCACAGTTTTCTGTTGGACGCAGATCATAGAGTGGGCGTGATTGAATGCTTCACGTCACTCTGAGATTTCTCGCGTAAAGGCTTCCCATATATTCTCCGAGCAGCTCATAACGACTGCTACGAAAGGCTACGAGATGCTACGTGGCCGACTAGAAGATGTATAATACTTTTCTTTTGGCCGGAATAAAACTCCATACAAATGATTCGTTTATAATTGTCACACTAAAAACACGCTATGTTCGTACAGAGCTTGAATTTGTGTGTAGTCTTCAGTCAGGCTTCTTGGGCTCCTATTTTCCGCACTTAGGTCCGCCAGTGGACCCATTGTGGAGTTGACCTCACGGGAACTATGCGGGTGAAACCGCATAAGGTCCGTTAGTTAGATATAAATTTGTGAGGCATACTGTATGTGGCCAATAACAAAACCAAAGAAAGTTAGAATAGAATTAAACATCGTAGGTAATTACACATTTGAAGACTCAATTAGTCAGCAATGGCCTTTATATGGTGTAAGAAGTCTATTTCAGGAGCATGCTTCCCTTAAATTGCCACTCAAAGTATACAATTTCCCATGTAAAGGTTGAAGTTACAAATTTAGACCTTATTGTCTTGTATTAAGACTAAAATTTAAATTGTAGAAACATTTCATGAGTAGATACTTTAAAGTCGCGAAGGTATTCGTATGATGTTAGAATATGTGAGGTTGGTAACATACGTTCCTTTTGTCATCAAAAGGAACACAGACATTTGTATTGCTGTCTATTTCAGGTATTTGGCAAAGTATGTTTCTGCAGTGACCCTTTTTCGACAAACTTGGAAACTACATACAAACATACATAAAGTCACGCCTTTATCTCCGAAGGGGTAGGAAGAGGCATAGTATACGCCTACACTTTGAAACTAAAGAACTGATTTAACAATTCTCGCTTTTAGGAAGCCATAATGTTCATTATGACTGCATTGTTGGTCTTGAGGTCGAAATGTGCGACTGCGTATCACGAGGTTCGATTTCCACCGGAGACAAACAATTTGTGTAACCATAAATGTTTGTCCCTCGAGCCTAGGTGTTTCTATGTAAGATAAGTATGTATTTAAAAGTATATAAGTACCTATTAATATCCGTCGTCTGTCACCCATAAAACAGGCAGGTCATTAATAGCTTACTTCGGAATCATCAATATTTATATTTATTTTAACCATGATCAATTTTCTAAAGTTACATTCGCTATGTAATCAATCATGTTGGTACCTGCGGAAAGAGAGCAGTAATAAATGAGGAATGACAAAGACTTCATACGTAAACGGAATTAACACTCGAATGATAATGATTAAGTCAAGATCTAAAACGTAGGTAACTTCAACCTGAAAATCAATCTCGGGATCTCAGCACACATTCACACACAATTACCTACGTCTACCCCGCTGAGGCAGTCAAAAACGACAACCGGCCAAGTGCCAGTCGGAGTCGCACAATAAGGGTTCCGTCCCAAAAAACGGAAAAGAATCATGTTTGTTGTATGGGTGCCCTCCTGAATGATCCCCCCTTGTTTTATGATTTTAGTATGTGTTGTCATATTGGCAACAGAAATACATCATCTGTGAAATTATAGATCTCTAGCTATCACGGTTCTTGAAATACAGCCTCGTGACGAGCAGACAGATAGACAGACTGACAGACGGACAGTTAAGTCTCATGAATAGAGCCTAGAGGTACCTACTAAATCCTAAAAAAATAAATCCGATTCCAAGAAAATCTCAACTCTTTGAAAGATCTTATAATCAAAAGCTGTGGTTAAAGATAATAATGTTTTTTTGTTTGTAACTTGAAACGTGAAATGTCTCTTTGTCTCGATTAATGGTAATGGTAGGGGAGCCCTATAAATGAATTTCTGTAATCATTACAAAATACTATGAGAGATTCCTTATACAATTGAAAAGTAGCTCCAGCCCATTATCAGCCCTTATTATTGGCGGGTACCCTAAATAAATCATTCGCTGCTAATTCAAAATCATCCGACAAGAAATTGGAGCAACTATCTGTAGGATGAAATAAATTTTATATTGACTTTCACCCTTTCACGTGGTCAACTAAAATCGTCTAACGTGGACAAATGGGCAACAAAATTTTGAATAAGTACTTATTTCGTAGTAGAGATATGTCAGAAGATAAAAATTTCAATATCTGACGTGCATAAGTATTTTAGTGTCATAGCTTTCATATTTTATATTTTTTTTACAATTTCATTCTTTACTCTTCCCGGATGCCGGTGGGGTATAAGCGGAGACCATAGATAAATCATTTAATCTAATCTACCAATTCTAATAGGTTACCCCGACACTTGAGTTACTACAAATTTTGCATCATGGACTCCCCAGCTATAATGTAAACTTGCAGTCATTAAATTTGTTCAATATGCGTAGGTGTATTCCGTGTCACAATAATGAAGTGCGGAGCATACAATGTGTGAATGACTGTAGTGTATGTATGTTTATGCGTTCAGTGTAGGGTGCGCCTGTACATAAAATGACTCTGCGTTCCGTTGGCCTATTTTGTTGCAGTTTTTATTCAATGCTACTGTTCTACATGGTATAATTGCTTTTAGGAAGCAATGTGTTTTATAATTAACGTAGACGACAGTAAACATTAAATAATAATAATAAAAATTTTTGGAATCTTACAGACAACATCATCTAGCCCAAATTAAGCTAATATAAGCTTGTTTTATGAAGACGACTGATATACATGCTTATGTATTTTTTTTTTTTTTTTTTATACTACTTAGGTGGCAGACAAGCTTACGGCCCACCGGAAGGTTGGTAACCGTAGCCTATAGACGTTTGCAACACCAGAGGCGCTACACACGCGCTGCCGACCCGGGCGCAGGTTGTGACGACCCACAGTTGAAATTTTTCAAGCCGCCCATAAGGCCTTCAACTTGGCTTAACGACTGTCATTTTACTGACAACCGGGACCAACGGCTTATCGTGCCTTTCGAAGCACGGAAACGCTCGTAAATAAATGTCACAAAGTGGTCCACTTGGTGGTCACCCATCCATGTCCGGCCATAGTAAATGTTGCTTACTGCAGTGATCGTTTACAGAACACTGAGTCCGTGGGGCCACGAGCGCTTCAATTTTCTAAATACATACACATTATTATACATAGAAAATACCCAAACTCCGAAACAAACATTTATGGTTCAAACAAATATTTGGACCGACCCAGAAATCGAACCCAGTACCTGCAGCGCCGCATGCGCTATCACTACCAACTACACCACTACTAAATAGTATCTACTATCATCTTCTGAGTTCCTACCTGCAGGCTTTCTTTCTGGCTCCTCACTCCTCAATCCTTCTGAAGGCTTACCCGGGGCGCCCTACAGTAGTCAGTGGCGTGTGGTTTTATTTTTAGGTCGATACGAGTCCAGCACAGCACAGCAGGAGGATTTCCACGCGTAAAAAAGGACTTTTTCCAGTGGACCGTTAACTTTGAAAGCAACTGTCAATACCCTCACTGCCTTATTGGCGAGCTAAACATTTAAAAAAAGACTATTCTAAGGGCAATGTGACCTTGCTCGATTCTTTTGATTTCCCAAATAACATTTCGAGCACAAACCCTCTTAATCTCCGAGTTGCCAAATGAGGTCCACTATCGGGAGTCACGTATCGGTACCAACCATTATTTTCAAAATTTGCCTCTAGTTGCAGTAGTTCGATCGGTAGTTCGGTTGACAGAACTAATGCAACTTTTTAGTAGCAGAAGTCCGGTTGATTTCAATCACCGAACTGTTGCTACCTAGAGAGGTAGCAACAGTTCGGTAGCAGAGCAGTTGTAAAATGAAGATCATCAGAAGATAAAAAACAACAAAAGCCTTATTTGTTACATGGGAGCCCCCCTTTTTCTTTTTATTTAACGTTAAGGAAAATCCTTTATGGAGCTATTCCAGACTCCTACCGACTAAAAATCCTACATAACGCCCAACAGACTACGGTTGGGAGCCCCGGGTAAGCCCTCGAAAGGATGTCCCAGTAAATGTCCATTTTGTTTTAATTATATTTTTTTTATGAAAATACCCTGCTCGATATTCTCAAAGTATTTCAAGCGTCTACTGGTTGCCCTTATTACCTATTAACACTACATATTAGCTGAGATCAACTGGGAGCCTTTGGGAGAGGCTACCACAGTCGATGACAAAATTCTGTACTTTAATAAAACTTTGAATAGCCTCTTCGATATTCATGCTCCTGTTAGGAGGGTGAAGTTAAAGCATCCCCCAGCGCTGTGGCTAACGGATGAAGTGCGAATTGCTATGAGACGCAGAGATAGGGCTTTTCATAAATTTAAAAAACATCGTACGGACATACATTGGAACTCTTACAAAACAGCAAGGAATCGGTGTAATCAGGTGATACGCAACGCTAAACGCCGACACATCTTCGACAACATAACTTATTCATCACCAGCTAATGTATGGAAGTTTCTAGGGACACTGGGAATTGGTAAACCAAGGCAGCTGGAGCTACCCAAGACAATTGAGTTAGATGCTATTAATAGTTATTTCTCCACCTCTCTCGCAATTGATGGCCTAACCAAGCGTCAAACGGTTGACTTCGTAGCCGGATTAACAGTTCCCAGTTATCCACCTTTTCAGTTTTCTCCAGTCACGTCCGTTGAGATCAAAAGGATTATTTTGGCCATCAAATCGAAGGCAGTGGGCTGTGACAACATAAGTCGTCGGATGATCGTGGTTATCCTAGACCTGCTTCTTCCTGCTATCTCACACATTATTAACTTTTCCCTAACTTCTGGACAAGTTCCAAGCTTGTAGCGTAAAGCCTATGTTCGTCCCCTTCCCAAAATTTCCAATCCCTCTCTCCCAAACCATTTTCGTCCAATCTCTATTCTTCCTTTTCTATCGAAAGTGCTGGAGGCATGGGTGCATAGACAGTTGTCCAACTTTGTACACAGTAATGCTATACTAAATCCCCTACAATCAGGATTTAGACCAGGACATAGCACGACTACAGCACTCCTAAAAGTAACTGGTGACATCAGAAATGGGATGGAAACAGCTAAGGCCACAGTGATGATCTTAGTGGACTTTTCCAATGCGTTTAATTGCGTTAATCACGACATACTTTTGGCAATCCTTGCCCACATAAAGATCTCTTCGGACGAGCTGGATTGGTTTTCTTCATATCTTCAGGGTCGCCAGCAGTCAGTTTGTGTTGATGAGATGTCGTCGAGTTGGTGCAATCTTGACTCTGGGGTCCCTCAAGGCGGCATACTATCTCCTCTTCTTTTTTCGATATTTATCAACCTCTTAACCTCTGATCTTCAGTGTGCGTATCACTTATATGCTGATGACTTGCAGTTGTATTGCCAAGCCTCTGTGGACAATATCTCAGAGGCGATCGATTGTGTGAACACGGATTTGGGAGTAATAGGTAGATGGTGTGATAGATTTGGGCTGGCAGTCAACCCCGACAAATGCCAATGTATAATAATCGGGACTAATCACATGGTTAACTGTTTGACTAAACTGACTCTTCCATCCATAACCTTTAACAGAAAAGTTATTCCTATTACTGTAAGTGTTAAGAATCTGGGTTTACATATTGATTCAACCTTGAGTTGGCGGGTTCAGGTCACTAAAGTCAGCCAAAGGGTGACTGGGACACTTCGGGCGCTTTATCGTCTCAAAAACTTTCTGCCTGCCAAAACCAAAACAATGCTTATGCAGACTTTAATTTTCCCGATTTTCGACTATGGTGATGTGTGCTATCTCGACCTGAATGCTGATCTGCTCAATAAACTCGACCGACTTCTCAATAACTGCATTCGATTCGTCTACAATCTTAGGAAGTATGACCATGTTTCGGCTTTTCGTGAGGAGCTGGGTTGGTTAACTATTCGACGACGGCGTAGTCTGCGAGTTGTATGTTTAATTTTTTCACTTCTTAATTCTCCCAATGCCCCTACTTACTTAAAATCTCAACTTCATCTACGCTCTTCTAATAATCTTCTTCTGCACTGTCCAACTCACACTTCAAGTCTTGTCCACTCCTCTTTTCCAGTGCGATCCATTCTTCTATGGAATGCCCTTCCTCTCGAAATCAGGACATCGACAAACCGCTTATCGTTTAAAAACAGAGTACGTCAACTCTATATGGTCCCATAGGCAGAACATTAATATTATTGTTTAGGATTATCCTGTTTGTATTTATTTATGTCTTTTTTTTTATACTACTTAGGTGGCAGACAAGCTTACGGCCCACCGGAAGGTTGGTAACCGTAGCCTATAGACGTTTGCAACACCAGAGGTGCTACACACGCGCTGCCGACCCGGGTGCAGGTTGTGACGACCCACAGTTGAAATTTTATAAGGCCTTCAACTTGGCTTAACGACTGTCATTTTACTGACAACCGGGACCAACGGCTTATCGTGCCTTCCGAAGCACGGAAACGCTCGTAAATAAATTTCACAAAGTGGTCCACGTGGTGGTCACCCATCCATATCCGGCCATAGTAAATGTTGCTTACTGCAGTGATCGTTTACAGAACACTGAGTCCGCGGGGCCACGAGCGCTTCAAAATCTATATCCCTACTAATATTATAAATGCGAAAGTAACTCTGTCTGTCTGTCTGTCTGTCTGTCTGTCTGTCTGTCTGTCTGTTACGCTTTCACGCCTAAACGGCTGGAGCGATTAAGATGAAATTTGGTATGGGGATAGTTCTAGGCCCTGTAAAGGACATAGGCTACTTTTTAACCGACTGCGCAAAAGAAGTGTTATGATTTTACGTGATAACGACTTTCACGCTGTTACGCTTTCACGCCTAAACGGCTGGAGCGATTAGGATGAAATTTAGTATGTGGATAGTTCGAGGCCCTGGAAAGGACATAGGCTACTTTTTAACCGACTGCGCAAAAGAAGTGTTATGATTTTACGTGATAACGACTTTCACGCTGTTACGCTTTCACGCCTGAACGGCTGGAGCGATTGAGATGAAATTTAGTATATGGATAGTTCGAGGCCCTGGAAAGGACATAGGCTACTTTTTAACCGACTGCGCAAAAGAAGTGTTATGATTTTACGTGATAACGACTTTCACGCTGTTACGCTTTCACGCCTGAACGGCTGGAGCGATTGAGATGAAATTTAGTATGTGGATAGTTCGAGGCCCTGGAAAGGACATAGGCTACTTTTTAACCGACTGCGCAAAAGAAGTGTTATGATTTTACGTGATAACGACTTTCACGCTGTTAGGCTTTCACGCCTAAACGGCTGGAGCGATTGAGATGAAATTTGGTATGTGGATAGTTCGAGGCCCTGGGAAGGACATAGGCTACTTTTTAACCGACTGCGCAAAAGGATTGTTATGATTTTACGTGATAACGACTTTCACGCGATAACGACTTCTACGCGGTCGAAGGCGCTGGGAACAGCTATTTTAGTTTAGTTGTAAATGTTCAATCACACTACTTAGCCTAGGGGCTTGACAGAGAAGGATTAAAATCTGTAGGTATACTATAGGGGCAAAAGACATGCTTACGAAATAGGTTAGGTTCAATTTTTATATGCGGATAGGTTTATATTATATAAGCCTGAATCCCTGATCCCAAAGTCATGTAGGCCGATAGTCTTAGGCGAAGACAACTCGCCGGCACTTGGGTACTTGGAACTTGGGTTGGAGAGTTCTCTCTACTTTTGAAAACTATTAAGTCTATAAGGCTAATGACTTGGTTTAACGACTGCCATTTACTGGCTACCGTTAGCGTTAGTGTTATCGTCTCAAATCTTTCGGTTATAAGTACTTAAAGTTTTCAGTCTGTGGCCCAAATCTAACAAACGTTTCGTATTCGCGCTTCACCATACTACTTACTCTTTTTATTATTAAAGGGGCCAAATAATAAAGACGTACGTCATACCGGCTTTGGACCCGCTAAAACCATGAGGTCTCTACTCATCCATCTAGCGCAGTCCTGGGGTATCCTTTAGAGGGCTTACCAGGGGCTCCCAACCGTAGGCTGTTATACCTAACAGCCTACGGTTGGGAGTCCTACCGGATACGTGTGGTTTTTTTGTCAGTAGGAGTTGTAGTATATTTATGTGGGATTTACCTCACATTAAAAAAAAACCATGTAGCGCATAGCTCCCCGGGTAAGTTGGAGGATGTCCTAACTTTGTCCCCACATTTTGGTTACGACTTATCCTAGAGGCTCGATAGAATACAGTTCAAACTTTGCTTATAACATAATTTCCACGCGAACGAAGTTGCGGGTAACAGCTAGTATTTATATAAATATCTATTTAATAATCAATTTTTTATACATGTAAGGTATTTATCTTATTTTTTATCTTATACATGACGTAGGTATATATTTCATCTTTATAATATGATACATATATATGTATGTACCTTAGTACTTAGTAACCGTAAGTTCTCAATATTGGTTTTTTTTATGAAACTTGTAATTTGTACCATTTTATACTTTAACTTTCGTCAGTATACTTTAAGCACCTACTTTAACTTATCTCTGCATCACCCAAAGGTTGACTGGTAGAAAATGCCTTTGGCATTAAGTCCGCCTTTGTACAAATTGATTTGTGCAGAAAGTTTAAATAAATAAATAAATAAATAAATATTATAAAATAAGTATTGCACTGTGGTGGTTGTTAACCACAGAGCAACGCGCACCTTAGACAGTTCGCGTTGCTCTATAGCACTTTAGTGTTAACCATAGATTTAGAATTTTTCGCTACTCTCAATCGGACACACGAGAAGATCGCCCGTCGAGCGACCGTGACGGAAACCGTACTGCCGGTCACTGAGCAGGTCGTTTTCCTCAAGGTACCTCAGGAGCTGTGTACATTCTAAATCTATGGTGTTAACTATCCTGTTATATAGATCCTCTACGGTAGGTACAGTATATATATTTCCAAAAGAGTTTGTGAACTCTATGTTTAATTTCTTTTTCAGAATATTGATGACATATGAATGATGACATTATAAATACGTAACGTCTCAACAGTCTCATGCACCGAGCATGTAATTGAATTGTGTGTTTGTATGTACATTGTCTATACTGGAGAAAAATCTAAAATATGGGCTCTTTGTTGACTATTTCCTATGAAATTGCTATCTTTGAAATATTACACCTACCTAAAGTAATCTGCTGAAAGCGTTGTTCACTCTTTAAAAAAAAATATTTACGATGAAAGTCGAAAAATAAGTTAGTATGTGACCAGTATAATGTTCAATCATGGCGACAGGAAATTAATTTCATTGAGCAATATTTGATGGTGCTATACCTCCTATCCTAAAGTATTCATTTAATTTGTATGGTGTAAAGGGAATGAATGATCTCGATTATATGTTTGAGCCAACTAACGTATTTAAATTGAGAAGGATACCTTATTAACTAATAAATAAGATAAAATGGCGAAAAAACACGTTTGTTGTATGGGAGCCCCCCTTTAATATTATTATGTTTTTGTTTTTAGTATTTGTTGTTATAGCGGCAACAAAAACACATAATCTGTGAAAATTTCAACTCTCTAGCTATCACCGTTCATGAGATACAGCCTCGAGACGGACAGACAGACAGACAGACAGACGGACAGCGAAGTCTCATGAATAGGGTCCCGTTCTTTACCCTTTGGGTACGGAGCCCTAAAAACACTACGTATGTTGTCGACACAATTAATATTCATGAACTGAAGATTCTAAATATATATGTCAATCATCTCAATAAAATCATGCAATGAGGGCAGATTTTTTTATTTCTTGAAACCCATGTATGGGTCGGTCGGTCTAACTGGGTTAAGTTACTGCTGAAGGGAATAACTTATCTTTAATTTTATAGAAAACATTTTTTGTGGGTGTTAGTATTGGTAGTGATATTTGATGGTGCTATACCTCCTATCCTAAAGTATTCATATAATTTGTATGGTGTAAAGGGAATGAATGATCTCGATTATATGTTTGAGCCAACTAACGTATTTAAATTGAGAAGGATACCTTATTAACTAATAAATAAGATAAAATGGCGAAAAAACACGTTTGTTGTATGGGAGCCCCCCTTTAATATTATTATGTTTTTGTTTTTAGTATTTGTTGTTATAGCGGCAACAAAAACACATAATCGGCAACAAAAACAATTGTAAAAATATAGCGGCAACAAAAACACATAATCTGTGAAAATTTCAACTCTCTAGCTATCACCGTTCATGAGATACAGCCTCGAGACGGACAGACAGACAGACAGACAGACGGACAGCGAAGTCTCATGAATAGGGTCCCGTTCTTTACCCTTTGGGTACGGAGCCCTAAAAACACTACGTATGTTGTCGACACAATTAATATTCATGAACTGAAGATTCTAAATATATATGTCAATCATCTCAATAAAATCATGCAATGAGGGCAGATTTTTTTATTTCTTGAAACCCATGTATGGGTCGGTCGGTCTAACTGGGTTAAGTTACTGCTGAAGGGAATAACTTATCTTTAATTTTATAGAAAACATTTTTTGTGGGTGTTAGTATTGGTAGTGTTAGGTAAATGAATATTCATTTTAGTATCTAGATTTAAGGCACCCTAGAGACTAAGGCTAACTAAAATTCTATACTTACGTTAAAAATGTAAACTCAGGATGTGTGGTAATACTAAAATTTTCCTACAGTTTCCATTGTTATAGAAATTTACATACATACATACATAACATCACGCCTGTTTCCCAACGGGGTAGGCAGAGACTATGGCTTTCCACTTGCTACGATCCTGGCAAACAACTTTCGCTTCTTCAACTTTCATAAGTGTCTTCATACATGCTCTTCGGTTAAGGGTACTCTTGACCTGGCCTTTTCTCAGAAGATTGTCGATTTTATCGACTTGAGTATGCCGAGGTCGACCTCTACCAGTTTGCCCATTCACTCTCGCCTCAGAGTGAATGGGCAAACTGGTAGAGGTCGACCTCGGCATACTCAAGTCGATAAAATTTAAAGCTTTGTTATTGTTACCGCATTTGGGTTTTTAGTAATTCCTAACAAAATATATAAATCGCTGATCATATTTTTTATAACCTTTCCTGTATGGTTATATTGCCTGTGTCTCGATACATAATATATGTCATATTTAATGACGACTTTTATCCCCTAAAGGGTAGGCAGTGGCATATTATATGTCCACATTTCACCTTTTTAGATTTTGGTCCCCCGTAACAGGTGGTGAGCCGTATTGCCGAGTTGATATGAACAGGCACAGATTGTGTCTGCACGCTGTTGAAATTTAAAAGCCGCCCATAAAGGCTTTAAACTTGGCTTAACGAATGCCATTTTACCGACAACCGTGACCAACGGTTTAACGTGAGGGCAACCATTGGTCATGGTTGTCAGTAAAATGGCACGAAAACGCTCGGAAATAAATGTCACAAAGTGGTCAGGTGGTGGTCACCTATCCATACCCGGCCATAGTAAACTTTGCTTTCTACGGTGATCGTTTACAGACCACACTCTATAAGCGAGTACCTACTACTACTAAAAAGGAAATAAATCTACTAAAATACTAAAAAGTAAATCAGCACCCATTTTTTTGTTCTTTATTAGTAACTTGGGGAAGTTGATTTATAATGACATTAACGCAAACTACGCAATATCATTATCTCAGAAAAACACATAAATCGTGAAAGCGAAACAAAAACATTCAGACTGACTAAGTAGATTGTGTCTACAATTACATTTTATGTTCGTGTAATTAACAAGGAAAATGTAATGTTCAAGTTTCAACGTGAAGTTATTGACCAAGTGAGCGAAGCGAACAGTATGGACGATTTTGCTGCTTTTGGGGCGTTTATCCGGTTGTCAGTTCCGGTATAGAGGACGCATTTTTTAACCGATTGACACCAAACTTGGCACACGTGTTTTTTGATTGAAAATACTATTTTATCGAGAGCTTTCTTGGATAAAGGGGAAAATAGGGGAGAAAAGGTGCAAAGATTGGTGTCGCAGTATTTATGAACGGATCTTGATGATTTTTGGCTGAAACATAAAGAATATAATTCCTCTGGACTCGCAAGCGCTAGGTCTGGTACCCAAAAACGTGAGATGTATAGGAGCTCCCTTTAAATAATATTATTAGAATATATCTGATTTTAGTACATAAATAAATAAAATAAAATAAAATAAATAAAATAAAATTTATTCCCTTTGAAATTTTTAAAAAATTATTTAGGTTTGTCAAAACCGTTTGCCGGCCGTGAATAACGGCGCGCAAACGGTGGCGGCAAAGCGGGAGGTGCACTGTGCGGGGGAGCGGGAGTAACCGATAATGCTCCCGCTCTGCCGTGCAGTTCGGGGGCGCCGCGGTGAGGAGTCACTGCGCGCCCCCCGATTGTTTCTTGACCGTGGGCGTAAGGTCGGGGGACCCCACCCACCAACGGTCACATGGCGGTGGGCACCTTTCCCGTGTTCCGGGGGTGCCCATTAGCGCACGCCTGCGCCAGCCGCTCCCTGTCTCCTCTATTACAGAGGGGCGCTTGAGAGCGGTGTAGGCGTGGTCTTCAGCTCCTTAGGGAGCTTTGGGGAGCCACCCATCTGGCTCCCCCGAGGAGAGCCCCAAATAAACGGGGCGAGCCTAGCAGGGTAGCCGTGAATAATCTTTTGATATCCCTCGGCCAAAGGGTAAGGAGGAACACCGCGGGGTTTAGTGGGTAGGACGGTCCATTCCGGACCGGGCCGGGAGTCCCACACACCATCCCAGGCGCGTAAATGCGTTCCCTGTGTCAACAAAAAAAACCCTAGATTATAAGTCCTAAAAATTGGATTGCTTCAAGGTGACATGGAGAACGTGTTCCAACTGTTAACTTTGTCCGAGACAAGGGTGACAACAAAAGAATAATAAATATGTTACTCCCAAAAGATAAGTTTAAACGTTGAATAAATGCATATATTTATGCAAATATTCTCGTCCTGAAGCGGAATGTTACATATTCCATTAACAGCTACAACGACGCGTCAATTGAGTTAGCAAGTTAAATGCACAAGCTTAAAGTTGGCGAGTTTTCGCAAGTTTGTATTTATTTTCTCGCTAGGCAGACTACTCTGAATGTACTTCTATTTAGTAAGAAACTACACATCAAAAGCTTGATATTTGGTCCAATAGAAGTAAATATGCCTACTGAATGTTCCTGACAGATATTTGTTTACAAGTCCCAAATCTCATAATATGCAGATCAAATGTAGGATCAAGGCTTCGTTTCTTGGTGGTCATACTGGCATGTCATACTGATATGACCAGTGAGAATCGCTTGTATTGGTGGCCATACTTGGTCAATCTAATTTAAATAAATTTATCTATATTATTGCGACTTATGTACGAACAAATTAAAACTACAAATGAGCATCCATGATATCAATGAAATAACAAGAATTTCCAAATTTACTGAAATATCTAATTATAATAATTTTAATGCAAAACTCGTGTCTTCTCTCTAGCCGGGTCATGTGCAGTGGATGGATATCAGGTGATACTCATTACAATTGCTTCAGTAATAATTTATCTACAGCATTAATAATGATAACTTAAGAAAATAAAATCCATGATTACCTATAGAAAATGATGACGTCTGTCTTTTTTAGACATTGGTCAATTAAAAAAGAAAAATTTAACAACTCTCAAAAAGAATTAACTATTATAACTTTATCACAAACCTTAAAAACGCCAAACACAGCACAAACTATTGAACCAAATCCATACTAATATTATAAAGCTGAAGAGTTTGTTCGTTTGTTTGTGTGTTTGTTTGTTTGTTTGAACGCTGGGATCTCAGGAACTACTGGTTGGATTACAAAAATTCTTTTACTGTTTGATAGTCCATTTATCGAGGATGGCTATAGGCTATATAACATCACGCAAAGACGAATAGGAGCGGAGCAGCAATCAAGAATGTTTTGAAAACGGGGAATATTTTTTACCGTCTGAGAGCTTCCGAGGCGTACGCTGCGTAAATGGTTACAGTTAGGTAAAATTTGCATAGTACAAAATTGTTTCTCTTAAAAAGTTCTACAAAAAAGTCCGCGACAGCATATGTCTATCTTTTAAGGTTTGCTCACAATAACCTAATTTGTCTATCTCTTAAGGTTCGCTCACAATATAATAAAACTGAAGAGTTGGTTTGTGCTAGGATCTCAGAAACTACTGGTTGCATTTCAAAAACTATTTTACAGTTTAATAGTCCATTTATTGAGGCCGGCTAATGGCGATATAACATCACGCTAAGACGAATAGGAGCGGAGCAGCCATGAATAATGTTTCGAGAACGGGGATTATTTCTTTCTTTTGAGAGCTCCCTTTGCGGACGCTGCATAAATAGTTAAAATTACGTAAAAATTGTGTATTACAAAATTTTTCCTCTTAAAAAGTTATAAAAATAAGTCTTCAACAGCATATGCCTATCTTTTAAGGTTCACTTACAATAATCCTCTTATTAAGTTTTAAAGTAGGTATGAGCGACGCGACGGGAGTAAACTTGCTCTGCAGTGGCAACCAGTCAACTGAACGATAAAAACCGGCCAAGTGCGAGTCGGACTCGCACACAATGAGTTCCATACCGAAAAACGGATGGGTGGAAGTAAAAGCGACGGGAAACATTATATCACTTTAACACCTCTTTCCTTCTCACTCTCATGTGACGGAAACGAAGATATGCGGTTCAGCTCTAATGAATTCAAGCGACGCGACACGACGGGGGTAAATACAACGGGAAACATTATAATACTCGAAATATTAATACCATACCTCTCTCTTTCTCACTCTCATGTGACGCAAACGAAGTTGCGCGGGTCAGCTAGTCATAAATAAATTGCCAAATCATCCCCGGGTGTCTGACTTCCATCGGATGCGTAATCATTAATCATCGGGTAGGTGCTACGGTGCCGCATTGTTTTCGTGATTAATCACTATTACTGAAACAACGGGATCAACGGGTGACGGTATAATCAATTTGTGGAGATATAACCGCGAATGTCGTGATAATAGATTAAATAGCTCGTCATAACTTATAATTAGGTATACAATATTATCTTGAAATTCATTTTCACTATCTGCGAATTCAAATAATACTTCAGTCTATTGATACTGTTGATTGATGGCACTTGATGGAACTTGTTACATATATTATATTGAATGAAAAACTTCACTCTTGTTCTGTTCCACAATATTTAATTTTATTATTGTAATACTTAACCAGTTCCGCCTTACACATAAACAATATAAAAATCAACGTGTTCATTTTAGCGCCAAAAGTCAGCCATTTTGATTTTATAAAAATCAACGTTTTCATTTTAGCGCCAAAAGTCAGCCTTTTTTTTAGAAATTTTAATGTACCTGGTGTCACTCACACAATCACGACGAATCAAATGACACCTCCCATGTCAAAATCCGTCAAGCCGTTCAGGCTGTAGGACGTGACTAATAATTATGGATACATACATACATACATACATAATCTCGAAAAACATTACCTCCTGTCTTCGGCAGTTCGGGTAAAAATTAAAGTTAATTTAAAATAAAATCTACTGAAAACAGGAAAACGTTGTAAGCTTAGATTTGAATTTCCAATTTTCTATATTCAAATATTCGAATTAAAGAACGCTGGTTGCATCGAAACCAGTTTACTTTCTTGCAAACAGCGAGATCGTCACGAATGTGCGCTGTGTTCATATAGATTTATGTAGTTCAACTTTTACGAAGTGAGGATAGCATAGTAAGTACAAAAGTTTAACCATCTAAAGCAGCTTTGTTCTTAGTTTATAAAATTATCCAGAACTTTTATGATGTGTGAAATATTAGTATGATTGATAAAATGGTCGACCTGGTCTTTTTTATTAGAAACAGCTTGGTCAGACTTAAGTCCCTACCTTCTTCCATCGCAATCAGACAAGTAAAAGCCGAGATATAAAGAAAAACAGAATAAACAAGGTTAGATTGTGACCATTATTCCTATGGTCTCGTAACCGATATCAACGCGAGAGTATCGCCGATTCCTGACAAACTCACTGAGTATAAACTGAGATGGAATGGACATTTTAAGAGACGCCCTGATGATCATGTAGTGAAATAGTGCCTTTCCATTGCTACACGGAATAGAGGAAGAGGGAGGCCCCAAACTACTTGGATGACAAGTGTCAAGAAAGACAGGCAGTAGTTGGGCCTCACCACAGAAATCAGAAAAACTCTTTTCTGATATCTGTGTGCCTCACCGATGACAACGCATACCAGCGGAATAAGTGGCACCGCGTGATAAGGACAGCCGACCCCGTGTAACGGGATGGAGCGAGGAAAAAGAAGAAGAACCGATATCAACGTGGGCAGAGCCGCGAGCTTTGCCTAGTTTAAAATAAAATATTACTACGTATGTAAGTTATAATAAAACATGCAGAACACATTACAGAACTTTGGTTTTCTAAAGTTTAAAAGTTTTAAGTGTAAAAGTGGTTTTGTTAATTATTATCAACAGAGAAATACATTAAACGAAATTGCGTATAACTTTTTATTTAAGTTTTTACATTATATTGGTTGCATTTTGCACACATTAAAATTTAACGTAGATACAATAAAATATAAACAGATGGTAGTCAGAAGATTTAATTTCTGCGCATTGGCCATTTAGCGGTTGGTTAACAATTATATGACGCTGGAGACAGAAAAGACGCAGGTCGAGGATGGGGCGTGAACTTTTAAACATACATTTGGTTACCCTTTTATCCCAGAAGGGGTAGGCAGAGGCATTTAACATGCCCAAATTTCACCTTTTTAGAATTTTTAACATAACGTAACATAAGCAATTATCCTTTAATTTGTCCAACGTAATATGTGGTGAGCCATATTGCCCTCTTGAAAAGGACAGGCGCAGGTTGCGACTGCCTGCTGTTGAAAATTTTCGAATTAATTAAAAAAAATACTGTCGGACATTCTCACACAACATCATCTAGCCCAAACTAAGCAATAAGCTTGTACTATGGTACACAGAACAAATCAATGTTCTCATCACACAAAGAGATTTGTCCTGGGTGGGAATCGAACCCGCGTCCTCCAAATCCGTAGTCAGGTACGCTAACCACTATACCACGAGGCCAGTCAAGCTTAACGACTGCCATTTTACTGGGACCAAAGGCATAGCGTGCCTTCTGAAGCACGTAAGCTCTTTTAAATAAAAGTCATAAAGTGGTGCCGTGGTAGACAACCATCCAAGTACCGGCCACAGTAAATGTTCTGTACTGCAGTGATCGCTCACAGAACAGTCTCCCGCGTGGTCATACTTTCCAAGACCCTGTTTCCGTCCTGGGATATCCTTCCGAGGGCTTGCTCTGGGTTCCCAACCGTAGGCGGTTAGCAGGACACGTAAGGTTTTTTTAGTTGGTAATACAAGAAAAATAGGACCCACGAGAACTAGGTCTTGAAAAAAAAAGGAGCCTTTGAGGACATTTTAAGGAAACAGAAAATGAAATGGAACAGTGGAGAAGAATATTCTCAAGCTCTATTATATCCCAGTAACATACTTTTACCAGAAACAATTTAGATGTGAAAGTGTAACAGACAGACGCATTTATAAACCAGAAAGAACTATTACAGATGTCACGCTTCATTTATTATGTATAGTAGGTACTTCGTATTTAGGAACCTCTCATGAGACACATTGCTAAGAATATTGAATCCTACAAAGACACTAAAAAGCCAAGAACATACGTGACTCGTACCGTATCTATTTCTATTATCGTATTGAACTTTTCTTGTTCGGACATCAGTACTCCCAAGGGGTACTGGAAGCGTCGAAGTTTGAAATAGAATGCCATTTGACAATCTTGATAGAAGCATTTTAAGTTGCTTGTATGCTAAACTTGAATTCGATTTTAGCATTAGAATTTTCATACGCACGACACAAATTTATCAGCATTCTGCAGAAATGCAATTACTAAGTGTGCCAAATTGTTTACAACTCGGTCAGTATTCGAATAATCATTGTCACGTGAATAGAATCAAAAGATAAATATCCCTCTGTTCTAAAATATTTCCGCCTCACCACAAACGACATCTTAATTAATATACCTCATTTAGTATTAGAGAGAGCTTTAGGGCTATACAATTATGTGAGCATCATTGTCTCCGACCGTTGTATTGTATTACCAAAAAGAGGGATACGAAAGGTTTTTGCTCCCCAATTTAAAATTATTATGCGCAATTATGTTGATTAATTATATGGATGGGATGGTACGCCACAAAAGATTAATGAACTTTTTTCTTTATATTTTTCTTTTATTATTTTATACTAGCTAGTGCCTGCGACTCCTCTCCCGTGGTGATGCTTGCCCGTACCTATATGTTTCCCATAGGATTAATGACTGTTACCATAGCCACAAAATAATTTTGTTTTGTGCAATCGTGCATCTCTCTCTTAACTGTACTAGGTGATGCTCGCGGCTGCTGGTTAACGTTACCGCTTGCTGTGGTAAAAGTAGGCTACATATTCTGTTATTCCAGACTATAATCTATCTCTGTACAAATGTTTTGCCAGATCCGTTCAGACATTAAAGCGTTATTGAGTAACTAACATTCAAACATCATCACAAACTTACACATTTATAATTTAAGAAAGATTTAACCTTTTCGTTTGTCAAGTTTTAATTATCACAGAAAACTAACTCTCGTCAGTTCCGTTACAGGAGTCAACTTTAGCGATATATGACTAGCTTGAAGGTGCAATGGTATGTGTTTTCCGAATTGCCGTACCGAAGTCTCGGGTGTGAATCCAGGTTGGAACATCTCTGGCTCGAGACCATGGTGCGCGCCTTTATCTCCAGTGGGAATAAGTGGGACTTTCTGCGAGCAGGTCATGAGGCGGCCGTGAGGAAGCGGGAAATAACTCTCCCACCCATGTTCCGAAGTTTGCAGCGAGAGCGCCTGAGGCTTGAGTGGTGGCGGGGGGGGGGGGGGGGGTGCTGCTTACCTTCCTTGCAGGCGCAGGCCCAAGACGACATCGTGACGTGAACACTCGAACAACCCCCAAAGATGCGGAGAAGCGCCCTGACCTCCCAGGTGAGGCTGCAGTGGTAGCCCAAATATGTTGGCAATCCTGAGACATCCTTCCGAGGGCGGTAAGAGTACGGCATAGCATCCACGACGTATTGCCACAAGTATAAAAAAAATGATGGTCAGAACAAGTGCTTGTGGGATCCGCAAATGTTTGTTGCGGAGTTTGAGTGTGTTCTATGCATAGGTACATTAATATTGTTTGAGACTTTATAAATATGATTTCTTAAAGCATAAGCTTATATTCGCCTAATTTGACCTAGATGGCGTTGTGTGAGCCTTAGAAATTCATGTTTTATATTAAGTATTTAGACAACAAAGATTCTTTCGTCAAAACTGGTAAACGACTTTCTTGATCGACTGTAGCTCATTAATTAAAACATTTTGTAATGTTTACTTTCTACGAACGTTGAGATGAAAAGATGTTTGCGTTCAAACAACAAAATTAACTTCACTTTATATTCACTTAATAATAAAATATTAACAAAATTAAATTAAACAAAGTTTGGTTGGTAAAAAGAACGTACCTAAATTCAAAAACCGGCTAAGTCCGTGTTGGACTCGCGTACCGAGGGATCCGTAATAAAAAAAAACGCAAATATCACGTTTGCTGTATGGGAGCCTCCCTTAAATATTATTGTTTTTCTGATTATTATTGAACTCCTTCTTATATCGGCAACAGAAATATTACAATCTGTGAAGATTTCAGCTCTCTAGCTATCACGGTTCCTGAGGTGCAGTCTCGAAACAGACAAACGGACGACGAAGACTCATGAATAGGGTCTTCTTTTTACCCTTTGGGTACGGAACCCTATAAATGTTCAACTTGATGTGTAATTTGTTGAATTTGTCTCCACATCAAATAAGAGACACATTCTATTAAAACATCGGAATTTTTTTAATGAAAAGTTAATTTTGATTTCTATGAACCAGCTTTTAAATAATGAATACAAATTAACTGAGTTCTGTGAATCAACTTGTCTTAGGGACTTTTCCAGCTAATTAGGTAGGCACTGAATTTAATTTAGTTTTTAATTACTAAAATTTTCGAGTGAATAGGCAATGAATAAAAAGACATTCTAAGTAAGTTTTATGTAAGTACCTATCTAAATAAAAAATAAAAAAAAAAATATTGAAATTATTTATAAACAGGCTTAGTAATTTCCAAATACATAGATATTATTATTGTAATAGATCTCAGAACACCAAAACCTTGAAACGAACATTTATGGTTCAGACATTCAAATGGGATACCTGCGATTGCTTACAACGGCATTCGTTCCACTGTGCCATCGCCACATACATACATATAAATAAATAAATATTCACGGACATTTCACACAACGCTATCTGATCCCAAAGTAAGCTAGGAATAACCTGCTTGTGTTATGGGTATCAGACCACGGATATTAATACTTATATACTTTTAAATACATACATATTATATATGGTCACGCCCTCATCCCTGAAGGGGTAGGCAGAGGCATATTATAAGTATGCCCACATTCACCTTTTTAGAATTTGTCTCATGTAATAGGTATTGCCGTGTTGAGATGGACAGGCGCAGGTTGTGACTGCCTGCTGTCGTAGTAACTATTTAGTAATCTGTGCTGCTGTTGAAAATTATCAAGCCGCCTAAAATACCTTCAACTTGGCTTAACGACTGCCATTTTAGTGGCAACCGGGACCAACGGCGTAAAGTGGTCACGGATGGTCACCTATCCAAGGACTGGCCATAGTGAAAGTTGCTTACTGCAGTGATCGTTTTCAGAACACTGAGTCCGCGGGGCCACGAGCGTTCAAACCATCGCCACCGTCAATAAAATAAAGAATTTACATTTTATTCAACACGCACAAAGACGAAATATGCGGGCACAGAGAGAATTTTTGAAGCACTTTGATAACCAAATTCAGACCTCTCTTTCCTTTAACATTTTTGTTACAACATTATTTTATTTAAACCGTGCGAATGTAAACCAAACTCAAATTTGCACTCAACAAAGTCGCGTCGTCTCTCATAAAGCAAATACTGAACTTTGAAAAAAAATTGGACACACACACACAATATATATTTAAGTGTAATTTTTAAGTTTTTAGACGTTTGACACCACTACGAGTAGTACCTATGGGTTTACCACTGTTGACCGAAATTCATTTGATCATTTGACGTGTGACCGAAAAAACATTGGGCCATTCTACTACTGATCGAATGAACAATTGACCAAAAGCGTTTTTATCGAACAAACATTTGGTACTTTTACTACTGATCGAATGAACGTTTGACCGAAAAACAGTTGACTAAAGAATATTTTAACAAACAAAAGCGAAATAAGTAGAATTCGGTACTGGCACTCGCCGGCCGCTGCCGCGGCACGCTCGCTTCGCTCGCTCGGCTCGTGCGTTGTGGTCGCAGTTCTAACCTAACCTAACCTAGCCATTTTGATTCAGCCCCTGTTAAAATATTCTTTAGCCAACTGTTTTTCGGCCAAACGTTCATTCGATCAGTAGTAAAAATACCAAATGTTTGTTCGATAAAAACTCTTTTGGTCAATTGTTCATTCGATCGGTAGTAGAATGGCCTAATGTTTTTTCGGTCACACGTCAAATGATCAAATGAATTTCGGTCAACAGTGGTAAACCGAGTACCTATCCACTTTTATAGAAATTAATACGTGATACGAAAACATTTAATTTTCTTTATAAAGAAGAAAGAAAGAAGAAGAAAGCAAGAACGTGGGATATAGAAAAGTACTAGTTGACTTTTGTGGTCTTTAGTGGACTTTAGTGATTATTTGGAAACTCAACCATAGTTTAACTGGGTGTGATATGTAGTTTCGAATGACGTTCTTGCGACGCACGCTACTGCGAAAAATAATTCAAGTGGTACGCATTTGCGAAAGGCCGCTGTATCGAAAAACGCTAAATCGAATGACGGACTCGCGAACACGCTGTCTCGATATTCCTTTTATCGAAATCCATTGTTGCGATTAGAGTGCCTATGCCTATTCAAATCCATCGTATGGGAATCGAACTCACGACCTCGATGATTACTAAAAACTACCTACGTTAACTAGAATAGAACTAGACTAGACTGAGTTATGTAGACCGGCTATGATTAATACCCATTAGTCCCAGAGAGACCCATTTTAAAAAACTTGATAGTTTTTTTTTTTTTTTTTGATGTGAGGGAAAATCCCCGTAGGATGCTATGCCGGACTCTTACCGACTAAAAAACCTCACGTAACGCCCAACAGCCTGTGGTTGAGAGCCCCGGGTAAGCCCTCAGGAAGGATGTCCCGTGACTCCCAACAGACGTACGGCCGCCAATGCGGCCTCGCCTCGGGGGTGGTTCGGGTGCAATCCCGCGTCTATGGGGGGTTTTGGGTGTGACCCCGCTTCTAAGGGGGGGCGTGCGTGAGTTGCTCACGTCACGCTGCCGCCATGGGCCTGCTTCTGTAAGGACGGTGAGCAGCCCTCTCACCGTCCTCAGACCCCCGGTCATGGAGGCCGATAGTCCTCGGCGAAGACACGTCGGCGGCGCCCAGGGCGCCGACTGCGGAACTCGGGTGGGAGAGTTCTCTCCCGCACGCAGCCCGCCGCCTCCTTCGCGAGCATGACCTGCTCGCAGAAATAGGCGGCGCAGTCCCACTTACTCCCGCTGGAGAGCATGGCTCGCACCATGGCCTCGAGCGAGAGAGTGTCCACTCCCAGACCCACTTCGAGGACCTGGCGCTGTTTCGCCCACGCCGTGCACTCCACCAGCGTGTGGAGCGCCGTGTCATCGCTGCGGTCCTCGCAGTGCTGACACTCGGCCGTGGTTTTCCGGTGTTTTCGCCACAGATACCTACCGAAGCTACCGTGCCCGGCAAGCATCTGTGTCAACCGGTAGGAGAGAGCACCGTGTCTTCTCTCCAGCCACTCGTCCATGACCGGTCTGACGGCCGCGATTGTGGTGAATCCCCCCTTTGGTTGCTCAAGTCGCACCTTCCATGTCTCCACGGTTTCCTGGTGGAGCAGGGTCCGCTGGGCCTCGATTTCTCGAGATGCAGGCCTTTGGCCCCGCTCCAGCGCCTCCTTGCGCCATCTGAACAGTGACGCAAGGGCTCTCGCTTCCTGGTCCCATGGAGGGGTCCCGGCTAGGAGACATGCCGCCTCACCGGAGATCGTGCGGTATCCTCTTATCACCCTGACGGCCATCACTCTCTGCGGGCTCAGCAGTCTAGCCTCATTGCTGGCCGTCAGGGTCTCCGCCCATACGGGAGCCCCGTACAAGGCCATGCTTCGCACGATCCCCAGGTTTTATAAGTACCTCTAACAATAGTAAAGAGTTGATAATTATTTTTTTCATTTCTCTTCCTTCCGAATCTAATCGAGCCTATCGTAAGTTGCTGTGCCTCATCGAGGTCGTGAGTTCGATTCCCATACGATGGATTTGAATAGGCATAGGCACTCTAATCGCAACAATGGATTTCGATAAAAGGAATATCGAGACAGCGTGTTCGCGAGTCCGTCATTCGATTTAGCGATTTTCGATACAGCGGCCTTTCGCAAATGCGTACCACTTGAATTATTTTTCGCAGTAGCGTGCGTCGCAAGAACGTCATTCGAAACTACATATCACACCCGTTTAACTACAGAACTTCGATATCGTCAATTGGTTTTGGAGGTCAGAATCTGAGCTGACAATTGACTGCCATCTGACCTCCAATGGCAGTCGCTTCATGCAACATATCGAAGTTTAGGCGCATCGCATAATAGTCTGAATAGCCGTAGCCGGCCCTTTTTTCATTTTTTTTATACAGCCAAGCATACAGCCCACCAGATGTACTAGTGGTCACCGCTGCCTATGGACGTTTGCAACACCGGAGGCGTAAAACTTGCGCTGCCGACCCTGTAAAAACCTTCGAAGACCTCTTTTGAAGAACTCTATGCTGTAGGCGTTTGGGAAAACCAAGACCCCCTTGGTTGGAACAAGACTGAGTAGATGCTGACGGGTGTTTAATTGAAGAACAAATACAATGCTCATACACGATTTTGGTTTGCTTCAACGCCATTGAAATTTAAGTATCAATATAATATTGCCACAGAACTGAAATGACATACATGGCCTTGATGTTTGAGCGTCTGTTGGAGGCCAAACGCAAATGTTGTGGGCTGACAGGTGCGTCTCAAACAAATTAATCTTCCCCACTCAGATCTTAGTAGCATTTTACACTGGTAAGTAATGCTGGCCTACATTTTAAGCGGAATTTGTGAGGTAGATTTCAATTTAAAATGTAGGTTGAGTAAGATTACGTTTCTTGAAATTTTTATTAGTTTTGCGGGTAGACGTATATATAAATTTTAGAAATTTAATCATTTTAATTAGGGTTCCGTACCCGAAGGGTAACAACGGGTACCTATTGCTGAGACTTCGCGCTGTCCGTCTGTCACGAGGTTGTATCTCTGATTTTAAATTTGGAATTTTGATGTTGGATTTCGGAATCTTTGGCCTACATTATTAATCTATACTAATATTATAAAGAGGAAAGATTTGTTTTTTTGTTTGTTTGTTTGTTTGTTTGTTTGTTTGTAACGAATAGGCTCCGGAACTACTGGACCGAGTTGAAAAATTCTTTCATTGTTGGAAAGCTACACTCTTTGCGGTGAACATAGGCTATATTTTATTCCCGTATTCCCACGGGAACGGGAACTACGCGGGTGTAACCGCGTGACGTCCGCTAGTGTTAAATACATTCACTACTATAATTATAATGATTTTCACTTTGCAATGAAGTAAATATAACGTCTAGTCTAAAAGGTCTTTAATCCACAACACTTCGTAACTTAAGAATGTATCATATATCTACCTAATCATAATATTCCACGTGGAATGTCGCATAGCAGAATGTTAAGTCGAAACATTGTTTTCTTAATTTGTTTAACTTCAAAGTTTCTGAATAACATTAAATACCTCTTCGGAGATAAAGGCGTGACTATTTGTATGTATGTCATTAGGTAGCGAGTGAAATTTTGGGAGATCGAAGTATGTTACGCGATGCCAAGGGAACAACTAAGTACCTAGGTAGTTATTTTATGAAACTCTTTGTATGTTTGTAAGTATGTAAATTACCAACGTACCTACATGACACTTTTTTGAAATAAGCTATATAATAGTTTAAAAAACTAAAAAACACGCTTTTAGCACGGACTAAACATTTCGTATCCCATTCAGCAAACCCTTTCATTTAATACTCATATCATGGGGGTGCATTTCAATTAGCCAATCCGCCATCTTGGATGTCCGCTATGTTGGATTTAAGTCACGTGACAATTTCTTTCGTATTCCTGACAGCAAACCCTTTCATTTAATACCCATATCATGGAGGTGCATTTCAAATAGCCTGTCCGTCATCTTGGACGTCCGCCATATTGGATTTGTAATGACGTTTTTTAGCTAGTCATGTATTGTCATCAGAACTCAGAGCGTGTGCAAAATTTCAGTCTGATCGAAGGACGGGAAGTGGGTCAAATTAACATTCCAAGATTTTCTTACATACATAGTTACAAGTGAAGCTAATAAAAGCGTGTTAAAAACCATCTAGCTACCCAAAAGGAATAATTTTAGTTGCAAACGGAATATTAGGCGTAAACCAGTCCTTGTTGGTTTAATCACACACGACGAGTGGTTTGACCTTTGCATTGTATAATCCATATCCATATCCATACTAATATTATAAAGCTGAAGAGTTTGTTTGTTTGTTTGTTTGTTTGTTTGTTTGTTTGTTTGTTTGTTTGTTTGTTTGAACGCTAGGATCTCAGGAACTACTGGTTCGATTTCAAAACTTCTTTTACAGTTTGATAGTCCATTTATTGAGGATGGCTATAGGCTATTTAACATCACGCTAAGACGAATAGGAGCGGAGCAGCAGTGAAGAATGTTTCGAAAACGGGGAATTATTTTTACCGTCTGAGAGCTTCCGAGGCGTACGCTGCCTAAACGGTTAAAGTTGCGTAAAAATTGTGTACTACAAAATTGTTTCTCTTAAAAAGTTCTATAAAAAAGTCCGCGACAGCATATGTCTATCTTTTAAGGTTCGCTCACAATAACCGAATTTGTCTTTCTTTTAAGGTTAGCTCAGAATATTATCAAACTGAAGAGTTTGTTTGTGCTAGGATCTCAGAAACTACTGGTTGCATTACAGTAATAATTTTACGGTTTTTTAGTCCATTTATTGAGGATGGCTAATAACTATATAACATCACGCTAAGACAAATAGGAGCGGAGCAGCCATGAATAATGTTTTCAGAACGGGGAAAAATTATTGCTTTTGAGAGCTTTCATTGCGTACGTTGCGTAAATTGTTAAAGTTATGTAAAAATGGTGTACTACAAAATGTTTTATCTTAAAAAGTTACAAAAAAAAGTCCTGAACAGCATAATTATGCCTATCTTTTAAGGTTCACTTACAATAACGTTAATAATTTTCAAAATATGAGCGACGCAACTCGACACGTCGGGAGTAAACGTTTTCTGCAGCAGTAGCCAGTCAACTGAAAGATAATAGCGGCCAAGTGCGAGGCGGACTCGCACACGATGAGTTCCATACCAAAAAACGGACAAAAATAAATGCGACGGGAAACATTATATCACTTCAACAAAGTTGTGCGGTTCAACTATAATGAGAATGAATACCTATAAGCGACGCGACGCCGACGGGACAAATTATATCACTTTTAATATTAAAACCTACCACACCTTTTTAATAAATAAACCTAAGACACGCGACGAGAGTAAATGCGACGGGATTATATTACTTACGTAAAATATTAATACTATACCACTCTCTTTCTCACTCTCATGTGACGCAAACGAAGTTGCGCGGGTCAGCTAGTTATTTAATATACTATTAAAGATATATACAATTTATATTTACTATACACTTTTTACACAAGAAAAGAAACTAAAAATAGGTAGGTACCTAAATTTCAAACATTGTATTGCATCTAGGTATGTAATTTAACATTGGTTTGTACTTGAAGTGCCCCACTTGAAGTCAACAACATGATACGTAGACAACATCAAAGGAATGTGGATGGCATATTGTGACGTCAGACCATTCGACGTCACCAAAGAAATTTTGGCATGAAGCTTTGGAAATGCTTACACCTTTTTACTCTTGGAAAATCCGTCATAGATGCCATGCCGAACTCTCACCGACTAAAAAAAAACACGTTCCCTAACTACTGCCTACGGTTAGGTTAGGTAAGAGTACTTAGGAGCCCCCGGAAAGCCCTCGGAAGGATATCCCCAGGATTGTAAACCTTCCCCAACAGTCCTTGACTACCACTGCGAGGCCGCAGTGGTAGTACCTAGGGGGTTCGGATGCTGTCTTTGGGGGGTGCGAGCGACACCATCTGGACGCGATGTATCTGACTCAGGTTCTCGGCTACGCGCGTGTGTAAGGATACGTGCGACTGCCTCTGTGGCGTAGTCGGTAGTGATACCGCCTGCGACGCTGGAGGTTTTGGGTTCAATTCCCGTGTGGTCCAAATATTTGTGTAATCCACAAATGTTTGTCTCAGAGTTTGGGTGTTTTCTATGTATAATATTTACATATGGATGTATTTAGAAATATATAAGTATGCCTATCAGTCGTTTAGATACCATAGCACAAGCTTATAGCTTAGTTTGGGCTAGATGATGTTGTGTGAGAATGTCCAACAATATTTATTTATTTACATACAGATGGGCAACTCCCTGTCCCTCACTGAGCAAGCTTCCCCACCCCCGCCACAACTGTCATTATAGTGGGAGGGTATTTTGACCAAACGTTTGCTTAACCTTAGTGGTCACACACACATTCAAGCTCTGTACAAACATAACGTGTTTTTAGTGTAGGTGACAGATTTGACAACAAATCATTTGTATGGAGTTTTCGCCGTGTAGCAATACCACAAAGTTCAATAATAGATATATCTATCAATAAGATGACATTATCGTCAATATTACGGACATGAGGTTGGAAATAGGAAGTTGTGCCACGCAGGAAATGAGCCGAGAAAGGAATGTGAACGTTGATTGAAATCTAGTAGGTACTGTATGACTTGGAAGTAAGATGTGTCTCAATATTGTAAGAAGTTTGGAATAATATTTTGTTCTATGTGAGTAGGTATTATTGTCAGAGAATTCTGCCTAATAAGAGAAAATATTGAAACGGTCGCCCTGAGGTACTGGGATGGATTACCGGGTCGGATCAAATATTTGTGAGATCCACAATATTTCTTTGGGAATTTAGGTGTTTCCAGAGATATGTTAAGTAGGTTAGTCCGTATTCTTAGGGTGTTTCTATGTATAGTTTGTATGTAGTCGTATTTCAAAATATAATTGTACCTATATTAACATTAGTAAGTATTAGTATGTTCATCAGTTGTCTAGATACCAGCTAAGTTTGGATTAAATGGCAATGTGTAAAAAATGTATGACAATAATAATTTATTTAGTTTTCAAAAATATTACATAGGTATAATATACATAAGGTCACGCCTTTATCCCCAAAGGGGGAGGTGGAGCCATA
The DNA here is from genome assembly GCA_933228765.1 of Miltochrista miniata. Lineage (NCBI taxonomy): Eukaryota > Metazoa > Arthropoda > Insecta > Lepidoptera > Erebidae > Miltochrista > Miltochrista miniata. The sequence goes on from OW121749.1 coordinate 9,620,813, forward strand.
GTATACTTCCACCTTATAGTTTTATGTCCCACGTAATAGGTGGTGAGTCTATTGCCGTATTAAAATGGACAGGCGCATTTCGTGACGGCCCGCCGTCGAAGTTTTTCAATCCAAAGACCTTCGACTTGGCTTAACGATTGTCATTTTACTGACAACCGGGTTTCATTTTCGAGTCTTCCTTCTCCACGGAATGTATCGTTTTGCGCAAGTGTTTCCTTAGTCGCCACTTACGACTCCCTCAGGATCAATTGGGGCACACACCACATCGGTCTCCACAGTGTCTAAGCATAGTATCCGTTCATATACATGTCTTTGTCAATGAATAGGCAGAAATATACTAAACACCTACGTAGAATATTGTCCCTCGGTTTTGAGACTATTGCGGTATTAAAACGGACAGGCGCGCGGCAGGTTTTGGTACTCGCTGTTGAATTTTCAAGCCTGGAACTTCGCTGGCGGCTGCTGTGTTACAGACGACCGGGACCGAGAAGCACTTAGAAATTGGATTTTTTATACTACTAAGTTCGCAGAAAGCATGGAAAGTGGTTACCGTATAGTCTGAATCACCAGAGGCGATACGCACGATCGTTTACACTGAGTTGGAACTACAAGCGATTTTCATAATATGAACGAAATTGACTTAGAAACTGACTCAATATGAAAATATTCAGAATTTCAAACCGGCAAAAGGTTACATCGTGAAAGGTGCTTCATACCGACCTTCAACTGTTCGCTTCGGGAACTTACCCACGAACCAGATATAGATAAAGCATGAATCGCTGCAAGGGTATCTACGAGCACACCTCTCAACATAAAATTGTTACAACTTTTATTATTCAAATCTGAATCTTATTTTCAGGCAATAAATTCCAATATAAATTGCTTTTGTTTAGGAGCCAAGAATGCTCTTGGTGATCGAAGTATCGCGGGAATTTCGTATCATTAGGTCTTTAAAGTGTATTTCAGTTAAGGACAGTCATTTAGTGGGCTCGTAAATTTTGAACTTGACTCTTCTATCTATATATTTATCTGTATCAGATATTGAAAATGGGGGCTTTTTTGACTTTTACTCGATAAATTATAATTAAGATTTAACATTTATGATACTTTATTTGTTTGTACTTTCTTACCTTTTTTAAATGAAAAACAATAAGAATCCATAATTTACCATTCATATATCAGATAAAGGTTTGTGTTTGTTTGTCTAAGAACTGATTCGGACGCGTTCATTTCTAAAATCATTTTGTAGGGTTGCGATTTAGACATATTTTATCAAATTTGGTTTAAGCCGCTCGGAGTTCGTAGCAAGGTTACACGGCTATGGTTTTTAAAACATTGTTTTCAATCATCATCAGTAATCAGTAATCATTTATTTATTTCCAAGAATATGGTTGGTTACCGGTTTTATTTACATGCAAGGTACAGCATATTCTGCCGCTAAGATATTTCAAGACATACTTTTATAAGGTAGAATTGAATTTCCAAGTGCTAGGTTCCACTTTAAAATTAGTTACGCCTTCTGCTTCTTGATCTAATTGTCTTTCATTTCAACATCTACCGACCCACTTTAAAGGAACGACTTCAAAAATAGAACGTCGCCTTTTCTAAACCCGACCCAAGTAACAACTTTTACTGTAGCATTTATTTTCTATAGATGCAGTATTCAGTATGTGAAAGCAGCCTAATCGAGTTATCTTTTTTTAATCGGTTGTCAGTGGTGACATTTCTGCTGTCAGAATGACAGGATGTCATAAGGATCGGTGACGAATCGTTTTTGCATTCAATGAAAGCAGGTTTTGCATGAAATTCGAGACGATTCCACGTGAGAGAGGGGATAAAGCCCTGATACAAAGTTCCAAGTCTCTTTTTACGATCGGCTAAGGACGAGGGAAATTGATATTACTCTGAGTGGCACGCCTCAATTTTTCTTTGGAGGTTGTAAGTTGCAACCTGAGGACCTGTTAAGGAATTAGTCTGAGTTTACTTATTCTCCTCGGAAGGAGTTGGACTCTGTGTCAACCTACACCCGGGATACCGGTAAGTGTCATTTCTTGTTTGCTAAGCGGTTCGAATTTCGTCGGTCGCGATGTCAGTTATTTCATTTGTCGTTTACTTGTCATAACAGGGTTTTTTACTACGGGGAAAAGCGTCCCGTCCACGGTTAGCAAAACCACACCCAATGACACGTGGACTACATGAGCGAGGTGTTTTGAGAGGAACCAGCCGCCTCCACGTGGCATTCTCGTGCTGTGCTGCTCTCAACTTGACTCAAGGCCAGTAATTGTCACCCAATTATAAGTGTAGTTAGCTGCTTACCCGTTTTACCTGCTCACGCGGCAGTGGTCTATTGAGTAGTATTAGTACCTAAGCCCTGACTATACTTCTGTGTACCTGTGATATTTGTGTCTATCAGTGAATAAGCTCTCTGTGTGTCTCTGTGTATCTCTGTGTACTTAATAAATATATGTGTGTACACCCTATTGTCTGTTTTCGTTAGAGCCCTAGCCTACCCTTGCACACACACTGGAAACTCAGAAATAAGGCGCCCTGGGATAGAGTTCTCTGCATAGCTACCTTGCGCTAGTTGGTGAGTAACACTGAACATCTTAGAGTTACAATTTGGCTCCCAACGTAGTGGCAAATCTCTGGGTCTACTCTGCGGTAGTCTCAGTCTGGTGTGTGTGCATAGGTGGTTATCTCTGGCGAAACCATCCTGTAATATCGTCCGAGACGCTCCAGGACGTTAATTGGTGGTGCTAGCAGCTAAGCACAAAACCTTCCCTTTCGTCTTCTTCCAGCTCCCTACATCTTTGGCTGGAAAAGACACAAAATTCTAAATTTAAAAAAATTAAAATTAGCTGTGATTTCGGAAAGATTTTTTGATTTTATTTGGCATACCCACTTCTTTTTTCTTATTGTGTTTTTTCTTTTATGTGTTTCTTTTTTTTTCTTTTTTTATGGTGCACACATGTATTTATTATAATATTAGTTTAGATTAATATATAATATAATTATTATTCTATAGCTTCACCTTGTAAGGTTAACTTAGTGAATTTCACTCTGTGTAATTATAAACTTTGTTGAAGGTGTGTAGATACCTTGAAATTTAATTATTAACCTGAACTGTGTTATCAGAAAATTTAGAAACTTTTCTCTCTTAGTATACCCTTAATCTTTGTTAAATTCTAAAAGTTAATTTGAAACATAATTACCTAACTTAGTACACTTTGTTGTAACTCAATTTACATTTTTACTTTGTAATTAATCCCTATCTGTGCCATTTTATCTTTATAATTGTTGTAAGTAAATTTTTACATAATGGCACAGATGAAAAAATATATTAATTATTTAAGAAAGGATGAACTTGCTAACGAGCTGTCCCACATGGGAATTTCAGTGGAACCGGAAACGACAGTGTCTGGCCTTCGGAGTGAGCTAAGAACGGCACACCGACTCGTCCGTCGAGATAGCATCAAAGCGAGTGCTCCGGTACCCACTGATGCATCGGCTGAGCTCTCGATCTGCCTTCCAAAAGTCTCCGAGCTGGAGGAGGCTATTCAGTCAGGTGACATCTTCATTAATAAGGGTAGTCGTCTTAGGGTGTCTATCAGAGCCAACTACTTATTGAGTAGGTTAGCTCGTTGTGGTCTGGATTGCCCCGACCTGGTGGATATTCGTGGTAGGCTAGTGAAGATCATCGCTAGGGCTAAACACAGTAGTGATTCTGAATCCGAAGGTTCGGATGATGATGGTGATGATCCTTCGGGTCGTGACCAGGTGGAATATACTTCACCAGTAGTGAGAGAGGACCGCTCGGTGCGAGCTAGTTCAAGTAGGAATAGTTCTACATGTAACATAGTGTATAAAGAACGTCCCCTTAACTTATGTTCATTTAATTTAAAATATGATGGTTCTACTTGTGTACGTGTGTTTTTAGAGAGATTAGAGGAACTTAGATGTGCTCGGGAGGTTACTAAGCCTAGACTCCTTATGGCTTTCTCCGACCTGTTGGATGGACCGGCTTTGTCTTGGTTCCGTACAAACAAAGCTAACTTCATCTCATATGAGGATCTTATTAGTGAGCTTAGAGATACCTTCGATATTCCTGATTATGATTATCGCCTCAGGAACGAGATAAGACAGCGTACACAAGCCCGCTCTGAGTCCTTGGTTAACTATATATGTACAATGCAAGCCATGTTCTCAAGGTTGTCATGTAAGATGCCCAGTGAGGAACAGCTGGACATTCTCATGCACAACATTAGACCTGACTACATGAAGGAACTGGCCTTGCATGATGTCAACTCTGTGGATGACTTGAGACGTTTGGGTAAGCGCTTGGAGCTTGCGCGTACTAGGGCAGACGCTTTCCATGAGCCTGCTCTTGACAAGTTTGAGATTTCATCTGACTTACACCAGCTTAAGAACAAAGGTGTACAAAAGCCCGCTAAGCAGGTGTCTGCAGTGGAGACGCCGGTTACCCCCCACGATCGCAAATGCTTTCGTTGCGGCGGGGGCGGTCACACTGCATACAGCTGCACACAGTCAAGGGAGCTGGTGTGTTTCCGGTGTGGTCTCAAAGGAGTCAAGACCCCAGACTGCTCACTCTGTACTAGCAAGTCAAAAAACGCGTAGGCCAGGGCCTTATTAGGAACTCTGTGCATTACTCTGTATCTGAGTCTATTTCTGATAAGGTCCTGTTTCCTAAACGGGATAGTGACATTAGACCGTATCTGGTTGTTAAGGTTTTAAATTTAAATGTCTTAGGCCTTCTAGATTCCGGTGCCTCCTGCTCTATACTAGGTAAGGGAGCGCACCGCATCTTCTTGGAACTGGGTTTTGATCTTGTGAGTATCAATCCTACTTTTCGTATTACAACTGCAGACAGCACTCACTTGCAATGTCTGGGTTGTATCTCTTTGCCAATTGAGTACAATTCGGTTATCCGAGTTGTCAAGTTCTATGTTGTCCCAGGAATAACCACCTCCATGATATTTGGTGTGGATTTCTGGCAACAATTTAAGTTAAGTGATAAATTAATTTTACAAAATATTAGCCTTGATAGTTTTAGTGATAATAATCCTATAGAGTCCGTGTCCCTTAACGGTGGCCTCGAGGATTACGACAACTTGACAACTAAACAAAGGTGTGTAATCAACGAGGTCATTGAAAAATTCGACTCGTTGAACACTGATAAGGTGGGTTTAGGTCGGACCTCACTTGTGCACCATGTCATTGACACTGGTGACAGCAAGCCGATCAAGCAGCTTTATTATCCGCTCTCTCCCCTTAAGCAGAAGGCCCTGGAAGCCGAGCTGGACCGAATGCTGGAGATGGGAGTAGTGTCCCCGTCTCAGTCCGCCTGGAACTCTCCAGTGGTCATGGTGGAGAAGGCGAACGGCGACCTCAGATTGTGCTTGGACTCTCGCAAGCTGAACTCTGTGTCTAAGAGTGACGCCTACCCCTTACCCTATATCAATCAAATCTTGGACCATCTTAATAATGCTAAGTATTTAACCTCTGTAGATCTGAGTGCGGCCTACTGGCAGATTCCATTCGACTCACTCCAGTCTGCTGAGAAGACTGCTTTTACGGTTCCTCGGAGAGGATTGTTCCATTACAATTCCATGTGCTTCGGTCTTGTCGGGGCCAGTGCCACGATGCAACGCCTCATGGACCGTCTGTTTGGTCCCGAGTTCGACAACAAGGTATTTGCGTTTCAGGATGACATAGTCTGTGTGTCCAGCACCTTTGAGGAGCATGTAGAGCTCTTACATAGAGTCTATCAGCAACTCAAGGATGCTGGCCTAACAATTAACATGAAAAAATCCCACTTTTGTCGGAGTGAACTCAAATACCTGGGGTATTATGTGGACAAACATGGCTTACGGACAGACCCGGGTAAAGTTGAAGTTATCCTCAACTATCCCACCCCTTCTAACCCTAAGGAGGTTAAGAGATTTCTGGGAATGGCCGGCTGGTATCGTCGCTTTGTTAACAACTTCTCGAAGATTAGTAAACCTCTGTGCAAACTCACTTCTACGAACCTTAAGTTCGAATGGACCCCTGAGGCTGAACAGTCCTTTAACCTGCTAAAGTCAGCCTTGGTTTCTGCCCCTATATTAAAAATGCCTAACTTTGAGATGCCCTTCCGCATTCTTAGTGACGCGTCAGCTTACTCAGTTGCTGCTGTACTGACACAAACTCACGATGGTGTTGAGCACCCTATCGCCTACTGTAGCCGTTCTCTCAACAAGAACGAGGTGAACTACAGCACAACTGAGCGAGAACTTCTGGTCGTGATTTTCGCTTTGGAACAATTTCGACAGTACGTCGAAGGCCAAAAATGTATGGTCGTCACGGATCATTCATCTCTTCTGTGGTTCCATAAACTGAAAAATCCCACGGGTCGTCTAGCACGTTGGAGTATGAGGCTCAGTCAATGCGACTTTGACATAGAGCATCGAAAAGGTAAAGACCACGTTGTACCTGATGCTCTGTCTCGTATCAAAATTGATTCCCTCGATGCAGTACCCACTAAAGACCCGTGGTATGACCACACCATGAATAGTGTTCGGAAGAACCCTAGGAAGTCACCAAATTATGACATTCGTGACAACCTTCTATATAGGTTAACAAAAAATAAATATTCTTTGACTTCAGACTTTGACTGGAAGCTGGTGGTACCTCAGGAGGATCGCTTGCCCCTGCTCTCTAAGTACCACGATGACACACTTAGTGCCCATGGTGGCGTTTGGAAGACGCATAAAAGGTTAGCCCTAAATTATTACTGGCCCAAGATGTACGAGGACGTCAAAGAATATGTTGGGAATTGCGAAACATGCAAGCAGTACAAACCCGTAAATACGTCTCGTCCCGGCCTAATGGGTAGCCCGAAGCGGGTTTCGAAGCCATTCGAAGCTATCTCTGTCGATCTGCTTGGTCCCTTTCCCACTTCGAGCAATAGAAACGTACACCTGATCGTGGTCTCCGACTACTTTAGCAAATACGTCATGTTGTGCCCTGTTCGGGTTGCCACATGCGCTGTAGTCGCGAGGTTCATAGAGAAGAGTGTGTTTCTCGTGCACGGAGTCTGCAAGACTATTTACATGGATAATGGCCCTCAGTTTGTGAGTAAGCCATTTAAGGATCTGTTGGCTAAATACAATGTACCTAATATTTATTATAACCCTAGGTATCATGCCCAAACTAATCAGGCGGAACGAGCTATTCGTAATGTGGTTCAAGCGATCTCATGCTATGTGAAGCCACAACACAAGTCTTGGGATCAGTTCTTGGTTGAGATACAGTGTGCTTTAAACACTGCAGTTAACGAAGCAACTCGTTTCACCCCTTACTTTTTGGTACATGGTAGGGAATTTATTGGAGATGGAGTGTTATACAGGCAGACAGATATCGCGTGCCATCCTACTTCAGTCTCTGTAGACGATCCATCAGCCTTCGGTGTCAAGCTGAGAGAAATACAACGCATTTACGACCAGGTGAGGAAACATTTGAACGTTGCCCACCAGCGTAATGAAAAGTATTACAACCTCAGAAAAAGGCATGTAGAGCTGAAAGTGGGACAGATAGTTTACAAACGCACGTTCTACCTGTCCAACAAGGCCAAGAATTTTACTTCTAAGCTAGCCCCTAAGTTCCTTAAATGTGTGGTGACTGCTAAACGATCCCCTTTAGTATATAGGCTGTCAGATCTGGACGGTAGGGATCTTGGGGAGTACCATATCAAGGACATCCTGAAGTATCAGGAGGAGCCGTCTCCAATACCCAACGTCAGCAATGCTGTAACTACATAACACTGTTTCTCTAGTTTATTAAACCAGTGCTATGTGACCATTATGTAAGACTATTTTAATCTTTTGTTTGTATTTCTATGTGTGTACGTGACTTCAAATTGTCACGTTGTAGTTTCTTCTATGCACCGCACCGAGCGATTTCTCTCATTCGCTTCTCAGTACTCTACAATATCCTGAGAGCTTGGGTAGTGTTAGGGTATCAGCAGTGAGTAAAGGGAGCATTCGTTTTCTATGAAGGGCATTAGACTCTAGTTACTTAGCCTATCCGGTACACGAGTCAGTGTCTAGTTAGGTACATAGGAGGATCTTTCTTTGGTATTGTAATGGTCGTAGTCAGCTGGTGTTTGAAGGACCTAGCTGGTTGTCTTTGTTTATTAGTCAGTACTTTTCTGTTTTCTTTATTGTGTATTTCCAGCGTGTCATATCCGCAGGAAATACTATTAAAGGGGGGGTGGTTGTAGCATTTATTTTCTATAGATGCAGTATTCAGTATGTGAAAGCTGCCTAATCGAGTTATCTTTTTTTAATCGGTTGTCAGTGGTGACATTTCTGCTGTCAGAATGACAGGATGTCATAAGGATCGGTGACGAATCGTTTTTGCATTCAATAAAAGCAGGTTTTGCATGAAATTCGAGACGAATCCACGTGAGAGAGGGGATAAAGCCCTGATACAAAGTTCCAAGTCTCTTTTTACGATCGGGTAAGGACGAGGGAAATTGATATTACTCTGAGTGGCACGCCTCAATTTTTCTTTGGAGGTTGTAAGTTGCAACCTGAGGACCTGTTAAGGAATTAGTCTGAGTTTACTTATTCTCCTCGGAAGGAGTTGGACTCTGTGTCAACCTACACCCGGGATACCGGTAAGCAGTGGCGGCTGGTGGGTCCTCAAACCGGTGGTGCACTTTACTTGTTCTCTTGTTTAAAATTTAATAACAGCCTTAGTGGTCCCGCCAATTTTATTATTTTGAAACCCGGCATTAGGCTCAACACCTATTACGTGGGACATAAAACTATAAAGAGAAACATCGGCGTATACTCCTCTGCCTACCCCTTCGGGGATAAATGCATGCCTATACATGTGTATGATGCAGTATGTTTATTTTGAAAAGTTTTGTATAGGTACTTAGATATTGTTTATGCTCATTTTTACACATACTAACCACACACTTTACAAGCAATATTTTCTTTTCTTTAATAAATAAATACTTAAATATTTGCTTATTAAAGAAAAGATAATAGAATATAGAATAGAACTAAGATCAAAATAAATAAAAAAAAGTAACAATTCAAAAATCAAGCAATCATATATATCAATAATACGCGTCACAGAAACAGCGAAACAATACCGGGAGAATTTGAATTTCGTCAAACAAAACATCGAGTGCTCTCGGTAATGTTCGGTTTTCCCGAGCGCGTGCGGCGCACGAAATCAGACTCATCTCTCGTTACATTTTCTATGAACGATGTTTTGTCTCACGCGCCAGGCGTTTTAGCTCGTTCCCAGTACAAGTTGTATGGGCCGTTCTCGTGCGCTCGGGAAACCGCACGCCGATTTTTATTACAGGGAATTTAGGCTTTAGAAGTGTAGCAAAGAGTTTTGAACTTGATTGAATTAAAAAAATTAATGTTATTTGTTTTAAGTTTTTGTAAGAATAGGTGTTACTTTACTTACATACCTAATGATAGGTAATTAATTAAATAGGTAATAAAGATGTCGTAAAATATTGTAATGTCTAAAAATCTATTGAACTGGTGGTTCACCGCACGAGCGCACTTAAGGTACAGCCGCCACTGCCGGTAAGTGTCATTTCTTGTTTGCTAAGCGGTTCGAATTTCGTCGGTCGCGATGTCAGTTATTTCATTTGTCGTTTACTTGTCATAACAGGGTTTTTTACTACGGGGAAAAGCGGCCCGTCCACGGTTAGCAAAACCCCACCCAATGACACGTGGACTACATGAGCGAGGTGTTTTGAGAGGAACCAGCCGCCTCCACGTGGCATTCTCGTGCTGTGCTGCTCTCAACTTGACTCAAGGCCAGTAATTGTCACCCAATTATAGGTGTAGTTAGCTGCTTACCCGTTTTACCTGCTCACGCGGCAGTGGTCTATTGAGTAGTATTAGTACCTAAGCCCTGACTATACTTCTGTGTACCTGTGATATTTGTGTCTATCAGTGAATAAGCTCTCTGTGTGTCTCTGTGTATCTCTGTGTACTTAATAAATATATGTGTGTACACCCTATTGTCTGTTTTCGTTAGAGCCCTAGCCTACCCTTGCACACACACTGGAAACTCAGAAATAAGGCGCCCTGGGATAGAGTTCTCTGCATAGCTACCTCGCGCTAGTTGGTGAGTAACACTGAACATCTTAGAGTTACATACAAACACTCCAAAAGAGTAAAGAACATTTGACTGAACATAATTAGCGACCCGGTTTGAGGAAAGGGTCCAATAATAATTGGGAATGAAATTTTAATTAAAACATTTATTATTAAAGCACTTAGGTAATTATATAAGATGGAACTCTTGACAGGAACAGATGAGTTACGTGTTTGCGTCACGCGCCAATGAAAAATACCAATTCCATTATTATTTTGAAGTTCCTTTGAAAATCTATTAAAAATATTTTCATCCTATGAGCTTCTTTCTGGCTGAATACCGTATCCTTAGAGCCCGTGGTTTATTTTTGTACCACTTATACCTAATGAAAGTAGGTATTCACCGTTGGAAGCACCGGGTAAGCAATCAGAAGGATGAACCCAGGACTCCCAACAGACCTACGGCTACCACAGCGGCTACACTCACCAAGGGGGAGGGGGGGTGGTTCGGGTGCTATCCCACCTATTTGGGGCGTTGTTCAGGTCTTCCCGCTTCTTGAGGGGGCGTGCTTGAATCTCTCACGTCACGCTGTCGTCTAGGGTCTGCTTTTGTAAGGACGGTGAGGAGCAGAAACTTTCTAAGAACCCTTTTGAAGAACCCTATACATGTAGACGGTGAAATTCGAGGCAGGTAGTTCTTTCCCCGACCAAAGGTTACAAGAAACTGTTGTATACTTTACCTGAGCCACGGCAACGATTATGCTTTTTAATTTGTTCCTCAAACACACTAACTGTGTAACTTAAAGTAGTCGCCTACAAAAGTACGTATATTGTGTACAAGTTTCAAACTGCGAGTAACTTTTGCCGTATGTTTCAAGAATCCTTTATTGTTGAAAGTTTCAACAAAACAACAATATTTTGCCCGTAAAGTTTGTATTTAAAAATTTGGTTAAAGTAAGTAAAATACTAAACTAAACTTAACTTTACTTTTAACTTAACTTACAAAGAGGGAATAAACAGCCGACTACGCAAAAGTATTATGCTGTTTCACCTACAGACTGCGTTAAATTAACCTAATATCATAAAAACTTTTAGAGAAGTTCACGGTAAAAGTCATCGCGAGCTTATGATATTTTCTCATTATTTTGTTTGTGAAAACACAAACCATGTAATGCTCGAGTACAAAGGCAAGTATACTGTGTACAAGTTCCAAGTATCCGGCAACTTTTGCTATATATTTCGAGCACCCGTTATTGTCAGAATGTCCAACTAAATACGATCTTCTACAAAAGAGATAATATTTATTTCAGAGCGGTGCCATTATTATGTTCAAAATGCACCTGAGCATTATATGAGATATGGTTAGGTTTTGGATATTTAGTTTTTTTAATGGCGAGAATTTATTTCAATTTTTATTTACTTACAATGTTTTAACCATAAAATACTCCTGATACTTTTTAATAAGTACCTACTTGCCGCTGAAATCTCACATCCCATACTAAAAATATCGTATCAATACGAATGTGAAATGTATGTAAGTAAGTAATATTGCAATCTCCAAACCTGATGTTTCAAGATCTAATCTTTGGTTAGAACAGAAATTATTTTTTTTACAATCTGTAAATCGAAATTTGAATGTTTGTCTGTGTATAAATAGTAAGCAATCACTACACCATAAGGTTTAAAACTGTAGTCCACTTATGTCCCTACTGTCCCCTATGTCACTTATGTACTTACTGTCCCCATAAAAATCCCTATGAAAAATATATTATTTATGTATACCTACTCGTCTTTCAGGCTAAAGGGCAAAAAGTTTACTCAAAACTTTTGAAGTTAACAAATTTATCAAGCAAAATGGAAACGGTTTTTGGGAAAAATGTAATTTAAGCAGGACGTTTAGGAGTTTAGGGTTAGTGATTAATGAATTTTCTCACTTACTGTTTTTATTGTGCAGAACACAATTAGTCCGAAATATGACGGTAAGTACTCGGACATGGAAGAGAAAAATTTCAAATATTACAATATGTTGAAAAAGAGAGAAAATTATTGTAGTGGTGTAAATAAGCCCACATTATACCATAGTCTGATTGTCCCGCCTAATGAGAGATAAGACTATTGCCGTATTTAAATGGACAGGCGCAGGTTATGAGGACTCACAATTTTTTCAAAGTGCTTAAAAGGCCTTCTACATAAATTTATTTACAACTGTCATATTACTGACAACCGGGACCAAACTGCATAACATATTAACTTCCGAAGCAAAGAAAAAAGGCGAGTATAATCTGCACCTGTGAGGCAATCAAGAAGGGTTCTGGATACAACGGGACCTCGTGCTGTGAAAAACATGGTAATATTTTTATCTAGGTAAGTACGAGTATTTATTAAAATCAGGTAATTTAAGGCCGCGTGGGTCAGATTTTGAGTTTTTTGAAACAATCCTAGTCATAAAGTAAAGGGTTTTTAAATCTGAAAAATATATATATAATAGTTAAGGATATAAGCTAAACATATTCCGAGCCCGTTACACGATCCAATAAATTTCACTAGATAGAAAAAAATCCCAAAGTTGACTCTCTCAGAAAAGTTTTTTCAATACTGTGGCTAAACTATTAACATTTTATATTTTTTTTTTTGCACTCAATTAAAGGTATTAAGTTTTTATACACATTTTCCGAGCGTTTTTCTATAAACAACTATTTACATAGTTATCATGTACGAATATCTACCAAACGCAATAGAATTGCGCCGCTGACGGCCGATCAGTCTCGCCCTGGCGCTTGTGGAGGCAGGACCTGTGTCAGTTTTTTTCGCAACTATTTCGTAATTATTATGCCAAATTACGTTGAAATCGCGCCACAGTATAAAAATATCAGTAATGGGCAAAATGTAATTAGATGAACCGTTACAAATACATACGCGACTCATGGTAAAAATGTGGTGATCTTTTACTTTTTAAGTGTTTTCACGACATGGTAACCAGCTACCTAATGCATTAAAATGTCTTTTTTTTTTGTTTAACGTGAGGGAAAATCCTCATAGGATGTTATGCCGGACTCTTACCGACTAAAAAACCTCACGCCACGCCTAACAGCCTATGGTTGAGAGCCCCGGGTAAGCCCTCAGGAAGGATGTCCCGTGACTCCATGCATTAAAATGAGTAGGGTGTTATTGGGGATTCTAGAATCATTTCGTCCTCGCTTTCGCTCGAACTGCATGATTCCAGAATCCCCAATAATTTTTAGCGACCTTTACTATCATGATAATTTGTGTGATCTGATGCAGTTAGCAATATTTTCGAACTGCATGATTCCAGACTCCCCAATATTTTTTATCGATCTTTACTATCATGATTTATGTGATCTGATAAAGTAAACGTAGCCTCTGTTATATAAAAGCATTAAAGTCATTCCAGCTTTTTTAGATGAAATTAATTTCATTCTGCTGAAGCCGTTTCAATTTTCAAGAACGATTCACATGTTGTTACCTCAGGAGAATATAAGCTCTCTATTACCACTTTTATATGTTTTATTTACCACCTCTGACTATTCAGATTTTGTGTGATATGATACAGTTAGTAATATTTTATGATTCAGTACTTACAATCAGTATACTTGAGGGTATTCATTCAGTTTAGCAAATAAAACACTTTGTTCACAAAAATATTTTATTGTATAAAGTGAATTTCATTATAAATATAAAGTTTATTATCTGTACACCATTTATTTAAACATATAACATTTTTTAAAGCACAAACGGAATCATGATAAATACAACTATACAAATCAAGGGAGTGTTTGTATTTGTCATGTAAGCTTATCAAACTAGGGCAACCTTTATCTTCTAAATTGTTTATGTCATCACTATTTAATATGTTTTTTAACCATAACACTTTTTCAACTCCTTTGGCGTAAATACATTTATGTCTTAGAATATCCTGAATCAAATTCTGATGATTTGAATAAGGTATAATTCCCTCGCGCCAGTATATTTTATGATTACGCTCAATCCAACTTACTTGCTTTCGTTCTTCTTTCGTTAAGTCGTAAAATGGAAATGGTGATTTTATTAAAAAAACCTGCATTTTTTTATTACATAGTATGGCTATTTCCTTTATTATAAATTCATTTGCTTCTGTTTTAAAACCTTGAACATCTACGATGGCAATCATGATAACCGACGTACTATGTTGCTTAAGGGCTTGTATTCCACAAGTCGATCGTTGATAATTAAACAATATGCACTTGTGTCATCAGGTATTAATGTTGAACACTTAAACTCCAGCCGCACGTCTACAGGTCCAGTTTTTAAGCTATCGTTCTGCCTTAAACAATCTAAGATGAAGAGTGGTGCTTTGTCTTTAAAATCTTTTAAACTGAGCAAGGGATCTGTTGGACAGTTGTAATATGACTGACGAAATTTCACATACATATCGTATAATATACTGTACTTATCATCGGAGAATTTTAAGCCAAGAGGTTCATATGGATAATATTGGGAGTTTAGAAATAATGTTACGTTTGTGACATCACAATGATCAAATAGCGAACTATCCTTTAATTTGTTACATTTTCTATTAGTTTGCAAACAGAAAATGACATATCTAGGTTTTTCCAATTGCGATGCAGTTTTGACGGACCAAGAATGTTTCGTAGTCTTAGGTAATAAAGGATACTCGTACAAATCCCAATTTCTAAATGCTATTTGAATAGGTTTATCCCTTTCTAATTGTTTTAAGAGTACCAATCGTTCTCGATCAGAAACTTTAATATGAGGTACTCTCCATTGTACTCTCTGTATTTCTATTTGAAAATGTATCACATCATCGGAAAGTATGACACTATTTAAGTTAGAGTTACTTCTGTTCAATACAAGTTCGTGTTTACAATTAATTAAAATTTTATTGTAATCTTCAGCAAACCCAAGAATTTTGTTTAACGGTATAACAGCACTAAAACTACCATCACATCTAAACGGCTTAAAGTTCCACCCCCATAAGGCAGCAACTCTATTTTCTCCTTCATTTAATGAAATGTATGATTTAATCGTTGAAGTTATTCCAGAATTTTTAGTTCGATCAATTTCAATACCATTCATTTCGTACCTAATGTCTTGAAATAATGACAAAATGTAGTTATTAGTGAAAGTAACATTAGCTTTTTTAATCGGATTTCCATCTTTACCGAAGGGGATAGCTTGACCTTCTATATAAATTGAACTGGCTGATGGTAAAACATATATGTCTTGCTGATGTATAGGGATGCGGATTTCATCGTTTTCTCGGAAGCTGTTATTATAGGGGTTATATGAATGAATTTCATAGCTTTCGATCGATGTATCAAATTGTGGTAACTCGTTAACCCGAAGTATGCTCATATTTTGAATCCTAGAGCTTTAAGAAATTCCTTATTTAACTTAGTCAAATTCTTTACTTTCTTCTTACGTCGTTGGCCCTTCACAGACTCTGAACAAATACTACGTCTCACAGTAGCGGGCGAGCTTTTATAATATGCAATCATTTTATTTTTCTTAAATGCAAGCGAAGTTCAATATGCTCGTTGCTGAAATTAATTAAGTGACCAAAGTGATCCACAATTCTAATAGATATCGAAGAAATAGTTTCTTTATTAATCGGAAAATAGATGATGTTTTGTGGTGTTTCTATACAACATTTTTTTCTATCAGCATTTGGAAAAAATTCATGAATGACATGAGTTTGTATTCCGTTGGAATACGAATCATAAACAAGATCACATTCAATTCTGATTACAGGCAAAATGTTAGAGTCAATATTATTAATTAGATTAAACACTGAAAAGTATAACAAGCCACACTCGTACTGATCTGATAAATTCAATGATGGTTGAAAGTATGAAACCAATTCGGATTTATTTCCCGAGATGGTGACTGTTATAGACATTCCTGTAAACTGAATGTATTTGACTGAGTTTGTTTATTTTAAGCTTGACTTTTCCAAAATTTTTTTAAAAATTTTAAACAGAGATGGCCACAGTTGTATGGGTGATCGCGTTGTATGTTTTCATAATTATAATTAATTCTATAACCTAAATATTTTATGAATTCTTTGGGTGGCTTAAGATTGCCGTAACTATCGAAATATTCTACATAATCATTACACTTAGCATAGGCTACCCAATGAGTACCAAGATTTTGAGTGCTATCTAAATTAATTACACCACATTCTTTGTGAAGAGGTTTTTTCGGTAGCTCATCCCTCATATAGACTCCGCGAAAATAGGGAATACTGTTCCCATATTTCAATATGTCTAAATTATTCAACGCTCGTTTAGGTAGCCGATAATTCAGTTTTTTTCTTTCGATACAAAAATGCCGAGCCCATTTTTATGTGGTTTTAAGTGTAGCCCTTTGCCTATACAAAGAGCTTCCATTTGTTCATTATGCCTTTTCAATTCAGCAAAACGTTTTTTAGCCATTTTGAATTCCGTTATAGTTTTAGCTATTCCAGCTGTACCACCTGCTAAAGCACCCATAGCTGATAATCCTGCAAATATAGGTATTAAAGGCAATACTCCCCCTGTTTTAGGTACAGAAATGATACGAGGAAGTTTCATAGATGGATTATTTGCTAAGTCTCTAGCAGCCGCCATCGCTAATTCGATTGCCATTTTCTTACATTTTGGTCTCATTTTTTGTAAGTGTTTTTTTGTTTTGGTAATAATAATTACAATTCCCTTTTTACAACCAGCTCCGGTAGCTCTCTTTTTTATTATAGGTTTTTTATGCCCAGCCCCAGTCTTAACTTTTGCAGACATAGCTTTGCTTACCAATTTTGCTGCAATCTTCTCTTTTAAACTCGCATCAGAAGCAACAGCACGCTCTTTAGCCATTTTCAACAAAACTAAATCTGCTTTATGCCTATCGCTTAATTTTGATGAATTATGATATGCAATATCGTGTTCTTTACAATACTCGTCTAGTTTATTAACTCCTTTATCACCACGTGAAAGTCTTTTAATTAAATTTGTTCCAGGACCGCAATAATTGTATCCAGGTAAATGCAATTCAAATGGTAAATGATTTATAAACCAATTAAGAAGACTTCGTTCTTTAATCCAATTCATCATCAGACTGAGATAATTTTAGCATGTTCTCTTAATAAATATGCTAATCTCTGTTATATTTATCATTTTATTATATTCGCTTTATCTATCCAGCTATTTTCAGTAGAAGGTAAACCTAACCACTTTACTAAAACTTTTGTTCGATTCTTTCTGAGAATTTTTTCAACCAAATATATATTAGGATAATTAGTTTTCTGAAGCTCCTGAGCATAAAACGCTCCCAATATAGGCTGACCTCTGAGTGTATCTTCAATCACATAGGTCGTGGGAGTAGTATTTTGCACTTTTCGAATTTTAAATATTTCGGTTGACCAGTTCGGTGTATATCCTTTTTCAAATATACCTTTGTACTTACTGATTCGTACCCAATCATTCACTTTTAACTTGAATTTCCGATTACTTTTTTTTACTAAACATGCATATCTTTGTAATATCTGATTTTTATTATTATCATTTACATTGGCTGGAATATCATTTATTGTTCTATGATGAGTATGGTTGTATTTATAAATAACATTATTGAGAGTATTATCTATCCAGACATAGTTTCCTTTCAAACTAAACTCTTTATACAATTTGGATTTTAATGTTCTTATAAAACGTTCAACTATTGATGCTTTCTTTGTTGAGAATGTTGAATAATGGTTAATGCTATAACATTTCATAAGAGTTCTAAACGATGTGTTATAGAATTCTTTACCATTATCTGTTTGCAAGTTTTTAGGAATACGTTTCTTAGCAAATAAAGTTTTAAACGCATTACATACGATATCTTTGCTCTTACTTTTTAAGGGAAAAGCCCAAGCGTATTTAGAAAATGTATCGATAACAGCAAGAATAAACCTGAAGTTTTTGTTATTCTTGGATACTGATTGCATGTCAATTAAATCAGCTTGCCATAGGTCATCTATATCTCTCATTATTACGTTTCTACGAGGGAAATTCACTCGAGCATTTTTATGTATTTCATTAACTACATCAACTTTACTCATATTAAAAAATATTTAAGAATATATGTATTTTCAATTGAATCTGTGAGCATCCAGAAATTACTAGCATCGCTGATACCGTTAAACTGAGGTAGATGGTAAAAGAGTAATGGTATTTATTCTTTAATTATGTTAGCTTCCTTTAATTCCTCAATTATTGATAAAATTTCATTATCGTGATTAGTATTGCCAGCATCTCTAGAAGCAACTAGCAATTTTAGTCTTTCAACAAGCTCATTAGGATCATCCCAATATACTAAATCAGTGCAACTTTTATATTTCTTAAGTTTTGGTAAACTGAGGTGCTTAAGTAAGTTGCCTCCATATTTTGTCTCAATTTTATCCCTTTTAACATCAGAAAATAAAGGTCTTATAATTTCACGATATTTTAAACCTTTGTCTCCCCTAATCTGGCCTTTAGGATTATAATCTCTCTTATGAGCGCTTGTATAATGTAATATATCTCTGTAGATAAGTTTATCATCTTTAGAGATAGACATTAAATCAGGTTTTTATCGAAGTAAAAGTTCTTTTAGTCCATTCGTTAGTTTATAAGTGTTGTCCCCAATTTTCATCATCAAGACATTACTACTATCGAGTTTAGAAAATGATACTATTGAGTTACCCATCATTAAAGTGTTATTTTCTTTTCTAATTCCAAATGGAATATTTATGGTACCGTAAATACCAAATACATCTTCACCTTCCAGACTGTCTTTTATTTCATTTTTAGTAGATTCATAATCAGCATCGTAAAATTCATCTAGCTTGGTAGAAGAATTTTGACTGCTTTCCGATTCGTTTCCATCAGTCATATCAGAAATGTTATTCACAGCATTAGTATATTCAGGTAACTTTGAATTAACCAAAGTTTTAAGTGGTTCTATTACAGGTTTTAATATTTTATCAGAAGATAATTGAATTTCATGTTCATGTTTTCTCATAATAATATGTTTTAGTTTACTCTTTATGGAATCAACCGATTTCATTAAAGCTTTTTTAATATTTTTCTCCATGTTATTCTGACAACCTTCCTCATCAAAATAACCAATAAAACTAAAATAATTATATATGAAAGTCATTTATAACTTCTACCTTAATCAAGGTCAGCAAGAACTCAATTATTCTTTCAATTATCTCATTAACATCTTTACTCAAAATAGAAAAAAACATCAAAATTTTTTCTATACCTTCCACTGTTCAATGGTGAATCTTTATTAATGCAGACAAAATTATATGGATTGCTCCAAACTATGTTGCAAACATTTTTAAATCGACTCCATGACATATCAGTACCAACATGTTCTTCGTAAATATGTTTTAAATTTACATCATCTTGTTTAAATAGTATAAGGAAATTAGCATTATCACGTAACAATTGTTTCGGAATTTTTGAATAAGTTTGAGATAAATAAAAACAATCAATTTGTTTATGCCTACCCATAGAAAAATAATTGCGGATATTTATTTGATTTTCACAAACAACATCATCAAAAATAAATACAGAGTTAGATAAAGATTCACTTGGAGCAATAACATCTTTATTATCATTGAACTCATTAAACTTTACATTCGGCACTCGTCTCAAGACTTCTCGCAAAAAACAATATTTCGGTTGAAGGTTAGTCTTTGAGTACAAATAGAGATTTTGAAATTTGAGTCCATTTTTATGTAGCAACAAGGTAATTACAACATTTGTTTTACCACAATTTGAGGGACCGCATATAATACATCGAATTGTATTAGGTAATAAAATACTATGTCTGATCTGGCGAGCAGAATTGTCAAGTTTTAAATTGCTTACATTTAGGGATGTGGACTGCTTGATCAGCTTCATGTTTTATTAAAATTTTATTAAGTACCTAATTTAAGTTGCTGCGTCAACTTCATTTTGTAAATTACATGATCGAATGAGTTACTTATATATTTATATGCATTTATTTAGGTACAATAAAACGTTCAGATAGATTTACGTCAGATATCATGTTACGGAATTCCATTGAAATACTTACTACAAAATTATAGTTACACGTTACTACTTGTTGCATCTTGCATCGCCGAATTAGTGTTTGCTTTGGTGTATACGTAAAGCGTAACCTGATAACTATCATAACAAATGTATTGTGCCTAGTTCATTTCTCATCCGCAGCTCCTCGAGGTAAGTACTTACATTTTAATAAATAAACAAGTAATATTATAAACCTAGTCTAATTAAATAATGTATTGTTTTTTTTTACAGAATAATGTCGCTCACTCCATCATACAGCCCTGTGGTGAATATTTTTTCATCTATTCATTACCTCAGAATCTTGACTTATTATAAAATATTGAATTAATTACAATTTTCTTTGCAGGAACCCTGTGTTCAGGATTACGCTCTTGCAAATCCATTTCTTTTTGCACAAGATAATGAAAGATACTATACTGAAGTAGCTAATCAGTCACGACAGGAGTACTTGGAGAAAAAGAAAAAGATATTAAAATACATATTTATGATGGTGATAAATGTGAAAATGTGAATGAATGCGGTGATAGCTGCAACATAAGCATTCAATATTTTGTGAAGGATGATTATGATGATATTTTAAAAGAAACTGAATATATCATAGCTAAAATTGTAAAAAAAATTAGTAATGTATAATAAATTGTATTAGTTATAAATCATTTAATATATTGCCTACATTGTATGTACTTGTTTGCGCATTGTAATACTGTAATTGTAATATAAATAATTATAATAAATAATTGTGTACCTAGCAACTTATTCATAAGATACAATAAATGAAAGTATCTGTATAACAATAGCACTATTGTGGATAAACAAAAAATAAAATATATTAATATTTTATACCTATACTTATAATTTGTTTCATTTTCTCATCTTAGCGCTCATGGCCCCGCGGACTCAGTGTTCTATAAACGATCACTGCAGTAAGCAACTTTCACTATGGCTGGTCCATGGATGGGTGACCATCCATGTGATCACTTTGTGACATTTATTTGAGCGTTTCCGTGCTTCGGAAGGCACGTTAAGCCGTTGGTCCCGGTTGCCAGTAAAATGGCAGTCGTTAAGCTAAGTTGAAGGCTTTATTTCAACAGCAGGCAGTCACAACCTGCGCCTGTCCATTTAAACACGGCAATACGGCTCACCATCTATTACGTGGGACAAATTATACAAAGGTGAAATGTGGGCATATAATATGCCTCTGCCTACCCCTTCGGAGATAAAGGCGTGACCATATGTATGTTCTCATCTTACCGTTATCTCGGTTGCATCCAAAGTCTCTACTTAGGACTCTGGAGTCCGCTTTTATTCCCAGAGAGAGGCGGTGACTGCTGTCTGGTGGAGGATGAAGGTAATACCCTGCTGCCTCATCTATTGATCAGCATGTACACATAAATATTTGCTCTGACCTGGGACTCGAACCCAAGACTTCAGTACAACAGTCCAATACACTAAGACTACACCATCGAAGCAGTCAAATAGTCAAGGCAGTTATGGTTTGGGAATAAAGTATTATTTTCTTCTTTTCTACTAAAAAGAAAAACTAGGTGAATATTACTGTATTTATCACATACTTACTCGTATTAAATTAGTGTGGGCATTGTTTATGCTGACATAAACCTTTCATTTTTCAGTAGGGAACATAATTAAACAAAATAGCTGCATACAATATATTTATTTCGTTATGAAAAAACATAATAGTCTTAATTTATAATTCTTACTAGAAAAATAATATGATACAATGAATATAGTAATAACATCTTCAGATTATAATATTGTGCTATAATGACCCCATGGTAACGTAGAAGCATTGTTTGTTTTGATTTGACGTTTATCATCATTTCCATCAAGCACTACTTTATTGATTCTTTGAGTATACAGTTTATGATTTTTAGACCTTATAACAAACATAGGGTATCGAAAATTGGTATTACAATTTAATGCTCTTTTATATTTATGTACAGTATTTTTTTTTGAAACAGATTTTTTTACACCTTTAGCTTTTTTAATTATATCACTCAGAGTATTAATACAATACAACTTAGCTCTCAAACCAATAAACTCTGATATAACATCTCCACCCATTTCATCCTTAAAGAAACCAGGTCTCTGTTTATTAGAATGTGGGATGCCATAAATATTATTAATTTTAAAATTACTTGTGTCAAAATATTGAATATTATTTTTCATATCTTCATAGAAATCTTTGGTTTGTATATAATATAACAAACTATCTGTATCAGTATAGCATAATTGTATTTTATTTTGGAATATTCTTTTCATTACCGAATAGTGAAAATTATATAAATGACTCTTTGCTAGTTCTAATATCGTAAAACCCATGTATATCGGTCGGTCCAAAACTACTTTTGCCGGTTGTAATTGTACGGCAACAAGATTTTCGGAAATTACAGCAAGGTTTTTAAAATTTGGAGCGCTTATATATTTTTCAGCACCATCAATCTTCTTAGTTTTATTTACCTCATCTTTTCATACATTAACTAATTTAACATCGACTTGCTTTCTTTTATTTTCGATAGTTTTCCCAAATATTGAATTATTTTGTTTTTTAAAGAAATCTTTTTCAAAATCAGATGTAGCTTTCTGTCTAAGAGAAGTATTTAATGATATATATGGTTCCAAAATCTGCTTTTGTGTAAACGAAAGAATTCTATGAATTTTTAAAATTATAATACCATTTTTCAAACACTCTTGCAAATGAATATAATGTATAACATATTTATACTTATCATAAAGATTAGCAATTAATTTACTAGTTTTATTGCAACGTGTCATAGGAGGAATTATTTTTTCCGCTGCAAATAGTAGATCAGAATGCTCATCATGTATAGCGGAAGGATAATGAATATCTACTTCAAGTATATAACCTTCATTACTATAAGATGAAATAGTGTTTATATCAAATTTTGTTATTTCATTATCGGTTAAGAATCGAAAATTTCCGACTGGTAATCTTTGCATCATAGCATAACCATATAAATTAACACAATCTAAGTAGGCTAAAAAAGTATCTGGTTGTTGATCATTATAGTTAGGCAGATATTTGTTGTTAGCTTTGGCATATCTTAATGAGCATTGAGCTAAACCTCCTCTGATACCACTTTCAATCATTTCATACATTTCTATATCAGATAATAAATCCAATTCAACTTTGGTAACTAATAACATAGCATCCCAACTTAATGATGGAGATGAAACATAGTGACAGGGATCTAGTCCATAGTGCTTTAAACTCATAGATCTAAATTTTTCGAAAATATCACATAGTAACAACACATCACATTTTAGGTATAAATCAGTATATTCTCTTAGATTATTTATATCAAATTTATTCCAAACAGTTAATGCATGCTTATAATCTTCTATCGACACGGTTTCTGATGTAAGTCTACTATAAAATTTATTTCGATCTGGTAATTGTGTTTCATCATATTTTTTCCAAGAATCTATATATTCATAGCAGTATATCCCTTTTTTTAGGCATAGTGTAAATAAATCTTCATCCGTGAAAAATGATTTCAAATGCTTAAAGTCTGCTACATTCAATGTTTTTGCAAGATTATCCAAACTAGAACTTAAAAAATTAAAAGAGTCAATAAATTTTAACTGTACTGTATTTCTGGAATCCAGCTGTACAAATTTACTAAAAGATATATATTTTTCTTTGTTTTTTGGAATCAAATTAATGTAACCACATACTGAGGAAATTTCATTAATAAATAAATGGCAATCATATCCAGAAAGATTATGAAATATTACTGGAATAAATTTGCACATTTGAAATTCTAAATTACATTTGTTATGAGCTGGCCCTCGATATTTACCAGTGAAATGATCATGATCACGAACAATATGATCATCGAGGACAAATTCTTTTCTACAGATATGACATTTCTCTGCAGTCTTAAAAGAAATATATTCTTCAGGAGTTAATGGTAACATATTTCTATGCATTATCAAAATTTGATATAACCTTCGGCAATCATTTATAATTGACTCAACAAATTTTTTTGAACAATTTGGACCTCGGTATGATATTAAATTATTTAATTCAGGGTTAGATTCACAACATATGTAATAAGCAAAGCAAGTGGCTTCATGGATTTGAATGTTTTCAGTGTATTGACTTTTGCTTTTATCAGAATATTCTCTTAATAAGCTTTCAAAGTCTCCGTAAATGACTATTGGGACTCTTTGTGTTTTTTTATAATTTGAGAATTTAAGTTTACTGTTTTCTGGGGGAAGTATAGTTTGCAATCTACCGCATTTATGATTGTTTAGTTTTTCCAACGTATTAAAATACAAAACACATTCTTCACACAGATGAATCTTAGATTTATGTTTTGTCAGTTGACTTCGAACAACTTTTTCAAGGTTTTTAATCAAGCAGAAATGATTCTTATTATCCTTAGTAATAAATAGTAAGTTCACATGGGTTAACTTTCGAACTTTAGTTTTATATAACGGACCAGTAATAGTATTGTTTTTTTCTAAGCCGTAAATATTGATGCTTATGTTACAATTCTGTTTTTCAAAACGTTTTATATCTTCAAACGTTGGAGGAAATGACATGCCATTAGTATTCAAAATTTTTGAATAATGTGGATATGATGAAATTCTATTGGGATTATTTTTAGCTGGATACATGTGAGCAATGATACACCAAAGAAAGCAATGATTGTCCATATTGTGAATATTAAGACAAGCCTTTATTTTATTAATTCTTGAGGGTAAAGCAATGTAGCTTCCGGCTCTTAAAGGATTATATTTAGCAATGTTCATCTCCAAATGACTAATTTTATCTATGGTCCAACCAGAATCTGATAATTCGAACTCTAAACATTTAGATACTAATCGTTCAATGCATTGTTTATAAATTGTTATAATTTCTGTACTCTGATTTAATATACAGTATTTAGTATTAAAAGACTTCAGAGACAGTTCATCATTTTTAGGCAATAAATATAACACAAAAAGTTCAAAGTTTATCTTCATAGATTTATGTTTTTGTAATAATGGTGTCAATAAATTAAAAATAGTGGTGAATATGCTAGATAAAAAAAATTCAGGTGTTATGATATCAGTAGTTTGTGGATTTATTTTGTAACTAGCTATTCTGTCTTTAAAAGCACTGGCTATCAACAGTACATTTTCAAATTCAGTATGAAGTAAGCAATTGGTTTTATGTTTGTTACTTTTCTTATGTGATGAATACTTTGACTTTGAGACATATAGCTGACAATCATGGCAGAATCTCATTTTCGTAATATCAAAATATGTTTTTATTTCAGGTCTATATTATATGAAACTTTGGCTTTAGATAAAATCAGTTAAATAAAAATTGTAAATTCAATTCGAGTTTTCAGAGTTCTTGGTATATATAATCAATCTGAAAGGTAATACTTAATTTTCAAGCATAGAATTATTCATAATTTATGTAATATTCAAATAGGAATGAAATGAAAAGCAATAAATCATTAAATTAAAATTATTACTATAAATATTCAGTATTTCAATATTTGAATTTCAGAGTTTATAAATTTTTGGTATCACCTGTAAGGCAAGGTTTAGCACCGTATATCATAAAGTAGAAAAATAGTAGTATTTAATTAAATTAATATCATATGAAATAATAAATAATGAAAAGCCAAATATTTAATAAGTATATCTAGAATTCAAGCAATGTTAGAATGTCAGTTTTTATTTTTTTTTGGTATAGAACCTGTATGACAGAAAAATGTTATAAAGTAAAAAACAAATGATCAAATGAAACTTAATTCTGAATACTGAGATTATATAAGAAAACAAAATAAAATAATCAGTAAATATTCAACATTTAGATTAAATACTTTCTTGATTTTGAGTAATATTAGATTTTTATTATTAAAAATAATGTGACAATATCAAAGTTTCATCATTTTTTGTTAACTAGGTATTTCTATAAATATTTTCAAATATTTGAATTTCAGAGTTTATAGAATATTCGAATTTTTGGCATGTCCTGTAAGGAATGAAAACACCTTAATATATTAATATATTAAAAATAGGTAGTCAATCTAAATCTAGAGCACATTTATAATTGTTAATTATAAAATATTAAATCTTTAAATCAAATACTTTCTTGATTTTGAGTAATATTAGATTTTTATTATTAAAAATAATGTGACAATATCAAAGTTTCATCATTTTTGGTTAACTAGGTATTTCTAGAAATATTTTCAAATATTTGAATTTCAGAGTTTATAGAATATTCGAATTTTTGGCATGTCCTGTAAGGAATGAAAACACCTTAATATATTAATATATTAAAAATAGGTAGTCAATCTAAATCTAGAGCACATTTATAATTGTTAACCCAGTAATGCCTAGCGTGTCCATATGGACACACAAATCGTGGTTAAATAAAAGAGTTGTTATGGTAGTATTTTTTGACTTTTGTAATTATTTTATAAGTCTAACTCTGCATTCAAAAGTCAAATTTTAATACAGTGTAAACATCACTGTTACAATAATTTTAGTTTTCCAAGTATATTCACTTATTTGCCGCCTTTAACCAGTACGCAGAAAAAATTGACCTGAGATGAAAGTAAGTAGTTATTATTTTTAAACTATAAATTATATTCATGTTATTATAGCACAAACTTGTTGCGATAGTGTGTATTTATTTATAAAAAAGCATAAAATTCTGCCATAATGTAATTTCTTATGTAATATATAGCACTGAACTTCATGTGTCCATATGAACACGCTAAGCTTTAGCCATAGCATTACAATATCTTTCGTTTTACTTTTAGATTGTTCGATTTTGACTAGTTTCTAGGTAGAGACACCATAAATCAAGCGTCAGATGTAAGAAGAGTGAAAAGGTGGTGGTGGTAGTGTCGTCTACAGTGATATTGGCGGTTGACAGCAAACCTAATGAGGAAAATGTCGAGAGGTTATCATGATTTAGCCATTAGAAAATGTTTTTTGTCAAACCTTTTGGGTGTACAACAGCTATACATAATAAAACAATAATCCCAAAAGTACCATCACATGCATGTGGCACCACTACCTTTATCCACAAGCCTTACACTTCAGAAGAATCCAAAAATATATAGGAAAAGATAGGATTGTCCACTACTACATTACATTTATTAGACTCCTCTAAAGACTAGTGGACAAATACATACTTATAGGTACTTATATAAATATGTAGATAAATATATTAGAGAGGAAGTGGTTATTATCCCTATTTTTATGGAAGCTGGAGGCTTGTAATAATAATGCTTGTGATTTTCAAAATAAGATGCCACAGCTGGAGCTTCGTAGAGCAAGAGTATTGATATCTTACCTAAAAAACTTTTGAAGTAGGTGCCAAAGGTAGGTAGGTTTGATAAGATATATCATTATGTACAGAAAATTACGTAAAAAAAGATGTACGGACCCAAATACAAAACAATAAGTTCGATGACCTCAGGTATTGATCTTACTGTACCTACTAAAAAAATAATAAACTTTTATATTATTATTTAAAAATGTCTCGTTTATGTTTTTAAACAAATAGCAATAAATTTAGGTTACCAATTACCAAAAAAAATCTGCTTATGTTCTTGTCTTTTCAGCTATTGCAAGTGCTTAGTGTGTCCATTTGGACACGTGATTTTTTTTAAACTTCCAAATTATTTATAAAAATAAAATTTATGATTTTTGTCTACAAATACCTCATTAAATCATATTTAATGTCTAGATTTACCAAAATCTCAAAAAAAATAATTCGGGCATTACTGGGTTAATTATAAAATAATAAATCTTTAAATCAAATACTTTCTTGATTTTGAGTAATATTAGATTTTTATTATTAAAAATAATGTGACAATATCAAAGTTTCATCATTTTTGGTTAACTAGGTATTTCTAGAAATATTTTCAAATATTTGAATTTCAGAGTTTATAGAATATTCGAATTTTTGGCATGTCCTGTAAGGAATGAAAACACCTTAATATATTAATATATTAAAAATAGGTAGTCAATCTAAATCTAGAGCACATTTATAATTGTTAATTATAAAATATTAAAAAAACTATTGAAAAAATATTTGAGGGATATAAAATGGGGTTTACTTTTGAATATTCCTGTTTAGCAGCGCTCAATATACTAAAAATATGTTATGTTATTCTAATCTAGAGCACATTTAAAATTATGTAATACCTAGAAATGAGGTTCAAAATTATTAATTATTAAATAATATCAAATTGTTAAAAAATATTAGATGGATATAAAATTGGCTTAATTTTTGCGTATTCTTGTTTAGCAGCGCTCACTAAACCAGTGAGAGCCTTCCACACTGGGTCATTGTCATTGTGTGACGAGCGGAGTGTGAAAAGCGCTCGCTTCCACCGATCAGCAGCAAGCGTCTCTGCTTCTTTACTATTGTATACACGCAGCTCTATATAAAATTTACCGTTCCGCGTTGGGTCCCGCTGTAGAGTGTACCCAGAACCGACTCGCCTCGCCAGATAACTTCTTAGGGCAGCTGCTCTCACAGGTGGCTCTTCGTCACCCTGCAAAATGCAAATTTATTGATTTAGCAAATTGTACATAACATAGCATCATCTTTTTTTACCTAAATCAGTTTCTTACTGTTCATGAAGTCTAGGGCATATTACTGTGGTATAAAACTAACATAAACAAAACACTACATATTATTATGTTGCTAGTTTATAAGTCTGTCTAACTCTATTAAACAATAAACTTTCGGTAAGTAAATATCAAAAGTAAAATCAGATGGTTGTTAAGAATTTCATGTTCAAATGAGATAATATAGGTAATATGAAAGCCAAATTAGTATTATATGATTACTTGACTAGATCATGCTATTACACTAGTACAAAATCAGTAAGTTTGCTTTATAGATTTTGTGAATACCGTTACAATTGTATGAAATATTTATCTAGATTGACACAATTCAATCATAAATAAAATAATAATAATAAACAAGGACTTACTATATTAAAAATCTTTGTGAAACTGTAAAAAGTGAGAGTGATATATTTATGTCTTACCTCAGAATCTGAAAATACAGTGTGCTTTTTTCGAGCAGTTACTGGTGCTGGTTCAGTTTCCGAATCATCAGATACATCATCACGAATTGGCACTTTTTTCTTCGGGTTAGGCTTTTGAAGGCTGGTGCGGGATTTTCTTTTTATTGCTTTTGATTTATTGTGAGTGCTGGTGGTTGGTAAGCTCTGCGTCCGAGTCAAAAGGATTGTGAAGTGACCTGTAATTTTAATATTTATTTGGTTAGAATTATAGTTACTTATGTAAACTGCTAAATGTACTCTGAAATAAAGACTTTTATTAGGGGAAACAGTACAGTTATTAGTCAGTATCAAAAGTCTAGATCCCATAGCACAAACGTATTAGCTTAGTATGGACTAGAATTAGATGATTCTGTGTAAGAAAAGAAGCTCTGTAATAACTCGCATAGTCTATTTTTTAATTTTTCTAAATAAATTATTAAATATTAATAAATAATAATCACATAAAAAAAGGAAATACATACATACTTATTGCCCAGGATCTTAACTCTCAAACACAAATATTTCACTTAACACTTCGTCGATGTCACTTAGTTTCTGGATGCACTCCTCAATCAACAATCAATTAAATACTGTCATAAATTAAGGTAGCGATTACATTAAATAGCACAAAGTCAGATGTAGACGCTTCGTTGAAGATACATTGAAATTTCGATCTTAAGTACTAATAAAATATATATGTTATTAAATCACTATTGTATGAGTCATGTATATTACTGTGAACACAGGCTTAGATTCCATATTTGGCTAGCGGCGCCACGATTCTGTGGATACCTGAGACGAAATTCTAAAAAGGAAATCGCATGTACTTTACTGATCTATTGCACATCTTTTGAGTGTCATGTTTATGTAGTCTCTTTAGATTCTCAAAGCAAAAACCAATATAAATTGAACTTTATAATTTTCTATACTTAAAGTCCCCAAAATCTCTGCTATTATTATTCAGCATTTGCCGTAATCCAATTTGGGTAATGAATTAATCCAACACCATTATTAAGTAGCAATATTACTTAGTAAAATAATAATTGTAAATATTAAAAACATTTAGCTAAGTGACCATCTCATAATAATACGTTCATTAAATAATATAATATATGAGACCTATGAACAGAAGTGGGTGTCAACCCGCCGAGGTGATGATGATGATGATCCATTTGGAAAATACATAATATTAAAAAAATTATAAATAAAATCAGTCACACAACTCATTAATGCAGGAGCCTGACAGGTAGTCTTTTTATGTATTTATCTTACATGGTATCAGTTTGATAATACAATTTTACTACTACATAGTAGATAGATACATAAATAAAAAATTGGTACCATGACATTGAATATGGGAGATAGAGTACAAGTCATAATAGTAGAAAAACGATTATGCGGTCTTCATATTGTAAAAATAATATGTCATGACCAATATAATGCAATCTTAATACCTAATTATAGTGAAAATAATAATTTCTTTAGAATTCGTTATAAAGGGCTTAAGCTATGGGCCCGAGTAATTAGAATCTACAACAACCTGGTAGACGTAATTGAAGAAAATTAATAGGAATGTTATTAAACTAGTATTTTTTATATTGTGTATAAATTAACACCTTACGTGCCGCGTGAAAAATTGAGTCTTTCCATTTGCGCCACAGGGCCCACCGGTGAGCCTTCTCTTACTGTTACATTCACGCCGCGCGGGTCACCCGTGAGCCTAATGACTGGTTTAGCGAAAATGCTTCCTACAGGCCGAATTCTACAGATATCGAACAAAACCTTTATGGACGTGAGCCGCAAGGCCCCGTAGTTTAACCGATGTAGCGTGGTTTTCAAATCCATTAGATTTTTTTTTGTTTTATGAAGGTTATTGTAATGACACCAGTGTTGTTCTTATCGTAACAGGGAATATTTTAGTTTCACATACTACTTATATAATATTATTATAATAAAATACAACCATAATAATGAAACATTTATTTAAATTCTAGAACATTTATTTTTGCTCTTTACCGCCAAATAAAAATACCACTTTAAATTATGTCACAAAGTAGGTATCTAATTACTTTTAATCACATTTGCAGCTTTTTTCAATATCACATTAATTAGTCTTCTATTCATATCATTAAAATTAAAAGGAACTTAAAAATAATACCTCTTTCTATGTATATATATATATATATATATATATATATATATATATATATATATATATATATATATATATATATATATATATATATATATGTATATAGTTCAGTGTTATAGTTAACGTTTCAGTGGATGTTCCGTTAGGATCGTCGGACCACTGTGTCGTTCGGACGCATGTGCCTCTCGCAAGGCCTGAACCACCTCGGCCCAAGGAGTGGCGACATGTGTGGCACTACAAGTCAGCAGACTGGGATGGACTGCGAGAGTTCTATGCGTCGTACCCGTGGTGGCGGCTTTGTTTTGCCTCAGAGGATCTGGATTCTTGTGCTGTAGCAGTCGCTGAGGGGATCTTGGAGGGTATGGAATGCTACATTCCCAACCGATGGATTCCTGTAGGTGCAAAAAAGCGACCGTGGTTCAATCGGCTCTGCAGAGAAGCTCTAATGCAGAAAGAATCTGCCTACAGAGCTTGGACCACGGCTCGTGCAAATTCAGATCCAAACATCTCTGAGGTGAAACTCAAATTAAACGCCGCCTCGAGGTCCAGTAAAAAAGCAATTGTCAAGGCCAAGTTCGATTTCGTCGGCAGAATTGGCGAACGGCTAGCAGGCTACCCTTCAGGAAGTCGTGAATTTTGGTCGCTTGCCAAAGCTGCCGAGGGAAACTTCTGTCGGTCAGGATTACCACCCTTGCTTAAACCCGACGGTAGTTTGGCCCAGAGTGCCAAGGAGAAAGCCGACCTTTTGGGTAATCTCTTTGCCTCTAACTCGACCATGAGCGACGGGGGTGCTTTACCGCCGGGCATTCCGAGTTGTGGCACTTCCATGCCAGAAGTTAAATTTACACAGCGAAATGTCCGGCGGGAGCTTCAATCCCTGGACTTCCATAGGTCGAGTGGGCCAGACGGCATTCCCGCGGTGGTACTTAAGCATTGTGGTCCAGAGTTGTGTCCGGTACTTACACGTCTTTTCACACTTTCCTATTCTATGCAACAAGTCCCGGCGTCGTGGAAGATCGCGTATGTACATCCTGTACCCAAAAAGGGTGACAGAACCGACCCGGCCAATTACAGGCCTATAGCCGTCACCTCCCTTTTATCCAAGGTGATGGAGCGTGTAATTAATACACAGCATACCTTGAGGAACACGACCTGCTCAGCGACCGGCAGTACGGTTTCCGTCACGGCCGCTCGACGGGCGATCTTCTTGTGTACCTAACACACCGATGGGCGGCGGCTAACGAGAGTAAGGGTGAGGCTCTAGCTGTGAGCCTCATCATCTCTAAAGCCTTTGACCGGGTCTGGCACCGTGGTCTTCTTACGAAACTGCCCTCATATGGACTACCCGAGAGATTATGAGGATGGGTGTCCAGCTTCTTGGCCGGTAGAAGCATCAGGGCCGTCGTTGACGGCAGCTGTTCAGACTGCATGGCTATAAACGCTGGAGCACCGCAAGGCTCAGTGTTGTCCCCTACTCTATTTCTGCTGCATATCAATGACATGTTGTCTATTGACTGCATTCATTGTTATGCGGACGACAGTACGGGGGACACTTGTTACACGGGCCGCCCCGGTATCTCTCGGGACACAGTGGAGGAAAATCGTGAACAGCTTGTGTCTGAAATCGAGGCTACTCTTACTAGAGTGTCCGATTGGGGTGGACAAAATCTTGTCCAGTTCAACCCTTCCAAGACACAAGCGTGTTTTTTCACCGCTAAGCAAACCCCAATTACTGCAGCGCCGCAATTTCAGGGCACATCTCTTTCCATCTCCAAAAGTATAGGGATCCTTGGCGTTGACATCTCCAGTGACGTTCAGTTCCGTAGTCATTTGGAGGACAAGGCTAAGCTGGCGTCCAAAAAGCTAGGTGTGCTCAACAGGGCGCGGCGGTACTTCACTGCGGCGCAAACACTGCTTCTCTATAAGTCGCAAGTGCGGCCGCATATGGAGTACTGCTGTCACCTTTGGGCGGGAGCTGATAGCTCGCGATACTGACTAGAAACTACAGATGAGGCGCGCGGTGAGGCGCGCGGTGAGGTGCGCGGTGAGCCGCGTTGTGACCCCGCGGCCTCCGCCAACGGAAAATACGTTTTCGTTCGTAAGACGCCACGCGACCCACTCGTGAGCCTTTTGTTATATCTCGTAAACTAGACGGTAGAAGTCATTGATTTTTATTTTCTGTACGAATTATCACATTTTATAAACTTAGGGGTAAAAATCTTAAGTTGAAAAAAATTACGGATTTCGTGATTTGGGCTTGGCCTGAACGGAAAGATACGAAAGGCTCACCGGTGGGTCGTACGGCACGCAAGGTGTTAATATTATATTTGGATATTATATGCTGAGACAAAAGTAAAATTCATTAAAAAAGTAAAGTCATGACTGCCTCTGTGGCACAGTCGGTAGTGATACCGCCTGCGGTGCTGGAGATCGTGGGTTCGATTCCCGCCGGAGACAAATATTGGTGTGACCCATAAATGTTTGTCTCAAGAGTCTGGGTGTTTCTATGTATAAAATGTATGTATTTATAAGTATATAAGTATTTATATCCGTGGTCTGATACCCATAACACAAGCAAGTTATTCCTATTTATTTTGCTAAATAAGGAAGGACATTGCTAGTTATTGAATATCTCTCTGTATACTCTAACTCTCTCATAAAATGTTGCTAACTGCATCAGATCACACAAATCATGATAGTAAAGGTAGCTAAAAAATTTTTGGGGATTCTGGAATCATGCAGTTCGAGCGAAAGCGAGGACGAAATGATTCCAGAATCCCCAAAAACACCCTACTAAAATGTCTACGAATTACATGATAATTTCGCAATCCAACATGGCGGCCACGCCGTAATCACAAAATTTCATGATGGGTATCGTTTAAGGGGTTTTTTGGTATGCTGAGTACGAAGTACGTGATAATTTTGCGATCCAATATGGCCGCCGCGCCGTAATCACAAAATTTCATGATGGGGTTTTTTGGTATGCTGAGTACGAATCACGTGATAATTTTGCAATCGAATATAGCCGCCGCGCCGTAATCACAAAATTTCATGATGGGTATCGTTTAAGGGGTTTTTTGGTATGCTGAGTACGAATCGCGTACTAATTTTGCAATACAAGATGGCCGCCGCGCCGTAATCACAAAATTTCATGATGGGTATCGTTTAAGGGGTTTTTTGGCATGCTGAGTACGAATCACGTGATAATTTTGCAATCCAATATGGCCGCCGTGCCATAATCACAAAATTTCATGATGGGTATCGTTTAAGGGGTTTTTTGGTGTGCTGAGTACGAATCACATGATAAATTTGCAATCCAATATGGGCGCCGGCCATATTGGATCTCATCATGAAATTTTGTGATCACACCGCGGTGGCCATATTGGATTGCAAAATTATCATGTGATTCATACTTAGCATACCAAGAATTCCCTTAAACTATACCCATCATGAAATTGTGTGATTACCGCGCGGTGGCCGTATTGGATTGCAAAATTAGTACGTAATTCGTACTCAGCATACCAAAAAACCCTTTAAACGATACCCATCATGAATTTTTGTGATTACACCGCGGCCGCCATTTTGGATTGCAAAATTATCATGTGATTCGTACTCAGCATACCAAGAAACCCCTTAAACGATACCCATCATGAAATTTTGTGATTACGGCGCGGCGCCCATATTGGATTGCAAAATTATCACGTGATTCGTACTCAGCATTCCATGAAACCCCTTAAACGATACCCATCATGACATTTTGTGATTACGGCGCGGAGTCCATATTGGATTGCAAAATTAGTACGTGATTCGTATTCAGCATACCAAAAAACCCTTTAAACGTCACCCATCATGAAATTTGGTGATTACACCGCGGCGGCCATTTTGGATTGCACAATGATCCCGTGATTCATACTTAGCATACCAACTTTAGAAAACTTTAGAAATTTTTATGACCAGCTATTATGTAATTTACATTTTTTACGCAACTGTAGCAAACGTACGCAACGGAAACTCTCAAAAGAAATGAAATATCCTAGTTTTCGAAAAATGTTTCGTTGCTGCTAAGCTCTTATTCGCCTTAGCGTGATGTTATATATTTTGGTATTTTTCAAAAATGGACATTCTGTTAAGAAACTCTTGAAATTCAACTAGCAGTCTCTTAGACTCTAGAGTTAGAACAACTAAACAAACAAACTCTTTAGCTTAAAAATAATAGTATAATATACATAATTTATTTACGATTAACTCATTTATTTTTATTTACGAAACTAATAAATCACTACACTTAATAAAGTTAGATGCATTTACTACGTCAAACAAAGTTAGCATGCTGTTTCTTTCTACTATACTGTATACTGTGGCATGAGAGTTGACTGCCGCTGCCGGCGCGCGGTGTGTCTTGCGCCCGGGGCGAGGGGAGCGCCAAATGCCTACTTGTGCGGGTTAACCGCCCCTTAAACTGATAGATTATATTATAGACAGTAGTTCGATTGTTGGCAATTGATAAGCCTATGACGACAGCCTCCATTGGAGGTCTCTCAATCGTTTACGTACCCTGGTGGGCCGGTCTAGGAAAAAAATATGAAGGTGGGGTATGAGAGACCCGGGCTTAACCGCATGTGACTGCGGAGCCTCAGTGCAGTCCGTGATGCACTTCCTTTCATGCCCCCTATGTCCTACCTCCTGCACTAAGAGCGATCTTAACGAGTCCACTGACAGTGCGGTTAAGATGGCAACGTTTTATGCCCAAACTATCTGAGAAGTCAAAAAATTTTGTTATTCATTGACACGATTGAAGAAGATGTCAACAGCTGGTACTGGTGGCGAAATAGCCGTACTTTTAAGAAAGTAACAATCGCATAATATAAAACATCACATAAAAATATACCCCTCGTTCCGAACTTCCGACATTCACCCGAGACTTGACTTTTAAAATGTCATTGAAGAGAAATTGGCTTGCAATTGCAACACTTCCTCTCCTCCAAGAGCATGACCTACATAGTGAAAAATGTAACAATAGCGAAGTTATTACATTTTCGCACATGATTATCAACATAGTCGTATCTCAAAATTTTGCGGTTTTGGGTTTATTACACATCCAGATAATAGATTTTTTCCTCTACAAACTGATAAAACAATTTTATTTATAAGTCAATTATTCACCGGTTGATGGTCTCAAAAGTCTTTCTACATTATTCGTTCCCTCCCCCGCACGATCCAGTAATATAGTCAATTTGATTTGATTCAATGTTTGCCTGGACCGCACGTCATTTTGTGTTTCATTTCACGATGAGACACGGAATCGAAAACAATTTTGACAAATGTAAGTAATTTAAAGTGTATTATCTTGGAGTTGATACTATATGGCTGATTTTATTCACGACATTATTTTATTCTAATGAGTTTCATTTCAAGTTATGACTGTCTTACAGATCTATTTTAAATAGTTTTTTGAGTTTATAAAGTTTTTTTTTATACAACATGAAATTTTGTATAGCGTAAACCTGAAAACACTTTGACCAGAATCAGTAACATTATCCAATGGACCCGGTTTCAACCTACGTCAATTTTTTCAAAACTTCACGAAAAAATTTAACGCATTGAACACTCTAATATCGTAAAGTGTATTATGTATCATAAAATAACATCACTACGCGTGATCAAAAGCGATCCGCCACCAGCCGATCCCGTGCCCTCGACCAGCCAGCCCCGGCCGCGCCCCTGCGCCCGCGCCACCCGGGCTGGCCACCAGTCAGAGTCAGTGACCGATAACACGAACGCGACGTCATACGTGTCGCCGTTCTGCATCCCGTGTCGCTGTGCAAAATACGCGATCGTGTAACAACATGTCTTTTATTATACTTTTTTATACTACTAAGGTGACTGAAAAGGTGACAAAGTGCAACGGGTGAACTTTAGTGAGTGGTGGCTAAAAAAATAACAGTGTAAGTGTTTTGTGTACTTTTAGCGTATAGGATTACATGATACTGATAATGCAGCCTATTGGCGCCATACTAATCCTCATTTACCCCGTCAGAACTCCTTCCGACACCGCTTGTCCATTAATGTGTGTGCAGGCATTATAAATAGTCACGTAATCATATTGACTACTACTCGTAAATGCCAGTATGTAGATACTTGCAGTTCTAGGGTTCCGTAATCAATAGGAAACAGCTAGAAAGAAAGATTTTTTATTCAGCCCTTGAACACATAGGTACCTACTTTCATAGGCTTTACAGCTTGATCCTTTTACTAAGACTCTAATGCTAGTGAACCTTACCATCATCGGAGAGGGTAAAATGGGACCTTATTACTAAGACTCCACTGTCCCTCTGTCACCTAACTGTATCTCACTAACCATTATTATAGCTAGACAGTTGAAAATTTCACAGACAGTGTATTTCTGTTGCCGCTATAATAATAAATACCGGACACATGCACTGACAGTTCCGTACTAAAAATCGCGTGTCGTAAACTCGTATGGGAATCCCGTTTAATCGCCCCCTTTTATCTGATTTTAGTATCTGTCACTAGCTCTAACTATCGCGGTTCCGATAGAGTCTTGTTACGGACAGACAGACGGACAACGAAGTCTTATGAACAGGGTCCAGTTTTTACCCTTTGGGTACAGAACCCTAAAAACAGATCAAAATAACATTTAAGTGGGCTCCCATACAATAAACGTGATTTTTGCCGTATTTTGGTACAGAACCTTACATGCGCGAGTCCGACTCGCACTTGGCCGGTTTCTGTCTTAAGAACAGTTCCATAATTACCACTTATGAAAATGGTTTGTTCATGTTATTATCAATACCACACGAATAGTTACTAACTGCCTTGCTGTTCGCGGAAAAAGTAGTGCAATTATAAACAAAGGCTTATAACTTGGTCAGTTTTCGTTAGTTTAATTTATTTTTTTTATACGGTATTTTGAAGCGAAACTCTAGTTGGGGTGTCTGAGCTTTGCGCTATACAAAAGTTCACGTTGTATATTACTCTAATGCCATTGATTTTTTGAGATAATACTTTATTAGAGAATCAAATTTTCGGAAGTAAACAGTTTATTTACAATTGTGACCCTTTTGATGTTAATTTTTTTACTTTCTCATTTCAGTTCTGTAACATTTCGACACCATGAAGAGACACAGAAGATATTCAGAATCCTAATGGCTATAAATTATAATGAAGGGGACTCAGATGGCTGTTCTATAAATGGAATTACTGGCCAAAAGGATCCATTTCAGTGTTTGGACGATATGTGATGAAAATCGCTCACCAGTTCTAGGTACCAGGGGGTCTTTGTGTAGGCACCAGACGTGCAAATATCTTTCTTGCATGTCTGAAGTTATTGCAGCTTGTAGTAAGTGTAGGAGAATTTTGATGATTTTGAATCTTCCATCATCAATCAAACTGTACACGTCATTTTCGTAAAGCTCCAGAGCTTTACAATCAGGGCGGCTCTCGGACAACGGAAACACAACAAATCCCTCAGAGAAGATGGAATCACGGCCGAGCTCCTTCAAACGGGTGGGACTCCCGCCTTTAGAGAGCTAACACGAGCATTATTTAATTCCGTTCTCCAACTGGCTCTATTCTTCAAAAAAGGTTATAAAACCTTACTGAATAACTACAGACCCATCTCACTCCTGAGCCATGTTTACAAGTTGTTCTCGAGAGTAGTCACAAACCGCCTCGCTGGAAAACTCGTCGAGTTTACGCCAAAGGAGCAAGCCAGGTTTCGAAAAGGCTTCAGTACCGCAGACCACATATTGTTCGGCAAATTGTACAGAAGACAAATGAGTACAATCAGCCGCTGTGTATAGCTTTTGTGGACTACGAGAAAGCCTTTAAATCTATCAAAACCTGGGCAGTACTGGACGCTCTGCAGCGGTGTCGTGTTGATTGGCGACATATCGAGGTGTTGAGATGCTTGTATGATACTGCTACCATACGTCTTTAAGACCCTGAACTGGGATGAATGGGGCGTGAATATAAATGGTGAACGCATTTAACACCTTCTGTTTGCCGACGACATCGTCATAGTTGCGGAAATGCTGGAACAGTTCTGCGGGATGCTGCACAGTCTAAGTAGAGAGTCTCGACGTGTTGGCCTCGGCATGAACTTGGATAAAACCAAGGTCATGTTCAATGAGCATGTCACGCGCCGGGGCCAATCTACGTCGAAGGATCGAGGCTTTAGGTTGTCCAGGAATACACCTACCTAGGGTAGGAAATTACACTGGACAAGAATAACATGAAAAAGGACATAGCAAGCAGGATCCGCTTGGGCTGGGCAGCATTCAACAAACTGCGTCGGGTATTCTGTTCACCCATTCCGCAATGCCTGAAGACGAAAGTCAATAACCAGTGTCTACCAGTTATGACCTACGGTGGCCGAGACGTGGACACTTACAGCAAAGCTAGTCCATGCCCTTGAAGTTGCACAGCGAGCAATGGAACGAGCTATGCTTGGGGTGTCTCTGAGGGATAAAATCCGGAACGATGCTATCCATCAGAGAACCAGAGTGGTCGACATAGCTCGCACAATTTGCGTTTCTAAGTGGCAATGGGCTGGCCACATCTGTAGAAGAACCGATGGTCTGTAGAGCAAACGAGTTCACGAGTGGAGACCGTGACTTGGTACACGTGGGGCAAGACGACTCCCCGCCAGATGGACCGACGACCTGAAGGAGGTCGCAGGGACTGACTGGATGCGGAAGGCGCAGGACCGTGTATTCTGACGAAGTTTGGGAGAGACCTACGTTCAGCAGTGGACTGCCATAGGCTGATTTGATTGAAAGATATTTTTGATAGTGATTTTGTTACATGGTAATTTTTAGAAGTTGTTATTACTCTAGTAGGTGGGTGTTTCATAAAACTCTGTGATTCTGTTATTTTTAAATGACTGGTTATAATAAGGGTTCTACTTACTCATTAAGTAGGTATAAGGTGTACCTACTATGTTACTTTCTTAAGAAAATTCCTTTATTATTTTTTGTGATTAGTTTATTGAAATAATTAAGAGACTGTTGTTTGCATTCAAGACTGCTCAGATTATATTACCAATGTCTTTAAAAAGTTATTGAGAAATATCCAACACAACTATAATAGGCTTGTGTCCACTAAGAATAAATCTAATTGATGTGTGTTTCTAACGACTATGTCCAATATATAAATAACAAAAAGTAATATAAATTGGTACACAAATTAGGGATTACTATTATTTTTAGAAAATAAGATTGGAAAAAATAAGCAATCAGTCACGTGACATCAAACACCTCTACCAGATAGTGTGACGTCACAGTTTGCTTTTTTACGTTTGACGCACTCTGGCAGTCCCCAGTCTTGACATCTTGTGTCACAAGTCGTGTCATCTTGTGTATTATTATTTAGATTCTCATACATTTTCATAAAATACAATAGATTTCATTTCATTCAGGCACTACACAACACTTGTAATACGACGGATTCATTTTAAAGGAAAGCTGACGAACGCTAACATAACATTGTCAAACACCTGTCAAACAGTGATGCCAGTGGCAATTTTTTTTTCAATTAATTTATAATGGCTTTGGTTACTCAGACCATATGCCAAAGTGATGCCAAATCCTACGGAATGTTGCTCTAAAACCCAACTTCAAATTCCCCAGATTCCCCTAAATATTGATTAAAACCCCTGAAAGTTTCTTTTGTACTAAAACTTTTAAAAACAAATCATTGAAAGGACTCATAAAAAAATACACATTTTCTTTTTGGTTTGTTTGGCATC
The DNA here is from genome assembly GCA_933228765.1 of Miltochrista miniata. Taxonomy (NCBI): domain Eukaryota; kingdom Metazoa; phylum Arthropoda; class Insecta; order Lepidoptera; family Erebidae; genus Miltochrista; species Miltochrista miniata. The sequence continues at coordinate 9,662,044 of OW121749.1, forward strand.
AAGTGACGTCACACAAGGAGCCATGAGCGTTTTCGATACAAATTGAAATTCTTTTTTTAAATCACAAAATAAACTATGTAAATGATTGTTTTAAATCAAAATATTACATTTTCGTGATTATATAGATATAAAGCTACAAAATTAAATGCTTTTTGAAATTTAGGACACAAGCCTATTAACACTAAACACTATTTTATTGATTAAAAGACTTAATAGTTGATAATAAATGATTAAATAATAAGGTATTATTTTATTTTATTACATAATAGATTTCCATAATATCAAGTAATGACTCCGCCATACAGTATTAGATAAAAAATTATCATCATTTGAGTTGGTAATAAAGTATCAACTCAAAGTGTTACTGAAAAAATACTTCTAAAATGAAAAATATTAGTTCATAATTCATGAATAGTTCAATATTATAAAGAACAGTAATGTTTCATGGCCACAAAACCATAATAAGGTCTAGAATATGTAAGAATTGATAGTAATTATTTTTCAAATCTTTCAAACGCAATATCTCAAAACAGCGTTTTTTGACTTGATACTATATTGATAATCATGTGCGTTTTGTGCCGCAGAACCAGAAACCCATTTTTGTCACAATTCCTGCAGACGGCACGTACTGGTGTACGTTACATATTGCTAGAGGACCTTTACGACTGCTAATATATTTGCGGTTATGCCCGACGAAAATAACACGAGTACCTACCCATTATAGTTGTGGTTTTACAAATGTTATCAATTTGTTCTTTATGTAATACTTGCTCGAAAATGTTGCGAAAAACATGACGCTTTAAATTACCTTGCAATACCTAAGTGTTTAGAATTACTGAAGAAAGAAAACTCAATCTAATCAAAAGTTACCGAAGTGTATTATGGCCTATCAGCGGGACATGTGGGGTTCGTCCGATTAAATCTCAGGCAAAAGCAATAATCGAGCTAATATCAACTAAAAAGCCCGATTTTTATTTTTGCCTGTGTAGGTACTTGACCTCCTATAAACCCCAGCGCATTCCTAGGCAATGCTATTACCCTGACGGCCAGCAATGTGGCTAGATTGATGAGCCCGCAGAGAGCGATGGCCGTCAGGGTGATAAGGGGAAACCGCACGATCTCCGGTGAGGCGGCATGTCTCCTAGCCGGGACCCCTCCATGGGACCTGGAAGCAACAGCCCTTGCGTCACTGTTCAGATGGCGTAAGGAGGCGTTGGAGCGGGGCCAAAGGCCTGCGTCTCGGGAAATCGAGGCCCAGCGGTCCCTACTCCAACAGGAAACCGTGGAGACATGGAAGGTGCGACTTGAGCAACCAAAGGGGGGATTCGCCACAATCGCGGCCGTCAGACCGGTCATGGACGAGTGGCTGGAGAGGAGATACGATGCTCTCTCCTACCGGTTGACACAGATGCTTGCCGGGCACGGTAGCTTCGGTAGGTATCTGTGGCGAAAACACCGGGAAACCACGGCCGAGTGTCAGCACTGCGAGCTTCGGCGAGCAGGTCATGCTCGTGAAGGAGGCGGCGGGACGGGTGCGGGAGAGAGCTCTCCCACCCGAGTTCCGCAGTCGGCGGCCTGGGCGCCGCCGACTTGTCTTCGCCGAGTACTACCGGCCACCATGACCGGGGGCCTGAGGACGGTGAGAGGGCGGCTCACCGTCCTTACAGAAGCAGGCCCATGACGGCAACGTGACGTGAGCAATTCACGCACGCCCCCCTTAGAAGCGGGATCACACCCGAAACCCCCCAAAGACGCGGGATAGCACCCGAACCACCCCCGGGCGAGGCCGCAGTGGCGGCCGTGGGTCTGTTGGGAATTCTGGGACATCCTTCCGAGGGCTTCCACGGGGCTCCCAACCACAGGCTGTTGGGCGTGACGTGAGGTTTTTTAGTCGGTAGGAGTCCGGCATGACATCCATGAGGATTTTCCCTCACGTCAAAAAAAAAAGGCAATGCTATTACTTTCTAAAAATCTAATTTTTAAGTACTCAACAGAATATTAATGAATCAGTGGTCATGTAGGAATAGTATCATATTTATAATCGCCTAAAAACCCTTTCTGTTCTCTATGTCTCTGTCTGCATAAAACAAACAAGCAAATTCGATTGTTCTTACTTAGATTGAATACAATAATGTCTCCAAAAGTCCTAATTAATTTAATCGTAATACCACATCGTGAATCATGTAGACTCCACAGTCACGTTTTACCATTCCCACCCGTTCCCAACGAGGCACCAGGACCAATAATTAATCATTCCCACACAGAGCCAAAAGTGTTCAAAGTAAACGAGGTTCCCAACTTTGTGTATTTAAGGAACGAATTTTATTTTATTTATTGCACGGTATCATTAATTTTGATTTTATTTAATACATAAAAAAATTATAGATTTTTATAGTTTGTGTATTAATTTGTATATTTCGGGAGACCTTTTTAAAACGCAACTTTAAATTATTATGTTGCGTTAACTGTAGACATATATTAGGTACTATGAATTACTACGTGAAAAACGATTACCGCTCCCGCATACCATGAACATTTATTCCAGGAGTAAAAGGACTCCCGGCGGGGTCCTGGAGTATCCTTCCGAGGGTATAGCCGGGGCTTCCAACTATAGGATGTTAGGTGGGATTCTTATGGGTTTTAGTCGAAAGGAGTCTGGCATAGCCTTCATGTAGGATTTTCCTCTCGTAAAACAAAGGAGTAAAAATTAGCCTATGTGTTATTCTAGATCCAGACTATTCCTCGATCCCTCGAGCAAAATTCGTTTAGCTGGTGTAGCGTGGAAGAGCAACAAACATCCACACTCACAAATTTTCGCGTTAATATTATTAGTAAAATCAAATAGGTACACAAGAAATGTACTCCACCCGCACTTTATTCACCCCATTTCCTAAACAAGTTGAACATTTTGTCAACGCCCTGTTACGACTTGTGATTAAACTTTCATACAAAGTGGTTCAAAGTAATGTGATAAGAAATGGATGTGTATTTGTGCGAACCATTTCGTGTGACTATATTCATAAACTTGGTAAATTGTATGAGTTGGTATTTCAACGTAAATGGTTGTGGTTTATAGCACTTAGGCCGACAGAAAAATAACGAACTGTTGACTAACTTTATATCTAGTTGCGAACCGTACTTATTCCTGTTTATCAACAGCGTAAGGATAAGTACCTAAAGAAACGTCACCAAGATTATAGTTCCAAAATCAATACCATATGCGATTTTCTACAACTGATGATTGTTAATACTTTGGTGACGGCAGTCTAGTAGGATACCAAAACTCTGAAACAATCATAATAATTGCGGATCACACAAATATTTTTTTGTTTAGACCAGAGGATTAATATCTGTCACCTCAGCAACGGGAGTTGCAATCACCATACCAATGCATTACCGAGGTCGTATTTTAGCGCAAACTGTAGATAATAATAAATAAATTTCCCACAAAGTAATCCTTGCTACTCTTCTAGCAACAGTAAATTTAGTTTTGCCAAGAAAAAATATAGAACGTTCTGAAAATTCATGATGTCAAAAGTATTTCTTTACTAAATGGCAATAGGCTTAACTATTACGTGGGACATAAAACTATAAGGTGATATATGGGCGTATAATGTGCCTCTGCTTTCCCCTTCGGGGATAAAGGCGTCTGCCTGCTAACCTAAAATTAGAAAATGATGTTCGCCATTTCTTATGACAAACAAGATGACATGTGTGTTTTTGTTTACCAGAAGATTGTAAGGCCACACTCCTTACTGATTTGCAAACAACTTTTTTGTGCTAAGTAAAACAAGAACAAAGCAGCTGACCCAACATAAGAAGCAATAGAAATATCTTTTAAGTATCCATAAAAAAAATTCTGTGACCAAGTTACTTATAATATTGGGACCACCTTACCAGCGTAAAAGAAAGGACCTAAATATAGCAAAGATCTTTTTACTTATGCTTGTAGAAACGGCACATCAAAGCCGAAACGTGATTCGGTTCTAAATACAATGTAATATATTTGACTCGACTTATTGCTATCCAATCTACCGAGGACAATCCAATACTGAGCACAATACCTACTCAAAAGGTCAAGTATCACTTCAATATTTCTGCGCTTTTAGTATCATTCTATTTCAATAACCAAGTTGATATCGGTATACCTAATAAAGGTTGTGGTTGTCCTGAGTATACATTGAAATACATTCTTGTGAGAGTATTCAACTGTGTATTTATGGAACTATTTGCGGAAGAATCATAGTAGGTACTTATGTCAGATTTTGTAAGTACGAGTATGAATACTTAATTATATTTTGGGACATGTATACCTAATCTATACAGCATCATCTAGCCCAAATTAATAAATATAAACTTGTTCTATGGAATTTATTCTGCTGATAAACATTATAAATTACTTCTAAAACATGATATCTGAACATTATTATAAATAAAACATCCAAACTCCAAATTAAACGTTACCAAAACACCCAATTTGTTTCAAACCAAGTAGAACAACGGTAGTCACACTGCCAGTACTATTTCAAAGTCGAAATTACCGTTTGCCAATCACGTACATATCTGTTATGCCTGAATTTTTAAAGTATTTACTAGAAACTTAGCGTCGATCACACTGAGCAAGTTCACAAGCTACAAGCCAGCGAGTTCGCAAAGTCACTCTCCATGTCCAGAATTCATGCTTGTCTCGGATGCAATCTCCTGTGATGATGTTATTCCCTAAAAAAAGAGGCCAAGTTGATTAAGTTGGCCGTAGCTCTTGTCGATCCAAACCAAATTGTATCGGGTGCGTCCTTTATTAAATGACATCTAAGATATTTAGGACACAGAATCGCGTTGGTTGTTGTTTTATGTATTGTTTTCTTCTTGAACAACACATATCTTAGCAAATACATTTTTATACAATGGTATCTGATGCTAAAAGTTAGCTAGGATGAATCTGCTTGTGTTATGGGCATCAGACCATAAATCTATCAAAACTTTTCATTTCAGTGAGTTATTTTGTATATTTTTTTTATCTGTGACATAAATAATATCCCTGTAACAGTTAACTGCTGTGGGGTTAAGATTCTGCATGGAACACAAATATTATAGTCAGGTAGCCTGATTATAAGCGAACAGTTTAAGCTATGAAATCTAAACGCTGGAAATCTGATCAATCTTAGCCGCCAAACATCAACTCCGGCCGATTTTCGCTGTTCTGTTACTCCCACACTTTAGTACTTTGACTCATTACGAGCGTTATTTTATATTGAGTTGCACTGTAACTATTATAGTAACTCCATGACCGAATAAACTTTTGTTATGATACGGATACTGTGAAGGATTTTTTTTGTTACACATAGTGTTACTACTGAAAAAATTAACACTGTTACATTTCTGAGAGTTACCGAAACGAAACGAACCACTCGGCCTGATATTTCAGAATAAACTCTTCTTTCACAATAGATATGCGTTAGAAGAAGTAACTATAGCAATAAAACAAAAAGTATCGCATTTTGATAATTATATTCTCACCTTAGGGACGAAAAGACGAACATACAAACAATAATATTCTTTGACTAACACTTTCAACAACAAAGATACGTATTAATTATACAAATAAACAAAAACCGAGCAAAGTGCGAGTCGGACTCGAGCACATAGGGTTCCTTAAGAGGTCAGACAGACACACAGAGGTACGGCGAAATCTCATGAACAGGGTCCTGTTTTTATGCTGTGGTTGCGGAACCCTAAAAACTGCAGCGCTGCTCATAAAATCTATTTATAACGGCTACAAAAAAGGTGGATTAAACGGACTGACACAGCGTTATTTTACAACCGTTTCGTAAAATATGAGTTACATTAAAATAATAGTCGGGTAATAGAAGTATAAATTGAATAGGATCCCAAGAGACATGGCCGTCATTTTCAGCTCACCACCCGCCACAAATAATAAGACTCATTTCGTAAAGAATAGAATGATATACTGTGACATATTTCTATTGTATGTATACTGCTATCCTTAGTAGTACTTGCTAGTCTGCTTAATATATGGCTATATATTATTGTAACTCTGCCTTTTGACTCTAATAGGTACTCCCAATGATAATAGTTAAAGTGTTAACATCAGATTCTCAAAAAAGACTTTAATTAGTGGCTACAGATAGATATTTTGTAATACTCGTTTAGACTGAGGAAAAAGCCCCGATCACTTTTCTGTACTCCAAGACATTTATGATAAAGAAGTAACACTGGATGTTCAATTGTTCATACATTAACTGCATGGGTTGGAGAACTGAATATCGAGTCGTTGTAGGTGTATACTATGTTACCATACTGACGCGGGAGAAATCTAGAAAATTCAGATGCTTATTGTCGAGAATAACCCAAAGGACCGATTAAGAAATTGCAATACCAAACTTTGGCTGGTACAAGAAATACGCAGCAATTTACCAACAAAAACATTACGAAAGAGGTTCATAAAATGAAACCCAAATCGCAAAGATGAGATCACAATTTTTTCATAATTTCCTGTCTTATAAGAACTAGGGAATACAAAATTATTTTCATCTAAAAGACGATTGTATTCCGTTCCTTTTTATGAACACTTTCATTTAATAGTACAGTTTCAGCCAGCAAAAACCCCAAATATCCCAAGTCAACTTACATAATTCGCTAGGACCACACAGTAAGTGTGTTTTGCTGCGTCCCTCCGTAGATTAGTCCTTGTCACAAAAACAACTCGGTACCCCACATTGTACGGTTACCTTATTTGGAGATTAATAAATAATGACCAAGACTGTCCACACCAGCTGGCCAGAAAACCGACGAAGGATATAATAGGCATGTTCGAAATTGTTTTTGGTTGATTAGGACAACGAAAATATCAACCTTTATGAGGATTAATTTCATATTTTGCTTTTATATAACACAAAGTAATAATATAATATTCTGAGTTGTAGCATATTATTATCTTTGGTTTCAGTTAAGTCAATTTGTTACGTAATGTTGCTTAGCGTTAAAGGAAAACTAGGAAACTAAAATATTACAGTTGGCTCGGTAGGGCCTCATCCGAGGTATTTGGAGGCTAAAACAAGTTCACATGTAAGTGATATCTCCTGGTATATTCTTCCAAGCGCCTACCCGGGCCTCCTGGCCGCTGGCAATTATAGCGCACGATGGGGGTTTTAGTTGGTAGTCAATCAATGATGGACTTACACAAATAAAATAAAAAAAAGCTTGCCTTTACAGTGGAAGTAATGGCGAATAGAATGGAAACTAGAAAGAAACCCCTGTATGTTGGTACAGGACTCCGTCTGGACCTGGTGCAGTAAAGTTAAAATAGAATCATTGGGCCTACATTTATGCCTTCATCTACATGAACTGCGGACTGCTAATATTCACCACAACTTCTGAGAATAAATTTTTATAAAACAACGTGTTTTATTCAGAAATTCTGAAAGGCTTTTTTTTTTTTTTTTTTTTTTTTCATAATCATAATCATTTATTCCATGCGAAACACAGGTAACAAACAACTAAACTAGTTATTGTTATTTTTAAACTGTCGCTGTTTTTTACACTCATACTTATAGAATTCGGGACTTCGCGCGAAAAAACTGTTCTAATTAAAACTGACGTAGTGAGCGTGGTGTGTCGCCGGCCTTATCCTTCGTTGTAACAATAACGGAGGGAGAAGAAGTAACTTCATGGTTTTTGTCGATCCTCGTCTCAGTCCAACTGCGATCACGGACGCTGCAACGTGTCCGAAACGTCGGTGCATATAAGTAAAAAAGTATTTCGCGTAAAGTCCCGAATTCCATAAGTATGAGTGTAAACTTTTAAGCTGACCTGACAGACGTTGTCCTGCCATAACTATGAGTATGGAAATCGGTATCCCGAGTTCTGAGTTCCCGGTTCCTGGTTTTCATTTCCCAGTACGTCTTTCTGTTACCGTTTCCCATTTTGGTGCTTCGAGTTCGAAGACCCGATCCAAAGTCGCAATAGAAACCATTTCTTTGAACAGTTCGAGCCAGTTACAGTTATTGCAAATTTTCTAATTTTCCGCGCAACTTTCTTAATTTTTTCTGTCTTGAAAACCTTCTCCTGATAATACCTAACACAACAAAAAAAAAATTAGCGAAATTGGTCCAGGCGTTGTTAAGTTATGCGCTTACCAACACATTTTGCGATTCATTTTTATATTATAGATTGAAGTTTAGGTTTTTGTTCAGATGGGACTTTACCAGAATCCTGGCATATTGCAGTTAAAATTTTAATTGTTCAACTCTAATAAAGGAGGGAAAGGAAGGATAATCTGTTATGCTTCCGAGTGCTTAACAGTGGTCATGTCTATTGTGAATGCTAGTATTGTAGGATGGTGATGGGTCTCCACTCCTTCATTATCGTCATATCCTTAAACTGCTAACCAACGAATGAATTTATGATCCAAAGGTAAATTGTACACTATGTATACTATTAAATGGTTCTCAGACGCTGCTAACAGGCAAGACGAAGTGTAAATATTTATACAAAATCCTCACCTAATCTTATTAAAATGCATTGGAATGATTTGCTTACTGAAATAGGAACGCATTCCATAACCGGTTGGAATATTTATTAGCATTAAGTAGGGCGTCATCTAGAGAATAGCGAACGCTATCGACGCGCCGCAGCTGTTAGGTTCCTGGAATCCATTAGACGAAGTTCAAACATAAAAATATCTTGGAATTACAAGAAGTTTACGATTTTATGAATGGATGGCAATGAAGTCATCTGCTATTAACCTGATTGCACAGCAGTTTAGTTATTTACTGTACGTACGGTCGCGATCCTTAATTTGATAAATATTTCTGCGAAATACTGATCGAATGTTTACAATTCAATAAGGTCGAAAATTTCGCGTCAAAAATAGCTAACCATAAACAATACAAAATCTTCAAACGTTTTCGGTTTTGTGGACAACATCCCCCGTAGGTGGTTCCCAAATATCAGATCGTGATCATACAACATTATTCATTATTACAAATAATTTCTAAAGCGATATAGTACACATCGCTTACAACTTAAAACTCTGCTCCCAACTTAAAACTTTGATTGCGGCTTCTTGGAATTTGCTTAGCGAGGAAAAGAATATCATCTGTTCTTGAGGCCACAGTATTCAGTGCCTGCAATCTTGTCCAAGACTATAACGTTGTCCTGCAGAGGTAATCTTGACCTGATCATATTATATTTTTTTATATTTTTAAATAAATATTTATTTTTATATGATTTATTTAAAAATGTAATAGAATAAGTTAAAAATAATGAATAAATGGAATAATAATATTAAAATTTATTTATTCAAGTACCATTAGACTCATTCTGTTAGTAACAATTTTACTTAAAACTATGTTAGTAACTAATTCTATGACACACCCTAACCACACATTTAATATATTATAACTATAAAATATAAAAACACCGTGGGGCAGAGTCGCCGCTACAGGCGCAGCACAGAGGTGGAAAGCTGCGAGCAGCGAGACAGATACACGCAGTCGAGCCGGCTCGCCATACACTTCAAAATGATATTGGGGCTGGCCCGCACCCGGCGTACCAGGGACGCACACCTTTTCCGCATGGTGGCGTAGAAGCAGTCTACGCGTGCGTCCGCAAACATCCCCGACGCGCTACAGTATCGGGGCAGCCCCAACAACACCCGGAACGCATTATTGTACTGAACACGAAGGGCGCTGTACGGTTTCTGAGCATAGTTAGCCCACAGGCTGCACGTGTAAAAGGAGGTGCAGTATGCTCTAAACAAAGTCATTTTGACTGGTACAGAACAACGCGCAAACCTTCGAGCCAACATATTTGCTCTAACCGACAGCGCCCTCCGCTCCCGTTCGATATCTTCATTATCTTTGAGGTCTGTAGTCAGTACATGTCCGAGATATTTAAATTTATATACCCTTGCTAATGGCGTATCGTATAGCTTCACTGACGGTACCGTTTTTAGACACCGACCACCGGCCTCAAAGACCATGATTTCACTTTTTCTAACATTGTACAAAAGACCGTGACGATTAGCGTACGCTTCACATATCCCTACCAGTCGCCTAATCCCGCAGACCGAGGCACTCAGCAGAGCCATATCATCCGCATAACTGAAATTGTTTAAACAAACACCGTCTATGTAGCATCCTACACGCTCTCTGCTGAGTGTCTCGATCAGTTCGTTTACATAGAGATTGAACAGAATAGGTGAGCTTATCCCCCCCTGCCTCACCCCACACTGCAATCTGTAGGGCTCCGACAAAACACCTGCCCACCGCACCTGATTGATCTGGTCCCCATACCAATATCTAAGCGTGTTAATAAGCTCATGCGGCCCGCTTTCTCACATTTACTCCATAGAATATCGTAGGAAACCAGATCAAACGCCCTGGAGAGGTCCAGGAAGCATGCGTATACAGGAGTTTTGCGATCGACATAGTACCCGACAGTCCACTTCAGAGACAGTACTGCACTTTCAGTAGATAATCCAGGTCGAAACCCGAACTGATTATTGTGCAAATTGATGTGTCTATTGAGCTGCGTCTGAAACAGACTATCGAGCACCTTAGCAATCACTGTGGCTAAAGATATGGGCCTATAATTATTTCGATCCGCAACGTCACCGGTCTTTTTTTTTTTTTTTTTTGTTTAACGTGAGGGAAAATCCTCATAGGATGTTATGCCGGACTCTTACCGACTAAAAAACCTCACGCCACGCCTAACAGTCTATGGTTGAGAGCCCCGGGTAAGCCCTCAGGAAGGATGTCCCGTGACTCCCAACAGACCTACGGCCGCCAGTGCGGCCTCGCCCAGGGGGTGGTTCGGGTGCAATCCCGCGTCTATGGGGGGTTTCGGGTGTGACCCCGCTTCTAAGGGGGGGGGGGGCGTGCGTGAGTTGCTCACGTCACGCTGCCGTCATGGGCCTGCTTCTGTAAGAACGGTGAGCAGCCCTCTCACCGTCCCCAGACCTCCGGTCATGGAGGCCGATAGTCCTCGGCGAAGACACGTCGGCGGCGCCCAGGGCGCCGACTGCGGAACTCGGGTGGGAGAGTTCTCTCCCGCACCCGGCCCGCCGCCTCCTTCGCGAGCATGACCTGCTCGCAGAAAGAGGCGGCGCAGTCCCACTTACTCCCGCTGGAGAGCATGGCTCGCACCATGGCCTCGAGCGAGAGAGTGTCCACGCCCAGACCCACTACGAGGACCTGGCGCTGTTGTGCCCACGCCGTGCACTCCACCAGAGTGTGGAGCGCCGTGTCATCGCTGCGGTCCTCGCAGTGCTGACACTCGGCCGTGGTTTCCCGGTGTTTTCGCCACAGATACCTACCGAAGCTACCGTGCCCGGCAAGCATCTGTGTCAACCGGTAGGAGAGAGCACCGTGTCTTCTCTCCAGCCACTCGTCCATGACCGGTCTGACGGCCGCGATTGTGGCGAATCCCCCCTTTGGTTGCTCAAGTCGCACCTTCCATGTCTCCACGGTTTCCTGGTGGAGCAGGGTCCGCTGGGCCTCGATTTCTCGAGACGCAGGCCTTTGGCCCCGCTCCAGCGTCTCCTTGCGCCATCTGAACAGTGACGCAAGGGCTCTCGCTTCCAGGTCCCATGGAGGGGTCCCGGCTAGGAGACATGCCGCCTCACCGGAGATCGTGCGGTATCCTCTTATCACCCTGACGGCCATCACTCTCTGCGGGCTCAGCAGTCGAGCCTCATTGCTGGCCGTCAGGGTCTCCGCCCATACGGGAGCCCCGTACAGGGCCATGCTTCGCACGATCCCCAGGTACAGCCTCCTGTAGGGAGCGTTGGGTCCCCTGATGTTGGGCATCAACCGCGCGAGTGCGGCCGATGCTCCTCTCAGTTTTGGGACCAAACTTCGGAAGTGATGTCCGAAGTTCCACCGGCCATCGAGTACGAGCCCCAGATACTTCATCGAGGGCTCGATGCTGATGCTGACGCCCCCTACCTGTAGGCTGGATCCCGCAGGTGGCCCCATCCGAGGTCCGTGGAAGCACAGAGCCTCGGATTTGTGAAGGGCGACCTCGAGACCCAGTCGCCGAATCCGACCTACGACCTGAGCAACCCCTGCCGTGGCCTTAAGTGCTGCGTCACGGTGCGTTGCTCCCCGCGCCGTAACGAGGGTGTCGTCGGCGTAACACGTTACGCCGACCCCTCTGAGCAACGGACCACGCAGCACCCAGTCGTAACCGATGTTCCACAGGAGCGGTCCTAACACCGATCCCTGTGGAACACCGCACGACACATCTCGCCGACCCGGCCCTAGCCAGCTCGGGTAAGTTATGGCTCTCTCGGAGAGATAAGCCCCGACAATTCGACGGAGGTAGGGAGGCACTCCATGATAGATAAGCGCCTCCCTGACGCAGCTCCAGGGCAAGGTGTTGAATGCGTTGGCGATGTCGAGGGACACCGCCACCACCACCTCACCCTGTGAGACTGCTTCCTCCGTCAGGCCTCTAATGCGCATGATCGCATCCACGGTGGAGCGTCCCTGACGGAAGCCAAACTGACTATCCGCCAGATCAGGCCCCACGCGTGTGAGGTGCCCGACGAGGCGTTGTGCAATAATGCGCTCAAAGAGCTTACGTCACCGGTCTTGTTCTTGACTATGGGAACAACAATAGTTTTGGTCATCTCGTTTGGGACAAATGAGTGACTCTCACAAAGATTAAAAAGCAGTGCCAACACTCTCGGCAAGTGCGGCCCCGCATATCTCAGATGCTCTACGCTCAAACCATCGTGACCTGGGGATTTACCTCTAGTCATTGCTGTGATAACATGCCTAATCTCCCCTGCTGAAAATTTGATAGTCTGGTCACTTTGCTTTAAGCTATCCGATACAGAGACAGAAGGACCCAGTGGTGAAGTCACTCTAAAATGTTCCTTAAATTGCTCAGCAATACTCACCGGGTCACTCACACCACTGACCGATACCGGGAGGCCAGGCTTACTGTTCAGTCTATTTGTGTGCTTCCAAAATGCACTAAATTTGCTACTAGAATGATGTGAAGCTAGAATATCCATTTTAATTTGCTCTTGATGGGTTTGACACCATTTGAGCCGTGATTTAAAAATTCTTCTAGCTTCACACATCTCATGATAGGACGTACCCGATAAAGGCCTACCCATATTTAACCACCAGATGAATTTCTGCCTAGCGTCCCGGTACGCAACACTAACATGCCTGTTCCACCCCACGACTATTTTCTTTTTCCTACGCATAGTAACCTGTCGATGTCGACTCACTATTGCCGACTCACGCAAAGCACTAATGATGTTACTATATAACCTATCTATTATATTACAATGACTGCGATCTGTACACGTTCTATCACAGCAGTTTCTGAGACTCTCGGGAAAGTCAATTAACCTGAGTCTCTCGTGGCAAGACGCTGTAAAAACCTGTATTTGTTCATGATCTCTGTCTCCCCACACAACTTCATTTACGGGGTCATTAGAACTGAATTGCTTTACACATACAGAATCAAATACACACTCCAGTATTAAAGGGTAGTGATCTGACCACAGGGTATCATAGTTGACATAGGCACCCACTACTGACCCAACAGCCGCTTTGGTAACCACGCAGTGGTCCAGCCAGCTTGTTGTCCCGTGCACATCACTCACAAAAGTGAAGGTGTCAGAACTTAAACCTAATAATTTCGTGTCAACACAACTCCATTCTAAATCCGTACAAAAGTTTATGAGTTCTCTATAAAAGGATCCCGTAGGATGAGCGTTAAAGTCGCCGAGTATGTAACAATTTTCAATATTAGCACTGTCAATAATAGCACTCACCAGACTTAGACAATCCGTGAATTCCACTAAGTTATTTGTCTCCTCCGTGGGCATATACACATTAAGCACTAGGATCGAACACCTCTGAAACCCTATCCTAATAGCACACACTCGCGGGTTGTTGCACTCAATTACAGACACATCTCTAAACGCACTCTTTCGCCAGAGCAACGCCAGGCCGCCATACGGACGACCACGTAGCATTCCCCTAGTCGTATCCATAGCAGAAGTACCCGTAGCACCAAAGTCACTACTTATAGTGTGGAGTTCTGGCAACTCAAATGGCAAGAGCCATGTCTCCTGAAGGGCTATGATATCTGAGTCCAAACACAGAGTACGAATGTCGTCCACAGATCGTTTAACATTCTTGCAATTAAAAGTCACTAACTTACGAGTTCTTTTATCCATAATTTGATTTACAAAGGCCGTCACCGGAGCGTGATTGTCCGTGCATATTATTATATCTACTTAATTTAAAGTGCAGAAAACGCCTAAAAATAATGCCTTTAGGTCATAAGTTGTCACTCAAAAACATATTTTCTTTTGATTGTGGAACAAAAAACTTGTACGCTTTATGCGACTTATGCTTTTTAATACGAATTTGTTCTAGTTTCACAATCAGTTGCGTTTTGGAATAAACATAATCTGTTATGTCTTTTTCACTCGTATCTACATGTACGTTCGAAATAAATATAGGCATATTTTTGTCCGCTGCTTTGAAATTGCTGGACTCCGATTCTGCTATACCTATTTTACCCTTCATTCGGTATTTAGTAGACGACTTGCGATTTGTAACCACTGTCCACTGCCCGTCCGAGTCGGTTGCTCTAATGCTAGGTAACGCACATTTCACAACAGAATTCGCCGTCTGTTTACCTATGTCTAATGAACCGATCAGCTGTCTACTTGTAGTGGCCGTTACATGCGACGGCCCGTTATCTAACAGAACAGGTTGCAGTGACGGGGCCGCTGACGTCACAACATGAATGCCTGCCCCTACCGATGACGTCTCCTGTGCGTCACTCGATAACGGTTGTTGCTGCGTTTTACAACTACCCTCACTTTGTTTCACATATTCACTGTTTCTTTCGCAATTTAAAGTGTTTTCTGCATATTTAGGTGATGAAGTACAGCCAATGTCCAAGGATTTGAACTTCGTGGTATCGCCAAACAATGTCTCTTCCAAACAGCTACTTTGCAAAATAGCACCTCGCTTCGTGTTTACATTTTTGCGCTCCACTGCTGAGAAAGACCTTGCATCCACCCTGTCCTTCAGATCTAAAACTTCATGCCGTAAATCGTTCATCTGTTCAAGGGTTGCGTACATTGTCTTCACATCCTTGAGTTCGGATTGCAGCAGCGTTAGTCTTTTCAGCAGATCAGAGACATCCAGATGGTCGAAAGTAATTGGTGGCAGTTTCTCCAAGTTACGAGCTACGAATACTGGCATGAGATCAGGATCAGCCACTTTAAACGTACTAATTATGTCACTTAGAGCACGATTTTCTTTTCCCTGACCTTTACGCACTGGTTTTCGAAAATCAGCTGTTAACGATTCGAACAATAAACTTTTTGATTTTTGAATTTCGTCAATTCCAAAATGCGCTACACAAATTCTTGCTAAACTTTCTTCGTCAATTAACGATATCTTATTCTGGACATAAGCCAATAATTCGTCAATCACAATGTTGCACTTGGTACACTTTAAAGTTAACGCCATTTTATTTAGGCAACGGAACGTCCGTATGCACACGACACATGTCTCGCCGGTATGCGCGCCTATTAATATTACCACCAGATCGTTGTATTGTCATTGAGTTTTTAAATAAGTCTGCGAAATTTCAGCAAAATTTTTGACCTCTTGTTTGAATTCAACAAATAAGAAGTCAAAAAAATTAATAAATTTTGAATATATGGTTAGAAAATAAAATACTTGTTAAAAGTTGGAATTGACTTTTGGCCACTAAACAAATAAATATTGAATATTTTCACTCGTAATCACGACATCGGCTTACATACAAATTACAATATCGGGGCAAATCCTTTCAAAGCAAGGCTTAGGCCGACCCGACCCTGCCTTAATTAACTTCGGTCCCAACGAAGATTTCAATTATAATAGGACCAAACGCTTAAAACATTATCATCTACACTTTAAATATAATGACTGGTCTGATAATATTAGATTTAGCTTATTTGATTTCAATTAAGCGTTCTGCAATCAAACCGGTAATACGACTGAAATTTGTATTTTGATCGGTTTGTTTCCGTTTCTCATAATGATGTTTGAGTGATTTTCGAAGACAGACCTACGCCCAGCAATGGGCGTCCGTCGGCTGAGATAATGCATTTTCTTAAGATCAGTGTATCATTATTACAGGCAGGTCACTTTCAGAGCCAGACCTTGACAGATAGGACTGTGATAAAAATGTATACTCTCCCGTCTATATGTGAAGACAGTTCCAAGTTTGTATGGTACAGCATAAGAACATTTTTTCAATCTGATGTGTTTTACGATTTTGTACATTGTAAGGAAAACAATATAAGAAAAGAAACAACAAAAATAAGACCGATTATTGTGACGATCTGTAGAAAATGCCAGCAGTGGGCATCAATAGACTAAAATAATGGTGGTCATCATCATCACCGCAAGGCAAATTTAGGTGTAAAAAATAACTGAGAGATAGAAAATTTCACCTTTGATTATGAAAAATATAGAGCCATAATTCACGAACAGGTGATGTCTTTGACCCCAAATTTACGAGAATAAGATACGGTACATAAAACTTAAATGAAAATCTTTAATCCATCGCACCGCCCGAATGAGACTCTTGAGATAGAAATTTTCGAAGAGATATTACCAAGCTCTAAGATATTATATTTGTAACTAATGGCTCTCACAACTTTACACTTTAGTTTTATAAATTTTTAAATAAAATATTTAGTAAAATGCTGAACGATTTTGATAAATAGTAACGCTTAAGTACTATTTATACTAACACACTTGACCACTGTCAAAAGTATTATGGACTGTTAGAGTAGCCCCTAATCGCTAAAGGTTGCCATGGCTTCGTTGTTTAGCGACCTATATTATAATAATAAAAACACGTTCTACATAAATTACTTTCAATAAAATCCGAATAACATACCAATATACAGAAAAGGTACGAGGAACATTAAGCTAGATAAGCATGGTCTTTGCGTAACGAGTATTTGAGTAATACATTAGCCAAGTAATGTAACTTAATAAACTGTTTGGTAAATCTGTGCCGACCATGAACTTGATTGCCGAACAAAAAGCAATATGCCGCAATTTCTATTCTTGATCAAATTGCGCATTTTGTGTACTTTATCTTCTCAGAAAGGTTTGGGTAGATACAAAGGTAAGTAAGTACGTATCGTGAATGATGTATCTAATAACGTTACTATGTAGGTATCTGATGTATCTATTCTATGGCTAGAATTGAAAAAGAAGTAAAGCTTAATTCTGAATTGAAAGTAATGTTTATTTTACCTACTTTAGAGGCCTGTGTTTTTTTTTTGAATGATGTTCATTAACGATTGAATTAGAACATTTAAAGATGCTCTAAAACTACTAAACTGACATTATTAACGAGTAATACGGGCTATAATAACATCATGCTTCTATTTTGTATAAATAGCGGATGTTATACAAAAATGCAACAAATACTGGATTTTTCAAACGTATGTACGATGGGTGCTGCTGGGTTCGTTCGTATGTAGGTAATAGTCAAACCCGTAGGGTATAAAATAGCTAGCATTTGATATCCATAATAGAGCAACTGCAACACGATATCACAATTGCTCGTTTAAGATATGATATTATTAATATTGTACAATATAATCAATGTAACAACATGTTAGTTAACACTTAATAGGGCTGTCAGGCAGCCAAATAGGATTATGTATGCAGGTCAAATGTGCCGTACGGGAGCACAAAATTAATAATAGACGTTTACCTATGCGAGTATGTGTTCGATATAACGCGTGCAACGGAAAACATGGTTTAGCAATGCTTCTTCTTCTTCTTCCTTCCCTGTTCCCATTATTTGGGGTCGGGTCTCCTCACTCTTCTGCGCCAAGACCGTCTGTCTTGGGTTGTCGGTTCTGGCAATTGGGCTTTCCTGAGGTCTCTCTCGATATTTGACCACCAGGTCGATGGCGGGCGGCCTCTGCCTCTCTTTTGTTCTGGGATATTTAGGGCTAGTTTCACTACGTGATCTTCGCTGCGTCTTTTTACATGTCCATACCATCTGAGGCGGTGTTCGGTCATTTTGTCCATGATTGGCGCAACCTTAAAACTGCCGCGTATGTGTTCATTGCGCACCCTATCCAGTCTGGTCACCCCCCCTGCCCACCTCAGCATCTTCATCTCACTGACGTGCACCTGTTGTTCATGCGTTGTCTTAACTGTCCAACATTCGGACCCATATAACAATGCCGGGCGGACTGCAGTCTTATATACTTTGCCCTTAGTTTTCACGGGCATGCGAGGATCGCACAACACTCCGGTAAGCGTTCGCCATTTTTGCCATGCAACATTAATTCTGTGGGACACATCTGCGTCTATGTTGGCATCCGTTGTAAGCATAGAGCCTAAGTATTTAAATTTATCTACTGTGGGAATAGGTGTTGACCCAATGCATATCGTTTCAGGAGTTGAGTTTCCGCTGAAAGGGCATTTCAGGTACTCCGTTTTGCTTCTGCTTACTCTCAATCCGTATTTTTCCAGAGCTTGTGTCCAGGTGTTTAGAAGTTCCTGCAAATGTTGTGAGGTATTGGCAGCCAGTACAATGTAGAAGTTCCTGCAAATGTTGTGAGGTATTGGCAGCCAGTACAATATCATCTGCGTATAACATGGCCCACGGTAATGGTGCCGGTATATCTTTAGTGAGATAGTCCATAACCAGATTGAACAGGAAAGGGCTGAGCGCAGATCCCTGATGGACGCCCACTTTGACCTCGAAGGCCTTGCTTAAACCCGCCAGGCTTCTAACTCTTGTACTGACGTTTTTGTACATGTCCTGTATGAGGTCAATGTAATATTCTGGTACTTTTTGGGCACGTAGGGCCTGCCACACTAGGTTACGTGGTACCCGGTCAAAAGCTTTTTCGAGGTCAATGAATGTAAGGTGTAGGTCCTTTTTGTTGCTTCTATGCTTTTCCATCAGAATTCTGATTGCTTGTATGGCATCGGTGGTAGATCTAGATGCTGTGAACCCGAACTGATTTGGGGATACTTCAGCGAGCGCTGAGAGGCGTTTATTAAGAATTCTTTCCCAGATCTTTAGCGTATGTGACGTCAGTTTTATGCCTCTATAGTTTTCACACAGTGCAACATCACCCTTACTTTTGTAGAACGGTAGTAGATAGCTTCGTCTCCATGACTCCGGTATTTGTTTGGTGATTAAGATGATATTAAACAGTTTAGTCAACCAGTTAATCGCTACAGGGCCGAGACACTTCCATAAGTCTGCCGGGATTTCGTCTGGGCCGGGAGCCTTTCGGTTTTTCATTTTAGCCACCGCCCGTTTCACTTCATCGGAGTCGTTTTCAGGTATCGGTCCGCTTGTTTCTGCAAGGGGGATAGGCTTATCGTGTGGGAATTCTTCGTTTAAAAGTTGTTTATAATATTCATACCACCTGTCGCTAATTTGTGTGTTGTCCGTCAGTAGTATTTGGTCTTTACTCTTTATGTATTTATTGACTTTGATGTCCATTGTGGCTCTGTGCCTAGTCTTTGCAATTTTAAGGACCTCATTTTCAGTTGCAGCATTTTCCAAATTATCATAAAAATCTTGGTTTGAATTCGCCCTCTCCTGCGCTACACATCTCTTTGCTTGCTTCTTTGCTTGTTTATATTTGTCCCTGTCCTCCATCGTCTGCGAGCTTTGCCATTCTTTGAATCTTCTTTTCTTTCCAGCCAACGCCTCTTGTACTTTGTTATTCCACCACTTAGGATCTTTCCCAGTACGAAGAGGACCCTTAGACACGCCCAAGATGTCTGCTGCTTCTACCTTACAGCGTTTTTCAAACTTGAACCACATACCTTCAGCGCAATCATAGTTGGTTCCAACGTCAGTTTCAAGGTAGTTCTTAATCACAGTTAGTAGTGTTTCCCCCTTTGGGCCATCCAGCTCGTTCCATTTTGTCCTAGGTGTTCTATCCACCCCCACTTTCACAGGTTTGGGTAGATCGTATACGGCGACTAGAATGCGGTGTTGGGATGTCAAGGCTTCTCCAGGGATTGCTTTGCAGTCTTTGAACTTCTGCTTGACAGTGATGTCCGAGATGATAAAGTCTATTTGTGACACTTTGCCCGCACTCTTGTAGGTGATCAGGTGCTCCGCTTTCTTTTGGAAGTTTGTATTTATTAGGGTCAGTGCGTGTCTTGCTGCAAAGTTTAAGATGTCCTCACCCTGTTTATTCGCATATCCAATCCCGAACCCTCCGTGGGCAACGCCGTAAGCTGTGTTTCTTGCACCTACATGACCGTTCAGATCTCCACCAATGATCTTGTATTCGTTTGGTGGTATGCTCTGCATCAGCTCGTCAAAATCGTCCCAGAATTCGGCCTTTTCAGCGTCTGTGCAGCCTATCTGTGGAGCATAGGCTGATATGATGTTGGTAATTTGCATTGTTTAAAAACTTTAATGCGAGTCAGACAGTAGGTAAGTATTATTTGTAAAATGGTAGAAATTCTATTCTAAGATTTAAAAAAAGGTGAAGAAAACCAACCAATTGCGAGTCAAACTTGCACACAGAGGGTTCTGTACCAATATTGAAAAAAAAAAAACACATTTCTTGTATGGGAGCCCCACATAATGACCCCATAGACTGCCTCTAGGGCGCAGTCGGTAGTGTAACCGATTGCTGCGCTGGAGGTCCCAGGGTCGGTCCAAATATTTGTGTGATCCACAAATGTTTGTGTCGAAGTTTGGATATTTTCTATACAGGATGTTGATCTGCATTTGTGCATTACTTGCACACATGACTGTACTGCCTACACTCGTTGATATTTCGGGATAAAACGAGACACCTTTTTTTACACTTTTTTTTTTCTGCTTAAATTCTTTTCTATTTGCTATGGGAACTCTACTGCTTATACTAAACCAATATTAAGTGAAAAAATGGGGCAGTAAAATTAAGTTCTTAATAATTATTAAATAAAATAAATTTAAACAGCAACTCGTATGAATCGGTTCTAAATATTCTAATAATCAATGATATTTAAATAAAGATATGCTACCTTCATACAAAACAGCGTTCAGTTTTTGTTGAGTTATAATTTCACGTGCGTACCTATCGGTACCTAATAGATTTCATCTATGAATGCGATAGAGAATACAAAACGTTTAAAACAGAGAGGGATAGCTATCTGTGTCGTTTTGTACACAGCAACAGACCACAACACGACTTGTTTCGCTCGCAGCTATTAGCCGACTAAATGGAATTACAACAATTGTGTGACTTTGTCCGCAACAGTTTTTGAGCGCTAATGCGATATCTACCTCTTTTTTACTATAACATCGTTGCTAATAATACTATTACCTACATAGGTACATTTTCACCGTTCATTCAAAACCGTTTCTTCTTTGCCTACAGTTTAGTAGGCACATACAAATGTGTAGGCATAGGCAAAGGAGGCGGTGGCGGCGCGGCGCGTGTAAGTTACCCCTCCAACCCCAGCGCAGGAGCGAGCGGCTCAGGCGGCGCCTTTGATCGGTGAATTTGAAATTTTGAATTAATTAGTCGCTCGCCCGCGTTCAGCGTGAGTATAACCGCACGCGCCGATATCTACGTACTTCCTCGACATGCACAAGGTCGTGGTACACAAGGCCTATCAGCTGATCGGCAAGAGCAGATTCTCAATTATTTTGAGGAAGAACCTCGAGCCAGTACGCGTGAAGCCGGTCGCCGTTTCGGTGTTCATCATACCACAGTGTGGAAGCTGCTGAATCGCGAACTAATGCATCTATTCCATTTCCGACGTGTTCAAGAGTTGCATCCGCAGGACAATAACGCTCGGACAGTTTTTTGTCACTGGCTCCTTGAACATCAGGACGTGAACATTTTGTGGTCCGACGAATCATTGTTTACGCGCGTGGGCGTTTATAACGTCCACAATGAACATTGGTGGGCTCACCGACAACACAACCCACATGTTACTACGCGGGACTCGTTCCAGGTCCGGTTTAGTCTGAATGTGTGGGCTGGTATCATCGGTGATCATCTACTTGGCCCATATTTTATTGACGGTCGTTTGAACAGTGCTACATACTTGGTGCTACTCCGACATGTGGTTAATGAGATGCTCGATGACATTCCACTCGCATTTCATAGGGACTTGTACTTCCAACAGGACGGTGCGCCACCTCACTATGGACGCCAAGTGCGCGAATATTTAAGTGAAGTGTTTGGTACGCAGTGGATAGGCCGTGGTGGACCGGTAGCCTGGCCGCCGCGTTCACCCGACCTAACGCCCTTAGACTTTTATTTGTGGGGAGATATTAAAAGACTTGTTTACAATGAAGACATTGTGAGTGTTACACAATTACGTGAAAGAATTGTTTTGGCATTTGAACAAATAAAAACAAATGTGCTAGTGCTTCGCAGCTTAAAACGCAACTTAGTGCGCCGCGCCAATCTGTGCATAGACACTGGGGGTGAGCATTTTGAACAATTATTGCGTGTTACATGATTTTGTAAATAGGTATTTAAGCTTTGATTCTCAATTAATTCTGTAAATAAGTTGATTTAAAATTTTTAACTACGCCAGAAATGCTTCATTTCAGAATACTTTTCTCATACCTAATGTTTACTAACAGTACTTATGTTTTTGTTTGCAATTGCATGATAAATAGCGTGTTTCTGCCGGTCCTAAGCCCTTGAAGTAGGAAGGAATCTTTTAAATCAACATAAACTCATCATCAAATCATTAATATCAAATCAAAAAAGTACATAAAGGTCACCGAACTTGTCAGCTAGAACTAAAAACTCATGAAACCTAATAACTAATGGCTCCTCTACACTGCCCGCAAAGTTCATAGGCGAAGTACTCTAGAAACTTTGTCTAAGTTCGAAAAAAGTGCGTCACTACACACTCAGTGGTGTCAGTAGCCTGCGCACGCACATTGCCGCCGTTTGTAATGAACAAAGAAATTTGTGTGGCAGAGTTTCCAGGAACAACATAATTTGCTCCTGACCACTGTTTGACGCTGATAATTGGATCACATACACCAAAGCACTAATTATAGCTTAAATCACGCGCCGGCAAAGCACCGGCACACACGATGTCGGCCAAGTAGTGTAGAGAGGTACTTCGTGAACGCACTTCCCGCATCTTTAGGCCCATTGACTGAGGCGCAAAAATCGACAGCAAATAAAGTCGCCTGAGGGGAGGTATAGTTTTTGACGAGGTAAGCCGAAGTGCCTCTTTACACTATCGTATTCATTTAACTTCGTTCAACTTCGCGGGCAGTGTAGAGGAGCCATGAGATGCGATACGTAGCCGCATTATCTAGGTACCTACTATTGTCTAGCTTTAAGCCCAGGCCACACCGCTAGCGGGCGGGCGAGCGAGCTAGGCGGGCGGGTGAAGTGAGATATTGAAGTTATGCAAACTACGCGACATTGCCGAGCTAAACTATGGGGTTTACACCAAAAACTACATACGGAAGGGCGAACCGGGTAGTGCGGATGAGACTAGACACGTGGACACTGCTATTCGAATGACAAGCGACGACTAGTCTGAGTACCCGAAACGGGGAGGACGGTAGTTAAGCTAGCGAAGCGGGCGCGCCTAACGACGAAAACGAGTAGCTTCGCTCGCATCAGCCACGTAGGTTATTCGGCAGCTCGCAGTGTGCCTAGCTCGCTCACCCGCCCGCTGGCAGTGTGACTTGCGCTTTAGCATTGGCTCGGCGACGTAAACATTAAATACACGGGTGAAGATTTTTTCTTCGTAAATCATATTTCACTAAAAACAGGATTTTTGGGGTTTTGTTATCTACTGTGTTGCTGTGTTGCTTGCAATCGATAATACCTATAGTACACTACGCACTGAAGGAGGCTTGTGCACGACCAAATCAACAGCTTGTGTATAATATTATGTATGTAATTAGAAATATACAAGTATGTCTATCAGTCGTCAGATCCACATAATATTACCTTAATTTGGGCTAGATGATGTTGAGTGGGATTGTCCACAAATATTTATTTATTCATTTATATGCCTTTTTTTCTGATTTATGTATTTGTTGCTATAGCGGCAGCAAAAAAGTACAATATTTGTGAATATTTCAGCTTTATAGCTATCATCGTTTCTGAGGTACCGTAGCGATAGAGATAGCCTCCTGAATAGGGTCCCGCATTTACCGTTTCGCTACGCAATCATAAAAAGCATCTATTGTTATTTCTATTTAAATGGTCTGGAAGCCTCATAATACTATAATCTCTTATTTAAATGCGGCTATATCCAAAGTTTGCTCAGCTAAAGTCCCGTATTCACTGTGAATACGGGACTTTTTGAGGGTATAAAATATAACCAGTTGCTTAGCCACACACAGCCATGACGAAGCAATGTGTAGTTTTAGACGATATTATAATGATAAGTAGATATACGTCACGTATGATGAATATCACAATGTAGGTAAACATTAAACTTATATTGTTGGAAATTCCTTTTAAACTAGCGCACAACAATGCTGTGGAACTGAGCAATGGGTACCACAAAACTTTTATAGTTTAACTATTCCTTTATTAAATTTCCAATTTGTTCCATTGTCGTTTTCACAATGAACTCTATAGGAAAACACTAACTAAATTATTATCGTTCTATTTTTGCTACTTTTTTAGGGTTCCCTACCCAAAGGGTAAAAACCGGCCAAGTGCGAGTTGGACTCGCCCATGAAGGGTTCCGTAGCAGCAAGTAACATAGTATAAACGTTCTTGTAGTTCGTTGTAACTTTGATTGACGTTTTAACACGTTCGCAGTGGTAGTTATTTTTCTAGGCGAAAATTGCGGTTTATGACGTACCTATTGAAAAAAAAACTACAGATCTCATTCAAACCAATTTTCGTTGGTAGTTTTTTATGGCAATGCACATCATATATTTTTTTAAGATTTATCATTCTCTTAGTTTAGAAATTCGATGGGCGGGTGGGGGACACACTTTTCTACTTTGGAAGTGTCTCTTGCGCAAACTATTCACTTTAGAAAAAAATGATGTTATAAACCTCAATAACATTTATGAAGACCTATCTATAGATACCCCACACGTATGGGTTTGATGAAAAAAAATTTACGAGTTTTAGTTCTGAGCATGAGGACTCCCAAAACATACTGCTTTTTTTCTAGTTTTATATGAAAATCTTAATGCGGTTCACAGAATACATCTACATACCAAGTTTCAATAGCATAGGCCTTATTGTTTCAGCGAAAAGTGACTGTGACATTCAGACGGACAGACAGACAAACAGACATGACTAATCTATAAGGGTTAAGTTTTTGCCATTTGGCTGCGGAACCCTAAAACGGGACTTTATTCATGAGAGGAGCCGTGACAGTTAGAGTTGAAATTTTCACAGAATGATGTATTTTTGTTGCCGCTATACCAACAAGTACTAAAATCAGAAAAGGGGGGGAGGGAGTTAAAGAGGCCTCGTGTACAACAAACATGACTTTTTGACGTTTTTTCGGTACGGAAGTCTTTATCATCGGAGGACTTATTCCAGTGGCATCAGCATCTGGTTTCCTCTTCTCTTTTCACTTCGGACATTTAGTATCTCTTTATGTGAGGTCGTAAGTGAATAATGCCATCATTTACTACGTCAAGCTACGACTTTTTGATACCCTACTCCTTGCATACACTCTTTGTTAGGGTTGCCTATGTCAAAAATAAAAACTCCAAGCAATAAAGATAACTTTGTTGCCCATCTCCCTGTGAAGGTTTTATTTCATTTTCTTTGTTACATTTCAAACGAATGTTTTAATCAAGTTCAAATGAAATGAACTTTATTACTGAATTTTGCAATCCTTTGTTACTGTGAAAAATAAGACTTTAAAATCTGAACTATTCGGTTCACGTGAATCCAATAGCAACTTTAGTTACTATCTACTAAATATTTCTATCTACTCATTTAGTGTGTTATTATAAGCGTTTACCTAAAAATATTATAAGTTTTCTTATATTCCATAGGAATGATACTTAATGATGTTACATTTTGAAACCCCCCAGGAAACCTGGCGAACTATTCCTCCAAAGCGCATCAATAAATAAGATTGCTATGGTGAGGGGCCCGAAGCCCAAGTGACTGAGTGCCCCTTCACAGAAGATTACAATTTACTAACTTACCACTCTTGACTTTCTGCAAAACTCTCAAGGATCAAGAATTGGTCAGTATGTTAGCGTTTTACTAAAAATATTGGTGTCTATGGGAATAACATATTTCTAATACCTACTAGTTAATCAAACGCTAAATTATTTATATACTTGGTGGCGCCCGTGACGTTGCCCGCAAATTTCGTTCCCGTTTCCGCCAAATTTAAGTAGCCTTGGTCTTATTCCAGCATATAATCTATCCCTGTACCAGATTTCAGCCAGATCCGTTCAGCGGTTGGAGCGTGAAAGAGAAACAAACAGCCCGACATCCACACATCCACATCTACACCGACAAACTTGTATACTTAAAATATTAGTAGGATTATAAAAAATATAGGTACTACGGTTTATTTATGCTGTAGGTTGATGGCACTTGATGAAACCTGCTGCACATACCATTGAATAATACATCCATTCATTATTCACATGATGTAGTGGTCATCAAGTTAGTTTTACCAAAGTTTATATTAATTTACCTTTGAGAATGCCGGGAGGCGAAACCGGTCAGGTGTAAAGTAAATAAATGTTGTGGAACAGTACAATGGGTGTTATTCAATATTACAGTTTAATATTTTTTTTTATGAATTCTTGTCTGTTTGGCCTCATGTCTTGACTTATGTGCGTGAAGAGATTTTGACGCGGTTTAATATTTTTGAAAGATTTTGATCCAATTTAAAATGTAACGTTTGTTTCATCACAATCGGTTAAGTAGGTGTAAGAATAATCAATGTTGGATATTCGTGGGATCATAATTCTTTGGTCGCGATAACCGACTTACAGGCGGGCGGAGCCGCGGGCAATTACTCTATTGAAAATAGCCAATGAAGAGACTAACCCCCAGTTTCCGAAAGGCTGATCAACGCTAAAATTAACTAATCGGCTGTTAAGGGCGGATCCTCACAGAAGGGATCGCCAATTCCTGCTATCAGCGAAAACTTTTCTTGCGATCCCGCCGCGTTCCACCGACACGCTCCAACCGATCCACATTGATCCGCCTAAGTATTGTACAGTAGAGCTTTCGGTCGCTATGGAGTCACATGTGCAGCAACGACGTCGAATCGCTTTTGTAGCAACAACCTACATTCCTCTTAAATATTTACGAAGCATTTATGTTCCTTGTAAATGGATTTTCATTTTGGATCTTCTGTGAGGATCCGCCTTTAACAGCCGATTAGTTAATTTTAGCGTTGATCGGCCTTTCGGAAACTGGGGGTAAGTTACCTAGTTCAGAAAGTAATTAATCTGATCAATGAATAACAATCTTAAAAGTTTAGATTAAGTTCACGACCTTAATCTAAACTTCTTTACCTAAACTGCCCTTTGTGGTAAGGTCATCTAAACTCACTAGTTTATAAATAATTAGGTACATTTCCACTTCTAGATGATCTGTAGTTGTAATGCCGCATCTATCTCCTTTCTACTCCATAAGTCTATTACGTTTTATGTTATCTTATGATATCAAATAATTATCATCCATAAACCGACTTTACAAACGAACGTGTTACACTGAACCATTGCAAATGGAACGAAGTATCAACCCTAGAACTCTAGCTGTATCACCAGCGTTTATAATAAATTATTAGTTTAGTTGAACGAGTTCGTTGCAGTTTACAAGGAACTATGTGCAGTAAAAATGCACAAAGAACTTCGTAGAAATGAACGCAATTAAGTGAATGTTGATTCTGTTTGGCATTTTTTCTTTCGTTTCTTTTATTGTTTGTATAGTTGAAGAAATAAAATTATTAAAAATCTTAGTTATGCAGTGGCAGTGAGTACCATAATAGTACAATCAGAATTGTGTTCGACGCAAATGGCTGATTGGCGCTATTTTAAACGTTTTTATTTAGCTTGACCTGTCAGTTTATTTGGGTCAAATTTAGTCATTAAACTTTGACCCCCTTCTGTTGGCAGATTGATCTGATATTTCGGTACCTACATACTTTTGGTTTTGAAGATGGAGAAATTAACTGCATGGGCAAAACCGTAGGCGCCTGCTAGTACTTAAGTGTATAAAGAAATCATCTAAATATTCTGAACAGTATTAGTTATTTAAGAGGAGTTTCTTCATCGTCAAAGTAGCAACTACACATTTTTCAGAAAATATTTTACGCCACCCTTTCCCTCAAGCTTTAGTATTCGTCGGACGGCTTCTGTAATAGTAAAGGCACTTTGTATTGACATCTGCCCGTAGATCATGTTGGACCTATTAACTATTCAGTAGTGTATCCGGCACCGTAGCGAAACACCAGCTGTTATCAAGTACGGGTTATCTAATTCCCTTGACAGTAGACTTTGTCTGCAAGGTTTTAAGCCGCTTTAGAGTGTATGGTTAAAAGAAAAGACAGG
Organism: Miltochrista miniata; assembly: GCA_933228765.1. Taxonomy (NCBI): domain Eukaryota; kingdom Metazoa; phylum Arthropoda; class Insecta; order Lepidoptera; family Erebidae; genus Miltochrista; species Miltochrista miniata. Next base: position 9,690,610 of record OW121749.1, read on the forward strand.
ACATGAAAATTATAAATAAACAGTCAATTTTATCTATAAATACTGTAGTTATCGTAGATTGGGAAGTAAGTTTTGGCGGTGGTAAATAGGTGTATTACTGGAAACGTTATAGATGTGTCAGTTTTTAGGTACTTGTAGATTATTTTTACTATACCACTAAGACGGCAGTCAAGCATACGGATACCTAATGGATAGTGGTCACAGTGACCAATAGACGTGTGCAACACCAAGGGTGATAGACTCGCTCTGACAACCCTGCGAAAACCATCTAAGACCCCTTTTGAAGAACCTCTAACTGCAAGCGTTTGGAAATACCGAGGCTTTTTGTAATGAACTACCATTCTAAAAAGCATGAGCGTAAGAAAGCTCCAATCAGATCTAACCTTACCTTAACTTGAAGATTATTAAATTATGTCAAATTTCAAATGTATGTGTGTGTGTTAATATTTCATGTTTACACATGTATCAGTTCTTTTCTTAATCTACGAGCACTATAGTAAAAATTTTAAAATAAAACTGATTTATTTATTTATATTATTTTCATATTTATTCACGCCCATAAGCAGATTTCAGATTTACCCGCTTACAATCGAACCAAGGTTTATAAAACCCTCGTCCAATGCTAAGACACTAATAGTCCATTACGCGTCCAGTCAATGGTCTAATAGAAATATTTATTTCGTGTGAAACAACATATAGAGTCACGTAGTCCATTTTTATTTAAAGAAGCGTCAGAAATAACCAAATAGCCATCTATATTAGGCTTGATCTATAAAAGATTGTTCCTCCTCCAATTATTTTAATGGACTTCCAATCGATTACAAACAATTACTTGCTACGTAGTGTTTTAAGTTAAGTAGGTATTGGTGAAATTTCATTTTAGGGCCGCACCTAGGCATTATTTAGGGGTTTTAATAAAATTAATTCATCTCTTATGATTTACCGATTTGGAGCTACTGTACATAATATATCACTTTACAAAATAGAATACCTAAATAGGTTGATGGTACATACGCTTAAGCTTAAGAAATAAACATTTTCCTGCGTCAAAAATGTTGTAGTATTATTTTTGAGAGATTTTTTTTTCTGTCCCACTAGTTTTGTCAACAATCTGGCAAAAGCGTCTACGCAAATGCTGCACACCATTTTATGCTCAGATTTTGGACACGGTTTTGACAGGTTTTCAAATGTTTTTTAAAGCTTTTGTGACTGATCTTCTTTTTTATTCTCTACTAGCTGACGTCACGCGGTTTCACCCGTTGTAGTTCCCGTTCCCGTAGGAATACGGGAATAAAATATAGCCTATGTTCACCGCGAAAAGTGTAGCTTCTCAACAGTGAAAGAATTTTTCAAATCGGTCCAGTAGTTCCGGAGCCTATTCGTTACAAACAAACAAACAAAAAAAAACTAATATTTCCTCTTTATAATATTAGTATAGAAGTGCAGTTGCTACTGCTGCTGGCATTAGTAAACTGTACTCAGCTAGAGAATTTTTTTCTACGAAACATTGATTTAGAGCAGGTGTTCGGGATCTGGAGTGACTTTGGTAGTATTTAAGTAAAAGTTCAGGAATATTTTAAGGAAGTGATCCTTCGACCTTTAATGACTTAGCACAAGTGACATACATAACAGGAGATCCTGTGCGTAAAAAATATCAATTAGTCTAAACCTCTAAACTATAATTTATTGCTATTTAAAAACTAGTAGGCGTTTCATGGTTCCTGTATGCAATCTTCAACATGCCCCCGGGCGTTGAAATACTTGGATTTCAACCCAATTCTTCATCATCAGGAAGAGGGCAAATACGGGAAAAAGAACGGCGAATAACTCCATTTGTAGTTCTTACATCTGCTACTCGGCTAACACCATCAGTGCCGGGGTAAATAGCGACGACACGTCCAAGTTTCCATCTCAGCGGTGGAAGGTTATCCTCCTTCAGTAGAACAAGCTTGTCTATAGTTAAAACGCTTGAGCCTGTGCGCCATTTTACTCGTTGCTGGAGTTCTGTAACATATTCCTTACTCCAACGAGTCCAGAAATGTTGTCGCAATTGTTCTATTCGCTGGAAACGAGATAAGCGGTGATGCGGTTCATTTGTGTAGTCCGTTGCGGGAATAGAGGTGATGGCTCGCCCAATGAGAAAATGGCCAGGAGTTAGAGGCGTCAAGTCTTCTGGATCCGATGACAGTGGAGTCAATGGCCGGGAGTTTAACAAGGCCTCAATCTGAACCAATGCAGTGTAAAATTCTTCATAGGTGAGGTTACAATTTCCCATCACTCTCAATAAATGAAATTTGGTGGACTTCAAGCCCGCCTCCCACAATCCGCCCATATGTGGAGAAAAAGCAGGAATAAAATGGAATTTAACTTCTTCATTAGCAGCACTCTCCGCCAACGAATCGCAATTAGTTTTCAAAAAATTTGATAAATATTTACATGCCCCTACAAATGAGGTACCGTTGTCGGAGTAAATGTCAGAAGGTTTTCCCCGACGTGAAATAAATCGACGTAATGCCAGCAAATAACTATTACTCGTCAAGTCACCCACCAATTCTAAATGAACAGCCTTGGTGGAAAAGCATATAAAAATCGCGACGTATACCTTTACAAGTCTACAGCTCCGACCTTGACGACTAGCAGCAATGAATGGACCCGCGTAGTCCACGCCGACAACATTAAAAGGGAAACATCCATAAGAAAGGCGGGTTTTAGGTAGATTGCCCATTATTGGGGCAACAGTTTTGCCTTTCATACGACAACAGAGTACACATTTTCGGAAACACGCCTTAGCCAAATTACGACCACCGATTGGCCAGTAATTTTCTCTGATAGTAGCCAACAAGAATTGCGGACCTGCATGCAATAATCTTTTATGCTCAAATTCAAATAATAATTTGGTAAATCTATTAGTGGACTGTATAATAATAGGAAATTTCTTATCGTAAGGAAAGTCTGAGTTACCTAATCGACCTCCTACACGCATAATTTTATCTTCATCAAGAAAAACATTAAATTTTAATAATTGACTCTTTTTAGGTAAACTTTTTTGATTCAACAGTAACTGATACTCCGGAAATGAATGCATTTGTGAAATTTTAATAATAATTTTTAATGCATTTTGTAACTCTGTGTCACTCAGGTAATTAGTCGTAACATGACGTTTGCGACAAGAGTTAATAAAACGGAGAACGTAAGCAGTCGTACGTTTTAATCTAAGAAAGTTAGAAAACCTGTTGAAATCAATAGGAGTATTATAACTAACTGTTACACTTAAAACTAATTCCGAGCGAGTCTCGGGTAATTCATGCACTGTATTTGGATTTAAAGGCCATTCAGAAGCATCTAATTTTAAATAATTAGGTCCTGACCACCAAATGGCCAGCTGTTGAATTTTATCTAAACTGATGCCACGTGAAATATGATCAGCAGGATTTTGATCAGTCGGAACGTGTCTCCAGACAGAGTTAGATGTTTTTTCTAATATTTCGGCAACCCGGTTACGAACAAAGGGTTGCAATTTGTTAGGTGACATCTTTAACCAACCTAAAACGATTGTGGAGTCAGTCCAAAACACAATTTTATCAATGCGAACACGCAAGGAGCTGACAGCCTTCTCGTAAAGTCGAGCCCCAACTAAAGCACCGCAAAGTTCTAGCCTAGGTATAGTGGTGGGCTTAATAGGAGCAACTCTGCTCTTCGCCATCAAAAGAGATACAAAAATTTCTCCTCTCACATTAATGCTGCGAACATAAATGCAAGCACCATACGCACTTTGTGACGCGTCAGTAAATATGTGTAATTCAATCGATTGGCTTGAATCACAGATAACACGTCGTGCCACTTGTAAATAATTGAGATTTGGAAGTGTATCTAATATCTGCTTCCACGAGTGGCAGATATCAGGCGAGAGCTGATCATCCCACGTAACCTTGGCCAACCACAATTGTTGCAGTAATATTTTCATGAGAATAACGCAGGGACCCAGTAATCCCAGTGGATCAAATATCTGTGCTATGATCGAAAGAATTGCACGCTTTGAAGTTCCCTTCATATTTAAAGTACCTGCTGAAAAATACAAAATATCAGAAGCTGGTAACCAACCCAAACCCAAAGTCTTATTTGGTTCGGTGGCACCAATATTTAAGTTGAGGGCAGACTCATCGCACTCAGATAATAACTGACGGTTATTAGACTTCCACTTCCGTAAGTGCATACCAGCTGAAGCCAAAACGGAAGTCACTTCCTGACGAATGTGTAAAGCGTCAGAAATGTCATTAGTACCCGTCAGCAAATCATCAACGTAGAAATCGTGCTTAATAATGTTGCTGATTGTCGAGTCTGTACATTCTAGCCCTAATTGATGTAGGCACCTAGTGGCTAAATAGGCTGAACTGGAAGTGCCATAAGTAACAGTGTTTAGCTGGAACGTCTTGATTGGATCAGACGAATCCTTACGCCATACAACCTGCTGTAAATGCCTATCATCTGGATGTACGAGCACCTGCCTGTACATCTTCTCCACATCCGCAGTCAGGATGTACTTATGCTGTCTAAAACGGAGAAGAATGGCTAAAATGTCGTCCTGTACCGTAGGTCCAACAAGTTGTATGTCATTTAATGACACACCAGAAGTGCTAGGGCTACTAGCATTAAACACAACTCGTAACTTTGTGGTCACGCTACTCTCTCGTAAGACGCCATGGTGAGGAATAAAATAAGAGGTTTTACCTGGATCACACTCTGTCATGTGACCTAAAGCTTCATACTCCACCATGAAGTCCGAGTACATTTGACTAAACTTAGGTTTAGTTAAGTTGCGGCGTTCTAGAGAAAGTAAACATTTCTTTGCTCGCTGATAAGAATCACCTAGAACCGTCGCACTTTGTTTTAAAGGGAGCTTAACACAAAAGCGTCCATCACTCAAACGAGTAGTATTATTAATAAAATGTTCTTCACATAATTTTTCCTCTGTGGAATAAATAGACGACTGAGGGCACACTTCTTCCAGCTGCCAAAACCGGGAAAGTAGGTTCTGAATGTCATCATTAACAGAAGAATAATTGCAATGAATTGTTTTTGATGGAGCCGATACATAGCCGCTGCTTACCGGGCCAGAAACCACCCAACCAAGTTTGGTTTCATGAAGTATCGGTTGTCCAATACCTAACTTAACTTGCTGTGTACCAATTAATTCCCAAAATATGTCAGCGCCTATAATCAAATCAACGGCACTTTCTAAATGGAATTTGGGATCAGCAAGACAAAGCTCAGAAGGTACAATAATATTTTTTAAGTTTAAATTATGTGATGGAACATTATTAGTTATTGACGGCAAAATAAAACAACGAAGCTTGGCCGTATAGCTATCATTTAACGAGTGCATCGATACTGTACACATTTCACCTATACGTGAAGTGGCATTATTTATCCCCATGATTGATTTATCTACACTAACAGTACGCAAACCCAATCGTTTGCAAAACCGTTTCGTCATTAGACAAGACGTACTACCACTATCTAACACAGCGCGAGCTATATGCACATTGTTATGTACGTCAGGAATTTTGACCAAAGCGGTAGATAAGAGCACCTGCTGATCGCCGTCGCTCGACGCTGGCGCCGCCTGTATATTGGCTGATAAACTAACTGGCTCCTTATCGCCGTCGTGCGCGCCGGTGAGCTGCGCGCTCGCTGGGGAGTGATTTGTCTTCGCTTCGCTATTGTTTTGTTTATAATAATTAGAATTGTGAATCAGGAAGTTATGTTTTCGTTTGCAGATCTTGCACCCGGGCTTCTTACATTTGTTAGCATAATGGCCCTTCCGAAAACAATTGAAACAAATCTTATAATTAGGCAATATTTGTAGCCGTTCACTATTGGACAAGGAAAGGAATTGGTGACAGTTACTTAAGTCGTGATCACCAGTACATTTAGGACATGATTTTTCATTCGAAGTAGAATCGTTTTGTTGAACAGATACCATTGATTTGACCTTGGTAACTGACTTTAATTGTGTACTAGACTGACTAGTGTTACGTGACAATTCAATGGTCTCAAGCATGTCTGCACGATTTTGCATAAAAGTGATGAATTGTGTGAATGTAACTGGTGAATTTTTATCAAGACGACCCTTAAATTCCTCCCACTCACGATAGGTTTTGACATCTAATTTATTACTGACAATATATATCAAAAGTGTATCCCAGTGCATGACAGGCTCACCTAATGATTCTAGGGCACGTATATTTTTATTAACATTATCCATAGTTCGTTTCAAGGCGCCAGAGGACTCCTTTGTAATGGGCTCGATGTTAAATAAGGCAGTAACGTGATTTTGTAACAGCAAACGTTTATTGTCGAACCGATCACACAGAAGCCTCCATGCTACTTCATAATTCTTGGCTGAGAATTCAACAGCCTGTATAACTACTGCCGCAGGACCTTCCAATGACGTTCTTAAGTAGTGGAACTTATTTATGCTATCCATCTCGTCATTGGAATGAATGAGACTTGCAAAGGTATCATGAAACTCAAGCCACGAATCATACGAACCACGAAACTTCGGTAGTTGAATAGTGGGCAACTTGACGAACCTACAATTATTACCAGAAGGTGAACCCTTCTCACTACCAGTTGACTGAAACTGCTCTCGTTCATTATTAAATTTATTTAATATATCTTTGGACTTAGCGAGTAAATTATAATAAAGGGATTCAAATTCATTACGTTCTGATATTTGTAACTCACCAGAATCACTACTACACTCCAATTGTAACTGTACCTCATCATAATGTTCGTACAAAGTCTCCACTTTACCAATTCGTATCTGCAATTCGCTGGCATCGATAGATGTCAATGAAGTAACATCCAAAGAATTTAAATAGGTTGAAAATGCAGTTAAACGTCCCTTGAAACTGCCTCTCTTTTTAATAAGTTCTTTTTCATTAACCATTGTGGGAGACGCACTTGTTATCCTGAAATTTATACAATAGCAAGCTTAACAAACTTATAACACAACAATATCAAATTGGTTTTGAAAGATATAAACTAAATATCGTGAAATGTAGGCGTAAGTATGCCTCTGCCTAACCCTTTAACGATAAAGGCGTGACTATAAGCACTTATGTATGTTTGATTGTATATTACCTAATTACCAAACAATTTTAGAACTTACAATCAAAATAACTGAGGGATAACTGTCTACTGGCTGGCTACTACCCAATTAAAGTTTTAAGAAGGTACATTAAATAATGATTTACAATAACAATTTATAATGATTTACCACTGTTTATAATTCACTATGATGCTAATAATTACAAATTGAGTTGCAAACGCCCATAGACTATTGTAAAAAAACCATCAGTTAGGCCTATGCTTATTTGCAAACTTAGCAGTGTAAAATATACTTATGTAAGGTACATATGTAATAGATTTTTGTTATTAATGACTAATTCTTAGTGTAAGCGTAGGAAATAAGTTAAAACTTTTGTTACAAATTTGATTAATTAGGTAATAGATGTAGCTTGTTAAAGCTAACTATGCCAATTAAATTAAATATAGCATAATATTAACCAAATTAAATTGAAAATGATTAATTTGTAACAATTATTATCTACGACCTTCAATTACACAATTAACAAATTAATCTTAGTCGAACAAATAACCTCTTTCTTTCTGAAGTCGGTTCAAAATTAACAAAAATAATACACTAACCTTTTAAATCCGCTTATTAATCTAAAATACTACCTTTAAAGAGTGATGGGTTAAATTAAATTAATAAATCACTGCTTTGTCCTTAATGAATGCACTGATCACCTTGACTTGACCTCAGTAATTTCTCAATCTCGATTCATCCAAGAAATTATCTCAAAATAATGGCCAAATTCTTCTTAATATTTTATATCCGGTTCGTTATGGACCGTGTTCGGGATCTGGAGTGACTTTGGTAGTATTTAAGTAAAAGTTCAGGAATATTTTAAGGAAGTGATCCTTCGACCTTTAATGACTTAGCACAAGTGACATACATAACAGGAGATCCTGTGCGTAAAAAATATCAATTAGTCTAAACCTCTAAACTATAATTTATTGCTATTTAAAAACTAGTAGGCGTTTCATGGTTCCTGTATGCAATCTTCAACAGCAGGTACTGTTCAATTCACAATGGATTAAGTTGTGAATGTTAGTACGTCAACCTAGGTACATGGTATAAAAATTGTGTATAAATATTCACTTTCATCATTATTTTCAGACTGGCTAGGAGTTTGCGAGGGCCCTTAAGAAATGGCGGTGTTTTGTCTTGGTGTAAGCCTGGTGCATAATTCGTGTGTTGTGTGTAAAAATATTTGACCACCAAATCTCACCACCGCGATTTTTTCTTAAACAATGACAAAAAAGTGTTTACTTGTATGTAACAGCACTGTAGCAATTACTGGACTACGATAAACTTGGAATACCTCTGATTTATACGGTTGATTGATGGCACTTGAGGAACTTGCTGCACATATAAAAAAACGACATTTATACTGTTCCACAATAATGTAAATAAAACCTGACCGGTTTCACCTCTCGGCCTTTTCAAAGGAAACAATTTGGTGACAGTACCACCTTGTCCTTTCATTCTTCAAATAAGCAGCATAAGCGTCGTTTTTAATATGGAATATCTCTTCTATGATTTTTGTGGTCATTTTATGCATTTCTCTGTTAAAATTGTTCTTATCTACCATAAACTTTAGGTTATTATTATTTCATTAAAACTAAGTTTACGAGGCCTTTATCTCGGAAGCTTTGTTCAAGTTTAGCTGACCAAGAACTTTGAAAGTTTACACGTTGATACCTTGTTTAATGAACCGTAATGTATGGACCTCTGGAGGCTACGGACCTTCAAACTATTAACTATGTAAACTAAAATCCATAAAATTTAGTCACACCTTTATTCCTAACAACATTTCGCCTCATGATTATTTTTGAAAAGCAATTAGTATGCTAACTGATCATACATTTTAAATATGTAAAAAGAATTGGTTTCAAGCAGGATTCGAACCTTCGCCTTATACCTTTTTGTCCTACGTAATAAGTGGCTCATTGCCGGGTTGAAATCGAGAGGCACAGGGTGTGAAGCCCCATTGTTGAAATTTTTGAAGCCATAAGGCCTATAACTTGACTTAACGGCTGTCTTGTTACTGACAACTGAGACCAATGACTTAACGTGCATACCAAAGTACAGAAAAGCTCTCATATAAATGTCACACAGTGTCAACCATCCAAGAACCAGTCACAATGAAAGTTACTGCAGTGATCATTTACAAAACACTGAGTCAGTGATGCTACGAGCGCTTCACAACGTTCAAAAATAAACGCATTCAAATATCAAAAATTTATTGAACTAATTTTATATTCAACCTTTATTCTACATACCTATGTACACACTCTGATATTGAAAAGCTCCTGATCGAGCCGAGAACATTTCAATTTCCATTTGAATCAGGTGTCTATTGACAAAACCGACTAGCGAACGGTATGCATTTGCCTAAAAGCTCCAACAGAAATAATATTTTGCATTTCTCTTCTGAAACCATTATGAATCTTTTACCGATTTTCATTGTATTTGAAGATTTCTGTTGAGTAAGTATTTGTCTCAATTATGTTGAAAATCTTTGGGTTCTATTATAAGGCTATAAAGGTGTGATTGCTATAACGAGGTATACCGGACCCATGCGAGCCTCACAAGTATTGCAAAGTATGCATCTACTCGAGACGGACGGACGAGGTCCCAGTGAACAGGAGGAAAGTGGAGCGTGAAGAGGCACCTCTCAGGGCTGCAAACTTAAAGTCCACTGTCAGAATTGTGAGAGAAAAACTAGAAACAACATATTCCAATTGGTCTAAATGAAAATCAGTCTTAGAGTGTTCAACGGCTTATGTTGTGTGTTAATAGATGAGTCAGTCAATCTCAGCTGTCTTATCATCAATCACAGTTTTCTATTGGACCAGAGCCCACGGTGGGTAGATAAAGGGTTTTGTTTCCCCCTATTACCCTTGGTCCCACCGCTACGCCCCACTGGTGGGTGCACGGGGAATATTTTTTTCCCGAGCATTTCTTTTCTTCGTCATAACTAAGCTTACTATAAAAAATATGAATAGGTATTAAATTAGAAAATTAATGGTGATCACACAGGTTTCTCGTGTAAAGGCTTCCCATATATTCTCCGAGCAGCTCGTAACGACTGCTACGAAAGGCTACGAGATGCTACGTGGCCGACTAGAAGATGTATAATACTTTTCTTTTGGCCGGAATAAAACTCCATACAAATGATTCGTTTTTAATTGTCTCACTAAAAACACGCTATGTTCGTACAGAGCTTGAATGTGTGTGTGACCAACAAGGCTAAGCAAATGTTCCCTCAAAACACTCACCAACTATAATGACAGACGTGGCGGGACTGGCGGGAGTGGGGAAGCTTGATCAGTGGGGGGCAGGGACTTGCTTATTTGTATGTAATACTATTATATTATCTTTGATAATAGCGGCGTTTTCCCTGAAAGAAAACGCATATTAAAATACTTACCTAATTCGAAGCTTATATATTGAGATAGGCATATCCGTTACCCGTAGGCTTATCTTACTCATGTTTGATGACGTATTTCCGTCGACTCACCAGTAGGGGGCGCCACCTGTGAACTTAAAAAGAACATGGCGTCCACTTTGTTCTCATTGGCTTTTATTCACCAGGCAGATTTAAAAAGTAAGCTTCGAATTAGGTAAGTATTTTAATATGCGTTTTCTTTCAGGGAAAACGCCGCTATTAAAAGTACTTGACCGTAATTCGAAGCTTATATATTGAGAAATGTTTGTTTTCGCCTGGTGAGTGACGGAAACGCCAATGTGATTCTAATTTATTTTTAGGAAAATAATATTATAGAATGTTGTATGTATGGTATCTAGATTTATAATCTTTACCATCTTGAACAACTTCATATGTAATCTTAAACAGACTAAATAAGGAATCTTATTTAAGGAGTAGTAAGTATTCCTTCTATTGACAGGATTAAATAATTGCGAATTATTATTATATTTGATTGGTGGTAGTAGCTGACATTATTACTAGACGATAAAAATTTTTGAAATCCATCGTCAATTACCTCTTGTTAAGGATTAATTTGATCTTACCACCACCACCACCAACCAGATTGTTTGAAATGAAAATGATCTGTTTCGGACTATTAATTCGGGCCTAAAAGTAGTACCTATGACGTGAGTTAATACAATCGAGCAAAGTTAGATCGTGGTTGCGGCGACCTAAGCATAAAATCACTATGACGAGAAACCTGAAAAATGTTCCCCCTGACCGCGTAGTCCGTCAATACTTAGTAATATTGAACTAAGTCAGCAATCCCAATATCAATGAATATGTGACTTATCTTTCTTTACATTTTTTAAAGAGATCGACCAAGATATGTTTAACCAAAACATGCGAACTATGTAAAGTTGACTAACGGTTTCTATATTATCAAGAACAGCAACAACAGATTTATGTAACAGAATCGTATTATATAATAACCATGAATAAAATGCAAGTCGGGTAAAACATCTTAAAAGGTAGGTCTCAAGGAGCTCAATAGTAGAAGTTTTTGATTTAATATCTATTATTTACCTCTTCGCCCCCCCCCCCCCCACATTTCCACAGATTCTCTATGTGAGGTGGTGGGAGACCTGTCGAGGTGTTTATTAGAAGGAAAGAAATAATGTTTATTAGGTTCTTTTGCAGGTTCTGCAGAACGAATGGAGCTTACAGAGCTCTCGCTTTGAGATCTGCCCTCTATTATTACCTTGTGCCATCGCGGCGCCATAAACACTCCTGTTGACCGATTAAGGTGTGACAGCATCTTGGGTATTAAAAATGGTGGTGGAAGTAATATCCACACATTACAAACAGGCCTATCATGTAGTGTTCTCCATTTCATAATAGGAATATTGTTTGTAGGAAATCTTGCCTTAGTGGTGTTTGAAGCAGGATGCTCACAAAAAATATCCGGAGGAGCTGATACATATGGTATCGGCTCGGAATGCAGTGTATGGTGAAGTCAATTTGATGTCGGACCATTACACGCAAGCTGACGAGTTAAGTTCGTCAAGGCAATTGATTTGGTCTCGTCCCTCTGGGGGGATGGACTACAACTGCTTTGAATGGGTACAGACTGTAACACAGTACCGGTATATGATTTCGAATCATGTGTAAGATTATCAACATCTCTCTTTGATGCAGTGCAATCTTTATTCTAGGCCCTCGAGCCTGTTAGAGAAATGTTTTCTAGCTGGGCTCCCAAGCGAAATCTGACGCGTCCGTGGTAAGAAAGCATCTCGGATGGAAAGCTTGTAAAATTGACGAGAACCGGTAATTGCGGACCCACTATTGGAGTTCCACTTGTACCACTCCGTGCACTACTATTTTCTTCAGTGGGTTGTCGGTTAGGGGATTGACCGAATGTGACGCCGAGGTAAAGCTACCTCTAGGCACTGCGAAAGGGGTAAAAAATCAAAAGACCCACCAAGTTTGAATTTTCTTTAAAAGAACTAAGTTTCTTTGATTTGGAATTAAATAAATCGTCCTTTTATGTCTAATATCTTTTCTTTTGGTATTGGACTTTCAGGTAGTTCTATGTCTATCGCATAACGATATGAGAGGTTTCTTTGGGAACCTATTATTGTTTTCTCCCAATTGTCTAACCATCTCTGGGTTTGAAGAGTTTTCAAGGCTATTTGTACGCAATTTTGATGCGTAAAATGAGATTTTGTGTAGGTAGACGAGTATTTGAATACTCTTATTCTATAGAAATCGAGGCACCCAGATGGTGAGAAACGAAAATGTTTTGGGTGCGGCTTACCCGAGCGGAAGACAAGAATGTGCTCTGAGAAAGAATAATGTAAACTACATCAGCTTTATCATGAAAATAAGCTTGACTGAGATGTATTTTGCACATCCAATCTCGTGGTTGGAGGAAATCTGGTAAACGGAACATGCTGAAAGATAGAATTATTCTGGCTTCACAAAGGCGTACAATGTCCTAAAACTGAATTCTGGGCGGATGACCCATCGCTATTTGAAGTTAGGAAAAGTGGAGAAATCAAACTTGGTGACAAAGGAACTAGTTTTAGAGTGCCTTGAGCATTCATCTTTGAACCATTGCACAATGTGGTCATTTCAGTTAAAAGGGAAACTTTTCGTTGTATGGATTCTTAAGTATTTAAAGCAATTAGTATTCCACCTTAGTCAAGTTTTCCATAGCATTTTAACATAAAGTGAAAATTTACAACTTTGTCAGGACGGGACTTGAACAGAGTTCGGTGTAAATTTAAATGTGGGAAGGTTATCAGTTTTGAGCAGGATTCGAACCTGCGTCCTCTCGAATACCGTGCAGGACGGATTGGAGTTTCTGGATAAAGGGAATGCGGTACCCTTTTATAAATTTAAAACTTTTTGGTACTCTCGTTCCTTACCAACGTATTTTGTACAGAGTTAACTGACCGACATAGAATGACAGGGTCATATTATTTAGTGTTTCCTTTGCTGGTGTGGGCAGAGGATGTTAGACCTCTCCTCGTCTCTTTGAGAGCCTCGAGCTCGGAAATTTCGTAATTGAAGGGACATCCTTGCATGGTTACTTAGTATGTTATCGTACGCCTGGTTACTATCGTATACCCAATTATTATAGATACACAATATTGGACATACCCCTCGAGGGTGTTAACTGGTTAGTGTTTCCTTTGCTGGTATGGGCAGGGGATGTTAAACTTCTCAGTCTCTTTGAGAGCATAAAGTTTAGAAATTTCTTAATTGAAGGGACATTTACTGTCGTATGCCCAATTATTATGGATATTGTACACACCCCTCGAGAGTGGTAACTGTAATACAGGCCTAAAAAGGCTCTTGGTAAATGGAATCTGGACTCCCTTCGATGGAGATCTGATCTTGACGCCTGATCCTCTCGAAGGCTGGCGTAATGATTTGGATGAACTTTTTTCGGGGTCATCCTTTTTTGGAGATCGAAGACCAAAATGCATGCCTTCCCGCGTGCCGTTGAAAAGGCTTCAGCCTCGAAAATGTATGTGTTTGAAGGCGATATTTTATCAAGGTTCAATTTTAAGAATTGGGTCTTTGACAATTCTGAGAATAATATATGAAATCAGATCTATGGCCGCAAGCCATTTGTAATAAATTGATAAAAGATTTATGGAAATCCTATTATTAAAGTAGGTCTTCAATTTTGTCATAAATATTTTCGAAGAAACTTAAGTTTTTCAAAAGATTCTGTTTAAAAATACAAAAGGTTTTGGCAGCAAAAGCCTTTTGGCAGAAAGAACCTTGTCAGCTTTTTCAAAATGTAGCAGGGATTCGAATTGTCGGATCTTCCCGTTTTTGTTTAGGTTGACGAACCCAGGACTATGATTTTACAATAGTGGGTATCAGCATATTATCTTATCAAGGCAATTTGTCGCTAAAACGTGTCTATCAACCTCTTAGGTTATACTGACCGAAATCTCTTTTAATGCTGTCCCTATATAAAATACGAAGCAAGGATGATTGTTTCTATCATCCTCGTAAATTAACCTCTGATCTGTGAAGAAATTTACACTTGGTCAGGACCAGTGTAAGGTAATAAGAAATAACTCACCTATTTCCATCATCCTTATCTGGTTTAGTGGAAGTCGGCTTCTTTTAATCCACTTACGACAATGCACGTGGCGTCGCGATTGCCCTTATTTGAAGTTCGAGCTAAATGATCTGGAACTGTAGCTATTTGACGTACCTAATACAGTAACTGGAGCTCAGAGCGCGCTTCTGAAATACTCCACTTGGAATTAGCTCACTTTCTAAGGATGGAGGATTCATTTCTATCAAGAAACCAAACTAAAAGAAATAGTATTATGTTACGTACCTAAAATTTAAGTACTACTTTCATGGTGAACATTTAGTTATTACTTTGACACACTCGTACGTTTTCAGAAACTTGGGATGATTACGATTTTACCCATAATAGGCCATATTTTTACATGTATAGGAACATCTAGTAATTAATGTGCCTTTATGTGGGTAGGTATAAAAATATTTTGAAAATATTTTCTATATTCGGCGGTACTTACGCTGTACATACACGAAGCAAATAATATCTAAAAAAAAAGTATTAGTACCTATGAATACAATCTATAAAATCAGTTTGATATTAGTTGTAACTAAAGATAATAAATGAAAGAAACTGCAACCTCGAAAGGTTTACGTGCTATTTTAAAATAATAGGTTATTTCACGTTATGACGTATCACACTCATATGTGATCGTAAAAATATGAAGTAAAAACATACCTGAGACTTAAACGAACGGTCAAACCGTTAAATATGTCTGTAGGTTCACTTACTTCAATCACAAGTCACTTGTTTTAGATTCACTGTATATTCAAACGAACGGCAAAGCCGTTAAATAATTATTTCTGTAAATTCACTTACTTCATCCCAAGTCACTTTTTATAACTTTACTAGGTATATAACTAGTAACTAGAAAAAATAAATGCACTAGCAGGTGTTCCTGCTATAACCTTTTGCTACGGGAATCAAAACGCCAATGAGGACAAAGTGGACGCCATGTTCTTTATAAGTTCACAGGTGGCGCCCCCTACTGGTGAGTCGACGGAAATACGTCATCAAACATGAGTAAGATAAGCCTACGGGTAACGGATATGCCTATCTCAATATATAAGCTTCGAATTACGGTCAAGTACTTTTAATACAAAACAACAAGAAACTGCTTCCTCATATCAACAATGCAACTCAATAAATATATTACATCAAAAAAGTAAATACATTCATTCATTCAATTGTGGAACCTTTTTTTGTCAGTTCGAATATAAACACATGCGATGTATCACCAAATGATTGAGATCGATGATTACAGAACTTAATTCGTAATTTACCTACTTGAAAAATTGCGAATTAAGTTCTGTAATCAAAAGATTTCATTGTTTGCACTGAATAGGCTCCGAAACTAATGAACCGATTTGAAATTCTTTCACTTTTGAGAAGCTACGCTATCTCCGGTTTGTTATATACAGGGTGAATTTTTGAAAAGGGCTTGGATGGCCAAATCCGAAACTATAAGGAATAGCTAAAAATGCTCAAAGTAGTCACGAGCCCGATTTTGATAAAACTTAAAACCCTATCATTAGATTTTTGAAAAACCCATAATCCTAGTTGGGAATCGATCCCATTGATTTTGAAAAATAAACACACCCTTTATTATTACACCATACAATAGTGTCGCTGATCAGGATCAAATTCTGCGAAGTAATGATATACGTCAAATTTAAGGATAGTTTGGAATTTTAATAGAATTCATATTTCATGTACCTAAATTTGGTACTATAATTTGTTTCGTTCAATATCCCAGAAATAGATCGTAACTATTCCGTGTTTTAAATCATGCTCAGAATGATTATTTGGAGAGTATTCTAAACGGAATCGATAATATTGAATGCAGTATGATCCTTGAGGTCTCGAATCCAGCTAGGTATTGAAAACAATGGTCTACATTTTGAACAATTAATCAGTTAACGTAAGTAAAATAAATTGTATTTTGTTAAAGATGAACACTTTCCTTTAGTTTGCCGTATGTCATTACTTCCCAGAATAAGATCCTTAATAGCAACACTAACGTATGGTGTAATAATATAGGGTGTGTTTTTTTTTCAGAATCAATGGGTTCGATTCCTAGCTAGGATTATTGGTTTTTCAAAAATCTAATGATGAGGTTTTAAGTTTCATCAAAATCGGGCTCGTGACTCCTTTGAGCATTTTTAGCTATTCCTTATAGTTTCAGATTTGGCCATCCAATCCCTTTTGAAAAATTCACCCTGTATATCTCCTATATCTCCTAGTGACAGTGTAATTTATTGTTTGTAAGATATAATAATTATTTAATAGAGTAGTAGAGCAGTATAATACAATATTATGCAGTTTTTTGGATTACAAAGCTATTTTTAAATAAAAAGAAAAAAGGAAGTTTCTGTGCTTTCTAAGGCACGTTAAGCCGTTGGTCCTGGTTATCAGTAAAATGATGTCGTTAAGCCAAGTTGAAGGACATTTTAGGCGGTTTGAAAATTTCAACAGCAGGCAGTCACAATCTGCGCCTATCCACCTCAACACGGTAATGCGGCTCACCACCACGCGGGACAAATTCTAAAAAGGCGAAATGTGGGCATATAATATGACTCTGCCTACCCCTTCGGGGATAAAGGTGTGAACTATATGTACGGATGTGATGTGGGAAGAACTGATGGAACGTAAAATACCAGTAGCATAAAATAACAGAACTACTCAGCAGAACAGGTGGGAATTGAATTGCCATTTGTTCTGTGGGCAGAACTAATGGTAAAACAAATTATCTGTAGTTCTGCCAACTGAACAGGTGGGAATTGCATTACCATTAGTTCCGTAGACAGAACTAATGGGAAAAAGATTACCAGTAGTTCTGTTAACAGAACTACTCAACAGAACAGTTGGGAGTTAGACGGAAAATTCGTTCGGATCGGGATCTCAGCACAGCATTTGCATACGATTACGTCTACGCCACCGAGGCTGTAAAAAAAAACAGGCCAAGTGCCAGTAGGAGTCGCACACTAAGGGTTTCGTACCAAACAACGGCAAAAAGTCTTGTTTATTGTATGAGAGCCCTCCTGAATGATCCCCCCTTGTTTTATGATTTTAGTATGTGTTGTTATATCGGCAACACAGAAATACATCATCTGTGAAATTTCAAATCTCTAGCTATCACGGTTCTTGAAATACAGCCTCGTGATGGGCAGACAGATAGACAGACTGACAGACAAAGATATTGACAGACGGACAGTTAAGTCTCATGAACAGAGCCTAGAGGTACTAAATCCTAAAAAAATAATTCAGATTCCAAGAAAATCTCAACTCTTTGAAAGATCTCATAATCAATAGCTGTGGTTAAGGATAATGATGTTTTTTTTTTTTAACCCGACGCGTGAAAGCCTCTTTGTTTCGTTTAATGGTAATGATAGGGGAGGCCTAGAATGAATTTCTGTAATCATTACTCCAGCTCTTCAGATTAAAATACTATGGAAGATTCCTTATATTATTGAAATGTACCCCCAGCCCTTATTATTGGTGGGTACCCTAAATAAATCATTTGCTGCTGCTGCGCTTAAGAAATTGGAGCATCTGTAGTGTGTAATAAATTTTATATTGACTTTCACTTGGTCAACTATAATTGTCCAACGTGGACAAATTGACAATAAAATTTATAAATACTTATTTTTTCATATTAGAGATAATTATGTCAGAATATGAAAAATTTCAATATCTGATATGCGTAAATACACTACCTATTTTGCAAAAAAAACGGGCACCTAAGGAAATTTACGTTCTAAGGTCGATTTTAGTTCTGTTGGGAGTCACGGGACATCCTTCCTGAGGGCTTACCCGGGGCTCTCAACCATAGGCTGTTGGGCGTTACGTGAGGTTTTTTAGTCGGTAAGAGTCCGGCATAGCATCCTACGAGGATTTTCCCTCACGTTAAAAAAAAAAAAAAAAAAAAAAAAAAAAAAGGTCGATTTTAGTTAAATGAATGAAATTTATTTCTTTGACGTAGTCTGTTTACTTATAATCGTGTAAATTAATGCGCGTGAAGTGAATTCGAGCAATTAAAAGAAAAAAAACGATGGATTCTTTAAAATCGATACACACGCCCAAACAATAAGAAGTGGTCGGCAATAAAGACAAGTTTTTCTTTACTTTTTTTAATTAAATGAAGTTACAAATGTAAAAACCAAATAACGAGTGTGACCTCCTCTTGCCAAAATCACAGCTTGAATCCTTCTGGGCATGCTTTCCAAGATGTTTTTAATAACGTTTTGAGGAATACGTTCACACTCTTCTGCAATGACTCTTTTCGGGAGCTACCCTGATGTTTTGTGGAGCAGGTTGCACTGATCTTACCCGACTCTTTAGAACATCCCACACATGCTCAATTGGATTGAGGTCAGGACTTCGAGCTGGCAATCTAAACGACGGATCCCAACTTCTTGCATGTCCGCTTCCACGTCACCAGAACGGTGCGGGCGAGCATTATCGTCCATAAATATGGAATCTTCCCCAAGTGCATTCAATGTGGGCTGTGCATATGGAATTAGGACTTCCATTATGTACCGGTGTGCATTTAATGTTCCATTTTCTATGAAAACTAACTCCGTACGCTCCGTGGAATTAATTGCTGCCCAAAACATAACGGAGCCATAAGGAGTGATTTCTTCGAAACACACTTCCGCATAGCGTTCCCGTGGTCTTCGCAGCACTAGCCGGCGTCGGTCCTCTCCACACAAAGAGATTCTAGCTTTATCAGAAAACAATACTTTACTCCAGTCCTCCAGAGTCCATGAAGCACAGTTCCGAACAAACTGAAGTCGAGCAACACAGTGTTCACGGAGTAATTTAGGGCCCCGAGCTGGGCGGTAACTCTTGATATTGGCAGCCAAAAGCCTTAGCCACTGAGACACGTAAATTTGCGAACAACCTTCTTCAAGTAGGGCTATAATTTTACCGGCCCTTATCGCTTTATCACTCATATAAAAAAGTGGTATTTAATGTAAAAAGAAAGATTAAATTGTTTAATTTGCAGAAAATATCCAAAAAGTTTTAAAATATCGTAATCAGTTAAAAATCGTTTCAGCAATTCGCGCCATTAGTAAAGCAATTTTAGAATAATCCACAATAATCATTATTTTTCATCATTAAAGAAGTAAAGATCAGTAAAGAATCATGCCAGGATGCTTCAAAAAACATGCTAATACATCGTCAAATTAACAAAACCTATTTCTTGTTCTTCTTCATTGAAGTAGAGAAAAAATCTAAAGTGCGCGTTTTTTTTTGCAAAAGAGTTTATTTTAGTGTCATAGCATATATTGGCATATTATATTTTTTTAACAATTTAATTTTTTACCCGGTGGGGGAAGAGTAAAAAATTAAATTAATGTAAGTGGAGACCATAGATGAATCATTTTATCTAATCTACCAATTCTAATAAGTTACCCCGACACTCGAGTTACTACAAATTTTTCATCGTGGGCTCCACAGCTATAATGTAATCCTGCAGTCGTTAAATTTGTTCAATAAGCGTAGGTGTATTACGTGTCACAATAATGAAGTGCGGAGCATACAATAAGTGAATGACTGTAGTGTATCTATGTTTATGCGTTCAGTGTAGGGTGCGCCTATACATAAAATGACTCGGCGCCGGCGTTCCGTTGGCCTATTTTGCTGCAGTTTTTATTCAATGCTACTATACGAAATGGTATAATTGCCTTTCAGGAAGCATGTGTTTATACATACACGGTAGTTGGAGGTAAAATACCTTTTTTTTTAACGCGAGGGAAAATCCTCATGGATGCTATGCCGGTCTCCTACCGACTAAAAAACCTCACGTAACGCCCAGCAGCCTATGGTTGGGAGTCCCGGGTAAGCCCTCGGAAGAATGTCACAGAACAATATTGATAATGGCAAATTTTGCTGAAAGAAAACATTCCTTTATTTTTAAAAGTAAGTAATACTGCATTTAAAGATTTTTGAAAAATGACCTGCTTGAGCCGGGAATCGAACCTAGGAGATGTGAAAAAAAAGCAATGTATTTTATGATACCAACCGAAAGAGTTTTTAAAAGAAGCAATTTCTTTTAAATAACATATTATCTTATATTAAAGGAAGACCACGTAAAATAGGTTTTTATTGTAAAGCTTACTCATTATCTAAAGAAAAAAAAACAGTCTAATAAAAGAACCTCCTCCTTTTTTTGGAAGTTGCACAGCAAAAGAATTTCCACACGTTATAAAGGCTTCTGCCAGTGGAGCTTCAACTTGAAAGCTATTGTAAATAGTCTTACGAACTGAGATAGTGATGCTCGTTTCACTGTGTCTTATTGGCGAGCTTACTATTAAAAAAAAAACAATTCTAAGGGCAATATGCCCTTGCCCGATTTCTTTTGATTTCCCAAATGACATTTCGAGCACAAACCCTCTTAATCTCCGGATTGCCAAATGAGGCCCACTATCGGGAGTCAAGTATCGGTACCAAACATAATTTTCAAAATTTGACAACCTTATACTGTTTCAAGAGTAAGATGAAATAAAACGAATTAAGTTAGATATTACAATATTTCTAGAAGGTCTTGAGCTGACTACTTGAGCCCGTCACGAAACTCAGATACGTGATCTTATTGCACAAACCTAATGTAAATATTCTGCTAGCATTTTGAAAATGTTGAAGTCTATCTAGTTGCTCTTCAGTAAGATCAGGTGCTCAGGTTATTAATTTACTGCTGAAGCGAATAACTTATCTTTATTTTTATTGAAAACATTTTTGTGGTGGGTGTTACGATTGGAAGTGTTAGGTCATTGAATATTCATTTTAATATCTAGATTTAAGGTACCCTAGAGACTTTATATACCTGAAAATCTAGATGTTCAAAAGATGAGCTCAGGATGTGTCAAATCAAATTGTATAGAAATTTAAAATATTTATAAAAGCTTTGTTATTGTTACCGGTTCGGCTTTTCTAGTAATTCCAAACAAAATATTTATATCAGTAGGTGATGGTGGCGCTGATCATAAATATTTTATAACACTTTCCTGTATGTTTATATTGTCTGTGTCTCTATACATATATGATTACGCCTTTTGTCCCCGAAGGGGTAGACAGAGGCATTATGATATAACCACATCTTACCTTTTTAGATTTTTGTCCCACGTAATAAATGATGAGTTGTATTACTGTGTTGTTAAAAACAGGCGCAGGTTGTGACTGCACGCTGTTGAAATTTTCAAGCCGCCCATAAAGGCCTTCAACTTGGCTTAACTAATAACATTTTACTGACAACCGTGACCAACGGTTTACCGTAATAGCACTTTAAACTGTTGGTCATGGTTGTCAGTAATATAGCACAGAAACGCTCGGGAATAAATGTCACAAAGTAGTCAGGTGGTGGTCACCTATCCATACCCGGCCATAGTAAACTTTGCTTTCTACAGTGATCGTTTACAGACCACACGCTATAAGCGAGCACTGCTACTAAAAAGTTAATAAATCTACTGAAGTACCTACGCGAAAAGTAGGTAGGTACTAATACTAAAAAGTAAATCAGCACCCATATTTTTTCGTTCCTCATTAGTAACTTGGGGAAGTTGATTTATAATAACATTAACGCAAACTACGCGATATCATTATCTCAGAAAAACACATAAATCGTGAAAGCGAAACAAAAACATGTCAGACTGACTAAGTAGATTGTGTCTACAATTACATTTTATGTTCGTGTAATTAACAAGAAAAATGTAATGTTCATGTTTCAACCTTAAGTTATAATAAAGTAAGTTACACATTTGACTAACGTAAGGTTAAAACACTTATCGTTGAAAATAATTTTGACATAGGTATCTGTTTACGTTAGGTAAGTTTAGGTACCTATATACTTAGGGTCCCGTGGCATTGAGCCTTAGATCATCTAACCACAGGATGCGCCTTACTTAAGCATTGTTTTCTGCCATTGCACATGACCATTTGGTCTTTTGGCTTTATAAAAAGCCTGTACATCAGTACATCATTTTATATGATTAAACTAGTACATTTCATTGTAGTTGACTGTACAATAACAATTAACACACAACAGCCATTACGCGTTTGTCGATTAATACATTTTTAAATGCAATGAAATTTTATATGTCTTTGTGTTTCCCCCTTCACTTGTATGAAAACTGGCAGAATATTTTTGTATGCGGTGATTCGCAAAGGCTAGTCCCGTGTTATATGGTCTAAGCATTGAGCCCAAAATGGCCTGGCAGCATTCCTCCTTTGAAAGCAATACCTATATCAAGGTAAAATTACTTTTAAGAACATATAATATTTACACCATTTTTCCCAAAGAGGAAGGCTGAGGTTATACTATGCGCCTAACCAATCGAATTGTGCCCTACGTAGTCGCCAGTGAGATTAATGCTATGAGGAAATGCACAAGCACAGGTTCTACGGATCGGAGGACTGCGTGGAGGCTATTCGCCGCCTTTACAGGAGTAGGTCCAAGTCTGCGTGACGTGAGAGTTTAACATAGCCTCCAAGAAGCGGGAAATCCAACCCCTAAAGACCACGGTGTAAATCAAAGTCGGCTGGAAATCTTAATGCGTTAAACAATTTAACGCACCATCGTAGACTGGAAATAAAAAATAATCACTAAAATATTATATTTTCCCCAGATTAGGTTATTAATATCTGATGGTACAGTTAGTCATACAGTAAATATGAAGCTCATTGAGTTCTAAGTAAAACTAACCTACCCTAGAATACCCCCTACTTAGACTAGATTATAAGTCCGAGAAATTGGATTGCTACAAGGTGACATGGAACGTGTTCCAACTGTTAACTTTGTCCGACACAAGGGTGACAACAAAAGAATCATAAATATGTTATTCCCAAAAGATAAGTATAAAAGTTGAATAAATGCATATATTTATGCAAATATTTTTGTCCTGAAGCGACATGTTACATATTCCATTAACAGCTACAACGACGCGTCAATTGAGTTAGCAAGTTAAATGCACAAGCTTAAAGTTGGCGAGTTTTCGCAAGCTTGTATTTATTTTCTCGCTAGGCAGACTACTCTGAATGTGTTACTATTTATTACGAAACTACACAAAAGTTTGACATTTTGTCCAATAGAATATAATATGCCTACTGAATGTTCTTGACAGATATTTGTGTACAAGTCCCAAATCTCATAGTAGGTAGATCAAAAATGTAGGATCAAGGTCAATCTAATTTAATTATATTTATCTATGTTATTACGACTTCTGTACGAACAAATTAAAACTACAAATGAGCATCCATGATATCAATGAAGTAACAAAAATATTTAAATTATTTAAAAATAAAGTTGGATAGGTAGTTACTGAAATATCAAATTATAATAATTTTAATGCAAAACTCGTGTCTTCTCTCTAGCCGGGACATGATGTGCAGTGAATGGATATCAGGTGATACTCATTTCAATTGCTTCAGTAATAATTTATCAACAGCATTAAAAATGATAACTCAGAGATAAAAAAATGAAAACCATGATTAACTTATAGAAAATAATGACGTATTGTCTGTCTTTTTTACACATTGGTTAATCAAACAAGAAAAATGGAACAACTCTCAAAAAGAATCAACTATTATAACTTTATCACAAACCTTTAAAACGCCAAACACAGCACAAACTATTGAACCAAATCATAAATAAATTGCCAAATCATCCCCGGGTGTCTGACTTCCATCGGATGCGTAATCATTAATCATCGGGTAGGTGCTACGATGCCGCATTGTCTTCGTGATTAATCACTATTACTGAAACAACGGGATCAACGGGTGACGGTATAATCAATTTGTGGAGATATAGATAATAGATTAAATAGATGTCATAACTTATAATTATACAAAAATAACTTGAAATTCACTATCACTTTCTACGAATTCAAATGGAAAATGTGGTACTTATACCAAAGTACCTACTACTTGATGGTATTTCCACGACATGATTATCTGGAAGTGTGGGTGATGCATCAAAAGTAGTATGCGGGAAACCCAACTCCTTAGACAAAAAAAGGATATTTACCATGTTTGGGCTTATTATTAGTCTCAGACTCCGATTTGAGTCTTCAATTTTCGAATCAACATTTCCTAGTCCGAGTTGGACTCGCGCACGGAGGCTTCCACACTGAAAAACGGTAAAATATAACGTTTGTTGTATAGAAGCCCCCTTAATCCCTCCTTTTTATTCAATTTTAGTATTTGATGCTATAGCGGCAACAGAAATATATCGTCATTTTCAGCTCTCTAGCTATCACGGTTACTGAGATACAGCCTCGTGATGTACAGACGGACGGATGGCGCAGTCTCATGAATAGGGTCCCGTTTTCCACCCTTTGGGTATGGAACCCTAAAAAGCACGAATAAATAACATGAATTCAAAAATTTAAAAACTACTGAAAACGAAACGTTGTAAGCATTGATTTGAATTTCCCATTTTCTATATTCAAATATTCGAATCAAAGAATGCTGGTTGCATCGAAACCGATTTACTTTCTTGCAAACTGCGAGATCGTCACGAATGTGCGCTGAGTTTTGCGAAGTGAGGATAGCATAGTAAGTACAAGAAACATCTTGGTCAGAGTTAAGTTCTTACCTTTTTCAGATAAGTAAAATTCGAGCTATGAAGAAAAACAGAATAAACAAGGTTAGATTGCGACCATTAAGGCCACCACAAACGTAGCTATAATATATATTAATATGAAATATAGCAAGGCATATTACGATATATTTTCGATACAAATTTTTGAAGGACCACACACGCAGCTATAATATATATTTCTATGACGTCATCAAAATATGTCGACAGATATAGCTTGGTATATTTTAGCATATTACTATATATTTTGAATATTAATATATATTTTCGTATATTTTGAAGATAAAGGATGTTCCGTTTGTTTACCGAACATTCGCACAAACATACATACATACATATAGTCACGCCTTTTTCCTCGAAGGGGTAAGCAGAGGCATATCATATGCTCACATTTCACCTTTAAGATTTTGTCCCATGCAATGTGGCGTGAATTGGGAGAGGCCTACGTCCAGCACTGGGCTGCTATAGGTACATACTATATGGTATAACAAATGTAGATCGACAAAATAAATGAGGATCATTAAAATAAGTGAAGATCGAGAAAAGAAATGTAGATTGTTAAAACAATTGAAGATCAATGTACGGTGAAGTCGCAAAGCGTCTATAAGTTGACTCCTTTCATGGCCTATTTCTCGCTCAAAGAATTAGTTTGTAATTAAACAGGATTTTTTGCCTGTTTTAGGGTTTCGTAGCCAAATGGCAAAAACGGAACCCTTATAGATTCGTCATGTCTGTCTGTCTGTCCGTCCGTCCGTGTGTCACAGCCACTTTTCTCCGAAACTATAAGGTCTATGCTATTGAAACTTGGTAACTAGATGTATTCTGTGAACCGCATTAAGATTCTTATATAAAACTAGAAAAAAAGCAGTAAATTTTGGGGGTATACTCAGAACTGAAACTCTAAATTTTTGTTTTCATCAAACCCATACGTGTGGGGTATCTATAGATAGGTTTTTAAAAATGCTATTGAGGTTTCTAATATGATTTTTCTCTAAAGTGAATAGTTTGCGCAAGAGACACTTCCAAAATGGAAAAATGTGTCCCCCCCCCCCCGCTCTAACTTCTAAACTAAGAGAATGATAAATCTAAAAAGAATATATTATGTACATTGCTATAAAAACTACCAACGGAAATTGGTTTGAACGAGATAGAGCTGGTAGTTTTTTTTAATACGTCATAAACCGCAATTTGCGGTTAGAAAAATCCGATTATTCCCAGTTGTTCCGTTGAAGTAGTTCCGTGGCGGAACTAGTGAGACTTTTTTTCCCAGTTGTCCCGCGGAACAAAGCATCAATAATTCAGTTCCCATTAGTTCCGCGGAACAAAGTAGAAATGAAATACTAATAAATTCATTCCCAGTAGTTCCGCGGAACAAAGCATAAATTATAAACTAATAAATTAAGTCCCAGTAGTTCCGCGGAACAAAGCATAAATTAAAAACTAATAAATAATGTCCCAGTAGTCCCGCGGGAGAAAGCATCTCTTACATACGAATATTTTATGTTCCCATTAGTTCCCTACGGTGTCTTACAACTATTTTCTCATACAATTAAAAAAAAATGAAGATCGACAAAACAAATGAAGATCGGTACAACAAATGAAGACTGACAAAACAAATGAAGATCGACAAAACAAATGAAGATTGACGAAACAAACGAAGATCGACGAAACAAATGAAGATCAGCAAAACAAAAGACGGTTGGAAAAACAAATCACGGTTGGAAAAACAAATGACGATCGAAAAAACATTATGCAGATCAATAAAAAACAAAAGACTTTAAGCAAGTTCCTACGGTCAAAAGTTTCTTGCAGCCATATTTTGTAAGCTAAATGCGATTACCATTCAAAAAATAGGTGCAAGCAATTCTCGACCTTGTGAATATGCATAATATTTATTTATTTTTTAATATATTCGTGATCTGTGATGTCTATAAACGCCTAAAAGCACATTTTTAGGGAAGTGACATTAAGGTCGAGAATTGCTTGCAGTTATTTTTTTGAATGGTTATCGCATCTAGATTACAAAAAAGGTCCATGCCAATTTCGACCTTATGAGCATGCATAATATCTATTTATTTTTTATATATTCGTGATCTGTGATGTCTATAAACGCCTAAAACCACATTTTTAAATAAGTGCCATTAAGGTCGAGAATTGCTTGCACCTATTTTTTTTAATGCTAATCGCATTTTGATTACAAAACATGGCTGCAAGTAACTTTTGACCTTATCAACTTGCTTATAGTCTTTTGTTTTATTGATCTGCATAATGTTTTTTCGATCGTTATTTGTTTTTCCAACTGTCATTTGTTTTGCTGATCTACATTTGTTTCGGCGATCTTCATTTGCTTTTGTCGATCTTCATTTGTTTTTGTAGATCTTTATTTGTTATGAAAATTACTTAACTACTTTATACTTTTAAACTAGATGTTCTTCGTATAATGGATCTTGTTCCACTCGCATCTCCTAAAAGATCCATTATTCATAAAAAAAAATACTTTAAGCCTTTAAGATATTAAACTGGACATAATATAATGTCCATAAAGATCCGATAGTTCCGCTACGGAACTATTGGGAATAGAAAAGTCTCACTAGTTCCGCTACGGAACTACTGAGAATAGAAAAGTTTCACTAGTTCCGCCACGGAACTACTGAGAATAGAAAAGTCTCACTAGTTCCGCCACGGAACTACTGAGAATAAAAATGTCCCAGTAGTTCCGTGGTGCGGAACTACTGGGAAAAAAAGTCTCACTAGTTCCGCCACGGAACTATTGGGACAAAAAGTCTCACTAGTTCCGTCGCGGAACAACTACCGCGGAACTATTGGGAATGAAGGGAAAAATCACTACCACTGCGAACGTGTTAAAACATCAATCAAAGTTACAACGAACTATAAGAACTTTGCTACTGCTACGAAACCCTTCATGGGGGAGTCCGACTCGCACTTGGCCGGTTTTTCATTTGTTTTTAGGATAGGTACGTACGCTGTTTGAACATCCTGTACATAAAATAAGCATTAAAACCGTGCTCTTGCAAGGACGGCCGCAGATCGAGTGAGGGCAAAATATATATTATAGTATAGCTCCCGTGTGTGATAGCTTACTATAATATAATATATATTTCGGTATATTAATATATATTATAGCTACGTTTGTGGTGGCCTTTAATCCTTTAGACTCGTAACCGATATCAACGCGCAAGTATCGCCGATTCCTGTAAAACTCACACTGAGTATAAACTGAGATGGAATGGACATATTAAGAGACGCCCTGATGATCATGTAGTGAGATAGTGCCTTTCCATTGCTACACGGAATAGAGGAAGAGGGAGGCCCCAAACTACTTAGATGACAAGCGTCAAGAAAGACATGCTGCAGTAGTTGGGCCTCACCATAGAAATCAGGAAAACTCTTTTCTGATGTCTGTGGGCCTCACCGATGACGACGCATACCAACGGAATAAGTGGCACCGCATGATAAGGACAGCCGACCCCGTGTAACAGGATGGAGCGAGGACAAAGAAGAAGAACCGATATCAACGTGGGCGGAGCCGCGAGCTTTGCCTAGTTTAAGATAACACATTACATTACAGAACTTTGGGTTACTAAAGTTTGAAACTTTTCTGTGTAAAAGCAGTTTTGTTATTATTATCAACTGAGAAATACACTCGAGAGCAATGAATCCGGGTCACTTAAAGAATGTTAAAAATCTCGGAAACTAAAAATGATAGGTTAATGCAATAAATTGTATTTAATAGACAATGTAATACTCCTTAAATGAAAGTAAAAAAAATATGAGTCACCATACATTTTATTAACACAAAATTACATAAAGAAAAAACTGCCGATCTCTCCTTAAAACAAAAATAGGAAACATGAAATTTTTGAACTTTATTACGATTTTCTTGAATTTTAATACTTCGTATTGCCTCCTCGTGCTTCCATTACTGCGTTTACGCGGTTTGGCATGCTGTACACCAAGTTCCTTATACGATTTTGGGGAATATTCTCCCATTCCTCTGTGAGAGCAATTTTGAGCTCACGAAGCGTGATTGGGGGAGGGTTTCGTTGTTTTACGCATCTGCCTAGCTCGTCCCAAGCATGCTCGATCGGGTTGATATCCGGGCTGCGCGCTGGCCACTCCATACGAGTAATGTTCATCTCTTGAAGGTAGTCATTCACATTCCTACCTGTATGAGGTCGGGCATTGTCATGCATAAATATAGCATCCTCACCTAAATTGACCATAAATGGACCAACGTGATCATTGAGGATTTCTTCCACATATCTTACGCTAGTTAAAGAGCCGTTTTCTATGATCACCAGCTCTGTGCGACTTTCAGAAGAAATTCCGGCCCACACAAGTACAGACCCACCACCGTAGGCTACTTTTTCTTCGATGCATGCTTGCTTGAATCTTTCCCCTGGTCTTCGATACACTCTGTGTCTTCCATCGTGCTTGTAGAGCATAAATTTTGATTCGTCGGAGAACATAACTTTTGACCAATCTTCAATACTCCAATTTACGTGGCTCTGGGCATACCTTAGTCTCGAAATACGATGCCCACGCTCCAGTTTAGGGCCGTTTGCAGGTCTAAGGGGTTTTAAGTTAGATTCAGCAAGCCGACGTCTTACTGTCCATGCACTTGGGTTACTTCCTCCGAGGCGTCGAAACTGATTGGTGAGTTCAGTTCCTGTGAGAAAGCGATTTCGAAGCATGGTGTTCACCAAGTATCGGTCTTCTCGTGCTGTGGTACACCTGGTTCTGCCCGTTCCTGGTCTGCGTAGGTTAGAACCAGTTTCTTCGTAACGTCGGAGAACTCTTTGTACTGTTGACAGCGACACACCGACAGTCCTGGCTGTATCGCGCTGACTCCGGCCGGTTTCCAGCATTGTAAGTATTCTGGTGCATTCTTCAGGCGTAAGCGACATAATTTCAGCTTGATTAATGAATATAGAGCACTATCAACATGGTTTATGTACCCACATAAATGACAGATTACAAACAAAAGCAACACCAAATGCTGTAATTTCGTAGTTCCATCTTCGAAAGTGGCCCTTTTTCAAATTTGATTTTTTTATGATATAACTTTACAATAACTAAGAAGTTTTAATACCTTCATTTAAGGAGTATTACATTGTCTATTAAATACAATTTATTGCATTAACCTAGCATTTTTAGTTTCCGAGATTTTTAGGATTCTTTAAGTGACCCGGATTCATTGCTCTCGAGTGTACATTAAAAGATATTACTTATAACTTTTTATTTAAATTTTTACATTATATTGGTTGTATATTATACATTAAATTTAACGTAGAGACAATAAAATAAAAATAGACGGTACCTAGTAAAAAGTAAATTTTTTTGCGCTTAGGCAATTTAACGGTTGGATAACAATTCGAGACGCAGATCGAGGATGGGGTGTGAACTTTTAAATATACATAAATGCTTACCCCTTTACCCCAGAAGAGGTAGGAAGGGGCATATTATATGCCCACATTTCTTTTTAGAATTTGTCCCACATATTAGGTGGTGAGCCATATTATCGTCTTGAAATGGACAGGCGCAGTTGTGACTTCCTACTATTGAAATTTTTCAAACCACCCGCCCCCGCCATAAGGCCTTCAACTTGCCAGGACCAACGGCTTAACTTGAACTATGGTGACGTAGTGGTCAATGATCCAAGTACCGGCCAAACTTTGGTCAAACTTTCCAAGGCCCTATTTCCTACGAGAATTTGGTCTTGAAAAAAAGGAGCCTTTGAGGACATTTTAAGGAAAAATTTAAAATGAAACAGAAAAAGATTTGGGACAGTGGGGAAGAATTCTCAAGCAATAATATATCCTAGTAACAAAATTTTACCAGAAATAATTGAGATGTAAAAGTGTAACAGACCGACAGGCAGGCATTTATAAACCAGAAAGAACTATTATAGATGTCACGCTTTATTTATTATGTATAGTAGGTATTTCGTATTTAGGAACCTCTCATGAGGCACATTGCTAAGAATATTGAATCCTACAATAACACTAAAAAGCCAAGAGCATACGCGACTCGTACCGTATCTATTTCTATAATCGTATTTAATTTTTCTTGTTCGGACAACAGTACTCCCAAGCGGTACTGAAAGCGTCGAAGTATGAAATAGAATGCTATTTGACAATCTTGATAGAAGCATTTTAAGTTGCTTGTATGCTAAACTTGAATTCGATTTTAGCCTCAGAATTTTCGTAGGCACCACACAAATTTATTAGCATTCTGCAAAAATGCAATTACTAAGTGTGCCAAATTGTTTACAACTCGGTTAGTATTCGAATAATCATTGTCACGTGAATAGGATCAAAAGATAAATATCCCTCGGTTCTAAAATATTTCCGCCTCACCACAAACGACATCTTAATTAATATACCTCATTAAGTATTAGAGAGGGCTTTAGGGCTATACAATTATGTGAGCATCATTGTCTCCGACCGTTGTTTTGTATTACCAAAACGAGGGATACGTAAGGTTTTTGCTCCCCAATTTAAAATTATTATGCGCAATTATGTTGATTAATTATATGGATGGGATGGTACGCGGCAAAAGATAACCGATTTTTTTCTTTATATTTTTCTTGTATTATTCTCTACTAGCTGTTCTGTTTCTGCGACTCCTCTCGCGTCGTGATGTTTTCCTGTACCTATCTGTTTCCCATAGGATCTGAATAATAATATTCTTTTGAGCAATCGCGAATGACTTCTGACTCTTTACTGTACTAGGTGAACCTAACGGCTTCTGGTTAACGTTACCGCTTGCTGTGGTAAAAGTAGACTACATATTCTGTTATTCCAGACTATAATCTATCTCTGTACAAATGTTTTGCCAGATCCGTTCAGACAATAAAGCGTTATTGAGTAACTAACATTCAAACATCATCACAAATCTACACATTTATAATTTAAGAAAGATTTTACCTTTTCGTTTGTCAAGTTGTACCTAATTATCACAGAAAACTAACTCTCGTCAGTTCCGTTACAGGAGTCAACTTTAGCGATGTATGACTAGCTTGGAGGTGCAATGGTATGTGTTTTACGAATTGCCGTGCCGAAGTCTCAGGTGTGAATCCAGGTTGAAACATCTCTGGCTCGAGACCATGGTGTGCGCCTTGATCTCCAGTGGGAATAAGTGGGACTTTCTGCGAGCAGGTCATGAGGCGGTCGTGAGGAAGCGGGAAATAACTCTCCCACCCATGTTCCGAAGTTTGCAGTGAGAGCGCCTGGGGCCTGAGTGGTGGGGGGGGGGGGGGGCTGCTTACCTTCCTTGCAGGCGCAGGCCCAAGACGACAGCGTAGCGTGACGTTAACACTCGAACAACCCCCAAAGATGCGGGGAAGCGCCCTGACCTCCCAGTTGAGGCTGCAGTGGTAGCCCAAATATGTTGGGAATCCTGAGACATCCTTCCGAGGGCGGTAAGAGTACGGCATAGCATCCACGACGTATTACCACACGTATAAAAAAAATGATGGTCAGAACAAGTGCTTGTGGGATCCGCAAATGTTTGTTGCGGAGTTTGAGTGTGTTCTATGCATACATTAATATTGTTTGAGACTTTATAAATATGATTTCTTAAAGCATAAGCTTATATTCGCCTAATTTGACCTAGATGGCGTTGTGTGAGCCTTAAAAATTCATGTTTTACATTATTTAGACCTAAAAGAAAATTTCGTCAAAACTGGTAGACCACTTTCTTGATCGACTGTAGCTAATTAATTAAAACATTGTGTAATGTTTACTTTCAGCAACGTTGAGATGAAAAGATGTTTGCGTTCAAATAACAAAATTAACTTCACTTTATATTCACTTATTAATAAAATATTAACAAAATTAAATTAAACCAAGTTTGGTTTGTAAAAAAAGACACGTATCTACATAAATTCAAAAACCGGCTAAGTTCATGTTGGACTCGCGTACCGAGGGATCCGTAACAAAAAAAACGCAAATATCTCGTTTGTTGTATGGGAGCCTCCCTTAAATATTATTGTTTTTCTGATTATTATTGAACTCCTTCTTATATTGGCAACAGAAATATTACAATCTGTGAAGATATCAGCTCTCTAGCTATCACGGTTCCTGAGACGCAGCCTCGAAACAGACAAACGGACGACGAAGTCTCTTGAATAGGGTCTTGTTTTTTCCCTTTGGGTACGGAGCCCTATAAATGTTCAACTGGGTGTTTAATTTGTTGAATTTGTCTCCACATCAAATAAGAGACAAATTTTAGTAAAACATCGGATAAATTTTAAGGGGCGCGTCCGCAAAATGCACAAAAAGTCTTTAGGAACTTGGAAATATTTAAGAACTTACTTCATTAAATGACACTGATAAATTCTTAATAGATGAGACTACATTAACACCGTGCGCTAAAACCTCTGAAAATCATCGAAATTTACCTTTGCCAATTTGATTATTTCTGCTTTTTCGATGATTTTTAATAACTTTGAGAGGTGTTTTTTCTAATGTAAATAATTATTTTGTAAAAAGCGCACGGTGTTATTGTAGTTTCATCTATTAAGAATTTAAGGTTCCATTTTAGTGTCATTTGATGAAGTGAGTCCTTGAATATTTCCAAAATCCTAAGTGCATTTTTTGCGGACTAGCCCCTTAAGGAAAAGTATATATTGATTTCAATAAACCAGCTTTTTGATAATGAATTCGAATTAACTGAGTTCTGTGAATCAACTTGCCTTACGGGCTTCTTCAGTTAATTAGGTAAAAATTGACTTTCATTCAGTTTAACTAACTAAATTTTTCAAGTGAATAGGCAATGAATAAAAAGATATTCTAAGTTAGTTTTGTGTAACTACTTATAAATTATAATAAAAAAATATAATCTTACCTTAATCCTACTAATATTATAAATGCGTAAGTTTGTGAGTGTGGAAGTGTGGATGTATGTTACTCTTTCACGCACGAACGGCTTGACGGATCTGGCAGAAATTTGGTACAGGGATACATTATAGTCTGGAATAACACATAGGCTTCTTTTTATCTCGGGAATAAGTACCCATCGGAAGCGGGAACGGGAACAAACTATTACGCGGGCAAAGCTGCGGGCATCAGCTAGTAATTTATAAACAGGCTTTTTTATAACGTGAGGGAAAATCCATCATGGATGGTATGCCGGATTCCTACCGACTAGAAAACCTCTGTAACGCCCAACAGCCTATGGTTGGAAGCCCCAGGTAAGCCCTCGGATGGATGTCCCAGGACTCCCATCAGACCTACGGCCACCACGGCGGCCTCTCCCAGGGACAATTTATAAACAGGCTTATTCATTTTCAAAAACTTACATAGATTTTAATAGTATATGAGATCGGACACCAAACTCCAAAAAGAACATTATTGTGGTTCAGACCTTCGAACGCGTTACTAGTAACTATTATTTAATCTGTAGCGATACTCGCGATTGCTTACAACGGTATTCGCTCCACTGCCAATAAAATACAGAATTTACATTTTATTCAACACGCACAAAGACGAAATATGCGGGCACAGAGAGAATTTTGAAACACTTTGAAAACCAAATTCAGACCTCTCTTTCCTTTAACATTTTTGTTACAACAATATTTTATTTAAAACGTGCGAATGTAAACCCACTCACTCAAATTTGCTCACAACAAAGTCGCTCGTCTCTCATAAAGCAAATACTGAACTTTGAAAAAATATTGGACACACACACTACATGTCATATATATGTAACATTTTTAAGCTTTTTGCATGTAGCGAAAAATCCTAAATCTATGGTTTTTTGACGTTTGACTCCACTAGTATCCATTTTTATAAAAAACTAGCGGTACCCTGCCACGCTTCGCTGTGACTTTTTTATGGTGGTTTTATGTACCTATGAGAAATAAGTAACAAACTAAATGATGGGTACATTTAAAAAAAATGCGTGCGTGTACTATTGTACACACGTAAGAACTGAAACTTCTTCATGACCTTATTTTTCGAAAGAAATATCATGAAATATACATAGGAGTTATTAGTCCAAAAGTTCAAAACTCCAAAACTCCAAAACTCCAAAACTCCAAAACTCCAAAACTCCAAAACTCCAAAACTCCAAAACTCCAAAACTCCAAGACTCCAAAACTCCAAACTCCAAAACTCCAAAACTCCAAAACTCCAAAACTCCAAAACTCCAAAACTCCAAAACTCCAAAACTCCAAAACTCCAAAACTCCAAAACTCCAAAACTCCAAAACTCCAAAACTCCAAAACTCCAAAACTCCAAAACTCCAAAACTCCAAAACTCCAAAACTCCAAAACTCCAAAACTACAAAACTCCAAAACTCCAAAACTCCAAAACTCCTAAACTCCTAAACTCCAAAACTCCAAAACTCCAAAACTCCAAAACTCCAAAACTCCAAAACTACAAAACTACAAAACTACAAAACTACAAAACTCCAAAACTCCAATACTCCAAAAGTATAAAAGTTGAAAAGTCCAAAAGTACAAAAGTTCAAAATTCCAAAGTCCAAAGTCCAAAACTCCAAAACTCCGAAACTCCAAAACTCCAAAACTCCAAAACTCCAAAACTCCAAAACTCCAAAACTCCAAAACTCCAAAACTCCAAAACTCCAAAACTCCAAAACTCCAAAACTCCAAAACTCCAAAACTCCAAAACTCCAAAACTCCAAAACTCCAAAACTCCAAAACTCCAAAACTCCAAAACTCCAAAACTCCAAAACTCCAAAACTCCAAAACTCCAAAACTCCAAAACTCCAAAACTCCAAAGCTCCAAAACTCCAAAACTCCAAAACTCCAAAACTCCAAAACTCCAAAACTCCAAAACTCCAAACTCCAAAACTCCAAACTCCAAACTCCAAAGCTCCAAAGCTCCAAAACTCCAAAACTCCAAAACTACTCAAAAACTCAAAAACTCAAAACTCAAAAACTCAAAAATTCCAAAACTCCAAAACTCTAAATGTCTTTAACTCTAAAACTCCAACTCCAAAAGTCCAAAATGTCAAACGCCCAATACTCGAAAAGTCCAAAAGTACAAAAGTCCAAAAGTCCGAAAGTCCGAAAGTCCGAAAGTCCAAAAGTCCAAAAGTCCAATAGTCCAAAATTCCAAAGTCCAAAAGGCCATAACTCCAAAGTCTAAAAGTCTAAAATTCTAAAAGTCCAAAACTCCAAATTCTAAAAGTCCAAAAGTCCAAAACTCCATAACTCCAACACTCCAATACTCCAAAACTCCAAAATTCCAAAGTCTAAAGTCCAAAACTCCAAAATTCCGAATGTCCAAAAAGTTCAAAAATAACATGCAAAACATATCTGACCTCTGTATTAGGTGCGTACTCTCTTTTATTATTCTGAATGCAAGGAGGCCGCAATCAAACTTCTCTTAAAAAACATCAATCTGGTATGTAATAGGTTGTTTATAATAATTTTGTTCTGAAGCTGGCAGAATATAATTAAAAAAACAACGACCAACGCCATCTATTGGTAATATCACTTTTTAAAGCTATTTTATTCTTATTGCTGTTATGATAAAAGTGTATAAAGTAGCCTAAAACCATCTCTGAATCCTATTGTATATCGTGTCCAATTTTGAGCTCAATCGATTCAGTAAATTTTGAGTTTTTAATAGATACACAAACGCACACAACATTTTTATATATATAAGATAATACGTGATACGAAAACATTTGATTTCTTTATAGAAAAGTTATTGTTGAATTTTGTGGTCTTTAGTGGATTTTAGTGATTATTTGAAAACCCAAGAAGAACCATAGTTTAACTACAGAACTTCGATATCGTCAATTGGTTTTGGAGGTCAGAAACTGAGCTGACAATTGACTGCCACCTGATCTCCAATGGCAGTCGCTTCACGCAACATATCGAAGTTTAGCCGCATCGCATAATAGTCTGAATAGCCATAGCTGGCCCTTTTCAATTTTTTTAATACCACTAAGGTGGCAGACAAGCATACAGCCCACCAGATGTACTGGTGGTCATCGCTGCCTATGGACGTTTGCAACACCGGAGGCGTTTAACTGCCCACCCTGTAAAACCCTTCGAAGACCTCTTTTAGAAGAACACCATACTGTAGGCGTTCGAGAAAACCAAGACCCCTTGGTTTGAACAAGTCTGAGTAGATGCTGACGGGTGTTTAATTGAAGAACAAATACAATGCTCCATACACGATTTTAGTTTGCTTCAACCCATTGAAATTTAAGTAAGTAGCAATCTTTGACAATAGAGTAACTATTCTTAGGTAGCAATATAATATTGCCACAGAACCGAAATGACATACATAGCCTTGATGTTTGAGCGTCTGTTGGAGGCCAAACGCAAATGTTGTGGGCTGACAGGTGCGTCTCAAACAAATTAATCTTCCCCACTCAGATCTTAGTAGCATTTTACACTGGTAAGTAATGCTGGCCTACATTAAATTTTAAGCGGATTTTGTGAGGTAGATTTCAATTTAAAATGCAGGTTGAGTGAGATTACGTTTCTTGAAATTTTTATTAGTTTTGCGGGTAGACAAAAAAAAAATATATAAATTAAATATATATATTATATTTATTAGTTATATATAAATTTTAGAATTATTTTAATTAGTGTTCCGTACCCGAAGGGTAACACCGGGCACCTATTACTGAGACTTCGCTGTCCGTCTGTCACGAGGTTGTATCTCTGATTTTAAATTTGGAATTATGATGTTGGATTTTGGAATCTTTGGCCTACATTATTAATGTTAAATACATTCACTACTACAATTATAATGATTTTCTCTTTGCGACGAAGTAAAAATAACGTCTAGTCTAAAAGGTCTTTAATCCACAACACTTCGTAACTTAAGAATGTTTCTTATATTATTCCACGTGGAATGTCGCATAGCAAAATGTTAAGTCGAAACATTGTTTTCTTAATTTTGTTTACCTTCAAAGTTTCTGAATAACATTAAACAACCCACATTTCACGTGCACACTGAAGGTCTGCTGTATCATTTACATAGAATTCGTTCTTTACAAAGTCATTTTGAATATCGTCTACATTATTATGATATAGTAACGCCTTTCTCTTCAAATGGTAGGCGGATAGACTAACTATACAACATTATCTCACAATTTCCTACGTTAAAAGTTCCGGGCCTATTGGTGTGTTGAATTGGACAGGTGCAGGTTGTGACAACCAAAGACTTCTATATAAACTGAGGGTGACAACATGTTGATAAAATATTTATGCCACCTATAAGGTCTTCTACTTCATTTCACGAGATGCATGATGCAACCTGAACATATTGTGCCTCCCGAAGCCATACCCGATAGCTATCTCAGGATCAGTCGTTTATTTTAATAAGCTTAAAAACACGGTGACCATTTTTGCAAATGACTGAGTTAGCAAGACAACGAGCGCTTCTACTTCGTAACATTTATTTCTTGATTTCTTTTACTCAAGTCAAACGCGTTTGAATTGAGTATAGAAAAAAAATCTACTATTAAAAGATTTTTAAAATTTCACTTTTAATTAGGTAGGTTACTTGTGTGGCAACGGGATAGAGTACACAATGTCGCCACCTCATTTCATCGCGAGAAGGGAGCACTTGTGCAAGTAGAGAAGGAAAACTCGAAATGAAACCCGGTTGTCAGTAAAATGACAAGAGTTAAGCGAAGTTGCCTTTTGGGCAGCTTGCAAAATTTCAACTGCTAGTCGATACGACCTGCGCCTGTCCATTTCAACACGGGAATATGCTCATCACCTGTTACGTGGGACATAAAAAAAAAGCTGGGGTGTGCGCGTTTGTTAGGGCGGATGTTTGCTGTCGCCGGCTGCGCTGCCTTGAGGACCCTTCCCTCTCCGTCCTTTGGCTGCACGTAGATCACGGCTCCATGAGTCAGATCTACGTGTGTGTCTATCGATCCCACTCAGGGACAGCTGGGATAACAAGGCTGTTTCAGCACCTCAGTGAGGGGGCTGAAGACGCGCAGGTGCGGTTCCCGAACGCTGAATTGGTTTTTCTGGGGGACTTCAACGGTCACCACACTGAGTGGCTGGGGTCCCGCGTGACCGATCCAGCGGGACGGGCCGCCCACGCGTTTGCTCTCTCACATGGTCTGACCCAAGTGGTGCGCGGGATTACGCGCATACCGGACAGGTCAGACCATGAACCCTCCCTGCTGGACTTACTGCTGACGAGTTGCCCAGCACAGTACAGTGTGTCGGTTAGCGCCCCACTGGGTACATCCGACCACTGTGTTGTGCGTGCCAGCCTGCAGGTGTCATCTCCTGCAAGGGCAGTAGAGGTGACGCGGCGACTGTGGCACTACTCGTCAGCAGACTGGGACGGACTACGAGAATACTTTGCAGCCGTCCCGTGGAGTCAGCGCTGCTTTGCAGGGAGGGCCTCATCGGAAAGCGCCTCTGCGGTTGCTGGTGAGATAGCTTTAGGTATGGAATACTATATTCCATACACTGATGTTGCCAGCATCCGCAAAGCCCGCCTCTGGTTCGGGCGTGAGTGCGCCGTAGCTGTTCAACAAAAACAGACGGCTTACCGCGCCTGGATCAGGGCTCGGGCTGTGCGCGACCCGAATGTGGCCCAACTCAAGGCAGCGTACAACAGAGCCACTAGGTCCAGTAAGAGGGCCTTCAAGAGAGCGGACGCCCAGCGCGTCACGCGGCTTGGTCAGGAGCTCACGTCTCATCCAACGGGCAGCCGTGGATACTGGCAACTGGCCAAAGCCGTGCAGGCCAACTTTTGCAAGCCCTCGCTGCCGCCGCTACGCTATCCTGACGGATCACTGGCTCACAAGGCCCAAGAGAAAGCGGAAATGCTGGCCAATCTCTTTGCGGCTAATTCCCGGGTTGATGACTGTGGCAAGCAACCTCCCACTATCGCCAACTGTGGAACCACGATGCCGAATATTAAAATCCGGCAGTGCGATGTGCGAGCGGTGCTACAGTCACTCGACACGCGGAAAGCCAGTGGTCCTGATGGCATTCCGGCAGTGGTGCTGAAGAATTGTGCAGCTGAATTATCTCCAACGCTAACACGCCTGTATCGCCTTTCCTATTCCTCGGGAGAAGTGCCGGAGGCTTGGAAGGAGGCGAACGTCCAGCCGATCCCCAAGAAAGGGGATCGGTCGTACCCGGCCAACTATCGACCCATAGCCGTAACCACCGTCATCTGCAAGGTGTTCGAGCTAATCATCAACAAACAGCTCATGCGCTATCTGGAGGATCACTCGTTAATTAACGATCGCCAATATGGCTTTAGGCCGAAACGATCAACGGGTGACCTCCTGGCGTACGTAACGCACACCTGGGGTGAGGCTATGGAGAGGCACGGCGAATCTCTGGCTATTGGCTTAGACATCGCTAAAGCCTTTGATAGGGTATGGCATGCGTCGCTTCTTTCCAAGCTGCCGGCATATGGTTTATCGCCTCAGTTATGCCGCTGGTTGGCCAGCTTCCTGCACGGGCGACGTATACGGGTCCTCTGTGATGGTCAGGCTTCCTGCTTTTTTCAGGTAAATGCCGGGGTACCACAGGGATCGGTATTGTCCCCAACTCTCTTTCTTCTGCATATCAATGACATGCTGTCCCTTGGGTGCATTCATTGTTATGCGGATGACAGTACTCTGCATGGGAGCTATTCTGGCCGCCCAGCGGAGGGGCGTTGTGACGTGGACGTAAAGAGACGGCAACTCGTGGCGGATCTCGACCGGGACCTGGGTCCCATTGCCCAATGGGGCTCAGACAACCTGGTCGAGTTCAATGCCAGAAAAACGCAGGCGTGTGCGTTTACAGCTAAGAAGTCCCCATTCCTACCCCTACCCTCTCTTCAGAACATTACGGTTCCACTAAAGGACAACCTGGAGATTCTCGGTATAGACGTCCGGCGTGAGCTCAATCACAAAAACTACATAGAGAGTTGTATTGGGCTGGCCTCGCGGAAACTCTGAGTCCTAAATAAGGTGAGACGGTACTTCACGCCACATCAGAGATGTTTGCTGTACAAGACGCAGATTCGTCCCTGCGTCGAGTACTGTTCTCACCTCTGGGATGACTCCGCGAGGTACTTGTTGGACGCACTTTACGCTATGCAGAGACGTGCTGTCCGAATAATTGGTTGTCCTGAGGTGACGGGAGGCCTCGAACCGTTGGCGCAGCGAAGAACCGTAGCGTTCTTGGCTGCCTTCTACCGAATGTATCACTGCGAATGTTCTGAGGAGCTCTTCAATATGATCCCACCATCACCTTTCCGATCCCGAACAACGCGTGCCGGGCAGAGATGCCACTCATACACAGTGGAGAGAATCTTCGCCAGAACCGAGCGTTTCAAAAGATCGTTCCTCTGCCGAACTATAAAAACTTGGAACGACCTGCCCGCACCCGTGTTTCCCTCATCTTACAACCCCGGGTTCTTTAAGAGGCACATCACAGGGCCGCCAACTTGAGAACCGCTGTAAGAAGTGGCCCCCAATCGCAAGATGCGCCACGGCTATCCATCGTGGCGACGTCAATTTGGCGAGCTGAATATAAAAAAAAAAAAAAAATAAGGTGAAAAGTGGGCGTAGGTGTATCATGCCTCTGCCTACCTCTTCGGAGATAAAGGTCTGACCATTTGTATGTATGTCATTAGGTAGGGAGTAAAATTTTGGGAGATTGAAGTATGTTACGCGATGCCAGGGGAACAACTAAGTACCTAGGTAGTTATTTTATGAAACTCTTTGTATGTTTGTAAGTATGTAAATTATCAACGACATGAAACTTTTTTGAAGAAATGACCTAGCTACCCAAAAGGAATAATTTTAGTTGCAAACGGAATATTATGTGTGAACCAGTCCTTGTTGGTTTTTTTACACATGGCCATTAAATCCTAACTTAGCTGGTATCTAGACAACTGATGAACATACTAATGTTAATATAGGTACCTACAATTATATTTTGAAATACATACAAACTACACATAGAAACACCAAAATTTCCAAAGAAAT
This sequence comes from Miltochrista miniata, assembly GCA_933228765.1. Lineage (NCBI taxonomy): Eukaryota > Metazoa > Arthropoda > Insecta > Lepidoptera > Erebidae > Miltochrista > Miltochrista miniata. Next base: position 9,732,866 of record OW121749.1, read on the forward strand.
ATTGTGGCATCACAAAAATATTTGATCCGACCCGGAAATCCATCCTATAACCTTAGGGCGGTCGTTTCACGGTGTCGGAAGTAAACAATGCCCTCTCTAGGGTAGTCCACTGGTTTAACGCAAATAATTTATTGTTAAATAAAACTAAAACAAAATGTATTAGATTCACCTTGCCAAATGTTAGGCTCGTTAACACCAGTATTAAGATTAGGGATGATCAAGTAGAATTGGTCGATGAAACTGTCTTTCTGGGCATAAAGTTAGACTCCAACTTGCAGTGGGGGCCTCATATCGAGAAAGTCTCGGGCAGACTGAGCTCTGCAGCCTATGCCGTTAATAAGATCCGACAACTGACAGACATTAGAACAGCGCGTCTTGTCTACTTTAGCTATTTCCACAGTGTCATGACCTATGGCATACTATTATGGGGTAACGCTGCCGACATCGAATGTATCTTTGTGTTGCAGAAAAGGGCTGTCCGGGCTATCTATGGTATGGGGTTTCGGGAGTCATTAAGAGTTTTTAGAGAAAGTTTAAGGATATCAACATCCTTATCCGAAAGGCTGTGTATTCACAGTACAAATATGAAAACTTATTATATACTCATAAAAATAACAGTAAATTTATTAAAAATAGTGATATCCATAACCTAAACTTAAGAAATAAGAATAAATTGACTGTACCTAGATTTAGGCTTCATAAAATAAGCAATTCTTTTGCGGCCAATTGTATTCGAATGTACAATACATTGCCGACAGCCATAACAGGTTTGTCAGTTAATAAATTTAAAAAACTAGTAAAACTTAAATTGTGCCAGAAAGCTTATTATAGCATTAAAGACTTTCTAGAAGACAAGACTTCCTGGCAGTGACACGAATTGCTCCTTTCTACATTAAAAAAAAAACTGTATTAGATACTAAGATGAATAAGAGGGACCGGACTGAGTTTCTTGGGGTGTTCTTCTCAGTCTGTAGCATTTCCGAACCCCCGGTAGAGTCACAAAAATTTTGACAAACCTAAATATTTTTTAAAAAATTTAAAGGGAATAAATTTTTTTTTTTTATTTTTTTTAATTTTTCAATATTTTTTCATATTAGGCAGAATTCTCTACTCACACAGAACAAAATAATATTACAAACTTCTCACAAATATGGGACACATCTTACTTCTAATCTAAGTCATACGAGTACCTACTTGATTTCTATCAACGTTCACAATTCCTTTCTCGGTTCATTTCCTGCGTGGTACAACTTCCTATTTCCAACCTCATGTCCGTAACATTGACGATAATGTCACCTTTTAGATAGATAATATTATTGAACTGTGTGGTATTGCTTTTCTCTCTCACATCTCTCTCTCTCTCTCTCTCTCTCTTGCTCTCTATGCTAGGACTGCAGAGATTTTATTTGTGAATATATGTATAACACTGTGCCCAGATGAGACGTAGGTACTGCGCTGGTATCCTAACAAACGCGCGTATCCGAGAACTTGAGTCACATACATCGCGTCCAGATGCTGTCACGCGTACCCCCAAAGGCGTGGGATAGTACCTGAACGCCCTACCAAAACAAACCACAGTGGCAGTGGCAGAAGGCCACAGTGGTAGCCAAGGTATGTTGGGAATCCTGAGGATATCTCTCCGAGGGCTTGCCCCTACCGTAGGCAGTACGTAGGAAACGTGTTGGTTTTTAATCGGATTTTCCACACGTAAAAAAAAGAGTTACTGTCGCGCGTGTGTGACAGATACGGGCAAGTGGACACGCGTGTAATATGCCTCTTCTGGGCTTAGGCTAACATCTATCCTTCCTGTCGGAAGACAAAATACAAACAGACAGAACACAATGCGTAGTTGTTATGTATGCTCAAAGGTTCATGCCGAAATTTCTTAGGTGACGTCGAATGGTGTGACGTCACAATATAAATAAATAAATAAATAAATATTCACGGACATTTCACACAACGCTATCTGATCCCAAAGTAAGCTAGGAATAACCTGCTTGTGTTATGGGTATCAGACCACGGATATTAATATTTATATACTTTTAAATACATACATAATAATATTATACATAGAAACACCCAGACTCTTGAAACCAACATTTATGGGTCACACAAATATTTGTCTCCGGTGGGAATCGAACCCACGACCTCCAGCGCCGCAGGCGGTATCACTACCGACTGCGCCACAGAGGCAGTCAAAATATGCCATCCATATTACTTTGATGTTGTCTTACGTGGCATGTTGTTGACTACAAGTGGGGCACTTCAAGTACAAAGCAATATTAAATTACATATCTAGATGCAATGCGATGCAAAGGTCAAACCACTCGTCGTGTGTGATTAAACCAACAAGGACTGGTTCACACATAATATTCCGTTTGCAACTAAAATTATTCCTTTTGGGTAGCTAGGTCATTTCTTCAAAAAAGTTTCATGTCGTTGATAATTTACATACTTACAAACATACAAAGAGTTTCATAAAATAACTACCTAGGTACTTAGTTGTTCCCCTGGCATCGCGTAACATACTTCAATCTCCCAAAATTTTACTCCCTACCTAATGACATACATACAAATGGTCAGACCTTTATCTCCGAAGAGGTAGGCAGAGGCATGATACACCTACGCCCACTTTTCACCTTATTTTTTTTTTTTTTTATATTCAGCTCGCCAAATTGACGTCGCCACGATGGATAGCCGTGGCGCATCTTGCGATTGGGGGCCACTTCTTACAGCAATTTTAAAGTGGAACCTAGCACTTGGAAATTCAATTCTACCTTAAAAAAGTATGTCTTGAAATATCTTAGCGGCAGAATATGCTGTACCTTGCATGTAAATAAAACCGGTAACCAAACATATTCTTGGAAATAAATAAATGATTACTGATTACTGATGATGATTAAAAACAATGTTTTAAAAACCATAGCTGTGTAACCTTGCTACGAGCGGCTTAAACCAAATTTGATAAAATATGTCTAAATCGCAACCCTACAAAACGATTTTAGAAATGAACGCGTCCGAATCAGTTCATAGACAAACAAACACAAATCTTTATTTGATATATGAATGGTAAATTATGGATTCTTATTGTTTTTCATTTAAAAAAGGTAAGAAAGTACAAACAAATAAAGTATCATAAATGTTAAATCTTAGTAATAATTTATCGAGTAAAAGTCAAAAAAGCTCCCATTTTCAATATCTGATACGGATAAATATATAGATAGAAGAGTCGAGTTCAGAATTTACGAGCCCACTAAATGACTGTCCTTAACTGAAATACACTTTACAGACCTAATGATACGAAATTCCGGCGATACTTCGATCACCAAGAGCATTCTTGGCTCCTAAACAAAAGCAATTTATTTTGGAATTTATTGCCTGATTATAAGATTCAGATTTCAATAATAAAAGTTGTAACAATTTTATGTTGAGAGGTGTGCTCGTAGATACCCTTGCAGCGATTCATGCTTTATCTATATCTGGTTCGTGGGTAAGTTCCCAAAGCGAACAGTTGAAGGCCGGTATGAAGCACCTTTCACGATGTAACCTTTAGCCGGTTTGAAATTCTGAATATTTTCATATTGAGTCAGTTTCTAAGTCAATTTCGTTCATATTATGTGATCTACATGTAGCTCCATTACTCAGTGTAAACGATCGCGTGTATCGCCTCTGGTGATTCAGACTATACGGTAACCACTTTCCATACTTTCTGCCACCTTAGTAGTATAAAAAAATCCAATTACTAAGTGCTTCTTGGTCCCGGTTGTCTGTAACACAGCAGACGCTAGCGAAGTTCCAGGCTTGAAAATTCAACAGCGAGTACCAAAACCTGCCGCGCGCCTGTCCGTTTTAATACCGCAATAGTCTCAAAACCGAGGGACAATAGTCAACCTAGGTGTTTAGTATATTTCTGCCTATTCATTGACAAAGACATGTATATGAACGGATACTATCATATGCTTGAACATTGTGGAGACCAATGTCCATGGGGCTCAGTTTGGCAACGTGAAAGAGTACAATTTCTTGCCACCCCAATTCATCCCGAGGGTGTCGTAAGAGGCGACTAAGTAAACACTTACGCAAAACAATCCATTGCGTCGAGAAGGAAAACTTGATATGAAACCCGGTTGTCAGTAAAATGACAATCGTTAAGCCATCTCATGGGCGGGCGGCTTGAAAAGTTTTAACTGCGGGCCGTCACGACCTACGCCTGTTCATTTCAATACGGCAATAGGCCTATTGCGTATTGGGTATGCACCACCTACACTCGAGAGCAATGAATCCGGGTCACTTAAAGAATGTTAAAAATCTCGGAAACTAAAAATGATAGGTTAATGCAATAAATTGTATTTAATAGACAATGTAATACTCCTTAAATGAAAGTAAAAAAAATATGAGTCACCATACATTTTATTAACACAAAATTACATAAAGAAAAAACTGCCGATCTCTCCTTAAAACAAAAATAGGAAACATGAAATTTTTGAACTTTATTACGATTTTCTTGAATTTTAATACTTCGTATTGCCTCCTCGTGCTTCCATTACTGCGTTTACGCGGTTTGGCATGCTGTACACCAAGTTCCGTATACGATTTTGGGGAATATTCTCCCATTCCTCTGTGAGAGCAATTTTGAGCTCACGAAGCGTGATTGGGGGAGGGTTTCGTTGTTTTACGCATCTGCCTAGCTCGTCCCAAGCATGCTCGATCGGGTTGATATCCGGGCTGCGCGCTGGCCACTCCATACGAGTAATGTTCATCTCTTGAAGGTAGTCATTCACAATCCTACCTGTATGAGGTCGGGCATTGTCATGCATAAATATAGCATCCTCACCTAAATTGACCATAAATGAACCAACGTGATCATTGAGGATTTCTTCCACATATCTTACGCTAGTTAAAGAGCCGTTTTCTATGATCACCAGCTCTGTGCGACTTTCAGAAGAAATTCCGGCCCACACAAGTACAGACCCACCACCGTAGGCTACTTTTTCTTCGATGCATGCTTGCTTGAATCTTTCCCCTGGTCTTCGATACACTCTGTGTCTTCCATCGTGCTTGTAGAGCATAAATTTTGATTCGTCGGAGAACATAACTTTTGACCAATCTTCAATACTCCAATTTACGTGGCTCTGGGCATACCTTAGTCTCGAAATACGATGCCCACGCTCCAGTTTAGGGCCGTTTGCAGGTCTAAGGGGTTTTAAGTTAGATTCAGCAAGCCGACGTCTTACTGTCCATGCACTTGGGTTACTTCCTCCGAGGCGTCGAAACTGATTGGTGAGTTCAGTTCCTGTGAGAAAGCGATTTCGAAGCATGGTGTTCACCAAGTATCGGTCTTCTCGTGCTGTGGTACACCTGGTTCTGCCCGTTCCTGGTCTGCGTAGGTTAGAACCAGTTTCTTCGTAACGTCGGAGAACTCTTTGTACTGTTGACAGCGACACACCGACAGTCCTGGCTGTATCGCGCTGACTCCGGCCGGTTTCCAGCATTGTAAGTATTCTGGTGCATTCTTCAGGCGTAAGCGACATAATTTCAGCTTGATTAATGAATATAGAGCACTATCAACATGGTTTATGTACCCACATAAATGACAGATTACAAACAAAAGCAACACCAAATGCTGTAATTTCGTAGTTCCATCTTCGAAAGTGGCCCTTTTTCAAATTTGATTTTTTTATGATATAACTTTACAATAACTAAGAAGTTTTAATACCTTCATTTAAGGAGTATTACATTGTCTATTAAATACAATTTATTGCATTAACCTAGCATTTTTAGTTTCCGAGATTTTTAGGATTCTTTAAGTGACCCGGATTCATTGCTCTCGAGTGTATGTGGGAGTATACTATGCCTCCACCTACCCATTCGGCAATGAATCCGGGTCACTTAAAGAATCCTAAAAATCTCGGAAACTAAAAATGCTAGGTTAATGCAATAAATTGTATTTAATAGACAATGTAATACTCCTTAAATGAAGGTATTAAAACTTCTTAGTTATTGTAAAGTTATATCATAAAAAAATCAAATTTGAAAAAGGGCCACTTTCGAAGATGGAACTACGAAATTACAGCATTTGGTGTTGCTTTTGTTTGTAATCTGTCATTTATGTGGGTACATAAACCATGTTGATAGTGCTCTATATTCATTAATCAAGCTGAAATTATGTCGCTTACGCCTGAAGAATGCACCAGAATACTTACAATGCTGGAAACCGGCCGGAGTCAGCGCGATACAGCCAGGACTGTCGGTGTGTCGCTGTCAACAGTACAAAGAGTTCTCCGACGTTACGAAGAAACTGGTTCTAACCTACGCAGACCAGGAACGAGCAGAACCAGGTGTACCACAGCACGAGAAGACCGATACTTGGTGAACACCATGCTTCGAAATCGCTTTCTCACAGGAACTGAACTCACCAATCAGTTTCGACGCCTCGGAGGAAGTAACCCAAGTGCATGGACAGTAAGACGTCGGCTTGCTGAATCTAACTTAAAACCCCTTAGACCTGCAAACGGCCCTAAACTGGAGCGTGGGCATCGTATTTCGAGACTAAGGTATGCCCAGAGCCACGTAAATTGGAGTATTGAAGATTGGTCAAAAGTTATGTTCTCCGACGAATCAAAATTTATGCTCTACAAGCACGATGGAAGACACAGAGTGTATCGAAGACCAGGGGAAAGATTCAAGCAAGCATGCATCGAAGAAAAAGTAGCCTACGGTGGTGGGTCTGTACTTGTGTGGGCCGGAATTTCTTCTGAAAGTCGCACAGAGCTGGTGATCATAGAAAACGGCTCTTTAACTAGCGTAAGATATGTGGAAGAAATCCTCAATGATCACGTTGGTTCATTTATGGTCAATTTAGGTGAGGATGCTATATTTATGCATGACAATGCCCGACCTCATACAGGTAGGATTGTGAATGACTACCTTCAAGAGATGAACATTACTCGTATGGAGTGGCCAGCGCGCAGCCCGGATATCAACCCGATCGAGCATGCTTGGGACGAGCTAGGCAGATGCGTAAAACAACGAAACCCTCCCCCAATCACGCTTCGTGAGCTCAAAATTGCTCTCACAGAGGAATGGGAGAATATTCCCCAAAATCGTATACGGAACTTGGTGTACAGCATGCCAAACCGCGTAAACGCAGTAATGGAAGCACGAGGAGGCAATACGAAGTATTAAAATTCAAGAAAATCGTAATAAAGTTCAAAAATTTCATGTTTCCTATTTTTGTTTTAAGGAGAGATCGGCAGTTTTTTCTTTATGTAATTTTGTGTTAATAAAATGTATGGTGACTCATATTTTTTTTACTTTCATTTAAGGAGTATTACATTGTCTATTAAATACAATTTATTGCATTAACCTATCATTTTTAGTTTCCGAGATTTTTAACATTCTTTAAGTGACCCGGATTCATTGCTCTCGAGTGTAGGTGGTGCATACCCAATACGCAATAGGCCTATTGCCGTATTGAAATGAACAGGCGTAGGTCGTGACGGCCCGCAGTTAAAACTTTTCAAGCCGCCCGCCCATGAGATGGCTTAACGATTGTCATTTTACTGACAACCGGGTTTCATATCAAGTTTTCCTTCTCGACGCAATGGATTGTTTTGCGTAAGTGTTTACTTAGTCGCCTCTTACGACACCCTCGGGATGAATTGGGGTGGCAAGAAATTGTACTCTTTCACGTTGCCAAACTGAGCCCCATGGACATTGGTCTCCACAATGTTCAAGCATATGATAGTATCCGTTCATATACATGTCTTTGTCAATGAATAGGCAGAAATATACTAAACACCTAGGTTGACTATTGTCCCTCGGTTTTGAGACTATTGCGGTATTAAAACGGACAGGCGCGCGGCAGGTTTTGGTACTCGCTGTTGAATTTTCAAGCCTGGAACTTCGCTAGCGTCTGCTGTGTTACAGACAACCGGGACCAAGAAGCACTTAGTAATTGGATTTTTTTATACTACTAAGGTGGCAGAAAGTATGGAAAGTGGTTACCGTATAGTCTGAATCACCAGAGGCGATACACGCGATCGTTTACACTGAGTAATGGAGCTACATGTAGATCTCATAATATGAACGAAATTGACTTAGAAACTGACTCAATATGAAAATATTCAGAATTTCAAACCGGCTAAAGGTTACATCGTGAAAGGTGCTTCATACCGGCCTTCAACTGTTCGCTTTGGGAACTTACCCACGAACCAGATATAGATAAAGCATGAATCGCTGCAAGGGTATCTACGAGCACACCTCTCAACATAAAATTGTTACAACTTTTATTATTGAAATCTGAATCTTATAATCAGGCAATAAATTCCAAAATAAATTGCTTTTGTTTAGGAGCCAAGAATGCTCTTGGTGATCGAAGTATCGCCGGAATTTCGTATCATTAGGTCTGTAAAGTGTATTTCAGTTAAGGACAGTCATTTAGTGGGCTCGTAAATTCTGAACTCGACTCTTCTATCTATATATTTATCCGTATCAGATATTGAAAATGGGAGCTTTTTTGACTTTTACTCGATAAATTATTACTAAGATTTAACATTTATGATACTTTATTTGTTTGTACTTTCTTACCTTTTTTAAATGAAAAACAATAAGAATCCATAATTTACCATTCATATATCAAATAAAGATTTGTGTTTGTTTGTCTATGAACTGATTCGGACGCGTTCATTTCTAAAATCGTTTTGTAGGGTTGCGATTTAGACATATTTTATCAAATTTGGTTTAAGCCGCTCGTAGCAAGGTTACACAGCTATGGTTTTTAAAACATTGTTTTTAATCATCATCAGTAATCAGTAATCATTTATTTATTTCCAAGAATATGTTTGGTTACCGGTTTTATTTACATGCAAGGTACAGCATATTCTGCCGCTAAGATATTTCAAGACATACTTTTTTAAGGTAGAATTGAATTTCCAAGTGCTAGGTTCCACTTTAAAATTAGTTACGCCTTCTGCTTCTTGATCTAATTGTATTTCATTTCAACATCTACGGACCCTCTTTAAATGAACGACTTCAAAAATAGAACGACGCTTTTTCTAAACCCGACCCAAGTAACAACTTTTACAAACACTCCAAAAGTGTAAAGATCATTTGACTCAACTTAATTAGCGACCCGGTTTGAGGAAAGGGTCCAATAATAATTGGGAATGAAATCAATATCAATACATATAATAAAATCGTAACAGGTCGCTGTCTGTACATGGAAGATAAATAAGAAAAAATATTATAGGGGGGCTTTATGAACGCAATAGAACCCAAAACAATGATTTTTAGAATTTTTGTCTGTTTGTCTGTATGTCTGTATGTCTGTATGTCTGTATGTCTGTATATCTGTTTGTCTGTACGGTTGTGCACGCTAATCTCAGTAACCGCTCAACCGATTGCAATGCGGTTTTTTTTATTGTGTTGAGGTTTGCTCCAGTTAACATTTAGCGTTTGTTTTATGTAAATCGGTTTAGAAATAAAAGAGTTATAACACTTTTAAGAATCAGATATTTTTAAAATTTTAATTGTAGTGGTTTCTTTGAATGTGAGTGAACCTAAACTGGCGTGTTGGCTTAACTATTTTTAAACAATTCAGTCCACGCCTTCGGCGCGGACTGAATTGTTTTAAAATAGACTTAATCATTAAGCTCTTTTATGATTAAGCAAACAGGGCAGTTTCAGACGCTGCTTGATGACTCTGATGAAGAAATACCTTTCCTTTCATACACCTTATGTGACGTAAACGAAGTTGCGGGCTCAGCTAGTTTTAATTAAAAACATTTATTATTAAAGCACTAGGTAATTACTCAAGATGGGACTCCTGACAGGAACAGATGAGTCAAGTGTTTGCGTCACGCTCCTAAGAAAAATACCAATTACATCATTATTTTGAAGTTCCGTTGAAAAACTGTTGAAAATATTTTCATTCAAGCTGTATTTCTGGCTGAATACTTTCGCTTTGGAGTCTGTGGTTTGTTTTTTATGCCACTAATACAAGCATACGGCCCGGTCCACCTTTTGAAAGTGGGCACCGTAGCCTATGAAAATTCGCAAAACCACAAGTGCTAAACACACGTGGTCAACCCTGAAGAAACCTTCTTTGTTTTTTCAGCGTGAGGAGAATGGTACAGGGTTGCTATGCCGGACTTCTTCCGACATAAAACCGCACGTATCCAGCCTAAGGTTGGAAGCACCGGGTAAGCAATCAAAAGGATGTACCCAGGACTCCCAACAGACCTACGGCTACTACTGCGGCCTCACCAAGGGGAGGGAGGGAGTCGGGGGGGTTCGAGTGTCATCCCGCGTCTTTGGGGCGTAGTTCAGGTCTTATCTCGCTTCTTGAGAGTACGTGCGTGAATCTCAAATCTGGATCTGCTTTTGTAAGGACTGTGAGGAGCAGAAACCTTCTAAGACCCCTTTTGAAGAACCCCATAAAAGACGGTAAAATTCGAGGCAGGTAGTTCTTTCCTCAACCAAAGGTTACAAGAAACTGTTGTATACTTTACCTGAGCCACGGCAACGATTATGCTTATTATTTTGTTCCTTAAACACACAAATTGAGTAACTTTAAGTAGTCACCTACAAAAGCACGTATGTTATGTACAAGTTTCAAACTGCGAGTAACTTTTGCCGTATATTTCAAAAATCCTTTAATGTTGAAAGTTTCAACAAAACAACAATATTTTGCCCTTAAAGTTTGTATTTAAAAATTTGGTTAAAGCCAGTAAAATTCTGGCATCTTAAAAAAAAACAAAAAGATTTCTAGAACTATTGCTCAGCGAATAAAGATTTAGAAAACAATGGCTTTTAGGTTTTTTACATTTAAATAAAAGATAAACATTACTTTTATTTTAGAGAAGGAAAACTCGAAATGAACTCGGCTGTCAGTAAAATGACAATCGTTAAGCCAAGTGGAATAAGAAATTTCAACTGCGGGTCGCGGACCTGCGCCTGTCTATTTGAACACGGCAATAGGCTCACCACCTTTTACGTGGGACATAAAACTAGAAGGTGAAATGTGGGCGTAAACTATACCTTTGCTGACCCCTTCGGGGATAAAGGCGTGACTAAATGTATGTATGTATGAATGTAAACTTTACTTTTTACTTAACTTACAAAGAGGGAATAAACATCCGATTATACAAAAGTATTATGCTGCTTCACCCACTGACTGCGTTAAATTAATCTAATATCATAAAAACTTTTAGAGAAGTTCACGGTAAAAATCATCGCGAGCTTATGATATTTTCTTATTATTTTGTTTAAGAAAACACAAACCATGTAATGCTCGAGTACAAAGGCAAGTATACTGTGTACAAGTTCCAGGTACCCGCCAACTTTTGCCATATATTTCGGGCACCCGTTATTGTCAGAATGTCCAACTAAATACGATCTTCTACAAAAGAGATAATATTTATTTCAGAGCGGTGCCATTATTATTTTCAAAATGTGAATAAGTACCTGAGAATAAGACGGAAAATAGTTATTATAAAATAAATATTGTTGGACATTCTCACACAACATCATCTAGCCCAAACTAAGCTATAAAGCTTGTGCTATGGGATCTAGATGACTGATAGACATACTTATATATTTCTAAATACATACATATTATACACTAGCTGAGCCCGCAACTTCGTTTACGTCACATAAGATGTATGAAAGGAAAGGTATTTCTTTATCAGAGTCATCAAGCAGCGTCTGAAACTGCCGTGTTTGCTTAATCATAAAAGAGCTTAATAATTAAGTCTATTTTAAAACAATTCAGTCCACGCCTTCGGCGCGGACTGAATTGTTTGTTGAATGAAAATAGTCTTAATCATTAAGCTCTTTTATGATTAAGCCAACACGCCAGTTTAGGTTTACTTACATTCAAAGAAACCCCTACAATTAAAATTTTCAAAATATCTGATTCTTAAAAGTGTTATAACTCTTTTATTTCTAAACCGATTTACATAAAACAAACGCTAAATGTTAACTGGAGCAAACCTCAACACAATAAAAAAAACCGCATTGCAATCGGTTGAGCGGTTACCGAGATTAGCGTGCACAACCGTACAGACAAACAGATATACAGACATACAGACATACAGACAAACAGACAAAAATTCTAAAAATCATTGTTTTGGGTTCTATTGCGTTCATAAAGCCCCCCTATAATATTTTTTCTTATTTATCTTCCATGTACAGACAGCGACCTGTTACGATTTTATTATATGTATTGATATTGATATTGATTGATGATTGATTGATAGAAAACACCCAAACTCCGAAACAAACATTTGTGGATCACACAAATATTTGAACCGACCCAGGAATCGAACCCAGGACCTCCAGCGCCGCAGGCGGTACCACTACCGACCACGCCACAGAGGCAGTCAATTAATTATTAGATAAGTATTTAATTGTTAGTTTAAATTATTTCAATAATTATTTACAATGTTACGTCCATAAAATTCTCCTGATACTTTTAATAAGTACTTGACACTGAAATCTAGCATCCCAAACTAAAAATATTGTATTAATACGAATGTGAAATGTATGTAAGTAAGTAATATTGCCATCTCTAAACCTGATGTTTCAAGATCAAATCTTTGGTTAGAACAGAAATTTATTTTTTAACAATCTGTAAATCGGAATTTGAATGTTTGTCTGTATATATAAATGATAAGCAATCAAAAATAAGTTGTAAAATTGTAATTTACTAACTGTCCCCATAAAAATCTCTAACTAAAATATATTATTAATGTATACTCGTATTTCAGGGCAAAGTTTACTCAAAACTTTTGAAGTTAACAAATTTATCAAGCAAAATGGAAACGGTTTTTGGGAAAAATGGAATTTAAGCGGGACATTTAGGAGTTTAGGGTTTGTGATTAATTAATTTTCTTACTGTTTTTATTGTGCAGAACGCAATTAGTCCGAAATATGGCGGTAAGTACTTGTACATGGAAGAGGGAAATTTCAAATATTACAATAATGTTGAATAAGAGAGAAATTTATTGTAGTGGTGAAAATACGCTCACATTATACCATAGTCTTATTGTCCCACCTAATGGGAGATAAGACTATTGCCGTATTTAAATGGACAGGCGCGGGTTGTAAGGACTCACAATTTTTTCAAAGTGCTAAAATCTACATAAATTTATTAACAACTGTCATATAACTGACAACCGGGACCAACGGCGTAACATAACTTCCGAAGCACAGAAACCCTCGCAAATGAAATGTCACATAGTTGTCACGTAGTGGTCACCCATCCAAGGACCAGTCATAGCGACAGTTGCTTACTGCAGTGATTGTTATCAGAACAAAGAGTCAGCGGGCTACGAGCATTGATAATATCCTCGAAGGCTGAACACAGTCGTCACCGTAATGGTAACAGACTGGTTTTTTCACATGCTTATTTGTGCGCATACAGCCTGTTCAAGTGTTCATACCAGTTCCTATTTTGCTACACCCTTTGAACGTAATACACCTACTGATCACTGTTGTAACTTATTCTCTAAAGCCCTATCCCACCAATATGTACCTAGTATGTGGTGAAATATATAGAAAGATAGTTCCAGGACGTCTGCTCCGCCTGATCGCTTGATTTTAAGTTAACATGCGGATACGGATAGACATGTCATGAGGTCCAAAATGTGTCTTGACCACTTTGAAGGATCAAAGTCCAGTTCTATACTAAAATGATAACTATGCACACAAGTGTAGGTCTATAATTGTGTGCCATTTGGTGTAAAAGGCCTCTGTAGTTATTTCCAATCTCGGGCAAGTTAATTTTAGTGATACGCTGCCGACCTCTGTCAGCACCGTTCGATTTGACGAATTTGCAATATGCAGTTTATTGAATAGGGGATAATCTGACACACTTATGCACTATTGGATATTTTACTCAGTTCTCAAAAAAGAGAACTTCTGATTTAAGTAAGTTCTAGCCAAACATCCAGTCTCAAGCTGGCCATTGTCACTGTGGTTGAATGGCAAAACGTTGGGATATACCACCTTCTATAGAGAGTAGAAAGAGAAGTTTTTGACTTGAGTTCGATCCCGAGTCTGGGTTCGACTTTTTAGTCCTGGGACATCCTTCCGAGGGCTTACCCGGGGCTCCCAACCATAGGCTGTGGGGCGTTACGTGAGGTTTTTTAGTCGGTAGGAGTCCGGCATAACATCCATGAGGATTTTCCCGCACGTTAAACAAAAAAAAAGCTGGCCTTTGCCACTCGACCTACATTTTTTTAAAGAGCTTGTGTACTCTTTCTGACTTAACTTTGGCTGACTTTGTCATTTCAAAAATGTGAAGAGTGAATTGATACACTAAGTTAACAAAAGGCGAGATCTACGGAGCGAGACGACCTTAGACTCGCCGTGGACTCCGGAAAGATACCACAGGTATGCTTAAATAATTTTATTTTTGTATAATTTTCAAAATAGGAATCGGAAAATAAAGTCTCATCTTACTGTCTTTTACTTGTTTTAATAAAAATTTCTTCGTATTACTTTCCTCTGTACTCAATATATGAGCAATGTACTCCCTATTAGATTCTATTACAAAGATTTAGCTCCATTGTGAAGAGCTTCTCAAGAACGCTCAGTTCAAAAACAAAAGAACAATAAATGACGATATTGGAATCTATTTCAGTTCCACTTCCTACCGTATGAGCACTTTCATTATAGTTTCATGGTATTATGAAAAAAAAACCGGTCAAGTGCAAGTTGAATTCGTGCACAGAGAGGTCCGTACCAAAAATCAGCAAAAAATACCATTTTTGTAATGGTATAATCCCATAAAAACATAATGTAGGATCTCACATAATAGGTAGGTACAATATATTAAATTAGATTAATCAATTGTTTTAAAATTGAATTGTTTTAAATAACAATTATATAATTTTGGCCCACCTAAGGCTTGGTTTTAAGTAATATTTAAGTCTAAATGCGATTTATCTAATTACATTTGTTATTTTTTCAGGCTGAAAATTATTTCTGGTTTTGCTGGCTCCTCCGCATGCGCCCGGCGCCCGGTGTGACAGAGTGTCAACTCGAACGTCAAGATTATTTTTATTGTATTTTTATTTGTGTTTGTTTTTGTAGTTTCTGTTTTATAATATCTAATAATAAGTAAATGCAAAGCTTGACGCAATCGGAAGATGGTACGTCACTTTATACTTTTTCTTGTTCCATTTGTTTAAAATCTTTTAAAAGTGCTCGAGGACTTCGTATACATATATCAAAATTACATAAATGCCCCAGCCAAAACTCAACAACGTTACTTTCAGATAATTTCGCACAACCTCATGCTTCTATTCCATCTGATAGTAACCCTTCTGGCACGCCTTTTCATCACCTTTTGAGTAATTTAAAAAATAATGTAAGTTTAGTTAAACGAATTCCTCGTGGTGCCAGGATCTCTGTCGCTACACTTTTGTCTCAATTTATAACGCAGTGTTTGGATAGTAATAGCATTGAAAATTGGCAAAATCTTTTGCTATTTCCTTATAAAGTATTACATGCTAAATTTAGTGACGAGACTATATCTCTCACACAAAAAATTAAAAATAATTGTTCTAACCCCACACTTCCGACTCAAAATTGCTGTTTTACTGGAAATTATAACGAAAAGATTTATAATGTTAACAAGCTTGTAGAAGCAAAAGTTAGCGACGGAGATTTAAAAGGAGCCGCACGTCTCCTGTTTTCAAGTGATGTACTGTCTCCAGATACAACAGATACCCTTACATCTTTACAGACAAAACATCCCTCAGCTCCAGTCTCGGACTACGTTCTGGACCCGCCTACATCACCCGATGTGTGTTTACTTGCACAGGATAAGGACACAGTGAGTGCGATTAATGCTTTTAAAGTCGGATCAGCAGCTGATCTTGACGGTCTTTCTCCACAACCCCTAAAAGACCTAACCTCTCACTGTGTGGGTGATGCAGGTAAGCACCTCATCGGTTGTTTAACAAAATTAGTAAACCTCATGCTCTCTGGTAACATTAACCCTGAGATCGCTCCTGTTATCTATGGAGCTAATCTCATTGCTCTCACTAAAAAAGACGGAGGAGTCCGTCCTATTGCTGTTGGGTCCACTTTTAGGCGTTTAGCATCCAAAATTTCTGTCCGATACATCTTGTCAAAATTACAACAAAAATTTGAACCGACTCAATTAGGGTTTGGTACCAAAGGTGGGTGTGAGGCGGCGGTCCACGCTTTACGCACCTACCTTAATAAAGGTGAGTGTGAGGTTTTGCTGAAAATTGATGTCAAAAATGCTTTTAATTCGGTAAACCGTGACATCCTGCTGTCAGAAATTAGAAGCAATGTTCCTGAAATTTATAACTATTTACTTAACTGTTATCACGAACCTTCCAAATTAATGTATAAATGCAACGAACTTTCTTCTGAAGTCGGTTTCCAGCAGGGTGATCCCCTCGGACCAGCCATTTTCAGCCTAGCCATTAACCCCATCATTCAAAATTTAAAGTCAAAATTTAACGTCTGGTATTTAGATGACGGGACTCTTGGAGGTGATGCAGTTTCTGTTCTGTCAGATCTTATAGAAATTAAAAATAAATTTCATTTAATTGGTTTGGAATTAAATTTTAATAAGTGTGAATTATATATTCATAATAATCACATTAATTCGGAACTCGTTGAAAAATTCAATTCCCTATGTCCGAATATTAAAATTGTTAGCAGAGAGAATCTTTACCTCCTAGGGTCCCCTATATTTGAAGATGCTATTCCCGAGTTAATAGCACAAAAAATTTCAAAATTTGAATCCAATGTAGATCGGCTACATTCTATTAGTTCACATTACGCAATCACAATTCTGAAATTTTGTATGTTTGTTCCCAAATCTATTTATTTGCTTCGCTGTTGTCCTTTTTGGAAACATCAAAGTCATTTATTTTCTATTGATTCGCTAATCAAATCTTCTTTGGAATCAATTCTCAATATACAACTGAGCGAACAATCTTGGTCCCAGGCATCTCTTCCCATTAAATATAGTGGGCTAGGGATCCGCAAAATTTCTAGTGTGGCTTTGCCAGCCTTTTTGTCATCTGTACATGCCACGTCGAGTCTCGTAGGTAAAATTCTGACGAATTGTCTTACAGACTATGAGACGACTGGCCTTACAGATGCCAAGAATGCTTGGCTAATGGCTTGTCCGGGACAAAATTTACCCACCCATCCAAATTTACAACGGAGCTGGGACGACGCTATGTCAAAATTAACCTTTTTAAATGCTAGCTTAGGCCCGGATCGGGCCAGATTATTAGCGCTCAGTAGAAAGGAATCCGGTGATTGGTTGAAAGCTTTCCCTACAGCCAACACCGGAACTTTTTTGGAACCGGACATCCTAAGAATTTCAGTTGGTTTGAGACTTGGCGTCACGCTTTGCGCTCCACATCGATGCCCCTGCGGTTTTAACGTTGACACTTTGGGGCATCATGGTCTTTCATGTTTAAAGAGCGCAGGCCGCTTCTCACGCCACGCTGCGCTGAACGACATCATCCGCCGTGCTCTTGCCACCGCCAATGTGCCTGCGCACTTAGAGCCAAACGGCGTTTTCAGGGACGATGGCAAGAGACCAGATGGTATAACTTTGATACCGTGGGAGATGGGTCGGGTCCTGGTGTGGGATGCAACTTGTGTTGACACTCTAGCCCCGTCCCATCTTCCTAAAACAAAATTAAAAGCCAGTGCAGCAGCGGAAGCGGCTGAAAATATTAAAATTAATAAATATAAGGGTCTCGACTCATCGTATCGTTTTTGTCCAGTCGGTGTCGAGACCCTAGGTCCATGGGGTCCCAATGCGCAAAAATTTTTCAAGAATTTGAAAAAGCGCCTTGTGGAGTCAACTGGTGACCCAAGGGCTGGCAGTTTTCTCGCTCAACGAATAGGTATTGCTATTCAAAGGGGGAATGCTGCTAGTCTTTTGGGCACAATGCCACGGGGGCCTTATATAGGTTTAGTTTAGATAGTAATAATGTAAATATAGATATGTAATAATTATGTTTCTCTGTAATTTTTAACGATTAATCAATGCGATTACCAAGTCAATCTAATTACTCATTTTAAACATAAAAGATTTTATATACATTTTAATGACTTAGACATGAATCTCCCTACATTTCACCACAGACTAAATAATATATTCTATAATTTCACGGTAAAAGAACACTGAGTTGCGCGACTTGGGGTTTTTACAAGTTTTGTTTATAGAATCTCATTTCTGTTTGCAGATAATATAATCCAACACTTTCTTTTCAGTTCTTCTTGAATAACTGCAACTAATTCCCTAACAAACTTATTTTAATATTTACACATACCTACATACATATTATATATTCACCCCTTTACCCCCGAAGGGATAGGCAGCGGCATTATATATGCCCACATTCCACCAATAGGTTTTGGCCCACGTAATACGTGGTAAGCCGTATTGCCGTGTTGGAATGGACAGGCGCAGCTCACAGGTTGTGACCGCGGTCTGCAACTTGGCTTAACGACTGCCGTTTTACTGGCAACTGGGACCAACGGTTTAACGTGCCATCCAAAGCACGGAATCGCTCGCTAATAGAAATGTCACAAAGTGTTTACCCATTCGAGGCCCAGCCACGGCGAAAGTTGCTTACTACAGTGACACGAGCGCTTCAGTTATTTTTTTGGCAATTGCACTAAACAGACCAAATTAATGTAAACGCTGATAATTCATTAAGTGAAAATAATGTAACTTTTAATTAATCTATACTAATATTATAAAGAGGAAAGATTTGTTTTTTTTGTTTGTTTGATTGCAACGAATAGGCTCCGGAACTACTGGACCGATTTGAGAAATTCTTTCACTGTTTTAAAGCTACACTCTTTGCGGAGAACATAGGTTATATTTTATTCCCGTATTCCCACGGTAACGGGAACTACGCGGGTGAAACCGCGTGACGTCCGCTAGTTTTAAATAATTACAAAGTTATTTATGCGCGTGACGTCCGCTAGTTTTAAATAATTACAAAGTTATTTATGCAGTTGGTGTACTAAAACTGCATAAATAACTTTGTAATTTAAATCGGATTTCAATGCAGTTGGTGAATCTGGAAAACAGAACTGAAATTCCAGAATACCTATTTTATTTTTTCCTTAGTTTAAACACTAAATTTACCTTCTAAATTTGAAGGTTCTATGTCTGCTAGAAGTAACTTGGAGTTTTGATGATCGGTCAGTCAGTGAGAGAGTGACTACGAATTTTTAAGCAACTTTGACTAGTTATAATTCTTAAACTACTAGGTAGGTTTTTTTTTTTGGTGGTGTGTGGGACTCCCGGCCCGGTCCGGAATGGACCGTCCTACCCACTAAACCCCGCGGTGTTCCTCCTTACCCTTTAGCCGGGCCGAGGGATATCAAAACATTATTCACGTCGACCCGGCTAGGGGCGCCCCGTATATTCGAGGCTCTCCTCGGGGGAGCCAGATGGGCGGCTCCCCAAAGCTCCCTAAGGAGCTGAAGACCACGCCTGCACCGCTCTCGAGCGCCCCTCTGTAATAGAGGAGACAGAGAGCGGCTGGCGCAGGCGTGCGCTAATGGGCACCCTCGGAACACGGGGAAGGTGCCCACCGCCATGTGACCTTTGGTGGGCGGGGTCACCCGACCTTACGCCCACGGTCAAGAAACAATCGGGGGCGCGCAGTGACTCCTCACCGCGGCTCCCCCGAACTGCACGGCAGAGCGGGAGCATTATCCGTTACTCCCGCTCCCCCGCACAGTGCACCTCCCGCTTTGCCGCCATCACCTCGTCAACTGGCGAGGTGACAGCGGCCCAGCACTGTTGCCGCCGGTCGCGCCGTTATTCACGGCCGGCAGCCCGAACTGCATGGCAGGGCGGGAGCATTTACCCAAACTAAGCAGTGCCTCTCCCACTTGGCCGCCATCGTCTCGCCAGCAAAGGTGGCGAAGCGACGGCGACCCAGCATTGCTGCTGCCGGCCGTGAATAACGGCGCGGCCGGCAGCAACACACACCACCGAGCAAACCCACAGGTGGGTTACTCCCGCCTCGGCCGGAATTAGCCAGAGTAGCACAACTCCCCCACAGAGGAAGGGGAGTGGTCGCTACTCCGTTGCCCAGGATGCACCACGAGGAGTATCCGACCCATTGAGGTCCTTAAGATGTTAGTAGGACCCCGCATCCCAACTACTAGGTAGGTACTTTAGATTCGACGAAATTTGAAATATATGTAGATACCGTTTTTATATTTATATAAAAAAAAAAAAAGTATATACTTAAGTACTAATATCCGTGGTCTGATACCCATAACACAAGCAGGTTATTCCTAGCTTACTTTGGGATCAGATAGCGTTGTGTGTAATGTCCGTGAATATTTATTATATTTATTAATTATACAAAGATTACTTAGTTACCTACTGTAAATTGAATTTTCTAGTTTTATTCACAACGAAGTTATATGGGGGGTCGAAAATGGCCTGAGTGGGTTCGAGAAAAGAAAGTAAAGGGCGGCACGCTTGTCGCCGCCACCACGCTTTGCTCCACTTGGTGGGTTCCTATCTAATAAAGCAACAAACAAACAAGGCCTTTAAATACGGTACAATGAAAAATAATCCGACTGTAAAATTTACATGCAACAAAGAAACTGAGGGCCATTTTGGAGTATGGTATTGAAATGTTTAGAACCTCACTTTTTTCCTTTGGGTATTTTATTTGTGTTTTAGAAGAAAAGTTTAGACAAGCGACCTCTTCCGAAAAGTATTGGAAACCATTGAAATTATAAGCTTATTAGCTTTCTACCTTCTATTCCTAGAATGTTCTTACTTGTATATATTGTGATACATAGATGGCGGTTTCATTAACCAGGTATTTTATATTTTCATCATGGTAATTTAGGACGTACGGTTGAACGCGAAAAACTTATAATTTACATGCAACGAAGAGACTGAGGGCATTTTGGATTAAGGTATTGAAATGTTTAGAACCTCGCTTTTTTTCTTTTGGGTATTTTATTTGTATTTAGAAGAAAAGTTGAGACAAGCGACCTCTTACGAAAAATGTTGGAAACCATTGAAATTATAAGCTTATCAGCTTTCTACCTTCTACTCCTAGAATGTTCTTACTTGTATACATCTATTGTGATACATAGATGGCGGTTTCATTAACAGGTGTTTTATATTTTCACCATGGTAATTTACAATCTATTGTGACTATAACTTGTTTTTTTTAGGTTACTAAGGTAGTAGACAAGCTGTGCACCTGATATTTGGTTACTGTAGCATATATGGACGTTTGCATCACCAGAGGCGGTACACACGCGATTCCGACCCGGACGCAGATTTTGCGACCCACTGTTGAAACTTTTCAAGCCGCCTATGCCTTAGGCCTTTAACTTGGCTTAACGACTGTCATGTTACTGACAACCTGGGAAAACGTCATACCGTGCCTTCCGAAGCACGAAAACGCTCGCAAATAAATTTTGCAGATTTCAGTAAGTATATATCTACCGGCAACAGAAACACCTACATCGTATCCCGTGAAAATTTTAGCTGTCTAACTATATTGGTGCTTGAGATGCAACCTGGAGATAAATAGACAGATAGACGGAAAGCGGAGACTCTGTAATAGGGTTGCGTTTTTACCCTCCGGGTATGGAACCCAAAGAAAACACAACGTGTACCTACTTCCAAACCTACATCAAGTTTGTGTCCTGAAGTCCCAAGCCATTATGTGCGGTTTATTATTATTGGAGAGGCGTCTTTGAAGTTTTGACGCGAGGAATGCATTTACACGCCATCATATGAGCCGCGGGGGTAGCTGGGACGGTGTGAGGGACTCACAACCCCGGAAAGAGATCATCCAACCGACTAAACCCCGCGAAGTTCCTCCTTGCCCTGTAGCCGGGCGCGGGCAGAAGGATGTTCAAGGATTATTCACGCCGCCGCGGCAAGGGGCGCCCCGCACGTCCGGAGTTCATCTTGGGAGCCAAATGTTCGGCTTCCCAGGAAACTTGATGCAGCTTTGTTTCAACTGTTGCCTGCTGGAAAATAGGTACCTCATGATAGTGTTTATCAGCTGCACCTGAATAAACCTTTATTTATAATATTGTAAGTTGGTAAACAAGCTAACAGCCCACCAGACGGAAAGTGGATATCGTAGCCAATGAACGCTTGCAATACCAGAGACGCTACATCAGGAGGAGTAGGAACTCTCTAAGATCTAATAGAAATGTGACGTGACTGGGAAGGGGGATTACTGCCAAACCCTTAAGCAAAACTGAGATGGTAACCCAATTCGACCGGGAATCCTTGTAAGCCCTCTGGACCATCTGACCACCTACCTACTTCTTTACTAGGAGTAACCCAGGCAACCCAGCATTGTGGATTTAGTCGATTTGCGTTCGAGAGGATACACATCGCAATGCGCGGGTTGTTAAATATATGAATATACATACATCCTAAGCACCTAGGTACCTTCGAAAAAATTAACATAAAACCCGTAGAATTTTTAAAAAAAATAAAGAATTTTGATATTTTTTCACCTCTAAGGTGGCAGACAAGCATATGGCCCACCAGATTGACTAGTAGTCACCGTAGCCTATGAACGTTTGGAATGCCAGAGGCGCTACACTCGCTCTGCTGACCCTGCACAACATTCGAAGAACTCCTTTGAAGAACCCCATAGTGTAGGCGTTTGGTAAGAAAAACGAGGCTGGAAGTTCATTCCACAATCTAAATGTTCAAGTAAGCGTTAAATTAAATTTTAAAAAAATAGGGGTCAAGCGGGTGGCCATTCCGTGTCTGCTCGAGGTGATATATATTGCTTAGATGAAGTTATTTCGGAACATTACGTTCCGGGGTTAATACTGAACCGTTCCTGATTACATCAGGAAATCCTAATACTAATGAGATTCTGGGACAGATCTATTGAGATCTCTTCAATTTTGTCCAGCTTGAAGTAACTGGATCCTTACCTCGAGCTGACGGACCCCGAAGTTTTAGTAACAAACATTCATATAAGTACCCGTTACACTAGACAATTTTGCGAACGCGATTCAGAATCAGTCGAATTTTGTGCTAAGTCCTTTCTTACCGGAGGTGAAGACAAAAGCATAGATACTCACACACTTCACCATTACGTAATTTACGCTAGAGGCAGTGAGCCTTTGCCAAATAAATAATAAAAATATACTATATGGCGCCCGCGGTTTCGTCCGCGTATAATTTTGTTAACGTTCCCACTTTACAATGTGAACTGATTCCAGGTATAAAGTAGTCCCTATATTATTCCAGGGTACAATTTATCTCTGTACTAAATTTTAGTAAGATCTATTCAGTCCTTAGAGCGTGATTGAGTAACAAGTATTTAAATACCCAAACTTGTTTATCAAAAAGGTAGAACATTATATTGAAATACAGGGATGATGATGCCTTACAATTGTCACCTCCTTCATTCAATTGGACATGTAACTCCGAGCGAGTTACATGTCCTCTGAAGAATATTTGCATACATACTTATGGTCACGCCTTTATCCCCGAAGGGGTAGGCAGAAGCATATTATATGCCCACATTTCACCTTTTTTTAAAATTTGTCCGTTGAGCCGTATTGCCGTGTTTAAATGGACAGGCGCAGGTTGTGACTGCCTGCTGTTCAAATAAAGTCTTCAACTTGACTAACGACTGCCATTTTACTGGCAACCGGGACCAACGGCTTAACGTGCCTTCCGAAGCACAGAAACGCACAAATAAATGTCGTAAAGTGATCACATGGATGGTCACCCATCCATGGACCGGCGATAGTGAAAGAATAGGTACGTATTTTGATTTATCGGAAATTATTAAATCTAATTTTGAAGCCACTGTCAAGTAAAACCATAAGTATATGTAGGTATAATTTATCTCCCTAACAACTGAAGCTAATATTGCTGCTTTGCTCATTGAATTAATTACTCAAAGGCTTTGCTATTCAATTTGAGGGTATGCAAAATAGAATCCATAAAATGAATATTACAGTACCACCCCACAGAGCTTATAATTCAAAGCAATCCTGAATCTCGTAAGCGAAATTTTCGTGTAATAATTGACTAATAATTAGTTGTGAAAATGACTACCTCGGGGGTCCGCAACATTGCACGTTGTGTCGAGGCAACCAGTTGCTAGCTGGGTCGGTGGACATACCGCTATGTAGCGAGGTAGAATATAATTCTACTGTAGTTGGTATGTGTTACTCGACGCATACTTTGACCTGCCCTTTCCTTTTATTTTATTTTTTTACTAGCTGATGCCCGCAGGTTTGCCCGCGTAAAATTGTTCCCGTTCCCGTTTCCCGAAGGATGTTTTTCCCGGTATAAAAAAGTAGCCTATGTGTTATTAGTACGGACTATAATGTATCCCGGTACCACATTTAAGCTAGATCCGTTCAGCCGTTCGAGCGTGAAAGAGTAACAAAGATCCACACATCAACACATCTACACATCTTTTTAAGCCCCCGGAAGAATGTCCCAGGACTCCCAACAGACCTACGGCTACCACTGCGGCCTTGCCAGGGGGTGGTTCGGGTGCTATCCCGCGTCTTTGGGGGGTTATCGGGTGTGATCCCGCTTCTAAGGGGGGGCGTGCGTGAATCCCTCACGTCACCCTGTCGTCATGGGCCTGCTTCTGTAAGGCCAGTGAGCAGCCCACTCACGATCCTCAGGCCCCCGGTCATGCAGGGCGATAGTCTTCGACGAAAACTCTGAGAGACTGCGGAACTCGGGTGGGAGAGTTCTCTCCCGCTCCCGCCCCGCCGCCATCGCCTGAGTTTATAATTCAAAGCAATCCTGAATCTCGTAAGCGAAATTTTCTTGTTAAAATAGAATAATAATTAGTTGTGAAAATGACTACCTCGGGGGTCCGCAACATTGCACATTGTGTCGAGGCAACCAGTTGCTAGCTGGGTCGGTGGACATCCCGGCATACCGCTATGTAGCGAGGTAGAATATAATTCTATTGTAGTTGGTATGCGTTACTCGAGGCATACTTTGACCTGCCCTTTTCTTTTTTTTAGTTTTTACTAGCTGATGCCCGCAGCTTCACCCGCGTAAAATTGTTCCCTTTCCCGCTTCCCGAAGAAACTTTTCCCGGTATAAAAAAAGTAGCCGATGTGTTATTTCGGACTAGGTTTAATGTATCCCTGTACCACATTTAAGCCAGATCCGTTCAACCGTTCGAGCGTGAAAGAGTAACAAAGATCCCCACATCTACACATCCACACATCTTTTTTGTTTTTTTAACGTGAGGGAAAACCCATCATGAATGCCGGACTAAAAACCTCAAGTAACGTCCAAAAGCCTACGATCGGGAGCCCCGGGTAAGCCCTCGGAAGGATTCAAATTCAATTCAAAGCACGCATTTCATCACGAAGAAAAAAGTCCTTTGTTCCCCAAGGGTGAAGACAAGAGCATAGATACTAGTAAATCCAAATTTCATCATTACGTAATTAACCCTAGAGGCAGTGAGCCTTTTCCAAATAAATAATTATAATATACTAGATGGCGCCCGCGGTTCCGTCCGCGTATAATTTTGTTCCCGTTCCCATTTTACATGGGAACTGATTCCAGGTATAAAGTAGCCTCTATATTATTCCAGGGTACAATCTATCTCTGTACTAACTTTCAGCACAGCTGACAGTAGTTCTCTTTATACTGTGCTTTCAGTAAGATCTGTTCAGCGTTTAGAGCGTGATTGAGTAACAAACATCTAAACACCCAAACTTGTTTAAATTGTGGAAGTCCTACTTACGACTTATGACTAAAGCCACACGATACATTGTAAAAAAATAATTAAATAAATAAATATTCCCGGACATTTCACACAACGCTATCTGATCCCACAGTCAGCTAGGAATAACCTGCTTGTGTTATGGGTATCAGACCACGGATATTAATACTTATATACTTTTAAATACATACATATTATACATAGAAACACCCAGACTCTTGAGACAAACATTTATGGGTCACACAAATATTTGTCTCCGGTGGGAAACGAACCCACGACCTCCAGCGCCGCAGGTGGTATCACTACCGACTGCGCCACAGAGGCAGTCAGCAATTTCATTTTCTTTTTACTACTAAAGTGGTAGACAAGCATACGGCCCACCAGATGTACTGGTGATCACCGTAGCTTGCAACACCAGAGACGCTACACTCTCACAGACCGACCCCGTGAAAACCTTCTAAAAATTAATTCTACTAGTTACTAGTTAAACAAAAATAGTAGAACATACCTAATTGAAATACGAAAGATGATGATGCCTTATAATTGTCACGGCTGGGAGTTATAGGTCCTTGAAGGATATTTAAGGGTTCAATAATGAAACGTCTTCACAAACTTTCATATTTACTAATATTCAAGTAAGATTGGTGAAGATAAGGCTATTTCTACTCGTTGCTTAAATTTGACGGTCACACGCTTATATTTTCTAAACCGTATGAGTTAGAAAGAAATGTTTTAAAACGGTGGATAAAACAGCTATTAAGCTATAAAATACATGAAATTTGTTGCAATAGAAATAAATATTCATACCAAAAATCAACACGAAAGGTCAAAATCGGGGTCATTTTTCGCATTCTACTCGTGTCACACTTCCCGATTCAGTTAAACATTAGGTTACTGCTTCACCAAATTTCCATAGATTTTGAAGTTACATACACTAAATTCACCGTAATAACATACACTACACACACAGTATTACAAAAAAAATCTTGTAACTATTATTTAGAACTTAAAACACAATATACGTCGGTCACACGAATGTAGGTACTTTAGATTTGCGTAGTAAACGGTTGACTGTTGATCAAAACGACCGTCCCAATAACAAAACTCAACTTAACTGAACGTTATTGGTTGAATGGCATCGCAGGAGTACGACGTGCATCTTCTGGCTCCATGAGAAAAAAAAATATCGGCAAATTTCTACATTTGACACTTAATTCGAGTACTTTTCGTGGGTGACCTTTTGTACATTGTGTAATAGCTATTGAAGTCAGAGTCAATTCATCGAAACCGCAAATAAATTGAGATATTTATGTACTATTTGATTTAAACCGTAACGGCTAAACTTTGTCGGAATTTGAAAAAAATATATATTTTCGTTACCTTCGTGTCACATCCTTCGTGGCTTTTTACCCCCGAAGGTGAGTTTATGCCACGAAAGTGATCTTTGACTAGTTTCAGTAAGAGTGGTACTCGTTTAGATTCGTATTGTAGTATGTAGCGGAATGATAGCAGAACAAATAACTAGGTTTCTACAATCATGGCAAATGACAGAGCAATACCTATAACATTCCGTGTGATGCCCTTTTATAGGAGTAGAAATCCCACCGGACGTTATGCCAGATCCAAACCACAGTCTATACCGTCTAAAACACATACCGTACCTACTTACCCGTCTAGTGTTAGGCGCCGCCCGGGTATCACCTTAGATTCTAAGGTGTTACCCTGATACATCTTTCTAAGGCTTAGAAAGATGTATTAGGGTAGATGTAGGCTGTCGCCGTGGAATCGCCTACGGGTTTGAGTGTTATCTTGCGTCTTTTGAGTTAGTTCAGGTGCAATTCCGCTTCTTGAGGCGTGCAGCATGCTAAGAACTTTCACGTCATGCGGTTGTTTTGGCTCTCGAGGCGTTCACCTGTGACCCTTCGAGCACCTTTGTGCGCTATTTAAACGAAGACACAACGGCCTTCGCATCCAAGTCTCAAGGACAGATCCCGGGAAAGAGTCATGGCACTTGAAGCTTAATTAAGGCACTTAATACCTTATACTTATATCAACTTATATACATTTAGGTAGTAGGTACTCGTCGAGTAAAACTCGCCGAGTTTTCCGGCGAAGTGGTTTGTGACTACTCTAGAGAACAACTTGTAAACATGGCTAAGGAGTGAGACGGGGCTGTAATTCTTCAGCAAGGTCTTGTCACCTTTTTTTAAAAACAGAGCTACCGCACTTCGCTCCACGCTTTAGGTGTTTGTACCTGTTGGAGGACGGAATTAAAGAGACTCGTCAGCTCTTTCAAAACTGGAGTCCCGCCAACTTTAAGAAGCTCAGACGTAACTCCGTCCTCTCCGGGGAATTTATTGGTTTTTAGTTATTTGCGAGCCGCTCTGACCTCGCCCTGGTCAATATCCGGAATGTCTTCCTCTTCGGTATACTGGCGCGTTAGTGGGGCTCTGTGGTCACAGTCGCTAGGTCCCATCGGTTTTTTTTCCGTGGTGCGTATAGGTCTCTATAGAAGCTCTTAACTTCTTCGAGAATCTTGAACCTTGAGGTCACGGTTTTGCCACCCGCTGTTTTCAATTTGGTCAGACGGGGTCTTCCAAGCTGTTACGCAAAGACTTTAGTACCCCAATTTTGTTCGATCGCTGCCCCGACGATGTTGGTGTTATAACGTCTGAGGTCGCATCGTATCAGCTTTCGGATTTTGATGTTTAAATCTCTCTGGTCTGACGAAGACGTATGCATAGATGGCGTTTCCCGAAGGTTTCCAGACAGAAACCTTCGGGAGACTTGTTGTAGCGTCCTGACTACAGTGTCGGCCTTATCGTGATCGTTGCCAGTGGTTTCCAGCAGATCGAAACTATTTTGAAAGTACAATTAAAACTTCTTGGCACAAAAAGCTATTTGGAGCGCAGTAGGTCGGAGAGTAGGCTTCATCATCCGGGCCCTTTCGGCGCGGAAGTCTAAATTCAGAGATGCTCGGACGAGTTGGTGATCACTTCCGGTATTAAACCAGTTGATCACTGAGACATCTTTAAATATACACCTCTTGTCCGACATGATGAAGTCTATCTCGTTCCTTGT
This sequence comes from Miltochrista miniata, assembly GCA_933228765.1. Taxonomy (NCBI): domain Eukaryota; kingdom Metazoa; phylum Arthropoda; class Insecta; order Lepidoptera; family Erebidae; genus Miltochrista; species Miltochrista miniata. The sequence goes on from OW121749.1 coordinate 9,761,716, forward strand.
GACCTTGTCGAGGCTTCGTAAAGTCCACCTTCTATGGGGCTTTTTCTTAAAGAATGAGTTCATCAAGAAGAGCCCCTGAGCCTCAAGAAAGTTGATAAGCATACGCCCCCGGTCATTTCTACGCCCCACCCCAAAGGGTCTGATTTTCGTTCCACGGCGTTCTTGTACTCCCATTTTGGCATTGAAGTCCCGCATCACAACATTTTAGTGAGTCTTGGCAGTACATTGTAATGCTTTCACCACGTCCTCGTACACAGTCTCAACTGCCTCGTCAGTGCTTCTCGAAGTCGGGGCATAGGTACACCTAAATCGCCTTCAGGTTCTAGTTATAGAGGTTGGATACTCATGTAACTTCCGTCTTGGACAGTGGATAAAAAGTTTATGAAAACGACACCTTCTAAAGATTACTAAAACTATGATAGATTCTAAACTCTCTCTTATGTGATAGTATTTCTGGTTCATGTTGTAATCCATAGATGGCGCTTACATCAAACCAGTTTCCTTTCTTCCCGTAATCTCTGAAAAACCACGAAGTATTCTATTGTTATGATGAAATTGTTTTATTCTTTATTTAATTTATTAGGGACGAATACAGTTCCCATGGGAAGGGAAACTGCGAACAAAATTCCACTCAGGTGGAGCTACGGGCGTCATAATTATAATAACTAAGTACGGCCTTAAGTTACGGCCTAATATGTCTGACTATTATCAAGGACTATAATTATGTGAGTCAGTCAATATACAATTCAGTCAATAATAGAAGTAGAAAAATAAAAAAACAGTTTTAATGTCTTGCCTGAACTTGTTTTTTAATTTTCTGTTTTTATACGCGGTTGGGATTGTTAAGTATTTAACTTGATATTACTTTTACACTTTTTAGTTACGACTGTAATAAGATGCAGAAATTCTTATTTAGTTGTCTTGTTTGTTACCAATTTATTTCTTTCCTGGAACTGTCTGTCTCTTGTTTATAATTGTAATAAAACAAGAAGCCGTGAGACGGTCTCACCCGACTGCTTTTCTAACGTTAATTGTGAAAGTGAAAGTTCAATCCGATTGACGTTGTCATTTTTGTTTTACTTCTTTCAAACTTTGAACAGATGATCCACGAGACCTGGTGACGTAATTTGACGTAATTTAATGCAACAGAGTCACGGACTACAGACACAAGTCTCGCCATAAGCCCCTCTGCAATCTATATTATATAGAGGGGCTAAAATGAATAAAGAATCGAAGGTTCAAAGTATGCGTCGAGTTACACATACTGACTAAAATAGAATTATATTCTACCTTGCTAAATAGGTGGTATGCCGGGATGTCAACCGTCCCACCTAGCACTGGTTGCCCCGACACAAATAAAGTTGCGGACCCCCCGAGGTAGTAACTTTCACAACTGATTTTTTGTACATTATAACAATAAATTTTGAGTATTTCGAATTTTAAGCTCTAGGAATATTTATTTAATAAATTTTATGGATTCAATGTTTCATACCCTCAGACTGAGAACGACAAAATACGGCCATTCCAAAGCCCCGTCACAGATAAATAGTTACTTACTTTACTAAAAAAGCATTACACTTTTTTAGCTTCGTATAGGTATATATATACAACAAATGTGATAAAGATAAAGCTCATAAAGTACGTAAATATAATAACACAAAAATTTAAATGATTGTAGGTACTCGTATAGCTGACTGGTTAAAGTCCATGGACTTTTTAAAATTGAAAATGTTTTATTGAGTCTCAAACGTTATCAGTAGCAAGTTTAAATGAAACAGCTCCTATAATTAATTAACAAAACTTGTGTTGGGGTTGCTTTGCTCCATCCCCTCGAATTCATATGTATTGAGACTATATTTACTGTATTTGCTCTGTTTCTTTGTATGTTAAAGTTCTCAACTATTTGGATAACACTTTCCTGCATTGATGTAAGCTCTCGTGGTGAAAATTTAGTTTTGCATTTATTTTGTTGTATACGTAGGCTGATTGGACTGTCATACTGAATTTCGAAGTTCAAAATAGCGATGAACTGTAGCCCTAAAGTACCGAAACGCGATTTACGTTAGTGCGAAAGTACGCCACATCGATACCCATAATTTCGAATGTTTTCCACCGCGAAGCACGGTAGTGCGAAAGTATTCCACATCGATTCACACATTGTCGAATGTATTCCAGCGTGATGCTCGTTAGTGCGAAAGTCTAGTAAATGCGAAGGCATGCTACTTCTTGCTTAACACAGAAATGTTTCTTTTTTTGACGCGGGGACTAAAAGTTAGGCACTTCACCGCCCCAATTGGGGGAGTGGGGTGATTTCGTGTGGGACTCACGGTTCTGAAATGAACCGTCCTATCCATTAAAACCCGCGGTGTTCCGCCTCACCTTAACCGGCTCGCAGGTGGATAAATCACTGCGGCCCGGCAAAGGGTCACCCCGTTCTTTCAGGAGTATCCACGGGGGCCTGATTGGCGGCCTCCTAGTACTCCCTAAGGAGCTGAAAAACTGCCCGCATCGTACCACTCTCGAATGTCCCTCTGTAAGCAGAGGAGACAGAGAGTGGCCGAGCGGGCGGGTGCTAAAAGCACCCTCGTAACGAGGGGCACCCCCGGAACACGCGGTGGTGCCTGCCACCGTGCGGACCTCAGTGGACGAGGTCCCCCGACCTCAGCCCACGATGTAGATACTAGTCAGGGGCGCGCATCCAAGCCATCATGCGGCGCCCCCTCACGAGACGGCGGGGCGGGAGCGTTTGACCTGCACGCCCCCGCGACCGCAACTCCTCCCGTTTGGCCGCCATCACCTCGCTAACAAACGAGACAACGGCAGCCCAGGACGATTGGCTGCACACCATGGCTCGCACCACGGCCGGCAGCGATAGGTCCCTACCGATACAGCCGCTGAGGGCAATGCGCAGGCCGTTCCATGCCGCACACTCAGCGAGGGTGTGTTCCGCCGAGTCTTTGACGCCACTTGGGCAGTGACGGCACACTCCACGCCCGACGACGACGACGACCACGACGGTCCGACTCCACGCCCACCACCTCCCACAGGTACTTGGCAAAACAGCCATGTCCTGTGAGAAGCTGATATGGTACGCCGGAGCACCGTGTGTCCTCTCCTCCCAAGTCCGAACGATGGGTCGGATCACCCCCACGAGCCGCACGCTTGAGGAAGGATCCTCCAACCTAATTGCCCACTCCCAAAAGAGATCGTCGCGAGCCGACCTTCTCCAACAACAACAACAACAATAAAATGCTGAACCTGGTCCTTTTCGGATGACGTGTAAGGTACACATTAATTTAATGCATGTATTTGCTAAGCCTGCCCTGGGACATCCTTCCGAGGGCTTACCCGGGGCTCACAACCATAGGCTGTTGGGCGTTGCGTGAGGTTTTTTAGTCGGTAGGAGTCCGGCATAACATCCATGAGGATTTTCCCTCACGTAAAAAAAAAAAAAAACAAAAAAAAAAAAAAAAGAAGCCTAGGATTAAGTTTTCTTCCTATATTTATCCACCTGCGAGCCGGTTAAGGTGAGGCGGAACTCTGCGGGTTTTAATGGGTAGGATGGTTCCTTTCAGAACCGTGAGTCCCACACGAAGTCATCCCACTCCCCCAATTGGGGCGGTGAAGTGCCTAACCTTCAGTCCCCGCGTCAAAAAAAAAACCGGCCAAGTGCGAGTTAGACTCGCCCATAAAGGGTTTCGTAGCAGCAAGTAACATAATATAAAAGTTCTTATAGTTCGTTGTAACTTTGATTGATGTTTTAACACGTTCCCAGTGGTAGTGATTTTTCTAACCGAAAATTGCGGTTTACGGCGTATTAAAAAAAAACTACCAGCTCTATCTCCTTCGAAATAATTTTCGCTGGTAGTTTTTATGGCAATGTACATCATATATTCTTTTTAGATTTATCAGTCTGTTAGTTTAGAAGTTAGAGGGGGGGGGGACACACATTTTTCCACTTTGGAAGTGTCTCTTGCGCAAACTATTCACTTTAGAAAAAAATGATGTTAGAAACCTCAATAGCATTTTTGAAGACCTATCCATAGATACCCCACACGTATGGGTTTGACGAAAAAAAAAATTTTAAGTTTCAGTTCTGAGTATGGGGACCCCCAAAATTTATTGCTTTTTTTCTAGTTTTATATAAGAATCTTAATGCGGTTCACAGAATACATCTACTTACCAAGTTTCAATAGCATAGGCCTTATAGGTTCGGAGAAAAGTGGCTGTGACATACGGACGGACAGACAGACAGACAGACAGACAGACAGACAGACAGACAGACATGACGAATCTATAAGGGTTCCGTTTTTGCCATTTGGCTACGAAACCCTACAAAGCAACATTTCTGTGTTAAGCAAAAAGTATGCATGCCTTCGCATTTACTAGACTGTCGCACTAACGTGCATCGCGCTGGAATACATTCGACAATGTGTGATCGATGTGGAATACTTTCGCACTACCGTGCTTCGCGGTGGAAAACATTCGAAATTATGGGTATCGATGTGGCGCACTTTCGCACTAACGAAAACTTTCGTTTCGGTACTTTAGGGCTACAGTTCATCGCTATTTTGAACTTCAAAATTCAGTACGACTGTCGGCTGATTGGCATAAGTATTGACGCCTCGGAAATGCTGTACGTACCACCGGAGAGAAGGCCGCTATAGTAGGCCTATATTATAGGTATAGATAGATAGTTATAGATGTATAAATGTTATGTGCGTATGTGTACGTTTCGAAACCTCGATCCGAGATTGAGCTCAAAATTTGACACAATATACAACAGGATTCAGAGATGGTTTTAGGCTAATTTTTACATTAACAGCGACCAAAATAAAACAGTTTTAAAAAAATATTTTTCCGATAGAATAAAATAGAAGAATAAATAGAGGTTATGTTTTGCTTTTTAGGGTTTCGTAGCCAAATGGCAAAAACGGAACCCTTATAGATTCGTCATGTCTGTCTGTCTGTCTGTCCGTCCGTGTGTCACAGCCATTTTTCTCCGAAACTATAAGGCCTATGCCATTGAAACTTGGTAACTAGATGTATTCTGTGAACCGCATTAAGATTCTTATATAAAACTAGAAAAAAGCAGTAAATTTTGGGGGTCCCCATACTCAGAACTGAAACTCAAAAATTTTTTTTTCATCATACCCATACGTGTGGGGTGTCTATAGATAGGTCTTCAAAAATGCTATTAAGGTTCATATCATCGTTTTTTTCTAAAAAGAATAGTTTGCGCAAGAGACACTTTTAAAGTGCAAAAATGTGTGTCCCCCCCCCCCCTCTAACTTCTAAACTAAGAGAATGATAAATATAAAAAAAAATTATGATGTACATTGCCATAAAAACTACCAACGAAAATTAGTTCGAGCGAGATAGAGCTGGTAGTTTTTTTTAATACGTCATAAACCGCAATTTTCGGTTAGAAAAATCACTACCACTGCGAACGTGTTAAAACATCAATCAAAGTTACAACGAACTATAAGAACTTTTATATTATGTTACCATAGTAGAATTATGTAGGGTATCTCCGACCCCGACCGCACGATTCTTACCTATGGTATCAGGGCTGTCACTTTTAGTTTATTCAATCGTCGTAAATGACAGGTTAGGTTAAACAATTGGACATTCTCATACAACATCATCTAGTCCAAATTAGGCCAGTTTAAGCTTGTGCTATGGGATCTAGACAACTGATAGACATATGTACTTATATATTTCTAAATAAATACATAGTAGGTATACAAAAACATCAAAACTTTGATACAAAACTTTGAGGAACACACAATTTATTCGATTCCACCCGAATCCAACCTGGGACCTCAGCACAACATTCCCATATTACCTAATGATGGCAACATTTTATGGATCACAGAATTAATGTGAAAATTTCAGCTTTCTAACTATCACGGTTCCTGAGATACAGTCTCATGACGGAAGGACAGACAAAGTTCAAAGACAGCAAACGGACAACGTAGTCTCATAAATAGACTCCCGTTTTTATCCTTTGGGTAGGGAACCTTAAAAACGACCGAAATTCTAGAATATTTTAGCTTTTCCTTAATTCATACACTAAACACTATAAATTTGCATTCTTTTTAACCGACTTCAAAAAAAGGAGGAGGTTCTCAATTCGTACGCTATGTTTTTTTTTTTTTTTTTGTATGTATGTTACGCGATAGCGGCGCCAATTATGGATGGATTTTGAAAATTCTTTTTTTGTTTGAAAGAGGCTACTTCTGAGGTGGTCCCATATCCAGGGTATCAGGATCTGATGCTGGAATCCAGGAGAAATTGAGGGCAACCACCGAAAATTGTAGGGACAACTAGTGCGTTTGTTAACTTTTTGATTAAGTGCTTTAATGTACTAAAATTCAATGAAGGTCTGGAGTCGATCTGATGATGGAACTGAAAGACAGTCGAGGGAATTCCTTAACGATTTACAGCAGTTACCTTGTGTTTCGGCTTGATTGATTTGTGTTGATGAGAACTTTACACCTAGATAGAAATACTTTTCGGTCCACCCGTCACATAAAGTAAAAAAATAAAAATTTTAAATAAAAAATATAACCGACTTCATATAAATCCTTAAAAATAAAATTTCCCTAGCACATAGTAATATGTATTTGGATTTATCGGATTTTATTCAATATAATATTGAAGTTGGTGCCATTAATAATACCTACCTAAACCTATGGGTTTACTTGGCGCCGACTTCAATATGATATTGAATAAAATCCGATAAATCCAAATACATATTACTATGTGCTAGGGAAATTTTATTTTTAAGGATTTATATGAAGTCGGTTATATTTTTTATTTAAAATTTTTATGAAGGTTCTATATTCGTTTGAAGTGCCACCAAAGTAAAGTTTCGATTATCAGTCAGTCAGTGTTCACTCACTGCATACATACATATAGTCACGCCTTTATCCCAAAAGGGGTAGTAAGAGGCGTAGTATACGCCCACGTCTCACCTTTTAGTTTCATGTCCCGCGAAATAGGTGGTGAGCCTATTGCCGTGTTGAAATGGACGGGTAGTGTTCTGTTAAAAGATACTAAATTTACTTCAAACTTCTAGTTTTATCCACAAAGAAATTATAAGGGGTCGAAAACGAACTGAGTGGGTTCGAAGCAGTGGGAGTAGAACTCGCGCAGCGAGGGTTCCGTACCAAAAAACGGCAAAATTCATGTTTGTTGTATTCCATGCAACAAACGTTCCCCTAATACAATATTATTTTTCTGATTTTAGTATTTGTTGTTATAGCGGCAACAGAAATACATCATCTGTAAAAATTCAGTTCTCTAGCTATCACGGTTCCTGCGATACCTTTTGTGGGACAGACAGACAGACGTACAGCGAAGGGTCATGTATTGGGTCCTGTTTTTCACTCTTTGGGTACGGAACCCTAATAAATACGAAGTCTAATAGGTATTGAACGAATTCGTACGTAAGCATTGAACTTATATTACTACGTCCATAATAATCTCAAGGTGCCTACCTTGAGAGTATTATGGACGTAGCAGGTACGTAAGTTAATTTTTCAAACTCACCTTTCTTCTTCTTTTGTTACCTATCGTGAATTCGTGAATAACGATAGATAATGAGGGAGTTTAAAAATTACTGTTGAGGCATCCAAAAACAGAGCAATATATATCGTCCTTACTTCTTTATAGGCATTGTCATATTTATCTAATGGCGACAGGTTGTAGCGACGAGGTTCCGTGTTGCGACAGGTAAGAGTACAAAATGTCGCCACCCCAATACATCCCATGGGTGTCGTAAGAGGCGACTAAGGGAACACCTTCGCAAAAAGATCCATTACGTAGAGAAGGAAATCTCAAAATGTAACCCGGTTGTCAGTAAAATGACAATCGTTAAGCCAAGTTGAAGGATTTATGCTTGGCTTGAAAATTTTCAACTGCGGGTCGTGGCGACCTGCGCCTGTCCATCTGCTCATCTCAGGCTCATCACCTATTACGTGAGGCATAAAACTAAAATGAGAAATGGGGGCGTTTACTATGCCTCTGTCTACTCCAACGGGGATAAAGGCGTGATTATATGTATGTATGTAAATAAAGATAGCAGGCATATGACACATACATTTTACGTAATCACGCGCACGCGGTTCGCGGCAACACTGATTGAACGCTTGGTTTACCTGCTGGGAGCGTTCCGACTAGTACTGATTTTTAAATGTGTGCGTGACGCGCGGCTCGTTCTGATTCTGACGCGACGCGTCCGTAGGCACTGCGCACGCACACAAGTATACCGCGCTCGGTACCTTTGATATAATTTTGTTTGAAGATGCCTAACTCTATTAAACTCTGATGTTACTTGCTGCTACGAAACCCTTCATAGGCGAGTCCAACTCGCACTTGGCCGGTTTATTTCTTCAACCGTTTGGCGTTAGGTGGTTCAATAAGTACTTAAATTTTGTAATGCAATAAATAATTGATTGTTAAAAAAAAAAGAATACAACTGTGCAAACGACGCGCCGGGTCCATGACGTAGCACCGCCACCGGGGGAACACCCCGACGGCGTCTGGGACGTGCGACCCCTTTGAGTAGGTTTAGTGTGGCCAACTTACTATGCGCATAAACGCTCACCTTCCACCGGCACGCAATGTTCCCTCCCATACCCAACAAGATTCGGTAAGATCCTATCAATGCCGCTTTGAATATTCGTTTTAGTATAGAGCTTACTGAAGCTCTTGGCAATCCAGGGTCTTTAAATAAATTATACAGGGATTAAGCTAGAATTTCCCTTGCTCCTACTTCTACGGCATAGACTTTAACCACATAGTCATTTTTGGTTAACTCATTGGCATGTTAAAGTATTTATTTATCTTCATGGCGTGGTTCTTAGGTATGTCGGTCTCCCACGGCACCGTGAGCTCTACGAGCACTGCACGCCTATGTATCCTTGAAAACAGGAATATACTGTGTAAAACCTATCTCATGCTAAAATTCCTGCAAGGTTTTAGTTGAATCAATCTCCCGACTTACATATTATGCATTGTAACTATACTACGATTTTTAATTCGAGTCAGTAAAATGACATTTTCAGTGTTGCGGGATTTTTGTCACAAATAAATAGTGATGTGGTTGAATCGAGTTTTACAATTAAAAGTTAGTCGAGATTATATTTTTTAATTCCATATCAAACAGTAATTAAATATTACATAAAACCACCTATACCGTATGTCAACTCATTCAAATAATGCAGTAAACAAACAATTTGGATCTCGATTGTTCCATAATTATTTCCCTACACTTAAATATAATCACTTTTCTAGGAACCATAGTTTGTTTTATACAAACATTTTACACCAATTTACCTTGAAAATAATTTCATGAAAACTACTTTGATGACAAAAATTTAAAACTGTCATTTTTGCTTGTCCTTAAATTATTTTTTCGTCCCATCTATTCGAAAAGCATCAGCTTTGCACCACGATAACAGGGCGCAAAATATAAATATGTAATCTTTTCTGTTAAGAGCTTTTTAGCGGGCGCAAAGTGATTTGAATTTGGAACTTGGAACTGAATTTATAACATTTATAGAAATCGAACGCAAATAGTATACTACATAAGTATACATACATACATACGTATGGTCACGCCTTTATCCCCGAAGGGGTAGGCAGAGGCATATTACATGCCCACATTTCACCTTTGTATAATTTGTCCCACGTAATAGGTGGTGAGCCGTATTGTCGTGTTTAAATGGACAGGCGCAGGTTGTGACTGCCTGCTGTTGAAATAAAGCCTTCAACTTAGCTTAACGACTGCCATTTTACTGACAACCGGGACCAACGGCTTAACGTGCCTTCCGAAGCACGGAAACGCTCAAATAAATGTCACAAAGTGATCACATGGATGGTCACCCATCCATGGACCGGCCATAGTGAAAGTTGCTTACTGCAGTGATCGTTTACAGAACACTGAGTCCGCGGGGCCACGAGCGCTTCTAACCATAAGTATAACGTAATCAGTATACCTACCTACATAATTTTATTGTATTCTGCAAATATAATGAGTTCTACGTCGAATTATGACAGTGACCATGCATTACCTCCTGAAGGACTATTAGAAGCTAACTACGTCGTACAAAACTCATTTTTTCTCATAGAAAGTGGATGAAAAGTAGAATATGTTACATAAGAGCAAATTAATTTGCCTTCGGGCGGTGTACTTTGAATCCCTCACTGCGCACAGGATTCTACGTTAGAATCCCTCGCTGAGTTCGGGATTCTATTCGAGAATCCTTCGCTTCGCTCCGTGATTCAAAGTAGTGCCGTGCGTTGCCGTCAAAATACTATTTTGCTCCCTTGTTATACAACCTACTATTTTCTACGACCATTTGGTAATTTGCATACTACATTACCACAAGTCGGAAGAATGGGCGGAGACCCTGATGGTCAGCAATGTGGCTAGATAGCTGTGCCCGCATAGGGCGATGGCCGTTAGGATGATAAGGGGATACCGCACGATCTCAGGTGAGGAGGCATGCCTCCTAGCTGGGACCCCTCCATGGGACCTGGAACCAAAAGCCAAGGGTCTGCGTCTCGAGAAATCGAGGCCCAGCGGTCCCTGCTCCACCAGGAAAATGTGGAGATATGGAAGGTGCGACTTGAGCAACCAAAGGGGGGATCCGCCACAATCGCGGCCGTCAGACCGGTCATGGACGAGTGGCTGGAGAGAAGAGACGGTGCTCTCTCCTACCGGTTGTCACAGATACCGGGCGCGGTAGCTTCGGTAGGTATCTGTGGCGAAGACACCGGGAATCCACAGCACTGCGAGGACCGCAGCGATGACACAGCGCTGCGGTCCTCGCAGTGCAGTGCACGGCAAGATTAAGTCTATTATAAATAAATTCAGTCCAGTCAATTCAATTATTAAGTCAATTATTTTAAAATAGCCTTAATCATTAATCTCTTTTATGATTAAGCCAACACGCCATTTTAGATTTACCATCACATTCAAAGAAACCCCTTTTCTTTGTTTAACCTCACGTCACGCCCAACAGCCTGTGGTTGGGAGCCCCGGGAAGCCCTCGGAAGGATGTCCCAGAACTCCCAACAGACCCACGGCCGACGCTGCGGCCTCGCCCAGGTTCAAAGAAACCCCTACAATTAACATTTTCAAAATATCTTCGATGTGTGTGTTTACTTTTTTATTTATCAACCGATTGACATGAAATAAACACTAAATGTTAAGTAAGGCAAACGTTAACACAATAAAGAAAACCGCATTGTAATCGGTTAAGCGGGTACTGAGATTAGCGCCCACAAACGTACAGACAAACAGATATACAGACCAACAGACAAACAGACAAAAAATCTAAAAATCATTGTTTTGGGTTCTAATGCGTTCATAAAGCCCTCCTATGTTAATTTTTCTTATTTAGCTTGCAAGTACAGACAGCGACCTGTTACAATTTTATTAGTAGTATAGGTATTGATATTGATAATAGGTACGTATTGTAAACTAGCTGACCCCGCAACATCGTTTACGTTACATAAGGTGTATGAAAGGAGAGGTATTTCTTCATCAGACTCATCAAGCAGCGTGTGAAACTGCCCTGTTTGCTTAATCATAAAAGAGCTTAAAGATTAAGTCTATTTTAAAACAATTCAGTACTATTTATGATTAAGCCAACACTCCAGTTTAGATTTACACTCACCTTCAAAGAAACTCCTACAATTAAAATTTTCAAAATATCTGATTCTTAAAAGTGTTATAACTTTTTTATTTATAAACTGATTGACATGAAATAAACGCTAAGTGTTAAGTGGAGCTAACCTCAACGCAATAAAAAACCCGCGTTGCAATCGGTTAAGCGGTTACTGAGATAAGCGTGCACAAACGTACAGACAAACAGATATACAGACATACAGACAAACTGACAAAAATTCTAAAAATCATTGTGTTGGGTTCTATTGCGTTCATAAAGCCCCCTAATAATATTTTATCTTATTTATCTTCCATGTACAGACAGCGACCTGTTACGATTTTATTATATGTATTGATATTGGTGATATGTAATAGATAGATATTATATATTTACAATATAAAATTTAAAATACAATACAAAAACACCTTTACACCTAATAAAATAAAGAATGACTAAAATGTCTAAGTCTATTGATTGTCGAACATCACTATTGTAGCGGGTCACCCTTTTTTGTATCAGTGACAGTTGCACTTGTCATTTTACTGACTGAGATTAATAATCCGACTTTATAACATACATACATACATATTGTCACGCCTGTATTCCCGAAAGGGTAGGCAGAGGCATATTATATGCCCACATTTCACTTTTGTATGTTTTGTCCCACGTAATTGGTGGTGAGCCGTATTGCCGTGTTTAAATGGACAGGCGCAGGTTGTGACTGCCTGCTGTTGAAATAAAGCCTTCAACTTAGCTTAACGACTGCCATTCTACTGGCAACCGGGACCAACGGCTTAACGTGCCTTCCGAGGCACGGAAACGCTCAAATAAATGTCACAAAGTGATCACATGGACGGTCACCCATCCATGGACCGGCCATAGTGAAAGTTACTTACTGCAGTGATCGTTTACAGAACACTGAGTCCGCAGGGCCACGAGCGCTTCCTTTGTAATTATAAGTAGGTAAGTAATTGGTAATAGCAGGCCTCCGTCACTAGCTCAAAACCGCGCGCTATGTACCTACCGCTCGGCATATCCCTGGGGGTACAACTGGCAGAGGGCTGCCGAACGCCCGACTGAGCGCTCGCATCGCACCGCAACGCACGTTTCCCGCGCTTACGCTTCGAAATGCCGAAACCACGTAAACATTGTGCAGTGGATGGGAATTAAGTAACCTGCAGCCGATGGTTCCAAAAAAAACCAAAATGCTTTCAACTTAATTTAATTAATAATTCAAAATTACAATAAAAAATGTTACAATTAAAGGAATCGACTACGATCGATGTAAGATACGAAGTGGCGTGATTTCGTCGAAGCGGGCGCATGTGCGCATTAGGTAAATTGACGTGTCAGCGCCTCGTGCTCGTTTCCTGTTGCCAAGGTGGAATGAGTGTACTTCGTGTCAGCAATGTGTCAGCAATTCCCTCAGTGGCCGATGCCTTAACGCCTCCCGCCGTAGCTCAGCAACTATTGGAGGACTTTTGTTGAGAATAGTGCTGAGTAATGGTCCGGGGTAGGAGCTGGATGCTGTGGTTGTTCAACAACCCTCTTTGTGCCATCTTGGCTTGTAGATTGACTTCCATCTTTCACTGAAATTTTAATAGTTCGATGTCGATACTTTTTGATAAAGATGTAGCTTGAAAGGACAACTGCACCAAATAGGATAAGGTACAGCGGTACTGTAGTGTGATTTATTGATGTATCTTGTACTGCTTGTAGATTAATTGGAGGCTGCATCATTATCTTGGTATGACTGGCATGTAAGTTCTCCAGGTTTATGGAATTCAGTTTGAGTGTGGATTGCAAAGGAGAATTCCTGTTATAATCTATAGGTAGGTCCATTATTTTCGTTGCTTGTCCTTTTAAACGATTATTGATGTTAGCTATCGTGAATTTGGATGTCTTTAAATAGCAATGTTCGGGCAGGATAGCTAGGTAACTTCCTCGAAGTGTTTTGAAGACGTTTCTTTCACACGATGTCTGTACCTTAGTGGGTTTCGGGAACGAGATTACGTAGTGTTTGTCGTCTAGTCGCTCGAAGGCCTCTTTTGAGAGTTGAACAGGAGTGTGGTTGCAGGTAGGATCTAACGTCTGCTTCGTAATGATTTGCTGGATGCAGTCTTCTTGAGTGTGGTGATTGTAGCTAGACAGTTTCTCACAGATATACCAGTCAGTAACCTTCGGGCATTCTGCCTCTATGTACATAAAATCAGACTCATGTATTGCTATAAAAGGTGAGGGTGGAATGAGGACTTCATGATTTTTGTTAGGCACGACGGATAACTTGTACAGGTGGTATGTTTTGGGTAAGGCAATCGGTAATTTAAATACTATTACTATCTTACTTTTACTATAATAAGAACCCAAACTAATTATATCAAAATAATCTCTAATACTTATCTCTAAAATTTCCTCCTTGTCATAGAGGTTACGTACTCTATCTATCATACCTTTTAATGCTTTTGGGTTAAGCATCGAATGGTGAGTACTTTTCGCATGAATAAAAGCTAACAGATTTTCTATTCCTAACATTTCCTCGGATAACTCTTCTATATTATCGGCTAGTATAATCAGTAATTGAGATAAATGAACAAGTTTAGTAAACTCTACATTGGCTAGATTGGTAGTATTTATCAAAATATTAATTGTCTCGGTGATTTTATTCTGGTTAATTGTCAAATTATCTAGGACTTTAGTTTGTTGAGACATCCAATCTTTGCTTAGGCTAATATGATGGTTATACTGCAAACTTAACTCGTTTTTCTTGTCTTTTAACATTTTAATAGCATTATCATAGCGTAAGGCGTCGGTATAATCTAAATTACTTGAGATACTTTTAATTACGGAGCCTAATCCGTCTATCAATCCGCGTTTAACTCGACTTGATTCAAACGTTTCTAACTGTTCTGTAATCTTGTCTAGTTTGGTACGTAGGTACTGGATATGGATTTCGTACATTGAGTCAGTCATATTATTTAATTGGGGTTCTATACTATCTAATTGACTCTTAACGCTGGTAACCTTAGAAGTTATTTCTTCGATATCAACGAATTGTAAAAAGGAGTGGTATTGGGCAATTATCTTGGTGGGGCCTAAGTCGAAGGGTAGAAGTCCCGGTCCATCGTCGATGCTTTCAAGTGTGATCTCTTGAGCAGCTACCGCTGGTAGAAGGAACATCAGGATCATCCTGTAACAACCGTGTTGCCTTAGGTACTCTTTTTAAACGGGATTTTGCGACTGGGCCGCGTTTCTTTTTAGTGTAAATGTGTATGGGTAAATCGGCAAGTACTGTGTCTTGTGTAAACCTAGGGGCTAGCTTTTGACGAGCAGCGAGTGGGTTTTTGATAAATATCTGTTGCTCGGGGATGTAACTTTCTTCTGGTTCGCGATTTTTATTTAAGTTGTCTATTATATCTGTCCTATCCCTCAGTGAGTTTTCGCTAATAATTTCGTAAACTTTACGCATTTTTGAGTGGTGGTCCTGCATATACTGTTGCATTAAATGTTCGGTCACGTCTAGATTTAGAGGATCGCGGGGATCAAAATGTCCACTTATAACTTCTAAAGGTCTACATCTGGTGAAACTATGAATGGTACTATTGTAGGCTAAAATTGCATAGGGCATAAGGTTAATAGCAGACTCGGTACGGTGCTTTACTTTAAGTATTCTTAGGTGTTCTAAAAGAGTCGAATGTAGGCGTTCTACCATGCCATTTTCGTTGGGTGCGTGAGCTAGGATCTTGTGATGTTGTATCTTATGTAATCGTGTAAACTCGAGAAACAACTGGTTCGTGAACTCTGTTCCACGATCAGTTACTACTGTGAGTGGGACACCGTGATGGGTACAGAAGGTAAGCAAGGCTTGAATTACACTCATAGCGGTTCCGTCTCGATGATACGCTTGGGCATACTTTGAGAACGAATCTATGATGGTGAGAAACTTCTCAGTTTCGACTGTAAATAGGTCTATGTGAATAACTTCGAAGGGCTTAGATGGTGGTGGAACCAAGTGAAGCTGTTGCTTGATTGGGTTACGATCGTATTTACTTTGCCCACAGATCGTGCATTCATTGATATACTTTGAAATCTGCTCTTTCATTTTGGGCCAGTAGTATCTTCGAGATAAAGCAGAATAGCACTCATTTATGCCGCGATGATTGGTTTTCCCATCGTGGTATTTTTGAATGATCTCCTGCTGTCGCAGATACTCTTTGACGTTCTCGAGCTCTGTTTTAGTTAGGACTAGGTTCATGGCGGAACTTTTAAAGTGACTCTGAATAATCGGAATTATATTGTACATCTCTAAAGGTGGGTTGATCAATATACCAGTCTTTACTTTAGGGTTGACGTATTCTTTGATTGCATCTACAAGGTCTAGTTCTAGTATGGGTTTACGTAACTGTATAGCTGTTCGCGTATGGGTGTCAAAAGGTTTGGTGACCACAGCTTTGGATCTGTATTCGCCAACGACTGTAAAGTGTATTTGTCTATTAAATTTATTGAGGGGTTCATCCGTTATGGGCACTTCCAAGATTGGGTTTTCTGCGTCTGTGTGAGCTGTGAGGGTTCTAGATTCGTCTAATATGGGCTGGTTAATAGAGGGGTTAACTATCACTGAGCTGGTCTCTTCATTACAGACTTCGATTCTAGACAAGGCGTCGGCGTTGGTGTTTGCTTTGCCCTGCTTATAGACGACGGTAAAGTTGTATTCACTCAACTTTAAACGCCAACGAGTTAATCGAGAGTTCGGTTCCTTGAGATTCATTACCCACTGTAATGGTTTGTGGTCCGTAATGATCTTAAATTTGCGTCCAAACAAGTAAGGACGGAAGTATTTTGTCGCCCATACAATCGCGAGTAACTCTTTCTCGATGGTACTGTAATTGATTTCGCTGGAGTTGAGAGTTCGTGAGGCGTACGCTATAGGTTTGTCGCTACCTATAGGCCCTTGCGATAGTACAGCACCAATGGCTAAATTAGAAGCATCTGTGGTGAGAACGAATTCCTTGGAGAAATCAGGATATTGAAGTATGGGGTCGTTCATGAGAAGGGTTTTGCATTTTTCGAAGCAATTTGTGTATTCGGAATTAAAGGTAATTTTTGAACCCTTTTTTAAACACTGGGTGAGCGGTTTTTTTAACCGGGCGAAGTCAGGGATATATTTACGATAGTACCCGAGTAATCCTAGGAAACGTTTTATTTCCGTGGGTGTCTTGGGTAATGGATATTTTTGAATGGCGATTATTTTATCAGGGTTCGGCTTTACGCCTTGGTTGCTGATAATGTGACCCAGAAAGGCTGTTTCCAGCTTGAGAAACTCTGACTTGTCAAGTTGTATTTTGAAGTTGGACTCCCTCAAGCGCTGGAACACTTTCTCGAGGTTGTTCATATGTTCTTGGAGCGATGTACTAAAGATAATTATGTCGTCCAAGTATACGAGACATATGACATTCTGCAGACCCCGGAGGACGTTGTCCATGACCCTTTGGAAAGACGCTGGAGAGTTCTTGACCACTTGGGGCATTCTTAGATATTCGAAATGACCTTGCTCGACACTAAAAGCAGTTTTGGGTATGTCTCTGGGGTCCATTTCGACTTGATAGAATCCACTTGCAAAATCCAAAGTGGTGAAATATTGGCAGTTACCTAACTTGTCTAGGATGTCGGTGATGTTGGGTATTGGGTATTTATCGTCTAATGTCTTTTCGTTCAATTTCCTGAAGTCTATAACAATACGCCATTTAGTTTTGCCTGAGGCGTCTAGCTTTTTGGGCACAACCCAAATAGGTGAGCTCCAAGCTGAATGAGACGGTCTTATAATCCCTTGTTCTAACATTTTATTGATCTGGCTTCTGACTTCCTCCCTGTGTATAAAAGGATAGCGATAGCTCTTGGTGTAGACGGGTACCTCATCTGTGGTTGGTATTCTATGCTTAACCTGATTGGTGAAGGTTAAAGGCTCGCCTTCCACATAGAATACATCCGCGTATTGCCCACAGAGGTTCTCGAGGTTAGCTCGCTCCTCTGAGTTTAAGTGATCGGTACGTAGTTTGGAGATCACTTCTTGGGCACGCAAAGAGAGTTGGCAATCGCGTACGCATTCGGCGTTGAAAAATTCGGCTGTTACTTGGCGATCAACTGAGAAGATGAGGTCATGTTGACTTGGGTTTACAACCTCTAGTAATCCGCGATTATTCTTAACTGATGTGAGACACTCGCTAATTCTACAGTTCGAAATTATCTGTTCCGGTATATATGCCGAACCATCGTGAAAGTTGATCGGTAAATTGACCATTTTTGAAGACCCTGCTGGTATAATATCCTCGTACAGGTTAACGTTACGGTAATCGTGCACACGAATCGTATTAGTAGCATACCGCGTCTTAAGTTGCATATCTTTAAAATCTATGCTTGCCTGCCATTCGCCTAATAAATCGGACCCTATTAATTCATCAAAGTGATCATGAAATTTATAAACGAATAACTTAATACTATCTCTATCATTAAATTCTGAGAAACACGGTATAGTAATTGTATGTTCGGCCCTTACGGAGCCGTGAATATTTGTAACGCGAAACGGCTCGTAGTCTAGTGGTAAATGTGGATAGAAGCTCTGGGCGGCTTCTGGACTAATGAAGGACTGGTTGGCTCCAGTATCGATTAACAACTGTAATGGAGGGTTTGCAATTTGAATATAGGGCAATTCGCGTTGAGTTTGGGTATTGATTTCTATTTTGGTTTGTCGGACAGAAGGTCCTTGCCAAAATCCTCTTGAATTGCAGGTGGTGAAGTTTCCGGCAAACTTTCTACTGCTGTCTGTGACATGTCCTCATAGTAGGGATAAGTATAATACTCATTGCTATAATAACTACAATCAAAGTTCTCCGGCTCAAAGTAATCTGATGCCGGGTATTGTTCGTGATATGGGTCGTATTCATAGTCGTGACAGTCATTAAAATTTATTTCGCGGGACTTAAAATAGTTATTCGGCGGTGGGTTACCGGACCTGGACCAATCGTGACCCCGAATTGGCATTGGTTTGTTAACGTAGTGGCTGACACCACTCATGGGTTTTGGCCCTTGGGAACCCATCCCCATAGGTGGATTGCGCGGGGGCAATCTGAACACAATGCTTCTTTCGTTATAGTTAGGTAGAGGAGCCCTAAACATCTGCTGGGTCCTTGTTGGTCCTCTAAATGGTTGCGGTGCCTGGTTACTTGGTCTCCAGGTCTGTTGGCCCTGTAAGACTAATTGTTGCGAAGGTCCCGGTTTAGGCATGCCGAAGTTCATGGTCCTAGCGTTAGGCTGTCGGAGATGTGGAATGTTGTGTTGCTTTTGATTTGCACCCATAAAATTTGTAAGATGTTTCTTATCTAGAAAATTGTCGTTACGCTGCTGTAGATATAATGTGTTCGTTTCTTCCTGTACGTACTCTAGTGCCTGCTCTATAGATATGGGACGCATGCACCTAATACGCGCGCCTAGTGGATCTCTCAGACCGCGTAAGTACGATTGAAGAGTTAGTTTTTTGTAAAGTTGACGCTTAGCTTCTACAGTACTCGACAGATCATCGTGCAACGTAACATAAGTCATTATAATGCTAAATAAATTTTGACACCGTTCGTAAAATTCTTGTGGGGTGCTATGACCCTGGGTCAGTAAGGACAAATCATTATATAAAGCTGTTTCGTCACGTTGATCTGCGAAATTATTTATCAGGGCTGTACGAATTCCATTCCAGTCCGTCGGTATACCGTTAGAATTAATAAGCCTGGCGGCATTTCCAGTTACTTTATTGAGGATGCCATTAAGTAGGGATTGATTCTCTAGCTCGTGTCCTTCTGTAGGGTTTAAAAATCTCTTAACTAATTCGTCGCACAAGCTGATAAATCTCGTGAGAATGTTAGGGTTCCCATCGAATTCCGGGACTAAACGAAGAGCTTTGAAAATAGCGTCAATGGGGTCTCTTCGTGGAGGAATTTCTACTTGTTGGCTTGAGAGACTCATTGCTGTTTCTTCGTTTAAGCTATCTAAGTTTCTATTTAAATCTAACTTATTACGCCTATCCTCCCTCGCGGCTCTATCAGAAGTAGATTGCCTTGGGTGGAAAATCTTGAAGGATTAGTGAGACTGGATTGGAATAGAAGGAAGCAACACAAAAGATATGATTTTGGTGTACTTACAGTCTCCACATTTGGTATATCTGGATCATCGATGTCTGGATGCACCGGCTACTGCTTACTGATGAGAGGTTCGGGATACTCGGTTCTGCTCGCTAAGGACAATGTGCAGCGGCTATGCGGAGCCGACAGGAATCGATACGAGAGTCCTTAAACGCGCCGCGCCCGAATATCCTACCGACTGCGCCAATTAAGTAACCTGCAGCCGATGGTTCCAAAAAAAACCAAAATGCTTTCAACTTAATTTAATTAATAATTCAAAATTACAATAAAAAATGTTACAATTAAAGGAATCGACTACGATCGATGTAAGATACGAAGTGGCGTGATTTCGTCGAAGCGGGCGCATGTGCGCATTAGGTAAATTGACGTGTCAGCGCCTCGTGCTCGTTTCCTGTTGCCAAGGTGGAATGAGTGTACTTCGTGTCAGCAATGTGTCAGCAATTCCCTCAGTGGCCGATGCCTTAACATGGGTGTAATATAGTACAAAAACAAAAGAAAATTTGTCGTTTTTTAAATTGCCGAGAGACGAAGAATGCTGAGTAATATTTTAAATCTTATCAATATGAATGTTTTCACCATTTATTTCTTTGAACATAAGTAGGTAGGTGATAAGTATGTAAATCGTAAATTAAGGTGTTATTTGAGTAAGGTATTATAAAAGTGTTGTTTATTATAGGCAATTCAATGTTTTATAGAATTTATAGGTAAATAGGTTTTATAGGTAGTCGAAGCGCTCGTGGCCCCGCGGACGCAGTGTTCTGTAATCGATCACTTTAGTAAGCAACTTTCACTATGGCCAGTTCTTGGATGGGTGACCATTCATGTGACCACTTTGTGTCCTTTATTTAAGCGTTTCCGTGCTTCGGAAGGCACGTTAAGTCGTTGGTCCTGGTTGCCAATAAAATAGCAGTCAGCCAAGTTGGAGACCTTTTTAGGCGATTTGAAAAATTTAAACAGCAGACGGTCACAGCCTGCCTACTCACCACCTATTACTTGGGACAAACTATAAAAAAATGAAATGTGGGCATCTAATATGCCTCTGCCCTCCCCTTCGGAGATCAACGCGTGACCATATGTATGTGTGTGTAACATAGTAAGGTGGGATGGCCGGGTGGGATAGGTGAATAGCCGGTACTTACACTAAAGGTAATGTCAGTAAATTTTAGATTTCTCTGATATTTTAATTATGGGTAGGAATAAGATAAACAATATAAATATATAGGTATACTTACCTACTGTTATTCATAATTTATTTTTGGTTTTTACGTGCATTTATAAAAGCGTGTTTTTCTAAGGTTTTTTAAACCATTCATATTTTTTTCCTTACATTCTATTACATTGTTAGTTACATACACGTCGACCTAATAAAAGCGTATTAAAACATGGTTGATTCGTAACATTCGTTTTATTACAACAATCATTATAGGATCAACCCTAGCGCGTTCTTACGATGACGTCACTCGCACAGCGGGCAACACAGTCTCGACGCTATGAGCGCGTGTTTAAGGTACAATTCTTCTCGTTCTGAGCAGCAGGTATTATTATTAAATTTTTGTAGGCTAATATAGCGTAGGTATTGTCGCTTTTGTATGGGAGTGATGTATCTGTTACGTAGTAACTATTTAGTAATCTGTGGTAATAGGTACGTATTTGGATTTATCAGAAACTAGCTGTTCCCGCGACTTCGACCGTGTAGACGTCGTTATTGCGTAAAATTATCATCCTCCTTTTGCGCAGTGGGTTAAAAAGTTTATACTAACTATTCCTATACCAAATAACATCTCAGTCGCTCCAACCGTTGAGGCGTGAAAGCGTAACAGACAGACAAACAGACTAGTAGGGATACTTAATGTTGAAGCCACTGTCAAGTAAAAACATAGTTATATGTAGGTATAATTAATATCTCTAACAACTGAAGCTAATATTGCTGCTTTGCTATTCAATCCGAGTGGGTATGAAAAAAATTTTTAACAAAAAAAAGCCGACTTCAAACAAAAACAAAAAATGAAAAATAAAATTATCTTAGCACAAAGTAATGTGTAAGTATATTTATATTTATCAGATACTAGCTGATGCCCGCAGCTTCGCCCGCGATGGCGCTGTATGTGAAAAATGATTTTCCCGCTTTTCTGTTGCATTTTTTCCTGAATTTTCTTTGCTATAAACCTCATGGAGCCCGAGACCTATCCAACGAATGCAAAACCGTGGAAATCGGTTCGTGCGTTCTGGAGTTATAACGTCAGGAAGGAAAACCCGACTTATTTTTATATAATAGATTATTGAATGTAATACTGAAATCAGTAATTTAATTTTATATTTCATTTTTTAGTTTTTGTTTGAAGACGGTTTTTTTTTTGTTAAAATTAGTGACTGGTAGACTGAAAATATATTGTTCTAGGGGTATTGTTCTCCCCAATACAAATTAATCAAGCCAAAACACAAGGTAGCTGCTGTAAATCGTTAAGGAATTCCCTCGATTCGAAGGATTTCTTCGATTTCTCCAGGATCCCAGCATCCGATTCTGACTTCCTGTATATGGAGCACCAGCTTTCAAATAAAAAAGAATCATCCAAATCGGTTAACTCCTTCAAACGATTTGCCGGTAACAAACATAAAAAAAATACAGACGAATTGAGAACATCCTCCTTTTTTGGAAGTCGGTTAAAAATAAAATCCATAAAATCAATTAACACATATCTATACTTATAATAAAACTGTAGAGGGTCGGGAGTCTGTACATGGAAGATATTTTGAAAATTTTAAGTGTAGGGCGTTCTCTAATCGATACTGAAGCCGAAAATGTAATTTAAAATTTTCATGTCTGTCTGTCTGTCTGTCTGTCTGTATCCCGACTAAGTATCACGCCGAAACTACTGAACCGATTTGAATGATACTTTGTACGATGTAAGCTTTTAGTCCGAGGAAGGTTCTTAGATACTTTTGATCCCGATATTTTGCGCGGTTCCTTCAGGAGAGGGGATGAAAGGCAAAATAGGTTTTTAGCTATAATTTCTCACTGCATGGTTCGATTTCAAATATTTGTTTGGTGTCTGAAAGGGAGTACTTTAAGCATTATCTATCTATCTATACTTATAATAAAACTGTAGAGGGTCGGGAGTCTGTACATGGAAGATATTTTGAAAATTTTAAGTGTAGGGCGTTCTCTAATCGATACTGAAGCAGAAAATGTAATTTAAAATTTTCATGTCTGTCTGTCTGTCTGTCTGTCTGTATCCCGACTAAGTATCACGCCGAAACTACTGAACCGATTTGAATGATACTTTGTACGATGTAAGCTTTTAGTCCGAGGAAGGTTCTTAGATACTTTTGATCCCGATATTTTGCGCGGTTCCTTCAGGAGAGGGGATGAAAGGCAAAATAGGTTTTTAGCTATAATTTCTCACTGCATGGTTCGATTTCAAATATTTGTTTGGTGTCTGAAAGGGAGTACTTTAAGCATTATCTATCTATACTTATAATAAAACTGTAGAGGGTCGGGAGTCTGTACATGGAAGATATTTTGAAAATTTTAAGTGTAGGGCGTTCTCTAATCGATACTGAAGCCGAAAATTCAATTTAAAATTTTCATGTCTGTCTGTCTGTCTGTCTGTCTGTCTGTCTGTATCCCGACTAAGTATCACGCCGAAACTACTGAACCGATTTGAATGATACTTTGTACGATGTAAGCTTTTAGTCCGAGGAAGGTTCTTAGATACTTTTGATCCCGATATTTTGCGCGGTTCCTTCAGGAGAGGGGATGAAAGGCAAAATAGGTTTTTAGCTATAATTTCTCACTGCATGGTTCGATTTCAAATATTTGTTTGGTGTCTGAAAGGGAGTACTTTGAGCATTATCTATCTATCTATACTTATAATAAAACTGTAGAGGGTCGGGAGTCTGTACATGGAAGATATTTTGAAAATTTTAAGTGTAGGGCGTTCTCTAATCGATACTGAAGCCGAAAATGTAATTTAAAATTTTCATGTCTGTCTGTCTGTCTGTCTGTCTGTCTGTCTGTATCCCGACTAAGTATCACGCCGAAACTACTGAACCGATTTGAATGATACTTTGTACGATGTAAGCTTTTAGTCCGAGGAAGGTTCTTAGATACTTTTGATCCCGATATTTTGCGCGGTTCCTTCAGGAGAGGGGATGAAAGGCAAAATAGGTTTTTAGCTATAATTTGTCACTGCATGGTTCGATTTCAAATATTTGTTTGGTGTCTGAAAGGGAGTACTTTAAGCATTATTCCATACAATTTTCAATATTGAGGGTTATATAGTTGAGAAATTAGGGGCATCTCAATCTATACTTATAATAAAACTGTAGAGGGTCGGGAGTCTGTACATGGAAGATATTTTGAAAATTTTAAGTGTAGGGCGTTCTCTAATCGATACTGAAGCCGAAAATGTAATTTAAAATTTTCATGTCTGTCTGTCTGTCTGTCTGTCTGTCTGTATCCCGACTAAGTATCACGCAGAAACTACTGAACCGATTTGAATGATACTTTGTACGATGTAAGCTTTTAGTCCGAGGAAGATTCTTAGATACTTTTGATCCCGATATTTTGCGCGGTTCCTTCAGGAGAGGGGATAAAAGGCAAAATAGGTTTTTAGCTATAATTTCTCACTGCATGGTTCGATTTCAAATATTTGTTTGGTGTCTGAAAGGGAGTACTTTAAGCATTATTCCATACAATTTTCAATATTGAGGGTTATATAGTTGAGAAATTAGGGGCATCTCAACTTTCGGTAAATCTAGAATTCAACGTTTCTTTTGAAAGTGAGTCTAAACGGGCGTGTTGGCTTAATCATAAAAGAGCTTAATGATTAAGGCTATTGTCGACTTAATCTTTAAGCTCTTTTATGATTAAGCAAACAGGGCCGTTTCACACGCTGCTTGATGAGTCTCATTAAGAAGTACCCCTCCATTCGTACACCTTATGTGACGTAAACGAAATTGCGAGGGTCAGCTAGTAGGTATAATAAAATCGTAACAGGTCGCTGTCTGTACATGGAAGATAAATAATAAAAAATATTATAGCGGGGCTTTATGAACGCAATAAAACCCTAAACAATGATTTTTAGAATTTTGTCTGTTTGTCTGTATGTCTGTATGCCTGTATATTTGTTTGTCTGTAAGTTTGTGCACGCTAATCTCAGTATGCGGATTTTTTATTGTGTTGATGTTATATATATCACTATTTCATGTCAATCGGTTTATAAATAAAAAGTTATAACACTTTTAGAATCAGATATTTTGAAATTTTAATTGTAGGGGTTTCTTTGAATGTGAGTCTAAATCTAAACTGCCGTGTTGGCTTAGTCATAAAAGAGCTTTATGATTAAGACTATTTTAAAACAATTCATTTCGCGACTGTATTGTTCTAAAATAGACTTAATTTTTAAGCTCTTTTATAATTAAGCAAACAGGGCAGTTCGACTTAATTTTTAAGCTCTTTTATAATTAAGCAAACAGGGCAGTTTTACACGTTGCTACCTCTCCTTTCATACACCTTATGTGACGTGAACGAAGTTGCGGAGTCAGCTAGTTTAGGAATTAAATAGTCCAGTAAATTCAAAGCAATCCTGAATCTCGTAAGCGAAATTTTCTTGTTATAATTGACTTATAATTAGTTGTGAAAATGACTACTTCGGGGGTCCGCAACATTGCACATTGTGTCGAGGCAACCAGTTGCTAGCTGGGTCGGTGGACATCGGCATACCGCTATGTAGCGAGGTAGAATATAATTCTACTGTAGTTGGTATGTGTTACTCGACGCATACTTTGACCTGCCCTTTCCTTTTTTTTATTTTTCCTAGCTGATACTTGCTGGTTCGCCCGCGTAAAATTGTTCCCGTTCCCGCTTCCCGAAGGATCTTTTTCCTGGTTTATAAAAGAAGTCTATGTGTTATTAGTACGGACTATAATGTATCCCTGTACCACATTTGAGCCAGGTCCTTTCAGCCGTACGAGCGTGAAAGAGTAACAAAGTTCCACACAACGTGAGGGAAAATCCATCATGAATGCTATGCCAGACTAAAAACCTCACGTAACGCCCAACAGCCTACTGTCGGGAGCCCCGGGTAAGCCTTCGGAAGGATGTCCCAGGACTCCCAACAGACCTACGGCTACCACTGCGGCCTTGCCAGGGGGTGGTTCGAGTGCTATCCCTCGTCTTTGGGGGGTTATCGGGTGTGATCCCGCTTCTAGACCGTGCGCGAATCCCTCACGTCACGCTGTCGTCATGGGCCTGCTTCTGTAAAGTCGGTAAGCAGCCTACTCACCGTCCTCAGGCCCCCGGTCATGGAGGGCGATAGTCTCTGCGAGACTGAGGAACTCGGGTGGGAGAGGTCTCACCTGCTCCCGCCACGCCGCCGGAATTTATAATTCAAAGCAATCCTGAATCTCGTAAGCGAATTTTTTTTGTTATAATTGACTAATATTTAGTTGTGAAAATGCCTACCTCGGGGGTCCGCAACATTGCACATTGTGTCGAGGCAACCAGTTGCTAGCTGGGTCGGTGGACATCGGCATACCGCTATGTAGCGAGGTAGAATATAATTCTACTGTAGTTGGTATGTGTTACTCGACGCATACTTTGACCTGCCCTTTCATTTTTTTTTCTTTTTTTACTGGCTGATGCCCGCAGGTTCGCCCGCGTAAAATTGTTCCCGTTCCCGCTTCCTGAAGGATCCTTTTCCAGGTATAAAAAAGTAGCTTATGTGTTATTAGTACGAACTATAATGTATCCCTGTACCACATTTAACCCTGGAACCCTACATGGGGTGCTGGTGCACCCCAGACCGAATTGTTTTGTGAATATCTCAGTTACCTTACTAACCACAGATTTGCGCGTTACAGTACTTTAGTTTGGTGATTAGTGCTTGCGATTAATCAACGCCGCGACGACAGTCGTACAGTATGGTCGCATGTACAAGTGCTGTGGGGTGCGTCTGCACCCCAGTGTAGGAAAATAGGCAATAAGTGTAGGAAGTATTTTTATTCACTACTTGTTTTGTTTTTGTAAAAGTATTTGTATACATGCATGTAAATATATTGTATGTACGTATATAAGTGCAATTGACAGCAATAACTCATTTTTACATTAAAACTAAAGGTGGTTTAGAGGCTTTTCATGCTTTGGCAAAAAAATATTCCGTCGGAAAAGAAACCAGGCCACTGTGTTTATTTTACCAGTTACTAAATATTTTGCTGAAATTAACTCGTGGGTTCCCATTAAGTACTCAACAGTTTTGCAACAAGAAAGACAAAGTTCAGCCGTACATTTCTAAAACAATTAGGCTCATTTGTGAACATTTGCAAAAGCGATACCGGGTACCATCTTTGAGGCGGGATCTGAAAGAGTCTATTGGAGATATCCTTAAAACAATTGCAAGAATCTTCTGATCCTACTACTGCACCCTCAAGCCAGGACGGCATGCCCTTTGTCCAAGTTTCAAGGACACAAAAATCAGGACTTTTTGCCTTAGGTGCAAAATACCCATTTTCTTAGTGCGCCTTCACACTAGCGTAGGCGTTCGATGGACGTATGCGCGGCGTAGACGCGACGTATACGCGACGTATACGCGGCGTATACGCCGCGCTAGCATCACACAAATTCGTTGGCGTATTGGTATCATCGTTAACAAAATAGATTCTAACCAGGAAACACTATTGATGGCTTTACATTTAAAAAAGAAGATTAGTGCGAACTGCGAATAAAATTTTGTATGTGGTTCGGCGTACCGTGCGGCGGCGGCGGTACCGTGGCCATATTGGATTGCCAAATTATTATGTAATTCGTACTCAGAATACTCAAACCGCTTAAACGATACCCATCGTGAAATTTTGTAAATACGGCGCGGCGGCCATATTGGATTTCAAAATCGTCATGCAATTCGTACTCAGCATACTAAAAAACCCCTAAAACAATACCCATCATGAAATTTTGTAATTCCGGCGCGGCGGCCATATTGGAATGCAAAGTTATCATGTAATTCCCACTCAGCATATAAAATAACCAGGATCCTGCTGTTTGGCAGAATTTGTTTCGCCAATTTTCACTCCCCAAAAACTTATCGCATAGTTTCATTTTCTAAAAGAATCTTTAGCAAATTTATATTTCACATTTTAATTGATGCTTTTTTCAACAACGACAGACATTTCAATTCGGGGTGCACTAGCACCCCACAGTAGGAATAACGTAAGCGCAAAATAGTGTAGGGTTCTAGGGTTAAGCCAGATCCGTTTAGCCGTTCGAGCGTGAAAGAGTAACAAAGATCTACACATCAACACATCCACATATCTTTTTCTTTTTAACGTTAGGAAAAATCCATCATGAATGCTGTACCGGACTAAAAACCTCACGTAACGCCCAACAGCCTACGGTCGGGAGCCCGGGTAAGCCCTCGGTAGGATGTCCCAGGACTCCCAACAGACCTACGGCTACCTTGCCAGGGGGTGGTTCGGGTGCTATCCCGCGTCTTTGGGGGGTTAACGGGTGTGATCCCACTTCTAAGGGGGGGGGGCGTGCGTGAATCCCTCACGTCACAGCAGCCCATTCACCGTCCTCAGGCCCCCGGTCATGGAGGGCGATAGTCTTCTGCGAAAACACTGAGAGACTGCGGAACTCGGGTGGGAGAGGTCTCTCCCGCTCCCGCCCCGCCGCCTGAGCTTATAATTCAAAGCAATCCTGAATCTCATAAGCGAAATTTTCTTGTTATAATTGACTGATAATTAGTTGTGAAAATGACTACCTCGGGGGCCCGCAACATTGCACATTGTGTCGAGGCAACCAGTTGCTAGCTGGGTCGGTGGACATCCCGGCATACCGCTATTTAGCTAGGTAGAAAATAATTCTATTGTAGTTGGTATGTGTTACTCGAGGCATACTTTGACCTGCCCTTTCCTTTTTTTAATTTTTTACTAGCTGATGCCCGCAGGTTCACCCGTGTAAAATTGTTGCCGTTTCCGCTTCCCAAAGGATCTTTTTCCCGGTATAAAAAAGTAGCCTATGTGTTATTCGTACGGACTATAATGTATCCCTGTACCACATTTAAGCCAGATCCATTCAGCCGTTCGAGCGTAACAAAGATCCACACATCAACACATCCACACATCGTTTTCTTTTTAACGTGAGGGAAAATCCGTCATGAATGCTATGCCGGGCGGGTGTTTGTTACTTTTGCACGCTCTAATAGCGGAACGGATTTGACTGAAATTTGGCACAAGGATAGATTATAGTCTGCAATAACACATATTTTTATCACAAGATAAGGTCCCATCGGAATTGAAAACACGAACGGGAACAAAATCTCACGCGAGCGAAGCTGCGGGCATCAGCTAGTACTTATAATAAAATGATAGAAAAGTCAAAACTGTACATTGAATATATTTTAAAAAACTCGCTGTTGGTTCTACATAAGGAATCGAAGCCGAAAATGTAGTTAGTTAATTTTTTGTGTTTGTTTACTTGCTTTGCTTTGTCCGTAAGGATCTCGAAAATTTCTTAATAGAATTGATTCAAATTTTGCACAAATAGGGTCTTTAATTAGGCTATATATTATCAAGCTACATAATGCTAGGGGCATAACAGAAGCCAATGAAATTTGTAAGTCGGTATATTGATTCAACGAAAACCTCGCAGGAACATTAGTATGAGATAGGTTTTACACACAGGCTACATATTCTAACGCTAAATATTTTAGGGGCTCTGCAGAGAACAATAAAAATCTGTGTGTATATTATATATATATATATATCAAAATACAGAAACTACTGAATAATTTTAATTAATAGTAGATACGTAAATCGCAATAAGAAGGAGTGGAAGACCAAGCAAATTGGCATTATTACATTATTTTTCACGCGAACGAAGACGCGAGTAACAGCTAGTTTTTATATAAGTAGGTATATAGATCTTAGGTATTAGATTTTTTCGAAAATTGCAAATTGATTTTGATAAATCATATAATAATATACCTATCTCAGTTCTAGGTATGACCTACTTAACAAAAAGAGAATCTTCAAAATCAATTCCCAATTAGCGGAATGATGGCGGAACAAATATACAAAAAACATACAGCCAAATGAGGAACCTCCTCCTTTTTTAAATCGGTTAAAAAGGGGGTCATGAGGATATACAAGAGGGAATACATAAAGCTAACAGCTGCACTGCCTGCTTCACAGCTACTCAAACTGGTTTCCTCTAGTACATATGGACCCCCCGCCGTTGTAACGCGAAACGTATTACAAGTACCCACATCACCGGAAAACTTTAATGACGAGATCTAGAATCAATTGAAACCAATCAAAAATGTATTTTTCATCACGAAAATAGGTAATAGGTTCAACCACTGATGGTGTGCGATTGACACCTGATCGATATTATGTCGTCTTCATTGTTGTTAAGGGTATTAGACGACGGACATTTACACGGGCCTGAGGACGCCGAGGGGTCTGCTCGCCGTCCTAACAGACGCAGGCCGACGACAGCGTGACGTGAGAGATTCACGAACGCCCCCTCTAAGCTGGATAACACCCGAACTACTCCCAGAAGACGCGGGATAGAAATAAAGAAAGAAAGAAAGAAAAAACTATTTATTTCTATATAGCATCCGAACCCCCCCTAGGTGAGGCCGCAGTGGTAGCCGTAGGTTTGTGGGGAGTCCTGGGGTATCCTTCCGAGGGCATACCTGGGGCTCCCAACCGTAGGCTGTTATGTGGGATACGTGTGGTTTTTAGTCGGTAGGAGTCCGGCATAGCATACCTACCTGTAGGATTTTCCTCACGCCAATAAAACCTTGGAAACATATTTATGAAGCTTACAATTTTTGTCTCATGCGGCGGGAATTGAACCCACGATCTTATCCGCAGTATCACTTTACGACCTCTAGACCAACGAGGCAGTCAAAATGGGTTATTTTGTTTGATACAAAACGCGCGCACTTAATGTTCTGTAAACGATTAATGTAGTAAGCAACATTTACTATGACCCGTCTTTGGATGGATGACCACCACGTGACCACTCCGTGACATTTATTTGCGAGCGTTTACGTGCTTCGACGTTAGGGCGTTTGTCCCAGCTGCCAGTAAAATAACAGTCTTTAGCCAAGTTGAAGGCCTTTATAGGCCCAACTTGAAAAATTTCAAAGGAAAATGTGGGCACAAAACATGCCTCTGCCTACCCCTTCGGGGATTAAAGGCGCGACTATATGTATGTCCAAAACCCAAAAAGGGGTCAAAGTGTGCCTCGAGACACATACGCACTAAAAGTGATATGCCGGGACCCAGCTAGCAACTGTTGGCCTCGAGACAACGGACCCCCAGATAGTAAATTTAACCACTATTATAAGTATTTTGTGTAGGATGAAATTTAACTAACGAGATTCAGTATCATTTTTATCAACTACATAATGTGTCTCGATTCAACGAAAGGTTTTATTTTTGTTTTTGTTTTTTTTTGCGAATTAAGTACTTCGTCCTTTATGAATCGATTTTAATAATAATTTTCATTAATTTAATGAGGAAAATATTATCAGTTTCGAGCAGCATTCAAAACGAATGAGATGGATTTTTGACAGTTTTTAGTGCAACTAAGTTAATTGGTTAAGTGTCGCGAGACTAGTAAATAATTCCTCATTAAATAAATTTCTTAAACGTCATTTATAATATTATAATCGTATCGCCATTTATATTTATTTATAACAGGTACTTACATAATATCAATAATACATTTTAGCGTAGAATGTTAGTATTCTCCCTCTACGCATTTTCGGCTTCAAAATCGATTACAACCCTACGAGTAAAATCCTACTATCCTACTTAAAATTATAAATGTGAAAGTTTGTGAAGATATATTTGGATGTTTGTAACTCAATCACGCTCTAACGGCTGAATGGATCTGGCTGAAACTTGGTACAGGGATAGAGTATAGTCTGGAATAACACATAGGCTACGGTGAGTGGGCTGCTCACCGACCTTACAGAAGCAGGCCCATGACGACAGCGTGACGTGAGGGATCACATCCGATAACCCCCCAAAGACACGGGATTGCACCCGAAACACCCCCTGGCAAGGCCGCAGTGGTAGCCGTATGTCTGTTGCGAGTCCTGGGACATCCTTCCGTGGGCTTACCCGGGGCTCCCGACCCTACATAAGCTATTGGGCGTTACGTTAGGTTTTTTAGTCGGTAGGAGTCCGGCATAGCATTCATGATGGAATTTCCCTCACGTTACAAAAAAAAAGATGTGTGGATGTGTAGATGTGTGGATCTTTGTTACTCTTCCACGCTCGAACGGCTGAACGGATCTGGCTTAAATGTGGTACAGGGATACATTATAGTCCGAACTAATAACACATTTAGGCTACTTTTTTATACCGGGAAAACGATCCTTCGGGAAGCGTGAAAGGGAACAATTTTACGCGGGCGAACCTGCGGGCATCAGCTAGAAAAAAAATAAAAAAAAGGAAAGGGCAGGTCAAAGTATGCGTCGAGTAACACATACCAACTACAGTAGAATTATATTCTACCTCGCTACATAGCGGTATGCCGGGATGTCCACCGACCCAGCTAGCAACTGGTTGCCTCGACACAAAGTGCAATGTTGCGGACCCCCGAGGTAGTCATTTTTACACCTGATTATTAGTAAATTATAGCACGAAAATTTCGCTTACGAGATTCAGAATTGCTTTGAATTATAAGCTCTATTCTTTTTATTCTATTCGGTCCCATTTCTTTTAGATAGAAGCGTGGCCGGGCTGGGCCGCATACGCTGTAGCCCGGCCACATAAAAATGTCCATATCTGGTGTAATAAAGTGATACTTCTTTTTTCTTTTTGAGTACAGAAAAGTACGCATCCGTACTGCTTACTGACATTGCCACGGCCTTTTCTGGCGTTGTGGCCGGGCTAGGTCGTAACACACCTGTGGGGGGTACTGGAATATTTCGACGGGAGCAAAGAGCAAACGGACATCTGCATTTTTGCGAAAATCGTTTTTTTACATAATTGAATTAAGAATTTTGTATTCCATTTGGACATAATTTTTTAAATTTTTTAAATCAAATATTTAGTGGTATTTTGCAGCGTATAAAAAGTAGTGACCGACCGAAGTTTCGGTTTCGGTTTCGGTTTCGGCCAGTTTCGGCCAAAAAATCGAGTTTCGGCCTCAGTTTCGGTTTCGGCCAAAATGGGCCGAAACTTTCAGCCGGGCCGAAACTCACGTGTTCATGAATTTTGAGTGCCAGGCTCTGCTTGTGACGTTGTTAGGGTCAGCCGAACCAGTTAATATGTTATCTACTAACCGAAGATTTACAGATTTACAAAGGACTTATTTATTTATTTATTTATTTAGACTTTATGCACAGAAATAGTACATTGGCGGACTTAATGCCAAAGGCATTCTCTACCAGTCAACCATAAGGTGGTGCAGAGCTATATATGAGGTAGGCGCATTTAATAAAGGTCATCAATATATTTAAACTTCACTAACAAGAAAATAATATAATACATATCACTATTATAAACTAATTGTACTTATACCTTAATAATATACAAACTTATATAATATGTATAATATACATACCTACTTATAAAAAAGATTCCACTACATAATATTATAGTTATATGAATACATACACAATTAGATACATAATATAAACATAAATAGAATGGTAAAA
Organism: Miltochrista miniata; assembly: GCA_933228765.1. NCBI lineage: Eukaryota > Metazoa > Arthropoda > Insecta > Lepidoptera > Erebidae > Miltochrista > Miltochrista miniata. The sequence goes on from OW121749.1 coordinate 9,795,265, forward strand.
TAAAATAAATACGAATAATAAATTGTTCCACATAATTTTCCGCAACTGACAAAAGCAACTGCCGCACGCTGGCCTTAAAAATATTACGGCTGTTTGACTGTCTCACCTCGACGGGAAGCGCGTTCCAAAGAAGAACAGATTGGACTAAAAACGAAGAACCTACAAAATCTGTGGTATGAGAAGGACTTCCGATCAATAGGTAGTTATAATAATACAATTTTTACGGTATCTTAAAAACATGATCTAGGACATTACATAACCCTAACCCTTTGTTGTAGGTTTCGTTGACTTCGTTGGTCGTCTGTCTGTCTGTCAGCAGGCTGTAACTCATGCACCGTGGCAGTAAGACAGTTAAATTTATTTACAGAATGATGTATTTCTGTTGCCGCTATAGCAGCAAATAATAAAAAAGACAAATTAATAATATTTAAGGGGGCGTCCTTTACAACATACGTGATTTTTTTGCCGCTTTTCTTGTTCGGAACCTTACGTGCGAACCCTACAGTGAGTCGGACTCACTGTTGTCCAGTTTTAGTAATATACTCCTTATAACCAAAACAGCCAAGAGCTAGTAGCAGGGCACCGTGTGGTTTTAGTCGGTAGGAGTTCGCAATAGCATCTATTAGTAATTCCACACGTAAAAGAAAGAAACTCATCTTTATGTGGAGATATTTCTAAAATGAACACTTGAGAAGATTTATACCGTTGATTGACGGCACTCGGTGGAACTTGCTGCACCTATTGCAAAAATAACCGGCCAAGTGCGAGACGAACTCTCGCACGGAGGGTTTAAAGTGGAACCCTATAAACGAGACATGAGGCCTTTTTTTTGTTTAACGTGAAGGAAAATCCTCATGGATGTTATGCCGGACTCCTACCGACTAAAAAACCTCACGTAACGCCCAACAGCCTATGGTTGGGAGCCCCGAGCAAGCCCTCGGAAGGATGTCCCAGGACAGGACTCCCAACAGACCCACGGCCGCCACTAAAGTTTTCACTGTACAGTAGTCCTACCGACTAAAAACCACGCGAATCCTGCCTATCAGCTTACGGTTAGGAGCCCCGAGTATGCCTTCGGACTGAAGCATACTGCGGCCGCGTCTTTGGGGGGTTGTTCAATTGTTATTGGGCGTGCATTAATCTCTCACGTCACGCAATCGTCCTGCTTCTGTAAGGACGGTGAGCAGCCGCGTCACCATTCTCAGGCCCCCGGTCACGGAGGCTCATAGTATGGGGCGCGGCAGCAGACTGTGGAACTCGGGTGGAAGAGTTCTCTCCCGCTTTCTCCCCGCCGCCGCTGTCACTTTCTTGAGCATAACCTGCTCACAGGAAGAGAGCTATGGCCCCGCTCCAGCGCCTCCTTGCGCCATTTAAACAATGACGCAAGGGCCCTCGCTTTCTCGCTTCCAGGTCCCATAGAGGGGTCCCGGCTAGAAGACATGCCGCCTCAACTGAGATCGTGCGGTATCCCCTTATCATCCTGACAGCAGTCGCCTTCTGCGGGCTAAGCAATCTAGCCGCATTGCTGGCTATCAGGATCTCTGCCCATTCGGGGACCCCGTATAGGGCTGTGCTCCGCATGATCCCAAGGTACAGTCTCCTGCAGGGAGTGTTGGGTCTCCTGATATTGGGCAACAACCGCGAGAGTGTGGCTGATGCCACCCTTCCTCAGCTATGGAATCAAACCTCGGAAGTGAGAGCCCCACATACGTCATCGAGAGCCCGATGCCGATGCTGACGCCCCCTATACGTAAGCTGGATCCCGCAGGTGGCCTTTAGGGCTGCCTGTCGGTGCATTGCACCTCGCGCTATAATGAGGATGTCGTCGTAACACGTTACGCACGTAACACGTTACGCCGACACCTCTGAGCAACGGACTACTCAGCACCCAATCGTAACCGATGTTCCCCAGAAGCGGTCGTAAGACCGATCCCTATGGAACACCGAACTACACATCTCGTCGACCCTGCCATAGCCAGCTCGGGTAAGTTATGGCCGTCTCGGAAAGATAGGCCCCGACAATTCAACGGAGGTATAGAGGCATTCCATGGTAAATAAGCGCCTCCCAAATGCAGCTCCAGGGCAAGGTGTTAGTTAAAGCGTAGGCGATGTCGACACTGCCACCAACGCCTCACAGTAGGTATTTTTTGTCACAGTAGGTCTGTTGCCGCTGTAGGTAACAAAAAATACCTACTAAAATCCGAAAAAGTCCGACTCGCACTTGGGTGTTTTTTTTTTTTTTTTTTTTCAATTTGATCACGTGAGTTTCGGTTTCGGTTTCGGCCGAAACTGACCCTGGGGCCGAAAGTTCGGTTTCGGTTTCGGTTTCGGCTGGAAAACCAGTTTCGGTCGGACACTAATAAAAAGACACCTACACCCTTTTTTTAGAATGCAACAAAGTACACACGGGCATATACACGTGTCCGTGTGTGCGTCGCACAATTTGGCGCGTCTCGCTTCATATAAACAAAGGTATCAGTTACTTGACCGTCTCTTTACGGGAGGTTGACATATTTAAGCTTGCGTACTAAATATTATTATTCTAAAATCTGTGATTTATTCAACTACATTCCATAGTATACTGTAACTATTATAACATGTATAGCAGAAGGAATAAATTATTGTTAAATTTGGCACAAAATAGAAAACAAAGTGATGTTTACGACAGCGAAGATCTCACAAATTTGATGAAAAATACAATCATGGAACAATCCCATGAGGGATCTTTTTCTTTTTTTTAGCGTAAGGGAAAATCCTCAAGGATGTTATGCCGGACTCCTACCAACTAAAAATCCTCACTGATGAAAAAAAAAATTGAGTTTCAGTTCTGAGTATGGGGACCCCCAAAATTTACTGCTTTTTTTCTAGTTTTATATAAGAATCTTAATGCGGTTCACAGAATACATCTAGCTACCAAGTTTCAATAGCATAGACCTTATAGTTTCGGAGAAAAGTGGCTGTGACACACGGACGGACAGACAGACAGACATGACGAATCTATAAGGGTTCCGTTTTTGCCATTTGGCTACGAAACCCTAAAAAGGGAATTGAAAGCACAAAGCATCGTTTTATCAACAGACTTTTTTTTTGTTTAACGTGAGGGAAAATCCACAGACTCCTACCGACTAAAAAGCCTCACGTAACGCCCAACAGCCTATGGTTGGGAGCCCCGGGTAAGCCCTCGGAAGGATGTCCCAGGACTTTATCACCAGGCGGTAGGTATCATATGTACCGTGGTAGTTAAGGCCATACCCAGGGCTAACGACCTTGAGCATATGGGCGATATGACTCGCCAACATAGAGTAGCGCAACTACAGAGACATCAGAGTAAAAGAACTACGGAAGAAGAAGAAAAATAGTAGCGGAAATGCGTTCCTCGCTTCACCAAATAAACAAGAAGCTGTGAGACGGTCTCACCCGACTGCCCCTCTCTAAAACGTTTATTGTGAGAGTTCAATCCGATTGACGTTGTCATTTTTGTTTTATTTCAAACTTTGAACAGATGATCCACGTGACCTAGTGACGTAGTTTAATGCAACAGAGTCACAGACTACAGAAAAAGTCTCGCCATAAGCCCCTCTGCACTCTATTTTATAGGGAGAGGCGAAAATAAATTAAAAAACAAAGGAACGTTTGTATTTCAATGTTCCTTTGTTTTGAAGTGTAGTAAAAATACACTGCAAAAAATGTGATTGATTTATTACGAATTGAATTCGTCACATTTAATTTTAATTAAATGTGACGAATTCACAAAGACGCATGTTCAAATATTCATTGTTTTACGTAAATTATTACAAATCCAGACAAGAGGGGTCTTCCACTCGCTTAAAATTTTTGTTACTTTTGGAACAAAATTTCATTTCATTTTATTATAACAAACAAAAATAGTCGTAAACGCAGTTGCGAGGGTCAGCTATTTATGTATAAACTAGCGGTACCCTGCCACGCTTTGCTGTGACTTTTTTATGGTGGTTTTATGTACCTATGAGAAATAAGTAACAAACTAAATGATGGGTACATTTAAAAAAAAATGTGTGCGTGTACTATTGTACATACGTAAGAAGTGAAACTTCTTCATGACCTTATTTTTCGAAAGAAATATCATGAAATATACATAGGACTTAGTAGTCCAAAAGTTCAAAAGTTCAAAAGTCCGAAGTCAAAAAGTCTAAAAGTCCCATAGTCCAAAAGTCCATTAGTCCAAAAGTCCAAAAGTCCAAAACTACAAAGACTAAAAGTCCAAAACTCCAAAACTCCAAAACTCCAAAACTCCAAAACTCCAAAACTCCAAAACTCCAAAACTCCAAAATTCTAAAAGTCCAAAAGTCCAAAAGTCCAAAAGTCCAAAATTCCAAAACTCCAAAACTCCAAAACTCCAAAACTTCAAAACTCCAAACTCCAAAACTCCAAAACTCCAAAACTCCAAAACTCCATAACTCCAAAACTCCAAAACTCCAAAACTCCAAAACTCCAAAACTCCAAAACTCCAAAACTCCAAAACTCCAAACTCCAAAACTCCAAAACTCCAAAACTCCAAAACTTCAAAACTCCAAAACTCCAAAACTCCAAAACTCCAAAACTCCAAAACTCCAAAACTCTAAAACTCTAAAACTCTAAAACTCTAAAACTCCAAAACTCCAAAACTTCAAAACTCCAAAACTACAAAACTCCAAAACTCCAAAAGTATAAAAGTTCAAAAGTCCAAAGTACAAAAGTTCAAAACTCCAAAGTCCAAAACTCCGAAACTCCGAAACTCCAAAACTCCAAAACTCCAAAACTCCAAAACGCCAACACTACAATACTCCAAAACTCCAAAATTCCAAAAGTCTAAAGTCCAAAACTCCAAAATTTCGAATGTCCAAAAAGTTCAAAAATAACATGCAAAACATATCTGACCTCTTTATTAGGTGCGTACTCTCTTTTATTATTCTGAATGCAAGGAGGCCGCAATCAAACTTCTCTTAAAAAACATCAATCTGGTAGGTACCTTCTAAATAGGTTGTTCATAATAATTTTATTCTGAAGCTGGCAGAATATAATATAAAAAAACAACGACCAACGCCATCTATTGGTAATATCACTTTTTAAAGCTATTTTATTCTTATTGCTGTTATGATAAAAGTGTATAAAGTAGCCTAAAACCATCTCTGAATCCTATTGTATATCGTGTCCAATTTTGAGCTCAATCGATTCAGTAAATTTTGAGTTTTTAATAGATACACAAACGCACACAACATTTTTATATATATAGATAAGAAGCGCTCGTGGCACCGCGGACTCAGTGTTTTGTAAACGATCACTGTAGTAAGCTCATTCACTATGGCCAGTCCTTGGATGGGTGGCCATCCATGTGACCACTTTGTGAAGTTATTTGTTCGTGCCGTTACCGTGTTTCGGAAGGCACGTTAAGCAACGGCTGAACGTGCCTTTCGAAACTTACGGGCTACCAAGACCAACGGGTCTTGGTTGCCCGTAAAATGGCAGTCATTAAGCCAAGTAGAAGGCCTTTTTGGCGGCTTGAATAATTTCAACAGCAGGCAGTCACAACCTGCGCCTGTCTATCTCAATACGGCAATACAGCTCACCACCTATTACGTGGGACAAATTCTAAAAAGGTGAAATGTGGGGACATAATAATATGCCTCTGCCTACCCCTTCGGGGTTATCCCCGAAGGGGTAGGCAGATACATACATAAATACATACATAAATATGTATATTATGTATGTATGATCACGCCTATAAAGGCGTGACCATATTTATGTATGTATGTAACTAGCTGACCCTCACAACTTCGTTTACGACGCTTAAGGTATATGAAAGGGGAGGTATTTCTTCATCAGACTCAGCAAGTGGTGAGTGAAACTGCACTGTTTGTTTTATCATAAAAGAACGTAGACGTCGAGAGCGTGGACTGAATTGTTTTAGAATCTATTCTAAAATAATTTATTTCAGTTCACGCCTTCGGCGCGGACGACATATTTAACTCTGGACTTAATCATTAAGCTCTTATGATAAAGCCAACACGCCGGTTTAGATTTACACTCACATTCAAAGGAACTCTTGAATTCTAGGTTTTGAGAAGTTGAGATGTCTCCAACTCCTGAACTTCCTCGGATCAATTTTCATTCAAATCAGTAGTTTCGGCATGATACGTATTCGGAATACAGACGGACATGAAAATTTTAAATTTCATTTTGGCTTAAGTAGGTATCGATTAGAGAACGCGTTCTTTTTTTTAAATAGCTTTCATGTTCAGACTCTCGACCCTCAACAGTTTTATTACTATGCATAGATATAGACTAGCAAGAAACTCGGCGGGTTATTCTTTTTAGTGCTCTGCCTACTGTAATATAGACTTAAAAAATCATAACAAATTGTTTGAGAATCCAACAGAGCCAGCAGATCATTTCCAGACTTACTTGTCTAGCAAATAATTGAATACAATTTTTGGTCCCGAGCAGGATTCGAACCTGCGTCTTCTGGTTTGCCGGACCAGACGGCCTCACCATTGGACCAACGAGACACTGCTCTCGACCGTCAATTCCTTCACTTTATTACTTTAACCAAGTTGCCGGTAGATGGTGCCTACGTCACCCCAAGACGTAATAAGCTGAAAAAATTGACGGTTAATATAAATAAATAAATATATTCACGGACATTTCGCACAAGGCTATCTAATCCCAAAGTAAGCTAGGAATGACCTGCTTGTGTTATGGGTATAAGACCACGGATACTTATATACTTTTTGAATACATACATATTATACATAGAAACACCCAGACTCTTGAGACAAACATTTATGGGTCACACAAATATTTGTCTCCGGTGGGAATCGAACCCACGACCTCCAGCGCCGCAGGCGGTATCACTTCCGACTGCGCCACAGAGGCAGTCAAGTTGAGACCAGTGTCTCAAAAAAAGCAGTGTTTTAATAATAACTGTAATACAAGTATTTTCATCAGTTAGCTATATCCTTTTTTTTTTTGTTTTTTTTTTTTTTTGTTTAACGTGAGGGAAAATCTTCATAGGATGTTATGCCGGACTCTTACCGACTAAAAAACCTCACGCCACGCCCAACAGCCTATGGTTGAGAGCCCCGGGTAAGCCCTCAGGAAGGATGTCCCGTGACTCCCAATAGCTATATCCCTTAGCACAAAGTTATAATAGCTTAAGTTGTGTGCGAATGTCCACAAATATTTCTTCATTTATTTATATTGAAATGATTAAGTACCGCTTACAATATAAGCATGACTACCTTTCGAAGTAATTTAATAAAACAATACGAAAAATAAGTTGAAATGCATTATATTCTCATGTAATGCAGTATGCATTGTGTAACTCGGTCTCTGGCTCTGTTACACGCAATACTCTGTACATGAATGAAAATATAACATTTTACGAGAATATTTTGCAGACCAGAGCGACACACGTCCGTCTAGCAACACGACTCCCCCCGCACTAGATTTTCGGGCGAGCGCGGGGAAGCAAGCAATGTGATGTATTCTTTGAATACATTATTAGTTATAATTAGTTAAAACTTATAATAATTCAAAATTGAAGAAAACCATTTTAGAGGTCTATGTTTTCTTTAGTCTCTGATATAAATTTTATTATCATTCATTAATAAATAGATGTCATAAAACGTCTTCTTCTAAAAAAATATGGGCTATTTCAATGATGTTTTACTAATTATTTATAATAAATACACAATTTCTGATAAAACCATCTTTTGACACACATCTTTTAGATTTAAAACCTACTTTTGGCTGTCATTTTTCGCATACTAAGGCGGGTCGCTCACTGGGTAAGTCGAGGCGCGGTAGCGGCGGCGCACAGTGGATCGATTCATACAAATCGGCGGACATAGGAATCTTGAAAAACTTTTTACTGATTTTTCAAAAACAAATGATGCCAATGTGTTTATCTTAATAATTGTAGTCGAAAACATTATGACACAATTTTGATTAGACTTCAATTTTAAAAAATATTCGATAAAAACTGATTTCAATGTATGGAAAAGGACATTAAAAAAGGGATAGCTTGCGATTTTTTCGTGTTTTCTGATTTTAACGCTCATAATGACTTTTAATGGGTTGTTAGCAAAATATCTGCCAAACATTTTAGGTACCCCTAGGCACCCCTCTGGGAGCTATATGACAAAATATCATTTTTCTCATTTTCTTTAAGAAAATATGTCTAGTTCGTTTTATTACAGTTATAATTGTTGATAAACTACATTTTAGCTTAGTACTGTCCTACCCACATCAAAAATAATATGACTGGCATACGGGATCGGGAGTTTTTGAGAGATACTTATACGCAGGCGACTATAAATTTATCCTACTTTTTTTAACAACATTTTGGTATTGTATAGTGATTTACCTTTAAGATTTGAAGAAAATAATGTATTAATCAAATAAAACAATAACGCGTTATATAAAACATATAGGTATCATAGTTATAAAAATACAAAAACTTATAAAATAAAAAGTGGTAAAATAATAGCTTAAAATAAATAAAAATATGGAGCAGAAACAATTTAATAAAATGTATGTAGGTACATTAAATTATCAAACAAAATTAGAATTACATAAACTTTAAAAAAATAGTAGCTTAAAATTAACAAAAATATTTAACAAAGACAATTAAATTAAAACTATGTACATTAAATGATCAAACAAAATTAAAAATATATTATGTAGACAAAAAGAAATCATTATCCGAAGCTTCCGTTTCTGAATCTTCTTCTGCTTGCGCAGAGACTAACAATTCATCAGCATCTATGAATTCAATTTCATAAACTTCTAGAATTAGTAGATTTAAAGTTTCTTTAAACAATGCCTTCTTTTGCTTTTTATCCATTCGTGGCCGTATTTGTGCTAAAATTGGGTTGGATGAAATCAGCAAATTATTTAGAACATCTTCATTGCAAGCAATGCTATTTATTTTACGTGAATGGAGTTCTCTGTATTTTCTGAAATCCCTATTACTTGACTCAGATAACTCTTCCGAAAGAAGTCCTATCGGAACTATAGATAAATGTTGAATAATTTGCGGCCCGTGAACTAATAACTTATGAATACTTGATGGCATGTAGTACCAGGGTGGCAGAACTTTATATAGAATATATTATATAATCTGTGGCTTTACATAGAATTGTACCCTTGGTACTTCATGCCATCAAGAATTCATAAGTTATTTTATTAGCTACTAATTCTAGAAGTTTCTGAAATTGAATACATAGATACTGATGAATAATTAGGCTCTGCGCAAGCAGAAGAAGATTCAGAAACGGAAGCTTAGGATAACGTTTTTTGTCTACATATTTCTAATTTCGTTTGATTATATTTAATGTATATTGTTGGGAATCGAACCCATTTCCAACATCGCTCTGCCTACGCGCGTCTCACCGTGCCCTTACTGCGGCGGAGCGGAGCGGAGAGGAGCAGGGGCACCGCATTCAGTGCATCGGCACGCATCAAGTTCACTACGGACAAGACAAGAATTACTTACGCATCGGTCCACCGCACGACATACAGCATTGTACTTGTTCCTGCTTTCTATAATACATCAGCGAACCTATACAGTCCACAGCCTTTTTATTCTCGACCACCTAGACCCAACTAACATATAAGTTAATTGAATCGTTTCTGTTCCATATGTTTATTTACTTTAAGCTATTATTTTACCACTTTTTATTTTATAAGTTTTTTGTATATTTATAACTATGATATATTATTATGTTTTATATAACGCGTTGTTGTTTTATTTCATTAATACATTATTTTCTTCAAATCATATGGGAAAATCACTATACAATACAAACATGTTGCTAAAAAAGTAGGATAAACTTATAGTCGCCTGCTTATAATTATCTCTCAAAAACTCCCGATCCCGTATGCTAGTCATATTATTTTTGGTTTGGGTAGGACAGTACTAAGCTAAAATGTAGTTTATCAACAATTATAACTGTAAAAAAACGAACTAGACATATTTTCTTAAAGAAAATGAGAAAAATGATATTTTGTCATATAGCTCCCAGAGGGGTGCCTAGGGGTACCTAAAATGTTCGGCAGATATTTTGCTAATAACCCATCTAAAGTCACTATAGGCGTTAGAATCAGAAAACACGAGAAAATCGCAAGCTATCCCTTTTTTAATGTGCTTTTCCATACATTGAAATCAGTTTTTGTCGAATATTTTTTGAAATTGAAGTCTAATCAAAATTGTGTCATAATGTTTTCGACTACAATTATTAAGATAAACACATTGGCATCATTCGTTTTTGAAAAATCAGAAAAATGTTTTTCAAGATTCCTATGTCCGCCGATTTGTATGAATCGATCCACTGTGCGGCGTCGCGGCGCGGCGGCGCGTGAACGTTAAGTAGAGTCGAGGCGCGGGCGGCTATGCTTCCTTTACACATTCCAATTTATTCACCATATCGTCGTCAGAAGATGAAGAAGCGCTTGCACTCATACAAGTTATTAGTTTAAATAGAAGAAGATTTTGGCATCAGCATCATAGTCGCTTGCTGCTGCGCCCACATGACCTTTTCTTGTCCTCAACTTCCCGTGGAAACGTTTTCGGAATGGGATAAAACGGATAGTTATGTGCTATTTCAGACTATAGTCTATCCCTGTACCTACTTTCAACTTGATCTGTTCAGTCGTTAGAGCCTGAAAGACTAAGCAGACATCCACACACTTACACTTTCGCATCATCATCACTACATAATATACAACAAAGTCGCTTTTTCTGTCCCTATGTCCCTTTGTATGCTTAAATCTTCAAAACTACGCAACGGATTTTGATGCGGTTTTTTTAATGGATAGAGTGATTAAAGGAAGGTTTATATGTATAATAACATCCATTAAATAGTGGAGAAATACTGTTATTTTTGAGGTTTCTAATGTGATGTCGTAAATAATTAAATTTTTTCCACTTACATTGCAAACGCAGGCTGAATCCTACGAGATTTATCAAAGTAATGTACTAAGTATTGTACACATTGTAAAGGTCTACAGAAAACTCCGCAATGGCATATCTCTATCTCTTAAGGATATCCTACAATAACATTTTTAAGTCATTTACTTTTTACGACAAATAATGGCTTATTTTCGAAGCGGTTTTAACCAATACATCATTAATCCTTATTCAATTAAATACGTTAAATACATTGTTTATTTAATATAGATCTATATGGCCCTTTACAGGTAGTCTATGTGTTACCTATACCAGACCATAATTTATTCGTATATCACATTTCATCCAGAAACGTTCAGCCGTTAGAGCGTGATCGAGTAACAAACATCCAAACATTTAAGCCTCAAAATATCTACTATGACTACATAATTGACACACTTTTATATCTATTATTGGTAGGAAATAAGTAAGATGTCTCTCTGTTACCGGTATAGCACAAAAAATAATCTATACTAATATTATTAAGAGGAAAAGATTGATTGTTTGTTTGTTTGTTTAGAATTTTTCAAATCGGTTCTGTAGTTTCGGAGCCTATTCGATAATAGGCTCCGAAACTACAGAACCGATTTGAAAAATTCTTTCACTGTTGGGAAGCTACACTGTCCCCGGTAAACATAGGCTATATTTTATTCCCATATTCCCACGGGAACGAAAGCTACACGGGGGAAACTGTGTGACGTTCGCTAGTAAGTACTAAACAGAAAAATAAATTATTGGGCTCCCAACAAAAAAAGTAGTTTTTACAAAATTTTCCAGTTTTTGACCGGTTTTTCTTTTGGTAAAAATGAGAATCAACGGACGAGCCAGCCGTTATACTTAAGGAGATATAGATAGCTTACAGCACATGTCCACGAATAAGAGTCCGGTCGTGTTTGCCTTGAGTACGTGGACCCCCAGGTAATACTGCCAAACATTCTTAAAAGAACTCATTTCACTGGAAAACTTTAATAGCGTAGTTCAGGATCATTTGACTGGCCCAGTCCAGTGTTTCGAGTACCTGACTACGGATTCCGAGTCGTGACTGCGCCCGCCCAGGACATGTTTCTTTGTATGTTTTTGCACATTGCTTTGTTCTGACGTGTATTCACATAAGACTATCGGCCTTCATGACCGAGGGCCCGAGGACGATAGGGGGCTTCTCACCGTCCGTACAGAAGCAGACCCTAGACGATGATTCACGCCCCCCCCCCCCCCTTCCAAGAAGCGGTATAACACTCGAACAACCTACCAAAGACGCGGGATAGCACCCGAAAAGGGGAGCCTTCAGACGTAGCCCTTGGTCTGTTGGGAGTCCTGGGGTCTCCGTCCGAGTGCTTACCCAGGGCTCCCGACCGTAGGCTAGGATACGTGTGGTTTTTAGTCGATAGGACTCCGGCATAGCATACAATGTAGGATTTTCCTAACGAAAAAAAAAGGTGTTGTGTTAGAGTATCCCACAATTTTTATTGGTGTTGGTTGGTGGAGGGTGTTTGTAAAAATATATTGTTCTTTTCAGAATGAGCCTCCAATTTTGGGAATAAAAACCCCTGCCTATACCTTTATGGCAAAGGATTGTTCGTACAATAGTACTTATTAAAAATATTGGCGTAGGCATATAATTATACAATATCGTGGAAATATCACTTGGAAGAAGTTGAAGAAGCAAGTCACCCCATCCCCAAAGAGCTTGCTAAGTAGTTATTATTGTGGAATATAAATAAAAGCAATAATACTTTTGTAATCGTTCCGTTATTGAATCCAGGACAATCCTTAATTAAAAACTTCTGAACCGCCTGGGAACTCCTGGAAACAAACAGGACTTCCCAGAAGCGTGTCATGGCGCCTGCCTAAATTATTATACTAATCAGCCTGCGTGCATCGTTACAACCCGAACTGCCGAAGAAAGGAGGGTAATGTTTATTTCTTCTATAATAAGCAGTTTTGTGAGTGTAATGTTTTTCTGTTTGCATTTAATAAGCTTCAAAACTATTAAATCGATCTGATAAATAATTTCACTAATGGGAAGCTACACTATTCTCTGGTGACATTAAAATCCTCATGGATGTTATGCCGGACTCCTACCGACTAAAAAACCTCACGTCACGCCCAACAGCCTGTGGTTGGGAGCCCCGGGGGAGCCCTCGGAAGGATGTCCCAGAACTCCCAACAGACCCACGGCCGCCACTGCAGCCTTGCCCAGGGGGTAGTTCGGGTGCTATCCCGCGTCTTTGGGGGGTTTCGGGTGTAATCCCACTTCTAAGGGGGGGGGGGGCGTGCGTGAATTGCACACGTCACGTTGCCGTCATGGGCCTGCTTCTGTAAGGACGGTGAGCCGCCCTCTCACCGTCCTCAGGCCCCCGGTCATGGTGGCCGATAGTCCTCGGCGAAGACACGTCGGCGGCGCCCAGGCCGCAACTGCGGAACTCGGGTGGGAGAGTTCTCTCCCGTACCCGTCCCGCCGCCTCCTTCACGAGCACGACCTGCTCGCAGAAGAAGGCGGCGCAGTCCCACTTACTCCCGCTGGAGAGCATGGCTCGCAACATGGTCTCGAGCGAGAGTGTCCACGTCCAGACCCACTACGAGGACCTGGCGCTATTGCGCCCACGCCGTGCACTCCACCAGCGTGTGGAGCACCGTGTCATCGCTGCGGTCCTCGCAGTGCTGACACTCGGCCGTGGTTTCCCGGTGTTTTCGCCACAGATACCTACCGAAGCTACCGTGCCCGGCAAGCATCTGTATCAGCCGGTAGGAGAGAGCACCGTGTCTCCTCTCCAGCCACTCGTCCATGACCGGTCTGACGGCCGCGATTGTGGCGAATCCCCCCTTTGGTTGCACAAGTCGCACCTTCCATGTCTCCACGGTTTCCTGTTGGAGTAGGGACCGCTGGGCTTCGATTTCTCGATAAGCGGGCCTTTGGCCCCGCTCCAGCACCTCCTTGCGCCATCTGAACAGTGACGCAAGGGCCCTCGCTTCCAGGTCCCATGGAGGGGTCCCGGCTAGGAGACATGCCGCATCACCGGAGATCGTGCGGTATCCCCTTATCACCCTGATGGCCATCGCTCTCTGCGGGCTCAGCAATCTAGCCACATTGCTGGCCGTCAGGGTTTCCGCCCATACAGGAGCTCCGTATAGAGCCATGCTTCGCACGATCCCCAGGTACAGTCTCCTGTACGGAGAGTTGGGTCCCCTGATGTTGGGCATCATCCGCGCCAGTGCGGCTGATGCTCCCCTCAGTTTTGGAACCAAACTTCGGAAGTGATGTCCGAAGTTCCACCGGCCATCGAGTACGAGCCCTAGATACTTCATCGAGGGCTCGATGCCGATGCTGACGCCCCCTAGCTGTAGGCTGGATCCCGCAGGTGGCCCCATCGGAGGTCCGTGGAAGCACAGAGCCTCGGATTTGTGAAGGGCGACTTCGAGACCCAGCCGCCGAATCCGACCCACGACTTGAGCAACCCCTGCCGTGGCCTTTAGTGCTGCGTCACGGTGCGTTGCTCCCCGCGCCGTAACGAGGGTGTCGTCGGCGTAACACGTTACGCCGATCCCTCTGAGCAACGGACCACGCAGCACCCAGTCGTAACCGATGTTCCACAGGAGCGGCCCTAAAACCGATCCCTGTGGAACACCGCACGACACATCTCGCCGACCCGGTCTCTGGTGACATAGGCTACATTTTGTTCTTGTAAAACCGCGTCATGTCCACTAGTAATGTTTATGTGGATGTATTTCTTGATTACATTTAATCACTGTTCTTCTCAATATCACTTGATTTAACCGTAGCATTATACTAGGGTGAAAACTGCAAGAAAATTCTGGCAGTAGCGGAGCATCTTCGGAGATTAGCATGTACCTACGGACAAACAACGAATCGCTCGTAGCGACGGACGTAGCCCCACAAACTCAATGTTCTGAAAACGATCACTTTGCCGCATTTGTATTTGCAAGCGTTACCATGCTATTATAGAAGACACGTTAAGCCGTCGCCGCGTCGCTCGGGGTTGCCAATAAAATGGCAGTTGTCAAGCCAATTAAGCTTGAATATTTTCAACCTGCGCCTATTCATTTCAACATGGCAATGAGCTCATTACCTACAACGTAGAACCAAAAAGAATACTATAAGGTGAAATGTGGGCTTCGGACTCAGTTGGAAAGAAAAGAAAGAAAAAACTCTTTTTAGAAGATAAAGTTTGGTTGGTTTTGGTGAGTAGGTACTTGCGGGGGTTTTGACGATAGATCTGGAGTGTAGCCATAAGAGATCGGTAATGACATTTCATTCTTAAGACTCGTATAATTATCAGTTGTGATGACAAAACGAGCCTAGGCTTGATTAGTCTTGACGATTACTTTGTAATGCTAGGTTTTGAAGTTAAAACTGGAAGCTAAGCTATCCATAAATTTTCTATAATGAAACAACCGAACCGCGTCGAGTTATCTGTAGATGAGAACTTAGGTACTAGATGATGCAACCCTATCAGTATTGGCGAAAATAAGTTTGTTACATTTCATGATAAATGTTAATTCTATCACAGGTCAGGTTCAGACACAAGGTCAATGATGTCGGCTGTGGTCAAGGCGAGTACGTACCGAAGGCTGAATGGTATCAGGGCAACGCACACAATGACACCGCTCACCGGATTTCACGGACATGAGGTCAAAGGATTGTCATAGTAATGCCGATACTTACTGCTTTGTGCACGAGTGTGCGTAGCCCAGGGCAGGTTTAAAAAAGTACATACATGAGATTGCGTTCTGGACCTTATTATTTTGTGGTATAGGGTTGTATGTATTGTCCTGGGACATCCTTCCGAGGGCTTACCTGGGGCTCACAAACATAGGCTGTTGGGCGTTACGTGAGGTTTTTTAGTCGGTAGGAGTCCGGCATAACATCCATGAGGATTTTCCCTCACGTAAAAAAAAAACAGAAAAAAAAACAAAAAAGGGTTGTATGTATTAACTAATGTTATGTGTCTGTCATCATTAGTAGCAAACAAATCACATAAATACAGTCGTATGTATGTAAAAATGTATTGTAAAAGAATGTGTAAATAATACTGAGGATTGGTATTATACGAGTAGATACACTTTTGACCTAACTTATAAACCGTTTATCAATAAAACATTGCTTAATTATGTGCGACCAACATCTTGATCAGTTGTTCAAGTTGCATTGTTTAACCAAAGCGTACTTGTGATACTTGTTTATCTTAGTGTTGAATATTGTAGATTGTAGACGGTGATAAGAATTAAAGAATTAATAATTATAATCATGATGCAATTACATGAATACATTACATTTCATTGAATTTTAGTATCTCTAACTATTATTTCAGTTTAATTGAATTACATTTAAAGTTGGAACCAGTGATCTTAAATAATTTGCATCTTTAACGTAATAGTACCTAACCTATGATTTAGGTTATATTAATTAAGAGTAAAGTAGCAGTTTAAATCCTTCATGTTATGATAATATCATTGAAGATTTTGTAAAGTACTGTCGAATAAATTCTGGAGTCCACTCTTATGAACAAGGAAGTCTTTTTAGAAGGTAGTGCGAGTAATAATCTTTGAAAAGCTTAGCCTCTTTTCGTAAATACAATGTTACTTGCGCAAAATATACTTCGGTATGTATGTGTGGTATTTAATGCCAGTTTATTTCTGATGGGCTGCAGTTTTTTCTTCACAATTTGCTGTAATGCGTAAGTATTCGTGTCAAATTTTTGATTGCTAATTATTATTTATTAAAATATTGCCCTGTCAAGAACCTTGTATTGTGGCATAATTTCGGAGAGACCTACGTTCAGCAGTGGACCATTGGCAATAAAATTTTGGTAACGTTTATAAATTGATTAACATTAATATTAGAAACCTTAGATGAATTAAAGAAGCCCTTTTTAATTCATCTAAGTTAGAAACTGAAGTTAATTCTCTCGAAAAATTAGCACGGCAATAGGCTCATCGCCTATTACGTGGGACCTATGGAGAAACTTAAATGTGGGCATATATGTCTCAAATAATAATCAGTCAGATAAAGGCGTAACTGTATGTATGTATGTACGATCAGCTTCAGAGAAAAGTATACAGGGCCACCCAGTAAGGATTCATGCATTTAAAAAAATCTTTTATACATCATTTTGATGAAATTTGCTTTCGTTATTAAATTTGTATAATTCTGTAACAATACAAAATTTCCCAAAAAAAAATGTTAAACGTTTTCTAAAGAAAATTCAATCCTTTTAGGTCGGCCCTGTACACTTTTCTCTACAGCTGACTGTACCTATGTAAAAATTAGCTGGGTAAAAAGAACATAAAATCTATGAACACATAAAATGTGCCAATCATAATCGATCTGTTTTAGAGGAGTAAAATATGAAAGCAAATTTGACCATTCCGTATCAGAGACACATTCAAAGCGCTCACACGTGATTCGTGTAAAAAAAACCGTCATTGAAACTATTGTAATAAACTTAGATCAAGAATAAATTCTTGATCTAAGGTAATAAATCAAAACATACATACATATAATCACGCCTTTATCCCCGAAGGGGTAGGGTAGGCAGAGACATACTATACGCCCCCATTAATTCACCTTATAGTTTAATGTATAAATCAAAACATGTTAGGTATTTATACTGTAATGTTCTGACTAGTATAGAATCCCGCAAGCTACTTGATGCAACTGCAACCTCCTGGAGTCGTGGAAATACCATCAGTTTAAGATATTTTGGACCTTGTGATTTTAGTGAAATCACTAACCAAACCTGTGTATTTCTAGCCGCTATGTGTTCCTTTATTATTTTTTGTGTTATTTTTAGCAGTTTAACAGAAAATGAACCAAATAGATTAAAGTTAGTGATAGACCATGATGGTGGTGCCGACGACGCCATAGCTATCACTAGTAGTCTTTTATATGAAAAATACTTCAATGGGTAATTATAGATTTCTGATCCATTATCATTAATTAATTTTTAAATAATTAGCTGTTACCCGCAACTTCGTCCGCGTGAAATTGTACTATTATTAGTGAAATTTTGAATTGCTCTCTACCGAGCTCTTAGGCTAGGTGAAAGTCAAAGTTTGCTGGGAACTCTAGAATACGAAGACTCCAGATTACGCTAGAAGAATAAGTGGGGCCCGTGTGCTGTGGTAGTCGGTTCGTACCTGGCTTGACATTCGTAGTTGTTAATTGAAAATTTCAACAACGGGTAGTCACTACCTGCGCCGGTCCATTTTAACACAGCAATTGTTCTCATGACCTATTGCGTGGGTCAGAACCTAATGTACAACGGTAAAAATATGGGTTTATAATATGTACACCTCATTGGGTATATGCAGTTATTCAGCAGCAACAGAGGGCACCTACCGCTCAGCGCCTCTTTTTTTATACCATTAATGTGGCAGAGAAGCATAGGTCCAAATGAAGGGGGAAACACAAAGACATATAAAATTTCATTGCATTTAAAAATGTATTTATCGACAAACGCGTAATGGCTGTTGTGTGTTAATTGTTATTGTACAGTCAACTACAATGTAATGTACTAGTTTAATCATATAAAATGATGTACTGATGTACAGGCTTTTCATAAAGCCAAAAGACCAAATGGTCATGTGCAATGGCAGAAAACAATGCTTAAGTAAGGCGCATCCTGTGGTTAGATGATCTAAGGGTCCACCAGATGTATCGGTTGCAATCATAACCTATGGACGTTTGCAACAACAGAGGTTACAGAGGTACTACACTCGCGCTGCCGACCCTTGTTAAAACCTTCTAAGACCCCTTTTGAAGAAACCCATACTGTAGGCGTTTTGGAAAACCGAGGCAGCGAGCGAGACCTCTGCGCGATAAAGGTGACTATTAAACACAAAGCTACACTATCCCCGGGTGACATAGGCTACATTTTATTCCCATATTCTCACGGTTACGGAAGCTACGCGGGTGGAACCGCGTAACGTCCACTATTATATAATAAACTAGCGGATGACACGCGGTTTCACCCGCGTAGTTCCCGTTCCTGTGGGAATAAGGGAATAAAATATAGTCTATGTTCACCGCAAAAAGTGTAGCTTTCCAACAGTGAAAGAATTTTTCAACTCGGTCGAGTAGTGCCGGAGCCTATTCGTTACAAACAAACAAACAAAAAAACAAATTTTTCCTCTTTATAGGTAATATTAGTATAGATAACGGTAACAGAAATACATAAATTGTGAAAATATCAGCTGTATAGCTATCACGATTGCTGAGATACAGCCTGAAGACAGACAAACAGACGGATAGGCGGACAGTGGAGTCTCATTAGCAGGGTTCCATTTTTACCCTGTGGAATCGGAACCCTAATGTGATGACGATAATGAGGGATTATAATTTTCTTACTTATACTAAAATACAATGGATACTTAAATACATTAAAATTATTTCAGGCCCAAACTAATTGCACTTACTACTTCATACGGTAATGTAGATATAAGTCAGGCGATCTTCAACAGTGCAAGAATACTTAAGTTATGTAACAGATCTGAGGTAAGTAGGAAAATTATTGTGCAATTAAGTTTTTAAGCAGTGACAGATAAGATAGCAATGGCCGCATCTACAGAGCAACACGCAAACCTGCGTGTGGCCGTGTTGCTCTATAGCAGCACCAAAAAACGTGCAATTAAAAAAGGTTTAAATGACTTCTGTATGCTTTACAATATTCTACTTACCGTTGCGTTTAAAAGAATTAAAAGTGACGTCAGTACGGCTGGAAGTTAGTTTCGGATACTGATAGTATATAGGTATATCCCGCAATGTTCCTGTTTTCCTATTCTAGATACCAATATATGCTGGAGCACAGAAGGCTCTCGTCAAAGGTATACCACAAGACCATTTCTTTGGCATCGATGGCTCAGGCGATGATGGTACTTTAGCCACTGGATCTGTAGCAGTTGAGAATATTCACGCTGCCGTGGGTCTCATTGAACTATCTAAGAAATACAAAGGTATGTCCCCATAATTATGTGTAGATCTATTTTTCCTGTCCTGAGCATAAAGAATCATTTTCTGTCAATGTCATAGAATGAATGATTTTTCCGGTGTTGATGGATAAATCAGATTTTCGATCCCCTTCCAGTCTTGCCTACGCCACATTTTCGTCCATCAGTGCACTTGCTGAGTCCCGAAGATGCGAACCCTTACTTTTTTTCGTACACTCAAAGATTGTCTTTGGATTCAAAAGTTCGATCTATTGTGTTAAGGTACAAACTTATTATTTTCATCATAACTGATTCTTAGTTGCTTACAACTTTGTTTTGGGGTGCGAAACCCGAGTGCCTCTTCTGACTGCTGCGTCAGCTATGATTTGACTCTTATTTTCTACAATGCTGAGAGATGACAAACGTTACTTTAGTTGTGGCGTCTACGTCTTTTTAAATCAGCAAAGGACCATGCAAAAAACCGTCCCAACCCACCAACAGATTTCAAAGTTATCTCATTTAATAGACCTTGCCACCACGATGATTCTATTCTATTACAATATCATCGTAGCTCATGGGGTTTTCGTACAAAACAGTAATATATGTTTATTATTTTTGGTACAATAAATTGCAAAAAGAATTTACAGACACATTGTTAAACTATAGAAATACTATTGGAAGATTGGAAGATTTTTTATTTCAAAGAAAAAGTTATAGCCTCCACAAGTTTCGTAACTTATTGAAACCATTTTTATTAGTTAGCAGCGACGGGTACATCTTAGATGTATTGGGCCCATTCCCTGCAACGACGTCAGATGCAACTATTATGCAGAAAATAGTGGTAATGGACAGGGGCTTCAGGGACAGCATTTACAATATTGAATCCCTTGATTATGAAGCTTACATGCCACCGACTAAAGATAGGAACGCAACCCAGTTATCAACAGCACAAGCAAATGACTCCCGTTTGGTAACCATATGCAGATGGGTTGTAGAGGTGGTGAATGGGAAGTTCAAAAATCGTTTCAAACTATTAAAACAGACATATTTTAACAGAGCATTGCCAAAAATGTTTATTGATTTCCGCATAGCAGCATCTTTAATAAACGCTAATTATCGTGTGGCTACAGATAACCGGCTTGCGCCTGAATTTCTTAATATAATCCGATGTAATATACACTCGAGAGCAATGAATCCGGGTCACTTAAAGAATGTTAAAAATCTCGGAAACTAAAAATGATAGGTTAATGCAATAAATTGTATTTAATAGACAATGTAATACTCCTTAAATGAAAGTAAAAAAAATATGAGTCACCATACATTTTATTAACACAAAATTACATAAAGAAAAAACTGCCGATCTCTCCTTAAAACAAAAATAGGAAACATGAAATTTTTGAACTTTATTACGATTTTCTTGAATTTTAATACTTCGTATTGCCTCCTCGTGCTTCCATTACTGCGTTTACGCGGTTTGGCATGCTGTACACCAAGTTCCTTATACGATTTTGGGGAATATTCTCCCATTCCTCTGTGAGAGCAATTTTGAGCTCACGAAGCGTGATTGGGGGAGGGTTTCGTTGTTTTACGCATCTGCCTAGCTCGTCCCAAGCATGCTCGATCGGGTTGATATCCGGGCTGCGCGCTGGCCACTCCATACGAGTAATGTTCATCTCTTGAAGGTAGTCATTCACAATCCTACCTGTATGAGGTCGGGCATTTTCATGCATAAATATAGCATCCTCACCTAAATTGACCATAAATGGACCAACGTGATCATTGAGGATTTCTTCCACATATCTTACGCTAGTTAAAGAGCCGTTTTCTATGATCACCAGCTCTGTGCGACTTTCAGAAGAAATTCCGGCCCACACAAGTACAGACCCACCACCGTAGGCTACTTTTTCTTCGATGCATGCTTGCTTGAATCTTTCCCCTGGTCTTCGATACACTCTGTGTCTTCCATCGTGCTTGTAGAGCATAAATTTTGATTCGTCGGAGAACATAACTTTTGACCAATCTTCAATACTCCAATTTACGTGGCTCTGGGCATACCTTAGTCTCGAAATACGATGCCCACGCTCCAGTTTAGGGCCGTTTGCAGGTCTAAGGGGTTTTAAGTTAGATTCAGCAAGCCGACGTCTTACTGTCCATGCACTTGGGTTACTTCCTCCGAGGCGTCGAAACTGATTGGTGAGTTCAGTTCCTGTGAGAAAGCGATTTCGAAGCATGGTGTTCACCAAGTATCGGTCTTCTCGTGCTGTGGTACACCTGGTTCTGCCCGTTCCTGGTCTGCGTAGGTTAGAACCAGTTTCTTCGTAACGTCGGAGAACTCTTTGTACTGTTGACAGCGACACACCGACAGTCCTGGCTGTATCGCGCTGACTCCGGCCGGTTTCCAGCATTGTAAGTATTCTGGTGCATTCTTCAGGCGTAAGCGACATAATTTCAGCTTGATTAATGAATATAGAGCACTATCAACATGGTTTATGTACCCCACTGACCTATAATAGTATCTGGACTGGTGATCGGTTTCATAAAAGTGTGCCTAATTGAAAATCGCCATTTGGCGCTGACGGCAGCTAGCGAATGCACTTGGAACTAATACTAGTGATGTACAACACCTGTCTTGGTGTCGATAAAAACTTTACCAGATATCGACTGCAATGTTAATTTTATTTTTGTACCAATGATGTTTACATAATATGAATGACTACTTTACAGTTAACTCTGGGTTAAACACGTTAAATCAGATCTGTGCAAGTGGGCCTTAGTGCAGCAGAAAGCATCACAAATAACCCAATAGTCGTAGAGCATTGTTGACTTGGCATGAATAGGCCATTCAACTTGGAAACTACTACCTAGTGTTGACTCTTGTTACAAATGACTATGGTCATGGTAACTGTTTACTATCAGGCGGGCTGTATACTTGTTCGGAAATTTTGTGGTATTATAAAAAAAAATACCTGCTTCCTCTGGATTCATTTGGCTATGCTGAGAATCATCAGTTGGTAACTGGACTTGCATATGTATGTAGGCACACACTAGCTATACATTATTGCTGAGTACGCAAATGTCGAACTAGAGCGCAAACGTCTCAAACTCGACATTTGTCCCTAACCATCGTGCCCGCTCGCTTGTGTGTCCCTGCCTAACCCTCGCGCGTTCACTTAGCGTAGTAACTTGTTTGTGAATGTGATGATATATTGCAGGAAATTACAGTGACCAAATTAACACGCAACCTATCTTTAATTTATCTCTCCGCATTTCCATACGCATACATACATACTTAAGACCCCCAAATGTACTACAGGTGAATTAGATTTAGGTAAGTTAATTGGACTATCACGGGAGCATGGGTCATCATATGTAGATGAATCAGTTTCTGCAGTGACCAACGATGAATCAGTTTCTGAAAAATATTGAGTGTTGGTTATTTATATTCAATTATATTTCTTAAATACCAAAGAAGTATTCACTAACTAATTTACACCTACGAAGAAATATTGTAGGTATACTGCACTTTTTTAAAGCAGTCCGTGACCCATGTTTTAATAAACAGTCATCAGTAAAATGTTTTGAACAAAGATAATCTGATGTTTTCGGAGTCCAATTGACAAGCTTCATTTTTTTTAGCCACAGTTTTAAACTGTAATCGGAGGGAAACCTGTAATAAAAGGAACATTTAAATATTATGAACAAGAGTAAATAATTAATTATTAACAAAAAATAGTCTCACTAAGTGTTATAATTCAATGTTAGTGCTAGAAAGTTATATTTCACACGCTAGTTAGTTACTGTTTCGATTATCTACTACAATTTTAAGTGTTTATTAATAATATTAATATGTTCATTAAATTATTAAAGAACTTTTACCATGCCTCTTGTTTTTTAAACTACAAATTTTGGCATTGGACAGAAAATTATCGATATACATTTTGACATCCCTATTAATCATTATAGGTTATAAAAATATTCGTAAAATCCCCGAAACTCGGAGGGTATTCGCTTATGATAGTAAAAAAAAAACCTTAATTATGGTTTTATAATAATTGTTTAAGAATTAGATTCTTAGATTTACTTACTTGTGAAAAGAGACGCCACAGCCCTTCTCGTATCTTGTTTTACAATATACACACGATCTCATGCTAAATATCTACTTAATTACACTATGAACTAAATTTATACATCAAAACACTTCAAATTTATACCAATCACAGTAATAACTTAAAAATATTCGAAATTTCACACATAAACTCCTTCTGAAATAAACAAACAACGGCCATTTGCAAACTAATTTAGTTCTCAGTGCACTCGTCAGAGGCGCTTTGAATCGGCACAAAAAAGTAGCTGTCATTTTGTATGGAATAGCCAGTCCAGCGATTATTATTACAGGTCAGTGATGTACCCACATAAATGACAGATTACAAACAAAAGCAACACCAAATGCTGTAATTTCGTAGCTCCATCTTCGAAAGTGGCCCTTTTTCAAATTTGATTTTTTTATGATATAACTTTACAATAACTAAGAAGTTTTAATACCTTCATTTAAGGAGTATTACATTGTGTATTAAATACAATTTATTGCATTAACCTAGCATTTTTAGTTTCCGAGATTTTTAGGATTCTTTAAGTGACCCGGATTCATTGCTCTCGAGTGTTGATCAACCTAACCTCTTGCGTAATTATGTCGAAGGCAAAAATCTAAATAGGCAAAGAGTTAACTTTGTGACAATGGAAGCCAATATGCCACATTTTGAGGAGTTTCCGAGTTGACTGAACATGATATAATATTATTTGCTTTAGGGACCTACCACATAAAACTTGCCAAATCATACTGTGCGGAACATATTCAGAATAGAATATATAATATAGAATTGTTCAGAGATAACCAATTACATGATTTATCAAGATTTAACATTCTTGAAGATAACGTCTGGTTGATAAGAGGACGCATACAGTCTAGACACGTAAGGTCACGCGTTCAGTATAATTATTTATTAATAAACCGCAATGAAACTGCCAGACATGCCATTAAGCAATGGTATTGCACGTGCTTAACAGGGGCGCGTACAATTGGAAGCTGTGCGCATATTATCTCAATTATATGGTATATGGGGATAGGTCGTCATATAGAATTTAACCTACCAGCAGAAATGTTAACTACCATAATGATAGACGAATAATTATGTATTTATCAATACAATATAGTAAACTGTAAAGCAAACTCAGAAGAATTGTAAACTAAGAATTTTTTATTTGTCTTGTGTCTAAAATGATGTTAGTTTTGTAAAAAAATTACATATTTTCTTATTATATTGAGCATTGACTTTGTTAGTCATATCTAGAATGTTTAGTTGAACAATTATTTTTTGTAAGCAATGACTAAAATGTAGTTATTATCATTATAGAAAATAATATTAAACACGATTTTCTTATGTAAAACATTGTCTTATATTTCAAGAACCCCATCGATTTCTGAAAAAAAATTATGGTTTGTCATTATATGGGCCATTACAGTAATATTAAAACTATCACCGTGTCTGTTGGTTCTGGGGACAGCGTCCATACAATTTTTTGCATGGTCCTTTGCTAGATGTCGACATGTCATGATTTTCATCAGGCGCGTGGTCTCATTTTTGTATCATAAATCTACATCTACACTAATATTATAAAGAAATATACATCAGTACACAGATACAAAGACATGCCCACAAAATTTGTATTTTTGTGGGCGTGTCTGTGTATACTATACTATCTTCACGCCAAATCCCTTGCGGGGTAGGCAGAAAGAACCGAGCGCCACACGGCACGGTCCATACACACCTCACTTGCTTCTTCAACTTTCATTTTTCTTTTCATGCATGCACGTCGGATCCTTCGGCTCTTGACACCACCTTCAACTAACACACGATTAATTTTGTCGTGGTAGGTGTGTCGTGGCCTTCCCCGACTCCTACGTCCATCCACTTTCGCGTTGTATATCTGTTTTGTCATTCTTTCATCCCCTATTCGTTCCACATGCCTGAACCATCGTAGCATGCCCTTCCTTACTTTAACACCGACACTATCTTTCAGACCAACTCTCTTTCTTACATCTTCATTCCGAACGTGATCTACAAGCGTTACTCTGCAGATTTTGCGTAGTGCGCGCATCTCGACCGCGTTTATTCTACTTTTATGAGTTTCCTGCCATACCCAACTCTCGCTTCCATACGTTAGCGTAGGTATCAACACCGCATTGTGTACTGCGAGCTGGGTCTTTGACTTAAGTCCTTGGTACCTAAAAGTTTGCCTAACGCTCCATTCTTCGGCCGAGTGTCAGCACTGCGAGGACCGCAGCGATGACACGGCGCTCCACACTCTGGTGGAGTGCACGGCGTGGGCACAACAGCGCCAGGTCCTCGTAGTGGGTCTGGGCGTGGACACTCTCTCGCTCGAGGCCATGGTGCGAGCCATGCTCTCCAGCGGGAGTAAGTGGGACTGCGCCGCCTCTTTCTGCGAGCAGGTCATGCTCGCGAAGGAGGCGGCGGGCCGGGTGCGGGAGAGAACTCTCCCACCCGAGTTCCGCAGTCGGCGCCCTAGGCGCCGCCGACGTGTCTTCGCCGAGGACTATCGGCCTCCATGACCGGGGGTCTGAGGACGGTGAGAGGGCCGCTCACCGTCCTTACAGAAGCAGGCCCATGACGGCAGCGTGACGTGAGCAGCTCACGCACGCCCCCCCCTTCCCCTTAGAAGCGGGGTCACACCCGAAACCCCCCATAGACGCGGGATTGCACCCGAACCACCCCCTGGGCGAGGCCGCATAGGCGGCCGTAGGTCTGTTGGGAGTCACGGGACATCCTTCCTGAGGGCTTATCCGGGGCTCTCAACTATAGGCTGTTAGGCGTGGCGTGAGGTTTTTTAGTCGGTAAGAGTCCGGCATAACATCCTATAAGTATTTTCCCTCACGTTAAACAAAAAAAAAAACGCTCCATTCTACCATACTGTGTCTGTGTATGTTTGTATAATTATATCCTCTCTCTGAATAAACTCAAAAACTACTTTGCCGATTTCAAAAATTCTTTCACCATTGAAAGGTATATTCACCCTGAGTAACATAGTCTAGGGGAAATGTGACCAAAGCGGACACTGGGCCCAAAGCAGGCACTCTCTTTAAATATCATCTTACTAATATTATAAATGCGAAAGTTTGTGAGTGTGGATGTTTGTTACTCTTTCACGCTCAAACCGCTGAACAGATCGGGCTGAAATTTGGTACAGAGGTACATTATAGTCTGGAATAACACATAGGCTACCTTTTATCCTGGGAATAACTTCCTGCGGGGACAAATTTTACGCGGGCGAAGCTGCGGGCATCAGCTAGGAATTTTATAAAAAGAGCACACTTTCAACACGTCACAGTGATCCCCGCGGCCCGCACTCCTCGCATCAATCGGTCATTTCACCTGCGTGCACTACTATACGAGTTGCGATAAAAAAATGTTTTAAGTGGGTTTTTGAAAAATATTACAAGGTATGTATCATAATGTTCTCACTTTTCTGATGTTTACAATGCTATAATCAATCCGTTTTAGTTATTAAATGGTTATCTGGCTGTAAAGTGGTATATCTGAATATGCGCGCGTGTTTGAACATTTTTAGTTTAAATTTTGTTTGGATATTTGATGTTCCGAAAAAGGCAAAGCGGGCATGTCAAAGCGGGCATGGGCCTGCTCTTTACCCGCCCGTTACATAAAATATTTTTATTATTCTTTTTAGGTGGTAAATAATTACAAACGAAGAACTTCGCAAGCGTCATAGACTCCCTCACCTAACCTCGCCTCCTAGAAGTACAGGAATTAGGACGATCTATCAAAAGCGTAGCAGCAAAATTTGGGATACCTAGAAGGACGCTGCAAAGGCATCTTAAATCTGGGTCGTGTGAAGTAAAACTAGAAAGATTTACAATTGTATTTACTGAATAATCAAGAAATTGAATCATAAACCTCATACGGTGTATTTTTTCAATGATTTTGTGCCATACCCTCTTTACCTCAACCTATGCCCGTTTTGCTCTAAACGAATGCCCCCTTTAGACCCCCCCTCCCCCCTTGGGCAAAGCGGGCATTAGTTGAGGTTTCGTAATTTGCTTATAAGTCATAAAATTCTTTCACTGTTGGAAAGCTACACTCTTTGCGGTGAACATAGGCTATATTTTAACCCCGTATTCCCACGGGAACGGGAACTACGTGACTACGTGGGTGAAACCGCGTGACGTCCGCTAGTAGTAAATAAAAAAGAATAGCTACTAACTCCAATATGTGTTTATGAAACTTTTTCTTCTCAATTAAGGTGATTTTGTAGTAATGATGATCGGTCCTGCTACGAACGTCGCCTTAGCAATGTCATTGGATCCTGGGTTTATTGGCAGATTGTCACAGCTGTATGTTGGTGCCGGACATATTTACAGTAAGTGTCAGCTTTCGTTATATTAAACTTTCAACACCCCTCTGTATCTGGGTCAGAGGAGCGGTCTAACAAGTGGATCAATTTCGGTACCCTATTCATGAGCCTTAGCCGTCTGTAGTTCCGATACAATTCGGACAGTTCATTTGCTAGAGAGCTGAAATTTTTACAGATCACGACCTGCGCCTGTCCATTTCAGGCAGGTCATTTAAGGCTCACCATCTGTTACGTGGGACATACAACTATTAGGTGAAATGAGAACGTATACTATACCTACCCTTTCGAGGATGAAGGCGTGTCTTTATGTATGTGTGTAAACTATATTTGGTCTTATATGAACCGTCTCAGATTTGGGCTTTTATAATTTTCATTTAAACACTTGTGGGAATTTTTTTTCAGGTGAAGCATATCCTAATGCAGAATTTAATGCAGCCATGGACCCTGAAGCATATTCAATTATAGCTAACAATGCAATCACAGACAAGGTCACAATAGTACCGTTCTCTCAGGTCTTTACTTCACTGAACATTACCAAGGTAAGTAAGCATTATCTGAATTCTGTCCTCAGTTTATTTTGTAATGAACTAAATATATTGTTCATTGACTAAGTTGTTCTCGTTAGGTTGCACTGTTTGTCAATTTATAAAAGAATCTCGCTAAAATTTTGTGCAGAGATTTACATGATAGTTGGAGTTACAAAATATTGGCTACTATTCTACGTCCCATGGGATGCAGGTATGGGAAATGAATCTACATATTTTGTGCTTGACACAGATTTACATTGCAGGCATGGCGAAAAGAAGTATTGGGAGCTATAAATACGCCTATCATCAAAGATTTGAATAGCTTTGAACAGATATCTTTGGCAAACCAGAAAAGAGGCTGGATCTTATTGGATCCAGCTGTAGCACTTATGCTTTTAGACCCATACATTGTTGAAGAATACAAAACTTCAAGTAATGGAATAATTTTATGGGGTAAGTATTTAGTTCGTGATTCATCGCCCATACTCCAATAATATTTATGAGCCCAGCTGAGACATGATTAGTGACATGTAAAGCCTTGTCGTTTCTGTTCCGTGTAATTCAAAAGTACATTGTTTTTTTTTTTTACACTTTTTGCTCTATGCTGTCATTTTTATGGTTCCGAACCCAAAGGGTGAAAACGGGACGCTATTAATGAGACTGCGATGTCCGTCTGTCTGTCCGCCTACATAATAAAATAGTTGGAATGTGTAAAGTCATTTTATACAAAATTTAAAAAATAAATATTGTATTATATTAATGTTACAGGCGATCAGCGAGGTATCAACACAAACAACTTTACAACAAAGGAGCCGAATTCACGAGTAGTTTTCTCAGCAAGCGTAGAAAAGTACAAGAATCGTTTGGTCGAAATCTACTCCGCTGAGCTGTTAAAAACTACTTCCGCCTAATTCTATGCAAAATTGCGTAACCGATTATGAAATAGTTTTGGTTTTTGAACTAGCTGTGTAAAAAGGTTGTGAAATTTATGAAGGACAAGAAGCCCAGCAGAGAGATTACAGTAAATAAACGAAAATTTCTTTTAGTCTTTGATTTGCTCATGGCCTTGAGTATAGCGAAAAATTTTAAACTATAGCCCTACTGGCTCAGTGTACTAGTACCTACACCACATTTGCAATATGGTGGTGGTAGGCATTGAGTTGTATTACGTTAGTAATATTAGTTCAATGGTGGGAGGTGAACGATAGGACGCTTGATTTTACAATAATTTTACTAGCAAATGGAACATTGGACTTGACGTGCCTTCCGAAGCACGAAAATGCTCGCTTGTAATTTTTTATAAGTGCGCTTTTATTGTCATGCGTGTTGTCGGGCGCATGCGGGCCGGGCAGCCATGTTTTCATTATAATGCACGCCTCAAGAACACGGAACGCGAGTGAGACGGTACAGTGCCAGTGATACGGGCCCGGCCAGCATGCGTGCAAGAATACGCATGACAATAAAAGCGCATGTTAAAAGAGAACGTTTTCTCAGCACTCCGTGGTTCCGTTTATCCACCCATGAAAATCCACCCCTTGGGTGGATTTCCGGAATTATATATTATTAATCAAAATAGTCCGATAATCCGCCCACGAAAATCCACCCAAGGGATGGATTTCCGCAAAAATTTATATTGTTAATCCAATTAGTCCGTTAATCACCCATGAAATGGGTGGATTTCGAAGATGGACAAAACACATGGAGATTAACAAAACAAATGAATCGAAAAAAAACAAATGAAGATCGTCAAAACAAATGACGGTCGGATAAACAAATGACGATCGAAAAAACAAATGAAGATCGGCAAAACAAATGAAGATCGTCAAAACAAATGACGGTCGGATAAACAACTGACGATCGAAAAAACAAATGAAGATCATCAAAATAAATAAAAAAACAAATAAAAACCGATAAAAATATGCAACTTAATAAAAAACCAAAGACATAAGTATGAGCTTTGAGTTTTGGGTTTTGAGTTCTGACTTTTGAGCTTTCAGTCTTGTTGATTTTTGAGGGTCAAAAATTACTTGCAGCCATATTTTGTAATCTAGATGCGTGTGCCATTCAAAAAAATAGGTGCACACAAATATCGACCTTAATGAAACTTCGCTAAAAATGTTCTTTTAGGCGTTAACAGACATCACTGATCATGACTATGTAAAAAATAAATAAATATTATGCATGTTCATAAGATCGAGAATTGCTGGCACCTATTTTTTTTAATGGCAAACGCAGCTAGAAAATTTGCCGATCTTCATTTGTTTTTCGATCGTCATTTGTTTATTTGACCGTCATTTGTTTTGACGATCTTTATTTGTTTTGGCGATCTTCATTTGTTTTGACGATCTTCATTTGTTCTGCCGATCTTCATTTGTTTTTTCGACCGTCATTTGTTTAGACGATCTTCATTTGTTTTGCCGATCTTCATTTGTTTTTTCGATCTTCATTTGTTTTTTTTAAATCTTTTTTATTTATCATGAATAGATCCGGAAATCCACCCCTTGGGTGGAATTCCGGACATACCATAACATGTAATTCCGGTTATCCACCCCATTGGGTGGATTTTTTGGGTTGGATTAACGGACTAAACCGGATTGGATTCACCGCGCCGTCGGGTCCAATAGCGTGGTACAGAGGGAAACACTGTGGGGCTGTTTGGGACTTAGGACTCATTTGAGTAAGTTTCACTTAATTATATTCTTTATAGGTACCTATTTTACGTACCTACAGTCATTTACGCAATTTTCTTAAACTCATACAATGTTTCGAATCATGTTCTCTTAGATTATTTAGGAAACTCATGTTCTATGCAAATAAAACATGATTAAATGACATGTGATTATTGAATTTAATTAGGAAACCTATTTAAAAATAACATAATACAGTGACGTACTTACCTAGATAGATAATAGCAGTACCTATGTACTTTAAAAAATCAAAGTAAATTAAGTGGCAAACAATTATGATGGCAAAATGTATCTCCATAGATTCAGCTGTATTCTTAGGTTTAAAAATTAAACCATATACTTATAGACTGATAGTCGCTCAGTGATACGTAGGTACGCGCCCGTGAAGTCGAACCAATATTAATGTAGGTGTAAACTTCTCGTCTTTATACTCGGTGACACTCACACAAGCTCACAGAAAATGTTGCTAGGAAATTAAATTTACCCTATAAATGGGGAAAAAATAAAATTGTTTGTATACAAAAAATATTTAATTCTGTTTATCAATATGCTATATTCTCTGCGGGGGTAGGCAGAATGGTCTCTATATTTTATTAATATGTAGGTTGTTTAAAAAAATGCTGAATTATACACCAAGTACAAAACGATTTAATAACCAGTATAATAAACAGTGATAACCATAGTGTAACAGGAATTTATAATATACGCCTCTGTGCCACTGTTGTGGTAATATATTATTACTACCAGCCTCCCTGACCGAGAGCCTGAGAACGGCGAGTTGGCTACTCGACATATTTCCAGAAACATTCATGGTGGTGGGATAGTACCCAAGTCTACCTCCAACTCCTCCAAGTAGCGGGATAGCACCCGAACCTCCTAGGCGAGGCCAAGGTGGTGGCCTAAGTCTGCCGGGAGCCCTGGGACATCCTTCCGAAGGCTTACCTTACTAATGAAATTAATAAACTTGTTTTAATCACATTTTTAAGCTATTGCATAGTTTTTTGCGAATGATATTATTTCAGTAGGTATGAAGAGCTCGTGGCCCCGCGTACCTACTCAGTGTTCTGTAAACGATCACTGCAGTAAGCAACTTTACTATGGCCAGTCCTTGGATGGGTGACCATCCATGTGACCACTTTGTGACATTTATTTGAGCGTTTCCTTGCTTTGAAAGGCACGTTAAGCCGTTGGTCCCGGTTGCTGGGTGGTTGTAAAATAGCAGTCGTTAAGCCAAGTTGAAAGCCTTTTTAGGCGGCATGAAAAATTTCAACAGCAGGCAGTCACTACCTCACTACCAATGTGATCTTTGTCCTTCCATCTAGACCTTTGAAAATGCTGTGAAGCGAAACCGGTCAGGTTTATAATAATAAATATCGTAGAACAGTACAAGTGTAGTTTTCAATATGTGCAGCAAGTTCCACCAAGTGCGACCAATCAACAGTATAAATAATCAGTCACCACCTGCACCATCTCAACACGGCATTACGGCTCACCACCAAAAATTCTAATAAGGTGAAATGTGGTCATATAAAATGCCTCTGCCTGCCCGTTCGGGGATAAGGCGTAACTATATGTATGGATGTATGTATGTATGTGAAAAGAGTATTTATATAGCAAGTTCCTCAATTAAAACTAATAAGAGAAAAAATTTTCATTGCTTGCAACACCTTGCTTTTGTTTTTTTTTACGTGAGGGAAAATCCTCATGGATGCTATCTACCGACTTCTACCGACTAAAAAACATCACGTTACGCCCAACAGTCTATGGTTGGGAGCCCCGGGTAAGACCTCGGAAGAATGTCCCAGGACTCCCTACAGACCCACGGCCGCCGCTGCGGCCTCACCTAGGGAGTGGTTCGGGTGCTATACCGCGTCTTTAGGGGGTTTCGGGTGTGATCCTGATTCTAATCCGAGGCCGATAGTCTTCGGCGAAGACACGTCGTCGGCGGTTCCCAAGCCGCTGACTGCGGAACTCGGGTGGAAGAGTACAACACCGTCTATGAAAATGGCGTCGCTAAAATGTACGATTTTTGTTTCTATTTATAAGGTGTTTCAAACAAAAATATAACGTGTATTGCAGAACTTACCTATTCAATGTGATCTTTAGGTGTTTGGAACAATTTTCAGATAAATTTGTGGCATCTTACCACTGCACAATACGTCATCTATACTAATATTACAAAGCTGAAGAGTTTGTTTGTTTGTTTGTTTGGTTGAACGCTAGGATCTCAGGAACTACTGGTTGGATTTCAAAAAATCTGTTACAGTTTGATAGTCCATTTATTGAGAATGGCTATAGGTTATATAACATCACGCAAAGACGAATAGGGGCGAAGCAGCAATCAATAATGTTTCGAAAACGGGTAATATTTGTTACCGTCTGAGAGGTTCCGAGGAGTACGCTGTGTAAATAGTTAAGGCTACATAAAAATTGTGTATTACTCTACAATATTGTTTCTCTTAAAAAGTTCTAAAAAAAAGTCCGCGGCAGCATATGTCTATCTTTTAAGGTTCGTTCACAATATTATAAAACCGAAGAGTTTGTTTGTCCTAGGACCTCAGAAACTACTGGTTGTATTTCGAAAATTATTTTACAGTTTAATAGTACATTTATTGATTACTGATGGCTAATGGCGATATAAAATCACGCTAATGCAAATATGAGCGGAGCAGCCATAAATAATGTTTCGAGAACGGGGAAAATTTCTTTCTTTTGAGAGCTTCCACTGCGTATGTTGCGTAAATGGTTAAAGTTACGTGAAAATTTTGTATTACAAAAGTGTTCCCCTTTAAAAGTTACAAAAAAATATTGTTAACAGCATATGCCTATCTTTTGGGGTTCACTTACCATAAGCCCTTTTAATAAGTTTTGAAGTATGAGCGACGCGACTCGGGTAAACGTGGTCCTGTCTCTTTCTAACTCTCATGTGCCGCAAACGAAGTAGCGCGGGTCAGCTAGTTTTTAGATAAAAAATACGCGAGCTCTTTGCACTATGATACTTGAACTCCGGTGCTGAAGCGCCTTATTTAATAATTAAATAGCTAAAATTAAAGGTTTATGAATGTCAAGTTAGGTTAGGTTAGGTAATTTTAAATATGGAAAAAGAATTGGTTTCGAGCAGTATTTGAACCTGCGTCTTCTTGCAAACCGTGTAGACGTCTAAAGGTACGAATAAACGGCGCGCAAACACGCGAGCCGAGCCTGACTCCGCTCGTGATTCAGCGCGCCACGCGCTGTTTAAACAACTACGCTCGGCGCGGCTCGGCAAAGTTCGAACGATCCATCACTTGTCGGTTTTTTCGACACGGATCAAAGGCGCGCGCGCCGTCTTCGGCTCGGCTTGTGTTACTACGCGCCGTCTAAACAGACAGATGATCCAGAGCGCGTGACGAAGGAAGACCTCTTTTGTTTTTTAACCGACTTCAAAAAAGGTTCAAAGGAGGTTCTCAATTCGTCTGTATGTATTTTTTTTTATGTATGTTAAGCGATATTTCCGTCAATTATAGACGGATTTCAAAATTGTTTTTTTTTTTGTTGAATAGGGGTTACGTCTAAAGTGGTCCCATTTTCACCAGGTCAGGATCTGATGAAGGGATCCAGGAGAAATCGAGGGCAACCACGGAAAATTGTAGGGACAACTAGTGCGCATGTTAACTTTTTAATTAAGTGCTTTAATGTTCTACATTTTAATAAAGGTCTGGCGTCGATCTGATGATAGAGTCGAAAGACAGTCGAGGGCATTCCTTAACAATTTACAGCAGTTATCTTGTATTCGGGCTTGATTGATTTGTATTGATGAGAACTTTACACCTAGATTGATACATCAGACTTAAAAAAAAAAGTTCTCAATGTTTTATGTATGTTCACCGATATTTCCGTCAATTATAGACGGATTTAATTTTTTTTTGTTGAATAGGTTTTACTTCTGAGGTGGTCCCATTTTAACCAGGTTATGATCTGATTATGGGATCCTGGATAAATCGAGGGCAACCACCGATAATTATAGGGACAACTAGTGCGTTAGTTAACTTTTTAATTCAGTGCTTTAATACATAGTTAATACAGTTAATGAAGGTCTGGAGTCAATCCGATGATGGAACCAAAAGACAGTCGAGGGAATTCTTTGACGATTTACAGAGCAGCTACCTTGTGTTGGGGCTTGATTGATTTGTATTAATGAGAACTTTCACCTAGATAGATATATTTTTCGGTTCACCCGTCACTTAAAATATTGAAAAAAAAATTTTCAATAAAAAATACAACCGACTTTGAACAAATCCTGAAAAATAAAATTTACTTAGCACAAAGTAACATGTTTTTGATTTATCAGATTTTATTCAATATAATATTGAAGTTGGTGCACTAAATAATACCTACCTAAACCTATGAATTTACTTGGCGCCGACTTCAATATGATATTGAATAAAAAATCTGATAAATGAAAATACATATTACTTTGTGCTAAGTAAATTTTATTTTTCAGGATTTGTTCGAAGTCGGTTGTATTTTTTATTGAAAATTTTTTTTAGCGACGTTTTTATTTAGCGACCTTTTTTAATTTTAAGAATTGGGTTTGTACGAGATGGAGTGGAGCAATGAAAATGTTCAACTCTTCATGTTCAACTGCTGCTGCAGCAATCCGTTTTCGTTTATCCATACTGCAGAACTAACGAGCGGACAGCGCGGTTCAACAGCGAGATGTGTGCCGCATCTCCACGGACGGCTCGGCTCGCGTATGATCTTGCTACCTCGCGTCGTGTAAACGAGCAGACTTGCGTCCGAATTCAGCCGAGCCGCGCCTACACGGATGGCGCGGCTCGCGTTGGCTGGTGTTGTCACAGGCCGTTTAACCGCACCTTTAACCACTCGACCACCGAATTTAAAAATTTATGATTAGTTAGCACACTAATTGCTTTTCAAAAAATAATCTTAATGTTCGGGCTGGTTTAATCATAAATCCAATGAATATAGGTGCAATTCTATACAATCGTACAACTTTCTAAAAAGTGCCGGTATATGGTGCCTAGCCATAAGGTTGAAAATTTAGTTGGGTCTGAGTAGGTTTTGGTGGTTAAGGCGTCTGCACGGTTTGCAAGAGGACGCAGGTTCAAATCCTGCTCGAAACCAATTCTTTTTCCATAAGTATTTAATTTTTTTTATTAAACTGCCCGCCAAATTGACGTCGCCAGCCTTATGGAAAGCCATTGGGGGCCAGTCTCACAATCCGTTAGACTTCTGACAGTAGTCATTAAGTTGGCGGCCCTGTGATGTGCCTCTTCACGCTCCTCTTGAAGAACCTGGGATTGTAAGATGAGGGAAACACGTGTACGAGCAGGTCGTTCCAGGTTTTTATAGTTCAACAACGATCTTTTGAAACGCTCAGTTCTGGGAAAGATTGTCTCCACTGTGTATGAGTGGCATCCCTGCCCAGCCCGCGTTGTTCGGGATCGGAAAGGAGAGGGTGGAATCAGGTTGAAGAGCTTTTCAGAACATTTGCCGTGATACATTCGGTAGAAAGCAGCCAATAACGGTTCTTCGCTGCGCTAACGGTTCGAGGCCTCCTGTCACCTCAGGACAACCAATTATTCGAATAGCACGTCTCTGCATAGCGTCAAGCGCGTCTATTAAGTACTTCGCGGAGTCATTCCAAAGGTGAGAACAGTATTCAACGCAGGGTCGAATCTGCTTCTTGTACAGCAAACATCTCTGGTGTGGCTTGAAGTAACGTCTCATTTTTTAGGACTCCTAGTTTCCGCGAGGCCAACCCAATACATTATTTTAAAAACCTTATTTATTTTAAAATATTTATAATTATTACTTCAAAATGATTTATTTGAAACACCTTTTACATAATATTTGTTCACGGATAGATACGGCTTGGGACTCGGCTTGCTGTATGTGTAGTAAAGTGTCATACTAGGCCTACTCAGCTAGGGGTTGAGACTGGGCTTTGCACGGTAGGAGCGTATAAAAAGGCATATATTTAAATCAATATCCTGTTTATTCCTCTTTTCCGAACAAAATATTTCAATGTTAAACCAAAAATACTGACTTGCACAATTATGCACACAAATAAATCAAAGTCAATATACTGTTTAATGGTATTTGCAGAACTGTTTTACTAAACGAATCACTATCATCAAAATAGTACTTAAATCCATGGAGCTTAAATCTAACAATTCCTTAGCTCAACAAACATATTAAAACTTTTTTAAGGAAAACAATCGCCTAATTTACCTCTCGGAACATCGTTTATTCTCATTGAAACCCAATTTAATCAGTCATCCTTACAAAATAAAATTTTAATAATCAAAAAAAAGACCTAACGTAACCTAACCTATTCCGTTATAGGATTGTACAACTTAGAGTGCAAGTTAGTATTTTTAATAAATAATTGGTATTTTTGATTAACAAATCATTTATCCAATGTACGAACCACATTTTTGGTGTAAATTTGATAAAAAAGGTCATGTCGTTTTGTGTAAAATTTTAGTTTTTTTAAGTAGAAAATTTTCTGGAAATTCAGTTAATTAGTGGAGTTACCTAGTGTGCTGAAGAATTATACAGATGTGCGTTTAAAAATATCCCTTTTTATTTATTTAATTACTGGGATTTTTTTCATCTTGCAGTGCTACTTTAAAACCATTTAATAACTGCTTCTGAGGTATTTTGTAATTAATTAGGAAACTGTTCTCTTAGACAGCTCAGCGGAGTATATTTCGACCAAACGTTTCTTGTACTTCTCCACGTTTGCTGAGTAAACAATTCTTGAATTTGTCTCATTTGTCCTGAAGTTGTTTGTATTGACACCCCGATCATCGCCTGTAACATTCAATATATTGATTATATTTACTTGTAGATTTGCAACATCTATTTTTGTTTAGCATGCGTAGAACCACCAGTTGCACAGTCGCACCTATTATGTAATTTATTAAGTTTTTTTAATCATAGAGTAACACGACCTTAGAATTTGAATAAAATTGATCTCTAAGAAAGCTGCCGCTAAATATCGATACAAAATAAATCCTACTGATGCAAACTTAGAGAAATATGTTTCGGCTCGAAATCGCTGCGGTAAGGCGTGTAGGAATGCGCAACGCCAACATATTCATAATTCAGTTCAAAATGGTGATCCATCAAAGGTTTGGAGATTTCTAAGAACAATGGGGGTTGGAAAAACAAGACAAGAAATAAATCCTAAAGATCTGAACACTGAGGTTCTTATCCAGCATTTCACTTCCATGTCCAATTTTGATAGGACTCTCAAGGCAAACACTATTGACTATCTTTCGACGATGCCAGCCCCCAACCATTCACCTTTTGTCTTCGAACTATTTACCGCTAGTGATGTTAAGAAGAGCATAATGGCGATTACATCCAAAGCTGTTGGTAGCGACTGTGTTGGGCGAAACATGATCCTTCCTATCCTTGATGAAATCCTACCCATCATCTGCTATATCCTTAACTGTTCCATATCGAGTGGTGTTTTTCCATCATCATGGAAAGATGCTTTAATTACTCCTTTGCCGAAAATATCAAATCCTCAGTTGTTAACTGATTACCGTCCTATATCCATCCTACCATTCCTTTCTAAAGTTCTGGAACGCCTTGTCCACATCCAATTAAGTTCGTTTATCCGTCAAAACAATCTCCTAAATCCTTTCCAGTCAGGGTTTCGTCCCGGTCACAGTACAACCACAGCTTTGGTAAATATAACAGATGACATCAGATTGGGAATGGAGGATGGTAAGTTAACTGTTCTCTGTTTACTAGACTTCAGTAACGCCTTCAATACAGTTGATTTTGATATTTTACTTTCGATACTCGGCTCTCTTAACATATCTCCTACGGAAATAGAGTGGTTTCGTAGTTACCTGAGTGGCCGCCGACAGCGCGTAAGTATTGAGGATAAAATTTCTAGTTGGTGCAATACCATTGTCGGTGTGCCCCAGGGTGGCGTTCTCTCTCCGCTCCTCTTTGCAATTTTTATAAATTCCATCTCAAATCAACTCATTTCTTCCTACCACCTTTACGCAGACGATCTCCAAATTTACACACAAGCATCCCTTGATAGGCTGTCGGAAGCGGTGGATACGATAAATGAGGATTTGACTCGGATATCATTATGGACTAGATCTTATGGACTACAAATAAATCCATCAAAAACGCAGGTCATTATATTAGGCAGCCGAAGAACAACTGCGAAAATAGTTTGGTCGCAAATTCCGCAAGTTGTTTTTGATGGGACAATGATTCCATATAGTGATAAAGTTAAGAACCTAGGAATAATTGTGGATTCGAATTTATCATGGGGTCCACAACTTCAAGAGTTAAGCAGGAAGATGTTTGCTTCTGCGGGAACATTAAGGAGGTTGCAGCATTTCCTTCCGACATCCACAAAAATTGCACTTGCAAACTCCTTGCTTCTTTCAATCCTTGATTATGCAGATGTCAGTTACTTAGATCTTGCCGAAAACCAGCTTGAAAAACTTGAGCGTCTCCAAAATGTTTGCATACGATTTATATTTGGTTTGCGCAAGTATGATCACGTTTCACAGTTTCGAACACAGCTCAACTGGTTACCTATTCGACTTCGCAGGAATACTCATATACTATCCTTATTATATAATATTCTCTTCAACCCATCTTCACCTTCCTATTTAAAGGAACGTTTTAAGTTCCTTCATGAAACGCATGCCAGATGTTTGAGATCATCGGAAAACTTAGTGTTAAAAATGCCTCCGCATTCCACAAATTTCTGTGACAGTTCCTTTAGTGTTACAGCAGTTCGCTTGTGGAATATGTTACCACTGGAAATTAAAAGCGCTGAAACTTTGCAAAAATTTAAAACCTGCATTAAGAGCTATTATTTAACAAGCTTATCATAGTTGAAACGTTTTTATACTATGAAGTATATACTGTACGCATAATTAGATTAGTATGTATGTATTTATGTATGTATTATAAATAATAATATTTGTACGTATTTTATTATATTTTAATATAAATATTTATTTTATATTTGTATGTAGGTATGTTTTATAAGTATCTAGTAGGTATAAATAATGTGTATTTATAGATGATATTTCGTATTTTTATCTTTTGTTATACCTATTATAGGGTATAATACCTTAAATGTGACGCCAACGACTACCAGTTTCTGTCCTACCATCATATTTCCATCCAAAGGTTGCCTGGCAGAAATTGCTTTTAGCGATAAGGCCGCCCATTGTATTGCTATTTTATATCAAGTTTGTAAATTGTAATACTATCTTGGCGTACAATAAAGTATATAATAAATAAATAAATAAATAAATAAAATGTCATAAGGCCAGTAAAAAGGAAACTGACACATTTGTCCTAACCCTTTTGTCCTGAACGAGATATTGAGTGTCCATACGCGCAGTATCTTTTTCGTTTATTGAGTCATAGAAAGATCTCCTTTTGAATAAATGTTAAATAAGGTCACGACCTGCGCCTGTCCATATCAACACGGCAATACGGTTCACCAACTATTGAGTGGGACTAAAATCTAAAAGGTGAAATGTGTGCATATATAATATGCCTATGCCTATCCTTTCAGGAATGAAAAGCGTAATCATATGTATGTATGCTAAATAAGGAGTAGTCGAGTCCTGGGACATCCTTCCGAGGGCTACTGTAACTGTTCTTTTTCCTGATTTTATAGCTTGATGGTGATTATGATCTCGTCAGTCAAATATGTAACAGTTGCACCTTTTGTAAGTAAGATTCTTTTGGACTCTTTTTATATCTTACTAAGGTTATATATTAAAATACCAGAAATCAAAATGCCTTTACTTAAAATGCATTAGACCAAAATACCCGAATTCGAAATAACTTAACATTCAAAATACCTTATTTCAGTACATCTTACCGTAAAATGTCTAAATTCAAAATACAAATTTTCAAATATCCTTAAATTACAAAACCGAAAATAGAATACAATGTGTCACTATTATATTGCGCATAGTTAATAAATGAATGATTTAAGAAATAAAGATTAATTGCCACTCACATGTTTATTTATTTGGCTTTAACTTATTTACCTACACCCAAAGTGAAGCCGCAGTTGTAGCCGTAGGTCTGTTGGTCTATGGGTATCCTTCTGAGGGCTTACCCGGGGCTCCCAACTGTAGGCTGTTAGGTAGGATACATGTGGTTTTTAGTCGGTAGGAGTCCGGCGTAGTATCCATGTAGGATTTACCTCAGTGGGAACCGAAAAATAAAGAAAAAAATAGTCTTCTAACCTAACCTATCCGAGTCGGGATACTCTGAGCCGGGGTGTTAACCAT
Source organism: Miltochrista miniata (assembly GCA_933228765.1). Lineage (NCBI taxonomy): Eukaryota > Metazoa > Arthropoda > Insecta > Lepidoptera > Erebidae > Miltochrista > Miltochrista miniata. The sequence continues at coordinate 9,837,149 of OW121749.1, forward strand.
TCACAGATATATAGCATCCATGTAGGATTTACCTCATGTTAAAAAGAAAGTATTTTTTGTTTGAACATTTTAGGATTAAGTATTTGGTAAATTTATTTTTTGGGTTTCGGTTATTCGGCCGTAAGACATTTTAAATTATTTATATTATAAATATTTGCCTTTTGAATATTGATATTTCGATTTCGGGTATTTTGTTTGAACATTTTAGGATTAAGTATTTGGTAAATTTATTTTTTGGGTTTCGGTTATTCGACCGTAAGACATTTTAAATTATTTATATTATAAATATTTGCCTTTTGAATATTGATATTTCGATTTCGGGTATTTTGGGCTACTATATTTTGAGTAGTGTGGATGTTTGTTACTCTTTCACGCTTGAACGACTGAACGGATCTGGCTGAAATTTGGTACAGGGTTACATCATAGTCTGGAATAACACATAGGCTACTTTTTATACCGGCAATTAGTTCCCACGGGAACAAATTTTACGCTGGCGAAGCTGCGGGCGTCAGCTAGTTACCTTATAAACTAAATACCTTCTTTTATGTATAATGTGGTAATGCTTACCACACAAAACTATTCCATTCTTTGCATATTTGTACTCGCTAACAATGTGTGGGTCCAAAAGTACAGCAGCTACAGCTGAATCCAATGGGATCCAGTTACTTGACCGGCGTGCCAGGGATATCCGTTCAAAGCCATTTAAAGCTTCAATGATGCGTGTATTTATCGCTCCCAACACTTCCTTTCGCCATGTCTGCAAGGAATCGCGAGACAGATTCAGGCTCAAATTATGGTAGGTCAACTAAAATTGTCACTTTTAACTGCCTTTTTTTGTATTTCTTTTTTGTTTGTAAAGTGTACGCTAGTTTAGCTAATTTAGTATACTTTTGACTATTAAAATCTAGCTTAAACTTCTAAAATTAATACTTATTCTAAGAAAATAATCCATTGATTAATCTTAGAGTCTGATACGAGTAAATTAATACGTACCTACACTTTGTTCTTGTGTTCTAAACGACAAGCACTAAAGACACTTTTTACTCTCACTAGGCACTACACTTACTCAAAGGGCTTAGTTCTTTTATATTTATGTTTGTTCGCGCAGAACTCCGTCATTTATGGACCGATTTGAATTTTTTTTTTCGTTCGAAAATAAATACTCGCAAGGTGGTCCGATTTAAAAGAAGTCAGGATCTGATGATAGCATCCTGGAGAAATCGAAGGAAACTTTTAAAAATTGTATTGGCACCTAGGGCATTTATAGCTGTTTTTAAAGGCTCTAAAGTAGTACAACTTAATGAAGGTCTGGAGTCGATCTGATGATGGAGACAAAAGACAGTAGAGAGAATTCCCTAACGATATACAGCAGTTACTTTGTGTTTGGGCTTGATTAATTTGTGCTGTCGAGAAGTTTACACCTAGATAGATAGATTTTCAGTCTACACGTCACTAAAAATAGTGAAAAAAAAAATTACAAAAAATAAAACCGACTTCAAACAAAACTAAAAACTGAAAAATACAATTTACTTAGCACAAAGTTAGTTTAATTCTGATTTATCAGATATCATTAAATATAATATTGAACTCGGTGCCAATATGACTATGAGAGAAATTAATAATGTCTACCTAAGCCTACATAGTTTTACTGGGCACCGATTTCTGTATTATATTTAATGATAATATCTGATAAATCAGAATATACTAACTTTGTAGTAAGTAAATTTTATTTTTCAGTTTTTAGTTTTGTTTGAAGTCGGTTTCTTTTTTGTTATTTTTTTTCTTAATGTGTGCTTTCCACCGCAACTTTGCATCAAGAGAGTCATACCTAGATATTTTGCTGTTTTTGCAAATGGAATGATCTATTTGTTGATATAAACTGGGTAGTATTCAGCTGATTTGTTAGTAAAGTCAATGTGAGTCGATTTTGTTTCATTGAGTTTGAGGCGCCACTTTTCGGTCCATTCAAAGACTTTAGTCACTGCAATATGCACATTTTGCACGGCTTCCTCGCGAGTGTTTCCAGTTGACATTATGGCGGTATTATCGGCGAAAGTTGCAATGGAACAGAACCGACCCTAAAACACTGCCTTGAGGTATTCCAGCTTTTATTTCTTTGAGTTCTGAATAAGCATTTTCTTGCCTTACTCTAAACATTTTGCGAGAGATGTAAGACTTTAAATAGCTACAAATGGGGAAGGCAGCATCGAACTCAATATATGTACTAGCCATTTATGCCATACTTTATCAAACGCTTGCGCGACATCTAGGAACACCGAGGAACACACTATCTTTTCTTCTAATGCATTTTCAATTAGTTTCGTGATGATATGTACCTACTTGATCTATAGTTGAATGTCTCTCCCTAATAAAAAACCAAACTAAAAAACGAAACTGAAACCAAACTGGTGATTAGGTATTAGAGTTTTTTTTATCATGTATAGGTTTCATTCTCTTTAAATGGAGCTTTTTACACAATTTAGAAAATATAGGCAGCAAAAATATCGGCCTATAAAAATATATTTCTTCTATGTATAAGATTTTGCTTGGTTCGTACTCTGGTGTAACCACCACCTGGTTGGGATCCGGGGTCCTACTACAATGGGTCGGATCCTCCTCGTGGTGCATCCTGGGCAACGTAGTAGCGACCACTCCCCTTCCTCTGTGGGGGAGTTGTGCTACTCTGGCTAATTCCGGCCGAGGCGGGAGTAACCCACCTGTGGGTTGCTCGGTGGTGTGTGTTGCTGCCGGCCGTGCCGTTATTCACGGCCGGCAGCAGCAATGCTGGGTCGCCGTCGCTTCGCCACCTTTGCTGGCGAGACGATGGCGGCAAAGTGGGAGAGGCACTGCGTGGGGGGCGGGAGTTTGGGTAAATGCTCCCGCCCTGCCATGCAGTTCGGGCTGCCGGCCGTGAATAACGGCGCGACCGGCGGCAACAGTGCTGGGCCGCTGTCACCTCGCCAGTCGGCGAGGTGATGACGGCAAAGCGGGAGGTGCACTGTGCGGGGGAGCGGGAGTAACGGATAATGCTCCCGCTCTGCCGTGCAGTTCGGGGGCGCCGCGGTAAGGAGTCACTGCGCGCCCCCGATTGTTTCTTGACCGTGGGCGTAAGGTCGGGGGACCCCGCCCACCAACGGTCACATGGCGGTGGGCACCTTTCCCGTGTTCCGGAGTGCCCATTAGCGCACGCCTGCGCCAGCCGCTCTCTGTCTCCTCTATTACAGAGGGGCGCTCGAGAGCGGTGCAGGCGTGGTCTTCAGCTCCTTAGGGAGCTTTGGGGAGCCGCCCATCTGGCTCCCCCGAGGAGAGCCCCGAATAAACGGGGCGCCCCTAGCCGGGTCGACGTGAATAATCTTTTGATATCCCTCGGCCCGGCTAAAGGGTGAGGAGGAACACCGCGGGGTTTAGTGGGTAGGACGGTCCATTTCGGACTGGGCCGGGAGTCCCACACACCATCCCAGCTGCCCCCGGAGCTGGGATGAAGGCGCGTAAATGCGTTCCCCGCGTCAACAAAAAAAAAAAAACACCACCTGGTTTCCTGGCTTTGCTATCATTATGAATACGGCTACTTTCCAAACGGCAGGAATATATTTTAATCTAATTAGGTACTGCATTAAATAAGTTTATTAATTTCACCAATGCTTTTCGTGGGAAATGTTGTAGTACCTGACCTGTAAATAAGGCCTGACGCTTTTTTGACTGTAATGCTTTTTTAAATTTCTAATGCAACTTCTTTTGGGGTTACCAATTTTATTTCTGACAAATCTTGTTGGCGAAATGAAGGGTCATCAGAGGACTTGCCGTACCACGAAGGTACGGCAAGTCCTCTGAGAACTCTTCATTTGGTGGAAATATTGATTCGAAATGTCGCGCCAATCTTTTTGCCTTTTGTTCATTGCTTACAGTCCATTTGCCGTTAGTTTCCCTGATGGGAGGAATTGGTGTTATAGGTGCTTTGCATTTCCTCAACGCCTTCCAGACTGCATAATTGCTGGGTGCGGTCACTAGACAAATTTTCCAGTGAATTGGCAATTGAGTTTGACAAAAACGCTAACCAAAACTATTAAAGCCTATAAAGGGCTTTAATAGTTTTGGTTAGCGTTTTTGTCAAACTATTTAGTAGGTACATTTTTGAATAAGACCACTTTCTTAACTCTTTTTAAACCTAACTGTCTCAGACAAAATTTGCTCTTTGAACTTGGCTTAACATTTCACATTGTGATCCATAGACTTGATTTAGTTTTGGAAAACATAAAATATTTTTGGAGAAGTTATTCAATGTTCCTGCATAGGGCGAAGTTAGTAGTTTAGCTACGAGACTCTAAAATACGCGAAATGAAATCCGCGTAGATGAAACCGACACAATTATGAAATAACCGAGACCAGTAGTCAGCGTAAATGATTGCAGCTATTATTAGGAGTACAGTCAGCCTCATAAGTAGATAAACATTATTGAAATTTACGAACTAGATTCAGTAATGAAAAATTACACTCAGTACTTGTTTGGAACAATACTGTTATAAATAGAGTGTCAACTTATAGAAAAATTGTAACATACCTACAAATACTACGAGTAATTTTTCATTCATGAATCTAGTTCGTAAATTTTAATAGTGTTTATCAAGGTACTTATGAGGCTGACTGTACCTATTTGATCTTTTTTTTTACGTGTAGAAATCCCTACAAATGCTGTTTGAAACCCACTAATCGCAATCGTCGGTTGCCCAATTTGACAATATACCTAAACGGTCAACGTTACTAGTGTTTCAACGAATGTGATATCGAACGTATCCACATAGGAAACTTCTGGTGGAAAGGCACTCCAAAGGCGCTGCGCAGATGACAGTTGCGGGGCGCGCACTTCAAATAAACTGAGCTTATAATTTAAATGCTTACCTTGATTATTCTCAGTGAAGTAACTACCTGAGAGTGTGGTAAAATTGTAACCTTGTCTGCGCTAAAACTTTTCGCTACGATTGAATAAGCTTCAGGGTCCATGGCTACATTGAACTCTGGCTTTGGAAATGCCCTGTGACCTGAAAGGGTTAAAAAACCTTGTACCAACCCCGCTAGCCAGACATTGGCGCAGTACGGAAAAGGACGTCGCACTCTCAAAATTATGATTGAACTAGCTGATGCCCGCAGCTTCGCCCGCGTAAAATTTGTTACCGTTCCCGCTTCCCGTAGTTTATTCCCTTGGGGGTTGAATTTATCAAAATCCTTTCTTAGCGGATGCCTACGTCATAACATCTACCAGCATGCCAAATTTCAGCCCGATCCGTCCAGTGGTTTGGGCTGTGCGTTGATAGATCACTATGTCAGTCAGTCAGTCACCTTTGAGTTATATATTATAAAATAAATAAAAAAAATAAAATAATAATAAAATAATTTAGATAGATTTAGATAATGGACTTTACGCGTTTTCACCCTCGTCCCTCGTAGTTTCCGTTCTCGTGGGAACACGGAAATAAAATATAGCCTGTACGTCATCAGAGGATAACGTAGCTTCCTATTTTATCAGATCGATTTAATAGTTTTGGAGTCAATTCAATGTAAACAGAGAACCAATCAAAAATGTCCACACTTTAAAATATTAGTACCAATAGATCGATTGACCTTATTCTGAATTCAAATTCTACGTTCCTTCCCCGTGACACAAAAATCGTTTCTACTGTGGGTAAATACTCCTTTCAATTCGTCAATGAATGATATAATGCAGATAATAATTATCTAGACAGAAATCGTACAGTAGACGATAATTAGCCCTTCATGGTCAACTGAGCCCACATCCCATTGAGCCCGCGGGATCAGTTGACCACGTTTAGGTGGTTATATATTAAAATACCAGAAATCAAAATGCCTTTACTTAAAATGCATTAGACCAAAATACCCGAATTCGAAATACCTTAACATTCAAAATACCTTATTTCAGTACACCTTACCGTAAAATGTCTAAATTTAAAATACAAATAATTATTATATCAGAATTCAAAATACAAATTTTCAAATATCCTTAATTTAAAATACCGAAAATAGAATACAATGTGTCACTGTCACTCACACGTTTTGTTATTTGGCTTTAACTTATTTACACCCCCCCTCCCCCCCACCTAAGTGAAGTCGCAGTTGTAGCCCTAGGTCTGTTGGTCCTTGGGTATCCTTCTGAGGGCTTACCTGGGGCTCCCAACTGTAGGCTGTTATGTAGGATACGTGTGGTTTTTAGTCGGTAGGAGTCCGGCATAGTATCCATGTAGGATTTACCTCATGTTAAAACACTTTGATTCAGAGTTACAAAAGTACTACAGTGGGCTAACGAAAAATAAAAAAAAAAATAACCACGAAGGCTAAGGCGGGAGCGAAGCGAAGCGGAGCTCCCGCCTTAGCCTTCTAACCTAACCTATCCGAGTCGGGATACTCTGAGTCGGGGTGTTAACCATTCACAGATATATCGACGGCTAAAAGGCGAATTGATTCAAGCGCCACTCTGGGCGATATTGAGTTATATACATCATTGGAATCGTGGAATTTTTCCGCGTCGTTTGAGCCGGGTTTGAGGCTAATCTGAGCACTTTTTTGGCGCTTGACTCCATGACGAATTTGGCTATCTTTTCTACTTATTAGGTATCAAGTGTAGTAGTTTTGGTTCTTTTTTTCAAAGCATGTATATAAACCCATTTAAAACAAACTATTTTTTTACTATCTGTAGTTTAAACCATTAATCCATGGATATATTAAAATGGTTTTGATGTTTGAATTGTTTTTACTTGAACTTAAATAATTTAACTTGGATGTTAATTCATTTTGCTTCAACCAGATTTATTAATGTATGCAAATTAAATCATTTTGCCTTGAACATGTGAATATTATCTCTGTCGCTTGAATTAATCTTACCTGAATAAGTATAATGGAAATATATGACTTGTGCTGATTATCCTTGACCAGTTTTTAGTATTTATGCCATTTAGAACAATTTTCTCTATGCATAAAATAAATATGTGCACGTTAGATTCCTCTATATTAGTTTAATAATTAAACTTATGTCATACTTAAATTAGTTTACTTCTTTCACCTCGCATTAAAAATGGTATTTATATTTCAAGTAACAGAAAACAAACCAACGCGGGTAGGTACTTGGACCCACAACACACGTGTCGCGCGTGGTTTCGAGGTCGGTGTAATTTGAGTTATTCCTCCTCGAACATTTACAACTAGGTGAACGGTTTAACTCATTTATCCATGAACAATTGAAAAATAGGTAAGTGATTTCAATCATTTATTCATGAACAGTTGACTTATAGGTAAGTGATTTAAATCATGTATCCATGAACAGTGGACAAATGGGTAACTGATTTAAATCATTTATCCTTGATCTGTTAAAGAAACAAGGAACACATAAACTATTTTGTTTTGAATACATAAATCGTCATTGTGTACATAACCCTTTCTGTCCTGATCAAAAAATTATGCAAAATGGCTCAAGTTACAATTTACTTGCTTTAGAAACACCTTTTATCTGTTATAATATTATCATAAATTAGCAAAAAATATACCGCTTTTTAGTTGGGGAGATTTGTACATTTTTATTATATACTTTAGGAACAGTGATTTTTTTTCTTAAAAAATAAACTTTAAAATGCTCTCCTGTAAAGTTCTCAAAATGGCGCTTGAATCAAGTCGCCTTTTAACCGTCGATATAGCATCCATGTAGGATTTAAATCGTGTTAAAAAAAAAGGTATTTTGTGTTTGAACATTTTAGGATAACGTATTTGATAAATTTATATTTTGGGTTTCGGTTATTCGACCGTAAGGCATTTTAAATTATTTATATTTTAAATATTTGCCTTTTGAATATTGATATTTCGATTTCGGGTATTTTGGGCTACGATATTTTGAGTTAAGGCATTATAATTTCTGGTATTGTGACGGTATACCCGTTTAGGTACCTATCTTAATAAAGTACCATATTGAAACTAAGACTTACTGTAAATATGTCCAGCACCAACATACAGCTGTGACAATCTGCCAATAAACTCAGGATCTAATGATATTGCCAAGGCGACGTTCGTAGCAGGACCAAGCATCATTACAACTAACTTTCCTAGATTGAAGCAAGAAGTTCAAATTATTAAAAAATGGTTTTTTTTTTCATGTAAAAGCAGTTCTTACGCGTGGTTAGTGACATAAGCCATTAATATAAGATCATGGTATTCGATATAACACAATAAATGAATCTGAATTGGATAATATAGTGCCAAAAACGAAAATTCAAATCATAGCTTCTCCAACACCCAGAAAAAGTAAATCCTATGTCACAAATGTTTTACAACAAACTGGGAATATGTTAATCTCAAATCAAATCAGCCTACGGCAGTCCACTCCAGGACGTAGGCCTCACCCAATTTACGCCACAACGGACGGTTCTGCGCCTTTCGCATCCAGTCCCAGACTGCGACCTTTTTCCAGACCGTCGATCCATCTGGCGCGTGGACGTCCTACGCTACGTTTGACAAGTTGCGGTCTCCACTCCAGTACTCGCTTGCTCCATCGGCTGTCTGTTATTCTGCTGATGTGGCCGGCCCACTGCCACTTTAAAGTGCTTATTCTGCGAGCTATGTCGACCACTTTAGTTCTCTTCCGAAGTTTTTCCCTCAGAAAAACTCCAAGCATAGCTCGCTAATCAGAAGGACAAAATTTTTCACACATCTTGTAAATTTTGAATCTACTTTTGGCTATCATTTTTCGTCAACTAATGCCGACAATAAAGGCTTTCGTTTGCACCTCTTTTTCGCAAACTTAGTTAATACCTATGGGGTTTTACGCGCGTTTACGTTTTATTAGAGCAATAAATTGTCAAAATACTCAACATGGCAGCTTTACCTTTATATTTCTTAGATAGTTCAATGAGACCCACAGCTGCGTGAACCTTTTGAACTCCTACGATTCCCTTGGTCAAAGTACCATCATCGCCTAACCCATCGTAGCCGAAGTAATGGTCTTGTGGTAAACCTTTGATGAGAGGCTTCTGCGCTCCTACATATATCGGTATCTAGAACATGTGCAATTCATATACAGGATGTAATGTTCATATTCATAATTCATTTATTTTTGCGAAATACAGGTACATATTACAATGGTAGATGTCCAAATACAATACGTTCGGAGCGGTCAGTATGGGCAAGTTTGTAAATACAAGATATACGAGTAGGTACATAGATCTGTTGTTAGCAACCATGTCATCAATATTTGAGAAAAGAAGATCTGCACAAAGATCCTAAGAAAAGCTCTAGCTTAGTAATTGGGGTATCGAAACCGATCATTTTGGAAAATAAAACTTACTTTTATTTCTTAAATTTTATTCTTCTTAACTTTTATTTCTATTTGAATTATCAATCATTGTTTAGGTAGCTCATACTCGTTTGCAGTAAAAATGTTATTATGAAACATGATATTTAAAATTAATAGAATGCATTGTATATATGTTCTTTAATTTAATTAAGTACAATAATGTCCGAAGTGCAAACCATTTTTTAATGCAACGTTCAACGTTCAAGATAATGATCTTACTTTTGTGTTTTCTATCTTTATGAGGTGAATTCGCGTTAAAATGGACTCTATGGTTGCTTTTAAGTCCTCAATATTGTAGTAGCTAGTTTTCCCAAGTTCATTTAAACATAATTCAACAAGAGATAGTCCATCGGGATTAAATCAAGTGACCCCGCCTGGTCATTTGACAGAGCCGATGACCCAATCAATTTTTGGGGAGAGTTATCATTAAAAAGTAGTAAAGAGCTATTTGCTAAGTGGCATACCATTTTGGAATTCAGACTAAACGTGCCATCTTTTAAAGTTCCTTGCCAAAATAGTGTAGTAATATTTTTTACACTACACGCGGTTAAAATTGTGTGATGTAATAATTTTGAATTCAATGTTGGGCAAAAATCTAACATTTTATTTAAAACTGAGGTAGTTATGTTTTAACTTTTAACTGTAATTTACAGGAGAGTTATTTATGGTTACGTCACAGAAAAAAATTGACGAAAAGTTAATATTTGTAGTCTCAGGACTTGAAAGATCATCACAGGGTGACACTTTTTGAGATTTTTTTTTGAATCCATAAAATTTGAAAAGTACATGACCAAAATTTTAAGCTATTGCATAGCTTCTATCGCGGGCCTTGCGTGGAGACCGAATCCAGAAATTGTGTCACGAAAACGAGTCACACTCTCGGCTACCTTCGGCCACGTTCGTGTATCTCGTCTCGCACTTCATAAATTTTTTGTTTACGTCAATTATGAACTTTGCAGTCGTTATATATTATTATATTGTGTCAAATAATCCAAAAATTGATGCTTGTACCCAGAATCGATCTTGCGCCTTCTGCGTACCGATCCGCGTCTTAACCACTCGACCAAAGTTGAATTAAGAGTGCTGGTCGAATTTAGAGTTCATAATGTGAAATGACAATTTCGATGCTGTCAATTACATTAGTTGCTGTCAATTTACTTCGTCTAAATAAAAATTCGACTATAGGTGTATAGGTATTCATCATCTATGTACAACAGTGAACTGTACTCGTATAATTTGTGTAAAAAGTGTTTTAAATATGAATAAACAAAGTGCAGTTATTAATGAAGAAAGTCACGAAAAATAGTGAAAGAAAATGAGTGAGTACCATGGAGCAAATATAAGAGGTGAGTACTCTATATACATACATTTTATTATTATTATCACCAATGCAGTATTATTTTTTGTTTTGTTAATTTATATATAATACTGCTATAAAGATAACCAAACCCGGGAGTACGTTCCCATGGGAAGCGGGAAGAAAATTTCACGCTGACGTAGCCGCGAGCGCCATCTATCTCATACCTATGTACTTTAAACGTGTCATAAAAGTCACAACAATACCATACATGCATATTTCAAAGAATGTCTATTATTACCATAAAATTTGTAAAAATAGTTTTTAAGAAGAAACCTATTGTTTTATCTTTTAACTAGCTGACCCTCGCAACTTTGTTTACGTCACACAAGGTCTATGAAATTAGAGGTATTTATTAATCATACTCATCAAGTAGCGTGTGAATCTGCCCTGTTTGCTTAATCAAAATAGAGCTTAATGGTTAAAGCTATTCCTCAGTATAGAATTTTCCTCAGTATAAACAATTTACATACAAACACCGGCGTGTTAGAATTTTATTACATGTATCAATGTAGTAGACGTAACGTGTATAAAATGACATCAATCAAATGTCATCAATATTCTGAAAAAGAAATTAAAAATAGAGTTCACAAACTCTTTTGAAAATACGTACTGTACCTACCTTAGAGGATCGTTATGAAGATAACAGGATAGTTAACAACCATCCATAGAAAATAGATGGTATAATGCTGAATACCGCAAAGAACAATCGGCGCGGCATAGAATGGGGCCTATACTGATATCCTGGAGGATTTAAATGATGCCGATGTCCTGTGCCTGCTGAGGCACACACACGCCGTCATGCATGTCTGCAGGACAACGTGCAGGACAACGAGCAGGATGAGGCAGCGAATGGCTGGACTGAAATTAAAATCGACAGACGCAAGAGATGTGGTGGAGGCACTAATTCACGTACCTCGGGAGTGTCGTGTCAGAAACTGATGGGATAGAAGAGTACCTTACATCATTTCGAGTCTCGCCAAGGCCAGAACAACCTTTACACAGCCGCGCCCCGTGGGCAGTTGCGAAAATGGACACGAAGAGTGAAACTCAAAACAAAGTAAACGTTAAAACTGTACTGCTAACTGCTATACGGATGCGAGACATGGAAGGTCACTAAAGACATTTCGCACCAGCTACCAGCTATAAGTCTTCGTCAAACGCTGCCTCTAATGAATCCTCGGTACATACGGGCCCGAGAACATCACGAACGTAAGACTATTGGAACGCTGCAGTGAGACCAACAGATCAAACGTCGGAAGTGTAGCTGCTGCGCTAGATAGGACACACGCTGCAAAGGGACCACGATCACATCATACCAAGGCAAGTCTTACTGAAACTACTGGTAGGGTTTCAAAAACTGTTCGATAGTAAGTAGGTACATTAATTGATAGTGGCTATAGGCTACATAACATAATGCTAAGATTCCTGCCTTTTGGCCTTTTGGACTTTAGTCCAAAAGTCCAAAAGTCCAAAAGACACGAAGAGTGAAACTCAAAACAAAGTAAACGTTAAAACTGTACTGCTAACTGCTATACGGATGCGAGACATGGAAGGTCACTAAAGACATTTCGCACCAGCTTCCAGCTATAAGTCTTCGTCAAACGCTGCCTCCAATGGATCCTCGGTACATACGGGCCCGAGAACATCACGAACGTAAGACTATTGGAACGCTGCAGTGAGACCAACAGATCAAACGTCGGAAGTGTAGCTGCTGCGCTAGATTGGACACACGCTGCAAAGGGACCACGATCACATCATACCAAGGCAAGTCTTACTGAAACTACTGGTAGGGTTTCAAAAACTGTTCGATAGTAAGTAGGTACATTAATTGATAGTGGCTATAGGCTACATAACATAATGCTCAGATTCCTGCCTTTTGGCCTTTTGGACTTTAGTCCAAAAGTCCAAAAGTCCAAAACTCCAAAAGTCCAAAAGTCCAAAAGTCCAAAAGTCCAAAAGTCCAAAAGTCCAAAAGTCCAAAAGTCCAAAAGTCCAAAAGTCCAAAAGTCCAAAAGTCCAAAAGTCCAAAAGTCCAAAAGTCCAAAAGTCCAAAAGTCCAAAAGTCCAAATGTCCAAAAGTCCAAAAGTCCAAAAGTCCAAAAGTGCAAAAGTCCAAAAGTCCAAAAGTCCAAAAGTCCAAAAGTCCAAAAGTCCAAAAGTCCAAAAGTCCAAAAGTCCAAAAGTCCAAAAGTCCAAAAGTCCAAAAGTCCAAAAGTCCAAAAGTCCAAAAGTCCAAAAGTCCAAAAGTCCAAAAGTCCAAAAGTCCAATAGTACAAAAGTCCAATAGTACAAAAGTCCAAAAGTCCAAAAGGCCAAAAGTCCAAAAGTCCAAAAGTCCAAAAGGCTAATAGGCCAAAAGTCCAAAAGCCCAAATGTCCACAGTCAAGTAGGTACTTGGTACTTTACTTTGTTGAACATAGGCCTTAAAATCTTACTAATATTATAAATGCGAATGTTTGTGAGTGTGGATGTTTGTTACTCTTTCACGCTCAAACCGCTGAACGGATCGGGCTGAAATTTGGTAACAGAGATACATTATAGTCTGGAATAACACATAGGCTACCTTTTATCCCGGGAATAACTTCCCGCGGCAACAAATTTTACGCGGGCGAAGCTGCGGGCATCAGCTAGTATTCTTATATAGAAATAATTATACTAGCATAGTCGGTAAAAAATGCTATGTAATAGCTTTACCGCGGCAGTCCCCGAGTGCCACACGTCTTTTTTTTTTTTTATATTTTTCTAATAACTGTCATGACTTGGCCTATTGCCGGTTTTCGGCTTGACGTTGATTTCTGGGACACGTTGTATATAACTCATTTTCGCCAAAATGTCCCTTACGTTAATTGATACTTCTGGTGTCGATATATTTCTAAATACATGCATATTATACATAGAAAACACCCAAACTCCGAAACAAACATTTGTGGATCCTACAAATATTTGGACCGACCCAGGAATCGAACCCCGGACCTCCAGCGCCGCAGGCTGTATCACTACCTACTACTCCACAGAGGCACTCATACTACGACTTGCCCATAATGCCCGAATGTTACATCCTGTATACTTATAATAATAATAATAGTAAAAGCTTTATTCGGTACTTTAAACCTACTTACTAATTCTAGTATTTTCTACTACCTATATTAATTCTAGAATCTAGTAGAAAACTAGCAACCAATTTAAGTTAACCCTTTAACTAATTTAAGTTTGGGAGTGTAAATTTTTCGACAATAAGAACTCTCTGACAATATTTCAAGGAAATGGGTTTCTCAGGAAAGTTCGTGACCATACAACATACAAGTGACTGCCCTAAATTCATCTATTCTTGAGCGGTACAGGGTTTTTGTTCATGGCCCGTAGTACACTATGTTTAAGTATATAGTAAGTAGTAGCTTTTACTATAACTAATGGAATCAGGCGTTACATGGCGGAAATTAGGAAAATTACCTGTACCCTCCAGATTTTTAGTAATGAGTGAGCACTACTCCGCATAACAATGTGGCTAATAAGTCGACACACGAGACATCTTCAGGACTGCATGGCAGCAAATCTTTTGCTGTCATGCAGTTGTGAAGATGTATTATAGCTTTCACTATGTTAAAGATTTTAGCAGCTAGATACCGCTCAAGCAATGTACTACTTACCTCAGATCTTTTACATAACTTAAGTATTCTTGCACTGTTGAAGACAACTTGACTATAATTTGTATTGCCGTATGTAGCAGTAAGTGCAATTACTTTGGGCCTGGAATTATTTTACTGCGTTATTATCAGTTCGTTTCCGTTCAACATGAATACAGAACTTTACTTTTAGGTACATGCTGACGTTTTGTTATTATTTTTAATTATGATTTGTATGTTTCTTAGTATGAAACATAAATAGTTGCCTGTTTAATGCCCCAGAGTACTTATGAAACGACCACAACACACAAAAGGTTCTATGTACATATTTACTATCTTTTTAGGGTTCCGTACCCAAGGGTAAAAACCGGTCAAGTGCGAGGCCGTATCGCGCACGGAGGGTTCCGTACCAAAAAACGACAAAAAAATCAAGTTTGTTGTAAAGGAGCCCCCCTTAAATATTATTGTTTTAATATGATATATATATTGTTTTAATATGATATATGATATACTATATGATATAGTTTTTATTGTTATAGCGGAAACAAAAATACAAAATCTGCGGAAATTTTAACTCTCTAGCTGTCACCGTTGCTGAGAAGACAGACAGATGAACAGCGAAGTGTGAGTACCTAATAGGGCCACACTCGGATCTACGCGTGCGTACCTGTACACGCACGCGTAGATCCCTCACAGTGGTGACACGAACACAGTTCGCCTATTTGACCACTGCAACAATCGACTGACAAGGTAGTTGAGCAGTATCCCTCCTCCGCGGAGATAGTAATTGTGGGGGATTTCAACGATCATTATGTTGACTGGTTGGACTCCCGACACACTAGCTTTGCGGGGAGAGCTGCTCACGAATTTGCCCTGACCTGTGTGGCACTATAAGTCAGCAGACATGGATGGATTGCGAGAGTTCTTCGCGTCGTACCCATGAAGGCGGCTTTGGTTTGCCTCAGAATATCTGGATTCCTGCGCTGCAACAGTCGCTGAGGGAATTTTGGAGGGCATGGAGTGCTACATTCCTAACCGCTGGATCCCTGTAGAAGCAAAAAAGCGACCGTGGTTCAATCGGCTCCGCAGAGAAACTTTGATGTTGAAATAATCTGCACACAGGGCTTGGACCACG
Organism: Miltochrista miniata; assembly: GCA_933228765.1. Taxonomy (NCBI): domain Eukaryota; kingdom Metazoa; phylum Arthropoda; class Insecta; order Lepidoptera; family Erebidae; genus Miltochrista; species Miltochrista miniata. The sequence continues at coordinate 9,852,613 of OW121749.1, forward strand.
GCTCGTGCAAATTCAGATCCAAACATCTATGAGATGAAACGCAAATTAAATGCCGCCTCAAGGGCCAGCAAAAGAGCAATTGTCAGGGCTAAGTTCGATTTCGTCGGAAGAATTGGTGAACGGCTAGCAGGCTACCCTGCAGGGAGTCGCCAATTCTGGTCACTTGACAAAGCTGCTGAAGGAAACTTCTGTCAGTCACGTTTACCACCTTAACTCAAACCCGACGGTAGTTTGGCAAAGAGCGCCAAGGATAAAGCCAACCTTTTGGGTTTTTAGGGAGTTCATCCTCACACTCTACGTCCGGAGCGTTCCAGCACGGTTAGATCCGATAGGGGTTTTCTTTCGCGCACTCTTAGGTTGTAGAATGATCTCCCTACCTCGGTTTTCCTAAACGCCTACAATACGGGGTTCTTCAAAAGGGCGCGAATGTGTCGTCTCTGGTGTTGCAAACGTTCATAGGCTGCGATGACCACCGGTCCTTCTGGTGGGCCGTATGCTTGTCTGCCACCTTAGTGATATAAAAAAGGGTCCCAATTTTACCCTTCGGGTACGGATCCTGTTATTCATGAGACTTCGCTGTCCGTATGTCTTTCATCACAAAGAAAGGGCGAGTGAGGGGGGCTTCCATACAATAAACGTGAGTATTTGCCTTTTTTTGGTACCAAACATGTGCGCGACTCTGACTTGCAGTTGACCGGTTTTTTATCTTTGAATCTTTGTAGGTACTTATTTAGTTTTATTTGTTTAACTACATATATGGGACATTTTAATGCACACTAAATTAGTATTGATTACTTTTTGTATATCAAAAATTGTTACCACAAAGATATTAAAAGAATCTCTAATACACAAATATATATCTTCAGGTATAATACTATTATATTTGTGGACAGTTTCACACAACATCATTTAGCCCAAATTGTGCACAAGCTTATAATTATTAGCTCAATTTGGGCTCTAGACGGCTGATAGACATACTTAAATATATTTCTAAATACATACATATTATACATAGAAAACACCCAAACTGAGAAACAAAAATTTATGGATCACACAAATATTTGGACCGACTCAGGAATCAGAAAAATGTAGGTATGTATACTAATATCATGATGCTGAAGTGTCTGTTTCTGAAACTTTGGCACATAATATTATGTACTTAAATGTTATTATAAAGACAACAGAGTTATTAAAGAGGAGAGAGAAAGAGAAAGAGAGATAATTCATCAACAAATTACCCATTGAAGTATTTTTCATATAACACACTACTAGCGATCGCTATGGCATCGTCGGCACCGCCATCATGGTCTATCACTAATTTCAACCCACTTGTTTTACTCCTAAAAAATACAAATCTAATGAAAATGAATCTGCGAAATGTATCTATCTACGCGCATAACTTCAGAACGGCTAGACCGATTTCACAAATTCTTTTTTTTACCCGAACTGCCAAAGACAGGAGGGTAATGTTTTTCGAGATAATGTATGTATTTTGTATTAGTTGTAGTCAGGGCAAGATTTGTTTCCAAAAAAATTTAAGCAAAAAGAAATTGATATGGCGGAACAAAGTTCGTCGGGTCAACTAGTAATGGATAACAACCATAATATTTATGATAGTTGCATATAGTTATGAAAGTAGCTGAAGCGAAAGTTGTATGCCAGGATCGTAGCAAGTGAAAAGCCCAGCCTTTGCCTACCCGATGGGAAACAGGCATGATGATAATTTCTCCTGGGGTCATCCTTCTGAGGGCTTACCTGGGGCTCCTAACCGTAGGCAGTAGGTAGGGAATGCGTGGTTTTTAATCGTGAAGAGTCCGGAGCAGCATCCATGACGGATTTTCCACACGTTAAATTGGCATGATGATGATGATATTGTATGGTATGTAGTATATATTATCATTGACATGAAACAGAGCCATTTCTCTAGCATTTTCTTATCTCCCTGTACCATTTTTTTTATTTTATTTTTTTGGGATATGCCATAATTGCATAGGGATGCCTGGTATGAACGTATTGTATAGACAATATACAGTCTGTCTAACTACAACACTTTGATATCACCAAGTGATTGTGGAGTCTATGGTTCTCCAAAGGCGTAGACATGATGATAAAATGTAGGCTCATTATGAGCCTACATTTTATCATTTGTTATTGTCCTACGTAATAATTAGTGAGCATTGCCGTGTTGAAAAGGACAGGCACTGGTTGTAAATACCCGCCGAGGCTTGCGACTTGGCTTAACGACTGGCTTTACTGGCAACCGGGACCAACCGCTTAACCACAGACCACCTGATTACCAATCATGGCCAGAGATGCTCAAGCTAATGATAATTTACTAGGATTATTCCCAAGGAATGAAAGGGGCTACAAGTGCAGATTTCTTTACACAGCACATTCTAACTATTATTTAAAGTAATGAGCACATTTCACCTTATCAATTTATGTCCCACATAGGTGGTGAGCCTATTTCCGTGTTGAAATGGACAGGCGCACGATTGTCATTTTACTGATAACCGGGTTTCATTTCGAGTTTCCCATCTCTACGCAATGGATTGTTTTGAGAAAGTGTTCCCTTATTCGCCTTTTACGACACCCTCAGAATGAATTTTATTGTGGTAACGACATTTTGTATTTTCCCCTTGCTACACGGGACTTTATATCATACTACAGAAGATTTTATCATGCTGGGCCCAACCGACTAGCACTGTTCTTACCTACTTGCCTACCTAGGTAAGAACTCGTCGGAAACCCTTTGTCCACTAAAATCCATTAAAACATCCATCACGGATCTTTGTGGACATATCATGTCCACTCATCTTACCCTCTGCTACGCACACTCGCGCACAAATCAGTATCGAAAACTACTATGAAAATCTTTGACATCGTGTCTGTGAACTCCGTGAGCGGTATATATGTGTGCGTACCTTAAAGTATTTTTTAAGAAAAATGTATCTTTTAGGACATTAGTTATCTACAGACTAGCTACTCGCCATTAGGCTTCCTGTTTCTTCCCGTGTCTTATTCTTTGGGTACGGTTCGGTTATTATTCCGTATTTTGGGTTGTGAGATGTGGCTGATACTCTCAAGTCACGCCACCACCTTGCCTGCTCCTATGAGGATGGTGATCTGGGCAGCCAGTGTTTTTAAACAAATACATACTTATATAGCCAGAGTCACGCCTTTATCCCCGAAGGGGTAGGCAAAAGCATATTATACACCCACATTTCACCGTATAATTTTATGTTCCACGTAATGAGCAAAATGAGAAAAAGGTGGTGAGCCTCTTGCTGTCCATTTCAACACGGCGGCAAAAAATTTCAACTGCGTGACAAGCCGCAGTTGAAATTTTTTCAAGCCGTCCGTTACTTAACGATTGTCATTTTACTGACCAGTTGTCAGTAGAATGCCAATTGTTAAGTCAAGTTCTTTCATTTCGAGTTTTCCTTCTCCACGCAATGAATCGTATTGCGACAGTGTTCCCTTAGTCGTTTCTTACGACACTCTTGGGATGAATTGGGGTGGCTACATTTCGTACTCTTTACCGTTGTCACACGGGTTCAAACAAATGAACCACATATTTATTCGAATTTAATCAGAAAAAAATATATAGAAGGTAGGTACTTACGCATTACTGGATGTAATGAAGAAAAAGCTACATCCCGTTAGAAATAGAAAGAATTCTAATACCACACAAAAGTGCAGAAATGTATTTTGTATAAGCTGCATTGCCTATATAAAAAGAGGCAGAGACCTTTCAATTGCTTTGCACAAAAAAAAAATTAATTCACAAAAAAATACATTGAAATTTAATTTAAATCACTCAAACGCCTTTACTTATCAAAGGTTAGAGATCCTAAAGAAAATAATGGTAGGTAAAATGAACTCTTTCTTATATACGACTTAAAAATCTATTAAATATAAAGTGCATTTTACCATTTTCTTTTAACAATGCACGTTGAACAACTAATCACGATTCTCTTAATATTAAATTAAAAATAAGGTGTAAAACAAAGAATATGTGACTTTGACATAAAAACGGGTTCAAGTTCGAGTCCGAATGGATCCGTACAAAAATGAAAAATAATCACGTTTGTTGTATGGGAGCCTTTCAATTAGTTTTAATGTTAAAGTTATGTTGCTTAAGCGGCAACAGAAATACATTATCTGTGAAAGTTTCAGCTCTCTAACTATCACGGTTCCTGAGATACAGCCGCGTGACGGACAGACAGACAGATAGTCGGACAGCGAAGTTTCATAAATAAAGTCCATTTTTACCCTATGGGTATGGAACCCTAAAAACAATACTGAAAATGCCGGTCAAATTAAATTAAAACGACAATCAGCAATTAGTGCAACACAATGCGCTCCGTGTGACGTCAAGGTAATATAAAATACAGCCAATGCCAAGGCATATAACATCTTATTAGCGGTCTAAATTGTTTTTACTATTAACGTGGCAGACAAGGCAAAGATCCACCTGATGGTTGGTAACCGTAGCATATGGACGTTTGCAATACCAGAGGAGCTAAAGACGCGCTGCCCACCTAGGCGCAGGTAGTGAGGACCTACTATTGAAAATTTTCCAGCAGCCCCTAAGGCCTTTACTTGACTTAACGACTGTCATGCTGCTGACAACCGGGAGCTTCGGCTGAATGTGCCTTCGGAAGCACGGAAATGCTCGCAAAATATCAATATGGGGTTCTTCAAAAGGGGTCTTAGAAGATTTTTACATGGTCAGCAGCGCGAGTGTGGGCTCTGATGTTACAAACGTTCATAGGCTACGGTGAACACCAGTACTTCTGGTAGGTCGTATGCTAGTCTGCTACCCTAGTGGTATATAAAAATGTCACAAGTGGTCACTAAGTGGTCACTCGTCTAAAGACCAGCCTTAGTACTCTCCTTTTCGATCCCAAAAAACGCATGACGGGCAGAGAGAATCTTCTGAGCGACTCAAAAGATCGTTTCTTTGTCGAACCATAATAAAAAATCAAAATAAAAATATTAATTTTTTATTATGGTTTATTGCAAGTAAGCCTGAGGCCGCATTTGCGTTTTTCCGCGGCGGTTTCTAACCTCAAAAATTTAAAACCTATGAAACCCTGTACAAGCGGCCGCACTTGCGGTTTTTAACCGCGACTGATTTCTAAACCGCTTACTACAGAGTACTTAAACCAACTTAAGCTGCGTCTACTGCATATAGTACGTCTGCGACAACGTGTTTTTTAGTTTCTACCAAATATTTAGTATAGAATAGAATACACCATATTAATGATTATATATAATTATACTTAATATACTTAATTTTTGTAATGGCTTAGATTAGTACGTATATTATTTTGGAGTCCCATAACTAAGTTAGCCGCTGGTTGGCCAGCTTCCTGCACGGGCGACGTATACGGGTGGCACGAGAGGGTTGGATCAGCCACCTGTCTCGGTCCAAGTATAGGTATATTTATATGATTATGATTATATTTACCAAGGAGATAAATATGAGAGTGGACGGAGCAACGACGCGGCCTCGTAGTGGCTTTAGAATTGGGAAACCTCACGCTGCAGGCTATGGTTTTGGCCATGGTGAGCAGCGATGCGGCATGGAACTCCGCCACCTCGTTTTGCGAAGTGGTGATAAGCGCAAAAGAAGTGGCGGAGAAGGAACGGGAGAGAAACAGTTCTCTCCCGTGCCGCTTAAGACGCACTGGGCGCTGGAGATCCCAGAACGATCTCCGTCCCCCATAAGCGTGAGCCTGTGGGCGACACTACGAGCTAGTTGTCGCCCCAGCAGAATCAGGCTCAAGGTGGTGGCGCGTGGTGACCTAGCACGCGCCTCTTCGACGAAAAACACGTGGTCTCCACAATAGCAGAGGCCAGAGGTCGCCGATACCTGGCGACTGGGGCTGGTCAGGATCCCTGGGATTTCCTTTCGAGGGTACACCAGGTTTCCTGACTAAATACAGCCAAGAGAAAAAAAAAAAAAAAGGAGATAAATATGAACAATAGGGTTGAAGTAATACTGCAGTTATCTGCGTTTATTCTCATATAGCGAATCGATATATTACAAGTACAACATAGACTTTCGTCACGTTAGTTAACGAGCAAGAGAGGGTTGTCGCGCAGATGGTGTATGGTACATCACCTGAAGGGCAGCAGGCAGACACCGCGCGTGCAGCCGTTTTTATAATGGATTCTCTGTGATGTCTGTCTACTCCCACCTGTTCTGTTGACTAGTTCGGTTGTTATTAGTTTATATATTCTGTATACCCATTAGTTCTGTGACTTATAAAACTATGCTTTACACCCGGCTTTCGTGAACTATTCCCATCAACTGTTCTGTTAACAAGTTCTGTTGGCAGGACTACTGATAATTTTTGTTCCCATTAGTTCTGTGACTCAAAAGATAATACTTTAATACATTGCTTGCCTTTCAATTATTCCCACTAGCTCTGTTTCTTAGTATTACGAGTACTTTAGTTACTTTATTCAATGGGAACGTAATTATACTAACGCAGTAAGTTTCTGTGCTTTGTAAGGCACGTTAAGCCGTTGGTCCCGGTTGCCAATAAAATGGAATTTGTAAGGCAAGTTGAAGTTCTTCGCCTTTAAGTTACGCGGCTTCAAATATTTCAACAGAGGGCAGTCACAACCTGTGCCTGTCCAATCCAACACGGCAATACGCGTCGAATCACCAGCCGTTACGTGGGACAATATCTAAAGGTGAAATGTGAGCATATAATATGAGCCTACATTGGAGCTCTGAGGAGCTACCCATCTGTCTCCCCCAAATTTGCAGGGTGTCTCTAACTAGATTTTTTTGATCTTTATTTGAATTCACCGATCTTGACTTGTTCTCACCAATCTTCATTTGTTTTACCCACCTTCATTTGTTTTTATAGATGTGCATTTGTTTTTATCGATCTTTACTTGTTCTCACCAATCTTCATTTGTTTTTATCGATCTTCGCTTGTTTTACTGACGTTCATTCGTTTTACCGATCTTAATTTGATTTTACCGATTCATTTGTTTTTATCGATCTTCAGTTATTTTTATCCAGTGAAGTTGACGAAGTGGTTCCAGTAGTACCACTGGTAATTCAATTTTACCCGTGGTACTACAGGGACCACTTGGTAGTACCACGTGGTAGTACCACGTGGTACCAGTGGTACTACCAGTAGTACCACTGGTAGTACCACGCGCAAGAAATGCAAAAATATCCGAAAAAGAAAATCCAAGTAGTCCGATCGTAAGTATCAAATCAAATCAGAAAAAAACACGGCAACGAGAAAGTCGGTTTCTAGTGGTGTATCTTGATCGGTCAGTTGGTCCGGCCCAGCCGTCCACGTGTTCAGATTTGGTGCAGAGCAGACCACATTCAATATGCAAACAAGCAGACCACGACGGTCTTCTATTACATAATACTAATGATCTACGCTGGATTGCTCTACAGACTGTTTGATATGGTCCGGAACCACTGCACCGAATCCATGGTCCACTCATACTAAATCCTGAACCACTGCACTGAATCCATGGTCCACTCATACTAAATCAGTGGATGCGTTTCAGGTTTAAGATAACAGACAAGCTTACGGCCCTACCTGATGAATTGTGGTCACCGTAGTCATATTTACCTATATTCGTAAAAGTCAATAAAATTAGCAGAATAGTATTAAAATACTTAATTAGGTCACACTGGCATTACGTTAGTACTATTAGTTATCTGTGCTGTCAAGCGGAGTCAACCGTAGTGCGGCCTCATCAGCGGTTCTGCGGTTGTCAGCCACAACCGCAACCGCAGATGCGGCCTCGCCCTAAGTATCCTGTTGTGAAATTCACACCCACACTTTTCCGTTCTTTTGTTTACTGTCATTATTCAGAAAAAGAACTCTGTACCAAATTTGAACCGAAATTTCAACAACCCAGTTGTTACTGAATGTGTTTTTAATACGCTTTTATTAGGTCGCCGTGTATGTAACTAACAATGTAATGGAATCTAAGGATACTAATTTAACCATCTTCCAAGGATCGTAGCGTCATGAAAATTGGCAGATGTATGTAGTTCTGATGACAATACAATAATATGGTACTGTCAAACTAATATGATGATGGAGCCGGAAGATAAACACAGAAAACAAGTGGAATCTAAGGTAGCTAATTTAACCAGCTTCCAAGGATCGTAGGGTCATGAAAATTGGCAGTTGTATGTAGTTCTGATGACAATACAATAATATGGTACTGTCAAACCGATATGATGATGGAGCCGGAAGATAGGCACTGAAACTTCGATGGAAAAAGTGGAATCTAAGGATACTAATTTAACCATCTTCCAAGGATTGTAGCGTCATGAAAATTGGCAGATGTATGTAGTTCTGATGACAATACAATAATATGGTACTGTCAAACTGATATGATGATGGAGCCGGAAGATAGGCACAGAAAACAAGTGGAATCTAAGGTAGCTAATTTAACCAGCTTCCAAGGATCGTAGGGTCATGAAAATTGGCAGCTGTATGTAGTTCTGATGACAATACAATAATATGGTACTGTCAAACTGATATGATGATGGAGCCGGAAGATATGCACTGGAACTTCATGATGGAATATCGTATTATATCTGTTTTTGGATTCGTTAGAAAAGTCTTGTAATGAACTTTGACCAGGCTTAAGTTTCAGGGTTATAACAAACCTTTTTTTAAATGACTTGTAAAACTATGCAATGTAATCTCAGGTAACTAATTTAACCATCTTCCAAGGATCGTAGCGTCATGAAAATTGGCAGATGTTTGTAGTTCTGATAACAATACAATAATATGGTGCTGTCAAACTGATCTGATGATGGAGTCGTAAGATATGAACTGTAACTTCATGATTGAACATCGTATCATAGCTGTGTTTGGATTTGTTAGAAAAGTCGTGTAATGAGCTTAGACCACGATTAGGGTTTAAGGTTATAACAAACCTGTTATATATTGAAGTTAATATTGAGTGTAAATATTGACATAGGTACCTGGAGAAAATGTATATGTATTAGAGTAATAATGAAATATTTTCATATTAGTCGAACTCAGACAAAACACCATGTAATACAGAAATCCCTACTAATATTATAAATGCGAAAGTAACTCTGTCTGTCTGTCTGTTACGTTTTCATGCCTAAACCGCTGAACCGATTTTGATGAAATTTGATATAAAGATAGTTTGAGTTTAAGAGAAGGACATAGGTTACTTTTTAACTGACTGCGCGAAAGGAGGGTAATGATTTTCTGCGATAACGACTTCTACGCGGATGAAGCCGCAGGGAACAGCTAGTTAAGGTATAAATGTTGTGACTAAAAAGTATAAAATAAATAAATGGTTTAAAAAACCCTAGAAAAATACGCTTTTATAATGCACGAAAAACCCCAAAAATAAATTATGGATCGTTCAAGTTGCCTCTATTTCTGGGCTGAAGTGTAAACTATGTGCTTTTAGTTATAATATTTGATTATAAAAGCGTGGGGCGCTAGTACAAGAAAGACTTTTTTGTAAGCATATTTCTATTAATACTAATCCTTATACAATAAAAATCCTGGCGAAAGCTGCATGAGGTCGCATAAGAGCATAACGTTTATGCTGCTTTCTGAACGCCTCTTCTTTCAGGCAATTAAGTAGATACATGAAGGGAATACGTTAACAGTGGCAAAATGTAGAGTTCTTGTTCGAGAACGAGATATCTTTGGTTACCGTTAAAAACCCGCTTGGGGACATATGCGTTTGTATTCCTATTACGTGATTACTACATATTGTACTAAATATCTCGGAATGCCGAAACTTTAAGGACCTACCAATGAATTATCTAATAGAGATCCGTACCGGTAATAGGTTTGCTCCTATTACGCGGGCGTCACGAAAAACTGGCAAAAGTGGGTGTTGAAAATGCGTAGGCGTGATTAACTACTTTACTTTTCAAGTAAGTATGTTATGTATTTCAATTAAAGCCTATCATCGTTAATACATTTCCGAAATTTAAAATGATATTAATAATAGTAAAAGTCACAATAGATATATAAAAGCGTGACAGTGTAAATTAATAGTTTAAAAACACGAGAAAAACACGCTTTTATGAATGTGACCATATCCTTAATCTGACAAGACATCATGCAGCTTCCGCCAGGAAAGTCTTTCCTGTTCCAGCGCCCCACGCTTTTGCAATCAAATATTATAACTAAAAGCACGTAGTTTACACTTCAGCCCAGAAATAGAGGCAACTTGAACGATCCATAATTTATTTTTGGGGTTTTTCGTGCATTATAAAAGCGTATTTTTCTAGGGTTTTTTAAACCATTTATTTATTTATATTAATATAAATAATATAAATAAATAAATAATTTATTTCTGCACAAAAATAGTTACATAGTAGTACTCTGTGTTATACATTACTAAAATAACAATTGTATTGTAATTCACTTTAACAAAGAGACTTTGCGTTGGCGACTGTAGTAGTATTAAAACTGTGTCACAGTCGTCAGCGTCCTCCACCCGGAGGTGATACATTTAGTTTCAATATTATAAACAATATCATAAACAAGACATTATAATAACATTAAATATAACGTGTGTGCGTGTGTGTGTGCGTGTGTGTGTGTGTGTGTGTGTGTGTGTTTGTGTAGGAGTGTGTACTTTTATGTGCATGTGCGTATGTAACTAGGGTAGTGTACCTTGTATGAGTTCTTCAGTTTGAGTATAATTTAATGTTTTAAGCCATTCGTTAACAACAGACTTGCACCTTATTATGGTGGCTTCTGACGGCGCGTGATATCACAAGTCGCGCCGCGCCAGGTCGAGCCTACGCGCCGTGTGAAGGGAATGGCTCGAGGGGACGCGGGCTGGCGCGAGCAGGCGCGTCCTATCCGATCGAAGTCGGTAACTTCAAAGGCGCGGGCTGGCGCGGCGCGAGCGCACTCGTGGTGACTCGTGCGCGCGCGGGGTGGCGCGTGGCGCGGGGTGTCGGTCGGTGAGGGAGCGATGCATCGGCCAATAAATCATTTCGTTTCGACAAGTGCAAGCGTCAGTAAGTAATTAGGTACTGTGATTATTTAATTATGGAGTGGACAAACGAAACTATTTCCGAATTCATTATATTATACGAAAGCGAATCAGCGTTATGGAATTCCAAAAGTTCTGAACACAAAAATAGGAACGACCAGCACGATTCCTGGGTTAGAATACAAAGTAAATTAAAAGATGGCACCATTCCGATTAAAGACATAAAAAAGAAAAGAGATACCTTAATGTCAACGTATAGAAAGCTAAGAAGCAAAATTTCTGAATCTTCGAAGTCAGGCAGCGGCACTGACGACATTTATAAGCCCGATTGGCCATTTTATAATGACATGGCAAAATTTTTGGATGTTGTGTATATTCCAAGAAAAACAAAGAATTCTGTTGTAAGTATTTTTAATATTAATTAACTTAATACATAGATTAAAGTTTTCTGTCGAATAAAGGGCAAACCACACTGCCCCGTGACATGTCAGGGCCGTACCAGGAGCGTGGCCGGGGCCAGGCGGGCGCCCGTGTCCCGTGAGCTTAGATCAAGAATAAGAACTTATCTTATCTTATTCTTGATCTAAGCCCGTGAGTAATTTTATATAAATACTAGCTTTTGCCCGCGACTTCGTTCGCGAGGTTATTTTAACAAGTAACCAATCTAATTGGGCCTGTCCAATGCATAGGGCTTCTAGTAAAACATAGGTCAAGTTGTATTATCATTACCATTGAACCGATTTTGATGAAACATACAGCGATGTATAAGTTGAAAACATACCTACGAAATCTTAATAGTACAAATGATCAAGCTACTGAATTCGGTCCAACCCCAAACAAATAAACAAACAGACACGAAGAAAAGTTATTATAGATTTGGACTCAGAAGCGCTAAATTAGTCAACTACATTTATTTTTTAAATTTATCTAGAATGTACCGTCGCAGCTATTTTTACAATTTTATAATAGTAGAGGTCTCATAAGTACACAGGCCTTCAAAATTGTATGGGCAATTCCATGCACATTTAAATTCACATACACAAAAAATGTGCTAGATGGCGTATTTACATTAAACACGTTTGGGCCACGGCGCACTTCGCTCACCGTGGTGACGACCCGGAAACTGATGGTCCAGTGTCGGTCTGACCACGGACGTGTGTGATCGAGTTCATAAACAATGTATGCAACGACAATTTTTTAGGGAACTGAAACGCCACGTCTCGGTGTGGTTACTCCTTAAATTTTTATTTGTCATTAATTGAATAATTGCGGCTATAATATTATTATGCTAAATGTTTTAAATCTGTGATAGAACTGCCTCTACTGGGTGATTTTTTGACCGAACACTTTAATAATCATTTTGCCATGCAACGGACCCATTCGTTTTAAAATATTCAGCAAAATGATCTCTTACAACCGTGGCAGAAAGAGGTGCTCTTCTTGGGCGAACTTGGAGAGAAAGTAGTGAAGTCATTCCATTTTGATCATCACGCCATAAACCGGGCTGAATCACGCCATTATCTCTCTCAATATCAAAGGATCCAGCGGGAGTGTATATAAGTCTAGACCTTTTAGACCGTTTCAAAAAGTTATGTAACAATGCACATGTCATTACAATGTCAGTTACATTGTCTGGTTGTAAAAGCATAGGTTTTCTTAGTACTCTGAATACAGCAGACATTATACCAAAAACATTTTCGACGATCCTTCGAGCTCGAGAAAGACGATAATTAAATACGCGCTCTTTCGATCCTTTATTGTGAGTTCCAGCATAAGGTTTCATCATATTTTCGGTTAGAGCAAATGCGCTATCCGCAACAAAAACATAAGGTAGTGGTGTTTCCTTTTGCGGTAGGCATTCTGCCGTTGGAAAATCTAATTCTCGTTGACAAATTCTTTTGTATAATTCGGTATTTCTGTACACGCCACCATCACTTATCCGACCTTGGCAGCCGCAATCCACAAAAATAAAATTGTAATCTGCGTCAACTAAAGCCATAAGTACGACGCTGAAAGTTTTGTGATAATTGATGAACTCTGACCCACTATAGGTAGGACATTGTATGACCACATGTTTGCCGTCGATTGCTCCTAGGCAGTGTGGAAAATTCCAAATTCGGCAGAATCCTTTTTCGATCATTAACCATTCAGATGATGTCTGAGGCAACTGAAACAAGCAAAATAAGTTGTATTAACGAACTTTTATTCTTTTCTAGAACCCAGAAGATATAGAAGAAATAGAGGACCACCAAAATAACAATTCTGAAAACGATGGTACGATACAAGATGACAAGGAAGGAGAGTCCCAATTTAAGACACCTAAAAATCTGCCAAAACGTTCAAAAAGGAGTGAAACAGAAAAGAAAATGGATGAAGCTTATGATTGCTTAAAACAAATGACCCAAAAACTTCAAACGCCGCAAGATGAATGTTATTTATACACGCAATTATTGTGTAAAAAATTAAGAGGTTTGAAAGAGAATACGCGTGAGATTGCGATGCTAGAAATTGATAGACTGATATATAATTTAAAGCGTAACGAAATTTTGACTTCAAATCCATATGCAGAAGTTCCACCTATACCACAGACTTTCAATTTTAGACAGTCACACCAGTTCCCACATTTGCCTGGATCAACATCACATAATTATCTCCGTCCATATTCTCCACAGCAGTCATCAAGATACCCTTCAACTCCTTCTCCACAACAATCACCAAATTATCATCCATCTCCTTTTTCACATTCAACTCCTTCTCCACAGCAATCTTGTTCACAACACTTCTCTCCACAAATGTCGGGAACAGAAAGTCCAGAGGTAAATTCAAACAATGAATTAAGAGATTTCTACGAACAGGAATCTGCTAATTATGTTTAACTTGTTTACTACTAATTACGTTTTAAATAAATACTTTATCTAGAATCACTTACTTTTATTTCATGTGATAATTCTTGTATCAATGCTTTGCATACGTCATTGACGCAAATTGAAACTGTTTGAATAGATACTTTGAAGAGATATGAAAGGCTTGTGTAGCTATCTCCGGATGCCAAAAATCTCAGAGCAATTGCAAACCGTTCTTGAACTGGAATACATTTTCGCATGTTAGTATCTTTTTTAGCAATATGAGGGCCTATTTTATTTAAAAGATATTCATAATCTTCTATAGACATTCTACAGAAATTTTCAAATTTCTTGCTTGCTGGTTCTTTAACTAAATCAGTTAACATATCTGAACCGTTGTATCTGAAAAAAAAATAGAGATAATTAGTGACTACAAAAGAATTTGCTTCTACAGTGTAGTTATCAAAAATAAAACATTACCTCAATCGGCTCTTATTAAACGATGTCATCCACCAGCGTCTTTTTCTTTTCTTTTTCTTGTTAAGTAAAGAATATCCACTAAATAACACAAAAGCGGCAACAGCGGAGATTTCTTCTTCTTGCGACATGACGCGTTGCGTGTCTCGGACTGAAGTGTCGACCTCGCTGCGGCGGGACCAAGTGCGCCGCGCCGACGCGCTCCTACGCGCGCCGTGAGAACGGGTAGCGCGTGCTCGCCTGTTTGCGCATGCTAGCGCGCATAAATCGGCTCGGCGCGGCGCGACTTGTGATATCACGCGCCGTGAGAAGCCACCTTTAGCGGTAAAGAATAAACATTGAGCCTTTTATTTATGGAATTATATAAGGAATTTGAAATAGTATAGAATTGGCGCCTAGCCAGAGCAGTCCTGTGTTGATCTATGGAAAAAATTCTAGTTTTGTTCCTCCGGAGAATAGGTATGAAGTAAGTAGTTTTATGCTTACGTTGAATGGCACTTGTAATAAATAATTGTCGGACTGTTAGCACGGAACTATCCCTGTATAGGAGTTCAGTGCTATATCTGCGGGATTTTTTGAGCATAACTTTTAGTAAAGCTCTCTGAGCCCGTTCCAGAGGAAGTAGAATTGTAGAACAACTTCCACCCCAGGTAACAATGCAATATTGAAGTAGACTCTGGGCAAGCGCATAATATACACATAATAGAGTATCGAAATCAGCCGAAACTCGGAGCCTTCTGAAAATTGGTATAAGTTTCCTGAGTCTGCCAGTCAAGTGATTGATATGCATTGACCAATTCAATGAACTGTCCACTATAAGTCCCAAGTACCTTGCTGAGGTAACTCGCGACAAATCCGAACAAACGCAGTTGTTATCGCGCAAGTCACAAGTATGGGCTTTAACCTGAAAAGTTGGCGGTGGCTGCGTGTCTGCGCGGAAAGTAAACGTAATGTACATAGTTTTAGCTACATTCAGAGTCAAGAGATTGTTCCTAAGCCACTTCATCACCTCTCCAAGAGCAATCTCGGTGTATTTTTTTGTTTCTTCCCAGTTACTTCCATGCACTATCAAGGCAGTGTCATCAGCATAGGTGATAATCTCACAGTTTGTTAAGGACTTCATACACAAGCCGTTGACGTACACAAGGAAGAGAGTAGGTCCTAAGACACTGCCCTGAGGCACGCCACAGGATAGTATTGAGTGTTTACTCATATGATCGCCAATTTTTACGCACTGGGATCGGTTTGATAGGTAGGAACGAAACATTTCTAGTGCCACACCACGAATACCTATCGCTTCCAATTTTTGAAGTAGAAGAGGGACAGAAACAGTATCAAACGCCTTTGATAAATCAAGAAAAACGCCAATAACCTTTGATGAACCATCAAGATGTCTGGCAATACTCTCCGTAAGTGCCAAAGTTGCATCCTCTGTAGACTTACCTTTTACAAATCCATATTGGTTCTTGGCTATAATGCTGTTATTTTGTAGATATTTTAAAAGCCTACCATTTAGCAACTTTTCCAAAATTTTAGAAATGACTGTAAGTACGGATATAGGCCTATAATTTTCGATACTGTTTCTGTTCCCTTTCTTATAAATGGGGTGAACCAGTGCTCTTTTCAAATTATCTGGAAATATTCCAGTGTTCAGGCATAGGTTACACATGTAAGTGAGTGGGGGAATCAGACTAGTCTTGGCAGCTTTTATCACTCTTGTTGGAATACTATCGATACCCATAGCAGAATCACTGTTTAGACCTGATATTATAGCGTCAATCTCACTGCAATCCGTTTCAAACAAAGCCATGGAATCTCTTAAACATAGCGATTGCCAGCGGGTCCCTAGATCAGTAGGTTGCTGAGATCTACTATCTGCTATGGAACTGGCTAATTTTGTCCCTATTCCCACAAAATAATCATTAATCACGTTCAGGGATTCATGGGGATCCTGAACGATACTCAATAGGCAATTTGCTGGAGGTGTTTTCGCTTTATAACTCACAATTTTGTTTATGGTATTCCACATACCTTTCATATTTCTTTCATTTTTTTCGAGTTCCGTTCTCTCATATGCTGACTTTAGTTTTTTTAAAAGGTTGTTGCAGAAATTGCGATACCTTTTGAATGTTATTTGTAAAATAGCATTACTCAAATCTTTTTTAGATTTTCTGTGAAGCTTGTCTCTATTCCTGATACACCTCAGCAACCCCGGTGTTATCCAGGGCTTGATACAATGTTTTCGGTGCGAAATGGTTACTTGTTTGGAGTGTTCAGAAATAGTTGTCGAGATTGTGGTTACTAAAGAGTCAGCTGCAACACTGGCGTCTGTTGTGGAGTAAACTGAGGAAAAATCTGTTTTCAATAGTTTTTGAATAAGGGGTGGATAATCAATGGTCAAACGAGGAGTTCTCAAAACCTGTTTACTAACCTTACAATGTAAGTTTAGTAAAATTGGGGCATGGTCAGTTATGAGAGAATTAAGTACATAAATTTCCGAAAGCCTGTTCGATTTCAGCATTATATGATCAATACATTTCTTGAGGCGAGTGGGGAATACATGACCAGGCAATAAACCGTGGTAAGCCAATAGAGTCAAATATTTGTCAGTGTCTGTATCTGTTATATTTGGGCATATATTTATATTTATGTCACCGACGAGAATTACCGATTCGACGGACCCCAGACCCGCGAGACTATTATCCAGACTGTCACAAAACTTATCGATGCATTTATATGAAGGTGATCGGTATACAGCCACAACTGCATATTTATTTGCATCTTGCAAAATGAGACAGCTACCCTCACAAAATACCGGTCGCAGTAAAGTATGACTGATGTTGTTTTTTATGTAAACAATGACACCATCGTTTTGATTAGCGAAATCAGAAGAATATGACATATATCCCGCAATCTCAGGCAGAACTGGTGCTTTACTCAACCAGCACTCAGTCAACACAAGAATATCACATTGAATGCAGATTCTCACCAAAAGAACGGTCAATTCATCAAAATTGTGATTCACGCTTCGAATATTGACGTGTAGCATTCTTAGGAATGATTGTGACTGTTGAATGTGACCCACTAAGCTTTCTGGACTGCAAATCATGGACTTAGACACCTCATATGTGTCGATGTCATCTGCAAAATTATTGAGTACTAACATTTTAAAAAGTAATTAATGTGGGACTCATCCATGATGATCAACAAGGGGGAGGTATAGGCATGTTTATTGCGCGATATTTGTGACTTTAGGGTTGTATAATAGTAAATCAACTGTTTCAATATAAAATAGAGGAACGCGCACTGGGTAGAATTTGACAATATATCAAAAACTGAACTGTAGAATGAACTAGGGTATATGTCTGTCGTCGGACTGTAAAGCAATAAATTGGGAAAATGTTTACAATAGTAATAAACTAGCTTAAAATTGTATAATACATTTGATTTTGAATGCTTTAAATCAATGTGAACCAATAAATTAGAAAAATGTATATCATAATAGTAAAATATTTGCTTATAATTGTATA
Source organism: Miltochrista miniata (assembly GCA_933228765.1). Taxonomy (NCBI): domain Eukaryota; kingdom Metazoa; phylum Arthropoda; class Insecta; order Lepidoptera; family Erebidae; genus Miltochrista; species Miltochrista miniata. The sequence continues at coordinate 9,870,479 of OW121749.1, forward strand.
ATTCATTTGATTTCGATTGTTTCATTTCAATGTGAACCAATAAATTAGAAAAATGTATATTAAGTATAATAGTAAAATGTTTGTTTACAATTATACAATTCATTAGATTTTTTCAATTCAATGTGAACCAATAAATTAGGAAAATGTATATTATAGTAAAATGTTTGCTTAAAATTGTGTGATTTTGATTGTTGTAATATATTAAAATTGTGTTTACATTCTAACGCTCGCCGTTTTGACGCAAGTAAAATATGTGTAGTGTTGTTGATTGTGTTATTGTACTGTAATAATAACCTAATTATACTAAAATTACAACAATATTCTAAAAAAGACATGACATGAAAATGAATCATATAAAAAGATAAATAAAGAAACACAGCATAATGTAGTCATATTTCTCGCTCAGAATACAACTTCTCAAAATCCTTTTCATTATCAATGCGAAACGATGGTACGCCCTCTTTTTTGCGAAGGAACACCTTTCCATGGGCGGTCCAGCAATATGCATAGCCATGCCGTTTACTAAACTCTCTGGCCAGATAAAATAATTTTCTTGACTTTTGAGTCAGACTTTCTGATACAAATATAGGCTTGAGTTCTCCGCCAAGACGCAAGTGAGTTGTGTTCAACCTATTGTCCTTGTTTGTACTGTTATGCTTCTTAACTGATGCCACTAATCTTTCCTTTGATAACACAGACGAGAAATCTACCACTATAGGTCTTTCACCCCCCTTTCCCGTGGTCAAACGGAAAACATCCCGAATATGTGACTCATCAATGTTTACACTAGCAGTAGCTCCGATATTTTTAATGTATTGTATTAAATCATTTTTAGACTCACTTTTTTGTATTGGGATGTTTCTCACCTCGATGGCAGTTTGTTTATGAACTCTTTCTAGATTTTCCACTTTGGATTCGAGAGCCTGTATATGTGCTAAATAAGATAGTTTCTCAGTTTCCATTTTCAAGAGTTTATTTTTCATCTCCTCGTACTGTTTAGATATAAAATCCATTGATTGTATGATGTCAGTATTTTGTTTTTGAATATCGTAACCCTGCATAATGATTTGCTGTGTTTTAAACGCCTCAAGTGATGTTCTAATTTCCGAAATGAAAGCGCTAATCTCGTCGTCGTGCGCGCGTTTGCGAGCCCGAGGTCGTGCAGTAGTGTGTTTTGAACCCTCATTCTCAGTGTCCGTTACCGCAGCCGAGCTTGGATTTGTATCCGAAGTATTTTTTTCCAATTGTTTGGGTGGAGGGGTTCTTTTGAGTGGCATAATAAATAAATATAGGTAAACAACAAAACACTTACAAAAAATCCGTGTGATGAGGCAGTTAACACAGTATTTCAATTCAAAGCAGTAACACAATGAATACCGCAATGTGTTTATCTTCGGTACAATGTCAATGTGTGCGTAGTGGGCTGTAACAAGGTCAGTGACCCGCCCTCCGAGGTGGGCAAGCAGCAACAGTGGGCGTTGACAACGTCGTGCGGCATGCAGTTTGATCTCTTCGTCCGCTATGAGCGCCTAGTACTTCACTAGATTAATTTGTTTAAAATTATTTTACTAAATTTGATTTAATATTTTAAATATTGAGACTATAATTTCACTTTAAACACGTCTGTACTGGTCAGAGATCCGGGGAGAAGGGGATTAATGGGAGGTAAAATCCTTCATGAATGCTATACCGGACTCCTACCGAATAAAAAACCTCACGTAACGCCCAACAGCCTACGGTCGGGAGCCCCGGGTAAGCCCTCGGGAGGATGTCCCAGGGCTCCCAACAGACCTACGGAATTTGTACCTACGGCTACCACTGCGGCCTCGCCTAGGGGGTGGATCGGGTGCTATCCCGCGTCTTTGGGGTTTTTCGTGTGTGATCCTGCTTCTTAATAATAATATAATAATAATATAATATATTTATTTGAAAAATTGTTTACACAAAGATTACAATTAGGCTTATATCTACACTCGAGAGCAATGAATCCGGGTCACTTAAAGAATGTTAAAAATCTCGGAAACTAAAAATGATAGGTTAATGCAATAAATTGTATTTAATAGACAATGTAATACTCCTTAAATGAAAGTAAAAAAATATGAGTCACCATACATTTTATTAACACAAAATTACATAAAGAAAAAACTGCCGATCTCTCCTTAAAACAAAAATAGGAAACATGAAATTTTTGAACTTTATTACGATTTTCTTGAATTTTAATACTTCGTATTGCCTCCTCGTGCTTCCATTACTGCGTTTACGCGGTTTGGCATGCTGTACACCAAGTTCCTTATACGATTTTGGGGAATATTCTCCCATTCCTCTGTGAGAGCAATTTTGAGCTCACGAAGCGTGATTGGGGGAGGGTTTCGTTGTTTTACGCATTTGCCTAGCTCGTCCCAAGCATGCTCGATCGGGTTGATATCCGGGCTGCGCGCTGGCCACTCCATACGAGTAATGTTCATCTCTTGAAGGTAGTCATTCACAATCCTACCTGTATGAGGTCGGGCATTGTCATGCATAAATATAGCATCCTCACCTAAATTGACCATAAATGGACCAACGTGATCATTGAGGATTTCTTCCACATATCTTACGCTAGTTAAAGAGCCGTTTTCTATGATCACCAGCTCTGTGCGACTTTCAGAAGAAATTCCGGCCCACACAAGTACAGACCCACCACCGTAGGCTACTTTTTCTTCGATGCATGCTTGCTTGAATCTTTCCCCTGGTCTTCGATACACTCTGTGTCTTCCATCGTGCTTGTAGAGCATAAATTTTGATTCGTCGGAGAACATAACTTTTGACCAATCTTTAATACTCCAATTTACGTGGCTCTGGGCATACCTTAGTCTCGAAATACGATGCCCACGCTCCAGTTTAGGGCCGTTTGCAGGTCTAAGGGGTTTTAAGTTAGATTCAGCAAGCCGACGTCTTACTGTCCATGCACTTGGGTTACTTCCTCCGAGGCGTCGAAACTGATTGGTGAGTTCAGTTCCTGTGAGAAAGCGATTTCGAAGCATGGTGTTCACCAAGTATCGGTCTTCTCGTGCTGTAGTACACCTGGTTCTGCCCGTTCCTGGTCTGCGTAGGTTAGAACCAGTTTCTTCGTAACGTCGGAGAACTCTTTGTACTGTTGACAGCGACACACCGACAGTCCTGGCTGTATCGCGCTGACTCCGGCCGGTTTCCAGCATTGTAAGTATTCTGGTGCATTCTTCAGGCGTAAGCGACATAATTTCAGCTTAATTAATGAATATAGAGCACTATCAACATGGTTTATGTACCCACATAAATGACAGATTACAAACAAAAGCAACACCAAATGCTGTAATTTCGTAGTTCCATCTTCGAAAGTGGCCCTTTTTCAAATTTGATTTTTTTATGATGTAACTTTACAATAACTAAGAAGTTTTAATACCTTCATTTAAGGAGTATTACATTGTCTATTAAATACAATTTATTGCATTAACCTAGCATTTTTAGTTTCCGAGATTTTTAGGATTCTTTAAGTGACCCGGATTCATTGCTCTCGAGTGTATTTTATAAAATCTTAAGTTATTAATAATTAAGTTATTAGTAATTCTCTAGAATGCAATTAATTTACCATTTTCCACAAAATTTAGAGAATGGTCAGTCAGTAATGCTATTTGGTTCCATTGTATAGTAGCGCTTTAACTGATCTAGGTTTTTAAAAAACCTGTGTTTCAGACTACACCTGTTCTGTTATTTTTACATTTCAAGTATCTAATTTATAACATGATGTCTGACGTGTAACGGTTCCAGAATACAAGTCTATAGTAAATAAAATAAAATTAAATTAATAGTTAATAAAAAATAATAATTATGCTAATAATTATGCTTATAATTATGCTACGAAAATATCCTATTATTTTAAAATTTCCAACAGCCCTTCCGTGACCTCGTAATCAAGGGTCTGTAAATATTCTATAACTCTAATCTTACAGTTCCTATGGTTTAGATTATGTATGGTTAGTATTTTGTTGAGTTTTTTATATAGATAAGGTCCCAGAAACGCAAAAAATCTATTTGTGTAAGCATGTCTAAGTGGTGTATGCGTGAATATTATTTCTTTACCCGTCCGACTTAGGTGCAAGCAAAGGTAGTTCTTAGGAGGAGCGTGCGTGAATCCCTCACGTCACGCTGCCGTCATGGGCCTGTTTCTGTAAGGATGGTGAGCAGCCCACTCACCGTCCTCAGGCCCCCGGTCATGGAGGCCGATAGTCGTCGGCGAGTTCCGCAGCCGGCGGCGCCCAAGCCACCGACTGCGGAACTCGGGTGGGAGAGTTCTCTCCCGCTCCCGCCCCGCCCGCGCCGCCTCGTTCACCAGCATGATCCTGCTCGCAGAAAGAGGCGGCGCAGTTACTGAATATATTACACATCGAGACACTACCTTACAGTGCGAGCATAATTTAATGTGATATTGTTTAAACCTAAGAATACAGCTGAATCTATCTATGGAGATACATTTGCCGTCATTATTGTTTGCAACTTAATTCACTTTGATTTTTTTAAAAGTTCATACTGCTATTATCTAGAAGTGACAACTTTGGAAATGGTAAAGTTAGGAAGAAGACAATTTAGGAAGTGGACAAGTTTGGAAGTGGTCAAGTTAGGAAATGGACAAAGTCGACCGGAAGGGTTTATTCTTTTTAAAATCCAATTTAATCAGTCGTCCTTACAAAATATGACTTTATAGTAAAAAATAAAAACCTTACGTAACCGTTATAGATTGTACAATTTAGAGTGCAAGTTAGTATTTTTGATGAACAATTAGTATTTTTGTTTAACAAATCATATTTCCAACTAGCTGACCCTCGCAACTTTGTTTACGCCACGTATGGTGTAAGAAAGGACAGATATTTTTTCAACAAACTCACGGGAGCGTATGAAACTGCCCTGTTTGCCTCATCATAAAAGAGCTTAAAGATTAAGTTCAAAAGTTCCATTCTAAAACAAGTCAGTCACTGAAACGTTTTACAATAGCCTTAATCATTTAGCTCTTTTATGATTAAGCCAACACGCTAGTTTAGATTTACAATCACATTCAAAGGAACCCTTTAATTTAGGTCTGGCGAAAGTTGAGATGTCTCGAATTTCGGAACTACAAAACCCTCAATATTGAAATTTGTGTGGAACAATGCTTAAATTAATCCTCTTATGTCACCAAAAAGTATTTGAAATCGGACCACGCCGTGAGAAAATACAGCTGAAAAACCATTTAATCTTTCATCCCCTCTCCTGAAAGAACCGTGCAATATATCGGGATCAAAGTATCCTAGAACCTTCCTCGGATCATAAGCTCACATTGTGCCATTTATCAATCAAATAATAATAACAATTATAATTATTTACAAGCTGACCCTCGCAACTTCGTTTACGCCACATAAGGTATATGAAGGGACAGGTATTTTTTTTTCAACAGACTCATGGGAGCGTATGAAACTGCCCTATTGTAAAACAATTTACTGAATTATTTTACAATAGCCTTAATCATTAAGCTCTTTTATAATAAAGCCAACACGCCAGTTTAGAATGACCCTTACATTCAACGTGAGACTGAAATAAGTGCCATATAAGTCTATGTATGTTGATTATATTAATAAATGTCTATTCTTATGAAAAAAATGTTTTCTTTCTTGTACTGTTATTTAAAGTCTATGATGGGTACGGTTCTAGGGTTAAAGATTAAGGCTATTCTAAAACTATTCGGTCCACGCTTACGGCGCGGACTGAATTATTTTACGACAGCCTTAATATATACACACAAGAGCTTAATTATTTTAGAATAATTAAGCTCTTGTATGATTTAGCCAACACGTCCGTTTAGATTTACCCTCTCATTCAAAGGAACCCTTGAATTCTAGGTTTGGCTAAAGTTGATATGCCTCTAATTTCTGAACCACTAAACCCTCCACCTTGAAACTTGTGTGGAATAATGCCTTAGATACTCCTTTTTTGACGCTAAATTACAAGCAATTACAGCAATTACAGCTGAAAAACCATTTCATCTTTCATCCCCTCTCCTGAAGGAACCGCGGAAAATATCAGGATCAAAAGTATCCTAGAACTTCCTCGGAACATAAACTCAGATTGTACCATGTTTCATTCAAATCGATTCAGTAGTTTCAGCGTGATACTTATTCGGGATACAGACAGACAGACAGACATGAAAAGTTTAAATTACATTTCGGCTTCAGTATCCATTAGGGAACACCCAGCTATAAAAAATTTCAAAAGATCTTCCATGTACAGACTCTCGACCCTCAACAGTTTTATTATAAGTATAGATAGATAGATAAAGATAGATTTACTGGGATGTTTCACATCTTGCTGTGCTACTTTAACAACATATTTTATAACTGCTTCTGAGTTATTTTGCAATGAATTAGGAGGCTGCGGTCTTAGAAAGCTCAGCGGAGTATATTTCGACCAAACGTTTCTTGTACTTCTCCACGTTTGCTGAGTAAACAATTCTCGAATTTGGCTCCTTTGACCTGAAGTTGTTTGTATTGATACCCCGATGATCGCCTGTAAAATTCAATACATTGATAATTAATATTTGTAGATTTGCAAAATTTCAACTATTTTTGTTTATTATGCATTAGCAGTTGCACAGCTGTACTTATTATGCAATTTATTAAGTTTTATTAAATATAGAGCAACATGACCTCAGAATTTGAATAAAATGTCATAAGGCCAGTAAAACGGAAACTCTGACACATTGTGCTAACAGGTCCGAACCCTTTTGTCCTGATTACAACGAAATACGCTCGCTATCTTTTTCTTTTATTGAGTGACAAAAAGGGATTAGGACATACATACATACATATGGTCACGCCTTTATCCCCGAAGGGGTAGGCAGACGCATATTATTATATGCCCACATTTCACTTTTTAAGAATTTGTCCCACGTAATAGGTTGGTCCGTATTACCGTGATGAGATGGACAGGCGCAGTTTGTGACTGCCTGCTGTTGAAAATTTTCAAGCCGCCTAAAAGGCCTTCAACTTGGTTTAACGACTGCTATTTTACGGGCAACCGGGACCAACGGCTTAACGTGCCTTCCGAAACACGGAAACGCTCGCAAATAAATGTCACAAAGTGGTCACATGGATGGTCACCCATCCAAGGTCCGGCCGTAGTTAATGTTGCTTACTACAGTGATCGTTTACAGAACACGAGTCCGTGGGGCCACGAGCGCTTACGAGTAGGACATTGTATTAGAATTTATTTTTTACTGAATCTCGTATTGCATTTAGAATTAAATTAATGTTAAATAAGGTCACAACCTGCACCTGTCCATATCAACACGGCAATACGGTTTACCAACTATTAAGTGGGACTAAAATCTAGAAGGTGAAGCATATAATATGCCTCTGCCTATCCTTTCAGGAATGAAAGGCGTAATCATTATGTATGTATGTTATCAAAATGTTATATTAATATTGACGGCATCAAATGTTATATTAATATAATCATTAGTAAGTGTAAAAAATAGTAAGCGTTTCTTCCGTCAGAAAAGAAATCTGAGTTACTCCCTAGTCGAACCTGAAAGAAGTTATACTTCAAAAGTAATGGAATACTTGTAGAATAGAACAAACGAAGTTATTTTTTGACTGTCTCGTTGGTCTAGAAGTCGAAATGTGAGACTGTGGATCACGAGGTCGTGGGTTCGATTCCCACCGAGGACGAAAATTTCTGTGACCCATAAATGTTTGTTTCAAGAGTCTGGGGATTTCTATGTATGATAAGTGTGTATAAAATAAAAGTAAAGTAAATATAAATAAAATAAATAATAATAATAAATGTAAAGTAAATATGTATTTCTATCCGTGGTCTGATACCCATAACAGAAGCAGGTTATTAATTGCTTACTTTGGGATCCGATAGCGATGTGTGAAATGTCTGTGAATATTTATTTATTTCTTGATTTTGTAACTCGATGGTAATTATCATAATCTCGCCAGTCAAATACCTATATATGTATTACAGTTGCACCCTTAGATCATCTAACCACAGGATGCGCCTTACTTAAGCATTGTTTTCTGCCATTGCACATGACCATTTGGTCTTTTGGCTTTATGAAAAGCCTGTACATCAGTACATCGTTTTATATGATTAAACTAGTACATTACATTGTAGTTGACTGTACAATAACAATTAACACACAACAGCCATTACGCGTTTGTCGATTAATACATTTTTAAATGCAATGAAATTCTAAATGTCTTTGTGTTTCCCCCTTCACTTGTATGAAAACTGACAGAATATTTTTGTATGCGGTGGTTCGCAAAGGCTAGTCCCGTGTTATATGGTCTAAGGTTGCACCCTATTATAAGTGAGATTCTTTTGGACTCTTTTAATATTACGTTATAAACTAAATACCAACTTACCACACAAAACTATTCCATTCCTCGAAAACTTGTACTCTCTAACAATGTGTGGGTCCAAAAGTACAAAAGCTACAGCTGGATCCAATAAGATCCAGCTCGTTTGTTGTTTTGCCAGGGAAATCCGTTCATAGCCATTTAAAGCTTTAATGATGCATGTATTTATCGCTCCCAACACTTGCTTTCGCCATGTCTGCAAGGAATAGCGAGTCAGCTTCAAGCTCAAATTATGGTCGGTCAACTTAAATTGTCACTTTTAACTGCCTTTTTTCTTGTTTAAAACCACTTTCTAAACTCTTTTTAAGCCTAACTCTAACAGACAAAATTTGCACTTTGACTTTGCTTAAAATTTCACATTGTGATCCCTTGACTTAGATTTAGTTTTGGAAAACATAAAATATTTTTGGAGAAGTTATTCGTTGCTACCTTGCATAGCAAAGTTAGTAGTTTAGTTACGACTACGAGACACTAAAATACAGGTATTTAGTTTCACTGTCATCGTACACACCACGATCAGAGCCGAAATTGCAGGCTGGATGAATTCCACGTAGATGAAGCCGACGCGATTATGAAATAATTGAGACCAGTGGGCAGCGTAAATGATTGCAGCTATTATTAAGAGTACCTACCTACTTGCTCTTGTTTTACGTGTAGAAATCCCTACGGATGCTATGTTTGAAATCCATCAATCACAATCGTCGGTTTCCCAATTTGACAATATATCTAAACGGTCAACGTTTACTGGTAATTCAACGAATGTTATTGGTAGATATCAAACGCATCCATATACGACATTTATAGTGGAAAGGCACTCTAAAGGCGCTGCGCAGACGACAGTTGCGGGGCACACACTTCAAATAAACTGAGCTTATTATTCAAATGCTTACCTTGCTTATGTTCAGTGAAGTAAACACCTGAGAGTATGGTAGAATTGTAACCTTGTCTGCGCTAAAACTGTTCGCTACGATTGAATAAGCTTCAGGGTCCATTGCTGCATTGAACTCTGCCTTTGGAAATGCCTTACCTGGAAGTGTTGAAAAACTTTGTACTAACCCAGTTAGCCAGACATTAGCGTAGTTACGGAAAAGGACGTCGTGCTCCCAAAAATATTACTGAATAGCGGACTTCACGCGGTTTTACCCTCCTGGTACCCGTTTTCGTGGGAATACGGAAATAATAATATTATTATAGCCTACATCACCAGGAAATATTTTAGCTTCCCAACAGTGATTCAATCGATTGAGTAGTTTGGGAACCTATTCAATGCATACAAACAAACAATCAATTCCATCGTATTTAAAATATTAGTAAGTAGGGTAAACCACCCAATTATTGGCACTTTTAGAATGAATTATTGGCACTTTAGTTAAGAGTATATTTCGAAAAATAAGGGAAACCTAGTTTATTTCAGTTCGGTGTTGCCCATTATGTAGTTGTAGGTATGCATTAAAAACTAAAATAGCATTCTTTTTCTGTTAGAAATGGGCAAAATTACCTAAAGTGCCAATAATTGGAGGAGTGCCAAAGATTGGGTGGTTTACCCTACCAATAGATTGATTGACCTTTTCTGAATTCCAATTCTACTGTGGGTAAATACACCTTTTCACTGAATTGTCAATAAATTTTTATTTTCCTTTATTGTGAATGTAAAGATGCAGATAAAAATTATCACCAAGTTCGATCAGACAAAAATCTAACACTAGACGATAATTAGGTACCTACGAATACCTACCTAAATAATGTACCATATTGAAACTTAGACTTACTGTAAATATGTCCGGCTCCAACATACAGCTGTGACAATCTGCCAATAAACTCAGGATCCAATGATATTGCTAATGCGACGTTTGTAGCAGGACCGATCATCATTACTACTAACTTTCCTAGATTGAAGTACGAAGTTTAAATTTTTAAAAAATATTTTTTTTATGTAAAAGCACTTCCTACGCGTGGTGAGTGCCATCAGCCATAAATAAGATCATGGTATTCGACATAATGAAATAAATGAATCTGAAATTGGATAAGGTAGTGCCAAAAATGAAAAGTCAAATCATAGCTTCTCCAGCACCCAGTTAAAGTAAATCCTAATTCCTAGGTCACAAATGTTTTACAACAAACTGGAAATACGCTGATCTGCAGGAGAAAAAAATAACTTAAAATAAATTAATAATACAAATACCCATGGGGTTTTACGCTCAAATCAAGAAGAAAAGAGTAAAAAATTGAAAAACTTCTCAGTATGGCAGCTTTACCTTTATATTTCTTAGATAGTTCAATGAGACCCACAGCTGCATGAACCTTTTTAACTTCTACGGTTCCCTTGGCCAAAGTACCATCATCGCCTAACCCATCGTAGCCAAAGTAATGGTCTTGTGGTATACCTTTGATGAGAGTCTTCTGCGCTCCTGCATATATCGGTATCTAGAACAGGTGCTTTTTATTTACAGGATGTAACTTCGGAGCGGTCAGTATGGGTAAGTCTGGAAATATAAGACATACATAGTACTGTTTTTAGGAACCATGTCATCGATTTTAGAGAAAAGAAGATCTGCATACCTACATAGATTTAAAAAAAGCTCTGGCACAGTAATTGGAGTATTGAAACCGATCGTTTTAAAAAAATAACTTACATTTGTTTCTAATTGAATTATCGTTCATTGTGTAGGTAGGTTATTTGCAGTAAAAATGTTACTATGAATATTTAAAATAAATAGAATGCATTATATTTTATGTTCTTTAATTTAATTAAGTACAATAGTGCAAACGATTTTTTTATGCAACGTTCAACGTTTTAGATAATGATCTTACTTGTACTTTTGTGTTTTATTTGTTTAATACTTGTTTCATGAGGTTTGAGCATTATAAATATTATGTAACTTGGTACACTGTTTGACAGTACACCCGCGTTTCTAACGGCAGGATTGCGGGTGTACCTAATATTCCAAATATCATTGTACGGACGCAGGTACACAAATTTTCAGGAGAGGTACGTAAAAGTACACAGAAGGTACCAAATAACTGCAATATATTTAGGCCAATCTGAGAAATACACCTGCGATTCTGATGTTCACTATGTATGTATGTCTAATATTTACAGACTTACCCATACTGACCGATCCGAATATTACACCCTGTATACTTTAAACCTACTTACTAATTGTAGTATTTTCTACTATATTAATTCTAGAATCTAGTGGAGTACTAGCAACCGCTTTAAGTCAACCCTTTAACTAATTTAAGTGTGGGAGTTCACAAATAAATGATATTGATTTGATTTGAGCGTGAATTTTTCGACAATAAGAACTCGCTGTCAATATTTCAAGGAAATGGGTTTCTAAATAATCTTGGTGACTGCCCTAAATTCATCAGAATCTTGAGCGGTACAGGGTGTTTGTACATGTCTGGTAGTACACTATGTTTGAGTGTATAGTAAGTAGTAGTTTTCACTATAACTAATGGAATCAGGCGTTACCTGGCGGAAATCCATTCTTAACCCATAATAAAGAAGGGGAGGGAGAGGAACCCCCATCATACCTTTGATTCGTCAATCCTAACGTACAACAGTTAAGGATAACTACAACTAATTGTAAGGGAGGAACCGAACTCCTCAGGAAAGGAATTTTGGATGTTGGATAGGAAAATTACCTGTACCCTCCGGATTATAATAAATAATAAATATTCTCGGACACTTCACACAACGCTATCTGATCCCAAAGTAAGCTAGGAATAACCTGCTTGTGTTATGGGTATCAAACCACGGATATTAATACTTATATACTTTTAAATACATATATATTATACATAGAAACACCCAGACTCTTGAGACAAACATTTATGGGTCACACAAATATTTGTCTCCGGAAAAAATGTTAAAAATTTGACAAATATTTGGATTATTAGTAATGAGCACTACTCCGCATAACAACGTGACTAATAAGTCCACACGTGTTTTGCCTCTACACGAGGCATCTTCAGGCAGGACTGCATGGCAGTAAATCTTTTGCTGCCATGCAGTCGTGAAGATGTATTATAGCTTTCACTATGTTAAAGATTTTAGCAGTTAGGTACCGCTCAAGCAATATAGTACTTACGTCAGATCTGTTACATAACTTGAGTATTCTTGCACTGTTGAAGATAGCTTGACTTAAATTTGTATTGCCGTATGTAGTAGTAAGTGCAATTACTTTGGGCCTGTAATTATTTTACTGCGTTATTATCAGTTCATTACCGTGCAACATACAGACAGAACTTTACGTGTAGGTAGGTACTGTATGCTGACGTATGGTAGTGGAGGCTGCTGAGAGTTTCTGTAATAGTACCAGCCTTGGATACAGGCCAGAGGGCCTAAAAAGCTAACCTTTTTTATTATTCATATTATGAAACATAAAAGTTGCGTTTTTAAGGCCCCAGATTACTTATTAAACCACCACGACACACAAAAAGTTCCATGTACATATTTACTAGCTTTTTAGGGCTTCGTACCCAAAGGGTAAAAACCGGCCAAGTGCGAGTCAGTCTCGCGCACGGTGGGTTTCGTACCAAAAAACATCAAGTTTTATTGTATGGGAGCCCCCCTTAAACAATATTGTTTTTCTGTTTTTATTGTTATAGTGGAAACAGTAATACATGTACTGCGGAAATTTCAGCTCTTTAGCTGTCACCGTTCCTGAGATACAGCCTTGTGTAAGACAGCGAAGTCTGAGTACCTAATAGGGTCCCATTTTTTACCCTTCGGGTACGGATCCTTAAAAACGGGATCCTATTATTGGTGAGACTTCGCCGCCCGTATGTCTATCTGTCATAAGAAAAAAGGGGTAAATAAGGAGCGATTTTGGTACAGAACCCTCTGTCCCCGACTCTGACATGCACTTGGCCGGTTTTTTATCTTCGAATCTATGTAGACACTCACTTAATTTTATTTGTTTATCTTTATGGGACATTTTAATGTACACTCCATTTTATTACTTAACTAGATGGCCAGGCCACGCGTTGCTGTGGCTAAGCTTTTTCTAACCCGGTACTCCCGGCCATAGCCATGTAGGCTTTTCACAAAAAAAAAAAACTATCCTATCTCTAATGTTGGATCCAACTGCACACGGTGTGCAAATATGGTTAAAATCGGTTAAGTAGTTTAGGAGTCCATCGCGGACAAACATCGTGACAGGAGATTTACATATATTAAGATTACTTATTGTATACTAGAGGAAGTCAAGCGGTTTGACCCGCGTAGTTCCCGTTCCCGTGGGAAGACAGGAATAAAATATAGCCTATGTTCACCGCAAAGAGTGTAGCTTCCCAACAGTAAAAGAAATTTTTAAATCGGTCCAGTAGTTCCAGAGCCTATTCGAAGCAAACAAACAAACAATCAAATCTTTCCTCTTTATAATATTAGTATAGATAAAAAATTGTCACCACAAAGATATAAAAAAATTCTTTAGTACGCAATATCAATGTACCTTATCGTATAATACTATTATGATTATCTATGTATACTACTCGTAATATTATAATGCTGAAGTGTTTGTTTCTGAAACTTTGGCACATAATATTATGAAGTTACTTATGTTATTATAAATATTAATAATAATAAATAATTACGAACATTTCACACAACGTTATCTGATCCCAAAGCAAGCTAGGAATACCCAGCTTGTGTTATGGCTATCAGACCACGGATATTAATACTTATATGCTTTTCATTTAAATACATACACATTATACATAGAAACACCAGACTCTTGAGACAAACATTTATGGGTCACACAATGACCCCGGTGGGAATCGAACCCGCGACCTCCAGCGCCGCAGGCGGTATCACTACCGACTGCGCCACAGAGGCAGTCATAAAACAATAGAGGCAGTCATAGAACAAGAGAGACAAGAACAATAGAGATAGAGAAGGGGAGAGAAAAAGAGAAAGAGTGATAATTCATCAACAAATTACCCATTGAAGTATTTTTCATATAACACACTACTAGTGATCGCTATGGCGTCGTCGGCACCGCCATCATGGTCTATCACTAATTTCAACTCACTTGGTTTAATATCTGTTTTATTTCTAAAAAAATAAAAACACTGGATATCAATCAATCAATGTCAATATCAAACATCAATCAATATCAATCACCATCAATCAATATCAATCAATAAATATAATAAAAGCTTAACTGTCTGTTTGTCTGTACGTTTGTGCACGCTAATCTCAACAACCGCTCAACTGATTGCAATGTGGCTTTGTTGTTGTTGGGCGTTGTGGTTTACTCCACTTAACATTTAGTGTTTGTTTCATGTCAATCGGTTCATAAATAAAAAAAATGTCAATCTAAAGAATCACATTTAAATGCCGCGTACGAAGTCGCAGGCAACAGCTAGTACTACCCGTTCGCTCTAACTTTGCCGCTGGCGTAGAGGCGTTTACCCGAATTGTTAATTATACGAAGTAAATTGACAGTAGCTAATGTCACTTCGTCATAGAAAATACGCAACACTACAAGAAGAAGTGACATTAATTGTTGTCAACTTACTTCGTCTAATCAAAAATTCGACTTTAGTATAGAGCCGAGCGGCAAAGTTAGAGCGAACGAGCAGTAAACTATATAATTGTAGCACATCCTTCAGAGGTCTTACCCGAGGCTCCCAAATAGGCAATAGGTAGAAAAAGTGTGGTTTTTAGTCGGTAAGAGTCCATCAGAGTGAAGCATCCATGACGGATTTTCCACACGTTAAAAAAGGTTGTATGTTGATGATATTGCATATTATGATTGTTATGGAACATTTTCTAATCACCCTGTACCATTTTTCAATTTTTTTTTTGGGAAATGCTATAATTGCATACGGATGCCCGCCGTTAACGCATTAGATTACAGTCAGTCTAACTACAGAACTTTGATATCGCCAATTGATTGTGAAGTCAATGGCTCCACAAAGTCATCACTATCACATCAGTATATCCAAAGGAGTAGGCAGAGACACGTTATGGGACAACATTTAATCATTTTTTATTGTGCTACGTTAATAGTTAGTAAGTCTATTGCCGTGTTGAAAAGGATAGGCGCAGTTTGTAACTACGGCCTGCAACTTGGCCTAATGTACACTTACAAAAACAAAACAAACAAACTTACAAAATATTACAAAACTTTGATCCTATTTATGTGTGGACAGCATAAACACTTACCAAATCCACACTGAGTCTTTGGCGAAAACTAGTATCGCGAATAGGAAGAAAAACTTTACTTAACGACTGGCTTTACTGGCAACCGGGACCAACAGCTTAACTACGAACCACTGAGGATCAATTATGGCCAGAGAGGCTCAACCTAATGATAGTTTACTAGGATTATTCCCAAGGGATGAAAGGGGCTACGAGTGCAGATTTATTTACAAGAAGATTTACAAGAAAAAGATTTTAAAATTTAATATCTCCTAAAAGTAATCGGTAAAGTATGGGGATTACGTATAATCCCCATCTTTTTTCTCATTAATGTTTCTTCCATCTGTCTTGGAAATAAATCTGCACTCGTAGCCCCTTTTATCCCTTGGGAATAATCCTAGTAAACTTTTTACGTGGGACATAATACTATAAGGTGAAATGTAACAGGTGGTGAGCCTATTGCCGTGTGGAAATGGACAGGAGCACGATTGTCATTTTACTGACAACCGGGTTTCATTTCGATTTTCCCATGTCTACGCAACGGATCGTTTTGAAAGTGTTCCCTTATTCGCGTCTTACGACACCCTCGGGATGAATTGTGGTAGTGGCATTTTGTACTCGTTCCCGTTGCCACATGGGACTTTATATCATACATACATATAATCACGCTTGTCTCCCATTCGGGTAAGCAGAGACTTTGGCTTTCCACTTGCTACGATTCTGGCATACACCTTTCGCTTCTTCTACTTTCATAACTGTCTTCATACACGCTCGCCGGTTAAGGGTACTCTTGACCTTGCCTTTTTCCAGAAGGTCTCTGATTTGATCAGCATGCGTACGCCGAGGTCGACTACTACCAGTTTGCCCATTCATTCTCGCCTCATAAATCTGCTTTGTCAGTCTATTCTCATCCATTCTTTCCACGTGTCCAAACCCACATGAAATTATATCATGCCGGACTCAACCGATTAACACTGTTCCTATCTACCTGCCTATCTAGGTAAGAACTCTTCGGAAAAGGTGTAAGGGTTACCTACAGGTTAGATACCACCGCGGCATACATTAGGCTGGTATTCTTTGGGGTTGGTTCGGGTATTGTTCCGTTTTTTGGATTGTGTCTCAAGTCACGCTAGGTACCACCTTGAGCCTGCTTCTATAGGGACGATTATCTGGCCAGCCACTGTTTTCAAATACATATATACATATAGTCACGCCTTAATCCCCGAAGGGGTAGGCCGAGGCCGTGTTTAAATAGACAGGAGCAAGTCGTGACAACCCGCAAGTGAATTCTTTTCAAGCCGCCCGTAAGGTCTTTAACTTGGTTTTACAATTGTCATTTTACTGACCGGTTGTCAGTAAATTGCCAATTGTTGAGGCAAGTTCTTTCATTTCGAGTTGTCCTTCTTTACGCAATGAATCGTTTTTCGACAGTGTTCCCTTAGTCATTGCTTACGACACCCCTGGGATGAATTCGGGTGGCGACTTTTATACACCTTCCCGTTGATACACGCATGGGTTCAAACAAAGTAACCACTTATAAGAATTTTAAACAGAAAACAATGTTTAGTAGGAAGGTACTTACGCATTACTGGAACCAATGAAGAAAAAGCTACATCCCGTCAGAAATAGAAGGGATTCTAATACCACACAAAAGTGCAGAAGTGTATTTTGTATAAGCTGCATTGCCTATATAAAAAGAGACAGAGATCCTTCAAACGCTTGGCACTACTAAAGGTACAGCAATTTCACAAAAAATATAGCTATTAAAATTTAATTTAATTGACTCAAACGCCTATTTACTCATCAAATGTTAAAGATGCTAAAGACCTGTCGATAGCTGTAATTTTAAATCAAATTTAATTTAAATTAATAATGCAAAATGAAGTCTTTCTTATTCACGACTAAAAATCTATTAAAATAATATAAAGTGCATTTTACCATTACTTAGGGTTCAGTGTTCGTGGCTGATACTCTCTCGTCGCAAGGCAGGCCTCCTCTATAATTAGAAGGAGCTGCCCAGCAGCTGCACTCAAACCCCCAGACTAATTAATCACTTAAAAGAATTCATTACAGAAAAAAATGTGTAGTTGTACTTACGCATTACTGGAATTAATGAAGAAAAAGCTACATCCCGTCAAAAACAGAACTGTTTCCAATAACGCAGACACGTTCAGAAGTATGATATTTGGTTTAAGTTGCATTGCCTGAAAAAAAGAGGCAGAGACCCTGCCTCAACGTCCTTGTTCCTTAAAAGGAAAACCTGGTATCTCTTCTACTGTAAATTAACAAAAATTTTATTGAAAATAACATCAAAAACTCAAACGTTAAATCAATGGTTAAGGATCTTAAACCAATAACTCTCGCTGACTCCAATTTTCTAAATTAAATAATCGTAAAACGAAGTCTTTTATACGACTAAAAAATCTGTTAAATATACAATGCATTATATTTATTTTTGTTTAAAGTACTTATTGTCCGTGAATATTCTTATCAAATCAAGTCAACAAACAAGCACCACCTATACAATCACGATGCTCTTGATATTAAATTAAAAATATAAGTGTAAAACAAAGAACAGGTGACTTTGACATAAAAACAAAACTATAGTTAACCCTGAAATGGCCTTCAAATAAAATTTAAACAACAATTGCCTGTACTTCTAAAAAAAAATTACATGATATGTATGAAAATATGCACAGTGCCCGGTTCAAGGTTCAGACAAATAAATAGCATGAAACTCTTGGGAACAACCCTAATGCATTAAAGTTATGTACTTAATAAAGATTATTATTATTATTACAGTGTGTACTGTACGGGACAAAAATATTTGACTGCCTCGTTGGTCTAGAGGTCGAAATTTGCGACTGCGGATCACGAGTCGTGGGTTCGATTCCCACCGGAGCCAAAAAAATGTGTGATACATAAATGTTTGTCTCGAGAGTCTGGGTGTTTCTATTAAAAATAAATAAATAAATATAAATATTTGTGAACATTCACACACAACATCATCTAGCCCAAATTAAGCTAATATAAGCTAATTATTTTACAACAGCCTTAATAATTAAGCTCTTTTACGATTTAGCCAACACGCCCGTTTAGATTTACGCTCTCATTCAAAGGAACCCTTGAATTCTAGGTTTGGCGAAAGTTGAGATGCCTCTAATTTCTGAACTACAAACCCCGCAATCTTGAAACTTGGGTCGAAAAATCCTTAAAGTACTCCCTTTCCAATACTAAAACAATGTTTGAAATCGCATCACGCGTTGAGAAACTACAACTGAAAAACCATTTTATCTTTCATCCCCTCTCCCGCAGGAACCGCGCAAAACTTCGGGATCAAAGGTATCCTAGAACCTTCCTCGGACTATAAGCTCGGAATGTACCAAGTATCATTCTAATCGGTTCAGTAGTTTCGGCGTGATACTTATTCGGGATACAGACAGGCAGACAGACAGACAGACAGACAGACAGACAGACAGACAGACAGACAGACAGACAGACAGACAGACAGACAGACAGACAGACAGACAGACAGACAGACAGACAGACAGACAGACAGACAGACAGACAGACAGACAGACAGACAGACAGACAGACAGACAGACAGACAGACAGACAGACAGACAGACAGACAGACAGACAGACAGACAGACAGACAGACAGACAGACAGACAGACAGACAGACAGACAGACAGACAGACAGACAGACAGACAGACAGACAGACAGACAGACAGACAGACAGACAGACAGACAGACAGACAGACAGACAGACAGACAGACAGACAGACAGACAGACAGACAGACAGACAGACAGACAGACAGACAGACAGACAGACAGACAGACAGACAGACAGACAGACAGACAGACAGACAGACAGACAGACAGACAGACAGACAGACAGACAGACAGACAGACAGACAGACAGACAGACAGACAGACAGACAGACAGACAGACAGACAGACAGACAGACAGACAGACAGACAGACAGACAGACAGACAGACAGACAGACAGACAGACAGACAGACAGACAGACAGACAGACAGACAGACAGACAGACAGACAGACAGACAGACAGACAGACAGACAGACAGACAGACAGACAGACAGACAGACAGACAGACAGACAGACAGACAGACAGACAGACAGACAGACAGACAGACAGACAGACAGACAGACAGACAGACAGACAGACAGACAGACAGACAGACAGACAGACAGACAGACAGACAGACAGACAGACAGACAGACAGACAGACAGACAGACAGACAGACAGACAGACAGACAGACAGACAGACAGACAGACAGACAGACAGACAGACAGACAGACAGACAGACAGACAGACAGACAGACAGACAGACAGACAGACAGACAGACAGACAGACAGACAGACAGACAGACAGACAGACAGACAGACAGACAGACAGACAGACAGACAGACAGACAGACAGACAGACAGACAGACAGACAGACAGACAGACAGACAGACAGACAGACAGACAGACAGACAGACAGACAGACAGACAGACAGACAGACAGACAGACAGACAGACAGACAGACAGACAGACAGACAGACAGACAGACAGACAGACAGACAGACAGACAGACAGACAGACAGACAGACAGACAGACAGACAGACAGACAGACAGACAGACAGACAGACAGACAGACAGACAGACAGACAGACAGACAGACAGACAGACAGACAGACAGACAGACAGACAGACAGACAGACAGACAGACAGACAGACAGACAGACAGACAGACAGACAGACAGACAGACAGACAGACAGACAGACAGACAGACAGACAGACAGACAGACAGACAGACAGACAGACAGACAGACAGACAGACAGACAGACAGACAGACAGACAGACAGACAGACAGACAGACAGACAGACAGACAGACAGACAGACAGACAGACAGACAGACAGACAGACAGACAGACAGACAGACAGACAGACAGACAGACAGACAGACAGACAGACAGACAGACAGACAGACAGACAGACAGACAGACAGACAGACAGACAGACAGACAGACAGACAGACAGACAGACAGACAGACAGACAGACAGACAGACAGACAGACAGACAGACAGACAGACAGACAGACAGACAGACAGACAGACAGACAGACAGACAGACAGACAGACAGACAGACAGACAGACAGACAGACAGACAGACAGACAGACAGACAGACAGACAGACAGACAGACAGACAGACAGACAGACAGACAGACAGACAGACAGACAGACAGACAGACAGACAGACAGACAGACAGACAGACAGACAGACAGACAGACAGACAGACAGACAGACAGACAGACAGACAGACAGACAGACAGACAGACAGACAGACAGACAGACAGACAGACAGACAGACAGACAGACAGACAGACAGACAGACAGACAGACAGACAGACAGACAGACAGACAGACAGACAGACAGACAGACAGACAGACAGACAGACAGACAGACAGACAGACAGACAGACAGACAGACAGACAGACAGACAGACAGACAGACAGACAGACAGACAGACAGACAGACAGACAGACAGACAGACAGACAGACAGACAGACAGACAGACAGACAGACAGACAGACAGACAGACAGACAGACAGACAGACAGACAGACAGACAGACAGACAGACAGACAGACAGACAGACAGACAGACAGACAGACAGACAGACAGACAGACAGACAGACAGACAGACAGACAGACAGACAGACAGACAGACAGACAGACAGACAGACAGACAGACAGACAGACAGACAGACAGACAGACAGACAGACAGACAGACAGACAGACAGACAGACAGACAGACAGACAGACAGACAGACAGACAGACAGACAGACAGACAGACAGACAGACAGACAGACAGACAGACAGACAGACAGACAGACAGACAGACAGACAGACAGACAGACAGACAGACAGACAGACAGACAGACAGACAGACAGACAGACAGACAGACAGACAGACAGACAGACAGACAGACAGACAGACAGACAGACAGACAGACAGACAGACAGACAGACAGACAGACAGACAGACAGACAGACAGACAGACAGACAGACAGACAGACAGACAGACAGACAGACAGACAGACAGACAGACAGACAGACAGACAGACAGACAGACAGACAGACAGACAGACAGACAGACAGACAGACAGACAGACAGACAGACAGACAGACAGACAGACAGACAGACAGACAGACAGACAGACAGACAGACAGACAGACAGACAGACAGACAGACAGACAGACAGACAGACAGACAGACAGACAGACAGACAGACAGACAGACAGACAGACAGACAGACAGACAGACAGACAGACAGACAGACAGACAGACAGACAGACAGACAGACAGACAGACAGACAGACAGACAGACAGACAGACAGACAGACAGACAGACAGACAGACAGACAGACAGACAGACAGACAGACAGACAGACAGACAGACAGACAGACAGACAGACAGACAGACAGACAGACAGACAGACAGACAGACAGACAGACAGACAGACAGACAGACAGACAGACAGACAGACAGACAGACAGACAGACAGACAGACAGACAGACAGACAGACAGACAGACAGACAGACAGACAGACAGACAGACAGACAGACAGACAGACAGACAGACAGACAGACAGACAGACAGACAGACAGACAGACAGACAGACAGACAGACAGACAGACAGACAGACAGACAGACAGACAGACAGACAGACAGACAGACAGACAGACAGACAGACAGACAGACAGACAGACAGACAGACAGACAGACAGACAGACAGACAGACAGACAGACAGACAGACAGACAGACAGACAGACAGACAGACAGACAGACAGACAGACAGACAGACAGACAGACAGACAGACAGACAGACAGACAGACAGACAGACAGACAGACAGACAGACAGACAGACAGACAGACAGACAGACAGACAGACAGACAGACAGACAGACAGACAGACAGACAGACAGACAGACAGACAGACAGACAGACAGACAGACAGACAGACAGACAGACAGACAGACAGACAGACAGACAGACAGACAGACAGACAGACAGACAGACAGACAGACAGACAGACAGACAGACAGACAGACAGACAGACAGACAGACAGACAGACAGACAGACAGACAGACAGACAGACAGACAGACAGACAGACAGACAGACAGACAGACAGACAGACAGACAGACAGACAGACAGACAGACAGACAGACAGACAGACAGACAGACAGACAGACAGACAGACAGACAGACAGACAGACAGACAGACAGACAGACAGACAGACAGACAGACAGACAGACAGACAGACAGACAGACAGACAGACAGACAGACAGACAGACAGACAGACAGACAGACAGACAGACAGACAGACAGACAGACAGACAGACAGACAGACAGACAGACAGACAGACAGACAGACAGACAGACAGACAGACAGACAGACAGACAGACAGACAGACAGACAGACAGACAGACAGACAGACAGACAGACAGACAGACAGACAGACAGACAGACAGACAGACAGACAGACAGACAGACAGACAGACAGACAGACAGACAGACAGACAGACAGACAGACAGACAGACAGACAGACAGACAGACAGACAGACAGACAGACAGACAGACAGACAGACAGACAGACAGACAGACAGACAGACAGACAGACAGACAGACAGACAGACAGACAGACAGACAGACAGACAGACAGACAGACAGACAGACAGACAGACAGACAGACAGACAGACAGACAGACAGACAGACAGACAGACAGACAGACAGACAGACAGACAGACAGACAGACAGACAGACAGACAGACAGACAGACAGACAGACAGACAGACAGACAGACAGACAGACAGACAGACAGACAGACAGACAGACAGACAGACAGACAGACAGACAGACAGACAGACAGACAGACAGACAGACAGACAGACAGACAGACAGACATGAAAAGTTTAAATTACATTTTCGGCTTCAGTATCGATTAGAGAAGGTCCTCCAATTAAAATTTTCAAAATATCTTCCATGTACAGACTCTCGACCCTCTACAGTTTTATTATATGTATAGATAGAAAAAACCCAAACTCCGAAACAAATTTTTTTTGCTCTGTATGATATTGATAAGTATGTATTTAAAAGTATATAAGTATTAATATTCGTGGTCTGATACCCATAACACAAGCAGGTTATTGATAGCTTACTTTGGGATCAGATAGCGTCGTGTGAAAATGTCCGTGAATATTTTATTTATTTATTTAATACTAGCTGTTGCCCGCGACTTCGTACGCGAATAAATTATGTTATAATGCCACTTTGATTGCCTATTTGAAGACTCTACCCCTAGTTAATATTTGATAAAATTTTGAATTAAATCTATTGAGTAGTTTTCGAGATCCTTCCGGACAAAGCAAAGCAAAAAACAAACAGACAAAAAAATTCCTAACTATATTTTCGGCTTCGGTATCATACGTTGAACACCCAACGAGTATTTTTTTTTAAATATTTCCAATGTACAGTTTTAACTTTTCTATCATTTTCGTAAATGTATAGATTTCAATAAATTACCCATTTAACATTGTTAAAATGGAAAACTTAATACTGTTTAAGAGAAACTTAATAAAATATCTAATTGACAAGTTACTGTATAATAATTATTGAACGAGAAAACATTTATTATAAATCATGATGGATTATAACTGACATTATTTATTTGACATTAATTCTATGACATATTATCTAATATTGGATAACTGATATTTAATTTGCTAATAAGAAATTAATGTTATTGTTATTGATTATTTCTGCCTCTGTGACGTAGTCGGTAGTGATACCGCCTGCGACGCTGGAGGTCGATTCCTGGGTCGGTCCAAATATTTGTGTGGTCCACAATGTTTGTTTCAAAGTTAATGAAATGTTTCAAAGTAATTATTTCAATTGTGGTAAACGCTGTGGATGTCACAATTAGAAAAATGTTATACTTAACTACCTGAACATATTATCATTGTGATGTTGTTTGTTTATACAAAAAAGAAAAAAAAAAAAAAAGTTTAGGTGTTTTCTATGTATAAAATTAATGTATATATAAGTATGTATATCGGTCGTCTAGATCCCATAGCACAAGCTTATTTTAGTTTAGTTTGGGCTAGATGATGTTGTGTGTGAATGTTTAAATATTTATTTATTTATTATTATTAAATACAAATGTTTTTAATAGATTCTGTTTCAAAGTAATTATTTCAATTGTGGTAAACGCTGTGGATGTCACAATTAGAAAAATGTTATACTTAACTACCTGAACATATTATCATTGTGATGTTGTTTGTTTATACAAAAAAGAAAAAAAAAAAAAAGTTTAGGTGTTTTCTATGTATAAAATTAATGTATATATAAGTATGTATATCGGTCGTCTAGATCCCATAGCACAAGCTTATTTTAGTTTAGTTTGGGCTAGATGATGTTGTGTGTGAATGTTTAAATATTTATTTATTTATTATTATTAAATACAAATGTTTTTAATAGAATCTGCAAAAAAAAATTGTTATTAAATAAAATTAGAATTTTGCATGCCAATATAATGGCGAAACTTGGAGAACATGTACTTACCTAAAATTTGTAAAAGCTTTTAAAACCCTTGTTTGCAAAAATAAAGAATTGAATAAAATAATTAGCAGTAATTTGTGCACCACAATGCGCTGCGTGACACGTTATCTAATATAATATATATAAGGGGGGGAAATTCTCCCCCGTGTCACAGTTTTCGTTGCCATACTACTCCAAAACGGCTTGACCGATTCTCATGAAATTTTGTGAGCATAATGAGTAGGTCTGAGAATCGACCAACATCTATTTTTCATACCCCTGTGACCGGGAATAACATTCCACGCGGGCGGAGCCGCGGGCATCAGCTAGTGTGATATATAAAATACAGTCAATGCAAAGGCACAAAATATCTTTATACCGGTTTAGTTTTTTTATTTCTTAATACTAATATGGCAGACAAGTTCACGGCACACTACCACACCAAAAGCGCTGTACACGCCCATAAAGCATTCAACTTGACTTGCATGAGCACGGTCACAGTCGCAAGTGCGGTCGCACATGGAGTACTGCTGTCATCTCTGGGCGGGGGCACCTGAATAACAGCTTCATCGATTTGACTCGGTGCAAAGGCGAGCTATGAAAGTTGTCAACGATCCTATGCTTAGAGGTGATGTGAAACCTCTTCGCGACAGGAGAGACTTTGCCTCCTTTTGCGTGTTCTACCGCCTGTACATACACACAAGGAGTTCATCCTCACACTATACGTCCGGAGCGTTCGAGCACGGTAGATCCGATAGGGGCTTTCTCCCGCGCACGCTTAGGTTGTGGAATGATCTCCATGCCTCGGTTTTCCCAAACGCCTACAGTATGGGGTTCTTAAATTGGGGTCTTAGAAGGTTTTTACAGGGTCGGCAGCGCGAGAGTGCCGCCTCTGGTATTGCAAACGTTCATAGGCTGCGGTGACCACCAGTCCTTCTGGTGGCCCGTATGCGTGTCTGACACCTTAGTGGTATAAAAAAACCTATTGGTACGGTTCTGGGCACGACTCGCAGTACGTTAGTGAATGGCGGGCTTAATAATGGAACTGCTGAGCTGGAGTTGGTAATCAGACTTAGCACGACATCAACGCGTGGAATTCGGTTTTCGTTCCCTCTTCCCATAGGAAATCACTCCCGGGATAAAAAGTTTCAGACTATAAGCCATCTTTGTAGGTATCAATTTTTTTAACGTAATAGTACATTATGATACAAGTTCGGTAAGTTGATAATTACAGCCGAGGCGTTATTGCTAGCCCGAGCCGCAGGCGAGGGCTACAAGAAAGCAGAGGCTGTAATTATCAAAGCGAACGTGTGTCATACGACGTTTTATAACATATTTGCGAGGAAACAAGGAAATAAATAAAACGGGGACATTCATAAACTAACAAAAAAACGTAGCAAAAAATAGCCAGAATAAAGCGCGCGGAATTTTACTTGTTCACAACGCTTTCTTTTTTTCTTATTTATTATGAGGCAAAGGCACAAAAACAGCCAGTATTAATAATAAAGTAAATTAATATTATTTGTTTTGGTTTCACATTTAATTGTCAAAATTTAACACAATTTATTGTCAAAATTAATTAAATTAAACAATTCAATGTTTAGTTTATTATATTTTATCTCCCAAAGTCAATTTTATTTATAAAATGTTAACCACTTTTCTGGCATAAAAACTCTTTGCTAAGATTTTTAAAAAGTATCTACCGTTCGTTTTAGACGCAATCGTCCGTTTTACTTTACATTACCGGACTAGGCCGTAATGAGATACATTACGTTAGTGAAATTGGTCAAATAAGAGACCCTTTACAAGCAAATGTGTTATAAAATGTATTTACGCGTCGTCATCCCAGCCGTGGGGGCAGCTGAGACGATGTGTGGGATTTCCCCGTCCTACCCACTGTAGGCACACACTAGCTATACTTACATTATTGCTGAGTACGCAAATGTCGAACTAGAGCGCAAACGTCTCAAACTCGACAGATGTCCCTAACCATCGTGCCCGCTCGCTTGTGTGTCCCTGCCTAACCCTCGCGCGTTCACTTAGCGTAGTAACTTGTTTGTGAATGTGATAATATATTGCAGGAAATTACAGTGACCAAATTAACACGCAACCTATCTTTGATTTATCTCTCCGCATTTCCATACGTACACACAATAACTAAAGACCCCCAAACCATTAAACCCCGCGGTGTTCCTTCTCACCCTATAACCGAGTCGAGGGATATCCAAAGATTATTCACTAAGTACCAAATTTGAGTCAGATTCGTTTAGCCCTTAGACCGTGCTTGAGTAACAAACATCGAAACTTCTTCACAATCTAAAATTTATAATATTAGTGGGATTAGAAGTAAGTTTAAAAGAAGATTAAATCACAGTAAGTATAACATTAAATCCTGCGAAAAGGGTTACTTACCTGTAAATTTTAGTACAGTAAGTACATGATGTGAAGTGTTTAAAAAACATCAATATTTTTCAGGTAAATGTTTTGGTACGTAGGTCCTAAGTATAATACTCAAATGGGTCGCAAGTCCCAGACGCCGTCGGGGTGTTCCCCCTGTGCCACGCTATGGACCCGGCACCTGCACGGAGAATCCATGGAATGCTAAGAATAAGGTATCTAGTTATTTCGTGGTTTTGGTGACACAAGAAATGAAACCAAAATATAAGATTATTTTTTATTTAAAGTGACAAATGACAATTTTATTATCAAACTAGCTGACCCGCGCAACTTCGTTTGCGCCACATAAGAGAGAGTATTACCTGTTCCCGTCGCATTTACTCCCGTCGCGTTGCGTTTACTCCTGTAGCCTCTTGTCGTTAATATTCAATACTACGTGAGAGAGAGAGAGGTTTCTTGTCGCGTGTATTCCCGTCGCATTATTTTTAAGAACAATTTCGTTTATGAAAGAGGTATACCGTGCCCTT
This sequence comes from Miltochrista miniata, assembly GCA_933228765.1. Taxonomy (NCBI): domain Eukaryota; kingdom Metazoa; phylum Arthropoda; class Insecta; order Lepidoptera; family Erebidae; genus Miltochrista; species Miltochrista miniata. The sequence goes on from OW121749.1 coordinate 9,898,609, forward strand.
ATTGTAGAAAAAATGTTTGCCATTAACATGGTTATTGTGCACCAACCCAAAGATAGACACATGCTAACGCGCAATTTTTTTTGAACTTTTTTAAGAGAAACAATTTTGAAGTACATTTTTTTTACATAACTATAAATATTTACGCAGCACACGCAACGAAGCTCTCAAAACGAATAACCTTTACCCCGTTTTTGAAACATTTACTATTACTGCTCCGCTCCTATTCATTGTAGCGGTATGCTATACAGCCTATGACACTCCACAATAACGTAGCTTCCTATTGGTGAAAGAATTTTTAAAATCGGTTCAGTAGATCTCGAGATTACCCCTTACAATTTAACAAACACACAAACTATACTTCTTTATAATATTAGTATAGACTAGCTGCCCCTCGTGACTTCATTTACGTCACATAAGGTGTACGAAAAGAGAGGTAATTTTTTATCAGACTCATAGGAGCATATGAAACTGTCCTGTTTGCTTTAAGTTTAAATAATTCAATAACCTTAATCATTAAGCTTCATGGTTTAGCGAAAATCTAGATATCTTTTATTTCTGAAATCCCTCAATATTGAAACTTATGTGAAACAATCCTTAAAGTTCCTACTCCCTTTCCGACACCAAAAAAATATTTGAAATCAGACCACGTGGCGAGAAATTACAAGTGAAAACCATTTTGCCTTTCATACCCTCTCCCAAAGAAACCGCTCAAATATCGGGATCAAAAGTATCCTAGATATAGTTCCTCGTTGAGTTCCTCGGATCATAAGTATCTTTTTTTATATATTCAGCTCGCCAAATTGACGTCGCCGCCAGCCTGATGGAAAGCCGTGGCGCATCTAGCGATTGGGTGGCCCCCAATCGCTAGATGCGCCACGGCTTTGTGTGACCCCGACAGTGGTCCTCAAGTTGGCGGCCCTGTGATGTGCCTCTTCACGCTCCTCTTAAAGAACCCGGGATTGTAAGATGAGGGAAACACGTGTGCGGGCAGGTCGTTCCAAGTTTTTATAGTTCGGCAGAGGAACGATTTTTTGAAACGCTCGGTTCTGGCGAAGATTCTCTCCACTGTGTATGAGTGGCATCTCTGCCCGGCACGCGTTGTTCGGGATCGGAAAGGGGATGGTGGAATCAGGTTGAAGAGGCGCCAACGGTTCGAGGCCTCCCGTCACCTCAGGACAACCAATTATTCGGATAGCACGTCTCTTCATGGCGTCAAGCACGACTAGTAAGTACCTCGCAGAGTCATCCCAAAGGTGAGAACAGTACTCGACGCAGGGACGAATCTGCATTCAAATTGATTAAGTGGTTTCGGCGTGATCCTTATTCGGGATACAGATAGACAAACTGACAAAAAAACAGACAGACTGTCAAACACTTTTACAATTACATTTCAGCTTCAGTATCGATTAGAAAATGCCCTACAATTATAATTTTCAAAATATCTTCCATGTACAGATTTTTGATCATCGGACGAAACTTGCGCCCGTAATGTTTGCCAACAGAACAACGCGACTCTTTGCCCAACAACGCTCTGACGTTTTGAGTGTTTTAATTTGTTTAGATAACAGATTAACGTTTATACTATACTATACTATACTATACTATCTTCACGCCAAATCCCTTGCGGGGTAGGCAGAAAGAACCGAGCGCCACACGGCACGGTCCATACACACCTCACTCGCCTCTTCAACTTTCATTTTTCTTTTCATGCATGCACGTCGGTTCCTACGGCTCTTGACACCACCCTCCACTAACACATGATTAATTTGGTCGTGGTAGGTGTGTCGTGGCCTTCCCCGACTCCTACGTCCATCCACTTTCGCGTTGTATATCTGTTTTGTCATTCTTTCATCTCCCATTCGTTCCACATGCCCGAACCATCGTAGCATGCCCTTCCTTACTTTAACACCGACACTCTCTTTCAGACCAACTCTCTTTCTTACATCTTCATATCGAACGCGATCTGCGAGCGTTACTCCGCAGATTTTTCGTAGCGCGCGCATCTCGACCGCGTTTATTCTACTTTCATGCGTTTCCTGCCATACCCAACTCTCGCTTCCATACGTTAGCGTAGGTATCAGCACCGCATTGTGTATTGCGAGCTGGGCCTTTTGACTTAAGGCCTTGGTACCTAAAAGTTTGCCTAACGCTCCATTCACACTATTTCCCGCAGTTACCCTCTTTTCTACATCAGCGGTGTACCGTCCATCCCTGCTAAATGCACATCCAAGATATACAAACTCATCCACCTGTTCCAGCACTACATCATTTACAGTTATCCTGGCATTCGTTCTGTCCTCTTCTCTTTCGAATACCATCACTTTCGTTTTAGTCGCGTTCAAATGTAAGCCTCTCATTAGACAATCATCTTTCATCGTTGTGACTAGTGACTGTAGTTCTGATGGCGATTCGGCTATGAGCACGGCATCATCTGCATACAGCAAACAGTTCACAAGTAAGTCACCCATTCGCAATCCAACATTCATCGATCTTACTCTCTTAAGACAATCGTCCAGGTACAGGACAAACAGCAGAGCCGACAGCACGCAACCCTGTCTGACACCAAAGTTGACGTCAAACCAGGGAGACAGGCTGCCGCCCACCCGCACACATGCCGTACATCCCACATATGTAGACTGCACAGCACGAAGCAGCGCACCATCAATCCCGTATCCTGGCAATATATCCCAGAGATCCTTCCGTACAACTCTGTCAAATGCTTTCTCCATGTCCACAAAACCGCAGAAAACCTTCCGGCCTACAGCCAGCTGCTTCTCTACAATGTTGCGGAGCGAGAAAACTTGGTCCATACATCCCCTTCCATTTCGGAAACCACCCTGCGCCTCCCACAGTAATCCGTCAGATTCCACCCTCATTCTCCTTTCAATAATTTTGCCATACACTTTAGCTGCTATACTGATCAAACTGATGGCCCTATAGTTGGCGCACTCCATACGTGAGCCCTTGCCTTTATACAAGGGCACGACGATAGCACGCCTCCAGTCCATTGGGACCCTTCCAGTCTTCCAGCATAGATTGCTCAATGACCAGAAGGCGTCCCGGACGCAAGGACCACCTAATTTGATCATTTCAGCAGATATCCTATCAATTCCCGCAGACTTTCCATTTTTCAAGCTTCGTATCGACCATTCAATCTCTTCCAAAGTAATATCTCCGCTTGATGCTTGCACCGCAAGATCAGTTATCGCCTCCCTCGCAGTGCCCGCATCCGGGAGATATTCATACATTTCTCCAAAGTACTCATTCCACCGCTCTAACACCTCTAAGGGGTCCGCAAGAATGTCCCCAGCTTTACTCTTTATCTTATCCATTCTGGAAACTGACGAACAGCTCCGAGACTTCTTGACCTCCCTCCAAAAGAGTTTGGTATTCGTCTCGAAGTTCCTCGTCAGCTTCTCTTCCGCAATCATATTTATCCTTTCACGCTTCTCTTTCACTAAAGCTTTGGCTTCATTCTTGCAGAGGCGGTAAATTTCTTTCTTCGTGTCTTTCATACTGTCATTTAGTTGCAAAGATGAGACATAATCCAACCACGCTTTCTTCTTTCTTGCTACGCAGGATTGAACTTCTGCATCCCACCAGGCATCACCTTTCGAATGTTCATGTCTCTTTGCACTCCCACATGCTTCTTTTGCACTATCCACTATACTTTCTTTCATAATATTCCAGCATTCATCCACATCTAAGTCGGAAAGGCTCGCGTTTGCAAGCCTTTCACTGACTAAGCCAACATACATACTCCTTACGCTTTCATCTTCCAGTTTTTCACTCTTTATCCTTTCATAGTCTCCGAAAGGGACACGCACTCGCCAGTGCCTCCACTTCTTGAAAAGACCAACAAACCGGCTTACCACCAGGTAGTGATCAGTTTCAAGAGTGGGGCCTCTGTAGGCTCTTGTATCCCTTATAGCCTGTCGAAGACGATTGTCTATCAAAATCAAATCAATCACACTTTTTTCTTCCTTCCGTCTCCATGTATACATGTGGATATCTTTGTGACGGAATAAACTGTTCGCCACAAGGAGGTCTCGTTCCAAGCATACGTCTAAGATTGACTTACCAGCATCATTCGATCTCTTATCTCCATACGGACCAAGGACAGCATCGAAGCCATCTCGCTTGGTCCCCACCCATCCATTCAAATCACCACACATGATCAACTTTTCATTCCCGTCAGCCAAATCGAGGACGTCCCTAACGGATTCCCAGAACTCCGCGAGCACTTGGGGTTTAGCCGAGCTGACGGGAGCATAGGCTGCGACCAAAAAAACTCTCGTGATCCCCAGTTTTATACGTACCCACAGGAGTCTTGGGCCTACCAATCCATAATCTTTCACTCCAGAGGCCAAACGGGAGGAGAGCAAGACACCCACTCCCTTACTGGCATGATCCTCTTGGTCCACTCCGGACCACAAAGCAATTATTCCGCCAGGAAGATCGTCGATGCCGCTCCCCTTCCGCTTAGTCTCTGTGACACACAATACATCCAGGCATCGCTCTTTCATTACATCCATCAATTCATTCATCTTACCTTCCATACCACCACGCACATTCCACGTGCCTATCCGGCACTCGGCTCCTCGCATCCCGCCAGAGTTGGCGCTGCGTGAAGGGTGGCGGCCCCCTTCGCCGCGTGCGCATGCAGTCGTACCGACGGGGGCATACCGGTACGCGTCGCCTTGGGGGGACGCCCTAGCCCTGTCGGCACTCATCGGTAGTGTTTTGTTTCGCGTTTTCGCTTTCGCCGCTACTTACGGGGAGGGCCCGAGCACAGGTATCGCTCTTCGTGAAGGCACACTACATCCCCCCAATTAACAAGATTAACGTTTCATTTTAAATATATCTATAGACATTAATGACCTTACGTGACACTAATATTAATAGGTACATTATCTTTGGTGACACGTCGGCATCGACTCCAGCATGTCAATGCATAGTGTGCTGTTGAATATTTCCCATATATTTATCGTCCAAATATTTGTGGTCTTCAAACCTGACTATCGTTTTACCACCACTTGGTACCACCAAGCGAACTAAACTATTGAAAAATAATGTTTACTACAAAATGGCCTATTGACTTGGGGGTTAAATGGAAGAGCAGGGCCAGGCTATGTAAATTATGCTATGAATGGAAACGGCGATCTGCCATTTCTATATCTTAATACCAAAATATTGGCCGACGGTGACTCGCCAACTCAGTTGATTGGCTTCATATACATTCGACATAGGCATGTGAGCCTGTAAAGCGACGTAGGCCACACCGGTGAGTGGTTAGGGTTTTAAGCGGTGCGGCATGCTTTGCCAACGCGGGTAAGACCCGAAATGGGTTTCGTCTTAGTTATATTGAATTAAATTTAGAATTGGACATTAATGAGACTTTAATTAATATTGTTGACTGGCTTAAAATAAATAACTTTATGTTAAATTTTGACAAAACTAAATTAATGAATTTTAGGTTAAGAACCCACTGCATATCTTTTCCAAAAGTTTGCTATCAAGGAAACGTAATTGAGACAACAGCAGCTACTAAATTCTTAGGTTTGCAGATTGATGAGAATCTCAACTTGAAATATCACATTGAACTAACATGTAATAAACTAGCACAGTTCTCATACGCTCTCCACAGATTGAGTAAGGTTTCAAATCCTGCAACTTTATTAATAGCGTACCATGGCTATGTTAGCTCATCTCTCAGGTACGTAGTGATTTTCTGGGGCAATAGCACAGATAAAGAGCGTGTTTTCATTGCACTGAAACGTTGTATTAGGGCTATGTTCAACATTTGTACACTCAACTCCTGTGCTCCATATTTTAAGAATTTGAACCTTCTCACATTTCCGTGTATACTATATATTTATGAGTCTGCAGTGTTTGTTAAGCAAAACCTCAGTTTGTTTTGTTGTCGCACCCGTGTAATGCATCAGAATAAACTACATCTAATTAGTAGTAAAACGCATTTCATGCATGAGAGTTTCTTTTGCTTAGCCCCACGTATCTATTGGGTGTAACAAAACTACTTGTTCAAATTTCGTCACGTGACGTGGCATCAGTCAAGAAACATTACAAAAATGAAGAAAAAAAAATCACATGAATACTTTAACCGTAAATCCGTTTTAAAGGTCCTATAAATTTTCATTATCACCCTTTCTATCGCTACTGAGCGGCAGTAGAAAGCGACAACGACAGCCAGACGGGTGCTCCGTGTTTGTTTTGCCACGGCGACCATGTTACCTCGAATTGTCGCGGTAAAAAATGGATTCTTAATGTGCGACAAAAATTTGAATATTTGTATTTGATTTCCGATGCCAAGTCATCTCATGAAATTTGGAGAGGCAATTTTGTTACACCCAGTATAATAGTACCTATACCCTCCTAACCCCTGGCGTACTATACAGAGTACATGAAAAGTATAAAAATCTGACGAGATAGCTAATTAAAAAATTGCATTTTTTTTCTGCTATAGCATGGTATGTGAACGTCTCTTTTAAAAAAAGTACTAATACCTTCACCAGATTGTCAAATTTCTTTCTAAGAAACACTTTCAACGCAGGTGTACGCTTCTTAGTTCGAAACATAGTAAGTAATTCATATTGATTCATTCTTCAGGATAATATTTTTAGATTGCAATGTGTTTTCTATTTGATTATGAAGTATATGATAATACTAGCTGATGCGCGCGGCTTCGCCCGCGTGAAGTTTGGTTCCCGATCCCGCTTCCCGTGGAAACATTTTTCCGGGATAAAAAGTAGCCTATGTGTTATTCCGGACTATACTCTACCCCTGAACCAAATTTCAGCCAGATCCATTCAGCCGTTAGAGCGTGATTGAGTAACAAACATCCAAACATCCAAACATCTTCACAAACTTTCACATTTATAATATTAGTAGGATTTACGATGTATTTTGGTTTTGGTTTCAATAGTTTTTTCACTACAAGGTCAAATATTTTGGTGTCCTACATATAGTACAACAGGGGCCAAGTTACTGTTTTTTAACTGTTTTGATGTACTATGCATAATACATCAGGTGCCAATGGTGTGATTGATGTTCATATTTTTTAGCTTAATTTTGACAATATTAGACGAATCCGAGCATGATTTTTCAGAAGATTCTGACTATGAAACTCTACATATCAAAAGTATAATATTTCTAGTTCATTATCATTATCAGATGTCGAAGAAAATATTGAATCAGCTCCTCCGTTACCAGTACCAGTCCCTTCGCCTTCATGGTCGCCTCCATGGCTCCTAAGCTCTTTTACAGAAACGTAAACCTAGCCATTTTTATGTTATGGTAGATATTTCTCCACTAGAAAACTGCTTAATGAATAAAATATTAAATTAAATTGCGTGACGTGAGGAATTCACGCTCGCCACAAATTATCATGAACGGTCAAATAGTGTTATTGTGCTAACATTACTTTGAAGATTCTGATAACTAAGAAATTATTTCCGTAATTTTTGTTTTTAGTTTCATTCTTTTTGTATTTTTTTAACTTTTTAACCTATTTTATAGCAATACTAACTGCCCCTCGCAACTTCGTTTGCGTCTAATAAGAGAGGGAGAGAGAGACGGAGAGAAAGAGCGATTAATTTGATATCCAGTTTCCTGTCCATTACTCCCGTTGCGTTTATTCCCATCGCATCGCTACTATTCATTATTTTAGAAATAATTAACGTTACTGTGATCGAAAACCTCCCAAAAACGCGAGATTGCACCCAAACCCACTTAGGTGAGGCCATACTGGTATCCGTAGGTCTGTTGGAAGTTCTGGGTTGACTACCGAGGACTTTCCCGGGGCTCCCAACCGTAGGCTGTTAAGCAGGATAAGTGTGGTTTTTAGTCTTTAAGAGTCCGGCATAGCATATTATGTAGGAATTTCCTCACTTCAAAAAAATATGTATCTGTGACCGAACCTTAAAAGATAAATAAATAAATAGGTATTGTGTTTTTTAACTTTTTAAGAGGAACAATTTTGTAATAAATTATTTTTATGAAACTTCAACCACTTACGCAGAGGCGCAACGGATACTCTAACGATTAAATGTTTTCCGTTTTCGAAACATTTCTCATTGCTGCACCGCTCCTATTAATCTTAGCATTATGTTATGTAGCCTTAAGCCATTCTCAATAAATGTACCTACTTACTATCGAACAGTTAAAGAGTTTTTGAACCCCTACCAGTAGTTTCAGTTAGGCTTGCCTTGATATGATGTGATCATGGTCCCTTTGCAGCGTGTAGTGTGTCCAATCCAGCGCAGCAGCTACACTTCTGACGATTGATCTGTTGGTGGATAGGGGTCTCACTGCAGCGTTCTAATAGGCTTATGTTGGTGATTTTCTCGGGCCCGTATATACCGAGGATCCGTTGGAGGCAGCGGTTGACGAAGACTTGTAGCTGGTAGCTGGTGCGAAATGTATTTAGTGACTTTCCATTAGTTTCCATGTCTGGCATCCGTATAGCAGTTAGCACTACAGTTTTAACGTTTACTTTGTTTTGAGTTTCACTCTTCGAGTCTATTTTCGCGACTGCCTACGGGGCGCAGCTGTGTTAAGATCGAGTCTCTAAATGATGTAGGGTACTCTTCTATCCCGTCAGTTTCTGACACGACACTCCCGAGGTACGTGAATCAGTGCCTCCACCACATCTCCTGCGTCTGTCGATTTTATTTTCAGTCCAGCCATTCGCTGCTTCATCCTGCACGTTGTCCTGCAGACATGCATGACGGCGTGTGTGCGCCTCAGCAGGCACAGGTCATCAGCCTCATTTAAATCCTCCAGGATATCAGGATAGTCTCCATTCTATGCCGCGCGGCTTGTTCCTTGCGGTATTTAGCATTATACAATCTGTTTTCTATGGATGGTTGTTAACTATCCTATTATCTTCAAAACGATTTTCTGAGGTAGGTACAGTACATATTTTCAAAATAGTTTGTGAACTCTATGTTTAATTTCTTTTTCAGAATATTGATAAGATTTGATTGATGTCATTTTATACACGTTACGTCTACTACATTGATACATGTAATAAAATTCTAACACGCCGCTGTTTGTATGTAAATTGTTTATACTGAGGAATAGCTTTAAACATTAAGCTCTATTTTGATTAAGCAAACAGGGCAGATTCACATGCCACTTGATGAGTATGATTAATAAATACCTCTAATTTCATAGACTTTATGTGACGTAAACAAAGTTGCGAGGGTCAGCTAGTTAAAACATAAAACAATAAGTTCTTCTTACCCGCTTAAAAACTATTTTTACAAATTTTATGGTAAAAATAGACATTCTTTGAAATGTGCATTTATGGTATTGTTGTGATTTTTATGACACGTTTAAAGTACATAGGTATGGGATAGATGGCGCTCGCGGCTACGTCAGCGTGAAATTTTACTTCCCGCTTCCCATGAACGTACTGTAACGTTGTGAAGCAACGAATAAATAATCTATTAAATCATATTATTATTACAATTAGTTTGTGTATATTAAAATAAGTAAGTAAGTACTATTCGGGGTGCTGGAAAAATGGTAACCGCTTCCATTAATCCTCCTTTAAAATCTATGTTTCTTGCACCAAGTTCACCGTACAAAATAAATAAAATTATAAAGACATTAAAAAATACACAAAGTGTTGGATACGATGATATCTACAAAAATTATTAAAGCTGTAAACGAAAATATTTGCCATCACTTAAGTCATATACTTAATCTTTCTATAAGTAAAGGTATATTTCCGACTTCTCTTAAAACAAGCATCATAAAACCGTTATTTAAAAAAGAAAATAAGGAGCTAATGAATAATTACCGACCAATTGCCTTGTTACCAATTTTTTCAAAAATTTTCGAGAAGTATTTATACGGTGAAACTTACGCTTACCTTGAAAAATATAATATTTTTTGTAAGCAACAAAATGGCTTCCGGCAAAATAAAACTATAAACATGGCTTTATATGACTTTATTGAAAATGTTACAACTCACGTCGATCAAAGATCTCCTGTTTGCACCATTTTTTGCGACATGTCCTGTGCATTTGATCACGTGGATCATAAAATTCTAGTGAGTAAGATGGAGGCTTATGGTATTAGAGGAAATATTTTGGATTTAATGACCTCATATTTAACAAATAGACGACAAATAACTGAGATTGCCAGAATTAATATTAGTACAAAGATTGAAGAAATTTACACCTCCAATGAAAACTTTATAACGCATGGCGTTCCACAGGGTAGTGTGATGGGACCATTACTGTTTATTTTATACATAAACGACTTGCCTACTGTGACTACACAACCTATGACATTGTTTGCTGATGATAGTACAGTGACGATTGCATGTAGGGATGTAAATAACTATTGTTCTGACGTAAGTGAGTCCCTGTCATCAATAATTTCCTGGTTGGATAATAACAATCTAAAGATTAACATAAACAAAACAATTATAATGCATTTTAGCCAAAGGCCGAAAAAATCTGTGAATATAGATGTATCTCATAATAATGAAAAGATTAAAGAAGTTACCACTGCGCGATTCCTCGGTTTGGTCGTCGACAATAAACTAAAATTTAAAGATCACATCGACGCCCTTTGCAAGAAAATTGGCAGTCTATCGTATGCATTATTTAAATTAGCTCCTACAATCAGCACAGATGCTTTACTGACAGCATATTATGGTCTGGTTGAGTCAGTTCTTAGATACGGAGTCATGTTTTGGGGAAATGCATCACATAAGGATATGGTATTTAAAATGCAAAAACGCTGCATCCGTGCCATGTTCAATATTTCCAGTACTGAAAGTTGTAAACCACTTTTCATCAGATACCGTATACTCACACTGCCGTCAATATATATCCTGGAAGTAGCTTTATTTGTGAAGAATAATCCGCATTTGTTTCCTCGCCTAAACGATATAGTGGAACGCAATCGTCGACATAATGATAGGCTGTGTATTCATCCTGCCAAAACGGCGCTTTTGCATAACAGTGTTATCTGCAAGGCTCCTAAAATATTTAATAAGATTCCAAAAAGTATAAAGACATTGAATTCTAATTTGTTTAAAAAAGCCCTGAAAAGAATACTGACTGAAAAGGCATATTATGAAATAGATGATTTCTTAGCTGACAAAAATTTATAAATTGTTGGCGTAATAGTTATGTTTTTTTTTTCTAATGACTTAATTATTTGAAGTGTTGACATGCCAAACCTTATTAAATTGATGTTTTTATATTTATGTTAGTAATTATATATTTATTACATTCGTTTGACCATTTTGATTTATTTGTTTAATATTGTTAATTATTATAATTTATATTTTAAATGTTTTTAAATTAATTTTATGATTTGACACTACTTTGTTATTATTTGTAAAATTTATAAATTATTGGTATATAATATTTGTCATCCTACTTGACTGTTAGTTGGATAAGTACATGATATTGATTTTACTGTCTCTGAGTTTTTTCTAATGACTAAATTATTTATATTGTTGACATGCCAAATCGTATTAAATTGATGTTTTATATTAATGTTTATAATTACCTATTTGTTCTATTATACACTACCTACATTTCGTTGGGGATGCGGGGTCCTACTAACATCTTAAGGACCCCAATGGGTCGGATCCTCCTCGTGGTGCATCCTGGGCAACGGAGTAGCGACCACTCCCCTTCCTCTGTGGGGGAGTTGTGCTACTCTGGCTAATTCCGGCCGAGGCGGGAGTAACCCACCTGTGGGTTGCTCGGTGGTGTGTGTTGCTGCCGGCCGTGCCGTTATTCACGGCCGGCAGCAGCAATGATGGGTCGCCGTCGCTTCGCCACCTTGCTGGCGAGACGATGGCGGCGACGTGGGAGAGGCACTGCGTGGGGGGCGGGAGTTTGGGTAGATGCTCCCGCCCTGCCATGCAGTTCGGGCTGCCGGCCGTGGATAACGGCGCGACCGGCGGCAACAGTGCTGGGCCGCTGTCACCTCGCCAGTTGACGAGGTGATCGCGGCAAAGCGGGAGGTGCACTGTGCGGGGGAGCGGGAGTAACCGATAATGCTCCCGCTCTGCCGTTCAGTTCGGGGGCGCCGCGGTGAGGAGTTACCGCGCGCCCCCGATTGTTTCTTGACCGTGGGCGTAAGGTCGGGGGACCCCGCCCACCAACGGTCACATGGCGGTGGGCACCTTTTCCGTGTTCCAGGGGTGCCCATTAGCGCACGCCTGCGCCAGCCGCTCTCTGTCTCCTCTATTACAGAGGGGCGCTCGAGAGCGGTGCAGGCGTGGACTTCAGCTCCTTAGGGAGCTTTGGGGAGCCGCCCATCTGGCTCCCCCGAGGAGAGCCCCGAATAAACGGGGCGCCCCTAGCCGGGTCGACGTGAATAATCTTTTGATATCCCTCGGCCCGGCTAAAGGGTGAGGAGGAACACCGCGGGGTTTAGTGGGTAGGACGGTCCATTCCGGACCGGGCCGGGAGTCCCACACACCATCCCAGCTGCCCCCGCAGCTGGGATGAAGGCGCGTAAATGCGTTCCCCGCGTCAAAAAAAAAAAAAAAAAAAAAAACCTACATTTCGTTGATCAATTTGATTTATTGGTTTAATTTGTTGTTGATTATACTTTATATTTTGAATGTTTTTTAGGTTAACCTTTAACTGGTGACGTGCGGTCTCACAGGCCGAGCGGCGTAAGCGAAACATCATATCACCCCCTTCCCCGCATTTCCCATGTTTGAGAGCCTGAGTAGCTTCGAGTTTAGTGTAGGCAGTGCCCTAGAGGGGGATAGTTGCGTCGGACAGGCCCAAATCGGTAAGTTAGATCGATTGAAAATTCTCGGGCGGCCTCTCAGACCTTATGTCACCACTTACGTAACTTTTTTGGAATTACACTGTAGTGTTGTACTGCGTTTTTTTTAGATATTTCTTACTATGAATAACTCTGGACTTCCTAGAAAAAAGCGTAGAGAGGTTGTTGACAAAAATGTAGTGCCTACTCGAATTGTAGACTGGTTTAGCACAAGAAAAGTCAAGTGGATCGGAAGCTGAAGATTTTTCCAAAAATTATGTCCCGGAGCATAGCGACCACAACTCGGAGACGGAAGAAAATGCTTCTGAAGACAAAGAACCTGTTTATATGATATACTACACCAGGAAAATCAGCTTGCAGAGAGTGACAGTGACGAATGTATATCATGCGATAAACATGTGTGTTTGCAGTGTGCAAAGCAATTATGCCATATCTGTCAATAAAAATACTAAAGATTGACAGTTGTCATTTTTGAGACATGACACTTGTGATAAGAGTTTCATTTTTTTTTAAGTTGATTAGTGTTTGAACTTTGTTGAAAAACAAATATTTTATAATTTATGTTGATTTTTACTATTTTATAAGCAATCGTTGATCTCGATTCTAGTTTTTCAATTACAGAGATCCAAAACTTTGTAACTACCCAGTTTCTAATTAAAATTATATTTAGACTACATGACGTTGTTTTAATTTTTACTTTTATATTTAATTTAACACAAAATAAACATTAGGATAACCTACCATATTTTAATATAATGTATTATAAACCAATTATGGCAGCGGCCTGTCAGGCCGCTCGTCACCAGTTATGTTATAAAAAAACCATGTCACCAGTTAAAGGTTAATTTTATGATCTGACACCAATAACTTAGTGATGATTTTGTATTGCCTCATTATTTCAATTATAATAATGATTTACTCATTTGGATATAAAAAATCTTCTATTGTCAATGGAATTCACTAGCAAATTTTTGCTTGAGTATTAATTTTATTAATAAGTACCAGAAATGTTTTAAAATGAATGTTTATATTGGCAATTTGACACAAAAAAAAAGACGGTGTTTTTGATTTTTAATGTTTTACTTTGCTTTTTTAAATTTTCTTATTCGATAATGATAAACAACAGTTGCATGCCTGAACAGGCAGAACATGGAATGTGCGTTATATACTTTAAGATCTTGTATTGTATTTTTTATCATACCTGTGTTCAGCAACGAATAAATGAATCTGAATCTGAATCTAAAAAATATTTTATAAGCGCGGGTTAACTCGCCAAGTAGGTAAATGACGTAGTACGTAGGGACGCTACTAGCCGCCAGAGGCGCTGTTCAATGCTATAAATAGGAGTGCACGCGCAGTTTCCGGAACCACATCACAAATTTAAAATATACTATCGCGAAAGTATCAGTGCATCAAGAAATATCTTGAAAATTAAATATAATTGTATAGGGAGCGAATTTCTCCCTAGGTGAATAATTGTCGAGCTGCAAACGACGAATACCCCATCCTTGGGTGAGTTAAATTGTGTATAGCGTAATCTAATTTTTAAACTGTGAAAATTAACGGCTGTTGGTCCACCCTGTTATAAGGGGGTAGTTAAAAGGGGTGTGAAAAAACATCTTTGTAAAAATAGTGCTGTAAGCAGATATTGTAAGACTTCCGACTCCTGCAATGGTTAGCAGGGGTCGGCTGTCTTTGGGAATAGGCGGGGAATAGGGTTCAAGCTAACCCCTAATCTGGAACATTCCAGGGTCCACCCTACGGGTTGTGAAGATACACCCTTCGGGTTCCACAAAGAAATCATCCACCCTACGGGTTGTGAATATCTACCCTTCGGGTTCTACAGAAGCTCACCCTCTGGAATTGCTCTCCGGGTTGAGAACACCGTGCCATTCGAAGTTGTGGACGGCACGGCTACGTCGCGGACTGCATCATCCTTCAGGAGACCCAAGATAAGTCGAACCCTGCGAAGTCCATCGGGAATCGCTAAACCCCTTGCTGCCTGACCACAAACCACGACCCCGAGTTTATATTATAATATACCATCATTTTAAATTTTAATTCCATCTTTTTATTTATCTCTTCAATTTTCTGAAAGCTACAGCTTTTCAGTGGCGCCCATATCGTGGTTTCAGGTAGCGAGAAAGCGATTTCCGACGGGAGTCGGGAGGTCATAGTCATAAGATATATTAAGTTGTGCAAAATAGTCCTAAGAGTGCCCGTTAGCGGGGTAGTTTCCCTCCAAATTATCACAACTACCCAGGAATTTGGCTCTCCTGACCTCTGCTGCCAACTTGTTCTTTCCGGCTTATTTTGTGTTTTTTATTAATTTTAGACAGATTTCGGCAAAAACAAGAACAAGGCAAAATTTGAAATTTTTCTCAACATAGAATTGTAAATTTTCCAAATTTTAACGGTCCCCATTTTATTTTTCACACCCTCAATATTTATTTTATGGTGGAAAATTTGTAAGTAAATTTACAGTAAAAGTATTTTTTTCCAATTTTAAATATTACTTTGTTAAAGTTCTGAAGTAAAACTTCTAATTTGAAACGCTTACATTAATTTTCGTAAGTGAGTTGTATAGTATATATTCATCATAAAAAGTAGTCAAAGTATATCACCACCACAATTTTTATTTTTTTACGGCGTCAAACCGCCTCAATTTGTGTATTATAAAAAAATAAAAAAATAAATTTAATTCAGGTAATTACAAACCCATAATTGTCACTTTCAAAATCTGAATAAATAATACACACTAAGTACATCAATATTAAGATTAACAATATTAAAATAGAATATAATCTTATGCAACATTAAAATTAAATAAAAACTTAATAAATAATAAAAATTCCATTTAAACAAGTCCATGTATGATAAATAATAATTAGTATAAAATAGAATAAAAGAGAATCAACATTATTAAAATAAAAATATGATACCTATTATATAATGAAATATTAAAATCGAATAAAAACCATAAACAACATTAAAAATAAAATAATACTTAATAAATAATAAAAAAATCCTATTAAAGTAAGTCCATTACACGATACATAATAATGAGTAAAATAACATAAAAGAGATTCAACATTATTAAAATTAAAATACAATATTATCATTAATTTAATGTAGATACTTGAATTGCAATAAAATAGTATAATAATATGTCACTGTCTTTAATTATAATAATATGTCAATAAAATAATAAATTCATCATAGTTAAATTATTTATTAACTTCATCATAGTTCCCAAATGATAAAATTAAATTAGTTCCTAGTTTGATAATTAGGAATTACAATTTTCTCTTCATCCGGCTTTCCGGGACATGTCTTTGGCAACACTGTCTGATGTACGGACAATCAAGCCTTCCAGCAATCATTGCTAGGATGGTGTTGGAGCTGCCCCAAACTCTGCGCACCAGAGAAGCCCCTCGTTTACGCATAGTTGCGTGAAAACAGTCAGTGTTTGCCTCCGCAAACATGCTCGATGCGCTACATAACCGTGGCAGCCCCACCACCGCCCTAAAAGCGTTATTAAATTGGACGCGGAGGGTACCGTATACTTTTTGCGAGTATCTAGCCCAAAGACTGCTAGTATATAAAGAGGTGCAGTATGCTCGGAAGAGTGTAATTCTTACCTCGATGGAACTACGCGCAAATCTACGTGCCAACATGTTTGCCCTTCTGGACAGCGCCCTCCGCTCCCTTTCAATATCAGCATGATCCCCGAGGTCTGCCGTAACCACATGCCCCAAATAAGTGAATTGGTTCACTCTCTTTAGAGGAACACTATTGAGACGAACAGATGGCAAGTTCTGTGGACATACAGCACCAGCAGCCTCAAATACCATGAATTGGCTCTTAGAAACATTATATTTTAACCCATGTGCACCGGCATATTCCTCACATGTTCGCAACAATTTTCTCAAGCCACAGATCGATGCGCTCAGCAGCACCATATCATCTGCGTAGCTTAAATTATTGACGCACACTCCATCTATATGGCATCCTATATACTGGCTGCTGAGCGCAACGATCAGTGCATCCATATATAAGTTAAACAAAGAGGGTGAGGTTAACCCGCCCTGCCTAACCCCGCACTCTAGCTTGTAAGGCTCCGACATTGCCCCTGCCCATCTGACGTTATTGACCTGGTTCAAATACCAAAACTTGAAGATGGAAACAAGTTCGGGCGGTAAATTTATCTTCTCAAGCTTTCTCCACAAGATGTCATATGAAACCAGGTCAAAAGACCTTGATAAGTCTAGGAAGCATGCATACACAGGTGTTTTTCGCTTAGTATAGTAACTGACGGTGTGTTTCAGACAAAGAATTGCACTTTCAGTGGATAGGTTAGGTCTGAACCCGAACTGATTATCGTGCAAATTCATACATTTGTCCAGCTGTGTGTTAAGCAAACCGTCAAAAACCTTTGCAATAACTGTGGCTAGAGAGATTGGCCTATAGTTACACTTATCAGATAAGTCTCCAGTCTTATTTTTCACTATAGGAACGACTACAGTTCGCATAAAGTCTAATGGCAGGTAGGAGTGACTCACGCATAACGAGTACAGCATCGCCAACACCCTAGGTGCATGCGGTCCTGCATGCTGCAGGTGCTCGATGCTTAACCCATCATGACCTGGAGACTTACCCCTCGTCATCCCCTTAATGATGCTTTTAACTTCCTTGGTATAGAATTGTACCCCAATTTTCCCTGTTAGCCTGCCGGCACTACGCCCTTCCTTCTGCTGTTGCTGCCCCCGTCCTAAAAGTGACTTTACAGAAAAATGTTTCCTAAAATTGTTAGCAATTTCCCCGTGATCACTCAAGCCATCGACACCAACAGGAAGACCTGGACCTGGGGTTATTTTCTTTGTACTTCGCCAGAAACTCTTAAAGTCCCCCCCAGCATGCTTCTTAGCCAAGTCATCCATTTTAATTTGGTCTTGGTGATTTTGACACCATTTAAGCCTAGACTTAAAAATTCGTCTGTTTTCACACATTTCATCATACATAAACCCGGTCTTGGGCCTACCACTCTCCACCCACTCTTCAAAGGACCTCCTAGCCTCTCTATGAGCCCCGCTAACATACTTATTCCACCCTAGAATAGGTGCCACTCTCCCACCACCCTTTGAGCTTCCCCGACTTATCTGAGCCGCATCACTAAGGGCGGCCACAATGTCAGAGTACAACCTATCAACAACACACCGGTGCCTAGGATCGTCACAATAATAGTCCGCACATTTAATGCACTCTGAAGGAAAGTCAACATTTTTCAGTCTTTTATGACACTCTGTGGTGTACATTGCTGTCTGGTTCTCACTACGTATCCCCCATTTAACATTATTATGGTTACCAATGCACTTTTGAGACAGTCTCTGTGTTATAAGCTTTAAATAACACTCTAGAACGAGTGGCAAATGATCAGACCAGAAAGCGTCATACAGGACATAAACATCAAGAACAGCTTGCTTCGCTGATTGGGTCACCACAAAATGATCCAACCAACTACACGCACCGTTGATGTCACTAACAAAAGTAAATGTCTGTGAATCGGTACCCAGAAAATCCACATCAATGCAAGACCAAAATTGCTCTTTACAGTAGATTGAGAGTTCACTATAGAACAGCCCCGACAGATCAGCATTGAAATCACCCAGTATAAAAACAGATTCAATACCGTATTCGTCAATAAGAGCACTCACCGCACCCAAGCAGTCCACGAAATCCGGTAGGTTGTCACTAGAGTTTGTAGGCATATAGACATTCACCACTATTATTGGGCGGTCACTGGTGGTTATTTTTATGGCACTTATACGGGTATTGTCACATCGCGACACTGATACTTGCTGAAATACACTATTCTTCCATAATAAGGCAACTCCTACGTACGGTCTTCCTACTAGTATACCAGCTGACGTATCGACAGCCGAAGTGCCCACATATCCAAATCCGCTATCAATCGTGCCTAAGTATGGTATATCCTCTGGCAAAAGCCAGGTCTCTTGTAGTGCTATCAGGTCACAGGTTCTACACAAGTCTCTGACACCATCAATACATCTTTTGACACCTTTACAATTAAAAGTTGCAAATTGACATTTATCCATTGAGCTCTTGTCTCTTGCCGTTTACAGCTAAAATTCTGTGTTCATTTTTATATTTAAAACTATTAAAACGCCTAAACACAATGCCCTGGGGCCATAAGTTCTCGTCCAAATAGGAAGGTAATTTCGACTCTGATACAAAGAATTTATAAGCTTTGTGATCCCTTTCTAACCTCATATTTATTCTGTCTAAGGATACCCGTTCACCCGTCTTACTTTGTATATATTGGATTATATCGTCGTCCTTCGTATCCTTATGTATATTTGTGATAAACATTGGAATCTTTCTAATAGCCGCCTTAAAAGTGCATTCAGAGTCTCTCGCCTTGCCCGACTTTCCTATAAAACGATACCTCTTGCTTTGCTTTTTATTACGTGACACTGTTTGCCATTGTTCATCCGGTTTGTTTACATTTTGCGGTTGCACTTGCAGCGCCTCTGTCGGTCTAGACACTGCCGCAAAGTTCGAGGGAGACGCCGACACCTCGGCCGCAGAGTTCGAGCGAGACGCCGACACCTCGGCACTGTTCGCCAACACCTCGGCTTTCTTCGTTTCTACTGTGTCGTGTTTACTCGGCTCCCGACACGGCACGATCTCCCGCGATACAATTTCAAGCGACCGTTGTCGCGGTTTTGAAATTTGGTTACATTTTTCCTGATGTACCTGCACAATTTCTCGATATTGAGGCGATTTATTTGAGTCACATTTGAGATCATTATTTAAATCATCTACAGATGAATAATGCAGGTTTGAGAGACCCATCGGGCCGCTATCTAATAACCAAGCGCCTCTTTTTGGATTAACTTTAAAATGAGAGGTAGGCGCCAGGGAATCATGTTTCAATTGCAAAAACTCCGTTTTCAAGTCTTGTACGTAATCTAGCGTAGCATACGAGGATTTGATCTCTTCTACTGCAATCTTCAGTCTGGAGAGGTCTTTCATTAGTTTCGAGCAATCTAGGTGTTCGAAATCCAGGGGCGGCAGCCTATCAAGTTGTCTCGCCACAATAGTCGGTATTTCGTCGGGCTCCGCACTCTTGAAAAGGTGTATGATGTCCGCCAGGTCCCTTTCTTCTTTGCCTTTATTTTTTCTGGTAATTTTTCTCAAGTCCGTTGATAAAGAGTCAAACAACAATGATTTCGATGTTTTAATTTCGTCACTGGTAAATGACGCGGTACAGACCCTTACTAACGTCATTTCATCGATAACCGACACTTTATTTTGCACGAACGATAACATATCGTCAATTACGATATTACAGCTGTTACACTTAATTGCACTCGCCATTTTTTCTTTTATATTCGACACCGATAACGCACGTCACTGCAAGCGTCATACCCGCCGCGACTCGCGCGCCGCAATAATTGTTTGTTTCCCATCAATACAGCAGATGTTAGGTAATATTCGCGCCAAGCCAACAATGCCAACATACATTTTTTGAGATAAAACATACTACTGATTGGCAATCACCGCGTGCGGGAGTTGCTCACGTCACGCTGCCGTCATGGGCCTGCTTCTGTAAGGACGGTAAGCGGCCCTCTCACCGTCCTCAGACCCCCGGTCATGGAGGCCGATAGTCCTCGGCGAAGACACGTCGGCGGCGCCCAGGGCGCCGACTGCAGAACTCGGGTGGGAGAGTTCTCTCCCGCACCCGGCCCGCCGCCTCCTTCGCGAACATGACCTGCCCGCAGAAAGAGGCGGCGCAGTCCCACTTACTCCCGCTGGAGAGCATGGCTCGCACCATGGCCTCAAGCGAGAGAGTGTCCACGCCCAGACCCACTACGAGGACCTGGCGCTGTTGCACCCACACCGTGCACTCCACCAGCGTGTGGAGCGCCGTGTCATCGCTGCGGTCCTCGCAGTGCTGACACTCGGCCGTGGTTTCCCGGTGTTTTCGCCACAGATACCTACCGAAGCTACCGTGCCCGGCAAGCATTATATTGTTGTATTTCCTATATGTGAATTTACAGCGAGACCAACAGCCGATAATAACACTTCTGGGTAACAATCCCTATTGAATTTTCACGTTAGTTAAACGGTAGAACGAATATTTCACGAATTTGCACTTCAAGTAAATAACAAAAGATTTATAATTGTTTTCACTTTTCAAATTGCGTCGAAATCTGGTACACTGAAAATAAAACTGAGAAAAAAACATTCCAAACGTAGATTACGCATTGAAACTACTACTACTATGGTGGCACACAAGGGTCCCATTCTTTTTATATAATTGACGTTATGGCCAAATATTATTTACTGTAGTCATTTATTAGGGTTGACATAATAGTCACGTACACACATTCAGTTTATACTACTATGGTGGCACACAATGGTCCCATTTTTTTTATATAATTGGCATAATGGCCAAAAGATGCATTTATCTTCGTCATTTATTAGGGTTGACATAATAGTCACAACAGTCTACTACTAAGGTTGCGAATAAGCACTTAGTTTTTATTTTATTTTGTTAAACGGCTAAATAGCCTAATTATTAGTTAGGAACACTACACACTACTTTCAAAAAACTGTATATAACACAAACACATACAAGGTTCTTTATGGGGACATAGGGGTTAACTAGCATCACGAAGGATTCTGCAAGTAATTTATTTTCTATCACATTTCTGTTTCATGGTTTAGTTGAGAGGTACTGTTAGTTGGAAGCATGGGTCTATCCCTAACAGAGTTCGTCGATTACTGTTAGTTGGCAGCATGGTCTTGCCCTAACAGATTTATGTTGTAGGTTGGTTACTGTTACGAGGAAGCATGAGTCTTACCCGAACAGATTTATGGTGTACTGTTATTTGGCAGCATTTGTCTTGCCCTAACAGTCTTAGGTGTATGTCACCTTTATGTTATTTTATTTGTATAGCTACTCCTACCACTCGGAAGCTAGAGGCTTGCCCTGGGGGATAGCTCATCCTATAATTCGGAAGTGTCACACTAGCCCTAGTAGGATGTTCTTCTCTGGGACGGTTGTATAAATTCCAGCCTTCAGCAAAAAGCCTTATTATACACACCCCACTTTCAGGCGGTGCGTATTACCTGAACCTTCAACCCAAAGCCTCAAATATGTCTTTTCTCTTTCTGTCCCATAAAGATTCTTCAGAATCACCTACATACAACCTGCGAGTTGGTTTCATTAAGGTTAAGGCCGACTCTTTGCTATACCCAGCATCACCTCATTCACACAGCACACTAACATACACACACACATAGACGAGTAGTAGGTCTAATGTTAGGGGCGTTCAAAGACGACCGAAGCATTTGACGTGTTAGGGTACGTCAAACGCTCACCGGAGCGGGGGAGTATGTAACGTTGTGAAGCAACGAATAAATAATCTATTAAATCATATTATTATTACAATTAGTTTGTGTATATTAAAAAATATTTTATAATGAAAATTGTTGAAAGCGCCATCTGCCGACAAATAGTCACATTAACACTAGCGCGGGTTAACTCTCCAAGTAGGTAAATTACGACTACGTAATTTGTCCCTACGTACTAACGTAGGGACGCTACTAGCCGCCAGAGGCGCTGTTCAATGCTATAAATAGGAGTGCACGCGCAGTTTCGGGAACCACATCACAAATTTAAAATATACTATCGCGAAAGTATCAGTGCATCAAGAAATATCTTGAAAATTAAATATAATTGTTTAGGGAGCGAATTTCTCCCTAGGTGAATAATTGTCGAGCTGCAAACGACGAATACCCCATCCTTGGGTGAGTTAAATTGTGTATAGCGTAATCTAATTTTTAAACTGTGAAAATTAACGGCTGTTGGTCCACCCTGTTATAAGGGGGTAGTTAAAAGGGGTGTGAAAAAACATCTTTGTAAAAATAGTGCTGTAAGCAGATATTGTAAGACTTCCGACTCCTGCAATGGTTAGCAGGGGTCGGCTGTCTTTGGGAATAGGCGGGGAATAGGGTTCAAGCTAACCCCTAATCTGGAACATTCCAGGGTCCACCCTACGGGTTGTGAAGATACACCCTTCGGGTTCCACAAAGAATATCTACCCTTCGGGTTCTACAGAAGCTCACCCTCTGGAATTGCTCTCCGGGTTGAGAACACCATGCCATTCGAAGTTGTGGACGGCACGGCTACGTCGCGGACTGCATCATCCTTCAGGAGACCCAAGATAAGTCGAACCCGAAGTCCATCGGGAATCGCTAAACCCCTTGCTGCCTGACCACAAACCACGACCCCGAGTTTATATTATAATATACCATCATTTTAAATTTTAATTCCATCTTTTTATTTATCTCTCTTGAATTTTCTGAAAGCTACAGCTTTTCAGTACGGAACGGAAATGTACTCCCGGGTTAAAAAATAGCCTATGTGTTATTCCAGACTGTAATATATCTCTGTACCAAATTTCAGATCGATCCGTTCAGCCGTTTAAACGTGAAAGAGTAACAAACATCCACACTCACAAACATTCACATTTATAATATTAGTAAGAAGTAAGATACAAGCATTTTTTGCAAAAAAGACTAAAATTTTCTTTCTTTTTTTACACTATTTCACAACTAAAGTACTACAGATAGAACATCAAATTAAATATTTAAGCTCAACAGACACCAAATGTACATCAAGAAAACCAACTTTTCCAAGCTTACGATTTTTTTAAATAATTTTCCCATGGTTTTCATACCATACCTAACATTTACACAAAGTTTCATAAAAAATCGGAAAGATTATCCGATTAACCCCTGAAGGTATAAAACCTTCAGGGGTTAGGAGGATACCTGAACGTATTAGAACTATTACAGAAACAAAAATATTCAAAAGGCAACTCCATGACCTGTTAGTAGAAAAATGTTATTATTGAAAGGACGTTCTTAATCCTATTCCTATCTGAGAAAATACTGTGTGCCATGCACGTGATAGATATGCTTATACCTATGTAAATTACTTTGTTGACCGTGCTGGTTCGCGGTTTACAGCTTCGCAAAAAAGAGTAGAAAATAGTGTTTTTGTGCTGTTTATATGGCAACCCATTAGAAAGAACCATTATTTATTGTACGGTAAACATTTTAATCTTCTGTATGTAGTTTGCCAACTACTACTCATGTTGGATTTCATGTTGGCTAAATTGTTACAAAGTACTGCCGTACTTTGTAACAATTTAGCCAACATGCAAAATAAAGTTACGTTTTACGACAGTTTTTGAGAAACTGTGTAGTACTAATTAATTAATATTGTTTCATAGCATATTGATATAAAATTGTATAATAATAAAATAAATATGATCAGGTCAAGAATCGTCTTTGTGAAAAGAAATAGTAATAGTGTGTTATTTAACTATTTTGCTTCATTGATGTTTCCGGTAAATATCGATAGTTACTACATGGAGTATTGTATGTTAAATGTAATTACTGAATAGATACTATGATGTTTCACATTTATAATTAAATTAAGTTATTTTAGATGTTACTTTGTTAGAAAATGTCATTGCCTCATTCGATTCAAAGTATTGGGATTTTATTTGACACTGTTTACAAGGGCAAACAGTGTAGTGATGTTTGGGCGCCAAAAGTATAATATAAAAGGGGATACTTATTTTTTTTTTTATTTTTTTTTTTATACCACTAGAATGGCAGACAAGCATACGGCCCCCCCAGATGTACCGGTGGTCACCGCAGCCTATGGACGTTTGCAACACCAGAGGCGCCACAAGCGCGCTGCCGACTCTTTAAAAACCTTCTAAGTCCCCTTTTGAAGAACCCCATACTGTAGGCGTCCGGGAAAACCGAAGCAGGGAGATCATTCCACAACCTAAGCGTACGCGGAAGAAAGCCTCTATTAGATCTCACCGTGCTCGAGCGCTCAGGACGCAACGTGTGAGGATGAACACCCTGTCTATGGCGAGCGGTGCGATGATAGAATGTAGCCGTAGGCATCATATCAAACAATTCTTCAGAGCACAAACCGTTGTACAGGCGGTAGAACACACATAGAGAAGCAAAGTCTCTCCTGTCACTAATAGGTTCCACACTACCTGCAAGTATGGGATCGTTGACAACTCTCATAGCTCGCCTTTGCACCGAGTCAAATGGACGAAGCTGGTATTCGGGTGCCCCCGCCCAGAGGTGACAGCAGTACTCCATATGCGGACGCACTTGCGACTTATAGAGAAGCAGTGCTTGCGCCGCAGTAAAGTACCGCCGCGCCCTTCTGAGCACTCCGAGCTTCCTGGACGCCAGCTTGGCCTTGCCCTCCAAGTGACAGCGGAACTGCACATCACTGGAGATGTCAACACCAAGGATCCCTATACTTTCAGAGATGGTGAGAGATGTGCCCTGAAATTGTGGCGCCACAGTGAATGGGGTCTTTTTTGCGGTGAAAACACAAACTTGTGTCTTGGTAGGGTTGAATTGGACAAGATTTTGTCGACCCCAATCGGACACTCTAGTGAGAGTAGCCTCGACTTCAGACACAAGTTGTTCACGACTTTCTTCCACTGCATCCCGAGAGATACCGGGACGGCCCGTGTAATAAGTGTCGCCCGTACTGTCGTCCGCATAACAATGAATGCCGTCAATAGACAACATGTCATTGATATGCAGCAGAAACAAAGTAGGGGACAACACTGGGCCTTGTGGTACTCCAGCGTTTATGGCTATGCAGTCAGAACAGCTACCGTCAACGACGGCCCTGATGCTTCTACCGGCCAGAAAGCTGGACACCCATCCGCATAAACTCTCGGGCAGTCCATAGGAGGGCAATTTCGTAAGAAGACCACGGTGCCAGACCCGGTCAAAGGCTTTCGAGATGTCGAGGCTCACTGCTAGAGCCTCACCCTTACTCTCGACAAAAGTTTCCCTCGGCAGCTTTGGCGAGCGACCAGAATTCACGACTTCCAGAAGGGTAGCCGGCTAGTCGCTGACCAATTCTGCCGACGAAATCAAACTTTGCCCTGGCAACCGCTCTTTTACTGGCCCTCGAGGCGGCATTCAGTTTGCGTTTCACTTCAGAGATGCTAGGATCTGAGTTAGCGCGAGCCGTGGTCCAAGCTCTGTAGGCAGTTTCTTTCAACATCCTAGTTTCTCTACAAAGCCGATTAAACCACGGTCGTTTCCTAGCTCCTGCCGGGATCCAGCGGTTAGGAATATAACATTCCATGCCCGCCAAGATCCCCTCAGCTACTGCTGCAGCGCAGTAGTTCAAATCATCTGAAGTGAAGCAAAGCCGCCTCCACGGGTACGACGCAAAGAACTCTCGAAGTCCATCCCAGTCTGCTGACTTGTAGTGCCACACATGTCGCCACTCCTTGGGCCGAGGTGGTTCAGGCCTTGCGAGAGGCACTCGCGACCGAACGAGGCAGTGGTCCGATGAACCAAGTGGCGCATCCACTGATGTGGTGTATCCGTCAGGCCGCGTAGTCAGCAGAAGGTCCAGCAATGCACTCTGCTCGTTCTCCCTATCTGGTATTCTCGTATGAGATTTTACCAGTTGGGAGAAACCGTAGGTCAGGACAAAGTCGTGAGCAGCTTTCCCCGCAAAGTTAGTGTGCACGGAACCCAACCAGTCAATATGGTGACCATTAAAGTCCCCCAAAATCACTATCTCCGCGGAGGGATACCGCTCAATAGCCTTGTCGGTCGATTGTTGCAGGTGGTCAAAAAGGCGAACTGTCTCCGTATCACCGCTATGGGACCTGTAAATGCACGCGTAGATCCGAGTGTGGCCCCCATGATCCACGCGCGCCCATAATGTAGACTTAATGTTAGGTCAGGACAGTCAGTCGCCAGCCGTCTTAAGGGTACGTTTCTCATTAATAACTTGCGTAATTTATCTGATCTGATGTGATGTGTAATATATCGATCCCTCCTACGTAGACTAAGGTAACCCCAAAATGACAACTTTACAAGAGAGCTGTTTGAATGTACAAAGTTGTATAAAATTTTAAATTACGCAGTTATTTACTTAAAAATGACTATGGTGCCTAGATAAATAAAGTACTTTATTATGATATCAAACTATATGAGAATATTTAACCTGTTTTAAAGATATTGATGTTACTACATTTTACACCGTATTCTAAAATAGTTAATTTATCGTAAGTATTACATGCTATTTTATACGCAGAAAAATAAACTACTTTTAGTATTGTACGTAACACTTAATATATTCTTCATAGTAACTTAACATTTGATTTCAATTGTATGTAGTACAATACCATAATTTACGTTGGCATACTTGAGTCTTTTAAACGTATGTGGGCTGAAATATGGTACAGCATAGCTATTCTGTAAGGACTTTCAGTTATCTCGAATGCTGAATTTGCGGTGAGATTTTGTTTTCGCATGCTGTAACTTAAAACCGCGTCGGTCGCGCCACATGTTCGGGTGCGGCCGTAGGACGAACCTTCGAGTGTGATAATGTTGACGTTT
The DNA here is from genome assembly GCA_933228765.1 of Miltochrista miniata. Lineage (NCBI taxonomy): Eukaryota > Metazoa > Arthropoda > Insecta > Lepidoptera > Erebidae > Miltochrista > Miltochrista miniata. Next base: position 9,925,921 of record OW121749.1, read on the forward strand.
AAAGTATGGGAATGGCATTCTGTAGGTAGATTCCAGCCCCGATTGTCGGATTCAGCGCTGGCAAATAACGAATTGAAATGTGTAATAACCATTTTAAGCTTGAATTACGTACATTTAGGCAATCTAAGCAAAAAAAGACTATAATATCATAAAGGTACCTACCTACTCAGTGTAGTTCGACTCATAAGACAGTTCTTTCTTAAGTTTACATAACGAGTCGTAACTAAAAAGTAAGCTCCTACAATGGCTCTTTCCTTCGTATTATTAAGCTTATTGGAAGAAGCATATTCTTTGGATCTATGGGAAAGTAGACGTCAAGCTACTAATATTCGTGAGTTAAGATTATTTAGTAAACATAAAGATTTTATCGAAAATTATCGCCTCTCTGAAGATTTAATAAATAATTTAATAAACGACATTGAACATCTCCGGAAATCTCCACAGCGGCGACGACGTGGATTGTCAGTGAAAGTAAAGGTATGTATTTTACTTTTTTGTTACTGAGAAATTTATAAATATGCATTCCTAACTAGAAGTTATTGTGCTTGTATACCTACCACGCCATCGGTCGTGGCCGCGACACTCGAGCGACGGGGGGTCGGGTCGGGTATCTAAGTACCTACTCAGTGGTATGGTACCTACACAAATGGAATGCATTTAAGTGGTTGGGTTGCACATGCGATGTGATTCAGGTCAAGAGGGCCCTAAAATGAAACAATGATCTTAATTTTTTTTGCATTTTTTTATTAGAAGTAGGGACCAAACCTTTCACTAGTTGGTAATATTTAACTTTTTTGCTCTAACTTTCAGGTTTTATGCACACTGTAGTTTCTTGCCAGCGGCAGTTACCAACGGATCTGCGGTAAAGACATTAACACATATGTCTCACAGCCATCGGTATCTCGCTGTGTTCATGAGGTTGTGGAAGCCCTTTGTCATCCAAGCATAATGAAAAAATATATTCGATTTCCTCAAAACTCAGCCGAAAGGCTTGTAGCATTTATTTTCTATAGATGCAGTATTTAGGATGTGAAAGCAGCCTTATCGAGTTATCTTTTTTTAATCGGTTGTCAGTGGTGACATTTCTGCTGTCAGAATGACAGGATGTCATAAGTTCGGTGACGAAGCGTTTCGCATTTAAAGGAACGGGTTTTTGTTAAGATTTTTCGTGAAAGACAGGACTTTTGACCGAGACCTGCTTTGGGGTAGTTGGAGGTCCTTTGGCTTTTGCTCTGAGACTGTGCCGCGAATCAGTTTTTCGCTCAAGCGCGATTATTTGTTACCTCGCGTGGCCTAACGGGCTGTGATTGGGTTGCTGCATTGCATCTTGCTACATTTTACCCAGAAAACTGGTGAGTCACTTCTTCTTTTGCAAAGCGGGTCGATTGTCGTCTGTCGCGCAGCCAAGATCTTAATTTGTCGTTTCTTTCATGACAGGGTTTTTTACTACGGGGCTAGTTGCCGGATGAGATATTTGGTGCCGCACCTATAAGTTAGTGGGCTGCACGTGGTACGACAACGTGGAAGTGCGGACTACACGAGCTTCTCATGTGAGAGGTATCTGCCGTCATCACCTGGCAGTAACAACAGGCAGTCACTCTCACTCAGCTCACTCTGCAGGCCAGTAAATCCACTACTTATGTGTAGCTTAGTAGCATAAGTACCTAAGCACTGACTATACTTCTGTGTACCTGTGATATTTGTGTCTATCAGTGAATAAGCTCTCTGTGTGTCTCTGTGTATCTCTGTGTTATATAAAAATATGTGTGTACACCCTACCTGACTGTTTTCGTCAGAGCCCTGGCCTACCCTTGCACGCACACTGGAATCTCTGTAGTAAGGCGCCCTGGGAAAGAGTTCTCTGCATAGCTACCTCGCGCTAGTTGGTGAGTAACACTGATCATCACTTAGTGTTACAGGCTCAGGCTAAAGGCAAAGTTAGTATTCGATTCCCTGTTTGACCTTTAACAATACTGTTAGTTATTGTGTGGTTGAACTAGGTAGTAGCTACCACTAACTACTTAAAAGGTTTAGGTAAGTAGTCAGTGGTAGCTACTAACTAAAGTAAGGGTGTTCAACGTAAATAAGAGAATACCATACAAGGTTTTTAAAGGCACAGACGCTACTCTGTAATATATAGGTACCTGTACCAAGTGCCCCAATAATAAATATTAATTTTGAATTACAGATTCTTTACGAAATATAAAATTCCTGGTGTAATAGGATGCGTGGATGGCACTTATATTACAATGGTGCGACCAAAAAGCAATGAAGAGCGCTATTACTGTCGCAAAGGAAATCACGCCAGGAATGTGCAATTGGTCAGTAGGTATAATTGTTATTATTTATGTAACCTTGAGAATGGAACCTGAAAAAAAACAATAATCATCACATTATTTTCCACAGATCACAGATGCAGATTTGAATATTTTGCACATCGATGCAACATACGGAGGAGCTACACACGACAGCTTCATATTTAGCAACTGCATCATTCAACCCCATCTTGAAAATTTAGTGCATGCTGGTGAAACAGTACATCTGTTAGGTAAGCTTTAAACAAGGAATTCACACTAAAATAGGTACCATCATTCTAGCTACTTATCTGATTTCAACTAATATAAAATACTAGCGGACGTCACGCGGATTCACCCGCGTAGTTCCCGTTCCCGTGGGAATACGGGAATAAAATATAGCCTATGTTCACCGCAGAGTGTAGTTTCCCAACAGTGAAAGAATTTTTTAAATCGATCCTGTAGTTGCGGAGCCTATTCGTTACAAACAAACAAACAAAAAAACAAATCTTTCCTCTTTATAATATTAGTAGGTACCTATAGATTACAAATAGGTACACCCACTCCTTACTATATTTGTGGACATTCACAGACAACATCGTCTAGCCCAAATTAAGCTAATATAAGATTGTGCTATGGGATATAGACGACTGATAGACATACTTATATATTTCGAAATACGTAGGTATATATTATACATAGATAACACCCAAACTCCGTGGTCCCGGTTGCCAGTAAAATGGCAGTTGTTAAGCCAAGTTGAAGGTCGCTTTAGGCGGCTTACAACTTGCGCCTGTCCATCTCAACACGGCAATACGTCTCACCACCTATTACTTGGGACAAATTCTAAAAAAGGTGAAATGTGGGCATATAATATGCCTCTGCCTACCCCGTCGGGAATAAAAGGCGTGACTGTATGTATGTATGTATGTACTCCTTACAAGAAATTCCTTCCTACTTACAAGTTCTACTTTCATTATTAATAATTATGTTTAATTGTTAAAGGTGACTCTGGATATGCACAGCGTCCATATTTGATGGTACCAGTGCCTAATGCTGAAGCTGGATCACCAGAAGAGTACTATAATACACTACATGCCACCGCACGCAATACTGTGGAAAGAGCGATAGGCAGGCTAAAAGGAAGGTTTAGATGTTTGTTGGTGCACAGAGTACTACACTATGATCCTGACATGGTGGCAAAAATAGTGATAGCATGTTGCGTGCTGCACAATATTTGCAATCGTGCAGGACTTCCTGCTCCAATCTTGGAAGCGAGAGACCAACAAGAGGAAACCCGTTTCCACACTGCAATGCATGCTCGAGGGTCTAGTGCAGAACATGTGTCAAGTGGAGTTGCACTAGGCCATTCAAGTCGACAAGATTTGATCAATGGTTTATGGCGTGCAAGAAACATAGTCCATTGAATGCGACTGCCTCGATGGGGCAGGCGATAGAGATACTGGCTGTCACGCTAAGGTCGCGGGTTCGATTCCCAGGTCGGACCAAATGTTTTGTATCATCCAAAATTAATGTTTGTTTTGGAGTTTGAGTATTTCTATATATAATGTTAAATTTGTATCTATTTAGAAATATAATGAGTATATGTTAATTTTGCTGTTCACTAGATCTCATGACACAAGCTAATACTAGTTTGATTTGGGCTAGATGGCTAAACAATAGGATGGAATGTGTTAAAAATGTTAATTAAGATGTATGTAGCGTGTAGTCTTAGTAGGATTAGTTGTATTAAATTACCATTGCAAACCTTATAAATGAAAGTCGTTTTACTTATAAGAATATTGACTTTATTTTTTTAAAACCTCTGCCAGCAACTTAAGTCCATCTCCAATGGCTTGTAATGCCTGAGTCATAGAGCGATCCCTCTCAGCACTATTGCTCAAATATGTGTCGAGAATTTCAGTTCGCCGTTCTTCCAAATTTAGGAACCTCTCTGCCAGACTGTTGAGATGAGACTGCCGTTGTGATGGAGGTGATAAACGTCTCCTAGGTCTCCCAAGACGACTAGCAGTTGCTATAACAGACAATTTAAAATTGAAATTGAGTAATAGATCGCTTTCTAGTGCTGTAAAATATAGTTAAAATGTTGATATAAGTTAATCGAATTAATACTTTTAAAATAATACCAAATATAATGTTAATTCAATTAACTGAATAACAACCTGTATTGGCTTGAGCTTGATTTGGCGTTGGAGACGTTATCAGCTGACGACGAGCATGTGACTGGTACGGTTGGCGCTGTGGGTGTCTACCTGAAGCAGAAGGTGTCCATCTCCACCATCTCAGGACTTGCGGCATTAACCCTTGGTGGAGTGGTTGGAGGAGTTTGAGTCCTAGACTGAAGGTTTTGAGACACCTAAAACCAAAATGATTAATAAGTGTATGTTTAGTTTACCACAGAGGTTCTTGACTTATTACATGATAAAAGTTACATACTGTGCATACAACGCTCGGCCGTGCAGAGGGATAGGATGTCCCTGCAACACATTCAATATGTTGCACGAGTTGCTGTGGTTCCTGGAAATAGATATAATATACATTACAAATCATTGATTGCACATGAACATACAAAACATACTGGATGCAGTGTTAATACAACATTGCTAATACACTGCATTCATACATTCAGCTAGCCTGTGCCGGTACCACAACCCAGCCAGTATGTGCCGCAGTGCTAGCTGCAACCAAGTGGCTAAGCGTGGTTCACATAGATAACTAGCTGACACAACGGGGACTCAGGCTTTGTATAAGTATTGAACTTGTTGGTTGTGGTTGAATGAAACATAATAATGGTAATATGACTCCATCCAATACTTTGTAATAGCTCTATAACATTATACATATTTTTTTATATTAATAATGACTAATGACATACCTCTCTCATAGGGATGTTTGTGTCGTACAAATCCAAAGCAATAAAACTGGGTGTAGACTGCTCCTGAAACGTCAAGTATTTAGTTTAGTTAACCACTCAAAATTTTTATTCAGAAGTAACTAAATGATAGTTTAATCATGCCAACTTACCATTGTAGGTTGTGACACTGTTTGTTGGTCAATGGGATTATTAGCTAGAGTGGAGGGGCTGTTGTCAAATTCTACTTGCATGGAATCCTTAAAATAGAAATATCACTATGTTATAAGTAGCTCCTACAAACATAATTGCTGATATTTACAAATTAATAAAGGTTACATACTACAAATGGGTTAATCTCCAAATGCTTATAACCAACAGCATAGCCTTCACCACCCATTAAAGCCAGTAACCGCTCTTCAATGTCAGATAGCTCTACAATCTCCATTCCACCACCAGTTTTATTTCTTGTACGATACCGCAAAGCTCCCTTCTTCTTTACGGCACTTTTTTTGTCCGCCCAAAACTATAACCAATTTGAAAACGTTTCAAGCAAGCATTGGTGTGTTAAAATATTTAGATAAATGAAAATTCTACAAATAAACAAACCTTTGTCCACTGCTTCCAATTTTTGACACAGCCTCCCAAGCTATTTAGTTGAGGGCAGAGTTGCTCCCAGAGTTTTCTTGAAGCATCTCTCGCACTAGGCATTCTCGAAAACCCTTTGGCCAAGCTCGGGTTTTGTTCCAAAAACTCTATAAGAGTTTCAAGTTGAACCCGAGAGGGATGCGACGCTCTTTGTATAGAACTACAAGAAACAATATTTTTATGTTAGTAAAGGTATAGGCAACTTAATATATCCAACAAAAGCTTTAAATGTGTATTTATTTACTTACCTCATATTCAATTTAAAGAATGAAACAGTGAGAAACTTTATTTTGATCTTCCACAGGGACTACTTCACTTTGTATTGTCACCGTAATATTATGTAAACAAAATTTGTTTCATAAATATTTTGTTACAGACAAAGGTCGTCAGTCTATAGAGCCAAGACAAATTCAAATATCTCTATTTTAGATCTAATAAATATAAAAATCTATTAGAATTGTTATTTTATAGTTGTACGTCCAACTATTATAAACTAATTCACAATATTTAAGCTCATTAAATTTAAAAACGGATTAGCAAGAAATCACGACTTAACTAAGCGTCATTAGCACATCTCTAGTAAGGTAAATATTGATTAGCTGCTCACTTCACTTCGCAAGTGCGAGTCAAATGTCTACAGCATGCTAACTTCATGTGATGTGCCTTTGCTGGTGAAGGGGGCTCTATCACCTGAGTGAGATTCGAGTTCAAAGCTGTATTTTACCGAATAGCTCTGCAGGTCTGGAAGAATATTAGGCAAAAACCACATGAAAACACTGCCATTAAACAAATTTATTTCAGCTTTAGGTAATTGGTTAGTGGAAGTAGTCATCAATAGAGTAATAAGGGTATCTTATTACTCCATTGATGACTTTCTGATAAATAATAATTAAAATATTTATTGTTAAAAATTACAGAGAAACATAATTATTACATTTCTATATAATTATTAACATTTTTACTATTTAAACTAAACCTAAATAAGGCCTCGTGGCATTGTGCCCAAAAGACTAGCAGCATTCCCCCTTTGAATAGCAATACCTATTCGTTGAGCGAGAAAACTGCCAGCCCTTGGGTCACCAGTCGACTCCACAAGGCGTTTTTTCAAATTCTTGAAACATTTTTGCGCATTGGGACCCCATGGACTAGGTCCAGGTCTCGACATCGACTGGACGAAAACAATACGATGAGTCGAGACCCTTATATTTATTAATTTTAATATTTTCAGCCGCTTCCGCTGCTTGCTGCGCTGGCATTTAATTTTGTTTTAGGAAAGATGGGACGGGGTCAGAGTGTTAACTCATAAATTGCATCCCAGACCAGCACCTGACCCATCTCCCACGGTATTAAAGTTTCGGACGCACGGAGCCAAATATTTGTGTGACCCATAAATGTTTGTCTCAAGAGTCTGGGTGTTTCTATGTATAATATGTATGTATTTAAAAGTATATAGTATTAATATCCGTGGTCTGATACCCATAACACAAGCAGGTTATTCCTAGCTTACTTTGGGATCAGATAGCGTTTGTGTGAGATGTCCGTGAATATTTATTATTATTATTATATTAAGTTATACCATCGTTTTGGGGCGGCGTTTTTGGGGACTATGGCGAGAGACCGCTCTCGCCATCGTGCCTAAAAACGCCATTCAGCGCAGACAGCGTGGCGTGCCTGCGCTTTTTAAACATGAAAGACCATGATGCCCCAAAGTGTCAATGTTCTACTGAGCGCTAATAATCTGGCCTGACCTGGGTCTAAGCTGGTGTTTAACAAGGAGTCAAAGGTTAATTTTGATATAGCGTCGTCCCAGCTCCGTTGTAAATTAGGATGGGTGGGAAAATTTTGTCCCGGACAAGCCATAAGCCAAGCATTCCCGGCATCTGTAAGGCCAGTCGTCCCATAATCTGTGAGACAATTGGTCAGAATTTTACCTACGAGACTCGACATGGCGTGTACAGATGACAAAAAGGCTGGCAAAGCCACACTAGAAATTATGCGGATCCCTAGCCCACTATATTTTATGGGAATATATGCCTAGGACCAAGATTGTTCGCTCAGTTGTATATTGAGAATCGATTTCAAAGAAAACTTGATAAGCGAATCAATAGAAAATAAATAATTTTGATGTTTCCAAAAAGGACAACAGCGAAACAAATTAATAGATTTGGGAACAAACATACAAAATTTTAGAATTGTGACTGCGTAATGTGAACGAATATTAAGAAGCCGATCTACATAGGATTTAAATTTTGATTTTTTTTGTACTAATTATTATGGAATAGCATCTTCAAATATAGGGGACCCTAGGAGGTAAAGATTTTCTCTGTTAACAATTTTGATATTCCGACATAAGGAATTGAATTTTTCAATGAGTTCCGAATTGTTGTGATTGTTATGAATATATAATTCACACTTATTAAAATTTAATTCCAAACCTATCAAATAAAATTCGTTTTTAATTTCTATAAGATCCGAGAGAACAGAAACTGCATCACCCGTCATCTAAATATCAGACGTTGATGGGTTAATATCTAGGCTGAAAATGGCTGATGAGAGGGGATCTCCCTGCTGGCAACCGACTTCAGAAGAAAGTTCGTTGCATTTATACATTAATTTTGATAGTATACATTTCAGGAACACTGCTGCTAATGTCTGACAGCAGGGTGTCACGGTTTACCGAATTAAAAACATTTTTGACATTAATTTTTTGCAAAAGTTCAGGGATTGATTCGTCAGAAGATTGGACGAAAGTGTTAATTATTATCGTATCAGCGTAGACATGTGCTGTACTGTTAATTCCTTCAAAGTCACGAGCAGTGGGTGAACTGGCAAAGGCATAAAATATGTCCATTAAATTATTTATGGCCTCTACATCAGCACCTCTATATCAGCACGGGGTAACTGAGATTCTGAAACCAACAAAAATAATGTATTTTACAAAGAATCTACGATGTAACGTCACGTAATGTATCGTATGTTTTTATCGATGCAACGTAAAATATGGTAAGTATTACATACTATTTTTTTTTATGTATGTTTCACGGCGAAAAATAAAGTAAGTATTTTTACAATATAAATATTACTTAACTATTCCCATGTAAAATGTAGCAAGTATCACTTATGACAAAATAAACACACTGACTCCCGATGCATATTATTGTAAGTATTCCTTACGATAAAACACACCGGAAAAAATGAAATTAACACTTTATATACGTAAATGTAGTTCTCTGTTCCTCATAAGAATAAAATAATGAAAAAATGTATTTACTAATCTAGTAATAAGGAACAATTTACATAAATACATATTATTTACCTGGATTTTCTTCTTTTTCTACATTGAGATCAGAACTTTTGATGGTTAAATTATATATAGTTTTAAGCCTTGATGATTTTTTCCTGAAATATTTCGAATTACTACCACTATTAATTGTTACCACAGAATTTTAAATGCGAATAATAACAGTTACACGAAATCAGAGCGAACACACTGCACGTGTGGTATCGACCGGCGTAAACGACCGTTACTAACACATACGATGCGCGCGCGATCAGTGAAGAGCCCCCCGCGTCCCGCGTTAACTGCCGCTTCGGTTGTGGCGATGCTTCGCGCCGGATATATTCAGAAATTACTATATTATACGGCCTAAAAAATAGACTTCCCTTGAGAATTTCTTTAAAATTATTTTTTGTACTGATTCTATAGTACTAAAATACATTATTTTTGAAATAAAACAAAAATCGACTTTTGTGGATTACCACAATATACGTAGGAGGGATCGATATGTGTTGAAATTAGCAGAGGTCTACGTCCAGCAGGGCTGGACTGCCATAGACCGATTCGATTGATTGTATTCAAGGTTATTTTATACTGCCCATGGCTTGGTTTAAAAGATAATGTATAGATACTATACTGCTGAACTATTTGTAAAGATATGACCCGTATTGCTATTAATTGTAATGACGTGTACCAACTATTGATGGAATTAGATTATAGTCGAAATAGATGTATAGCAATTAATGTGACTTTGAAAAGAGTGGCCGTGAGTTTTATTGCCAGGTTCTTTCTCATAGGCTCTACCTATTGCGAATCTGGCGGTAAATGTAGAATTGGAAATCTTGACGAGAATAAAGATATTTTTATCTCATATTCATTTCTTTTCATTTCATAACTTGTTAGCTAATACCCTCCTTACAGAATATGCCTCTGGCTTTCCCTTCGGGGATAAAAGGCGTGACCGTATGTATTGATATAACTACCCTCTACGAGACGAATCTAACATCAGAAGTGGGATTCATTCCACCCTTGCTAATACATTGATTACAAGTTTCAGAATCGACGGATTTTGCTGCTGCCTCGGGACGTTCGCTGCTCTGATGGCGACGACGTGGTATTCTCGATCTTCGACCCGGCAATCAGTGGCAACAGTGGTATGATGTGTTTTTTTGTGATCATGTTGTGTGAATTCTTGTGTAATTTTGTGTAAGTTATACTAGTGAAAATTTTTGATGTTTAAAATGAAGACATACCTATATATATTTTAAGCTTGTATTGAGTAGGTATAGCCAATAACGATGCTGCAGGATTATGTCGGCTTTATTATCTATATTACTTCAACATGTAACTACTTAGGAACGTAGACTTGTTACGAAGAGGTTGAAAGAACGAAGAGGGAATTTTTTTAAGCTATTGCATAGCTTCTATCGCGGGCCTTGCGTGGAGACCGAATCCAGAAATTCTGTCACGAAAACGAATCACACTCTCGGCTACCTTCGGCCACGTTCGTGTATCGAGCACTTCATATAGGTATAGTGGAATTCAACAGATTCAAACAATGTAGAAAACAAACAGATTGGATCTCGACTCTCCATAATTACTTACATTTAAATATCAATCCTGATCATATTCGTTTTAAAGAACCATAGTTAGATTTATGCGGCCATTTCGACACTAATTTACCTTTAGAATAAAGAATAATTTCATGAAAAATACTTCGATGATAAAAATTTAAACCTGTCATTCTTGCTTGTCATTAAATTATTTTTTTTCAGTCTTGTTTGTCTTTGGCATAGTGTTGTTTAACGGTTGTATACTCGCTTATTGATTATGAAAAGAGGTTTAATCATAATCAGTTTGACAACAATTAGTTTAATAGTATAATAAATTATTTAAAAATGAACTTTAACTTTAAATAATTATAATCGGTAATCGTAAAACAGTACTGTGTGAGTGTGTATTGTTCTGAAGTTCTGCGAGGTTTTTCTATTATCTCTAATTAGGTATATCAACGACTTTGCTTCAAGTACTTTGGCTTCTTGACATTTTCTTTGCGATCTAATTAAAACTTTTTTATACATACTCATATAATTTCTAAGTACGCATACATACGGAGAATTTAAAACGGCAGTAACTGAGTGATTAAAACCAATGGAATATGAATCTGTGGAAGACCTTCTACAAGTTCTTTAAAATCAACTCACATAAACATACATGCAACACACACGCACACTCACCCACACACACACTCACACACACACACACACACCCACACACACACTCACACACACACACACACACACCCAAACACACACTCACACACACACACACACACTCACACACTCACACACACACTCACTCACACACACACACTCACACACACTCACACACTCACACACACACGCACACAAACACACACACACAGACATACACACACAAACACACACACACAGAGAGACACACACACACACAGAGATACTCATACACACATACACACACACACGCACGCACACACACGAAAGCCTAAGCATGCTTTAAGATTTTGTATTGGTTTTGTTTCATATTTTATCGTTTCATATAAATTATTATAAGTTTATAAGTTAGTAGGAAACAATTTTAATATTTTAATAGTTCTGTGTAAACATATTGTCAAGTATCAATATTTTAGGGGAGAACACTGATATCTGCAACACAGTTTGTACTAGCGCAGGTATCAGGGAATTTCAATTTCATGTATGTACACAATAGGCTTGTGTCCTAAATTTCAAAAATCGTTTATTTTTGTAGCTTTATATCTACATGATCACAAAAATGTAATATTTTGATTTAAAACAATCATTTACATAGTTTATTTTGTGATTTCAAAAATGAATTTCAATTTGTATCGAAAACGCTCATGGCGCCTTGTGTGACGTCACTTGATGCCAAACAAAAGTAGTAGTGGTTTTATTTATCCATTTTCGGATAGGCAAAGGCAATTTGAGCCATACAGCCAAGTCTTGTTTATTTATTATCTCTTCATTTTGCTTTAAAAAGTCACAGTCCTCGTCCTCTAAGTCCAGTCAAAGTCAAGTACATCATCCCTAAGTCAATGTTAGTCTTTCTTTAGAAAAGCGGTGGATAAATATCTGAAAGTTTCTTTGGATTTTTTGTCACTGCAAAGTTGCGATTCACTGCGTTTTCTCACTTCCCAACACTAGTGCAAGTTGTCAAAATCCACCATTGATATACACAAAACACTCCAAACATTCCAATCTTATTTTCTAAAAATAATAGTAATCCTTAATTTGTGCGCCAATTTATATTACTTTTTGTTATTTATATATCGGACATAGTCGTTAGAAACACACATCAATCAGATTTATTCTTAGTGGACACAAGCCTATTAATGGCAATAAAGAATTTATCTATTTATTTATACATATTATACTTAGAAAACATCAAATGTTCGAAACAAACATTGGCAGATCTCACGATTTTTTGGCCTGCCCGGGAATCGAACCCTGGACCCCAGCGCGACAGTCAGTTATATGTATTACCGAATGCCACCGAGGCAGGCAAATAAGAATCTGGAGGGTACAGATATTTTTCTTCTCCTACATCCAAATTTCCTCCGATGAGGAGTCAGTGGCGGATACAGAAAAATCTCAAGGGGGGGGCGCAAAAGATATTTCGAGTTTTAAGCTACCTTTACTATAATCGCAATAAAAAGTAGTCAAGTCACATGTGAAGTTTATGAAAATTTTATTTAAAATGATTATAATACAGTAAAAATACAAGGTTCAAGGGACCTAACGAAAACCACGTCCATGCGGGCATTCCATAGATTCACATTGCGGGCGCCCCGTGCCGGGTCCATAGCGTGGAAATACTGTGAGGGTGTCTGGGACTTGCGACCTATTTGAGTAGGTTTAGGGCAACCACCTTTAGATAGGTACGCATAAGCGTTCCCTGCCTAACCAGATTTGATGAGATCCTAACAATGTCGCTTTGGATATTCGTTTTAATGAGAAGTTTAGTGAAGCTCTTGACAAACCTAGGTCATTAAATAGGTTATATAGAGACTAGCTGGTATTCACCTTGCTCCTACTTCTACGGCCAAGAATGGCCAAGAATGGCTATGTGGTTAATCTCTAAAGATTAACCACATAGCCATTTTTGGTCAATTCAAAGTATTTGTTTTTACAGCCTGGTCCTTAGGTATGTTAGTCTCCCACGGCACCGTGAGCTCCACGAGCACGGCTTCCCGATTGCGAGGCACATACGCCCTCCGGTATTTTATAGTATTTTTATACGTACCTATTTAGAGTATGAGTGATATTCAGAATAAATGTAAACGAAACGAGAGGATAGTAATTTTAGGTGATTTTATAGTTGGTTAGGAGTGAAAGGCGATGGATACGAAAGTGTAGGTACTGGGAAAGTTTGGTGATGAACGAGTGAATGAAAATGGACAAAGCTGTTAGAAGTATGTTTGGAGAGGAATCTTGTAGTAACTAATACCATATTTGACCACAAAGATATCCACTTGTATACGAGAGAACAAAAAGATCAGAGAAGCATAAATGACTTTGTGATAGTAGTATCAAAAGCTGAACTTTTTGTTCTCTCTATACAAGTGGATATCTTTGTGGTCAATTATGCGTCTACACGCAAGACTGAAAAAGAAAGTGCTAGACACCCGGTTATACCGCGGTGCCGGGTATTGTATAATGGACACAGTTTACACTTCTTGGTCATCAGCCGAGTAAGAGGTCTGTTTCAGCGGTAGCGGCATCGTGTGCGTGAACCTGTTAGTGTACTAGAGCGCATAAAAGTAAAATATTTGCAAGAGATAAGCGTAAAAGAAGAATTTTTGTGTAAATTGAGAAAGTTTGAATATGTATTTAGATAAAGAATGTGAAATGGACGAATTATGGAAGTCGATTAAGGAAGGACTCGTTGTGTGGCAGTTGAAGTATGCGGGGTATGCAAGAGGAGTAAAGGATGGCAGGTAAAGAGAACGTGTGCAGAAGTTTTGAAGGTTCTGTCTGAATAGAAGAAAGCATGGTTGAACTGGCTGGCTGCAAAAGCCAATCAGACAATGCAAAAGGCAACGAATGAGGATGTAAAAATGGCAAAGGGTGGTAAAAAGTAGGTATAAAACATGTCGCAAAAGAAGTGATAAAAAGAAAAAGAGAGGATGATAGGAATGTATTTCATAACCGGTTATCTGATAACTTCCAAGCAAATTTGAAATTCTTTTGTAAGTCTATAAAATCAATGGGGCTCAAAAGACTACATCACAACTCACATAAGAAATCGTGAGGGAAGTTTAGTGAAAGGAGAAGAATGTGTGCTAAAACGATGGAAGGAATATTTTGAAAGTTTGTTTGAAAAAGAGGATTTACAAGGAGAGACTCATGTCTTGGAATGGAATGAAGTTGACGATGAAAGTGATTTAAATATGAAAGAAATTGTGGAAGCGTTGAATGGTATGAAATTAGGAAAGGCTGCTGGAATTGATAGGATTTCTGTCGAGATGCTGAAAGCGGGACGTGGCGTGGTAGCTTGCCAGCTGTACCGCCTTTTTAACCTTTGCTGGCGAAGTGGCAGAGTACCAGAGGAGTGGTGTAAATCTGTCATAGTGCCGCTGTACAAAGGGAAAGGGTCGCAGCAACAGTACAAGAACTACCGCGGCATAAGCTTGCTCAGTGTTGTAGACAAACTAAATGCAAAAGTGCTGATAAAAAAATGATAATTGAAACGGAAGCAAAAATGTGGGATGTGCAAGCAGGATTTCGGAAAGAAAGGGGATGCACGGATCAGGTCTTTTCCTTACATGTGTAGCTGAAAAGGTTTTGGCAAAAAGTCAAAAAGTCTACTGCATCTTTGCAGACTTAGTTGCAATTGATGGTTAACATAATGCATGATGCGCTTTAAAGTAGAGGCATGAAAGAGAATGTAGAAAAGACAAAAGTAAATGTTCTTGAGAGAGAAGAAAATATGACGAATTGCCCAATTTACATCGAAGGGCAAAGAGTGAAACAGGTAAAAGAGTTGGTGTACTTGAGGTCAAAATTTGCAAGAGATGCAAAGTGTGACTATGATGTTTAACGAAGAGTTTTGGCAGGTAATCAAGTATATGGAGCCATTCATTCCTTTATGAGCAGTCAGGATGTGTCTAAAAAGGCAAGGATGGCTGCACATAGAGCAGTGCTTGTGCCTACACTTATGCATGGCAGTGAAAGTTGGATGTTGCCGAAGACGCATGAATGTAAAATTAATACAGTGGAAATGAGAAGTTTGTGAAGTATAGTGGAGTGGCATTAATGGATAAAGAAAGAAACTGTGTGATTAGGGAATATTGCGGCTTGACAGAAGAAGGGATGCTCAGATGGTTCGGAACGGACATGTGGAGAGAATGGATGAAAACAGATTGACAAAAGAGATTTATAAGGCGAGAGTGAATGGAAAATCTTTTGGAAAAAGGCCAGGTCAAGAGTACCCTTAATCGGAGAGCATGTATGAAAGAACTTATGAAAGTAGAAGAAGCGAAAGTGATCTGTCAGGATCGTGGCAAGTGGAAAGCCATAGTCTCTGCCTACTCCGTTGGGAAACAGGCATGATGTTATTTATATAATTATGTATGTATGTTCGATGTATGTGCGAGTATGTGCCCGCCAACGCTTGTCGCATTCGTAGTATTTCATACACTGTATCTATCCTGCTTTAACTAACGTTAGAGCAGGATAGACACTGAACACACACGATCGCGTCGTCCGCGCCGTCCGCATAATATTGTTATGCTTCTCTACATTACACGCGAAGTTGAACGAAGTTCGTCGGCGAAGAAGCCCGAGGCAAAGCAAAATTTTGACGAAGTGCCCCTCTACACTATCGTATTCGTCCAACTTCGCGAGTAATGTACAGGAAGCATTATAGTTACATTATACTTAGTTAAAAACCCAAAATATTTTGGGTGCCTGGCGCGGCGCGGACGGACGACGCGTGCGTGCGCCACCCAAGGGGGGGGCGCGCGCCCCCCGCGCCCCTACCCTGTATCCGTCACTGTGAGGAGTTGGATTCGTCAATCCTATCCTGGTTATCCGTAACTGTTGTATGTTAGGATTGAAGAATCGAGGATGGATACCTCTGAAGAAAGGCGATAACACCAGGATATTTTATAATTATTTTAAAGTTTTTAGGTAAGTATATTCAACAAAAAAAACAAGCCTTGCCGTGTACCTGCGATACGTCTCGATGGCGCAGTACTGAAAAGTGTTGCAGAATTTAAGCAAGGACTTTTGGGTCTTTTGGGACTTTTGGGACTTTTGGGACTTTTGGGAGTTTTTGGGACTTTTGGGAGTTTTGGGTCTTTTGGGACTTTTGGGTCTTTTGGGACTTTTGGGACTTTTGGGACTTTTAGGACTTTTGGAACTTTTGGGACTATTGTGACTTTTGGTACGACTTTTAAGTCCAAAAAGGCCAAAAGTCCAAAAGTTCAAAGTAAAAGTCCAAAGTCCAAAAGTCCAAAAAACCAAAGTCCAAAAGTACAAAAGTTCAAAGTACAAAAGTACAAAAGTACAAAAGTCCAAAAGTCCAAAAGTCCAAAAGTCCAAAAGTCCAAAAGTCCAAAAGTCCAAAAGTACAAAAGTACAAAAGTACAAAAGCCCAAAGTACAAAAGTCCAAAAGTCCAAAAGCCCAAAAGTACAAAAGTGCAAAAGTACAAAAGTCCAAAGTACAAAAGTCCAAAAGTCCAAAAGTCCAAAAGTCCAAAGTCCAAAAGTCTAAAAGTCCAAAAGTCCAATAGTCCAAAAGTCCAAAAGTCCAAAAGTCCAAAAGTCCAAAAGTCCAAAAGTCCAAAAGTCCAAAAGTCCAAAAGTCCAAAAGTCCAAAAGTCCAAAAGTCCAAAAGTCCAAAAGTCCAAAAGTCCAAAAGTCCAAAAGTCCAAAAGTCCAAAAGTCCAAAAGTCCAAAAGTCCAAAAGTCCAAAAGTCCAAAAGTCCAAAAGTCCAAAAGTCCAAAAGTCCAAAAGTCCAAAAGTCCAAAAGTCCAAAAGTCCAAAAGTCCAAAAGTCCAAAAGTCCAAAAGTCCAAAAGTCCAAAAGTCCAAAAGTCCAAAAGTCCAAAAGTCCAAAAGTCCAACAGTCCAAAAGTCCAACAGTCCAAAAGTCCAAAAGTCCAATAGTCCAATACTCCAAAAGTCCAAAAGTCCAACAGTCCAACAGTCCAAAAGTCCAACAGTCCAACAGTCCAAAAGCCCAAATGTCGACAGTCAAGTAGGTACTTGGGTACTTTACTTTGTTGAACATAGGCCTTAAAATCTTACTTATATATAATACACTCGAGAGCAATGAATCCGGGTCACTTAAAGAATCCTAAAAATCTCGGAAACTGAAAATGCTAGGTTAATGCAATAAATTGTATTTAATAGACAATGTAATACTCCTTAAATGAAGGTATTAAAACTTCTTAGTTATTGTAAAGTTATATCATAAAAAAATCAAATTTGAAAAAGGGCCACTTTCGAAGATGGAACTACGAAATTACAGCATTTGGTGTTGCTTTTGTTTGTAATCTGTCATTTATGTGGGTACATAAACCATGTTGATAGTGCTCTATATTCATTAATCAAGCTGAAATTATGTCGCTTACGCCTGAAGAATGCACCAGAATACTTACAATGCTGGAAACCGGCCGGAGTCAGCGCGATACAGCCAGGACTGTCGGTGTGTCGCTGTCAACAGTACAAAGAGTTCTCCGACGTTACGAAGAAACTGGTTCTAACCTACGCAGACCAGGAACGGGCAGAACCAGGTGTACCACAGCACGAGAAGACCGATACTTGGTGAACACCATGCTTCGAAATCGCTTTCTCACAGGAACTGAACTCACCAATCAGTTTCGACGCCTCGGAGGAAGTAACCCAAGTGCATGGACAGTAAGACGTCGGCTTGCTGAATCTAACTTAAAACCCCTTAGACCTGCAAACGGCCCTAAACTGGAGCGTGGGCATCGTATTTCGAGACTAAGGTATGCTCAGAGCCACGTAAATTGGAGTATTGAAGATTGGTCAAAAGTTATGTTCTCCGACGAATCAAAATTTATGCTCTACAAGCACGATGGAAGACACAGAGTGTATCGAAGACCAGGGGAAAGATTCAAGCAAGCATGCATCGAAGAAAAAGTTGCCTACGGTGGTGGGTCTGTACTTGTGTGGGCCGGAATTTCTTCTGAAAGTCGCACAGAGCTGGTGATCATAGAAAACGGCCTTTAACTAGCGTAAGATATGTGGAAGAAATCCTCAATGATCACGTTGGTCCATTTATGGTCAATTTAGGTGAGGATGCTATATTTATGCATGACAATGCCCGACCTCATAGAGGTAGGATTGTGAATGACTACCTTCAAGAGATGAACATTACTCGTATGGAGTGGCCAGCGCGCAGCCCGGATATCAACCCGATCGAGCATGCTTGGGACGAGCTAGGCAGATGCGTAAAACAACGAAACCCTCCCCCAATCACGCTTCGTGAGCTCAAAATTGCTCTCACAGAGGAATGGGAGAATATTCCCCAAAATCGTATAAGGAACTTGGTGTACAGCATGCCAAACCGCGTAAACGCAGTAATGGAAGCACGAGGAGGCAATACGAAGTATTAAAATTCAAGAAAATCGTAATAAAGTTCAAAAATTTCATGTTTCCTATTTTTGTTTTAAGGAGAGATCAGCAGTTTTTTCTTTATGTAATTTTGTGTTAATAAAATGTATGGTGACTCATATTTTTTTTACTTTCATTTAAGGAGTATTACATTGTCTATTAAATACAATTTATTGCATTAACCTATCATTTTTAGTTTCCGAGATTTTTAACATTCTTTAAGTGACCCGGATTCATTGCTCTCGAGTGTATTATAAATGCGAAAGTTTGTGAGGGTGGATGTTTGTTACTCTTTCACGCTCAAACCGCTGAACGGATCGGGCTGAAATTTGGTACAGAGATACATTATAGTCTGGAATAACACATAGGCTACCTTTTATCCCGGGAATAACTTCCCGCAGGAACAAATTTTACGCGGGCGAAGCTGCGGGCATCAGCTAGTATTCTTATATAGAAATAATTATACTAGCATAGTTGATAAAATGCTATGTAATAGCTTTTCCGCGGCAGTCCCCGAGTGCCACACATCTTTTTTGTTTCTTCTTTCTTTCAAAATATACCTAATACCTTAACTACTGGCATCATATTCATGGTCTTCGTTTTATTTTGGAGGCCTATTAAAGAGGCCATTTAGGCAAGACGAAGCTTGGCGCGTTAAATCTCTTAGGAGATACCATCACTGTTTAGGACTACCATCTGTTTCTGTAGTCTAGTAGTAGATCAAAAGAATTTAGCAGTAGTCAAAGCTGTACTTTACGGCTACACCAAGAAGTACCTCCGAACAATTAGAACGTTGCGTATCCACTCCACAGTATTGTACGTCTACGTAACTCTTATTCCTAGTACCTTACGTAATGAAATGTCAGTTTGGCCGAACGTTCTGTAGAAGATTCAAAAATCATTGATACGACAAAACAGAATTCTACTTTTCTCTCCCTTCCATTTATTCGTCGAGGTAATCTGTGGCTAGGATTCCATATAAACTCATCATTACTATCGGAATATGTTTTCAGAACTACCAATAACATGTAGTATATTAAACTCATGATTAATAAACTTAGAGGTCAATGTATCGAATATTAAATAGGGAAGTACCTACTAGCCGACGACGTTAGGCAGTTTCATCCGCGTTGTTTCCGTTCCCGTAGGAATACATGAATAAAATGTAGCCTATGAACCTACTCGCTAGTTCTTTTATTGGTGAAAGAATTTAAAAAAAAAAATGGTTCATTGGTTTCAGAATCTATATATGCAAACAAAAACAACAAACTTTTCCATTGGGTAATATGAATAAGATACTAAACGCTTGTCTATGTTAGCAGGAATTTGTAAGTTGTATCACTACTTAGTACACAACACAAACAAAACTAGGCACTATTTCTTCATTTTACCATTATTTTCTCTTACGATTGTTCTTTGATCTAATTGGCGTCGATACGCTAGTTAATTTTAAATACCAACTAGATTTCCATATCAAATCTTGATTTCCTTTCGTTAACTTTCTGTATACCTAGAAGGTACATTAGGTGCCATGAAATATTTCGTCAATATGCCGCTCTTGGAAAATGTAGGTACTAGAAGATTTTTATCTTGTGACTCGGTATCGCGTTGAATGAACTGTAGTAATAACTACCTACAAAATTTTTGTTGTCTAGGTATACTGTTTTTGCTGTGAATACTAGTTACTAATAAATCGAAGAGTTACTTATAATTACTGTATGTAGTGACAGATGATATTTCAGGGCAAAATAAACGCAGGAAAATAATAAAAGACAAAAGATTATTTGATTTGAGAAATAAGTTAAGCAGGGTCATTACGTATATTTCCGTACAATTATAGGAGTTGCCAAACTCATGATGCAAAATATATACTGTTATAAACCCATTTCTAAAATGCATCATATCTGTTGATTTTAAATAGTTTACAATTGACTTTTAAAATAATAAGTGTAATAAATTATTTTTACGAAGTTTCTTTTTTATAAAATGATTAATAAATATTTTGCTACAATTACAATTATGCTGGACTTCATTCGTGAAACCGGATTCTTTCATTAACTTTAATTTTTATAGCGCTATGGCTTCTGCAAGTAGCCAAGGCGATGCAGCTATTACAGTTATGACATTAGTTGTTAAATTTAACTTTATGTCGGTATAACTGAAGCTTATATTCTAACTAGTGTTAAAAAAATAATTCACGACATTGTTGCAGTTCGTTTAGACAGACGTATAAAGGACCTAGACGCAAACCGGCGCACTGACCCTATACCTATCAGTAAACAGTGAGTTGACCTAATTTTGTGTTCTGTCTCGTACCTATATTATTATTGAAAGAATACATTTGAAATATAAAAAAACTTAAATAGTAATCAGAGTACAAATAGTAAGAAGATGCTTTAATTAGTTGATATAGTTTCAGCATGTAACGCATTTTTAAATAAGTACATTGTTTTACTCTATACCTACAGCATAAAATAAAACAAGTCGGTGATCTCCCCGCAAAATGACTAGGTACATGACTGTGATAACCATAAGGCCCATAGCAAATAAACCTATACTCCATAATGATCGTTGACTCTGCGAGTTAGCTATAGGTTATATCTGAAACGTATTAATCGCTAAAGATGGTCGAGGTATCACTTTATTGATTTACCTAATTGAAGATAACATTTTTGATAAAAAGAAAAAAAAACTTTGCTTATTAAGAAAAGGAATGTAATGGTAACGAAGAAAGTATTATATTTAAAAAAAGTAGTGACATATATTAAAAGGAAAAGGCCGCTAGTCGATAGTTTGATTGGTACTTGTCCATCTCGCTGGTAGCGGGTGAACGGGACATATGTCAAGTCATGGTAACTAATCAATATGTTTGTGCTGGTCGGTCAATTGTTTGGTGCAAGTCTGGATCACAAGCAGCGGGTGCAGGACTTGACACGTCTATGCAATTGTTAAACATATGGGTTAGTAATTATGTTTCCGCTGGTCGGTCAATTGTTTGGTGCAAGTCCGTATCCAAGAGCAGCGGTTGAAAGGACATGACACGTCTATGCAATTGGCAAACATGAAAACAAAATAGAAAGAACGACATGACTATAACAGCATAACTAAGACTGTGCCTATGACTAAGACTAGAATACAACTATTGTACAAAACGCTAGGCGAAATATAACATTTATTGATTAGATAATTTAACATTTAATTTAGTAGATATTTTGATGGTTTGATATGACAAATCGAAATGTTACATTGTATGCCATTTAATGGTGTGGACATTTTCAGAAGTCTAGAATTTTTTTAGGGTTATCTTTGAAAACTGGCAACCTTGTCTGTCAACCTACATTGAAATAATTGTTATTGTTTATGTGTTCGAAGTGTAATTATGATCTAAATAAGTAAATAGCCTTTAAGAATGCCCAAAGACGAAACCAGTTAGATATTACCTACAATAATAAATGTTGTGGAACAGTACCTACAAGTTAAGTTTTGCAATATATTATTATTAAATATAAAATCTGTTGGTCAGTCACTGCCCTGATGCTGAATATGGAAAGTCATATGTAGCTGGTGATACGAATAGCATATAGCATGACAATGCCAGTGAATAATGAAACAGTTAATGTAAACTTAATAGCATCTAACTTGTTTTTATTCTTTAATTTATACAATTTATTGGTTACATTAGGGCAACCCATAATTAGCTATACCTACTGAACTGAATATTATCATGTTATTTTTTAAACTCTGTTGGTTTTGACAATAAAAATGAATATATTTGTACTTCGAGAGCGAAGTACTTGTCAGTATGGCCGTGATAGATATGCTTATACCTATGTAGATAGATAGATAGATAGATAGATACTCTTTATTGTAATACCAAAATACAATTTATACTACTTAAATCTACTTACACTAAATTGGTTTTACAATTGGCGGCCTTATCGCACAAGGCAATTTCTTACAGGCAACCTTATATAGAAATTAATTTATGATACTAATTCTGGGGTAGCAAGATTAACATTTTAAGATAAAAACTTTACGTAGATATTTATATACATACATACACACATACACAAACACACATACATACATATATATGAAACACATAAATACTCATATATACACAAATAGAATATAGATATATATATATTCCATTATACATTATAATTATGTAACTACACATATACCTAACCATTAACACACTTCCATAGATACACCCATAGATAGACAAAATACACAGTATTAGAAAAAAAAAAACAATAAAAATAAAAATGTTAGTTTGCTGGTAGGCACAACTAAATATAGCCAATGTTTCTCAAGTAGTGGTCGTTCACTAGCCTCTTAAATGTGGCCAGACTCTGAGCACGTCTGATAGACACAGGGAGAGCATTCCACAACCGAACCGCTTGAATGGAGAAAGATTTGTCCATAAAGGTAGTGGAATGTCCGGGCATCTTCAGTCTCAAATTCTTCGACGATCTCAGAAATTTATTGTGAGAGTTGCTCAGAAAGTCAAAGCGTTTTTTAAGATAGGAAGGAGTAAAGGGGTTAAAAAGTGCATTGTATAACAACGATAGGATATGGGTATTCCGGCGAAGGCGAATTGGTAACCACTTGAGTTTTTTTCGAAATTCAGAAACGTGATCATATTTGCGCATTCCAAATATAAATCTTATACAGAAGTTTTGGAGTCTCTCAAGTTTATTTAGTTGGTCCTCATTAAGATCCAGATAGCTGACGTCTGCATAATCAAGGATGGGAAAAAGAAGTGATTGCACAAGCGCAACCTTAGTTCCAATAGGTAGGAAATTTTTCAACCTACGCAAGGATCCCGCTGCAGCAAACATTTTTCGACTCAGTTCTTGCAGCTGGGGCTTCCAGGATAAGCAAGAATCTAAATATATTCCCAAATTCTTGACCTTGTCGCCATAGGATATGGCAGCGCCATTACACATCACCTTAGGGAGTCGAGTCCAGTCAATTTTAGAGATCATCCTGGATCCGCCAATAACGATGACCTGGGTCTTAGATGGGTTCACTCTAAGGCCATACGATTCACTCCAGCCGCAAATGGTACGCAAATCGTCATTGACGTTGCCCACAGCCTCGCTCAGCTTGTCTAACGGAGCCTGGGAATATACTTGGAGATCATCAGCGTAAAGGTGATAGGAAGAAGATAAATTTGTTGTGATTGAGTTAATAAAAACAGCGAAAAGTAAGGGAGATAGAACGCCTCCCTGCGGCACACCGCTAGATATATTGCACCAAGACGAAAAAGTGTCTTCGATGACAATACGCTGCTGGCGGCCAAACAGGTAACTATGAAACCAGTCAATCACTGTAGGAGATATGTTAAGGGAAGCGAGTATACTAAGTAGGATGTCAAAATCCACCGTGTTAAACGCGTTGCTGAAATCAAGCAATGCTAATACTGTGAGGTGGCCATTTTCCATGCCAACTCTGATGTCCTCCGTAATATGAGTCAACGTAGTGGTTGTACTGTGGCCAGTACGAAAACCAGATTGAAAGGGGTTAAAGAGTTGGTTTGTGGAGAGGTAATTCGTAAGCTGAGTGGAAAGGAGTCGTTCGAGAACTTTGGAAATAAAAGGGAGAATAGAGATAGGACGGTAATCAGAAAACGAGGAAGGATTTTTCTTTTTAGCGATAGGAATAATCTGAGCATTTTTCCAAGCCTCTGGAAATATGCTGTTGGTTAGTGAGAAATTTAAAATATGACATATGACAGGAAGAATTTCGTCAATAATAGGGATGATCATATTACGGCTTCGACAATCAGTACCAATCGCGTTAGAACTTATCGACATTATACTCCTCATAGCATCACAAGCAGATAATTGACTAAAAAAGAAAGGAGAACAGCTGGGAGGGGACATAGTTGAAAGATGTTTAAGTGTCGTTTCTTTTGTAGTTTTACCAAAGTTTGACGAAGCTGAGAAATGCTGATTAAGTAAATTCAGATTTAAAGTTTTAGGTAATGAATCTTGATCAGACTTCCCCACTCCCAATGACCGTAGAAATTTCCATACTTTTGCAGGATCTCCGTTTTCAACAGAATTGTGAATATGTTGGCGTTGAGCATTCCTACACACCTTACCGCAGTGATTTCTGATGAGCACATATTTTTCCCAATTTGTGACTGTTGGTCGATGCTTATATTTCGACTTAGCTGCCGCTTTTTTAGAGATGAGTATTTTAATATCGTTTGTGAGCCATGGTGACGGTAAATGCTTCAATTTAATCTTACGAACTGGGGCGTGAACGTCATACAGCGATATTAACTTAGATGTGAGCAGTTCGACTTTGTCATCGATACAATTTGAGTCCAAAAGCTGATTCCAGTCAATGTTTGCGGCATCCCTGCGCAGAACATCAAGATTCATATCACCAAAGTTGCGTAGTGCAAGAAATTTGGGTTTGGGCTTAGGCACACGAAGGCGATAGGATAGAAACAGTAAGTCGTGAAAAGAAAACTCATCGGCCGTACGCTGACCATGCTTAGCCACCCTACTTGGAGTGGACACAAGTATGAGATCGAGTAGTGATGGAGGATGGTTTGGGCAATGATGAGTAGCTTTGGAAGGAAGAACTGACAGGTTGCAGGATTGGATGATAGATTGAAAAGTAGAAGAGCGTGTGTCATTTTTAAGAAGACATGTGTTGAAATCGCCCATGATTATTGTGTGACTGCACATTGAAATTACATTTTCTAGGAGAGTTTCAAAGGAAGAGAAGTAATTTACATTGGAAGAAGGGCCATAATAAACACCTAGAAGCATTTTGGTGTGGAAGAGTTCAACCTCAAGGAAAAGATGCTCGCCAGAATATGGCAGAGGCGGCTGTGGTGATAAACTTATGACAGTATAAGGAAAATGTGAACGTAAGTAAATTGCCACGCCACCATAACCATCCGGCCCACGATCGTTACGGATTAGGTTGAATCCTGGCAGAACATAAGCTGCAGAGGGTAAGTCTGGTTTCAACCAAGTTTCGGAGACAAGTATAGCGTGTATATTTGTACAGTCAAAAGACGCCAGCATTTCTGTTATATGACCCGGAATACTTTGAGCATTAATATGAATCACATTGAAATTCCTAGTCACGTCGGAGAATTGAGACGATAAAAACCGAGCCAGAGGAGGTTCATCCTGAGATTTGGAATTTCTATCCGCCAAATTGTAACTACCACTGCTGTTAACCATTATTACATAAAATATAATATAATATGTACCTAAATAGATAAAATATATTACCTATATAATATGAAAAAAATATATATGTATGTATATATAGACAAATATAGTAAGTATAACAATATTACGACTCAAAATTACTCTTTTATATCACAATCCGTTTTTGTGATATATACTCGCACAATTACCTATACTCAAATGCTATGCTCAACTCCATCTGCCGGCACAAAAAAATACTTATAAAGTTAATTTGCAGCCCAGGCAAAACAAAAATACCACATTTTTAGATTATTGATACTGTTGATTGATGGCACTTGATGGAACTTGCTACACATATTGAAAAACTTCACTTGTACTGTTCCATAACATTTATTATTGTAATACCTAACCGGTTTCGCCTTTCGGCATTCTCAAAGGCTATTTACTTATTTAGATCATAATTTTTAGGTATTAGTTAATTTCAGCCACTTACAAAATTGTAAAGAATAAAAAATAAATTTAAAAAGTTATTACCATTCTGACATGACAGTGTAAAATGTGGTGTCAACATTAGGAAACACATTAGAAGATAATCTCCAAAGACCGTTTATAGACATACCATTCAGTGCCAAATAAAAATAAAAAATAAAAACGCAACCGGCTTCATACACGTACAATAATATTGATCAATATAGCAATAAATTGACCGTGAATGGGTAATATTGAGGTTTGAACAGACTATTTTCAAATGGAAATAAATATTGATGCAATATTATTGAGTCAATAACATTGTACGGGCATGGGGCCGGCTACAGAAATTTTACCACAGACAATAACATTCTTGACATCTTTATGGTCGATGGTGCACCTTTTGCTCTTTAGTTGGCTGTCAATAGTGTCAGTTAGTGGTGACACTGACAAGTCTGACAACAAATCCATCCACTCATTATTAACCTAACAAACGAATTAGTGTACATACAATATTATGCTTTTAATTTTACAATGTGCAAAAGGAATTGAATATAGTTTGTGTAGATTAGCAAAGACAAAGAGTCTCATGAAAGTTTTAAGCAAAATATTTAAGAAAGTAAACAGACTTATAGATCAATTTTACGTTGAATATAGACTTGGATAAAAAAGGAAGATATTTCACCTGGACCGAAACAAAGTCATTACAAAGTCTACTTCACTTTTTTGTCGTCACTGCGCGTTTAGGTTTTGCTGCGATCACCTTCGACGTGGCGGCTGTGGCTTTGGGTGGAACTTCAACAGTATTAAGCTCAGCAAAGGATATCACTCGGTGCCGGACATCATCAGACCCCAATATATAAATGACGCCATCCCTTGTCCAACTCCTCGCAACACCGAATTTTTCACGAGCCGCCATGAAGACATCGTGCCTGGTTTTAGTCAAAAATTCCGTCATAGTTACACCAGAGCCCTTTAGTTTGGATTTAGCAAACCACAACTTTTCACGCAAAGGGGAGTCACGGAGCTTGAAGAGTAGGGGTCGAGGCTTTTTGTTAGATGTGGCACGGCCCAACCGCTGACAACGACTAATACCGCCTGCACTGAAGTCCTGGATGTTTAACCTCTTTTTTACGATGTCAACAACAGTGCTTATTGGATTCTCATCCTTCACCTCGTCAACACCATGTAGAAGTAATATCCTCCGACGTCTCTGCATCTCCACATTGTCAAGCAAATATGCTAGCGCCTCCATCTGCTGTTGCAACATCTTCAAGGCCTGCATGACAAACACTCTAAAGCTAGCAAATTCGCTGTTCAGACCCGAAACACCCACTTGAGCATTTGGTGACTTTCCCCCCTGTGCTTCAAATGCCTCCATCCTCCTATTGAAGGCTTCATTCAGGGCATCAATAGAACGCTGCATGGACTCCATAGTGTTTATGAGTGATGTCAAAAGAAGTGGGAAGAACAGAAAACAATGCTTGTTAATACACTTGGAAATGTTTGTCTCCGGCAGTTGGGTACTTCAGCTATAATTTTTTATCATTTATTTTGTACATATGCAATATTATAATATTAAATTTAAAAAAAAAAAAATTCACAGACGAAAATTATTTCAAACTTATTCCTTCAACTACCCGCACTTTTCACTTTTTTATGTAAATTACTTGGTTGACCGTGCTGGTTCGCGGTTTAGAGCTTCGCAAAAAAGAGTAGAAAATAGTGTTTTTGTGCTGTTTATATGGCAACCCATTAGAAAGAACCATTATTTATTGTACGGTAAACATTTTAATCTTCTGTATGTAGTTGGCAGTACTTTGTAACAATTTAGCCAACATGCAAAATAAAGTTCCGTTTTACGACAGTTTTTGAGAAACTGTGTAGTACTAATTAATTAATATTGTTTCATAGCATATTGATATAAAATTGTAGAATAATAATAAAATAAATATGATCAGGTTAAGAATCGTCTTTGTGAAAAGAAATAGTAATAGTGTGTTAATTAACTATTTTGCTTCATTGATGTTTCCGGTAAATATCGATAGTTATTACATGGAGTATTGTATGTTAAATGTAATTACTGAATAGATACTATGATGTTTCACATTTATAATTAAATTAAGTTATTTTAGATGTTACTTTGTTAGAAAATGTCATTGCCTCATTTCCAAAGTATTGGGATTTTATTTGACACTGTTTACAAGGGCAAACAGTGTAGTGATGTTTGGGCGCCAAAAGTATAATATAAAAGGGGATACTTAATGTTAGGTCAGGACAGTCAGTCGCCAGCCGTCTTAAGGGTACGTTTCTCATTAATAACTTGTGTAATTTATCTGATCTGATGTGATGTGTAATATATGTGTTGAAATTAGCAGAGGTCTACGTCCAGCAGGGCTGGACTGCCATAGACCAATTCGATTGATTGTATTCAAGGTTATTTTATACTGCCCATGGCTTGGTTTAAAAGATAATGTATAGATACTATCCTGCTAAACTATTTGTAAAGATATGACCCGTGTTGCTATTAATTGTAATGACGTGTACCAACTATTGATGGAATCAGATTATAGTCGAAATAGATGTATAGCAATTAATGTGACTTTGAAAAGAGTGGCCGTGAGTTTTATTGCCAGGTTCTTTCTCATAGGCTCTACCTATTGCGAATCTGGCGGTAAATGTAGAATTGGAAATCTTGACGAGAATAAAGATATTTTTATCTCATATTCATTTCTTTTCATTTCATAACTTGTTAGCTAATACCCTCCTTACAGAATATGCCTCTGGCTATCCCTTCGGGGATAAAAGGCGTGACCGTATGTATTGATATACCTACCCTCTACGAGACGAATCTAACACACGCCTCTTTTATGTTCAGTGAAACCTATGCATAGATTTTTTTTTATTTTTAAATTTTCAAATGTGGTTAAATTATTATTTTGATATTTAATAGGTACTTAATTTTGAACTATTGACAATTCTTGTATTTTTCACATTAAATTGACATTAATTAATATTATGTAAATTGCAAGTTTAAAGGGCTTTTAAAGACCTTTATGCTTTTGACATTTTTGATTGTATCCATACTAATATTATAAAGCTGAAGAGTTTGTTTGTTTGTTTGTTTAAACGCTAGAATCTCAGGAGCTACTGGTTGGATTTCAAAAATTCTTTCACAGATTGATAGTCCATTTATTGAGGATGGCTATAGGCTATATAACATCACGCTAAAACGAATAGGAGCGGAGCAGCAATCAATAATGTTTTGAAAACGGGGAATATTTTTTTACCGTCTGAGAGCTTCCGACGCGTACGCTGCGTAAATGGTTAGGTACAGTTAGGTAAAACTTGTATATTACAAAATTGTTTTTCTTAAAAAGTTCTAAAAAAAGTCAGCGACAGCATATGTCTATCTTTTAAGGTTCGTCACAATAACCTTATTTGTCTATCTCTTAAGGTTTGCTCACGATATAATAAAACTGAAAAGTTTGTTTGTGTTAGGATTTCAGAAACTACTGGATGCATTTCAAAAATTATTTTACAGTTTAATAGTCCGTTTATTGAGGCTGCCTAATGGCAATATAACATCACGCTAAGACGAATAGGAGCGAAGCAGCCATGAATAATGTTTCGAGAACGGGGATTATTTTTTTCTTTTGAGAGCTTCCATTGCGGACGCTGCATAAATAGTTAAAGTTACGAAAAAATTGTGTATTAAAAAATTTATCCTCTTAAAAAGTTGTAAAACTTTCACAGCATATGCCTTTCTTTTTAAGTTCTCTTTCAATAACCCTCTTATTCAGTTTTAAAGTATGAGCGACGCGACGGGAGTAAACTTGTTTTGCAGTGGCAGCCAGTCAACTAAACGATAAAAACCGGCCAAGTGCGAGTCGAACTCGCACACGATGAGTTCCATACCGAAAAACGGATGGGTGGAAGTAAAAGCGACGGGAAACATTATATCACTTTAACACCTCTTTCCTTCTCACTCTCATGTGACGCAAACGAAGTTGCGCGGGTCATCTAGTTTACTATAAAACTGCAAGGATTATAACTAAAATGTCACAGAATAAGTATGAAATTTTATCTAAATGTGTTTATTTTGTAATCTGATATTCTTAGCATAGTAAGTATCAATCAGATTAATAAAATTGACATTTAATTATTGATTAAGAAAATTGCAAATTGAATACTGCATTGTATGCATAATAATTAATTGTTTTTTTATAATGATTCTATAAATTTTCTATTACTAATTTGCATGCAATCACTTTATTTTAAATAGAATTTAATGTTCCGTACGCCTTAAGGCAAAACATAGTTGAACACCAAAAAACTAACAATAAGACCTGTAAAATAACCTGTGTTTACGAAATAAAGAATCTGAATCTGAATCTGAATCTGCCTTGAAAATTAAACTTCCACTCCCGAGAATACAGTTCCTCTATCTGATCCGTCTTATTATTATTATGAACGGGAACACCCAAAAATTCCGAAATATGTTTTTCCGAATTTCAATATTCCGATGTTCAAAATTCCGAAGATTATAATTCCTAAGAAACAAAGCTCCGAATATTCAAAAGGACGATATTCGTTTATCCGAAAGTCATAAGTACGAATTTTTATTTTTCCTAATTTCATTAGCACGAATAATCAAAAGACCGGACTGTTATTTTCCCGAAAAACATTATTCAGAATTTCAAATATCCGAAAATTCACTGTTAAAGCTTTTTACTAAAGTACGGTCAAGTCTAACTACCGAAGATATTATTTCCCAGTGAGTGGAAGGCAAACGACAAAACAAAAAAAAAAACCACGATGGCTAAGGCCGGAGCTCCGCTCCGCTTCGCTTTCGCCTTAGCCTTCTAACCTAACCTATTCAAGCCGAGATGTTAACCATAATAAGTGAATGGTTAACACCCCGACTCGGATAGGTTAGGTTAGAAGGCTAAGGCGGGAGCGAAGCGGAGCGGAGCTCCCGCCTTAGTCTTCGTGGTTATTTTTTTTTGTTTTGTCGTTTGCCTTCCACTCGCTTGGAAAAAATATTTTCGGTAGTTAGACTTGACTATACTTTATTAAAAAAACGGGTGGAATCGGGAACATAAATAATCGTCTTTAATGATAAGTTTCGGGTTGAAACAGGAACGGGTGGAAACGACATTCACCCTTCGTATTTATGATATTTCGGATTTTTGATAATCGGAGTTCGTATTTATTATGTGGCGGATTTTTAATGATTCGGAATTCAACGGTTCGGTTTCTTGAAAATCGGCATTCTGACAGTAGGAATTGTAAACATTCGGAATTTTAAAATTATGACTTTTAATAAAAAGGATTTATGAAACATCGGATTTTTGACTTTCGGGATTTCGAATCATTCGGACTTATGAAATTCGGAATTATGAAATTCGTGATTGTGACTTTCGGAATTAAGTTTTTCGTAATAATGTAGTGTACCCATTATGAACTTGTAAAGTTGGTAGCAGTATTATATAACAGCTCAGCGGAGTAGATTTCGATCAAACGTGTTTTGTATTTCTCCAAGCTTGCTGCGAACACTAGTCGAACATTTGGCTCCTTTGATGTGAAGTTGTTTGTGACAATCCCTCGCTGATTACCTGTAACATCAATACATTTGAAATATTTACCTATTTCCTTAGATGATAGTGATTTTCTTTCATCAACTGCGCACATACTATGTTTTTCAACATTATTGAAAACCAGTGCAGCATGACAACATTTAAGACCTCTATCGACTCCTTGCTGTGCCACTGCCAGTCAATTTCAGTTGCACCCTTTGCAGGAGAAGGTGTTTTTGGTAATTTTTATATTACACTTTTACTGTAATGCTTACTATAAATAAATGATCCTCACTTAAATAAAAAAAAATTGTGAACATTCTCACACAACATCATCTAGCCCAAATTAAGCAAACATAAGCTTGTGCTATGGGATCTGGACGGCTGATAGGCATACTTGTGCATTTCTAACTACATACACATTATATGATTATATTATAGAAAACACCCAAACTCCGAAACAAACATTTGTGGATCACACAAATATTTGGAACGACCTAGGAATCGAAAGCCAGGACCTCAGCGCGGCAGGTGGTGGTTACACTACCGAATGCGCCACAGAGGCAGTCAAACTTACTTACCACATAAAATTATTCCATTTCTTGAATATTTGTATTCTTTAACAATGTTTGGGTCTAAAAGCATTAGCGCTACAGCTGGATCCAATAAGGTCCAGCTCTCCGCAGGTGATGCCAAATATTTCCGTTCATAGCCATTTAGAGCATTGATGATGGGTGTATTTATTCTTCCCAAAACATTCTTTCGCCATGTCTGCAATTATTAGTCGTTGTATTCAGTTGCAAATTTAATTAGTGTTGATACTTATGTCTAGAAATTTAATAACGCAAATTTGTTATTTAAATTTCTTAAATATTAAAATAGACAATACTTAAAAAAATGTGATCATCAATTTTAGTGTAAAATCCAAAATAAAAAAAAGACGTGTGGCACTCGGGGACTGCCGCGGTAAAGCTATTACATAGCATTTTTTATCAACTATGCTAGTATAATTATTTCTATATAAGAATACTAGCTGATGCCCGCAGCTTCGCCCGCGTAAAATTTGTTCCCGCGGGAAGTTATTCCCGGGATAAAAGGTAGCCTATGTGTTATTCCAGACTATAATGTATCTCTGTACCAAATTTCAGCCCGATCCGTTCAGCGGTTTGAGCGTGAAAGAGTAACAAACATCCACACTCACAAACTTTCGCATTTATAATATTAGTAAGATATATAAGTAAGATTTTAAGGCCTATGTTCAACAAAGTAAAGTACCAAGTACCTACTTGACTGTCGACATTTGGGCTTTTGGACTTTTGGACTGTTGGACTGTTGGACTTTTGAACTTTTGGACTGTTGGTCTGTTGGACTTTTGGACTTTTGGACTTTTGGACTTTTGGACTTTTGGACTTTTGGACTTTAGGACTTTTGGACTTTTGGACTTTTGGACTTTTGGACTTTTGGACTTTTGGACTTTTGGACTTTTGGACTTTTGGACTTTTGGACTTTTGGACTTTTGGACTTTTGGACTTTTGGACTTTTGGACTTTTGGACTTTTGGACTTTTTGGACTTAAAAGTCGTACCAAAAGTCCCAATAGTCCCAAAAGTCACCACATGTGGTGACGACGTGCTCTGGGTCTTGCAGGTGGTGGCAAGAGAAACAGCTGGTTTCTTGGTGAACTTTATAATAACGGTTGATTGTACAAAATCACAGACGTATAGGTAGGTATATATAGGTGCGCGTGTTGAGGTGACGGTGTTTTTTGACGTAGTGACTGACGGCCGCACAGCTGTGGTCGGTGAGCGGGGCGCGTGGACCCCCCGCGTCTTGGATGCCCCTGCGTCGTCCTGCTGGCGACGATATGTCTCCGACATGTTGCGAGTTTGCCCTATATTCAAAGCAGGCCCTTGTGGTCATTGAGAAATCCGGCTCGAAGGACCACATGTGGTGACGACGTGCTCTGGGTCTTGCAGGTGGTGGCAAGAGAAACAGCTGGTTTCTTGGTGAACTTTATAATAACGGTTGATTGTACAAAATCACAGACGTATAGGTAGGTATATATAGGTGCGCGTGTTGAGGTGACGGTGTTTTTTGACGTAGTGACTGACGGCCGCACAGCTGTGGTCGGTGAGCGGGGCGCGTGGACCCCCCGCGTCTTGGATGCCCCTGCGTCGTCCTGCTGGCGACGATATGTCTCCGACAATGCTTTAAGATTTTGTATTGGTTTTGTTTCATACTTTATCGTTTTCTCTATGTAAAATTATTATAAGTTTATAAGTTAGTAGGAAACAATTTTAATATTTTAATAGTTCTGTGTAAACATTTCACGTGAAGTGTCAATATTTTGGGGGAGAACACTGAAATCTGCAACACAGTTTGTACTAGCGCAGGTATCACGGAATTCCAATTTCATGTATGTACACAATTAATGGCAATAAAGAATTTATCTATTTATTTATACATTTTATACTTAGAAAACATCAAATCTTCGAAACAAACATTGGTAGATCCCTTTGTTTTGGCCTGCCCGGGAATCAAACCCAGGACCCCAGCGCGACAGTCAGTTATATTACCGAATGCCACCGAGGCAGGCAAATAAGAATCTGGATGGTACAGATATTTTTCTTCTCCTACATCCAAATTTCCTCCGATGAGGAGTTCGATTCGTCAATCCTATCCTGGTTATCCGTAACTGTTGTACGTTAGGATTGAAGAATCGAGGATGGGTACCTCTGAAGAAAGCCGATAACACCAGGATATTTTATAATTATTTTAAAGTTTTTAGGTATATTCAACAAAAAAACAAGCCTTGCCGTGTACCTGCGATACGTTTCGATGGCGCAGTACTGAAAAGTGTTGCAGAATTTAAGCAGACTTTTGGGTCTTTTGGGACTTTTGGGAGTTTTTGGGAGTTTTGGGACTTTGGGTCTTTTGGAACTTTTGGTTCTTTTGGGACTTTTGGGACTTTTGGGACTTTTGGGACTTTTGGGTCTTTTGGGACTTTTGGGTCTTTTGGGACTTTTGGGACTTTTGGCCACATGTGGTGACGACGTGCTCTGGGTCTTGCAGGTGGTGGCAAGAGAAACAGCTGGTTTCTTGGTGAACTTTATAATAACGGTTGATTGTACAAAATCACAGACGTATAGGTAGGTATATATAGGTGCGCGTGTTGAGGTGACGGTGTTTTTTGACGTAGTGACTGACGGCCGCACAGCTGTGGTCGGTGAGCGGGGCGCGTGGACCCCCCGCGTCTTGGATGCCCCTGCGTCGTCCTGCTGGCGACGATATGTCTCCGACAAGCATGCTTAGGCTTTCGTGTGTGTGCGTGCGTGTGTGTGTGTCTGTGTGTATCTCTCTCTCTCTCTCTCTCTCTCTCTCTCTCTCTGTGTGTGTGTGTGTGGGTGTGTGTGTTGTGTGTGTGTGTGTTGCATGTATGTTTATGCGAGTTGATTTTAAAGAACTTGTAGAAGGTCTTCCAAGATTCATATTCCATTGGTTTTAATCACTCAGTTACTGCCGTTTTAAATTCTCCGTATGTATGCATACTTAAAAATTATATGAGTATGTATAAAAAAGTTTTAATTAGATCGCAAAGAAAATGTCCAGAAGCCAAAGTACTTGAAGCAAAGTCGTTGATATACCTAATTAGAGATAATAGAAAAACCTTGCAGAACTTCAGAACAATACACACTCACACAGTACTGTTTTACGATTACCGATTATAATTATTTAAAGTTAAAGTTCATTTTTAAATAATTTATTATACCTACTATTAAACTAATTGTTGTCAATCTGATTATGATTAAACCTCTTTTCATAATCAATAAGCGAGTACAACCGTTATACAACACTATGCCAAAGACAAACAAGACTGAGAAAAAATAATTTAATGACAAGCAAGAATGACAGGTTTAAAGTTTTATCATCGAAGTATTTTTCATGAAATTATTCTATTTTCTCAAGGTAAATTAATGTCGAAATGGCCGCATAAATCTAACTATGGTTC
This sequence comes from Miltochrista miniata, assembly GCA_933228765.1. Lineage (NCBI taxonomy): Eukaryota > Metazoa > Arthropoda > Insecta > Lepidoptera > Erebidae > Miltochrista > Miltochrista miniata. The sequence continues at coordinate 9,961,896 of OW121749.1, forward strand.
CTTGAAACGAATATGATCAGGATTGATATTTAAATGTAAGTAATTATGGAGAGTCGAGATCCTATCTGTTTGTTTACTACATTGTTTGAATCTGTTGAATTCCACTATACATGAAGTGCACGAACGTGGCCGAAGGTAGCCGAGAGCGTGATTCGTTTTCGTGACAGAATTTCTGGATTCGGTCTCCACGCAAGGCCCGCGATAGAAGCTATGCAATAGCTTAAAAAATTATTTAATAAACAAACATGAAAACCAAGATGGAGGATGAAGTAAGCGACCAAGAACTCTGTTAAATTAAATTTACACTCGCAGTGATGCCCCCAATGAATCTCATAAGAAAATTTGTATAATAGGTGTGTGGTGTGTTTGTATAATGGTGTAACATTCGGAACAAACTATATATATATATTTACAAATTTGCCCATACTGACCAGTATGGGCAAGTTTGTAAATAAATATAGTTTGTATACATAGATCTAATTCTTAGGAACCATGTAATCGATGATAGAGAAAAGAAGATCTGCATTTATAGATCTTAAAATATCTCATGCACAGCTCAGGAATCAAACCCGCTCGTTTTGAAAAATAAAGCTTTCATTATTTCCATTTATTAAATATCAGTTTTATAGGTCACTAGCTGATGCCCGCAGCTTCGCCCGCGATGGCGCTGTATGTAAAAATGATTTTCCCGCTTTACTGTTGAAATTTTTCCTGAATTTTCTTTGCTATAAACCTCACGGAGCCCGAGACCTTTCCAACGAATGCAAAACCGTGGAAATCGGTTCGTGCGTTCTGGAGTTATAGCGTCAGGAAGGAAAACCCGACTTATTTTTATATATATAGATAAGCAACATTAATATTACTATGAAACATGATATTCCTACTAAATATTATATTATTATAATAAATGCGATTGTAACTGTCTGTCTGTCTGTTACGCTTTCACGCCTAAACTGCTAGAGCGATTGAGATGAAATTCGGTATAGGGCTAGTTCGAGGCCCTGAGAAGGACATAGGCTACTTTTTAACCGACTGCGCAAAAGGAGGGTTATACTTTTACCCGATAACGACTTTTACGCGATAACGACTTCTACGCGGTCAAAGCCGCGGGGAACAGCTAGACTAAAATAAATAGAATGCATAGTATATCATCATCCTTAATTTAATAAAGTAAGTGCAATCAATTTTTTTTCTCTAAAATCAATGGCATGGTTCCTAAGAACAGTTCTATGTATGTCATAAATTACAAACTTGCACATATTAAACTCTCCGAATGTTACACCTGTATAATTATTTCCAGATCAAAATGTGAGTCTGTTAGTGTATTTAAGAAACTTAGCGATATCAACGACATTTTTTAACGACATTTTGTTTTAAATAGACTGGGAATAATCTGAAAACAATAGTAAATTGTGCTTACTTTGCAAATTTTAAGCGTATCATCGACCTGAGAACATGGTAAAATAGTAACCTTGTCTGCCCTAGAATTATTGACTATGATTGAATAGGCTTCTGGATCCATGGCTGTATTGAATTCTGGTGATTTATGTCGATTGCCTGCAAATAGTAACATTATTGCTTATCCTATTAAACTTCCTATCTGATTGAATTCTATATATTGTCTTATAAAGTTCATGCAGGGTTGGCAGCGTGAGTGCTGATTTTACTACAATCCACCCATCACTTAAAAAGTAAGCTGATGAATACTTCAAAACTTACAAATAGCAACCATATATACCATAGCTAAACGAATTCCATCAATTACTTTTTTATGGGCTGTGACGGCACTATGACCCGAACGAAAATCCGATTGAGATGGGCTAAGATTGCTGGTGGAAAGGAAACAGGATAGCAGGAGACTGTACCTGGGGATCGTGTGAAGTATGGCCCTATACGGGGCCCCCGTAGTAGGGGGATATTGAGGCGGCTGCGTCACATCACCTCGCATTCGCTCGGTTCGCGACGCAGTACGCCCCAATATTTTATATGATCTGCACTGAGTTGCAGTTGCAGTTTGCAATACAGATCGAGTGTAATATGTTTATTCAACAGCATAACATCGACCTGATACAATGTAGCATCGCATCGCATGTACACCACAACTCAATAGATATTAATATCAATTTCAATAGCCCGCGATGTTGCATTGAAAAGAATTAGTCATATGCTAGCCTCGCGCTGTAATCTGATGTCTACATAATATTATTATAACAATCAAAGCGGCTTGCTAACTTTGAACGTATGACTTCTGAGCATGTCTCATATTTTACGAGCGCTGATATTAATCATTTGTGCAATATAATCAGATGCGCTGATCGCTCTATACATATCTTGATATTCAACCGCATCTGTTTAGACTTAGACCGGTAATCGACTCCGCAAAGTCAGGAAAACGCTGGACTTATATGAAATCGATATAATTATAGCGAGTCGTTCATTATTTTATAAGTTAGGTACATGCTTACGAAGTTATTAAAAAATTGATACCCAATAACATACATACATACACACATACAGTCGCGCCTCTTTCCCTCCGGGGTAGGCAGAGACAACAGACCGCCATTTGAATCTGTCATAATATGATATTGTAAATGAGACATTCATTTCATCATACAATTTTCAGACATTTTCACGTAACACCATCTAATCTAAATTAAGCATCTTACTAGCTTACTCGCATATAAGCTATAGGATCTAGACAACTGATAAACATGCATCTTTCAACTTTAAATTATACAATGCCTTAAATATAAGGCATTCTAGTCCTACAAGTTTTATACATAATGTGTATAAAAACCTATGCATATAAATAGACCTTTTCGAATAATTATATTACGTAGGTACATGTATGAAACGATTAATGAATCTGCAGGAAGCGAAAGAAGTGTGCATGGATCGCGATACCTGGCGATCTGTCCTCTCTGACTACCCCGTTAGGGATACAGCGTGAAGATAGATAGTTAGTTAGTTCTATTATTATAATGTTCACAATGATTTACTGATAATTAATTGCACGCCGCATTTTATTAACTTTTAGTTTTTTTACATGTATGAAACGATTACTCGCTGAGAAGCGCTCGTGGCCCCGCGGACTCAGTGTTCTGTAAACGATCACTGCAGTAAGCAACTTTCACTATGGCCGGTCCATGGATTGGTGACCATCCATGTGATCACTTTGTGACATTTATTTGAGCGTTTCCGTGCTTCGGAAGGCACGTTAAGCCGTTGGTCCCGGTTGCCAGTAAAATGGCAGTCGTTAAGCTAAGTTGAAGGTTTTATTTCAACAGCAGGCAGTCACAACCTGCGCCTGTCCATTTAAACACGGCAATACGGCTCACCACCTATTACGTGGGACAAATTATACAAAGGTGAAATGTGGGAATATAATATGCCTCTGCCTACCCCTTCGGGGGATAAAGGCGTGACCATATGTATGTATGTATGTAGTTTTTTTACTGCTTGATAGAGCATGTTGAAAATCATCTTGCAATATGGAAGTCCTGGGTTCCATCCTCTCGGGTTGGATAATTTTGACCTTATACAAATTCTTGGTATTAGCCTGGACTGTGAAATGATTTTCGATTAATGACTAGGAACGATAATATGGGACCTACATTTGTACTTGTTTTACCATATGGGCCAAGCGGGGCTGTGAGTAGGATGCGAATGTTGAAATCAAAGTGATTAAAACCGGATCTCCTTCAGACGGCATTCGTCCTATAAGTTAGGCCACTAGTCGAGCAGGTCTCCATCACCCTTGAGCCCGCAAGAGAGACTTTAAAAAATGCTCTCTAAAGTCTCTTCAACCATCGAGCACAAGCCTGAAGATTGAATCCTACAGTGATTATGAAACCCGTGAAAATGCTCTGCATACTCCATTCGGGAAAAAGCGTGAGTATAAAAGCCCGAGCTCAGATTATGCTGGTTTATATATATGAAAATCCCAATAACCAGTTATAAAAGACACTTCTTTTAATCAGTTGAGGTGCAGATAAGGTACATACGACTTCCTTTTTAGAATTTCGTCTCAGATATCCGCGACAGTGCGTCGCCGCATCCGAATTAGGGAGATTAAGGCGGTGGTCATAGTGTAAAATCAATGGCAAACAATTACAGACTTTATTTTAGAGTACTTTAAATATAACTTTCAACAAAAATAATAGTAAAATGCATAATTAATGTTTGCAAAAATTAATAAAACCGCTACCTTACAATAAACGGGTATAAATAACATGATTTTATCTGATCATCCATCAGTCAAAAATTCATAATTGTTGAACACGCTCTAGTACCTACTGTCTATCGGCGCAGCTACTGTTGTGAATTGTAAAAAGTTCCGTCAAATCTAATATCGTCAGCAACAAGTAAGTATGTATGTGTCACTATGGTTTTTTATTTTACTTATTATCCCAGTGTAGTTTAATAGTTATTTAATTTATCACATTTCATCTAAGCACTGATCCCGGTTACATAAAAAATTTGGACTTTGGAGCCTAGGACCTAGGCTATGAGTTCTTTTGAGAGAGAGAGAGTTCTTTTTTCTGATTGACGGGCGCACTGCTTGTCGGAGAGGTTGGCTTGAACCTCCCGCAGGTCTCGACAGAGTTTTACGCTCCTATTTGATTTATTACTGATGATAATGTGTGTAGTCAGATAAATTCTATTTCCAATTCTAATTAATGTAGAGTTTTAATACTATTTCCTTGTTGTACCCGAGCGAAAGCTTTTGCAATGTCAGCTAATTTATATCCAACTTTTATTTTATTTCAGGTCGACAATTGTGAATCCCTTTGATTCCGAAGTGGAGTCGGCTGAGCCTTCGTCCCGAAAAAGGACAAAGACTTTGAAGCCGAAATCTGTCAAAGTCAAATCTAAGAAACCAGCGCCACACCCGAAGGATTTAAAAGAAAGCGATTCGGATTCGGAAGAGCCTCCAAAAAGACCCAGAAAATATAATCGCATCGACCTATTTGAGTCCTCGGTGAGTTTAAATTTTTTTACTTCAATGAACATAAACCTTATTTCTAGAATTCGGACATTCAGACTGAAATCAATATCAGCCGCAGATCATGCAAATATTTGCCTCATACGGAATCGAACCCACGGACCTCGATGCAGCGAGATGACTACTATGACAGTCATTGTGTCAATTTTATCAACTGATTTTAACAGCTGCTTTTAAACCTAAGTGTTAGACGTGTTTATTTATATAACATCATGTTTATATTCCCCGGAGGTTAGTCTGAGATATTTATAGGTATCTATTAGATCATGCTATGTCTATTATTTCCATTGTTTCTCATTCCCATATATTGTTGGTAATGTTAGGTACATTAATACACACATATAGTCACGCCTTTATTCCCGAAGGGATAGGCAGAGGCATATATAATATGCCCACATTTCACCTTATTAGAATTTGTCCCACGTAATGATGGTGAGCCTATTGCCGTGTTGAAATGGACTGGCGCAGGCTGTGGCTGCCCGCTCGATTCTATAACAGTTTATCGAATATGAATAAATAACAAACTAATAAAGGTTTATTTTTATTTACAGGAAGAGGAGGAAAAGCCTGAACCGGTGCGAGCAACGGTGCTGAAGTCATCGCTGAGTCGAAGAACGGCATCAGGATACACCTTCCAACAGGGCTTAACTCGTACCGGAGACTATTACATTGAATTAAGGGTTTATAACCGTCGGGATGCTGAGAAGTTGGGGAACAACAGATGGAAACAGTCACTTCTAAATTACAAGGCTTCTTTATATGCCAATTCGCCGACTTGGAAAGCTGTTACCGGGCTAGTTGCATCGGCAAAAGCTGAATTTAAGGGTATACAGCCGATACTGTATCCATACAATACTATTTGAAAGAGATTGTTAGTATTTATATAGATACGGTTACTTATACCCCTTGGTAAATGCGTAATTATATTATTCTTTAGTTATAGTTCAAATGGTTGCTTAATTATTCTTTTTTGCATGGTGTGTACTTAATATGTCTATTTTACAGGAAGTTCAAATATATAAAATAATAGATATGTATTATTTTGTATTTATTTAAACTCGAAACCTCGAAACTAGAAACCTCGAAAACTCGAATGCTTAAAACCTCGATAACTCGAAACATCGATAACTCGAAACCTCGATAATCGAAACCTCGATAACTCGAAACATCGATAACTCGAAACCTCGATAACTCGAAACCTCGATAACTCGAAACCTCGATAACTCGAAACCTCGATAACTCGAAACCTCGATAACTCGAAACCTCGATAACTCGAAACCTCGATAATCGAAACCTCAATAATCGAAACCTCGATAACTCGAAACCTCGATCATCGAAACCTCAATAATCGAAACCTCGATAATTCAAAATTTCTATACCTCGAAAACTCGAAATTGGAGGTCTTGAAACCTTGATATCTCGAAACCTTATAACCCCCAATTTTCTTTGTCTCGAAACTTAGAAACTGCAGTTCTCGAATTTATATTGTAAACCCCGATGTTACTCAGGACTAATATTTTCGATATTGGTATACTCAGATTTAAAAATAATAGACACTTGCTTTAGATACATAGTTACTCATTTATTAGTAATTTACAATCGTTAAAAATCTACTTTACTTAAAAATAGTTAAATATATCAAAATATTATTTAAACTAATCATGTTTTACTGTCAAGTTTGTAATGTTTCAGTACCGAAATATTCTGCACATAAAAAAACAAATGCACACAAATCGAATTGTTTGCTACAAACACGTTTTGATAATGTTCATATTGTTGCAACTGCTTTTAGGAACCGAATAATAAGTTATAGAGTTAAACCTAAAGTAAATAACATTTCGCCTGATTTGTTTATGAAGCAAAGGAGATCATTCACGTTTCATACATTTTTGGGCCAATTCTGAAAGTGCCGGCCAGAAAAAATAAATGTAATATTCGCATAGAACACACAATTTCTAGCAAAAAATACTACTACATTAACCCTGTGCGTGCTATGGTTTTGTTGTTACATGCTTTTAAAACACGAGAAAAATGTTATTTTGATGATGTATTTTGATACATTTTATCACTTGAATAATGATTTGTTTTTACGTTATTCTATTGTAATATGAAATAATTATCATTTTACTAATTATCTACGTACCTACGCACAAACAAAACGTACCTAACGACGCACAACAAGTCAAAACTTGTTTCAAAAAACTTAGACAAAGGTGCCGAGCGCGCAGCCCCCCAGGCTCAAGCGACAGGTACCTGGCAAATCACCCCGCCACCTCCCGACGCCTGATGGGTGCGATGGGGCTCTACCACCAACCCCGGGGTCCAAGCCAGCCTCACCTGCGAGTGGTGAACCTGCTGATAAACGGACGAGGTCATGGCGCACAGAAAAGGAAAATTCGAAACTAAACCCTGTACCAACTCGTCTGGCCAGCGTGATACAGTAAGGTCAAATATCCTCCTATGATACACACAACAAAACAACGGCCCCTAGTTCCCGGCACTCCCGCTGTTCCCGATCACGGCAGCGGTCGGAGTGACGGCGGGAGGGGGGGAGGGTGCTAAAAATCTCCGAGTTACGGGAGGCTGCCGTACAAAACTGACCCTGGCTACGTTTAATGGAACTACTCTGCGCCTGGACGAGCGGCTCACCGAACTCGAGGTAGTACTAGGTGGTATTAACTGGCACATGCAGTATTGTGTGAGGTCCGAAGAAAGGGGGAGGACACACTAACCCTTGCATCAGGCGACCTGTTTTACTTTCGGGAAGGTGACGTAAGACATTCTTCTTCAAGGTGGATTGGCTTTATGGTGAAAAAGGACCACGTTAGCAGCTTTGTGGAGATCAGCAGTGTTTCGCCTCGGGTAGCGTACTTAATACTGAGACTCACCAACAGGTACACCCTGAAGGTGATACAAGTGTACGCTCCGACCTCGAAAAGCACTGTCGAGGCAGTTGAGACCGTGTACGATTACATAGCAAAGCACTACATAGTACTGCCAAGACTCACTACAGCGTTGTGATGGGGGACTTCAATGCCAAAGTGGGAGTACAAAAATGCGGCGAAACGAAGATCAGCCCCTTTGGTGTAGGGCGCAGAAATGACCGGGGCCATATGCTTGTCAGTTTTCTTGAGTCTCAGGGGCTCTTCTTGATAAACTCTTTCTTTAAAAAGAAGCCCCACAGAAAATGGACTTGGCGATGCCCCGACAAGGTCACAAGGAAAGAGATAGACTTCATCATGACGGACAGGAAGTCTATATTTAGAGATGTCTCTGTGGTTAACAGGTTTAATACCGGTGGTGATCACCGACTTGTACGAGCATCTCTGAATTTGGACTTCCGAGCTGAAAGGGCCCGTATGATGAAGCCTACTCTCCGACCTACCGCGCTCCAGTTAGCCTCAGGAGCTGAGAGGTTCCAGTTAGAACTTCAAAATCGTTTTGATCTGCTGGAAACCACTGGTAATATTCACGATAAGGCCGACAATGTGGTCAGGACGCTACAGCAAGTGTCCCGAAGGTTTTTGTCCGGAAAAAGCAATAACAGGTGCTCTTAGCTCTCGCCCGAGACTCTCGAACTTATGAGAATAAGACGAGAAACGCCATCTACGCACTCGTCTTCGTCAGACCAGCGGGATTGAAATCTCAGAATCCGAAAGCTGATACGACGCGACCTTAGACGCTATAACACCAGCATCGTCGAGGCAGCGATCGAGCAGAACAACCAAAGTATTTGCCCAACAGCTTGGAAGACCCCGTCTGATAAAACTGAAGACAGCGGATGGCAGAACTGTGACCTCCAGGTTCGAGATTCTCGAGGAAATTAAGAGCTTTTACAGAGACCTATATGCATCACGGACAAAAAGGCCGACGAGTAGGACCCTACTGATTGTGACCACCGAGTCCCACTATCGCGCCACTATAGCGAGGACATTCCGGACATCGATCAGGGCGAGGTGAGGGCGGCTCTCGGGCAACTTAAAAACAACAAGTCCCCTGGGGAGGACGGAATTACAACTGAAAAGGTGATAAGACCTTGCTGAGGAATTACAGACCCATCTCACTCCTGAGCCATGTTTACAAGTTGTTCTTGAGAGTAGTTATAAACCGCCTCGCCGGAAGGCTCGATGAGTTTCAGCCAAAGGAGCAAGCCGGATTTCGAAAAGGCTTCAGAACCGTGGACCACATCCATACTGTACAGCAGATTGTAAAGAAAACAAACGAGTACAATCAGCCGCTGTGTATGGCTTTTGTGGACTACGAGAAGGCCTTTGAATCTATCGAAATAAAATACTCTTTATCTTTATTTTACATGCTCCTTTATGTAGGAACGAGAAATCAAAATTGGGCATAAAATATGCCTCTGCCTCATCCTTCGGAGAAACAGGTATAATTATATTATGTGTGCTTATATGTGTGCTGAAAGACATAATTAATAAAATAAATCACTATTCAACTGCTCATATCAATTAGAATGACACCTTTGAAATAACATTTTTCACGAATTTTAAAAGCATGTAACAAAAAAACCATAGCACGCACAGGGTTAATGTAGTAGTATTTTTTGCTAGAAATTATGTGTTCTATGCGAATATCACATTTTCTTTTTCTGGCCGGCACTTTCAGTTTTTGGTCCAAAATGAATGATGTCCTTTCAGAAACAGTTTGCTATTTAATCAAAGACATGCTCATGAAACATACGTCAATAAAGGTCAATTTTGAACTATTTATTTGGTATATCCTACCAAAAAATTATGAGAAATCTTTAAAATCGTTTAATACAAAATATAATGCAGTTTTACAAAACACGAATATTTCATCCCTTTATAAAAAGTTTTGTTCTAAACTTATTTGCAAAACTTCTGAATTTGATCTATCCGAGTCAGGCTGGACAGTTGATTCAATTGGTCATTTAGAAATTAACATAGTAAAATATAACCCTTTGCGAGCAGGTTCTTATTTACCACTACCTAAGCGTATTATAAGCACAAAATCATGTCTCAATATTAAAAACAGCGACCAGCATTGTTTTCTTTGGAGTATTGTAGCTGATATGTTTCCAACACAGAGCAATCCAAATAGAACAACTTCATATCCACATTATTCTGATTTATTAAATATTTCTGATATGAGTTTTCCTCCCAGTTTTAATGATATTAAGCGCTTTGAAATAAACAATCCTAATATCAGCGTTAACATTTACGGCTTAGATTATAATGATACAGTTACAGGTCCATTGTATAAAACATCATCACGTCGAATAGACCACATTAATCTGCTTTGCTTTACCAAATATGAAAAGACTCATTTTTGTTTAATTGAAAATTTTGAAAAACTTGTGCACAAACAATTGACTAAACATAAAAAAAAAATATATTTATGTGAGGAATGTTTTATTTACTTTGATAGTCAAGACAAATTGAATTGCCACGAATGTACAGGAATACAAACTATTTTACCTGAGGAGGGAAGCAAAATAAGATTTTTGAATTACGAGAGAACTCAGACAGTGCCAATAGTAATATATGGAGACTTTGAAAGTTTATTGCGCGAGTATTCTGATAAAAATAAATCTACATATGTTGAAAATGTGCAAGTTCATGAGGCTACATGTTTTGCTTATTATATTTGTTGCAATACAAATCCAGATTTAAATAATTATGTATGTTATCGAGGGCCTAATTGTTCTAAGAACTTTGTAAAATCTTTGACTAATGATGTGCAACGTTTATATAAATTATTATTAGAAAGTAAAAATATGATTCCGCTTACTGAAAAAGAACAAATAAATTTTATCAGCGGAACCGTGTGTCATATATGTAGAAATAAGTTTTTATACAATGATATTATTGTTAAAGACCATGACCACTTTACTGGAAAATACCGAGGACCTGCACATAACACATGTAACTTGAGCGCAAAACAATGTACTTTTATACCAATAGTGTTCCATAACTTATCTGGATATGACTGTCATTTGTTTATTAATGAACTTTCAAATATAAATGGTCGAATCCATCTTATACCAAGAACCAAAGAGAAATATATTTCATTTACAAAATTCATACCAATCAATGCTACAAACGTCGCACGATTGAAATTTATAGACTCTTTCAATTTTTTGTCCTCTAGCATGGATAAATTGGTTAAAACGATGAACCCTGAAGACTTCAAAAATTTAAAGTCTTTCTTTACTAATAAAAAATTATTTGATATTGTACGTAGAAAAGGAATATACTGCTATGAATATATGGACTCTTGGGAACGATATGATGAAACTAAATTACCAGAACCATCCAAATTCTTTAACAAACTTACATCTGAAACTATTAGCGATGAAGACTATAAGCACGCCATAAAGGTTTGGAACTCTTTTGGTATAAAGAATTTAGGCGAATATACAGATTTGTACCTTAAATGCGATGTTTTACTTCTTTGTGACGTATTTGAAAAATTCAGAAAAATGAGTTTAAAGCATTATGGCCTGGATCCTTGTTACTACGTTTCATCACCATCTCTAAGTTGGGATGCTATGTTATTGTATACCAAAATAGAGTTAGATCTAATCTTTAATGTGGAAATATATCAAATGATAGAAAAAGGAATAAGAGGAGGACTTGCTCAATGTTCGCTGAGATATGCTAAGGCCAATAATGCATACCTCCCAGATTATAATAGTGCAGAGCCTGATGATTTTCTAGTTTACCTTGATTGTGTAAATTTATATGGATACGCAATGATGCAAAAGTTGCCAGTAGGCTGTTTTAGATTTCTCCTTGAAAGCGAAATATTAAGTTTTGACGTTATGAGATTCACATCTGATTCTGAAAAAGGGTTCATTTTAGAAGTAGACCTTCATTACCCGAGCTACTTACATGATAGTCATTCTGATTTACCATTCGCGCCTGAAAAATTTGTGCCATTTGGTGGTCAAAATGCGAAACTCATTGCAAATCTATATGACAAACATAGATATATCATTCATTACATTCATTTGAAGGAGTGCTTAAAGAATGGTTTGCAACTATTGAAAATATATAGAATACTTGAATTCCAGCAAGCTAATTTCTTAGAACCATATATTTCTTTAAATACTATGCTAAGGCAAAAAGCAACATCGGATTTTGAAAGAGACTTTTTTAAGAAACAAAATAATTCTATATTCGGTAAAACCATTGAGAATAAAAGAAAACAAGTTGATGTTAAACTTGTCAATATTTGGAGAGATTATTCTAATCGAACTAACAAGTTTTGCGGGGCAGAAAAATATATAAGTGCTCCCAATTTTAAAAACTTTTTAGTTATTTCAGAATCTCTAGTATCAATTCAAATGCAACAAACAAAAATAATTCTGGATCGTCCTATCTACATTGGTTTCAGTATTTTAGAAATCGCGAAAAGTCACTTATATAGATTTCATTATTCAATAATGAAAAAGATTTATGAAAATAAATTGAGACTTTGCTATACAGACACCGACAGTCTTTTGTATTTAATACGCACAAAAGATTTTTACAAAGATATGAAGACACATTTGAAATATTTTGATACTAGTAATTTTGAAAAAGATAATATTTTTAATGTACCAAATGTTAATGCTAAGATACCTGGCTACTTTAAAGATGAGATGGGTGGAAAAATAATATCTGAATTTGTGGGCTTAGGTGCAAAATTGTATTGTATAGATACTAATGTGGTATCGATAAAGAAAGCAAAAGGTGTTAAGAAGTGTGTTACTAAAAAATTGAATATAGATAATTATAAAAAAGTTTTACTGGGGAATGAAATACTTAGAGATGATATGTATACAATTAGATCTAAAAGTCATAGAATATTTACTCAAAAAATTAATAAAGTAATTTTGTCAAGAAATGACGATAAAAGACAAATAATGGATGATAGAATAAGTACTTTAGCATGGGGTCATTACAAAACAGCATTTTAAATGAAACAAATATTCGATTTCTCGCATATTATTTATTAGAAAATATCAATGATTGAAGCTTCTTGTAATAAAGTTTGTCTATTCTATGTAACAAAGTATAATATATTGTATAAGCAATTGTTTATTTTACGATTTTATAATTAGATATACAATTGTAATAATTTTATTTATAACTAATTAATTTAACAAATTATATCTTAATGTATTGTTGTAATGTAAAGAGTATAATAAAAAAATTATAATCGTAAACAGTTTTTATTTTATTGTTCCATTATAATTCACACAATTCCATTAAAGTGTAATTGATTGACAAAATTAAACAATGATTAATTTTTTTAAATTCGTCCTACAACAATTTACATTATTTATTACATTATGAAAAGATTAAATACTAGGTTTACTCAATTTCTTCACTATTTTACCCACTAAATGCTCAGTCTCATTTATAATATCATCATAGTCACTTGTCACCAAATATTGCACATTAACACTCGCATTATCAGGATCAGTGTTTATATTATCCATATTTTGATTTTCAAAATCATGTATAAAAATTTTTATGAGATGACGAGCTCGCCCCGACTCCTTACGCATTATAAACGATGATTTGCTCGAAATTTTAGATTTTTGTTTCTTTTTCTTTAATGTTTGAGCCTCTGCATTTTGCTGTCGATATTCCTCGCTGGATTTTGCCGCTACTTCTGCGTACCAACCCTCTCTGTCTTGGGCATAATAAAATGGATTCGTTATTGGGTTGGAGTCTTCTACCAGATTCTGAAAGAAAGAAAAAATATAAATTATAAATGTAATTTATGCCTTAAGATTAAACAAAATAATTATGCAGTTATATACACCTACCTCACGCATGTTGTCTATGATATCAATAGAGGGACTGTAGGACGGTGAGTTAGCCATGGTTCTGTAAACAAATATGGATTACATATTATTATATTGTGAAATTAAAAAAGAAAAGTAAAAATAAAAATAAAACTTACCTCAAAAACGTGCTGAAATCTGGACGACCTGCTAATTGGCGAGACAATGATGGAATGATGCAATTGTTATTACTTAGTTGTAAATTATTTTAAACAAGCGACAAACTATATTACAGTAATATGAGACTAGAATGTTTTCATTCATGATATAAACGTGTCTAAACCTGTAGAAATGCGACAACCTATACTAAAGTAATATGAGACTAGAATGTTTTCATTCATGATAGAAACATGTCTAAACCTGTAGAAATGCGACAGCCTATATTAAAGTAATATGAGACTAGAATGTTTACATTCATGATAGAAACATGTCTAAACCTGTAGAAATGCGACAGCTTATATTAAAGTAATATGAGACTAGAATGTTTTCATTCATGATAGAAACGTGTCTAAACCTGTAAAAATGCATTAACTAAATAATACACCGTGTTTTATATATTAGTATATTAGTTATAATGAGAATATAGAGTTTTATCATGATGCAACCTGTTTAAACCTGTAGAAACGCGTTAGTTGAATACTGCTGTGTTCAATATAATTTATATGTAGGTACCTATATAACTTGCATAATATGAGAATATATATGATGATCAATCAAATATATAAGCAGAAACAAAGATGAAGTTGATCAAACAACCCATATCACTAAATGTTAATAGTCTAAATTTTATTGATCCTGCGCAACAGATAAGACATAGCACGCTATTGCCAAATACAATTCGTTGTATAATATGCGGTCCATCGAATTGCGGCAAAACAAATGTTATGATCAGTTTACTCATGCATGAAAATGGACTCAAGTTTAAAAACCTTTATCTCTACTCGAAAACTAATTTTCAACCAAAATATAGTTTTTTACGAGAAGTCCTAAGTACGATACCGCAGATTAAGTTTTATGAGTTCAATGATGATAAAGATGTAATACCGCCGAGTGAAGCTTTGACCAATTCTATATTTATATTTGATGATGTTGCTTGCGAAAATCAAATTAATATTCGTAATTATTTCTCTATGGGTAGACATAAACAGATAGACTGCTTTTATTTATCTCAAACTTACTCAAAAATTCCAAAACAGTTGCTGCGTGATAATGCTAATTTTCTTATAATATTCAAACAAGATGATATAAACTTAAAGCATATTTACGAAGAACATGCGAGTTCTGATATGTCGTGGAGTCAATTCAAAAATGTTTGTAATACAGTTTGGAGTAACCCATATAATTTCGTTTGCATTAACAAAGACTGCTTATTGAACAGCGGGAGATACAGAAAAAATTTCGATGTTTTTTTTTCACTTTGAATGAAAATAATAATGCGAACAGGTATATAAATTAACTTCATTCATAAAAATATATTCAGTGTTAATGATTCACCGGCTGAATACAGTATTAAGTAATAATATGGAGCAAAATATTAAAATGGAATTAATTAAGTCTGCTGACTCCATTAAAAATAAGTTAACCCAAATGAAAAATCAGGAACATGTGATTAACTTATCGCTTGATAAAATGCTAAAATCTGTCACAGACCCGCTTAAAATATTAGTTTATTCAAAGAAAGCTCCAGATAATATTCAACATACAGAAAAATTGTCCCGTGCCAACTCTGAAGCAATCGAGTCAGATGAAAACAATGCAAGCTTTTCTACCATGCATGATGACTTTTACGATGCTGATGTAAATTTTACAGAATATCCTAAAAATGAAGATAATTTAGAAATTTCGTTAGAACGCGATGATATTTACGATATTCATGATGGGCTAAATGTTCCGTTTGGAATAAGAAAAGAAAACAATACTCTAATGATGGGTAATTCAGTGGTAGCACTCTCTAAAAGTTTGGATAAAGGAAATATGTTTTTGATTAGAATTGGAGATAAAACCTATAATTTAACACCGGGGTTAAAAGAACTTTTATTTCGGAAAAAACCTGAATTAAGTACAATATCAAACAAAGATAAACTTGATTACAAAGATATGTTACATCGTACAAATGCTCATAAAAGAGATTTTAGTTCTAAAGGTCAGCTAAGAGGGGACAAAGGAATCAAATATCGAGAAATTATTAAACCGCTATTTTCAGAGACTTCAAGCGATGTCATTTTAAAACATGGAGGCAGTCTGCCAAAACTCAAAAAATATAAAACAAGCACTGATTTGGTATATTGGGACGATCCTAATGAATTGGTTGAGAGATTGAAGTTATTGGTAGCTTCAAGAGATGCAGGCAATTCAAACCATGATAATGAAATTTTATCCATAATTGAAGAATTGAAAGAAGCTAATATAATAAAAGAATAAATGCTATGCATAGCAAACTTTCAATTCAGTATCATATAGTTCTTCATACTGAACATTGTTAAACATAAAAATCTAAATAATGAGCAAAGTTGATGTGGTAAATGAAATTCATAAAAATGCTAGGGTGAACTTCCAAAGACGAAATGTTATTATGAAAGATATAGATGATCTGTGGCAAGCGGATTTAATTGATATGCAATCAATTTGTAAAGAAAATAAAAAAATTAGATTTATTTTGGCCATTATCGATACATTTTCAAAATTTGCATGGGTATTTCCTCTGAAAAGTAAAAAGAAAGACGTTGTATGTAAGAGTCTTAAAATTTTGTTGGATAAAGGACGCATACCTAAAAATCTGCAAACCGATAATGGAGCAGAATTTTATAATAATAAATTTAATAATCTTATGAAATCATATCATATTAATCATTATTCAACATTCTCCACTAAGAAGGCTTCAATAGTTGAAAGATTTATTAGAACATTGAAATCAAAATTATACAAAGAATTTAGTTTACAAGGTAATTATGATTGGATAACTAGCGCTCTTCAAAATGTTATATATAAATATAATCATACCTACCATCGTACTATAGATGAGCTACCAGCAAACGTTGATAATAATAATAAAAAACGCATATTACAAAGATATATAACGCTGGCAAAAAAAGTTAATGTAAAGAATAAGTTTAAAGCAGGAGATTATGTGCGAATCAGTAAGTACAAAGGAACATTTGAAAAGGGCTATACTCCTAACTGGTCGACTGAAATATTCAAAATTCGAAAAATACAAAACACAGCTCCAATTACTTATTTAATTGAAGATACAATTAAAGGTCAGCCTATTTTAGGAGCATTTTATGCTGAAGAACTTCAAAAAACAATGCATCCTGAAATATACTTAGTCGAAAAAATTCTTAAGCGGAAAGGCAGCAAGGTTTTAGTGAAATGGCTAGGCTTGTCCTATGCTGAAAATAGCTGGATTGATAAATGGAATATATTATAATAAAACATATTTATTCAGCGTTCAAACCATTATCTACCAGTCTCGTGATGTGTTTTAGAGAGAGCGGTCTTCTCAATTGGCTTATAAATCATTTACCATTTGAGTTGCATTTACCTGGATACAATTATTGCGGCCCTGGCACAAAATTAATGAAGAGACTTAAACGTGGTGAAAAAGGTGTTAATAAATTAGACGAATATTGTAAAGAGCACGATATTGCTTATCACAGATCAGCAAACTTAAAAGATAGACATAAAGCAGATTTCATATTGTTAGAAATGGCAAAAAAACGTGCAGATGCTTCTGATGCAAGTGCAGGTGAAAAATTCGCAGCTCATCTAGTAAGCAAAGCTATGCTAGCAAAAATTAAAACAGGTGCAGGTCTTAAAAGAAACTGTAAAAAAATGGGTTCCAGAAAAGCTTTAGACAGCGGCTTGAAAAATAAGTTAGCAAATGTTATTAGTAAAACGAAAAAACATATACAAAAATTAAAACCAAAATGCAAGAAAACGGCAATAGAATTAGCTATGACTGCTGCTAGAGAATTAGTTGACAATTCATCTATTAAACTTCCTCGTATTATTCCAATACCAAAAACTGGCGGAGTATTGCCTTTAATTCCTATTTTTGCGGGACTGTCAGCTGCGGGAGCCTTAGCAGGAGGTGCATCTGGTATTGCTAAAACTATTACTGAATACAGGATGGCTAAAAAGCGTTTAGCTGAATTGAAAAGACATAATGAAAAAATGGAAGCTCTTTGCATTGGAAAGGGATTACATCTTAAGCCACATAAGGATGGATTTGGAATTTATGTCTCTAAAGAAAAAAACTAAAGAATCGGCTACCCAATCGAGCCTTAACTAATTTAGATATTTTAAAATACGGAAATAACATTCCCTATTTTCGAGGAGTCTTTATGAGAGATGAGCTCCCAAATCGACCCTTTAGAAAAGAATGTGGGATCATTAATTTAGATAGTTCTAAAAATCCTGGTTCTCATTGGGTAGCCTATGTAAAATATAATACCTATATAGAATATTTCGACAGTTATGGTAATCTTAAACCCCCCAAGGAATTTATAAGATATGCAGGCCCTAAAGTTCATTATAATTATGATAATATACAGGGAAATCATCCTTTTAATTGCGGACATCTATGTTTGAACTTTTTAAACAACTTTTGGAGTGATCAAAGGATAAAATAAAGAATACCTTTGAAACTAGTTCAGTATGTAAGCTTGTCTCCAGCTATTACTATCTCTATTAATATACATTTTAAAGAAGATCATATTGAACTACATTTGCAGTATCTAAGAAAAATAAAATGATATTGTATTATAAAAACTCTATAGCCAATATAAAGCGTCTTACTTCTACTAAGACGTTCAAGGAGCGAAGACGTAAGAAAAAATTAATAAACTTGACGAAGTCGAATAAAGATTTTTTCGAAGTCGACAGCCTATATTAAAGTAATATGAGACTAGAATGTTTACATTCATGATAGAAACATGTCTAAACCTGTAGAAATGCGACAGCTTATATTAAAGTAATATGAGACTAGAATGTTTTCATTCATGATAGAAACGTGTCTAAACCTGTAAAAATGCATTAACTAAATAATACACCGTGTTTTATATATTAGTATATTAGTTATAATGAGAATATAGAGTTTTATCATGATGCAACCTGTTTAAACCTGTAGAAACGCGTTAGTTGAATACTGCTGTGTTCAATATAATTTATATGTAGGTACCTATATAACTTGCATAATATGAGAATATATATGATGATCAATCAAATATATAAGCAGAAACAAAGATGAAGTTGATCAAACAACCCATATCACTAAATGTTAATAGTCTAAATTTTATTGATCCTGCGCAACAGATAAGACATAGCACGCTATTGCCAAATACAATTCGTTGTATAATATGCGGTCCATCGAATTGCGGCAAAACAAATGTTATGATCAGTTTACTCATGCATGAAAATGGACTCAAGTTTAAAAACCTTTATCTCTACTCGAAAACTAATTTTCAACCAAAATATAGTTTTTTACGAGAAGTCCTAAGTACGATACCGCAGATTAAGTTTTATGAGTTCAATGATGATAAAGATGTAATACCGCCGAGTGAAGCTTTGACCAATTCTATATTTATATTTGATGATGTTGCTTGCGAAAATCAAATTAATATTCGTAATTATTTCTCTATGGGTAGACATAAACAGATAGACTGCTTTTATTTATCTCAAACTTACTCAAAAATTCCAAAACAGTTGCTGCGTGATAATGCTAATTTTCTTATAATATTCAAACAAGATGATATAAACTTAAAGCATATTTACGAAGAACATGCGAGTTCTGATATGTCGTGGAGTCAATTCAAAAATGTTTGTAATACAGTTTGGAGTAACCCATATAATTTCGTTTGCATTAACAAAGACTGCTTATTGAACAGCGGGAGATACAGAAAAAATTTCGATGTTTTTTTTTCACTTTGAATGAAAATAATAATGCGAACAGGTATATAAATTAACTTCATTCATAAAAATATATTCAGTGTTAATGATTCACCGGCTGAATACAGTATTAAGTAATAATATGGAGCAAAATATTAAAATGGAATTAATTAAGTCTGCTGACTCCATTAAAAATAAGTTAACCCAAATGAAAAATCAGGAACATGTGATTAACTTATCGCTTGATAAAATGCTAAAATCTGTCACAGACCCGCTTAAAATATTAGTTTATTCAAAGAAAGCTCCAGATAATATTCAACATACAGAAAAATTGTCCCGTGCCAACTCTGAAGCAATCGAGTCAGATGAAAACAATGCAAGCTTTTCTACCATGCATGATGACTTTTACGATGCTGATGTAAATTTTACAGAATATCCTAAAAATGAAGATAATTTAGAAATTTCGTTAGAACGCGATGATATTTACGATATTCATGATGGGCTAAATGTTCCGTTTGGAATAAGAAAAGAAAACAATACTCTAATGATGGGTAATTCAGTGGTAGCACTCTCTAAAAGTTTGGATAAAGGAAATATGTTTTTGATTAGAATTGGAGATAAAACCTATAATTTAACACCGGGGTTAAAAGAACTTTTATTTCGGAAAAAACCTGAATTAAGTACAATATCAAACAAAGATAAACTTGATTACAAAGATATGTTACATCGTACAAATGCTCATAAAAGAGATTTTAGTTCTAAAGGTCAGCTAAGAGGGGACAAAGGAATCAAATATCGAGAAATTATTAAACCGCTATTTTCAGAGACTTCAAGCGATGTCATTTTAAAACATGGAGGCAGTCTGCCAAAACTCAAAAAATATAAAACAAGCACTGATTTGGTATATTGGGACGATCCTAATGAATTGGTTGAGAGATTGAAGTTATTGGTAGCTTCAAGAGATGCAGGCAATTCAAACCATGATAATGAAATTTTATCCATAATTGAAGAATTGAAAGAAGCTAATATAATAAAAGAATAAATGCTATGCATAGCAAACTTTCAATTCAGTATCATATAGTTCTTCATACTGAACATTGTTAAACATAAAAATCTAAATAATGAGCAAAGTTGATGTGGTAAATGAAATTCATAAAAATGCTAGGGTGAACTTCCAAAGACGAAATGTTATTATGAAAGATATAGATGATCTGTGGCAAGCGGATTTAATTGATATGCAATCAATTTGTAAAGAAAATAAAAAAATTAGATTTATTTTGGCCATTATCGATACATTTTCAAAATTTGCATGGGTATTTCCTCTGAAAAGTAAAAAGAAAGACGTTGTATGTAAGAGTCTTAAAATTTTGTTGGATAAAGGACGCATACCTAAAAATCTGCAAACCGATAATGGAGCAGAATTTTATAATAATAAATTTAATAATCTTATGAAATCATATCATATTAATCATTATTCAACATTCTCCACTAAGAAGGCTTCAATAGTTGAAAGATTTATTAGAACATTGAAATCAAAATTATACAAAGAATTTAGTTTACAAGGTAATTATGATTGGATAACTAGCGCTCTTCAAAATGTTATATATAAATATAATCATACCTACCATCGTACTATAGATGAGCTACCAGCAAACGTTGATAATAATAATAAAAAACGCATATTACAAAGATATATAACGCTGGCAAAAAAAGTTAATGTAAAGAATAAGTTTAAAGCAGGAGATTATGTGCGAATCAGTAAGTACAAAGGAACATTTGAAAAGGGCTATACTCCTAACTGGTCGACTGAAATATTCAAAATTCGAAAAATACAAAACACAGCTCCAATTACTTATTTAATTGAAGATACAATTAAAGGTCAGCCTATTTTAGGAGCATTTTATGCTGAAGAACTTCAAAAAACAATGCATCCTGAAATATACTTAGTCGAAAAAATTCTTAAGCGGAAAGGCAGCAAGGTTTTAGTGAAATGGCTAGGCTTGTCCTATGCTGAAAATAGCTGGATTGATAAATGGAATATATTATAATAAAACATATTTATTCAGCGTTCAAACCATTATCTACCAGTCTCGTGATGTGTTTTAGAGAGAGCGGTCTTCTCAATTGGCTTATAAATCATTTACCATTTGAGTTGCATTTACCTGGATACAATTATTGCGGCCCTGGCACAAAATTAATGAAGAGACTTAAACGTGGTGAAAAAGGTGTTAATAAATTAGACGAATATTGTAAAGAGCACGATATTGCTTATCACAGATCAGCAAACTTAAAAGATAGACATAAAGCAGATTTCATATTGTTAGAAATGGCAAAAAAACGTGCAGATGCTTCTGATGCAAGTGCAGGTGAAAAATTCGCAGCTCATCTAGTAAGCAAAGCTATGCTAGCAAAAATTAAAACAGGTGCAGGTCTTAAAAGAAACTGTAAAAAAATGGGTTCCAGAAAAGCTTTAGACAGCGGCTTGAAAAATAAGTTAGCAAATGTTATTAGTAAAACGAAAAAACATATACAAAAATTAAAACCAAAATGCAAGAAAACGGCAATAGAATTAGCTATGACTGCTGCTAGAGAATTAGTTGACAATTCATCTATTAAACTTCCTCGTATTATTCCAATACCAAAAACTGGCGGAGTATTGCCTTTAATTCCTATTTTTGCGGGACTGTCAGCTGCGGGAGCCTTAGCAGGAGGTGCATCTGGTATTGCTAAAACTATTACTGAATACAGGATGGCTAAAAAGCGTTTAGCTGAATTGAAAAGACATAATGAAAAAATGGAAGCTCTTTGCATTGGAAAGGGATTACATCTTAAGCCACATAAGGATGGATTTGGAATTTATGTCTCTAAAGAAAAAAACTAAAGAATCGGCTACCCAATCGAGCCTTAACTAATTTAGATATTTTAAAATACGGAAATAACATTCCCTATTTTCGAGGAGTCTTTATGAGAGATGAGCTCCCAAATCGACCCTTTAGAAAAGAATGTGGGATCATTAATTTAGATAGTTCTAAAAATCCTGGTTCTCATTGGGTAGCCTATGTAAAATATAATACCTATATAGAATATTTCGACAGTTATGGTAATCTTAAACCCCCCAAGGAATTTATAAGATATGCAGGCCCTAAAGTTCATTATAATTATGATAATATACAGGGAAATCATCCTTTTAATTGCGGACATCTATGTTTGAACTTTTTAAACAACTTTTGGAGTGATCAAAGGATAAAATAAAGAATACCTTTGAAACTAGTTCAGTATGTAAGCTTGTCTCCAGCTATTACTATCTCTATTAATATACATTTTAAAGAAGATCATATTGAACTACATTTGCAGTATCTAAGAAAAATAAAATGATATTGTATTATAAAAACTCTATAGCCAATATAAAGCGTCTTACTTCTACTAAGACGTTCAAGGAGCGAAGACGTAAGAAAAAATTAATAAACTTGACGAAGTCGAATAAAGATTTTCTTAAAGCTCTAGGTTTCACACTATGAATATACTACAGGTTACTGAATTACCGCGCTTCGATACTTCGATTGAAAGTTATCAAATCCATTCTTATAATCCCTATAACAATAGCTTTAGAGAAAACGATGAAATCAGAATCCCCATACACCAGCAAGACATATATGCGCTACCATCAGCCAGTTCAATTTACATCGAAGGCGAGGCAAAAATCTTCGGTAAAGATGGGAAACCGCTTAAGAAAAGCATTGCATTCACTAATAATTTCGTTATGTATTTGTTTCAAGACATCAGATATGAAGTGAATGGTATAGAAATAGATCGAATTAAAAATTCAGGTATAACGTCGACGATAAAATCATATATTTCATTAAATGAAGGAGAAAATAAAGTTGCTGCCTTATGGGGATGGAACTTGGATGGATTCAAAAGTGATGGTCATTTTAGTGCTTTTATACCGTTAAATAAAATTTTAGGATTTGCTGAAGATTATAATAAGATCGTGCTAAATTGTAAGCATGAACTTATATTGAATAGAAGTAATTCGAATTTAAATAGTATAATACTTACTGATGACATTGCGCATTTTCAAATAGACGTGCTAAGAGTACAATGGAAAATACCTCATATAAAAGTGTCAGATCGTGAACGATTGATACTTTTAAGACATTTAGAAAGAGATAAACCTATCCAAATGGCGTTTAGAAATTGGGACTTATATGAATATCCTTTACTGCCGAAAAGCACAAAACATTCTTGGTCAGTTAAAACGGCGTCACAATTAGAAAAACCTCGATATGTAATTTTCTGCTTACAAACTAATAGAAAGAGTAATAAACTCATAGATAGCTCGCTTTTCGATCATTGTGAAGTAACTAATGTAACATTGTTTTTGAATTCAGAATATTATCCATATGAGCCTTTGGGTTTAAAGTTCTCTGAGAATAAATACAGTATATTATACGATATGTATGTGAAATTTCGCCAGTCGTATTACAACAGCCCTGTCGATCCCTTGCTTGATTTGAAAGACTTTAAAGAAAAGGCACCGCTTTTCATCTTAGATTGTTCAAGGCAAAACGATAGTTTAAAAACAGGACCAGTTGATGTGCGCTTAGAATTTGAATGTTCAACGCTGGTCCCAGATAATACAACCGCATATTGTTTAATTATAAATGACAGAGTTGTGGAATACAGACCTCTGAGTAATATTGTGCGTAGATTATCATGACGGCTATTGTAGATGTTCAAGGTTTTAAAACAGAAGCAAATGAATTTATTGTAAAAGAAATTGCCATAATTGGTAATAAAAAAATGCAGATGTTTCTAATAAAACCACCGTTTCCATTTTATGCTTTGACAAAACAAGAAAGAAGGCAAGTAAGCTGGATTGAACGTAATCGTAAAATATACTGGAATGAAGGAATTGTGCCGTACGAAAATCATCAGAATTTGATTCAAGATATTTTGAGACGTAAATGTGTTTATGTCAAAGGTGTTGAAAAAGTGCAATGGTTAAAAAATATATTAAATAGTGATAACGTATGTAATTTAGAAGATAAAGGTTGTCCTAATTTGTTAAGCTTATATGACAAATACGATCATTCCCTTGATGTGTATAGTTGTATTTATCATGACTCTATTTGCGCTTTAAAAAATGTTATGTGTTTAAATAAATGGTGTTCAGATAATAAGAAACATATCTTTAATAAAATTTACTTTATACAATAAAATATTTTAGTGAACAATATAATCGTTTCATTTGCTAATAATCTAAAATCAAAGATTTCTTAACATGACCTTAAAAATTGGAGATCTAGTTCAGGTAGTAATAGTAGAATGGCGATTATGTGGACTTCATATTGTAAAAATCATAAACTACGAGCAGTACAGTGCTATATTAATACCTACCCGAAAACAAAACGGTAGATTCTTTGAAATTTGTTTTGAAGGACTGATGCTGTGGGCTCGGATAATTAGAATCGATAATAATCTTATTGATTTAACTAGTATATGACAATACTGGAACACCTTATAATACAATGGAGTATAGCAGATCATCTTAGTAGTGTAATATTGGAGCGCTCTGCATTGCGAACCGAGCGTAGATCAGCTTAATAGTGTAATATTGGGGCGTACTGCATTGCGAACCGAGCGCAGATCAGCTTAATAGTGTAATATTGGGGCGTACTGCATCGCGAACCGAGCGAATGCGAGGTGAAGTGATGCAGAAGCCCCAATATTACCCTACTCCCCGTTTGGGCGGAGACTCTGACAGCCATCAATGTGGCTGGATAGCTGAGCTCACAGAGGGCGATGGCCATCAGGGTGATAAGGGGATACCGCACGATCTCCGGTGAGGCGGCATGTCTCCTAGCCGGGACTCCTGCATGGGACCTGGAAGCGAGAGCCCTTGCGTCACTGTTTAGATGGCGCAAGGAGGCGCTGGAGCGGGGACAAAGGCCTGCGTCTCGGGAAATCGAGGCCCAGCGGTCCCTGCTCCACCAGGAAACCGTGGAGACATGGAAGGTGTGACTTGAGAAACCAAAGGGGGGATTCGCCACAATCGCGTCCGTCACAACGGTCATGGACGAATGGCTGGAGAGGAGACACGGTGCTCTCTCCTACCGGAAGTCGCAGATACTTACCGGGCACGGTAGCTTTCGGTAGGTATCTGTGGCAAAGACACTGGGAAACTACGGCCGAGTGTCTGCACTGCGAGGACCGCAGTGATGAAACAGCGCTCCACACGCAGGTGGAGTGCATGGCGTGGGCGCAACAGCGCCAGGTCCTCGTGTTGGGTCTGGGCGTGGATACTCTCTCGCGCAAGACCATGGTGTAAGCCATGATCTCCAGCGGGAGTAGGTGGGACTGCACCGCCTCGTTCTGCGAGCAGGTCATGCTCGTGAAAGAGGCGGCGGGGCGGGACGGGAGAGAACTGGCCCACTCGAGTTCCGCAGTCGGCGGCTTGGGAGCCGCCAACGTGTCTTCGCCGAGGACTATCGGCCTCCATGACCGGGGGCCCGAGGACGGTGAGAGGGTTGCTCACCGTCCTTACAGAAGCAGGCGCATGACGGCAGCGTGACGTGAGGGATTCACGCACGCCCCCCCTTAGAAGCGGGATCACACCCGAAACCCCCCAAAGACGCGGGATAGCACCCGAACCACCCCCTCGCCGCAGTGGCGGCCGTGGGTCTGTTGGGAGTCCTGGGACATCCTTCCGAGGACTTACCCGGGGCTCCCAACCATAGGCTGTTGGGCGTTACGTGAGGTTTTTTAGTCGGTAGGAGTCCGGCAAAGCATCCATGAGGGATCCAAAAAAAAGGAAAGAGGAAAGCTGCTTATGTATATAGAATAACCGGCCAAGTGCGAGTCGGACTCCCACACGGAGGGTTCCGTACCAAAAACCACAAAAAGTCTTATTTGTTACATGGGAGCCCCCCTTTTTCTTTTATTTAACGTTAAGGAAAATCCTTCATGGATGCTATGCCAGACTCCTACCGACTAAAAACCCTACGTAACGCCCAACAGACTACGGTTGGGAGCCCCGGATAAGCCCTCGAAAGGATGTCCCTGTAAATGTCCATTTTGTTTATATTATATTTTTTTATGAAAATACACTGCTCGATATTCTGAGAGTATTTCAAGCGTCTACTGGTTGCCCTTATCACCTATTAACACTACTTAGTATAAAACAAGTATTGCACTGTGGTGGTTGTTAACCATAGAGCAACGCGCGCCTTAGACAGTTCGCGTTGCTCTATAGCACTATAGTGTTAACTATCCTGTTATGTAGATCCTCTACGGTAGGTACATTATATTTCCAAAAGAGTTTTGATCTCTATGTTTAATTTCTTTTTCAGAATATTGATGACATTTGAATGTTGACATTATAAATATGATACGTCTCAACAGTCTCATGCACCGAGCGTGTAATTGAATTGTGTGTTTGTACGTAAATTGTTTATACTGAATAAAAATCTAAAATATGGGCTCATTGTTGACTATTTCCCATGAAATTGCTATCTTTGAAATATTACACCTACCTAAAGTAATCTGCTGAAAGCGTTGTTCACTCTTTAAAGAAAAATTATTTGCGATGAAAGTCGAAAAATAAGTTAGTATGTCACCCGTATAATGTTTAATCATGGCGACAGGAAATTAATTTCAATCAGCAATATTTGACTTTGCTATACCTCCTAAAGTATTCATTTAATTTGCATGGTGTAAAGGGAAGAAATAATCTTGATTATATGTTTAAGCCAACTAACGTATTTAAATTGAGAAGGATACCTTATTACCTAATATATAAGATAAAATGGCGAAAAAACACGTTTGTTGTATGGGAGCCCCCCTTTAATATTATTATGTTTTTGTTTTTAGTATTTGTTGTTATAGCGGCAACAAAAACACATAATATGTGAAAATTTCAACTCTCTAGCTATCACCGTTCATGAGATACAGCCTCCTGACGGACAGACAGACAGACAGACAGACAGACAGACAGACGGACAGCGAAGTCTCATGAATAGGGTCCCGTTCTTTACCCTTTGGGTACGGAACCCTAAAAATGGAAACTAGATAAAAGTCAATAATCGAACAAGGAATTTTAACGTGAGCAAATTTTCATATGGATACTATTTTCTAGACTTCTACCGACTAAAAAGTACTACCATCGGGAGCCCCGGGTAAGCCTCGCAAGGATACTCAACAGACCTATGGCTACCGCTGCCGCCTCACCTAGGGGGAGTTCGGGTGCTATCGTATGTCTTTGGAGGGTTGTTCGGGTGTCATCGTTTGCGTGAATCCCTCACTTCAGCTATTGTCTAGCGTCTGCTTCTGTAAGGACGGTGAGGAGCCCCCTCATGCTCCTCAGGCCCGGTCATGGAGATCGACAGTCTTGGTAGAAGACAAAACTGTGGCGCCCCCGCCGCAGACTTCTCTACTCTCCGCAGCCTTCATTTTGGTTTGATTGTATTTATTGGAAATTTTAAGCGTCCTAATCCCGTGGTTACACGAATTTTATTTTATTAATATTATGAAGATATCTACTGAGCATATTCAGTCCCGTAAAACAAAATTCAACCAATTTAATTATATTGAAAAAACTTACTGTAAATATGCCCGGAACCAACATAAAGTTTCGATAATCTGCCAATAAACTCAGGATCCAGTGAAATAGCTAAGGCAACGTTCGTGGCCGGACCGGTCACCATTACTGCCAAATTACCTAGATTAAAGTAAAAAGTCCTTATAAACCTGTTTTAGAGTGTTTTGTTTTGACCGTTCGACTCAGTGTTTTGTGAACGATCACTGCAGTTAGTAAGTTTTGTTGCGTGTGACTACTTTGTGAAGGCACGCTAAGCTATTGGTCCTAGTTGTAAGTAAAATGGCAGTAGTTAAGCATTGTTTAAGGGCGGCTTGAATGGCGCAGCGGGCAATTAAAACCGCGCCTATCCATTTTAACATGACAATAGCTATAATGCTGCAATGTGATAGACGGACGTAAAAATATAAGGTGTGGTAAAAGATAAATAGTCATAAATTTGGTAACGTTACATTATATCTTATTTCATTTAAAATATAAAAATCTAAGCATACCTGCCCCTGAATACTAAAGCGGAGGTCAGGTTGCAAACCAAAGATGAGTTTGATATTGACTGAATTGAGTTTCGATTTTAATCTACTAATTAATTTGGACGAAGAAGTATATGGTCGTACCTGTGTATGCGGGGCCTATGTAGTGGTACACATATTGCCTAACTGTTCCTTTAATAAATATCAATCCACAGCTTGCTGTTTTATGCATTCGTTCAGTAGTGTTGTCAGCAACAAATCAAGAAGAAGAAACAGCTGTTGAAATTACTCAATGTGCTGACTTACCTTCATACTTTTTAGATAATTCAATCAGACCCACAGCCGCGTGAAGCTTCTCAACTGCTACAGGTCCGGTGGACAAAGTACCATCATCGCCTAACTCATCGCGACCAAAGAAATTATCTGTCTTCATACCACGGATAAGTGGTTTCTTGGCTCCTGCATATATTGGTATCTAGAACAGGTGCAAATTGTTGCTATGCTATATTAGAATACTAGCAACGTTATATTAGTACCTACCCCAGTTTAGCTGAATAATTTCTGTTACAAGTAAAACTAAATGCAAGATTTTTCTTGTTTAGTAGTAATATACAAGGTATTATTATACACTCGAGAGCAATGAATCCGGGTCACTTAAAGAATCCTAAAAATCTCGGAAACTAAAAATGCTAGGTTAATGCAATAAATTGTATTTAATAGACAATGTAATACTCCTTAAATGAAGGTATTAAAACTTCTTAGTTATTGTAAAGTTATATCATAAAAAAATCAAATTTGAAAAAGGGCCACTTTCGAAGATGGAACTACGAAATTACAGCATTTGGTGTTGCTTTTGTTTGTAATCTGTCATTTATGTGGGTACATAAACCATGTTGATAGTGCTCTATATTCATTAATCAAGCTGAAATTATGTCAATTACGCCTGAAGAATGCACCAGAATACTTACAATGCTGGAAACCGGCCGGAGTCAGCGCGATACAGCCAGGACTGTCGGTGTGTCGCTGTCAACAGTACAAAGAGTTCTCCGACGTTACGAAGAAACTGGTTCTAACCTACGCAGACCAGGAACGGGCAGAACCAGGTGTACCACAGTACGAGAAGACCGATACTTGGTGAACACCATGCTTCGAAATCGCTTTCTCACAGGAACTGAACTCACCAATCAGTTTCGACGCCTCGGAGGAAGTAACCCAAGTGCATGGACAGTAAGACGTCGGCTTGCTGAATCTAACTTAAAACCCCTTAGACCTGCAAACGGCCCTAAACTGGAGCGTGGGCATCGTATTTCGAGACTAAGGTATGCCCAGAGCCACGTAAATTGGAGTATTGAAGATTGGTCAAAAGTTATGTTCTCCGACGAATCAAAATTTATGCTCTACAAGCACGATGGAAGACACAGAGTGTATCGAAGACCAGGGGAAAGATTCAAGCAAGCATGCATCGAAGAAAAAGTAGCCTACGGTGGTGGGTCTGTACTTGTGTGGGCCGGAATTTCTTCTGAAAGTCGCACAGAGCTGGTGATCATAGAAAACGGCTCTTTAACTAGCGTAAGATATGTGGAAGAAATTCTCAATGATCACGTTGGTCCATTTATGGTCAATTTAGGTGAGGATGCTATATTTATGCATGACAATGCCCGACCTCATACAGGTAGGATTGTGAATGACTACCTTCAAGAGATGAACATTACTCGTATGGAGTGGCCAGCGCGCAGCCCGGATATCAACCCGATCGAGCATGCTTGGGACGAGCTAGGCAGATGCGTAAAACAACGAAACCCTCCCCCAATCACGCTTCGTGAGCTCAAAATTGCTCTCACAGAGGAATGGGAGAATATTCCCCAAAATCGTATAAGGAACTTGGTGTACAGCATGCCAAACCGCGTAAACGCAGTAATGGAAGTACGAGGAGGCAATACGAAGTATTAAAATTCAAGAAAATCGTAATAAAGTTCAAAAATTTCATGTTTCCTATTTTTGTTTTAAGGAGAGATCGGCAGTTTTTTCTTTATGTAATTTTGTGTTAATAAAATGTATGGTGACTCATATTTTTTTTACTTTCATTTAAGGAGTATTACATTGTCTATTAAATACAATTTATTGCATTAACCTATCATTTTTAGTTTCCGAGATTTTTAACATTCTTTAAGTGACCCGGATTCATTGCTCTCGAGTGTAGTAACAACCTTCTTAGGTAAGAACTCAGAGTGTGGTTTTGCCTACGCCCTAAAACCTACAACACTTTTTTGCACGACGTGGTTTACTACTGCAAAGCTCGTGTTTGCAGCTCCCACTGCGCGGACAGACAAATTGAAGAATCGTATGGGCTACGGGAGACCGCATCGAGTGTGGTTTTAGCATTTTTATTTGGTTTCTGGTATAAATCAATAGCGATTTGGACTTTACTGATGCTAACCACCCGCTTTACGACAATCGCTCGTCCAGTTCGGTGGTGAGAACCACTAACGCAACGGCTGCAGTACCGCACAGATCTGTGCGGTCTCATGAGTTTTGAAATGAAAAACTAGAGAATCCACCACTGCAGCAAGCGTGGCTAGGAACCACATCGTGAGTTTTTAGCCTAATTGTAATTCAAGCTGTATTTTACTAGCTTACTTTGTTTATGGGCCTGAATACGCTCTTCTTTGAGCGTGGAGTATGATTTCGCTCTGTTAAGAATATCTTTTTGCTTCTGCTAAACAGTTCGTTACACAATGAACTTACCTCAGATCTGTTACATAACTTGAGTATTCTTGCGGTGTTGAAGATAGCTTGGCTTAAATTTGCATTGCCGTATGAAGTGGTAAGTGCAATTATTTTGGGCCTGAAATAATTTTAACTGAGCTAAGATCCACAAGTTTTTAAGATGGCTGATCCCTCAGCTGGTGCTGTTGGACACAAACAACACGGGGAAGTAAAGTTACCTACCTCTATTTTAACTGGTTGTTCTATGATCAAATAATTTTTACCAGCAGTGGTTCAACTTGGTTGTGTTCATTTCATTTTCGTGCAACGCGACTGGTCAAAGCGACAATCGCATACAATCGCGTGCGGACAAACGTAGGAAAATTATAATATAAAATTATGTCTTAGAAAATACTACCAATTTTACCTAGATGGCGCTAATCGGCTGATTACCGTCGTGGTCAAGAACTCTATTGCATACTTTACCTGATAACTGTGTGTTTTGTATTATATCGGTCCCTAAAATACACTCGAGAGCAATGAATCCGGGTCACTTAAAGAATCCTAAAAATCTCGGAAACTAAAAATGCTAGGTTAATGCAATAAATTGTATTTAATAGACAATGTAATACTCCTTAAATGAAGGTATTAAAACTTCTTAGTTATTGTAAAGTTATATCATAAAAAAATCAAATTTGAAAAAGGGCCACTTTCGAAGATGGAACTACGAAATTACAGCATTTGGTGTTGCTTTTGTTTGTAATCTGTCATTTATGTGGGTACATAAACCATGTTGATAGTGCTCTATATTCATTAATCAAGCTGAAATTATGTCGCTTACGCCTGAAGAATGCACCAGAATACTTACAATGCTGGAAACCGGCCGGAGTCAGCGCGATACAGCCAGGACTGTCGGTGTGTCGCTGTCAACAGTACAAAGAGTTCTCCGACGTTACGAAGAAACTGGTTCTAACCTACGCAGACCAGGAACGGGCAGAACCAGGTGTACCACAGCACGAGAAGACCGATACTTGGTGAACACCATGCTTCGAAATCGCTTTCTCACAGGAACTGAACTCACCAATCAGTTTCGACGCCTCGGAGGAAGTAACCCAAGTGCATGGACAGTAAGACGTCGGCTTGCTGAATCTAACTTAAAACCCCTTAGACCTGCAAACGGCCCTAAACTGGAGCGTGGGCATCGTATTTCGAGACTAAGGTATGCCCAGAGCCACGTAAATTGGAGTATTGAAGATTGGTCAAAAGTTATGTTCTCCGACGAATCAAAATTTATGCTCTACAAGCACGATGGAAGACACAGAGTGTATCGAAGACCAGGGGAAAGATTCAAGCAAGCATGCATCGAAGAAAAAGTAGCCTACGGTGGTGGGTCTGTACTTGTGTGGGCCGGAATTTCTTCTGAAAGTCACACAGAGCTGGTGATCATAGAAAACGGCTCTTTAACTAGCGTAAGATATGTGGAAGAAATCCTCAATGATCACGTTGGTCCATTTATGGTCAATTTAGGTGAGGATGCTATATTTATGCATGACAATGCCCGACCTCATACAGGTAGGATTGTGAATGACTACCTTCAAGAGATGAACATTACTCGTATGGAGTGGCCAGCGCGCAGCCCGGATATCAACCCGATCGAGCATGCTTGGGACGAGCTAGGCAGATGCGTAAAACAACGAAACCCTCCCCCAATCACGCTTCGTGAGCTCAAAATTGCTCTCACAGAGGAATGGGAGAATATTCCCCAAAATCGTATAAGGAACTTGGTGTACAGCATGCCAAACCGCGTAAACGCAGTAATGGAAGCACGAGGAGGCAATACGAAGTATTAAAATTCAAGAAAATCGTAATAAAGTTCAAAAATTTCATGTTTCCTATTTTTGTTTTAAGGAGAGATCGGCAGTTTTTTCTTTATGTAATTTTGTGTTAATAAAATGTATGGTGACTCATATTTTTTTTACTTTCATTTAAGGAGTATTACATTGTCTATTAAATACAATTTATTGCATTAACCTATCATTTTTAGTTTCCGAGATTTTTAACATTCTTTAAGTGACCCGGATTCATTGCTCTCGAGTGTAATTAAATGAGATTGTGAGCTATTGTTATTCTATTATTTTGAGTTATAATATTGCGAGAAAACTTAATGTTGCGTAGGTATTACCTGTTATTGTCTAATTAGCGGCTATTGGGGGAAAATGTATTAAATGGCGGGTGATTCATTTTTGATCGCTAGCTTAGCGATCAGTAATGAATGGAGATGTAGGTGTAACGCTGCTTAAATAAATGCGGTTGTAAAAGTTATATTTCCTGTGTTTTATTTTATTTCTCACGAGTACCTATTTAACACTTCCACAACACCACTATCACTATCACTACATTATTATTATAATAAAATCGTAACAGGTCGCTGTCTGTACGTGGAAGATAAATAAGAAAAAATATTATAGCAAGGCTTTATGAACGCAGTAGAATCCAAAACAATGATTTTTAGAATTTTAGTCTGTTTGAATGTCTGTTTATCTGTTTGTCTGTACATTTGTGCACGCTAATCTCAGTAACCGCTTAACCGATTGCAATGCGGTTTTCTTTATTGTGTTGAGGTTTGCTCCACTTAATATTTAGTTTTATTTCATGTCAATCGGTTCATAAATTCCAAAGTTATATCACTTTAAAGAATGATACATAGACATAATGAATCTAAAAAGTGGTAAATCTAAACTGGCGTGTTGGCTCAATCATAAAAGAGCTTAATGATTAAGGTTATTTTTAAACAATCCACGCCTTCGGCGCGGACTGAATTGTTTCAGAATAGACTTAATCCTTAAGCTCTTTTATGATTAAGCAAACAGGGCAGTTTCACACGCTGCTGGATGAGTCTGATAAAGAAATACCTCTCCTATCATACACCTTATGTGACGTGAACGAAGTTGCGGGGTCTGCTAGTCAAGCTAATATAATGTAAAATGTGCATACCCTCTCATATTTGTGTAAACGCAAGAAATATTCAAATGTATATTAAAATAATATTATGTTCGTTAATATTCCCTGCTAGTCTGCTACTATAATATTAATATTATGTTATCGTCTTCTCGTAGTAAAAAAGAAAATTAATAATTACCCATTGAAGTATTTTTCATATAACACACTGCTAGTGATCGCTATGGCATCGTCGGCAGCGCCATCTTGGTCTATTACTAATTTCAATCCACTTTGTCCATTAATGGTCGAACTCCTCAAAATTAACACATAACTATCTGATAAAAATATGAAGCACGCGCGAGGGGGTTTATGTACATTCGTCACAAAGTAAATTCGTCATATTTTGAAAAATCCATACTTACATGAAAAATAAATTCGTCACATGTATAAAAAATATGTGTAAATTCGTCACATATAGATGAGGGTTATTGTAAAATTGACACAAATTCTTATTTAACGTTCTTTTTTAAGTAGCATTAGCAACCGAATGTTTTGATTTTTAGCTCCTACTTCTGGGTGGTTTATAAAATAAAACCACGAAGACTAAGGCGTGAGCTCCGCTTCGCTTCGCTCCCGCCTTAGTCTTCTAACCTAACCCATCCAAGTCGGATTGCTCTGAGTTATATAAAATGTTACTTAGAGATTATGAGTATTATAGTAAAATCCCACACCAACTGATAAAGTTGGTTAAATTAGCTAAATGTTTGCTATCGGTGCGGATAAAAGCTATGTGACGAATTTACAATAATCAAAATGGAAATGTATTAAATAAATGAGAATTGTGACGAATTTACACATTATTTTTTTCGTGACGAATTTACTTTGTGACGAATGTATAACAACCGGCGCGAGGAATTCAGTTTCCGTTTCCGCTACCACACCTAGAACTTACACACAGATAAGATACGTATTTCGACTAAAAAAATATGAAAACTATATCGTACCTCCCAATCATGTAAAATAGAACCAGAAAAAAATGTTGAATACTCATCATTTCTAAAAGAAATGTTTCGCTATCGAACTCTAGAATTCAACTGTTTTATATCGGAAGCACTAAAGTGTTGATAGCAATATTAATGAAATTAAATTGAGGTTAAACACGTATTTATGTATCTTAACATTTTCAACTAATAGGCGAAACATCTGACGTGACGTGAAGTCTGTAAAAAAAATACAACTGACGAAGTGAGTTGAATATAGAGCAATTTGGCTGCCCTGGCCCCCGAGGACGGCAGCTTAGGGTAACTTTAAATGTAAGAAAATTCTCGAAAATAAACTAAACTTCGATTAACAATACTTGTTGTAGGCGGTTAAAAAACGAAACAAAAGCAGGTCGTTACAACCTGCGCCTGTTCAATTCAATACGGCAATAGGCTCACCAGTCTCGCCACATTATCTATATTATTATTATAAAGAGGAAAGATTTGATTGTTTGCTTGTTTGTTTGTTTGCACCGAATAGGCTCCGGAACTACTGAACCGATTTGAAAAATTCTTTCAGTGTTGGGAAGCTACACTTTTCCCGGTGAACATAGGTTATTATATTTTATTCTCGTATTCCCGTGGGAACGGGAGCTATATGGGTGAAACCGCGTGACGTCCGCTAGTGTGAGATAAAATTTTAAAATGCGAATAGAAGTTGGCGTGTCCTATGCCGCTACCTATCCCTTCGGGGATAATATGGAAAGGAAGTATGTAAATCGGTTTTATTCAGCAGTACATTTGGTCTCGCGCACGGAGGGTTTAGTACCAAAATTACAAGCAAAGTACGAGTCGAATTCGCGCATAGAGGGTTTCGCACCAAAAAAAAGGCAATAAAATGTGATGATAGACCACATGATAGACCGACAGTTATCATGGAGAATAAAAGGGGAGATGCAAAAGATCGATTTTGTCAAAATAATAATGATAAAATAATTGGTCAGAGCTATTGGACTTTACGAGGTGGACCGGGTGCAGACCAACGCCGACGCCTGATAGTGGAGAAAGACGGCAAATTCAAAACTTTTTCGCTAATTCCTTGCAGGACCTATTCCCTTTATCCTCGTCGTGCCACCAACAAGTTCCACCAGTGGCACGATAAGGAAATTCAATTCGATTCAATTCATTTTGTTGGTTGTTACAGGTTTGTTGCATACTTGTCATGAAAATACAATTAATGGCCTTCCGTAACATACTTAACATTTTGTGCAATTTGATTGGAGCCTAGTGATATGTCTTATCTATTAAATAAAAGGCACAGGGTCTGTTTTTTAAAATATGATAGGTTCAGATTATTTAAAACAGTCTGGCAGCTTAGTATACATCTTTTCCACTATAAATCCAAATACACTAGTTCTGAACTGTTGAGTTCTGCACCTGTCTACGTGTAGTTTACTTCTATGTCTTTCATAACAAAAAAAAAAAAAAACAAAACAAAACGTGTTTTAAATTAGCCTGATTAACTTTTAAGAAATTTGCAAATGGTGACAAATTTCTTAAAAGTTAATCAGGCTAATTACCTATAACTACACAGAAAAAACACTGTCACCCTAGTCAAAATCAAAATCAAAATCAAATATCATTTATTTACTTAGGCATACAAATGCACTTGTAAACGTCACTTATATAAACCAAAAAGTTACCACCAGTTCACAACGCGACCCACCTGAGAAGAACTGGCAAGAAACTCAGCGGGTTATTCTTTTAACTACTCTATTTACAACTTTATTAATGAATCTAAAAACTATGCATTTTAACAGTTTTTTGAGAATCTAGCAGAGCAGGTCATTTCCAGGCTTCCTTATCCATCAAGTAATCACCAACCGTATAGTAGCCCTTGCTGTATAATTTAACTTTAACAAACTTTTTGAATTTATTTAGGGACATACTCTTAATTTCGTTAGGTAACCTGTTGTAAAAGCGTATACAGTTACCCCTGAAAGAATTACTGATTTTATGCAATCTGCTATGATAAACAGCGAGGTTATTTTTATTTCTAGTGTTGACATTGTGTCTATCACTTAACTTATGGAAACTAAGTAAATTTCTTTGTACATACATAAGATTTTCAAAAATGTATTGAGATGCTACTGTAAGAATATTAACCTCTTTGAATGTTTCGCGCAGAGAGATCCTTGGACCTAATCTATATATAGCTCTTATGGCTCGCTTTTGTAAAATAAAAATAGAATTTATATCTGCGGCATTGCCCCACAGTAGAATACCGTAAGACAGTAGAGTGCAGAATAAGGCCCCCTCTCAGCTTATTGCTGCCTCACTGTTAACGTGATGACAGCACTGATTTTCAGAGGAGGCCATTCGGGACATGGTGACGACAGTCTAAATAAACTACTACTAAATATTTTTATGCACAAATCAAAATTAAGAATAAAAGAAGGAAGCAACAAAAGAAAACACAAGAATAACACCGACACCACACTAAACTAATCACTAAAATACGTTTAGGTACAAATAAATTAAAATTTCGATGGAGTAAATGAAATTTCAGAGATCCGTATAACACATTTGGCGGCTGAACAGACCGAAACTCCTTCGCCTCAACATGTGAACTAAACAAATATTACACTCAAAATATGAAAAGAAACGTCACGCGTCAAAGTCACAAAACACTCAAAACAGTATTCTCTTAACAAAAACAGTTTTGTTCCCAGCATGATCATGCGTCGCCAAGAAATAATAATAAAAAAACACGGACATTTTCTAAATAACTTAATTAAACTCTTGTATTAGCTATACTTATAATGATCCAACCCCGAGCTCAGGCATGCACCCACGAAACGTGACCGCAAAATTGCTCCCTCACACAAGACATCTGCAGGACAAAAACAAATGCCCGAGCGCAACCAAACAATGAGAAACACCATGTTTATACCTATTTGGAAATACCAGGTAAGCATACCCAATGCTACTATTCACTATTTCCCCACTTTAAGCACCTACATAGATAAGTAAATAAATAAAATATTTACGGACACTCAAACAACGCCGTCTCATCCCAAAGGAAGACAGGAGTAACCTGCCTGTGCCATGGGCATCAGACCACAGATATTAATACTTATATAGGTACTCATAAGCATACAGGTAGGTACTCATCATACATAGAAACACCCAGACTCTTGAGACAAAGATTTATGGAACACACAAATCCTTGTCTTCGGTGGGAATCGAACCCACGACCTCGTGATCCGCCGTCGCACGTTTCTTCCTCTAGAGATCAAAAAGGCAGTCAAACATTAAACACTTAACCTATGATAAATTCACTCAAGAACTTAATTGCTTCATCATGTACGCACCCTTTAGGTGCCTAATAAACGTTTTCTTCGTTTTTAGGCTGCGGATTGGCGGCGAGAGCGTATTCCAGCAGTGGGTTGCGCAATGCTTAAACGAGCCTCTGAACGCTGCCGATCTAAATCTGGGCAATGAGAGGGGTGGCACGATGGATCTCCTGCTATATCTTTCCTTCTCGTGCCTCCAGCTGAGCTTTTCAAACAGATAAGTTGGCTTCTGAGTCCTGATTACACCGAACAACATACCCGCCAGATGCAGTTTTCTCCGAGCCTCCATCCTCAGCATCTTTAGGTCATTTATATATGGAGACACATGACTTCTTCTGGGGATGTATAAACAAAACCTGGCACATGCATTCTGGACGCGTTGAATTAAAGCGTTCGTTTTAAAAGACAAGGACCATACACAGTATCACAATAATTGAACCTAGAAAGAATAAGGCTATCGACTAAGAGCTTACGCAGTGGTACACTCAAGTTTTTTCGTATATTATAGAGAACCTTAAGTCTATAAAAGCAGTTGCTAACGACTTTATTTATGTGAGCCTCAAAGCGCAGCTCCGAATCAATAGTAAGACCAAGATTGGTGGCAGTATCCACCCTCTCAATCCTGTCATTTCCTACCATGATCACGGGATCCAGAGCACACACAGCCTGTACCTGATGTCTTGAGCCCAGCACCATGTATTTAGTCTTAGATGGGTTCAATACAAGTGAATTCATTTCTGCCCACATAACCACATTTTTCAAAGTATCATTTATAATGTTAACTGCAGATGTTGTTTCAGTGGGCTTAAATGACCTATAAAGCTGTACATCATCGGCATATACATGGAACCTACAGTCAGCCATAGAGTGAACTATGTCTGCACTGTATAG
Organism: Miltochrista miniata; assembly: GCA_933228765.1. Taxonomy (NCBI): domain Eukaryota; kingdom Metazoa; phylum Arthropoda; class Insecta; order Lepidoptera; family Erebidae; genus Miltochrista; species Miltochrista miniata. The sequence continues at coordinate 10,001,547 of OW121749.1, forward strand.
TATATACAGCAGTGGACCCAAGATTGAGCCCTGTGGTACACCCCTGAGAACCAGGCGGGGAGGGGAGCGAACCCTGGTTCCATCTCCTTTCTGAATCTCCACACATTGTGACCTATTTGTAAGATAGCTATGGAACCATTTTACAGTTTCTCTAGTGAATCCATAGTAAATTAACTTTGAGAGCAGCAGTGACTGGTCTATGGAGTCGAAAGCGCGCGAAAAATCCAATAAAACGAGAATGGATGCCTCCCCCCCATCCCTCGCCTCAAGTATGTTTCCAACAACATCAGCCAGTGCCGTGGCAGTACCTCTACCCTTTCGAAATCCTGACTGAAATTCAGGCAGTAAATGGTTCCCTTCAAGATATTCCATCACCTGTGTATGCACCACACGCTCTAGTATCTTTGAGAGGCAGGGAAGAATGCTTATGGGCCTCAAGTCTTTGTAGCACAGAGGATTATTATTTTTAGGTATAGGACGGACAATGGCGCACTTCCACGACTCAGGAAATCTGTGAGATGTGATGGATGTATTTATAATGTCTGTCACTGCTTGAAGGGCTGATGGCAGCGTCATGCACAACATGTCTCGGCTGACTTCATCTACACCTTCTGCATTGGTTCCCATACTATTTATTATTTTATACACCATCTCACTACTAACCGGCTGTAGACTGAACTCATTTGACGTACACCTACTGAACTCAAAGTAAGTCAGCCTGGAAATAGTAGTAGTTGATGCTCCCGGAACATCAAGGAATGCCAGATTAACTTTATCGGGGTCATTGAAATGATCAGGCAGTAAAACTTCCTTATGGTTTGGAAAGATATCTAGCTTTAAATTCTTCCATAAGCTCTTGGGATCCTGTATTTGCCCATTAATACTGTTCCTGAAATATGCAGATTTTTCTTGTTTAAGGGACTGGTTTGCCAGGTGTTTTAAATCTATATAGTAGGCCCGGTGCCGCTCCAGTTTAGTGATTCGATACCTCTTTCCTGCCTGGTCCCGTAGACGAAACAACAGTCGGACATTGTCTGTAATCCACGGAGTTGGACGCGTCTTAAATATCCGAGATTTGACGGGAGCATGCAAACTAAACAATCGCACTATATAGGAAGTCAAGGTATCAACCATGGTATCCATGTCCTGGTCACCACACCCGACCCATGGCACAGCATCTCTATCCTGCTCAAATAACTCTAAAAGAATGTCACTTAGTGGTCTATATGTGATCATTCTCGGGATTGGTTTGGCCTTCCTATATATTGTGTCACATGTTATAAAAGCATGACGCCCCAACTCACTAATATGGTTCACTACAACATTACGCGTCTTAATATCCGTACAGATCACATCTATAAGGGTGGATGTCTCCTTCGTGAAGTGTGTTGGTGAATTCACATACTGCACCAAACTCATATGGGTAAGAAAGTCTCTTAGTCTTGTGACACCTTCGCTATCTTTGAGCATATCTACATTGAAGTCTCCCAGAAGCATCACATGATCAAAAGGTGCCAGAGCTGTGACACTATCGGTCACAGCACCCAAAAACACGTCCAGGTCAAGCCAGGGCGGACGATAGGCTGCCCCGATTAGCAACATTTTACCCATAGCACATGTAGTGATCCACATCTGTTCAACTTTTGAATTCATAGGGTGTGACCTGGTTTTCACACTCATCCCATCTCTGACGTAGAAGCCCACTCCACCCCCTCGGCCTTTTTTAATATTCTTTGACCGTGGTACATGCCGAAGTCTGTAGCCCTGCACGGTGGGGGCTTTATCTTCTCTACCTGTCTGCAGCCATGTCTCATTAATAGCCATGATATCCGGGGCATGGTTCAGCATGGCCACTCTAAACTCATCATGCTTGGTCGACAGAGACCCCACATTCAATAAACCAAACCTTATAAATTTAGTCTTGATCATTTTAACTGTAATAAAAACATGGCTGTACAACTATCGGAATCTACAAGCTTATAATTGCATAAAAATTCAATATATATATTATAAATGTATGTGTATTGCATTAGGTGTGTATACTGCTGTACATCAGGTTCCAGTTTACACCGTTTTATTTGTTTAAACATTTCACTAGCATCTAAATGTAAATAGGGCAAACTAATAAGTGTGACCTGACTCTGTATGAAAATCTTGGTATTACACCTTATCTTGTTTATGTATATATACCTATGTCTTCCATGTTTTATCTCAACTTTTTGTAAAATTATGTAATATAATAAAGTATGCTCAATGTAATATAGTATAAATTTATATAGTATACTGAACGTCTGCTCCATTTTGTATTGTACTGTGATTGTGATTATGAATATATACACAAGTCCATCCTGCACCCTGAGATTTTGCAAAAATATGTAATCAATGTATAATATTACTTTATATACGACTGTAATAAGTGTATGCTGTGTATGTGAGACAGCTCCTCACTGTGAGACAGCTCTTTGTGCTCAGATCAATTTCTAGGACCCATCAAAGGGTAACCCCCCCTGCACCTGGCAAAAAGCGCAGCAAAAGATCAGTTTGCCCTTCTGTTCGATGTAGAACTGCATTCGCTAGGCGACAGTTTAAGAGCTTGGGATGCAGGATGTACAACTTACTCAACAAATATAAACGGATAGCAGGCGTAAATAGGCATGAGCTGATAGGTGTGGCAACCGGCTGGCTACTACAGCACGACTATGAGGGTACTGAGGCCCTACTAAAGTTTGCTGAATGATCACCACCGTACGTAGAATTCCATTACACACTGTCACACACATATATTCACACACTCATTCACAGACACAGAGAGAAACTACTTTCACAAGCATACATTACACAACTACCTAACACTACTGTAGGTATAATATTCTAATTTTAATTTTATTATTGTATTATTAATTAATTAATTGATTGATTTTATTTAAATGGTTAAATGGTAATTTCTATTTTATAAAAAATCAATATCTATTACTTTCGGACCTACATTTTGAATTAATCACTGTTAATGAAGTTCATTGTGTCTTGCTAAATACCTGTGTTATACCGAACTTATTGTGCGCTGTTTCCCAAAATACAGGTCTTTGGCCTAGTTTGGGATCCAGTTTTACCAATGTAAATTATTGTAAATCTATTAGTGACAAATAAATATATTATAATTATTATATTATTATATTATTATGTATTTGTTCCAAAAATAAATAGCCAATTATTTGTAGTTTGTTGCTTATATCTGTAGGTATTTACATGTCAAATTGACCTTTGTAAGTGCTTACTCCCACGACAACCCCTTTACAATGAATGACACTCCATTTACTGTCCAGCTTCGGGGCACATACCTGCGTCGCGATCAGACCCCCATAGTCGACTCCCACTACACCAACCAAATCCCCAAGACCACCTATAATGATAACGATAACACAGTGAAACATACCATATGTTACACAAATAAATAACCTAACACATACATGTAGACCACCTAGAACCAAATTATTGTAGTCCAAAAAGCGCAGAGAGATCCGTTTCTGACCGGAGGCGATGAGTGGGGTCCCCGGGCTTTCTACAGGCAAGAACGTGACCGCGTCTAGTCCATATAAATCTCCATCCAGCGCTGGCGGCGACCTCACGGGCCCGACGAAACAACTGCCGGTTTATTTTCGTCAAACGCTCATTAATGTAGAACCGGCCGTGTCCAGCGGGCAATCCACCCGCCGTAATACCCTCAGTGGTGGCGGTGCGGCGCACGCGCGCGCCCCGCAGCAGCTCATCGCGCAGGTCGCAGCGCGCCAGGCGCACTACCAGCAGGCGCGGGCGCGGCTCGCTGGCACCCTGAGCGCTTGTGGCATTAAGGTGGCGCCTACCGACGCGCTCCGCGCTGACGATGTCTCGCTCCTCGACCGCGACGCCCAGTTTCGTCCCTATGGCCCTCACGATATGAGAGGGGCTCTCTCCGTTTTGCTCTGGCACATTAGATATCTCGATATCATTGGCCAAGAGCTCCTGGTCCCGATCGTTAAGCTCCCTACGCAGACTCTCTATTACGTTGTCGACATCAGTGGCACTGGTATCAGGCGCCGTCCGCTTCTCCTCCAGTGCAAGAAGCCTGGCCTCAAGCCCGTCGATTCTCGAGTCGCATACTCGCACGGACTCCCTTATGGCCGCCAACTCCGTCACCATTTGTGCCCTGAAGGCGTTCACGTCCCTACGCAGTTCTCGTATTTCCGCCACCAACATTTGAAAATCGCGCCCCTGGATCGAAGCTCGCGAGTCGTCTGACTCGCAACCCATAGTCTTAGGTGAAACTGACAAGAACTCCTCAACCGGCGAGACATGCATGGGCCGCTCATCAGCGCCCATTTCGCTCTGTGACGGTCTGACCGGCGTTTCATCGTTCTTACTCTTCCTAGCAGCACCACGCTTACACTCAGGGCAGCACCAGTTCGGCGGTACATTAGCCTTACCAGACATATTAACGCACGCCTTGTGGTATGTTTCCGTACACTGCTCACATCTGGCACACTTGGAGACATCTGTCGGCGAGACAAAGCGACGGCATCCTCCGCACTTCATTTTAATCTATAAAGGTATCTATTTGACTGTTATGAAATAAGTGCCGTATCCACTGCAATGATAATTGCCGTATCCGCTAGATGGCGTGCTTGCCAATTACAAGAGGGAGCAGCACCTATCAGATCGCACAGATGTCGCTAACTGTCGAATTGAATGACAGACTTATCGTACAGCTGATAATATCAGCTGAGCACAGCAATGTTTATGTGGAAACACCCGCACCAGCAAATACTTAGTGAAACAAAAGAAAATTGTTATTACTAAGTTCTACAGGTCTTTATAATATTTGCAATGTAAAAATACACTGTAAGTTCACCAATATTGATTAGTTCATCAAAGCACTTAATATTTCCTTGAAATAAGCCAAACGTCCTCACACCACTCGGCTTTGTTATTCTGGTATTACACGTCACAGTAGGGGTAAAAGTTGCCTCCAATCACTTATTCTCAATGCTACTCACTAATCAATGTCCTTTTTTACTGTCAATATACACTTTTTATGTTTTTAAATCTTTTATTTTAACGCAGCGACACAAACACACGTTTACTCAGACGGTGGCGCCATCTACCCTCCAACTAAAAAATTCACTTGATTTTATATTTCTTTCTTCCTCTTAAAACGGTACCTCAGAAAAGTTGTAGGTCCAAGACCATTATTATAATCTAAGGACAACGCCTATGAAAGAAATATTTAGTACTAGCGGACGTCACGCGGTTTCACCCAAGTAGCTCCCGTTCCCGTGGAAGTATGGGAATAAAGTGTTGCCTATGTAGCCTTTCCAATGGTGAAAGAATTTTTGAAATCGGCATAGTAGTTTTTGAGTTTATTCATTACAATAATACACACACAAACATACATTTTTTTCTCTTTTTATGCTAATAATAATATAGTGTAGGCTAGTGGTAGACAAAGCATGATTTCATTTATTAGTTGAAAATGTTAAGATACATAAACACGTGTCTAACCTCAATTTAATTTAACTAATATTGCTATCAACACTTTAGTGTTTTCGATAAAAAACAGTTGAATGAAAAGAGTTCGACCTCAAAACATTTCTATCAGAAATAATGAGTATTCAACATGTTTTTCTGGTTCTATTTTACACGGTTGGGAGGTACGAAATCGCTTTCATTTATTTACAATCAAAATACATACCTACCTTATCTGTGTGTAAATTCCCATAAGCAGCGGGATCGGGAACAAAATTCCTCTCGGGTTCTTTACATTTTTATCAAATAATTTATGCGTTAATTTTTAGGAGTTCGACCATTAATGCACAAAGTGGATTAAAATTAGTAATAGACCATGATGGCGCTGCTGACGATGCCATAGCGATCACTAGCAGTGTGTTATATGAAAAATACTTTGATGGGTAATTATTACATTTTTTTATGGCTTACAACAAAGTGATGAACATAATTATTAATATTATGGAAGCAGATTTTTGTAGCAGTGTGTGCCAAGTTGAAGGCCTATATTTTCCTAAAAAAATGTCTTGAAAAATTTCAACAGCAGGCAGTTTCAACCTATGCCAGTCCATTTAAACACGGAAAAACGGCTCACCACCTATTACGTGGGACAGAATCTAGAAAGGTGAAGTGTGAGCGGAACCCTCTTTGCGCGAATTCGACTCATACTTGGCTTGTAATTTTGGTACGAAACCCTCCGTGCGCGAAACCGCATTTATGGGGCAACTTATGGCATAATGATCAACATACATACTTCCTTTCCATATTATACCTCAAGGGATAGACAGAGGCATAGTAAACGCTCACAATTTTTTATCTCAGCTAATTCGGCAAGACTGGCGAGCCTATTGCCGTATTGAATTGAACAGGCGCAGGTTGTAACGACCTGCTTTTGTTTCTTTTTTTAACCGCCTACAACAAGTATGATAGAAGTCTAGTTTATTTTCGAGATTTTTCTTACATTTAAAGTAGCACTAATCTGCCGTCCTCGGGGGCCAGGAAAGTCAAATTGCTCTATGTTCCCTCACTTCTTTTTTTTTGACGTTGTTTGGTTTGTTATTATGTGTCGGCGCGTCTATTGCCACGTTAAAATTTATTGGCACAGATAGTCATTGCTTAAGAAGGGAACGAATCCTATGAAAACCTAGTAACTACTTGGCTTAACGACATCTACTTTACTGCTAACTTGACGCACTTTCGGAGCACGTTTGAGAAAATTGGTCACCCATCTCAAGATCACTCCTGTCAACTAAATCTCAAGCACTCTAGGCAAGCCACTTAAACTCAATGAGCTTGATGATCACCTTGTGATGAATTGATGACCATCGTCCCATCATGTCACCGAAGATGCATACATGAGATAGGTATGCATCTGCGGAATATGCGGTATGCATCTTAAATTGTTTGTTATTTATTAGTCTACTAGCTGATGCGCGCGGCTTCGCCCCCGTGAAATATGGTTCCCATTCCCGCTTCCCGGGGGAACATTTTCCCGGGATAAAAAGTAGCCTATGTGTTATTCCGCCCTATACTCTATCCCTGTACCAAATTACAGCCAGATCCATTCAGCCGTTAGAGCGTGATTGAGTAACAAACATCCAAACATCTAAACATCCAAACATCTTCACAAACTTTCACATTTATAATATTAGTAGGATACGTCTATACTAAAGTGTATTGCAATTAGATCTGGAGAAGGCCTATGACAAAGTGGTGAGGGATGAGGTGTGGTCAGCATGATCCATGTACGGGGTGAGCAGCAACCTGATACGAGCACTGAAATCTGAAATCTCTTTATGAGGGCTCTAGTGCTTGTGTCCGGATCAACGGAACTTGCACGAACTTTTTAGGGTTCCGTAGCCAAATGGCAAAAACGGAACCCTTATAGATTCATCATGTCTGTCTGTCTGTCTGTCCGTCCGTATGTCACAGCCTTTTCTCCGAAACTATAAGGCCTATGCTATTGAAACTTGGTAAGTAGATGTATTCTGTAACCCGCATTAAGATTTTTATATAAAACTAGAAAAAAGTTGTAAATTTTGGGGGTCCCCATACTCAGAACTGTTACTCATTTTTTTTTCATCGAACTCATACGTGTGGGGTATCTATAGATAGGTCTTCAAAAAATGCTGTTGAGGTTCCTAACATAATTTTTTCTAAAGTGGAAAAATGTGTGTCCCCCCTCCTCTAACTTCTAAACCAAGAAAATCATAAATTTAAAAAATATATATGATGTACCGTCGAGGAAAATGAATGTTTAGCAGTTTAATCGTCCACATAATTTGTTTGTATAATAATGAGAAACTACGTCACGAACTTATGTATGAAGGTCTCAAACTAAGGATGAGAAGGATGTACTTTGAAAATAGTAACACGACCAATTTCAGATTAATGTCAACCTGCTAAACATTCATTTTCCTCGACTGCACATTGCCATAAAAACTACCAACGAAAATTGGTTTGAACGAGATAGAGTTGGTAGTTTCTTTTTAATACGTCATAAGCCGCAATTTTCGGTTAGAAAAATCACTACCACTGCGGACGTGTTAAAACAGCAATAAAAGTTACAACGAGCTATAAGAACGTTTATATTATGTTACTTGCTGCTACGGAACCCTTCATGGGCGAGTCCAACTCGCACTTGGCCGGTTTCACTTGGTCACATAGACAGGATTGTGGAGCGTCACCGTGGCTGTTTGACCGTATGGTTTAAAACTAAATCAGCTGACCGTCAAACGCTGACGATAAATATGCTGACGATCTTAACTTCATCGGCATAAGAGTTGCAGTTGACGGATAATATTATGCATGATGCGCTAAAAGGTAGAGGAATTAAAGTGAATGTAAACAAGATTAAAGTAATGGTTTTGGAAAGAGCGGAAAGTATGACGAATTGACCTATCGTTATCGAAGGGCAAAGAGTGGAACAGGTGAAAGAATTTGAATACATGGGCTCAAAATTTGCGAGAGATGGAAAGTCTGACTATGATGTTGACAGAAGAGTTGTGAAAGTAAAATTAATGCAGTGGAAATGAGAAGTCTACGAAATATAGCTGGAGTGAAAGATTCATAGATTATGTATGAATATAAAACAAATACTAAAAACAGACTAACGAACGACGGAGTCTCAGTAGTAGGGTCCGTTTGTACCATTTGTGTACGGAACTCCAAAGCAGCCTCCAGCCTCCTTATATAATCCACAATGACCCGTTAAACTGCAATATTTACAACTGGGCAAGCGAGGATCACTTGTTCAGTCACGACTTGTAATACAGGTCCTCGCAGATTAAAAAGCAAATTCTGACTTATGTATTTACTTATGTGTAGAAACTTCATAGGTTTTTATACATGCATCTCAAAATTTACCGTTCGCGAACACTTCAAGTAAAATATAATCCTACCAAAGACATCCCTGTTGAAAAGGAGGCCAAGTTCCTATGGGCTAATTGTTCGCCTAAAAAATAAAATTAACTTGGCACAAAGTAATGGGTGGTAAATTTAGATTTATCAGATATAATTGACTGTAATACTGAAATCGGCGCCAAGTAAAACTATAGGTTTAGGTAGGTATTATTAATCTCTTATAGAAATATTGGCACCGACTTCAGTATTACAGTCAATAATATCTGATAAATCTAAATTTACCACCCATTACTTTGTGCTAAGTTAATTTTATTTTTCAATTTTTAGTTTTTGTTCGAAGTCGGTTTTTTTTTGGGAAAAATTTTTTTTTCATTATTTTTAGTGACAGGTAGACTGAAATTATATCAGTCTAGGGGTAATGTCCTTTCCAATACAAATTAATCAAGCCCAAACACAAGGTAACTGCTGCAAATCGTTAACGAATTCCCTCGATCCGAGGAATTTCTTCGATTTCTCCAGGATCCCAGTATCAGATTCTGACTTCCTGTATATGGGACCACATGGGAAGCACCAGCTTTCAAATGAAAAAAGAACCATCAAAATCGGTTAACTCTTTCAAGCGATTTGCCGGTAACAAACATAAAAAAAGAAAAAAAATACAGACGAATTGAGAACCTCCTCCTTTTTTGGAAGTCGGTTAAAAAAGGGTTGAAATTTACTTATAACACCCGATCTGTGTGCCAAATTTCATAACGCTAGGAGAATTGGAAGTGGCGTAGAGGTTTTGTTGACCGGTCAGTGAGTGAGTCAGTCAGTGCCAAAATTAGCTATATTCACAGGGTCATATTTCAGGATCTACTGAAGCTACATCTATGAAATTTGGAACACTGCCTAAGTACTAGTATGTGAATATGTACGTAAAATTTTATTTCTGTACTTGCAATAGGCACTGAGATACAGGGGGGTCAAAAGTGGGTCGAAGCGGTTCGTGTAAATAGTGTACGGCATGCGCTCGGCCTGTTGCTGGAACTTGGCCTGCGCACTGCCGTGCGCTTAGAACATAGTCGTACACTTCGAGTATTAATATTTATCTTATCAATGTTTTACAACAAATATAGACATTATTAATTTTGACTGCCTTATCAACAGTCTTTTGATAATTAGGCATTCATTATTATTGTTATTGCAATAAAACTGCCTTTTAATATATCGAAAGATAAATGAAATCATGCATCGACATGGTGGTTTTGATAACGTAATCGCATATTAATTACATCTTTATGATGTAAATATTTACGACTGTCTTTTTTGGTCTAGATCTAGTGCGACAGCGGATCGGTAGTCGTAAAAATGTTTGTACGACAACGCTACCATGACCATCCAGCTGGAAAACTATAAAACTAACCCTATAGAACTGCGTAGAGGTGTGAAACAAGGCGATGTTATTTCGCCTAAGCTCTTCACCAATGCGCTTGAGGACATATTTAAGACGCTGGATTGAGAAAGGTTAGGTGTGAACATCAACGGCGTGCGCATCTCGCACCTTCGGTTTGCCGACGACATCGTCATTGTAGCAGAGACGCTGAAACAGTTAGGCGGGATGCTGCACAGTCTAAATGGAGCATCTCGACGTGTTGGTCTCGGTATGAACTTGGATAAAACCAAGGTCATGTTTAATTAACACGTAACACCGGGACCAATTTACGTCGAGGGATCGAGGCTGGAGGTTTTCCAGGGCACCGATTCTCGCTTCACACGACATGAATGCGTGGACGGAAATCGGCGAGTGAGGCGTCGCCTGTCTCATATTTAGGAACGGCGAACATGAGACGGACGACGTTTCACCCGTAAATTTGCGTCCACGCATTCACGTCGAGTGATCGAGAATCGGCGCCCAGGAGTATACCTTGGGCAGGTTATCACACTCGGGAAAAGAACCTGGACAAGGGAATCGCCAGAAGGATCCGGCTGGGCTGGGCAGCATTCAGTAAACCGCGTCGAGTTTTCAATTCGCTTATACCGCAATGCCTTTTTTTTTTTTTTTTTTTTTTACGTGAGGGAAAATCCTCATGGATGTTATGCCGGACTCCTACCGACTAAAACAACCTCACGCAACGCCCAACAGCCTATGGTTGTGAGCCCCGGGTAAGCCCTCGGAAGGATGTCCCAGGACTCCCAACAGACCTACAGCCGCCTCTGCAGCCTCGCCCAGGGGGTGGTTCTGGTGCTAATCCGCGTCTTTGGGGGTGGGTTTCGGGTGTGATCCCGCTTCTAGTCGTGCGTGAGTTCCTCACGTCACGCTGCCGTCATGGGCCTGCTTCTGTAAGGACGGTGAGCGACTCTCTCACCGTCCTCAGACCCCCGGTCATGGAGGCCGATAGTGTATAGGCATGTGCTGCTGCCAAGTCATTACATTTAAGTCGGAAGATTAAACAGTCGAACAATAAGGTAAAAATGACATGGAATATAATTAATTCTGAAACCGGACGCCACAAAACTCGTGACCATGACATTGAATTGATTGTTAATAATAGAGTGATTAATAATAGTTTAGATGTAGCACAAACCTTTAATAATTTTTTTATAGACATACCCGTGACTACAACGAGCTCCTTAAATTCTTGCCCAGTTAAAGCTCAACGAATGCTTAGGGGCAGCGTGGACCACTGTAGAGTCTCATTTAGATTTAAATATGTGAATCCCAACGATATCGTTAAAGTATTTAAGTCGCTTAACTCAAAAAATACAGCAGACTTGTGGGGTTTTTCTGTGAAATTAATGCAGTCAATTATTTTAATTATATCTCCTCATCTAGCTGCAATATTTAATATATGTGTTGATAAAGGCGTGTTTCCAGATTTAATGAAACACAGTAAAGTGATACCTCTTTTTAAAGCCGGATCCAAAACAGACCCTGGTAACTTTAGACCTATTTCAATACTGCCTGCCATTAGCAAAATTTTTGAGAAAATTATACTGCAGCAATTACAATCACATTTTAGTTCAAATATGTTACTACACAACGAGCAGTATGGGTTTACAAGAGGTCGTTCTACTACTGACGCAGGAGTGACACTTATAAAACATATATTCAGCGCTTGGGAAAATCGACAGGATGCTATCGGGGTATTCTGCGATCTGTCCAAGGCTTTCGACTGCGTTGATCATAACACTTTATTACGGAAAATAGATCATTATGGTATAAGGGACTCTGCAGTGGATCTTGTTGCCTCCTATCTTAAAGATCGAATGCAATATGTTGACATTAATGGAAGTCGGTCCTCTGGAGCTTCTGTAGCTATGGGTGTGCCGCAAGGATCAATTCTAGGACCTTTTTTATTTTTAATTTACATCAACGATTTACCTTTCTATGTACAGAACTTGTGCGATGTTGTTCTATTTGCTGATGATACATCACTTATTTTTAAAGTTGATCGCAATCCAAGTACTTTTGACAACGTAAATAGTGCACTAGCCCAAGTTGTAGATTGGTTCACAACCAATAATTTGCTATTGAACGCTAAAAAGACAAAATGTATTAGATTTACCATGCCCAATGTCAAAAATTATGAAACAAATATAACATTGAACAGTGACACCCTTCATCTTGTAGAATCAACCGTATTCTTGGGGATCACTTTAGATAGTAAATTACAGTGGACTGCCCAAATATCGTGTCTAGCAGCAAAACTCAGTTCGGCGGCTTTTGCCGTTACCAAGATCAGACAGCTCACTGATGTCCAAACAGCCAGGCTGGTTTATTTTAGTTATTTTCATAGCGTCATGTCTTACGGCATTTTGCTGTGGGGCAAGGCAGCTGATATACAAATAATTTTTGTACTTCAGAAAAGAGCTATACGTGCAATTTATAAATTAAATGCTCGAGAATCGCTTAAAGAGAAGTTTAAAGAAATAGGAATTTTAACGGTTGCATCGCAATACATATTTGAGAACATCATGTCTGTTAAACAGAACATACATCTATATCTTAAGAACAGTGACGTACATTCAATAAATACTAGAAATAAGCATAAATTGATTGGAAAGGTTTTTCGATTACATAAGGTACACGACTCATTCGAAGGACTTGGTGTACGCCTATTCAATAAAATTCCTTTAAATATTATGAACCTTCCTTTATATAGATTCAAAAGGGAAATCAAGACACATCTTTTAAAAAGGGCATACTATACTATTGATGACTATTTTAATGATACAGAGACATGGACATGAGTTGCTTGCTCCTCACTTAATTAGGCGCGATTGTAAATGTCGCTTGTGTAGACAAAATTGTTGATCTTTATTGCATGACAAACGAATGTACTAAGACTATTTGAAAAGAGTGGCCGTGAGTTTTCTTGCCAGGTTCTTCCTCACAGGCTCTACCTATTGCTTTGCGAATCTGGCAGTAAATGTAAATGTAGAAGCAAAAATTTTGACGTTCATAAGTGTTACTTTGTAACCTAAATGAATAAAGATATTTTCATTTCATTTCATTTCAGTCCTCGGCGAAGACACGTCGGCGGCGTCCAGGCCGCCGACTGCGGAACTCGGGGGGAAGAGTTCTCTCCCGTACCCGCCCCGCCGCCTCTTTCACGAGCATGACCTGCTCGCAGAAAGAGGCGGCGCAGTCCCACTTACTCCCGCTGGAGAGCATGGCTCGCACCATGGTCTCGAGCGAGAGAGTGTCCACGTCCAGACCCACTACGAGGACCTGGCGGTGTTGCGCCCACGCAGTGCACTCCACCAGCGTATGGAGCGCTGTGTCATCGCTGCGGTCCTCGCAGTGCTGACACTCGGCCGTGGTTTCCCGGTGTCTTCGCCACAGATACCTACCGAAGCTACCGTGCCCGGTTAGTATCTGTGACAGCCGGTAGGAGAGAGCACCGTGTCTCCTCTCCAGCCACTCGTCCATGACCGGTCTGACGGCCGCGATTGTGGCGAATCCCCCCTTTGGTTGCTCAAGTCGCACCTTCCATGTCTCCACGGTTTCCTGGTGGAGCAGGGTCCGCTGGGCCTCGATTTCTCGAGGCGCAGGCATTTGGCCCCGATCCAGTGCCTCCTTGCGCCATCTAAACAGTGACACAAGGACTCTCGCTTCCAGGTCCCATGGAGGGGTCCCGGCTAGGAGACATGCCGCCTCACCGGAGATCGTGCGGTATCCCCTTATCACCCTGATGGCCATCGTCCTCTGCGGACTCAGCAGTCTGGCCACATTACTGGCCGACAGGGTCTCCGCCCATACGGGGGCCCCGTATAGGGCCATACTTCGCACGATCCCCAGGTATAGTCTCCTGTAGGGAGCGTTGGGTCCCCTGATGTTGGGCATCAGCCGCGCTAATGCGGCTGATGCCCCCCTCAGTTTTGGGACCAAACTTCGGAAGTGATGTCCGAAGTTCCACCGGCCATCGAGTACGAGCCCCAGATACTTCATCGAGGGCTCGATGCCGATGCTGACGCCCCCTACCCACAGGCTGGATCCCGCAGGTGGCCCCTTCCGAGGTCCGTGGAAGCACAGAGCCTCGGATTTGTCAAGGGCGACCTCGAGACCCAGCCGCCGAATTCGACCCACGACTTGAGCAACCCCTGTCGTGGCCTTTAGTGCTGCATCACGGTGCGTTGCTCCCCGCGCCGTAACGAGGGTGTCGTCAGCGTAACAAGTTACGCCGACCCCTCGGAGCAACGGACCACGCAGCACCCAGTCCAAATATCGTGTCTAGCAGCAAAACTCAGTTCGGCGGCTTTTGCCGTTACCAAGATCAGACAGCTCACTGATGTCCAAACAGCCAGGCTGGTTTATTTTAGTTATTTTCATAGCGTCATGTCTTACGGCATTTTGCTGTGGGGCAAGGCAGCTGATATACAAATAATTTTTGTACTTCAGAAAAGAGCTATACGTGCAATTTATAAATTAAATGCTCGAGAATCGCTTAAAGAGAAGTTTAAAGAAATAGGAATTTTAACGGTTGCATCGCAATACATATTTGAGAACATCATGTCTGTTAAACAGAACATACATCTATATCTTAAGAACAGTGACGTACATTCAATAAATACTAGAAATAAGCATAAATTGATTGGAAAGGTTTTTCGATTACATAAGGTACACGACTCATTCGAAGGACTTGGTGTACGCCTATTCAATAAAATTCCTTTAAATATTATGAACCTTCCTTTATATAGATTCAAAAGGGAAATCAAGACACATCTTTTAAAAAGGGCATACTATACTATTGATGACTATTTTAATGATACAGAGACATGGACATGAGTTGCTTGCTCCTCACTTAATTAGGCGCGATTGTAAATGTCGCTTGTGTAGACAAAATTGTTGATCTTTATTGCATGACAAACGAATGTACTAAGACTATTTGAAAAGAGTGGCCGTGAGTTTTCTTGCCAGGTTCTTCCTCACAGGCTCTACCTATTGCTTTGCGAATCTGGCAGTAAATGTAAATGTAGAAGCAAAAATTTTGACGTTCATAAGTGTTACTTTGTAACCTAAATGAATAAAGATATTTTCATTTCATTTCATTTCAGTCCTCGGCGAAGACACGTCGGCGGCGTCCAGGCCGCCGACTGCGGAACTCGGGGGGAAGAGTTCTCTCCCGTACCCGCCCCGCCGCCTCTTTCACGAGCATGACCTGCTCGCAGAAAGAGGCGGCGCAGTCCCACTTACTCCCGCTGGAGAGCATGGCTCGCACCATGGTCTCGAGCGAGAGAGTGTCCACGTCCAGACCCACTACGAGGACCTGGCGGTGTTGCGCCCACGCAGTGCACTCCACCAGCGTATGGAGCGCTGTGTCATCGCTGCGGTCCTCGCAGTGCTGACACTCGGCCGTGGTTTCCCGGTGTCTTCGCCACAGATACCTACCGAAGCTACCGTGCCCGGTTAGTATCTGTGACAGCCGGTAGGAGAGAGCACCGTGTCTCCTCTCCAGCCACTCGTCCATGACCGGTCTGACGGCCGCGATTGTGGCGAATCCCCCCTTTGGTTGCTCAAGTCGCACCTTCCATGTCTCCACGGTTTCCTGGTGGAGCAGGGTCCGCTGGGCCTCGATTTCTCGAGGCGCAGGCATTTGGCCCCGATCCAGTGCCTCCTTGCGCCATCTAAACAGTGACACAAGGACTCTCGCTTCCAGGTCCCATGGAGGGGTCCCGGCTAGGAGACATGCCGCCTCACCGGAGATCGTGCGGTATCCCCTTATCACCCTGATGGCCATCGTCCTCTGCGGACTCAGCAGTCTGGCCACATTACTGGCCGACAGGGTCTCCGCCCATACGGGGGCCCCGTATAGGGCCATACTTCGCACGATCCCCAGGTATAGTCTCCTGTAGGGAGCGTTGGGTCCCCTGATGTTGGGCATCAGCCGCGCTAATGCGGCTGATGCCCCCCTCAGTTTTGGGACCAAACTTCGGAAGTGATGTCCGAAGTTCCACCGGCCATCGAGTACGAGCCCCAGATACTTCATCGAGGGCTCGATGCCGATGCTGACGCCCCCTACCCACAGGCTGGATCCCGCAGGTGGCCCCTTCCGAGGTCCGTGGAAGCACAGAGCCTCGGATTTGTCAAGGGCGACCTCGAGACCCAGCCGCCGAATTCGACCCACGACTTGAGCAACCCCTGTCGTGGCCTTTAGTGCTGCATCACGGTGCGTTGCTCCCCGCGCCGTAACGAGGGTGTCGTCAGCGTAACAAGTTACGCCGACCCCTCGGAGCAACGGACCACGCAGCACCCAGTCGTAACCGATGTTCCACAGGAGCGGCCCTAATACCGATCCCTGTGGAACACCGCACGACACATCTCGCCAACCCGGCCCTAGCCAGCTCGGGTAAGTTATGGCCCTCTCGGAGAGATAGGCCCCGACAATTCGACGGAGGTAGGGTGGCACTCCATGGTAGATAAGTGCCTCCCTAACGCAGCCCCAGGGCAAGGTGTTGAAGGCGTTGGCGATGTCAAGAGACACCGCCACCACCACCTCACCCCGCGAGACTGCTTCCTCTGTCAGGCCTTTAATGCGCATGATCGCGTCCACGGTGGAGCGTCCCTGACGGAAGCCAAACTGGCTATCCGCCAGATCAGGCCCCACGCGTGTGAGATGCCCGACGAGGCGTTGTGCAATAATACGCTCAAAGAGCTTGCACACCTCGTCAAGCAACACGATCGGCCGGTACCCTGATGGGGAGTTTGCCGGCCGCCCCGCCTTTCGGATCAAGACCAGTTTCCCTGTCTTCCAGACCTTGGGAAACTGGCCTTTTTCGAGGCATGCGCTAAAAAGACCTATAAGTCGAGGCCCAAGCTCCTCGAGAGCCAGGACCCATGCTCGGCCTGGAATGCCGTCGGGTCCAGGGGCGGTGTTTCTGCGGGACTTAAGCCGCAGTACAGCTGCCCCTAACTCACCCTCGGTGACTACGGGTACGTCGTTCTCGCTGCCTTCTGCGTTGGGTGCCTGAGACGGAGCCATGCGCGGAGGAATGTGTTCCTCCGCTCTCGTCGGGAACAAGGAGTCCAGGACTCTGGGTCAGGGGGGGCGCCTTAGGGCGTAATTTGCTCCTTACCATAAGGTACGGGCGCCCCCACGGGTTCCGCTCCATAGTCTCCATAAGCTCCTCGCGGCCCAACTTTTTGGACCGCTTGATGGCCGTCTGGAGGGCCCTCTTGGCCTCCTTGTACCCATCGTAGAGCTCCGTCTCTCGGGCTGCCGCATCGTCTTGGCGGCGACGCCTCCGGCGGAACCTGGTGTACCGGCGGCGCGCGGTAACGCACTCCGCGCGCAACTGCGCGATTTCCGGCGTCCACCAGTACACCTGTTTTCTCGCCGGTCTGGGCCTAGCCCTAGGCATCGCCACGTCGCAGATGTGCGACATGGCTCTCCCGAACCACTCCACCTCGGCAATACCACTCCACATACCGCAATGCCTGAAGACGAAAGTCTACAACCAGTGCGTTCTACCGTCTACCCACAGCCGGTCTACCCCCGTTATGACTTACAGTGACGAGACGTGGACACTTACGGTGTTGTTGGTTCGCGCCCTTAAGGTTGCGCAGCAAGGTATGGAACGAGCTATGCTTGGAGTTTCTCTGAAGGATAAACTTCAGAATAAGGTTATCCGACGGAGAACTAAAATGGTCAACATAGCTCGCAGAATAAGCACTTTAAAGTGGCAGTGGGCCGACCACATCAGCAGAACAACAGACGGCCGATGGAGCAAGCGAGTTCTGGAGTGGAGACCGCTACTTGGCAAACGTAGCGTAGGATGTCCACCCGCCAGATGGAGCGATGATCTGGAAAAGGTTGCAAGCGGGGACTGGATGCGAAAGGCGCAGAACCATATGTTGCGGCGTACATTGGGAGAGGCCTACGTCCTGGAGTGGACTGCCATAGGCTGATTTGATTGAATAAATATTGTGTAGACCCTCCAGAAGAGAATACGACCAGATATCATTAGTTACGCGTGACCAGTAAGACGTTTGGTTTAGCACTGTCATTGCGGCAGAGTTTTCACTTTTGGATTTTCTATTTGCTCTAATTGCCTCACCTTCTTGTCCGGTAAGCGTCATCTGTCTAGAATTCTATAATGTGAGGGTATTCGCTGTTTGATACCTACACAACGACCAGGTTAATCCTAGCTTAATTTGGTTGATGGTGCTTGACTTTTTAGCTATACTTTTTTTAATCAGATGGCGCTGTAAAAACGTGTCCGTGAATATTTTATACATTATCTCTACAGGTAATGTGTAAAATGTGTAAAATGTTCATTAAATAACAATTACAATGCATTGTAGATACATGGTAGATACAAAGCATTGGAATTGTTATTTAATTTTAGTCGTCATGCCCACGCATCCACGTCATTGGCGCACGCGCACTGTGTTTATGTTTAGAGTGACACATGACTAAGTAATAAAATTCATTCTGATAAAGTCGCCTGGTGAGCTAAGTTTAAACAACAATTTCACTATGAAATAAATAAGTACTGGTGAAACCAATTTGTATGTGACGTGAATTTTTGTTTCATAAAATAATGAATCTTGAAAACGGAGGAGTCCGGTAAGTGATTAAAAATTACTTTTTCAATAGATAATAAACCTATACATTTACATGAAGCGAGCGCTTCCAGCCTATCTGATGAAGCGTTGCAAAGGATCACTGCATTTTACGACTTTGGCCATGACTGGTCCTCGGAGAGGTGCCCATTCTTATGACATTTTAATGCAGACGATAAATGACAGTCCTTAGTGTGTCACGCGTCGTCGTGTATAGAGCGGTTTGTATCAAAGACGTAAAAATTTTCTTTGTTCAATTGCCGAAACAAATGATCATACTGATATTTTCTGACTTGTATTATTAGTGGTGATGTGCCTAACCAAGTTCTCTCTCTCTCTGTCTCTGTCTGTCTATGTAACTCTCCCTGAGATATCCCCTCTTCCAGCTACCCAGAGCTCCCGGCTCTTGACATTGAATAATTCAAGACCGAGTGGTTTTAGTCAGTTTGAGTAAAGCATGACATCTACGGCATCCTCTTGTTTAAAAATATACTTCTCCACCCTGTGGTCAGCTGTGCTGACGCATATATATTGTGTTTCAAAAACAAGCACTCGCCATTCCTCCAAGGCACTAGGGTCAGACAGCCCGATCTCTTACCGTCCACGCGGGACAAACCTGTGGGTAACGCAGATGCACACGACACGTGAAGTATGCATCTCTGCTATTAAGTATATTAAAAAAGTTTTGTTCAATATCTAGTGACACGGCAGTGCCCCCACCAAGTCAAGAAACAGCGCAGCGGCAAATGGCATGGCCGTACTATCTTATCTCAAACCCAATAAATTTCAATAAATTCCTTGTGGATAAAACTAGATTGTATTTAACAGCTGACAATAATGTACTTGTTAACCGGAACACATCTCGATGGTTCTTGACTTCACTGTCCATCTGTTGGACTCTCTGTCACCAGATTGTATCTCATGAACCGAAACAGACATTTGAAATCTTCACAGATGAAAAGGATAAATTGGAATAAAAACATCTATGTATAAATAGGCGGACGAAAGGCGGAGTCTCAGTAGTATGTCCCGTTTTTATAATTAGAGTACTGAACTCCAAACACAGCATCTAAATATTGAACTCTATCTTAATGGATAAGAAAATATTGTGTAATGTCTCTTATATAACCCACAAAGTTATATATATGTACATAAAGATATACATAAACACAATGACCTATTAACCTTCATTATTATACAAATTTATTATGATTTGGAGTTGGTCTTTGTGTCTTGTCCTTATCTTGTCCAATTTAAATGGATCTTGAGAGTAGATTTGCGCTCGATAAAATTATGAATCATATATGAAGCAAATTAGTTTATCGTAAGTCGCGACAGATGTTGCTTGTTATTACTATGTTTAACTCTGTGTTTTTGTGTTTATTTGTGTTTATCTGTATGTACTGGTGAGTTTTTGATAGTCATCTTTATTTGTAGTATTACAAGTATTGTAGAGATCAGGATTATCGCATCAACCAACTTCAACAACCAATCACACCGATATTTTTTCTCGAGTCAAATATTCTTAAAAATTACGTTCCTGTTTCCCTGAATTTATTCTAAAAACGAGCTTATAGAATAATAATTCACAGTGATTCTTTATGAGTGAGTAGGTTAAACCAAACAGCACATGGCTATTGGCAGGTAGACAACGATAAAAATGATTTTGAAACTGTCGTGAAATTAAATTGCTTTAGAGTTTGATTACGATTGTATATTATTCCACATTTAAAGTTGTTCATAGAAAAGGATACTCACGTACATAAATACAGCCACATGGAGATCTCTGCCTGTCTCACCCCTTCATACTATATAAAAGTGTGAAAGGGTGAGGTAGGCAGAGGAATATTATACATCCACATATCACCATTCAGTTTTGTCCTATGTACCTAATAGTTGGTGAGCCGCATTGCGGTGTTATTAATTAATGTTTACAGAGCAACGATTCGTTAGTCTTTGAATAATATCCATTTCTGACTTTAGATGCACCTGATATGCTAAATGAGTTTTAATAAACCAAACATTACATTATCAAGTTGAAATACAGTGTCTTAATAAGTAGGTAAAATTGGGCCAAAGAAAGAAGAAAAGAATAAAAGAATAAAAGAACTTGATCCTCTGCATATTGTATCCAATCTCTTTCCGTATTCTTCTTCAGATGATTACCAGACGATATAACCATGCGTGTCACCCATTAATTCTTTGGAATACATCTACAACCCATTGCAAGTTTATCATACGTCTTATGCGAGTTATGTCAATATGTCTGTAGCAGATAACTTTATCATTAGGTACATACTTTAAGAAGGCCCTAAGATGTTTATACCAATTAACATTATCGTACATCACTAAATTATATTTTATTCAGTAAAGTCTACAACAATTAACCAGTTGCGTGTAAATAATTTGATAGGTTGTGTAGAGTCACCGTGGCTGTTTAACCTGTACATGGACAGCTGTTTGAAAGAATTGCTAGAGAGTGCGTGTGGTATGAAACTGAACGAGCTAACCATCAAATGCCTCCTATATGCGGACGATCAGGTGATCTTAACTGCATCGGCGGAGGAGTTGCAGTTGATGGATAATATTATGCATGAGGCGCTGAAAGGTAGAGGAATGAAAGTAAATGTAAGTAAGACGAAAGTAATGGTTTTTGAAAGAGATAAATGTATGACGAATTGCCCTATTATTATCGATGGGCAAAGAGTGGAACAGGTAAAAGAATTTGTATACCTGGGTTCAAAATTTACGAGGGATGGAAAGTGTGACCAGGATATTGAGAAAAGAGTTTTGGCAGGAAATCAAGTGAATGGGGCGATGCATACCTTTATGAGCAGTCAAAACGTGTCTAAGAAGGCAAGAGTGGCTGTGCAAAGGGGTGTGCTTATCCCCCACACTTATGTATGGTAGTGAAAGTTGGGTGTGGCAGAAGAAGCATGAAAATAAAATTAATGCAGTAGAAATGAGAAGTTTGCGAAGTATAGCTGGAGTGAAATTGATGGACAAAGAAAGGAATAGCGTGATTAGAAAACAATGTGGTATAACTGAAGATGTAGTGACAAAGATAGAAAAAGGGATGCTTAGATGGTTTGGACATGTTGAGAGGATGGATGAAAATAGACTGACTAAACAGATTTGTAAGGCGAGAATGAATGGGCAAGCTGGTAGGGGTCATCCTCGGCTTACGCAAAGTAACCAAATTGATGCCCTGCTGGAAAAAGGCCAGGTCGAGAGTACCCTTAACCGGCGAGCGCGTATGAAAGCACTTATGAAAGTAGAAGAAGCGAAAGTGGTATGCCAGGATCGTAGCAAGTGGAAAGCCATAGTCTCTGCCTACCCCGATGGGAAACAGGCGTGATGATATGTAAGTATGTATGTATAACATTGCGCATCACTGCAGTAATTCTAAGGCAGTTTTCAAGAAGTACTACACAGTACTAAACATAATTAACTATACCGGCATATCATACTAAAGATGTGTTTTATATTTCAGCCTAAATGGTGGACAAGCTAAATTTATAATTGACAACGATGCAGGTGGAGATGATACGATGGCTATATTTCTTGGTTTATTATACGAAGAACATTTTAATGGGTTGGTACATAATAATATCACATTTTTAATAGAAGCCTTTTTTTTTACAAAATAAAGCAATTAAATGGCACATCCCTTTTCATAGTGATTGATAGAGTAAAGTGAAGTGATCATTGACTATTGCGCCCAGTTTGGCCGATGGAGCAGATATTGCTAGGTTTTCTTTCCTTAAATATTGAAGATTTACCGAGGACCTAAAAAAGGTCGCAGGGAGTGACTAGACGTGGAAGGCACAGGACCGTTTATTGTGGCGTAATTTGGGAGAGGCTTACGTCAAGCAGTGAACTGCCATAGGCCGATTTGACTTATTTTGTGCTTAAAATTAAATTTCAAAAACTTCAAAATAAGAAAATATTATTTTTTATAGCTTGCCTAATATTAGGTTCTTTAACTCTCTAAAAGTTAAATGAGGTTATTTTATAAAAACAGTAATACTAAAATTATACCAAACACGCAAGACCTTTAAGTTGTATGAAATGTATTATTATAAATGAATATTAATTTTCAGTCCAAAACTGGTAGCATTGACAACAGGAAATGGAAATACAAAAGAAGATAATGTGTACCATAACAACCAAAGAATTCTTAAACTTGCCAACCGACAAGATGTAAGTAGAATATGTTTTTTAGCATGAATCAATCTAATCAGCTAATTAATGGCAGTCCACTGATGAACTATATCATCTATCTTTTTGGAAAAATATATGGTTTCTTTTGTTTGGTCATCTATGTATTATATAAAAATAAGTCGAGTTTTCCTTCCTGACGCTATAACTCCAGAACGCACGAACCGATTTCCACGGTTTTGCATTCGTTGGAAAGGTCTCGGGCTCCGTGAGGTTTATAGCAAAGAAAATTCAGGAAAAATTTCAACAGAAAAGCGGGAAAATCATTTTTCACATACAGCGCCATCGCGGGCGAAGCTGCGGGCATCAGCTAGTTGTGCATAGAATTAAGTAATTCACATTGCAACGTCCGATTGGGCAAACTGTTGATACTAAACGCTCTATAAAAACTTTTCACACAGTGCTGTTACGTAGTTGCCATTTTTTTTTTTTTTATACCACTAAGGTGGCAGACAAGCATACGGCCCACCAGAAGGACCGGTGGTCACCGCAGCCTATGAACGTTTGCAACACCAGAGGTGCCACACTCGCGCTGCCGACCCTGTAAAAACCTTCTAAGACCCCTTTTGAAGAACCCCATACTGTAGGCGTTTGGGAAAACCGAGGCAGGGAGGTCATTCCACAACCTAAGCGTGCGTGGAAGAAAACACCTATCGGATGTAACCGTGCTGGAACGCACCGGACGCAGAGTGTGAGGATGAACTCCCTGTCTGTGGCGAGCGGTGCGATGATAGAACGTAGCCGTGGGCATCATATCAAACAATTCCTCAGAGCACATACCATTGTACAGGCGGTAGAACACGCATAAGGAGGCAAAGTCTCTCCTGTCGCGAAGAGGTTCCACACCAGCTGTAAGTACAGGATCGTTGACAATTCTTACAGCTCGTCTTTGCACCGAGCCAAATGGACGAAGCTGATATTCAGGTGCTCCCGCCCAGAGGTGACAGCAGCACTCCATATGCGGCCGCACTTGCGATTTATAGAGAAGCAGTGTTTGCGCCGCAGTGAAGTACCGCCGCGCCCTGTTGAGCACACCTAGCTTCTTGGACGCCAGCTTAGCCTTGTCCTCCAAATGACTACGGAACTGAACGTCACTGGAGATGTTAACGCCAAGGATCCCTATACTTTTGGAGATGGAAAGAGATGTGCCCTGAAATTGCGGCGCTACAGTAATTGGGGTTTGCTTAGCGGTGAAAAAACACGCTTGTGTCTTGGAAGGGTTGAACTGGACAAGATTTTGTCCACCCCAATCGGACACTCTAGTAAGAGTAGCCTCGATTTCAGACACAAGCTGTTCACGATTTTCCTCTACTGTGTCCCGAGAGATACCGGGGCGGCCCGTGTAACAAGTGTCCCCCGTACTGTCGTCCGCATAACAATGAATGCCATCAATAGACAACATGTCATTGATATGCAGCAGAAACAGAGTAGGGGACAACACTGAGCCTTGCGGGACTCCAGCGTTTATGGCCATGCAGTCTGAACAGCTGCCGTCAACGACGGCCCTGATGCTTCTACCGGCCAAGAAGCTGGACACCCATCCGCATAATCTCTCAGGTAGTCCATATGAGGGCAATTTCGTAAGAAGACCACGGTGCCAGACCCGGTCAAAGGCTTTTGAGATGTCGAGGCTCACTGCTAGAGCCTCACCCTTACTCTCGATAGCCGCCGCCCATCGGTGTGTTAGGTACACAAGAAGATCGCCCGTCGAGCGACCGTGACGGAAACCGTACTGCCGGTCGCTGAGCAGGTCGTGTTCCTCAAGGTACCCCAGGAGCTGTGTATTAATTACACGCTCCATCACCTTGGATAAAAGGGAGGTGACGGCTATAGGCCTGTAATTGGCCGGGTCGGTCCTGTCACCCTTCTTGGGTACAGGATGTACATACGCGATCTTCCACGACGCCGGGACTTGTCGCATGGAATAGGAAAGTGCGAAAAGACGTGTAAGTACCGGACACAACTCTGGACCACAATGCTTTAGTACCACCGCGGGAATGCCGTCTGGCCCACTCGACTTATGAACGTCCAGGGATTGAAGCTCCCGCCGGACATTCCGCTGTGTAAATTTAACTTCCGGCATGGAAGTGCCACAACTCGGAATGCACAGCGGTATTGCACCCCCGTCGCTCATGGTCGAGTTAGAGGCAAAGAGATTACCCAAAAGGTCGGCTTTCTCCTTGGCACTCTGGGCCAAACTACCGTCGGGTTTAAGCAAGGGTGGTAATCCTGACCGACAGAAGTTTCCCTCGGCAGCTTTGGCAAGCGACCAAAATTCACGACTTCCTGAAGGGTAGCCTGCTAGCCGTTCGCCCATTCTGCCGACGAAATCGAACTTGGCCTTGACAATTGCTCTTTTACTGGACCTCGAGGCGGCATTTAATTTGCGTTTTACCTCAGAGATGTTTGGATCTGAATTTGCACGAGCCGTGGTCCAAGCTCTGTAGGCAGATTCTTTCTGCATTAGAGCTTCTCTGCAGAGCCGATTGAACCACGGTCGCTTTTTTGCACCTACAGGGATCCAGCGGTTGGGAATGTAGCATTCCATACCCTCCAAGATCCCCTCAGCGACTGCTATAGCACAAGAATCCAGATCCTCTGAGGCAAAACAAAGCCGCCACCACGGGTACGACGCATAGAACTCTCGCAGTCCATCCCAGTCTGCTGACTTGTAGTGCCACACATGTCGCCACTCCTTGGGCCGAGGTGGTTCAGGCCTTGCGAGAGGCACATGCGTCCGAACGACACAGTGGTCCGACGATCCTAGCGGAGCATCCACTGAAACACTGTATCCGTCCGGACGCGTTGTCAGCAGGAGGTCCAGCAATGCACTATGCTCGATCTCCCTGTCTGGTATCCTTGTTTGGGATTTAACCAGCTGGGAGAACCCATAGGTCAAGGCAAATTCGTGAGCAGCTTTTCCCGCAAAGTCGGTGGTCCGGGAGCCCAACCAGTCAACATGATGACCGTTGAAATCTCCCAAAATCACTATCTCCGCGGAGGGACACTGCTCAATCACCCTGTCAGTCGACTGCTGCAGGTGGTCATAAAGGCGAACTGTGTCCGTGTTACCGCTGTGAGACCTGTACACGCACGCGTAGATCCGGGTGTGGCCCCCGTGATCCACGCGCGCCCATAACGTAGACAGGTCCCTGTCTTCGAGGCTTGTAAGACGGCGACAGCAGACATCATCCCGGACGTACATACACACCCCGGCTTTCCGCCTAAAGTGGTACTCCAGCTTGTAGCCAGGGTACATTAAGTCAGATGCATCTTCCGGGCATGAGATCTGCGTCTCCGTCAAGAAAAAAAGGGTCGGCTTCGCAGTTTCAAGATGGTGGTGGACTACGTTGATGTTCGCGCGCATGCCTCTGATGTTGCAAAAGTCCACTTGAAGTGTGGACGCCGATGCCGCTGTGGATACCCTTTTATTTTTCCTTTTTGCTGCCATGGTTGTTTTTTTTAAAAAGGGGAATTAAGAAGGTTGAGGGGGCGCCTGTGTGCCGCTGGCGCAGGAGACTAAGCGAGGCTCCAACTCACCAAAGGCAGACAAAGGTAATGCGGAAGATTGGCACGGCGTACGGAAGGGCCCCCGGTCCCCCCCCAATGCAGTGGCCGCGTCCACTCCGGTATCCTCCTCCGGCACGACCACAGCACCAGGGACTTTACACAGGCTGCTGGTTCAGCCTCCTGGGGCGGAGATTAAGTGATCCCCAGGTTCGGGTTCCGTACAGCCTGCGGGCGGTCAGCGGTCAACCGTTTCAGCGGGTCTCCCTGACCGCCGTACCAATACTCCGCGCCTCTATCCGCCAATGGAGCCAGGTAAGCCTCTGGTCTCACCGTCACCGGCACAAAGTCGCCCCAATGAGCTCTGGATCCCTGCTAACCGACGGAGAACATAACCCAACCGGAGTCAGGTTACTATTACCGCGGTCTTCTGCAGGGCGGAGGTACTGCCCCAGGCGGGCTGCTCAACGAACGGAGTACCGTTATGCCCTTCCTCCTAATGTGGGCTTTTTCATTAATCCCTAAGATATTGAATCTTAGGGATCTCATTGAAGAAGCCACTACTGTACCCTCAGGGTGTAACGTTAGCTCCATGAGAAGTAACGCATATCCCCTAAACCCCGAGGGGAATTTTCCAATAGTTTTAATTTATTTATTTATTTATTTATTAATAAAATATGGAAGACTTACAGCTATACAAAACAGAGTAATTCTTGGGCTTAGCCGTCTAAAAGCCAATTACAAGTCCTCACTTCTAGTTACAGACTAATTTAACTTAGACAATGTGAGCTTACAAATATTAGTAATGTGTTTGATAAGACAGATGTACCTACTTAGCAACACGATCTGAATTTTTTTTTTTTTTTTTACATGTAATTAACAAATTATACGCAATCATCAAAGTAAAGGTTCGATGGCATACCCATAGCACTAATTAAAAAAGTTAAGGCTTAAGCACTTTCTTGCCGAAGACACACTTGTGACAAAAGGATCAATATCGTGCCGCTTACAGAGGTTATTAAAATTTCTACTTGCACGTATTAGAAAGCTATTTTTTCTATAGTTGGTTTTCGCGAGAGAAAGAAAGAAGAAGAAGAAAGAAGAAAGAAAAACAAAAGGATCAATATCGTGCCGCTTACAGAGGTTATTAAAATTTCTACTTGCACGTATTAGAAAGCTATTTTTTCTATAGTTGGTTTTCGCGAGAGACGCATGGAGGACAGGATTGGAGCGGTACAATTTACAGGGAACATTTATATTAATTTTGTTTAATAAGTCAATACAGTCAATTTCATTATTAATAATTTTGAGGAGGAAGGTAAAGTCAGCAATATCCCGACGGGTGGAAAGAGGTAAGAGATGAAACTTTTTACAGAACTGCAGATAATCATTTGACCGGTAAGGAATTTTTTGGTGATAGCATAGGTATCTTACAAAGCGTTTCTGTATATTTTCTAATCTATCACTGTACTTAGCATAGCATGGATTCCAGATTTGGGATCCGTATTCTAAATGATTCCTTACATATGTACAGTATAGAATTTTAAGAGTTTTACATGCCCTGAATGTTTTACCTAACCGCATCACGAAACCGAGCATCCTGGATGCTCTCCTCACTACCACATCAATGTGTTCATCAAACTGTACCATACTGTCATGGTGTATTCCTAGGTCACAAATAGCATCATTCTTAGGCAGAGTTTGACCACCTAAAGTATACGAAGTGTTCAAAGCATTATGTTTTCTTGTATAAGTTACTACAGAACACTTTGCAGGGTTGAGATCAAGTCTATTAAGATAACAGTACTCTTGCAGTCTATCCAAATCAGATTGCAGATCAAACGCATCATTCGTCGATGATATACTAGCGAAGACCTTCATATCATCTGCGAAACATAACAATTTTGATGAACGCAGGCATTGGTCGATGTCATTAACATAAATAACGAACAAAAGTGGACCAATCAGGGAACCTTGAGGAACCCCACTGGATACAGAGACCCACTTAGATCTGTAGTTGTTCATAGCTACAGCCTGCGACCTATTTTCAATATACGAGGAGAACCAACGGAGAAGATCTCCGTGTATTCCGATATTGTGTAATTTGATTTTTAGGGTAAAATGGTCCATTCTATCAAACGCCTTGCTGTAGTCAGTGTAAATGACATCCACCTGCTCCCCATTGCCCATGGAAGAGGTAATGAATTCATTTAATATCACCAAGTTGCTTGTTGTGGAGCGACCCTTAAGAAAGCCGTGCTGGAAAGGTTTCAAAGAACTTGAAATTGCAGGATAAAGTTGATTGTATACAATTCGCTCGAATATTTTGGCTATGACACACAGCTTCGATATAGGCCTGTAATGAACTATTTCTATCTTTGAGCCCTTCTTATGTACAGGCGTAATATAAGCCGACTTCCATAGACTGGGGACAGTGCATAACTGTAAAGACTTCGCAAAAAGAAGTGTAATGGGAAGGGATATGGTTTCCGCGCATTTTACTAGGAGTTGGGGTGATATATTGTCCGGCCCTGCACCTTTTGATAAATCAAGGTTTTGAAGTAACTTGGTCACGGTGTCAGTTTTCACCTCGATACGACAAATATCCGCCAATGAGTTAGTTAATGACGTATCAAGAGATAAAGTTTGATTATCATTGTCTTCGGGTACATGCTCCAAAAAGTTAGATTTGAAATAGGAGGAGAACGCCTCACAAATGGACTCACCTGTAGTTAGTAGTTGATTGTCAATATTTACGAGAGAACCGGGAATAGCACCTGAATTATGTTTATTCTTGACAAAGGTCCAGAAGCTTTTAGGATTACCTCTAATGGAATTTTCAATTGTATTAACATATTAAAGGTTGCCTGGCAGAGATTGCTATTTGCAATAAGGCCGCCCATTGTACCTTCTTAATATATTTGTATTCTAGTTTTAAGTTTTATTATCTTTGGTGTACAATAAAGCATATTATTATTATTATTATTATTCAACATAACATTTTGATTCCATGAATTTTGTCCTATCTCGTAATAATTTAAATGTACGTTCATCAGATAAGTTACCATAAGTTCTAAATTTTTTCATATATTTATATTTTTCTTTAAGTGCCTTTATCAATGATGAGCTATACCAAATCGGATACTTACGCTCGAGCTTTTGAGGTATATATAAATTTTGGAGGTTAGTAATAGATTTGTTGAAAAAATCCACAGCTTCATTCATTGACCTAGTTGAAAATTCACGTTCCCAGTCAACTGCGCAAATACCATCATTCAACGAGTCAAAATCACCCTTATTATACAAATACCTCATTCTAGGGGCGCACTCAAGAGTAGGCATTTCCGTTAAATTTATATATATCAGCAAAACTGGATGGTGTTTATCTATTGGAACTAGAGGGTCAGAGTGTTCAAGCACACTTATAAAATTATTTGACAGAACTAGATCTAATATTCTGCCTTTCCCATTTGTAAACCCGTTGTACTGTCCAAGACTCATCGTACATAGTTCATCGGCCAATAAATACTCATCGGTGGAAGTTAGGTTTCCAGGCACCAACGGAGAATCCCTACCTGAAGATGTCCATGAAATGCCAGGCATATTGAAGTCACCAATAATAACTAATTTATCAGCTAAATTATTTAGTGATAGCTGATGTAGTTTAGCAAGAAAGTTATTCAATTGAGAAGAAAATGAGAAACCCTTGTTTTGTTTACATAAGTATACTACACAAATATATAAGTTAGCACTTTTATGAGAGTTAGTTCCATTGAGAGGTATTCTTATCCAAAGATCTTCAGCTGAAGAAGACAGCTGGGGCTGCGAAAATACTGGTAAATCCCTACGCGTTGCAATCACTACACCACCTCCATACTTTTGTTCGGTAAGTAAATAATCACGATCCCGGCGCCACACAACATACCTCTCATCGAATAATTCAGAATCACCAATACTGTCTGGCAGCCATGATTCCGTTAACACAATAATATCATACGAGTTCAATAAGATTTGACGAAAAAACGTATCCGTCTTAGTTCTTAACCCGCGTACGTTTTGGTAGTACACAGTTAAACAACCAGTATTAGCCATTACTCCACGATTCAACCATAGCATAAACAGGCATAATAATTTTTAACTCATACGTCTCTGTTCTCCAGCAATTACTGTTCTTCAGCTGAAGTGATTTTTACAAAATCTTTTAGAATGCAACTTGAGGTTCCTCGTGGCTTAGACCGCGTAAAAGTCGTTATCGCATAAAATCATAACCCTCCTTTTGCGCTATCGGTTAAAAAGTAGCTTATGTCCTTCCCAGGGCCTCGAACTATCCCTACACCAAATTTTAATCTCAATCGCTCCAGCCGTTTAGGCGTTAAAGCTAACAGACAGACAGACGGACAAACAGACGGACAGACAGAGTTACTTTCGCATTTATAATATTAGTAGGGAAGTAGGGATTCTGACCATTGCCTGCTTGATCAAAATATCCCCACAATTTATTAACTAATCCGTCAAGGTATCATCCTAAAAGAGATACTCAAAGATACCTACTTATGTGCATACTAAAAATTCAAGCATACAAACCTCTCAAGATCTTGCATAATGTTATGCTGTTGTTGTAAATAAACGCAGGTTCCAATTTACCGTGGGTCAACGCAATCGTTGGTGCATACTCCTGTTGT
The DNA here is from genome assembly GCA_933228765.1 of Miltochrista miniata. Taxonomy (NCBI): domain Eukaryota; kingdom Metazoa; phylum Arthropoda; class Insecta; order Lepidoptera; family Erebidae; genus Miltochrista; species Miltochrista miniata. The sequence continues at coordinate 10,032,906 of OW121749.1, forward strand.
GGACGATTACTACGGAGTAGATGGTCTCGGGGACACTGGCCTTACGTTTGACGACTTGGTGCCAGCACAAGAAGAAAGCGCTGCATAAGCTCTTATTCGGTACTCCAAACAGTATGAAGGTAGGCCAATTCATTTCATAGCTAATTCCAGAATTGAAAAAAATCTAAGAATCAAGCATAAAACCCGATAGGTAGGTTTTTGGATATAACGGAAAATAAAACCAGCCAAATGCGAGTCGGACTTGCCGCAAACACACCAAAAATCAGCAAATCATCACGTTTATTGTATGCGGGTCAAGATTTAATTACTATCAATGAAGTCTCAGTAATCATTTTTTGCCCTTTGGATATATGAATATGGAACCTTAGGAATGGTGAAATAAACCATAAGTACGTAATCAGCAAGAGTGCCTCGTACAGTGGTAGTGAGTGCGACTGCTGTTACTAAATAAATATAAATAAATACACCTCTCTCTATTTCTCTCAACCCCTCCTTCTCTCATTTATGTGACGTTAAATCATAAGACGAGGGTCAGCTAGTTTACTGACTGGTGTTAGTATGACCTTCCTAAATAACAGGTTCTTGACTAACCATATCTAATTCTGTAACTAATAAAACTGTCTCTCAAATTGCAGGTGAACTGACTGTCTTAACAATAGGGGCTCTGACGAATGTTGCGTTGGCAATCAAACTAGATCCAGGTTTTATAGGAAGACTGAATCAGTTGTATATAGGAGCTGGACATATTCATAGTAAGTTGACACACATTTCATTTTTGTGTGTGAATTTTTATTTTCAACAAGCTCTGTAGACTATACATATTGATAAAAGATGTTGATTTCTTTATTAGGCTATTATCAAATAACTGCTAAAGATTTATGACAACTAGTCATATCAAATTGAAGTTCAGACAAATAACAAGTACTGATAACAATAATAAGTAAGTAACTAGGGGGGGATGTAGTGTGCCTTCACGAAGAGCGTTACCTGTGCTCGGGCCCTCCCCGTAAGTAGCGGCGAAAGCGAAAACGCGAAACCAATCACTACCGATGAGTGCCGACAGGGCTAGGGCGTCCCCCCAAGGCGACGCGTACCGGTATGCCCCCGTCGGTACGACTGCATGCGCACGCGGCGAAGGGGGCCGCCACCCTTCACGCAGCGCCAACTCTGGCGGGATGCGAGGAGCCGAGTGCCGGATAGGCACGTGGAATGTGCGTGGTGGTATGGAAGGTAAGATGAATGAATTGATGGATGTAATGAAAGAGCGATGCCTGGATGTATTGTGTGTCACAGAGACTAAGCGGAAGGGGAGCGGCATCGACGATCTTCCTGGCGGAATAATTGCTTTGTGGTCCGGAGTGGACCAAGAGGATCATGCCAGTAAGGGAGTGGGTGTCTTGCTCTCCTCCCGTTTGGCCTCTGGAGTGAAAGATTATGGATTGGTAGGCCCAAGACTCCTGTGAGTACGTATAAAACTGGGGATCACGAGAGTTTTTTTGGTCGCAGCCTATGCTCCCGTCAGCTCGGCTAATCCCCAGGTGCTCGCGGAGTTCTGGGAATCCGTTAGGGACGTCCTCGATTTGGCTGACGGGAATGAAAAGTTGATCATGTGTGGTGATTTGAATGGATGGGTGGGGACCAAGCGAGATGGCTTCGATGCTGTCCTTGGTCCGTATGGAGATAAGAGAGCGAATGATGCTGGTAAGTCAATCTTAGACGTATGCTTGGAACGAGACCTCCTTGTGGCGAACAGTTTATTCCGTCACAAAGATATCCACACGTATACATGGAGACGGAAGGAAGAAAAAAGTGTGATTGATTTGATTTTGATAGACAATCGTCTTCGACAGGCTATAAGGGATACAAGAGCCTACAGAGGCCCCACTCTTGAAACTGATCACTACCTGGTGGTAAGCCGGTTTGTTGGTCTTTTCAAGAAGTGGAGGCACTGGCGAGTGCGTGTCCCTTTCGGAGACTATGAAAGGATAAAGAGTGAAAAACTGGAAGATGAAAGCGTAAGGAGTATGTATGTTGGCTTAGTCAGTGAAAGGCTTGCAAACGCGAGCCTTTCCGACTTAGATGTGGATGAATGCTGGAATATTATGAAAGAAAGTATAGTGGATAGTGCAAAAGAAGCATGTGGGAGTGCAAAGAGACATGAACATTCGAAAGGTGATGCCTGGTGGGATGCAGAAGTTCAATCCTGCGTAGCAAGAAAGAAGAAAGCGTGGTTGGATTAAGTCTCATCTTTGCAACTGAATGACAGTATGAAAGACACGAAGAAAGAAATTTACCACCTCTGCAAGAATGAAGCCAAAGCTTTAGTGAAAGAGAAGCGTGAAAGAATAAATATGATTGCGGAAGAGAAGCTGACGAGGAACTTCGAGACGAATACCAAACTCTTTTGGAGGGAGGTCAAGAAGTCTCGGAGCTGTTCGTCAGTTTCCAGAATGGATAAGATAAAGAGTAAAGCTGGGGACATTCTTGCGGACCCCTTAGAGGTGTTAGAGCGGTGGAATGAGTACTTTGGAGAAATGTATGAATATCTCCCGGATGTGGGCACTGCGAGGGAGGCGATGACTGATCTTGCGGTGCAAGCATCAAGCGGAGATATTACTTTGGAAGAGATTGAATGGTCGATACGAAGCTTGAAAAATGGAAAGTCTGCGGGAATTGATAGGATATCTGCTGAAATGATCAAATTAGGTGGTCCTTGCGTCCGGGACGCCTTCTGGTCATTGAGCAATCTATGCTGGAAGACTGGAAGGGTCCCAATGGACTGGAGGCGTGCTATCGTCGTGCCCTTGTATAAAGGCAAGGGCTCACGTATGGAGTGCGCCAACTATAGGGCCATCAGTTTGATCAGTATAGCAGCTAAAGTGTATGGCAAAATTATTGAAAGGAGAATGAGGGTGCAATCTGACGGATTACTGTGGGAGGCGCAGGGTGGTTTCTGAAATGGAAGGGGATGTATGGACCAAGTTTTCTCGCTCCGCAACATTGTAGAGAAGCAGCTTGCTGTACGCCGGAAGGTTTTCTGCGGTTTTGTGGACATGGAGAAAGCATTTTACAGAGTTGTACGAAAGGATCTGTGGGATATATTGCCAGGATACGGGATTGATGGTGCGCTGCTTCGTGCTGTGCAGTCTACATATGTGGGATGTACGGCATGTGTGCGGGTGGGCGGCAGCCTGTCTCTCTGGTTTGACGTCAACATTGGCGTCAGACAGGGTTGCGTGCTGTCGGCTCTGCTGTTTGTCCTGTACCTGGACGATTGTCTTAAGAGAGTAAGATCGATGAATGTTGGATTGCGAATGGGTGACTTACTTGTGAACTGTTTGCTGTATGCAGATGATGCCGTGCTCATAGCCGAATCGCCATCAGAACTACAGTCACTAGTCACAACGATGAAAGATGATTGTCTAATGAGAGGCTTACATTTGAACGCGTCTAAAACGAAAGTGATGGTATTCGAAAGAGAAGAGGACAGAACGAATGCCAGGATAACTGTAAATGATGTAGTGCTGGAACAGGTGGATGAGTTTGTATATCTTGGATGTGCATTTAGCAGGGATGGACGGTACACCGCTGATGTAGAAATGAGGGTAACTGCGGGAAATAGTGTGAATGGAGCGTTAGGCAAACTTTTAGGTACCAAGGCCTTAAGTCAAAAGGCCCAGCTCGCAGTACACAATGCGGTGCTGATACCTACGAACGTATGGAAGCGAGAATTGGGTATGGCAGGAAACGCATGAAAGTAGAATAAACGCGGTCGAGATGCGCGCGCTACGCAAAATCTGCGGAGTAACGCTCGCAGATCGCGTTCGGAATGAAGATGTAAGAAAGAGAGTTGGTCTGAAAGAGAGTGTCGGTGTTAAAGTAAGGAAGGGCATGCTACGATGGTTCGGGCATGTGGAACGAATGGGAGATGAAAGAATGACAAAACAGATATACAACGCGAAAGTGGATGGACGTAGGAGTCGGGGAATGCCACGACACACCTACCACGACCAAATTAATCATGTGTTAGTGGAGGGTGGTGTCAAGAGCCGTAGGAACCGACGTGCATGCATGAAAAGAAAAATGAAAGTTGAAGAGGCGAGTGAGGTGTGTATGGACCGTGCCGTGTGGCGCTCGGTTCTTTCTGCCTACCCCGCAAGGGATTTGGCGTGAAGATAGTATAGTATAGTATAGTATAAGTAAGTAACTAGTGTGCTTGATGACTCTTCTACAAATATAAATGAATGTTCAATTGAGTGCCATATTAGGTATAAAGAGTCTTTCAATACTGAAGTACCCTCGACAAGCGATGAAACTGTAGGAAGAATATAGGCTGGTTGGTAAGAAACTTATTAATTTACTCTGTTATTTTAGGTGATAATGACCCTAAACCTGAGTTTAATGCATCCGTGGACGTAGAAGCTTACCATGTCATAGCACAAAATGCTAATGCAGACAAAGTAACTCTTTGTCCATACTCTCAAGTTCTCAAGCATCTAAATTTCTCTAAGGTAAAAATTTTGCTTTTATGGAAATACATTACATTATCATCTTACTTATATTATAAAAAATGCGAATGTTTGTGAGTGTGGATGTTTGTTACTCTTTCACGCTCAAACGGATGAACGGGTCGGGCTGAAACTTGGTTCAGAGATACATTGAATACTGGAATAACACATAGGCTACTTTTTAACCCGGGAATAAGTTCCCACGGGTAGGGACCAATTTTTCGCGGGCGAAGCTGCGGGCATCAGCTAGTTATGAAATAATAGTTGATGCCGGCAGCTTCGCTAGCGTAAAATTTGTTCCCGTTCCCGCTTCCCTTGGGAACTTATTCCCGGGATAAAAAGTAGCCTATGTGTTATTCCAGATTATAATGTATCTCTGTACCAAATTTTAGCCCGATTCGTTCATCCGTTTGAGCGTGAAAGAGTAACAAACATCCACACTTACGAACTTTCGCATTTATAATATTAGTAAGATTGTAACATTTATTTGATGAGGGTTTTCCGTGTTTCGAAAGGAACTTTAAGCCATGAGACCCAACACCCGAAACAAACCACAAAGATAGTACCCGAACCCCTAGGTGAGGATGCGATAGTCAAAGTCTGTAGAGAATCCTGCGCCATCATTACGAGGGCTCCCGGCCGTAGACATCATGTGGTTTGCAGACAGTAAGAGTCCAGCATAGTATCCATTAGGATTGCCATAGGTAAAAAAAAATAAACCATTGGAACCAGATGCCAGTAAAATGACATTTTATACCACTAACGTGGCAGGCAGGGACACGGGACGCGCTACACTCGCGCTATCTGATCTTACCATGCTCGAACGTTCCGTACGCAAAGTGTGAGGATAAACATTCTGTCTGTGGCGAGGGGTGCGATGATAGAACGTAGCCGTATGCATTACAATACAATACAATACAATATGCTTTATTGTACACCATAAACATACATAATAACATTACAATAATTTTCTTATGCTATCTTACGATTATTACATATTTATATTTAGGGTACAATCGGCGGCCTTATCGCGAGTGGCGATTTCTTCCAGGCAACCTATAATGGACTTAGTGCGTAGAAATAATTGTGTTTATGGGGTATTTCTTTGCTGTATTGTTACTTTTAAACATGAATTAATGTACTTACTTAAACTAAACATTATATTTATAATTAACAACAAGTAGATATGCATATAACTAACCTATATTTACAAAACATACACATACCTATATACCAACATACATGAATACGTATATTATACTATTAGATATACTTATATTACTTACATAATTATAAATACATATACTTATATATTTCTTCAATACAATAAATAGTATTATTATAATAATATCAAACAGGGACAGAATGAAAGTGTGTGAAACATCAAGAGATTTATAGAGGTAACGATAGATAATAATTAAAGACCATCCTTTTGAAATTATCAATTGTCTGTGCACGTCGCACAGACACAGGCAAGGCATTCCACAAGCGAATAGCTCTAACTGTAAACGATTTATCGTAAAATCTTGTGGAATATTCCGGTATTTTAAGGCGCAAGTTTTTCGATGACCTCAGAGACCTCAAATGAGTATCACATAAGAACTCAAAACGTTCTTTAAGATAAGTGTGAGTACGGATATTAAATAGGATATTGTATAGGAGAAATAAAATGTGTGCATTACGGCGAAGTCTTATAGGAAGCCACTTGAGTCTCGTGCGAAATTCAGAGATATGATCGTATTTGCGAAAACCAAATATGAATCTGGGCAAAACATCATGTAGTCTTCTTAGGGCCCCACCGGAAGCGAAAATCTTACGACTCACTTCACGGAGCTGCACATCCCAAGACATTGTTTTGTCGAAGTAAATTCCCAGGTTTTGCACTTTATCACTAAGAGGTACAACGGTACCGTTAAATATTATTGGAGGAAGGCTTGTGTATTGAATTTTTGGTACTAGCCCGGGGCTGCCAATAATAATAGCCTGGCTCTTAGCGGGGTTTACTTTTAGACCAAAATTCATACTCCAGTCGGCCATGTTTGCCAGATCTATATTCATTAGGTCCACTGCATCTGAAAGTGACGCAAGTGGAGCATGTGTGTAGATTTGCAAATCATCTGCATAAAGGTGGTTGGATGAAAGAAGTTTGGAGGTGATATGGTTAATGAATAATGCGAAAAGTAAAGGAGACAAAACGCCACCCTGCAGCACACCAACAGAAATATTACTCCATGATGACAAAGTATCATCAATTCGAATACGCTGTCGGCGGCCAGACAGGTAACTGTGAAACCAATCAACTACTGTTGGAGATATGTTAAGAGAGCGAAGGATGGCCAGCAAGACATCGAAATCCACGGTATTAAATGCATTACTGGAAGTCTAATAAGGAAAGCACCGTCAGACTTCCATTATCCATAGCCATCCTTATGTCATCCGTAATATTAATTAGGGCTGTAGTAGTGCTATGTCCAGGACGGAAACCAGATTGGTAACGGTTTAAAAGATTATTTTTATTGAGGAAAGGACTAATTTGGTTATGGACTTGACGCTCCATAACTTTTGATAGGAATGGGAGTATAGAAATTGGTCGATATTCAGAAAAGGATGAAGGATTAGGTTTCTTGGGTAGGGGAATAATTTTCCAAGACGATGGATATGCACTACTGGTTAGGGAAAAGTTTAAAATATGGCATATGATAGGAAGGATTTCATCTAAAATAGGGATTATCATATTACGGCTGACACAATCAGTTTCAACCGCGTTGGATGTTATTGACATAATGCTTCTCTTAACATCACAATCAGTGATTTCATTGAAGGTAAATGGGACATAATCAGGAGTTGGAAGTGACGATAGATAGTCTAAAGTCTTTGCTTTAGTTGTCCTACTAAAATTGGACGAAGCTGTGAAATGATCATTTGATAAATCAAGATTAAAACTTTTGGGCATTATGCATACGGCTACGTTCTATCATCGCACCCCTAATAAACTATTACTCAGAGCACAAACCACTGTTCAGGCATTTACTGGTTGTATATAGTATCCCTTATCTATTTTATCTCATCGTAATTTTTTGCTCTTAAATTTCTGAATTTCTTTTTCCTCAGGAATGGAGATGTAATGTTCTTGGAGGTCTAGAAACTGAAATAATGAAGCACCAAAACAAATTCGAGAAAGTCGCGCTAGACATGGAGAATTCCTGGGCAGCACTGGATCCCGCCGTAATTTCTTTATTTCTACGACCAGATTTGGTGCGAGAATACAGACATGCCAAAAATAACATAACTGTTTGTGGTATGTACCTATTACCTTCCTATTAATTTATTTTGTATACTAGCTGTGCTCCACGGCCATGTCCACGGCTTTGCCTCTGACATACTATAAACACCGTGGCATGCATTTAACACATGACTACATATCCATATTAATTACAGGAATGTATTAAAATCATGAAAATCTTACTTCTTGCTAATACATATTATAAATGCGCAAGTTTGTGAGTGTGGATGTTTGGATGTTTGTTACTCTTTCACGCTCGAACGGCTGAACGGATATGGCTGAAATTTGGTACAGGGATACATTATAGTCTGAAATAATACATAGGCTCTTTTTATCCCGGGAATAAGTTCCTACGGTAAGCGGGAATGGGAACAAATTTTACGCGGGCGAAGATGCGGGCATCAGCCTGCTAGTATACCATAATTATTATTTAACGTTCGTTATTACTGCTCTTCCTTCTTAGATAACTTCATGACTGCATCAGAATAATTTGGGTTCTTCATAGCAGCATTAAAAAAAAATAGTTCAGTGGTTGCCGAGTTCATAGGTAACAAACACACAAATCTTCATACTATTAGTAGGTATAAATAACGTTATCAACAACGTCCGGAATAACACTTTCCCACCGTCCACCTGCCCAGACCACCTGGGTGTACGGTGGTAATTTTTTTTTAACTACGGTTCACCTTTGTCCACCTAGCCCTAGGTGTACCATTGATCGATCGTCATTTGTTTTGCCGTTCTTCATTTGTTTTGCCGATATTCATTTGTTTTTGCTATATGATAATGAATTCACTACTTAACTGTACTTTTATTCGTGTAATGGAACTACTGGGACACGAAAAAACAAGATAACAGTTCCATGGAACTACTGGGATAAATCTATTTTAATTAATTAAATGTACAATGAGTCTTAAATGCAATTAAAAAATTGTAACCCAGCCAGCATTAACTGAGGTGGACCGTCACCAATATCTATTAATAATATACCGGATAGGTGAACCGTAGTTAAAAAAAAATTACAACCGTACACCCAGGTGGTCTGGGAAGGTGGACGGTGGGAAAGAACCGCAAACACCGAAATTCAGATCCTTGAACTTTAGTAGTGACTTTTGTTCTATAGATAATATAATAATAATAATAAATATTTACGGACATTTTCACACAACGCTATCTGATCCCAAAGTAAGCTAGGAATAACCTGCTTGTGTTATGGGTATCAGACCACGGATATTAATACTTATATACTTTTAAATACATACCTTATCATACATAGAAACACCCAGACTCTCGAGACAAACATTTATGAATCACACAAATTTTTGTCTCTGGCGGGAATCGAACCCACGACCTCGTGATCCGCAGCCGCAAATTTAGACCTCTAGACCAACGAGGCTGTCGTTAATAAAGCACCGAGAGCTCGGATTTACAGCTGCTGTAATCAAAATAACAACATTTATGAAAGTTTATAATTTTCAGGTGAGAAAAGAGGAATAGTGAACAATGAATTCGTAAGCAAAGAAAATGCCAATGTACGAATAGCCTACTCGTACAATAATGAGGAATATGGACAATTTTTATTGGATGTATTCAAATACGAATCAAATGTCCAAACTAAAGTTTAAATGCGACTCAATACTCGTACCGTCACTGTATATTTTTTTTTGCAAATACAATAATATTATTAAATACTAGCTGATGCCCGCAGCTTCGCCTGCGTGAAAATTTGTTCCTAGACTATAACATATCTCTGTAGGCACCAAATTTCAGCCAGATCCGTTCAGCCGTTACAGCGTAAAAGAGTAACAAACATCCACACTCACAAACATTTGCATTTAAAATAATACCTAGTTAGACAGATTTCTGATTATCTGAACTGAACTGATCAGATAATCAGAACAAATTCATAATGCATAATATATGAGCCAAGTAAATTTATTTATTTCTTATATATATAATATTATACATTTCTTAATTCAATAGCTAAACAACTACTTGACACAACTTCTCTTCTAAGCAATTGACATCGTAACTTAGTTCCTTCTTCTGGTAGTCCCAGCCTACGACGTTTGGACAAACCGAACTACTGTAGGCTTTGTCCTCCTAATACAGATGGTCCAATTAAGACCTGGTAACGTAATAACAATGTAAATTTCATCAGCTGAGCGTCCATGTTCATTGTAATGGTTCTTTTCAGTCCTGTCGAATGTAGTCTTCGTAGAGGCCATTCCCATATTTTACAAAGACTTCCTGAGTCTATTTCCTGACAGAATTCAGTCAGCACTATTGTAGAATAAAGTTCATGCCTTCCATGATCAGTCTGCTGATTATCTTTGTCGTAAGGATTGATAGATGATAACATGAGGTGTTATTTTTTGACCAGTGGAGACTACCTAAAGCGTGGTCTTTCATTTTTTCTGGCTAGCCATCTTATAATACTTCTTCTTCTTCTTCTTTTCACAAATGTATTTTTGTCACACAAAATTTGAATAAATTAGCAATAATACTTCAGTATAGCATATTTGGTTAATATTATACCAAAATAGCGCTTTTTATTTAACTTTATGCTTTCGTAGTAAAATCATCGCTTTGAAGTCTGAAGTAAAACCATAACATAAATGACAACGCTTTTACAAATTATGTGTCAAAATAAAAAGTAATTTAAGTATAAAATAAGAGTATTTAAGGAGTATTGATATCAACTCCGGAGAAAATCAGCCTCAAAATAATTTACATTCCCTTTTTAGCTCGTTATAGTATAAAATTCAATAAAATGCGAAACACGTCTTCCATCAATTATGTTAATAATGCTATATGCCAAATTTTAAGTAGATCGGACCAAGGAATCACGTTGTCCCATACAAACTTGACCCTCCTTTTTTATACCTTTGGAGGTGGAATTTGCAAAAATGTTAAAATTACTTTTTTCAAATTGTAACAAACAGCGCTCATGCTTAGTTTCATCATCGTACCGTAAACCGTTTAAGCAATAATTGATAATAACTTTGTGTCTAGGGATCGAACTGCAAAATTAAGATTACTTTGAATTCTATATACTTTTCCGGGATAAAAAGTACCCAGTGTGGTGCCCAGGCTATTAAAGAATAATTATACAAAGTTTCATCGTAATCGAACCGGTAGTTTTTGCGTGATGCCTGAACAAACAGACAGACAGACAGACAGACAAAAAAAATTTTAATCTCATTTTTGGGTTCGGTGTCGGTCTAGTAACACCCCCTGCTATTTATTTTTTTGATATTTTGAATGTACAGAATTTTCACTTCTACAGATTTATTATAAGTATAGATATCGTTTCTACCTAATTTGTGTTACTTTTTTCCATTCCTATAACTAAGTAAGTAGGTACCTTACCAACAGACAAGCTTATTAAATTGATATGTATTATACTGTCAAATGCTTTTCGAATAGCAAAAGGTCAAATGCCATGCTTTAAGGCACTGTTGAGGTCACACTCCAGAGTGTAAGTTTTCACTACTAAAACCTAATAATTAATTTACTAATGGTAATACTCCTAACCTTGTAACATGTTATGAGTACATTTTTACTCGACAAACCTGCCACGTGAACAAATCTATTTCCCTATAAATACCTACCATGTCCGTTACATACAAAATGTAAAGACACGTCTCGATCGACACCCCATGCAACGCTAGACATTTGGTATAAAATCGGATGACAAAGAGACAATAATATATTTTTATCCAGGTTTGAACCTTTCTGTGTGCCCTGGGTATAAAAACAAAAATTATGTTACTGTAATGCGCAGAAAACACAGAAAGGACGGGCGCGGGGAATGAGTCCATTTCATTCATACGGTTCTCAGCCTTAATTGTATAGAAAAGAGCGAAGTGCTTTTCATTTTGTTTGCAAGGGACACGATGTCAGCGCCCCGTCCGTTCTGTGCATAGATTTAGAATTTTTCGCTACTCTGTGTGCCCCGCACCTAAAGTTTTCCTTAGCCCGTATCGCCATCTTTTAACTGTATAGTGAAACTAGCTATGAATACAAGCAACGCCATCTAGACCAATTCTAACTGAAACTTTATGTACGTATACTTCTTGTTAATCACAAACGAAAGAATTTTACTTCATAGGCGATAGATGGCATAAGTTCAGAAAACGGATTCAGTGACATCTTTTCCAGGGGGGACTCCCATTTGGTTTCCGGCAGATCATCCATGATGAATTTTACACGTAAAAAGAACAGTTTTGGAACAAATATTTTCTTTCATTCCATGTCTAAATGTTACATCTTTACGGAATACATGCTTTTATTTCTTTTATTTACACTACTAGCGAACGTCACGCGGTTTCACCCATGTAGCGCCATTTCTCGGGGAAATACGGGAATAAAAACTAACCTATGTTATTCGGGAATAGTGTAGCTTCCCAGTGAAAGGATTTTTCAAGTTAGGCCAGTAATTTCGGAGCTTATTCGATGCAAACAAACAAACAATCAAATCTTCCCTCTTAGTAATAAGTGGCAGACAACCACTTGATCTCCTATGGTCACCGTAGCCCTATGAACGTTTACAACACCAGAGGCGCTACACTCGCGCTGCCGACCCTGCAAGAATCTTCTACGACCCCTTTTGAAGAACCCCATACTGTTGGCGTTCGGGAAAACACTTTGTTTGGATAATTATTATGAAAAAGTAAAATATAAATATATAATGTCTAATTGTTAACAGCATAAGGATCTATAATTTTCTATCGTTTTTGACATATTCTGCCCGTTTAGTTCTAACACTAAGAATTCGAATACTTGCATCCGAGGTAACCTTGATGCTGGTGTCATTATGTGCAAAGTGCGATTGAGACGCTTTCGTATGCACAGCTTCGTTTTAAAAAGAGTACTTCTATTCGAGGGAAGGTTCGTTACAGAAGAGGAAGACCAAAAGGCCTGATTTGATGTGGTAGGATGGCTTCATGATCGTAGCTCCAATATAAGGGATGATGCAATGTGGAGGGATAAACGTTGGGAAAGAACAGGCTTCTTCGCAAATGAAAATAACATCGAAAACATAGGTATATTTACTTGTAGATTTACAACATCTATTTTTGTTAAGCATGCGTAGAACCACCAGTTGCACAGTCGCACCTATTATGTAATTTATTAAGTTTTTTTAATCATAGAGTAACACGACCAGTAATAAGGAAACTGACACATTTGTCCTAACCCTTTTGTCCTGAACGAGATATTGAGTGTCCATACGCGCACTATCTTTTTCGTTTATTGAGTCATAGAAAGATCTCCTTTTGAATAAATGTTAAATAAGGTCACGACCTGCGCCTGTCCATATCAACACGGCAATACGGTTCACCAACTATTGAGTGGGACTAAAATCTAAAAGGTGAAATGTGAGCATATATAATATGCCTCTGCCAATCCTTTCAGGAATGAAAGGCGTAATCATAATGTATGTATGCTAAATAAGGAGTAGTCGAGTCCTGGGACATCCTTCCGAGGGCTACTGTAACTGTTCTTTTTTCCTGATTTTGTAGCTTGATGGTGATTATGATCTCGTCAGTCAAATATGTAACAGTTGCACCTTTTGTAAGTGAGATTCTTTTGGACTCTTTTTATATCTTACTAAGGTTATATATTAAAATACCAGAAATCAAAATGCCTTTACTTAAAATGCATTTGACCAAAATACCCGAATTCGAAATAACTTAACATTCAAAATACCTTATTTCAGTACATCTTACCGTAAAATGTCTAAATTCAAAATACAAATTTTCAAATATCCTTAAATTACAAAACCGAAAATAGAATACAATGTGTCACTATAAAATTGCGCATAGTTAATAAATGAATGATTTAAGAAATAAAGATTAATTGCCACTCACATGTTTTTTTATTTGGCTTTAACTTATTTACCTACACCCAAAGTGAAGCCGCAGTTGTAGCCGTAGGTCTGTTGGTCCTTGGGTATCCTTCTGAGGGCTTACCCGGGGCTCCCAACTGTAGGCTGTTAGGTAGGATACATGTGGTTTTTAGTCGGTAGGAGTCCGGCGTAGTATCCATGTAGGATTTACCTCAGTGGGAACCGAAAAATAAAGAAAAAATAACCACGAAGGCTAAGGCGGGAGCGAAGCGAAGCGGAGCTCCCGCCTTAGTCTTCTAACCTAACCTATCCGAGTCGGGATACTCTGAGCCGGGGTGTTAACTATTCACAGATATATAGCATCCATGTAGGATTTACCTCATGTTAAAAAGAAAGTATTTTTTGTTTGAACATTTTAGGATTAAGTATTTGGTAAATTTATTTTTTGGGTTTCGGTTATTCGACCGTAAGACATTTTAAATTATTAATATATTATAAATATTTGCCTTTTGAATATTGATATTTCGATTTCGGGTATTTTGGGCTACTATATTTTGAGTAGTGTGGATGTTTGTTACTCTTTCACGCTTGAACGACTGAACGGATCTGGCTGAAATTTGGTACAGGGTTACATCATAGTCTGGAATAACACATAGGCTACTTTTTATACCGGCAATAAGTTCCCACGGGAACAAATTTTACGCTGGCGAAGCTGCGGGCGTCAGCCAGTTACCTTATAAACTAAATACCTTCTTTTATATATAATGTGGTAATACTTACCACACAAAACTATTCCATTCTTCGCATATTTGTACTCGCTAACAATGTGTGGGTCGAAAAGTACAGCAGCTACAGCTGAATCCAATGGGATCCAGTTCCTTGACCGGCGTGCCAGGGATATCCGTTCAAAGCCATTTAAAGCTTCAATGATGCGTGTATTTATCGCTCCCAACACTTCCTTTCGCCATGTCTGCAAGGAATCGCGAGACAGATTCAAGCTCAAATTATGGTAGGTCAACTAAAATTGACACTTTTAACTGCCTTTTTTTGTATTTCTTTTTTGTTTGTAAAGTGTACGCTAGTTTAGCTAATTTAGTATACTTTTGACTATTAAAATCTAGCTTAAACTTCTAAAATTAATACTTATTGTAAGAAAATAATCCATTGATTAATCTTAGAGTCTGATACGAGTAAATTAATATGGTACACTTTGTTCTTGTGTTCTAAACGATAAGCACTAAAGACACTTTTTACTCTCACTAGGCACTACACTAACTCAAAGGGCTTAGTTCTTTTATATTTATGTTTGTTCGCGCTGACCTCCGTCATTTATGGACCGATTTCAATTTTTTTTTCGTTCGAAAATAGATAGGTACTCGCAAGGTGGTCCGATTTAAAAGAAGTCAGGATCTGATGATAGCATCCTGGAGAAATCGAAGGAAACTTTTAAAAATTGTATTGGCACCTGCACCTAGGGCATTTATAGCTGTTTTTAAGGGCTCTAAAGTAGTACAACCTAATGAAGGTCTGGAGTCGATCTGATGATGGAGACGAAAGACAGTAGAGAGAATTCCCTAACGATATACAGCAGTTACATTGTGTTTGTGCTGTCGAGAAGTTTACACCTAGATAGATAGATTTTCAGTCTACATGTCACTAAAAATAGTTAAAAAAAAAATTACAAAAAATAAAACCGACTTCAAACAAAACTAAAAATATAATTTACTTAGCACAAAGTTAGTATAATTCTGATTTATCAGATACCTATCATTAAATATAATATTGAAGTCGGTGCCAATATGACTATGAGAGAAATTAATAATGTCTACCTAAGCCTACATAGTTTCACTGGGCACCGATTTCTGTATTATATTTAATGATAGATATCTGATAAATCAGAATATACTAACTTTGTAGTAAGTAAATTTTATTTTTCAGTTTTTAGTTTTGATTGAAGTCGGTTTCTTTTTTGTTATTTTTTTTTTCTTAATGTGTGCTTTCCACCGCAACTTTGCATCAAGAGAGTCATGCCTAGATATTTTGCTGTTTTCGCAAATGGAATGTTCTATTTGTTAATATAAACTGGGTAGTATTCAGCTGATTTGTTAGTTAAGGCCATACCCAGGGCTAACGACCTTGAGCAAATGGGCGATATGACTCGCTAACATAGAGTAGCGCAACTACAGAGACATCAGAGTAAAATAACCACGGAAGAAGAAGAAACATAGTAGCGGAAATGCGTTCCTTGCTTCACCAAATAAACAAAAAGCTGTGAGACGGTCTCACCCGACTGCCCCTCTCTAAAACGTTTATTGTGAGAGTTCAATCCGATTGACGTTGTCATTTTTGTTTTATTTCAAACTTTGAACAGATGATCCACGTGACCTAGTGACGTAGTTTAATGCAACAGAGTCACAGACTACAGACAAAGTATCGCCATAAGCCCCTCTGCACTCTATTTTATAGAGAGAGGCGAAAAGTAAATTAAAAACAAAGGAACGTTTGTATTTCAATTTTCCTTTGTTTTTAAGTGTAGTAAAATACACTGCAAAAAATGTGATTGATCATTACGTAAAACTTAAATGTGACGAATTCACAAAGACGAATGTTCATATATTCCACAGACATATAGGAATAACATATATTCATTGTTTTGTACTTAAATTATTACAAATCCAGAAAGGGGGGTCTTCCACTCGCTTAAAATTTTTGTTACTTTTGGAACAAAATTTCATTTCATTTTATTATTACAAACAAACAAAAATAGACGTAAACGCAGTTGCGAGGGTCAGCTAGTTATGTATAAATAAGAAGCGCTCGTAGCACCGCGGACTTAGTGTTCTGTAAGCGATCACTGTAGTAAGCTCTTTCACTATGGCCAGTCCTTGGATGGGTGACCATCCATGTGACCACTTTGTGACAGTTATTTGAGCGTCGTTTCCCTGTTTCGGAAGGCACGTTAAGCCGTTGGTCCTGGTTGCCCGTAAAATGGCAGTCGTTAAGCGAAGTTGAAGGCCGTTTTGGCGGCTTGATTAATTTTAACAGCAGGCAGATACAACCTGCGCCTGTCTATCTCAACACGGCAATACAGCTCACCGCCTATTACGTGAGACAAATTCTAAAAAGGTGAAATGTGGGGACATAATAATATGCCTCTGCATACCTCTTTGGGGATAAAGGTGTGACCATATGTATGTAACTAGCTGACTCTCACAACTTCGTTTACGACGCTTAAGGTGTATGAAACATGAGGCATTTCTTCATCAGTCTCATCAACCGGCGGGTGAAACTGCCCTGTTTGCTTAATAATAAACGAATTTAAAGATTAAGCATATTGTAAAACTAGCTGACCCTCGCAACTTCGTTTACGTCACATAAGGTTTGAAAAAGGAGAGGCACTTCTTCATCAGACTCATCAAGCAGCGTGTGAAACGGCCCTGTTTGCATTATCATGAAAGAGCTTAAAGATTAAGTTTATTCTAAAACAATTCAGTCCCCGACTTCGGCGCGGACAGAATTATTTTACAACAGCCTTAATCATTAAGCTCTTTTATGATTCAGCCAACACGCCTGTTTAGATTTACCGTCACATTCCAAGGAACCCTTGAATTATAGGTTTTGAGAAAGGTGAGATATCTCTAATTCCTGAACTACAAAACCCTCAGCACTGAAACTTGTGTGAAGCAATCCTAGGTTGAATTCTAGGTTTAGAGAAGTTGAGATGTCTCTAACTCCTGAACTTCCTCGGATCAATTTTCATTCAAATCAGTAGTTTCGGCGTGATACGTATTCGGAATACAGACGGACATGAAAATTTTAAATTTCATTTTGGTTTAAGTAGGTATCGATTAGAGAACGCGTTCTTTTTTTTTAAATAGCTTCCATATTCAGACTCTCGACCCTCAACAGTTTTATTATTATGTATAGATATAGACTAGCAATAAACTCGGAGGGCACTCACTTCATTCACTTTTATACCTTAACCAATTTGCCGGTAGATGGTGCCTACTTGTGGCGACCCACAAGACGTAATAAGCTAAAAGAGTCAATTCTTTCAGCTTAGGTTGAGAGCAGTGTCTCAAAATAGCAGTGTGTTAATAATAACTATAATATAAGTATTTTCATCAGTAGACAACTGATAATGCTGAAATACTTATATTATAGTATCCCTTAGCACAAGGTTATATTAGCTTAAGTTGTGTGCGAATGTCCACAAATATTTCTTCATTTATTTATATTGAAATGATTAAGTACCGCTTACAATATAAGCATGATTACCTTTCGAAGTAATTTAATAAAACAATACGAAAAATAAGTTGAAATGCATTATATTCTCATGTAATGCAGCATGCATTGTGTAACTCTGGCTCTGGCTCTGTTGCACGCATTACTCTGTACATGAATGAAAATATAACATTTTACGAGAATATTTTGCAGACTAGAGCGACACACGTCCGTCTAGCAACACGACTCCCCCCGCACTAGATTTTCAGGCGAGCGCGGGGAAGCAAGCAACGTGATGTATTCTTTGAATACATTATTAGTTATAATTAGTTAAAACTTATACTAATTCAAAATTGAAGATAACCATTTTAGAGGTCTATGTTTTCTTTAGTCTCTGATATAAATTTTATTATCATTCATTAATAAATAGATGTCATACAACGACTTCTTCTAAAAAATTATGGGCTATTTCAGTGATGTTTTACTAGTTATTTATAATAAATACACAATTTCTGATGAAACCATCCTCTGGAACACATCTTGTAGATTTCAAATCTACTTTTGGCTGTCATTTTTCGTATACTAATACCGAGAAGAACGTCTTTATTTGCACCTCTTTTTCGCAAACTTTGTCAACCACTCCCCTTAAGTCAATGTGAGTCGATTTTGTTTCATTGAGTTTGAGGCGCCACTTTTCGGTCCATTCAAAGACTTTAGTCACTGCAATTTGCACATTTTGCACGGCTTCCTCGCGAGTGTTTCCAGTTGACATTATGGCGGTATCATCGGCGAAAGTTGCAATGGAACAGAACCGACCCTAACACACTGCCTTGTGGTGTTCCAGCTTTTATTTCTTTGAGCTCTGAATAAGCATTTTCTTGCCTTACTCTCAACATTTTGCTAGAGATGTAAGACTTTAGAATAGCTACAAATGGGGAAGGCAGCATCGAACTCAACTACCCATTTATGCCATACTTTATCAAACGCTTGCGCGACATCTAGGAACACCGAGGAGCACACTATCTTTTCTTCTAATGCATTTTCAATTAGTTTCGTGATGATATGTACTTGAGCTATAGTTGAATGTCTCTCCCTAATAAAAAACCAAACTAAAAAACCAAACTGAAACCAAACTGGTGATTAGGTAGATATTAGAGTTTTTTTTATCATGTTTCATTTTCATTCTCTTTAAATGGAGCTTTTTACACAATTTAGAAAATATAGGCAGCAAAAATATCGGCCTATAAGAATACCTATATTTCTTCTATGTATAAGATGTTGGTTGGTTCGTACTCTGGTGTAACCAACACCTGGTTTCCTGGCTTTGCTATCATTATGACTACGGCTACTTTCCAAACGGCAGGAATATATTTTAATCTAATTAGGTACTGCATTAAATAAGTTTATTAATTTCACCAATGCTTTTCGTGGGAAATGTTGTAGTACCTGACCTGTAATAAGGCCTGGCGCTTTTTGACTGTAATGCTTTTTTAAATTTCTAATGCAACTTCTTTTGAGGTTACCAATTTTATTCTGACAAATCTTGTTGGCGAAATGAAGGGTCATCAAAGGACTTGCCGTACCACGAAGGTACGGCAAGTTCTCTGATGACCCTTCATTTGGTTGAAAAATTTTTGCCTTTTGTTCATTGCTTACAGCCCATTTGCCGTTAGTTTCCCTGATGGGAGGAATTGGTGTTATAGGTGCTTTGCATTTCCTCAACGCCTTCCAGACTGAATAATTGCTGGGTGCGGCGGTCACTAGACAAATTTTCCAGTGAATTGGCAATTGAGTCTTCTTTATAGGCTTTAATAGTTTTGGTTAGCATTTTTGACAAACTATTTAGTACATTTTTGAATTAGACCACTTTCTTAACTCTTTTCAAACCTAACTGTCTCAGACAAAATTTGCTCTTTGAACTTGGCTTAACATTTCACATTGTGATCCATAGACTTGATTTAGTTTTGGAAAACATAAAATATTTTTGGAGAAGTTATTCAATGCTCCTGCATAGGGCGAGGTTAGTAGTTTAGCTACGAGACTCTAAAACACGCGAAATGAAATCCGCGTAGATGAAACCGACGCAATTATGAAATAACCGAGACTAGTAGTCAGCGTAAATGATTGCAGCTATTATTAGGAGTACAGTCAGCCTCATAAGTAGGTAAACATTAATGAAATTTACGAACTAGATTCAGCAATGAAAAATTACACTCAATACTTTTTTGGAACAATACTGTTATAAATAGAGTGTTATTATAGAAAAATTGTAACATACAAGTACTACGAGTAATTTTTCATTCATGAATTTAGTTCGTAAATTTTAATAGTGTTTATCTACTTATGAGGCTGACTGTACCTATTTGATCTTTTTCTTACGTGTAGAAATCCCTACAAATGCAGTTTGAAACCCACCAATCGCAATCGTCGGTTGCCCAATTTGACAATATACTTAGACGGTCAACGTTACTAGTGTTTCAACGAATGTGATATCGAACGTATCCACATAGGAAACTTCTGGTGGAAAGGCACTCCAAAGGCGCTGCGCAGATGACAGTTGCGGGGCGCGCACTTCAAATAAACTGAGCTTATAATTTAAATGCTTACCTTGATTATTCTCAGTGAAGTAACTACCTGAGAGTGTGGTAAAATTGTAACCTTGTCTGCGCTAAAACTTTTCGCTACGATTGAATAAGCTTCAGGGTCCATGGCTACATTGAACTCTGGCTTTGGAAATGCCCTGTGATCTGAAAGGGTTAAAACACCTTGTACCAACCCCGCTAGCCAGACATTGGCGCAGTACGGAAAAGGACGTCGCACTCTCAAAATTATGATTGAACTAGCTGATGGCCGAAGCTTCGCCCGCGTAAAATTTGTTACCGTTCCCGCTTCCCGTAGTTTATTCCCTTGGGGGTAGAATTTATCAAAATCCTTTCTTAGCGGATGCCTACGTCATAACATCTACCAGCATGCCAAATTTCAGCCCGATCCGTCCAGTGGTTTGGGCTGTGCGTTGATAGATCACTATATCAGTCAGTCAGTCACCTTTGAGTTATATATTATAAAATAAATAAAAAAAATAAAATAATAATAAAATAATTTAGATAGATTTAGATAATGGACTTTACGCGTTTTCACCCTCGTAGTTTCCGTTCTCGTTTGAACACGGAAATAAAATATAGCCTGTAGGTACGTCATCAGAGGATAACGTAGCTTCCTAAGAAAGAATTTATCAGATCGATTTAATAGTTTTGGAGTCAATTCAATGTAAACAGAGAACCAATCAAAAATGTCCACACTTTAAAATATTAGTACCAATAGATCGATTGACCTTATTCTGAATTCAAATTCTACGTTCCTTCCCCGTGACACAAAAATCGTTTCTACTGTGGGTAAATACTCCTTTCAATTAGTCAATGAATGATATAATGCAGATAATAATTATCTAGACAGAAATCGTACAGTAGACGATAATTAGCCCTTCATGGTCAACTGAGCCCACATCCCATTGAGCCCGCGGGATCAGTTGACCACGTTTAGGTACCTATCTTAATAAAGTACCATATTGAAACTAAGACTTACTGTAAATATGTCCAGCCAACATACAGCTGTGACAATCTGCCAATAAACTCAGGATCTAATGATATTGCTAAGGCGACGTTCGTAGCAGGACCAAGCATCATTACAACTAACTTTTCTAGATTGAAGCAAGAAGTTCAAATTATTAAAAAATGGTTTTTTTTTCATGTAAAAGCAGTTCTTACGCGTGGTTAGTGACATAAGCCATTAATATAAGATCATGGTATTCGATATAACGAAATAAATGAATCTGAATTGGATAATATAGTGCCAAAAACGAAAATTCAAATCATAGCTTCTCCAACACACAGAAAAAGTAAATCCTATGTCACAAATGTTTTACAACAAACTGGGAATACGTTAATCTCAAATCAAATCAGCCTACGGCAGTCCACTCCAGGAAGTAGGCCTCACCCAATTTACGCCACAACGCACGGTTCTGCGCCTTTCGCATCCAGTCCCAGACTGCGACCTTTTTCCAGACCGTCGATCCATCTGGCGCGTGGACGTCCTACGCTACGTTTGCCAAGCCGCGGTCTCCACTCCAGTACTCGCTTGCTCCATCGGCTGTCTGTTATTCTGCTGATGTGGCCGGCCCACTGCCACTTTAAAGTGCTTATTCTGCGAGCTATGTCGACCACTTTAGTTCTCTGCCGGATAACCTCTTTCCGAAGTTTTTCCCTCAGAGAAACTCCAAGCATAGCTCGCTAATCAGAAGGACAAAATTTTTCACACATCTTGTAAATTTTGAATCTACTTTTGGCTATCATTTTTCGTCAACTAATGCCGACAATAAAGGCTTTCGTTTGCACCTCTTTTTGGCAAACTTTGTTAATACCTATGGGGTTTTACGCGCGTTTACGTTTTATTAGAGCAATTAATTGTCAAAATACTCAACATGGCAGCTTTACCTTTATATTTCTTAGATAGTTCAATAAGCCCCACAGCTGCATGAACCTTTCGAACTCTTACGATTTCCTTGGCCAAAGTACCATCATCGCCAATCCCATCGTAGCCGAAGTAATGGTCTTGTGGTATACCTTTGATGAGAGGCTTCTGCGCTCCTACATATATCGGTATCTAGAACATGTGCAATTCATATACAGGATGTAACGTTCATATTCATAATTCATTTATTTTTGCGAACTACAGGTATTTATATTATTACAATGGTAGATGTCCAAATACAATACGTTCGGAGCGGTCAGGATGGGCAAGTTTGTAATTATACAAGATATACGAGTAGGTACATAGATCTGTTGTTAGCAACCATGTCATCAATTTTTGAGAAAAGAAGATCTGCACACAGATTCTAAGAAAAGCTCTAGCTTAGTAATTGGGGTATTGAAACCAATCATTTTGAAAAGTAAAACTTACGTTTATTTCTATTTGAATTATCAATCATTGTTTAGGTAGCTCATACTCGTTTGCAGTAGAAATGTTATTATGAAACATGATATTTAAAATTAATAGAATGCATTGTATTTCATGTTCTTTAATTTAATTAAGTACAATAATGTCCGAAGTGCAAACCATTTTTTAATGCAACGTTCAACGTTCAAGATAATGATCTTACTATTGTGTTTTCTATCTTTATGAGGTGAATTCGCGTTAAAATGGACTCTATTTTTTTTTTTGAAGTCCTCAATATTGTAGTACCTAGTTTTCCCAAGTTCATTTAAACATAACTCTACAAGAGATAGTCCATCGGGATTAAATCAAGTGACCCCGCTGGTCATTTGACAGAGCCGTATGACCCAATAAATTTTTGGGGAGAGTTATCATTTAAAAAGTAGTAAAGAGCTATTTGACTATTGTTGTCCTAATAGAGTTGAACGTTGCATAAAAAAATGGATTTTACTTTGCACATGTAAATACTTAACTAAAATAAAGAGCATACATACATACATATTTATGGTCACGCCTTTATCCCCGAAGCGTTAGGCAGAGGCATAAATTATATGCCCACATTTTACCTTTCTTAGAATTTGTCCCACGTAACAGGAGGTAAGTCGTATTGCCGTGTTGAAATGGACAGGCGCAGGTTGTGACTGCCTGCTGTTGAAATTTTTATAGCCAACCATGAGACCAACGGCTTAACGTACCTTTCGAAGCACGAAAACTCTCAGATAAATGCCATAAAGTGGTCACATGGATCGTCACCCATCTAAGGACTGGCCATAGTGAAAGTTGCTTACTGCAGTGATCGTTTACAAAACAATGAGTCCGGTTACTTTCCGGACCGGGTGGGGAGTCCAGCACACCGTCCCAGCTGCCCCGCGGCTGGGACGAAGGCGCGTAAATGCGCGCGTATTACGGAGAAATGCACACGTCAAAAAAAAATATTTAGGCGAAAAAATATTTTTGTGTAGGTATGTTTTGTAATGAATAAACTCAAAAACTACTCTGCGCCAATTTGAGAAATTCTTTCACCAGTGGAAAGCTACATTCACCATGAGTAACGTAGTCTATATTATACTCCCGCATATATCCACTAGTGTTAGATAATTATTTTATAATGTTTCATAATTATATTTACTGCTTATGACCACAATTTTATTTTCCAAAACTACCGGGTTAGATTCCCGAACTGTGCAAAAGGTTTTTTAAATTTAAGAATGCATTTTCTTTTCTCTAAAATTGATGACATGATGGTTCCTAAGAACAGATCTATGTGTGTCTAATATTTACAGACTTAAATTCAGACGCAATTTCAGGGCACATCTCTCACCATCTCTGAAAGTATAGGGATACTTGGTGTTGACATCTCCAGTGACGTGCAGTTCTGCAGTCACTTGGAGGGCAAGGCTAAGCTGGCGTCCAGGAAGCTCGGAGTGCTCAGCAGGGCGCGGCGGTACTTTACTGCGGCGCAAACACTGCTTCTTTATAAGTCGCAAGTGCGGCCGCACATGGAGTATTGCTGTCACCTCTGGGCGGGGGCACCTGAATACCAGCTTCTTCCATTTGACTCGGTGCAAAGGCGAGTTATGAGAGTTGTCAACGATCCCATACTTGCAGGTGATTTGGAACCTCTTAGTGACAGGAGAGACTTTGCCTCTTAGTGTGTGTTCTACCGCCAGTACAACGGTTTGTGCTCTGAAGAATTGTTTGATATGATGCCTACGACTACATTCTATCATCGCACCGCTCGCCACAGACAGGATATTCATCCTCACACGTTGCATCCTGAGCGCTCGAGCACGGTGAGCTCGAGGCAATAGAGGCTTTCTTCCGCGTACGCTTAGGTTAACGCCTACAGTATGGGGTTCTTCAAAAGGGGACTTAGAAGGTCTTTAAACTCAGGTGTTGCAAACTTCCATAGGCTGCGGTGACCACCGGTACATCTGCTGGTGCCGTATGCTTGTCTGCCACTCTAGTGGTATAAAAAAAAATTGTGGTCATTCACACACAACATCATATTGCCCAAATAAAGCTAATATAAGCTTGTGCTATGGGATCTAGACGACTGATAGAAATACTTATATATTTCTAAATACATGCATATTATACATAGAAAACACCCAAACTCCGAAACAAACATTTGTGGATCCCACAAATATTTGGACCGACCCAGGAATCGAACCCAGGACCTCCAGCGCCGCAGGCGGTATCACTTACCGACTACGCCACAGAGGCAGTCATACTACGACTTGCCCATAATGCCCGAATGTTACATCCTGTATACTTATAATAATAATAATATAATAATAATAATAGTAAAAGCTTTATTCGGTACTTTAAACCTACTTACTAATTCTGGTATTTTCTACTACCTATATTAATTCTAGAATCTAGTAGAAAACTATCAACCATTTTAAGTTAACCCTTTAACTAATTTAAGTTTGGGAGTGTAAATTTTTCGACAATAAGAACTCTCTGACAATATTTCAAGGAAATGGGTTTCTCAGGAAAGTTCGTGACCATACAACATACAAGTGACTGCCCTAAATTCATCTATTCTTGAGCGGTACAGGGTTTTTGTTCATGGCCCGTAGTACACTATGTTTGAGTATATAGTAAGTAGTAGCTTTTACTATAACTAATGGAATCAGGCGTTATATGGCGGAAATCCATTCTAAAACCATACTAAAGGAGGGGAGGGAGAGGAACCCCCATCATACCTTTGATTCGTCAATCCTAACGTACAACAGTTAAGGATAACTACAACTAATTGTAAGGGAGGAACCGAACTCCTCAGGAAAGGAATTTTGGATGTTGGATAGGAAAATTACCTGTACCCTCCAAATTGTTAGTAATGAGTGAGCACTACTCCGCATAACAATATGACTAATAAGTCGACACGTGTTTCGTTACACACGAGGCATCTTCAGGACTGCATGGCAGCAAGTCTTTTGCTGTCATGCAGTCGTGAAGATGTATTATAGCTTTCACTATGTTAAAGATTTTAGCAGCTAGATACCGCTCAAGCAAAGTACTACTTACCTCAGATCTGTTACATAACTTAAGTATTCTTGCACTGTTGTAGACAACTTGACTATAATTTGTATTGCCGTATGTAGCAGTAAGTGCAATTACTTTGGGCCTGGAATTATTTTACTGCGTTATTATCAGTTCGTTTCCGTTCAACATGAATACAGAACTTTACTTTTAGGTACATGCTGACGTTTTGTTATTATTTTTAATTATGATTTGTATGTTTCTTAGTATGAAACATAAAAAAATGCCTGTTTAATGCGCCAAAGTACTTATGAAACGACCACACCTCACAAAAGGTTCTATGTACATATTTACTATCTCTTTAGGGTTCCGTACCCAAAGGGTAAAAACCGGCCAAGTGCGAGGCAGTATCGCGCACGGAGGGTTCCGTACCAAAAAACGACTAAAAAAAACAAGTTTGTTGTATAGGAGCCCCGCTTAAATATTATTGTTTTTCTGTTTTTATTGTTATAGCGGAAACAGAAATACAAAATCTGCGGAAATTTATTGTTACCACAATGATATTAAAAGAATCTCTAATACACAAATATAATAGTATTGTACCTTCAGGTATAATACTATTATATTTGTGGACAGTTTCACACAACATCATTTAGCCCAAATTGAGCTAATATAAGGTTGTGGTATGGGATCTAGACGACTGATAGACTTACTTATATATATTTTTAAATACATACATATTATACATAGAAAACACCTAAACTGAGAAACAAACATTTATCGATCACACAAATATTTCGACCGACCCAGGAATCAGAAATATGTAGGTATGTATACTAATATCATGATGCTGAAGTGTCTGTTTTTGAAACTTTGGCACATATTATTATGTACTTAAATGTTATTATAAAGACAATAGAGTTATTAAAGAGGAGAGAGAAAGAGAAAGAGAGTTAATTCATCAACAAATTACCCATTGAAGTATTTTTCATATAACACACTACTAGCAATCGCTATGGCATCGTCGGCACCGCCATCATGGTCTATCACTAATTTCAACCCACTTGTTTTACTCCTAAAAAATACAAATCTAATGAAAATGAATCTGCGAAATGTATAAATGTACAAATTCTTTTTTTTTACCCGAACTGCCAAGTGCCAGTAGGGGTGTAGTGGGGCCCTACCAACACCTCCGGGCCCAAGTCAACCTCACATGCAAGCTCGTGCACCTGCTGAACAACGGACGAGGCTCTGACGTCGGCGGTCCATTTCAACACGGCGATGGGCTCACCACCTGTTACGTGGGACCGAATTGTACACGGTGAAATGTGGGCCGGTATAGGCCTCTGCCTACCCCTTCGGGGATAAAGGCGTGAGTATATGTATGTATGTATGTAGTTGTAGTCAGGGCAATATTTGTTTCCAAAAAAATTTAAGCAAAAAGAAATTGATATGGCGGAACAAAGTTCGTCGGGTCAACTAGTAATGGATAACAACCATAATATTTATGATAGTTGCATATAGTTATGAAAGTAGCTGAAGCGAAAGTTGTATGCCAGGATCGTAGCAAGTGAAAAGCCCAGCCTTTGCCTACCCGATGGGAAACAGGCATGATGATAATTTCTCCTGGGGTCATCCTTCTGAGGGCCCCTACCTGGGGCTCCCAACCGTAGGCAGTAGGTAGGGAACGTGTGGTTTTTAGTCGTGAAGAGTCCGGAGTAGCATCCATGACGGATTTTCCACACATTAAATTGGCATGATGATGATGATATTGTATGGTATTTTTTTTTTATTTTTTATTCTACTTAGGTGGCAAACAAGCTTACGGCCCACCGGAAGGTTGGTAACCGTAGCCTATAGACGTTTGCAACACCAGAGGCGCTTCACACGCGCTGCCGACCCGGGCGCAGGTTGTGACGACCCACAGTTGAAATTTTTCAAGCCGCCCGTAAGGCCTTCAACTTGGCTTAACGACTGTCATTTTACCGACAACCGGGACCAACGGCTTATCGTGCCTTCCGAAGCACGGAAACGCTCGTAAATAAATGTCACAAAGTGGTCCACGTGGTGGTCACCCATCCATGTCCGGCCATAGTAAATGTTGCTTACTGCAGTGACCGTTTACAGAACACTGAGTCCGCGGGGCCACGAGCGCTTCAGATGGTATGTAGTATATATTATCATTGACATGAAACAGAGTCATTCCTATAGCATTTTTTTATCTCCCTGTACCATTTTTCAATTTTTTTTTGGGATATGCCATAATTGCATAGGGATGCCTGGTATGAACGTATTGTATAGACAATTACAGTCAGTCAACTACAACACTTTGATATCGCCAATTGATTGTGGAGTCTATGGTTCTCCGAAGGCGTAGGCAGAGGCACATTATGAGCCTACATTTTATCATTTGTTATTGTCCTACGTAATAATTAGTGAGCATTGCCGTGTTGAAAAGGACAGGCACTGGTTGTAAATACCCGCCGAGGCTTGCAACTTGGCTTAACGACTGGCTTTACTGGCAACCGGGACCAACCGCTTAACCACAGACCACTGATTACCAATCATGGCCAGAGATGCTCAAGCTAATGATAATTTACTAGGATTATTCCCAAGGGATGAAAGGGGCTACAAGTGCAGATTTCTTTACACGACAGATGGTAGTAAAAATTCATGAGAAAAAAGATTTTAAAATTTAACATCCACATTCTAACTATTATTTATTAAAGTAATGAGATTATTCGTCCACATTTCACCTTATCAATTTATGTCCCACATAATAGGTAGTGGGCCTATTGCCGTGTTGAAATGGACAGGCGCACGATTGTCATTTTACTGATAACTTTCATTTCGAGTTTCCCATCTCTACGCAATGGATCGTTTTGAGAAAGTGTTCCCTTATTCGCCTTTTACGACAACCTCGGGATGAACTTTATTGTGGTAGCGACATTTTGTATTATCCCGTTTCCACACGGTCCCGTGTGGAAACGGGATAATACAAAATGAATTTAAGTATTGATTATATCATACTACAGAAGATTTTATCATGCTGGGCCCAACCGACTAGCACTGTTCTTACCTACTTGCCTACCTAGGTAAGAACTCGTCGGAAACCCTTTGTCCACTAAAATCCATTAAAAACATCCATCATGGATCTCTGTGGACATATCATGTCCACTCACCTACCCTCTGCTACGCACACTCGCGCACAAATCAGTATCGAAAACTACCGATTATTCCGAACCTGACCCGGTCGCGGGTTAGGTTAGGAACTTGAAATAAAATGTAATATTTGTTCCGAACGTAACCCTCTTCCTAACCTGACCCGACGTCTCGTTCCTATCATAACCCGAATTGCGCAAATTGGTCATTCTCTGTAATCGAAAAATGTAAAAATCGTAAAATCGTAAATGTTAATAAATCGAAATAATGTAAAATAAGAACACGTCGATAAAACAAAAAAAAAACCACGAAACCTAAGGCGGGAGCTCCGCTCCGCTTCGCTCCCGCCTTAGCCTTCTAACCTAACCCATCCGAGTCGGGGTGTTAACCATTCATTTATTATGGTTGAATTAATCGTTCTGTTAATTATCACAAAATAGTAAATCTATACTAATATTATAAAGAAGTAAAGTTTGTGTGTTTGTTAAATTGTAAGGGGTAATCTCGGGATCTACTGAACCGATTTTAAAAATTCTTTCACTAATAAAAAGCTACGTTATTGTGGAGTGTCATAGGCTATATAGCATCACGCTATAACGAATATTAGCGGAGCAGTAATAGTAAATGTTTCAAAAACGGGGGAAAAGTTATTCCTTTTGAGAGCTTCGTTGCGTGTGCTGCGTTAATATTTATAGTTATGTACAAAATAATTACCACGAAATTGTTTCTCTTAAAAAAGTTCTAAAAAAATTGCGCGATAGCATGTGTCTATCTTTGGGTTGGTGCACAATAACCATTTTAATGGCAATCATTTTTTTTCTACAATAATGCCACGGGATACCTCTTTCATAAACGAAATTGTTCTTAAAAATAATGCGACGGGAATACACGCGACGAGAAACCTTTCTCTCTCTCTCTCTCTCTCTCTCTCTCTCACGTAGTATTGAATATTAACGACGAGACGCTACGGGATTAATCACAACGCGACGACGGGAGTAAATGTGACGGGAACAGGTAATACTTTCTCTTATGTGGCGCAAACGAAGTTGCGCGGGTCAGCTAGTATTATATATACTGATTTGACACATATGTACTTTTTAATTTGAGAAAGATTACAGAGAATGACCAATCTGCGCAATTCGGGTTATGATAGGAACGAGACGTCGGGTCAGGTTAGGAAGAAGAGGGTTACGTTTGGAACAAATATTACATTTTTTTTCAAGTTCCTAACCTAACCCGCAACCGGGTCAGGTTTTCGGGTCAGGTTCGGAACATAGGAAAACTACTATGAAAATCTTTGACATCGTGTCTGTGACCTCCGTGAGCGGTGTCTATGTGTGCGTACCTTAAAGTATTTTTTAAGAAAAATGGATCTTTTAGGACATGCGAGTCGGAAAGATGTCTGAGGGTTTCCTACAGACTAGCTACTCGCCATTAGGCTTCCTGTTTCTTCCTGTGTCTTATTCTTTGGGTACGGTTCGGTTATTATTCCGTATTTTGGGTTGTGAGATGTGGCTGATACTCTCAAGTCACGCCACCACCTTGCCTGCTCCTATGAGGATGGTGATTTGGGCAGCCAGTGTTTTTAAACAAATACATACTTATATAGCCAGAGTCACGCCTTTATCCCCGAAGGGGTAGGCAAAAGCATATTATACACCCACATTTCACCGTATAATTTTATGTTCCACGTAATGAGCAAAATGAGAAAAAGGTGGTGAGCCTCTTGCTGTCCATTTCAACATGGCGGCAAAAAATTTCAACTGCGTGACAAGCCGCAGTTGAAATTTTTTCAAGCCGTCTGTTACTTAACGATTGTCATTTTACTGACCAGTTGTCAGTAAAATGCCAATTGTTAAGTCAAGTTCTTTCATTTCGAGTTTTCCTTCTCTACGCAATGAATCGTATTGCGACTGTGTTCCCTTAGTCGTTTCTTACGACACTCTTGGGATGAATTGGGGTGGCTACATTTCGTACTCTTTACCGTTGTCACACGGGTTCAAACAAATGAACCACATATTTATTAGAATTTAATCAGAAAAAAATATATAGAAGGTAGGTACTTACGCATTACTGGAACCAATGAAGAAAAAGCTACATCCCGTTAGAAATAGAAGGGATTCTATTACCACACAAAAGTGCAGAAGTGTATTTTGTATAAGCTGCATTGCCTATATAAAAAGAGGCAGAGACCTTTCAATTGCTTTGCACAAAAAAAAATTAATTCACAAAAAAATACATTGAAATTTAATTTAAATCACTCAAACGCCTTTACTTATCAAAGGTTAGAGATCCTAAAGAAAATAATGGTAGGTAAAATGAACTCTTTATATACGACTTAAAAATCTATTAAATATAAAGTGCATTTTACCATTTTCTTTTAACAATGCACGTTGAACAACTAATCACGATTCTCTTAATATTAAATTAAAAATAAGGTGTAAAACAAAGAATATGTGACTTTGACATAAAAACGGGTTCAAGTTCGAGTCCGAATGGATCCGTACAAAAATGAAAAATAATCACGTTTGTTGTATGGGAGCCTTTCAATTAGTTTTAATGTTAAAGTTATGTTGCTTAAGCGGCAACAGAAATACATTATCTGTGAAAGTTTCAGCTCTCTAACTATCACGGTTCCTGAGATACAGCCGCGTGACGGACAGACAGACAGATAGTCGGACAGCGAAGTTTCATAAATAAAGTCCATTTTTACCCTATGGGTATGGAACCCTAAAAACAATACTGAAAATGCCGGTCAAATTAAATTAAAACGACAATCAGCAATTAGTGCAACACAATGCGCTCCGTGTGACGTCAAGGTAATATAAAATACAGCCAATGCCAAGGCATATAACATCTTATTAGCGGTCTAAATTGTTTTTACTATTAACGTGGCAGACAAGGCAAAGATCCACCTGATGGTTGGTAACCGTAGCATATGGACGTTTGCAATACCAGAGGAGCTAAAGACGCGCTGCCCACCTAGGCGCAGGTAGTGAGGACCTACTATTGAAAATTTTCCAGCAGCCCCTAAGGCCTTTACTTGACTTAACGACTGTCATGCTGCTGACAACCGGGAGCTTCGGCTGAATGTGCCTTCGGAAGCACGGAAATGCTCGCAAAATATCAATATGGGGTTCTTCAAAAGGGGTCTTAGAAGATTTTTACATGGTCAGCAGCGCGAGTGTGGGCTCTGATGTTACAAACGTTCATAGGCTACGGTGAACACCAGTACTTCTGGTAGGTCGTATGCTAGTCTGCTACCCTAGTGGTATATAAAAATGTCACAAGTGGTCACTAAGTGGTCACTCGTCTAAAGACCAGCCTTAGTACTCTCCTTTTCGATCCCAAAAAACGCATGACGGGCAGAGAGAATCTTCTGAGCGATTCAAAAGATCGTTTCTTTGTCGAACCATAATAAAAAATCAAAATAAAAATATTAATTTTTTATTATGGTTTATTGCAAGTAAGCCTGAGGCCGCATTTGCGTTTTTCCGCGGCGGTTTCTAACCTCAAAAATTTAAAACCTATGAAACCCTGTACAAGCGGCCGCACTTGCGGTTTTTAACCGCGACTGATTTCTAAACCGCTTACTACAGAGTACTTAAACCAACTTAATGAATGTGTTTTTAATACGCTTTTATTAGGTCGTCGTGTATGTAACTAACAATGTAATGGAATCTAAGGATACTAATTTAACCATCTTCCAAGGATCGTAGCGTCATGAAAATTGGCAGATGTATGTAGTTCTGATGACAATACAATAATATGGTACTGTCAAACTAATATGATGATGGAGCCGGAAGATAAACACAGAAAATAAGTGGAATCTAAGGTAGCTAATTTAACCAGCTTCCAAGGATCGTAGGGTCATGAAAATTGGCAGTTGTATGTAGTTCTGATGACAATACAATAATATGGTACTGTCAAACCGATATGATGATGGAGCCGGAAGATAGGCACTGAAACTTCGATGGAAAAAGTGGAATCTAAGGATACTAATTTAACCATCTTCCAAGGATTGTAGCGTCATGAAAATTGGCAGATGTATGTAGTTCTGATGACAATACAATAATATGGTACTGTCAAACTGATATGATGATGGAGCCGGAAGATAGGCACAGAAAACAAGTGGAATCTAAGGTAGCTAATTTAACCAGCTTCCAAGGATCGTAGGGTCATGAAAATTGGCAGCTGTATGTAGTTCTGATGACAATACAATAATATGGTACTGTCAAACTGATATGATGATGGAGCCGGAAGATATGCACTGGAACTTCATGATGGAATATCGTATTATATCTGTTTTTGGATTCGTTAGAAAAGTCTTGTAATGAACTTTGACCAGGCTTAAGTTTCAGGGTTATAACAAACCTTTTTTTAAATGACTTGTAAAACTATGCAATGTAATCTCAGGTAACTAATTTAACCATCTTCCAAGGATCGTAGCGTCATGAAAATTGGCAGATGTTTGTAGTTCTGATAACAATACAATAATATGGTGCTGTCAAACTGATCTGATGATGGAGTCGTAAGATATGAACTGTAACTTCATGATTGAACATCGTATCATAGCTGTGTTTGGATTTGTTAGAAAAGTCGTGTAATGAGCTTAGACCACGATTAGGGTTTAAGGTTATAACAAACCTGTTATATATTGAAGTTAATATTGAGTGTAAATATTGACATAGGTACCTGGAGAAAATGTATATGTATTAGAGTAATAATGAAATATTTTCATATTAGTCGAACTCAGACAAAACACCATGTAATACAGAAATCCCTACTAATATTATAAATGCGAAAGTAACTCTGTCTGTCTGTCTGTTACGTTTTCATGCCTAAACCGCTGAACCGATTTTGATGAAATTTGTTATAAAGATAGTTTAAGAGAAGGACATAGGTTACTTTTTAACTGACTGCGCGAAAGGAGGGTAATGATTTTCTGCGATAACGACTTCTACGCGGATGAAGCCGCAGGGAACAGCTAGTTAAGGTATAAATGTTGTGACTAAAAAGTATAAAATAAATAAATGGTTTAAAAAACCCTAGAAAAATACGCTTTTATAATGCACGAAAAACCCCAAAAATAAATTATGGATCGTTCAAGTTGCCTC
Organism: Miltochrista miniata; assembly: GCA_933228765.1. Lineage (NCBI taxonomy): Eukaryota > Metazoa > Arthropoda > Insecta > Lepidoptera > Erebidae > Miltochrista > Miltochrista miniata. The sequence goes on from OW121749.1 coordinate 10,067,028, forward strand.
TATTTCTGGGCTGAAGTGTAAACTATGTGCTTTTAGTTATAATATTTGATTATAAAAGCGTGGGGCGCTAGTACAAGAAATACTTTTTTGTAAGCATATTTCTATTAATACTAATCCTTATACAATAAAAATCCTGGCGAAAGCTGCATGAGGTCGCATAAGAGCATAACGTTTATGCTGCTTTCTGAACGCCTCTTCTTTCAGGCAATTAAGTAGATACATGAAGGGAATACGTTAACAGTGGCAAAATGTAGAGTTCTTGTTCGAGAACGAGATATCTTTGGTTACCGTTAAAAACCCGCTTGGGGACATATGCGTTTGTATTCCTATTACGTGATTACTACATGTTGTACTAAATATCTCGGAATGCCGAAACTTTAAGGACCTACCAATGAATTATCTAATAGAGATCCGTACCGGTAATAGGTTTGCTCCTATTACGCGGGCGTCACGAAAAACTGGCAAAAGTGGGTGTTGAAAATGCGTAGGCGTGATTAACTACTTTACTTTTCAAGTAAGTATGTTATGTATTTCAATTAAAGCCTATCATCGTTAATACATTTCCGAAATTTAAAATGATATTAATAATAGTAAAAGTCACAATAGATATATAAAAGCGTGACAGTGTAAATTAATAGTTTAAAAACACGAGAAAAACACGCTTTTATAAATGTGACCATATCCTTAATCTGACAAGACATCATGCAGCTTCCGCCAGGAAAGTCTTTCCTGTTCCAGCGCCCCACGCTTTTGCAATCAAATATTATAACTAAAAGCACATAGTTTACACTTCAGCCCAGAAATAGAGGCAACTTGAACGATCCATAATTTATTTTTGGGGTTTTTCGTGCATTATAAAAGCGTATTTTTCTAGGGTTTTTTAAACCATTTATTTATTTATATTAATGGGAGGTAAAATCCTTCATGAATGCTATACCGGACTCCTACCGAATAAAAAACCTCACGTAACGCCCAACAGCCTACGGTCGGGAGCCCCGGGTAAGCCCTCGGGAGGATGTCCCAGGGCTCCCAACAGACCTACGGAATTTGTACCTACGGCTACCACTGCGGCCTCGCCTAGGGGGTGGATCGGGTGCTATCCCGCGTCTTTGGGGTTTTTCGTGTGTGATCCTGCTTCTTAATAATAACATAATAATAATATAATATATTTATTTGAAAAATTGTTTACACAAAGATTACAATTAGGCTTATATCTATTTTATAAAATCTTAAGTTATATATCTCTAGAATGCAATTAATTTACCATTTTCCACAAAATTTAGAGAATGGTCAGTCAGTAATGCTATTTGGTTCCATTGTATAGTAGCGCTTTAACTGATCTAGGTTTTTAAAAAACCTGTGTTTCAGACTACACCTGTTCTGTTATTTTTACATTTCAAGTATCTAATTTATAACATGATGTCTGACGTGTAACGGTTCCAGAATACAAGTCTATAGTAAATAAAATAAAATTAAATTAATAGTTAATAAAAAATAATAATTATGCTAATAATTATGCTTATAATTATGCTACGAAAATATCCTATTATTTTAAAATTTCCAACAGCCCTTCCGTGACCTCGTAATCAAGGGTCTGTAAATATTCTATAACTCTAATCTTACAGTTCCTATGGTTTAGATTATGTATGGTTAGTATTTTGTTGAGTTTTTTATATAGATAAGGTCCCAGAAACGCAAAAAATCTATTTGTGTAAGCATGTCTAAGTGGTGTATGCGTGAATATTATTTCTTTACCCGTCCGACTTAGGTGCAAGCAAAGGTAGTTCTTAGGAGGAGCGTGCGTGAATCCCTCACGTCACGCTGCCGTCATGGGCCTGTTTCTGTAAGGATGGTGAGCAGCCCACTCACCGTCCTCAGGCCCCCGGTCATGGAGGCCGATAGTCGTCGGCGAGTTCCGCAGCCGGCGGCGCCCAAGCCACCGACTGCGGAACTCGGGTGGGAGAGTTCTCTCCCGCTCCCGCCCCGCCCGCGCCGCCTCGTTCACCAGCATGATCCTGCTCGCAGAAAGAGGCGGCGCAGTTACTGAATATATTACACATCGAGACACTACCTTACAGTGCGAGCATAATTTAATGTGATATTGTTTAAACCTAAGAATACAGCTGAATCTATCTATGGAGATACATTTGCCGTCATTATTGTTTGCAACTTAATTCACTTTGATTTTTTTAAAAGTTCATACTGCTATTATCTATCTATATATATTACGGTATACGTTATTTTTACATTGGTTTTCTTTTAAAATTTAATGTTGACATGTCATTTAACCATGTATTATTTGCATAGAACATGATTCGAAAACATTGTATGAGTTTAAGAAATTTGCGTAAATGACTGTACCTACGTAAAATAGGTACCTACGAAGAATATTTTTAAGTGAAACTTACTCAAATGGGTCGCAAGTCCCAGGCAGCCCCACAGTTGCCACAGTGTTTCCCTAATTCCCTCTGTACCACGCTATTGGGCCCGGCGCCACGATGGGCCGAAAATCGGCTCTCATAGACTTAGGGATTAAAATTTTTAAGTGTCGGTTTTTGGGCGGATATTGGTTTCATTAGTTATTACTGTATACAAAAATGACTTCTGGGTCAAATCAGTCCATAAACCAATTATGTAATTATAATTTTTTTACGAAAACTTTGTATGGAGAAAGTGTGAAAAATTCAATTTTCTCTGAAACGGCAAGGAAAACCGTAATATCCTCACAGACCGTTTTAAGGCTAATTAATTCATGATTTTTGGTGTACAATATTTTACGGTTGTAACTGCTGTTTTTTTTTTTAAATCATTCAAATTTAAAATATTATTTTTAAGCATGAAAGGGGGTTTTTGGGTTGAAAGGAGAAAAAACAACTGATATAAAAATTATTCATGTACTTGTAATCGATAAATAACCAAACAAAGCAGATATTAATATAAACTTGAATAATATGAATACAAAAAACTAGTGTCCGACCGAAACTGGTTTTCCAGCCGAAACCGAAACCGAAACCGAACTTTCGGCCACAGGGTCAGTTTCAGCCGAAACCGAAACCGAAACCGAAACTCATGTGTTCACATTGAAAAAAAAAACCAGCCAAGTGCGAGTCGGATTCCCGCACAGAGGGTTGCGTTACAAAAATTGGACACAAAAATTACGTTTGTTGTGTGGATGCTTTTTTCTGATTTTAGTGGAGTATTTTTTGTTATAGCGGCAAAGGAACAGGGTGAGGTGGTGCTGGCAGTGTCTCTTGACATCGCCAACGCATTCAACACCTTGCCCTGGAGCTGCGTTTGGGAGGCACTTATATACCATGGAATGCCTCCAGTCCATATCTCCGTCGAATTATTGTCGGGGTCTATCTTTCCGAGAGGGCCATAACTTACCCGAGCTGGCTAGGGCTGGGTCGGCGAGATGTACCGTTACGATTGGGTGCTGCGTGGTAAATTACTCAGAGGTGTCGGCGTAACGTGTACGACGACACCCTCATTACAGCGCGAGGAGAAACGCACCAAGACGCAGCCCTAAAGGCCACCTGCGGGATCCAGCTTACATTATAGGGGGCATCGGCATCGGCATCGAGCTCTCGATGACGTATCTGGGGCTCGTACTGGATAGCCGGTGGAATTTCGAATACCACTACAGAAGCTTGGTCCCATAGCTGAGGGAAGGGGGCATCAGCCGCACTCTCTCGTTTTTTGCCTTATATCAGGAGACCCAACGCTCCCTGCAGAAGACTGTACCTTGGGATCGTGTGGAGCATGACCTTATACGGGGTCCCCGTTTTTGCGGAGATCCTAATGACCAGCAATGCGGCTAGATTGCTTAGCCCGCAGAAGGCGACGTCTGTCAGGGTGATAAAAGGGTACCGCACGATCTCAGTCGAGGCGGCATGTCTTCTAGCCGGGACCCCTCTATGGGACCTGGAAGCGAGGGCCCTTGAGTCATTGTTTTAATGGCGCAAGGAGGCGCTGGAGCGGGGCCATAGGCCTCTTCCTGTGAGCAGGTCATGCTCGTGAAAGAGACGGCGGGGAGGAAGCGGGAGAGAACTCTGCCGCAAGAGTTCCATAGTCTGCGGCGGCGCCCCATACAATCAGCCTGCATGACTAGGGGCCTGAGGACGGTGACGGGGCTACTCACCGTCCTTACAGAAGCAGGCCTTAGACGATAGCGTGACGTGAGAGATTCATGCACGCCCCCCTCAAGAAGCGGGATAACAACTGAACCACCCCCAAAGACGCGGCCGCATTATGCTTCATTACGAGGGCATACTCGAAGCTCCCAACCGTAGGCTGTTAGGTGCGATACGCGTGGTTTTTAGTCAGTAGGACTACTGTACCTAAAGTGAAATTTTAGGCCTTTAACTGGCACGGTTCCAGCGATACAACCTCATGTCTCCGTTAATAGCGTCCTGCTTTGAACCCTCCGTGCGAGAGGTCGACTCGCACTTGGCCGGTTATTTTTTCAATAGGTGCAGCAAGTTCTACCAAGTGCCGTCAATCAACGGTAAAAATCTTCTCAAGTGTTCAGTTTAGAAATATATCCACCCTAAAGATGAGTTTCTTTAATTTACGTGTGCAATTACTCATAGATGCCTTTGCGAACTCCTACCGACTAAAACCGCACGGTGCCGTGCTACTAGCTCTTGACTGGTTTTGGCTACATTCTAGAAGTGTATATAACTAAAACTTGACAACAGTAAGCCGGACTAGCGCACGTTGGGTTCCATACAAGAAAAGCGGCAAAAAAATCACGCATGTTGTATAGGAGGCCCCCTGTAATATTATTAATTTGTCTAGTTTTATTATTTGTTGCTATAGCGGCAACAGGAATACATCATCTGTAATTTTTTAAACTGTCTATCACTGTGCATGAGTTACAGCCTGCTGACAGACAGACAGACGACCAACGAAGTCAACGGAACCGACAACAAAGTGGTAGGGTTATGTAATGACCTAGATCACCCTTTTAGGATTCCGTAAAAAATGTATTGATATGACTATTGATTGGAAGTCCTTTGTAAATCTGTAAATCTTCGGTTAGTAACATATTAACTGGTTGGGCTGACCCCAACCACGTCACAAGCAGAGCCAGGCACTCAAAATGCATGAACACGTGACTTTCGGCCGGGCCGAAAGTTTCGGCCCATTTTGGCCGAAACCGAAACTGCGGCCGAAACTCGATTTTTTGGCCGAAACTGGCCGAAACCGAAACCGAAACCGAAACTTCGGTCGGTCACTACAAAAAACACATTAAAATAAATTGCACATGATCGTCATGAGCAAATGACATGTTATTTATTTTAACATGTATTAAATACACACCCCCTTTTGAAATCGGCACAGTAGTTTTAGTGTAGATGTACCCCACCAAAATAACATCACGTGCCTGATGAAAGAAATGACATGTCGTCATCTAGCGAATTTGCTGATTTAAAAAGATGCCATATCTCAGGCAAGTCTATAATGGGATTGGAAATCTGTTTTTTCCATCACACCGGAAAAGAAAATAAAATTATTCACAGTTGCTTCTAGCAGCCATTCTCTTTATTCTTCTTATTTTATTCTTCGTATTGACAGAAAATGACTCTTTTCGCTTAGGACAGGAAAAATAGATCTACACATAGTTATGGGGACATACCTTTGTATTTCTTAGATAGTTCAATAAGACCGACGACGGCAGCGTGAATATTCTCAACTGCTACAGATCCAGTGGCCAAAGTACCATAATCGCCAGAGCCATCGTTTCCAAAAAAAATGGTCTTGTGGTATACCTTTGATGAGGGCCTTCTGTGCTCCAGCATATTATATTGGTATCTAGAACAGGAAAACTAGAACATTTCCTTGTGGACGGGATATACCCTATACTATCAGTATCAGAAAATAACTTCCAGCCGTGCTGCCCGTCACTTTTAAACGCAACAGTAAAGAGAATATTGTATAGCAAACAGAAACCATTTGGAACCACAGACGTATAAAGAGAAAAGTATACGTCTGTGTTTGGAACCGATACTGTTTTACATAATGATCTTTTTTAATTGCACGTTTTTTGATGCGGCTACAGAGCAACACGGCCACACGCAGGTCGCGTGTTGCATCATTTTGTGCGTGTTGCTCTGTGAATGCGGCCATTGTAATCTTATCTGTCACTGCTTATAAAGTTAATTGCACAATAATTTTCCTACTTACCTCAGATCTGTTACATAATTTAAGTATTCTAGCACTGTTGAGGATCGCGGATCGGACATATCTACATTACCGTATGAAGTAGTAAGTGCAATTAGTTTGGGGCTGAAATAATTTTGCTGTATCTATATATCCTCGCTCGGAAGGGCGTAAAGAAGCGCTCGTGGCCCCGCGGTATCAGTGTTCTGTAAACGATCACTGCAGTAAGCAACTTTCACTATGGCCGGTCCATGGATGGGTGACCATCCATGTGATCACTTTGTGACATTTATTTGAGCGTTTCCGTGCTTCGAAAGGCACGTTAAGCCGTTGGTCCCGGTTGCCAGTAAAATGGCTGTCGTTAAGCTAAGTTGAAGGCTTTATTTCAACAGCAGGAAGTCACAACCTGCGCCTGTCCATTTAAACACGGCAATACGGCTCACCACCTATTACGTGGGACAAATTATACAAAAAAGGTGAAGTGTGGGCATGTGATATGCTCTGCCTGCCCCTTCGGGGATAAGAGGCGTGACCATATGTATGTATGTATGTATGTTATATATCCTCGGCCAAAGACGTTATAATCATTATGTTGTCTGAGAGTACTATGTAGTGATTATATTGTCTTTGGGTGAGGACTGAGTTTTGTGGTCTTGCTATAGTACAAGTAAGAAAATTATAATCCCTCATTATCATTAATCATCACATTAGGGTTGCAATCCCATAGGGTAAAAACAGGACCCTATTACTGAGACTCCACTGTCAGCCTGTCAGTCTGTTTGTCTGTCTCCAGGCTGTATCTGAGCAACCCGTGATAGCTAGACAGCTGAAATTTTCACAATTTATGTATTTTTGTTACCGCTATATCATATAACGTCACGTTCACCTGCGTAGCTTCCGTTTCCGTCAGAATACGGGAGTAAAATATTGCCTATGTCATCCAGGGATTGTGTGGCTTTGTGTTTAATAGTAACACAGTCACACGCATCACGCTGTGGCCTCGCTCGCTGCCTCAATTTTCCAAAACGCCTACAGTATGGGCACAGATTAAATAATAGTTACTACGTAACAGATACATCACTCCCATACTTAACCTCCAAAACATTAGCTATAACGTATCGCTACTGTGGAAAACATCCCCTACGACGTATTCCGAGAGTCGAGATTCGTGCGCACATCGTACGATTGCGTCATCGAGTGACAACTATTGACAACATTAGGGTTGTAAGCACGGAACAAAAATACATATAACTACAAAAAACAATAAACACAGTGTCTGAAAAAAAGTTTATTATATTTTATACCTTCTTCTTCTTTACATAAGAATTATATTATAACTAGCTGATGCTCGCAGCTTAGCCCGTGTAAAAGTCTGTTCCTTTTCCCGCTTCCAATGGGAACTTATTCCCGGGATAAAAAGTAACCTATGTGTTATTTGAGACTACAATCTATCCCTGTATCAAATTTCAGCCAGATCCGTTAAGCCTTTAGAGCGTGAAAGAGTAACAAACATCCACAGATCTACACATCCGCACTCAAACATTTTTGCATTTAATTTTAGAATATTAGTGAGAAGTAAGATGAAAAAAAAGCAAGACTAAATAAAGCAAAATATTATTTTACGCGGGAAATGTTCATTGGCCGTGCGCACTTCGCTCGGTCTGGCGTGTGGCAGCCCTCTGCCGATCGGCCACGTTAGTTCTGCTACATAATACTTAGGAGTAGGTGCTTATAACACGACTTGTAGCGAGTGACGGAGGCCTGGTATGGGTTTCTTCAAAAGGGGTCTTAGAAGGTTTTTACAGGGTCGGCAGCGCGAGTGTATGCCCTGGGCCTGATGGCATACCTTACATAGTCTATAAAAAATGACCATCAGTACCTACGTAAACACCTTCTGAGCATATTTAATAGAATCTGGTCGATTACAGAAATACCAGCAGCCTTCGGAGAGGCCGTTTTGTGCTCATTCCTAAGAAAGAAATTGTTACAAGTCCAAAAGACGCCAGACCGATAGCGTTAACCAACACAATATCTAAAATTTTCTTCTCATGGCTTCAATTTAAAATGACTGATTTTATGATCAGCAATAAGTATTTTAGACCAAATCACCAGAAAGGGTTTCTGCCTGGAATTTCAGGATGTCTGGATAATTCTCTGGTGGCGGAAAGTCTAAAAGATGCCAGACTAAATGAAAGACAAATAACAGTTTGTTGGATAGATTTGGAAAACGCCTTTGGCTCAGTACAACATGAGCTTATGTTGTTTGAATTAAAATGGTATAACTCCGTCAATAATCTGTGAAGTAATAGCGTCTTATTATGACCACTAGAACTTTCCCACCCTATTTCCGCATAAGAAAAGCGGAGTAGCACCCGAACAACCCCCCAAAGACGTTAAAAAAGAGGTCGGGCAGGCCTTAGATTAGGGGCTATTTGTAGCTATTTATTCTGTAGTTCTATGGTTTCTGTGCAAGGCAGTTATAATTATAAACTCTCGTTTTATACTACCAAAAGCTACCAAAGTACCAAATAAGCTTGCGATCATGGCTTTTGCAATGATTATACTAGCAACTAGGACCAATCAATGGCTTTAAGTGTCTTACGAAGCACAGAAACGCTCGCGAATAAATGTCAACTTGGTGGTTTTCCATTCAAGGACCGGGCATAGTAAAATATGAATACTGCAGTATTCGTTATTTCGCTGGGCCCAAGTGCTTATCAAACAATTAATAAAATACCAGTTCGGTTCGATTGTAGTAACCCGCCTATAGTGCAGTTGTGAGTCACGTCGCACTGTCTACTACCTGTCTACGTTTTCGTGATAACGCAGTCCTCTGAACCGGTTTTGAGTTTGAGTGGTCCTATCGCTCGAGCGCGGCTGTTGCTACGTGCCGTGCTTATGGCTACGATAATATTACATTACAACAAGTTAGAGATTGTACAGATGGAAACCTCATGAATGTACTTTTTTTACACTGCTACGTACACTCGCACACAAATCAGTAGGTATCGAAAACTACTATGAAAATAATCTTGACCTCTGTGAGCGATGTATGTGTGCGTAGCCTCAGCAAATATAGTATGTGGGTTTCCATAGGACTCTTATACGATCTTTAAAATTCATGATGCAGTTTTTACATGTTTATTATAGCATCTCTAGATGGCGCTGTGCTATTAATTAAATCGCGGTATGGTTTCATTACAAGTTTGTACATATATCGCCTGTGTCTCATTAAACTGGTTTATGGATGATTTCAATTCCAATTCAATTCCAATTCTAATTTTTAGATTGGAATTACCCGTAAAATAATTCAACGAGATATATTTAGGGTCTGTTTGAGATTGAAATTACTACGCATACTACCCGTTCGCTCTAACTTTGCCGCTGGCGTAGAGGCGTATACCCGAATTGTTAATTAGACGAAGTAAATTGACAGTAGCTAATGTCACTTCGTCATAGAAAATACGCAACATTATAAGAATAAGTGACATTAGTTGCTGTCAATTTACTTCGTCTAATCAAAAATTCGACTTTAGTATGGAGCCGAACGGCAAAGTTAGAGCGAACGGGCAGTACACTATTTTCACAGGGTTGGTGCAACTTCTACCAGTCAGTAAAACGCAAGAAATCAGTCCTCAACAAAACGCTGAGAACACGACTTGGCAACGTCCGTCGTCTTCGGTGGGGTGGCACGCTCATGGAATTTATTTGCAACTAGTGGACCTTTTTAACCTGTGTAGTTCCCGTTCCCGTGGGAATACGGGAATAAAATATAGCCTATGTTCACCGGAAAGAGTGTAGCTTTCTAACAGTGAAAGAATTTTTCAAATCGGTCCAGTAGTTTCGGAGCCAGTCGAAGCAAACAAACAATCAAAACTTTTCTCTTTATACTCCTTTTACATCCAATGCATTCAAGATCATTATTACTATTATTTTTAAATTAAATCTGTAACGGGGATGAAACGGGAGTTACGAATTTCGAGGTTGTTAGGCGCTGAGAGAAACGACAAGGGGTGGAATAGATACAGCAAGTATATATTATAACGAAAACCTAGCTAATACGTGGTACAATTCAACATTAACACCGTCAACCGAAAGTCCCACGGGTGGAAGCTCACAGTCAAGCAGCAATAATGTTCCCTATTTATTTCTTAGTCCTAATAAAACTCCCACGCAGTGGAAGCTCAATCGGAAGCTGAGAATACTACCTAATTCCTTTCTCACAAAATAAGAAATTCTCGTGGGAGGTCATTCACTTGAGGAGACTCTTGCTAGCCGGATGCAGCCGTACGGGACAGCGCCATCTATCGCCGCATATGTCAAACTCCTATATATACATCGGGCTTCCTGTGATTTGTTGTGTTACAAATCTAATTTCTTCATTGTTTTGAATTAAAACTGAAAAGGCTTTATTACAAAATATGGTTATATGTTATATATTAATACATACATACATATTATGGTCACGCCTATACAGGCGTGACCATAATATGTCATATGCCTACTTCTTTGGAGATACCTCCAAAGAGGTAGGCAGAGGCATATTATATGCCCATATTTCACAAAAAGAGAACAATGTGTATCTGTGCGTGTGTGTATAATGTGTATGTGTGGCAACGTAGCGGCCTAACGGATGGACCAATTTTGATGCCGTTTTTTTTTGTTCGAAACCTGGTGTTCCGGGGACGGTTCTTAGCTATAAAATTTGAAGATCATCAGCTCACTTCCTGAGTGATGAAGGGATATGACTTAAATTCACAGGCGCGATTCATCGTAAAAGTGGTATACCTACTGTTACTTTGATGATATTTCTACGAAATAGTAAAATGGAACTGTCTGATGCATCAAGTGGTCTGCGGGATACTCAACTACTCTGACTATGGAAAATACCATATTTCGCCTATAAGAACACATTATCATAATGATCATTGTCACCATCATCATCATCATCATCATGATCATCGTGATCATATTTTTATTGTTTGCCAAGGAAACGATCTTTTGAATCGCTCAGTTCTGGTGAAGATTCTCTCCACTGTGTAGAAGTAGTACTCCTGCCCGGCATGCGTTGTTCGGGATTGAAAAGGAGAGCACTGCAGTATGCACTATGGCTGGTCCATGAATGATGAGTGACCACCAAATAACTACTTTTGACATTTTGATTTGCGAGCATTTCCGTGCTTCCGAAGGCACATTCAGCTGTAACTCCCGGTTGTCAGTAGCATGACAGTCGTTAAGTCAAGTAAAGACCTTAGGGGCGGCTTGAAAATTTTCAATAGTAGATCATCACAACCTGCGCCTAGGTGGGCAGCGCGTCTGTAGCTTCTCTGGTATTACAAACGTCCATAGGCTATTGTTACCAACCATCAGGTAATCTTGTCTGCCACCTTAGTAGTAAAAACAATTAAAGTCGGTAATAAGATGTTCCGTGCCTTGGCATTGGCTGTATTTTATATTACCTTGACGTCACACGGAGCGCATTGTGTTGCACTAATTGCTGATTGTCGTTTTAATTTAATTTGACGAGCATTTTCAGTATTGTTTTTAGGGTTCCATACCCATAGGGTAAAAACGGATCTTAATTTATGAAACTTCGCTGTCCGTCTGTCTGTCTGTCTGTCCATCACGAGGCTGTATCTCAGGAACCGTAACAGCTAGAGAGCTGAAACTTTCACAGATAAAGTATTTCTATTGCCGTTATAACAACAAAAACTAAAATAATAATAGTTAAGGGGGCTCCCATACAACGAACTTGATTTTTTTTTTCAAGTAATGGACACGGAATCGTTCTTCCGATTCGCACTTGGCCGGTTTTTTTATGTCAAAGTCACCAGTTCTCTGTTTTACATTTATATTTTTAATTTAATACCAAGAGCATCGTGATTAGTTGTTCAACTTGCATTGTTATAACAAAATATATTTGTGGTGCTTGTTTATAGTATCTTTAAGTGTATAACTTGATAAGAATATTCAAGGACAATACATAAAACAAAATGGTAAATTGCACTTTATATTTAATAGATTTTTAGTCGTGAATAAGAAATACTTCATTTTGCATTATTAATTTAAATTAAAATTGATTTAAAATTACAGCTATCGACAGCTCTTTAGCAACTTTAACATTTGATGAGTAAATAGGCGTTTGAGTCATTTAAATTAAATTTTAGTAGTTATGTTTTTTGTGAAATTACTGTACCTATAGTAGTGCCAAGCGTTTGAAGGATCTCTGTCTCTTTTTATATAGGCAATGCAGCTTATACCAAATACACTTCTGCACTTTTGTGTGGTATTAGAATCCCTTCTATTTCTGACGGGATGTAGCTTTTTCTTCATTGGTTCCAGTAATGCGTAAGTACCTTCCTACTATACATTGTTTTCTGTTTAAAATTCTTATAAGTGGTTACTTTGTTTGAACCCATGCGTGTATCAACGGGAAGGTGTATAAAAGTCGCCATCCGAATTCATCCCAAGGGTGTCGTAAGCAATGACTAAGGGAACACTGTCGAAAAACGATTCATTGCGTAGAGAAGGACAACTCGAAATGAAAGAACTTGACTTAACAATTGGCATTTTACTGACAACCGGTCAGTAATATGACAATCGTAAAACCAAGTTAAAGGCCTTACGGGCGGCTTGAAAAAAATTCACTTGCGGGTTGTCACGACTTGCTCCTGCCCATTTAAACACGGCAATAGGCTCACCACCTATTTCGTGGAACATAAAACTATACGGTGAATGTGGGCGCATACTATGCATCGGCCTACCCCTTCGGGGATAAAGGCGTGCCTATATGTAGGTCTCGGCCTACCCCTTGATGTGACTATATGTATGTATGTATTTGAAAACAGTGGCTGGCCAGATAATCGTCCTTATAGAAGCAGGCTCAAGGTGGTACCTAGCGTGACTTGAGACACAATCCAAAAAAAGGAACAATACCCGAACCAACCCCAAAAAATACCAGCCTAATGTATGCCGCGGTGGTATCTAACCTGTAGGTAACCCTTACACCCTTTCCGAAGAGTTCTTACCTAGGTAGGCAGGTAGATAAGAACAGTGTTAATTGGTTGGGTCCGGCATGATATAATTTCATGTGGGTTTGGACACGTGGAAAGAATGGATGAGCATAGACTGACAAAGCAGATTTATGAGGCGAGAATGAATGGGCAAACTGGTAGGTATCGACCTCGGCGTACGCATGCTGATTAAATCAGAGACCTTCTGGAAAAAGGCAAGGTCAAGAGTACCCTTAACCGGCGAGGGTGTATGAAGACAGTTATGAAAGTAGAAGAAGCGAAAGGTGTATGCCAGGATAGCAGCAAGTGGAAAGCCATAGTCTCTACTTACCCCGATGGGAGACAAGCGTGATTATATGTATGTATGATATAAAGTCCCATGTGGCAAAGGGAACGAGTACAAATTGCCGCTACCACAATTCATCCAGAGGGTGTCGTAAGAGGCAAATAAGGGAACACTTTCGAAAAACAATCCATTGCGATAGAGATGGGAAACTCGATATGAAACCCGGTCGTCAGTAAAATGACAATCGTGCTCTTGTCCATTTCCACACGGCAATAGGCTCACCACCTGTTATATTACATCTTATAGTATTATGTCCCACGAAAAAAGTTTACTAGGATTATTCCCAAGGGATGAAAGGTGCTACAAGTGCAGATTTATTTACAAGACAGATGGTGGTAAACATTGATGAGAAAAAAGATGGGGATTATACGTAATCCCCATACTTTACCGATTACTTTTAGGAGATATTAAATTTTAAAATCTTTTTCTTGTAAATCTTCTTGTAAATAAATCTGCACTCGTAGCCCCTTTCATCCCATGGGAATAATCCTAGTAAACTATCATTAGGTTGAGCTTCTCTGGCCATAATTGATCCTCAGTGGTTCGTAGTTAAGCTGTTGGTCCCGGTTGCCAGTAAAGCCAGTCGTTAAGTAAAGTTTTTCTTCCTTTTCGCGATACTAGTTTTCGCCAAAGACTCAGTGTGGATTTAGTAAGTGTTTATGCTGTCCACACATAAATAGGATCAAAGTTTTGTAATTTTTTTGTAAGTTTGTTTCTTTTGTTTTTGTAAGTGTACATTAGGCCAAGTTGCAGGCCGTAGTTACAAACTGCGCCTGTCCTTTTCAACACGGCGATATACTTACTAACTATTAACGTAGCACAATAAAAAATGATTAAATGTAGTCCCATAACGTGTCTCTGCCTACTCCTTTGTATATAGTGATGTGATAGTGATGACTTTGTGGAACCATTGACTTGTAGTTAGACTGACTGTAATCTATACTCTGTAGTTAGACTGACTGTAATCTATACAATGGCTGGCCAGATAATCTGGCCAGATGAGAATGCGTTCACGGCGGGCATCCGTATGCAATTATGGCATTTCCCAAAAAAAATTGAAAAATGGTACAGGGAGATTAGATAATGTTCCATAACAATCATAATATGCAATATCATCATCATCATGCCTTTTTTAACGTGTGAAAATTCCGTCAAGGATGCTACGCCGGACTCTTACCGACTAAAAACCACACGTTTTCTACCTATTGCCGAGTTGGGAACCTCGGGTAAGACCTCTGAAGGATGTGCTACAATTATATAGTTTACTAGCTGTTGCCTGCGACTTCGTTCGTTGCATTTAAATGTGATTCTTTAGATGGACATATTTTTTTTATTTATGAACCGATTGACATGAAACAAACACTAAATGTTAAGTGGAGTAAACCACAACGCTATAAAGAAAACCACATAGCAATCAGTTGAGCGGTTGCTGAGATTAGCGTGCACAAACGTACAGACAAACAGACAGTTAAGATTTTATTATATTTATTGATTGATATTGATTGATGGTGATTGATATTGATTGATGGTGATTGATATTGATTGATGTTTGATATTGACATTGATTGATTGATATCCAGTGTTTTTATTTTTTTAGAAATAAAACAGATATGAAACCAAGTGAGTTGAAATTAGTAATAGACCATGATGGCGGTGCCGACGATGCCATTGCTATCACTAGTAGTGTGTTATATGAAAAATACTTCAATGGGTAATTTGTTGATGAATTATCACTCTTTCTCTTTCTCTCTCCCCTTCCCTATCTCTATTGTTCTTATCTCTCTTGTTCTATGACTGCCTCTATTGTTTTATGACTGCCTCTGTGGCGCAGTCGGTAGTGATACCGCCTGCGGCGCTGGAGGTCGTGGGTTTGATTCCCACCGGGGTCAAATATTTGTGTGACCCATAAATGTTTGTCTCAAGAGTCTGGTGTTTCTATGTATAATATGTATGTATTTAAATCAAAGGCATATAAGTATTAATATCCGTGGTCTGATAGCCATATCACAAGCAGGGTATTCCTAGCTTGCTTTGGGATCAGATCAGATAACGTTGTGTGAAATGTTCGTAATTATTTATTATTATTAATGTTTATAATAACATTTAAGTACCTACATAATACATATTATGTGCCAAAGTTTCAGAAACAAACACTTCAGCAATATAATATTACGAGTAGTATACATAGATAATCATAATAGTATTATACGATAAGGTACATTGATATTGCGTAGTAAAATTTTTTTTAATATCTTTGTGGTGACAATTTTTTATCTAAGATACTAATATTATAAAGAGGTAAGATTTGATTGTTTGTTTGTTTGCTTCGAATAAGCACTGGAACTACTGGACCGATTTAAAAATTTCTTTCACTGTTGGGAAGCTACACTCTTTGCGGTGAACATAGGCTATATTTTATTCCTGTCTTCCCACGGGAACGGGAACTACGCGGGTTAAACCGCGTGACGTCCTCTAGTATACAATAAGTAATTAAGTAATAAAATGTAGTGTGCATTAAAATGTCCCATAAAGATAAACAAATAAAATTAAGTGAGTGTCTACATAGATTCGAAGATAAAAAACCAGCCAAGTGCATGTCAGAGTCGCGCACACAGGGTTCCGTACCAAAATCGCTCCTTATTTACCTCTTTTTTCTTATGACAGACAGACATACGGGTGGCGAAGTTTCACCAATTTTAGGATCCCGTTTTTAAGGATCCGTACCCGAAGGGTAAAAAATGGGACCCTATTAGGTACTCAGACTTCGCTGTCTTACACAAGGCTGTATCTCAGGAACGGTGACAGCTAGAGAGCTGAAATTTCCGCAGTAGGTACATGTATTACTGTTTCCGCTATAACAATAAAAACATAACAACAATATCGTTTAAGGGGGGCTCCCATACAACAAACTTGATGTTTTTGCCACGGAACCCTCCGTGCGCGAGACTGACTCGCACTTGACCGGTTTTTACCCTTTGGGTACGAAACCCTAAAATGCTAGTAAATATGTACATAGAACTTTTTGTGTGTCATGGTGGTTTAATAAGTAATCTGGGGCCTTAAAAAGGCAACTTTTATGTTTCATAATATGAATGATAAAAAAGGTTGGTTTTTAGGCCCTCTGGTCTGTATCCAATGCTGGTACTATTACACAAACTCTCAGCAGCCTCCACTACCATACGTCAGCATACAGTACCTACCTACACGTAAAGTCTGTCTGTATGTTGCACGGTAATGAACTGATAATAACGCAGTAAAATAATTACAGGCCCAAACTAATTGCACTTACTACTACATACGGCAATACAAATTTAAGTCAAGCTATCTTCAACAGTGCAAGAATACTCAAGTTATGTAACAGATCTGACGTAAGTACTATATTGCTTGAGCGGTACCTAACTGCTAAAATCTTTAACATAGTGAAAGCTATAATACATCTTCACGACTGCATGGCAGCAAAAAAATTACTGCAGTGCAGTCCTGAAGATGCCTCGTGTAGAGGCAAAACACGTGTCGACTTATTAGTCACGTTGTTATGCGGAGTAGTGCTCATTACTAATAATCCGGAAGGTACAGGTAATTTTCCTATCCAACATCCAAAATTCCTTTCCTGAGGAGTTCGGTTCCTCCCTTACAATTAGTTGTAGTTATTGTTAACTGTTGTACGTTAGGATTGACGAATCGAAGGTATGAGGCGCGTTCCTCTCCCTCCCCTCCTTTATTATGGTTTTAGTATGGATTTCCGCCATGTAACGCCGGATTCCATTAGTATAGTGATAGCTACTACTTACTATACACTCAAACATAGTGTACTACTACAGGCCATGAACAAAAACCCTGTACCGCTCAAGAATAGATGAGTTTAGGGCAGTCACTTGTATGTTGTATGGTCACGAACTTTAAATTAGAAACCCATTTCCTTGAAATGTTGTCAGAGTTGTCAAAAAATTCTCACTTCCAAACCTAAATTAGTTAAATGGTTGACTTAAAGCGGTTGCTAGTATACTACTAGATTCTAGAATTAATATAGGTAGTAGAAAATACTAGAATTAGAAAGTAGGTTTAAAGTATACAGGGTGTAACATTCGGATCGGTCAGTATGGGCAAGTCTGTAAATATTAGACATAGGTACATAGATTTTTTTTTATACCACTAAGGTGGCAGACAAGCAAACGGCCCACCAGAAGGACTGGTGGTCACCGCAGCCTATGAACGTTTGCAACACCAGAGGCGCCACACTCGCGCTGCCGACCCTGTAAAAACCTTCCAAGACCCCTTTTGAAGAACCCCATACTGTAGGCGTTTGGGAAAACCGAGGCAGGGAGATCATTCCACAACCTAAGCGTGCGCGGAAGAAACCCCCTATCGGATCTAACCGTGCTGGAACGCTCCGGACGCAGAGTGTGAGGATGAACTCCCTGTCTGTGGCGAGCGGTGCGGTGATAGAACGTAGCCGTGGGCATGATATCAAACAATTCTTCAGAGTACACACCATTGTACAGTCGGTAGAACACGCATAAGGAGGCACAGTCTCTCCTGTCGCGAAGAGGTTCCACACCACTTGTAAGTATAGGATTGTTGACAACTCTTACAGCACGTCTTTGCACCGAGCCAAATGGACGAAGCTGATATTCAGGTGCCCCCGCACAAAGGTGACAGCAGTACTCCATGTGCGGCCGCACTTGCGACTTATACAGAAGCAGTGTTTGCGGAGCAGTGAAGTACCGCCGCGCCCAGTTGAGCACACCTAGCTTCTTGGACGCCAGCTTAGCCTTGTCCTCCAAATGACTACGGAACTGAACGTCACTGGAGATGTCAACGCCAAGGATCCCTATACTCTTGGAGATGGAAAGAGATGTGCCCTGAAATTGCGACGCTACAGTAATTGGGGTTTGCTTAGCGGTGAAAAAACACGCTTGTGTCTTGGAAGGGTTGAACTGAGCAAGATTTTGTCTACCCCAATCGGACACTCTAGTAAGAGTAGTCTCGATTTCAGACACAAGCTGTTCACGATTTTCCTTTACTGTGTCCCGAGAGATACCGGGGCGGCCCGTGTAACAAGTGTCCCCCGTACTGTCGTCCGCATAACAATGAATGCCGTCAATAGACAACATGTCATTGATATGCAGCAGAAACAGAGTAGGGGACAACACTGAGCCTTGCAGCACTCCAGCGTTTATGGCCATGCAGTCTGAACAGCTGCCGTCAACGACGGCCCTGATGCTTCTACCGGCCAGGAAGCTGGACACCCATCCGCATAATCTGTCGGGCAGTCCATATGAGGGCAATTTCGTAAGAAGACCACGGTGCCAGACCCGGTCAAAGGCCTTAGAGATGTCGAGGCTCACTGCTAGAGCCTCGCCCTTACTCTCGGTAGCCGTCGCCCATCGGTGTGTGAGGCACACCAGAAGATAGCCCGTCGAGCGACCGTGACGGAAACCGTACTGCCGGTCACTGAGCAGGTCGTGTTCCTCTAGGTACCTCAGGAGCTGTGTATTAATTACACGCTCCATCACCTTAGATAAAAGGGAGGTGACGGCTATAGGCCTGTAGTTGGCCGGGTCGGTCCTGTCACCCTTCTTGGGCACAGGATGCACATACGCGATCTTCCACGACGCTGGGACTTGTTGCTTGGAATATGAAAGCGTGAAAAGACGTGTAAGTACCGGACACAACTCTGGACACTGCTTCAGTACCACCGCGGGTATACCATCCGGCCCACTCGACTTATGAACGTCCAGGGATCGAAGCTCACGTCGGACACTCCGCTGTGTAAATTTTACTTCCGGCATGGAAGTTCCACACAACGGAATATCCGGCGGCAAAGCACCCCCGTCGCTCATGGTTGAGTTAGAGGCAAAGAGAAAACCCAAATGGTCGGCTTTCTCCTTAGCGCTCTGGGCCAAATTACCGTCGGGTTTAAGTAAAGGTGGTAAAGCTGACCGACAGAAATTTCCCTCGGCAGCTTAGGCAAGCGACCAGAATTCGCGACTCCCTGAAGGGTAGCCTGCTAGCCGTTCACCAATTCTGCCGACGAAATCGAACTTAGCCCTGACAATTGCTCTTTTGCTGGCCCTCGAGGCGGCATTTAATTTGCGTTTCACCTCAGAGATGTTTGGATCCGAATTTGCACGAGCCGTGGTCCAAGCCCTGTAAGCAGATTCTTTCAACATCAAAGTTTCTCTGCAGAGCCGATTGAACCACGGTCGCTTTTTTGCTCCTACAGGGATCCAACGGTTAGGAATGTAGCATTCCATGCCCTCCAAGATCCCCGCATCGACTGCTGCAGCGCAAGAATCCAGATCCTCTGAGGCAAAACAAAGCCGCCTCCATGGGTACGACGCGAATAACTCTCGCAGTCCATCCCAGTCAGCTGACTTATAGTGCCATACATGTCGCCACTCCTTGGGCCGAGGTGGTTCAGGCCTTGCGAGAGGCACATGCGCCCGAACGACACAGTGGTCCGACGATCCGAGCGGAGCATCCACTGAAACACTGTATCCGTCTGGACGCGTTGTCAGCAGGAGATCCAGCAATGCACTTTGCTCGTTCTTCTTGTCTGGTATCCTTGTGTGGGATTTAACCAGTTGAGAGAACCCATAGGTCAGGGCCAATTCGTGAGCAGCTTTCCCCGCAAAGTCGGTGGTCCGGGAGCCCAACCAGTCAACATGATGTCCGTTGAAATCCCCCAGAATCACTATCTCCGCGGAGGGATACTGCTCAATCACCTTGTCAGTCGATTGTTGCAGGTGGTCAAAAAGGCGAACTGTGTCCGTGTTACCACCGCTGTGAGACCTATACACGCACGCGTAGATCCGAGTGCGGCCCCCGTGATCCAAGCGTGCCCATAACGTAGACCGGTCCCTGTCTTCGAGGCTTGTAAGACGACGACAGCAGACATCATCCCGGACGTACATTCATACCCCGGCTTTCTGCCTAAAGTGGTACTCAAGCTTGTAGCCAGGGTACATTAAGCAAGATGTATCGCCCGGACGTAAGATCTGCGTCTCCGTTAAGAAAAAAGGGTCGGCTTCGCAGTTTCAAGATGGTGGTGGACTACGTTGATGTTCGCGCGCATACCTCTGGTGTTGCAAAAGTCCACTTGAAGTGTGGACGACGATGCCACTGTGGATACCTTTTTCTTTCTTTTGTCTTTAGCCATAGTTCTTAAAAAAAATGGGGAATTAAGAAGGTGAAGGGGGCGCTTTTGTGCCAGTGGCGCAGAAGACTAGGCGAGGCTCGAACTCACCGAAGGCAGATAGAGGTAGTGCGGTAGATTGGCACGGCGTACGGAAGGGCCCCCGGTCCTCCCCCCCCCCCCCCCCCCCGATGCAGCTCTGGATCCCTGCTAACCGACGGAGAACATAACCCGACCGGAGTCAGGTTACTATTACCGCGGTCTTCTGCAGGGCCCCAGGCGGGCTGCTCAACGAACGGAGTACCATTAGGCCCTTCCTCCTAATGTGGGCTTTTTCGTTAATCCCTAACATATTGGATCTTAGGGATCTGATTGAAGAAGCCACTACTGTACCCGCATGGTGTAACGTTAACTCCATGAGAAGTAACGCATGTCCCCGAAACTCCGAGGGGCAAAAGATGTGTTCTTAGGAACCATGTCATCAATTTTAGAGAAAAGAAAATGCGTTCTTAGATTAAAAAAATTTTGCACAGTTCGGGAATCTAACCCGGTAGTTCTGGAAAATAAAATTGTGCTCAAAAGCAGTAAATTTTATTATGGAACATTATAACATAATTATCTAACACTAGCGGACGTCACGCGTGGGAATATGTTAATAAATTATATCCTATGTTACTCATGGTGAATGTAGCTTTCCACTGGGGAAAGAATTTTGAAATCGGCGCAGTAGTTTTTGAGTTTATTCATTACAAAACATCAAAATTTTTTTCCCCTATATATTTTTTTTGACGTGTGGAACGCATTTACGCGCCCCTTAGTCCCAGCGCGAGGGCAGCGGGCCAGGGCAGGGGACAGTGTGCGTCCGTCGTACCCACTAAACCCCTTGGTTTCCTCCTCCTCCTATAGCCGGGCCGATGGTTATCACGAAGATTATTCACATCGATCTGGCTAGGAGCACCCTGTTAACTCGGGGGTCTCCTCGGGGATCCAGATTGCCAGCTCCTCGGAGCTCCTCGTGGAGCTAAAAACCACGCTGCACCTCCTCCGTTCTCGATCGCCTCTCTGTAAGCAGAGGAGGTAGAAAGTGGCTTTCGCGGGTGTGCTCTAATGGGCACCGTCCGGAACCTCTTTATAATATTAGTGTAGATATATAAAATGTATTTTATTTCATGTTCTTTATTTTATTTCTTGATTTTATTAATTTATCAGAAGCGCCCTTGGTCCTGCGGAATCAGTAAACGATCACTGTAGTAAGCAACTTTCACTATGGCCAGGCCTTGAATGGGTGACGATCCATGTGACCAATTTGTGATATTTATTTGAGTGTTTCCGTGCTTCGGAAGTTAATCCCAGTTGTCACTAAAATGGCAGTCGTTAAATCAAGATGAAGGTCTTTTTAGGCGGCTTGAAAAATTTTAATAGCACGCAGTCACAACCTGCGCCTGTCCATCTCAACACCGCAATACGGTTTACTACCTATTACGTGGGACAAATTCTCGAAAAGGTGAAAATAATTATGCCTCTGCCTAACCCATCGGGGATAAAGGCGTGACCATTTATGTATGTTTGTATACTCACTATTTTAATTAAGTATTTACATGTGCAGAGTAAAAACCATTTTTTATGCAATGTTCAACTTATTTAGTTGTCTTCTTCTCTTCTACTTCTTACTATTGCGTTTGGTATTGATCGGCCACAATAGTCTCTGGAACGCGCTACCGCCAGAAGTCAGGACATGCACCAACCGTTTCACATTCAAACATAAAGTACGCGAGCTTTTCAAAGAATAGGAAATGCATTCCCTTTTCAATGATTATGTATTTACCTTATTCTTTAAATATATATTACTATATAAAGTATATATGTAGTGTATTAGTATGTATGTATATGCATATATATAATAGATATGTATACATTTATAATAATTATAGTATATATATGTATGGGTTATTTTGTGATCGTGTGTTTGATTGGTTTAGTTCTTGCTGCATTTATTTGGGTATTAATTGCGTGAATGAGTGCAGTGGATCTGGGCTGAACGCATGTTTTTATACTATTTATACTACAAAGAAGAGTACCGGTCTACCATTAATGTCTCGATATCAACCTGGAGCACCTTCCTCTACTTATTTATCTCTGCATCACCCAAAGGTCGACTGGTAGAAAATGCCTATGGCATTAAGTCCACCTTTGTACGAATTTGTGCATAAAGTTTTAAATAAAAAAAAAAATAGTCAAATAGCTAAGGACTTTCTAATGATAACTCTCCCTAAAAATGGATTGGCACAGACTGCTCAAATGGCTCGCGGGGTCACTTGATTTAATCCCGATGACTATCTCTTGAGGAGTTATGTTTAAAATGAACTTGGGAGAACTAGCTACTACCTACGACATTGAGAAATTAAAAGCAACCATATAGCACGCGAATTCACCGCATAAAGATAGAAAAAACAATAGTAAGATCGTTATCTTAAACGTTGAACGTTGCATAAAAAAATGGTTTGCACTATTGTACTTAATTAAATTAGAGAACAACCGATCGTTTTAAAAATTTAACTTACATTTGTTTCTAATTGAATTATTGATCATTGTGTAGGTAGGTTATTTGCAGTAAAAATGTTACTATGAATATCTAAGAATAAATAGAATGCATTGTATTATATGTCATATAATACAATGCATTCTCTTACAAATGTAAGTTAAATTTTTAAAACGATCGGTTTCAATACTCCAATAATAATTACTGTGCCAGAGCTTTTTTAAATCTATGTAGGTATGCAGATCTTCTTTTCTCTAAAATCGATGACATGGTTCCTAAAAACAGTACTATGTATGTCTTATATTTCCAGACTTACCCATACTGACCGCTCCGAAGTTACATCCTGTAAATATAAATAAAGCACCTGTTCTAGATACCGATATATGCAGGAGCGCAGAAGACTCTCATCAAAGGTATACCACAAGACCATTACTTTGGCTACGATGGGTTAGGCGATGATGGTACTTTGGCCAGGGGAACCGTAGAAGTTAAAAAGGTTCATGCAGCTGTGGGTCTCATTGAACTATCTAAGAAATATAAAGGTAAAGCTGCCATACTGACAATTTTTTCAATTTTTTGCTCTTTTCTTCTTGATCTGTGCGTAAAACCCCATGTATTTGTATTATTTATTTATTTTAAGTGATTTTTTTCTCCTGCAGATCAGCGTATTTCCAGTTTGTTGTAAAACATTTGTGACCTAGGAATTAGGATTTACTTTTACTGGGTGCTGGAGAAGCTATGATTTGACTTTTCATTTTTGGCACTACCTTATCCAATTTCAGATTCATTTATTTCGTTATGTCGAATACCATGATCTTATATTAATGGCTTATGGCACTCACCACGCGTAGGAAGTGCTTTTACATTAAAAATCATTTTTTTAAATTCAAACTTCGTACTTCAATCTAGGAAAGTTAGTAGTAATGATGATCGGTCCTGCTACAAACGTCGCATTAGCAATATCATTGGATCCTGAGTTTATTGGCAGATTGTCACAGCTGTATGTTGGAGCCGGACATATTTACAGTAAGTCCTAGTTTCAATATGGTACTTTATTTAGGTAGGTACTCGTAGGTACCTAACTATCGTCTTGTGTTAGATTTTTGTCTGATCGAACTTGGTGATAATTTTTATCTGCATCTTAACATTCACAATAAAGTAAAATAAAAATTTATTGACAATTCAGTGAAAAGGTGTATTTACCTACAGTAGAATTTGAATTCAGCAAAGGTCAATCAATCTATTATTTTAGTACTTACTAATATTTTGAATAGGATGGAATTGATTGATTGTTTGTATGCATTGAATAGGTTACCAAACTACTCAATCGATTGAATCACTGTTGGGAAGCTAAAATATTTCCTGGTGATGTAGGCTATAATAATATTATTATTTCCGTATTCCCACGAAAACGGGTACCAGGAGGGTAAAACCGCGTGAAGTCCGCTATTCAGTAATATTTTTGGGAGCACGACGTCCTTTTCCGTAACTACGCTAATGTCTGGCTAACTGGGTTAGTACAAAGTTTTTCAACACTTCCAGGTAAGGCATTTCCAAAGGCAGAGTTCAATGCAGCAATGGACCCTGAAGCTTATTCAATCGTAGCGAACAGTTTTAGCGCAGACAAGGTTACAATTCTACCATACTCTCAGGTGTTTACTTCACTGAACATAAGCAAGGTAAGCATTTGAATAATAAGCTCAGTTTATTTGAAGTGTGTGCCCCGCAACTGTCGTCTGCGCAGCGCCTTTAGAGTGCCTTTCCACTATAAATGTCGTATATGGATGCGTTTGATATCTACCAATAACATTCGTTGAATTACCAGTAAACGTTGACCGTTTAGATATATTGTCAAATTGGGAAACTGACGATTGTGATTGATGGATTTCAAACATAGCATCCGTAGGGATTTCTACACGTAAAACAAGAGCAAGTAGGTAGGTACTCTTAATAATAGCTGCAATCATTTACGCTGCCCACTGGTCTCAATTATTTCATAATCGCGTCGACTTCATCTACGTGGAATTCATCCAGCCTGCAATTTCGGCTCTGATCGTGGTGTGTACGATGACAGTGAAACTAAATACCTGTATTTTAGTGTCTCGTAGTCGTAACTAAACTACTAACTTTGCTATGCAAGGTAGCAACGAATAACTTCTCCAAAAATATTTTATGTTTTCCAAAACTAAATCTAAGTCAAGGGATCACAATGTGAAATTTTAAGCAAAGTCAAAGTGCAAATTTTGTCTGTTAGAGTTAGGCTTAAAAAGAGTTTAGAAAGTGGTTTTAAACAAGAAAAAAGGCAGTTAAAAGTGACAATTTAAGTTGACCGACCATAATTTGAGCTTGAAGCTGACTCGCTATTCCTTGCAGACATGGCGAAAGCAAGTGTTGGGAGCGATAAATACATGCATCATTAAAGCTTTAAATGGCTATGAACGGATTTCCCTGGCAAAACAACAAACGAGCTGGATCTTATTGGATCCAGCTGTAGCTTTTGTACTTTTGGACCCACACATTGTTAGAGAGTACAAGTTTTCGAGGAATGGAATAGTTTTGTGTGGTAAGTTGGTATTTAGTTTATAACGTAATATTAAAAGAGTCCAAAAGAATCTCACTTATAATAGGGTGCAACCTTAGACCATATAACACGGGACTAGCCTTTGCGAACCACCGCATACAAAAATATTCTGTCAGTTTTCATACAAGTGAAGGGGGAAACACAAAGACATATAGAATTTCATTGCATTTAAAAATGTATTAATCGACAAACGCGTAATGGCTGTTGTGTGTTAATTGTTATTGTACAGTCAACTACAATGTAATGTACTAGTTTAATCATATAAAACGATGTACTGATGTACAGGCTTTTCATAAAGCCAAAAGACCAAATGGTCATGTGCAATGGCAGAAAACAATGCTTAAGTAAGGCGCATCCTGTGGTTAGATGATCTAAGGGTGCAACTGTAATACATATATAGGTATTTGACTGGCGAGATTATGATAATTACCATCGAGTTACAAAATCAAGAAATAAATAAATATTCACAGACATTTCACACATCGCTATCGGATCCCAAAGTAAGCAAGTAATAACCTGCTTCTGTTATGGGTATCAGACCACGGATAGAAATACATATTTACTTTACATTTATTATTATTATTTATTTTATTTATATTTACTTTACTTTTATTTTATACACACTTATCATACATAGAAATCCCCAGACTCTTGAAACAAACATTTATGGGTCACAGAAATTTTCGTCCTCGGTGGGAATCGAACCCACGACCTCGTGATCCACAGTCTCACATTTCGACTTCTAGACCAACGAGACAGTCAAAAAATAACTTCGTTTGTTCTATTCTACAAGTATTCCATTACTTTTGAAGTATAACTTCTTTCAGGTTCGACTAGGGAGTAACTCAGATTTCTTTTCTGACGGAAGAAACGCTTACTATTTTTTACACTTACTAATGATTATATTAATATAACATTTGATGCCGTCAATATTAATATAACATTTTGATAACATACATACATAATGATTACGCCTTTCATTCCTGAAAGGATAGGCAGAGGCATATTATATGCTTCACCTTCTAGATTTTAGTCCCACTTAATAGTTGGTAAACCGTATTGCCGTGTTGATATGGACAGGTGCAGGTTGTGACCTTATTTAACATTAATTTAATGCTAAATGCAATACGAGATTCAGTAAAAAATAAATTCTAATACAATGTCCTACTCGTAAGCGCTCGTGGCCCCACGGACTCGTGTTCTGTAAACGATCACTGTAGTAAGCAACATTAACTACGGCCGGACCTTGGATGGGTGACCATCCATGTGACCACTTTGTGACATTTATTTGCGAGCGTTTCCGTGTTTCGGAAGGCACGTTAAGCCGTTGGTCCCGGTTGCCCGTAAAATAGCAGTCGTTAAACCAAGTTGAAGGCCTTTTAGGCGGCTTGAAAATTTTCAACAGCAGGCAGTCACAAACTGCGCCTGTCCATCTCATCACGGTAATACGGACCAACCTATTACGTGGGACAAATTCTTAAAAAGTGAAATGTGGGCATATAATAATATGCGTCTGCCTACCCCTTCGGGGATAAAGGCGTGACCATATGTATGTATGTATGTCCTAATCCCTTTTTGTCACTCAATAAAAGAAAAAGATAGCGAGCGTATTTCGTTGTAATCAGGACAAAAGGGTTCGGACCTGTTAGCACAATGTGTCAGAGTTTCCGTTTTACTGGCCTTATGACATTTTATTCAAATTCTGAGGTCATGTTGCTCTATATTTAATAAAACTTAATAAATTGCATAATAAGTACAGCTGTGCAACTGCTAATGCATAATAAACAAAAATAGTTGAAATTTTGCAAATCTACAAATAAAAATTATCAATGTATTGAATTTTACAGGCGATCATCGGGGTATCAATACAAACAACTTCAGGTCAAAGGAGTCAAATTCGAGAATTGTTTACTCAGCAAACGTGGAGAAGTACAAGAAACGTTTGGTCGAAATATACTCCGCTGAGCTTTCTAAGACCGCAGCCTCCTAATTCATTGCAAAATAACTCAGAAGCAGTTATAAAATATGTTGTTAAAGTAGCACAGCAAGATGTGAAACATCCCAGTAAATCTATCTTTATCTATCTATCTATACTTATAATAAAACTGTTGAGGGTCGAGAGTCTGTACATGGAAGATCTTTTGAAAATTTTTATAGCTGGGTGTTCCCTAATGGATACTGAAGCCGAAATGTAATTTAAACTTTTCATGTCTGTCTGTCTGTCTGTATCCCGAATAAGTATCACGCTGAAACTACTGAATCGATTTGAATGAAACATGGTACAATCTGAGTTTATGTTCCGAGGAAGTTCTAGGATACTTTTGATCCTGATATTTTCCGCGGTTCCTTCAGGAGAGGGGATGAAAGATGAAATGGTTTTTCAGCTGTAATTGCTCAACGCGTAGTCTGATTTCAAATGTTTTTTTAGCGTCAAAAAAGGAGTATCTAAGGCATTATTCCACACAAGTTTCAAGGTGGAGGGTTTAGTGGTTCAGAAATTAGAGGCATATCAACTTTAGCCAAACCTAGAATTCAAGGGTTCCTTTGAATGAGAGGGTAAATCTAAACGGACGTGTTGGCTAAATCTTTTTTTTTTTTTTTTTTTTTTTTTTTTTTTTTTTTTTATACCACTCGAGTGGCAGACAAGCATACGGCCCCACCAGATGTACCGGTGGTCACCGCAGCCTATGGACGTTTGCAACACCAGAGGCGCCACAATCGCGCTGCCGACTCATTAAAAACCTTCTAAGTCCCCTTTTGAAGAACCCCATACTGTAGGCGTTTGGGAAAACCGAGGCAGGGAGATCATTCCACAACCTAAGCGTACGCGGAAGAAAGCCTCTACCAGATCTCACCGTGCTCAAGCGCTCAGGACGCAACGTGTGAGGATGAATACCCTGTCTATGGCGAGCGGTGCGATGATAGAATGTAGCCGTAGGCATCATATCAAACAATTCTTCAGAGCACAAACCGTTGTACAGGCGGTAGAACACACACAGAGAAGCAAAGTCTCTCCTGTCACTAAGAGGTTCCACACCACCTGCAAGTATGGGATCGTTGACAACTCTCATAGCTCGCCTTTGCACCGAGTCAAATGGACGAAGCTGGTATTCGGGTGCCCCCGCCCAGAGGTGACAGCAGTACTCCATATGCGGACGCACTTGCGACTTATAAAGAAGCAGTGCTTGCGCCGCAGTAAAGTACCGCCGCGCCCTTCTGAGCACTAACATAACTAAATCATACAAGAGCTTAATTATTCTAAAATAATTAAGCTCTTGTGTGTATATATTAAGGCTGTCGTAAAATAATTCAGTCCGCGCCGTAAGCGTGGACCGAATAGTTTTAGAATAGCCTTAATCTTTAACCCTAGAACCGTACCCATCATAGACTTTAAATAACAGTACAAGAAAGAAAACATTTTTTTCATAAGAATAGACATTTATTAATATAATCAACATACATAGACTTATATGGCACTTATTTCAGTCTCACGTTGAATGTAAGGGTCATTCTAAACTGGCGTGTTGGCTTTATTATAAAAGAGGTTAATGATTAAGGCTATTGTAAAATAATTCAGTAAATTGTTTTACAATAGGGCAGTTTCATACGCTCCCATGAGTCTGTTGAAAAAAAATACCTGTCCCTTCATATACCTTATGTGGCGTAAACGAAGTTGCGAGGGTCAGCTTGTAAATAATTATAATTGTTATTATTATTTGATTGATAAATGGCACAATGTGAGCTTATGATCCGAGGAAGGTTCTAGGATACTTTGATCCCGATATATTGCACGGTTCTTTCAGGAGAGGGGATGAAAGATTAAATGGTTTTTCAGCTGTATTTTCTCACGGCGTGGTCCGATTTCAAATACTTTTTGGTGACATAAGAGGATTAATTTAAGCATTGTTCCACACAAATTTCAATATTGAGGGTTTTGTAGTTCCGAAATTCGAGACATCTCAACTTTCGCCAGACCTAAATTAAAGGGTTCCTTTGAATGTGATTGTAAATCTAAACTAGCGTGTTGGCTTAATCATAAAAGAGCTAAATGATTAAGGCTATTGTAAAACGTTTCAGTGACTGACTTGTTTTAGAATGGAACTTTTGAACTTAATCTTTAAGCTCTTTTATGATGAGGCAAACAGGGCAGTTTCATACGCTCCCATGAGTTTGTTGAAAAAATATCTGTCCTTTCTTACACCATACGTGGCGTAAACAAAGTTGCGAGGGTCAGCTAGTTGGAAATATGATTTGTTAAACAAAAATACTAATTGTTCATCAAAAATACTAACTTGCACTCTAAATTGTACAATCTATAACGGTTACGTAAGGTTTTTATTTTTTACTATGAAGTCATATTTTTTTTTTTTTTTTTTTTTTTTTTTTTATACCACTAAGGTGGCAGACAAGCATACGGCCCACCAGAAGGACCGGTGGTCACCGCAGCCTATGAACGTTTGCAACACCAGAGGCGCCACACTCGCGCTGCCGACCCTGCAAAAACCTTCTAAGACCCCTTTTGAAGAACCCCATACTGTAGGCGTTTGGGAAAACCGAGGCAGGGAGATCATTCCACAACCTAAGCGTGCGCGGAAGAAAACCCCTATCGGATCTAACCGTGCTGGAACGCTCCGGACGCAGAGTGTGAGGATGAACTCCCTGTCTGTGGCGAGCGGTGCGGTGATAGAACGTAGCCGTGGGCATCATATCAAACAATTCCTCAGAGCACACACCATTGTACAGTCGGTAGAACACGCATAAGGACTTTGTAAGGAGGATTTTGTAAGGACGACTGATTAAATTGGATTTTAAAAAGACAATTCAGGAAAAGGACAACTTAGGAGTGGACAATTTAGGAAGTGGACAAGTTTGGAAGTGGTCAAGTTAGGAAATGGACAAAGTCGACCGGAAGGGAATAAACGATGTTCCTGAAAGTAAATTAGGCGCTTCCGGTCGATTTTGTCCATTTCCTAACTTGACCACTTCCAAACTTGTCCTCTTCCTAAATTTGTCATCTACCTAACTTTACCATTTCCAAAGTTGTCACTTCCTAACTTGACTACTTCCTGATTCGTCTTCTTTGAGAATTGTCAATTTTAAATGTAAATTAAATGAAGGTCAATGAAACAAATGAAGATTGATTAAACAAAAGATGATCGGTAAAACAAAAGAAGATCGACAAAAGGCTTAGGCGATAGTTTTCCTTAAAAAAGTTTTAATATGTTTGTTATGCTAAGGAATTTTTAGATTTACTATTTAAATAATAGTGATTCGTTCAGTAAAACAGTTCTACAAATACCATTAAACAGTGGGTATATTGAATTTGATTTATTTAGTGTGCAAGTCAGTATTTTTGGTTTAACTTTGAAATATTTTGTTCGGAAAAAGAGAATAAACAGATATCGATTTAAATACATGCCGTTTTATAGGCTCCTACCGTGCAAAGCCCAGTCTCCACCCCTTGCTGAGCGAGCCTATTAAGATACTTTGTGTTATGGGATCTAGATGACTGATAGACATACATATATATTTGTTAATACATACATATTATAGACAGAAAACACCCAAACTCCGAAACAAACATAAATTGTGGATCACACAAATATTTAGAACGACCCAAGAATGGAACCCAGGACCTCCAGCGTGGCAGGCGGTATCACTACCGACTGCACCACAGTGGCTGTCAATATATCAGTACGCAAGATTTATTTGCATATAATAAAAAGTTCTTAAAATGGAACGTAAAGAGACACATCATAAGGCCGTCGAAGAACCACACTGTCAATAGTCTTCTACACTGTCGGAGTGTCTCCTAATCGCTGGATGTCGTCATGACTTTCCATAAGATGGTTGTCGTTTGGCGAGCTATATCCTACTTCCTACTAATATTATAAATGAGGAAGTTTGTGAAGATGTTTGTTACTCAATCACGATCTAACAGCTGAAGGGATTGGGCTGAAATTTCAAGTCTGGAATAACACCTAGGCTACTTTTCATCCCGGAAAAATGTTTCAACGGAAAGGACGAACGGATATCGAATTTCACGCGGGCGAAGACGCAAGAATAATCTAGTACTTATATTATAAAAATAAAAAAGAGTGTATAGATTACTTTTAAGTAGGTATAAAAGAAGATTAAATTCTGACATTAACATAACTTTTATAGGTAACTCACCTATAAAAGTTATGTTAGTGCAGGTACTTACATGATTTTTTACCGAAAAAATAATTTTTAGTAAAAAATAAAACCGACTTCAAAAAAATCCTGAAAAATAAAATGTTCTTAGCACAAAGTAATATGTATTTTGATTTATCAGATTTTATTCAATATCATATTGAAGTCGGTGCCAAGTAAAGTGCCAAGAAGTAAGTAAGTGCCATAGGTTTAGGTAGATATTATTAATGGCACCAAATTCAATATCATATTGAATAAAATTTGATAAATCAAAATACATAAATTATATTGTGCTAAGAACATTTTATTTTTCAGGTTTTTTTTGAAGTCGGTTTTATTTTTTTATTTTTTTTTTTTCATGTCGGATGGATTGTAAAATATATCTATCTAGGTGTGAAGTTCTCATCAATACAAATCAATCAAGCCCAAACACAAGGTAATTGCTGTAAATCGTTAAGGAATTCCCTCGACTGTCTTTCGGTTCCAACGGCATTGTCATTTGGCACTTAATTAATCATAATCATAATCATTTATTCCATGCGAAACACAGGTAAATACAAATACATTATTTAGGTTGTTATGTGAACATCACTTCCGAAGTTTGGTTCCAAAACTGAGGGGAGCATCGGCCGCACTCGCGCGGTTGATGCCCAACATCAGGGGACCCAACGCTCCCTACAGGAGGCTGTACCTGGGGATCGTGCGAAGCATGGCTCTGTACGGGGCTCCCGTATGGGCGGAGACCCTGACGGCCAACAATGAGGCTAGACTGCTGAGCCCGCAGAGAGTGATGGCCGTCAGGGTGATAAGAGGATACCGCACGATCTCCGGTGAGGCGGCATGTCTCCTAGCCGGGACCCCTCCATGGGACCTGGAAGCGAGAGCCCTTGAGTCACTGTTCAGATGGCGCAAGGAGGCGCTGGAGCGGGGTCTCGAGAAATCGAGGCCCAGCGGACCCTGCTCCACCAGGAAACCGTGGAGACATGGAAGGTGCGACTTGAGCAACCAAAGGGGGGATTCGCCACAATCGCGGCCGTCAGACCGGTCATGGACGAGTGGCTGGAGAGAAGACACGGTGCTCTCTCCTACCGGTTGACACAGATGCTTGCCGGGCACGGTAGCTTCGGTAGGTATCTGTGGCGAAAACACCGGGAAACCACGGCCGAGTGTCAGCACTGCGAGGACCGCAGCGATGACACGGCGCTCCACACGCTGGTGGAGTGCACGGCGTGGGCACAACAGCGACAGGTCCTCGTAGTGGGTCTGGGCGTGGACACTCTCTCGCTTGAGGCCATGGTGCGAGCCATGCTCTCCAGCGGGAGTAAGTAAGACTGCGCCGCCTCTTTCTGCGAGCAGGTCATGCTCGCGAAGGAGGCGGCGGGCCGGGTGCGGGAGAGAACTCTCCCACCCGAGTTCCGCAGTCGGCGCCCCGGGCGCCGCCGACGTGTCTTCCCCGAGGACTATCGGCCTCCATGACCGGGGGTCTGGGGACGGTGAGAGGGCCGCTCACCGTCCTTACAGAAGCAGGCCCATGACGGCAGCGTGACGTGAGCACTCACGCACGCCCCCCCCTAAGAAGCGGGGTCACACCCGAAACCCCCCATAGACGCGGGATTGCACCCGAACCACCCCCTGGGCGAGGCCGCATTGGCGGCCGTGGGTCTGTTGGGAGTCACGGGACATCCTTCCTGAGGGCTTACCCGGGGCTCTCAACCATAGGCTGTTGGGCGTTACGTGAGGTGTTTTAGTCGGTAAGAGTCCGGCATAGCATCCTACGAGGATTTTCCCCCACGTTAAAAAAAAAAAAAAAAAAAAAAAAAGGTTGTTATGTGAAAACGCAGATCGCTGTGTTCGGCCTCGTTGGGCATGCAATTTTACAGTATAATAATTTAACATTATGGAATTACAATATGGTACCTACTAGACATCGCAATACCAAATTCATATCAATATAGATTCCTACAATTTCGCAAATAAAATTTATCTTAAAAAGTTAACAAACGCACTAGTTGTCCCAACAATTTTCGGTGGTTGCCCTGGATTTCTCCATCATCAGATCCTGACCTGGTGTAAATGGGACCACCACAGTAGTAAACCCTATTCAACAAAAGAAAAAAAATTGAAATCCGTCTATAATTGATGGAAATATCGGTGAACATACACAAAAAAAAACATACAGACAAATTGAGAACCTCCTCCTTTATTTGAAGTCGGTTAAAAATATATTTATAAAGTAAGAGGTGTTTCAAATAAATCGATATTTTTCAGGATTTGGTACAAGCAAATCAAACAAAACAAATAAAGAAAAAAAAATCAAAAATAAAACAAAGGAAATGAAACCAAGAACAGAAAATAATAAATCTTAGAAATGTATTGGATTTGTATAATTATTTATTATATGAAAACTTAAATTCTAACATAGGTATTGTAATACACTCGAGAGCAATGAATCCGGGTCACTTAAAGAATCCTAAAAATCTCGGAAACTAAAAATGCTAGGTTAATGCAATAAATTGTATTTAATAGACAATGTAATACTCCTTAAATGAAGGTATTAAAACTTCTTAGTTATTGTAAAGTTATATCATAAAAAAATCAAATTTGAAAAAGGGCCACTTTCGAAGATGGAACTACGAAATTACAGCATTTGGTGTTGCTTTTGTTTGTAATCTGTCATTTATGTGGGTACATAAACCATGTTGATAGTGCTCTATATTCATTAATCAAGCTGAAATTATGTCGCTTACGCCTGAAGAATGCACCAGAATACTTACAATGCTGGAAACCGGCCGGAGTCAGCGCGATACAGCCAGGACTGTCGGTGTGTCGCTGTCAACAGTACAAAGAGTTCTCCGACGTTACGAAGAAACTGGTTCTAACCTACGCAGACCAGGAACGGGCAGAACCAGGTGTACCACAGCACGAGAAGACCGATACTTGGTGAACACCATGCTTCGAAATCGCTTTCTCACAGGAACTGAACTCACCAATCAGTTTCGACGCCTCGAAGGAAGTAACCCAAGTGCATGGACAGTAAGACGTCGGCTTGCTGAATCTAACTTAAAACCCCTTAGACCTGCAAACGGCCCTAAACTGGAGCGTGGGCATCGTATTTCGAGACTAAGGTATGCCCAGAGCCACGTAAATTGGAGTATTGAAGATTGGTCAAAAGTTATGTTCTCCGACGAATCAAAATTTATGCTCTACAAGCACGATGGAAGACACAGAGTGTATCGAAGACCAGGGGAAAGATTCAAGCAAGCATGCATCGAAGAAAAAGTAGCCTACGGTGGTGGGTCTGTACTTGTGTGGGCCGGAATTTCTTCTGAAAGTCGCACAGAGCTGGTGATCATAGAAAACGGCTCTCTAACTAGCGTAAGATATGTGGAAGAAATCCTCAATGATCACGTTGGTCCATTTATGGTCAATTTAGGTGAGGATGCTATATTTATGAATGACAATGCCCGACCTCATACAGGTAGGATTGTGAATGACTACCTTCAAGAGATGAACATTACTCGTATGGAGTGGCCAGCGCGCAGCCCGGATATCAACCCGATCGAGCATGCTTGGGACGAGCTAGGCAGATGCGTAAAACAACGAAACCCTCCCCCAATCACGCTTCGTGAGCTCAAAATTGCTCTCACAGAGGAATGGGAGAATATTCCCCAAAATCGTATAAGGAACTTGGTGTACAGCATGCCAAACCGCGTAAACGCAGTAATGGAAGCACGAGGAGGCAATACGAAGTATTAAAATTCAAGAAAATCGTAATAAAGTTCAAAAATTTCATGTTTCCTATTTTTGTTTTAAGGAGAGATCAGCAGTTTTTTCTTTATGTAATTTTGTGTTAATAAAATGTATGGTGACTCATATTTTTTTTACTTTTATTTAAGGAGTATTACATTGTCTATTAAATACAATTTATTGCATTAACCTATCATTTTTAGTTTCCGAGATTTTTAACATTCTTTAAGTGACCCGGATTCATTGCTCTCGAGTGTATTTTGTGTATGACAAAAGACAATTTTTAATTTGAATCATCCGACGCGTTAGGTATCTTTGCCTAACAAGGGCAATGCTCTGACACTGACAGCCGACAGATCATACAGTCGGCCGACGAAGCCGTCTAGACAGGTCAATCGTGAGGGGGACAAGGGACGACGCGCGGGAGGAAATGTCCCGAACGGCGAACAAAATTTTGTTAGTCGTTCGGGACACATTTTTAGGGCTGCCTGTAGTTCTCTTTATACTGTGCTGACACTGAGCGGTAAGCGTGAATAGAAGGACGCAAGAATGTTTTACCGCTTTAACTTAGAGGATCGTCTTTTTCACAGGTTCAAGGGACCACTGATCCTAACATTATTATACGGTATTAATTTCAACTTGATACCTTCATGTATATTCACGAGATAAAACGCCTTGACAGAAAGACGAAGAGGTTGACGTGTGGACGGACGGACGAACGGTTGGACGGACGGATGTACGGAACCGTCGTCAGTGGGCAACTCCGACTCGCAGTTGTAGGTTTTTTTTAAAGTTATTTTGGTAGGATTATATGGCAAGATAATGATGATTGAGACTTTAAAGAGATTGAGAATTTAAATTTAAAAGAAAATGGGACACCGCCTGCAGACTATTCGCAGCCACTCTACGCCGCAGAAGAACGGTAATAAAGAACCCCGAAATGGGAGGTAATTTAGGCTATAGATATAGGCGGCGGCGTCTGCCATTTCAAAATCTTATTATGGTTACTCGTCAACTAACTAGATGCCATAGGCATAGGCATGCATGTGAGGCGACAGAGGGCTAGGGGTATTAAGAGTTGCGGCGCTAGTTTCGCCATAGTGCGGGTCAGACCCGGAGCGGGTTTCCTCATAGTAATGCCCTTGAAAATGACTCATTCACTTGACAATTTAGCTCTGGCTTCCTCTCTCTGACCCGTCTTATTATTATTATGAACTTGTTAATTTGGTAATAGTAGGTATTATTAAAACAGCTCAGCGGAGTAGATTTCGATCAAACGTGTTTTGTATTTCTCCACTCTTGCTGAGAAAACGACTCGTGCATTTGGCTCCTTTGACCTGAAGTTGTTTGTGATGATGCCTCTCTGATTTCCTGTAAAATTATAATGATTATTTTTATATCGACTAAATTATGTTGTAGTATTCTTTAAGGCCCGCTTCGAAACAAAATTCATGGCTGCTCCGCTCCATACATCTTAGCGTGATGATAAATTGCCAAAAGCCACTAGGGCGCATGCGCACGAAAGCGTGCCTGACACTAAAAGCGCCCTAAGATAACTTTTAAAAAGCTGATCATAAATTTAAAATATTGAAAAAAAATGGTTTCGAGCACGATTCGATCCTGCGTCTTCTTGCATACCGTGCAGTGCAGACGCCGACCAACCAGATTTGCCTATGTAGGAACTACCGCAGCTGCAATCCACTTTGTAGACACCTAGTGTTTGCAGAGGAATGACGTCCTTTGGTGTTCGTACGTACCTAGCTACCTTGGTTAGTGATTGAGAACCGCCGTAAACACGATCCGATCTTGTCCGTTATTCCCCTTATATACGGCATATAAGCTGGTTGACGTTGGAACGTCAACCACACGACAATGGTCACACCGAGGAAAGTGAAACCGGGGGTGGACTCCCGGTTTCACTTTCCTCGGTGCGCGTCGTGTCTTTCTACTACTCGCTGCACACATTCATCTTGAGTATCTCCTGAACATAGTCCAACTCCTGCTGTAAATGCTCAGGATCCCAAAGGTCATTAGCTCGCTTGACGAGCGTCGCGCTGACTGATTTGAGATGAAGTGAGTGATGATGCGAGGAGGCGTGCAGGTATCTGTTTGTGTAATTGGGTTTCCGATTTTTCAACGAAGGTTCGCTAACAATAACCTTTTCAATAGGTTTTAACATAATAGCGACGCAAGACGGTAGTAAACGTGACGGGAGTAAATGCGACGGGAAACGTAATATTAAAATATTAATACCAGCTCCCTTTTTATCTCTCTCTATGTGATGCAAACGAAGTTTCGCGAATCAGTTCTCATTAATATAAGCGACGCTACGGGAGTTAACGTGATGGGAGTAAATGCGACGAGAAACATAACATTACTTAAAATATTAATACTAGACCTCACTCGTAAGTGCTGCAAACGAGTTGCGCGGGACAGCTATTACTTTATCATCTAAATACTTACCACATAAAATTATTCCATTACTTGAATATTTGTATTCTTCAACAATGTATGGATCTAAAAATATTAGTGCTACAGCTGGATCCAATAAGACCCAGTTCTTGTCAGGTAATGCCAAAGATTTCCGTTCATAGCCATTTAGAGCTTTGATGATGGGTGTATTTATTTGTCCCAAAACATTCTTTCGCCATGCCTGCAAACAGTCGTAATTGTATTCTGTTTGAAACTCAATCAAAGCGGATTATGTCGTAAAACATTAGAATGCTGGATCATCTCTTCAAAGTTTGAAATAAAACAATAATGACAACGTCAATCGGATTGAACTTTCACTTTCACAATAAACGTTTTAGAGAGGGGCAGTCGGGTGAGACCGTCTCACGGCTTCTTGTTTTGTTAAACGTTTGTTTAAAATACACCTGGAATAATATTAACACCAAAATTAAAATGAGCTTACTTTGTGAATTTTAAGTGTTTCGTCGACCTGAGAACACGGTAAAATTGTAACCTTATCTGCCCTAGAATTACCGATAACGATTGAATAGGCTTCTGGATCCATGGCTGCATTGAACTCTGGTGAAGGATGTGCATAACCTGAAAATTGTATAAGCATAAAATTGCATATCATTGACTTCTTGGTTCTTACTTTTTAATTATAAATATGTTATAATATTTCTATTTAGGGTCCCATTTTCAATCAGTTGGACTATGTTTCTCTACCATCTGGTCTAAAGCTGGCAAAAAGTCGGTTTCCTACTCAGGAATTCAGATTCAGTATTACGAATGACCATTTAGAATTACGAATGAGCAATCCGAACGCCCAACAGTCTACGGTTGGTAGCCCCGGGTAAACCCTCGTAAGGATGTTCCAGGACTCCCAACAGACCTACGGCTACCACAGCGGCCTCGCCTAGGGGTTGATTCGGGTGCTATCCCACGTCTTTGGGGGGTTTTCCGATGTGATCCCGCTTCTTAGGTGGGGGCGTGCGTAAATCCCTCACGTCACGCTGCAGTCTAGGGCCTGCTTCTGTAAGGACGATGAACAGCTCCCTCATCGTCCTCAGGCGCCCGGTCATGGAGGCCGACAGTCTTCGGCGAAGACACGTCGGCGGCGCCCAAGCCGCCGACTGCGGAACTCGGGTAGGGGGAGTTCTCTCCCACTACGCTCAAAAAGGTGGCGCAGTTCCACATACTCCCGCTGGAGATCATGGCTCGCACCATGGTCTCGAGCGAGAGAGTGCCACCTCCAGACCTGCCACGAGGACCTGACGCTGTTGTGCCCACGCCGTGCACTCCACTAGCGTGTGGAGCGCTGTGTCATCGCTGCGGTCCTCGCAGTGCTGGCACTCAGCCGTGGTTTCCCGGTGTCCTCGCCACAAATACTTACCGAAGCTACCGTGCCCGGTAAGTATCTGTGACAACAGGTAGGAGAGAGCACTGTATCTCCTCTCCAGCCACTCGTCCATGACCGGTCTGACGGCCGCAATCGTGGCGAATCTCCCCTTTTGTTGCAGGTCGCACCTTCCATGTCTCTACGATTTGTTGGTGAAGCAGGGACCCCTGGGCCTCGATTTCGCGAGATGCAGGCCTTTGGGCCCGCTCCAGCGGATTGTTTGCTTGCAAGTGATACACTTAATGACCAACAGACAAGGTCAAAATGAAGATAATCTGACCTACTTTATAATCATCATGGTCAGGTAATCATCTACCCAAAATCATCGGGTGAGGCCAAGTTCAGTTCGTATACTCAGACTGCTTTAGTCTAATTTTTTAGCGGTTAATAAATTTTTATTTATCAACTAGGTCTTATAGATAGATTGATATAACATTTTTATATATGAACCGGTTGACATAAAAAAAAAACTAAAATAATGTTAAGCGGAGTAAACCGCAATGCAATGAAGAAAATCGCATTGCAATCAGTTGAGCGATTGCTGAGATTAGCGTGCACAAACGTACAGACAAACAGACAGTAACGATTTTATTATTTGTATATTGATTGACGTATTTGTTGATTGATATTGATGATTGATGGAACAATTAAATTTAAGTTGTGTACATATTCTTTGAAACTGGAACTTACTGTGAATATGTCCGGAACCAACATAAAGCTTTGATAATCTGCCAATAAATCCAGGATCCAATGAAATGGCTAAGGCGACGTTCGTAGCCGGGCCGGTCATCATTACTGCCAAATTACCTAGATTGAAGTAAAAAGTCCTTATTAAAATGTTTTAAATAGTTTTCTTTAGCCTGTCCTGCGCTTGTTGCCCCATGGACTCAGTGTTTTGTAAACGATCACTACAAAATAGCAACATTCGCTGTGACTGGTCTGCAGATTGATAACCACTTTGTGGTATTTCATTTAATTTTGCAGACGTCCAACCTTCGGAAGATATGCTAAACTGTTTGTCCTAGTAGTCAGGGATGTGGTTAAGCCAGGTAAAAGGTCGACTTTTTTTTTATTTAACGTGAGGGAAAATCCTCGTAGGATGCTATGCCGGACTCTTACCGACTAAAAAACCTCACGTAACGCCCAACAGCCTATGGTTGAGAGCCCCGGGTAAGCCCTCAGGACGGATGTCTCAGGACTCCCAACAAACCTACGGCCGCCACTGCGGCCTCGCCCAGGGGGTGATTCGGGTGCAATCCCGCGTCTATGGGGGGTTTCGGGTGCGACCCCGCTTCTAAGGGGGGGCGTGCGTGAGTTGCTCATGTCACGCTGCCGTCATGGGCCTGCTTCTGTAAGGAGTCATGGAGGCCGATAGTCCTCGGCGAAGACCCGTCGGCGGCGCCCAGGGCGCCGACTGCGGAACTCGGGTGGGAGAGTTCTCTCCCGCACCCGGCCCGCCGCCTCCTTCACGAGCATGACCTGCTCGCAGAAAGAGGCGGCGCAGTCCCACTTACTCCCGCTGGAGAGCATGGCCCGCACTATGGCCTCGAGCGAGAGAGTGTCCACGCCCAGACCCACTACGAGGACCTGGCGCTGTTGCGCCCACGCCGTGCACTTCACCAGCGTGTGGAGCGCCGTGTCATCGCTGCGGTCCTCGCAGTGCTGACACTCGGCCGTGGTTTCCCGGTGTTTTCGCCACAGATACCTACCGAAGCTATCGTGCCCGAGGTAAAAGGTCGGCTTGAAAAACTTTAACAGCGTGCAGTCACAATCACGCCTGCCTATTTCAACATGGCAATAGCTGTAATGCTGCAATGCGGTAATGACGTACCTAATAAAGGCGCGGAAAAAATATAAAGTTGTCATACTGCCAAATGGCATGGAAAGGTAACGTTATATACATATTATTTCATTTATTTCAAAAATGAAAGTTAAATTATAGCTACCCCTACACTAAAGCAGCAGCTAATCAAAGATGAGTTTGACATTGACTAAATCGAGTTTTGATTCTGATCTACGAATTCTGGACGAAGGGGTAAAGGCTCGCGCCTGTGTATTCGGGGTCTATGTGTTTTTTATCTGGCGTGCAATAAAGTGTAAATAAATAAATAAATAAATAAATAAATAAATAAATAAATAAATATGTGGTGGTGCACTTCTTGACTGCCCGTAAATGGATAGAGTGGGGTCGAACAACTGTTCCTTTCATCAATTCGAATTTACAGCCTGCTGCTTTTTGCGTTCATTGAAAAATGTTGTCGGCAACCAATTAAGAAAAAGAAAGAGCTATTGTAATACTCAATGTACTGGCTTACCTTCATATTTTTTAGATAATTCAATCAGACCCACAGCCGCGTGAAGCTTTTCAACTGCTACAGGTCCAGTGGACAAAGTACCATCATCGCCTAACGCATCGTAGCCAAAGAAATTATCCGACGTTATGCCTTGGATGAGAGGTTTACTGGCTCCTGCATATATTGGTATCTAGAACAGGTGCATTTTGTTAACAAACAACTATGCTAGGAAACTAACAACTTCCTAATATTTCCGTTAGCATTCCATAATTTCTGCTGTAAGTTCAATTTAAAATGTCTTGCAACAATCATGGTCTAAGATCCCCTTAAGAACGATCTTCACCGAGCTGTTTAATGAATGAAAATTATTTTATATTCAATTAAATATGTCAGTAAATTAATTGCAGATGTGTTGTCTATAAAAATCAGTCCAAAATATGATTAATAAAAAAGAAGAATACATTTCTCTGGTCATCAATGAAATAATAAATGGTGGATTCAATGAATACTTTGTTAATACTGCATACCCAAGAGTTGTGACGGGAAAAAAGTCAACAACCTAACATTTTGCATATCCAATGGGTGTTGTACTGTAACGTTGTGAAACAACGTTTAAATAAACTAATTAAATTAGATAATTCAAATAGAAAGTTAGGTCAAAGTACCATGATAAATAAAAGCGCCATCTACCGAGCAGGTGTCGCAACGACAGAATGTTTAGTTTCATAGTCAAACTAGCGGTCGTGCCTTTGAGTTAGTAACGAATTGTGCCACCAGAGGCGCTATTTGTTAGTATATAAAGCGTTACATCAGTGCATTAGGACCGCCAGTTCAATATTTAAAATCGCTCACGGACGTCTAACGGTCAAAGCCCACTTTAACGACTCCGCTCCCACCCGGAAAAAACAATATAATTCAAATATAGGCTTTAAATATTGTTCTTTAGATATATTTTACATTGCCATCATCAATTGGCAGACAGCTCGCTTACAGCGAGCTTACCGCCGTCAGACTGCTCGGGAGTGGACGCCTCGCTGGCCGTGCGTTGTAGACGAGCGGTCGGCGCGGTGCCCGCGCGCTCCCTGCTAGCAGTCGCCTCACCGGCTCGCTACTACGAGTTGCTTAATGGAAACCGATCGCGAACTGTGTCTATTGCGAAAAGCGAGAGCGGTCGGCGGGTGGACAGCTGGCCGTCTGCTAGCTGTCGCCGCGTGGACTGCTGGGTGCGTGCTAGCTGTCGCCGCGTAGACTGCGAGCAATAATCTTCTTTTAGGGCAGTGTTGGGTGGGAGCGGTGTTGAAGCGGAATCGTTTAAGACTGTAGTCCGCAAGCGTGAGAACTCGTGAGAGAACCCCTACATTGATATATTACTTGCACACAGACGCATCGCATTCTAATAGTATATTTCCCTAGAAATGAATCTATTTACTTTCGGTTTTTTGATTATATAGATATTCATAGAACCTTCGTCTTTAAAAGATCTATAAAATCTCACATAAAACACGCAATGAACTTAGCTATAGCTTGTCGCATCGCCAAGCGCACGAGTCATTGTGATTTACCAGTGACATAAGGGTATGGTCCAAGTGTACTCTTTTCGGGT
The DNA here is from genome assembly GCA_933228765.1 of Miltochrista miniata. Taxonomy (NCBI): domain Eukaryota; kingdom Metazoa; phylum Arthropoda; class Insecta; order Lepidoptera; family Erebidae; genus Miltochrista; species Miltochrista miniata. Next base: position 10,110,478 of record OW121749.1, read on the forward strand.
ATTTATGTCATTTGACTCATTATGTTAACTAGGTCATACGAAAAAAAATTAAGAATGTTATTGCATGAAATTATAACACTTTATTAATTTATAAATAATTTATTTAAATTATTTATAAATTTCATAATTGTAACTAATTTATTTAAAAAGGATAAAAACAGATTAAAATAAACTCAGTGATTTATTTACAAATTTTATTTAATTTTTTTTTTGTTTTAGCGAGAATTGTTTCGATATATCTCTTTGCGCTCGGCCGTTTTTTTGCGACGCGAGCAGCCTCTCTCTTTTTAATCGCCTCAAATAAATAAACCGGCTCTCTAACTTCCATTTTTCTATCTAGCCTGGAATCTATTATTTCAGGGACTATACAATCCATAGAAAACATTTTAAATTTTTCTTCCATGTTATTTTTCCAGAAGTTATCATCTTTTTTTATTATGGAAACTTACATGTCGCAGCATCGACATGTAAGTTTCCATAATAAAAAAAGATGATAACTAGAAAAATGCATTCACTTTTTTCCGTGATGTGTAGCTGTCCTTGCACCTGATAATACCAGTCGTGATTTGTGTTTATTATAAGATCACCCGCTGAATTGTGCTTCCAGAAAGTAAGTTTTTTCTTATTTATTCGGTCATCTATTGCAATGTTGGCACACGAATATGGACATTTGATTTCCACAATCTTATCATCGCCCAATAAACCATCTGGGCTAGCACCTAAATATGGTTTTTTGGCGTCTATAAATAGCCCGAATTTTTTTATGTTACAGGGTGAGCCGTCAATGCTTGTCAAATAATCCGTGAGCTGTTCTAGGGCAATACGTTCACTGTCTATGCCGTGTTGTATTGATGCAACATTGTCTAAATTTGCTCCACGAAGCCAATTTTTCACTAGGGGTCCACATTTTTAACCCCCGACGGAAACCCGGACGGGGTGTTATAAGTTTGACGGGTGTGTGGGTGTGTGTGTGTGTTTGTAAGTCTGTCTGTGGCATCGTAGCTCCCAAACGGATGAACCGATTTTGATTCTGTTTCTATTTTGTGAAAGATGGGTTAGGGGAGAGTGTTCTTAGCTATGATTTATAAAAATCCGTTAAGCCATTTCAAAGATTTCAAATATAGTATATATTGAATACGGCACGTTAAGCCGTTGGTCCCGGTTGCCAGTAAAATGGCAGTCGTTAAGCCAAGTTGAAGGCTTTATTGCAACAGCAGGAAGTCACAACCTGCGCCTGTCCATTTAAACACGGCTCACAACGTATTACGTGGGACAAATTATAAAAAGGTGAAATGTGGGTATATAATATGCCTCTGCCTACCCCTTCGGGGATAAAGGCGTGATGATGAACCTGAACCACTTCAATAAATCGCGTTTTATATATTTTAAACTAACTTTCTTCTTATTTCTCTCTTATCACACTTTCCGGAAAGCCATCAGCTTTTCAGCACTTTCAATTGTTATTTATCAAATGTATCTAGGTATTATACAAATCAGTGAAATGTTAACATTTTTTTTTAAATTTTGGATTAATCATATTTTGAACTGAATTTTTTAGGCAACCCATCTGAAATTAGTTTATAGGCGTATTTCATTGAATATAAAAAAATTTCATCCATTATCCAGCTCGGTGAAGATCGTTCTGAACGGGATCTTATGCTATCATAGTGTTTCAAAAAAAATCATTGTAGCACTACTACATAACTGAACGGAACTTTCAGCCCTATGCCGACCGTCTGCCACTTTTGTGCGTTAGAAGTAGTTTATAGAGTGATTAGTATTTTTTTAATTTTCCATTTTAAAAAATCAACAGTGACTCCATTGGTCGCAGAGATATTTTCTTAAGAAAAGTTTATTTCTACTCGTCCCTGAAGACTGCTAAGACTTCTCCTTCTGCTTATGAACTTCATTACACAATGTACTTACCTCAGATCTGTTACATAATTTGAGTATTCTTGCGCTGTTGAAGACAGCTTGGCTTAAATTTGCATTGCCGTATGAAGTAGTAAGTGCAATTACTTCGGGCCTGAAAATTATTTTACTGAGTTAATGGGTAGTGTTTTAAAATGACTGCACTCTGCGCTGCTTTTTAGTGCAACGCGGCTGATTATGCGCTGCTTTTTAGTGCAACGCGGCTGATTACAGTGCAAATCCCGTATGAGCCTACGAATAATTTGACGGATGACGAACTACGATAAATGTACTATCGAGCTCATAACTGCAGTAGCAATCCTACTATGGCGTCAACATTCTAGCTCTACTTGTGACCTTTTTCTTTTAAGACAATTTACACCACTGAATGCCAGACGCTCGGCAACTGAAACCCATCCTCCCGATTGAAGTTCTTATACTTTTTAATTTCAATTGAACGTCGAGTTAGTGAAACCGAAAGTGAAACCAGTGGTAGTGGTGCAACGCGTAATAAACGACTGCGAAGGAGGGTAGATCGATATATGTGCTGAGACTTCCGCTTTCAACCGCCTATACTTCAGTTCCTCCGTGATCATGGTGCTTGCAACAGCGTCGAAATATCGGAAATACTCAATAGTACATGGTAAATATCCCGTTAACTCTAATAATAGCATATATAAATTGTTCTTCCGTAGCAATATTATCGATAATTTCGTTGTTATTACTTAAGCAACCGTGGCCGAGTGGTTCTAGTATGGAATGGAAATGCAAAGCTTAGTGGTTCGAATCCTACGATCTTGCAAAAACACTTTTTATGTTTCGGTTTTAAATTAATATCAGGTTGATTAATAAAATATGTTTCATAAGTAGAATTATTATTAGAAACTTCAAGCAAAATTACTTTATCAATATTTAAAATTTATTACAAAATAATATACAATAATAAATACCACTATCAAATAAATAAAATCTAAATTGTCAGTAATAAGCATAACTTATCAGTCAAATAACCCACGCCTAACCGTTCCCGGTGCAAAGGTGCCCATAACGCTAGCGGCATTACCACGCTGAATGGCTATGGCCAGCCTTTGGACCAGGAACGATTTGGAGCGGGATTTATTTAAAATTATATTTTTGTTTTAAATATAAAATAAAACCGTTATAAGCTGGAATCGAACCACGAATATCTCTAATCACTGTGCATTAATAGTATCTTGCTTCAGCCACTTAGCTATCAGTTAATTTACTTGGTTGTTAAATTACTGTATTAGTATTGAATGACTCACAGCACTTGTAAAGAATAATACAGTTATGAAAACGAATATATTATCATATCGTTATCTTTGTCTAGCACGAACTAATCATATTTTGCTGTTCTAGTACGCTATGACGCGTCGCGTCGCGTTGATGGTAGCATTGTAACAATGCACACACACTCTTACATATAAACGCAAAACCAGCCCGAACGCACGCCACACGATAATGAGCGTTGTTGTGCTATTGCAGTTATGAGTTCGATAGTACTTATCCTCCCATATTTTGTGCAAATAAATGAACTCTTTTTTTAGGGTTGTTTGCCAAAATATTAATTATGTTCGTTAATATTAACTGCTAGTGCTACCATAATGTTAATGTTATTTTTAACTTTTCCTTATATACCAACTTGTAAATAGAAATTTTCAAATAATTACCCATTGAAGTATTTTTCATATAACACACTGCTAGTGATCGCTATGGCATCGTCGGCAGCGCCATCATGGTCTATTACTAATTTTAATCCACTTTGTCCATTATTGGTCGAACTTCTAAAAATTAACACATAGAAATGTACGTGAATATTTAATATTTATTATTATTATTATAAATGAATCACTAGCGCTTTGCAAACAACGGGGTGGGTCGGGCCGGTCAATTTCACTGCGAACGATAGCGCTAATAAATGAATTCTATACTACCAACGCACATGAAGGGCAAAAATAAAGCGCCGTATTTTCGTGGTGAGGGCAGTCACAGGCATCGACGGGCAGACGCGGACTTAAAGGGCGGAAAAGACCAGCTGCTAAGGGTCAAAATAAGAATTTATTACAGAAAAAAAATTTATTTCAGGCAGGTACTTACGCATTACTAGAATTAATGACGAAAAAGCTATATCCCGTCAGAAACAGAACGGTTTCCAATAACGCAGACACGTTCAGAAGTACGATATTTGGTTTTAGTTGCATTGCCTGAAAAAAAGAGGCAGAGACCCTGCCTTAACGTCCTTGTTTCTTAAAAGGAAAACCTGGTATCTTTTCTACTGTAAATTAAGAAAATTTTTATTGAAAATAACATTAATAACTCAAACGTTAAATCAACGGTTAAGGATCTTAAACCAATAACTCTCACTGACTCCAATTTTCTAAATTAAAAAATCGTAAAACGAAGACTTTTATACGACTGAAAAATCTGTTAAATATACAATGCATTATATTTATTTTTGTTTAAAGTACTTATTGTCCGTGAATATTCTTATCAAGTAAAGTCAACAAACAAGCACCACCTATACAATCACGATGCTCTTGATATTAAATTAAAAATATGAGTGTAAAACAAAGAACAGGTGACTTTGACATAAAAACAAAACTATAATTAACCCTGAAATGGCCTTCAAATAAAATTTAAACAACAATTGCCTGTACTTCTAAAAAAAATTACATGATATGCATGAAAATATGCACAGTGCCCGGCTGAAGGCTTAGGCACATAAATAGTATGAAACTCTTGGGAACAACCCAAATGCATTAAAGTGTGTATTGTATGGGACAAACATATTTGACTGCCTCGTTGGCAGAGGTCTAAATGCTCGACGGAGGGTCGAAGGTCGAAATTTGCGACGGCGGATCACGAGGTCGATTCGGTTCAATTCCCACCGGAGACAAAAATATTTGTTTTGAGAGTCTGGGTGTTGTTCCTATTAAAAATAAATAAATAAATATAAATATTTGTGAACATTCACACACAACATCATCTAGCCCAAATTAAGCTAATATAAGCTTGTGCTATGGGATCTAGACGACTGATATACATACTGATATATTTCTAAAAACATACATATTATACATAGAAAAAACCCAAACTCCGAAACAATTTTTTTTTCTCTGTATGATATTGATAAGTATGTATTTAAAAGTATATAAGTATTAATATCCGTGATCTGATACCCATAACACAAGCAGGTTAATCCTAGCTTACTTTGGGATCAGATAGCGTCATGTGAAAATGTTCGTGAATATTTTATTTATTTATTTAATACTAGCTGTTGCCCGCGACTTCGTACGCGTGAAAATTATGTTATAATGCCAATTTGATTGCTCTCTGCTTAGCCCCTAGAGTATGAATCGTGATCATATATAGCCTATTTGAAGACCCTACCCCTAGTTATTATTTGTGAAAAATTTGAATCAAATCTATTGAGTACTTTTCCACATCCTTCCGGACAAAGCAAAGCAAACAGACAAACAGACAAAAAAAATTCTGACTATATTTTCGTCTTCGGTATCTTATGTTGAACACCCAGTGACTATTTTTTTTTAAATATTTCCAATGTACAGTTTTAACTTTTCTATCATTTAAGTAAATGTATAGATTTCAATAAATTACCCATTTAACATTGTTAAAATGGAGAACTTAATACTATTTAAGAGAAACTTAATAAAATATCTAATTGACAAGTTACTGTATAATAATTATTGGACGAGAAAACATTTATTATAAATCATGATGGATTATAACTGACATTATTTATTTGACATTAATTCTATGACATATTATCTAATATTGGATATCTGATATTTAATTTGCTAATAAGAAATTAATGTTATTGTTATTGATTATTTCTGCCTCTGTGACGTAGTCGGTAGTGATACCGCCTGCGACGCTGGAGGTCCTGGGTTCGATTCCTGGGTCGGTCCAAATATTTGTGTGGTCCACAAATGTTTGTTACAAAGTTTAGGTGTTTTCTATGTATAAAATTAATGTCGGTCGTCTAGATCCCATAGCACAAGCTTATTTTAGTTTAGTTTGGGCTAGATGATGTTGTGTGTGAATGTTTAAATATTTATTTATTTATTATTATTAAATACAAATGTTTTTAATAGAATCTGCAAAAAAAAATTGTTACTAAATAAAATTTGAATTTTGCATGCCAATATAATGGCGAAACTTGGAGAACATGTACTTACCTAAAATTTGTAAAAGCTTTTAAAACCCTTGTTTGCAAAAATAAAGAATTGAATAAAATAATTAGCAGTAATTTGTGCACCACAATGCGCTGCGTGACACGTTATCTAATATATAAAATTATCGTATCACAGTTTTCGTTGCCATACTACTCCAAAACGGCTTGACCGATTCTCATGAAATTTTGTGAACATAATGAGTAGGTCTGAGAATCGACCAACATCTATTTTTCATACCCCTGTGACCGGGAATAACATTCCACGCGGGCGGAGCCGCGGGCATCAGCTAGTGTGATATATAAAATACAGTCAATGCAAAGGCACAAAATATCTTTATACCGGTTTAGTTTTTTTTATTTCTTAATACTAATATGGCAGACAAGTTCACGGCACACTACCACACCAAAAGCGCTGTACACGCCCATAAAGCATTCAACTTGACTTGCATGAGCACGGTCACAGTCGTAAGTGCGGCCGTACATGGAGTACTGCTGTCATCTCTGGGCGGGGGCACCCGAAGCCTCATCCATTTGACTCGGTGCAAAGGCGAGCCATGAAAGTTGTCAACGATCCTATACTTAGAGGTGATGGGGAACCTCTTCGCGACAGGAGAGACTTTGCCTCCTTTTGCGTGTTCTACCGCCTGTACATACACACAGGGAGTTCATCCTCACACTCTACGTCCGGAGCGTTCGAGCACGGTAGATCCGATAGGGGCTTTCTCCCGCGCACGCATAGGTTGTGGAATGATCTCCATGCCTCGGTTTTCCCAAACGCCTACAGTATGGGGTTCTTCAATTGGGGTCTTAGAAGGTTTTTACAGGGTCGGCAGCGCGAGAGTGCCGCCTCTGGTATTGCAAACGTTCATAGGCTGCGGTGACCACCAGTCCTTCTGGTGGCCCGTATGCGTGTCTGACACCTTAGTGGTATAAAAAAACGGATTGGTACGGCTCTGGGCACGGCTCGCAGTACGTTAGTGAATGACGGGCTTAATAATGGAACTGCTGAGCTGGAGTTGGTAAGTTGGTTGGACTTAGCACGACACCAACGCGTGGAATTCGATTTTCGTTCCCTCTTCCCATAGGAAATAACTCCCGGGATAAAAAGTTTCAGACTATAAGCCATCTTTGTAGGTACCAATTTTTTTAACGTAAAATGTATTTACGCGTCGTCATCCCAGCCGTGGGGGCAGCTGAGACGATGTGTGGGATTCCCCCGTCCTACCCACTAAAACCCGCGGTGTTCTTTCTCACCCTATAACCGAGTCGAGGGATATCCAAAGATTATTTTTTTGGCGGTAGGCAAAGAAAAAGTTGACACTTTTGCTCTGTATAAAAATATCTTTTAATTAGAAAAGTTAATTTTTTCCAAGCATTTCTTGTGAAAACAGTTATAACATTGCTTCAATAACTATATTCTACATTTGTGAAAGTTAATGTGAACAAAATTCCCAAGTTTCGCCACCTGCCAGCAAATCAGCAACACACTTCACTATGTCACAGCTGAGCACCATTGAATCCAAACAAAAGTCCCTGGAAGAGAGGTTCACAATGCGAATGGAGGCCTTGGAGGGTCAACTTCAGAATGCAAGTTCATCCAAGGATACTGTAGCGAGAGTGGCTGAGGAATTCCGGACGTTCAGAGAACTGATTTATAGCATACTTGGTCTTCTACGAAGCCAGATTAGTGAATGTGCTAGGGCTCTTGACAACATGGAGACAAGGCACCGGCGTAAGGCTCTCTTGTTCCTGGGAATTGCTGAGGTTGATAACGAAAATTGTGCAGAAGCGGTGACAACTGTGATCAACAATCAATTGACCATAAAGGATTTTACTCCGGCAACCATTGAGTCCTGTCATAGATTGGGAGTGGTCGGCAATGAACACCATAGGCCAATCCTTGTGTGGTTTTCTAGTCTTCAGACAAGAACAGCGGTATGGAGGGCTAAAGCTTTGCTGAGGGGCACGTCTGTTTCAGTCAGGGAATTTCTGACTAGAGACAGGCAGGCAGTTTTTAGTAAGGCTCGGACACACTTTGGCACTCGAGGCTGTTGGACCCAGGATGGTGTAGTTGTCGTGCGCGCTGCGGATGGGAGCAGGCACAAATTAACAGCAGATGAAGACCTGCAGCTTCTGGTGAAGAAGTACCCAAAGCCTATTGTAGCCTCGTCAAGCGGTGCGTACGCGAAAGGATCACGAAAGTAGCCGGTCAGATAAACTTAGCGATGAGCATTTCTTTGTAATTCACTTCTTTTACCATACGTAGCCCGATGGTCTAGTTAGGCAGGTGTAATAAAAATATGGTGATAAATTGGTTGTAATTATATTTCAGGTCACTATAGATGTATCTAGTGAGTAATTTTCTCTGTTTTCTTTAAATCACACACTTTAAATGACACCAAACACTAGTGTATTGCAGTACATTTATATGTATATTATTGTGTTCCGTAATGCTAACAAACATAGTTTATAACTCTTTTAGTCTTTTTTTTTTCGTATAAATCTGTGTTAAAGAATTATGTACACATTACAATAGAATACTGCAACTCAGCTTAGCTCTTGGCCTGAAATTATTTTTAGTTTCTATGTTTACATTTTATCATAACCATTGCATTGCAATATAAACATGTACCTACAGCTGTACAGCTGCAGTGATATGGTCTGTCAATGTCATCTACACCAAATGTCAGTGCCAAAATTGTTGGGTTGCGTTCCGAGTTACGGGCGGAAACCGAAAGTAATTTCATGTTAAAGTTTTTTTTTTTTTTTTGTTTAGAGTCCGTGACTTGGACTTTTTTTTTTTATACTTAGTATTTTTATAAAGGTACTAGAATGATTTTTGTAACTTTGTTTGTAATGGATGTTTTTTTATTTCTAGGCCACTATTTGTTTGTCTGTGTGGTGTTGGCTGGCGGGTGGTGCAGAGATGTATCAACGTATTTAGTTAGAAACACTTGGGTTTTTTACATTTATATTTTATATAATAATTTATATTTATTCATATTTATTTTTATTTAGGTATATATTATAAACTTATCCTGTAATTATTTATAAATATAACATACCACACATAGGTATTTAAATAATATGGTGTCTGATGATGAATCTTTTCACTCTGCTTACGAAACTTCTACAGAGTCTAATGATGACAGTTTTGGCTCCTCAACCGGAACACTGGGTGACTGCCTCCGTAAAACGTTTGATTCAAAAAGTAGCAATCTATTCAATGTTTGTCATTTAAATGCACAGAGCATTCCTGCCCACTACAGTGAGTTGGTGGCAACATTTACTAATACGAATCTTCATGCTATCTTAATATCGGAGAGTATGCTTAAGCCGGAGCTGCGGTCTACATCGTTTTCCCTTCCTGGATATATACTAGTTCGTAACGACAGAATCAGCAGTAACGTGAAGCGATCAGGTGGGGTAGCGATTTATATCCGCAGTTCGTTACCGTTTAAAATTTTAGCTTCATCGGATCCCGAATACACTGCTGATGCTGAATTTCTGTTTCTGGAGGTTGTGGTTGGGAAGGCGAAGCTGGTTCTTGGAGTTGTTTACTGTCCTCCCTCAATTGACTACTTCTCCAGCCTGGAAACGGTGCTGGACTCCTTGGGGTCATTGTACACACACTATGTCATCATGGGAGATCTGAATACTGATCTATTACAACGTGATACGTCTCGCGCTTGTAAGCTGCTACATATTGTAAAGTCTGCTAGCCTTAACATATTGCCTTTACAGGCTACTCACCATAACATATTGACCGATGATACTTGGATCGATCTCATACTCACTTCTTCCACTTCCCTTGTTACCTTCCGTGGACAATTATCTGCTCCCGCCTTCTCACGCCATGACCTCTTATTCCTCTCCTATGCCCTGAATCCTCCTAAGACCCCTCCTAAAATATTACACATGCGCAGTTTTGGGCGTATGGATGTTGATCGGTTGCGCAGGGATGCTGCTTTGTTACAGTGGGACGATTTGGAGTCTGCATCTACCATCGATGAGAAAATTGATATTTTCAACAGCGCTGTACTAGAGCTCTATGATCGTCACGCTCCCATAAGGAAAGTTAGGCTGAAACGCCCACCGGCACCATGGATGACCGATGACGTACGCGTGGCAATGAGACGCAGGGATCGGGCGTTTTGCAAATTCCGAAAAGATCGTTCGGAAGAGAGGTGGGCTCATTTTAAGCTTGCAAGGAATCGCTGTAACCAGATGATACGTAATGCTAAACGCCGACATATTCTTGAAAATGTTAACTCTTCCTCACCAGCCAGCGTTTGGAAATTTCTTGGCACTCTAGGTATAGGTAAACAGCGTGTGGATCATCGAGGTTCGGTTGGTTTGGATGATTTGAACAGACATTTCTCCTCTACTACCCCTTTTGATCACCAAACCAAACTTCGGACTTTGAATTACATAGCTGGCCTCGATAAACCTAGAGTTGACACTTTCCGATTTTCTCTGGTTGCAACCGAAGACATCAAAAGGGTAATTATATCTATCAAGTCCAATGCAGTGGGTAGTGATATGATAAGTCGACGTATGATTATTACAGTTATCGACCAACTGCTTCCCATTATCTCCCATTTAATAAACTTCTCCCTTTTTTCGGGAATATTTCCTTCTAAATGGCGTAACGCATACGTTATCCCATTATCTAAAATACCAAACCCTTCCCTACCTAATCACTTCCGTCCCATTTCTATTCTTCCTTTTCTATCTAAGGTGCTTGAGTCATGTGTGCATAAGCAACTCGCCCTTTTTATTTATAGAAACAATCTACTAAGCTCTTTGCAATCAGGATTCAGACCAGGTCACAGCACTTCATCTGCGCTCTTAAAAGTAACTAGTGACATTAAGGCTGGTATGGAGGACACTAAGGCTACAGTTTTGGTCTTGGTGGATTTTTCAAATGCATTTAATTCTGTCAATTCCGATATCCTACTAGCTATCCTTGCAAACCTAAACATATCTACAGAAGCATTGCAATTCTTTTTAACTTATCTTCAGGGTCGCCAGCAATCGGTTCGCATTGATGATTCTTTTTCGAGTCCGTGCGTAGTCGGTTCTGGTGTCCCTCAAGGCGGTATTCTTTCTCCCTTATTATTTTCAATTTTTATTAATCTCGTTACCTTTAACTTTCAATGTACGTATCATCTGTACGCTGATGACTTGCAGCTGTACACACAGGCGCCCGTGGACGATATAACATCTGCAATTCGAATGGTGAATGCGGATCTAGACTATCTTAGTGATTGGTCATGCAGGTTTGGGCTAACGGTAAACCCATCTAAGTGTCAGGCCATTGTTGTGGGGAGTAGATGGGTAACTGGCAAGTTGGATGCGGACACTCTGCCGCCTGTTATGTTCAACGGCACTATTATACCTTTTGGTAAGTCGGTTAAGAACCTTGGCCTCATAATCGACTCAAACCTCGACTGGCGGGCACAGGCCGCACATGTTAGCCAGAAAGTAACTGGTACACTTCGAGCGCTGTATTGTTTGAAAAACTTTCTGCCTACGAATATAAAGGCCACGTTGGCTCAAACTTTAATATTTCCTCAGATCGACTATGGTGATGTGTGTTACTATGACCTGAATGCAGACCTTCTTAATAAATTTGATCGCCTTCTTAATAACTGCATTCGATTCGTTTTCAATCTTCGAAAATATGACCATGTGTCTTCATTCCGTTCCCAACTTAATTGGTTGAATATCCGTCATCGCCGTAAGCTACGAGCACTTACTACTCTTTACAACATTCTTAATTCTCCTACTTCTCCTACTTACTTGACTTCTTCTTTCCAATTCTTATCGTCAAACCATGATAGAAGTCTGCGTTCCTCTGAAAATAAACTTCTCCTATGTCCTTCTCATACCACAGATTTTGTAGGTTCTTCGTTTTTAGTCCAATCTGTTCTTCTTTGGAACGCGCTTCCCGTCGAGGTGAGACAGTCAAACAGCCGTAATATTTTTAAGGCCAGAGTGCGGCAGTTGCTCTTGTCAGTTGCGGAAAATTAGGTGGAACAATTTATTATTCGTATTTATTTTATTTTACCATTCCATGTATGTTTATATTATGTATCTAATTGTGTATGTATTCATATAACTATAATATTTTGTAGTGGAATCTTTTTTTTTTATAAGTATGTATATTATACATTTTATATAAGTATGTATATTATTAAGGTATACAATTAGTTTATAATATTGATATGTATTATATTATTTACTTGTTAGTGAAGTTTAAATATATTGATGATCTTTATTAAATGCGCCTACCTCATATATAGCTCTGCACCACCTTATGGTTGACTGGTAGAGAATGCCTTTGGCATTAAGTCCGCCAATGTACTATTTCTGTGCATAAAGTCTAAATAAATAAATAAATAAATATTCACTAAGTACCAAATTTGAGTCAGATTCGTTTAGCCCTTAGACCGTGCTTGAGTAACAAACATCCAAACTTCTTCACAAACTAAAATTTATAATATTAGTGGGATTAGAAGTAAGTATAGAAGAAGATTAAATCACAGTAAGTATAACATTAAATCCTGCGAAAAGGGTTACTTACCTGTAAAATTTAGTACAGTAAGTAAGGTACAGTGTCCAATGATAGCCCACCTCCTATCAAGGCCCACTTTAAAAAAATATAAGTTTCAATGGCCAGAACATTTTTAAATCTCGCGGGAATCTTGTGGAATGCGTTTTTAAACGAAAGGCAAACGTCATCACATCCATGGCGTGCGGCCATTTTGAATACAGCTGTCAGTTGTCAGTGTTGCGTGAAGCAGTGCACGTGTTATAACCTTACTCACGTAAGTATTTTTATATTTTTACAGCAAAATACAATGATAACACATTTTACCTTGTAATATCTTATTACTAATAATATTAACATTCAATTCAAGTTCAGTTTTAATTTTTACTGGTGCCATTACATTTTTTATATTAGTTTTACTGCCATATGACAAAGTTCCATAAGATGGCCCACAATATGACTCCCAAACAAGGCCCGGGCTTTCTTTGGACTATTGAATTTAATATTTGGTATGTAATAAATTGCAATTAAAGAAATTTTGAAATTTTCTACATTATTACGCCTAATCCTCTTTATTAAAATAATATGAAACAAAAAAAACTTTTATAATACAAATTATATTTTGCTTACGTAGTTTTTCTTTCATAGGTTTTCTACATTTCTATGCCTAACCCTCTTTATTAAACTGGAATATATGTATTACATCAACCCATTGCATGCTTTTGTTTAAAACAAAAAAAACTTAATAAACTTTTATAATACAAATTATATTTTGCTTTAAGCGTTAAAATTACGATTACAGTTATTACATCGATAAATGTTGTGGCCGATCTTTGCTAACGTAGTTTTTCTTTCATAGGGTAGTATTGAACAAAATGGCACCAACTGGGAAAAAACCACGAGGCCAGTGGTCAGAAAATCAACTTAAGAAAGCCATTAATGCCATAAAAAGAGGTGACATGTCACAACGAGCAGCTGCTGATACGTATAATATCCCTAGGCGAACATTGAGGAACCACCTAAACTCTGGCAAAACTGAAAAGATAACTGGTAGGCCACCTATTCTTAATAAAACACATGAACAAGATTTAGCTAAAAGAATAATAAGACTTGCTCACGTAGGTATGCCACTGACACCCAAACTTGTACGAAAACAAGCATACGAGTTTTGTAGGGCAAATGAAATAACAAACATGTTCAGTGAACAAAAAAATATTGCAGGGAAGAAATGGTTGAAAGGTTTTCTCAAGCGCAACCCGGAAATAGCACTTCGTAAAGCTCAGTTTATGAATCCTGGTAGAGCACAGAAGCTCAATAAGCACATAGTTCAAAAGCACTTTGAAGCTGTCAAAAAAATATATTGCGACTTGGATATACCAAATCATCCAGAACGTCTTTACAATATGGATGAGAAAGGATGTAGATTGAACCTTCACCATCAGCAAAAAGTATTTGCTGAAAAAGGTACAAAAAGAGTACATTTCATAGCTAATGAACATGCAGAAAATGTTACCATCGCGATGTGTGTTAATGCAACGGGTAATGCAGTGCCCCCAATGATTTTGTTCAAGGGCAAAAGACTGAAACCCGAATTTTGTGATAATTTGCCAGCTGGAAGCTTAGTAAAGATGGCACCAAAAGGAAGCATGACCACCGAACTTTTCGTGGACTTTATCAAGCATTTGGGCCAGTATAAGTCTCCTGGAAAATGCTTATTAATTTTTGATGGCGCTTCTTCCCATTTAGATGCCAGAATCGTAGATGCAGCAGATGACCACGACATCGTATTGTACTGCTTACCCTCCAACACAACCCACGAGCTACAACCCCTCGATAAATCTGTAAATAAATCATATGAGCATCATTGGGATGAGGAAGTATTATTATATGCATATCAACATCCAGATCGTAAACTTACAAAACAGCGCTTTAGTAAGATTTTTACCAGAGTATGGCCCAGGTGCATGACTCAAGAAAATATTATTAACGGTTTCAGAGCAACCGGTCTCTATCCTTATGATCCCAATGTAATTCCGCAAGAAGCTTACGCTCCCTCAGCGCTTACACAATTACCGGATATACAGCTTCGAAATGACTCACCAATGCAACAAGATCGGGACAATAACTTTGAGACACATGTCACATACAATGAGGAAAATTTGCGAGATTCTTCACCATCGATATTATCCCAATTTGTTGATGATCCATCAGGAAAAGAACTTACAGAACAAAATTTAGATATTGCAAATTGTTCAACGACTACTCATAGGAAGTTAGTCGACTACAGTTCCTCATCCGAGTCTAGTATTGAGGATAATTCTCTACGTCAAGAACAGCATCGCAGACAACCACTTTTATGCATTTCATACGATAGAAATTCTCAGTTTCTTTCACCTATTCCTTCCACCTCTGGTATAAATATGCATCCTCAACGATTGTTGCATTCATCTACCTCAAGTGAGTCCGATCTAGAAGATTTTGATCAGAATATGTTGCATTTGTCCCAATCACAATGTCTTGCAAGAAATATTAACATTTATACGTCGTCATCTGAAGAAGAAAATATTAACCCACAGATCAAAGAAAAGTATACTACACTTACTGAACCTGAACAGGAAAGGTCTGTTGTCTCTGATGATGACTTACCACTTTCTAAAGTTAAAGGAACTCTCGAAACAGTCGATAAGTCACCATTCCATAAACAAATTCCTACACCAAATTTCGCAACAATAAAGAGTAAACCAAGACGTAAAGCTCTAAATTATATCGGCCAAAAAGTAACCAAAGACTTATTTGACATTGTCCCACATAAAAGCAAAACTAACAGTACAAAACGGAAGGAAAAAGCAAATAAAAAACCAATGCATGTAAAAAAACAGCTAAAACATAAAAGAGGCAACGAAAAATCTACTAAAACAGATACGAAAAAAGTCAAGTTAGTATTTAAAGAAAAAAACAACACTAAAACACATAGAAAAGTGAACACGAAGGACATTGAAACGGCTGATAATGAAAGGTGGTTTTGTCAAGCTTGTGAGATGGAGAGAGTTGCTGATATGCGTCAATGCAATAAGTGTTTGGCATGGTACCATGAGGATTGCGTAGGTTTAAGGGGAGTGGTTGACAAAGTTTGCGAAAAAGAGGTGCAAATAAAGACGTTCTTCTCGGTATTAGTATACGAAAAATGACAGCCAAAAGTAGATTTGAAATCTACAAGATGTGTTCTAGAAAATGGTTTCATCAGAAATTGTGTATTTATTATAAATAACTAGTAAAACATCACTGAAATAGCCCATAATTTTTTAGAAGAAGTCGTTGTATGACATCTATTTATTAATGAATGATAATAAAATTTATATCAGAGACTAAAGAAAACATAGACCTCTAAAATGGTTTTCTTCAATTTTGAATTAGTATAAGTTTTAACTAATTATAACTAATAATGTATTCAAAGAATACATCACATTGCTTGCTTCCCCGCGCTCGCCCGAAAATCTAGTGCGGGGAGAGTCGTGTTGCTAGACGGACGTGTGTCGCTCTGGTCTGCAAAATATTCTCGTAAAATGTTATATTTTCATTCATGTACAGAGTAATGCCTGTAACAGAGCCAGAGCCCGAGTTACACAATGCATACTGCATTACATGAGAATATAATGCATTTCAACTTATTTTTCGTATTGTTTTATTAAATTACTTTGAAAGGTAATCATGCTTATATTGTAAGCGGTACTTAATCATTTCTATATAAATAAATGAAGAAATATTTGTGGACATTCGCACACAACTTAAGCTATTATAACCTTGCGCTAAGGGATATAGACAACTGATGAAAATACTTATATTATAGTTATTATTAACACACTGCTTTTTTGAGACACTGCTCTCAACCTAAGCTGAAAGAATTGACTCTTTTAGCTTATTACGTCTTGTGGGTCGCCACAAGTAGGCACCATCTACCAGCAAATTGGTTAAGGTATAAAAGTGAGTGCCCGCCGAGTTTCTTGCTAGTCTATATCTATACATAATAATAAAACTGTTGAGGGTCGAGAGTCTGAATATGGAAGCTATTTAAAAAAAAAGAACGCGTTCTCTAATCGATACCTACTTAAGCCAAAATGAAATTTAAAATTTTCATGTCCGTCTGTATTCCGAATACGTATCACGCCGAAACTACTGATTTGAATGAAAATTGATCCGAGGAAGTTCAGGAGTTAGAGACATCTCAACTTCTCTAAACCTAGAATTCAACCTAGGATTGCTTCACACAAGTTTCAGTGCTGAGGGTTTTGTAGTTCAGGAATTAGAGATATCTCAACTTTCTCAAAACCTATAATTCAAGGGTTCCTTGGAATGAGACGGTAAATGTAAACAGGCGTGTTGGCTGAATCATAAAAGAGCTTAATGATTAAGGCTGTTGTAAAATAATTCTGTCCGCGCCGAAGTCGGGGACTGAGTTGTTTTAGAATAAACTTAATCTTTAAGCTCTTTTATGATAAAGCAAACAGGGCCGTTTCACACGCTGCTTAATGAGTCTGATGAAGAAGTGCCTCTCCTTTTGCAAACCTTATGTGACGTAAACGAAGTTGCGAGGGTCAGCTTGTTTTACAATATGCTAAATCTTTAAATTCGTTTATGATTAAGCAAACAGGGCAGTTTCACCCGCCGGTTGATGAGACTGATGAAGAAATACCTCATGTTTCATACACCTTAAGCGTCGTAAACGAAGTTGTGAGAGTCAGCTAGTTACATACATACATATGGTCACACCTTTATCCCCGAAGAGGTAGGCAGAGGCATATTATTATGTCCCCACATTTCACCTTTTTAGAATTTGTCCCACGTAATAGGCGGTGAGCTGTATTGCCGTGTTGAGATAGACAGGCGCAGGTTGTATCTGCCTGCTGTTAAAATTAATCAAGCCGCCAAAACGGCCTTCAACTTCGCTTAACGACTGCCATTTTACGGGCAACCAGGACCAACGGCTTAACGTGCCTTCCGAAACACGGAAACGACGCTCAAATAACTGTAACAAAGTGGTCACATGGATGGTCACCCATCCAAGAACTGGCCATAGTGAATGAGCTTACTACAGTGATCGCTTACAGAACACTAAGACCGCGGTGCCACGAGCGCTTCTTATTTATACATAACTAGCTGACCCTCGCAACTGCGTTTAAGTCTATTTTTGTTTGTTTGTAATAATAAAATGAAATGAAATTTTGTTCCAAAAGTAACAAAAATTTTAAGCGAGTGGAAGACCCCCCTTTCTGGATTTGTAATAATTTAAGTACAAAACAATGAATATATCTTATTCTTATATGTCTGTGGAATATATGAACATTTTTTTTATTTTTTTTTTTATTCTTATTTATTTTATAAGCCTAGTACATCATATGATTAAGTCGGCTTAAAATTAGTTACATTGGGGTTAGTATCAATGGACTTAATAATAATTATGTAAGTCAAATGTTCGGTTACATACATGATATAGCAAAAACAATAAAGCATAAGTATAAGAGCATATGTGAAGTTAAACTATAGATTTATAATAATCTAGTCTTAAAGTTAAGGACTTTTCAATGAAACTTATGATTTTGTTACTGTGCTCAATAGTAAAATTGGAACTTAAAATGTTATGAAACAAAAAGAAGAACTCCCCGCCGGAGCACTGAGTGTCTTTTAATAGATCCGATAGCAACTGTTCGTTGATTTTGCACTCGAGAACTAAGTGGAGGAGGTCTTCTTCCTTTTGACATAGAGTACAGTTTGGATCTTCTCTTTTTCGCATAGTGAAGTTAAATTTGTTGAGCGGGATATGATAAGTTCGAATTCTAAAACATACTACTAAGTCTCTCCGGTTAAGGCCTAGTGATGAGAACCAGGGCACTCGCGGTGGTTCAGTTACAATTGTCCTGTACCATATGCCCTTGATTTGAGAGCATTCTTCGAAATGAGACTTTAGTTTCAAATGATTAACTCTTTTAACTTTAGGGATATGGTCTGTATAGTGAGGCTCAGTTTCGAGGGGCACGCCGTCGAGTACAGCCGCTAGTGACAATGAGTCAGCCTTGTCGTTACCACTGATACCTGAGTGGGAAGGAATCCATTGTAAACGAACTTCAACCCCGCTACGTATCAATTTGAGGATACATTTAATAACGAGGTAAGCTTCTTTCCTACCAACATTAAGGCCCTTAGCACACCCTAACAAGTGTTGTAAACTACTTTTAGAGTCTGTCAAAATGACAGCTTTAGGATAAGTGGTCGAAGCTAAGTACTGAACCGCCTCATTTATTGCCATCAATGCTAAATTTAGCTCCGAAGTCAGCCTCCTTATCGTAGAAAGCGCAACCAGAGCCGTACATAGTTATGGATCCATCCGTGTATATTTGAATATAATCTGTGTAAACTTGCCATATCATATGTTCACTAAGTTCTTTGCGCTCGCGTATAGAAAATTTGGTTTTAGACTCCGTTATGGATTCTATACCTGTTGCTATGAAGTTGTCCCACGGAAGTGTTCTAAGATAGTACGGCAGTTGAAACTGTGGCAACAGTTCAAATTTATACATAGGTAGATTGGAGTATTTTCTGTAACTTTGGAGCAGCAATGGAATTTGGTTCCTGCGCCAATAATTAATGCCTGATTTTAATTTGTTGTCTAAGGAATCCAATTGTTTGATTAATAAATCAGATTTTCTGGAGGAGAGCTTCAGGAGATACTTATCACTCAAAATTGCTCGTCTATAATTCAAAGGTGCAATACATAATTCAGTCTCCATGGCATAAATAGGAGTATCCTTTATAAAACCGCCGCAAAGACGTAGGCATTGGTTTTGAACTACATCCAATCTTTGAAGTAATCTGGAACTGGCATTACCGTAAATTATGCTTCCATAGTCTAACCTAGATCGTACCAGTGCAAAATAAAGTCGTCTGAATTGAACCGGATGTACACCCCATTTAGAGCTACCCAAAATACTAAGTATATTAACGTAAGCGACACATTTTTGTGCGGTTTCTGTGACTTGTTTTGTCCAGTTAAGACGACCGTCCACCCAAATCCCTAAAAATTTCACGCAATTCAAAATTTCAATATTGTTATCATTTATTTTTACCTCAACACGCGGAATTTTGTATTTTCTAGTCAAAATGCAGAGCTTGGTCTTGGCCGGAGATATTTCTAGACCTACTTCATCTAAAAGTGTTTTAAATGTGTTTAGACTTGACTGTATGACTTCCGCGCATAAGTTGATGTTTTGGATAATACAATACAAGGCGAAGTCGTCGGCGTACTGAGAAATCTTAACAGTGTTGGCAAGTGTGTTGCAAAGCTTAACAGTAACAATATTAAATAATATGGGTGACATTGGGTCCCCTTGAGCCAGGCCCTGTCTGCATATTCTAGTGATTTCCTTGCCATCCCGCAGTCTATATATCAAAATACGTTCCTTGAGAAATTCTCTTATATATCTGCACAGTAAGGTATCGACATTAAATCCCAATAGATGGGTTATAAGAGATTCTATAGCCACATTGTTATAGGCGTTGTTAATATCTCCGTAAGCACACAGTACATATTCTTTGTTCACAAAGGCTGTTTCAGCGTCAATGATAAACCTACATAAGTTGTCCCGGCAAGAATAACCGCGTCGAAATCCTGTAGTACTATTATGGAATAATGTGTTGCTTTCAAAGTGATGTTCTAGGCGCCGAGTGACCATTAAGTTGAAAGTTTTACAAAGGCAGTTAATCAGGGAGATAGGACGATGTTTAAGTACTTCAGTATTTCTTTTTGGAATAGCTATTATTTTGATATAACGCCACTGTTCTGGAAGATCGCCACTTTTATATATCCTATTAAATATGTCTAAAAGAAAGTGTTTAGCGTTACGAGGTAAGTGATCAATCATCGAATATGTAATATTATCTAAACCTGCTGACGTATCAGTTCTTTTGAGAATCAAATTAAGTTCTGCCATGGTAAAATTACTCGCGTTAGACTGATCTATATTAAACTGGTAGGGTTGAAGTGACACGCTATCAGGCGAGAGCTCCTTTATAAATGAGGCTGCTGTGCTTTCCTGTAAATAGTTTTTAGGACTTCGATATCCCTTCAGCCATCTTAGTTTTCTCCAGACCAAGCAAGCAGACATATTGGAATCGATGCTGTCACAGAACTGTTGCCATGAATTAGTTTTAGCCTTTTTAATTAATATCCGTGCACTTATCACTTTCTCTCTGTATTTAACATAATTGTCTACCGAGCGTGATTTTCTCAGTTGTTTAAGAGCTAGTCTTCTTTCTGCTACAGCTTTTGAAATTTCCGGGTTCCACCAAGGCTTAGGCTTAAATTTTTTAGCGTGTTGACCATGTTTATAGAAGGGGATATTTTGGTTGGCACTATCTTCAATAATGTCTATTAGTTTGTTATAACTATTTTGTAGACTGTCATTTAGATCTATACACTCACATGCCGACTTGATATTGAGAGTATAATTAGCCCAGTTGGCCTTTTTAATATTTCTTCTTAATTCCGAGTCACCATGCATCGTATCTAGAGATTGAATGGAAATAATGAGATGATCACTGCCTAAGGACTCGTTGGAGACGTTCCAGTCAAACTCCAGCGCAAGATCAGAGCTACAGAAAGAAATATCAGGTGACGTACAAACTACGGTATTGTTAAGTTTAGCACAACGGGTAAAGTCCCCGTTGTTAAGAAATACGTAATTATATTTGGAGCTAGCGTCTAATATAAGTTTACCCCGTGTGTCAGTTGTGTATGACCAAGCAGAGTGGTGGGCGTTAAAGTCTCCGACTACGAGGGTTTTCTCTGAAAAATAGCTAAAAAGTTCTTCGTAGTCCCCGGTACTAACCTGGATATTAGACGGAGAATACGTACCTATGATATACCGCAGTTTGCTACTATTCAGGAGTTCAACACATAACGTATCAATACTGTTGTAGTTACTTTGAGCAGTTTTGAGTATGCAATTTATAGAATTATGGACCAGTATAGCTAAACCTCCGTATCCATCAGACCGATCTTTTCTGAAAACGGAGAAGCCCGTTACATTCAACATGCTATTACAGTCTAACCAAGTTTCAGAGAGAAAACATATATGTACTTTTTCTTTATGTAGATACGTAACTAGATCGACCAATTTTGGCATTAGGCTTTGGCAGTTCCATTGGATAATATTAAGTTTGTAACTTATGATTGAGTTCATTTTATATGAATACAAATGTTATGATTGTGTACTTAGTGTTAGTATTAGTTTAACTGAGATTGAAAACTTAAATTTAGTGTTATTTAGGTTAAGATTTAAGTATGTTAATTTAGGTTAAAACTGAGACTTATTTAGGTTAAAATTTAGAACTTACAAACTTTGAAGGTATTTTTCCCTGTATGTTACTTTAAGTTTACTAGCAATACGTGTGAGTCTGTTCTTAACACTACGACATGGGATGTTAGGTATCAAGTCTTTAAACAATTCAACCAGCATGTCTATCTCTTCGGTGTAATTAAAAGTAATTTTTTCAATGTTTTTAACTCCATAAGTTTCTGTGAGGTATTCTTTTACTTGTAATCCTGTAATGGGGTACTTTTTGGAAGATTTCGAAATAAAGTCTTGAATTAGGTCCCAGTTTATTGACTCCAAATCACTGTGATGAGATCGTTTGAGTTTTTTGCTATTTTTAGTTGTAAATACTTCGTCTGAGCTGGACTGGGAAAGGTTGTCACAGTCTTCATCATTGTCTTCAACGTTAGACAAAGCGCAGCTAGCTTCAGGCACTTCGTATTCCATTGTTTCAGTAGTAGTTGAAGATTCGGTTGGTGGGTGCGGACGCTTAAATGTAGATGTCTCCGTATTCTGTATTGTTGACTCCGTAGAATTCATGTGACTGTCATTTTCCGGACATTTAGATGCGACGTGGCCGTCTTTCTTACATATAAAACAGGTCATTGTGTCCGAAGAGAGATATATCCAATAGTTAGTGTCATCAAAATCAATAGACATCTTTTCTGGCAGTCGGGTAAAATCTTCAGGTGTTACGTAAACTTGTCGACGGAAACTTAATATATGGTTATATCCTGTCTCGTTTAAACCAGCACGAAGGAAAGAGATAGGCGACGTTGGTGTAATCTGGATCTCTAGGAGTTTCTTTTCTATCTCGTTGTGTGGTATTATAGGGCAAACGTTTGATAAGATTATGCGTTTGTTTTTGTTGACGAGTGGTCGAATAGGTAGCAGTTGGTTTTTAATACTAATATATTTCTTATTTTCCACCACATCATCAGCGATTGACTTGGAAGATACGTATATGCAAACTCGGTTGTTTGATATTCTTGACAGAAAACGAATTTGAGACGGGTCGATGATCTGCCCCAGAGCTTGTGCATACTCTTTGATTTGTACGTTTTCTAACGCATCAATTACGATGGCTTGGTCTTTTGTAGGGAACGTAGTGTTTTGTGTCACAGTAGCGTAACTAGGGGTGTTGTTTAACGTTTGGGAATGCATAATTGTTTCTGTAGTCAGAAACCACTAAAAAGATTGATAATGTCACTATGTATTATTGTATAGGAACATATTCACGATAATCACTTTTAGTACTGAGGGTATATGGAAAATTAAACTCGTAGAAAAATAGTCACTACTTCACTAGCGAGCGATCGCACGAACGACGTTAGGTCGCGGGGACCCGACAACGCGTACTGATATATGAACATTTGTCTTTGTGAATTCGTCACATTTAAGTTTTACGTAATGATCAATCACATTTATTGCATTGTATTTTACTATACTTAAAAACAAAGGAAAATTGAAATACAAACGTTCCTTTGTTTTTAATTTACTTTTCGCCTCTCTCTATAAAATAGAGTGCAGAGGGGCTTATGGCGAGACTTTGTCTGTAGTCTGTGACTCTGTTGCATTAAACTACGTCACTAGGTCACGTGGATCATCTGTTCAATGTTTGAAATAAAACAAAAATGACAACGTCAATCGGATTGAACTCTCACAATAAACGTTTTAGAGAGGGGCAGTCGGGTGAGACCGTCTCACAGCTTTTTGTTTATTTGGTGAAGCGAGGAACGCATTTCCGCTACTATGTTTCTTCTTCTTCCGTGGTTCTTTTACTCTGATGTCTCTGTAGTTGCGCTACTCTATGTTAGCGAGCCATATCGCCCATTTGCTCAAGGTCGTTAGCCCTGGGTATGGCCTTAACAAAAAAAGATAACGATATTTTTGTATGCCCAATCTGTAACTAAAAAGTCTGAGAGATGTAATTGTTGTTGGAAGAGAATAATTGCTGATTAAGTATATTAGTTTAAGATAAAATGAAAAATCCTGAACTATTTACCTATTTTTTGCTATAGAGATTTTAATTTACAGAGAGAGAGAGAAAGAGACTACACACTCTGGTAATTTTTTATAAAATATAGTTTTCAATACTCCTAATATGGCCCACATTTGAAAATTTAAGACCTATTAGAAGATATTGCTAGCAAACAAATGACACGGATCTCAAAATATATGTCATTATAATTTTAAGTGTTGATTTTTTGTTTTAGAGCCATTTTAAGTTTCTATAGACATAAGAAGGCCCAGGGCCTGATTTTGACTGATTAAATAAGACCAAAGACTAAATTTTTATTGAAACTGCATACTAAGTATATTTGGTGGAAATAAGTATTTTGCTAGTCGTGATTTTACAGAGATATTCATTAATTCATTACGGGCTTTCTTAGGCTACTAAGTTCCTAAGATGGCCCATTGCCTAAGTTTTAAAAATTAGACATTTCTCAGTTGTAAGCACTCTAAAAAAAATGTTTTTATTGAAAATGTTTCATAAATATACCCTTTATATATTGCAACCAGTTGTTTAATTTAACTCCTTTATTTATTGAAATTACAATTATTTAAAACTAAGTGGGCCTTATACGGCGCCAGTACCTTACATGATGTGAAGTGTTTAAAAAACATCAATATTTTTCAGGTAAATGTTTGGTACGTAGGTAGTTCCTAAGTATAATACACAAATGGGTCGTAAGTCGTGTTCCCCCCTGTGCCACGCTATGGACTCGGCACCCACACGGAGAATCCATGGAATGCTAAGAATAAGGTCTCTAGTTATTCTGTGGTTTTGGTGACACAAGAAATAATAAATATTTTTTTTTATACAGCATATAATAGAGTCATTTTGTACACAGCAGTTATCATTAAGTGCTTTGTGAGAGACTGGTATCTGAACTAGGAATAAATTCCTGTCATACAGATTACCAGGCCCCACCCTCCGACAAGGTTAATTACATCACTGCTTACTGGTTACTTTAAAATAACTAACTAAATATAAATATGTGTTAATTAAAATAAAAATAAAAAACATAAAAATAATTGTGTAATCAAAATGTGTGTTTGATTGTGTATGTGTATGGGTGTACTCTATTGTGTGCGTGCCTATCTGTGACTTGTGATGAAATAAAGGGTATTATTATTTTGGCACTACTATAAGCTGTTCAGTGTTCTCATAAGTTAGCTTACATAACCAATTCGTAACTGTATTTTTACATTTAGTTTTTGGCAGACCATACATACGCAGTAGCGCGTTAAGTTTATTGTTCAGATAACTACCTAAGAAACAAAAATGTCTATGCGAAAATGTGGTTCTTAATAAAATACTTTCACAAACTTTTGTACTAATGCGCTTATTCAAATTTAGAAGGGGATTATAATTTAATTGAGCGTGTTTTCGTAGTATAGTCTGCAAAATGAACAACTGTCTAACAGTTAGTACCTCACACTTGGCATATAACTCAGTGGTGGGGTAAAGGAAGGGAAGTTTGTATGCCACTTTTAATAAAGCCCTCTGAGCCCGCTCAAGGGTCAGTAGAGAAGTCTTTGCAGCACCACCCCAAGAGGAGATACAGTAGTCCGGAACAGATTGACACAGAGCAAAGTAGGTGATTTTTATAACTCTTGCATTTGCCACATGCTGTAGTTTTTTGAATATAAAGATAAGTTTTCTTACCCTACCAGATAGTGTATCAACATGTTTTTTAAAGTTCAGGTTATTATCGATTATCACTCCCAGGTATTTAATTTCATCCACTCTTTGGAGTGATGGGCAAGAACAGCTTAAGTGTGTAGATGTATTACATGTATGAGCCTTGACATAAAATTCGTCGTGATTGAATTTTGAGGTTATGATGCTAAAAGAAATATATTTTAGTTTTTTCTATGTTTAGACAAAGGTGATGCGATGCATACGAAGCCAGTTTAGTACCATTGTGAAACCGTTTTGTGCAAAATAAATAAAATAAATAAAATAAAATAAAATAAAATAAAATTTATTCCCTTTGAAATTTTTAAAAAATTATTTAGGTTTGTCAAAATTTTTGTGACTCTACCGGGGGTTCGGAAATGCTACAGACTGAGAAGAACACCCCAAGAAACTCAGTCCGGTCCCTATGTCGGCAGCGTTACCCCATAATAGTATGCCATAGGTCATGACACTGTGGAAATAGCTAAAGTAGACAAGACGCGCTGTTCTAATGTCTGTCAGTTGTCGGATCTTTTTAACGGCATAGGCTGCAGAGCTCAGTCTGCCCGAGACTTTCTCGATATGAGGCCCCCACTGCAAGTTGGAGTCTAACTTTATGCCCAGAAAGACAGTTTCATCGACCAATTCTACTTGATCATCCCTAATCCTAATACTGGTGTTAACGAGCCTAACATTTGGCAAGGTGAATCTAATACATTTTGTTTTAGTTTCATTTAACAATAAATTATTTGCGTTAAACCAGTGGACTACCCTAGAGAGGGCATTGTTTACTTCGTCAAGATTGCGTTGTCCACGTTCAACTTTAAATATTAAAGATGTGTCATCAGCAAACAAAACTACCTCGTGATCGTCTCTTATAAGGTGAGGGAGATCATTTATGTACACTAAAAATAGAAAAGGTCCCAGAATTGAACCCTGAGGCACCCCCATTGTTACAGCAGACCCATGTGACTGTTTACCATTTATAACTACTCTCTGTACTCTATCTCTTAGGTAAGAACTAATTAAATCCAAGGCCGTCCCCTGGATCCCATAATGATCAAGTTTTTGAATTAAAGTCTGATGCTGGACGCAATCAAAGGCCTTAGATAAGTCGCAGAATACACCATAAGCATCATACGACTCCTCCCAGGCCTCATATATACACTCTAATAATTTAATTCCAGCATCCGTGGTAGACCGATCGCGCGTGAAACCGAATTGTTTAGTATGGAATAGTTTATTTGTATTAAAATGATTTTGCATTTGATTAAGCATTACCTTTTCAAAGATTTTACTAAACGTGGGTAGTACAGAAATAGGACGAAAATTGGACGGATCCGAGGTGCTACCCGATTTAAACAGAGGAGTTATTTTACTAAACTTCATTAAGTCAGGAAACACACCACTATCAACACAATTATTAAATATTATTGATAATTCAGGGGCAACCATTTCAATTAACGAATTAACTAAATGTACAGAAATTCCCCAGAGGTCAGCCGTTTTCTTAATATTTAAAGATTTAAAAGTTTTTATGATAGTGTGTATACTAATTTTACTGAATTTGAATATTTCATTACAGCAAGGAACATTTGCTTTTAACAAGGATTCTGCTATTGGGGTAGAAGAACCTAGGCCTCTGGTCAAATCTACTGGTATTCGAGAGAAAAAATGTTCAAATTTGTTAGCGACTTCGGCATCTGTTGTAATGATGTTACCATTTACTTTAAGTTTAAAATTATTATCATTTGATTTTGCTTGGCCTCTTTCTGCGTTAATTATTTTCCAAGTAGATTTAACTTTGTCTACACTATTGATAATTTTATTACTTATATACTTTCTTTTGGCCGCTAAGCAGTCTGCTTTAAACTTTTTTGAATAAGTTTTAACATAATTTAGAAATTCATCTGTTCTATTAAGCTGTCTTTCTGAGTATAGTTCATACAGTTTTTGTCTACTTTTATGTATATCCTCAGTGGCCCATTCACTGAAGGCTGGCCTGTCTCCGATTGTGACTTCCTTAGACTTGAATATGGAGTTGAACTCATTGTAAAAGGAATCAAAAAATAACTTATACATTACATTTGAATCTAAGCCAGTGTCTAAAAATGGAAGTTTATTGCAAAGTCCAACTCGCATACGTTCCAAGCGGTCACTAGTTACTGGTCTACATAATATTTTACGTCTTTTAACTTTTTCTCTTGTGATCTTGAAAGATGCTATTTGCCCAGTATGATCTGATTTTATCTTATTTATAATACTCTTACTTTCTGGCAACATATCACTGTATATATTGTCCAGACAAGTAGCTGTTGTATCACAATATCTAGTAGGCTCTAAAAATAAGTTAGTGAGATTGTGTGATTTAAATAAATTTAAGATATCATTGGTCTGACGTGTATTTACAAGTATATTAACATTAAAATCACCGCACACTATTAGGTGTTTATTAGTTTTTCCAAGTTTAAATAGCACTTTATCCATTACTTCCTCAAACTCACAAAAGGGTGAGACTCCAGGTTTATATACGCATACTACTATGAATTGCTCCAATTCTACGCACGATATTTCAACTGTACACTCTACAGAGAGGGACACAACATCTTTCCGTTCCTTATACTTTAACTTCTTATTTAATAAAATCAACGAACCCCCCCGTGTTGTGTTGACCCTGCAGAACGCACTACCAACCCGGTGACTACTGAAGCTGAACATGAGCTCATACTCCTTACGCATATGTTCTGTAAGACAAACTATTTCAATATTTTCTGAGCTCATGAACAGCTCCAATTCAAACTCTTTGACCTGCGTTAATGTTGCTATATTATAATGCACCAGGCTGATATAATTTACATTTTTTAAATTAGTTTTGTTCGGAGGATAGT
The DNA here is from genome assembly GCA_933228765.1 of Miltochrista miniata. NCBI lineage: Eukaryota > Metazoa > Arthropoda > Insecta > Lepidoptera > Erebidae > Miltochrista > Miltochrista miniata. The sequence goes on from OW121749.1 coordinate 10,139,099, forward strand.
TTCCGATATAGTTATGATTTGCAATTAAATTCAACTCTATCAATTTACAATTTTGGCTAGAGGGTAAATCCTCTGTTGTCCTAGAAGTTAATTTAAATTACTTGGAACCGATTCCAAAGTCCTAAATCTACTCTGCTCAAATAAAGCAGTTTTGTCAGCCAAGTTTTTGGCTATAGAGTAAAAATAATTGAATAGCAAACTTGCTATTTGTCTTTTATAGTATTTGGGTAGACAATACCTACCCTTGTGATTATTATAGACTTTATACTTGCTATGTGACAAATTTGTGTCAAATACAGAATTAAAGTCAATTACATTGAATTTATTATTATACTGACTTATTAAGTTGAAACGTAAATTCATCTTATATCTAAATGAATTTTCCGAGTCTGGCACACCTTTTATAAATGGAAGTGTGAACATTACAACTTGTATGACATTTAAGTTTAAGATGTAATTCATGTATAGGGACAAATCATCATTGCTAATTTTGCCCCTGTTTGCACAGAAAATTATTATTTTACTGTTAGCTTCAAATTTATATTCTAATATCTTTTGCATAATATCACTTAATGAAGCACCCGGATAGCAATTATTAATAACCGAGTAATAACTTGAATTTAAGTTTTGTTTTAAAAATGAACTTAGATTGGTACCAATATCATCACTAAATACAATTAATTTAGTACAACGATTACTATTATTTACACTGTCACACAATATATCCACTGATGTACTGGGCGGGCACGTAGTAATGGGAGCTAAGGGCTCAGCGGTAACCGGTTCACCCTGAGCCTCCACCGGCTCAATTGCTTTAGGGCAGTTAATATTGCATAAGTGGTCATTTAGGAAACAATTAAGGCGCTCAGTGTTATCATTTGATGTTTTGAGTACCTTATCTATGGTTACAGAACATTTAGTAAAGTCCTTAAGGGACCATTCATATTTTTTAGTCATATATTGTAGCTCAAATTGCAAACTTTGTATTTTTGATTCTAATTTTTGTGTGTCAGTGCAATATTTTAAATGACTTTGTTCCAGCTCTAACATTGACAATTTAGCTTGTTCTCTAAATTTTAAACCAGAACCTATATTTTTACACTTCTTGATTAACATTTTATGAAATTTTAATTGCTTTTTTGATTTCTGTATGAACTTTTTAATTTTAAGATATTTTTTTAGTTTATTTCTGCTGCAAAACAAAACCGACTTGTCCCGTTGATATGGACTGTCACCTATAAGATCTATAGTAGTCAAGTCCAGGTTTTGAGAATTTGCAGAAGGAATAAACTGCGGGATACCACTCATTAACTCACTATAAAGATTATCAGTTTTTTGAGCAGTAACTTTCTCAGCAGCTTCTTCCAGGTGTGAGATTTGTCCCTGGGCATCCCTTAGCTCCTGTTCCAGAAAGGTAGTCCTCCTCAAGGTTTTCTCATACTCGTCACTGCACTCTTGGAACCTATCTACAATTGACTGAAGGTGGTCCCGCTCCGCAACAATGTCATCGTAACTTACATGAAGTCTTGATAATTCGCATTTTAATTTTTTTGTGTCATTCAGAGCGTTTATCAATAGGTTTTCATTTTCTTCTCTTTCCTTCTCCAACTGTACACAGAGCTCCGTTTTAGATTTAAGCTCCAGCAACACCAACTGAAGTTTGGTTTCCTCCTGCTGGCGGCCGAGAGCTCTGCGACTACGGGTATTCATATTATTAATGAGTAAGTGCAATTATACGCGAATTGTATTGATGATGGAGCTCTTTGTACAGTTTAATGGTAAGAAGTAACAAGGTTATGTACCGGCAATAAATTATACTTAATATTTTTATGTACTTACGCAAATACACAGACCGTCGTCAACGTCGAGTAAACGCTTATACAAGTATAATAATTCTACTCACGAGAAACCGTCGATTTAGTATGTATTTACGTGAAAAGAAAACATTCAAAATTCGAAAAAAACCGGGTACCTGACTCGTCACTTTTCACACCAAAATACACGGACAGAACACTTTTATTATATTATCTGACTATTTAAGGACACTATAAATGCGATGATATTGGTTTTAGTTTGTTTAAATACTAAATAAGTAATAACTATTAAATTTTAAAAATATTTTCAGAGAGCTAAAATTTTTGACAGTTCTCTTGTGTTGCCAGACTCGAAAAAAAAAATGCATGGTAATACACCTCCTCCCAGGTATCCCCGTGAAACAACAAGGCCGTGTCATCCTCAAATGATAGTATTTTCCCGTTCACAAGCTTCAGCTGACACAACTCGTTTATGAAGATTAAAAACAAAGTCGGTCCAAGGACACTCCCTTGCGGTACTCCATAAACCACCTCGCACCAATCACTCCTCAATTCCCCCATTTTTACACACTGCACTCGCCCCCGGAGATAACTACTCAGGGAAGCTATGTCAAGCGAGTGGTAGTTTACAAAATAGCTACAGTCATGTTCCCATAGCTTATTCCCGCCTGCAAATGTTGCCGACAAAGTAAAACAGTAAGTAGCTAAAGAAAATCACAAAAGATATGTAGAGCTTGTTTTTTGCTTTTCAGTAGTATGTTTACTTGGCAGTCGGGTTTTTTGTATTCTAAATAGGTAATTAAGTTTATTTAAAACTTTTTAGTTATGTTAGTAGTGGAGTTATTAATTTTCGTGTAGTGAAGGAACATCACCAAAATTCAACCTTAATTATTATATTTTTGGTCATATTTCTGGTACTACTTAACCGATTGCAGTCATACAAATGTTTGAATTTTAGTCTGACCAAGGCCTTATAAACACATATTACCGCATCGAAATCGGTTTAGTAGTTTTGCATTCATCGCAGTTAAATAATTATAACGCCAAAAGTCCGCCATTTTGATTTTCCATGAATTTTATTATACCTGGTGTCACGAACATAATCATGACGAATCAAATGACACCTTGTATTTAAAAATCCATCCAGCCGTTTAGGCTGTAGAGCATCCAAGAAAAATTATCAAACTTTACATTTTAGGGCCAAAAGCCTGCCATTTTCATTTTTCCAAAAAAAATATACCTGGTGTCACTTACACAATCACGGCGAATCAAATGACACCTCGTATGTTAAAATCCGTCAAGCCGTTGAGTCTGTAGAGTGTGCAAGAATAAAAATCAACGCTTTCATTTTAGCGCCAAAAGTCAGACATTTAGAATTTTTAGAAATTTTAATGTACCTAGAGTCACTCACACAATCACGACGAATCAAATGACACCTCCCATGTCAAAATCCGTCAAGCCGTTCAGGCTGTAGGACGTGACAAAGAATTATGGATACATACATACATACATACATTATCTCGAAAAACATTACCCTCCTGTCTTCGGCAGTTCGGGTAAAAATAGTGTATGCATGCCTCTTTTATGGTGTGTACAAGTACCTATTGATGGATTTTTTTTTTCTAATGTGTTCAAATTATTATTTAGATATTTAATACTTAATTTTGTACTATTGACAATTCTTGTATTTTTCACATTTAATTTGACATTATTAATATTATGTAAATTGCAAGTTTAAAGGGCTTTTACAGTTTGTGTATTTAATTGACCTTTATGCTCTTGACATTTTGATTGAATTCATACTAATACTAGCAAACCCGGCGAACTCCGTTTCGCCACCAGATGGCTTCGTTTTATGTAACATTTCGTTTGGTGATTAAAAGATGAAGAAATTTTTTTTTTCTAGCACTTGGTACGCATTTGATGAAACAACTGAATCCGCAAGTGTTAAATTCCAATGAGAATCGTTCTCCAGCAAACCCAATAGTTGACATGCTTCTCGATATGTTTGGCATTGGTGGCCATTCACAGTTTTCAAATGCGCAAATGATTTTGGTCCACGTACATTTACCAACAGCAGTCGCAAATAAAAACATTCATCATTTCTAGGATGAACAGTATACATGCGACCTAGTCCATCAGTGGAAAACACCTGTGGCCAATTTGGAACTGGGGTTCCTTGTTTGCGATCTTGGAATTTCTTTGTTGATTGATTCCAAGTGTAATACTTGGTCATTTCAATGTACTCGTACATCAGCGTCGCTGCAAATGGATCTGCTTCACACATTGCAAAGAAGCTAGTCAATGTTGTCGATGGTGGTCTCTCAGCTCGTTGTGCCGCATTAGCCTCAGTGAAGTAAACTCTTTGGCCATTTTCCAAATGCACTGCTAAATGTAAAACTGTGGGATATCTTTCATGAATTTGAAATGACAATAATTGCCACAGTGCTTCATTAGTACTAACGTATCTGCCCATTTGAAAGTTGCTGATTTCGTCATTCGCATTTTCCGACGCAATACCAAACACAGCCATGTCGCTGCCTTTTGTGACGTACTTGCACAAATATTTGATTGATTTGACTGAATGACAACTCTCAACGTTTGTATGTGTTTCGAAAATTCGTGATAGCAGCGGGCAGTATGGTACAATGAATTCATTTCCGATCTCAATCTCTTGATTTTGAACTTTAACTTCGATAGTTCGACCATTATCTTCTTTTGAACGCCGACGATAAACTGGATATCCATCGTTCCCTGTGACTGTTTCAGCAACTAACGGTCGCGGATATCGTTTTGTGCACTTTCCATCAGCCATGCAAGGCGATAATGAATTTAATGCACCGCACGGTCCATGCACCATCTGTGTCGTCACAATGTCGTGTAGATGGGGATCTGTATTCCGTGGGGGGGATATGTAGTTGTTATGTGTTGCAATTCATTGTGTTGGTGTGAGTGATTGGTTATGTGTGTTGTATCTTTTACCTTGCAAGTCGGCATGAAGCCGCCTTCTCGAATGATATTAGCTCCAAAGGAAGTCATGCGAAAGCAGTTACTGTATTCTGTGGTGGTGTAGGTAATGGATCCAGTTTGACTTTTCCACTTGCGCAGCACAATCCAGCCATTTCTCTTTTGAACTTTAACGCATTGCAATATCGGCATATAGTCGTCATTGGTCCAATATCTAAATTTTCATCATCACTGTAGTTCGCAGTGGGATCATATTGGAATGCCAAGCGATTGTATGATGCCAATGATCTTCGTGTGCTCAAGCGTTGTCTCAATCGGGCATTTTCTCTTATTATATTTTGTCTTTCATTGCTTAAGTTCTGTGAATACACTTGTTGCTGGCTTGCATGTCTTGTGCGGCGGCCGATGTTCGCACGTCGTCCGCTAGGCATTTTGAACTATGGACAGAGTGGTGAATTTAACCTCAATTGCACCATCTACATCATTTACACAGTTCAACTTACCACCTTAAAGACGCCTGCTGTTGAAATTGAATAAAAATTTGCATAATACACGTGATTGATTTGATGGTTTCCAATTGAAATGTTATGAAACGAATAACTTATTTTTTTTACTTTTTTTCACAATTTCACAGTGAACACAATACCGGTTTGTCACATGAAATTAACTGAGCAGAGAACAATGAGTAGCTGTCAAACAATGTATCACGCATCGGCTCCATCTACTTAAAATATTGGTTTGTAGTACATGCTATGTATCAGAGATGGCGCTGTATGTGAAAAATGATTTTTCCGCTTTTCTGTTGAATATTTTCCTGAATTTTCTTTGCTATGAACCTCACGGAGCCCGAGACCTTTCCAACGAATGCAAAACCGTGGAAATCGGTTCGTGCGTTCTGGAGTTATAGCGTCAGGAAGGAAAACCCGACTTATTTTAATATAGTAGATTATAAAGCTGAAGAGTTCGTTTGTTTGTTTGAACGCTAGGATCTCAGGAGCTACTGGTTGGATTTCAAAAATTCTTTCACAGATTGATAGTCCATTTATTGAGGATGGCTATAGGCTATATAACATCACGCTAAAACGAATAGGAGCGGAGCAGCAATCAATAATGTTTTGAAAACGGGGAATATTTTTTACCGTCTGAGAGCTTCCGAGGCGAACGCTGCGTAAATGGTTACAGTTAGGTAAAAACTGTGTATTACAAAATTGTTTCTCTTAAAAAGTTCTAAAAAAAAGTCGTCGACAGCATATGTCTATCTTCGTTACCTATAAGGTTCGCTTACAATAACCTTATTTGTCTATCTCTTAAGGTTTGCTCACGATATAATAAAACTGAAAAGTTTGTTTGTGTTAGGATCTCAGAAACTACTGGATGTATTTCAAAAATTATTTTACAGTTTAATAGTCCATTTATTGAGGCTGGCTAATGGCGCTATAACATCACGCTAAGACGAATAGGAGCGGAGCAGCCATGAATAATGTTTCGAGAACGGGGATTATTTCTTTCTTTTGAGAGCTTCCATTGCGGACGCTGCATAAATAGTTAAAGTTACGTAAAAAATGTGTATTACAATTTGTTCCTCTTAAAAAGTTATAAAACCTTCACAGCATATATGCCTTTCTTTTAAGGTTCTCTTACAATAACCCTCTTATTCAGTTTTAAAGTATGAGCGACGCGACGGGAGTATACTTGGTTTGCAGTGGCAGCCAGTCAACTGAACGATAAAAACCGGCCAAGTGCGAGTCGAACTCGCACACGATGAGTTCCATACCGAAAAACGGATGGGTGGAAGTAAAAGCGACGGGAAACATGATATCACTTTAACACCTCTTTCCTTCTCACTCTCATGTGACGCAAACGAAGTTATGCGGTTCAGCTCTAATGAATAAAAGCGACGCGACGCGACGGGAAAAAGCGCGATGGGGGTAAATACAACAGGAAACATTATAATACTCGAAATATTAATACCATACCTCTCTCTTTCTCACTCTTATGTGACGCAAACGAAGTTGCGCGGGTCAGCTGGTTTACTATAAAACTGCAAGGATTATAACGAAAATGTCACAGAATTAATATGAAATTTTATCTAAATGTGTTTATTTTGTAATCTGACATTCTTAGCATAGTAAGTATCAATCACATTAATAAAATTGACATTTAATTATTGATTAAGAAAATTGCAAATTGAATACTGTATGCATAATAATTAATGGTTTTTTAAAATGATTCTATAAATTTTATATTACTAGTTTGCATGCAATCACTTTATTTTAAATAGAATTTAATGTTTGTACGCCTTAAGGCAAAACATAGTTGAACACCAAACTAACAATAAGACCTGTAAAATAACCTGTGTTTACGAAATAAATAATCTGAATCTGAATCTGAATCTGAATCTGCGTTGAAAATTAAACTTCCACTCCCGAGAATATAGCTCCTCTATCTGACCCGTCTTATTATTATTATGAACTTGTAAAGTTGGTAGTAGTATTATATAACAGCTCAGCGGAGTAGATTTCGATCAAACGTGTTTTATATTTCTCCAAGCTTGCTGCGAACACTAGCCGAACATTTGGCTCCTTGGATGTGAAGTTGTTTGTGACAATCCCTCGCTGATTACCTGTAACATCAATACATTTGAAAAATTTACCTATTTCCTTAGATGACAGTGATTCATCTTTCATCAACTGCGCATATACTATGTTTTTCAACATTATTGAAAACCAGTGCAGCATGACAACATTTAATACCTCTATCGACTCCTTGCTGTGCCACTGCCAGTCAATTTCAGTTGCACCTTTTTTTTTTTTTTTTTTTTTAACGTGAGGGAAAATCCTCGTAGGATGCTATGCCGGACTCTTACCGACTAAAAAACCTCACGTAACGCCCAACAGCCTATGGTTGAGAGCCCCGGGTAAGCCCTCAGGAAGGATGTCCCGTGACTCCCAACAGACCTACGGCCGCCAATGCGGCCTCGCCCAGGGGGTGGTTCGGGTGCAATCCCGCGTCTATGGAGGGTTTCGGGTGTGACCCCGCTTCTAAGGGGGGGCGTGCGTGAGTGCTCACGTCACGCTGCCGTCATGGGCCTGCTTCTGTAAGGACGGTGAGTAGCCCTCTCACCGTCCTCAGACCCCCGGTCATGGAGGCCGATAGTCCTCGGCGAAGACACGTCGGCGGCGCCCAGGGCGCCGACTGCGGAACTCGAGTGGGAGAGTTCTCTCCCGCACCCGGCCCGCCGCCTCCTTCGCGAGCATGACCTGCTCGCAGAAAGAGGCGGCGCAGTCCCACTTACTCCCGCTGGAGAGCATGGCTCGCACCATGGCCTCGAGCGAGAGAGTGTCCACGCCCAGACCCACTACGAGGACCTGTCGCTGTTGTGCCCACGCCGTGCACTCCACCAGCGTGTGGAGCGCCGTGTCATCGCTGCGGTCCTCGCAGTGCTGACACTCGGCCGTGGTTTCCCGGTGTTTTCGCCACAGATACCTACCGAAGCTACCGTGCCCGGCAAGCATCTGTGTCAACCGGTAGGAGAGAGCACCGTGTCTTCTCTCCAGCCACTCGTCCATGACCGGTCTGACGGCCGCGATTGTGGCGAATCCCCCCTTCAGTTGCACCCTTTGCAGGAGAAGGTGGTTTTGGTAATTTTTATATTACACTTTTATTGTAATGCTTACTATAAATAAATGATCCTCACTTAAATAAAAAAAATATTTGTGAACATTCTTACACAACATCATCTAGCCCAAATTAAGCAAACATAAGCTTGTGCTATGGGATCTAGACGACTGATAGGCATACTTGTGCATTTCTAAATACATACACATTATATTATAGAAAACACCCAAACTCCGAAACAAACATTTGTGGATCACACAAATATTTGGACCGACCCTAGGAATCGAAGCCAGGACCTCAGCGCGGCAGGTGGTTACTGAATGCGCCACAGAGGCAGTCAAACTTACTTACCACATAAAATTATTCCATTTCTTGAATATTTGTATTCTTCAACAATGTTTGGGTCTAAAAGCATTAGCGCTACAGCTGGATCCAATAAGGTCCAGCTCTTCGCAGGTGATGCCAAATATTTCCGTTCATAGCCATTTAGAGCATTGATGATGGGTGTATTTATTGTTCCCAAAACATTCTTTCGCCATGTCTGCAATTATTAGTCGTTGTATTCAGTTGCACATTCAATAAGTGTTGATACTTATGTCTAGAAATTTCATAACGCAAATTTGTTTTTTAAATTTCTTAAATATTAAAATAGACGATACCTACATACAAAATGTGATTAGGTATCAATTTTAGCGTAAAATCCAAAATAAAAAAAAGTTATATAAATAAATAAACATGAAAACCAAGATGGTGGATGAAGTAAGCGACCAAGAACTCCGTTATAATAATTAATAAGCTTTTATTAGGTCGTCGTGTATGTAACTAACAATGTAATGGAATCTAAGGAAACTAATTTAACCATCTTCCAAGGATCGTAGCGTCATGAAGCGTCATGGCAGATGTATGTAGTTCTGATGACAATACAATAATATGGTACTGTCAAACTGATATGATGATGGAGCCGGAAGATAGGCACAGAAAACCAGTGGAATCTAAGGTAGCTAATTTAACCAGCTTTCAAGGTTCGTAGGGTCATGAAAATTGGCAGCTGTATGTAGTTCTGAGGACAATATAATAATATGGTACTGTCAAACTGATATTATGATGGAGCCGGAAAATAGGCACTGAAACTTCGATGAAAAAAGTGGAATCTAAGGTAGCTAATTTAACCAGCTTCCAAGGATCGTAGCGTCATGAAAATTGGCAGATGTATGTAGTTCTGATGACAATACAATAATATGGTACTGTCAAACTGATATGATGATGGAGCCGGAAGACAGGCACAGAAAACAAGTGGAATCTAAGGTAGCTAATTTAACCAGCTTCCAAGGATCGTAGGGTCATGAAAATTGGCAGCTGTATGTAGTTCTGATGACAATACAATAATATGGTACTGTCGAACTGATCTGATGATGGAGCCGGAAGATATGCACTGGAACTTCGTGATGGAATATCGTATTATATCTGTTTTTGGATTCGTCAGAAAAGTCTTGTAATGAACTTTGACCAGGCTTAGGTTTCAAGGTTATAACAAAACTTTTTTTAAATGACTTGTAAAATTATGCAATGGAATCTCAGGTAACTAATTTAAGCATCTTCCAAGGAGCGTAGCGTCATGAAAATTGGCAGATGTTTGTAGTTCTGAAACAATACAATAATATGGTGCTGTCAAACTGATCTGATGATGAAGTCGTAAGATATGAACTGTAACTTCATGATTGAACATCGTATCATAGCTGTGTTTGGATTTGTTACAAAAGTCGTGTAATGAACTTAGACCACGATTAGGGTTTAAGGTTATAACAAACCTGTTATATATTGAAATTAATATTGAGTGTAAATATTGAGCGTATATATTGACATAGGTACCTGCATAAAATGTATATGTATTAGAGTAATAATGAAATATTTTTACATTAGTCGAACACAGACAAAACACCATGTAATACAGAAATCCCTACTAATATTATAAACGCGAAAGTAACTCTGTCTGTCTGTTACGTTTTCACGCAAAAACCACTGAACCGATTTTGATGAAATTTGTTATTATATAATAGTTTGAGTTTAAGGGAAGGACATAGGCTACTTTTTAACTGACTGCGCGAAAGGAGGGCAATGATTTTACGCGATAACGACTTCTACCCGGATGAAGCCGCAGGGAACAGCTAGTAAAGGTATAAATGTTGTGACTAAAAAGTATAAAATAAATAAATGGTTTAAAAAACCCTAGAAAAATACGCTTTTATAATGCACGAAAAAACCAAAAATAAATAAAGGATCGTTCAAGTTGCCTCTATTTCTGAGCTGAAGTGTAAACTATGTGCTTTTTGTTATAATATTTGATTGTAAAAGCGTGGGGCGCTAGAACAAGAAAGACTTTTTTGTAAGCAAATTCCTATTAATACTAATCCTTATATAATAAAAATCCTGGCGAAAGCTGCATGAGGTCGCACAAGAGCATAACGTTTATGCTGCCAAAGGGAACGCCTCTTCTTTCAGGCAATTAAGTAGATACATGAGGGGAATACGCTAACAGTGGCAAAATGTAGAGTTCTTGTTCGAGAACGAGATATCTTTGGTTACCGTTGAAAACCCGCTTGGGGATATATGCGTTTGTATTCTTATTGCATGATTACTACTTATTGTACTAAATATTTCGGAATGCCGAAACTTTAAGGACCTACCTATGAATTATCTAATAGAGATCCGTAACGGTAATATGTTTGCTCCTATTACGCTGGCGTCACGAAAAACTGGCAAAAGTGGGTGTTGAAAATGCGTAGGCGTGATTAACTACTTTACTTTACAAGTAAGTATGTTATGCATTTCAATTAAAGCCTATCATCGTTAATACATTCCCGAAATATAAAATGATATTAATAATAATAAAAGTCACAATAGATATATAAAAGTGTGACAGTGTAAATTAATAGTTTAAAAACACGAGAAAAACACGCTTTTATAAATGTCACCTTATCCTTAATCTGACAAGACATCACGCAGCTTCCGCCAGGAAAGTCTTTCCTGTTCCAGCGCCCCACGCTTTTGCAATCAAATATTATAACAAAAAGCACATAGTTTACACTTCAGCCCAGAAATAGAGGCAACTTGAACGATCCTTTATTTATTTTTAGTTTTTTCGTGCATTATAAAAGCGTATTTTTCTAGGGTTTTTTAAACGATTTATTTATTTTACGCTCGCAGTGATCCCCCCAATGAATCTCAAAAGAAAATTGGTATACTCGTAATAGGTAGGTCCACGGTGTTACATTTGAAATGACCGTATGTAGCAGTATGGGCACGTTTGTAAATGTATATAGTTTTTATACATGGATCTAGTTCTTAGGAACCACATGTCATCGATTTTAGAGAAAGGAAGATCTGCATTTATAGATCTTAAAAAATCTCATGCGCAGCTCAGGAATCGAACCCGCTCGTTTTGGAAAATAATGTTTCCATTATTTACATTTGAATATCAATTTTATAGGTCACTAGCTGATGCCCGCAGCTTCGCCCGCGATGGCGCTGTATGTGAAATTTTGCTGACCTTTCTTTGCTATAAACCTCACGGAGCCCGAGACCTTTCCAACGAATGCAAAACCGTGGAAATCGGTTTGTGCGTTCTAAAGTTATAGCGTCAGGAAGGAAAACCCGACTTATTTTTATATAATAGATAAGCAGCATTAATGTTACTACGAAACATGATATGCCTTCTAATATAATAAATGCGAAAGTAACTCTGTCTGTCTGTCTGTCTGTTACGCTTTCACGCCTAAACGGCTGGAGCGATTGAGATGAAATTCAGTATAGGGACAGTTTGAGGCCCTGGGAAAGACATAGGCTTTTTTTACCGGCTGCGCAATAGGAGGGTTATGATTTTACGTGATAACGACTTTTATGCGCTAGTATTTCGTCTTCTTTAATTTAATAAAGTACATGTTCGAAGTGCAATCTATTTTTAGGGTACCGTAGCCAAATGGCAAAACCGAAACCCTTATAGATTCGTCATGTCTGTCTGTCATGCTGTTGAAACTTGGTAAGTAGATGTATTCTGTAAACAGCATCAAGATTTTTATATAAAACTAGAAAAAAACCAGTTAATTTTGGGGGTCCCCATACTCAGAACTGAAAATCAAAATTTTTTTTTTTCATTTTTCATCAAACCTATACGTGTCGGTTATCTATAGATTAAGTCTTTAAAAATGCTATTGAAGTCTTGAATTGAATCTAACATCATTTTTTTCTAAAGTGAATAGTTTGTGTAAGAGACACTTCCAAAGTGGAAAAATGTGTGCCCCCCTCTAACTTCTAAACTAAGAGAATGATAAATCTAAAAAAAAATATATAATGTACATTGCCATAAAACCTACGAAAATTGGTTTGAACGAGATCGAGTTGGTAGTTTTTTTTAATACGTCATAAACCGCAATTTCCGCCTAGAAAAAATACTACTACTGCGACCGTGTTAAAACATCAATGAAAGTTACAACGAACTACAAGAACTGTTAAACTATGTTACTCGCTGCTACGGAACCCTTCATGGGCGAGTCCTACTCGCACTTGGCCGGTTTTTTTCTCTAAAATCAATGGCATGGTTCCTAAGAACAGTTCTATGTATCACCATCGCGGAAAGGGTCAAAGAACACATTGCAGCTGTGAAAAACCGCCAGTTTAACAAATCGGCAATAGCAGAACACCTCGATACGGGCAGTAATCACTGGATCGAACTTCACCAACCAAAAGTCCTCTCCACTGATCGCCACTATTATCCACGTATGGTGCGTGAAGCCATTGAAATTAAAAAACACAAAACTTTCAAAAGGGATGATGGATATAAGCTCTCCGGGATGTGGAATGCAGTGATTAATAAACTTGAACGTAACACTGTGCCAATTAAAACTGCCGTAGTGAGTGTAGTGTGTCGCCGGCCTTATCCTTCGTTGTGACAATAGCGGAGGGTAGTTTGGCAAGAAGTTACTTCATGGTTTTCGTCGATCCTCGCCTCAGTCCAACCGCGACCACGGGCGCTGCAACGTGCTCGAAACGTCGGTGTGAAAATGTAATTAAATGTGTTTCGCGTGAAGTCCCGAATTCTATAAGTATGAGTTCTATGTATGTGTTAAATTACAGACTTGCACATATTGACCTCTCCGAATGTTACATCCTGTATGAGTCCACGTCATAATTTCGAAATAATCTGGCCGACCCTCAAAATTACGAACGCTCATTTCGCCGCTGATAAATTCAACGAATGGTTGTATGGTCGACTGTTAAAACTCCGAATGGTCATTTCGCCGATGATCAGTTTTACGAATGATTGTATGAAATTGATGTTGGTGTTGGATGGTTATAAAAAAAATAACCACGAAGGCTAAGGCGGGAGCTCCGCTCCGCTTCGCTCCGCTTCGCTCCCGCCTTAGCCTTCTAACCTAACCTATCCGAGTCAAGGTGTTAACCATAATAAGTGAATGGTTAACACCCCGACTCAGAGTACCCCGATACAATCATTCGTAAAACTGATCATCGGCGAAATGACCATTCGGAATTTTAACAGTCGACCATACAACCATTCCTTGAATTCATCATCGGCGAAATGAGCGTTCGGAATTTTGAAGGTCGGCCAGATTATTTCGAAATTATGACGTCGTGGACTGATCCTGTATAATTATTTCCGGATCAAAATATGAGTCTGTTAATGTATTTAAGAAACCTAGCAATTAGTTATTTGTTAACGACATTTTTTTTTAAAAACTCTTGGAATAATCTGAAAACAATAGTAAAATGTGCTTACTTTGCAAATGTTAAGCGTATCCTCGACCTGAGAACATGGTACAATAGTAACCTTGTCTGCCCTAGAATTATTGACTATGATTGAATAGGCTTCTGGATCCATGGCTGTATTGAATTCTGGTGATTTATGTCGATTGCCTGCAAATAGTAACAATATTGCTTATCCTATCAACTCCCCACCTCGGATTTCCCGAACAACTATAGGTGAATTCTATACAACGTGTCCCAGAAATCCACGTCAAGCCGAAAACCGGCAATAGGCCAAGTCATGACAGTTATTAGAAAAATATAAAAAAAAATTTTGGTCATGTACTTTTCAAATTTTATGGATTCAAAAAAAAATCTCAAAAAGTGTCACCCTGTGATGATCTTTCAAGTCCTGAGACTACAAATATTAACGTTTCGTCAGTTTTTTTTCTGTGACGTAACCATAAATTACCCTCCTGTAAATTACAGTTAAAAGTTAAAACATAACTACCTCAGTTTTAAATAAAATGTTAGATTTTTGCCCAACATTGAATTCAAAATTATTACATCACACAACTTTAACCGCATGTAGTGTAAAAAAAAATTACTACACTATTTTGGCAAGGAACTTTAAAAGATGGCGCGTTTAGTCTGGATTCCAAAATGGTATGCCACTTACTAATTGCTACTTCTTAATTGACGAAAAAAAGTTATTTGTTAGTTTTAGGTGCGTTTGAAATAAAATTCAGTTGTTGGATTTCTTTAGTTTTAATTTTTATTAAATCATATTTACCAAGTTTTTACAATCAAATGTTCGAACTGCTTGCCTTCAGCTGCAATGCAAGTTCTACATCTCTTTAAAAATGATCGCGTAATAAGACGGGCGTATCGTCTCGAGTTGATGTATTCAGCGGCTTCTGCAATTCTTTGGCGCAGCTCGTCTAAATTTTGAATAGCTTTAGAGTACACGATATCCTTTATCGTACCCCAGTAAAAGAAATCTATGGGGTTTAAATCGGGTGAACGGGCAGGCCACGAAATTGTACCACCCCGCCCTATCCACCTATCGGGGTATTCCCGATTGAGAAACTCACGTACTGTTAAAGCATAATGAGCTAGACAGCCATCTTGTTGATACCACATGCTGCCGTAAATGTTCAGTGGCACTTCTTCCAATAATTCTGGTAATTGGTTTTGTAAAAAGTCCAAATACCCCTGGGCATTTAAGTTCTCCGGCAGCGATTGGACCAATAACTTTACCATTCAAAATTCCCGTCCACATGTTCAATTTAAAGTGGTACTGCGATCTGTCTTGCCGCATCAAATTTGGATTTTCCACGTGCCATTCGTGCAAATTGTGGAGGTTCATGTAACCGTCCTTTTTAAATGTTGATTCATCTGACCATAGGATTTTCTCAAAGAATCGCGGATCCTCTCGGTGCTTCTGCAACATCGTTTCACAGAATCGCACTCTCGCTGGGTAGTCTCGGGGTAGCAAACTCTGTACTCGTCGTACATGGTATGGGTGAAACTGGTTTTTTTTAAAATACGCTGTGCAGTACTTTTGGAGACTCTTGTGCTCTGTTGAATTCCACGTACTGAGATACTTGGGTCTTCTTCTACTGCTTGCAAGACTTCGGCCTCATAGGGCATTACGGGTCTTCCCTCGCTAACCATTTGACTAGGGAATCGACCCTCTGATAATGACCGATGCACATTAATAAATACTCGATGATCGGGAAAATGCTCAGCATTTGGGTATCTCTCACGATACATTCTTGCTGCAGCATTGGCGTTGCATAAGCATTCTCCATAAATGAGATGCATGTTGACGTATTCCTGTGCGGTGTACCGAGATGGCATGATAACGCACTACACAAAACACGGGATTCCGATTAAACAAGTCCGGGGTCGTCAGAAACGATGCAGATAAATCCAAATCACAATGCAAATCAAGTCCAATAAACAAAGCCACAGTTGTTAGTACGAAGTCAATACAAATACAGAAAGATGCGTAGTAAACGAAAGAGTGTAACGTACTGCAGAATTGCACAATTTACCTGACGCCTGACGCATTCTTGCTTTGCCCGAGTGGCGTCTCTATCTGTTTCACTCACACAGACGAAATGATATGTCGATCTGTCTCGCTCTTAGATAAAAGTAGCGTCACTACCTATCTCGCTCACACTTAACAAAGTAGCATCTGCATCTGTCTCGCTCCCACTAGTTAAATAACGTTACTTTTCGTCTCAATTGAACTTGTACGTAATCCGGCATTATTAAATAAAAATTTCCTCCATTAAGAAGTAGCAATTAGTAAGTGGCATACTATTTTAGAATCCAGAGTAAACGCGCCATCTTTTAAAGTTACTTGCCAAAATAATGAAGTAATTTTTTTTTTACAGTACACGTGGTTAAATTTGTGTGATGTAATAATTTTGAATTCAATGTTGGGCAAAACTCTAACATTTTATTTAAAACTGAGGTAGTTATGTTTTAACTTTTAACTGTAATTTACAAGAGGGTTATTTATGGTTACGTCACAGAAAAAAAACTGACGAAAAGTTAATATTTGTAGTCTCAGGACTTGAAAGATCATCACAGGGTGACACTTTTTGAGATTTTTTTTTGAATCCATAAAATTTGAAAAGTACATGACCAAAATTTTTTTTTATATTTTTCTAATAACTGTCATGACTTGGCCTATTGCCGGTTTTTGGCTTGACGTTGATTTCTGGGACACGTTGTATAGTGTCTTATAAAGTTCTTGCAGGGTTGGCAGCGTGAGTGCTAATTTTAGTACAATCCAACCATCACTTACAAAGTAAGCTAATAAATGATACTTAATGGAAACTAGACGAAAGTCAATAATCGAACGAGGCCTTTTTAGGGTTTCGTAGACAAATGGCAAAAACGGAACCCTTATAGATTCGTCATGTCTGTCTGTCTGTCAGTCCGTGTGTCACAACCACTTTTCTCCGAAACTATAAGGCCTACGCTATTGAAACTTGGTAACTACATGTATTCTGTGAACCGCATTAAGATTCTTATATAAAACTAGAAAAAAAGCAGTAAATTTTAGGGGTCCCCACACTCAGAACTGTATCTCAAAATTTTTTTTTCATCAAACCCATACGTGTGATAAGTCTTCAAAAATACTTTGCGCAAGAGACACTTGCAAAGTGGAAAAATGTGTGCCCCCCCCCCCCCCCCTCTGACTTCTAAACTAAGAGAATGATAAATCTAAAAAGAATATATGATGTACATTGCCATAAAAACTACCAACGAAAATTAATTTGAACGAGATAGAGCTGGTAGTTTTTTATAATACGTCATAAACCGCAAGTTTCGGTTAGAAAAATCACTACCACTGCGAACATCAATCAAAGTTACAACGAACTATAAGAACTTTTATATTATGTTACTTGCTGCCACGAAACCCTTCATGGGCGAGTCCAACTCGCACTTGGCCGGTTTTTTAACGTGAGAAAAATTTCATATGGATACTATTCTGGACTCCTACCGACTAAAAAGTACTACGGGCGAGAGCCCCGGGTAAGCCCTCGTAAGGATACCCAACAGACCTACAGCTACCACTGCCACCTCACCTAGGGTGCTACCCCATGTCTTTGGGGGGTAGTTCGGGTGTCATCAGGTGCGTGAATCCCTAACGTCATGCTGTTGTCTAGCGTCTGCTTCTGTAAGGACGGTTAGCAGCCCCCTCATGGTCTTTGGGCCCCCGGTCATGGAGGCCGATAGTCTTGGGAGAAGACACGTCTGTGGCGCCCCCGCCGCAGACTATAATTCTGCTCTCTGCAGCCTTAAATTTTGTTTGATTGTAATTATTGGAAATTTTAAGCATCCTAATCCCACTGTAACCACGGCGAGTGGTTACACGATTTTTTAACGAATTTTATTTTAATAATATTATAAAGATATCTATTACTGTGCTCAATCAGTCCCGTAAAACACAATTCAACCAATTTAATTATATTGAAAAAACTTACTGTAAATATGCCCGGAACCAACATAAAGTTTCGATAATCTGCCAATAAACTCAGGATCCAGTGAAATAGCTAAGGCAACGTTCGTGGCCGGACCGGTCACCATTACTGCCAAATTACCTAGATTAAAGTAAAAAGTCCTTATAAACCTGTTTTAGAGTGTTTTGTTTTGACCGTTCGACTCAGTGTTTTGTGAACGATCACTGCAGTTAGTAAGTTTCGTTTTGGCTGGTCCTCGGATGGGTGACTACTTTGTGAAGGCACGCTAAGCTATTGGTCCTAGTTGTAAGTAACATGGCAGTAGTTAAGCATTGTTAAAGGGCAGCTTGAATGGCGCAGCGGGCAATTACAACCGCGCCTGTCCATTTTAACATGACAATAGCTATAATGCTGCAATGTGATAGACGGACGTAAAAATATAAGGTGTGGTAAAAGATAAATTGTCATAAATTTGGTAACGTTACTTTACATCTTATTTCATTTAAAATATAAAAATCTAAGCATACCTGCCCCTGAATACTAAAGCGGAGGTCAGGTTGCAAACCAAAGATGAGTTTGATAGTGACTGAATTGAGTTTCGATTTTAATCTACTAATTAATTTGGACGAAGAAGTATATGGTCGTACCTGTGTATGCGGGTTCCTTTAATAAATATCAATCCACAGCTTGCTGTTTTATGCATTCGTTCATTTGTGTTGTCAGCAACAAATCAAGAAGAAGAAACAGCTGTTAAAATAACTCAATGTGCTGGCTTACCTTCATACTTTTTAGATAATTCAATCAGACCCACAGCCGCGTGAAGCTTCTCAACTGCTACAGGTCCAGTGGACGATGCGACCAAAGAAATTATCTGTCTTTATACCACGGATAAGTGGTTTCTTGGCTCCTGCATATATTGGTATCTAGAACAGGTGCAAATTGTTGCTATACTATACTAGAATACTAGCAAAGTTATATTAGTACCCCAGTTTAGCTGAATAATTTCTGTTACAAGTAAAACTAAATGCAAGATTTTTCTTGTTTAGTAGTAATATACAAGGTATTATTATAGTAACAACCTTCTCAGGTAAGAACTCAGGGTGTGGTTTTGCCTACGCTCTAAAACCTACAACACTTTTTTGCACGACGTGGTTTACTACTGCAGAGCTCGTGGTTGTTTGCAGCTCCCACTGCGCGGACAGACAAATTGAAGAATCGTATGGGCTACGGGAGACCGCATCGAGTGTGGTTTTAACATTTTTATTTGGTTTCTGGTATAAAGCAATGGCGATTTGGACTTTACGGATGCTAACCACCCGCTTTACGACAATCGCTCGTCCAGTTCGGTGGTGAGAACCACTAACGCAACGGCTGCAGTACCGCACAGATCTGTGCGGTCTCGTGAGTTTTGAAATGAAAAAGTAGAGAATCCACCACTGCAGCAAGCGTGGCTAGGAACCACATCGTTAGTTTTTAGCCTTATTGTAATTGAAGCTGTATTTTACTAGCTTACTTTGTTTATGGGCCTGAATACACTCTTCTTTGAGCGTGGAGTATGATTTCGCTCTGATAAGAATATCTTTTTTGCTTCTGCTAAACAGTTCGTTACACAATGAACTTACCTCAGATCTGTTACATAACTTGAGTATTCTTGCGGTGTTGAAGATAGCTTGGCTTAAATTTGCATTGCCGTATGAAGTGGTAAGTGCAATTATTTTGGGCCTGAAATGAATTTAACTAAGCTACAATCCACAAGTTTTTGAGATGGCTAATCCCTCAGCCGGTGTTGTAGGACACAAACAACACGGGGAAGTAAAGTTACCTACCTCTATTTTAACTGGTTGATCTATGATCAAGTAATTTTTACCAGCAGTGGTTCAACTTGGTTGAGTTCATTTCATTTTCGTGCAACGCGACCGGTCAAAGCGACAATCGCATACAATCGCGTGCGGACAAACGTAGGAAAATCCATTCCATACATATAATAAATCCGTGAAATGTAGGCCAGATGACATATTTATATAAACTTTTAGTAAACCAAACGCTACCTCGAATTTAAACCGGTAAGCGCCATCTGTTAGTCACTTTTGTACTGAAATCTTAATTTTTTTTATATTCAAGATTAATCCTGTATTTGTTAACACAAGTGTGTCTAAAAAATATCAAGTTTATTTAACCAATTGCCTGGAAGTATTAAAAACTATGAAAATCTATCGATTTCTATGTTTTTATGGCCTAACTATCCATCCAATTTGTCTGTACGTTTGTGCACGCTAATCTCAGCAACCGCTCCACCGATTGCAATGCAGTTTTCTTTACTGCGTTGCGGTTTGTTTTACTTAACATTTAGTGTTTGTTTCATGTCAATCGGTCCATAAATAAAAAAGTAATATTAATCTAAAGAATCATATATAGAAGAACGAAAAACAGATGGCGCTTACCGATGTATGGTAAGCGCCATCTGTTGGTCACTTTTTTTACTGATATTTTAAAATTATTTTTATTATGTTCATGATTAATCCCGTATTTGTTTACACAATTGTGTGTAAAAAATATCAAATTTATTTAACCAATTGCCTGGAAGTATTAAAACTATGAAAATCCATCGATTTCTATGTTTTTATGACATAATCCATCCAATTTGTCTGTACGTTTGTGCACGCTAATCTCAGCAACCGCTTCACCGATTGCAACGCGGTTTTTTTTTACTGCGTTGCGGTTTGTTTCACTTAACATTAAATGTTTGTTTCATGCCAATCGGTTCATAAATAAAAAAGTAATATTAATCAAGCGATCTAAAGAATTACATGTAAAATGCAGTAAAAGGATTTTGGATTTCTATTTGTTTTCTTTTAGTGGCTGTCAACGTGTTCTTACACGAATAAGAGTTCGCCGCTTATAGACTATAGTCCGTTCAGAGATATATTACGTCTCGCACTTAGGTACCTCTATCTTGATTGCTGTGTTACCCCAATAAGTTTTTGTTTCTCCCATGTAATCTAACTTTTAGTCGAAATTACTTTCTTCTTTTGCTATCTTTTTTTTTTGGGTGTGACCATTAATTGAGATGTGGAACGTTGTGGAAGCAGCAACTTTACCTCCGTTGGTGATGGTAGTGAATATTTATTTTCAGATATTCATAAAAAAATAAATAAATTTTAAATCCAATCGTATCGTTATAAGAGCACTGTTTTAGTAAAGTTAAGTATATTATGACATGAAAAACAAAATTCTTCGTGCCAACAACGGTTGGATGTTATAATCTCCATGATAAAATGTCGTAGGCTGGCACTCATAGGGGGACTTTATGGCTATACCAACACACAGGAAATGATCGACAAGCTGTCAGAGGTAATATAACTGTGAACAAACTATTCTCCTGAATCACTAGCCATGATTTCCTCTGTATTTTGCTTTTGAGAGCTTCAAAGCTACAAGTAATTGCAGCAAGTGGAGAGTTAAAAACTGACGAAAAGTGACTTGCGAATAAATTAGCAATATCTAAACCTGTTTCAGCTATGGAGTCATTATGCCTCATTTTAGCAGGTATGGTAGAGCGTCCACCACGTTTATTTTTAACAAACTTCCAAAATAGTTTAGGATTTCCAGGGATATTAGTCTCTATCGTTTGTTTGTAACTACTGTAACATTTACTATATAATTTGTGACACCGATTGCGAAGCAATTTAAATTCAAATTCATCGCAAGGATTTTGGTAATTACGCAGTCTTGTATGCACTTTGTTTTTCACCAAGTAGTTTTATTAAACCCGGACTAAACCACGAGGGAAATCTGAACTTTCGGTAGTTTCGCTTTGGCACAAATCTGCCGATAAGATAATTTAAGGCTGTATAAAATTCATTAATCATCTCGTTCACACACTCCACAGCACACAACCTACCCTGCCAGTCAATATTTTTCAGTTCACTAAAAATGTTCGCGTAATCGGCCTTGTAATAATTAAATTCATTATTACTTTTGGGTTTCAGGTAGTTAAACTCTTTATAGACAAAAGTTACCAGCAACTCTTTATAGACAAAAGCTACCTCCATGATTCCAAATAATTAAGTCCAGATACCGATTGTCACTATTACTGATAGGATTCATTTGATACATTTGATACATTGGGTAAATCTAAACTGGCGTGTTGGCTTAATCATAAAAGAGCTTAATGATTAAGGCTATTTTAAAACAATTCTTGTTTTAAAATAGCCTTAATCTTTAAACTCTTTTATGACTAAGCAAACAGGGCAGTTTCACACGCTGCTTGATGAGTCTGATAAAGAAATACCTCTCCTTTCATACACCTTATGTGACGTGAACGAAGTTGCGGGGTCAGCTAGTTAAGCAAATATAATGTAAAATGTGCATACCCTCTCATATTTGTGTAAACGCAAGAAATATTCAAATGTATATTAAAATAATATTATGTTCGTTAATATTCCCTGCTAGTCTGCTACTATAATATTAATATTATGTTATCGTCTTCTCGTAGTAAAAAAGAAAATTAATAATTACCCATTGAAGTATTTTTCTAATAACACACTGCTAGTGATCGCTATGGCATCGTCGGCAGCGCCATCTTGGTCTATTACTAATTTCAATACACTTTGTCCATTAATGGTCGAACTCCTAAAAATTAACACATAACTATCTGATAAAAATATGAAGCACGCGCGAGGGGGTTTATGTACATTCGTCACAAAGTAAATTCGTCATATTTTGAAAAATCCATACTTACATGGAAAATAAATTCGTCACATGTATAAAAAATATGTGTAAATTCGTCACATATAGATGAGGGTTATTGTAAAATTGTCACAAATTCTTATTTAACGTTCTTTTTTAAGTAGCATTAGCAACCGAATGTTTTGATTTTTAGCTCCTACTTCTGGGTGGTTTATAAAATAAAACCACGAAGACTAAGGCGTGAGCTCCGCTTCGCTTCGCTCCCGCCTTAGTCTTCTAACCTAACCCATCCAAGTCGGATTGCTCTGAGTTATATAAAATGTTACTTAGAGATTATGAGTATTATAGTAAAATCCCACACCAACTGATAAAGTTGGTTAAATTAGCTAAATGTTTGCTATCGGTGCGGATAAAAGCTATGTGACGAATTTACAATAATCAAAATGGAAATGTATTAAATAAATGAGAATTGTGACGAATTTACACATTATTTTTTTCGTGACGAATTTACTTTGTGACGAATGTAAAACAACCGGCGCGAGGAATTTAGTTTCCGTTTCCGCTACCACACCTAGAACTTACACACAGATAAGTTACGTATTTCGATTAAAAAAATATGAAAACTATATCGTACCTCCCAATCATGTAAAATAGAACCAGAAAAAAATGTTGAATACTCATCATTTCTAAAAGAAATGTTTCGCTATCGAACTCTAGAATTCAACTGTTTTATATCGGAAGCACTACAGTGTTGATAGCAATATTAATGAAATTAAATTGAGGTTAAACACGTATTTATGTATCTTAACATTTTCAACTAATAGGCGAAACTTCTGACGTGACGTGAAGTCTGTAAAAAAAATACAACTGACGAAGTGAGTTGAATATAGAGCAATTTGGCTGCCCTGGCCCCCGAGGACGGCAGCTTAGGGTAACTTTAAATGTAAGAAAATTCTCGAAAATAAACTAAACTTCGATTAACAATACTTGTTGTAGGCGGTTAAAAAACGAAACAAAAGCAGGTCGTTACAACCTGCGCCTGTTCAATTCAATACGGCAATAGGCTCACCAGTCTCGCCACATTATCTATATTATTATTATAAAGAGGAAAGATTTGATTGTTTGCTTGTTTGTTTGTTTGCATCGAATAGGCTCCGGAACTACTGAACCGATTTGAAAAATTCTTTCAGTGTTGGGAAGCTACACTTTTCCCGGTGAACATAGGTTATTATATTTTATTCTCGTATTCCCGTGGGAACGGGAGCTATATGGGTGAAACCGCGTGACGTCCGCTAGTGTGAGATAAAATTTTAAAATGCGAATAGAAGTTGGCGTGTCCTATGCCGCTACCTATCCCTTCGGGGATAATATGGAAAGGAAGTATGTAAATCGGTTTTATCATTCAGCAGTACATTTGGTCTCGCGCACGGAGGGTTTAGTACCAAAATTACAAGCAAAGTACGAGTCGAATTCGCGCATAGAGGGTTTCGCACCAAAAAAAAGTCAATAAAATGTGATGATAGACCACATGATAGACCGACAGTTATCATGGAGAATAAAAGGGGAGATGCAAAACATCGATTTTGTCAAAATAATAATGATAAAATAATTGGTCAGAGCTATTGGACTTTACGAGGTGGACCGGGTGCAGACCAACGCCGACGCCTGATAGTGGAGAAAGACGGCAAATTCAAAACTTTTTGGCTAATTCCTTGCAGGACCTATTCCCTTTATCCTCGTCGTGCCACCAACAAGTTCCACCAGTGGCACGATAAGGAAATTCAATTCGATTCAATTCATTTTGTTGGTTGTTACAGGTTTGTTGCATACTTGTCATGAAAATGCAATTAATGGCCTTCCGTAACATACTTAACATTTTGTGCAATTTGATTGGAGCCTAGTGATATGTCTTATCTATTAAATAAAAGGCACAACGTCTGTTTTTAAAAATATGATAGGTTCAGATTATTTAAAACAGTCTGGCAGCTTAGTATACATCTTTTCCACTATAAATCCAAATACACTAGTTCTGAACTGTTGAGTTCTGCACCTGTCTACGTGTAGTTTACTTCTATGTCTTTCACTTGATTTTATATTTCTTTCTTCCTCTTAAAACGGTACCTCAGAAAAGTTGTAGGTCCAAGACCATTATTATAATCTAAGGACAACGCCTATGAAAGAAATATTTAGTACTAGCGGACGTCACGCGGTTTCACCCACGTAGCTCCCGTTCCCGTGGAAGTATGGGAATAAAGTGTTGCCTATGTAGCCTTTCCAATGGTGAAAGAATTTTTGAAATCGGCATAGTAGTTTTTGAGTTTATTCATTACAATAATACACACACAAACATACATTTTTTTCTCTTTTTATGCTAATAATAATATAGTGTAGGCTAGTGGTAGACAAAGCATGATTTCATTTATTAGTTGAAAATGTTAAGATACATAAACACGTGTCTAACCTCAATTTAATTTAACTAATATTGCTATCAACACTTTAGTGTTTTCGATAAAAAACAGTTGAATGAAAAGAGTTCGACCTCGAAACATTTCTATCAGAAATAATGAGTATTCAACATGTTTTTCTGGTTCTATTTTACACGGTTGGGAGGTACGAAATCGCTTTCATTTATTTACAATCAAAATACCTACCTTATCTGTGTGTAAATTCCCATAAGCAGCGGGATCGGGAACAAAATTCCTCTCGGGTTCTTTACATTTTTATCAAATAATTTATGCGTTAATTTTTAGGAGTTCGATCATGAATGGACAAAGTGGATTAAAATTAGTAATAGACCATGATGGCGCTGCTGACGATGCCATAGCGATCACTAGCAGTGTGTTATATGAAAAATACTTTGATGGGTAATTATTACATTTTTTTATGGCTTACAACAAAGTGATGAACATAATTATTAATATTATGGAAGCAGACTTTTGTAGCAGTGTGTGCCAAGTTGAAGGCCTATATTTTCCTAAAAAAATGTCTTGAAAAATTTCAACAGCAGGCAGTTTCAACCTATGCCAGTCCATTTAAACACGGAAAAACGGCTCACCACCTATTACGTGGGACAGAATCTAGAAAGGTGAAGTGTGAGCGGAACCCTCTTTGCGCGAATTCGACTCATACTTGGCTTGTAATTTTGGTACGAAACCCTCCGTGCGCGAAACCGCATTTATGGGGCAACTTATGGCATAATGATCAACATACATACTTCCTTTCCATATTATACCTCAAGGGATAGACAGAGGCATAGTAAACGCTCACAATTTTTTATCTCAGCTAATTCGGCAAGACTGGCGAGCCTATTGCCGTATTGAATTGAACAGGCGCAGGTTGTAACGACCTGCTTTTGTTTCTTTTTTTAACCGCCTACAACAAGTAGAACCTAGTAACAATAGAAGTCTAGTTTATTTTCGAGATTTTTCTTACATTTAAAGTAGCACTAATCTGCCGTCCTCGGGGGCCAGGAAAGCCAAATTGCTCTATGTTCCCTCACTTCTTTTTTTTTGACGTTGTTTGGTTTGTTATTATGTGTCGGCGCGTCTATTGCCACGTTAAAATTTATTGGCACAGATAGTGATTGCTTAAGAAGGGAACGAATCCTATGAAAACCTAGTAACTACTTGGCTTAACGACATCTACTTTACTGCTAACTTGACGCACTTTCGGAGCACGTTTGAGAAAATTGGTCACCCATCTCAAGATCACTCCTGTCAACTAAATCTCAAGCACTCTAGGCAAGCCACTTAAACTCAATGAGCTTGATGATCACCTTGTGATGAATTGATGACCATCGTCCCATCATGTCACCGAAGATGCATACATGAGATAGGTATGCATCTGCGGAATATGCTGTATGCATCTTAAATTGTTTGTTATTTATTAGTCTATACGTCTATACTAAAGTGTATTGCAATTAGATCTGGAGAAGGCCTATGACAAAGTGGTGAGGGATGAGGTGTGGTCAGCATGATCCATGTACGGGGTGAGCAGCAACCTGATACGAGCACCGAAATCTGAAATCTCTTTATGAGGGCTCTAGTGCTTGTGTCCGGATCAACGGAACTTGCACGAACTTTTTAGGGTTCCGTAGCCAAATGGCAAAAACGGAACCCTTATAGATTCATCATGTCTGTCTGTCTGTCTGTCCGTCCGTATGTCACAGCCTTTTCTCCGAAACTATAAGGCCTATGCTATTGAAACTTGGTAAGTAGATGTATTCTGTAACCCGCATTAAGATTTTTATATAAAACTAGAAAAAAGTTGTAAATTTTGGGGGTCCCCATACTCAGAACTGTTACTCATTTTTTTTTTCATCGAACCCATACGTGTGGGGTATCTATAGATAGGTCTTCAAAAAATGCTGTTGAGGTTCCTAACATAATTTTTTCTAAAGTGGAAAAATGTGTGTCCCCCCTCCTCTAACTTCTAAACCAAGAAAATCATAAATCTAAAAAATATATATGATGTACCGTCGAGGAAAATGAATGTTTAGCAGTTTAATCGTCCACATAATTTGTTTGTATAATAATGAGAAACTACGTCACGAACTTATGTATGAAGGTCTCAAACTAAGGATGAGAAGGATGTACTTTGAAAATAGTAATACGACCAATTTCAGATTAATGTCAACCTGCTAAACATTCATTTTCCTCGACTGCACATTGCCATAAAAACTACCAACGAAAATTGGTTTGAACGAGATAGAGTTGGTAGTTTCTTTTTAATACGTCATAAGCCGCAATTTTCGGTTAGAAAAATCACTACCACTGCGGACGTGTTAAAACAGCAATAAAAGTTACAACGAGCTATAAGAACGTTTATATTATGTTACTTGCTGCTACGGAACCCTTCATGGGCGAGTCCAACTCGCACTTGGCCGGTTTCACTTGGTCACATAGACAGGATTGTGGAGCGTCACCGTGGCTGTTTGACCGTATGGTTTAAAACTAAATCAGCTGACCGTCAAACGCTGACGATAAATATGCTGACGATCTTAACTTCATCGGCGGAAGAGTTGCAGTTGACGGATAATATTATGCATGATGCGCTAAAAGGTAGAGGAATTAAAGTGAATGTAAACAAGATTAAAGTAATGGTTTTTGAAAGAGCGGAAAGTATGACGAATTGACCTATCGTTATCGAAGGGCAAAGAGTGGAACAGGTGAAAGAATTTGAATACATGGGCTCAAAATTTGCGAGAGATAGAAAGTCTGACTATGATGTTGATAGAAGAGTTGTGAAAGTAAAATTAATGCAGTGGAAATGAGAAGTCTACGAAATATAGCTGGAGTGAAAGATTCATAGATTATGTATGAATATAAAACAAATACTAAAAACAGACTAACGAACGACGGAGTCTCAGTAGTAGGGTCCGTTTGTACCATTTGTGTACGGAACTCCAAAGCAGCCTCCAGCCTCCTTATATAATCCACAATGACCCGTTAAACTGCAATATAATAATAAAGGCCTGCATAAGGTCCTCGCAGATTAAAAAGCAAATTCTGACTAATGTATTTACTTATGTGTAGAAACTTCATAGGTTTTTATATATGCATCTCAAAATTTACCGTTCGCGAACACTTCAAGTAAAATATAATCCTACCAAAGACATCCCTGTTGAAAAGGAGGCCAAGTTCCTATGGGCTAATTGTTCGCCTAAAAAATAAAATTAACTTGGCACAAAGTAATGGGTGGTAAATTTAGATTTATCAGATATAATTGACTGTAATACTGAAATCGGCGCCAAGTAAAACTATAGGTTTAGGTAGGTATTATTAATCTCTTATAGAAATATTGGCACCGACTTCAGTATTACAGTCAATAATATCTGATAAATCTAAATTTACCACCCATTACTTTGTGCTAAGTTAATTTTATTTTTCAATTTTTAGTTTTTGTTTGAAGTCGGTTTTTTTTTGGTAAAAATTTTTTTTTCATTATTTTTAGTGACAGGTAGACTGAAATTATATCAGTCTAGGGGTAATGTCCTTTCCAATACAAATTAATCAAGCCCAAACACAAGGTAACTGCTGCAAATCGTTAACGAATTCCCTCGATCCGAGGAATTTCTTCGATTTCTCCAGGATCCCAGTATCAGATTCTGACTTCCTGTATATGGGACCACATGGGAAGCACCAGCTTTCAAATGAAAAAAGAATCATCAAAATCGGTTAACTCTTTCAAGCGAATTGCCGGTAACAAACATAAAAAAAGAAAAAAAATACAGACGAATTGAGAACCTCCTCCTTTTTTGGAAGTCGGTTAAAAAAGGGTTGAAATTTACTTATAACACCCGATCTGTGTGCCAAATTTCATAACGCTAGGAGAATTGGAAGTGGCGTAGAGGTTTTGTTGACCGGTCAGTGAGTGAGTCAGTCAGTGCCAAAATTAGCTATATTCACAGGGTCATATTTCAGGATCTACTGAAGCTACATCTATGAAATTTGGTACACTGCCTTAGTACTAGTATGTGAATATGTACGTAAAATTTTATTTCTGTACTTGCAATAGGCACTGAGCTACAGGGGGGTCAAAAGTGGGTCGAAGCGGTTCGTGTAAATAGTGTACGGCATGCGCTCGGCCTGTTGCTGGAACTTGGCCTGCGCACTGCCGTGCGCTTAGAACATAGTCGTACACTTCGAGTATTAATATTTATCTTATCAATGTTTTACAACAAATATAGACATTATTAATTTTGACTGCCTTATCAACAGTCTTTTGATAATTAGGCATTCATTATTATTGTTATTGCAATAAAACTGCCTTTAAATATATCGAAAGATAAATGAAATCATGCATCGACATGGTGGTTTTGATAATGTAATCGCATATTAATTACATCTTTAAGATGTAAATATTTACGACTGTCTTTTTTGGTCTAGATCTAGTGCGACAGCGGATCGGTAGTCGTAAAAATGTTTGTACGACAACGCTACCATGACCATCCAGCTGGAAAACTATAAAACTAACCCTATAGAACTGCGTAGAGGTGTGAAACAAGGCGATGTTATTTCGCCTAAGCTCTTCACCAATGCGCTTGAGGACATATTTAAGACGCTGGATTGAGAAGGGTTAGGTGTGAACATCAACGGCGTGCGCATCTCGCACCTTCGGTTTGCCGACGACATCGTCATTGTAGCAGAGACGCTGAAACAGTTAGGCGGGATGCTGCACAGTCTAAATGGAGCATCTCGACGTGTTGGTCTCGGTATGAACTTGGATAAAACCAAGGTCATGTTTAATGAACACGTAACACCGGGACCAATTTACGTCGAGGGATCGAGGCTGGAGGTTTTCCAGGGCACCGATTCTCGCTTCACACGACGACGTCCGTCTCATATTTAGGAACGGCGAACATGAGACGGACGACGTTTCACCCGTAAATTTGCGTCCACGCATTCACGTCGAGTGATCGAGAATCGGCGCCCAGGAGTATACCTTGGGCAGGTTATCACACTCGGGAAAAGAACCTGGACAAGGGAATCGCCAGAAGGATCCGGCTGGGCTGGGCAGCATTCAGTAAACCGCGTCGAGTTTTCAATTCGCTTATACCGCAATGCCTGAAGACGAAAGTCTACAACCAGTGCGTTCTACCGTCTACCCACAGCCGGTCTACCCCCGTTATGACTTACAGTGACGAGACGTGGACACTTACGGTGTTGTTGGTCCGCGCCCTTAAGGTTGCGCAGCGAGCTATGGAACGAGCTATGCTTGGAGTTTCTCTGAAGGATAAACTTCAGAATAAGGTTATCCGACGGAGAACTAAAGTGGTCAACATAGCTCGCAGAATAAGCACTTTAAAGTGGCAGTGGGCCGACCACATCAGCAGAACAACAGACGGCCGATGGAGCAAGCGAGTTCTGGAGTGGAGACCGCAACTTGGCAAACGTAGCGTAGGATGTCCACCTGCCAGATGGAGCGATGATCTGGAAAAGGTTGCAAGCGGGGACTGGATGCGAAAGGCGCAGAACCGTATGTTGCGGCGTACATTGGGAGAGGCCTACGTCCTGGAGTGGACTGCCATAGGCTGATTTGATTGAATAAATATTGTGTAGACCCTCCAGAAGAGAATACGACCAGATATCATTAGTTACGCGTGACCAGTGAGACGTTTGGTTTAGTACTGTCATTGTGGCAGAGTTTTCACTTTTGGATTTTCTATTTGCTCTAATTGCCTCACCTTCTTGTCCGGTAAGCGTCATCTGTCTAGAATTCTATAATGTGAGGGTATTCGCTGTTTGATACCTAAACAACGACCAGGTTAATCCTAGCTTAATTTGGTTGATGGTGCTTGACTTTTTAGCTATACTTTTTTTAATCAGATGGCGCTGTAAAAACGTGTCCGTGAATATTTTATACATTATCTCTACAGGTAATGTGTAAAATGTGTAAAATGTTCATTAAATAACAATTACAATGCATTGTAGATACATGGTAGATACAAAGCATTGGAATTGTTATTTAATTTTAGTCGTCATGCCCACGCATCCACGTCATTGGCGCACGCGCACTGTGTTTATGTTTAGAGTGACACATGACTAAGTAATAAAATTCATTCTGATAAAGTCGCCTGGTGAGCTAAGTTTAAACAACAATTTCACTATGAAATAAATAAGTACTGGTGAAACCAATTTGTATGTGACGTGAATTTTTGTTTCATAAAATAATGAATCTTGAAAACGGAGGAGCCCGGTAAGTGATTAAAAATTACTTTTTCAATAGATAATATACCTATACATTTACATGAAGCGAGCGCTTCCAGCCTATCTGATGAAGCGTTGCAAAGGATCACTGCATTTTACGACTTTGGCCATGACTGGTCCTCGGAGAGGTGCCCATTCTTATGACATTTTAATGCAGACGATAAATGACAGTCCTTAGTGTGTCACGCGTCGTCGTGTATAGAGCGGTTTGTATCAAAGACGTAAAAATTTTCTTTGTTCAATTGCCGAAACAAATGATCATACTGATATTTTCTGACTTGTATTATTAGTGGTGATATGCCTAACCAAGTTCTCTCTCTCTCTGTCTCTGTCTGTCTATGTAACTCTCCCTGAGATATCCCCTCTTCCAGCTACCCAGAGCTCCCGGCTCTTGACATTGAATAATTCAAGACCGAGTGGTTTTAGTCAGTTTGAGTAAAGCATGACATCTACGGCATCCTCTTGTTTAAAAATATACTTCTCCACCCTGTGGTCAGCAGTGCTGACGCATATATATTGTGTTTCAAAAACAAGCACTCGCCATTCCTCCAAGGCACTAGGGTCAGACAGCCCGATCTCTTACCGTCCACGCGGGACAAACCTGTGGGTAACGCAGATGCACACGACACGTGAAGTATGCATCTCTGCTATTAAGTATATTAAAAAAGTTTTGTTCAATATCTAGTGACACGGCAGTGCCCCCACCAAGTCAAGAAACAGCGCAGCGGCAGATGGCATGGCCGTACTATCTTTTCTCAAACCCAATAAATTTCAATAAATTCCTTGTGGATAAAACTAGATTGTATTTAACAGCTGACAATAATGTACTTGTTAACCGGAACACACCTCGATGGTTCTTGACTTCACTGTCCATCTGTTGGACTCTCTGTCACCAGATTGTATCTCATGAACCGTAACAAACATTTGAAATCTTCACAGATGAAACGGATACATCGGAATAAAAACATCTATAAATAGGCGGACGAAAGGCGGAGTCTCAGTAATATATCCCGTTTTAATAATTAGGGTACTGAACTCCAAACACAGCATCTAAAATAATATTGAACTCTATCTTAATTGACAAGAAAATATTGTGTAATGCCTCTTATATAACCCACAAAGTTATATATGTACATAAAGATATACATAAACACATTGACCTATTACCCTTCATTATTATACAAATTTATTATGATTTGGAGTTGGTCTTTGTGTCTTGTCCTTATCTTGTCCAATTTAAATGGATCTTGAGAGTAGATTTGCGCTCGATAAAATTGTGAATCATACATGAAGCAAATTAGTTTATCGTAAGTCGCGACAGATGTTGCTTGTTATTACTATGTTTAACTCTGTGTTTTTGTGTTTATTTGTGTTTATCTGTATGTACTGGTGAGTTTTTGATAGTCATCTTTATTTGTAGTATTACAAGTATTGCAGAGATCAGGATTATCGCATCAACCAACTTCAACAACCAATCACACCGATATTTTTTCTTGAGTCAAATATTCTTAAAAATTACGTTCTTGTTTCCCTGAATTTATTCTAAAAACGAGCTTATAGAATAATAATTCACAGTGATCCTTTATGAGTGAGTAGGTTAAACCAAACAGCACATGGCTATTGGCAGGTAGACAACGATAAAAATGATTTTGAAACTATCGTGAAATTAAATTGCTTTAGAGTTTGATTACGATTGTATATTATTCCACATTTTAAGTTGTTCATAGAATAAGATACTCACGTACATAAATACAGCCACATGGAGATCTCTGCCTGTCTCACCCCTTCACACTATATAAAAGTGTGAAAGGGTGAGGTAGGCAGAGGAATATTATACATCCACATTTCACCATTCAGTTTTGTCCTTTGTACCTAATAGTTGGTGAGCCGCATTGCGGTTATATTAATTAATGTTTACAGAGCAACGATTCGTTAGTCTTTGAATAATATCCATTTCTGACTTTAGATGCACCTGCTATGCTAAATGAGTTTTAATAAACCAAACATTACATTATCAAGTTGAAATACAGTGTCTTAATAAGTAGGTAAAATTGGGCCAAAGAAAGAAGAAAAGAATAAAAGAATAAAAGAACTTGATCCTCTGCATATTGTATCCAATCTCTTTCCGTATTCTTCTTCAGATGATTACCACACGATATAACCATGCGTGTCACCCATTAATTCTTTGGAATACATCTACAACCCATTGCAAGTTTATCATACGTCTTATGCGAGTTATGTCAATATGTCTGTAGCAGATAACTTTATCATTAGGTACATACTTTAAGAAGGCCCTAAGATGTTTATACCAATTAACATTATCGTACATCACTAAATTATATTTTATTCAGTAAAGTCTACAACAATTAACCAGTTGCGTGTAAATAATTTGATAGGTTGTGTAGAGTCACCGTGGCTGTTTAACCTGTACATGGACAGCTGTTTGAAAGAATTGCTAGAGAGTGCGTGTGGTATGAAACTGAACGAGCTAACCATCAAATGCCTCCTATATGCTGACGATCAGGTGATCTTAGTTGCATCGGCGGAGGAGTTGCAGTTGATGGATAATATAATAATAATAATAATAATAATATGCTTTATTGTACACCAAAGAAAATTAAACTTAAAACTAGATGTTACAAATATTAAGAAGGTACAATGGGCGGCCTTATTGCAAACAGCAATCTCTGCCAGGCAACCTTTAGATGGACATGACCGTATCAGAAATTAAATATCGGGCTTTCTAAATTGGTGACAAATGCAATATTGATAATATCTCCATAACAATGCATACTTACACATTACACATAATATATAGTATACATAGATACACACACTTAACATACATACATAAATAGATACATAAATACATACCTACATACTTATATACATACATACATATAAAAATACATATACATAGCTCAGTATATAGCTAGCTTAAAGGGAAAGATAATATTCTTTCACCCTCGCCTTAAACGTTACCAACGTTTGAGCTCGTCTGATAGTAACCGGGAGTGCATTCCACAATCGTGCAGCTTCAACTGTAAAAGACTTATCAAGAAAGTTTGTTGAATGCACTGGTATAAGCAGGCTTAAGTTCTCCGTCGATCGCAGGTACCTAGAGTGCTTGTTTCCTAGAAACTCGAACCGTTCCTTGAGATAATAGGGAGTGAGAGGGTTAAATAATATATTATATAGTAAAGAAAGGATGTGAGTATTACGTCGAAGGCGAATCGGGAGCCACCTGAGTTGATTGCGGTATTCAGAAACGTGATCATATTTGCGTAAACCAAATATGAACCTTATACAGAAATTTTGAAGGCGCTCAAGTTTATGCATTCAATATTATGCATGAGGCGCTGAAAGGTAGAGGAATGAAAGTAAGTAAGACGAAAGTAATGGGTTTTGAAAAAAAAAAAAATAAGTAAGACGAAAGTAATGGTTTTTGAAAGAGATATGTATGTTTTTGAAAGAGGATGTGTGTTTTTGAAAGAGGTATGACGAATTGCCCTATTATTATCGATGGGCAAAGAGTGGAACAGGTAAAAGAATTTGTATACCTGGGTTCAAAATTTACGAGGGATGGAAAGTGTGACCAGGATATTGAGAAAAGAGTTTTGGCAGGAAATCAAGTGAATGGGGCGATGCATACCTTTATGAGCAGTCAAAACGTGTCTAAGAAGGCAAGAGTGGCTGTGCAAAGGGGTGTGCTTATCCCCCACACTTATGTATGGTAGTGAAAGTTGGGTGTGGCAGAAGAAGCATGAAAATAAAATTAATGCAGTGGAAATGAGAAGTTTGCGGAGTATAGCTGGAGTGAAATTGATGGACAAAGAAAGGAATAGCGTGATTAGAAAACAATGTGGTATAACTGAAGATGTAGTGACAAAGATAGAAAAAGGGATGCTTAGATGGTTTGGACATGTTGAGAGGATGGATGAAAATAGACTGACTAAACAGATCCGTAAGGCGAGAATGAATGGGCAAGCTGGTAGGGGTCATCCTCGGCGTACGCATAGTAACCAAATTGATGCCCTGCTGGAAAAAGGCCAGGTCGAGAGTACCCTTAACCGGCGAGCGTGTATGAAAGCACTTATGAAAGTAGAAGAAGCGAAAGTGGTATGCCAGGATCGTAGCAAGTGGAAAGCCATAGTCTCTGCCTACCCCGATGGGAAACAGGCGTGATGATATGTAAGTATGTATGTATAACATTGCGCATCACTGCAGTAATTCTTAGGCAGTTTTCAAGAAGTACTACACAGTACTAAACATAATTAACTATACCGGCATATCATACTAAAGATGTGTTTTATATTTCAGCCTAAATGGTGGACAAGCTAAATTTATAATTGACAACGATGCAGGTGGAGATGATGCTATGGCTATATTCCTTGGTTTATTATATGAAGAACATTTTAATGGGTTGGTATATAATAATATCACAATTTTAATAGAAACCTTTTTTTACAAAATAAAGCAATTAAATGACACATCCCTTTTCATAGTGATTGATAGAGTAAAGTGAAGTGATCATTGACCATTGCGCCCAGTGTTATTGATGCAACAGATATTGCTAGGTTTTCTTTCCTTAAATATTTAAGGCTGCAATATTCGACCTTGACAAATCCAAAGGCAATTCGAAGGATTGAAGCGTACGCTTTTGCCGAATTTCATTCAATTCCAATACAATAAATTACTGTTACTAAATCTGAGGGGTTTTAAGAAAAAATCTAGCCGTAAAATATTGTTCTAAAGACCTATATCTATTTTATGACAAGTTTTTATGAAGATTAAACTCATTTATTTTGTTATAAAAAGTACATTACTTGTTAAGATTTTTGCAATATTTTTCATTTTTCGAGAGCGATTTCGATCGAACAAAGTACTCCTAATCGTGTTATGATACGTTAAAAAAGCAAGAGTATCTAATAAATTACAACAATATACCTAGTTTTATCAGATCAGATCAAAGAATAATTCCTAGTATAAAGTTCACTCCAAGATGACACTCTTTCGACATATACAAGCCTTAAGATTTACTTAGTACCTAAATACTTGATGGACCAGAAGGACCAACGACCTGAAAAAGGTCGCAGGGAGTGACTAGACGCGGAAGGCGCGGGACCGTTTATTGTGGCGTGATTTGGAAGAAGCTTACTTCCAACAGTGGACTGTCAGAGGCCGATTTGATTGATTAGATTAACACTTATTTTGTGTTTATAATTAAATTACAATATTTTCAATATTATTATTTATACGTTAGCTTGCCTAATACAAGGTTCTTATCGAAACAGTACCTTACAATCCAGTTATTTAACCAAATACACAAGATCTTCAAGTTTTATGAAATTTGTTTATTGTATATTAATACTAATTTTCAGCCCAAAACTGGTAGCATTGACAACAGGAAATGGAAATACAAAAGAAGATAATGTGTACCATAACAACCAAAGAATTCTTAAAATTGCCAACCGACAAGATGTAAGTAGAACT
Source organism: Miltochrista miniata (assembly GCA_933228765.1). Classification (NCBI taxonomy): domain Eukaryota; kingdom Metazoa; phylum Arthropoda; class Insecta; order Lepidoptera; family Erebidae; genus Miltochrista; species Miltochrista miniata. The sequence continues at coordinate 10,176,128 of OW121749.1, forward strand.
GTTATTTTTAGCATGAATCAATCTAATCAGCTAATTAATGGCAGTCCACTGGTGAACTATAATCATCTATCTTTTTGGAAAAATATATGGTTTCTTTTGTTTGGTCATTGTGCATAGAATTAAGTAATTCACATTGCAACGTCCGATTGGGCAAACTGTTGATACCAAACGCTCTATAAAAACTTTTCACACAGCTTATCCAATAAACGTCTTTATCTTTGAACGTTGTCTTCTCCCAACTTACGCCGTAACACATGGTTACGCTTCTTCTGCATTTAGTCACACCAAACGACATTTTTTAGGTTATTTGCTAGTTATCACGCAACAAACCTGTGACGTTTTTGCCATATTTCTGAATTGTTTTAACTCCAATCACACTGTTCCTCAGTAATCACTGGTTTCTAGCAAAATCTTTTAGAATGCGATTCTTACCATTGCCTGCTTCACCAAAATATATCTCCATAATATATTATTAACGTATCAAATCATCTGTTACGGTATCATCCTAAAAAAGATACTGAATGATATATGTGCATACTAAAAATTCAAGCATACAAACCTCTCAAGATAATGTCATACCGATGTTGTAAATGAACGCAGGTTCCAATTTACCGCGGGTCAACGCAGTCTTTGGTGCATACTCCTGTTGTGGATGACTACTACGGTGTAGATGGTCTCGGGGACACTGGCCTTACGTATGAAGACTTGGTGCCAGCACAAGAAGAAAGCGCTGCACAAGCTCTTATTCGGTACTCCAAACAGTATGAAGGTAGGCCAATTATTCATTTCATAGCTAATTCCAGAATTGAAAAAAATTTAAGAATCAAGCATAAAACCCGATAGGTAGGTTTTTGGATATAACGGAAAATAAAACCAGCCAAATGCGAGTCGGACTTGCCGCAAACACACCAAAAATCAGCAAATCATCACGTTTATTGTATGCGGGTCAAGATTTAATTACTATCAATGAAGTCTCAGTAATCATTTTTTGCCCTTTGGATATATGAATATGGAACCTTAGGAATGGTTGAAATAACCCATAAGCACGTAATCAGCAAGAGTGCCTCGTACAGTGGTAGTGAGTGCGACTGCTGTTACTAAATAAATATAAATAAACTAGCGGTACCCTGCCACGCTTCGCTGTGACTTTTTTATGGTGGTTTTATGTACCTATGAGAAATGAGTAACAAACTAAATGATGAGTACATTTTAAAAAAAATGTGTACACACGTAAGAAGTGAAACTTCTTCATGACCTTATTTTTCGAAAGAAATATCATGAAATATACATAGGAGTTAGTAATCCAAAAGTTCAAAAGTTCAAAAGTTCAAAAGTCCAAAGTCAAAAAGTCAAAAAGTCCAAAATTCCAATAGTCCAAAAGTCCAATAGTTCAAAAGTCCAAAGTCCAAAACTACAAAGTCTAAAAGTCTAAAATTCTAAAAGTCCAAAACTCCAAAACTCCAAAACTCCAAAACTCCAAAACTCCAAAACTCCAAAACTCCAAAACTCCAAATCTCCAAAATTCCAAAAGTCCAAAAGTCCAAAACTCCAAAATTCCAAAACTCCAAAACTCCAAAACTCCAAAAGTATAAAAGTTCAAAAGTCCAAAGTACAAAAGTTCAAAATTCCGAAGTCCAAATTCCAAAACTCCAAAACTCCAAAACTCCGAAACTCCAAAACTCCAAAACTCCAAAACTCCAAAACTCCAAAACTCCAAAACTCCAAAACTGCAAAACTGCAAAACTCCAAAACTCCAAAATTCCAAAAATCCAAAACTCCAAAACTCCAAAACTCCAAAACTCCAAAACTCCAAAACTCCAAAACTCCAAAACTCCAAAACTCCAAAACTCCAAAACTCCAAAATTCCAAAACTCCAAAACTCCAAAACTCCAAAACTCCAAAACTCCAAAACTCCAAAACTCCAAAACTCCAAAACTCCAAAACTCCAAAACTCCAAAACTCCAAAACTCCAAAACTCCAAAACTTCAAAACTCCAAAACTCCAAAACTCCAAAACTCCAAAATGTCCAAAGTCCAAAAGGCCATAACTCCAAAGTCTAAAAGTCTAAAATTCTAAAAGTCCAAAAGTCCAAAACTCCAAATTCTAAAAGTCCAAAAGTCCAAAAGTCCAAAACTCCATAACTCCAACACTCCAATACTCCAAAAGTCTAAAGTCCAAAACTCCAAAATTCCGAATGTCCAAAAAGTTCAAAAATAACATGCAAAACATATCTGACCTCTTTATTAGGTGCGTACTCTCTTTTATTATTCTGAATGCAAGGAGGCCGCAATCAAACTTCTCTTAAAAATCATCAATCTGGTAGGTACCTTCTAAATAGGTTGTTTTTAATATTTTGTTCTGAAGCTGGCAGAATATAATTAAAAACAAAACGACCAACGCCATCTATTGGTAATATCACTTTTTAAAGCTATTTTATTGTTATTGCTGTTATGATAAAAGTGTATAAAGTAGCCTAAAACCATCTCTGAATTCTATTGTATATCGTGTCCAATTTTGAGCTCAATCGATTCAGTAAATTTTGAGTTTTTAATAGATACACAAACGCACACAACATTTATATATATATAGATACACCTCTCTCTATTTCTCTCAACCCCTCCTTCTCTCATTTATGTGACGTTAAATCATAAGACGAGGGTCAGCTAGTTTACTGACTGGTGTTAGTATGACCTTCCTAAATAACAGGTTCTTGACTAACCATATCTAATTCTGTAACTAATAAAACTGTCTCTCAAATTGCAGGTGAACTGACTGTCTTAACAATAGGGGCTCTGACGAATGTTGCGTTGGCAATCAAACTAGATCCAGGTTTAATAGGAAGACTGAATCAATTGTATATAGGAGCTGGACATATTCATAGTAAGTTGACACACATTTCATTTTTGTGTGTGAATTTTTATTTTCAACAAGCTCTGTAGACTATACATATTGATAAAAGATGTTGATTTCTTTATTAGGCTATTATCAAATAACTGCTAAAGATTTATGACAACTAGTCATATCAAATTGAAGTTCAGACAAATAACAAGTACTGATAACAATAATAAGTAAGTAACTAGGGGGGGATGTAGTGTGCCTTCACGAAGAGCGTTACCTGTGCTCGGGCCCTCCCCGTAAGTAGCGGCGAAAGCGAAAACGCGAAACCAATCACTACCGATGAGTGCCGACAGGGCTAGGGCGTCCCCCCAAGGCGACGCGTACCGGTATGCCCCCGTCGGTACGACTGCATGCGCACGCGGCGAAGGGGGCCGCCACCCTTCACGCAGCGCCAACTCTGGCGGGATGCGAGGAGCCGAGTGCCGGATAGGCACGTGGAATGTGCGTGGTGGTATGGAAGGTAAGATGAATGAATTGATGGATGTAATGAAAGAGCGATGCCTGGATGTATTGTGTGTCACAGAGACTAAGCGGAAGGGGAGCGGCATCGACGATCTTCCTGGCGGAATAATTGCTTTGTGGTCCGGAGTGGACCAAGAGGATCATGCCAGTAAGGGAGTGGGTGTCTTGCTCTCCTCCCGTTTGGCCTCTGGAGTGAAAGATTATGGATTGGTAGGCCCAAGACTCCTGTGGGTACGTATAAAACTGGGGATCACGAGAGTTTTTTTGGTCGCAGCCTATGCTCCCGTCAGCTCGGCTAATCCCCAGGTGCTCGCGGAGTTCTGGGAATCCGTTAGGGACGTCCTCGATTTGGCTGACGGGAATGAAAAGTTGATCATGTGTGGTGATTTGAATGGATGGGTGGGGACCAAGCGAGATGGCTTCGATGCTGTCCTTGGTCCGTATGGAGATAAGAGAGCGAATGATGCTGGTAAGTCAATCTTAGACGTATGCTTGGAACGAGACCTCCTTGTGGCGAACAGTTTATTCCGTCACAAAGATATCCACACGTATACATGGAGACGGAAGGAAGAAAAAAGTGTGATTGATTTGATTTTGATAGACAATCGTCTTCGACAGGCTATAAGGGATACAAGATGATGATGAGATGCAGAAGTTCAATCCTGCGTAGCAAGAAAGAAGAAAGCGTGGTTGGATTAAGTCTCATCTTTGCAACTGAATGACAGTATGAAAGACACGAAGAAAGAAATTTACCGCCTCTGCAAGAATGAAGCCAAAGCTTTAGTGAAAGAGAAGCGTGAAAGAATAAATATGATTGCGGAAGAGAAGCTGACGAGGAACTTCGAGACGAATACCAAACTCTTTTGAAGGGAGGTCAAGAAGTCTCGGAGCTGTTCGTCAGTTTCCAGAATGGATAAGATAAAGAGTAAAGCTGGGGACATTCTTGCGGACCCCTTAGAGGTGTTAGAGCGGTAGAATGAGTACTTTGGAGAAATGTATGAATATCTCCCGGATGTGGGCACTGCGAGGGAGGCGATGACTGATCTTGCGGTGCAAGCATCAAGCGGAGATATTACTTTGGAAGAGATTGAATGGTCGATACGAAGCTTGAAAAATGGAAAGTCTGCGGGAATTGATAGGATATCTGCTGAAATGATCAAATTAGGTGGTCCTTGCGTCCGGGACGCCTTCTGGTCATTGAGCAATCTATGCTGGAAGACTGGAAGGGTCCCAATGGACTGGAGGCGTGCTATCGTCGTGCCCTTGTATAAAGGCAAGGGCTCACGTATGGAGTGCGCCAACTATAGGGCCATCAGTTTGATCAGTATAGCAGCTAAAGTGTATGGCAAAATTATTGAAAGGAGAATGAGGGTGCAATCTGACGGATTACTGTGGGAGGCGCAGGGTGGTTTCCGAAATGGAAGGGGATGTATGGACCAAGTTTTCTCGCTCCGCAACATTGTAGAGAAGCAGCTTGCTGTACGCCGGAAGGTTTTCTGCGGTTTTGTGGACATGGAGAAAGCATTTGACAGAGTTGTACGAAAGGATCTCTGGGATATATTGCCAGGATACGGGATTGATGGTGCGCTGCTTCGTGCTGTGCAGTCTACATATGTGGGATGTACGGCATGTGTGCGGGTGGGCGGCAGCCTGTCTCCCTGGTTTGACGTCAACATTGGCGTCAGACAGGGTTGCGTGCTGTCGGCTCTGCTGTTTGTCCTGTACCTGGACGATTGTCTTAAGAGAGTAAGATCGATGAATGTTGGATTGCGAATGGGTGACTTACTTGTGAACTGTTTGCTGTATGCAGATGATGCCGTGCTCATAGCCGAATCGCCATCAGAACTACAGTCACTAGTCACAACGATGAAAGATGATTGTCTAATGAGAGGCTTACATTTGAACGCGTCTAAAACGAAAGTGATGGTATTCGAAAGAGAAGAGGACAGAACGAATGCCAGGATAACTGTAAATGATGTAGTGCTGGAACAGGTGGATGAGTTTGTATATCTTGGATGTGCATTTAGCAGGGATGGACGGTACACCGCTGATGTAGAAATGAGGGTAACTGCGGGAAATAGTGTGAATGGAGCGTTAGGCAAACTTTTAGGTACCAAGGCCTTAAGTCAAAAAGCCCAGCTCGCAGTACACAATGCGATGCTGATACCTACGCTAACGTATGGAAGCGAGAGTTGGGTATGGCAGGAAACGCATGAAAGTAGAATAAACGCTGTCGAGATGCGCGCGCTACGCAAAATCTGCGGAGTAACGCTCGCAGATCGCGTTCGGAATGAAGATGTAAGAAAGAGAGTTGGTCTGAAAGAGAGTGTCGGTGTTAAAGTAAGGAAGGGCATGCTACGATGGTTCGGGCATGTGGAACGAATGGGAGATGAAAGAATGACACAACAGATATACAACGCGAAAGTGGATGGACGTAGGAGTTGGGGAAGGCCACGACACACCTACCACGACCAAATTAATCATGGTGTCAAGAGCCGTAGGAACCGACGTGCATGCATGAAAAGAAAAATGAAAGTTGAAGAGGCGAGTGAGGTGTGTATGGACCGTGCCGTGTGGCGCTCGGTTCTTTCTGCCTACCCCGCAAGGGATTTGGCGTGAAGATAGTATAGTATAGTATAGTATAAGTAAGTAACTAGTGTGCTTGATGACTCTTCTACAAATATAAATGAATGTTCAATTGAGTGCCATATTAGGTATAAAGAGTCTTTCAATACTGAAGTACCCTCGACAAGCGATGAAACTGTAGGAAGAATATAGGCTGGTTGGTAAGAAACTTATTAATTTACTCTGTTATTTTAGGTGATAATGACCCTAAACCTGAGTTTAATGCATCCGTGGACGTAGAAGCTTACCATGTCATAGCACAAAATGCTAATGCAGACAAAGTAACTCTTTGTCCATTCTCTCAAGTTCTCAAGCATCTAAATTTCTCTAAGGTAAAAATTTTGCTTTTATGGAAATACATTACATTATCATCTTACTTATATTATAAAAAATGCGAATGTTTGTGAGTGTGGATGTTTGTTACTCTTTCACGCTCAAACGGATGAACGGGTCGGGCTGAAACTTGGTACAGAGATACATTGAATACTGGAATAACACATAGGCTACTTTTTAACCCGGGAATAAGTTCCCACGGGAAGGGACCAATTTTTCGCGGGCGAAGCTGCGGGCATCAGCTAGTTATGAAATAATAGCTGATGCCCGCAGCTTCGCTAGCGTAAAATTTGTTCCCGTTCCCGCTTCCCTTGGGAACTTATTCCCGGGATAAAAAGTAGCCTATGTGTTATTCCAGATTATAATGTATCTCTGTACCAAATTTTAGCCCGATTCGTTCATCCGTTTGAGCGTGAAAGAGTAACAAACATCCACACTTACGAACTTTCGCATTTATAATATTAGTAAGATTGTAACATTTATTTGATGAGGGTTTTCCGTGTTTCGAAAGGAACTTTAAGCCATGAGACCCAACACCCGAAACAAACCACAAAGATAGTACCCGAACCCCTAGGTGAGGATGCGATAGTCAAAGTCTGTAGAGAATCCTGCGCCATCATTACGAGGGCTCCCGGCCGTAGACATCATGTGGTTTGCAGACAGTAAGAGTCCAGCATAGTATCCATTAGGATTGCCATAGGTAAAAAAAAAAAAACCATTGGAACCAGATGCCAGTAAAATGACATTTTATACCACTAACGTGGCAGGCAGGGACACGGGACGCGCTACACTCGCGCTATCTGATCTTACCATGCTCGAACGTTCCGTACGCAAAGTGTGAGGATAAACATTCTGTCTGTGGCGAGGGGTGCGATGATAGAACGTAGCCGTATGCATTACAATACAATACAATACAATATGCTATAATGTACACCATAAACATACATAATAACATTACAATAATTTTCTTATGCTATCTTACGATTATTACATATTTATTTTTAGGGTACAATCGGCGGCCTTATCGCGAGTGGCGATTTCTTCCAGGCAACCTATAATGGACTTAGTGCGTAGAAATAATTGTGTTTATGGGGTATTTCTTTGCTGTATTGTTACTTTTAAACATGAATTAATGTACTTACTTAAACTAAACATTATATTTATAATTAACAACAAGTAGATATGCATATAACTAGCCTATATTTACAAAACATACACATACCTATATACCAACATACATGAATACGTATATTATACTATTAGATATACTTATATTACTTACATAATTATAAATACATATACTTATATATTTCTTCAATACAATAAATAGTATTATTATAATAATATCAAACAGGGACAGAATGAAAGTGTGTGAAACATCAAGAGATTTATAGAGGTAACGATAGATAATAATTAAAGACCATCCTTTTGAAATTATCAATTGTCTGTGCACGTCGCACAGACACAGGCAAGGCATTCCACAAGCGAGTAGCTCTAACTGTAAACGATTTATCGTAAAATCTTGTGGAATATTCCGGTATTTTAAGGCGCAAGTTTTTCGATGACCTCAGAGACCTCAAATGAGTATCACATAAGAACTCAAAACGTTCTTTAAGATAAGTGGGAGTACGGATATTAAATAGGATATTGTATAGGAGAAATAAAATGTGTGCATTACGGCGAAGTCTTATAGGAAGCCACTTGAGTCTCGTGCGAAATTCAGAGATATGATCGTATTTGCGCAAACCAAATATGAATCTGATGCAAAAATTTTGAAGACGCTCAAGCTTGTCGAGTTGTGCCTCAGTGAGATCCAGATAGCTAGCATCGGCATAGTCGAGGATTGGCAGGAGTAGAGATTGAGCCAGCGCAGTTTTTGTGGCAATGGGCAAAACATCACGTAGTCTTCTTAGGGCCCCACCGGAAGCGAAAATCTTACGACTCACTTCACGGAGCTGCACATCCCAAAACATTGTTTTGTCGAAGTAAATTCCCAGGTTTTTCACTTTATCACTAAGAGGTACAACGGTACCGTTAAATATTATTGGAGGGAGGCTTGTGTATTGAATTTTTGGTACTAGCCCGGGGCTGCCAATAATAATAGCCTGGCTCTTAGCGGGGTTTACTTTTAGACCAAAATTCATACTCCAGTCGGCCATGTTTGCCAGATCTATATTCATTAGGTCCACTGCATCTGAAAGTGACGCAAGTGGAGCATGTGTGTAGATTTGCAAATCATCTGCATAAAGGTGGTAGGATGAAAGAAGTTTGGAGGTGATATGGTTAATGAATAATGCGAAAAGTAAAGGAGACAAAACGCCACCCTGCGGCACACCAACAGAAATATTACTCCATGACGACAAAGTATCATCAATTCGAATACGCTGTCGGCGGCCAGACATGTAACTGTGAAACCAATCAACTACTGTTGGAGATATGTTAAGAGAGCGAAGGATGGCCAGCAAGACATCGAAATCCACGGTATTAAATGCATTACTGAAGTCTAATAAGGAAAGCACCGTCAGACTTCCATTATCCATAGCCATCCTTATGTCATCCGTAATATTAATTAGGGCTGTAGTAGTGCTATGTCCAGGACGGAAACCAGATTGGTAACGGTTTAAAAGATTATTTTTATTGAGGAAAGGACTATTTTGGTTATGGACTTGACGCTCCATTACTTTTGATAGGAATGGGAGTATAGAAATTGGTCGATATTCAGAAAAGGATGAAGGATTAGGTTTCTTGGGTAGGGGAATAATTTTCCAAGACGATGGATATGCACTACTGGTTAGGGAAAAGTTTAAAATATGGCATATGATAGGAAGGATTTCATCTAAAATAGGGATTATCATATTACGGCTGACACAATCAGTTCCAACCGCGTTGGATGTTATTGACATAATACTTCTCTTAACATCACAATCAGTGATTTCATTGAAGGTAAATGGGACATAATCAGGAGTTGGAAGTGACGATAGATAGTCTAAAGTCTTTGCTTTAGTTGTCCTACTAAAATTGGACGAAGCTGTGAAATGATCATTTAATAAATCAAGATTAAAACTTTTGTGCATTATGCATACGGCTACGTTCTATCATCGCACCCCTAATAAACTATTACTCAGAGCACAAACCACTGTTCAGGCATTTACTGGTTGTATATAGTATCCCTTATCTATTTTATCTCATCGTAATTTTTTGCTCTTAAATTTCTGAATTTCTTTTTCCTCAGGAATGGAGATGTAATGTTCTTGGAGGTCTAGAAACTGAAATAATGAAGCACCAAAACAAATTCGAGAAAGTCGCGCTAGACATGGAGAATTCCTGGGCAGCACTGGATCCCGCCGTAATTTCTTTATTTCTACGACCAGATTTGGTGCGAGAATACAGACATGCCAAAAATAACATAACTGTTTGTGGTATGTACCTATTACCTTCCTATTAATTTATTTTGTATACTAGCTGTGCTCCACGGCCATGTCCACGGCTTTGCCTCTGACATACTATAAACACCGTGGCATGCATTTAACACATGACTACATATCCATATTAATTACAGGAATGTATTAAAATCATGAAAATCTTACTTCTTGCTAATATTATAAATGCGCAAGTTTGTGAGTGTGGATGTTTGGATGTTTGTTACTCTTTCACGCTCGAACGGCTGAACGGATATGGCTGAAATTTGGTACAGGGATACATTATAGTGTGAAATAATACATAGGCTCTTTTTATCCCGGGAATAAGTTCCTACGGTAATCGGGAATGGGAACAAATTTTACGCGGGCGAAGATGCGGGCATCAGCCTGCTAGTATACCATAATTATTATTTAACGTTCGTTATTACTGCTCTTCCTTCTTGGATAACTTTATGACTGCATCAGAATAATTTGGGTTTTTCATAGCAGCATTTAAAAAAAATAGTTCAGTGGTTGCCGAGTTCATAGGTAACAAACACACAAATCTTCATACTATTAGTAGGTATAAATAACGTTATCAACAACGTCCGGAATAACACTTTCCCACCGTCCACCTGCCCAGACCACCTGGGTGTACGGTGGTAATTTTTTTTTAACTACGGTTCACCTTTGTCCACCTAGCCCTAGGTGTACCATTGAAAATATAAAATTTCCACGGTACACCTTATTATAGAATCTATTATCAACTAAACAAATGAAGATCGACTAAACAAATGAAGATCGTCAAAACAAATGAAGATCGACAAAACAAATGAAAACCGACAAAACAAATGACGGTCGGGTAAACAAATGAAGATCAAAAAACAAATGAAGGTCGGGTAAATAAATGAAGATCGAAAAAACAAATGAACTTCGATAAAACATATATTATGCAGATCAATAAAACAAAAAACTAGAAGTTAATAAGGTCAAAAATTACTTGCAGCTATATTTTGTAATCTAGATGCGATTTCCATTCAAAAAAATAGGTGCAAGCAATTCTCGACCTTACTGACACTTTTATAAAAATGTGCTTTTAGGCGTTTATAGACATCACTGATCACGAATATGTAAAAAATAAATAAATATTGTGCATGTTCATAAGGTCGAGAATTGCTTGCACCTATTTTTTTGGTTGGTTATGGCATCTAGATTACAAAAAATGGTTGCAAGCAAATTTCGACCTTATGAACATGCACAATATTTATTTATTTTTTACATATTCGTGATCAGTGATGTCTATAAACTCCTAAAAGCACATTTTTATAAAAGTGTCAGTAAGGTTGAGAATTGCTTGCACCTATTTTTTTGAATGGCAATCGCATCTAGATTACAAAATATAGCTGAGAGTATTTTTTGATCTTATCGAATTGCATATAGTCTTTTGTTTTATTGACATGCATATGTTTTTTCGATCGTCATTTGTTTTGCCGATCGTCATTTGTTTATCCGACCGTCATTTTTGTCGATTTTCATTTATTTTGTCGATCGTCATTTGTTTTGTCGAATTTCATTTGTTTTGTCGATCTTCACTAGTTTTGTCGATCGTCATTTGTTTTGTCGATCTTCATTAGTTTTGTCGATCGTCATTTGTTTTGCCGTTCTTCATTTGTTTTGCCGATATTCATTTGTTTTTGCTATATGGTAATGAATTCACTACTTAACTGTACTTTTATTCGTGTAATGGAACTACTGGGACACGAAAAAACAAGATAACAGTTCCATGGAACTACTGGGATAAATCTATTTTAATTAATTAAATGTACAATGAGTCTTAAATGCAATTAAAAAATTGTAACCCAGCCAGCATTAACTGAGGTGGACCGTCACCAATATCTATTAATGATATACCGGATAGATGAACCGTAGTTAAAAAAAAATTACAACCGTACACCCAGGTGGTCTGGGAAGGTGGACGGTGGGAAAGAACCGCAAACACCGAAATTCAGATCCTTGAACTTTAGTAGTGACTTTTGTTCTATAGATAATATAATAATAATAATAAATATTTACGGACATTTTCACACAACGCTATCTGATCCCAAAGTAAGCTAGGAATAACCTGCTTGTGTTATGGGTATCAGACCACGGATATTAATACTTATATACTTTTAAATACATACCTTATCATACATAGAAACACCCAGACTCTCGAGACAAACATTTATGAATCACACAAATTTTTGTCTCTGGCGGGAATCGAACCCACGACCTCGTGATCCGCAGCCGCAAATTTAGACCTCTAGACCAACGAGGCTGTCGTTAATAAAGCACCGAGAGCTCGGATTTACAGCTGCTGTAATCAAAATAACAACATTTATGAAAGTTTATAATTTTCAGGTGAGAAAAGAGGAATAGTGAACAATGAATTCGTAAGCAAAGAAAATGCCAATGTACGAATAGCCTACTCGTACAATAATGAGGAATATGGACAATTTTTATTGGATGTATTCAAATACGAATCAAATGTCCAAACTAAAGTTTAAATGCGACTCAATACTCGTACCGTCACTGTATATTTTTTTTTGCAAATACAATAATATTATTAAATACTAGCTGATGCCCGCAGCTTCGCCTGCGTGAAAATTTGTTCCTAGACTATAACATATCTCTGTAGGCACCAAATTTCAGCCAGATCCGTTCAGCCGTTACAGCGTAAAAGAGTAACAAACATCCACACTCACAAACATTTGCATTTAAAATAATACCTAGTTAGACAGATTTCTGATTATCTGAACTGAACTGATCAGATAATCAGAACAAATTCATAATGCATAATATATGAGCCAAGTAAATTTATTTATTTCTTATATATATAATATTATACATTTCTTAATTCAATAGCTAAACAACTACTTGACACAACTTCTCTTCTAAGCATTTGACATCGTAACTTAGTTCCTTCTTCTGGTAGTCCCAGCCTACGACGTTTGGACAAACCGAACTACTGTATGCTTTGTCCTCCTAATACAGATGGTCCAATTTAGACCTGGTAACGTAATAACAATGTAAATTTCATCAGCTGAGCGTTCATGTTCATTGTAATGGTTCTTTTCAGTCCTGTCGAATGTAGTCTTCGTAGAGGCCATTCCCATATTTTACAAAGACTTCGTGAGTCTATTTCCTGACAGAATTCAGTCAGCACTATTGTAGAATAAAGTTCATGCCTTCCATGATCAGTCTGCTGATTATCTTTGTCGTAAGGATTGATAGATGATAACATGAGGTGTTATTTTTTGACCAGTGGAGACTACCTAAAGCGTGGTCTTTCATTTTTTCTGGCTAGCCATCTTATAATACTTCTTCTTCTTCTTCTTTTCACAAATGTATTTTTGTCACACAAAATTTGAATAAATTAGCAATAATACTTCAGTATAGCATATTTGGTTAATATTATACCAAAATAGCGCTTTTTATTTAACTTTATGCTTTCGTAGTAAAATCATCGCTTTGAAGTCTGAAGTAAAACCATAACATAAATGACAACGCTTTTACAAATTATGTGTCAAAATAAAAAGTAATTTAAGTATAAAATAAGAGTATTTAAGGAGTATTGATATCAACTCCGGAGAAAATCAGCCTCAAAATAATTTACATTCCCTTTTTAGCTCGTTATAGTATAAAATTCAATAAAATGCGAAACACGTCTTCCATCAATTATGTTAATAATGCTATATGCCAAAATTTAAGTAGATCGGACCAAGGAATCACGTTGTCCCATACAAACTTGACCCTCCTTTTTTATACCTTTGGAGGTGGAATTTGCAAAAATGTTAAAATTACTTTTTTCAAATTGTAACAAACAGCGCTCATGCTTAGTTTCATCATCGTACCGTAAACCGTTTAAGCAATAATTGATAATAACTTTGTGTCTAGGGATCGAACCGCAAAATTAAGATTGCTTTGAATTCTATATACTTTTCCGGGATAAAAAGTACCCAGTGTGGTGCCCAGGCTATTAAAGAATAATTATACAAAGTTTCATCGTAATCGAACCGGTAGTTTTTGCGTGATGCCTGAACAAACAGACAGACAGACAAAAAAAATTTTAATCTCATTTTTGGGTTCGGTGTCGGTCTAGTAACACCCCCTGCTATTTATTTTTTTGATATTTTGAATGTACAGAATTTTCACTTCTACAGATTTATTATAAGTACCTATAGATATCGTTTCTACCTAATTTGTGTTACTTTTTTCCATTCCTATAACTAAGTAAGTAGGTACCTTACCAACAGACAAGCTTATTAAATTGATATGTATTATACTGTCAAATGCTTTTCGAATAGCAAAAGGTCAAATGCCATGCTTTAAGGCACTGTTGAGGTCACACTCCAGAGTGTAAGTTTTCACTACTAAAACCTAATAATTAATTTACTAATGGTAATACTCCTAACCTTGTAACATGTTATGAGTACATTTTTACTCGACAAACCTACCACGTGAACAAATCTATTTCCCTATAAATACCTACCATGTCCGTTACATACAAAATGTAAAGACACGTCTCGATCGACACCCCATGCAACGCTAGACATTTGGTATAAAATCGGATGACAAAGAGACAATAATATATTTTTATCCAGGTTTGAACCTTTCTGTGTGCCCTGGGTATAAAAACAAAAATTATGTTACTGTAATGCGCAGAAAACACAGAAAGGACGGGCGCGGGGAATGAGTCCATTTCATTCATACGGTTCTCAGCCTTAATTGTATAGAAAAGAGCGAAGTGCTTTTCATTTTGTTTGCAAGGGACACGATGTCAGCGCCCCGTCCGTTCTGTGCATAGATTTAGAATTTTTCGCTACTCTGTGTGCCCCGCACCTAAAGTTTTCCTTAGCCCGTATCGCCATCTTTTAACTGTATAGTGAAACTAGCTATGAATACAAGCAACGCCATCTAGACCAATTCTAACTGAAACTTTATGTACGTATACTTCTTGTTAAGTCACAAACGAAAGAATTTTACTTCATAGGCGATAGGTGGCATAAGTTCAGAAAACGGATTCAGTGACATCTTTTCCAGGGGGGACTCCCATTTGGTTTCCGGCAGATCATCCATGATGAATTTTACACGTAAAAAGAACAGTTTTGGAACAAATATTTTCTTTCATTCCATGTCTAAGTGTTACATCTTTACGGAATACATGCTTTTATTTCTTTTATTTACACTACTAGCGAACGTCACGCGGTTTCACCCATGTAGCGCCATTTCTCGGGGAAATACGGGAATAAAAAATAACCTATGTTATTCGGGAATAGTGTAGCTTCCCAGTGAAAGGATTTTTCAAGTTAGGCCAGTAATTTCGGAGCTTATTCGATGCAAACAAACAAACAATCAAATCTTCCCTATTAGTAATAAGTGGCAGACAACCACTTGATCTCCTGTGGTCACCGTAGCCCTATGAACGTTTACAACACCAGAGGCGCTACACTCGCGCTGCCGACCCTGCAAGAATCTTCTACGACCCCTTTTGAAGAACCCCATACTGTTGGCGTTCGGGAAAACACTTTGTTTGGATAATTATGATGAAAAAGTAAAATATAAATATATAATGTCTAATTGTTAACAGCATAAGGATCTATAATTTTCTATCGTTTTGACATATTCTGCCCGTTTAGTTCTAACACTAAGAATTCGAATACTTGCATCCGAGGTAACCTTGATGCTGGTGTCATTATGTGCAAAGTGCGATTGAGACGCTTTCGTATGCACAGCTTCGTTTTAAAAAGAGTACTTCTATTCGAGGGAAGGTTCGTTACAGAAGAGGAAGACCAAAAGGCCTGATTTGATGTGGTAGGATGGCTTCATGATCGTAGCTCCAATATAAGGGATGATGCAATGTGGAGGGATAAACGTTGGGAAAGAACAGGCTTCTTCGCAAATGAAAATAACATCGAAAACATACATAGTGATAATCTATAAAGATATTAAAATTAAATGCCACAGGACCAGAGATATTTAAACTAGATGCAACTAATATCATTCAAAACCTACGCAAAACTAATTTGATTCAGCTCTGGTGTCGTGTCATCCCTACCTTAGGAGCTAAAAACGGCTATACTCGTATGTGGACTGCGGCGTGGGTGCACTCTGAACTACTAATTTGCTGAAGCGCTCGTAGCCTTGCGGGCTGAGTGCTCGGTAAACGATCACTTTGATAAGGCGTATAGTACTTCAGCTGTTGGCCCAGACTGCCAAAATGATAGTAACAGTAGGTGGCCACTACAAGTTTCTACTGTCGTCGAAACCGAAACGGGTGGCTTGAATATTTCAACTGCAGCTAACCGTAACCTGCGCCTGTCAACTTCACCACGGCATAGGCTCACGGCTATGTGATACGAAATACAAGTGTAAAAAGGAGGGCCTCTATCTACCCCTTCAAGGATGGATAAGTTTATTAACCTACACACACATGATTTTATTCTTTTTTATCTTCTCCTATCTCAAGCTTACTAGAAGAGATCTTATTGAAATAAGTAGTGCCTTTGTACTTTACTCTTTCTCTGTTATTTCATGTTACATGTGTGTATGTACATAAATAAATAAATGAAAGCATAATTGTATGGACTTATGTGTCTCTTAAATAAAAGAAGTCATGCGTTAGTTTGAACAGGAAAATACACATTCCTAATATCCCGTGTTCGAATAGAACATTAAAAGGCAATAAAAAATGCTATTACAACTTAGAAAATTCCAGTAAGTAACTTCATCGTTCTAGTACAGGCGTTTCCTCAGGACAATGTGATTTTACTATCTGATATAATAAATCTCCAATAACTTCGGAATTTAATCTGTTCTACAAAAAGACAGAAATAGTTTTATGTTTGATATAAAATCCAGTTCAATATCATTTATGGCTGCGTTTCACATAAAAATGTGTTTAGATTGTTTTACTACAAAATATGCTGTCACGTCATGTAAAAGCAAATATAATTACTGTTTTGGGGTTTATTTTAAGTTGGGTCATAAATCAAGAGAAATCATTTAATTATCGGTCCCCTTTCCGTGTTGAAAATCTCATGCTATGCCAGACTTCTCCTGGCTTAAACCACTCGGTGCCTTTCCACTGCCTATGGCACTAGCGGCCGAGATTCTCGGATGAACCCTAGGAAGTATGTCATTATAATGTCATCCTCAGATATAAAAGCTATAAATGCGCGGATAGAATAAAGAGCAAGAGATCTACCAAGGATAGGGCCAAAATCAAAAAAACTTCAATCAATAAAAAAACACACACGAATACAAATCAATAGATCAGAACGCGGCTCGCTTGAGAAGAATTGGCAAGAAACTCGGCCAGCTCGGAAAATGGCCAATCCAGCCAATTGACTAACAGATAAAAATTCGTGGAGAAAAAAAAGGAAAACTTGAAACAAAATCTACTTATCACTTTGGCTAGAGTGATAAGGCAAACTCTCAAAACGCCCACACAAATGGCCCCAGTGGACAATACAATCGATGGAAAACTACTGTTGTGATAAGAGAAAGACATTTTATCGTCATGGTGGTACGTTATGAAAAGGAAGATTATTAGGTAGGTACTAGCGAGTGGCTTTCTCTCCATAAACAAAGAAATGACACAAAACTATAACCGCGAGCGCGATCAGTTTCATTAATTTTTGAATTAACTGTGCTCATGAAGCACGTTTATTATTTAGTTTAGTCGCTTAGTGATTTTAAATTTAAAACTAGCAGAGGCACACAACATCAAAAGCTCATATTTTCATCTGTCTCAAACCATCAAGTTATGTCGAATTCATCAACGTAGGTAGTTCAGAAACCGACATTTTGTCGGGCCTTCTAAAGCGAACGGAACCCCTTTCGAGATTGCTGTAAACTGAGAAGTGAGGGTCGCATTTAGTAAATTGCTACGTTTACAGCCAGGCACCTGTGTTTTAGGAGAAAATTTTCGCACTGTGATCTTTGAGGCTTCATTCAGCTTTTGATTTAGGTACAAAATTCAAATTCGTAACGAAATGCAGACGCTTCTATCCCTTCAAATTGTCATAATTTACTGAATGACGAAACGGTTTAACGTCTCTTCGCTAGTAAAAAAATGTGTTCATTCTAAAAGTCAGCTTAATTTTTTTTTGCTGTCAATATTGGATATGTACTAAATGAAAGCTGCAAATCCGTTAGTATTAATGGAATCCAATTTTATAAATCCCAATCTACTTTCATTTGCACACCTGTTCCATTCTGTGCACTCTATCAGGTAGGCTTTTATGGAGAGATTAAAATTGATAATCTAACATCGTTTCTAATGGATGGCATCAAATCGATATGATAAGTTTTTAATGCCAGGGATGTAACGTTGATGCATCTGTATTACAAAGAGTTAAATGTAAATTGTTATAAACGATATGACATTTCCTTACTATTAAGAGTTTCTTAAGTTTTATAACTTCTATAAAGAATGCAGATGAATGAAAGGCCAAACAGTAGTACAGTTTTCAATACTTAGGACAAAACATTGCAATCCAATCTGCTTCTGTCAGACAGCCAAAATTAATCTTGGTGAATGCTTTAAATCCAATGCCCCTACGAAATATAAGTAAGTGCGTACCTTTCATCCGATGAAATATATTATATGAGAGTGATCGAGACATTTTATGAAAACCAGACACTAGTGCAGAATGAAAGAAATATTCCCTACGGTACTACCCTTAGTGCGATCTGGGAGTGCGGTTGGTCGCAAGGGTTAAATTACTGTATAATTTAATTTACATCAACCGAAAAATCTATATTCTGGTTATATACCAAAAGTATTTTCATTGTAATCGTTGTAGGTACATAAAAGTTTCAGGCAAATCACCGGCTGAGATTCAAAAAATATAGTTTTTTAAACAACTTTTGAGGTGTTTAATTTTCAATGACGAGTTGAAAAAGTGATGAAGAATTGTTGTCATTATAGTCTTTTGACTATCTAGGAAACAGTGATTTCGTAACTAGTTTAAATGATTTTTTTTTATATATATTATAGTCTAGGTACGTAACCGGTTTCCATATGAAAATGTTTTTAAATTTATATGTGACCACATTTCAGGAATGTTGCAAGCAGAATTTTATTACAGAGATACTCCGTGTTCCTCCTCCGTGATTGGACTGTAATTTGTAACATGATAGGATAACCCCGGACATACGATAGTGCTTAATAATGTAACAAACTGACCTGCACAACTACGTTTACGTTACAGATTGGCTTTTCTAATAAGTACCTTTTATATGTGTGTATACAGACACTTAAACTATAGTATTGAGTTACCATATCTATTGATGAAATTATATTAAAATACGTTGTTTAAAAGATCTAAGCGCACAATTATTGTAAGCGAAATTTTCTTGTCAAGATAAAGAATATTTCGAGTAGGTAAACTGAATGCATTCTTAAGGCTGATCTCTTATAAATGCAACAGGTTGCGTGCAACGTCACAACGTATGTACGCCACGGCACTATAAAAATGTAATGTTGTATGTTGTGATCTTTTTTCTAACTTGACTAAAATTCAACATGGATGCTATGCCGGACTCGTACCGAATAAAAACCACACGTTCCTTACCAACGGTTTGCCAACGGTTGGTGGCCCCGGTTTCAACAACAGCACCGAATACCCTATGAAAGTACGCACCAAAACCCAATTTCGATTTCACGAGCACGACTAGTAGAAAGTAACGCCATCAATGATCGTGACCGTTATTCCGTGTCAAACATTTTCTTCGGGTGTTCGGCATGGATAGCCTCGAAGCTACAGTTTTCATGGCATCAAAACGCAAGTCTGACACAGTAGTGGAGAAACGTGCTGTCCAAATGTAACAAATGTGGACGCAGCAAATAAATGATAATGCCGGACTTTTACCAATTAAAACCCACTGCCTACGTTCGGGAACCTCGAGTAAGCCCTCAGAAAGATGCCCCAGGATTCCCAACATACTTTGGCTTTCCACTGTGGCCTCACCTAGGGGATTGGGGTACTTCCTCGCGTCTTTGGGGGTTGTTCGGGTATATTCCGCTTTTTAGAGAGTGAGGCGTGCTTGAAACTTTCACGTCACGCCGCTGTCGTCTTAGCCCAGCCTCTGCAAGGGCGGTGAGCAGTCCCCCAACCGTCTTTAGTCCCGGTCCCGGGTCCCGGTCATGGAGGCCGATAGTCTGCTCTTTGTATATTTAGATGACTGTTACTTGTTATCTATATGATGATTATTTTATTTTCAGTCTGCAATGAGGTTTATAATATTCTATTTTGTTGTCTTGTCTTAATAAGTAATCGAATAACGTTGAAGCAATGTTTTCAAACTATTCTATAGACGAGCAAAAGGAGTTTGCAAAATGTTGAGTTGATCAATGTCTGGGAGTCCCGTTTTCTTCTTTGTAATGTTGTAATGTAATACAATTTTCAACAACATTATTGTCATATATCGTTTGTAAATTTGTTAGTAAAAGTTGTGAGACTTAAATGAAATTCCGATAAACGATTAATATATTTTCATGTTAAGTTTTACCACTTTGACGCCCAGACGATAAAGCTAGCCAATCCAACAGAGTTCGAACTGTAAATAGCTTTCAACTGTTACGAACATAGAGCAACGCGAACTGTCTGTAAAGGCGCGCGTTGCTCTGTGGTTGCGAACAATAAAACATCAGCCCCCTACTTCCTTCAGCCATTCCGTTAACGTTAACGTTAAGATGAAAACGTCTTGAAATGAATTATGATTGATTATTAAAAGTATTTTATTATAATTTGTGGGTACATAAACTAATAAATAAAAATGAAATGGATTTGTTTGGAATGCCTATTATAAAACAAGTACCTACCTGTTCAAATTTTCTTTATCAGTCTATGCAAAATACCGTGTGTTGTGTTGTGGTGTAAATTGGGAGAGATGTCTAGGAGTGAACCGCCATAGGCTGATTTGATTGATGTAAATTATCAAGTTGAGAATGTCCTTACGTACCTACGTAAAGGGTAAAAACAGAACCCTATTACTAATACTCCGCTGTTTGTCTGTCTGTCTATAGGGACCATCTGAAAATCAGCGCTGCAGCCATTTCCAGGTCTGGTATGTAGCTTGTAGCTGAGATGGCTGCGTATTCAGGTGCATGCACCATACTACTGTTTATTATGTCCTGGGACATCCTTCCGAGAGCATACCCGGGGCTCCTAACCGTAGGCTGTTGGGCATAACGTGAAGTTTTTTAGTCGGTAGGAGTCCGGCATAACATCCATGAAGGATTTAACCTCACGTTAAGAAAAAAATACTGTTTATTTTTTGGATTAATTTAAATTATATACCCATTATTAATGTGTCCGAATTGATCACTTTCTTCCATTTTTGTATCATCAGGCTGAACCATCACGAACCATGATATCTACAAAGTTGATACTGTCACAGAAAATGGATTTCCCTTGCCGCTATAGCGAGAAATACTTAAACCAGAATCACATACAAATTAAAGGGCGGGCTCAGTCATACAATAACGTAATTTGTTGTCGGTTTTTTGTACAAAATCCTAAGTGCGCGAGTACGATTCTCACTTGGCTGGATTGAATTCTAATTACAAATGAATGGGAGTCGTTTGGTGATGCTTGGTAAATAGATATTTGGTAAATGACTATAATACGTGTAGAGGTTATAGAATTCCTAATTGGTGCCGTAAACCAGTACCTTAGATCATCTAACCACAGGATGCGCCTTACTTAAGCATTGTTTTCTGCCATTGCACATGACCATTTGGTCTTTTGGCTTTATGAAAAGCCTGTACATCAGTACATCATTTTATATGATTAAACTAGTACATTACATTGTAGTTGACTGTACAATAACAATTAACACACAACAGCCATTACGCGTTTGTCGATTAATACATTTTTAAATGCAATGAAATTTTATATGTCTTTGTGTTTCCCCCTTCACTTGTATGAAAACTGGCAGAATATTTTTGTATGCGGTGGTTCGCAAAGGCTAGTCCCGTGTTATATGGTCTAAGACCAGTACCTATATTACTTTAACAAAACTGCGGGTTACATCGCGTACGAGTTTGTTATTAGTTATAGCACAGAATAATGATGAGTTCTTAGTATGTGTACTTGTGGACAATATCCTCAAGATCGAAACTTACTAGTATGATGAAACAGTAGTTTGAAAATACTTCGTGAAAATTCTAAAACGCCAGCCACTTGTAGCTAATAGGTAAACTTGTAGCAATTTAATAATAGTCATCGTAAGTTCGTAACGTAAGCTCCACACGCGCAACAGGGCGTGTGCCCAATAATACCTTAATAACTTAACTTGTACGCACATACATTTCAAGCTTAACAATATTTAAATTATACATAGAACGCTGCGTCAGGTAATTCGAAGACATTAGAGTATCTTTATAATATGCTTGGCGTCGTTAATGGTCTTTGAGATTATTTTGATACCATGATAATTTGACTATAAGTATAAAATGGGATGAAGTGTCGGGACAGAAACACTATATACATATCTGTAGACCAATTCTGACTGACACAGATGGAAATAAGACATGGAAATGTTATTTCTCTTAAACATATTATACTTATTATGTTCACCGCTGAGCTGGAACTGTTATATGCTCTTATTTAAGAGCCTACCAGACGCCTAATTGTTAAAAGAAGATAGAAGATATACATTTTAGCGTGCAAGAATGAGAGAGATGCGATCGGTTTTTGTGCGCTTTTAACGAAATAAATTAATTATAAAAAAACTATAACCAATATGAAAAAATATGCTCTAGTGCAAATGAAGATTTTACTATTGTCTTTCTTATGAATATTTTATATTATAAAAACAACTTATAACATGCGAGATCTAGCTTAAAATTTCACGAAATCGAGGTATTTTCAACACAAAAATCTATCGAGTATTTTATCAGTAATCGTGTTTCGAGCGAGCCTAGAGCGTTTTTAGTTCATGAACTGAAGTTGTCTGTGTTCAAATTTTAATTCATCAGACCTCACGAGTCCTGAGATCTAGATCAAAGTAATAGTCTATTTGGCGTCATATGGACTCTTAAGGTTCTACTCAGATTGACGTATGTATCTTTTATCACACACCTTATTCTGTTAATTCATGATACAGTATGTAGACATAGCTGATACTTCGAAGGAACGTAGTACAATTCTAGATGACCTTAGCAAGTTATTGCAAATCGCGGCACTAAGACATTGCTTTTGACAGATGTCAACAGTGAAAAGCTTGTCGTCAGCTAGTGGGCAGTGGAGAGGGTTATGCATGGAGTCTTACTTCACGATCGAGTCCGAAAGAGCCACCGACTTGGCAGAAAGAATTAACTCCGCTTACTGTACCTACGTATATCCAAGATACAAACTAGCTGTGAGTCATTTCATGATTGAAGTTATCTTAACCATCTGTAAAGTACCAATTTGTTAATATCACTAGAGATTTAAATGAACTCTCGTTTACTTTCACAGACGTACATTAAAATATATAATGTATCAATAAAGAATACACATTATTAGATTAAATCCCTACTAATATTTAAATACGAAAGTAACTGTGTCTGTATTTTATGCTTTTACGACCGAAATACGCAAGAACCAAACTGATCCTGGTGAAATTTGCTATAAACCTTGCGTTAGCTTATAGAGTACTTTTAGTACAAACTAAAGGGCTTCGCGCGGTTTCAACCGCGAAGTTCCCGTTCCCGCAGGAATACTGGAATGAAATACTCTGTGTCGCGCGGGAATAGGGTAGCTACCGATCAGTGAAAAAATTTTTCAAATCAGTTTAATAGTTTCGGAGCAAATTCCATGCAAAAAGTAGGGAATGAGACAAATAAATAATAGTTAAAAAAAATCTAAAAAAAAAACACTTGTGTAGAAAATCCACCAAAAAAGTAGAAAATAGATTTTACAGTATTCATAATTCAAACTTATTAAAATTTATTTTCTACTTTTTAGTTGGATTTTCTATGAAAGCTTATTTTTTAGTTTTTTAAACTATTATTTATTTTTCATTTTTTAGTTCTTTTTTTTTCATATATTTTTATGGGTTTATTGCATTGTCATCGGTCTTTGACAAGTGTGCAAAGTTTAAATTAAATCTGATCGTTCAAAGTAGGGCAAAATCGAGCCCAAAAGAGTCGGTTACAAACAAGCAAGCAAACACAGGTGAAACAAATAAAAGCGTTATAAAAATAGTGAATGAGATGAAAGTTTGTATCTGGAAATTTTTCCCATGCAGGCTGAGCCGCAGGAAAATGTAGTTCAAAATATACTTAAATTTACTAACCGAAATTAGTAGCGAACTTAAATTTAATGCTGGTAAACATTTATAAATGTAATTTACTGTACAAATGTAAATAACTCTCGTCGTAAGTACTATTTAATTAATGAATGAATGAATTATTTAAATTTCACTGTGTATATTTATCGTTATTTCAAAGATAATATTTCTCATAGTAGGTACTTCTACATAGTTATTCTTATATCGAAGATAAATATGAATCAAAGGTCCTCTCACTCATCAGTCTGTCTGTCTTTTCTTTTTTACGTGAGGTAAATCCTACATGGATGCTTTGCCGGACTTCTTCCGACTAAAAACCACACGTTTTCTACCTAATGCCTACGGTTGAGAGTCCCGGGTAAGCCCTCGGAAGGATGACCCCAGGAAATCTGTTTAAATCCGAGCACAGACCTTGGTTGCAGCTGAGTTGTTTGAAAATATTATGAAGTCTAAAGGATGAAGTGAAGATATCTATTAGAAAAGCTTTGGTGAAGTAGTAGGCACCTACCTACTTCTAGCTTTGGCCGAGGTATTGTGTTTTAATATTGATTTGATGGTTTTTCGAAATCTGGATGTTTTCTGTAAAGGTGTCAGTTGCCTAGACCCTAGACTTCATTTTATGTCATTAATTAATGTACTTTTTAGGCTTCCGTACCCAACGGGTAAAAAATGGGGCCCTATTCATGAGAGAGTTCGTCTGTCTATCTGTTTGTCCGTCACGAGGCTGTATAAATATCTGCAACCGGAGCTCAAATTTGAGCTGGGTCTCATTTTCAACGTTTGGGTACGGAACCCCAAAAAGCAAAGAAAGACTTGTGAAACACTTGGCCTGTCAACATGGAATTGTTTTCATGGTTGTTTGGGACTAAGTCAAACAACTTTTAAGATTATTCACAAATTCATCATAATATATCATGTTGTGTTTGGTCTGAGTGTTGGAAATCGATAGCGTCCAATGATGACAGCAACATGCCTTAAGTATGCAGCAGCTCCCCAAGATTTTACAATTAGCCTTTCATCAGACTTATATTTTAATTAATCTGACGTGTTGTAAAAAGCTATTAGCTAGCTCTGTCTGAATTTTGAAGTGCTCTGTATCTAAGTACCTATTATTTATAACGTTTATACAAATATATGTTTATATAAATTTTCCATAGTCAATGGATTTTCCAACTACAAATAAGACATAATAATAACAATATTCATCTATCCCATCTGCAATATCAAAATAAGCTTACTCAAACATCAGTTGCAAGATCCATCTATCTCTGAAGTAATAAATTCGCACAGTGCACAGAGCATCAGCTCAAATTTTCTCGCTCGCAAACAGGTATTTCCCGCCAGTTTCCCGCGAGAGAGCGAATGCTGAGGACGCATTCTGTGACGTCAGACGATTTGTGTACTCACTCCGAGATCATCACTCATCTCTCGAGAATATTAACCTACCAGTGTTGTTCAACTCTTGGTTTTTGTGAATAAAAGTGACTGTTCAGCGAAATAATTTGTCATCAGTGAGTTTTCTTCAACCGAGTGACAGAGAATTTTGTGTTTCAAAAGCTGAGGTGATTACTAAAGTTTTTCTGCACTTTTAGGTAAGTGGCATTTTGATTGACTAGCTATTTATGGCGGCTACCTACTTTATGTTTTTTCAGATGTAAACAAAACTAATAAATGAATGTTATTAAAGTAAAATCATCACGAAATGCATTGCAATATCGAAATATGGATTTCTTTAAGTTAAGTTTTGAATTAATTTCACCTGGAATTATAGAAAGCTTATTATCAAGTTTTAAATCGATATATTTTTCGTCAAATTTTTATTACTATAAGAGCAATGATAGTTAATAGCATAGCATAGTTTTTAACCGTCGAACGAGTTTGACTCATTTGGTACATGGATAGAGGCAACTTCACAATGATTTTTTAAAAATTCTCACCTTAAATCGTGCAACAGGGATTTGTAGTTTCTCCAAATACATTAGACTTGAAGACCGATAGTATTTTAAGATAAAAGAGAATATCAATATTTCATAACGGTTATTGGAACATTCACAATTTATTAATATTTTCGAAACTTTGCTTACCTACTTTATAGGTGAGCAAAGTTCGTATCCCATATTATATTTATGAACATTTAGGGGAACAAAGTTCGAAAGGGCGCGGTAGAAAGCCCTTTGGATGAACTATGAATGAACTTATTCCTACCTCCTCGTACTCTCTACAGCATGGGATTTTCTAAAGGGGTTTAATATTGGCTTAGCAAAGTCTGCAGCTTGAGTGTAGCATCACAAGTGTTGCAACGTTTCATATGCTATAATGACCACATTTAATAACATGATGTATGCTTGTCCGCCATTAGTTTTTCATTATTACTTAACCATTTTATAGGTTAATAAATATCTATATCATATTTTAAATGTGTTCAAAAGAGACCGTTTCCTCAGCATTCCATGGATTCACCGTGCGGGCGTCGGATCCATAGCGTGGTACAGAGGGAAACACTGTGAGGGTGTCTGGAACTTGTATCTGAGTAGGTTTAGGGTGGCCACCTTTCGACGCGTCAGCACTTACCTTCCACCGTTCACAATGTTCCCCCTCTCTGCTTAACCGAATTTGGTAAGATACTATCAATGCCGCTTTGGATATTCGTTTTAGTAAAGAGCATACTGTAGCTCTTTACAATCCTAGGTCATTAAATAAGTTATATAGAGATTTTGCTGGCATTCCCCTTGCTCCTACTTTTACGGCATAGAGTTTAACCACATAGCCATTCTTGGTCAACTTATTGGTCAAATCGAAGTAGGTATTTATTTAACTTGATAGCGTGGTCCTTAGGTATGTTAGTCTCCCACGGCACCGTGAGCTCAACGAGCACTGCACGCTTACGCGTCTTCGAATACAGGAATACGTCGGGTCTGGATGGCGACGCACACACATCTTCCGGTATTTTATAGTGTTTTTCATACGCATCAACAAGTAGGGTCCAATCAGCGGCAGCTATCAAAATTGAGTAGGGCTTTTGATTTCTTTGAACAGCCTTCCTTTACATTTCACAATTTCGCATCTTTTGTTTGTGGTTAACTTACGGCCTCACGCATGATTTCTACCCTATCATGTCGGCGTGAGTAATGACCCCGGTCAAATAGCGTACTACAACCCACCAGCAGGTGCCTAGCAGTCCCTACTGCTTCGCCTAATGTATTACATGTTTTATCTGTGGCGTTTATCCCATCTGACAAGGTTTCTTTGGTCAGGGAGAGTCAACTGGAACGCATTTAGGTAGCACTTAAACAAAGTTGGCGACCAGTTGTACAACAAGGTACGCCATTTCAAGGCCATAGGAATACAAAACTCGCCCAGAGCACAGATTACTAAATAGTTACTACGTAACCCAGAGTCGATCACTCGCTCTGCATCTCCAGGTTTATCGCGTGCACTATATATGTATCATTTTCATCTTGTTGAAGAAAAGATTTTGTTACGTCCTTATCTGTTGGTCCCCTAATACAACCTAGACCTACTCTACCAGTCTGCGAACCCATCATGAATCTCTTATAAAATTAAAGGCGTGACTCGAGCTCTGATGTATTTTTATCCTTTGGAAGAGTAATTTTACCAGAAATCATGTAATATTAACATCACTACATAGTACGTACCTAAGTACCCTACATACCTACAGTAGCTGCGCCGTCGACGTGTCTTCGCCGAGGACTATCGACCTCCATAACCGGGGGCCTGAGGATGGTGTGAGGGCGACTCACCGTCCTTACAGAAGCAGGCCCATGACGGCAGCGTGACGTGAGGAACTCACGCACGCCCCGCTTAGAAGCAGGATCACACCCGAAACCCCTCAAAGACGCGGGATAGCACCCGAACCACCCCCTGGGCGAGGCCGCAGGGGCGGCCGTGGGTCTGTTGAATCTTGAAGATTTTCCCTCAAGTTAAACATAAAAAAAATATGTTTGGATGTTTAGATGTTTGTATGTTTGTTACTCAATCACGCTCTAACGGCTGAACGGATTGGGCTGAAATTTGGTACAGGTATAGCTTATAGTCTGAAATAATACATAAGCTACTAAATAAATAGCCTTTGAGAATGCCAAAAGGCGAAACCGATTAAGTATTACAATAATAAATGTTGTGGAACAGTACAAGTGAAGTTTTTCAATATGTGGAACATAGGCTTTTTATCCATGTGATAAGTTTACTTGGGATGCCGGATGCGGAAGCAGCGTTCCACGAGGGCAGGGTAAACCTGCGGCCATTCACAAGTTGTAGGTATTGTAGGTACCTATATTTATATTTCAGTTACACGTTAGGTAAGTAAATAAATAATGTACATATCACTTTGTTTTAGTAATCAGCTGCGAACAGTATTTTCTATTTACAGTTGTTAATTTTATAAATAGTACGAACCACGTCTGAATCATGTGGTGTTAAACCTCCTTCTGGCTTCACGAACATAAACGTTCACTTTTAAATATACAGCATGGGCATAAAAGAAATTTCAACGAACAAATAGTTCATTTGCACGAACTCTGTTTTGGTTTACAACATAATATTTACTTCTAAACGCAAAAATGCCAAAGGTTTGTAAATATAGGATGTTACACGTAGAGAAATACGGCGATATGTTTGTAATAAAAATTTATATGCTCTTCATTTCCCTTAGAGAAGCTTTGAAATAAATAGTTTCTATGCGAGAAATATTAATGCAATTAGATTAATAATTCATTCAAAGATTTGAATTGGATTTCTATTTTGTATCAATAATTATACTTTATAGCACCATGTGATGCATTTATGCCCAAATAAAATTGGTTGATACTTTAAAGACGTTAATTGTTACATAAAAGTTTAATACATAGAATTAATCTGGTTAATTCTATGTAGTAGGTAAATTAAGCAGATTAATTCAATATCTATAAATTAATATTAGAATATTAAATCATTCTTTTATTAAGTAAATACCTACTTATTTAATGGCCATATTTTACATTCTGCATCTAATAAGCATATGAAGCAGTCTTTGCAAAACACGTTAAATTTTTAAAATACTTCTGTCATAACCTTAGACTATTTAACAACATAACGGATTCAAATACTATCTATACTTCTATACTAATATTACAAACAGGAAAGATTTGTGTTTTTGTTTTTTTGATTATTTGTTTGTAACGAATAGGCTCCGGAACTACTGAACCGATTTGAAAAATTCTTTCACTGTTAGAAAGCTACTCTCTTTGCGGTGAACATAGGCTATATTTTATTCCCGTATTCCCACGGGAACGGGAACTACGTGGATGAAACCGCGTGACGTCCGCTAATCTTACTTTAATATTATAATATTAAAGTAAGATTTTAAAAAAGAGACATAAATGCGAAAGTTTGTGAGTGTGGATGTTTGTTACTCTTTCACGCTCAAACCGCTGAACGGATCGGGCTGAAATTTGGTACAGAGATACATTATAGTCTGGAATAACACATAGGCTACCTTTTATCCCGGGAATAACTTCCCGCGGGAACAAATTTTACGCGGGCGAAGCTGCGGGCATCAGCTAGTATAATAAATACGAAAATGAAAGCAAATTTTACAGTCACAGATATAAAAATGTTTAGTTTTAGTTGTAAATGTTTAGTTCATAACATTTTAATTACGTATACGCGTCTCACACAATACTCATTAATCAATACTTAGTGACTTGTATTGTACGAGTACACGTTTGAAACTGATTGATGACTTTACACCATGTTCTAATTTTTAGGTCATTTGTCTCCGAATTTAAATTTAGTTTAGTACTATTTTTAAGCCGTGATCAATTCCCAAAACAATTGTATAAAGAAACTTTTAGCTAACTTTTTTTTTTGTTTAACGTGAGGGAAAATCCTCATGGATGTAATGCCGGACTCCTACCGACTAAAAAACCTCACGTCACGCCCAACAGCCTGTAGTTGGGAGCCCCGGGGAAGCCCTCGGAAGGATGTCCCAGAACTCCCAACAGACCCACGGCCGCCAACTGCGGCCTCGCCCAGGGGAACTTTTAGCTACCTACAAAAAAGTTATACGGGGCGGCATTGGTTCTTCATAAAAGTAATTATTTTTCGATTTCCCTATATCATTCGATTATGCACAATACCTACATAGTCCATTGAAATGTTACATGAGCTTTGCATTTATTAGAGGACGCAATTTTATTTTCGGGACATGTGAGGGGGGTCAATAGAAACTTAACCTTAAGTTTGTGGGGTCGCCACCCTTGTCCCCCGGCCGCCATCTTGAAAAGAGGGGGGAAAAACACTTTTTTCGCAATATTTCGGAAACTATGAGTCTGACAAAAAAAATGTGGAGGCATAATTTGTAGCATATTGTTTTGCCTACAAATGTGTATATAACTTAACAAAAAATTTTACAAAAAAATTATTTTTAGCTCTATAACTTTTTTTTATACATTTTACAAAAAAAATACCTCAGATTAATCTTGTAGATGATCTTTTAAGAGAAATTAAAAAAAAAACGTCACAGAGCAAAAAAGAAAATTTTTATAATTTTATTTTCAATTTTTTGTTTATAACTTCTCTAATTTTTAATTTAGGGCAAAAATTAGTTTGACATATTTGTAGGCAAAACAATTTGCTACAAATTATGATTTAACAAATTTTTTGTAAGACTCATACTTTCCGAGATATTGGGAAAAAAGTGTTTTCACCCCTTTTTAAGATTGCGGCCGGGGGACAAGGGTGGCGACCCCACAAACTTGAGGTTAAGCTTCCATTGATCCCCCACACATGTCCCAAAAATAAAATTGCGTCCTCTAAGAAATGCAATATTCGGTCCCTAAATTGTAACATTTCAATGGACTAACATGCCTAGAACTTAACCCGGAGCTCGCGACCATCGATAGTGGTAGGGCACGTGTGACTTTAGAAACTTAAGAGTACCATTTTATACGTTTTTTCTACACTATTTAGCTAGAGACTTAAATTTCTTTGCCTTTGTGTATTGGTATTCATTTTAATGTGAATTCCGTTGCCGCAAATACCCGGAGGATAAAAGAAACCTATGTATTATTTCAAACTATATATCTATCCCTGTATTTCAGCCAACTCTACCACTATTAACTAAATAAACCGGCCAAGTGCGAGTCGGACTCGCCCATGAAGGGTTTCAAGCAAAAAATGATGTTAGAAACCTCCATAGCATTTTTAAAGACCTATCTATAGATAGCCCACACGTATGGGTTTGATGAAGAAAAAAATGTAGAGTTTCAGTTCTGAGTATGGGGACCCCCAAAATTTACTGCTTTTTTTTCTAATTTTATATAAAAATCTTAATGCGGTTCACAGAATACATCTAGGTACCAAGTTTCAATAGCATAGACCTTATAGTTTCGGAGAAAAGTGGCTGTGACACACGGACGGACAGACAGACGGACAGACAGACAGACATGACTAATCTATAAGGGTTCCGTTTTTGCCATTTGGCTACGAAACCCTAAAAATGGTACAAATGTGTTTGAACATGAACTTAAACTATCAGACTCGCGCACAATGGTCTTAGTATCATTGCCTAGAACTCTAGACGAAACAGCAAAAATATCACGCCTCTGTATTCCCTGAAAACTCTCTTGAATACCTACTTATTTTATTCTACTTTTACTAGGTATTGATTGTTACAGCGGCAACAGCTGATAATTATAATAATATCACCTGTGAATATTCAAATTGTCTACTTAACACGGTTTACTAGATACAACCTGACGACATACAGATGGACAGTGAAGTTGTAGTAGGTAGTACCCTAATAGGGTTCCGTTTTTACCCTCTGCGTACGAAACCCTAAAAATACCATTTTTATATTTTTATTTAAAGTTTGTGTCAAATTTGCTATAAGTCAGCTGAAAAAAATAATTAATCTATATCTACATAATAAAATGATAGAAAAGTCAAAACTGTACATTGGAAATATTTAAAAAAAAATACTCGCTGGGTGTTCAACATAAGATACCGAAGCCGAAAATATAGTTAGAAATTTTTTTGTCTGTTTGTCGGTTTGTCTGTTTGTCTGTTTGTCTATTTGCTTTGCTTTGTCCGGAAGGAAACCCGAAAAGTACTGAATGGATTTAGTTCAAATTTTGTACAAATATTAGCTAGGGGTAGGGTCTTAAAATAGGCTATATATTATCGCGCTACATATCCTAGGGGCTAAGCAGAGAGCAATCAAATTAGCATTATAACATAATTTGCTAGTAAAAAATAAAGTAGTATTTTTTTTTGTTACGATAAAATAAATGAATGAAAAATAAACCTAGGACTTTTGGTGCCTGCTGCAAAAACACCAAAGATGTATTTTTTAACCGACTTCAAAAAAGGAGGAGGTTACTCAATTCGACCGTATATATTTTTCTTTTTTTTTATGTTAGTTCGCGCAATAGGTACTCCGTCGTTTATGGAACAATTTGAAAAAAAAAATTGTCGTTCGAAAATAGATACTCCCAAGGTGGTCCCATTCGAGAAATCGAAGGAATCTTTTAAAATTGTAGGGGCATCTAGGGCATTTGTAAACTTTTTTATTAAGGGCTTTAAATTAGTACAACTTAATGAAGGTCTGGAGTCGATCTGATGATGGAGACGAAAGACAGTAGAGAGAATTCCCTAACGATATACAGCAGTTACCTTGTGTTTGGGCTTTAGTAATTTGTACTGTCGAGAACTTTACACCTAGATAGATAGATCAAATTTTCAGTCTACACGTCACTAAAAATAGTAAAAAAAAATTTTAACAAAAATGAAACCGACTTCAAGCAAAACTAAAAACTGAAAAACAAAATTTACTTAGCACAAAGTTAGTATATTCAGATTTATCAGATATCATTAAATATAATACTGAAATCGTTCGTCTTATTTAGTTTCCTTAGTTTAGTTGTTGAAAAATTTATTCAAATTGTTTAAAAGGCATAAGACCACGTTTCACAGTAAATCAAACTAGTTTTATATCACGCTATAATCGTCTATTATGACATTATGATACATTTGTTACAAATCAACACCACTGTGTACCTACTCGTTACTCACAATATGACGTTTGGCAAACATCGAGATAAACAGATTTGAGGAAACATTTACCCTCGGTATGATATTAAAGGGATTTGCGCTTTCAGATCCGTGTAAACAAAGGCGATGATTGTGTTGATCATTACAGCATGGCAATCATTGATTTGCAAATTGTGTTGTCACTGCTGTGGTGCTTGATTAAAATAAAAGCAATTAGTGTGCTTACTAAATTACAAACTTAATGAGAAAAATTTCGCCCTAAGATGTATGAGGTGAAATGATTAGTCGATTGAAAGTAGTGGTCTTGGTGGTCTAAAGATTAAGTCGTCTGGACCCAGCAAGTCAGAAGACTCAAACTTAAAATCAAACTCAAAAAAAACATTTATTTCGCATAATCCTAATACATAGGCACTTGCGACACGTCAACGAATACAAAACAAAGTCACTACCACCAGTTCGGAACGCGGCCGCTTGAGAAGAACTGGCACGAAACTCCGCGGGCTTTACTTTTTGTGCTCTATTTACAATAATTTAAACTAAAAATCACAAACTATTGCTTTAGAATGCAAAAAAATAGAGCAAGCAGATCATTTCCAGACTAACTTGTCAAGCAAATAATCGTCAATTGTATAGTAGCCCTTGCAGTACAATTTACTTTTTATACACTTTTTAGGGTTCCGTATTCAAATGGCCAAAACGGAACCCTTATAGATTCGTCATGTCTGTCTGTCTGTCTGTCCGTCCGTGTATCACAGCCACTTTTCTCCGAAACTATAAGGCATATGCTGTTGAAACTTGGTAAGTAGATGTATTATGTGAACCGCATCAAGATTTTTGTAAAACTAGAAAAAAGCAGTTAATTTTGGGGGTCCCCCATACTCAGAACTGAAACTTAAAATTTTTTTTTTCATCAAATCCATACGTGTAGGGTATCTATAGATAGGTCTTCAAAAATGCTATTGAGGTTTTTAACATCATTTTTTTCTAAAGTGAAAAGATTGCGCAAGAGACACTTCCAAACACTCTAACTTCTAAACTAAGAGAATGATAAATCTAAATAAAATGTAATGTACATTGCCATAAAATCTACCAATGAAAATTGGTTTGAACGAAATCGAGCTGTTAGTTTTTTTTTAAACGTCATAAACCGCAATTTTCGCCTAGAAAAATCCGTCTACTCCCACCTGTTCTGTTAAGTAGTTCTGTTACTGCGAGCAGGTCATGCTCGCGAAGGAGGCGGCGGGCCGGGTGCGGGAGAGAACTCTCCCACCCGAGTTCCGCAGTCGGCGCCTTGGGCGCCGCCGACGTGTCTTCGCCGAGGACTATCGGCCTCCATAACCGGGGGTCTGAGGACGGTGAGAAGGCCGCTCACCGTCCTTACAGAAGCAGGCCCATGACGGCAGCGTGACGTGAGCAACTCACACACGCCCCCCCTTAGAAGCGGGATCACACCCGAAACCCCCCCATAGACGCGGGATTGCACCCGAACCACCCCCTGGGCGAGGCCGCAGTGGCGGCCGTAGGTCTGTTGGGAGTCACGGGACATCCTTCCTGAGGGCTTACCCGGGGCTCTCAACCATAGGCTGTTGGGCGTTACGTGAGGTTTTTTTAGTCGGTAAGAGTCCGGCATAGCATCCTACGAGGATTTTCCCTCACGTTAAAAAAAAAAAAAAAAAAAAAAGAAAAAAGTAGTTCTGTTAACAGAACTACTGGTAATTTTTTTTGCATTAGTCCTGTTCACAGAACAAATGGTAATGCAATTCCCACCTGTTCTGTTGGCAGAACTACAGGTAATTTTTTTTACCACTAGTTCTGTCCACAGAACAAATGGTAATTCTTTAAGATAAGATAAGATAAGATAATCATTTATTTGCTTAACGTGAGTATGGACACATAAATGTATACAAGATGATAGAGTAAAATTCACAAGGGTCAGTCATGTTTTGCCTGTAAGCTTATAGTCTGAAATAATACATAAGCTACTAAATAAATAGCCTTTGAGAATGCCAAAAGGCGAAACCGATTAAGTATTACAATAATAAATGTTGTGGAACAGTACAAGTGAAGTTTTTCAATATGTGGAACATAGGCTTTTTATCCATGTGATAAGTTTACTTGGGATGCCGGATGCGGAAGCAGCGTTCCACGAGGGCAGGGTAAACCTGCGGCCATTCACAAGTTGTAGGTATTGTAGGTACCTATATTTATATTTCAGTTACACGTTAGGTAAGTAAATAAATAATGTACATATCACTTTGTTTTAGTAATCAGCTGCGAACAGTATTTTCTATTTACAGTTGTTAATTTTATAAATAGTACGAACCACGTCTGAATCATGTGGTGTTAAACCTCCTTCTGGCTTCACGAACATAAACGTTCACTTTTAAATATACAGCATGGGCATAAAAGAAATTTCAACGAACAAATAGTTCATTTGCACGAACTCTGTTTTGGTTTACAACATAATATTTACTTCTAAACGCAAAAATGCCAAAGGTTTGTAAATATAGGATGTTACACGTAGAGAAATACGGCGATATGTTTGTAATAAAAATTTATATGCTCTTCATTTCCCTTAGAGAAGCTTTGAAATAAATAGTTTCTATGCGAGAAATATTAATGCAATTAGATTAATAATTCATTCAAAGATTTGAATTGGATTTCTATTTTGTATCAATAATTATACTTTATAGCACCATGTGATGCATTTATGCCCAAATAAAATTGGTTGATACTTTAAAGACGTTAATTGTTACATAAAAGTTTAATACATAGAATTAATCTGGTTAATTCTATGTAGTAGGTAAATTAAGCAGATTAATTCAATATCTATAAATTAATATTAGAATATTAAATCATTCTTTTATTAAGTAAATACCTACTTATTTAATGGCCATATTTTACATTCTGCATCTAATAAGCATATGAAGCAGTCTTTGCAAAACACGTTAAATTTTTAAAATACTTCTGTCATAACCTTAGACTATTTAACAACATAACGGATTCAAATACTATCTATACTTCTATACTAATATTACAAACAGGAAAGATTTGTGTTTTTGTTTTTTTGATTATTTGTTTGTAACGAATAGGCTCCGGAACTACTGAACCGATTTGAAAAATTCTTTCACTGTTAGAAAGCTACTCTCTTTGCGGTGAACATAGGCTATATTTTATTCCCGTATTCCCACGGGAACGGGAACTACGTGGATGAAACCGCGTGACGTCCGCTAATCTTACTTTAATATTATAATATTAAAGTAAGATTTTAAAAAAGAGACATAAATGCGAAAGTTTGTGAGTGTGGATGTTTGTTACTCTTTCACGCTCAAACCGCTGAACGGATCGGGCTGAAATTTGGTACAGAGATACATTATAGTCTGGAATAACACATAGGCTACCTTTTATCCCGGGAATAACTTCCCGCGGGAACAAATTTTACGCGGGCGAAGCTGCGGGCATCAGCTAGTATAATAAATACGAAAATGAAAGCAAATTTTACAGTCACAGATATAAAAATGTTTAGTTTTAGTTGTAAATGTTTAGTTCATAACATTTTAATTACGTATACGCGTCTCACACAATACTCATTAATCAATACTTAGTGACTTGTATTGTACGAGTACACGTTTGAAACTGATTGATGACTTTACACCATGTTCTAATTTTTAGGTCATTTGTCTCCGAATTTAAATTTAGTTTAGTACTATTTTTAAGCCGTGATCAATTCCCAAAACAATTGTATAAAGAAACTTTTAGCTAACTTTTTTTTTTGTTTAACGTGAGGGAAAATCCTCATGGATGTAATGCCGGACTCCTACCGACTAAAAAACCTCACGTCACGCCCAACAGCCTGTAGTTGGGAGCCCCGGGGAAGCCCTCGGAAGGATGTCCCAGAACTCCCAACAGACCCACGGCCGCCAACTGCGGCCTCGCCCAGGGGAACTTTTAGCTACCTACAAAAAAGTTATACGGGGCGGCATTGGTTCTTCATAAAAGTAATTATTTTTCGATTTCCCTATATCATTCGATTATGCACAATACCTACATAGTCCATTGAAATGTTACATGAGCTTTGCATTTATTAGAGGACGCAATTTTATTTTCGGGACATGTGAGGGGGGTCAATAGAAACTTAACCTTAAGTTTGTGGGGTCGCCACCCTTGTCCCCCGGCCGCCATCTTGAAAAGAGGGGGGAAAAACACTTTTTTCGCAATATTTCGGAAACTATGAGTCTGACAAAAAAAATGTGGAGGCATAATTTGTAGCATATTGTTTTGCCTACAAATGTGTATATAACTTAACAAAAAATTTTACAAAAAAATTATTTTTAGCTCTATAACTTTTTTTTATACATTTTACAAAAAAAATACCTCAGATTAATCTTGTAGATGATCTTTTAAGAGAAATTAAAAAAAAAACGTCACAGAGCAAAAAAGAAAATTTTTATAATTTTATTTTCAATTTTTTGTTTATAACTTCTCTAATTTTTAATTTAGGGCAAAAATTAGTTTGACATATTTGTAGGCAAAACAATTTGCTACAAATTATGATTTAACAAATTTTTTGTAAGACTCATACTTTCCGAGATATTGGGAAAAAAGTGTTTTCACCCCTTTTTAAGATTGCGGCCGGGGGACAAGGGTGGCGACCCCACAAACTTGAGGTTAAGCTTCCATTGATCCCCCACACATGTCCCAAAAATAAAATTGCGTCCTCTAAGAAATGCAATATTCGGTCCCTAAATTGTAACATTTCAATGGACTAACATGCCTAGAACTTAACCCGGAGCTCGCGACCATCGATAGTGGTAGGGCACGTGTGACTTTAGAAACTTAAGAGTACCATTTTATACGTTTTTTCTACACTATTTAGCTAGAGACTTAAATTTCTTTGCCTTTGTGTATTGGTATTCATTTTAATGTGAATTCCGTTGCCGCAAATACCCGGAGGATAAAAGAAACCTATGTATTATTTCAAACTATATATCTATCCCTGTATTTCAGCCAACTCTACCACTATTAACTAAATAAACCGGCCAAGTGCGAGTCGGACTCGCCCATGAAGGGTTTCAAGCAAAAAATGATGTTAGAAACCTCCATAGCATTTTTAAAGACCTATCTATAGATAGCCCACACGTATGGGTTTGATGAAGAAAAAAATGTAGAGTTTCAGTTCTGAGTATGGGGACCCCCAAAATTTACTGCTTTTTTTTCTAATTTTATATAAAAATCTTAATGCGGTTCACAGAATACATCTAGGTACCAAGTTTCAATAGCATAGACCTTATAGTTTCGGAGAAAAGTGGCTGTGACACACGGACGGACAGACAGACGGACAGACAGACAGACATGACTAATCTATAAGGGTTCCGTTTTTGCCATTTGGCTACGAAACCCTAAAAATGGTACAAATGTGTTTGAACATGAACTTAAACTATCAGACTCGCGCACAATGGTCTTAGTATCATTGCCTAGAACTCTAGACGAAACAGCAAAAATATCACGCCTCTGTATTCCCTGAAAACTCTCTTGAATACCTACTTATTTTATTCTACTTTTACTAGGTATTGATTGTTACAGCGGCAACAGCTGATAATTATAATAATATCACCTGTGAATATTCAAATTGTCTACTTAACACGGTTTACTAGATACAACCTGACGACATACAGATGGACAGTGAAGTTGTAGTAGGTAGTACCCTAATAGGGTTCCGTTTTTACCCTCTGCGTACGAAACCCTAAAAATACCATTTTTATATTTTTATTTAAAGTTTGTGTCAAATTTGCTATAAGTCAGCTGAAAAAAATAATTAATCTATATCTACATAATAAAATGATAGAAAAGTCAAAACTGTACATTGGAAATATTTAAAAAAAAATACTCGCTGGGTGTTCAACATAAGATACCGAAGCCGAAAATATAGTTAGAAATTTTTTTGTCTGTTTGTCGGTTTGTCTGTTTGTCTGTTTGTCTATTTGCTTTGCTTTGTCCGGAAGGAAACCCGAAAAGTACTGAATGGATTTAGTTCAAATTTTGTACAAATATTAGCTAGGGGTAGGGTCTTAAAATAGGCTATATATTATCGCGCTACATATCCTAGGGGCTAAGCAGAGAGCAATCAAATTAGCATTATAACATAATTTGCTAGTAAAAAATAAAGTAGTATTTTTTTTTGTTACGATAAAATAAATGAATGAAAAATAAACCTAGGACTTTTGGTGCCTGCTGCAAAAACACCAAAGATGTATTTTTTAACCGACTTCAAAAAAGGAGGAGGTTACTCAATTCGACCGTATATATTTTTCTTTTTTTTTATGTTAGTTCGCGCAATAGGTACTCCGTCGTTTATGGAACAATTTGAAAAAAAAAATTGTCGTTCGAAAATAGATACTCCCAAGGTGGTCCCATTCGAGAAATCGAAGGAATCTTTTAAAATTGTAGGGGCATCTAGGGCATTTGTAAACTTTTTTATTAAGGGCTTTAAATTAGTACAACTTAATGAAGGTCTGGAGTCGATCTGATGATGGAGACGAAAGACAGTAGAGAGAATTCCCTAACGATATACAGCAGTTACCTTGTGTTTGGGCTTTAGTAATTTGTACTGTCGAGAACTTTACACCTAGATAGATAGATCAAATTTTCAGTCTACACGTCACTAAAAATAGTAAAAAAAAATTTTAACAAAAATGAAACCGACTTCAAGCAAAACTAAAAACTGAAAAACAAAATTTACTTAGCACAAAGTTAGTATATTCAGATTTATCAGATATCATTAAATATAATACTGAAATCGT
This sequence comes from Miltochrista miniata, assembly GCA_933228765.1. Classification (NCBI taxonomy): domain Eukaryota; kingdom Metazoa; phylum Arthropoda; class Insecta; order Lepidoptera; family Erebidae; genus Miltochrista; species Miltochrista miniata. Next base: position 10,216,020 of record OW121749.1, read on the forward strand.
TCGTCTTATTTAGTTTCCTTAGTTTAGTTGTTGAAAAATTTATTCAAATTGTTTAAAAGGCATAAGACCACGTTTCACAGTAAATCAAACTAGTTTTATATCACGCTATAATCGTCTATTATGACATTATGATACATTTGTTACAAATCAACACCACTGTGTACCTACTCGTTACTCACAATATGACGTTTGGCAAACATCGAGATAAACAGATTTGAGGAAACATTTACCCTCGGTATGATATTAAAGGGATTTGCGCTTTCAGATCCGTGTAAACAAAGGCGATGATTGTGTTGATCATTACAGCATGGCAATCATTGATTTGCAAATTGTGTTGTCACTGCTGTGGTGCTTGATTAAAATAAAAGCAATTAGTGTGCTTACTAAATTACAAACTTAATGAGAAAAATTTCGCCCTAAGATGTATGAGGTGAAATGATTAGTCGATTGAAAGTAGTGGTCTTGGTGGTCTAAAGATTAAGTCGTCTGGACCCAGCAAGTCAGAAGACTCAAACTTAAAATCAAACTCAAAAAAAACATTTATTTCGCATAATCCTAATACATAGGCACTTGCGACACGTCAACGAATACAAAACAAAGTCACTACCACCAGTTCGGAACGCGGCCGCTTGAGAAGAACTGGCACGAAACTCCGCGGGCTTTACTTTTTGTGCTCTATTTACAATAATTTAAACTAAAAATCACAAACTATTGCTTTAGAATGCAAAAAAATAGAGCAAGCAGATCATTTCCAGACTAACTTGTCAAGCAAATAATCGTCAATTGTATAGTAGCCCTTGCAGTACAATTTACTTTTTATACACTTTTTAGGGTTCCGTATTCAAATGGCCAAAACGGAACCCTTATAGATTCGTCATGTCTGTCTGTCTGTCTGTCCGTCCGTGTATCACAGCCACTTTTCTCCGAAACTATAAGGCATATGCTGTTGAAACTTGGTAAGTAGATGTATTATGTGAACCGCATCAAGATTTTTGTAAAACTAGAAAAAAGCAGTTAATTTTGGGGGTCCCCCATACTCAGAACTGAAACTTAAAATTTTTTTTTTCATCAAATCCATACGTGTAGGGTATCTATAGATAGGTCTTCAAAAATGCTATTGAGGTTTTTAACATCATTTTTTTCTAAAGTGAAAAGATTGCGCAAGAGACACTTCCAAACACTCTAACTTCTAAACTAAGAGAATGATAAATCTAAATAAAATGTAATGTACATTGCCATAAAATCTACCAATGAAAATTGGTTTGAACGAAATCGAGCTGTTAGTTTTTTTTTAAACGTCATAAACCGCAATTTTCGCCTAGAAAAATCCGTCTACTCCCACCTGTTCTGTTAAGTAGTTCTGTTACTGCGAGCAGGTCATGCTCGCGAAGGAGGCGGCGGGCCGGGTGCGGGAGAGAACTCTCCCACCCGAGTTCCGCAGTCGGCGCCTTGGGCGCCGCCGACGTGTCTTCGCCGAGGACTATCGGCCTCCATAACCGGGGGTCTGAGGACGGTGAGAAGGCCGCTCACCGTCCTTACAGAAGCAGGCCCATGACGGCAGCGTGACGTGAGCAACTCACACACGCCCCCCCTTAGAAGCGGGATCACACCCGAAACCCCCCCATAGACGCGGGATTGCACCCGAACCACCCCCTGGGCGAGGCCGCAGTGGCGGCCGTAGGTCTGTTGGGAGTCACGGGACATCCTTCCTGAGGGCTTACCCGGGGCTCTCAACCATAGGCTGTTGGGCGTTACGTGAGGTTTTTTTAGTCGGTAAGAGTCCGGCATAGCATCCTACGAGGATTTTCCCTCACGTTAAAAAAAAAAAAAAAAAAAAAAGAAAAAAGTAGTTCTGTTAACAGAACTACTGGTAATTTTTTTTGCATTAGTCCTGTTCACAGAACAAATGGTAATGCAATTCCCACCTGTTCTGTTGGCAGAACTACAGGTAATTTTTTTTACCACTAGTTCTGTCCACAGAACAAATGGTAATTCTTTAAGATAAGATAAGATAAGATAATCATTTATTTGCTTAACGTGAGTATGGACACATAAATGTATACAAGATGATAGAGTAAAATTCACAAGGGTCAGTCATGTTTTGCCTGTAAGGCGTGCAAATGTTTCGAGCATGCATAACAATAACAATTACCACTTTTTCTGTTGAGTAGTTCTGTTGGCAGAGCTACTGAAGCGTCCACTGTCGTCCACTGCGAACGTGTTAAAACATCAATGAAAGTTACAACGAACTTTTATATTATGTTATACTTGCTGCTACGGAACCCTTCATGGGCGAGTCCGACTCGCACTTGGCCGATTTTTAAACTTATTTAAGGGCATACTTTTTATTTCATTTGGAGGCCTGTTGTAAATAGGAGCAAGTTGAGAGAGAGCAAGGAGAAGACGTTGTTTCGAGTCCTGCTTGAGCCCAATTTCTATTTTACTTTAAGTTTTTGTTTGATTATTATTTTGAATTATACCTAGATATTATTAACTCCTAGAAGGAAATACTTTGAAAGCTTGACAGCCCGAGTGGTATTGTAAACGTCTATAGGCTAAAATGGCCACTTTCGATAAGCTGGTTAGTACACTGCCAGCTCATATCCAAACGCAAAACCATAAATTTAAAAAAAAAATCTCGTACACTGCAACTAAAACCCCTGTGAAACCACTGAGATCTTCGGGCTATCTCACAAGCTGTGCACTTTTTTTATACCAAGCAAGGCTTACGGCTCGCTTATAAAAAGTAATTACCAAAGCCTACGGACGTAAAAAGCATTGTTTAACTTACGGACGAGGTAATGGCAAATAGAAGAATAACTCGAAACAACCTGTTTTGTTAGTAGGTACATGGCTAACTGATTTGGTCAACGTGGTGTAGTAATTTTTAAGTTTTGATAATATACTTCTATTATCCCTACTTCCCTACTAATATTATAATTGCGACAGTAACTCTGTCTGTCTGTCTGTTACGCTTTCACGTCTGAACGGCTGGAGCGATTGAGATGAAATTTGGCATAGGGACAGTTCGAGGTCTGGGAAGGACATAGGCTACTTTTTAACCGACTGCGCAAAAGTACGGTTTTGATTTTACGATATAACGACTCTTACACGATAACGACTTCTACGCGGTCGAAGCCGCGGGGAAAAGCTAGTAACACATAAATTATGCCCTTTTATTTTTTCGTGAGGGAAAAATTCTCATGGATGCTATGCCGGACTTCTATCGTGTAAAAAAACCTCAAGTATACTGCCAAACAGCCCCCGGGTAAGCGCTCAGAAGTAGGTAGGTATACCCCAGGACTAAATTATGCGGCTGGGTAAATATTATAACACTGTTTCAAAATATCTTCTTCTTTAAAGTTAGTTTGTAAATATAAGCCATTTAAAATCTACTGCTGGTAAAGTCACCTCATTCTTATAAATTAGACTTGCAAATAGCTCTAGTTCTAGGCTAAAAGTAAATAAATTTTGCTCCAAAATACAATAATATTGTAATTAGAAACAAAACAACTTTGCTTTATGAACAATTAGGTGGGCACATATTTATTGTTTTTGTGCAAACAAACTGAAACTATGCACATTACTAATGCTATTATTTTGGTGCTAATTACTGCAGACTTTCAAGAATAATTCTAACTTTACAGAAACAAATTTTATATTATGGCGTTTTCAGCATTGTTTGAATGCAGTATATTTTACAATATTTTCAGTCGGTAGATGCTTTTAGCTTACGTTCGACACGCTATGTTACCACACTAGCTTTTCGAACGTCAATGGTGTGAACACGTCTGGAGTCTGAAGGGCGAAATTCCTGAAAATCATAATAATATCTGAACTATTCTAGATTTCCTTGCATGTCTTAGCTAACAGTATATTAACTTGAATCCAAAGGTCAAAGTTTTAAAAAAGGTACCTACACTATCAAACAACGCTGTGATCACGGTACCTTTTTTTGGACGTGACAACGTCTTATAATTCGATAGAGCCGGCAGCACGCACGAAAAAAACATGACGTATGCGGCGTTACCTCGCTCTGAGGCGTTCCATTTAAGGCTTAGTTGTCACGTTCAACTATCATCAGTACACCGACTTTACAGACAACCGATTTTTTAACGTGAGGGAAAATCCTTCATGAATGCTATGTCGGACTCCTACCGACTAAAAAACCTTACGTAACGCCCTACAGCCTACGGTTGGGATCCCCGGGTAAGCCCTCGGAAGGATGTCCCAGGACTGATCACGGTACCTATATTTAATACTAGCTGACCCGCGCAACTTCGTTTGCGTCACATGAGAGTGAGAAAGAGAGAGGTCATGCTCGCGAAGGAGGCGGCGGGCCGGGTGCGGGAGAGAACTCTCCCACTCGAGTTCCGCAGTCGGCGCCCTGGGCGCCGCCGACGTGTCTTCGCCGAGGACTATCGGCCTCCATGACCGGGGGTCTGAGGACGGTGAGAGGGCCGCTCACCGTCCTTACAGAAGCAGGCCCATGACGGCAGCGTGACGTGAGCACTTACGCACGCTCCCCCCCTTAGAAGCGGGGTCACACCCGAAATCCCCCATAGACGCGGGATTGCACCCGAACCACCCCCTGGGCGAGGCCGCATTGGCGGCCGTAGGTCTGTTGGGAGTCACGGGACATCCTTCCTGAGGGCTTACCCGGGGCTCTCAACCATAGGCTGTTGGGCGTTACGTGAGGTTTTTTAGTCGGTAAGAGTCCGGCATAGCATACTACGAGGATTTTCCCTCAAGTTAAAAAAAAAAAAAAAAAAAAATGGTATTAATATTTTGAGTATTTGATGTTTCCCGTTGCATTTACCTCCGTCGCGTCGCGTCGCTTGAATTCATTAGAGCTGAACCGCAAATCTTCATTTACGTCACATGAGAGTGAGAAGGAAAGAGGTGTAATGTTTCCCGTCGCTTTTACTTCCACCCATCCGTTTTTCGGTATGGAGCTCATCGTGTGCGAGTCCGACTCGCACTTGCCGGTTTTTATCGTTCAGTTGACTGTCTATTAATGCAGCGTCCGCAATGGGAGCTCTCAAAAGAAAGAAATAATCCCCGTTCTCGAAACATTATTCATGGCTGCTCCGCTCCTATTCGTCTTAGCGTGATGTTATATCGCCATTAGCCAGCCTTAATAAATGGACTATTAAACTGTAAAATAATTTTTGAAATGCAACCAGTAGTTTCTGAGATCCTAGCACAAACAAACTCTTCAGTTTCATTATATCGTGAGCGAACCTTAAGAGATAGACAAATTAGGTTATTGTGAGCGAACCTTAAAAGATAGGCATATTTGCTGTCGCGGACTTTCTTGTAGAACTTTTTAGGAGAAACAATTTTGTAATACACAATTTTTACCTAACTTTAACCATTTACGCAGCGTACGCCTCGGAAGCTGTCAGACTGTAAAAAATATTCCCCGTTTTCAAAACATTCTTGATTGCTGCTCCACTCCTATTCGTCTTAGCGTGATGTTATATAGCCTATAGCCATCCTCGATACATGGACTATCGAACTGTAAAAGAACTTTTGAAATCCAACCAGTAGTTCCTGAGATCCTAGCGTTCAAACAAACAAACAAACTCTTCAGCTTTATAATATTAGTATGGATTCTTCAGTACTTTAGGGTCCGTTCACACAGACCGACTCGGAGAGCATCGGCGCGCACTTTTCTTTTCACACAGACCGGATCGTATACGCTCGGAGCCGGTCGGAGCGGAGCCGCTAACTATTTCACACAGACTGGCTGAAAGCGGATGCGCTCGGAGCCGGTTGGATGCGCTCGGAGCCGGTCGGATGCGCTTGGAGCCGGTCGGATGCGCTCGCAGCCGGTCGGATGCGCTCGCAGCTGGTCGGATGCGCTCGCAGCCGGTCAGATTCATCGAGTGCATCGATTCACTACACAGGCAGTACCGTATTCCAAGTTTTGTTTTCGGTGTTAACGGGTGCTTTTCGGAACATGGTTTTAGATAGCTCCGATTAAGAAATATATTAATTTTTCATCAGTCACGTTTTCGTATAAGTGCACAAAACTGTTCTGTTTAAATTGTGCTATCGAAATGGCGGTCGGCGTGGGGCAGCGCGCACGCAATCGGAGCCGATCGGCTGCGCGAGCGGGAAAGAGCACGCAATCGGAGCCGGTCGGCTGCGCGAGCTAGAAAGAGCATGCAATTGGAGCCGATCGGCTGCGCGAGCAAGAAAGAGCAGGAAATCGGAGCCGAAAGGCTGCGCAAACGAGAAAAGTACGCGATCGGAGCCGGTCAGCTCCTCTTATTATTTCACACCAAGCGCGTTCAAGCATTCTTACTGACAAAAGCAGTGTACATGCAAGAATAAACCTTACTTCAAATTATAAAAGCTCTGTTTTCAACGTGATAAGAATCTGCTCTGCTCTCCGAGCCGGTCTGTGTGAACGGACCCTTAGAGTTAGTAGCTTAATGCTAATAATGCACTGAAACTGTTTCCTAGCACAAATCTATGTATATAATAAAACATTATTGTTGATATTTGGTTCTACGCCTGCTAATGGTTTTGTGGAAACGGATGTCTTGCTAGGCGTTTAGTTTTATATTTGACTTATTATGTATCATAAATCAAATCGATGTAATTCACGTTTATTTGGATTATGAGAATATGTTTTAAACTACATTTCTAATTTGTTACATTCGTTCAACTACTTCAGTAGTTCTGTTACCAGTATCAAAAAGTCAATGATAGCAGAGATGGGTTTTCCGAGGGCTTACCTTCCGAGGGTTTAACCGGGGTCCCAACCGTAGGCAGTAGGTACGAAACGTGTGGTTTTTCATCGGTAAGAGTCTAGCATAGCATCCATTTTCCTCACATTGAAAAAAAAAGCAGAGAAAGGTTTTGAAAACATGTATATCGTGTGATTAATTTGTTACATTCGTTTAACTTCTTCAGTGGTTCTGTTACCAGAGTCAAAAAGTCGTGGATAGCAAAGAAGGGTTTTGCGAGGGCGTACCTTCCGAGGGTTTTCTCGGGGCTCCCAACCGTAGGCAGTAGGCACGGGACGTGTGGTTTTTCATCGGGAAGAGTCTGCCATGGCATCCATTTTCCTCACGTTGAAAAAAAAAAGAGAAGGGTTCTGAAAACATGTTTATTGTGTGTCTAATTTGTTACATTATTTTAACTACTTCAGTGGTTCTGTGACGAGAATCAAAAAGTCGTGGATAGAAAAAAAGGGTTTTTGCGAGGTCGTACCTTCCGAGGGTTTACTCGGGGCTCCCAACCGTAGACAGTAGGTACGGAACGTGGGGTTTTTCATCGGTAAGAGTCTGACTCCATCCATTTTCCTGACGTTAAAAAAACAGACGAAGGTTTTGAAAACGGAAAGGTTTATTGTGTGATTTGAATTAAAACGTACTCATTCAACATCGACCTTCACAGCAAATATATAACTTAATACTGAGACCAAAAATGTGACAGGTCACAATAACTGAGTGCTCTTTTGTTTTCAATCGCCTATTGATGAATACACAATGATTTATCGTTAATTGATGAATTTGATCAATTTTTTTTATTGTTTGGACTCGAATAAGTATTCACTCATAATTGTCGTTAGGTCTAGTTATAGTACCGGCAAACTACTTGAGCATCGCGTGAGGTCGTGGGAGAAAGTTTGCGCATGTACAATTACGTGCAAAAATATAGTGTTATTGAAAAACGTATTTTTTTTATTATTAACATTTTATTGTGTTTGATAATAACTTTTTAATTGGTGGTATAGAGAGAAAAGAGATCACGAAATTCAAGGTCTTTGTTCAAGAAGTTTGCCGATTACTGTACTTACTATTTTTATTTTAAATCCCATACATATTGTAACTTTCAGTGGATTCTATATTTGATCTTGAATCCAAAATCCTTCATTTGATTATAAATTCACGGAGTCTAAGTTTTATAACTTCAAAACTCATCATAACGTAAACCGACTTAATGTTCAGCGACATGTTTCTATTTATTATGTTCTTTATAGTTACTTAAATTAATAACTCACGTTGCAAAAGGCTTAAGCCTTTCCCTATACATACTTTGGTCCATATTAGATTGGGCTAGATGATGTTGTGTAAGAAAGTCGTAGTCAGGCACACTAACCATTGGACTACGAGGCCAGTCCAACAAGAAGACATGTGTCGGGAAAAGTTCAAAGTTTTCCCGATACATCCTTATTGCCAGTAAATTTATAAGAAGAGTGCCTTTCTACCTAAACCATGCTTAAATTGTTTCTTATTGCTAACGCCAGACTTCACCATTTTTTCTTAGTTTTGAAATTAAGAAAAAATGGTAATTTTGAGTGCCTGACTACGACATTCTTACACAACATCATCTAGCCCAAATTAAACTAATATAAAATTGTGCTATGGGATCTAGACGATTGATGAATGATACTTATAATAGGTATTTCAAAATACATACATATTATAGACAAATTACACCCAGACACATAAAAATCAATATGCTCATCACACAAAGAGATTTGTCCTGGGTGGGATTCGACACACGACCTCCGAATTGGTAGTCAGGCACACTAACCACCGGATCATGAGGCCAGTCAATTCCGTCAGTCGATCCCTTTTAGCCAATTATTTCGTAATTAAATGTAGGTAGCTATTTGATACAATTATATAACAGAGTTAGAAATAGACATACATTTCCCAACTCTATTGGCTATCTCTGTGTCAAATTTCAATTGAATCGGTTTGATGGTGCAGGTGGGAAAATAGTAAGTGTGGTGTTGCAAACGTCCTTAGCTGCGGTGACCACCGGTACATCTGGTGGGCCGTATGCTTGTCTGCCACCTTAGTGGTATAAAAAAAAAGTAAGACAGGCTATAATTACAGGAGCCTAGCTTAGTGCTGAGAGCCAAGTGACTCGCGGGGCTATTAAGGCACCTAATATGCATTACATTATCGTTATGCGGGACTTGAACTAACTTTTATCCTACAGGATGAATAGGTATCATTATGTTAATGTTGTACAGCACAAGCTCTGTTGAAAGTAACTTACATATTTTTTTATAATCTTTTATCAATATTTGGTAGGTATTCCAATCAATCACTTTCAAAATGTCGTAGCAATTTGTTCAAACGTTGAAAACATTAATTTATTAAACGAACCGCTATTTTTCATTCTTGATAATATTCTACAGCGAGGAAACTCCAAGCGATTGTTCTTGAGCAGAAGATCTATGGCACTTTTTTTATTTGTTCCTCGTCCATAAGGGTAACAGTTGTGCATTTTGAGAGCATTTGGATTTTTTAATCATGAATAAATTGTAGCTGCATAAGTACATATTTTACATAATAGAATCTCTAGGTATCTAATATTTATACGCGAAATTAACTCCGTCTGTCTTTGGTGCTTTGACTCCGGAACCACTTTTTACTAAACCACAGAGTCGCACGCGGCGGTCTATGTCGGGTGTGTTATCTGTGATTGCAACGACGCGCTCCGCTGCGCGCTTAAGTGATGGCGAAAATATTGAAGTGCAGTGTGTGCAATATTGTTATAGACGAGTTGCTTTCATACGTGCAAAATAAAATATCCGTAATCGATGAAGTGACTCTTAAGCGTATATGTGTCTCGGCTTTTTCTAGTGACGAAATACGGCGATCAAAAACACTTCTGTTCGAGTCCTTACCGACAGATGTACGAAAACCGAAACGAAAAGGAGAAGGCAAGGAAGAAAGGGAACTTGATGATATAATTACCGTGTTGAAAACAACCGAACAAGATGTGGTACCCATTTTTGTAGCCAGGGAGCTAGAGAAATTGCCCCCGGTGTTGTTTGACCATCTGGACTGCACCAAGCTGCTAAAAGATCTGACTAAACTTCGTAATGAGTTGGAAGAAGTAAAATGTACCTATGCCACGATAAACCATGTAGAAGAATTACGCTCAGAAATGATTTGCATGAAAAATGACTCACTACCGCCGGTCACGCAAAATATAAATCTAAAGCGCGGTGCGTGGATGTGTGACAGTGGACCTATGGGCCTTTCGAATTTAAATAACTCATTGGATGAATCTTTGAAAAATAATGACAAGAATGCGATCACCGGGAGCATCAGCCCAGAGTTTAGAACAGAGTTTAGGAATATACTGAGGCCAGATACAAATACACCAAGGTCTAACAGAACAGACTTGCCGGTTCAGACTGCTTCGGCTTTAAGTATCCCGGTAAACGAAGATGCATTGGTGGCACCACTACCAACTAGTGGTAGTGAAACCACTACCCCGGCTGCAAGCAACCGGCGAAGCGACTTGCTGTCACCGCGGCAGGTAAACGCGAGACCTCGACCATTTTCTGAGAGCATACACACTGAGCCAAGTGCGCTAACTATGGTTCCAGTGCCCCAACCAGTACACTTGACTGAGGGTAGTAGGGATGCAGGATGGACAATCGTTGCGAAGCGCAAAAAGTCGCGTTACCGCTATCATGGGAAGTCGGGTATTGCTAAGGATATGGATGGTAACTTTAAAGCAGCTGATAGAAAAGTTCCAATTTTTATTTCCAAGATTCACAAAGACACAACGGATCAGCATATCATTGACTATGTATACAAAAAGACTAAGGAAACCATACGTTTGGAGTACATTTCTTTTAAGAAAGAAAGGGATCATAAAGCATTTAAGTTTTATGTACCTGAAAATAAAGTGTCAGTGTTCTTGGATGACAAACTGTGGCCTGCGGGTATCATATTTAGGCGGTTTGTACACTTTAGACTGAAAAGTGCGAACAGTAGTAATACCGTACCGACTTCACAACAGCTTGACTATGATAAGTAATCACTTGTACAACTTTGTTACTTTCAATTGTAAAAATGTGAAGCGTTCTGTAGAAGATATACGACAGCTGTGCCGTAGTTCACATATAATCGCACTACAAGAACATTGGCTGCTACCGAATGAGATTGACTTCTTAAGCTGTATCGACGGCAATTTTGCCTACACGGGGTTATCTCCGATGGATTTATCTATGGGGATAATTGCTGGTCGGAACTGGGGAGGTGTAGCAATTTTGTGGAATAAAAACGTCTTTCAGAACGTGTCAGTAGTGAATTGTGATAACCCACGAATATGTGCCATTAAAGTAGTACTCGGTTTAAAAAGTTTTCTAGTGTTTAGTGTGTACATGCCGACTGAAAAGACTGTGAATATAGCCGAGTTCACGGATTGTCTAAGTGCTATGAGCGCGGTTATCAGCAATGAAGGTGTGGACTGCGTGTACATGCTTGGTGATTACAATGCTAAACCAGGTAATCAATTTTATTATGAACTTACGAACTTTTGCAGTGATGTTGATTTGCAATGGACATGTGCTGACATAGATAAATTAGGTATATCATCTGATACGTATAGTTTTATTAGTGACGCGAATGGGTCCGTGAGTTGGTTGGACCACTGTATTGTTACTCAGTCGGCATTATCGACTATTACCAATGCATTCATAAACTATAAGCCCGTGTGGTCCGATCACTTACCGCTTATAGTACAATGTAATTTGGACATAAACATTCCACTATTGACCCATGACAATTTAAATATATTATGTAATAAGGTACGATGGGGTGAAAGAAACCCGGAGCAAATAAACTTATATAGTAAATTATGTAATGAACAATTAAAGTGTATAGATTTTCCATCCGAGTTTCGAACGTGTGGTGGCAAACAATGTAGTGACCCAGACCACTGTCTAATTATAGATGATATGTATCAAAATATTATTGGTATCCTAGGCAGGGCGGCGTGGCGCGGACGACTCGCGCCTAGCGCTTATTGCTAGGGGCCCGGGTTGCGTCGCGGCGGAATATGAGGGTGTGGCTGTCGTGGCCGTTTACATCTCGACGAGCCTCGACCAGCATCAGTTTGAGCTATGGCTCCCTGAGCTGGACGTCGTTCTCGCTGCATGCCGGCCTCGCCCTGTCCTGGTCCTGGGAGACTTCAATGCCTGGTCGCAGGCTTGGGGCTCCCGGGAAACCAGAGGCAGGGGGAGGATACTGGAGGACTGGGTCACAACACGTGGCCTAGTCATCCTGAACCGGGGGAATGTCGCAATCTGGACGCGGCGGGGGCTCAGCTCGGTCATAGACGTTTCGTTTGCGACCCCTGAGCTCGCCCGCCGTGTCCAGGGATGGCGCGTGGTGGAGGAGGAGGAGACGTCGTCAGATCACCGATATATTCGGTTCGACGTCTCCCCTCCACCTAACCTGCCGCCAACAATCGCGAATCCCCCGGAACCGCGTTGGGCACTCCACCGCCTGGATCGGGAGGCTCTCCTGGAGGCGGCCATCGTGCGGGCCTGGATTCCGACAGCGGACGGGCCTGCCGATGTTGATGCCGAAGTGGAGTGGTTCGGGAGAGCCATGTCGCACATCTGCGATGCGGCGATGCCCAGGGCTAGGCCCAGACCGGCGAGGAAGCAGGTGTACTGGTGGACGCCGGAAATCGCGCAGTTGCGCGCGGAGTGCGTTACCGCGCGCCGCCGGTACACCAGATTCCGCCGGAGGCGTCGCCGCCCAGACGATGCGACAGCCCGAGAGACGGAGCTTTATAATGGGTACAAGGAAGCCAAGAGGGCCCTCCAAACGGCCATCAAGCGGTCCAAAAAGTTGGGCCGCGATGAGCTGATGGAGACTCTGGAGCGGAACCCGTGGGGGCGCCCGTACCTTATGGTAAGGGGCAAATTACGCCCTAAGGCGCCCCCACTGACTCAGAGTCTCCAGCCGGAGCGGCTGGAGGAGGTCCTGGACTCCTTGTTCCCGTCGAGAGCGGAGGAACACATTTCTCCGCGCATGGCTCCGTCTCAGGCGCCCAACGCGGAAGGCAGCGAGAACGACGTGCCCATAGTCACCGAGGGTGAGTTAGGGGCGGCTGTCCTGCGGCTTAAATCCCGCAGAAACACCGCCCCTGGACCCGACGGCATTCCAGGCCGTGCATGGGTCCTGGCTCTCGAGGAGCTTGGGCCTCGACTTATGGGTCTTTATAGCGCATGCCTCGAAAAAGGCCAGTTTCCCAAGGTCTGGAAGACAGGGAAACTGGTCTTGATTCGAAAGGCGGGGCGGCCGGCAAATTCCCCATCAGGGTACCGGCCGATCGTGTTGCTCGACGAGGTGTGCAAGCTCTTTGAGCGCATTATTGCACAACGCCTCGTCGGGCACCTCACACGCGTGGGGCCTGATCTGGCGGATAGCCAGTTTGGCTTCCGTCAGGGACGCTCCACCGTGGACGCGATCATGCGCATTAGAGGCCTGACGGAGGAAGCAGTCTCACAGGGTGAGGTGGTGGTGGCGGTGTCTCTCGACATCGCCAATGCATTCAACACCTTGCCCTGGAGCTGCGTCAGGGAGGCGCTTATCTATCATGGAGTGCCTCCCTACCTCCGTCGAATTGTCGGGGCTTATCTTTCTGAGAGAGCCATAACTTACCCGAGCTGGCTAGGGCCGGGTCGGCGAGATGTGTCGTGCGGTGTTCCACAGGGATCGGTTTTAGGGCCGCTCCTGTGGAACATCGGTTACGACTGGGTGCTGCGTGGTCCGTTGCTCAGAGGGGTCGGCGTAACGTGTTACGCCGACGACACCCTCGTTACGGCGCGGGGAGCAACGCACCGTGCCGCAGCACTTAAGGCCACGGCAGGGGTTGCTCAGGTCGTGGGTCGGATTCGGCGGCTGGGTCTTGAGGTCGCCCTTCACAAATCCGAGGCTCTGTGCTTCCACGGACCTCGGATGGGGCCACCTGCGGGATCCAGCCTACAGGTGGGGGGCGTCAGCATCGGCATCGAGCCCTCGATGAAGTATCTGGGGCTCGTACTCGATGGCCGGTGGAACTTCGGACATCATTTCCGAAGTTTGGTCCCAAAACTGAGGGGAGCATCGGCCGCACTTGCGCGGCTGATGCCCAACATCAGGGGACCCAACGCTCCCTACAGGAGGCTGTACCTTGGGATCGTGCGAAGCATGGCCCTGTACGGGGCTCCCGTATGGGCGGAGACCCTGACGGCCAGCAATGAGGCTAGACTGATGAGCCCGCAGAGAGTGATGGCCGTCAGGGTGATAAGAGGATACCGCACGATCTCCGGTGAGGCGGCATGTCTCCTAGCCGGGACCCCTCCATGGGACCTGGAAGCGAGAGCCCTTGCGTCACTGTTCAGATGGCGCAAGGAGGCGCTGGAGCGGGGCCAAAGGCCTGCGTCTCGAGAAATCGAGGCCCAGCGGACCCTGCTCCACCAGGAAACCCTGGAGACATGGAAGATGCGACTTGAGCAACCAAAGGGGGGATTCGCCACAATCGCGGCCGTCAGACCGGTCATGGACGAGTGGCTGGAGAGAAGACACGGTGCTCTCTCCTACCGGTTGACGCAGATGCTTGCCGGGCACGGTAGCTTCGGTAGGTATCTGTGGCGAAAACACCGGGAAACCACGGCCGAATGTCAGCACTGCGAGGACCGCAGCGATGACACGGCGCTCCACACGCTGGTGGAGTGCGCGGCGTGGGCACAACAGCGACAGGTCCTCGTAGTGGGTCTGGGCGTGGACACTCTCTCGCTTGAGGCCATGGTGCGAGCCATGCTCTCCAGCGGGAGTAAGTGGGACTGCGCCGCCTCTTTCTGCGAGCAGGTCATGCTCGCGAAGGAGGCGGCGGGCCGGGTGCGGGAGAGAACTCTCCCACCCGAGTTCCGCAGTCGGCGCCCTGGGCGCCGCCGACGTGTCTTCGCCGAGGACTATTGGCCTCCATAACCGGGGGTCTGAGGACGGTGAGAGGGCCGCTCACCGTCCTTACAGAAGCAGGCCCATGACGGCAGCGTGACGTGAGCACTCACGCACGCCTCCCCTTAGAAGCGGGGTCACACCCGAAATCCCCCATAGACGCGGGATTGCACCCGAACCACCCCCTGGGCGAGGCCGCATTGGCGGCCGTAGGTCTGTTGGGAGTCACGGGACATCCTTCCTGAGGGCTTACCCGGGGCTCTCAACCATAGGCTGTTGGGCGTTACGTGAGGTTTTTTAGTCGGTAAGAGTCCGGCATAGCATCCTACGAGGATTTTCCCTCACGTTAAAAAAAAAAAAAAAAAAAAAAGGCAGGGCGGCGTGTGATAGCTATTTTAGTGTCCAGTCTCTGAGGAGAAAACCAGTTCTCGGTTGGAACAAGCACGTTCGTGAGGTTCACGGGCTGGCCAGGAGTAAATACAAGCTGTGGGTTCTTAGTGGTAGACCAAGGGTAGGTCGTGTCTGGGAGGAGATGAGGGAAAGTCGTAAAATTTTTAAGTCGCGCTTGAAATGGTGTCAGGATAACAGCGAACAAATTAAGATGGACATTCTCGCCTCACAACACTCTAAGCATGATTTTCGTAGTTTTTGGAAGTCTACTAGGAAGTTGAACAGTAAGCCTGGCTGGCCGGTGAGCGTCGGCGGTGTGCATGACCAGAGACGTATAGCGAACATGTTTAGAGAATATTTTACTTTGGCGTCACCTTTGGGGCCTCCACGGTCTGTTGGGGTGGGTGGACCTCATGGGCAGGAGATGAGTACATCATTTAAGACAAAGGATATTAGAAATCTTATAAACTCGATGTCGAGAGGAAAGTCTCCTGGCCATGATAGCCTAAGCATTGAGCATCTCAAGTACGCCGGTGTACACCTGCCGAGGGTTCTTGCTCTTCTTTTTAATCTTTTTCTGGGGCACTCTTACTTACCGTGTGATATGATGAGAACCGTGGTGGTACCAATTGTGAAGAATAAAACTGGTGACCTGAGTGATAAGAGTAATTATAGACCAATCTCTTTGGCGACTGTAATATCAAAGGTGCTGGACGGTCTGCTTAACAAACACCTGGATAAGTACCTGTCTATCCATGACAATCAGTTTGGTTTTAGGGCGGGCTTATCAACAGAGTCAGCCATATTTAGTTTAAAGCAGACTGTCAAGTACTACACCGATAGAAGCACGCCCATATATACGTGTTTCCTGGACCTCTCCCGGGCATTTGACTTAGTTTGTTACGATATTTTGTGGCAGAAGATGATTGACATTTCCATGCCCGGTGAGCTGGTACATATATTCAAATATTGGTACCTTAATCAAATAAACGTAGTTCAGTGGTCGAATGCCCAATCGGAGCCGTACAGGCTGGAGTGCGGGGTGAGGCAGGGTGGCCTGACTTCACCGAAACTCTTCAACCTGTACGTGAATGCACTGATAGAGGAGCTGAGTAGCACTCGTGTTGGCTGCCATATTGATGACCTTTGTATGAATAACATTAGTTATGCTGACGACATGGTGCTGCTGAGTGCCTCCGTGTGTGGCTTGTCTACCTTGCTAGAGATATGCGAACGGTACGTGCGTAAACATGGTCTAGTGTATAATGTTCAGAAAAGTGTATGCATGGTCTTTCAAGCCCGGGGCCGGAAGAGCCCAGAAACAGTCCCACCTGTTAAGTCGAATGGGACAGGATTAAACAGAGTGAAGGAGTTTAAATACCTTGGGCATTTGGTGACCTCTGACCTGAGGGACGACGCAGACATAGCACGGGAGCGAAGGGCGCTATCTGTGAGGGCCAATATGATTGCCCGCAGGTTTGCTCGCTGCTCTGAGAACGTCAAGGTGACGCTTTTTCGAGCATACTGCACGTCGTTTTACACCAGCAACTTGTGGGTTTCATATACGCAAAAACAGTTTAGTGCCCTTCGCATCCAATACAATAATGCATTTAGGGTGCTGTTGGGTCTTCCCCGGCACTGCAGCGCGTCAGGGATGTTTGCCGAGTTGCGTGTAGACTGTTTTTACACAACTATACGCAAACGGTGCACGTCCCTCTATCGTAGGATCCTGGGTAGCGCTAACAGCATACTGAGTGTATTTGCGAATCGATTTGACTGTCAGTACATGAACCACTTAAGTATGATTCATGCGCTGGCGAATAATTCAATAGTCAGATGTAAATAGGACATTTTGTATGAGTATTTTTGTGTATTTTATTTCAACATTTGTATTTTATGCGTATAGAATTACCTATTTATTTGATTTAATTTATTAATTTTAAATAATCTTTTCCAAACAGGTATAATTAAATAAATTATAGTTATTTAATCTAAATTTGATTTTAAATATTGAATGATTTGATTTCATTTTAATTTGATTCCATGATAATTCAATTTATGCAATATTTTATTTTTATGACATGTTATTTCAAGTTCCATTTAATTTTAATGTGATTTTATTACTGAATTATTTATTTTATTCTAATTTGGTTATTGATCTATTTTATTTTGTATTGAACTGTGTCTTATTAAATCTTGATTATTTGCTGCTGTTACTAACATAGTCTATAAGTTTATTGTCAATCACTAACAAATTATGGATTATTATCTGAAATAAATGTTTATTATTATTATTATTATTATCTCATGGCTAACGAGTTACTTTTTTACCATAAGGCCGACACCGCCCTCGGAAGAATGTCTTCCATCACCTTCCCGAAAGTAGAATAGGTCGTGTAGCATTTGGTGTCACGGCGTTGATCGAGGTGTCTTGAAAACTAGAATAGAATATAATAGAATAGAATAAACTTTATTGTACACCAATATAAAACATACAGAAAAGAAAGATAATACAATTTTATACATGTACAGAGGGCGGCCTTATCGCTAAAAAGCAATCTCTTACAGGCAACCTTTGCTGGTTACGTCCCAACTAGAATTGGGACGTAACCCGTACTGTAAAACTGTACGCAGCTGTCTCTGTGTCTACGCACGACTTTGGTAGGTACTTCCGATCAAGAGCAGCCAATTTCAATATATCGTTCGTGCAACGTGCCTGCGACTGGCGATTTAGTAGTCGCTATCGTTACCTAGGTACAGACAGTTTACAACAGAACAGCAGAGCTTTTCTATTTTGGTTTTGATCATTACGTATGTTTTTTTTATACTACTGAGATGGCAGACAAGATTACAGCCCAACTAATATAACGTTTGCAGCACCAGAAGCGGATGCAGGTTGTAACGACCCTCAGTTCATCTTGGCTTATCAATAGTCATTTTACTGACAACCGGGTCCAACGGCTTAACGTCTCCCTCAAAGAGCATAGCCCATATACCATATACCATAGTTCGCTGCGCAACCTTGAGGACATGGGCCTACCCCACCGTAAGTGTCCACGTCTCGGTACCGTAAGGCTGGTTTTAGAGTCGCGCTGACTGCACGCTGGCCGTCGGCGCTGACAGCCAAAATGTATGACGCTGACCGTCAACGCTGACGAATGTACGCGCTGATAGCTGCGAGTTATTCTAAAACGTTTCCTACAAGTTCATACATTTTGGCTGTCAGCGCCGACGGTTAGAGTGCGGTCAACGCGACACTAAAACCACAAGTAGAATGCACTGTTTGTAGACTTTCGTCTTCAGGCATTGCGAATTGAAAACTTGAAGCAGTTTTCTGAATGCTGCCTTGCCTAGCCCAGCCGGATCCTTCTGGCGATTTCCAAGTCTTTTCCTTTATAAATTCATTTAAATTCAAATTCCGTGGTTATTGCTAGATATAAATTTTATTGTATACAATTACACTTTGGCAGAAGTTTAAGTGAGTTAGAATTTATACAGGAATATTTTCTAGGAGGCCACACTAAAGGTAGGTTACGGACGGGTTTTGCAGTCTTTTTAAATTCACTGACTTCGAGAGTTTTTCCTTAAATCTTAGTTTATTCGCTCACCAAAGTTGTGATGTCGTAAATGTGCAAATAATGCCTGCAGTTCAAAGCTATGAGAAAGAGAAATTATCTAGACAAATAAATCCTTATTTTAAAAATTTATGCATGCATAATAACAGTACCTAGTAAATCGCTTCTATCAGCTACTGTATTTTTTGTCGACAAGACAAGCTTAAAGATGTGTGCAACACCAGAGGTGCTATAATCGCACTGCCCTCTCTGCAAGAAATTGTAAAACCTATGTTGGTGAACCCCATAATGTTGTCATTTGGGACAACCGGGGCAGGGTGATCAGTTGGGCTTTTCAGAACACTTACTCATCGTGATACTTGATAAAATACTTCTGAAGAAGGATTTTTTCAACGCTGCGCACACGGTTTAAAGTTTTTTGTTATCTCAGAACAATATATATGGCAAAGATGTGAGGAGTTCCTACTCAACTCCTTCGAAAATCCTTCCGAGGGCTGACCCAAAGCTCTCGACTTGTAGGCAGGGACAGGGCGCCCGTCTGGTTTGAGTTGGTAGGAGAGCGGCATAGCATCCATGAGAGATCTCCACTATAAATACCTACTCAACGCAGGGGGAGAACTCTATTCTGGTGTAAAGAGTCTACTTGCCTTATTCAGGTGCCAAATTAACCTATCGAGAACTTAAAATCGATACAATTATTTACTTCAATTTACTTACAAAATACAGTCTTCTAGCACGAAATAACTTTGGTTTTAGGCTTCAATAAATATTTTAGGAAAACAATTTTGATGTTATCTATCAACAATTTTCTTAGTCGACTCCAATATCATAAATAACTTTGGATCAGCGTAATTACTTAGGCATAGTTTTAATAGCTGTGTTATGTACTAGAAGAAGTAGGTAATAAATCGCGGAAATAATTTGTTAATTTTTTTTGTTCGCGCACGCCAAATTGACGTCGCCACTGATGGAAAGCCGTGGCACATCCAGCGATTGGGGGCCACTCTTACAGTCTGTAAGATTTCTGACAGAGTGGTCCTCAAGTTGGCGGCCCTCTGATGTGTCTCTTCACTCTCCGCTTGGAGAGCCCGAGATTGTAAGTAAGGATTCTAGATAGTAAACACGTGTGCGGGCAGGTCGTTCCAGGTTTTTATAGTTCGAAAGAGGAACGATCTTTTGAAACGCTCAGTTCTGGCAAAGATTCTGTCCACTGTGTACGAGTGGCACCTCTGCCAAGCACGCGTTGTTCTGGATCGGAAAGAAGAGGGTGGGATCAGGTTGAAGAGCTTTTCAGAACACTTGCCGTGTTACATTCGGTAGCAGGCAGCCAAGGACGCTATAGTTCTTCGCTGCACTAATGGCTGTAACCTCAGGACAACCAATTATTCGGAAAGCACGTCTCTCCATAGCGTCAAGCGCATCTACTTAGTAAGTACCTCGCGGAGTCATACCAAAGGTAAGAACAGTATTCGACGCAGGGACGAATCTGCGTCTTGTACAGCAATTACAGTATACATCTCTAGTGTGGCTTGCAGTACCGTCTTACCTTATTTAGAACTCCTAGTTTCTGCGAGGCTAGCCCAATATAACTGTCTATGTAGTTTTTGTTCCCCTACTCCCGTGCAAATAAAATGTTCCTTATAATTACATACAACAGACACATACATTACTAATACGGCTTTAGTCGGTACATCAAAGAATAATCATTTGATGCAAGACTGCCAGATGCATAGACTAGTTAACAGACTTAGAATATGTATAGTAATTTTTTCATGAAAATCAAGAATACTGAAATATTCTTGTACTCGGAATCAATAATTTTATATATCTCAGGCTCTCCGAGTCAAAAATATTTTATAACTTTACAAAAAAACTTATTTTACAATTTTAATAACAGTATTAGACATATCAAAAACCTAAACGCAACGTAGCTATTTTTAATAGTCACAATGAGCTCATAAAGAGCTTTTTCAATCACTGTAACATTACTGTCATTGTAAATTACAAAAACTGTATTTTTTATAGCAAACTAGTTTGAGAAGTGACAGATTGTAAAAATTTCAAAGAGATACACATGTGATGCACTTTCAAAGAGATACACCTGAATAATACAAGATGAATGTTCTTTTGTCTGACTTTTATCTTATTACTAGCGACCCGCCCCGGCTTCGCCCGGGTGCAATGCTTATACTAAATACACTAAGTACAGAAAAACTGTGAACCTATAAGCATTGTGGATCCCAAACCCGCAGGGATACGCAAAAAAATTTTATGTTGTCGTATTAGTTGTAAAGATCATAGTTGTTTATCAAAATATAAGGTGAAACCTTTATACTTTGATACTGAACTGAGAAATTGAATCAAATAAATCTCCCCCATATATATTTTATTTTCATTATTTTTTTAGGCATGAGTGAGTCATTTTATGGAAAAGTTGTAGTACTAAATGTTAATTAGCACTATATTTTCTATCCAAAACAAATTTGACATCTTAGATCGTATGTCCACCTATTTTAAAATCCGGACCAGTGTGCGGCCGGCTGGTACGGCCGCAAACGCTACGTCCCACAATTTTAGTTCTGTAATATCTTAGAAAATATTCATTTAAATCATAATATGCTGTAAAGAGCCATATAGATCTATATTAAATAAACAATGTATTTAAGGTATTTAATTGGATAAGGATTAATGATGTATTGGTTAAAACCGCTTCGAAAATAAGCCATTATTTGTCGTAAAAAGTAAATGACTTAAAAATGTTATTGTGGGATATCCATAAGAGATAGAGATATGCCATCGCGGAGTTTTCTGTAGACCTATACAATGTGTACAATACTTAGTACATTACTTTGATAAATCTCGTAGGATTCAGCCTGCGTTTGCAATGTAAGTGGAAAAAATGTAATTATTTACGACATCACATTAGAAACCTCAAAAATAACAGTATTTCTCCACTATTTAATGGATGTTGTTATACATATAAACCTTCCTCTTTATTCACTCTATCCATTAAAAAAAACCGCATCAAAATCCGTTGCGCAGTTTTGAAGATTTAAGCATACAAAGGGACATAGGGACAGAAAAAGCGACTTTGTTTTATACTATGTAGTGATGACCCATTCGTATTCACACAAATTTCGGGAAACATTTTATTTAAATGTTTATTAACAAACAATCGAAAAGCCTTTTTGCACAAAACCAATACAAAATGTGCCTCAAAACAAGGTAAAGCTTGAATGAGCTAGGCAATTAATATAATGACCTAATTGAATCGTCCTACTGATTGACGTTCTCGATCTGATTTGTATTTTCTATTTGTTATTTGAATTTAGTCTTCAACATTATAATTTACAAAACAATTTGGTGTACTTATTTTAAAAAATCTGTGTTCTAGTGTTGCATTATTACTTTGATCTATTACAGTTACGAAATTATGTTTTACTTGAATACCATTTTGTTCAGTACGTATTGCATGAGACAAAGTCATCATGATAGATTACATATTCATATTGTAATCACACAAAACCACAGTATATCCACACACATAAATATTCGATTCATTTGAGTGCCGCGGGAGGGGAGAGTGATGGCCTACTGTAATATAGAAAGGAGCAATAGTGCATTGTAACTCACAACAAAAGCAGATCATCATGTAATGTGGGTCATCAATCATTTTGCTTACGTTGTGGGTTTAACCTTTTTATTTACAAAAATAAAAACGGGCATTTTTTTACAGAGAATTTTAATAAAGGTTCTAACACACCTACTGTTTTCATACAGGGTAAAGAATCAATAAACTTTATAGTAGTATCAATTACTAGTATTTTTTTTTATCAAGAGGGAACATCCTTCATGGATGCTATGCCGACTAAAAACCTCACGTAACGCCCAACAGCCTACAGTTAGGAGCCCCGGGTAAGCCCTCGGAAGGATGTCCCAGAGAGTTATATAGCATTACTAGCTGACCCGCGCCACTTCGTTTGCGTAAGAAAGAGAGAGAGAAATATAAAGATTAACCGTCGCTTCTATTCTTATTGCGTGGTTTCCTGTCGCGTGTTCCCGTTGCATTATTTTGACAAAAATTCGAAGATTGAGAAGCCAAATTAATCTCTTTGTAACTTCTTGAATTCTAGTAGAATAGGACGGAAATCGTTAGTAGTTACCCTTTTTTTTTTTTTTTTTTAACGTGAGGGAAAATCCTCGTAGGATGCTATGCCGGACTCTTACCGACTAAAAAACCTCACGTAACGCCCAACAGCCTATGGTTGAGAGCCCCGGGTAAGCCCTCAGGAAGGATGTCCCGTGACTCCCAACAGACCTACGGCCGCCAATGCGGCCTCGCCCAGGGGGTGGTTCGGGTGCAATCCCGCGTCTATGGGGGATTTCGGGTGTGACCCCGCTTCTAAGGGGGTGCGTTCGTGATTGCTCACGTCACGCTGCCGTCATGGGCCTGCTTCTGTAAGGACGGTGAGCGGCCCTCTCACCGTCCTCAGACCCCCGGTCATGGAGGCCGATAGTCCTCGGCGAAGACACGTCGGCGGCGCCCAGGGCGCCGACTGCGGAACTCGGGTGGGAGAGTTCTCTCCCGCACCCGGCCCGCCGCCTCCTTCGCGAGCATGACCTGCTCGCAGAAAGAGGCGGCGCAGTCCCACTTACTCCCGCCGGAGAGCATGGCTCGCACCATGGCCTCAAGCGAGAGAGTGTCCACGCCCAGACCCACTACGAGGACCTGTCGCTGTTGTGCCCACGCCGTGCACTCCACCAGCGTGTGGAGCGCCGTGTCATCGCTGCGGTCCTCGCAGTGCTGACACTCGGCCGTGGTTTCCCGGTGTTTTCGCCACAGATACCTACCGAAGCTACCGTGCCCGGCAAGCATCTGTGTCAACCGGTAGGAGAGAGCACCGTGTCTTCTCTCCAGCCACTCGTCCATGACCGGTCTGACGGTTAGTAGTTACCCTACGTAATGCCTACTAAATGATACAAAAAACCGGCCAAGTGCGAGTTGAACTCGCCCATGAAGGGTTCCATAGCAGCAAGTAACATAATATAAAAGTTCTTGTAGTTTGTTGTAACTTTGATTGATGTTTTAAGTTTTAACACACGTTCGCAGTGGTAGTGATTTTTCAAGGCAAAAATTGCGATTTATGACGTATTAAAAAAAACTACCTACTCGATCTCGTTCAAACCAATTTTCGTTGGTAGTTTTTATGGCAATGTACATCATACATTTTTTTTAGATTTATCATTCTCTTAGTTTAGAAGTTAGAGAGGCGGGGTGTCACACATTTTTCCACTTTGGAAGTGTCTCCTGCTCAAACTATTCACTTTAGAAAAAAATGGTCTTAGGAACCTCAATAGCATATTGGAAGACCTATCTATAGATACCCCACACGATGGGATTAATGAAAAAAAATTTTTGAGTTTCAGTTCTGAGTATGGGGACCCCCAAAATTACCTGCTCCGTTTCGCATCCGTTTTTGCTATTTCGCTACGGAACCCTAAAAACCGGCCAAGTGCTAGGCGGACTCGCGCACAAAGGGTTCCGTACCAAAGAAACGGCGAACATCACTTTTGTTGGATGGGAGCCCCCCTTAATCCCCCCTTTTTCTGTATAAAATGAGAAAGTAAGTGAAGATGGTGATACTCTGTGTTAGTCGGATGAACGTATACACCCTCTAGAACTTTTTCTTTATAGGTAACTCCTAGCCAGTCATGTTCAGGTTCTCCTTCTCACAAATATATTTTTGACATACAAATTAAGAAGGTAATTCCGCATAATGAAGGGCATATATAAAAATTAAAGACACTTTTTTTCTCATTTGAATGTTTTGACATTTATCAACAAACGATTTTTTAAAAATCGAATTCGAATTCGATTGAGCTTTCAAACTTGTGTCAAAAAAAAATATCCAATAAGTACCGGTTATGGAGTATCAATATGAACTATGCGGCAAATCCCTCCGAAAATATTTTTCTACCCTATTTTAACCATGTAATAAAATAAATTTCAATAAAATACAAAACACGTCACCTATCAATTCTATTAAAGATGCTGTATAGTATGCCAAATTTGAAGAAGATTGGACCAAAGAATTACGTAGTTCCATACAAACTTTGTGACCCTTTTTCACCACCTTAGGAGTTGAATTTTAAAAAATCCCTTCTTATTGCTCGCCTACGTCACATAAGGAGCATTTGTGTAAAATTTCATGCTTTTAGACTCAGCGGTTTAGGCTGTGCGTTGATCGTCAGTCAGTCAGTTCTTGTTTTTATATATATCTATATATATAAAAATCAATGCCACTTTTCGTTGTAATTTTATAACTCGAGATCAGGGTCACCTATCCAAACCAAATTTTTAGGCTTTGTTCGGACTATTTAGTAGATGGTTTATGTGAAGTTTGCACAAAATCGGTCGAGCGGTTCTTCATTTATCACGCAAACGAAGTTGCGCGGGTCAGCTAGTAGATAATAAATACAACGTTTCTTTGCTAGACATCCTGCAATCCTTATGGATGCTATGCCGGAGTTCTACCGACTAAAACTACACGGGGCCCTTCTATCTGCCTAGTCTTACGGTGCGGTGATTTAAAGTAGGTATTTTGTTACGTATTTGTAGATTTTGATAACAGGTACTGCCCAGCAAGGCACCTAGCTACATATTAATATCTCGTATATTTTTTTAGTTCAAGAAGATGTAGTGTAAGTACTCACGGCTCAAAGGTGACTTCAAAGAAAATCCATAAAAAACGTTACCTAATTTACCTACGGCCATAATTGGAAATACCACAACTTCAGTGGCACATATCAGTTATCATAATCTAAAACAATCCTAATACACGCACGGATACCAAATTGAGGGCTTCTGTCAGTAGCCTCAGTAGTCTTATAAACAGTGAGGGTTGAGCCTTGGTCAACGATCAACCGTGTCGTCGAACACAAAAAAAATGCTGACTGCAAAACTATTTATTTTGTCAAATATAATTGAAGCTTACCGCTGTAAGTTGTTTGTTGTATTTCACAGGATTTATATACTGAGAACTAAAACCTTTTAGTTTATCTCTTAAACTAAAATTGAAGTACAACCATACATTTAAGTAGCCTGTGTCAGCATGAAGTGTAAATGTAAGAATTTCATTAAAATCTTTATCCCACCAAAAACATCCCTGTTGAAAAGGAGGCCAAGTTCCTATGGGCTAATTGTTCGCCTAAAAAAGGGTTGAAATCCAATCCAATGCCAAGTTTAGATGTACTTTAAATAATCTAAAAATATCTAAAATAATGTTACTTCTAAATTTGAACTTGGCAGGGTTTCGTGCAGTACGCAACACTTGATTAATTGTATAATTAAATTTATTATGTATATAATTAAATTAACCTGCCAAGTTCAAATTTAGAAGTAACATTATTTTAGATATTTTTAGATTATTTAAAGTACATCTAAACTTGGCATTGGATTGGATTTCAACCCTTTTTTAGGCGAACAATTAGCCCATAGGAACTTGGCCTCCTTTTCAACAGGGATGTTTTTGGTGGGATTTCAATACTTTTTTTCAAGAAACTGTACCTATTTTGTCTTTAATAAGCTTTAAAGTGTGCATTATGTATACATGACATTATTTTATACTCTCTCTCAACAAGACAAGCTCTCGAAAGGATGTCCCAGTAAAGGTCCATTTTGTTTCAATTATTATTTTTTTATGAAAATACAATGCTCGATATTCTGTGAGTATTTCAAGCGTCTACTGGTTGCCCTCATTACCTATTAACACATAGCAACGCGCGCCTTAGATAGTTCGCGTTGCTCTATAGTGTTATACAACGCGCGTCTTTAGACAGTTCGCGTTGCTCTATAGTGTTATACAACGCGCGTCTTTAGACAGTTCGCGTTGCTCTATAGTGTTATACAACGCGCGTCTTTAGACAGGTCGCGTTGCTCTATAGTGTTAACTATCCTTGTATAGATCCTCTACGGTAGGTACAGTAAATATTTCAAAAAGAGTTTGTGAACTCTATGTTTAATTTCTTTTTCAGAATATTGATGACATTTGAATAATGACATTATAAACACGATATCTACGTCTACAACATAAATTGTGTGTTTGTACGTAAATTGTTTATACTGGAGAAGAATCTAAAATATGGACTATTTGTTTACCATTTCCTATGAAATAGCTATCTTTGAAATATTACACCTACCTAAAGTAATCTGCTGAAAGCGTTGTTCACTTTTTAAAGAACAAATATTTACGATGAAAGTCGAAAAATAAGTCAGTATGTGACCCGTATAATGTTCAATCATGGCGACACGAAATTAATTTCATTGAGCAACATTTGATTGTGCTGTACCTCCAAAAGTATTCATTTAATTTGCATGGTGTAAAGGGAATGAATGATCTTGATGAAATGGTCAAATTAGCTAACGTATTTAAATTGTAAAGGATACCTTATTACCGAATATATAAGACAAAGTCGCTAAAAAACACGTTTGTTGTATGAAAGCCCCCCTTAAATATTATTATGTTTTTGTTTTCAGTATTTGTTGTTATAGCGGCAACAATAACACATAATCTGTGAAAATTTAACTCTCTAGCTATCACCGTTCATGAGATACAGCCTCCTGACGGACAGACAGACAGACAGACAGACGGACAGCGAAGTCTCATGAATTGGGTCCCGTTCTTTACCCTTTTGGTACGGAACCCTAAAAAGGATGACTCACGCTACGCAGTGCCGGGTCCGAGCCGAGTGCCGGCCGCAGCAAGGTCAATATTATATATATTTTGTGTGAACAAACTCACGTTAAACCATAGATTTAGAATTTTTCGCGCTAAATCTACGCGTTAAACCGAGCGGCAACTGAGTGACAGCCGAACTACGGAAAGCGCTCATAAACAACTCGGTCCCGCCTCGGCTCGGCCACGGCCCGTTGCATGAATACAGTGCCACCGAGCTTCGCCCGAGCAGTCGTGAATGCAACCGGCTCGGTGACCGTGCTACGGCCGACACTCGGCTCGGACCCGGCACGGTCTAGCGTGAGTCATCCTTTAGAATGCTTGCTGATCTCTAAACTACTGGACGAATTTGATCCAAATATTTCACAAATATGAATAACAATATTCAATGTGCAGTATTGACTTTTCCATAATTTGTATGTATAGAGAATTTGATTGACATTAATCAAAACATTGACAACATCTTTCTCAAATCTGATTGAGTTTTTAAACATGACATGTGTTAAAATAAAAAGTAAATTAAATCAAAAGAGTCCTCTCATCACTAAGAAGTATTGATACAAATTCGAATCAAAACCCCCCGAAGAAAACAATTGTTACCCCCTTTTAGCCTGTTCTGGAATGAATTTCAATAAAATACGAAACACATCTTCCATCAATTATGTTAGAGATGATTTATGCAAATTTTGAAGAAGATCCGACCAAGGAATCCTGTGGTCCCATACAAACTTTGTAACCCTTTTCCAACTCACGCTTGACCGATTTCTCAAATTTCTCAATTTTTCGGTAATCTACATATAACACCCGATCTGAGTGCCAAATTTCATAACGCTAGGACAATTGGAAGTGGCCTAGAGGTTTTGATGACCGGTCAGTGAGTGAGTGAGTCAGTCAGTGCCAAAATTAGCTATATTCACAGGGTCATATTTCAGGATCTACTAAAGCTACATCTATGAAATTTGGTACACTGCCTTAGTACTAGTATATGATTATGTACGTACAATTTTATTTCTGTACTTGCAATAGGCACTGAGCTACAGGGGGGTCAAAAGTGGGTCGAAGCGGTTCGTGTAAATAGAGTACGGCATGCGCTCGGCCTGTTGCTGGAACTTGGCCTGCGCACTGACGTGCGCTTAGATAACCTATTTCATTCTGAAATAGAATATGTTTATTTGACTCAAGTTTTAGTACCTATCCATTTAAATCATTCGTACAGGAGAAAGAAAGAAAAAATGTGTTTCTTTATGCACACTGCACGGTAATGATAAATGAGAAATAGAATCTAAAAATTTGAAACGCTAGTGGCCCCGCGGAATGAAGCGCTAGTGGCCCCGCGTAATGAAGCGCTAGTGGCCCCGCGGACTCAGTGTTCTGTAAACGATCACTGCAGTAAGCAACTTTCACTATGGCCGGTTCATGGATGGGTGACCATCCATGTGATCACTTTGTGACATTTATTTGAGCGTTTCCGTGCTTCGGAAGGCACGTTAAGCCGTTGGTCCCGGTTGCCAGTAAACTGGCAGTCGTTAAGCTAAGTTGAAGGCTTTATTTCAACAGCAGGCAGTTACAACCTGCGCCTGTCCATTTAAACACGGCAATACGGCTCACCACCTATTACGTGGGACAAATTACACAAAGGTGAAATGTGGGCATACAATATGCCTCTTCCTACCCCTTCGGGGATAAAGGCGTGACCATATGTATGTATGTCTGTATGTAGAATCTAAAAATGAAACACTTAACAAGGATGAAAATTCATTGGAGGCCGTGTTGCTCTATGACGATAAAATGTTAGATAATATACTGTAGCACTGTCTACGAAAACATTAGAATATAATTATTAGGTAAGTATTTATATAGATTCTGAGCTTAGTATTCCGATGAGGTTTCTATTGTAGTTATGTGTCTGAGTTTGTCCGTGTCTATGTACGCGTGCAGTTCGGTTGTATACACAAATACAGACAAATTAGACCGTTGATTGTCCCATCAAATATACAGAACCTTTAGCCCTTAATGGATATGCAAATCGTTTCTCGTAATTGTTAGTCTCAGTTGCGATCGAATCCTTTACTTCAAAGGACTGCAAAATCACCAGAATTAATGAATTTCACCATTTCGCCGAAACAAATATACCCACTGCTGGTTTAAGTGCTATCCAAAGTAATAGCTATTGGTAGAGATCTCTTTAAGAAATCTTTTCTCAAATAAATGGGACTCTTTCGCTGAGATTCTGCGGTTCGTTTGTCGTGATAATCTGGAATTTTTTAAACGTTTGACTTTCTAGTCATATGCAGGCAGACAATCTTACGGCTCACCTGATGGAGAATAGTTACCTTAGCCTAAGATTTTTCGCAACTACAGAGGCATAACATTAAAGCTGTCATTATTGCAAGAACCTTCTTAGACTCCTTTTGAGGAGTGTAGGCGTTTGGAAAAACCGAGGCAGGGAGATCATTCCACAATCTAAACGTGCACAGAAGAAATCCTCTATCGAACCGTACCTACCGTGCTCGCACGCTCCGGAGGCAAGGTGAGAGGATGAACACCCTGTCTGTGGCGAGCGGTGTGATGATAGAACGTAGGTATATCCAACAATTCCTCAGAACACAAATCACTTATGAACGTCACGGAATCAAAGCTCCCGCTGCTTTTATGCCTTAACTAGCTGATGCCCGCAGCTTCGCCCGCGTAAAACTTGTTCCCGTTCCCACTTCCCATATTTTATACCCTTGGGGGTAGAATTTATCAAAATCCTTTGTTAGCGGATGCCTACGTCATAACATCTATCTGCATGCCAAATTTCAGCCCGATCCGTGGAGTGGTTTGGGCTGTGCGTTGATAGATCACTATGTCAGTCAGTCAGTCACCTTTGAGTTATATATATTTAGATATTGTATAAACGTTCAAATTTCAATCAGTAATTATTAAATAAACAAGTAATTTGATTATTCCTGAAGATATTATCTTCACTTTAATATCAAAGTTAAAATATATAATATCAAATTATGATCGGCATTGCTACTGTTGTAATGAAATTGAGAGCAAATTTCATTAAGAAGTAATTAAATCAATATTGGTATTGATTCTCATTGTTGCGATGGCAATAAATAAATATTTTTTCTTTTAGATTAAAATTTTATTAGATAACTAGCTGATGCATGCGGCTTCGCATTTTTGGAGTTCGGTTTCCGTTTCCGCAGAACCCACTTATAAAATGTTGAAACCCATTGCGCAGAGTAGGAAAACTCGAAATGAAAAATGACAATCGTTAAGCTAAGTTGAAGTCATTATGGGCGGATTGAAAATTTCATTCATTTCAACACGACAATAGGCTCACCACCTGTTACGTGGGACATAAAACTATAAGGTGAAATGTGGGCGTATACTATACTATGTCTCTGCCTACCCTTCGGGGATTAATGTGTAAATATATGTATGTATGTATTCCAGAATATATTTTTGCAATACCAAATTTTAGCCAGTTCAGCCGTTATGGCGTATTTAAGTAACAAACTTTCATATTTATAACCCTCGCCGTGTCATTCTTCCGAGAAGACGAATGATCTGACAAGACGATCCCCTGTGTGGGGACGGAGTCTCGTGTGGCAACGGATAAGAGTACAAAATGTCGCCACCCCAATTCACCCCGAAGGTGTCGTAAGAGGCGGCGAGTTGTCCAACTAGCCTCTCGAGTAGAACCCATCCCAGAATATTCCTTTGCCGAGTTGCAGTGACCCTCTAGTGGGTCGGCAACAGGCGGACCGCGGTCCGTGTACGGACAGCGAAAGGTCGAACCTCGGACCGTCAAATAAATGCAAAGCCAGCTAAAATTGATTTACCACCATTTTTTTTTGCCTGATTTGTTTCT
Source organism: Miltochrista miniata (assembly GCA_933228765.1). NCBI lineage: Eukaryota > Metazoa > Arthropoda > Insecta > Lepidoptera > Erebidae > Miltochrista > Miltochrista miniata. The sequence goes on from OW121749.1 coordinate 10,247,317, forward strand.
ATCTAGTATTAGCGTAGCTATCTATAATAATAATAATAATACCCCTCGTGGACAGTCGTTATCTTTTCATGGGATTAACGCATCCCTATGAGGGCATAGTAGATTTGCTTTTCGAGTCATCCACTTTTTGAGATCAATCTCACAAGGTTATAGAAAAGCACACATCCGCAGGGCAGCTTGTGGCGAGCTGAATGTGCGTGGCTACACATCGGTCCCGATTCCTCAGAGTTTTGTTGCGCTCCTCGACCAGTAAGCATTTAATGGGCTAACGGGAGACGCTACTCCCGGGAGTGCAGCAAATCTCAACTCTGGCTTGCCTTAATTGGCTGGTCAGAGGTAGGAAGCCAGAGCTTTGTGCTCGGGGGTGGAAGTGTCATTTTCAAGGGCATAACTACGGGGAAACCCGCTCCGGGTCTGACCCGTGATGGCGAAACCGGCGCCGCACCGCTCGACACCCCTAGCCGCTCACACCGGTGTTGCCCTCTGTCGCCTTACAGGCTTAATGTCTATGGCGATTGTATAGGGGGCCCATCTAGTGAGTTGGCGAGTCACCGTCTGCCAAAGTTTTAATATAATAATAGGTATATTGAAATGGCAGACGCCGTCTTCATCCATAGCCTAAGTTAACCAGACCATCTAACACCCATCACAATAGCCCATTACGTAGTTAGCATGTTTTACAATAGCTAGCTTCCATTGCAGATGGTCCATTATCGTTCTTCTACATAAGGCGGATGTGGATTGTTTGCAGTGGGGGTCCCATTTCCCTTTAAATTAAAAATCTCAAAGGGCCTCTGCATGTTGGACCTGTGTCCCCATGTAAGCCTATCAAAAGTCCGGGTGTCTTCATAAGAAAAAAAAAGAAGATACCCGTGTGAAAGAGAGACATAATAATAATAATAATACCCCTCGTGGACAGTCGTTATCTTTTCATGGGATTAACGCAACTCTATGAGGGCATAGTAGATTTGCTTTTTGAATCGTCTGCTTTTTGAGATCAACAAAAAAATGTCTCACAAGGTTATAGAAAAGCACACATCCGCAGGGCAGCTTGTGGCGAGCTGAATGTGCGTGGCTACACATCGGTCCCGATTCCTCAGAGTTTTGTTGCGCTTTGTCACCGGTTAGCATTTAATGGGCTAATGGGAGGGCGCTACTCCCGGAAGTACAGCAAATCTCAACTCTGGCTTGCCTTGATTGGCTGTTCAGAGGGAGGAAGCCAGAGCTTTTTGCTCGGGGGTGGAAGTGTCATTTTCAAGGGCATAACTACGGGGAAACCCGCTCCGGGTCTGACCCGCAATGGCGTAACCGGCGCCGCACCGCTCGACACCCCTAGCTGCTCACACCGGTGTTGCCCTCTGTCGCCTCACAGGCTTACGAGCCTATGGCGATTGTATAGGGGGCCCATCTAGTGAGTCGGCGAGTCACCGTCTGCCAATATTTTGGTAATAATATATTGAAATGGCAGACGCCGTCATCATCCATAGCATAAGTTACTTAGTTCCATTTAACCCCCAACACAATAGCCCATTTTGTAGTTAGCATATTTTCCAATAGTTTAGCTCCCATTGCGGGCGGTTCATTACCGTTCTTCTACATAAGGCGGGCGTGAATCGTCTGCAGTGGGGGTCCCATATCCCCTTACATTAAAAGTCTCAAAAGGCCTCTGCGTGTTGGACCAATATGTCCCCATGTAAGCCTACAAAAAGACCGGGTACCTTCCTAATAAAAAAAAGAAGGTACCCGAGAAAGACAGAAACATAATAATAATATTCTTTATTGAACGTAAAATAAATGTGCACAAATTCACTTGTACCTCGTAACCACGCATAACACCAGAATTAATAGTTAAATGTGCCCCGACGCCGACGCGGGCCACAGGAGGACCCAGAACCGTGCTAAGATTTAACTTGTGTTTCGGCACCGGGCACCTCAATGATACGCGTCCGGGCACGGTCTCATATTATGCAGTGTCACAGTACGAGTACAAGTAAAAAAAAAATCTCATGATTCCCGGTATAGGCATGCCTGTTTACAGGGAATCAAAACTAAACCTAAACTTAAGACTAAACCTATGAATTCAAACCTTATTAGTGCAGGTATCTGTTTAATAAGGGTTAAATAATTAGTGTGGTGCATTTACAGGGTTTTTTGAATGTGTGGATGTGATTTACAATGTAGTTTGTATGTGTGATGAAATGTGGATGTGTGTGATGATGTAGGTAAGTGTGTCTATTGCATGAATTTCACTAACGTTATTAACATATTTATTTTTTAAAGAATATAAGCTAACGGTGACCAACCAAATGGAACACCGTATTGGGATAGGAATAAGTTAAGTATAGGACTATAAGTTAATGGTGTATTATTTTGTTTGTTGTGTGCGTTTATTTGAGATTGGCCTAACCGGTCCGCATTTTCACAAATTGACTCGGTTGACAAGATCTTCGGTGGCTGTATAATTTTGTTGATATAGCCAAGTTTTCAAAGTTTTCTCAAGCTTCCGTTTTGTCAGTGGATATATGTTTAAAATTCTGTTGATGTCGTTGTATAATGGGCCTCTGATAACCGTGTAATACCTTCTAGACATCGTTGTTCTGTGCCTGAGTGGAGGGCAGACCCTATATATACGACCGCGACGTTTTCCGGAGAATTTCTTGGGATCATAAGTCAAACTGGTGTGTTTTCTGGTGATTATTTTATGGATAAATAATTGTCTCACTGTCAACACTGCAGCAAAAACGCCATTTGAAGTTGTTAAAGCGATAGAATGAACAGATTTGACTGCCAAGTTGTTTAATCTGTCAAAACTTTCACTTCACATGGAGATAATTGATTTACTTTGTAAATGTATAGAACGGCATCCTCTAAAGAATTTTGGACGACACGCACCTCCCACAGATAAATAAAATATAACTGCAAAAACTAGATATCAACTTGGTTTGACATACATTGAAATATCTCTGTTAAATAGCTTTAGTCTAGACTCTTCCGCGTCCCGGCGCAGGAGAGATAGAACTTTCCATGACGGATTAGTAACGTCTTGACCCTCTCGGGAGAATACGAAGTCATCTTGAAGCAAAATAGCAAAATCAAAATTATATTTATTTCACTTAGGCATTATGCAGATGCGCTTGTAAAACGTCCAGAATATAAAACAAAAACTTTACCACCAGTTCACAACGCGACCTACCTAAGAAGAACTGGAAAGAAACTCAGCGGGTTATTCTTTTTTCTGCTCTGTTTACAATTTTAAAGAATCTAAAAGCTATTCATTTTTACCATTTTTTTGAGAATCCAGCAGAGCGGGTCATTTCCAGGCTTCCTTATCCAACAACTAATCATTGATTGTATAGTAGCCCCTGTAGTACCTACAATTTAACTTTTACAAAACTTTTAAACTTATTCAGGGACATACTTTTAATTTCGTAAAATCGCCTGGAAATCAAAGTGCGTTACCTAGTACTATATTATATAATCTGTGCTAGTACTGGATGACATCTGTGCGCTTTTCCCGTGGAATTTAGCACCCGTTCCTGCCATCCATGGGAAGATACTTCCAGTATCAAAAGTTGCATTATGTGTTATTCCAGATTGTAATCTATGCCTGCACCAAATTTTAATCGGATCCGTATAGCTGTTAGAGCGTGAATATCAAACATCTAGATCTCTACACATCCACACGGTCATATGCACATACTAACTTTCGCATTCATAATATTAGTTTTTAAAGAAAATTAGTAAGAAATCTTCTACTACATAAAAATAAGTCGGGTTTTCCTTCCTGACGCTATAACTCCAGAACGCACGAACCGATTTCCACGGTTTTGCATTCGTTGGAAAGGTCTCGGGCTCCGTGAGGTTTATAGCAAAGAAAATTAACGAAATGTTACATAAAACGAAGCCATCTGGTGGCGAAACGGAGTTCGCCGGGTTTGCTAGTAAGATATAATTTTTATTGGATACATAAAATATTCAATGATATGGTAATCAGAATGAAAGTTGTGTACAAAGTATCAAGCACATTGTCAACAGGAAGAGGGATAATTTCAATTAGTAAAGTGGACCTAAAAACAAATGGGTCAAGTAAAAAATCGTAAGTATATTAAATTACATTAATAAACACATGACTTTGATGGTACCAATACTACTTACTGCTCGTTCGCTCTGAGTTTGCCGCTCGGCTCCATACTAAAGTCGAATTTTTAATTAGACGGAGTAAATTGACAGCAACTAATGTCACTTCTTCATACAATGTTGCTTATTTTCTATGACGAAGTGACATTAGCTACTGTCAATTTACTTCGTCTAACTAAATATTCGGGTATACGCCTCTACGCCAGCGGCAAACTTAGAGCGAACGGGTAGTAACAAAATATTGACTAGATCAATGGTACATAAAATTATTACTATCGAAAGCAAATCCTGGGGATACCCTTTCGAGGGCTTACCCGGGGCTCCTAACCGTAGACAGTATGTGGGGAACGTGTGGTTTTTAGTCGGTAGGAGTCCGGCAAAGCATCCATGATGAAGTTTCCTCACGTTAAAAAAATATATCGAAATCGAACCATCGGAAGCAATACTGACATCTTTCAAGTTGCAGGTAATAAGTATTACCTGCAACTTGAAAGATGTCAGTATTGCTTCCGATGGTTCGATTTCGAATGAAAAAGTCTGTTTATTAATTATTTTTCTTTCACGCCGCATCTGCTGAATCAATTTGAATGAATAACCACATACAAGTCGGCGACTTTAGGATTATCGTAAACCAAAATAATGTACCTGCGAGCCTGCGACAAACTTTCTCACACCAGGCACTTCATTCAATCTTCTCAATTATCGTTCCTAAGGCACGGATCACATTGACGACACGGGTAGCAGATCCTCGACATCCCATCCCAACTAGTAAGCGAATACTGGCGTTGACTATGCTTACTTGGCATACCTTTTTGCACGAGGGTAGGTACGCTGTTTTGCTGCGGCATCACGAAGACTGCCAAAGCGTTCCGAAGGATACCGAAACCTTCCGAAGCATACGGTGGTATAGGTATTGATATACTTACGACCGGTTAACATTATAATTAAAAATGTCGCCTAGTAGGTAAGTAGGCATTTTTTTATTCACACACACATACTCACGCCTTTATCCCCGAAGGGGTAGGCAGAGGCCTATACCGGCCCACATTTCACCGTGTACAATTCGGTCCCACGTAACAGGTGGTGAGCCCATCGCCGTGTTGAAATGGACCGCCGCCGTCAGAGCCTCGTCCGTTGTTCAGCAGGTGCACGAGCTTGCACGTGAGGTTGACTTGGGCCCGAAGGTGTTGGTAGGTGTTGGTTATTCGACGTCTAAAAATACGCACTGGGCCTTAGATGTATAATAACGCTTCTGTTTCTCGATACTATCTCCGAGAATTAGTCGTCTTGTCGTCTTACAGCAGTGATATTATCTTTGATGAAGGCGAATTTTGGACGTCCTTTGTAATGTGAGATTTGACACAACGTCACATGACGAAATGATACGACGGTCGTGAGTGACATTCACATGATTGAAGTGAAGAGATTAATTTACTTGAACTATGAAACCATTAAGAGTTGTTACATTGGCTGACCCGCGTAGCTTTGTTTACGTTAAAGTTCAATTGTTTTTTGTAGTATAGTGCCTATCTATATATATTTATCACATTCTAAACCTCCTTGCCATACTAAAATATATACTCCGTTCCTGTTATTTCATTTATCTATCTATTTTATTTTCCGTGTGGAAATCTTTATGAATGAAGTCCCGGACAAGCCCTTGAAAGGATGTCTCAGGATTCTTGGCAGACCTTGGCCAGGTACAACTGCAGTTATCCAAAGACTTCTATATAAACTGAGGTAGACATGCCCTACGCACCGATTTTTGAAACCTATAAACTGAGCTAATTAGCAGCGTTGCTCGCACTGTTTTGAGTCAAAACTTCGAAAATAGGTGCTCGACTTGCAATCGGAGTCCATACGCCTTCTCTTTTACTCTTTTTCTATTCGTATATTGCTATTGTGTGTGGTAACAATTACGTAAAAAATATTTATAAGTGAGTGTAGTCTTATTAATATGTGTATTTGAGGATTGCTTTTGAAATCTCGTTTGTTAGAGTACGGCGCGTCTACCTCAGTTTATATAGAAGTCTTTGCAGTTATCAGACTTCTTGAGGTGTGAGGCGTTATTTTGCCGATCTTCATTTGTTTTTTCGATCTCCATTCACTATATGATAATTAATTCGCTACTTAACTTTCTAAAGGGGGTGTTAAAATGATAGTATGACTACGAGGGCATTTATATCCTCGTGGTCATACTGGTATGACAAACTAGTATGACCACGAGGAAACGGCCGCCCTTTCTTGGGTTCCTACTTCGAGCAGCCCCCCGCCGTCCTCAGGCCCCTTAGGCGATAGGAACGAGACAAGACTCGCTGTGTTCAATCACTCTATCTATTGCTAAAAACTACTTGAAAATTGGGAATATTAAATAGTGGTTTCGTTTAAGTAAAATGATATTTCCGGGTACCAATTCAAGAGAAACTGTTTCAGCTGGAAGCTAAATACTACATGTTGAACTGTACATACTGGCATTTTATGGCAGAAGAAAAAAAGGCAATCAGTTGTTGATTAGGGACCGATAATAACAATAAAAATAAATGAGCGTACGTTTACCGTACCACCGAGTAGGACCATGTATCGAATCGAGTAGTGAAATGGTCGCCGCCCTGGGTACGAGGACAAAATACCCAATTAGGTTACCAGACGTAAAAAACTCCAGGGATAATCTTTTGAAATTTGCTCAAAATATAGGTATAAAGGTTGGAATAGAAACAGTTTCGCCAACACGGGTGTACGCCTAAATCAATTTTGCTTGATTTTTTGTTGTGTTTATTATTGTTAGGAGAAGATTCTTCGGAAGCAAAACATTGTAAATTTTAAATAGAAAGTTCTGTGAGGTCGGGAAGTGCCAGGACTTCGGTCCTAAATTCTCAGGGTCAACTGATACTCGTAAGTAAATAAACTAAATTTGTAAATACACTAGCTGATGTTGCCCACGTAGTTCTAGTTTATAGAATAGAATAGGGGGATAAATAAAATAAAGACTGTATCACCCGGGTATAGCGTGGCTTTCCAACAGTGTTTTTTTTTTAAAATCAGTTCAGTGTGTCGTAGCATATTCAATGCAAACAAACAAACGATCAAATCTTTCCTCTTTATAATATTAGTTTAGATAAATTTATTTTTAACACTCAAACATGATATTGTATGTTAGTCAATAAATTGTAAACTGTATTTCAATAACTTTGTGCAAAAATGTAAACAAACACATTTGATCCTATATATCCATAGTTACTTGCAATTCAGTATTCACCCTGATTATATTTCAGTATCCAGGATTCAGACAGTGATTTTTCAATCATTTCGACACCAAGTAACTTCTTTATGATAGTTTATTTTCATTTAAAATACCTACTCAATGATTTTTCACACTATATTTTTCTACTAATCTGTCTTAGAAAACGATTCTCAAAACATGATATGTTTACATTATTGTCAAATCGGGCAGGATTGGACTATAATAATTACCATTAACGTCATAAAGTAAATGACAACAACGAAATGTGCTACTAACACAATAACGAGAAGTAGGTAGTTATCTTTTCTCATTTCACAAAATAGGTATTATAAATTTGTGACAAGCTTATATTTTGTTTGGCTGGCTTTTCGCCGTTTTCCTTCGAAAATTGAAGTTGAAAGATCGTTTTTCATTTAAATTACAGTAGATTGTTTGATTACAGAACAATAATTATAAAAGCAATCACTCTTGATATTGAGTGAAATTATTTAGAGCGATTTATATTAGATGCTAAACAGTTCGTTTTACGTAACTTTCGTAGGTATTGCTTACATTTTTGATTTACTTCTAATTTACATTGACTGTAAGATCACTAATTGTCATTTACTCAAATAGATTGAGTAGGTTACTGTATAAAAGAATGGTTTTTTTTTAAATAGTAATGAGTTTTTGATTACATATACAAAACAAATAAAGCGGTACCCAATAAATTATTGGTATAAGCCACCAGTGTGGCGAGACGGGGTCCCGTATTGCGAAGAGTACAAAATGTCGCCACCCCAATACATCCCGAGGGTGTCGTAAGAGGCGACTAAGGGAACACTTTCGCAAAAGATCCATTGCGTAGAGACGGAAAACTCGAAATGAAACCCGGTTGTCAATAAATTGACAATCGTTAGGCCAAGTTGAAGGGATTATGGGCGGCTTGAAAAATTTCAACTGCGGGTCGCGGCGACCTGCGTCTGTCCATTTCAGCACAGCAATAGGCTCGCTACCTATTACGTGGGACATAAAACTATAAGGTGAAATGTGGGCGTATACTATGCCTCTGCCTACCCCTTCGGGGATAAAGGCGTGACTATACCGGTTGAATTTATTGTCGTTCTGGAACGAAAAGATTTAGGCACAGTTTCGATAACAGAACCGATCGGCACTGTCAATTTGAAAATCAACAAAAAAAATTACTAAGATGTTCCCTGCGTCGAATACTGTTCTCACCTTTGGGATGACTCCGCGAGGTATTTACTAGACGCGCTTGACGCTATGCAGAGACGTCTCTATAGACCTACTACTTAATATTGTTTTTAACCAACAACGTTTTGTTTGTCCTTTTTTTTTACTTGTGAAAATCCTACATGGATGCTGCGCCGGACTCCTACCGACTAAAAGCACACGATGCCCTACAACTGTCTACGGCCGGGAGTTTTGTTTATCCTATCCATTTTTATCTTACACACACACCCACACACACACACATTGCCACGTCACAATGTTAGTTACCATACTCCTTCGAAATGGCTTGACCGTTTTTTATGAAATTTAATATGCAGTAGGTTTGAAAATCGGCTACTATCCATTTTTCATACGACTAAGTGATCGGAAACAACATTCTGCCGCGGGCAACAGCTAGTGAAACTATATTACTTGCTTTCTTGAATTCTGTGTCCTCTAACATCTCTAATAATCAGTATAAATACGAAATTTTGTGAGTGTAGATGTCTGAATGTCTGGATGAGTAGATGTTTGTTACTCTTTTACGCTCTAACTACTGAACGGACGGGATTTGGAACAGGGATAAATTTTAGTCTTTATGATAGATTTTTTTCATCTCTGGAACAGTGGCGGCTGTACCTTAAGTGCGTTCGTGCAGTGAACCACCACCTCAAAGGATTTAAAAATAACAAAATTTATTAATAAATTACTTACAATTAGGTATTTACCTTACACTTATTCTTTAAACATACAAAAACTCAAAACTAATAACATGTCTCAATTATGACGAAACAATATATGCTCTTTGCTACACTATAAAGCCTAGATTCCCTGTAACAAAAATCGGCGTGCGCTTTCCCGAGTGCACGAGGGCTGCTCATACAACTTGTACTAGATTACGAGCTAATACGCCTGGCGAGTGAGACAAAACATCGTTCATAGAAAATGTACCGGGCAATGAGTCGCTTTTCGTGCGCCGCACGCACTCGGGCAATCCGAAGATTACCGAGAGTCCTCGATGTTTTGTTGATGACGAAATTCGAATTCTCCCGGTATTGTTTCGCTTCCCTTCGTCTGTGGGGCGTCTGTGTGCGTCGACCCCGCGTCTGTGGGCGCGTCTGTTACCCCGCGTCCCGCGGCGCGAGCGGCGTCGGCTGATGTTCTTAAAATGGCGATTTCTCATAACTTTTCTATGGTAGCCATTTAAAATACTTACCTCACTGGAATCGTTATGAAACAAGCTAATGATAAAATGATAGATAAGACCAGTTCTGCCTTGTAATGTATTACTAATTTCTATTAGAAAAAAGAATTTGTAATTTTTCAACAGTTTTCTCTACAAAAATTGTAAAAAAAAAAAAAATGTAAAATTCACAAATTTTTTTTTTTTTAGTTTTTTAAATACATCCTATTTCACAATTTTCAACAGACACAATACAACTTGTCATACATTTTTTTTTATTTACAAGCTTTTCAAAATATGACTCATTTCGGCGACCCGACCGCCGACCGCCAAAAAAAGGTTAAGTTCATGCCATGATTCTGAGAAAACTGTGCTTCAAGTGGCTTACATTTTTTTTTTATTCGTAAGTATGGTCCTTAAATTTTTTTTACACAGAGTTTTGTTTGACAAACGTGTTTAGTTTATTAGAAATTGAACAATGAACCAAGCACTTAAAAAGAGGCCCAAAAGGGTGGTCGTAACTTTGTTTTTTTTTTTGAATTTTTTTTGTGTATTTTTTTTCATAAAAATTTACAATCTACAGCTACATGACTTTTCCTAATCGATAAACATAAAAAAAGGTGTGCTGCCATACAAATATATTTCAGAAAGAATTATTTGAAATTTGAAAGTTTTGCAAAAAATGATCGAGAATTTCGACCCAATTTTACACAAAATTATTGAAATAGATTTTACATTCAATGCTTGAAAACAATAAAAGAATACATAAAAATACATAAAATAACGATAGATTGTCATCATTACAGTATTTATTCTTTGTATTTCATCCAAATGTATGGGCTTGGCGCCGCGCCGCCGTGACGCCGACGGCGCGTAAAAATACAATGAATGTTCGTTGAAAATAACTATTTTAGGTACAAAATCTTTATGAAATACACAATCTACGAATAAAAACTCTAACCTAGTCACGATTTTGTTAAGTTTTGAAAGTAGAAAACACCAAACACAAATGTAATTACACGCAACACAGTACCGGTCGTCGTCACTTAGCCGCGCGGAATGGTGCGCGATGGAGGGCACTTTTTAAACGAGAATCATGAGGTGCAGCTGTGACAGACAGACATACAATGTACTACATACTTGTCCCGTTTCTGTCTAAGAACACTCCATAAAAATTTGAGCAGGATCGGGATAGTACAGCCTGAGCTAGAAGAGCCCGAACTGTTTGAAGGAAAAGTGTTCAAATATTGAAATCAACAGATGCGGACATTTGGAAAATGTCGCGTATATTGAATTCAACAGTTGAAAGGGCGATCTGTGACGCGTTAAATATGTATTGATTGTTTTGATTTTTAAATTGTTAGTTGTTTTATTTTGTTCTTAGTTCTATTCTATATTGCGTGCAAAGTGCGTGGAGTGTGTGAAAATGAGCATAAACAATAACTAAGTACCTAAGTATTTAAAACTATACAAAACTTTTCAAAATAAAGTTGATAGGTATAAAATTAACGCTTGCTAAATTTAAGACAAGAAAGTAGGTAAAGTGCACCACCAGATCGAGGACCCACCAGCCGCCACAGCTCTGGAATACGTTCTCATGAAATGCGGGAACGCAAACAAAATTCCAAGGGAACGAAGCCGCAGTATCAAGTTCCTGATATTTTTACTTGGACTCCAGAGCTACATCTGGCAACATCTAAAGTCAATTATCTCTCAATAAAATGAAGGTATTAGTAACCTATTTGGTTTACGATCATCGTAAAACGTTGGCCTCGATTGTAATTTCTATACAGTCACTGGTCTGTATTATCACTGGATTGTTTCGAATTAATCCCTAAGAAATGACAGTTTTTTTTGTGCCAAATCAGGGCTCTGAAAGATACAGTGACCCAGATACACAACTTGATTGCTTTTTTTTTCGAAATGAGTAGAGTGTACATTTGATTTTATTTTTTTATTTTTTTTGAAATATTTTGATTTTTTTTATTGAAAATAAAAATAAACTTCTCTTTTTGTGTTTGAATATATCATTTATCAAATAATAAGTACCTAAGTAATTAAATAATAATTCACCAATGCAACTATCTATTATGTAACCACTTGATGAAACACCCTTATGTACCTGTCTGTATTTACTTTAATAAATAAATAAATATTTTTTTTTTATTTCGGACTTGATCCATCTCTCTTAGTATTACAGCAACTTATGTCCTATGTTAGTACTTATCCTATACACAATCACATACTTAACTACTACTTATTAGGTACCTATTCCTGTCCACCTCTAACAGTACAAACCCACATAAGCACGGCCTGGGCCAAATAACACCTTGTGAGATTGAGAATGTCCCACAACAATGTTCCTGTCACCTGTTCACATGAAGTTCAACCCATCTCTTATGTAACGGAGAGTCCCAGCGATCAGAAAAAACATGCAGGATGCTGTTGGTGCTGATACGCAGGCGTGTCATTATTGAGGCGTTCCGTTTTCTGAACAAAGAGGCAAAGCTGTCTACATTTGCCTCAGCAAACATGCCTGACGCACTGCAGTACCTTGGCAATCCCATCAGCATCCTGAATGCATTATTGTACTGAACTCTCAGATCACTATATGTCCTGCTCCTGAAGGCAACCCACAAGCTACATGTATACAGAGACTGACAAAACGCCTTAAACAAAGTTATCTTCACATCTTCATACTTTAAGCCCATCAGGCAGGTGGCGACGTCAATTTGGCGAGCTAAATATAAAAAAATAAAAATAAAGAATTATACCGTCCAAATTTGGGTAATTAAAGCTTCGACTGCTTTATCAATAATTTTTAACCCCCGACGGAAACCCGGAAGAGGTGTTATAAGTTTGACGTGTGTGTGTGTGTGTGTGTGTGTGTGTGTGTGTGTGTGTGTGTGTGTGTGTGTGTGTGTAAGTCTGTCTGTGGTATCGTAGCTCCCAAGCGGATGAACCGATTTTGATTCTGTTTAATACTTCAAATAAGCTTATTGAAAAATGCAAATCTAACGCATAGGTACTAGTAGCTGCTAACAACAAACTGATTTTCCACCTTAGTGCCCATTAAACGGAACTTACACGGGCTTAAAACGAGAGTGTATTCCCCTTCGAAACAGAGAAGGTCATCACTTTAGGTAACAGAAAGTATATTTTACTAGCGGAAACTCCCGTTCCCGTGGGAATACGGGAATAATATATAGCCTATGTTCACCGCAAAGAGTGTAGCTTCCCAACAGTAAAATATTTTTTTAAATCAGTCCAGTAGTTTCGGAGCCCATTCGATGCAAACAAACAAACAATCAAATCTTTCCTCTTTAGTATTGAAAACGTTCACCAAAACGATCGTAACACTGTCTGATTTGCATCATTCAGTTTTTCATGCGTTTTATGAGTATTTAAAGAATGATTGATGACTGATAACGAATATAAATACGTAATGTTGTCTATTTACACAACTGTTACATAATTTAAATTTGTTACATCGTTTTTAGAAACATTATTTAGCCATAAATTGTAGAACTTCCTTGCCAACTGAAAGTTGGATGCTGCCGAGGAAGCAATAAAATGTAAGATTTTTAAAATTTATTTGACAAAATTCTTATAGTAAACGACAGGAGTTCGGTAAATAGATGTTCTACGACACGTTTCCGAGGAGCTTGGTATAATAATGTTCTTATCTATGAACAAAGCGATGCTGCTCGATTGCTACGAGTAAGTACCCTCTAGGTATTACTCGTACATAGTTGGAATGCACTCTCGTGTTACAGTTCAGTTGCGTTGTTGGACCAACTGTAGTATCTGTTATATAATCATTAGTGATAGGTATAGAAACTGGACGCTTTGTAAATCTCAAGAAAAGTCAAAAATGTTTTTTATAAGGATATGGTTTTCTTGATTATTTATTGTAAATATCTTTTTATTTGTTGTACAGAATGTCCTCGGTTCCGGCTGTGTGATTTAAATTTCGACAGTGGCTGTTATCTTGTAAAAAGAAACGTGAAAGCTTTTCTGTCACCCAGTAGCATAAAAGAAAAAACAGTTTCACGTATCGATAGAAATGAGTCCACAAGATTCAAGCCTCACGCACCTCAATTTGATCACCAAGTAAAATTTCCAATCTATAAAAATAAATAAAATTGGAGTGTCTGTTTGTAATATTAAAATAACCGCTTTCTACTACATGCATATGAATGTATATACGGTACACATACCAAAATATATACTTTTAAAATTTTTGTCTGTCTGTCTGTTTGTTCCGGCTAATCTCGGGAACGTCTAGACCGATTTGGACGGGATTTTCACTGGCAGATAGCTTATGTAATAAGGAGTAACTTAGGCTACTTTTATCCCGGGAATAAGTTCCCACGGGAAGAGGGAACGGGAACAAATTTTACGCAGGCGAAGGTGCGTGCATCAGCTAGTTGAAAATAAAATTGAAACTGTCAAATGAATATTGAAAACGATACCTACCTGCCATCTGACAATGATTACAGGTATTCAATATTTAACACGAGGCGACGCCGATTGCAAATACATTTTACTTACAAATGACTACTACGTTTCCAAAACTGTTTTATCAAAGGTTAAAGTAAAAGTTCTTTATATTCTTTTATTTTCTTACGATGATGCCTTGATTCAATACACCGAGGCACTTCGAAATGTAAAGGAAATCCATGTCCGCCTTTAGTAAATGCTCCAGACCACTGGAATAAAAGTTAAATTCTTACTACGAAAGGGGTTATTGAACGCGGGGGTTATATGATTTTGGATCCTTAACTTGCGCAATAGTCTTGTGGACTCTGTAAGAAGTCTTGAAAACTCTTGATGTAGCCATGGTTTTGAAGCAAATTAAGAATAATAAAATAGGCTAATGAAAACACTAAACCTGTCGAATACGGCTATTGTAATACAACCAAAGAGGTGATCAAAGCATACAAAAAAATTACGCTCATTAAGACACGATCCCGACCTTTCATGTGGTTGTACTCCTCGCGTGTATGTGATCATTTTTTCGTTACTTTATTTAGTCTGTTCACAAATTTTAGTTCGTCAATATAAAGGTTGATGATAGCATTTGTGGCCGCCAAATCCATGCCGAACTTTATCGTATCGTGCAAACATATTGTATAACAACCATATTACTTAATCTAATTAATCCCTTGAACCAATTAAGTTTACTGCCAGCAATCAATAATATTGATAACGGTATGATAGCTCACACTAATGACTTCATTTTGAGTTGACGTGAAATGAGTTAAAAGGATACAGGATATTAATTAACATTTTAACTTTACAAATCAACCTAGGCTTGTGTTATAGAGTCTAGATAATTGATAAACATACTTTAAGTATGCATATCTACATCGAATCGAAAAAATCAGATTTGACCTGAGTCCAATTTGGTACTTCATCAAATCTCGATTTCTCGACACTGTGACCATTAGAACATCATTTTGTGAGTGTGGATGTATGGATGTGTGAATCCTTTGTAACTCTTTCACACTCTAATGAAGATTGGCACAGGAATAGATAATAGTAAAATTACACATACTTAATGACTATTTTTAAACGGAATAAGTTCCCAACTTCCAATGGGATGCGGGAAAGGGTACAAAGCGCTGGCGGCACCTGGTCACTTATTTTTGACAGAAAGGCTATATATTTACGTTATTACTATATAAACTAAACCTAAATAAGGCCCCCGTGGCATTGTGCCCAAAAGACTAGCAGCAAAGGGGGACCTTTGAATAGCAATACCTATTCGCTGAGCGAGAAAACTGCCAGCCCTTGTGTCACCAGTGGGGATTCAACCCCTTTTGATCGAGTTACCTTAAACGTGAGATGCCAATGAAGGTGTTCTGCCTAAAAATAAGATTTGCCTAAAACTGTGATCTAACGGTTAGTATATTTATGTTTCTTATCAGTCAAACTACAAAAAAACAAGTCCAAAAAAGACTCTTATTCGATAAAGTCCTCATCTGATAGCGTGTTCTCTTTTGTATTTGAACAATTGCAAACATATTCCTGATTCAATTGTGCCACCGTACAAAAGAAACATTGTTTCCCTCAAAATTATTGGTCTAACTAGCTCCTTTCTATCACCGCGAAAATTGTATCAGTCTGTTAGTGAATGTTTGGCTGTGTTGAACACAGAGATGAAATATTCCCTACGAAAAGCAAAATAATAGCGACCAAGTGCTAATCGAATTCGATCATGAAGGGTTCCGTACCAAAAAACGGCATATAAAATACGTTGGTTAAATGGAAACCCCCATATTTTTTTCTCTTTTTAGTATTTTGTTGTTATAACGACAACATAAACACACGTGAACTAAGTGTCGTGAAATAATTCTATAGTTATCACCGTTTATAAGATACCTGGTGACAGACTAATAGCCAGACAAGTGGACTCTGGAGTTTTTTTGGGTATGGATCCCTAAAACTATACTACAACTACCGAAGAAAAAATACCAAGACGTTGGATAAACATAAACATTAATCTTCCAGACTAGCCAGTTCGATTAGCACTGGTCTGAGTAAACATTAAATTTTTTTAGCCGAGTAAATACACAATTTATAAAATACCTTTTGCAAAGTATGGAGATAGAATTTTTCACAGTCGAGAAATGAAATATTTTGCTCTATGTATTAAAGGTACGTTTCCCTTGACAATCTACTGAGGGACTCAGAACGTAATGTGCATACTAAGCGCATTAGTTTGGTTCGGTTCATTGGTTCAGAATATTATGCACCAACTACTAGGTCACGGCTTTTTGATTTTGTGTTCTCAAAATTTATTCCAAAGGTTACGATAATGGCCTTTTCGTTTTGATATGAACTTGACAATTGTGTAGAATATTTTGCTTTCAATCCATTGTAGGTATTTTTATTCGTTTTGTGTAACAGCTGCAAAAATTTTGGTTTGTATTACAGACTGGTCTTATTTTTTTTAGTATTTAATTTATTATAAATATCCAATGACGATACAGCCTAGTGACTGTAAACGTGCTTACCCCCTATTCCACGGAACAAATAAAATTGTCTAGATTCCATAGTAAGAGCTTATACCTATTAGCTTAATTTGGGCTAAAGAGTGTTACGGTAGAGTATTAAAAAATTAAAATATTTATTCACCTAATTGCTATTTTTTGTATTTGCATTCTCAAATTGAACTGGTGAAATGTAGAACCATGCAAAGAAGGAACCTACCTATGTAAAATCATGTTTTTAGACAACCCTATTCGGAGTGATTTGTTTCTAATACCGTAGCAAAAGCAACGATCGAAGTTAAAGTCGGAACTCGGTCCGCAATAAATTATGCGAAATCGTTGACGGTTTGTGTTCCTAAACCAACTCTAGGGTTTTCGCTTTGGCTAGATGCCATAACGAAAATTGTAGAGATATTATCTGTTGAAGGACGTTCATTGGTTTCAACTTATTTTGGCAACAACCTGATCGGATGTAATATATTATTGCTATCTAAGGTATGTTGGTTTTGTTTTGTTTTGCACAATACATTAAACTTATAGTTATTGCTATGCGATTTTAGGATACTATAGTTCAGTCATTAGATTGTGAAAGGGTTACAAACTTAGAGTATTTATTAGAAGGTACCTACTAATATATGCTCTAAGGTTACAAACATCGAGACATCTACACATTTACACATCTACACATCCACACATCTACACATCCACACATCTACACATCCACACATCTACACATCCACACATCTACACATCCACACATTTACACATCCACACAGTCACAAACTATCGCATTGTTATAATTAGCTACTAAGAAGTAAGATTGCTAAGCTATTCAATTAAATTCTTTGTTCTTTTGAAAATCAATTAACATGGCAAGTTTCAGACAAACTTTTTGCATAAACTCAATGTGAGTTGACTTATCTTTAAGTTTCAAGTGCTAGTAAATGCGGAGATGTAAACTAGGACGTTCTGACTAAAGAAACTTGTTCGTCTGTTCACGGCTTTGAGGAAACTTTCTAAGCAAATGTAAAGGCAACGTTATACTTTGGTATCTGCCTACTTATCTTTAAGACTTGACAAATTATATAGCTTTGGTGTATTCGACTACCGTTCTATGTCTGGTTAGGATACATCCATATAACTGCGATTATAACGCTTTAAATTCTAAGTCACTGAACTGATTTCACTGAAATTTAATATAGAGGTAGAATGGAATAAGGAGGGACATAGGGGACATACCTACTTTAGACCTCGCCTAGGGGGTGGTTCGGGGGCTATCCCGCGTCTTTAGGGGGTTTCAGTTGTGATCCCGCTTCTAAGGGGCGGCGTGCATGAATCTCTCACGTCACGCTGCCATCATGGGCCTGCTTCTGTAAGGACAGTGAGCAGTCCTCTCACCGTCCTCAGGTCCCCGGTCATGGAGGACGATAGTCCTCAGCGAAGACACGTCGGCGGCGCCCAAGCCGCCGGCTGCGGAACTCTGGTGGGAGAGTTCTCTCCCGTTCCCGCCTCGCCGCCTCTTTCACGAGCATGACCTGCTCGCAGAAAGAGACGGGAAGGTCTTATGCTTGTGTGTCATCTTAGTGGTATAATAAAAGAGAACTAAGAACAAAAGTAAGTGTAGTACTTACCTATATAATCAAGGTGGGAATTCGGTGAGATCGATAAGATCAATATTCTTTTGGTGGAGATAAATAATAAAGAATATCTGGTTGGAGAAGTACCTAATACAGAACAGTTCACAATTTACGCCGTGGTTTCTTCCTTACACTTAGTTGCAACTCGTATAAAAACAATAAGTAAGATTGATTGATGTCATAAAACATTGAGAATAAAAAAAACCTTCAATTTAAAGTTAATTAGAGCAACAATGTTAGTATTAAATTAATATTATTTATCATGAAAATGTCTGAAACATTAATTTATATGTTAATGCATCAGCGCCGTCGTGGTAATTTAATGAAATTTTGCTGAATAGGTAGGTAAATAAACTTTGGTGACATTTAACGATCGGCGTTGTCTCTACAGTTTATTTAAAATTCATAATTGTCGCACGTCACAATAATTATTTGAGAGACTTATTTTAATGCATCAAGAAAATATCATTCAAGTTCAATGAAATCGGAATCCATGAAATGAAGATTTAATTAATTTAGTTAATTCCGGAAGTATGACAGTAAAATTATTTTGAAAAGAAAAGGTGATTTTAATGCGGTTTGATATTTTGATAACTTAATATAAAACTGGCGACAAAAATATTTTCTAAGAAATATTTTCGTCTTCAGCCGCGGGAGGCTGGACTTTCGTCTATCATTTTACAGAAGTAAAAAGATTGACAAAAGACAGAAGTAAAAAGAGAGACAAAAGATAGACGAAAGACAGAAGTAAAAAGATAGACGAAAGACAGAAGTAAAAAGATAGACGAAAGACAGAAGTAAAAGATAGACAAAAGACAGTAGTAAAAATATACACTTTTTACAAAAGTAAATAGTGTAAACTTGGCTACTCAGTTAGAACTGAATCCAACCGATAAGCTACGATAAAATAAATTCAGAATAATAAGATATAGATAGATATATGTATTCAAAATTGTGTTATGGTAATTTTAATTATTTTTTACAACATGAAAGTGGCGAGTTGGGCGCTAAATTGAGTTAGGTATACGAAATGTGATTTTAATTTGTTAGCCAATCCCGAGGCTCAAAGTGCTTTTTATTTTCAAAAACTCTCTCATCTGCCCTATACATATTTGAAAGTAAATAAACACAACCTTTTATTTTGCGGTAGCCTGTTACTTTAATTAATCAGTCGAAATTGTAAAACGGAACAGCCATAATGTGTACATATACCTCTGTAGCTACTAATGTGTTTGAAATTGTTACTTCACAAACGTTAATTTCCCATTCTGCTTTGTAGCTGATAAGCTTTAAGCTTAACCAACTTTAGGTTCAAAATAAACTTTAGAAAGGTTAATAATTAAGTTACAAAAGTCGACCCAGCCTGAGGTATTTCATACAAACCTTTTTATGTAAAGATCTAAGTACCTATATATTTTTTGTGTCATCCGCGATTATTTTCGGATTTGGGGAGTTTCTTTGTATAATAATTTATGTTTGTATTTGAAAAGATACTTTCAGCTAATAGGTATGGCTATTTAGTGTTAATGCTGCTAGTCTTTGGGCACAATGAAAAGGGTTCTTCTTTAGGTTTAGTTTTAATAGTAACAATGTAAATATATTATGTAATAATTAGATTAGATAATGTTCACTGTAGTTTTTAACATTGATTGTTTTAAATTAAATAAAACTATCTATAATTAGATTAGGAAGTCTATTAGTGGTCTTATATGTAATACCAGCGTATATTTGTTTTATTGGAGCTAGACGGTATTATGTGAAAACGTTCTACAATATTTATTTTTTAAAAAATCGTCACTATGTAAAAATCTCCCTTATTGGTTGTCGTGTGTGGTCTCCTTGACGATTTCTATGGAAAGATTTAATAATTTGTATCGTGCTATAATGTGCATCTTTACTTTATATTTTATCTGCCGTATATAAACTCCTTAATACACGACACAATGCTGTAATGCGACCTCTCCTAGTAGCTGTAACTTGATCAGACATGCTCTATTAAGATCTAACTCGTTTCTCCCCGGTCTACATGCGCAGGAGTGCATATTGTCTCAAGTGCGAGTGAACAACTAGATACTTATTATAAATTGTATTACTTATGTAGATGTACAGAGGTACATAAATATTAAAGAAGGGCCTTTATGGGCGGCTTGAAAATTTTCTGCAGCGAACATTCACAAACTGCACCTGTCCATATCAACACGGCAATAGGGTTCACCACCCATAATTACGTCGGACAAAACTCTAAAAGGCGTGTTTATATCAATGAATAAATATAAAAATAGCTCGAGATAAGTTCTTGGAGCCTCGCTTTGATCAGGAAAATGGATTCTTCTAACTAGATTTAACCCTCTGCGACTGACGTGACTCAATTTTTACAATTGTACTGACGTGGGAGTACACGAGACACCATTTCAACAGCGAATATTTTTATAAAATTAAATGATGCAGCTATTTTATTTATATTTATTAAATTCATATCCTATTTTTTATGTAAAATTAACTTTAAATTAAAAAAACAATTCGCATTTTTTAAATTAAATAGTGTTTATTGACTTCACACAAATCAGTCTTAGAATTTGTACTTAAACATTAATGAACTATAAAAAATTACAAAATCAACTTTATTTAAATTTAACATTAATCAAACAAACAAAAAATAAAACAGTCACATACATGAGGTTTTTAGCGCGACCAATAGTGATTTGGAACAAATATGTGCATGGAGTAATAGCTACGGTTTGCAGGTGAATCCAACAAAAACTCAGGTAATTCTTATAGGTAGTAACTGGATGATATCTCGAGTTCCCTGGCCTCAGTTACCACAAATTACCTTCAATGGCATGCCGTTACCTGTCAGTGATACAGTGAAAAACCTGGGTATATTTATCGATAGTACTCTGTCCTGGGGGCCTCAGCTACAGGAAGTCAATCGCAAATTGTTTGCCTCGGTAGGCTCTTTGCGAAGATTGCGTGACCTTCTCCCGATACCGACGAAGATTTCGCTTGCACAATCACTACTACTTCCCATATTAGACTACTAGCTGACCCTCGCAACTTCGTTTACGTCACATAAGGTGTACGAATGGAGGGGTACTTCTTCATGAGACTCATCAAGCAGCGTGTGAAACGGCCCTGTTTGCTTAATCATAAAAGAGCTTAAAGATTAAGTCGATTCTAAAACAATTCAGTCCACGCCTTCGGCGCGGACTGAATTATTTTACAATAGCCTTAATCATTAAGCTTTTTTATGATTAAGCCAACACGCCCGTTTAGACTCACTTTCAAAAGAAACGTTGAATTCTAGATTTACCGAAAGTTGAGATGCCCCTAATTTCTGAACTACATAACCCTCAATATTGAAAATTGTATGGAATAATGCTTAAAGTACTCCCTTTCAGACACTAAACAAATATTTGAAATCGAACCACGCAGTGAGAAATTATAGCTATAAACCTATTTTGCCTTTCATCCCCTCTCCTGAAGGAACCGCGCAAAATATCGGGATCAAAAGTATCTAAGAACCTTCCTCGGACTATAAGCTAAGATCGTACAAAGTATCATTCAAATCGGTTCAGTAGTTTCGGCGTGATACTTAGTCGGGATACAGACAGACAGACAGACAGACAGACAGACAGACAGACAGACATGAAAATTTTAAATTACATTTTCGGCTTCAGTATCGATTAGAGAACGCCCTACACTTAAAATTTTCAAAATATCTTCCATGTACAGACTCCCGACCCTCTACAGTTTTATTATAAGTATAGATGCCGATGCCAGCTACCTTGATCTCACGCAGGAGCAACTAGATAAGCTTGAGCGCCTTCAAAACTTCTGTATAAGGTTTATATTTGGTTTACGCAAATATGACCACGTTTCTGAATACCGCAATCAACTCAAGTGGCTCCCAATTCGCTTTCGACGAAATACTCATATTCTTTCTTTGCTCTATACTATTTTATTTAATCCACTAGCTCCTTCCTACCTCAAGGGACGCTATGAGTTCCAGTGTGATACTCATTCCAGATTCCTGAGGTCTTCAAAGAACTTGCGATTGCATATGCCAGCACATTCGACAAAATTTGCCAATAAATCCTTTACTGTTGAAGCAGTACGGCTGTGGAATACACTACCGGTCCATATCAGGCGTGCACAAACGTTGGGCGCATTTAAGGTAAGGGTGAAAGAATACTATCTTTCAATTTAAACCACCGGTATACTGAGTTTTTGTGCGTATATTATATGTGTCGGAAGTGTAATAACATATGTATAGTTGTATGTCTGTATGTATATATGTATTTAAGTATGTATATTTTTGTATTTATGTGTGTATATGTGTATGTATGTATGTATGTATTTATGTAGGTATATATTGATCGATTTTATTTTATTTTAGTTTGCTAATAAGTATTATGTGACACCAAACCTGAAACCCCATTATTAAAGTATAACACAGTCCAGTCCATCTAAAGGTTGCCTGGCAGAAATTGCTTCTAGCAATAAGGCCGCCCATTGTACCGTAGAATACCTCCTATATTGTGTTAATATTTATAAGCTTTGGTGTAAAATAAAGAATATATTATTATTATTCCTCTTTATTACAATATATCACATATAAATTTACATTTTTAAATATTGAAAAGCTGTGTGCTTTCAGGAAGAGGAGAAGAGAGAAATAATACTATAGAATTTAGAACATGAAAATCAATAATTTATTTAAATTAAGCACTTGGGGGTCGTGGGTGTGGTAACTTCAGGCAGCAAGGATTTTAGCGATTCCCGATTGATTTCGCAGGGTTCCGACTTATCTTAGTATTGGTCTTCCTGTAGACCGCTGCCGTTCGCCAGGTAGCCGTGCCGTCCACAAACTCGGCTGGCACGGTGTTTTCAAACCGCAGGGTGGACGAAAGCTTGTCGCCCGTAGGGAGAATGATGGTTGGTAGCCCGTAGGGTAAACGTTCCTTCTTGGAACCCGAAGGATGGATCTCGACAACCCGTAGGGTGGACGAACACTTGTCGCCCGTAGGGTGGACCCTGGAATGTTCCAGAAGACGGGTTAGCTGGAACCCTTTTTCCCGCCCATTGCTAAGACAGCCGACCCCCGTTAAACCATTTGGGAGTCGGTTGCCTTACAATGTTTGGTTATCTACTAATTTTACAGAGACCTTTTTTTCACACCCCTGTAATCTACCCTCCCATAACAGGGTTGACCAACAGCCGTTAATTTTCACTGTTTTAAAAATCTAGATTCATTATAATTAATTTGACTCACCCAATGATGGGGTTATTGACGCTCGCAGCTAAATCGCTGATCACTTTGGGAGTACTTGGCTCCCTATAATATTTTTTCACTTTGAAATTATACTCTGATGCACCTACGCACAGTGTCTTATATTTAGATTATTTGAGTAATGGCGCTTTGAAATTTGCGCGCGGTTGTTTTTATATTTTTGTACAGCGCCTCTAGCGGCACCACTCGAAACTACTCAATCGTCAAGACCGCTTTTTAAATACGAATAAGGCTTCCGCCGTCGCGACACTTACTCGGTAGATGGCGCTTTCATATGTTGATCTAATTTTCGATTCTAAACCCCTAATGTTAATCAATATTTGCCCCCGTTGTTTCACAACGTTACATACTCCCCCTCCCCGGTGAGCGTTTGACGTACCCTAACGCGTCAAACGCTGCGTTCGTCCTCGAACGCCCCTAACATAATACCTACTACTCGTCTATGTGTGTGTGTATGTTAGTGTGCTGTGTGAATGAGGTGATGCTGGGTGTAGCGAAGAGTCGGCCTTAACCTTAATGAAACCAACTCGCAGGATGTATTTAGGTGATTCTGAAGGATCTTATGGGACAGAAAGAGAAAAGACGTATTTGAGGCTTTGGGTTGAAGGTTCAGGTAATACGCACCGCCTGAAAGTGGGGTGTGTATAATAAGGCTTTTTGCTGAAGGCTGGGATTTATACAACCGTCCCAGAGAAGAACATCCTACTAGGGCTCGTGTAACACTTCCGACTCATAGGATGGACTATCCCCCAGGGCAAGCCTCTAGCTTCCGAGTGGTAGGAGTAGCCATATGACGAAAATCAACATAACGGTGATCTACACCTACGACTGTTAGGGCAAGACAAATGCTGCCAAATAACAGTCCACCATATATCTGTTCGGGTAAGACTCATGCTTCCTCGTAACAGTAATAAACCTACACCATAAATCTGTTCGGGTAAGCTTCATGCTTCCTCGTAACAATAACCTACAACATAATTCTGTTAGGGCAAGACCATGCTGCCAACTAACAGTTAACGACGAACTCTGTTAGGGATAGACTCATGCTTCCAACTAACAGAAACTCCCACTTAAACCAAGAAACAGAAAAGTGATAGAAAATAATTTACTTGCAGAATCCTCAGTGATGCTGATTAACCCCTATGTCCCCATGACGAACACGGCATGTGTTTGTCACGTTGTTATATGTAGTTATTTGTAAGTCGTGTGTAGTGTGTAGTGTCCCTAACTAATTACTAGGCTATTTAGCCCTTTAACAAAATAAAATAAAAACTAAGTGCTTATTTGCAATCTTAGTAGAAATAACAAAAGCTAAGTGCTTATTCGCAACTTTAGTAGAAGAATGTTGACTATGACTATTATGTCAACCCTACAAAATAACGAAGATAAACGCTCTCTGGCCATTATGCCAAATCTCCAAAAAAATATGGTACCCTTGTATGCCACCATGGCAGTGTAAAATGTATGTGCGTGCTTAAATAAATAATATGTATGTATGTACGTATGAAATCTCCCCTGTGCAAGTATTGTTTGTTTGCGCGTAAGCTGCTGACGTAATCGTGTTGATGTAAACGTGTTATTTATCGTTGCATCTAAGGCCAGTGTCACACTACATTCCATGCTATATAATAACCCGTCAGCTTTAGTCGGGAACCAAAACTTAGGACCTTTGAGTCACTTTCTCTAATCTACGAAAGTGACTCGCCTGTAACCAGTTTGACTCCTACTTCCGCCTTTGGGAGTCACACAACATGAAGTTCAAGTGTTACTATGTAAACAAACAAACAAAAAAAAAACCGCTTTTTAAGTGTTAGGAATGGTGTGTTAAGATGATTATGATGAATGTTTGATGAGTATATACTACCTAATTAGTATGTAAGTGAAATTGTGAACCTTCCGTATCAAAATGTACCTCGTTGTCCGATGTGAAGAAATTTGGTACATTATGTGCCACCCAAGTATTACTATTCTATTACGGTGTGCTAACACCCTTATCTTTTTCCAAAAATAATTATCAAAAACACTATTGTGTAACTGTACTGATGTACTATATAAACTATTAGCAAACACGTCTTAGCGCAGTGTGTTACGGCCTTTACCGTTATCTGCATTCGTTCACACATCGTTGAGGAATGTTTATGTTATTCGTCTCACCGATGCAATGGACGATACCGAATGTTGTTTTATGTCTTTGACGTGCCAACTTCCTAGGTTTGTTCCTGTCATATCTTCCAGGATATAGACCAAATTTGATAACTTTTCCTTGACCCTACATTTGATAAATTTGGGGGCCAGTTTTTTAGAAAAGTATGCGTCTTTATCACTTTGGAAATAGCATTTTTTCCACACTATGTCGCCTACTTCGAATTGTGCGTGTCGGTGTCTCGTGTTGTAATGGTGTGCGTACTTTAGATGGCTACGCCAGAGGTTCTCTTGTACTGTGTTGAACACCTCTGCGAGATATCCTAGGTTCTCCGCGTATATGTTTCTAGGCAATAGGTTAAGTTCACTTGGGTCATCATTTTGTAAGTAATGTGACCCGCATGTTACCAATTCCCTACCATGAACCAAATATGCTGGTGTGTAACCGGTGGACGCGTTGATCGAGTTGTTGATCGCAAATTGGATTTTTGGGATATGTATGTCCCATGATCGATGGTCATTATTGGTAAATATTGATATGGCTGTCATTATAGTTTTATTGTACCGTTCTACGGTATTTACTTGTGGTGTGTATTTAGGTGTGAAGTTGATGTTGGGAATTTTATATTTCGTAAATAATGTGTTCAACTCTTTGCTTATGAATTGGACACCGTTATCCATTAATACCGTTTGTGGTATGCCGTGCACCATGAAAACATTGTCCTCTAGTATTTTGGCTATTGGTTCTGCGGTAGCTCTGCGTAGTGGGAAGATTAAACAATATTTAGAGAAACAACACGTGACGACGAGAATGTATACGTGTTGTTTTTTAGAGACCGGTAAGGGTCCTACTAGATCAGTCGAAATTGTCTGAAACGGGCGAGAGCACTGTTTGGGACGGCCCATCTTACCTATGGATGCTTGAGTGTCATGTTTGTGTGCTTTGCACTTTTCACAAGATGACACATAGCTTACCGTGTCCTTATATAGCCCCGGCCAGTAATACCGTAACTTTATTTTATGGTATGTTTTAAAAATACCGAAGTGTCCGGCTGTAGGTGAGTCATGGTTTTCTCGAAATACTGCGTCTCTCGCTTCGGGTGGTACTACCGTTTTCCATTTGAACTCATTGTTTACAAAGTCCTTTATGTCAGTTCGTCTGTATAGTACGTCGTTCTCTATTTTGAAGTTGGGGTATGCCTGCGGTAAGCTAGTCACGCCGTTGCATATTTTAATGAACCATTCGTCCTTGCTGTCGGTGACTTTGCATTGTTTCGTGGATATGGTAGATACTGGTACAGCTCGTGACAATGCGTCTGGTATTATGTTGTCTTTGCCCTTCCTGTGCTTTAACTCGAAGTTGAAGCAGCTAAGCCGTATGCCCCAACGAGCTAACCGGCCGGTTGGATTGTTTAATGATATGAACCATTTTAGTGCCGAATGGTCAGTATACACCGTGAATTTGTGACCATTGTCTAGGTAGCATCTCCAATGTTCTAATGCGGCTATCACCGCCAAGCATTCTCGTTCTGTTACACTATAATTCTTTTCCGGACCGCTCAGTGACCGACTCATGTATGCTATTGGGTGTTCTACTCCCTCGTGTAGTTGTGTTAACATGGCACCAATGCCAAAGTTGCTTGCGTCTGTATGTACCTGAAATGGTTCGTCGTATTTTGGACATTTTAGTACCGGGCTTTTTATTAAATGTGCTTTTAATTCCATGAATGCCCTTTCCGCCTCTGTGTTCCAATGAAAAGCCGGGGCTCCTTTCTTTGTTGTAGTGAGTTTGTTAAGAGGTGCAGCAATCGTACTGAAGTTGGGTATAAACCGTCTGTACCATGACGCAGTGCCTAAGAACCTCTTAACGTCCTTCTTTGTTGTTGGTACCGGGAATTTCAGGATTGAGTTGACTTTCTCCGGATCTGTTCTGAGACCCAGACCATCCACGATGTACCCCAGGAACTTTAGCCTGTCCTTGAAGAAGTTAGATTTCTCCAGATTGATGGTTAGATTTGCCCTTTTTAATATTTGTTGAACTCTTGAAATGAGTGACACATGTTCTTCGAATGTAGATGACGCTATCACTATGTCATCTATGTAACAGAACACCTTGTTTTGAAACTGTGGCCCAAATAGATTGTCCATTAGTCTTTGTTGTGAGCTGCTTGAGTTGCTTAGTCCAAATGGTAAGACCTTGTAATGGTATGCTCCTCGTCCTGGGATGAAGAAGGCTGTTTTTTCCCGGTCTTTTGGTGCTAAAGGAATTTGCCAGAAGGCTTTGGAGAGATCCAGTGTTGTTAGATACTTCACTTCTCTCAAGTTGTCTAATATCTCTGATATGTATGGCAGGCTGTATGCGTCCTTTTTTGTGACTGCATTGAGCTTGCGACTGTCCAGGCAGAAACGGGGCTTGCCGTCTTTTTTATTCACGATTAGTACGGGGCTTGACCACGGGCTCTGACTAGGCTCGATGACGTCAGCCTTTAGCATCTCGTCTATTTGTTCTGATACTATGCGTGTTTTCTCAGGGGACATTCTATAGGTACGTTGTTTGATTGGCTTGCTGTCTCCCGTATCTATTGTGTGTTCTATCAGATGTGTTCTGCCTAGCCCTACTTTCTCATATGATATTTCGGCACATTTGGATATCATTTTTTCTGCTATTAGGCGTTGTTGTTGAGTGAGACTACGCCAGTCATACAGTTTGTTTTGCTCTTCGGATATTAATGACAATTTAGGGTCATCGTCCACTAATATGGGTATATGTCCGAAGTACTTGGGACATCGGTCAAATCTGAGCCAGAAATCTATACCTAAAATTAGGTTAGTGGTTATGTTAGGCACTATATACGCCGTAATTATGTGAGTTTTATCTTCGAATTTGATGGGTAAATGTACCTTTCCTTGTACTACGGTTGTGTGTCCGCCGGCCGTTGTAACCGTTGTACTTATGTCTTCCTCTATCTTATATCCTAAATTTTGTAACACTCTGTGCGAGTTGTTACCTAAAATTGTGATTGCGGCTCCTGTGTCCAACAATCCATATGCTTCTAACTGTGGGTTTGACATAATTGTTATTTTGGCGTAAGGCCTGGGGTCATTTGTAGGTAATGGGGAGAGTATACAAGATTCCTTCTGACTTGTAATTTCGTTTTTGCATCTTGTAGACCTAACTTCTTTTGTCCCACCTTTGTAACCATACGACTCATTCGTATTTCGGCATGCCATAGTCAAATGATACCTGGAACCACACTTCGAACATGGCCGTGTGTCGTCCGATGTTGTCGCCGCCACAGTGTTTTGCGATCTGAAGTTACGACTGTCGTGGCTGTAACCTGTGCTGTAAGCGTTACTGTTCCCGTAGGCATTGTTCGCAGTTCTGCTGCTTGGGAAGTTACTGCCGTTTCTGTTGAAGTTGTTGTAACTTTGCCTTGTAGATGTTGAGGTTTTGCTCGCGGTCCTTCTATTTGTAAATGCGAATTCCGCTGCTACCATCCCTTCAGATGCTGTTGGAGGCTCTGTAAAGAACGCTCTGCGTGCCACCATGTCCTCATGTTTTTTGCATAAGTTTTTTACTTGTTCCAACGAGACTTTGTCTCCATTGGTTGCCAGGATGGTGTCGTAGACGGGTCTGATGTTGTTTAAGATGATGTGTAGCTTTTCCGTTTCAGACACCTTGTTGCTTAGTCGAGCAAACATTCCATCCATAATGGCCAGGTACACTACTATGCCCTCTCCGTTTCCTTGAGTGCGTTGTCGAATCTCCTGCCATAGCCGGTTTTCGTAGTTACTGACTCCGAAATCCTGTATTAGCGCATTCGTTAGATCTTGCCAGCACGCAAATTTATCGCGATTACTGCGGTACCAATGCCTAGCGTTGCCGGTGAATAATTCAGAGGCTGCTGTTAACAATCTCTTGTCGTCGATTTCTCGGGCTTGTTTGAACGTTGGGCGCCACTGAAAAGCTGTGTGCTTTCAGGAAGAGGAGAAGAGAGAAATAATACTATAGAATTTAGAACATGAAAATCAATAATTTATTTAAATTAAGCACTTGGGGGTCGTGGGTGTGGTAACTTCAGGCAGCAAGGATTTTAGCGATTCCCGATTGATTTCGCAGGGTTCCGACTTATCTTAGTATTGGTCTTCCTGTAGACCGCTGCCGTTCGCCAGGTAGCCGTGCCGTCCACAAACTCGGCTGGCACGGTGTTTTCAAACCGCAGGGTGGACGAAAGCTTGTCGCCCGTAGGGAGAATGATGGTTGGTAGCCCGTAGGGTAAACGTTCCTTCTTGGAACCCGAAGGATGGATCTCGACAACCCGTAGGGTGGACGAACACTTGTCGCCCGTAGGGTGGACCCTGGAATGTTCCAG
The DNA here is from genome assembly GCA_933228765.1 of Miltochrista miniata. NCBI lineage: Eukaryota > Metazoa > Arthropoda > Insecta > Lepidoptera > Erebidae > Miltochrista > Miltochrista miniata. The sequence goes on from OW121749.1 coordinate 10,277,530, forward strand.
AAGACGGGTTAGCTGGAACCCTTTTTCCCGCCCATTGCTAAGACAGCCGACCCCGTTAAACCATTTGGGAGTCGGTTGCCTTACAATGTTTGGTTATCTACTAATTTTACAGAGACCTTTTTTTCACACCCCTGTAATCTACCCTCCCATAACAGGGTTGACCAACAGCCGTTAATTTTCACTGTTTTAAAAATCTAGATTCATTATAATTAATTTGACTCACCCAATGATGGGGTTATTGACGCTCGCAGCTAAATCGCTGATCACTTTGGGAGTACTTGGCTCCCTATAATATTTTTTCACTTTGAAATTATACTCTGATGCACCTACGCACAGTGTCTTATATTTAGATTATTTGAGTAATGGCGCTTTGAAATTTGCGCGCGGTTGTTTTTATATTTTTGTACAGCGCCTCTAGCGGCACCACTCGAAACTACTCAATCGTCAAGACCGCTTTTTAAATACGAATAAGGCTTCCGCCGTCGCGACACTTACTCGGTAGATGGCGCTTTCATATGTTGATCTAATTTTCGATTCTAAACCCCTAATGTTAATCAATATTTGCCCCCGTTGTTTCACAACGTTACAATATACCTATATAAAAAATACATTTAAAAATATAAAAAAATAGTATCCCACCGGCATCGGGTACAGGGACCAAGCTACCGGTGGTCAGGGCTCCAGAGACAGGAATCGCCTCACAATACGTGCCGTGCTCAGTAAAACTGCCTTTTGCATCAAGCCCTTGACCCAACTGCCTATTATTATTATTTTCTTGTGGGGGACGCCGGCTGTACCGAGCGGACGATCCAACCGCTTTTCCTGCTGTCCATTTCGTCCATTTCCCCAGTCTCCTCTCTGGGATTGGATTGGGTATCCCAGCACTCTTCACGGCGCCCCTTCAAATCTTTTGGTATCCTTGCAGAATCGGACAATTTGATCCACCTTCAGATGTTCCAGATCCTCTAGATTTAGTCTATCCGTGCCCATAGTCTCCCATCTGCTTAGTGAGTACATGGGGCACTCGGCCAGTAGGTGGAAACTGGTCTCTTCCTCCTCCATGCACTCTGGGCATATGGGATCGTCTTTCACTCCTATCACTGTCAGGTGCCTGTTCAGGCGACAGTGCCCTGTGATTATCTCTATAACCAGCCTCATGTTTGCTCTGGTCAGTTTGACCAGTTGGCTGGTTCTTTTCGCATCCAAGCCTTTGATGAAGATCTTCGACTGTCTCATTCCAGTCGAAGATCTCCATCTTCGGTTGGTATCTACCGTTATGCTCCTGCTGATTACTCCCTTGGTGATTTTGTGAGCAATGGGAAGCCCAGGCTCAGGTCCCACCAAGCTTTCTTCCGCTCCCATTCGGGCTAGGTTGTCTGCTATTTCATTTCCTGGGACTCCCGCATGTCCGGGTACCCAGGCTAAGCTTGTTTGGATTCTTTCCGCCAGCTTGTCGAGTGACTCCCTGCACTCTTTGACGATGGCTGACGTTATTTCTTCCTTATTAAGTGCTTTTAAGGCTGCTTGGCTGTCGCTGTATATCGTTGCCTTTCTGCTATTAGTGTGGCGGGAGACCATTTGCGCGCACTCCGTGATGGCACAGATTTCCGCCTGAAAGACACTAGCGAACTTGCCTAGACTTATATATCTACTAGTCTCCGATCCGTCTTCGTGCATGATGTGCACTCCGGATCCGGATTGCTTTATCGACTCCATTCTAGAGCCGTCTGTGTAGCAGATAGTGCCATTACTGTCGTCTATCTGCCAATTCTCCCTTGTCCCTATGTGTATTCTATATTTTTTGTCAAAGATCCTCTCTTTGTTAATGAGGTCATTATTGATGAGAATCATTGACATCTTCTCTTCATATGGTTTGCTAATTTTTGCATGGCCTCCGTCTGCTAAGTTCGCCCTCCATAGGCCCACGCTTTTTAGCTTGAACCACTGTTCGATTGCTCTCTTTTTTATCTCTAGATCTAGGGGGTGGAGCCCCAGAATGATCTCTAGCGCGGCTGTTGGCGTGGTTCTCATCGCGCCCGTGGTCATCAGGGCCGCCAGCCTCTGTACCTTGTTAAGTTCTGTTTGATTTGTCTTGTTTATGGCTTTGTGCCACCATACTATGGCTCCGTGTAGGATTCTTGGTAGGATTATGGATTTGTATATCCAAATTACTGTCGCAGGTCTTATTCCCCACGTTTTTCCTATTGCACTCTTGCATTGCATTAATGCCATTTTGGCTCTTAAGCATGTGTACTCAATGTGCTTCTTAAAGGTTAGTTTGCTGTCCAGGGTGACTCCCAGGTATTTTATTTCGCCGACCACTTCTAGTACCTGGGTGTTCAGTCTCACTGGATCAGCGCTGCCAATCTTTCTTTTGTTTGTGAACAACCCAACTGCCTAACGCAAGCCTCTTAAGATGTTGATCGAGGCTTTTGGCGATCAGACCGTGTGCTGATACGACTATCGGAACAATAATCGCTGAATCTACATCCCACATGTCGACAACCTCGTGAGCCAAGTCCAAATATTTCAATTGTTTATCTTTTTCTGCTTTCACGAGATTCTCGTCATGTGCAACCGTAATATCAACGATTATTGCGAGGCGTTCTGATCGATCTATTACCACTATATCAGGCTTATTGGCTACAATAGTCCTGTCAGTGATAATAGACCGATCCCAGTATAACGTGATACGACCATTCTCTAGAACTGGGTCGGGTACATACCTGTAATATGGTACCTCTGAATCGACAAGTTTATATTTTAGCGCAAGTTGCTGATGGATAATCCTGGCCACTTGGTTGTGTCTATGCAAGTACTCGCCGTTGGCAAGACGAGGACAACCAGAAATAATATGTCTGAGAGATTCACCCGGTAGGTGGCATGCCCGACATATGTCAACCGTACCGTCTCTCAAAATATATTTCCGATAGTTATTCGTCATGACAACTTCGTCTGTAATCGCACAAACAAAACCTTCAGTTTCTCCGAACAAATCTCCGAAACGTAGCCAGGATACAGAAGCTAGAAAATCTACATCGGGCCCATGTAAGGCCCGATAAAATCGTCCATGCAGCTCTTTGCCCTGCCATATCTCCTTGCGATCATTAGTCGTCAATATTACTGGTTTGTGCCAGTTCTCTTTGGCAAGAGCAAGAGGGGTTAGTCCATTGTCCATTGCTACCACATCCCGATGCATACCCACGTCAGCATGAAGGAAATATTCCCTAAGGTTGTATACCTCACGATTGTGCCCGTTGAATGCCGCATGAAACCCGAGTTGCCAATCTCCCGAACAGTCGATTGCTTTGTCAACCATGGCGGCCAACTTTTTTCGTTTGGTTCTCCTCGCACATTTTTCGATATCTATGGCTGTATGGTCGCGGGTCTAAGTCTTTCTGTATAAATTAATGTGTAGAATTGGTTATGGTACTGAATGAGATAGCTTGCCGAATGAATGTAATGAAAAAAAAAGTCGAAATCAGGATTTGATCGCTGTCATTATTTATTGTTTGTTTGGCGCCGTTCCTAGAAAGTATTATTACGATTAATTTTTGAATATTTTCGTTTATTCTGTTTCAAATATTGTTGTTTTGCATTTAAAAGTATCCTGTCATGTTGTTTAACAGCTGTGATAAATATTTTCAGTGTAATTCGAAGTAAAATTTGTAAAATTTGATATATTTTATCAAATTTTCACGAGAAGGTCACCATTATTTTTTGTTGTGCAGTGCTCGTATTTAACCGATATTTGTTGAGATTTTCTCAATAGAAACTATAATCTTTTGTCAAAATACCATTAAACATTTAACATATGAATAATTTATGTGAAAATCAATAATAAAAATGGGGGGTTTTTTTTTTAAATAATTTAAGATTACATAGCCTCGATATCCCCAAAATAAACAAAAAAATAAACAAATAAATAGGCAGTAATATTTTATTTTATTTTCGGAGATTTAATATCTACAGATTATTTTTTTTTTGGTGAAAGTGAATTGTTGATGTGTATATTTTGTAAATAAAATAATTTATGTCAGAAAACTGCTTTTTATTTTGAATTACATGGTAAAATCTGAGAGTACTCCTTCATTTTCCCCATCCTAATTTTCGGCCAAATATCATAAATCCATTACACATGGGGTGTTCTCGGATTTAGTGTAGTTATTTTCGTCAGTTATCCAGCATGATGAAACAGTAAGTATTTATGTAGTACGACTCCTGTAAAAGAAATAAGGATATATTGTGTGACGTCCGGAGTGCAGCCGCCGTTCCCGCCAAAGGCGTGGGCACCGCCTATGGATACGCTGGCGTGTCCACGCCACCGACGGGATTGAGCGGGTAAGGTCTTGGCATTTAAAAAGCCACGACCTCCGCACTTTCGTGGGATATACAACCTCATTACAGACGAACGTGGGTGATGCATACGGTTTATGGTCAATAGCGAACGGACTTTTCTATCCAGGGCGTCTAATTCAGTCTGAGTCCATCTAAGTATGCCGAAGGAATAGATTAAGATTGGCATGGCCCAACCGTTGATAGCCCGCACCTTGTTACCGCCTGACAAAAGACTTTTCAGCACTTTTTTCAGGCGGCCAAAGAAACGGTCCACCAACGTTTGTTTCATGCCTATCTCTGTAATACCTAATGCCTGCGATATACCTAGATATTTATAGGTTTCAGTCGCGGAAAGGGATTTAAGTTTTGTGAAATCTGAAAGTTGTACTCTTTCAGATTCCACAATCCGACCCTTCTTTACATGCATGACTGCACATTTATCTACACCAAATTCCATTTTGATAGAATTACTGAAAGCTTCTGTGACTTTTAGTAACTCGATCAAGTGGGAATCGGTGGAGGCAAATAATTTTAAGTCATCCATGTAAAGAAGGTGGGAAACAACTTGACCTCCTCTCCGAAACTGATAGCCTAATCCTGAACCCTCCAGCAAAGTGCTGAGAGGATTCAGTGCCAGGCAAAACCATAAGGGACTCAGACTGTCACCCTGAAATATACCCCTCTTGATCCTGACAGGCTCGCCATCCCCAAGAACCTGACGACATCCTGGATATACAAGAGCCGTTGTCCATTGCCCCATACATGTCTTCAAGAAGGCGCTAAGAGTTGCATCAACTTTATACAACTCCAGCACCTTCAACAGCCATGTATGTGGCACTGAATCATAGGCTTTCTTGTAATCAATCCAGCATGTCGCAAGGTTTTTCCGGTTACGCTGAACCTGTTGATTAATGGCCATATCAAGAATAAGGAGTTCTTTAGTACCACGTGACCCGCTTCTACATCCATTTTGAGAGTTGGACATAATAGAATTATTTTCAACTAGCTGACCCGCGCAACTTCGTTTGCGTCTCATAAGAGAGGGAGAGAGAGACGGAGAGAAAGAGCGATTAATTTGATATCCAGTTTCCTGTCCATTACTCCCGTTGCGTTTATTCCCATCGCATCGCTACTATTCATTATTTTAGAAATAATTAACGTTACTGTGATCGAAAACCTCCCAAAAACGCGAGATTGCACCCAAACCCACTTAGGTGAGGCCATACTGGTATCCGTAGGTCTGTTGGAAGTTCTGGGTTGACTACCGAGGACTTACCCGGGGCTCCCAACCGTAGGCTGTTAAGCAGTGTTTGTTGGTTTTTAGTCTTTAAGAGTCCGGCATAGCATATTATGTAGGAATTTCCTCACTTCAAAAAAAAATGTATCTGTGACCGAACCTTAAAAGATAAATAAATAAATAGGTATTGTGTTTTTGAACTTTTTAAGAGGAACAATTTTGTAATAAATTATTTTGATGTAACTTCAACCACTTACGCAGAGGCGCAACGGATACTCTAACGATTAAATGTTTTCCGTTTTCGAAACATTTCTCATTGCTGCACCGCTCCTATTAATCTTAGCATTATGTTATGTAGCCTTAAGCCATTCTCAATAAATGTACCTACTTACTATCGAACAGTTAAAGAGTTTTTGAACCCCTACCAGTAGTTTCAGTTAGGCTTGCATTGGTATGATGTGATCATGGTCCCTTTGCAGCGTGTAGTGTGTCCAATCCAGCGCAGCAGCTACACTTCTGACGATTGATCTGTTGGTGGATAGGGGTCTCACTGCAGCGTTCTAATAGGCTTATGTTGGTGATTTTCTCGGGCCCGTATATACCGAGGATCCGTTGGAGGCAGCGGTTGACGAAGACTTGTAGCTGGTAGCTGGTGCGAAATGTATTTAGTGACTTTCCATTAGTTTCCATGTCTCGCATCCGTATAGCAGTTAGCACTACAGTTTTAACGTTTACTTTGTTTTGAGTTTCACTCTTCGAGTCTATTTTCGCGATTGCCTACGGGGCGCAGCTGTGTTAAGATCGAGTCTCTAAATAATGTAGGGTACTCTTCTATCCCGTCAGTTTCTGACACGACACTCCCGAGGTACGTGAATCAGTGCCTCCACCACATCTCCTGCGTCTGTCGATTTTATTTTCAGTCCAGCCATTCGCTGCTTCATCCTGCACGTTGTCCTGCAGACATGCATGACGTGTGTGCGCCTCAGCAGGCACAGGTCATCAGCCTCATTTAAATCCTCCAGGATATCAGGATAGTCTCCATTCTATGCCGCGCGGCTTGTTCTTTGCGGTACTTAGCATTATACAATCTGTTTTCTATGGATGGTTGTTGACTATCCTGTTATCTTCATAACGATTTTCTGAGGTAGGTACAGTATATATTTTCAAAAGAGTTTGTGAACTCTATGTTTAATTTCTTTTTCAGAATATTGATAAGATTTGATTGATGTCATTTTATACACGTTACGTCTACTACATTGATACATGTAATAAAATTCTAACACGCCGCTGTTTGTATGTAAATTGTTTATACTGAGGAATAGCTTTAAACATTAAGCTCTATTTTGATTAAGCAAACAGGGCAGATTCACATGCCACTTGATGAGTATGATTAATAAATACCTCTAATTTCATAGACTTTATGTGACGTAAACAAAGTTGCGAGGGTCAGCTAGTTAAAACATAAAACAATAGGTTCTTCTTACCCGCTTCAATCTATTTTTACAAATTTTATGGTAAAAATCGACATTCTTTGAAATGTGCGTTTATGGTATTGTTGTGACTTTTATGACACGTTTAAAGTACATAGGTATGGGATAGATGGCGTTCGCGGCTACGTCAGCGTGAAATTTTACTTCCCGCTTCCCATGAACGTACGGAACGGAAACGTACTCCCGGGATAAAAAGTAGCCTATGTGTTATTCCAGACTGTAATATATCTCTGTACCAAATTTCAGATCGATCCGTTCAGCCGTTTGAGCGTGAAAGAGTAACAAACATCCACACTCACAAACATTCACATTTATAATATTAGTAAAATATGTGTTGATAGCTTAACTCTCAAAATAAATATAAAATAAATAAATAAATAAATAAATATTCACGGACATCTCACACAACGCTATCTGATCCCAAAGTAAGCTAGGAATAACCTGCTTGTGTTATGGGTATCAGACCACGGATATTAATACTTATATACTTTTTAAATACATACATATTATACATAGAAACACCCAGACCCTTGAGACAAACATTTATGGGTCACACAAATATTTGCCTCCGGTGGGAATCGAACCCACGACCTCCAGCGCCGCAGGCGGTATCACTACCGACTGCGCCACAGAGGCAGTCATAAAATAGATGTAAGAAGCTTATAGACCGTTGGTAAACAAGTTATCGGTCTATAATTTTTAGGGTCCATAGTACTACCAGATTTGTAGAGGAGGTGTGTGATACCCTAAGTCATAAAAGATGGAAGCGACCCAGACTCAAGTGATGATTGAAAGCAGGATGCCAAACAAGCATGTGAGCTATGGAACCATTTCAGCCAAAAGTTGTGCAGTCCGTCCGGCCCAGTTGATATAAAACAATAAATTGTTATTATTATTATTATTAAACATTTTAAAAATTAACGATTACAATAATCAGTCTAGGAAAAATGAGATACATTTATTGGTTCACTTAAAAATTAGACAGCCTCAAAATCACAGCTTTTTTTGACAATTATCACACAGTGGTTTGGAGCACTGAAGGCGTATTGGCTTTGAACAATCACAGCCACAATATTTTGTTCGTCTTTTTATTTCTGGGACAAATTAGAACATAGTTTTTTTGCCACTTGGTGGAATAGACTGAACAACTCGTGGTGGAGGGGGGGTAATCCTTATCTAGAACTCTAGTTATAGTCATGTGCAGTTCCCTTGGCAATCTTTTATTGTATACTTGTTCACTTTCCACTGCGAGCCAATCTATTATGCGATCTTCGTGAGCTACAAAAGCTCTAGCCGATGTTCTCTTTCGAGTAGAAGAAGTACCTGGTCTAGGGTTGTTACTTGAATTAGCCGTCTAAAAAAAAAAAATTGTCGTAAATTATGTATAATTAAGCTTTATTAATTATTTATCTATTAGTTAAAGAATTTTTAAAATAGGCCTAATACTCTGAGTTTTTCATTACTTTTTTTTATTTATTAATTGATTAAAAAATATTAAAAAGGCTATAACTTAGTATAGCATATAAGCGATTTGGTGTCAAACTGTAAGCTTGTACTGTTTTTATTGATATAAATAAATAAATAAATTACAAACAAAAATTCAAAGATACAATTCTATTATCTTTATAGTAGTATATATATATATATATATACCCATATGTATATATTACGCAAAATGATGCAAAGAAATATCTTACTGCTATATAAACTAAACTTATTTACTGAGGTGGTAGTATAGTAGACACTTACGTTAACACTTATGTGCTAGTTTAGTGGACATCTTCCTCCCGCTACGCTCACGTACGCTTGCGATGGCTGCTCCCCGCGCACTGACCGACGCGTGAATTCGCTACAATAAGGTACTAAGAGCACCGCCGCTCTAAGTTGAAAATTAACGATAGTAAACCAAATTTTATGTTTCGCGGTGTCTGTTGGACTACCACGTCAGTCGCAGAGGGTTAAGAAAATGATACGGGATCACTACTTATCAGTGTAGAGTAAATCTATTTCGGTATAATATATAACATATCCTATATAACATATATGTATATAGGATGGGTATATGTATGTATATGTGTAGGTATATATTGAGTATGTATATAAATATTATATTATGCTGTATTTATGTATCTATATAGGTATGTATCTATCTATATATGTATCTTTAAGGTTGCAAATGTTTTTTATTTAGAAGTACGTCTAACAACTACCACTCATTGCGTTCAAACTAATTTCTCCATCCAAAGGTTGCCTGGTAGAAATCACTTTTAGTGATAAGGCGGCCCATTGTATTGCCTCCTTTTTTTAGAGTTTATGTACTTTATTGTTATTTATATGGCGTACAGTAAAGAGTAAAATAAATAAATAAATATTTATTTTTAGACATTTTCACACAACAGCAGTAACCATTTAGTAATCTGTGATCAAGCCCAAATTAAGCTAAAGCTTGTGCTATGGGATCTAGACCTCTCTACTTATATACATATTTCTATTTGCATACATATTATAGATACACACACACACTAGGCACACTAACCACTGGACCACGAAGCCAGTCATCTGTTCATTGCAGCTGATTTGGCGCCCACAATAATAATAACAAACACCTCACTAACCTTTTAAAATCAATCGTAGGTAAAATGGATCCAGTTGCATATATTCATCGGGTTGTCAAACTGTCATGAAGCGAACGTGTTGGGCGATGCATTACTGACCCTTGTCAGCGATTTCTGAGAGCTTTCTGCCCATTTTAAGTAATCCTATACTTTTTATGTCACTAGTGCTACGTACTTAATTTACTATTAGTTACGGGGATTCAAACCCACATTTTGTTAGTAGTTTAGTTCATCCCAAGTAATAGGGGTCTAAACTTCACCTTCCATTAATTCCAACTGTTTCAACATTCAGATGTTATTCATAAAACTCTCCGCGCTTATCGGACTTTTCAAAGATAGTTTTGAAATAATGTTCGTTCTAAATTATGAAGCAAAGAAAGTAGAGGTGCTAAAGTTTAAAAATATGTACTTTAAGTTGGTTAACTTGCGGTATCTAAAGTATACTAAGACTTACTACTAGTACATTTCTGTGTAGCGTAAGTAATGGGTACTTACGCTACAGTGTTGTGTCTAAACTACTAAGTAACTACATCGAAGTTGGTACTAGATTAGGATAAACTAATAACGACATTAGGATAAAACAATGAAGTTGTGTAATTATCTTCACACCTTTTATTTGAATTTGAAAATATAGAAATGGAATTGAATTGATTGAAATCAAACCCTTTCTATTTAGGAACAAATTATTGTATGTATAGAACCGTTTACTCCCTAAAGAGCAAAAATCTACGACGTGCAGACCATGAAAAAGTTCTTATTGACACCTATCAAAAAGCTACTGCCGGCGATTGAGAGTTGGAAAACTATTGAAAGCGACCCCAAATTTTATTCAACCAGGAAATTTCAAACGGTTTGTTTACGGTAGAGATGTTTTCGAACGAACTGTCAGTTTAAATTAAATCTGTTGGGTACAAAGCAGTCTGTTTCGGCAGTTCTATTCATTGAACTTGACCAAGTTGGCAACACACCAACTGAAGCTTTCACGGACAAGTTCACTCTGTTATCGAATTTTCACTTACTTACCTAAGTTCCGCTTGTTTTTGTGCCAGATACTATAGCAGGGAAGTAATAAATGCTATGAATTGTCCTTTGTTGGCTCAGATTAGTGTTAAGTACCGGGGCATACACCTACTCTTTATAAAGGTTGATGCCAAATAATTTCAATGGTTTTGAATGAGACACACCGGCACTGTCTCTCTAGATTTTTATACAATAAGTTCGCCAATTGACGCCGTCTGCCTGATGGAAAGTTGACGCGACCATTCGAGCCATTTTTACACTCTAGTAAGACTTTTGACAATGGTCATTAAAATGTCAGCCCATTGATTTGCCTTTTGACGCTTCACTCGAAGAACCTCGGGTCTTAAGAGAGAAGCTCGTACACTGAAAGTGACAGGTATTTCAAGTTTTTATAGTTCTATAGAGATACAACCTTCTTGATTGCTCAATTCTGGCGAAGAGTCACCACTTTGTAGGAGAGTTTCTTAGAATAATATTCAAATTCTGATTGGCGAACGTAGGCAACGCGTGTCCATTTACACGCGGTCAATGTTTGTTATGTGCCTATGTATGTATATTTGATTGGCTGTTTTGGATAGATATGGGATAGCAGTCTATTTGCTTTAAACTGTATTTCAGGAAACCCATGTGTTTCATTACTTATTCGCATTATAATATTACATAGAAACATACTCTAAACCAATCAAATCAATTTTTATAACTCCAATCTGAAATAAAAATTGTCCAGATTTAGTCTGGCGAATAAAACCATATGCGATCTGATTAGCTTTCTAGATAAAAGAGTTTTCCAAATTACTGACTTTAATGAAATCTCTAAAGGGTAAGTGAATGAAACTTCTATTTTATCTACAATCGGTGTAGTGACGTGGAAAAATGCGGAGCGTGGTTATTTTTAAACCGAACCCGAGCACAACCGGAAATGTTTGATTATAAAAAGTAAGTAGGTACCTTTTTGAACACTGTAGATAATACTAAAAGGTAATTTCATTCAAAGTGCAATTTGTCATAAAACATTCAGTTTTATAACCAGTATGTAGGTAATGTATTTGCATTAGGTATCTACTGATGATTATACAATTTTTTTTTTTGTCGTACTAAAGGATAAAACATTTTGGTCTCGTACATACTTACTAACGTAACAAAAACACATTTTGTTTTGTCCTGAATATTATTTTGTTCAAAATTTTATTGTTCCAGTTTTCAGATTATTTTTCTTTCATAGTCCAATAAAATAATGGAACTTCACTCTTTGATTTTTTTATTTTATACCACTACCTTGGCTGATAAAAATACGGCCCGCTTGATGAGATGTGGTCTGTAGCCTATTAACGTTTGCAACACCAATATAATAAATTGAAAACTAAGAGAATGGAATATACCTATTCTCTGAAAAAGTGTAGCACGACTATAGAATATCAGCAATTTAAACTTTAAATGTCCTTTACGCGTCATATAGACTCATTGACTACAATTTCGATAACGCCGAGAGAGATGACTAGCATAATAAGTTAGAACATTGCAATTTATATGTTAGAAACCTTTTCATGTTTTTAGAAACACCTATACTAAAGATACACTTCAGTAACAATTTAAGTTATCAAATTACTCATAGTTCCACACGTTTCGTCTCTGCAGTGCCACAAAATTGTTTTACCATATATACATACATTTTATCTTTTAACCACATACCTCTGCTATGCATTTCACACGAAAACAATAACGTATATTTATTTCAGTATAAATTTTCAACGGATGCGAGAGTTGAATTGAGTTGGTGTAATTCAGTTCGTATGACGTCATCGTCATGTGGTGACGACACATCGATACAGCAACTGAAATTTATGAAGCTGTAGGCACCCAGTTTATTTATTGGCAATAGTTGTTCTGAGTGGATTAGGCTAGGCTTGCATTCAATTCCAATCTAACGATTGACGTATATAATGGTCAGGAACAACTGCTTATGCGATCAACATTGTACTATTTGCAAAGATAATAAATAATAGTATCTATCTATTTGTAACATAACATTTTAATTTTGGCTTGTTATTCTGGATTGAGTTCTGTAAGAGCCAAGTCGATTTCAAAAGCTAGCAGGTGCAGATGTCTGTCTAGAGTTATACTTAGAGAGGCTGACAACGCTAGCTTTGCGTAGTAGGTAGTAGACGATTGTACAACTAGGTACTGTGCTACCTACTACACGAACGTTGCAAGACGTATTTCCAACGCAATTAAACTAGAATGTATTGTAATGTCGCTATATCTGAATAGGTATAGTTTGCTCAAATTTCATTTATTCAATTTCAGTTCAAAATGACAAGATTTTTTCTAGATATTTAGCGCGCTAAAATAAAGCTGCCTACCTGATGCCAATGGAAAATCTAGCGATTGGGGACCACTTTGTTGAAAGTTATGCTGGTAGAAACCTCAATGCTGCCAAAGATTCTCTACTTGGTAACCTATGCCAGGCATGTGGTGTGTTCAAGTAGAATGGCTCTTCATAACACTCGCTGTGATGAATTCGGGTGAATGCAGCATAAGAAGCTATTTGTTCTTATGCGGCAGTGGCTCAAGGCTTTCAGTTTCCTCAGGTCAAGACAATTTATAATACGAACAGTTCGTCGGTGCATTGCATCAGGCACGTCTAGCAAGATGACAGATATCTGTTTTATTATCTCAGGATGATAAGTTTATTCTGCCAACAAGGTTTTCAAAGAAATTCAAATTAGATATGTTGTACGAGACTGAAAAATAAAAGCTTAGACTTACGAAAACATTAAGCTTACTCTAAGACCAATATTTGTCGTAAGCTTGGCATAATCCTACAAACACATTGATAATTTTATCGTTAAGATAAGTCAGGATAAACCTTAATATTTTTCGGTCGTTTTTTTTGTTGTTCTGTTTTAAATGTCTCACTATTTTATTCACAAACATAATCAATAATAATATGAATTTTTAGTAAATGTTTTACTTATTTTACAGTATTTTATTATGTATTGATTTAGCATTAGCAAAGCTTACAGAAAACGGTAATGGGGTTCGCGAAGATGTAAAAACATATAATCAGAAAGAATTAAGTTTAAATGATCTACATTAATGTAATCAAACCTTTTTCTTGACACACAGAGGTACACAGAGGTATACTGAAAGTGAGAAATTAGAAAGTATCAAAATGCTATCAAACTAGGTACTTACTTAACTGTTAAGTAGGTGCTTTTCATTTCGCTTTATTTCCAGACACTATCTCTTTGTAAAGCCGAAATATGTAAGTAATATTTAACGGAGCTCAAAATATTTCTATGTTATATAATTTCTTACCTTCTATGTAGATAGATTTAAATAGATAATTTCGACTCTAAACATGTCTGTAGAAAGTGAATCTATTGTTGGCAAACGGATGTTTTTTTCATAGATCCAGCTGAAATGGAGAAAAGCTGAAATTCCACAGAAAATTCCAATATCACTTTCGCAACTCGGAAAATATTTTCGATATACAGTTTGCTTCGTAGTGCACTTGGTGCAGATATTTTACAACTGGTAATATAACTTGTTTCATTTTCTGTGTACGTATACTCTTGTAGTAGGTAGGGCCTGTAACAGCATTCCATTTTTATTTTATCTAGTAAAATCTGCCTCTAAAATGTTTGTATGTACAATGATATAAAATTAATAATAATATAAAACTATAAAAACGTTACCTACACTGCGGAGTGACAAGACGAATGACAGGTAATTGCCCGACTACTGTTTAGTTACGTACCAACCAGAATCACGACAACCATGCTTTGTGAAAGTACAAACAGCAGTGTTTTGTTTTCTGTTTGTTAAGAAAACTCGTGAAAAACATGCCTTCTTGTATTTTTTAACCGACTTAAAAAAAGGAGGAGGTTACTCAATTCGACTGTAGGTATATTTTTTAATTTTTTTTTATCTTTGTTCGCGCAGAACTCTGTCGTTTATTGACCGATTGGAAAATTTATTTTTCGTGAAATCGGTGCCAATATGACTATGAGAACTGAAGTCGGTGCCAATATGACTATGAGAAAAATTAATAATGCCTACCTAAGCCTACATTTTACTGGGCACCGATTTCTGTATTATATTTAATGATATCTGATAAATCAGAATACATATACTAACTTTGTGTAAAGTAAATTTTAATTTTTAGTTTTTAGTTTTGTTTGAAGTCGGTTTCTTTTTCGTTAAAAATTTTTTTAGACAATTAAATTATTACACCTGTTGCGTCTTCTTCGATGAGGTTGTATTTTGATGTGAATGAAAGTGGACTGTAGTTTTTAATCTTGATTTTAATTGGAATAAAATATATTGTACAAAATTTGTGCTACCGACATACGTAAGCGAGAAAAGTATTGCGAGTGTTGCTAGTTAATTTAGTCCGTGTTACGTTCCGTTCGTTCGTCACTTGCACGTTCAGAAACGATAGCTTCTTTAGGCATAGTAGTACGCAACATGCCCCCGGCTTTGGAAGCACCTGGTTCCAAGATAGATTGTTCTGAAATGCTGTCATCTTCTTCAAACAAGGGACAAAATTTTGTAAATGCCCTCCTGATGATGCCAGTTGACGTACGAATATCAGCCACTCTAGTGATACCATCTTTGCCAGGTAGGATGGTCTCAATGCGTCCTAGATGCCAATGTAACGGAGGTTGGTTGTCTTGCTTGATTACTACCAGCATACCTGGTTTCAACTCTGTGGTTCTCTCTCTCCACTTCTTCCTGATCTGCAACTCAGAAACGTACTCCTTTGCCCAACGTACCCAGAAGTGCTGACGTAGTTGCTCTAGCCGTTGATATCGGTTAAGATTGTGCATTGGAGTGTCAAGCATGTCGTCAGATGCTGGCGCTGTCAAGGAACGGCCAACCAGGAAGTGAGCTGGACTTAAGGAATGGAAATCATGTGGATCAGGAGAGAGAGGACTAAGGGGACGGGAGTTAAGAATAGCTTCCACTTGTGTAAGAACCGTGCTGTACTCTTCAAATGTTAAGTGTGCCTTACCAATCACACGCAATAGATGCCATTTACAGGACTTGACCCCCGACTCCCATAAAGAACCAAAATGTGCTGCATAAGGTGGTATAAACTTAAATTTAATTTGCTGACTAGTGGCATAATGTATAATATCATCGGAACAATTATTAAGAAATCTTGTAAACTCATTCATCAGACCTACAAAGTTTCTGCCATTGTCCGAGTAAATCTCGTCTGGTTTACCTCGACGTGAAATGAATCTCTTCAAAGCTAGAAGATACGCATCCGTGGACAAGTCGCTAACCAATTCCAAATGAATTGCGCGTGTTACAAAGCAAATGAACAAGCAGATATATGCCTTGACGGTACGTGCACCTCTGCCCTTACGATTAAGAATGAACACTGGCCCTGCGTAGTCGACTCCGGTGCGTAAAAATGGATAAGTAGGAGTGATACGTTCGGCGGGTAAATTACCCATCATAGGATTAATAGACCTACAACGCAAGCGGGCGCATGTGATACACTGGTGCACAGTCTTTCTAGCGAGGTTTCGTCCACTCAATGGCCACCAGTTTTCACGTAACGCGAATAGCAGTGCCTGTGGGGCTGCGTGTAACAGCTGCTTATGCTCGTTACGAAAGAGTAAAATTGTAAAATTATGTTTGCATGATAATAAAATGGGATGCTTCTTATTGTATGAGAACTCAGTCGAATAGTCTAAGCGCCCCCCTACTCGTAAAATATTATCCTTGTCTAGAAATAA
This sequence comes from Miltochrista miniata, assembly GCA_933228765.1. NCBI lineage: Eukaryota > Metazoa > Arthropoda > Insecta > Lepidoptera > Erebidae > Miltochrista > Miltochrista miniata. Next base: position 10,293,983 of record OW121749.1, read on the forward strand.
ACTTAATTTAGATAGACTATGTTTCTCCTTTAAATGTTTGCTAATTGATAATAACTTATACTCATCTGGAAAACATTCTAGCTGAGAAAGTCTAGTCAGAACTGTAGTAGATGTTTTAAGATCGTCTACCTGCAGGGCGCCTGATCGTCGATTAGGCTTATTTCGTAAATTGTAAATAAATCTAAGTACGTAGGCACCGCAGCGTATCATGCGATTGTACTGAGAAAACCGGTGAAATGGGAATAGGGGATGCTCTGAATTTACCATGTGTGCGTGTAGGGTAGTAGATTTGAGCTCAGGTAACGACTGGTCACACTCATGTTGCTTAGAAGTAAAGTGCGCATTAAAGTCGACATCTCGTAAAAATTCGGGGCCTTCCCACCAAAGCGTTGATGTTGACAAATCGTTCAAACCCACTCCTCGTGAGACAAGGTCAGCAGGATTTTCTTTACCGCTTACATGACGCCAGGGAAGTTGTTTGGTTAAATCGTGTATTTCAACTATCCTATTCTGAACAAAAGTTTTTAATAAATTAGGAGGCATGCCTAACCACCCTAAAACTATCGTAGAATCAGTCCAGAATACGGTATTGCTAAACTGTAATTGAAGCGAGTCATGCACCTTCTCGTATAACCTAGCACCAAGCAATGCTCCGCATAACTCAAGCCTAGGTATACTGACAGGTTTCAGCGGTGAGACCTTACCTTTCGAAAATAAAAGCCTAACTGTGACGCGGTCCATGTAGATAGCACGTACATACAAACACGCGCCGTAGGCTTTCTGTGAGGCGTCCGAAAATATATGCAACTCAGTATCTATTGATACTGGATCGCCGCTGATAACAGGCCGAGGGATACGAATGACGTTTAAACCAGATAAATCGCTAACAAACCGGTTCCATGCGCGCGTGACGTCATCCGGTACCGCCTCGTCCCATCCTATTTTTAATAACCACAGTTGCTGCAATAATAATTTTCCTATAATAATAGATGGGCTCAAAAATCCTAATGCGTCGAATATTTGAGACACCGTAGATAAAATTAAACGCTTAGTTACAGTACTATTGTTATCTACAAATTGTGTGCTAAAATAAAATTCGTCTATATTATTGTACCAGCCCAACCCCAAAGTTTTACACTGACTGTGTTCGTCCAGTGATAAACATTTGGAATTGCGCTCAAGTGACGGCAACGTTGTGTTGTGTTCGCTTGCATCAAAATTAAATATCCACTTTCGAAGTGGAAAACACCCTGACTGAAGCACGTTTGCAGTTTTGTGACAAATATTTAATATGGTGTTCTTATTATTATTAGTTAATAACATGTCATCAACATAAAAACAATTATTGATAACGTGTTGCACTTCAGAATCATCACAATCGATAGCTAATTGCTTTAAACACCGTACGCTAAGAAAGGGTGAAGCGGCACAGCCGTATGTCACAGTGTTTAGCCGATAAACACTGAGCGGCTGTGAAGGCTCGTCGCGCCAGATTATCAGTTGCAGATCGCGCTGCTCAGGGGTGATTAATACCTGCCTATACATCTTTTCGATGTCAGCGCAGGCTGCGTATTTATGTTGCCTGAAACGTAACAATATAGCGACCAGATCGCCTTGTATAGCTGGTCCTACTAATTGTAAATCGTTTAATGACTTGCCTGTAGATGAAGCGGCGCTCGCGTCAAATACCACGCGTAACTTTGTCGTAGTACTCTGCGCCCGAAAGACTCCATGATGTGGCAAGAAAAAATGCGGATTGTTGTACGTGTCTATTCGAGTCATGTGCCCTAGACTAACATATTCGTTAATAAAATCCCTGTACATTTGTTTGTAGCTGGGTGTGCGTTCTAGCCTCTTTTCTAAAGCTAAAAAGCGCCGCTGAGCCTGAGAGAATGATTCGCCTAAAGAGTAGGGTGACTGCTTTAACGGTATGTGAACGCAGAATCTCCCGTTACCATCACGCGTAGTGGTATTCGTGAACGATTCTTCACAAGCCCGCTCGTTATCTGTGTGTGAGTCCCTACGCTTAGGAAGTTCCTCCAGTTCCCAGAACTGGCGTAGTTGCGTATCTATAGATTGTGTAAAATTACACTGAATGCGATTATGAATGCGTAAATTTGAATAAATAGGACCCGAAATTACCCAACCTAGCTTCGTGTTGTGTAAATAGGGCCCGTTGTGTAATTTAATTTTACCGTCAATAAGTAAGTCCCAGAAACAATCAGCACCTATGAGCAAGTCAATGTCCTGAGACTCTAAAAAGTGTGGATTTGCTAGCTGCACGTTATCGGGAATGTTAAACTGTGCGCGTTGCAACTGTACAGCTGGTAATGAAGATGTTATTCTGGGCAACACAACGCATGTCATACGCAGTATATACTTACTTATGCGAGATTTTATTGTGACGTCACAAATCTGTGTTGACTGTGACAAAGAATTACCTACACCTCGAATTTCATGCTTGTGCTGTACCAATGGGACACCTAATAATTCACATAACGATTGAGTTATGAAACATGTTTGACTGCCGTTGTCTAGAAGGGCCCGCACAGAATGATAATTGTTGAATACATCGGCTATCTCGATCAGTGCAGTCGATAACAAAACCGGCTGCTTAGCTGTGTGATGTATGTGTGATTCATTAGTGTGCAATCTGTTTACTTGAACTGAATGACCATTTCTCATTTCATTGACGATGAAATCTGCGGGGGTTGAGCGGGACGTAAGGGACAAGGAATGAGCGTTTGCAGTTGCAGCGGCGAGTGCCTCATTTGTGCATGAACTAGGCGAAGGAATGTTCGACGCGTTATTGTTAGAACTCGATCCTTTACTTTGGTCACAAATTAGTGAATTATGATTTTGATTGCATAGGCGGCATAGACCAAACCTACAATTCTCCAAAGTATGCCCACCGCGTAAACAATTCTTACACAGCTTGTGATCGGCGATTAATTTAAGTTTCTTATCCAGATTAGCGTCAAGAAACATTTGGCAAGAATATAGTGGATGTTGTTTACCTTTACACATTATACAAGTGCGAAGTGAAGTGTCTCGTGTGCATTTATTGGAAACGTTGCAGTGTAACTTCGATTGATCGTGTAAAAAGTGTTTTTTAATTGGAGTATTCGTAATTTTAGTGTTACGTGAAGCTGACAATGTTTCCAATGAATCCACTCGATCGTTTAGGAATTTGAGTAAATCATCCACCTTTAATGAAACCTTAGAATCTTTATCTCGATAGATAATGTTTTTATATTGCTCCCATAAACGTTCGGTTGTAGAATCAAGCTTAGATACTACCATATATAAAATCAAAGTGTCCCAGTGGTCTGTAGGCTCACCGAGAACCTTTAAAGCACGTAGGTTTTTCAGGACAGTATCTATCAGGGTTTTTATATGATTAGCCGATTCTTTAGTTATAGTAGAAATAGTAAACAACGCTTTTACGTGATTGTGCACCAGTAATCTGCTATTGTTGTACCTATTAAGTAAAAGTTCCCAAGCTACTACATAATTCTGATCGGAGAATCCTATGGCATCAATGACGGTCTCCGCGCTGCCAGTGAGTGACTGTTTCAAGTAGTGGAACTTTTGTATGTTACTTATTTCTTTAGAATTATGTACTAGCGATAGAAATGTGTCCCTAAACTCCAGCCAGTGTTCACTCGAACCGTTAAACTTAGGCATTGTAATGGTAGGTAATTTGACGGACTTAGAGATTTTTTCACTACATTTGGAATTGATTTTCGACGATTCGCCATTACTAAGTAAGATACACTCAGCCTGAGCCAAAATACTGTAGTAAGTATCTTCAAACATTGCGCGTTGACCTTGCTGCTCGTCAAGGTCACTTTCGGACACAATTTCTTCGATATTAGTTTGAAGATCATTAAAGTCAGTAAATAGGCTCTTGGCTCCTTCAATGCGTAACTTAAGATCAATTAGGGACTTAGATGACAATGGATTAACACAATCTATATCATTTACGTAGTTTGAAAATCTGGTAAATCTAGCTTTTACAATGCCACGCTTTTTATTTAACTCACGTAAATACACTAGCTTATCTGATTGATTAGCACTATTTTCAGAACTAACTTTAAATGGAGATTTAGTAGACATTTTGGCAGCTTATGGGAAACGGGAAGCAAGTACTCACGGTTGTGGGTTCCTCCTCGCAGTCGATAGACACACTTAGGGGTAGCTCACAGCTGATCACGACTTTTCGAACTGAAATGTATGTACAGACACGGAATTACACAAGTGATAGGGTTCAGGTGGAGTAGGAAAGCTGGCTGACCGTACCGTTGCACGTATTCCTGTTGGCAGGTCTGGACCCGGCCTTTCTTCTCCTGAATCGCTGACTGCTCCTCTCTTGAATAATTGTGTAATTTACTGGTACTGATTGCAAATTCCGTCGCTTTGTGCCCTTATTCTGTACAGGGCTGCCGCGTCGTCGACGGTCGCTGAGGTCGCTGAATTCCTCGATATTTGGCTCTGAAGGTCCAAACTATGTTGCGTCTTCTTCGATGAGGTTGTATTTTGATGTGAATGAAAGTGGACTGTAGTTTTTAATCTTGATTTTAATTGGAATAAAATATATTGTACAAAATTTGTGCTACCGACATACGTAAGCGAGAAAAGTATTGCGAGTGTTGCTAGTTAATTTAGTCCGTGTTACGTTCCGTTCGTTCGTCACTTGCACGTTCAGAAACGATAGCTTCTTTAGGCATAGTAGTACGCAACAACACCTCAACTTTAAAATACAATAATGGGTCGTTTTACAACAGATTTTTTTCTCAACACTGGTCCTGCCATTAAGGGTAGTAAATGTACCACAGAGTACCTAATCCCTACGTAGGACTAGTGACTAGTGGAAACAACTTACGACTAACTTCACGTTCATTAAATTTGTGCTGTATTTGAAAGCCTTTGTCTAATTGTATTACGTCATTGCCTATGTATATGGTTTTTTCTCTGGGCCTGACTAACTGTCATTTCTGTGATGATCAAATAAATTAAAAAAAATAAAGAAATAATTCATAATCTTTTTGACATTATATTTGTTTTACTTATTTTTCTCAACAAGCGCTGAATCAATTTTGACAAAATTAATACGAAAACACTACTACAGCAATGACTCACCAGACTAAAAAAAAATATCAAAATCAATTCAGAATTAGCGATCCTAATTTTTTGTAGTCTAATGAAAGTACAAGTTCTTAAATTGAACCGTAGGGCTATAAAAAAAAGCACATTATCACGTTTTAGTCTATAGAATGAACACCAATAAAATACAAATTGAGTCAATTTCATTTGTTTCATTTTATTATGGATGTCCTTCTTCATTTGGGCGTGACTTTGACATACAGCTACACTAGCAGTCATGTCAATAAATATAGCCCTCAATACCAATGATTCAAACTATCTCGGTGCCGACTTTCATGAAAATTTCAGTTCATTGGCTTAGTTCACAGTAACTTTGACATTTAATGGTTAGTGGTTTCGTAACTTCGTGTGAGTTATCGTCTACTACCACATTAGGAGGTGTAGGATTTTTGTTTTGTTTTCTATATGAAGAGGAATACTCAGTATTCTTCAGCATGAAGGAACTTTTGAATGTTTTTTTAAACATACGTAACAAATGTCCTCCGGCACTACCCAGGCGCCTGGGACTGGGCCAGTGTGAGGCTCTCACCCACTAAAAACTTCCTGCGGTGTGCCATACTCCGTGCCTTGGCGAGGGCCCGGGCACGGCAAGCCATTACTTCGGCAACCCACCAGCGCAAGCACGGTGTGAGTCGCGGGCACCCTACCGTATTTACGACCCTACTTTATTTAATGTTAATTCTCTCTTTAGGCAAAGTCAGGAACTCTGCACGCTGACCCTTCGCGGGTGGCTATGATAACGTGGGTGAAAGGTCCCCATTCCTTACACCCGCAGCCACACTCAGAGTGGCATTAGACAGAGATATTCGCGCCTCCGCAGTCCCATGCGTGGGCAGCGGATTAGGTTAGTGAGTGGATCTCAAAAGAGAGAGTCCTGGATAAGGTAATGCGGTTCTACATCCCTACACCAAATACAGTACGACTCTCACATTTGGTATAACCCGCAAAATACTAAAAGCTATGCGTCTATTAACCCATTTAGACCGATAATTATTTTTGTAGAAGTTTTGTATTTTTTCAACGAAAGCTTACTAAAAGACACCTAAAAAACCTAAAAAAAAATATTTAAAAAAATATCTAATAAAAGGGGGAGCACAGGGGGGGCGTACCATATATGGTACAGTAGGACTATAGGTACCTATGCATAAATACTTGAAATTTACCAAAGAATTCTTTTTACATTTTTGTGTGATACATCATAAAACATTCTACGTGGACTCCAATATTGCACTTGACACACCTTGTAGGACATTGCTTGTGACATTGTTCACACCTGGTTCTTTTCTCCTGCTTAGCAACATAGTGCTCCTTGCCGTCATATCGCGAAACAGATGTTATTGACGAGGGCCGACTAAGACCTGGTTTTTCGCGCTGCTTGTTACAGTCGATGATTGTGATTGCGATACGACGTCGAAAGTTTAGCAAGGTCAAGTGCCCGCCAATATGTCTATAAAGCAACCAAGCATTTTGCACAGACATATCAATGCAGTGAAGAATCAGAGGCATGTACCACTTTTTCCCTCGAATGCTGATTCGCAGTGAAGATATGATCTGGTCTGATAACTCCACACCCCCAATGTTTTTGTTCTATTGCTGAATGAGCTGCAGTTGAGAAACAAGACAAGTATCTTCTTTTTCTGTATTTTATCGGATTCTTTTAAGAGGAACTTGACACATTGGTTGCCAAGTCATAGGTTTAGGTTGTAAGTCTCGTTTTATTTAGTTATAGTTACTTCTAGATGCGCTTTTGCAATGGTTCTTGAGACTCACGAGGGTCTTCTGACTCTTCAGAACGGGTAAGAGCGGCAACTTCCGCTGGTGCTCATAGCAAACTTGGTGGTAAATTATTTATCTCTACGACATCCTCTTCACCAGAGTCTTCAACAGTCAGTTCATCATTTGGGGTATCAGGTGGAAATAAAAAAATATCAACATCTTGCCCCTGATAGTAAGCATCATCATCTTCCTCAAGAATTGTAGCAATATCGTGAAGCTTCAATGATCTAGAACAATAAAAAGCAAAGATCTGTATAAGTACAGTTTATGTTACATTTTGCTTACAAATAAACCTACTGTACCATATACGGTACACCTAATTGAGGATTGAATAAACCTAACTAAAATAACCTAGGTCAAAGTTTTTTATAGTCATAGCACCTATTGTACTCTAAGCTTCATAAAAATACTAATAAACAATCTAGTTCATAATAAATAATGTGGAACTCACCTTTTTGAAGACATTTTAAATTATTTTTTCCGGTTCTGCCAGCAAATGTCGATATAAACTCAAAATTACATACACTACTAGCTGACCCGCGCAACTTCGTTTGCGTGATAAATCAAGAACCGCTCGACCGATTTTGTGCAAACTTCACTTAAACCATCTACTAAATAGTCCGAACACAGCCTAAACATTTGGTTTAGATAGGTGAGCCCGATCCTGAGTTATAAAATTACAACGAAAAGTGGCATTGATTTTTATATATATAGATATATATATATGTCATAACAAATATCATATCATATCATAACAAATGTACTACCCGTTCGCTCTAACTTTGCCGCTGGCGTAGAGGCGTATACCCGAATTGTTAATTAGACGAAGTAAATTGGCAGTAGCTAATGTCACTTCGTCATAGAAAATACGCAACATTGTATGAAGAAGGGACATTAGTTGCTATCAATTTACTTCGTCTAATTAAAAATTCGACTTTAGTATGGAGCCGAGCGGCAAAGTTAGAGCGAACGAGCAGTAAAACTGATACTCTGAGCTAATTGTTTTAACTAAACAAAATACTAATATACCCACATTAACGTCACAATAATTATTCAAAGTTACTGTACCATATGAGGTACGGTAGGTCTATATGGGTTAGACTGCAATCCAGCAGCGATTGCTTATTACAATTACTGCTCACTTTGCACATTACAGTGCCAACTTAATTAAGTTCTTAATAAAACGTTCTTAGTTTCAGATAATTGTCATTACACATGAATCAGCAGTACATGTAGAAGGCGAACGCTCCACACTCACGCTGCAACTTAATTGCCCTTGAAATATTCTGTCTAGACCGATTTTCTTTTCGTCGATGGACCAATTCTTAAATTTTAAGGGTTCCGTACGTACGAAAAGGGTAAAATAAAAACGGGACCCTGTTACTAAGAATTCGATGTCCGTCTTTCCGTCTGTCATGTCATCAAGCTGTGACTCAGACACCGTGATAGTTAGAGAACTGTTTCCACAATTATGTATTTCTGTTGCCGCCATAACAACGAATCAGAAAAACAAATATTTAAGTGGGTTCCCATAGAATAAACGTCATTTTTACCGATATTTGACACGGAACCCTCCGTGCGCGGATCCGACTCGCACTTTAACCAAATAAGCTCGGCTAAAAATAATGTCCATTATCAACCGAGTCTTTTTCCAATCAATCGACTTTCCAGTGATCGGCTATGTCGAAGTTCTGTAGTAAGACGATATTGGTTCTTTACTTGGTGAGGCCGCAGTGGTAGCCGTAGGTCTGTTGGGAGTCCTGGGATATCCTTCCGAGGGCTTACTCGGGGTTCCCAACCGTAGGCTGTCAGGTAGGATACGTGTGTTTTTAGTCGGTAGGAGACCGGCATAGCATCCCTGTAGGGCGGTCCCCTTGGGACGGGTTGTTTTATCACTAGGAGAACCTAAGCTTAGATTTATGAACACTAATGTTAAATAGTACTGAAGAAATTTTAAAGAGTTCAGAACAAAATTTTGGGCTCTATGCCATGAAATGACAATTATATAAACTAAATTTATGTCTGTGTTTTAATGCCGGCTGAAATATTATGATGACTTTGTTGTTCATTTGGCAGTCTTTTCAATCTATTAACGGTATTCGTAATTAATCAAATATGTAATCTTTCGTTTAAGATTAATTTCATATTGGCTTTGATCCCAGCATGTTTAAAAATCAAAGGTGTGAGATTCCTAGGAGCTGTAATCTATTAATCTTCTTTTTACCGCAGCTGTTGCTGGCGGTACTACTCTATTGAAGATATCTACATGTTTCAGGGTTCCGTACCCAAAGGGTAAAAACGGAACCCTATAACCGCAGCCGACAGATCATAGGTTTTGTTCTCTATAGTATATAATCATAGGTTTTTCGATAATTGGTTTCTTTTCTTTACACTGTGCTATTACGGAGACTCTGATGTCCGTCTGTCAGTCTGCCTAACACGAAGTGTATCTCATGAACCGTGATAGCTAGAAAGTTAAAATTTTCACAGAGTTGCTATAACAGCAAATGATAAAAATATTGTGAATATTCTCACACAGCAGCATCTAGCCCAAATTAAGCTAGTATAAGCTAATTCTATGGGATCTAGACGACTGATAATCATACTTATATCGACCCCTCCGTACAATAACTCGGTAATCGTAAAATCAAAATTGTTCAGGAGAAAAGATTTACTGATTTTATCAAATAACTTTTTAGTGAGAGGGACTATTCAAGTCATTGAGGTATCAAATGAAAGCTAATTTTATGTTTATTGTAGCTGTACCATTAATGGGAACTTTCTTGTGTTCAAAACCAAGTAATTTACTAAAACAAATGTTACCAAAAATTTTCCAAATCAAATATTACACTACATTCCTTACGGGGTTATTGCAGTAAATTTATCAAATATAATTTTTCGTAACATATTATAATGGACCTTTATAGCATAATTTTCTATCGCAGGAATGATACGTAACACATCTTTACGGACTTATTGTGGTACTATCAATACATTTTTATAAATGGTATTGATAAGTAACATTGTTATTGCACTTAAAAGTTTTAATAACAATATGTTGTTACCGCTCAGTGCCGCTTTTTTTATTCAGCATTTAAGTTGCGTATTCGAAGGTAGAAACGCAGAAAAGTTGTAATATCTTTATTGTTTTAAAGTATTTTATGAGGCCTAGATTGAAATTTGATGCTCAAATATATTGAGAATATGTATTAATAACAATAAAGTAATAAATCAAATGCTGAAATCAACTTTGAGCATTATAACTTAAATTTAATAATTTTTCTTTAGAAATAGCTTCCGAGCCTTGGCATATGGTCTACCGCCTCAATTGTACAGCTATATTTTCAATTTCCTGCACAGACGATGTATACGGGTTCTCTGTGATGGTCAGACACCCAGTATTATTGCAGAATATTGCCGCGGTGCTGTAGTACCCAACTCTTTTTTTTCTGCTTAAAAATGAAATGCTATCCCATGAAAGAATTCAGTTTTATTTAAATAAAAGCACTCGGCACGTCAGTAACTCTGCCCGTACTACAGCCGAGAGGACCGATGTGGAGGAAAAGAAGCTAACCCACCGGAAAATACGACTCAAGTCCTCTTGAAAAGGGCCTGAGTTGTTTACATCCGTCGAGCAGAAATCTTGGTCAATTTTAGTGCCAGAGAGACACAGGCGTGTGCATTTACAACAAGGAAGTTTTGAATAACACTAACTGTAACTGTAACAGAAGGAATGCAGAAAAAAGAGAAACAATACTATTATTTTATGGGCGGCGGCTATCGAGAGTAAGGGCGAGGTTTTAGCAGTAAGCCTCGACATCTCTAAAGCCTTTGACCTGGTCTGGCACCGTAGTCTTCTTACGAAATTGCCATCCTATGGACTACCCGAGAGGTTATGCGGATGGCTGTCCAGCTTTCTGGCCGGTAGAAGCATCAGGTCGATGTTCTGACTGCATGGCCATCAACTCTGGAGTACCGCAAGGCTCAGTGTTGTCCCCGTGTACTCTGTGTCCGAAATCGAGGCTACTCTTACTAGAGTGCACGATTGGGGTGGACAAAATCTTGTCCAGTTTAACCCTTCACAAACGTGTATATTCACTGCTAAGAAAACCCCATTTACTGTAGCGCCACAATTCTAAGGCACATCTCTCACTATCTCTGAAAGCATTGGGATCCTTGGCGTTGACATCTCCAGAGAGTTCAATTCCGGAGTCATTTGGAGGACAAGGCTAAGCTGGCGTCCAAGAAGCTCGGTGTGCTCAGTCGGTACTTTACTGCAGCGCAAACACTGCTTCTGTAAGTCGCAAGTGCGGCCGCACATGGAGTACTGCTGTCACCTCTGGGCGGAGGCAACAGAATATCAGCTTCGTCCATTTGACTCGATGCAAAGGCGAGCTGTGAGAGTTGTCAACGATCCTATGCTTGCAGGTGGTGTGGAACCTCTTCGCGACAGGAGAGACTTTGCCTCCTTATGTGTATTCTACCGCCTGTACAATGTTATGCTCTGAGGAATTGTTTGATATGATGCCCACGGCTACGTTATATTATCGCACTGCTTGCCACAGACAGGGAGTTCATCCTCACACTCTACGTCCGGAGCGTTCCAGCACGGTTAGACCGATAGGGGTTTTCTTCCGCGCACGCTTAGGTTGAGGAATGATCTCCATGCCTCGGTTTTCCCAAACGCCTACAGTATGGGGTTCTTCAAAAGGGGTCTAAGAGGGTTTTTACAGGGTCGGCGGCCCAAGAGTGGCGCCTCTGGTGTTGCAAACGTTCATTGGCTGCGGTGACCACCGGTCCTTCTGGTGGGCCGTATGCTTGTCTGCCACCTTAGTGGTATATAAAAAAAAAAAAGACGTGTGGCACTCGGGGACTGCCGCGGTAAAGCTATTACATAGCATTTTTTACCAACTATGCTAGTATAATTATTTCTATATAAGAATACTAGCTGATGCCCGCAGCTTCGCCTGCGTAAAATTTGTTACCGCGGGAAGTTATTCCCGGGATAAAAGGTAGCCTATGTGTTATTCCAGACTATAATGTATCTCCGTACCAAATTTCAGCCCGATCCGTTCAGCGGTTTGAGCGTGAAAGAGTAACAAACATCCACACTCACAAACTTTCGCATTTATAATATTAGTAAGAAGTAAGATTTTAAGGCCTATGTTCAACAAAGTAAAGTACCAAGTGCCTACTTGACTGTGGACATTTGGGCTTTTGGAATTTTGTTTTAGAACTTTTTAAGAAGAACAATTATTTTGTAATAAATTATTTTTATGTAACTTCAACCATTTACGCAGAGGCGCAACGGATACTCTTATTACGATTAAATGTTTTCCGTTTTCGAAACATTCCTCATTGCTGCACCACTCCTATTAATCTTCGCATTATGTTATGTAGCCTATAGCCACTATCAATAAATGTACCTACTTACTATCGAACAGTTTTTGAAAGCCTACCAGTAGTTTCAGTAAGGCTTGCCTTGGTATGATGTGATTCATGGTCCCTTTGCAGCGTGTGTCCAATCCAGCGCAGCAGCTACACTTCCGACGTTTGATCTGTTGGGGTCTCACTGCAGCGTTCCAATAGTCTTACGTTCGTGATGTTCTCGGGCCCATATGTACCGAGGATCCATTGGAGGCAGCGTTTGACGAAGACTTATAGCTGGTAGCTGGTGCGAAATGTCTTTACTTTAGTGACCTTCCATGTCTCGCATCCGTATAGCAGTTAGCAGTACAGTTTTAACGTTTACTTTGTTTTGAGTTTCACTCTTCGTGTCTATTTTCGCAACTGCCTACGGGGCGCAGCTGTGTAAAGGTTATTCTGGCCTTGGCGAGACTCGAAATGATGTAGGGTACTCTTCTATTCCATCAGTTTCTGACACGACACTCCCGAGGTACGTGAATTAGTGCCTCCACCACATCTCTTGCGTCTGTCGATTTTAATTTCAGTCCAGCCATTCGCTGCCTCATCCTGCTCGTTGTCCTGCACGTTGTCCTGCAGACATGCATGACGGCGTGTGTGTGCCTCAGCAGGCACAGGACATCGGCATCATTAATATCCTCCAGGATATCAGTATAGGCCCCATTCTATGCCGCGCCGATTGTTCTTTGCGGTATTCAGCATTATACCATCTATTTTCTATGGATGGTTGTTAACTATCCTGTTATCTTCATAACGATCCTCTAAGGTAGGTACAGTATGTATTTTCAAAAGAGTTTGTGAACTCTATTTTTAATTTCTTTTTCAGAATATTGATGACATTTGATTGATGTCATTTTATACACGTTACGTCTACTACATTGATACATGTACCTAAAAAAATTCTAACACGCCGGTGTTTGTATGTAAATTGTTTATACTGAGGAAAATTCTATACTGAGGAATAGTTTTAACCATTAAGCTCTATTTTGATATAGCATACAGGGCAGATTTACACGCTACTTGATGAGTATGATTAATAAGTACCTCTAATTTCATAGACCTTGTGTGACGTAAACAAAGTTGCGAGGGTCAGCTAGTTAAAAGATAAAACAATAGGTTTCTTCTTTCTACTTAAAAACTATTTTTACAAATTTTATGGTAATAATAGACATTCTTTGAAATATGCATGTATGGTATTGTTGGGACTTTTATGACACGTTTAAAGTACATAGGTATGGGATAGATGGCGCTCGCGGCTACGTCAGCGTGAAATTTTCTTCCCGCTTCCCATGGGAACGTACTCCCGGGTTTGGTTATCTTTATAGCAGTATTATATATAAATTAACAAAACAAAAAATGATACTGCATTGGTGATAATAATAATAAAATGTATGTATATAGAGTACTCACTCATTTTCTTTCACTATTTTTCGTGACTTTCTACATTAATAAATGCACTTTGTTTATTTATATTTAAAACACTTTTTACACAAATTATACGAGTACAGTTCACTGTTGTACATAGATGATGAATACCTATACACCTATAGTCGAATTTTTATTTAGACGAAGTAAATTGACAGCAACTAATGTAATTGACAGCATCGAAATTGTCATTTCACATTAAGAACTCTAAATTCGACCAACACTCTTAATTCAACTTTGGTCGAGTGGTTAAGACGCGGATCGGTACGCAGAAGGCGCAAGATCGATTCTGGGTACAAGCATCAATTTTTGGATTATTTGACATAATAATAATAATATATAACGACTGCAGAGTTCATAATTGACGTAAACAAAAAAATTATGAATTTATAGACTAGATACACGAACGTGGCCGAAGGTAGCCGAGAGTGTGACTCGTTTTCGTGACACAATTTCTGGATTCGGTCTCCACGCAAGGCCCGCGATAGAAGCTATGCAATAGCTTAAAATATTTATGTAATATTTTATTGAAAACAGAATCAAATTTGACGTTTCAATTTAAAACTTACATGACATTGTGTTGTTTTCCAAATAATATAATAGAATCAAATCTTGAGTTATTATTTAAGTTCAGTTTAATTTTATTTATTAATCTCCCGAAATACTTTCATTCATGGTTTCAGAATGGGTCATGGTTTCAGAAAGGGTGGTATTCGCCACATATGAATCTTCGCCAGAACTGAGCGTTTTAAAAGATCGTTCCTCTGTCGAACTATAAAAATCTGGAACGACCTGGCCGCACACATGTGGCCCTCATCTTACAATCCCGGGTTCTTTAAGAGGATCGTAAAGAGGCACATCACAGTGCCGCCATCTTGAGGACCACTGTCAGAAGTGTTACGGACTGCGAGAGTGGCCCCCAATCGCTAGATCCGCCACGGCTTTCCATCAGGCTGGTGGCGACTCCAATTTGGCAAGCTAAACATTTGAAAAAAATGTAAACTGGGCTGATAGACTAATACATGTGCTTGGGGAGCGGCATATAATTATGTTTATTACTGTCTAACAATAAGGAAAAGATAGAGACAAGTGCACACTGCAATCTTTGCGCGGCAAGACAAAGATCGATAATATCCAGTACAGAGCTAGGTGTATTGTTATTTAGAACATTTTGATCGATTAAACTGTTGCGTACATTTATGAAAAAATTCTATACTTCAACAACCTTGTTAGATTATATTAAGGAATAAGAATATTTAAGCTGGCCCAGCAAAAACTCAGCACTTACTTATACAAAATACTCGAGAAATTTATTTACGCCAATAACTCAGTAAGTGCGACTTACTGAAAAACGTTTATTTTATATTTTTTGTATACACCTATTGCAAGTATATTGCCTACATATTTTTTGTTTCTAAATTTACACCAATAAAATTGTTATTAGTTATATCTTTTTAAATATCAATAGAAAAAATCTGCAAAAAATTGACAAGGTGTATTCCAGTGTGTAGATGCCGAATCTGACATAACAGCATAAACCGCATAACAGCATTTAACCGAGTTATTGCACGGAGGAGTCGATATATTTCTAAATACATACTTATAAAACACCACCAAAATACAAAGAAAACACCGAAATTCCAAAAAAATATGAATTTGTGGATTACACTAATATTTGGACTGACCCGGGAAATGAACCTGGAACCTCAGCGCAGCAGGCAGTTACGCTACGGACACAGAGGAAGTCAGTTCAAGTCATAAAGAGACTCCAAACAAATAAAAAACTTTCGAAAATATAACCAAACTGTCCTTGAATTATTGGTGTGAGTAACAATAAATGTAATAAATGCCAAATTACTCTGTATTCTAAGCCACTGAAATTTGGCACCGAGATAGAGTGCATAATTGGCACTGAGATAGGCCATATTTATTGACAATCACGCTAGTGAAGCCGCGTGTCGATATTAGTGCCAAAATGAATTTATACATGACATGTTATAAAGGATTAAATAAACTTAGACTCTATTCATTCGCTGTGTAAACCTATTTAGTAAAATTATGAGGTACTGATGTACGATTTCGTATACATTTAAATCATTCTAAACTACTCAGGTGGCAAACAAAGTAAGTAAGGTAAAGGTAAGCCGCTGTTGCTCGAATAAGTTTACAGTTAGCATATGGGGTTCTTGTCCCTTAAATCGTAAATTTCGACACTCTCAAGGGAATCAAAATGGTACTTCTCGTTGACCTAGAACTATGAAATATGCCAAGTAATATTCTCATCCACACATAAGTTTAAGAACAAATCTAAGAACTCTACATAATAATTATTAAATCAGGAACATGGCCTTAAAAGTACGTAATCAACAACTAAGCGATTCGATTCCTGAAATACGTGAAAAATTCGATTCGCTCTTGTCCGGTTTTTAGAAGTAAGGTTGGTTCCATTTCAATTTTTTGACGATACAAGTTTTACCGTGATGTAATTTCTAAACCACTTTTCTGTAAAATAAATAAACAATTTTACCGCCTTTCGCTGAAAGTTAAGATAAAGCAGTGGGTAATTTATTCAGCTAAGCAATAATATTGGCATAGTGGTTGAAATTTGATTACACAAACTCAAACGTTTGGACATCTTCATTATTTATTTTGTAACACAATTCCGCTCAAAAGATAAAATATATTGTACGATTTAGTTCGCTTTTGTGTTTCTGCCTCTGTGTACTGAGGTGTATAACATTACATACATATTGAAATTAGATGAAAAGTATGAAAATGATAGACATTGATTTTCATCATCACCATGAGCATCACCTAAACGCTATTCTTATTTAAATTAAGCTCGCCAAATTGACGTCGCCAGTCTGATGGAAGCCGTGGTGCATCTAGCAATTGGAGGCCACTCTCACAATCCTTAAGACTTCCGACAGAGGTCCTCATGTTGGCGGCCCTGTGATGTGCCTCTTCATGCTCCGCTTGAAGATCCCGAGATTGTAAAATAACCGAAACACGTGTGCAGGCAGGTCGTACCAGGTTTTTATAGTTCGACAGAGGAACGATCTATTAAAACGCTCAGTTCTGGCGAAGATTCTCTCCACTGTGGATGAGTGACATCTCTGCCCGGCACGCGTTATTTTGGATCGGAAAGGAGAAGGTGGGATCAGGTAGAAGAGCTCTTCAGAACACTCGCCGTGATAAATTCGGCAGAAGGCAGCCAAGGTCATCTCATCAATGAAATCGTTTACCTGATTCACCTCCTGAGACGTGTGGTATAACCCATGATACAGGTAAAAGGAGTAATGTGAGTGAGCGAATTGTGAGTTTTGAGTGTACTTTTTGCGACAAAGTGACAAAAGACTGACATTGTAACCTCGTTCCAAGCTTTAAAAGCAGGTAAAACCATTTGCACGTGCCGTAGCTCCGTAAACTTTAATTTGTCGTTGACAATTTTTATAACATCAAGCTACATACACTCCTTGCATATTTTTCAATACACTTCCCTTTATTCTCCTAAAACCACCTGTCACCATGTTTAAGCTATATTGATTAACCGATAACGATTAAATAGTTAATCCCTTTCCTTTCAAACACCTTATGTGACGTAAACGAAGTTGCGGGGTCGGCTAGTAATAAATATTCGTAATTCGATCCCAAAGTAAGCTAGAAATAACCAGATTGTAGGTACCAGAACACGATTATTAATATTAATATTTTTTTAAATACATATTTTTCATACATAGAAACACCCAGACTCCCAAGACAAACATCTTGTCTCCAATGGAAATCGAACCTGCGACCTCGTGGTCCGCAGTCGCACAGTACGACCATACCTACAACTCTACATCAATACCTATGAAACTCAGAAAGGAATAAGTTTCTTCTATTAGGTGCAGGCAAGTGTCAGAAATCTTCGTACAATATTACTAGGTTCCATTATCACGGTTTAGCTCTTTTATTATTAAACTTTATGTTAGTACTCATGCTTGCCGTCTAAATATACTGTCTAATAAAGTCTAGTAAAGCCAGCATCATTTAATATCGTACGGTGCAATGAAAGTGCGTGTTGACCGTAGGGCATTTTTCATTGGTAAGACACGACGCAACCACAAGAACTTTATGAACCGACGACACTTTCTGAGTTTTAGCAAAGATATTATAATAGTATTACATACAGATCGGCAACTCCCTGTCGCGCCACAGCTGTCAGTAGAGTTGACGTTCGCGTTGACGGACAATTTGCTTACTTTTTATTGATCACACGCACACGCAGACGTTCAAGTTGGAGTTTCCGCCCTGTGGTTTTAGTTACAAAAATCTGTCCTAGTTAATATCATCATAACAACAACAATAATACATAATATCAATCAATCAATCAATACATATAATAAAATCGTAACTGTCTGTTTGTCTGTACGTTTGTGCACGCTTATCTCAGCAGCCGCTCAACCGATTGCAATGCGATTTTCTTTATTGCGTTGCGGTTTATTCCACTTAACATTTAGTGTTTGTTTCAAGTCAATCGGTTTATAAATATAAAAGTTATATCAATCTAAAGAATCACATATAAACTGCAGCGTACGAAGTCGCAGGCAACAGCTAGTTGTTGAATAAAATACACTTTGTCTTTAAGCACCTTCCTAAGCACCAACATACCTGTTAAACAAAATACCACCAACAATAACCCATCTTAACCCCCACCATAGCGTAATGTCCTTAACTTCGTATTCCTTCATGATCAGCAAACGGGGCTACGACCGCTTAACGAACGTTTATTAATAAAGATAATAATAATTATTATTCTGAGCTGTAACTGCGTCTCTCTGGCAACAATGTGCCATAATCATGTACATTATCTTCAGGTAAACAAACCGTAAGCTTTATGAAACCATTCTCGCTTGGGTTTTAATTTACTTTGTATCGTTACTTGACACATACAAATCCGGAGCCGTTATTTTTGATGCTATGTTTTTGTTGTTATTTTTACTAGATTATTGTACGAATTACGAAGACTACAACTGATAATTAACTTTGATCTGTTTAATCAAAGAAATTACATTTACAATTAAAATTAAAACTAAATTAGCCTACGTCGACAATCGGTCGATGCTGTACCAAAAGTGATACCTCTATCGTGTGCACCTACTTATAAACTATAAACTGGAGCCCGTCGTGTCCTGAAGGAATGTGCGATTCTTCCTGGCGCTTGTCAACCCATATTGCGTGATGATATATTAACGTGGGACCTTTCTGGTTTTGAGAGGTCTGGCGCGTCAAGTGTCCTGGCCGATCGATACTTTAGGCTTATTGACCATATGTGTTGACAGATTAATGTGGGACCCATCTAATCTTAAGAGTCAAGTCTTCACACTGATGTAAATTGGCTAATCAACCCTAAGTGATGACATTGACAGATGAAGGTGTGGATGAGTACGTAACACCTCCCCTCATAGAACAGCAATTATTTCGAAATCGAAAGTGGTAGAGATGATGAAATATTGCTGTAGTTAATTTTCATTTTCTTGTGTTAAAACTTAATGCTGCTTGTAGCGAGATATCTTCGGTAGTGATAGAACACAGATTATCTTGATTTCAGTTAAAGATGATCGATTGTTTGCTTGACATTTCAGCTTCTTATTCTTCTCAGCTACTTCAGTGTTAGAAATAATCTATAGATAGAGCAAATCCTTTAATGTGCTTGTTTAACGTTGCTATAGTATAGATAGTGAACTCAGGATCAATAGTTAAATAGTTTAATTTTTCGAGAAATCTGAAAATGACTTGCAGGACGAGTAAAGTTGCTAGCTGGTTCATCGTACATCTTGTAGTTCATGTTCATGCAGAGATACATGGAGTTTACCTTCGGGCATTCAGCCTCTATGTACCTAGAATCTTGTCCAGAAATCGCCATGAAAGGTAAAGAAGGTAAAAGGATTACGTAGTGTAACTCAGGTCCAGTATATAACTTACATAGGATGTGGATTAGGAGAAAAGTAGGTGATTTATCATTAAACAATAATACATACATACATATCATCACGCCTGTTTCCCATCGGGGTAGGCAGAGACTATGGCTTTCCACTTGCTACGATCCTGGCATACCACTTTCGCTTCTTCTACTTTCATAAGTGCTTTCAAAAAGGCCAGGTCAAGAGTACCCTTAACCGGCGAGCGTGTAGCTCGCCGGTTAAGGGTACTCTTGACCTGGCCTTTTTCCAGCAGGTCATCAATTTGGTTACCATGCGTACGCCGAGGATGACCCCTACCAGCTTGCCCATTCATTATCGCCTTATAGATCTGTTTAGTCAGTCTATTTTCATCCATCCTCTCAACATGTCCAAACCATCTAAGCATCCCTTTTTCTATCTTTGTCACTACATCTTCAGTTATACCACATTGTTTTCTAATCACGCTATTCCTTTCTTTGTCCATCAATTTCACTCCAGCTATACTTCGCAGACTTCTCATTTCCACTGCATTAATTTTACTTTCATGCTTCTTCTGCCACACCCAACTTTCACTACCATACATAAGTGTGGGGATAAGCACACCCCTATGCACAGCCACTCTCGCCTTCTTAGACACGTTTTGACTGCTCATAAAGGTAGGCATCGCCCCATTCACTTGATTTCCTGCCAAAACTCTTCTCTCAATATCCTGGTCACACTTTCCATCCCTCGTAAATTTTGAACCCAGGTATACAAATTCTTTCACCTGTTCCACTCTTTGCCCTTCGATAATAATAGGGCAATTCGTCATACATTCCTCTCTTTCAAAAACCATTACTTTAGTCTTACTTACATTCACTTTCATTCCTCTACCTTTCAGCGCCTCATGCATAATATTAACCATCAACTGCAACTCCTCCGCCGATGCAGCTAAGATCACCTGATCGTCAGCATATAGGAGGCATTTGATGGTCAGCTCGTTCAGTTTTATACCACACGCACTCTCTTGCAATTCTTTCAAACAACTGTCCATGTACAGGTTAAACAGCCACGGTGACGCTACACAACCCTGTCTCACACCCCTTTCTATATTAAAGAAGTCCGTGCAAGCTCCGTTGATCCTGACACAAGCACTTGAGCCCTCATAAAGAGATTTCAGTGCCCGTATCAAGCTGCTGCTCACCCCGTACAAAGACAATGTTGACCATAGTTCATTCCTCACCACTTTGTCATAGGCCTTCTCCAGATCTACGAATACGCAATATACCTTTTGGCTTTTCGCCAAAACTTTTTCTGCTATGCATCGTAAGGAGAAGACCTGATCCGTGCATCCCCTTCCTTTCATAAATCATGCTTGAACATCCCACATTTTTCCTTCACTTTCATTCATCACTCTTTTTATCAACACTTTCGCATACAGTTTACCGACGATGTTGAGCAGGCTTATGCCGCGGTAATTTTTGCACTCTTGCTGCGACCCTTTTCCTTTGTACAGCGGCACAATGACCGCTTTGGACCATTCTTTTGGTACGCTGCCATTCCTCCAGCACAGATTAAAAAGGCGGTACAGCTGGTCAATCACCACGCCACGTCCTGCTTTCAGCATCTCAACGGAAACCCTATCAATCCCAGCAGCCTTGCCTAGTTTCATACTATTCAATGCTTCCACTATTTCTTCCATGCTAATGTCGTTTTCATTACCAATTTCATTCATTTCACAAAAATGAGTTTGCACTTGCGTATCCTCTTTATCAAATAGACTTTCAAAATACTCCTTCCATATTTTTAGCACACACTCTTCTCCTCCCACAAAACTTCCATCCTGGTTTCTGATCTTATTAAGCGGTGATGTGGTCTGTTGACTCCTCGCCGCTTTTATGGACTTCCAAAAGAATTTTATATTCTGTTGGAAGTCACCAGATAACCTTTTATCAAATTCATCTCTATCATTCTCCTTCTTTCTTACTAACACCTCTTTTGCCACACGCTTATACCTTTTATACTCATCGTTGGCCATTCGTACATCCTCATCTGTTGCCTTCTGCATTCTTTGATTGGCCTTTGTAGACAGCAAGTCCAACCATGCTTTCTTCTTATCAGACAACGCTTTCAGAACTTCCGCGGTCATTCTTTTTAACTTACATCCTTGGCTTCTCTTGCTCACACCACACAGTTCAATCGCAACTTCCACGAGTCCTTCCTTAATCGGCTTCCATAATTCTTCAATCTCACATACTTCATCTAAATTATCAAACTTTTTGCTTAGTTTGCTCACAAATTCCTCTTTTATACCTATCTCTTGCAAATTCTCAACTTTTATGCGTTCTAGTACACTAACAGGTTCACGCACACGGTGCCTCCACCGCTGAAACAGACCTCTTACTCGGCTGACAACCAAGAAGTGGTCTGTGTCAATCCCAGCACCGCGGTAGGCTCGAGTGTCTAGTACTTTCTTTCTCATCCTTGCGTCAACAATCACAAAGTCAATCATGCTCCTCTTACTTCCTTCTTGTCTCGTAACCAAGTGGATATCTTAAACAATAATACCTATTTATAAATATTCTAAGTCCTATTATTACGTCTTGGTAATCCCTAAGTTCTAAATATTTCCTAATAAATCCTACGTTAGCGAATCCTAGCGTTAGGTACTATACCTACCAATTATATCATAATATATCATAAGTTGATTTAGGTTACAACCTAAACTATTGAACAAAATTCTACACATACATATAACGACGTTAGTTGATTCAGGTTACCTAAAAAACATTTGAAGAACCCAAATGCATCATTTTATGATATTTTTGCGACGAACATGTTCAAACGATTAAAATTTTGTGAAATATTAGTTACTGTGATTTCTTAGATATTAGGTTATTCAGATGAGTTCAAATAGATTTTTTTTATAATTAATTAAACTAAATTCAGATATATATTTAATAGTTTTTATTTAATAGTTTCATAATGATAATTATTTTATATATGGCAAATTAAAACTAACTAAACTGATTTAAAATTGTGTGCTATGAAGATAACAAAATTAGCACTTAATAAATCAAACGGCTAAAAAACTCTTGAGACGGGATTTTTTGAAAGGTCTACGTTTTTTCTTAGTGCAGATGTGAATAGGGATGTCTGCTAAGACTGTATTTTGTCTTATCCGTGGTAATATTTTTTGCTTGTCACATATGGGATTTCTAACAAAATTGCTTACTAACCGCTGTCCGTTAGGTAATATATTCTTAACAAAACCTTGTACTAATTTCTGCGTATTAAATAAGGAATGTTTAACTAAAATTTGTTGATCGGGGCTATGCGTCTTTTTAAGTTTGAGATTTTTAGCTAGAGGTGAATAAATGGTACCTGTCTTTAACTTTGGGTTAACATAGTCTTTTATGACTTTAACAACACTGTCTTCCAGATTAGACTCTGACGTCTGTATGACAGCTTCAGTATGAGTCTCGGAGGGTTTGGAAACCATTGGGCGTTTCTTAATGTCTCCTGCAACTACCAAGGGTATTTGACGATGGAATTTATTGAACGGTTCATTAGATAAAGGTATTTCTAGTTCAGAATTTTTGCAACGTGAATTGGATACTGAGGGAGATTTTTCGGATGTAATTAAGTTGTTAATTTCAATACGGGGCAAGTGTTTCTGAACATCTTCATGTTGAGAAGAGGGTTTCTCGCTGACTTTGTCTGCAATGTACATATTAGTACATGGAAGTTGTACATTCGAATATTCATTCGTATGAGAAGAATATTTGGGACATTTATATAGTTCTTGAGTACAGTAATTAGATACTGTATTATTACGGCATTCATTAAAATTTGTTTCTCTTGTTTTAAAATAGTTAGATGGAGATGGATTTCCAGTTTGAGACCAACTATGTGGTGCGCGACGCGGTAATGACTTCGCCATATAATGACTAACGCCACTATTGCTATTAGAAGGTATAGGGTTTGTCAAACTAAAACCCTGACCTTGTGATCCAAAATTTGGTGATGGAGAATCATAACCTTGTGGTCTATAATTCGGTGAAGAAGAATCATACGCTTGTGGTTTATAATTCGGTGAAGAAAAGCTATTACTATGTGGTCTATAATTCGACGAAGGATAACCATGACCTTGTGGTCTACCATTCAGTGGAGGAGAAGCATACATTTGTTGAGTCCGCGTAGGGCCATTGTACAGAGGAGGGTGACTTTCCCATGTTGGACCAATTTCTTGTTTAAGAGGTATAACAGGTGAAGGTGCAAAATTAAATGGATGTGAGATAGGCGGAGTGATAGAAGGGGGTGGCTTGAAGCAATAATTATAATATGAATGTCTAACCTGGTACTTCCAGCTGGGAACATGTACGTTGCGCTGTTGCAAGTATAACGTATTTATCTCCTCATGCACAAATTCCAGAGCCTTTTCTATAGTGTCAGGTCGCATGCACCGAATGCGAGAACCGAGTGAGTCACATAGACCTCGCAAATATGACTGTAGAGTCAGTTTTCTATAAAGAGAACGTTTCGATTCTATTGTACTTGGTATTATTTCATGGAGACTGATATATGTCATTATCGTACTAAATAGATTTAGACATTCTTCATAGAACTCTTGCGGAGTTGAAGAACCCTGACTTAGTAGTTCTAAATCATTGTATAGTGATGTTTCATCGCGTTGGTCGGCGAAGTTATTAATTAGAGCACTTCTAATTCCTTCCCAAGTTTCAGGTATTCCATTTGAGTTTAAAGTTCGTGCGGCTGGACCTACTATTTTATTTAATATGCCATTCAATATAGCTAAATTTATAAAATGGTCAGCAGGTCCATCTCTTACATATTGTGCTACTAACTGATCGCATAACCTTATAAATCGTGTCAATACGTTCGAGTTTCCGTCGAATTCCGGAACGAATCGTAGGGCTTTATAAATATGATCTATTGAATCAGCCATGTTAAAAAAAAATCTACTTATAATCCTACGCTTCTGAGACAACTCTAGTATACTTAAATTACTTACAAGTTGAATTACTTAATTTTTTTTTATTCCTTTTAGAATCTAAAGTTACATTTCTATACCTAGCTATCTAACCTAAGGGACCCCGATTTATGTGGGTGAAAAATCTTGGAAATTTAAGGAATAATTAAAATAGGATTAAAGGCTGAGCGCAGATGGTAGTCACGACAGTTTTAAGACAGACTTGCCTCACATAGACAAGTCTGTTTTAAAATTAAAACGAAACTGTTTTGTCTACGACACGTCGCACACCTAAGACAAAACTGTTTTGTCTACGATACGCATCACACGAACACCGTCCGCGTTGCGTCGGGTAGGTACTGTTCGTACTGCCGGACGTGTTATATGGTATAACCGCGTACTGGTTCAGTACCCAGTACGCGACAAAATTTAGCAGGACCCAGCACCTTTTTCGGATGCGATATACCGCTCGGGCGCGTACAGTCGACGTTCGGTCGCGTTCGAGTCCGAGATAGAATATATTATACTATCTGTGGTCCGAGCGACCGGGTGACCGGATTGATGCACGCTTGGGAACATTTTGTTCCGTAGTGTATCTCAACTTAACGCCTACGAGTAGTAAGTAACGAATACTGTTGAATGTTATATGAATACTTGAGGCACGCCTGCCAGCTTAATGAGCTCAGGAGATGGTCAAGCGACTTGAGTCAATATCAAGTGTACATACACGTCGATGCATACACACGTGCAAAGAAATCATGCACACTGAAGCTACTTTCATTCATATTTTAATCGACTTGTCAAGTGCATATTGACCAATAAGAGCCCATTAGTCGAGGCACGTGTAGTACCTGCCAGATAATAATATATTAAACGAATAATATTTATTATTATGATAAATGAAGAAAAAGTGATATTAATTTTTTTTTTTCGAATCGTCATCAGAAGTACAGTCACTAGTCACAACGATAAAAGATGATTGTCTAATGAGAGGCTTACATTTGAACGCGACTAAAACGAAAGTGATGGTATTCGAAAGAGAAGAGGACAGAACGAATGCCAGGATAACTGTAAATGACGTAGTGCTGGAACAGGTGGATGAGTTTGTATATCTTGGATGTGCATTTAGCAGGGATGGACGGTACACCGCTGATGTAGAAAAGAGGGTAACTGCGGGCAATAGTGTGAATGGAGCGTTAGGCAAACTTTTAGGTACCAAGGCCTTAAGTCAAAAGGCCCAGCTCGCAGTACACAATGCGGTGCTGATACCTTCACTAACGTATGGAAGCGAGAGTTGGGTATGGCAGGAAACGCATGAAAGTAGAATAAACGCGGTCGAGATGCGTGCGCTACGCAAAATCTGCGGAGTAACGCTCGCAGATCGCGTTCGGAATGAAGATGTAAGAAAGAGAGTTGATCTGAAAGAGAGTGTCGGTGTTAAAGTAAGGAAGGGCATGCTACGATGGTTCGGGCATGTGGAACGAATGGGAGATGAAAGAATGACAAAACAGATATACAACGCGAAAGTGGATGGACGTAGGAGTCGGGGAAGGCCACGACACACCTACAACGACCAAATTAATCGTGTGTTAGTAGAAGGTGGTGTCAAGAGCCGTAGGAACCGACGTGCATGCATGAAAAGAAAAATGAAAGTTGAAGAAGCAAGTGAGGTGTGTATGGACCGTGCCGTGTGGCGCTCGGTTCTTTCTGCCTACCCCGCAAGGGATTTGGCGTAAAGATAGTTAGTTAGATTTTTTTTCTAAATCTTGTATATCGAAAACCGTGCGTGATGTCCTGATATTGCAAATACAACAAAATTTTCATCCCCTTTAAGAAAGCCCCAACCATAAGGGGCAAACACATACAAACATAAGTGACCCTCGCCCCCCCCCCCCTTATTTTTTGCAAAGCGGGAATTTATGAAGGTCAACAAACCTGTCAGAACAATCAGAACGCTGTATGTACTTGTACGAAAGACCGGGTACTGGTCCGGGTACTGTTCGAATGCCATATGGCACGGTTCGAAAAGTTATGCTATAAGCCAGGACATCATCGGGTACTGTTTTGCGCAAGACAGTTTTGTCTTTGATGTGCGCGCCCGCATGCATATAAAAGGGAAGCCGACAAACGTTAGTCAGACTTGTCGCCTTGTAGGTAAAGACAGCTTTGTCTAAGAGACGTTTTGTTCTAAGTGTGCGCCTCTCTATTTATCTCGTAGAGAGATAGTCTGTCTTAAAACTGTTGTGACTATAGTCTGCGCTCAGCCTAACACAGGAATATAGCGACTCTAGAGCGATTCTAAAGTACTTACTTGAAATAATGTTGTACCTCTGCCGTATCGATTTTTGGATACACCTCAGGACTGCAGCTCACGTAGGTTCTGGATCTCGTTCAGTGGTTTCAACCGCCCGGGCGATTCGCGATCGCGAATAGGTATCGATTTTTGATTATTCTAATGCTCGCGAACCGGCCCACGAAATCCTCAATACGACTCCGCCAATTACGAAGACTACAGCCGGAGGATGCAAAGAATACAACTGATAATTAACTTTGATCTATTTAATCAAAGAAATTACATTTACAATTAAAATTAAAACTAAATTAGCCTACGTCGACAATCGGTCGATGCTGTACCAAAAGTGATACCTCTATCGTGTGCACCTACTTATAAACTATAAACTGGAGCCCGTCGTGTCCTGAAGGAATGTGCGATTCTTCCTGGCGCTTGTCAACCCATATTGCGTGATGATATATTAACGTGGGACCTCTCTGGTTTTGAGAGGTCTGGCGCGTCAAGTGTCCTGGCCGATCGATACTTTAGGCTTATTGACCATATGTGTTGACAGATTAATGTGGGACCCATCTAATCTTAAGAGTCAAGTCTTCACACTGATGTAAATTGGCTAATCAACCCTAAGTGATGACATTGACGGATGAAGGTGTGGATGAGTACGTAACATACGTTATAAGATTGTATGCGACGATATCGAGTAGATATACCTACATTTCATCAGTGATGTGACGAAACGTGTTTAACAAAACTACACCACTGTCATTGTTTAATAAATCGTATTTACTTATGGTAAGTTAAAAAGGGTGGCTGTGAGTTTTATTCCCAGGTTCTCTTCTCTCCTGCTTTACCTATTGCGTTGTGAATGTGACAGTAAATGTTAATATAGAAGCAATGATTGGGACTTTCATAAGCGTAACATTGTGACCTATATGAATAAAGATTTGTAAATTTTCTTTAAAAAAACAACAACAAACAAAAACACAAGCGCTCGTGGCCCCGCGGACTCAGTGTTCTGTAAACGATCACTGCAGTAAGCAACTTTCACTATGGCCGGTCCATGGATGGGTGACCATCCATGTGATCACTTTGTGACATTTATTTGAGCGTTTCCGTGCTTCGGAAGGCAGGTTAAGCCGTTGGTCCCGGTTGCCAGTAAAATGGCAGTCGTTAAGCTAAGTTGAAGGCTTTATGTCAACAGCAGGCAGTCACAACCTGCGCCTGTCCATTTAAACACGGCAATACGGCTCACCACCTATTACGTGGGACCAATTATACAAAGGTGAAATGTGGGCATATAATATGCCTCTGCCTACCCCTTCGGGGATTAAGGCGTGACCATTATGTATGTATGTTATGTGAAAAAACATTTCATAAATATCCTAGTTCAAATTTCGAAGAACAGATGTAACATATAAAATAATACAAACATGATACCTACTTATTTACTTTTCAGTCTATTGTACCAAACAGCACCATCCGTTAAAATTCCTCAAACGGTATGCGTCTAGAAATCTAGAGCATGCCATGTTCAACTCACACTTTGAGTCTAGACCGTCTTGCATATCTACGATTAGGCACAACAGGAGATTTTTTCTGCGTAAGTTTGAGCTTAGGTTCTGAAGTCTTTCTTTTCCAAAAAGTCTAGGCAGGCAGCGACAGTGCACAGGCAACAATCATTTTGTTATTTAAGTGATATAGAAAACACACAGATTTATAATGAACTTGTAGTCTAATTCTCATTTCTCATCAATTTAAAGGAAGGAACCTAAAATTTCAGGAATGTTTGTAAATTACCGGAGCAAAAATAAGATGTATCAGGCAAAGCTGTTATATCAAAGGGAATACATAATCGAATACGTTTATTTATGAATGAGAAATTCCGTGAATCTTTTAACGCTCGATGATTGTGAAGATGAAAATAACTCTTTTGAATAGGCATAACAAGATTACACTTCCTGCCAATAATAATGTACCTTTATAACACTTTTAAATTACCTACGTATCTATGTAGAGCCTAGTGTATCAAGAAACCGTCTACGAGATGACGTAGTTCAGTGTATACTCGTATAAGCATAGATGACATATCGTCATCCTAAGAAATTATAACGTAAAATATTTTCACCAGCTCCGAGCGTCTCGTTGTGGTCTAAGGCAAATCCCTTGGCATAGCCATGAGAAAAAATGCAAGGTCGATTGCGTTTCGAGTGTGATATTTTGCCACATTGAAATAATAGTAGGTTTTTCCTAAATCAATGCCAATGTTGCGATACGTATGGCATTAGTTTGACTGCCTTGTTAATCTAGAGGTCGAAATTTGCGACAGCGGTTCACGAGGTCGTGAGTTCGATTCCCACCAGGGACAATATGACTAATTTATAAGTAGGTATTAATATACGTGGTCTGTAACCCATGACACAAGTAGGTTGTTCCTAGCTTACTTCGGGATCAGATAGCGTTGTGTGAAAAATGTCCATGAAAATTTATTATTATAATATATATGCTACAAGTAAACAAGGCATAAGTTTCATGAAGCTATTTCCGCCAAAACATTAATTTAGCTGTATGGCGTAATCGCCATAACTTAGCCACACACGGTGCTGGTATAATTTTAAGCAAAATGTTTTCGTAATGACACCATAATGTCATACGCAAGTTACACGAAATAATATCAACATAACGGCAATACCATTAGCAGTTTAGCACCCTGTATTGCTAGTGTTGAACCACAAGCGAGGGTAGCTTAGCTTCTAAGGCCGTGTTCCCACTATGACGTTACGGATTTTATTCCTGGAAATCCTCATAGATCTAATGCTGGCATCACTCCGTCTAAAACCACACGGTGCCCTACCTACCTATGGCTCCTAAGTCTCGGGTACACCCTCGGAAGAATAAAGGATTACTCACGCTACATCGTGCCGGGTCCAAGCCGAGTGTCGGCCGTAGCACGGTCAACTAAATGTTACATATATTTTGTATGAACACACTCACGCTATACCGAGCGGCAACCGAGTGACAGCCGAGCAACGGACAACGGCAAAGCACGGAAACAACCCGGTCCCGCCTCAGCTCGGACCCGGCACGGTCTAGCGTGAGTCATCCTTTACCCTAATAATGTCGTTCCGGATAAAGTATCGTTGGACGACAATCGTCTCTAACAGCTGTTTACTTCACAAATACTATTTTGTCGTAAGACGATATTTTAGTAATATTTGATCGGTTCACCAGTGTCATGGTAGCCGTGACGAAAAGCTGCGTTCACTGAAAAGAAAGTCGTAGACGACATTTAATCGTGTCGTTCTATTATGTGAATAGCTCCATTTCAATACACAAGCCACGGCGCTTCAGACGAGACCGTAATGATATTGTTTCGATGAATATCGTTTTTGGGAACGCGACGTGCTCTAACGCGATAAAAGGAGCACTTGTGAGAACAAAATTGATATCGCAACGATCATAATCAGAAAATATTGTTAACCTTAGAATGGTTAATACTTATCTAGGAAAGCGGCCAAGTGCGTGTCAGACTACACAGGCGCACAGGGAGTTCCGTGCCAAAAAACGGCATAAAATCACGTTCGTTTTATGGTAGCCCCTCTAATACACCTCCCTTTTTTTTCTGATTTTAGTATTTGTTGTCATAGCGGTAACTAAAATACATCATCTGTAATTTTTCTGTTCCCTGTCTATCACGGTTCCTGAGATACAACCTCATGACGGACAGACAGACAGATGGACAGCGAAGTCTCATGAATAGGGTTCCGTTTTTGTACAGAACCCTAAAAAGTTAATAATAGATCAACAGATCCTGAACCGTCTGTCTGTCTACAGTAGATAACTAAAATATTGTTGAAAGAAATAAAATTAAGAAGCGAAATAATCAAGTTTCATCATAACACTAAAACGTCTCACAAACTTCTTACTAAATTCACAATTTCCCCAAACTATATTCTCGGATCTTGAATTTAACCAATTTCCAGCGGCGCTCCTGACGTAATAAATCCTGTTGGAGCTTGCCCGTGGCTTTCTCATTTACCAACGTGGAATCGGTAATGAAGAGCTCGTTACGAGGTACTGCAATTTGTTGACCGCAAAATAAAACTCACAATAATGGCGAAAAATCAAACATAATAATTTTCAACTGCAGGTTGGCTGTTGGGCGAAAATGCTTTTGACTAGTTTTAAAAATTAACAAAATCAATGTCGAACTTGCTGACCATAGAGCAACGCCAACTGTCTAAGCTGTGCAGCTGACGATTAACTGTTGTGTTATCACTACATACATACATACATACATATACTCACGCCTTTATCCCCGAAGGGGTAGGCAGAGGCCTATACCGGCCCACATTTCACCGTGTACAATTCGGTCCCACGTGACAGGTGGTGAGCCCATCGCCGTGTTGAAATGGACCGCCGCCGTCAGAGCCTCGTCCGTGTCCGTCAGTGTTATCACTACATGATGTGAATATCCCCCAGTGCTTCAAGTTGACCTTTGGCCAACTATTAAGTGCCATTGTGCCTCTTCTTTGTCCTAAACAATATTTTATACAAGTTCCCGGATCTGTCAAACCGTATGGGAGCAACACATATAAAAACCAAGAAGACAGGGAATGGGGGCCACTCAAAAAGGCAATTAGATTGATTATTTATTGATATTATTAAATAGTTACTAGTTACCCACAAATTTCGCGATGAAGTACATAGATACTGTTGAAATTAATATGCTTTCTAGGGAATAAAACTATAATCTTGTTTGAGACGGAACTGGGAGCAAACTTTGTTCAATACTTAGGTACTTGATTGTTTGTGTCTTACTAAATATTCAATTATGAAAGCAATACTTTAACATCCGACATGATTCGATGCTACCCTTTACTTTAAGTCTTGGGGTATCATTCTGATGGCTTACCCGGGGCTCCCAACCGTAGGCTGTTAGCAGGACACATCAGATTTTTTAGTCGGTAGGAGTCCGGCATCTCCGACCGGCTTCCATGACAGGGGTCCTGAGGACGGTGAGAGGGCTGCTCACCATCCTTACAGAAGCAGGCCAATGACGGCAGCGTGACGTGAGGGATTCACGCAAGCCTCCCTTAAAAGCGGGATCACACCCGAAACCCCCAAAGACGCGGGACAGCACCCGAACCACCCCCTAGGCGAGGCCGCAGTGGCGGCCGTGAGTCTGTTGAAAGTCTTGGGACATCCTTCCGAGGGGTTTCATCCATGGCATAGCATCCATGAGGATTTTCCCTCGCGTAATAACAAAAAGGAAACCTTTTACTTTAATAAATAGAAACAAGAGTAATGTTTATTTATTTGTAAATACTCTCAGGAAAAAGTACTTATAAATACAGGGGGACAGTAGTTACTTTGTTTGTTTAATGGATAATAATAATTTTCAGACTATTTCGAGTGGTTTGGCAACATTACCATCCTGAAAAGTTTTTGTAAACGTGAAACAAAATGTACCCACGGAGCACATAAAGAAACAAAAACTACTGGTGCATTTTTTGATCCTTGATTGCGTCTATAGTTTTATAAGAAGGTTATTATAAGAAACCTTCTACGCGCCCGAGTCCGACTCGCACTTGGCCTCTTTTTAGTAAAATATTCTGTACCGCATAGTCACAAAACTGAAAACAAAGGTATGTCGATTTACGTTTTATGTTCAAATTTACAAACACATTTTCATAGCCGGAGTATTGAACAAAAACAAAGTTAATGAATTCGAAAATAATTATTGCAAAGTTTGATTCAATCAAAATTGTTTATTTTCGATAATGTTATAGTAAGTTCAACTCATCAGTGCGCGCGGCGCTATGTGTGCGTGCGCTAGTAATTATACAGCTTTCATTTGTGTGCCAGTGACGCAGCCGTCTTCACAGAGTACATTTGTTTATTATGAGATAGAGACGTTACTCGACTTATTGACGACACCAGCGGTGCCAAGCAGTCTTTGCAGGAAACTCTCTGCGTGGCCGCGAAATAAAAATTATAATAAGAAAAAAGCATACAGCGTCATCTACCACGTTTTGAAGGCAACTCTTACGTTATAATGAAACAAAATTAAATATCATGACAATTCTCAATGTAACTGCAATGTTGACATCCTGTGTAAGTTGGTTACATTATAATCCATTACACAGTGTTCTAAGTGATAATACCATGGGTACAGTCGTTAAAGAAAATGTCTAGTTCTTCACGGAGAAAATGTTTAAGAAGTCAGATAAATATTTTTGATGTGTCAATTCGATGTAATTAGTATTTTTTATCACTACATATATATTATTATATTATAAAACAAAGTTCCCGCCGCGTCTGTCTTCACGACAAACTTAAATGATTTTCATGCTGAGATCACCAATGATTCTTAAGAACGGTTTGCGTATATAATTTGTTGAAGTTGTATAAAAAATATAACGATATCAGTTGGAGATGTCGGAAAAAAATCAGGTGTATGGGAGCTTTTAACGAAAACGTTGCCTAAACCCTTCGAGGCATAACAATATAATGTATGGTAGAATCGTGTAACTTATAAAGGCCTACAGCATAGTCGAAAATGATATAGCTCCAAATCCTAATGCAGAAAAAAATAGAAATGCAGAGATGATGGTCGACAGAAAAAAACATTGCTTATACAGTAAATATGACAATAATTTTACTGTATGACTTTTAAAAAGTAAAAAGACCATACTCTATACATCTAAAAAAACTGTGGAGGGTCGAGAGTCTGTACAATTGGAAGATAATTTGAAAATTTTAATTGTAGGGCGTTCTCTAATCGATACATACTGAAGATGAAAATGTAATTGAAAATGTTCATATCCGTCTGTCTGTCTATCTGTATCCCGAATAAGTATCACGCTGAAACTACTGAATTGATTTAAATGAAACTTGGTACAATCTGAGCTTATGATCCGAAGAAGGTTCTGGGATACTTTTGATCCCGATATTTTGCACGGTTCCTTTGGGAGAGGGCAGGGCAGTTTTACACGCTGCTTGATGAGTCTGATGAAGAAATACCTCTCCTTTCGTACACCTTATGTGACGCAAACGAAGTTGCAAGGGTTAGCCAGTTTGTAATAAGATTGATGACATTCTTCAGCCATATGGCTTAAAAGTTCTTCGGCTACCACCGCGGCACCGTATCATCCTGAACTAAACCCAATCGAAAATGTAGCATCGAATAAAATGTGATGGGAATAATGAAATTAATAAACGAACGTTAAGGTCAAATTGATGAAGAGATGTGGCGTAATACAAAGAAGAAGAATACTATGGACATTTTGATATGTAAACCCACAAAAATTAACCTTGTAGAGAGCAGCGAATCCTAAATTTTCTCAATTTTATTCTTTTAGCAGCAAAACATATTAGTTCATCATCACGCCTTTATCCCCGAAGGGGTAGGCAGAGGCATATTATATACCCACATTTCACCTTTTTATAACTTGTCCCACGTAATACGTTGTGAGCCGTATTGCCGTGTTTAAATGGACAGGCGCAGGTTGTGACTGTTTTTTTTTTAAATTCCCATACATTTTCGATTAGGTTTAGTTCAGGATGATACGGTGGTAGCCGAAAAACTTTCAAGCCATATGGCTGAAGTGTGTCATCAATCTTATACCAACTACTGACCCTTGCAACTTCGTTTACATCACTTAAGGTGTACGAAAGGAGAGGTATTTCTTCATGATACTCATCAAGCAGCGTGTAAAACTGTCCTGCCCTCTCCCAAACGAACCGCGCAATATAACGGGATCAAAAGTATCCCAGAACCTTCTTCGGATCCTAAGCTCAGATTGTACCAAGTTTCATTTAAATCAATTTAGTAGTTTCAGCGTGATACTTATTCGGGATACAGACAGACAGACAGACATGAAAATTTTTAATTACATTTTCAGCTTCTTCTATCTTATCTTCGGCAGACACCTTATTTTTTTCTGACATCTCCAATTAATATCGTTATAGTTTAGTCAATGAATATAAAAACTCAGCAAATTATATTATACGCAAACCGTTCTCAAGAATCATTGGTGATCTCAGCATGAAAATCCATGCAGTAGTTTTTGAGTTTATCGTGAACAGACAGACGCGGCGGGGACTTTGTTTTATAATAATATGTAGTGATAAAAAATATTAATTACATCGAATTGACACATCAAAAATATTTACCTGACTTCCTAAACATTTTCTCCGTGAAGGACTAGACATTTTCTTTAACGACTGTACCCATGGGATTATCACTTAGAACACTGTGTAATGAATTATAATGTAACCAACTTACACAGGTCAACGTTGCAGTTACATTGAGACTTGTCATGATATTTGATTTCGTTTCATTATAACGTAAGAGTTTCCTTCAAAACGTGGTAGATGACGCTGTAGGCTTTTTGTCTATTATGATTTTTAATTCGCGGCCACGCAGAGAGTTTTCTGCAAAGACTGCTTGGCACCGCTGGTGTCGTTAATGAGTCAGTTACGTCTCTATCTCATAATACACAAATGTACTCTGTGAAGACGGCCGCATCACTGCCACACAAATTAAAACTGTATAATTAGTAGCGCACGCACACATAGCGCCGCGCGCACTGATGAGTTGAATTATCTATAATATGTTTAACATACATTTCTCCCTTTAAGTTTTTTATTTTAGTTAAACGAGTGTTTTTGTATTTTGTACTTCACTGTACCTCTTGTCACGCACACGAAGTCACTGTGTTTATACGAGGTTTACCCACACATAGGGCCGTGCGCACAGATGAGTTGAACTTACTATACTTTAAATTACTAAATCAGAGGGACTCCTTTTAAGTAATGATTAATTGTGGCAGGAGACTCTGTCAAATCAATTTAGAATTAATTTGAAATTTGAAATTTATTTTGAACAAAGTTATTAATGAATTACTATGACTAACGCCCGCAGCTCAAACCGCAAGGGAAGGCTTTTAGAGATCCGTGCCCAAAGGGCAAAAACGGACTGTATTAACAGAAAAATCTGAGTAAAATTCTCTGTTCGTCTGTCAGTCTGTGTGACTGTATCTCATGAACCGTGATAACCAGAGAGTTGAAATTTTCGCAGATGATTTATTTCTGTTGCTGGTATAGTAAATACTAAAAACGAAAAAAATAGTGTGTACGTGTAACTTTTACGCGCGATTGAAGTAAAATTTCTTTGCCATTGACGGCATAAAATTTTATATTAATATCTTTCATTCGAATTTTAAATAGCGGAAACTACGTTTTTGCTATTCAAAATTCAAATAGTAAGCGTTACTTCCGTCAGAAAAAAATCTGAGTTACATCCTAGTCGCACATAAAGAAGTTTTACTTCAAAAAATAAATAAATAAAAGGGCGACCTTTTTTGCCGTGTTTTGGTAGGTACGAAGCCCTCCGTGTGTGGGTCCGACTCACACGTGGCTGGTTATTTATCTGCACAAGTATTTTCTTCTCTTTCCACCCACGTTTCATCACATGCATTTGAGGGCCACTTTTGTGTTAGTAGCCCTAAATCTTTGGATGTCAACATCTTATCAGCTGGATAGAGTCAATAATTGTTTAAAGAGAGTCCTTATAACTAGCACTATTACTGCATGTATGTGCGCTTTTATGTAGAAGTAGAAAAGATAAAAAAGAGGAAAAAATAGAAGAATTCAAGAAAGAAGAAGGAAATAAAAGTGAGGATGATCTTCTCACTAGTTCTTGATCGCTAGTTGGTTAAGCTTCTGACCCGGTATGTCATAAGACTTTGGTTCGTGTTCTGATAAAGACTGATATTATTTTCTATAATATATGTTTACTATAACTACATAATATTTTTCAAAATTATTTCTAGTGGGAAAGGTGTTATAATCTAAATTAGTTATTTATTCTACATTTGAATTCTACGTTTCTTTGTAAAATAAAATTTTGCGTCATTCGTATAGTAAAAATTAAGGATTTTAACGTAGCATGTTCACTGTCAAATAAATTAGTTTTCGCTTTAATCAAAAGGAATCACGAGATAATTTAATGAAATTTATACGAAATGTGAAAATTTGCTTGTATTCTTTCACATTTATACGTGACAACTAAATACCATTGAAAAGATCTGTCAGCGTGGATACTGGCGCCAAAACACACGCAAACAAATATATTAGTCATTGTCCTTGACTTTGGTTGCATGGAAATAGAAGATTATATTTTTTTAAATGTTGCTCCCTTAATGGCAAATTTCTTTTTCAAGCCTCCCTTGCTTACATGACAAAAGTAAGACCATGAAATATTTCAGCATTCAAACCTTAATCTATAGTAGAGGGGACTAACTTAAATTAATTCATATAGTTAAAGAGTTTATGACTATATACCCAAAGGAGTAGACGTAGGCATACTATATGCCCATCATTTCTACATTATGAATTCTTTCCCACAAAAGTGGCAAGTTGAAATGAATGACGCAAAATTAAACTTGGTTAGATGATTACCATATTCTTATACTAGCACCGGAACAAAATGCTTAACGTGATTGTGAAATACAGAAACGCTCGGAAATATAAATAATACCGTGTCATGCCATGGTCACTCATCTTAGGATAGATGTGAGAGATCAGCGTAAGATGTGATAAGCGTAAGAAGTGACACTGACTTTGGGTAGAAAGTTTCCTTCCTAAACTAAAACACGCAACAAAATAATAAAGTAACAAAATATATTTCTAAACGTAACAATGTTCACTCAACGGGAAAATAATAAAATCTGTGTTAGTCGAAGCGAACTTCAATTTACAGGATATTGATAAGATCGCGGGTGAGCGGAAATTCCGTATAAAATTTATAAGGAATTCAGGTACTGTACGAAATAAGGTTGCTTCCTCCAAAAAGGTCAGTAACGCTTGCTTGCATCACACGATACACTTTGTATGGGTTTATTGTTAAGCGGGGGTCGATGTGATTTTATAAAATAGAACACATAAGTAGATTGCCTAGTAGAGTCGACTGGTGACCCAAGGGCTGGCAGTTTTCTCTCGCAACGTACAGGTTTTGCTATTCAAAAAACGATGCTAGGCTTTGGGTACAATACCACGGGCCTTAATTAGGTTTAGTTTAGATAATAATAATGTAAATATGTATGTATTAATTATATCTTTCACTCTAATTTTTAAACAATAAATGTTTTCATTAGTAGATAGCTATATTCGACGGTTCCCGGGGTATCCTTTCAAGGGCTTACCCGGGGCTCCCAACCATATGCTGTTAGCAGTACACGTGAGGTATTTTAGTCAGTAGGAGTCTGGCATAACATCCATAAGGATGTTCCCGCACAATAAACAAAAAAAAACTATGTTAGACGGTTTCTGTTCTAATTTATGTTTTCAATTTGTACGATATTAAAATCAAAGATTCTATTATTTCTATTAAAATTTAATATTTGTCTTTGTAGACTTTGTTGCTTACGCTTTTATCTTCTCTGCAATGCACTAAGAGCTTTTAGCGCGATTTGCACTTAGCCCCGCTTATCATTGTACCTGCTTTGTTGTCGGTGCATTTAAAGCTAAACTTCAACAATGTCAACAATCTGTTCACTGTCCTCCCACTGAATACTATTTACTACATTTATTCATTTAGTTCTGAAAGCACACTGTTTTAATTTTAGTCGCTTATTTTCTCCTGAGAGTAAGATATTTACCGAGATATGACATAGCCTATCACAGTCTCCAGATTAAGAATATTTCTTCGCCTGTGACTGGCAAAAATAGACTGACAATCAAACAAATGTCATATTTATTATTTACCAGCGGACGTCACCCGGTTTCACCCGGGTCGATATTGACTCACCTAAAGTTCTTTACCCGAAATTGTTCTTCCTAATGATTTCTAATCCGAATGATCACACGTCCTAAAAATTTTCATGCTAAAGTTTTCATTTATACTATTAGTAGAGCTACTGGCGATGTTCATAACACTAATGTTTTCTAAAATTGTATTTTTTATTATAATGCTTTTATCCCTAAACATAATTACCATAATATCGTCACTCATACTCAGAAAGAAACATTTACCAAGTGTATTTATAGTTTTAATTTGAACATACTTTAAAGCCACGGTACAAGCGTGGCGCCCGCGTAGTTCCCGTTCCCGTGGGACTATGGGAATAAAATATAACCTATATTCACTGCAAAGAATGAAGCTTCAAAACAGTGAAAGAATTTTTCGAATCGGTCCAGTAGTTTCGGAGTCTATTCGATGTAAGCAAACAAACAAATAATCGAATCTTTCCTCTTTATAATATTAGTATAGATTTCGTATAAAGTACGAATAAGTAGGTAATGAATTTTGCCATACCACTCTATAAAACATTTTTAAACCTCCACGCGCAATTTGCGATGCGATTTCAGATGTCCCTATTATAATTTATGTATTTGACATCTAACTGCTTGTCTAGAGCTTAATAGGTTTTAAATGCTTTAATTATTTTGTTTCAAACGTTAAGGTGTGTTAAAGTTTTACGCAAAACCTAATATCTAATAAAATCATTCCCTTTACAATGTTCATGATATAGTGCAAATGGCATATAGATAAGAATTTACTATTACAAAAAAAAATTATTAATGTCTGGAAAACGGGAAAGTGTCACTTCACTGAATTTAATGAAAATATTTTAATTTTCACCTTATCCACGGTTTATTTTCTATAACACTTTCATGTAACAATATCTA
Source organism: Miltochrista miniata (assembly GCA_933228765.1). Lineage (NCBI taxonomy): Eukaryota > Metazoa > Arthropoda > Insecta > Lepidoptera > Erebidae > Miltochrista > Miltochrista miniata. Next base: position 10,333,674 of record OW121749.1, read on the forward strand.
CTTATGAACCATAACACTCTGTATCAGTTTAGAAACATTTGCAAACGATATTTTTAAATGACCATGTATTATTTAACATAAATTTTGTTTTTCTAACTATAACATGTTTACTGATAACAGAAACAATTTTATGTCATTAGTAAACGCTGGTTATAAGCTTCTCAACTATCGAAGCATACCACAGTCGTACTTCAGATTAGGCCAGAGCAAGAATTAGAACTAGTTTTATGTCTATGGGCGAAAGGTTAGGTCACTGCAACTCGGCAAAGAAACGCCTGGGGTATTGCTAAATGTTTTCTCCATGAGATTTTTCGCGTCTCTCTGTCTAATTCTGCGCACTTTTATCTATAATAATATTACAAAGAGGAAATATATATTTGTTTGTTTGCATTTAAAATGCTCCGTTACTACGGAACCGATTTGAAAATTCTTTCATTGTTAGGTTAGGTTAGGTTAGTAAATGTAGCTTACATTTGAAAATATTTAGCGAAAATACACGTTTTTAATACTTAACCACGACGACAGGTATTCCTTTAATTTTAACTTTCAATCTCACTTCAGTTCACGACCAAGTTTTATGATTGACATTTTGTAATTTCAAATTAAACACCTGAAATCAGGAACTTTGGTCATTTATCAAAATATGATTTGATTTAGTTCAAATTTTAAAGCAAAACTTGACTTCTAAAGTTTTAACATCCGTCACGTTTTTTAAAAGTTGGAAGCGAGAAGTATAATTTTGACCAATACTTTACTAAAAATAATGAGCTTAGTTTTAAACCAAGTAGGTACCTATTTAAAGTATGAATTATGAAAATTTTAACCATCATAAATATTCGTGCATTATGCAAAGGCTAAACTTAATTCCTTTTCTAATTCGTCCGATTATCACACATGAACTTATAAAGTCTAGTTTAAACTTTGGTAGTTTTCTTTGTAATTTGGTATGGTGATAACCTTAGGTGTTCCGAATCTACAATATAATTTTACCTTGTCCTAAATATACCGTACAACAGCCTGCAGTGAACTGAATTATTAGATATTTTTCGTGAACTGGGAGAGGGACAACATAGGTTCGTTCTGTGACTTCACTCTAGTCCCAGCCCGCGATCTTTTACAAATCTGTTTATCTGGCAAGTAAATAATGTGTAGGTACTAGGTAGAGATATACATATAGTCACGCCTTTATCCCGAAGGGGTAGGCAGAGGCGTAGTATACGACCACATTTCACCTATAGTTCTATGTCCCACGTAATAGGTGGTGAGCCTATTGCCGTGTTGAAATGGACAGGCTCCGGTCGCCGAGACCCGCAGTTGAAATTTTTAAGCCGCCCATAAGGCCTTCAACTTGGCTTAACGATTGTCATTTTACTGACAACTGGGTTTCATTTCAAGTTTTCCTTCTATACGGAATGGATCTTTTTGCAAAAGTGTTCCCTTTGTCGCCTCTTACGACACCCTCGGGATGTATTCGGGTGGTGACATTTTGTGCTCTTACACGTCGCAACACGGGACCCCGTCGCCACACGGGGTAGAGATATAGACGGGTGCCGTCTATTTGGTAGAAACTTGATACTCCGAAACCAATTTGGGATAACTCACTTCGCAGAAACTTCTTTAATCGATCATTTATTAGGCATAAAAAATATTTGACATAAATATTTTTAGGCATAATGTGCTTATGACCGAATTTAGAATGGCATACATTTAAGATAGTAGAATTTCATTTGGCTTAATTACCTTTGGCATAGTTAAAATTTTGTATAACTTCATTTAGCATAACGTTCATTTAGAGTACAGATTTTCGCAGCGTTTCATTTCTTATAAGAATCTTTAGCAAATTTACATTTCGCATTTTAATCACTTCGTCAAATATTCATTTGGCAACTTTTTACTTGCTCAATTTTTATTTAGTCAAATATACATTTACCAAATGATTTGTTTCGCAAAAAAATATATTCCAAAAGTAACATCCCGACTCGAGAGTACCCCGACTTGGATAGGTTAGGTTAGAAGCTTCGCGCCCGCCTTAGCCTTCGTGGTTATTTTTTTTTAATGCAATGAATTCAGACTTTTAAGTAAATCATATGATATATAATATTATGGGTTTAAATAGTTATGGATAAGAAATATATACCAAAATATGAATCTGGTTTTGAACTTTCTGCGATGTGATGATTATACATTGTGATTATTATGGATATAAAAATAATGCGTAGGTACAGATGATTCTGAATTACAAATTTATGGGTTTCAATGCTAAATGAGTTTACGCCAAACGATATTCTGCGAGAAGAGGTTTATGCTATTAGTTGTTATGCAATATAAAATTATTAATTAAAAAGTTCTACTATATGAGGTGTACCCGATATGGACATAAATGTAGTTTATTATAAGATGACAATATAGTTGTATATTGACATGTCAGTCCGGATTGCACTCACCCACTTGAGAGTACGTGACGAGCGATGGCTTTACTGCTGAGTGCTTTAAGTGCTGGAACAAATAGTTGTCGATATGTCGATTTTAAATGTCAGCTTTATGAATATAACTCGTTATGGGGAGACTACCAAGAGAATTTTAGACAAAATGCAAACAAAATAAATACATATACGGTCGAATTGAGTAACCTCATCCTTTTTAGAAGTCGATTAAAAGTTTTTGAAAGGGTCGATGATAGATACGAAATAATATAATAACTCTATCGTATTAGAGAAGTCAATATGTCTCAAAAAAATTAGGTTTGATAAAAACTAATTTTTTTCTCGCTTCTCAATCAAATATTTCAAGGCATGAAAAAGAATTCCCGACAAAGTATTAGCGAGCGCTTTTTTATCGACATGACTCCAACCCTACTCCAGTCAATATTTGATTACTGCATTCAATTTACTCAGACATTGTTAATCGAAAGCTGTTAGTAGTGAGAGGTTGGAGTATTTTGTTGTTTTTACTACTTACAACACAAATCTATCCTGGCCATACGTATTATGCTGGATACAAAATAAACATTATTGTCTCGCCTTCATCCTTAAAAGTTCTTTGTAAAAATACCTTTTTAAGACACATTATGAATTAAGATTTTTGTAGGTACCTATGTGGTTTTTGGGAAAATAAATAATTTAAGTATAATATTAAAAATATTTAAAAAAAATTTTTTTAAATATGTAACTGACTTAATCTTAAAAAAGAATCACTATTTTTTTTCTTATCATATGTTATACGTAGGTCCCACGAAGCCTATTGACATATTGGAATGGACAGGAGGTGCAGTTTGTTACTTCTCACTATTATTCGGTATTCTTCTCACTATACTATTACACGGTATTCAACTTGTTTTAACGACTGCCATGATACTGGCAACCGGGATCATCGGCTTACCATGCCATTCAAAGCAAGACAATCCTGGCAAATGGAAATACCACAAAGTGGTCAACTATGTAAGGACCAGTATAATAGCGTAAGATGATTAACGTATTAAATGTTAACAGAACACTAAATTGGGGCTTCGAGCGTATCTTTGATAATAAATATAATATGTTGGTAGGTATTATAGTCACTCATTACTAAAATAATAGAAATAATACACATAATATGTTTGCTCCATTATAATATGTCACTATTAATGTGTCAAATTATAGTATGAAGAGATAGTTTTTTACGTGATGAAAAATCCATCATGGATGCTATGCCGGACTCCTATAAAAAATCACACCTAACGCCCAACAGCCTACGGTCGGGAGCCCCGGGTAATCCCTCGGAAGGATGTTCAGGGGGTGGTTCGGGTGCTATCCCGCGACTTCTGGGGGTTTTAGGGTGTGATCCCGCTTCTTAGGGGGGGGCGAGCGTGAATCACTCACATCACCCTGCCGTCATGGGCCTACTTCTGTAAGGACGGTGAGCAGTCCACTCACCGTCCTCAAGCCCCCGGTAATGGAGATAGTCTTCGGCCGATAGTCGCCGACGCGTCGGCGGCGCTCAGACCGTCAACTGCGGAACTCGAGTGGGAGAGTTCTCTAAAATAAAATAAAATTTATTCCCTTTGAAATTTTTAATATATCGGATACACTTAATAATACATCGTAAATATCCCGTTAACTCTAATAATAAGGTAAACATTTTTCTTTTTGTCTGTAATTCTCATGGCGCAAATATAAGGTAATACTCAATGTACAGTAATTATCACTATTTCTAAATCAACTAACGATTTGGGACACTATAAATTTCTGAAAATAAACTTCTTCATGGAGGTATTGTCTTTCAATCTTTTAGAGACCACAAAATATAAATTCCTACTGAATTGCTCTGTAAATCTGCAATCGTTACGAGAGTATAAATATATCAAAGAAACCACTTACGTAGCTTTCATCTCCTCCAGCTAAAACAAGCTTTAATTTGAATACAAATAAAAAATATTTCAACAGAACCTTTGTCTTGCATAGTAAATTAAAATGCCTTTGTGAAAGGCTTGACCCAAGACCGTTGTCAAAGACCTCTCAGTACTGGAATTAATGACCTTTAGATGTAACAGAATGAGTACTAACGACTTATAAGAGGATGTTCTCGAGAACGAAGTCAGATTTTACCAGAGAGATTGTTGTTGTGTATTTTCTTCTTCACAATATTTTATAAATTGACGATCCGTTGTCTGCTGAAGTGCAGTAAACGTTTATTCCTCTCATTGATATATTAAGACTACTATTTCTAATGGATTTTATGCAAGAGAGGGTTGTTCACATGGCTGGGCAATCACTTGCTCGTGTGGTCATTTGGTTGTAGTTGGTTGAATACACACACAGCTACATCGCTACGTGATGTTTTGTACTAAATCAAACAACCCGTAAGACGCGTCAAGGAACGTTGTTCTAAAAAAAAGGTTCACACGTCCTACTTATGTAAAAGAACTAAAAGACGAATCTGATTTGCGAGCAGGAATTGTTTAGGTGGAGTTATGATGAATCCTGCAGGGAGTGTATGGTTAACAAATAGACTCGCAGTGAAGAACGTTTTGTTAGAATTATGTACGAGTAGTAGAGATAACAATAGTATACCAGTAGTCCAGTCATTACGTCGAAAAAATCGGGTTAGAAATGCAAATGAACCGAGAAAGCCAAATTTTGAATATTACGTGTGGAGGGGCTAGAAAAGCTTAAGTTCAAATTTTCGACCAAAATAACCTGGTGGATTTTCCGCCATCTTGAAAAAAGGCTTATATTCAGTTTTTTCATCATAATTCGGTTCCCCGTTGAGATACGAAAATTTTAATAAAAGTTTTTTGTTGCTCTTTGTACGATCTACAATAATAAGGAATACACATTTTTCACGTATCGATCACCGTCGAAATATCGATCTAAAAAGCCAAAAATTTGCGGAGAAGAAATTGTTTTTAGCTATTTCCTTCTTTCTCGTGAAAGATATCGAAAAATGTCCATAATGAAAATTGGTGAGCGTGTTCAGACCTACAAATTTGTTTTTTTTATTTTTTATTTTCGATAAGAATTACGACCTCTAGCGCAGCGCAAAGTCAGTAAGACTGTGCCCGGTTTTGATTTAGCCGCTCGCACGGTTGTATCCATACGTCAAAATGGATGAATGGTTGTTTAAGCAATTATTGCAATACAAAATAAATGAATAAACCAGCCAAATTATAAATCAAACACATGAAAATTATTGATCAAATAATTTTTATGCAGCAAAAAACAATAATTACAGGTAGTAATTTTTTTCACATGTTTTTCGCCGTTACGATGGTCCTGGCTGTAGAAGTTCTTCCTCGGTAGACTCCTCGAGTCATGAAAACTCTTGAATCGCAGTAAATGATGCTGGGACGGTTGAAAAAACATAATCATCATCGTCGTGATCGTCGTTGAATAAAATCTCGACTCTGGCGACATTGTTGCATGTCTGTCCACTACAGTGCAGGCAAATAACGGAGCAACTAATTCCTGCTTTCCTGCACCCACAAGCAGCCCCACACTTTCCTTTACATTTGCACGACATGGGTTTTATAAGTTCAGGTGGAGCGGTGGTGCAAATTGGTTCAAGCCCGTAATTCGTCTGTCGCCAACCCCATTCCTGAGGACCGGAGGTTCGGGTTCTTCTCGAGGGTGCTGATGAATTTCGACTTTCCAATATTATAAAAAGACGACGTGGTTTCACAACCGCTGAAAGCATGGATGAAAAGAATGTTCTCAAGAACAGACTTATCATGCTTGAAACTATTAGGAGAGTATAGTTTTGCCGGTGTGTTGCCTTTAGCTGGTTTACGAAAAAAAATTTTTTTTTTTGTCCTGTGCAAGTCCGGAAATTAAAACCAAAAGTGCACTGGGGCCGACTTTGTGGCGCCATAGAGGTCGTAATTCTTGTCAAAAATAAAAAAACGAATTTGTAGGTCTGAACACGCTCAACCATTTTCTTTATGGACATTTTTCGATATATTTCACGAGAAAGAAGGAAATAGCTAAAAACATTTTTTTCTCCCCAAATTGCGGCTTTTTGGATCGATATTTCGATAACGGTGATCGATACGTGAAAAATGTGTAGACCTTAATTGTAGATCGTACAAAGAGCAACAAAAAACTTTTATTAAAATTTTCGTATCTCAACGGGGAACCGAATTATGATGAAAAAACTGAATATAACCCTTTTTAGGGTTTCGTAGCCAAATGGCAAAAACGGAACCCTTATAGATTCGTCATGTCTGTCTGTCTGTCTGTCTGTCCGTCTGTCTGTCCGTCCGTGTGTCACAGCCACTTTTCTCTGAAACTATAAGGTCTATGCTATTGAAACTTGGTAGCTAGATGTATTCTGTGAACCGCATTAAGATTCTTATATAAAACTAGAAAACAAGCAGTAAATTTTGGGGGTCCCCATACTCAGAACTGAAACTCTAAATTTTTTTTTTCATCAAACCCATACGTGTGGGATATCTATAGATAGGTCTTCGAAAATGCTATGGAGGTTTTTAACATCATTTTTTTCTAAAGTGAATAGTTTGCGCAAGAGACACTTCCAAAGTGAAAAAATGTGTGTCCCCCCCCTCTAGCTTCTAAACTAAGAGAATGATAAATCTAAAAAAAATATATGATGTACATTGCCATAAAAACTACCAGCGAAAATTAGTTTGAACGAGATAGAGCTGGTAGTTTTTTTTTAATACGTCATATACCGCAATTTCCGGTTAGAGAAATCACTACCACTGCGAACGTGTTAAAACATCAGTCAAAGTTACAACGAACTATAAGAACTTTTATATCATGTTATTTGCTGCTACGAAACCCTTCATGGGCGAGTCCAACTCGCACTTGGCCGGTTTTATTTCAAGACGGCGGAAAACCCACCAGGTTATTTTGGTCGACAATTTGAACTTAAGCTTTTCTAGCCCCTCCACACGTAATATCCAAAATTTGGCTTTCTCGGTTCATTTGCATTTCCAAATGTATATAATGACTGGACTACAGTGTTTTCGCATAAAATGGATCGAAAGCCACTGACGTTCCTGACAAAGATCATTTGCCGCAACGCTACCTTTCGAATATCTATTCTTCTGCAACTATGCTGTGGATTTCTGTCGAAGGATTTATCGAATGTATATGTACAGGTTAATGCTTTTGATACATTTTGCAACATTAATCGTTTGAAATATTTCAATATATAAAATGTGGTACCAGATACATCTTATTTGTGAATGTGATAAACGTATGTTTCAGTAATTCGTATTCAATGGAATTGTATTTAACATGTAGTGGGAATTGTGCAAAACCATCCTACTATCCTACTATCCTACTAATATTATAAATGTGAAAGTTTGTGAAGATGTTTGGATGTTTGGATGTTTGTTACTCAATCACGCTCTAACGGCTGAACGGATTGGGCTGACATTTGGTACAGGGATAGAGTATAGTCCGGAATAACACATAGGCTACTTTTTATCCCAGGAAAATGTCCCCACGGGAAGCAGGAACGGGAACCAAATTTCACACGGGCGAAGCCGCGCGCATCAGCTAGTTATATTATATTTAAATATACCACATTTTGTGGATACCTGTTGGATGTCTATTCAAACCGAAACAAGCAAAACTTATTCTCAGAAAACGTTTGATATCAAGCCATAAAAACACCTTTATAGCTGTAGATAATGAATGATCCATATATTTAGATAGAATTTATCGCTAAAAGCAATTTCTGCCTGGCAACCTTTGGATTTATATACGTCGGTAAGTTTTATTTATTTTTCCTTAAATTATACTCTACAAAAATAAGTATAACAAAAAAAAGTAGATACTCAAAGTGTAATTGCCGACAAGTTTATTCGTATTTATTATTTCTTTTTTTTTATCAAAATGGATGCTACGCCGGTTTCTTGCCGACTAAAGGCTGATCGCACATATGTCAGTACCGTACGCACCGCACGCGCCGTACGCGCCGCACACGCCGTAAGCAAATCTTTGGTATTGCCAACTATAGCAGTTTCATTTACCTCTGGTGTGAAACGGTACAGTAAGTGGTATTGTGACAGTGGGCTATGAGGGGAAGATCCCTTCGGAACAGAACGTACAAAACGCAAAATGAGCACCACAAGCAAAATGTACAAAACGCAGAATGTACACAACGCAAAATGTGCACGTTAGGGCTTGTCTTTATTATAATCGGTCTAGATTGGCAAAATAAATGAAGATCAGCGAAACAAATGAAGATCGACAGTACAAATGACGGTCGGATAAACAAATGACGATCGAAAAAACAAATGCAGATCGCTAAAACAAAAGACTATAAGCAAGTTGATAATGTCAAAAATTACTTGCAGCCATATTAAGTAATCTAGATGCAATTGCCATTCAAAAAAATAGGTGCAAGCAAATCTAGACCTTAAAGACTTTTTCTAAAAATGTGCTTTTAGGCGTTTATAGACATCACTGATCACGAATATATAAAAAATAAATAGATATTATGCATGCTTATAAGGTTGAAATTTTCTAGCACCATTTTTAGGGTTCCGTAGCCAAATAGCAAAAACGGAACCCTTATAGATTCGTCATGTCTGTCTGTCTTTTTGTAATCTAGGTGCTATTACCATTCAAAAAACTAGGTGCAATCAATTCTCGACCTGATGAACATGAATAATATTTATTTAATTTTTACATATTCGTGATCAGTGATGTCTATAAACGCCTAAAAGCACATTTTTAGAGAAGTGTCATTAAGGTCGAGATTTGCTTGCACCAATTTTTTTAATTATCAATCGCAACTAGATTACAAAATATGGCTGCAAGTAATTTTTGATCTTATCGACTTGCTAAGTCTTTTGTTTAACACATAAAACAAAAGACTTAGCAAGTCATAGCCATAGCCTGCTTATTGGCGGAAGAAGAATAAAATGAAAGGAGTAAATATTTCTTTTAAAAATACAAATCGCTAGTTTATGAAAGATCAAATAAAGTTCCGTTTATTTAAATTCAATTTCTTAGAAATATAAATAAACTTCTCTTTGCATTTGCCTGATAATTCAGTATAAAAACCCGTGTGCATGTATTATGTATTGTTGTGTAACATTATTTCCGTATAGATACGGGGAAATACGTATATATGGCAACACTGAGCATGCGTGCGGCTACGTCGAGCACCAGCACGCGCCGTAGCGCCGCATTATGACGTCATCAGAATGTTATTCGGATGCCTACCGCATTTCACGAAATGTGGCGCGCACGGTGCGGGTGTAATGTGCGAGGTTCCATACAATTTCATACAACGAATTCTAAAATGCGGCGCGTACGGCGCGTGCGGCGCGTACGGTGCTGACATATGTGCGAGCAGCCTACAATCACATAGTGCCCTACCTCCTAAATATGGCCGGTAGTCCCGGGTACTCTCTTTGAAGGATAAAGGGGTCCGTAGTTTTAAATAACTCGGGCCACATTAAAATTTCCATATTTCCGTTACACACAGAACCTTACCAGCTGGGCTAGCTGGTAAGGTTCTGTGTGTTCTTAATATCGTCGCCGACTTGGCCTTTTCCCGTCTTTTTCAATATCTATCATTAGGTGAGTCATGTGGCACGGTAATACATAACAGTTTTACCGTGCTCGTAGCTCTGCTGCGTGAAGTTATGCCGCTTCCCGTACGAACTTATTTTAGGGATAAAAATGAGCATATTCTGTGTTATACCAGACTATAATACTATTCCTGTGCCGAATGTCAGCCAGATCCGTTTAGCCGTTAAAGCGTGAAAGAGTCATTCACGATCTATCAAACATCCACACATCAAAATATCTACACCCACATTATGAAAAGTGAAAAACTAAAAAGACAATCTTTTAAAAATAATAGCATCTAATTTATCCAAATTAGAATTTTTGTTACCATGACATTTTTAGCTCTCCGTAGTGAAAAGATGTAAATAGACGCCATTCAAAATTGCTGTCATAAATTTATTTGGCACACGACGAAATATCTTGACTTTTACTCTTAGAATTATGACAAACGAGCTAATATTAGGACTTGTAGAATTAATTTTTGATAAACATCTGTACAACAATATATTTAATGTAGAATGATAAATAAAATCTGACAAATTCTATATTATACTTGATATTGACTGTTAAAATAATCATAGCAACTACCCGACCACTGGTTCTGGTAAGAATTGTCTATCCTTTTATTATTATAATAACGAGATTTTCTGGCTAAAAAATCAGCAAAAAGTCTTCCTTACTGATTGATATTTATCGTTTCAACCATTTCGCAGAGGTAAAGTTTTAAATATAAAAATTAATGAACTCTGACCGTGACGGTCTAGTGGGCTCAAAGTTTCAGTTTCATGCCTTAGTTAGTCTTAAGAGAAAATACTTTAAATTAAACTTGCTTTACTCCGCAGTTTCACTCATGTTAATCTAGATTTGTGTACACATTAATTAAACAGAATTACTACGTTCGGTACTTCTCACGTCTTTTAACGCTTCACACTTCTTCAAGTCGTGAAGAAATTTGCGTTTGAAATCTACAAAAAAGAAAAATAAAACAGGAATATCATCCAAGTTATGGTCACGACTTTATCCCCGAAAAGCAGAAGACGTGGCTGCGTCCCAAGTACCACTATGGGTAGGCAGAGGCAAATTATATGCCCACATTTAACTTTTTAGAATTTGTCCTATATAATAGGTGGTAAGCCGTATTGCCGTGTTGAAATGCATAGGTGCAGGTTGTGACCACCTGCTGTTGAAATTTTTCTAGCCGCCCATAAAGGCTTTCAACTAGGTTTAAGTATTGCCATTTTACTAGCAGCCTACGGTTTAACGTGCCCTCCAAAGCTCGGAAACGCTCATATAAATGTCACAAAGTGGTCACATGAATGGTCACCCACCCAAAGACCGGTCATAGTGAAAGTTGCTTATCCAGTGATCGTTTACAGAACACTCAGTTCTCGGGCCACGAGCGCTTTGCCACGAGTATATCGTAATTTGTACATCGTATGAACGATGTACAAATTGCAATCTACTGAATAGATGACTCTCTGCATTCCCAAAAACAGTAAACCAATAGTAAGGAACAGCAGATTGAAAATTATCAACGATCTTCAACTTACAGGCGGTGACGAGTCCCTTCGTGATAGGAGTTCTTTTCCTTCTTTACTTCGCATCTTTATGCCTGTTCTACCGCCTGTAAAATTGTTGCTACCCTGAGGACTTTATTTATTATCGCAGCGCTAGAAATTGTTTATCCTAAAGCGCGGTTTCCGATTCTCTCGCTGGAGACTTTTGTACGAGCTATGATCTCCAGCGGTAGTACGTGGGACGCAGCCACGTCTTCTGCTAGCACGTCATGCAGGACATTTACAATACATCTATATATATAAAAATCAATGCCACTTTTCGTTGTAATTTTATAACTCAAGAACGGGCTCACCTATCCAATCCAAATGTTTAGGGTTTGTTGGGACTATTTAGTAGATGGTTTATGTGAAGTTTGCACAAAATCGGTCGAGCGGTTCTTTATTTATCACGCAAACGAAGTTGCGCGGGTCAGCTAGTACGTTATAAAAAAGCTTGTTTTCATCGCAAGAGTCCGGACGCTCCTCCACACATATATGGACTATGAAAAAAATCTCCCTTCCTATGTTTTTCTACAGTAAGGGATTCTCTTAAGGGTCTATGAAGTATTTTCCCAGATCGGCGGAGTAAGTGTATCATTTCTGGTGTTGATAACTTCAAAAGACTACAATGACTGCTTTCTATCAAGTGGGCGGGAGTTAACTTCCAGCTTAACGGTATAAAATACATACAGAAATAATTAAAAATATTATCACTAACCCCATTTCATAATTGCTGATGTTCTTGACCTCGCATAGCTCGTTGGCTTTTATCGTTGATGCAAAATTAAAACGTGAATTAAAACTCAAGTATTGTGCATCATAAAAGCGGTGATGACATCTAGATATACGATAGATTACTGGAAGTATAGACATTAGTACGAGTAGCATGACATGATAAGTAGATTTATTTGTGTAAAAATTTCATATTCTCATTTAGAACCAAAGAAAGATTCCTATTTTTTCAAGATGAATCCTGCTTCCCGCATCTTTCATCACGACAACTTTTTCCACCTATAAAATGTAGCCTATGTGTCATTCCAGGATTCTGTAACATACCTCCGACAGACGTTTCTCTGCCGGATGCGCCGCCGACAGAACGTTTCGATTATGAGTTGTTTACCGGCAGAACCTATCAACTACGATTGTTTCGCCGACAGAACGATTAATTCATGAGTGAATCGACGACAGAATCGGACACCAAATAAGAATTCGTCGACAAATAGGGTGCAACCAGCCCTGGTCGTCATTCTACGGCGACCTCTCGCGTGGAGAGAGACCTCACATTGCCCCTTCTGTGCGTCTTCTCCTGCGGCACGGAAGATTGCTGTTTCTCTCCCGTTTCTTATCCGCCGCCTCTTTTGCAAGCATCACCTCCTCACAAAATAAGGCGGCGCGTTGTATCAATTGAACCGTAAAAAATACAAAGTACATTTTACCGTTTTACGATACCTACACTGTCTCAAACCAACATTATCTTGAATGATTAACAATGAGGTTTCCGCAAATGGTGTCTTGGGATAAAAAGGTTGAAGGTTTTAATTTATTTCGTGGAAATTTTACCGCTAAATAATACCAAGAGCAGAAATATAAATAAGTTAATTTATATTTAGCACCACAGAGGTATAACAACACGAAATGTTGTAATTTGTGTGCATTTTGTTTGAGAATTTTGCTAAAGAAGGGTTAGACTTTCTTCGTTATTTTTCAACCAGTCATTTATTTTGCGTTGTCAACGTTTTGTTCCCTTTTATTTCAAAGACTTTTATTGGGGTTTACTATAAAGGAAAGCTATGTAGCTATAGTAAGAAACTAGGAAATGCACGTATGTTTATTTTGATTAAAGAATAAGATTACTAAGTTCATATTATAACAGATACTTAGCTTTTTTAGATGCATAGAAACCCTAGGTGACTTCTGCACATTTAAAAAAACCCAAAAATTATTACTTAACTGACATAGCAAACTTCATTCTGCCCCTTATATTTATTAAAGATGAACATTTTACGGTTAATTCTCATACCTACCCACCCAGTGTACATTTAAAATTGGTCCATCGACCACAAACACTGACACATTAGAATTTTTTACATTTAAACACGTCCTCTATGGAGAGACGTGAAAATAAAATAGGTATTTTACATAGATTAGATTCAAAAAATCACCTACATATATTGAAGACGAACAATACCTCCTGAATCGTATGACATTAACTCAAGCGTAAAACTGTTCTGCATTTTCTTTTGATCTACATACACAAAGGGCATCCTCTCATAAAATGGAGCGTAGATGTACGAGCAGGCTGTTTTCTCTATAGCATTCTTTAAAGTGAGTTACATCAAAACAAATGTAGTTTCCTGCAATTTTCTGAATTGTGTTCTTTTCAGGGTTCCTTACCAAAAGGGAAAAAAAGAAACCACCAACAGGTATTCATGAGACTTCGTCGTCTATCTGTCTGTCCGTCACGAGGCTGTATCTCAGGAAGCGTGATAATTACAGAGCTGAAGTAGTACTACTGTTGCGGTTATAACAGCGCATAACTTAAATTAGAAATAATAGTAGTTTATGATACTGTTGCATAATAAGGGTTCTTATAACACGAGTGTATTTTAAAAAAAACGAGCCGTAGGCCATTTTTTTATAGTACCACACGATTGTTATAAGACCCAAGTTATGTACAGTGTCATACACTACTTTATCTACTCTCATACTATAATACCTGATTTCATTTTCTGACATAATTATAGTTGCTCCTAGATTTCGCCGGTAACAGGTTCATGGTCATGTTTGACGCAGCTTCCAGAATGTCTGGTGGTGTACGATTACCACTATCTTCGCTTTCAGACATGTTTTTACACAAAAACTAATTTATTTTACGAACAAAACCAAACTTTGTTTAATTTAAATTATTTTAAATGTAAAATGTTGGCGCCAAGGCGCAAACATCGATTGCGCATGCGTGTTTCTTTTTTTTTCCGGCTGTGGAGGCACTACCTTTTTTTAAAGTAGAGGTTCAACCTTCTTGATTCAGCTGGAGGTTGTATAGGTGTATCGTTATGATTAAAAAGTTATATTATGATATAGGTGTCCATACAAGACTTGTATCGTAATAAAACTTTTTTTTTGGCCAATCTTTGTATTATAGTATCAGAGTAGATAAATACTATTAAAGAGGGGCTCCCATACAACAAACGGGACTTTTTTTCCGTTTTTGGTACGGAGCCCTCGATGCAGGAGACCGGCTCGCATTTGGCCGGTCTTTTACGTTTCGTTTGTCAGTTCATTAGCTGTATGCCGTTCGTCCTAGTAGAAATATGACTGACAAAATGAAGAGACATGAATAAAAGGATTTCCAAGCGGACGGAGTGAGCGAAGTGGAAATTAAAAAGAGAGCCATAAAGAGGGGATATTTGCTTCAGTGTAATTTATCAACCATTTTGAATTTAAACTGAAAGTAACATTTTATTACGAATTCTACGTAATTAGTCACCCAAAAGTTTTGTCAAAAGAGTTTCGAGAAGGGGTGGATGTTTGTTGTAGCATCGTACATAATTTTTTTGTCTCTCTCAGTCTTTCTCTCCATAATATGTTTAAGGGTATGCATGTGTATTTGCCTTCGAGACACTTATAAAAATAAGATGAAAGTTTACACGGAAAGCGGACACTTTTCCAAAACTTGAATTTTAATATTCTATACAAGCTGAGCGTGTTCGCCTTATGGCATTATCAAAGATTGACCTTTGATAATGCTGTAAGCGAAATCCGAAGCCCAAATGTTGACCTTTGTCTGTGACTGGTTTATTTTTACAGCATTACTGTAAAAATAAACCAGTCAGGAGTCAAGTTGTATTAAAATTAAAGTTATGGGAAATACTAAACGAGCAGATTATTATTATGTAGTTTCAATATCTCAATTTATCCAATGTATTAAATTCTACAATAGTATTTTAAAGAACCTTTATTGGAGTACTAGCTGACCCGCGCAACTTCGTTTGCGTCTCATAAGAGAGGGAGAGAGAGACGGAGAGAAAGAGCGATTAATTTGATATCCAGTTTCCTGTCCATTACTCCCGTTGCGTTTATTCCCATCGCATCGCTACTATTCATTATTTTAGAAATAATTAACGTTACTGTGATCGAAAACCTCCCAAAAACGCGAGATTGCACCCAAACCCACTTAGGTGAGGCCATACTGGTATCCGTAGGTCTGTTGGAAGTTCTGGGTTGACTACCGAGGACTTACCCGGGGCTCCCAACCGTAGGCTGTTAAGCAGTGTTTGTTGGTTTTTAGTCTTTAAGAGTCCGGCATAGCATATTATGTAGGAATTTCCTCACTTCAAAAAAAAATGTATCTGTGACCGAACCTTAAAAGATAAATAAATAAATAGGTATTGTGTTTTTGAACTTTTTAAGAGGAACAATTTTGTAATAAATTATTTTGATGTAACTTCAACCACTTACGCAGAGGCGCAACGGATACTCTAACGATTAAATGTTTTCCGTTTTCGAAACATTTCTCATTGCTGCACCGCTCCTATTAATCTTAGCATTATGTTATGTAGCCTTAAGCCATTCTCAATAAATGTACCTACTTACTATCGAACAGTTAAAGAGTTTTTGAACCCCTACCAGTAGTTTCAGTTAGGCTTGCATTGGTATGATGTGATCATGGTCCCTTTGCAGCGTGTAGTGTGTCCAATCCAGCGCAGCAGCTACACTTCTGACGATTGATCTGTTGGTGGATAGGGGTCTCACTGCAGCGTTCTAATAGGCTTATGTTGGTGATTTTCTCGGGCCCGTATATACCGAGGATCCGTTGGAGGCAGCGGTTGACGAAGACTTGTAGCTGGTAGCTGGTGCGAAATGTATTTAGTGACTTTCCATTAGTTTCCATGTCTCGCATCCGTATAGCAGTTAGCACTACAGTTTTAACGTTTACTTTGTTTTGAGTTTCACTCTTCGAGTCTATTTTCGCGATTGCCTACGGGGCGCAGCTGTGTTAAGATCGAGTCTCTAAATAATGTAGGGTACTCTTCTATCCCGTCAGTTTCTGACACGACACTCCCGCGGTACGTGAATCAGTGCCTCCACCACATCTCCTGCGTCTGTCGATTTTATTTTCAGTCCAGCCATTCGCTGCTTCATCCTGCACGTTGTCCTGCAGACATGCATGACGTGTGTGCGCCTCAGCAGGCACAGGTCATCAGCCTCATTTAAATCCTCCAGGATATCAGGATAGTCTCCATTCTATGCCGCGCGGCTTGTTCTTTGCGGTACTTAGCATTATACAATCTGTTTTCTATGGATGGTTGTTGACTATCCTGTTATCTTCATAACGATTTTCTGAGGTAGGTACAGTATATATTTTCAAAAGAGTTTGTGAACTCTATGTTTAATTTCTTTTTCAGAATATTGATAAGATTTGATTGATGTCATTTTATACACGTTACGTCTACTACATTGATACATGTAATAAAATTCTAACACGCCGCTGTTTGTATGTAAATTGTTTATACTGAGGAATAGCTTTAAACATTAAGCTCTATTTTGATTAAGCAAACAGGGCAGATTCACATGCCACTTGATGAGTATGATTAATAAATACCTCTAATTTCATAGACTTTATGTGACGTAAACAAAGTTGCGAGGGTCAGCTAGTTAAAACATAAAACAATATGTTCTTCTTACCCGCTTCAATCTATTTTTACAAATTTTATGGTAAAAATCGACATTCTTTGAAATGTGCATTTATGGTATTGTTGTGACTTTTATGACACGTTTAAAGTACATAGGTATGGGATAGATGGCGTTCGCGGCTACGTCAGCGTGAAATTTTACTTCCCGCTTCCCATGAACGTACGGAACGGAAACGTACTCCCGGGATAAAAAGTAGCCTATGTGTTATTCCAGACTGTAATATATCTCTGTACCAAATTTCAGATCGATCCGTTCAGCCGTTTGAGCGTGAAAGAGTAACAAACATCCACACTCACAAACATTCACATTTATAATATTAGTAAGATAATACCCGCTATATCACGTCTGTCAATGGCAATATCGGTGGAGTTGCCATTCGTTGGAAAGTGACGTCTATTATTATTATATCTACTCTAATGTTTATACGCCGAAGACGGCAGAATATTATGATCACTTCAATGTTTGTAACAGCTTTATTGTACAATATTCTGACAATTAAACGATTCTATCTATCTCAGTTCAGGAATTATCAAGTGCTTTAAAGGTTAATAGAGCCGGCAAGAGGGACATGATGAGTGTCGGTATTTGAAGCACCCACGTTAGTAGATCGTCGAATAATGCGGCATATTATAGGTAAACGTAATAGTCTATCGGTGCTTCGATCTATCAAACGCTATAGGATCGAGATTGTAGATAATAATGCTGAAATGAAAATACTGGGCTATTGAGTATTATGTAAAACCTAGATTCAAAATTTTGAATAAAATTAATTTTCTGACGAAGTGTTTGAAAAACGGAAGCTAAAAAAGTTCGCTGGAAGTGACTGGATTCTGAAAGAGCAGGACAGTGAATTGTCTGGAGAGACCTACGTCCAACGGCGCACTACCACTTGCTAATTTGATTGATTGAATTATTAGCGACCAATAAATTATGTATAGAAGTATCGAAGTCCAACTAAGCTTCAGACTGTAGATATTATATTTTATGCCGGACGTTTTGTATCTTGAATTTTCATAAGTTTATCTTGAAGCGATTTCAGCGTTGTTGTAACATTTGTCGCGTAACTTTATTAACAGGCCGCATTGTTGACACAGGTGCAATCTCATCTCAGGCTTGATGTTTACCAATATTATATCTATTACTAAGTAGATACTCTCGATAGCAAGCGCTCCTCATTATTGAATGTCTTGTGGTGACAGTGCAAAGCCTTTGTATTACCAGTATTACGTAGAAACGTGGCATTGTTCTCAAGACAATAAATATCAATTAATGCATCTGAATTAATATAATTATCTATAGTGAAACTTAGTGAAGATGTTTGGATGTTTGTTACTCAATCACACACAAATGACTGAGTGGATCGGGCTGTACAGAGATAGATCATGGTCTGGATTAACACTTAGGCTACTTTTTAACACCGGAATGTTCCCATGGGCATTGGGAACGGTAACATAAGCCACGCAAGTGAAGCCACGGGGTTACTTTGATTAACTCTAATCCCTATTAATATTCTTATGGCAGGAATTTAAAGATAAGCTTTTTTGTAGACTTTCTCTGTAGTACTTTCTCAACATTTCAATTGTCACAAGTACTATCAGAGAACAAAGTTACAAATATGTAAACAAAAGTACAACAGCTGTATAAAATCTCATAGACTTCGTCATCTTTCTACTTCACAGTTCATGATACTCTGAAATAAGTGCTTTCAAGCTTTTGAAACGGTTCATGAATGTGCTATGCCTCAAACTGAATGTTAGCGATGAGCGGGCCCACGCTGACAGCGGCGAGAGCGCGGCGCCAGAGTACAAGCACAAATTAGACAGTGTCTATGTGTGCGAAGCCTCAGCGAATTTAGTATGTAGGTAGAAACCTACATACTAAATTCGGTGAGGCTGCGCACACATAGACACCGCTCACGGAGTTCACAGACAAGTTTCAGAGATATAGTAGAGATAAGTCAAAGATTTTTATAGCCATTTTCGATACTGATTTGTGCACGAGTGTGCGCATTGCATTCTGGACCTAATAATTTTGTGGTACAAGAGAGGGTGGTACTGCGTTTGCACACAAGCAAACCGTGATTGGTACGTTTGTTATCGTTTACGTTTGTTCAAAGTTTCTTACTTTCTTGTACTCTGGCGCCGCACTATCGCACTAGTCGCTGTCGCCGCGTTTGTCGCCCCGCTCGTCACTATAAATCCAGTTCGAGTCTTTATACTTGTGTGTAATCTTCATATGTCTGAAGAACAGTGTTCTAAGTCGTACAAGAGTATTGTTTCAAAAGCGGTCGGATTTTATCTGGTTTCGAAATGGATTGAGATTATAATTTGAGAATCTCATTTACTTTAGATCAAGTTTTTGAATACGTTTAAGACTATCTATTTCAAAGAATTATAGGTGAATTGTTATTCTTAAAATAAGTTTAATAATACATGCAATTTCTTCGGAAGTAGTAGGCAGAGGTATTTTACACCTTTTGTTGGCACGAAAATCTAAAACCAATTTTTAATCCGAACCAAAATTCCAAGAGGCGTCCTGCCTCTTGGAATTTTGGTTGGGCACATTCACAGTTAACTCAAGCAAATAACGTTAAATTTCTATTGTTTCAGATAATGGCACCAGAATGTAAGAAATAACAGGCAAAGACTACCAACATGTGACCTAATACGGTCATGGATATGACTAACTTCACAACATTCGAAAAAGTATTACAAGAAATACCATGTCGACTCATTCGAAGCAAGGGTTGTGGAGGCAGCTTCACAGGCCTAGATTGCAGCACCGATGGAATAAACCTGAACTACACTTGCGAACTGAACCTAGACATTCAAAACGAGACTTCTTATACTTGCTTCTCATGTAACAATACAAATTCAAGCAGCGACGATACCCACTGCAGCCCTATTATAAATTTGAGTTTAGTCACAGTTGTGTTTGAAAGTGCACTCAAAAATCTTTGGCTTCGTCTTCCAATTTTTGACCTTTGTGATTTAAACTCTATTCTATGCTTCAGTGATGAACATAATCAGACGTTATATATCGACGATAGTAACGATAGTTCAGTGTTAAATGTAGTGAAATCTTTCCAATGTAGTTATGATTTTAGAAACGTGACAAAAAGTGTGTTAGAAAGTAAAGTTGGTTATGATTGGAGTTTTCTATTTGTGATATTTTTTATAATCGCGGGTGGAGTTGGGAATATTCTAGTGTGTTTGGCTGTGTGTTTAGATAAGAGGCTGCAGAATGTTACAAATTATTTTCTTCTCTCGTTGGCTATTGCTGACCTGCTGGTCAGTTTATTCGTGATGCCAATGGGGGCGATTCCTGGATTTCTAGGTAAGAACACTTTGTTATGTATCTTGCTTTAGAAATTAATTAATAACACAGATTTTTAAAGACTAATTTTAATAATTAAACGTTGCAGAAGCTAGAATAAAAAGGCGCATTTTGGAAAAATTAGGGCTTAAACCAATAAGGTTTTTGGCATTTAATGATGATTACGTTTAGTTAAACAAAATTCGTTCTTAAAATTTAAATCCTAAAGACGTAAACCTGTAATATTGCTGTCCAATTTATATTGCCGTGTGCGTTGCGCTACTGTTATAAGAACAGCGTTAGCGAAGCGCCTCTGCTGTTACAAACGTTTATAGGTTATTGTGACAAGTTGCATCAGGCGGGCCAAAAAATATCGGCATCCGATTATTATCATTCATGATTTTTTCGCTGCATGAAGACACATAGTCTACATAGGTACATAATTATACATTCGTACTTCAGAATAAGTTGACAAAGATTGAAAAATAATCTAAAATCTCTCTCTCTCTCTCTCAGAATATACCGATTGCAAAATAAATAAACATTTTTCCCTCCATATTATATTATTATACCTACCTACTTAGATTGTCACCTTTCATTCTAAGAATTGTTCTGTTCTCTACATTATTTCGAACCGTTTTTGTCTCTCAATCATGAACACAAAAATGATTTCCCATCTATAAACCCGTTCACCAGCAAATTTGTCAGCAGGAAACGATTTCAATCTTACAGTGTTGTAAGGAAATTCAAGTGATTGTATCTTTCTATCATAGGCGGCATTCGATTTGTTTTATTGGGCTATTAATATAACGAAAAAGGTATGATGAGAGTGAACCATAACATCCCGTTATTATATTATTCCACTTTTGATGGAAACATCGCAACTTTTCATGAAATGGTTCTATATAGTTATACAATAGATATGTATCAGAAGCGCTCGTGGCGTCAGACTCAGTGTTCAGTAAACGATCATTGCAGTAAGCAACTTTCATTATGGCCGGTCCTTGGATGATTGACCATCCAAGTGACCATTTTGTGACATTTATTAGAGCGTTTCCATGCTTCGGAAGGCATGTTAAGCCGTTGGTCTCGGTTGCCAGTAAAATGGCAGTCGTAAAGCCTATTTTGGAAAAATAAGGGCTTAAACCAGTTTTAGGACGTTTGAAATATTTCAGCCACAAGCAGTCACAACCTGCGCCTGTCCATCTCAACACGGCAATACGGCTCACCATACTATTACATGGGACAAAACCTTAAAAAGGTGAAATGTGGGCATGTAATATGCCTCTGCCCACCCCTTCGGGGATAAAGGCGTTACTATATGTACAGATATGTAAGCAGTTTATTAATTAATCTACCAATTTTTATCAATGTGAAAGTTGGTAAAGGTATCAAATTAAAGAGAACCTGAAAAGCTGCAATTATTTAAGGTTTACCCTTCAGATTCAGGGCTCGGTCCAAATATCTGTTCATAACTTTATTCAGAATTTATATATTCATATAAATTGTGTGTGCACTTCAATAGCCGTTTTAGAATCTTACTAACGCCCATTGACCACTCTAAGAATAAGATACAAACATACATACATATGGTCACGCCTTTATCCCCGAAGGGGTAGGCAGAGGCATATTATAAGCCCACATTTCACCTTTGTATAATTTGTCCCACGTAATAGGTGGTGAGCTGTTTTGCCGTGTTTAAATGGAAAGGCGCAGGTTGTGACTGCCTGCTGTTGAAATAAAGCCTTCAATTTAGCTTAACGACTGCCATTTTACTGGCAACCGGGACCAACGGCTTAACGTGCCTTCCGAAGCACGGAAACGCTCAAATAAATATCACAAAGTGATTACATGGATGGTGACCGGCCATAGTGAAAGTTGCTTACTGCAGTGATCGTTTACAGAACACTGAGTCTGCAGGGCCTCGAGCGCTTCAACATTCTAAGAATAAAAGCGTCAATAAAAACCAGGTTCCAAATACTGAAGCAATGTAACTAAATTGGCATGCATAATGTCGGACTTTGAAAAAAAAACTTCTACGAAGAGCAGACCTCGCGAGCAAAAAAATAAAATACAACCTCTTAGGAATCATAACCTTTATGTTTGATTTTGATATTATGTAAAAAAGCTGTTGACAAAAGTGTATTTTAATCAAAGAACACGGTGTGCCAAGTTTGGTGAAAATCGGTTATGCGTCATCTAGACCGGAACTGGCATACATACATACATACACTCAAACATACGGACGAAAGCAAAATCGTCCATATTGTCGAATCGGAGACTCTAGTTCGCTTCGCTCGCAAAGCAAACATCGCAATATTACTCCGTTACTTACTGGTAATTTTTTTTTGAATTTAACAAAACGTTGTTCAAAACCCCTTAAAAAGTATAACAAATTAAAATTCTTCACATTATAAACGGCGAGTTTTATTGCTACAAAAACCCATTAGAAGAAGAAATTTTGTAAGCGAAAATTGCTGAATCTTTAAAAATAATTACTTCTTAGGACTTAAGATTTATTTTGAACTCTTTGGCAGTTTCTTAAAAACATGTAATTAGTAAAATGTTTTTATGTTTTATTTCTTTCCGTGCTCGGCAATTTTGTACTAGCTGCGCTTCCAGGCTTCTTCCGTGAATTAATTTTGTACTCCTAAAAGTTGCCTAGGTCATAATCATAGCACAATCATAAAATAAATTAACTCAATTTAGGCCAGATGGCGTGTAAGAAATGTCAAGCAGACATAAGAAATATTTTAGGGTTCTGTACGCAACGGGTAAAACGGGACTATATGTCCAAGTTGTATTTTATGAACTTTGGTAGCTAAGACAGCTAAAATTTTCACTGCTTATGTATTTCTGTTGCTGCTACAACTACAAATGATAAAAATAGATTTGTTGCTTCGGAACCCTCCGTGTGCGAGTCGGACTCGCACTTGACCGGTTTTTTATTTTCTTCAATACAAGGAAAAGGAAACTGAACATGTGTAACGAGTTAATACCTTTTTAGGCAACACGAACAACAATAATAAGCCCCTCTCTGTAACTGAATGCCGCCGTGTCGTTTTGATCTATTCAATTTCAAAATAATCTCTTCATAAATAGCTTGAGTGAACAACGATGGTTTTTGAGCAGCCCTGTGTGTAGTCCTTATCAATAGGGCTGTGCAAAACTTAAAAAGGGCCGGATATTAGGTGGTACCGAAAAACGCTTTGATTTTTTTTCAGTTTTATTTTTGACGTTCAGTTTCCATCGCGATCTGAGTTGACTCATTTTTGGCAATGCATACTTTTTTTAATGCACGTATGTAGTGGAAATCGGGAATTACAGACTTTTGTAAGACTGAAGAATTTTCTCTTACAAGAATTGATTTGCACCACCTTTACTCGACACAAGCATACGGCACACCTAATGGAAAGTCAACATAGCTTTTGGATGCTTAGCTCGCGCTGCTGACCTTACGAAAATCCCTTGAGGAAGCCCATACTGTTGGAGTTCATTATGATGTATGGTATAGCTGATATGTTTGTGTGTCAGGTTACTGGCCGCTGGGGGTGGTGTGGTGCAACGTGTACGTAACGTGTGACGTGTTGGCGTGTTCTGCCAGCATCATGCACATGTGTTTCATCAGCATTGGCAGGTAAATTCAGCAGCTTTTTTTCTTTTTTTAGTCAAATATACTTGATTTCCAATTGCATGGCCGTAGACGAACATAGCTTTTTAAACAAAAATATTGTTTAAAAAGCTATGTTCGTCTATGAACATTTTAATAAAATATTTCATTTATTTATTTAATAAATATTTACGGACATTTCACACAACGCTATCTGATCCCAAAGTAAGCTAGGAATAACCTGCTTGTGTTATGGGTATCAGACCACGGAAATTAGTACTTATATACTTTTAAATACATACATATTTTACATAGAAACACCCAGACTCTGGAGACAAACATTTATGGGTCACACAAATATCTGTCTCCGATGGGAATCGAACCCATGACCTCCAGCGCCGCAGGCGGTATCGCTACCGACTGCGCCTCAGAGGCAGTCATAACATAAAATAAGGTCTATATCACTATTATAGCAGTTAGGTGGCATGCAGACCAGCATACGGTTCCTTGATATTAAGTTTAGGACGACTATAACGCTCAAAGTGCCACATTTACACTGCCAACCCTATGAATTAGAACCCATGCCTTCAGAAAATACGAGGCAGGGAATTGGTTCCAATTTAAATCTAAGCGTACGTGAGAAAACCCCTGTCGTACCTTACCATGTACGAGCGCTCCGGACCTAACGTGTGAGGGTAGACAACCCTAAAGGAAAATCTCTCCTGCAGCGAATACTATGCATCAAAGCTATAGTGCCACGCATCCCTGAACATAATTTAATTGCCAGATAAAGAAATAAGTTGCGTTTTTTTTACTGAAAGCTAAGGATATAACACAACACCAAGTGAGGTACTAGTAAAACTACTTAGTACATCCTGATCAAGTGGGTGTTGATCATTCATATCTATATCTTTATAAACATACAGGACGACTTACTTTTATACCCCTACTATTGTCACCGTTTGGTGATAAAACGCTTCGGTTACTGAAAATTCTGTTACTTTGTTTTGTCCCTGTGAAGCTAAGCAGAAGTAAATTTTATACAGTAATTTTGTAGGTCCCTCGTAAGGCGTTGTACTAGATGAACGATAAACGTGGCAACGCGACGCGATACCGCGCGAAGCTAGAATATCAAGTAGTCATTGCTATGTATTGTCAGAGATTAAATAGTTGCAAGGAATGCATCTCACTTTGTCGCGCAACAACGACACTCGAAAAGTATGGATCGTATAGCGTCGCGTCGCTTTATATCGCATCCTGTCGCTCGCCTTGGACAAGGTAACAGGGATCAAGCCTATTGCAGTCATCGGGCATTATTTCTGTGAAAAATCTATAACCATTCCTCACCCCAAAATTCTCATAGCTAGGACAGATGTTACTCCTCTAAAAATACAATCTCTGCAGCCTGAGAGGCCTTAATAATTTACAAAATGGCGCCCGCAGCTCCGCCCGCATAGAATTTTGTTACCGTTACCCACGGTAACTTATTACAAAAATAAAAAGTCTATGTGTAATACCAGACTATAATCTGTCTCTCTACCTAATTTCAGCCAGATCCTTTCAGCCGTTAGAACGCGAAAGCATAACAAAGAACTTAGGTTCTTCGATTCGAACATCTTACACATCACGCACAAAAGAAGACGCGGGAAAGTATCCGAACCCCTTAGGTGAGACATCGGCGATGCCAATCCCGGGACATCCTTCCGAGGGCTTATCCGGGACTCCAAACCGTAGGCTGTGGTAGGCTTGCTTCTTCTTATTCGTGTCAATGGCGGTCCGTAGCCTGATTCAGGTCTGCAATTGTGCAGGTGTAGGGGCACAACGAACATGACAGTAGGTGGTCCATCGACTGCAGAAGTGCACCACAGTCACAGCCCCCGCCTCCCGGGTCCAGGTAGCCCCATCTTACCCGGTTCGCTCTATAGCAGCCGACCTGGGACCTCAACCTATTTAGGGACTTTCAGGTGGCCCATTTAAGTTCATGCACGTGTGGTAGGCTCTCAGCAGGCTGGATGTTGTCTGGAGGGCTACGAATAATGTATTCTACTGAAGGGCTTATCTATAAGTACTTATAATAAATCTGTAGAAGTGAAAATTCTGTACATTGAAAATATAAAAAAAAAAATAGCGGGGGTGTTACTAGACCGACAACGAACCCAAAAATGTGATTTAAAAAAAAATTGTCTGTCTGTCTGTCTGTTTGTTCAGGCATCACGCAAAAACTACCGGTTCGATTACGATGAAACTTGGTATAATTATTCTTTAATATCCTGGGCACCACACTGGGTTCTTTTTATCCTCGAAAAGTATACTTATCATAAAATAAAAAACGAACATAAAGTTATTATCAATTATTGCTTAAACAGTTAATGGTAAGATGATGAAATTCAGCATGAGCGTTGTTTGTTACAATTTGAAGTAAGTCATTTTACCATTTTTGCAAATTCCACCTCCAAAGGTATAAAAAAGGAGGGTCAAGTTTGTATGGGACAACGCGATTCCTTGGTCCGATCTGCTTAAAATTTGGCATATAGCATTATTAGCATAACTGATGGAAGACGTGTTCCTTATTTTATTGAAATTTATACATTATTGACCTAAAAAGGGAATGTAAATTATTTCGGAGCTGATTTTCTCCGGAGTTGATATCAATACTCCTTAAATACTCTTATTTTTGATTTAAATTACTTTTTATTTTGACACATTTGTGGAAGTTCAATCCAAATGACATTGTCATATTCATGATTTTGCTTTAAGTACTATCGAAAATATTGCTGTTAATTTTTTTTAATTTTGTATAAC
The DNA here is from genome assembly GCA_933228765.1 of Miltochrista miniata. Classification (NCBI taxonomy): domain Eukaryota; kingdom Metazoa; phylum Arthropoda; class Insecta; order Lepidoptera; family Erebidae; genus Miltochrista; species Miltochrista miniata. The sequence continues at coordinate 10,360,679 of OW121749.1, forward strand.
AAAAAATAAATATGTGAAAGAAGAAGAAAATTCGAAGATGGCTAGCCAGGAATAATGAAAGACCACGCTTCAGGTAGTGTCCACTGTGCATTAGAATGAAAGATTGTCAGTAGCCCTAAGCGACTGGTCATGGAAGGTATGAACTTTATTCTATAGTTCTGGCTGCATTCGGTGCAGGACACAGACTCACTAAGTCTTTGTAAAATACGGGAATGGCCTCTACGAAGATCACATTTGACAAGTAAAAAGAGCCATTAAAATGAACATGAACGCCTAGCAGATGAAATTTACATCGTTATTAAGTTAACAGGTCTTGGTTGGACCATCTGTATTATGAGGACAAAGTCTACCGTAGTTCGGTTTTCCCATACGTTGTAGGCTTACAGTATGACTGGGACTACCTGAAGAAGGAACTAAGCTACGATATCAATTGCTTAGAAGAGAATCTGGCCAATGAATTAAGAAATGTATTTATTAAATAAATTAACATAACTCATATAATATGTTTTATGAATTTGTAAATCAGAACAACTATTATAAATATGCGAATGTTTGTGAGTGTGAATGTTTGTTACTCTTTCACGCTGTAACGGCTGAAATTTGGTACCTACAGAGATAGGTTAGAGACAGTGTAGGAACTAAATTTCAAGCAGGCGAAGCTGCGGGCATCAGCTAGTTGAAAATATATTTATTCATTTTCTACATCAATCAGATATTGAATGTTAAGAAAAAAATTGAAGATTGAGTACCTACGTCTATGTTGTTACATAAAATAAATTTCAGAAGAGGTCAATTTAAATAAAAGACCTTTCAAATAGTTCCCAAAATACGGAGAGCACTTAACCCTTTTTTCCCAAATCGCAGTGGACAAAGGCAGCTGAGAGTGGCTTTATTGTTTATAATAATAATATTTTCGTCAAAAGCCGACCCTAATATTCATTTTAAGAGCATATTTAAAGTGACCCTCGGTGATGGGTTACATGATATCGTTAGTGGATCTCTTGCTATAAATACGGCTAACATGTGTTCGGCGTGTTCGTGTTGCTAATTTCATTTCAAAGTTTGTGCAGCGTGTTATTTCTAAAACTTTATAATAGTGGAAAGTTTTACTTGCCACTCGTTTTATTTTTAACCCTTAATACAAACGAATTCTTGAGTTGGAAATCGTGACATAAATGAGGAGTAGGACACCCCCGGCCAGATTAACCGACAACCTGGAAAAGGTTGCAGGGAGAGATGGATGCGGAGGGCCTACGTCTAATAACTGTGGACTGTCAAAGGCTGATTTGTCTGTACCTCTAACGATAGGCAAATATCATAATATTGAATGGATAATCAAAAATTTTCTAATTTTTAACGGATTTCCTTACTGAGTCCTAATTACGGAAACTTTCTTTTAACAATTTATGAATATCTAATTCTGCAAATTAAATAAATGATTAATTAAGCTTTGTGGAATTAGTCCGCAATTATTACTGACTAAGGCTACAAAGAAAAATATGAAATAAAAGGAGAAAAGGATATTTCCGCAAGCTGTTAAATGTTGCTTTGAAGTTAAGAAATTACAAGCGACTTGACCAACAGAACAAACTCTACAGACAGTCGTAATCATTTCAGCAAATATTTTCCTTTCCAAGCATTTGGCTCTATAATTTCCATTTGAGAAGTAAGGAAGACATAAAAAATTATTACAACGTTAACGGGCAAATTTGAATAACTAGATGGCCGATATTTCAGTTGTAAAACCCTTTTCTTTCGGTAAACATAATAATAATTGGACTACATACTTGCATAATAGTAGATAATAGAAGTTTCTTGGTGCAATTTTTAGAGAAATAAAAATATGATTCTCCGTTTAATTTTTGTGTCTGACTGATGTGTGATGTTGCTTGCAGGCCACACAAGCTTTATGAAAAAGAAAAAAGAATCTGGCTCCAAAAAGAACAGATATCCTTCTCCAGCGTTTACAAAGCCTAGGCAAAGTTCTTCAGTCAAGATAGAGCATCGTGGAGTTCAAGTCTGTAAATTTCAGCTTGGGAAAGGCCATGTAGCCTACACGTAAAAAATAAGGCCCAATTTATTCAAAAACGAAACGTAAATCTTAGTGTGTACGTGATTCAAAAGAACTGCTACTGGAATTGGAATGCGATCTCAATTTCTTTACTAAGCACTCATGCATAAACTGTTTCTAAACGACTGTGTTGAAAAGGATTGTTTGAATTTAAGTTGCTTTTTGGTGTCTAGACATAATAATATTATATTCAATGTACATAGGAATTGGCATAGCAATTGTGAGAACCTTCGAAGCAGCAGTAAAGTAACAAAACGATAGCATATGACATTGAACTTTCAAGTTCTTTAATATTCAAATTCTGGTACTTCATGGCACTTTGCCAAGCTGCTTATGCTGACTACTTCAAATGCATATCTACTTTCCTTGAAGGCACGTTTAAAAGAGCCGCTGAACGGGAAATTTGAATGAAAATTTAATTTGAATCAAAATTATTCAAGTTAATGACTCTTTTAATCTAAGTTGGGTATGTTACTTATACTTATTTACTTAGATTACTTAATTAAGAATCACTGATTGAATTGTAATAAATAAAGTATCTATATAAAACGTATAGTTTCTTAAAAGCAGTCAATTGTTTGGGACTCCGTAGTATTTTAGATGACCTTTATCATAAAAAGGTGTGTTATAGTGACCTGGGCGCCGCCGACGTGTCTTCGCCGAGGGCTATCGGCCTCCATGACCGGGGGTCTGAGGACGGTGGGAGGGTCGCTCACCGTCCTTACAGAAGCAGGCCCATGACGGCAACATGACGTGAGGAACTCACGCACGCCCCCCCTTAGAAGTGGGATTACACCTGAAACCCCCCCGAAGACGCGGGTTAGCACCCGTACCACCCCAAGGGCGAGGCCGCAGAGGCGGCCGTAGGTCTGCTAGGGGTCCTGGGACATCCTTCCGAGGGCTTACCCGGGGCTCACAACCATAGGCTGTTGGGCGTTACGTGAGGTTTTTTAGTCGGTAAGAGTTCGGCATAACATCCATGAGGATTTGGAAGGGGTGTTATAATTTACATCGTTTGTGTGTATTTGTGTCATTGTAGCATAAATCTACTACGGGCATGAACGGGTTTACATGCAGCTTCTAATTTGAAAGAAAACATGGCCAAAATTATTGGTAAAATTTTACGGTACTATGTCTACAAAACTTGGTCATTGCAACTGTTTAGTCAAAACTAATTTTAAAAGTAGTTACACTAATATAAGTACCTACTTATAGTCATATAACTCTACAAAAAAACGTCCCATTTCCAAACCGAAATTTCACTCAGCCTCAGGACAGTCCGCCTTATAATTTTTATTGAACGGTTTTTGCGCCAGTGATCTCACCGCCTATCCTCTTTTAGATTTTAGTACCTCGTTCGATTAATAGCATCTGAAGCCCTCATTTTAGTGCCTTGGGTTCACTTTCTCGCTGATACATCCAATATCTTTCCTAGATATACATGAACTTGTTGTACTTACAGAATACACAGAAATTTCGGTTGCCCATGTATTAACTTGTCTTGATGACGGTGCCCGCCCGTTTCATGTACAATATCATAAATATCTTCCGAGTGTCTGTTGCCACAATGTTCTTATTGGGTCTATTTAGCTGAACGTATAGAGAAAGATAAAGGAGAGTGACCAAGGATTTATCTATCTGGACACGTTCAAAAATATCAGTTTTTAAACAATGTCTTACTTTTCCATAATTACGTATTATAACATACTCATATAGACATGCGGCCCAAGTTCAAGCCAAGGAACTGGCTAGCCTGCGCAGAGTATAATGTTACACGAACCACTTGGTGCCACTTTTGACCCTTCTATAACTCAAAACCTATAAATTTTTAATTCTGATAAAAACTGGCCAAGTCAAATCTAACCTACCTTAAGATCTCACATTTTTTTTGAATAACAGCAATTGTTATAGGTAACCAATAAAGCAAAGAAATAGAGTTTTATACTTGTTCATAATGTTATTTTATTGCTATAATTACAAATTTTGATTTCGCATAGAACTTGGCACTCATTCAGATCTCCATTCTTTATGCGGCAAAGCCCATAGTCAAGCATAGTTTTTGTTTTGAACTTGGCTCTCCTTTTTTACATTTATGTTTTTGGTGGGATATTTTAAACATACTTTGTTAGTAAAATAAAACTAAAGACTGAATGTACGAAATATCGGTACAAATATACGCATACATTAACATTATTGTAGGTATACCGATGTTTTGGGCATAATACGAGTATGTATAGTTTCACCTTATTCCCGAAGCAGCAAACAGAAACATTCTTATATCAGTTATTTTCTGATCTTGAATCGAATAGGGGCAGTCTGTAACAACTGACAGTTGAAGCTTTCAAGCTGCTGTAATGCCATGACTGAGCAACTACCAAATTACGTGCTAATGTGACCAATAACTTCCGTAACACGGAGCTCAGATTAGAACATTATCGTACAAATTGTACAATGTAAAATACTGTATAAATACTTGTACAAATTGTACAATGTAAAATACTGCCACACAGTAAGAGTGACTTTTACACAACACTGAGCAAGCGACGCTACGAGTCTACAAAGTAGGTACACAAATTAGAGATAGTACAGATGGAAACCTACATACTTAATTCGCTGAGGCTACGCACACATAGACACCGCTCACTGAGTTCACAGACACAGGTCAGGCGAGGTTGAGGACCATTTTTCGATACTGATTCCAGACAACCTCGGTATGGAAATGAAGATCAAGATAGAAAAGATAGTTGAATGGCGCACATTACTTAGTAAATAACAATATATAAAAATAATAACACAATTAATGGCTATGTTGTAAACAATAAATAAACAGTAACAAAAATAAGGTAGAAACAGATATAAATTACTCTTACAGCGACAAATAGTGGTTTTTAACCCCGTCTTTGAAGGTGGCCAGCGACTTTGCACGTCTAATTTCCAATGTCAGCACATTCCACAATCGTATTGCCAGTACAGTAAACTAATTATCTAAAAATTTTGTGGAATGTGATGAGGGTAGGTTTGAAAATAAAAGTACATAGGGTAAACCACCCAGTTATTGGCACTTTTAGAATGAATTATTGGCACTTTAGTTAAGAGTATATTTCGAAAAATAAGGGAAACCTAGTTTATTTCAGTTCGGTGTTGCCCAATATTTAGTTGTAGGTATGCATTAAAAAGTAAAATAGCATTCTTTTTCTGTTAGAAATGGGCAAAATTACCTAAAGTGCCAATAATTGGAGGAGTGCCAACGATTGGGTGGTTTACCCTACATGAGATTTCCATCTGTACTATCTCTAATTTGTGGTAGGTATCATAAATTTTGCGAGAAAAACCCGAATATATCCTCATCAATTTTTACTAGCTCGAGAGACCGCTAAATTAGCACATCACGCTAAAACGTGAACCAATCATAACATATTTTACGATCCTGTCAATACGAGTACTCCGACGTTGATACTTTACACGTCGTATTGGTTTACAGAGTTTTTTCCATCAAAATACGCAAATACCTTAGTACGTTCTTGACAGCCAGCAATTTAATATTCTGGTTAGTGATACGAAAACTTCTAAGCAGAAGTTGCTACAAAAATTTATGTCAATATGATTTTAATATAAATTTTCTCCTTGCTGTTGCCACATGACACTTTACTTATTGGACAGAAAATCAAGTTTTATAATTTCAACCCCTATGGGAATTTTCATTCTTTTGGTGGTCACTTGCAAGTTGGAAAATTTAAATTGAAATATGGCTTACTGTTACCGGATATTTAAAAAAACAAATTGAAGCCTTGATTCATGAATTTGCACTTTGGAAATCAAAGCCATAATTTCATCACTTTCCATTATAATAATTACATAGTTAATTGACGACCTAAGGAAATCTAGCCAGTTATGTTTCAATTTACTTGGGTCGGAGCACAAGATTTGTTTCTCATTACTTAGAATTGAAAAATTGGTTTACTGATATCTTAGATTATTTTTTTTTAACGTTAGGGAAAATCCTCGTAGGATGCTATGCCGGACTCTTGCCGACTAAAAAACCTCACGTAGCGCCCAACAGCCTATGGTTGAGAGCCCCGGGTAATGCGGCTTCGCCCAGGGGGTGGTTCGGGTGCAATCCCGCGTCTATGGGGGGTTTCGGATGTGACCCCGCTTCTAAGGGGGGGCGTGCGTGAGTTTGGTGAGCGGCCCTCTCACCGTCCTCAGACCCCCGGTCATGGAGGCCGATAGTCCTCGGCGAAGACACGTCGGCGGCGCCCAGGGCGCCGCCTCCTTCGCGAGCATGACCTGCTCGCAGAAAGAGGCGGCGCAGTCCCACTTACTCCCACTGGAGAGCATGGCTGGCACCATGGCCTCGAGCGAGAGAGTGTCCACGCCCAGACCCACTACGAGGACCTGGCGCTGCTGTGCCCACGCCGTGCACTCCACCAGCGTGTGGAGCGCCGTGTCATCGCTGCGGTCCTCGCAGTGCTGACACTCGGCCGTGGTTTCCCGGTGTTTTCGCCACAGATACCTACCGAAGCTACCGTGCCCGGCAAGCATCTGTGTCTTATCTTCTTATCTTATCTTCTCTTATCTTATCTTATCTTAGATATTTTGTAATACGCTACTCACTTTCACTCAAAGACAAAGTAAAGCCCATTTAATAGTCTTGACTGATGGATTATCATGACGGAATTCTGCCTAAAGTGAGGCGAATAAATCCCGACTCATACGGTTAGCTTGAACATGTTATTATAACATCCCAGACAGGTATTAAAACAAAAGAACAGTGAAGTACTTGATACCATCTGTCGGGACGAGTAATATAATATATCATCTGTCAACGTAGCACCTAATAGGCTTAAGGGGAGTGGTTGACCAAGTTTGCGAAAAAGAGGTGCAAATAAAGACGTTATTCTCGGTATTAGTATACGAAAAATGACAGCCAAAAGTAGATTTTAAATCTAAAAGATGTGTGTCAAAAGATGGTTTTATCAGAAATTGTGTATTTATTATAAATAATTAGTAAAACATCATTGAAATAGCCCATATTTTTTTAGAAGAAGACGTTTTATGACATCTATTTATTATTGAATGATAATAAAATTTATATCAGAGACTAAAGAAAACATAGACCTCTAAAATGGTTTTCTTCAATTTTGAATTAGTATAAGTTTTAACTAATTATAACTAATAATGTATTCAAAGAATACATCACATTGCTTGCTTCCCCGCGCTCGCCCGAGAATCTAGTGCGGGGGGGGTCGTGTTGCTAGACGGACGTGTGTCGCTCTGGTCTGCAAAATATTCTCGTAAAATGTTATATTTTCATTCATGTACAGAGTAATGCGTGTAACAGAGCCAGAGCCCGAGTTACACTATGCATACTGCATTACATGAGAATATAATGCATTTCAATTTATTTTTTGTATTGTTTTATTAAATTACTTCGAAAGGTAGTCATGCTTATATTGTAAGCGGTACTTAATCATTTCAATATAAATAAATGAAGAAATATTTGTGGACATTCGCACACAACTTAAGCTATTATAACTTTGTGCTAAGGGATATAATAGCTAACTGATGAAAATACTTATATTACAGTTATTATTAACACACTGCTTTTTTTGAGACACTGGTCTCAGCTTGACTGCCTCTGTGGCGCAGTCGGAAGTGATACCGCCTGCGGCGCTGGAGGTCGTGGGTTCGATTCCCACCGGAGACAAATATTTGTGTGACCCATTAATGTTTGTGTCAAGAGTCTGGGTGTTTCTATGTATAATATGTATGTATTCAAAAAGTATATAAGTATTATTATCCGTGGTCTTATACCCATAACACAAGCAGGTCATTCCTAGCTTACTTTGGGATTAGATAGCCTTGTGCGAAATGTCCGTGAATATATTTATTTATATTTATTTATTTATATTAACCGTCAATTTTTTCAGCTTATTAGGTCTAGGGGTGACGTAGGCACCATCTACCGGCAACTTGGTTAAAGTAATAAAGTGAAGGAATTGACGGTCGAGAGCAGTGTCTCGTTAGTCCAATGGTGAGGCCGTCTGGTCCGGCAAACCAGAAGACGCAGGTTCGAATCCTGCTCGGGACCAAAAATTGTATTCAATTATTTGCTAGACAAGTAAGTCTGGAAATGATCTGCTGGCTCTGTTGGATTCTCAAACAATTTGTTATGATTTTTTAAGTCTATATTACAGTAAGCAGAGTGCTAAAAAGAATAACCCGCCGAGTTTCTTGCTAGTCTATATCTATACATAATAATAAAACTTTTGAGGGTCGAGAGTCTGAACATGAAAGCTATTTAAAAAAAAAGAACGCGTTCTCTAATCAATACCTACTTAAGTCAAAATGAAATTTAAAATTTTCATGTCCGTCTGTATTCCGAATACGTATCGCGCCGAAACTACTGATTTGAATGAAAATTGATCCGAGGAAGTTCAGGAGTTGGAGACATCTCAACTTCTCAAGACCTAGAATTCAAGAGTTCCTTTGAATGTGAGTGTAAATCTAAACCGGCGTGTTGGCTTTATCATAAGAGCTTAATGATTAAGTCCAGAGTTAAATATTTCGTCCGCGCCGAAGGCGTGAACTGAAATAAATTATTTTAGAATAGATTCTAAAACAATTCAGTCCGCGCCCTCGACGTGTACGTTCTTTTATGATAAAACAAACAGTTCAGTTTCACTCACCACTTGCTGAGTCTGATGAAGAAATACCTCCCCTTTCATACACCTTAAGCGTCGTAAACGAAGTTGTGAGGGTCAGCTAGTTACATACATTCATAAATATGGTCACGCCTTTATAGGCGTGACCATACATACCTAATATACATAATTATGTATGTATTTATGTATTTATCTGCCTACCCCTTCGGGGATAACCCTGAAGGGGTAGGCAGAGACATATTATTATGTCCCCACATTTCACCTTTTTAGAATTTGTCCCACGTAATAGGTGGTAAGCTGTATTGCCGTGTTGAGATAGACAGGCGCAGGTTGTGACTGCCTGCTGTTGAAATTATTCAAGCCGCCAAAAAGGCCTTCTACTTGGCTTAATGACTGCCATTTTACGGGCAACCAAGACCCGTTGGTCTTGGTTGCCCGTAAGTTTCGAAAGGCACGTTCAGACGTTGCTTAACGTGCCTTCCGAAACACGGAAACGGCACGAACAAATAACTTCACAAAGTGGTCACATGGATGGTCACCCATCCAAGGACTGGCCATAGTGAATGAGCTTACTACAGTGATCGTTTACAAAACACTGAGTCCGCGGTGCCACGAGCGCTTCTTATTTATACATAACTAGCTGACCCTCGCAACTGCGTTTACGACTATTTTTGTTTGTTATAATAAAATGAAATGAAATTTTGTTCCAAAAGTAACAAAAATTTTAAGCGAGTGGAAGACCCCTCTTGTCTGGATTTGTAATAATTTACGTAAAACAATGAATATATGAACATTCGTCTTTGTGAATTCGTCACATTTAATTTTTACGTAATAATCAATCACATTTTTTGCAGTGTATTTTTACACTTAAAAACAAAGGAAAATTGAAATACAAACGTTCCTTTGTTTTTTAATTTATTTTCGCCTCTCTCTATAAAATAGAGTGCAGAGGGGCTTATGGCGAGACTTTGTCTGTAGTCTGTGACTCTGTTGCATTAAACTACGTCACTAGGTCACGTGGATCATCTGTTCAAAGTTTGAAATAAAACAAAAATGACAACGTCAATCGGATTGAACTCTCACAATAAACGTTTTAGAGAGGGGCAGTCGGGTGAGACCGTCTCACAGCTTCTTGTTTATTTGGTGAAGCGAGGAACGCATTTCCGCTACTATTTTTCTTCTTCTTCCGTAGTTCTTTTACTCTGATGTCTCTGTAGTTGCGCTAGTCTATGTTGGCGAGTCATATCGCCCATATGCTCAAGGTCGTTAGCCGTGGGTATGGCCTTAAGGCTTAAGCGTTAATTTCACCTGAAACAATGAGACTTACAACGTGTGTTGTGGTAAGACACCGGTTATATAATACATCAAAAATTTCAAAACTCTTTTAGTTAGGTATGGAGTTAAAATTGCTGCAATTCATCGAAAATTTAATTTTAGTCTAAATTTTGCTATTGATTGGGCATCGGAGGGGAATCTTGTTCCGAGTAATTAAGCGGAGCATGACTTATCTGATAGCTTTCACTCGTTAAAAATAAAAAGAAATATGGAGCAGCTATCATAGGTATTTAGTTTAGGTCCAAACCAAACCTTTTCAAATTTTCCATTCCAACATAAGGAACTATTATATAAGGACAGTACCGCAAGTTTTAGGCTTCCGTACCAAAGGGTAAAAATGGGACCCCACTTTTGAGACTCCACTGCACGTCTGTTTGACTGTCACCAGGATGTATCTCATGAATCATGACAACTATACACCTGAAATTTTCACAGATGATGTGTTTCTGTCTAAAGCTAGTCTTAGTATTATTATATCTAAGCAGTTGGTGCAGTATTAGTATTATTATATCTTTGTTATTATTTTTATTATTATTATATATCCACTAGTTGATGGGCGCGGCTTCGCCCGCGTGAAATGTGGTTCCCGTTCCCGCTTCCTATGGGAACATATTCCCGGGATGATATGTAGCCTATGTGTTATTCCAGACTAAAATCAACCTCGGTTCCAAATTTCAGCCCGATCCATTCAGCTGTTAGAGCGTGATTGAGTAACAAACATCCAAACATCCAAACATCTTCACAAACTTTCACATTTATAATATTAGTAGGATAGTAGGATAGATTTCGAAAATTCCTTAGCCCAAGATTCCTCTTAGGTAAGTTAGTTTTCAACAGTTCAAAACACGCCTTAATTAAAATATGTTGCTTGGCCGTTAAATTACTCAAGGACATAATTTAACGCATACTTTAGCGACTTTAAGTTACTGTTCATATATACAGGGTGTGGCGTAAATAGTGGTCCAACCGTCAGGGTGTGATAGAACAGGTGCCCCACTATAACATACTACAATATCATCCAAATTTACCCAAGGGTCTCAGAAAAAAATAACTTTTTTTGAAAAATCGTCCCTTTTTTGTAAAGTTGCCTGTAGATTATAGGAAAACAGCTATTTCTGATTTCTGTTTTTTCTCTCTTGAAGCTAAATACATAAGCTATCAAAAAATAATATTGTTAATAAAATTCCACAACAAACGTTTGAAATAAATATAAGTTCATCTCAATTTTCTCTCTAATTTTCAGGTATCATGAAAATTGTTCAACGTTTTTTACAAAAAATATGTACTACACTGATGCTATCCAAACGTTTAAAAATATGCTTATGTAATATTGATTTCAAAATGATACCATGAAAGGATTTCGCATGAACAGAAACTAGTAATTTTTACTGTTAAAGTTCAAAACGGGTTAAGAAAAATGACCAAAATCAACTTACATACATCACACTTATAACTTTTTTTTCATAGTAATAGTTCATAGTCGACATTATTATTAATTATTTAAAATCTTATAACCTAGATAGCGCCTGCGGCTCCACCCGCGTGGGATTTTGTAACTATTCTCGCTTTCATGATCCCACCGGAAGTGGGAATAGTAACAAAATTCATCGCGGGTGAAACCGCAGGCAACATCAAGGTCGCGGTTGAACGCCCGAAACGTCGGTGAATGTAAGTAAATAGTATTTCGCGTGAAGTGTTAAAAGCTGCGATAGTTTAAAAAAATCATAACCGTGATGGCGCCCGCAGTTCCACGCGCTAGGAATTTGTCATGGAATGGGAACAGAATTTCAGATAGAAAATAAATAAAAGCGAGAATAGTTACAAAATCCCACGCGGGTGGAGCCGCGGGCGCTATCTAGGTTATAAGTAGTGTCCGACCGAAACTGGTTTTCCAGCCGAAACCGAAACCGAAACCGAACTTTCGGCCCCAGGGTCAGTTTCGGCCGAAACCGAAACCGAAACCGAAACTCGCGTGTTCATATTGACAAAAAAAAGAAAAAAAACTGCCAAGTGCGAGTCGGATTCCCGCACAGAGGGATCCGTTACAAAAATTGGGCACAAAAATTACGTTTGTTGTGTGGGTGCTTTTTTCTGATTTTAGTAGGTATTTTTTTTTATAGCGGCAAAAGATCAGGGTGACTGTGTCTCTTCGACATCGCCAACGCTTTCAACACCTTGCCCTGGAGCTGCTTTGAGAGGCGCTTATTTACCATGGAATGCCTCCATACCTCCGTCGAATTGTCGGGGCCTATCTTTCCGAGAGGGCCGTAACTTACCCGAGCTCGCTAGGGCAGGGTCGGCGAGATGTGTCGTTCCGTGTTCCATAGGGATCGGTCTTAGGACCACTTCTGTGGAATATCGGTTACGATTGGGTGCTGCGTGGTCCGTTGCTCAGAGGTGACGGCGTAATGAGTTACGTGCGTAAAGTGTTACGACGACACCCTCATTACAGCGCTAGGAGCAACGCACCGAGACGCAGCCCTAAATGCCACCTGCGAGATCCAGCTTACATATAGGGAGCATCAGTCAGCATCGGCATCGAGCTCTCGATGACGTATCTGGGGCTTGTACTTGATAGCCGGTGGAACTTCGGATACCATTTCCGAAGTTTGGTCCCATAACAGAGGAAGGGGGGCATCAGCCGCACTCTCATAGTTGTTTCCCAATATCAGGAGACCTAACGCTCCCTGCAGGAGACTGTACCTTGGGATCGTGCGGAGCATGGCCCTATACGGGGCCCCCGTATGGGCTTAGATCCTGATGACCAGCAATGCCGCTAGATTGCTTAGCCCGCAGATGGCGACGGCTGTCAAGGTGATAAGGGGATACCGCACGATCTCAGTTAAAGCGGCATGTCTTCTAGCCGGGACCCCTCTATAGGACCTGGAAGCGTGGGCCCTTGCGTCATTGTTTCAATGGCGCAAGGAGGCGCTGAAGCGGGGCCATAGGCCTCTTCCTGTGAGCAGGTCATGCTCGTGATAGAGACGGCGGGGAGGAAGCGGGAGAGAACTCTACCACCCGAGTTTCACAATCTGCGGCCGCGCCCCATACTATCAGCTTCCATGACCTGGGCCTGAGGACGGTGACGGGGGTTGCTCACCGTCCTTACAGGCAGGCCTTAGACGATAGCGTGACGTGAGAGATTCATGCACGCCCCTCTCAAGAAGCGGGATCACAACTGAACAACCCCCCAAAGACGCGGCCGCAGGATGCATCATTCCGAGGGCATAGTCGGGGCTCCCAATCGTAGGCTGTTAGGTACGATACGCGTGATTTTTAGTCGGTAGAACTACCGTAAATTGAAAATTTTAGGCCTCTATCTGGCATGGTTCCAGCGATACAACGGTACAACCTCGCAACTAATAGACAGACAGACGGATATGTCTCAAGTCTCGTTAATAGGGTCCCGCTTTAACCCCTCCGTGCGAAATTTTGACTCGCACTTGGCTGGTTATTTTTTCAATAGGTGCAGCAAGTTCCACCAAGTGCCATCAATCAACGGTATAAATCTTCTTAAGTGTCTGTTCTAAAGATAAGTTTCTTTCTTTTAGGTGTGAAATTACTCATAGATGCTATTGCGAACTCCTACCGACTAAAACCACACGGTGCCCTGCTACTAGCTCTTGGCCGGTTTTGGTTACATTCTAGAATTATAACTAAAACTGGAGAACAGTGAACCGGACTAGCGCACGTAGAGTTTCGTACAAGAAAAGCGGCAAAAAATCTCGTATGTTGTATGGGAGGCCCCCTTTATTATTATTAATTTGTCTATTTTTATTACTTGTTGCTTTATCGGCAACAGATATACATCATCTGTAAAAATATAACTGTCTAACTATCACGGTGCATGAGTTACAGCCTGCTGACAGACAGACAGACGACCAACGAAATCAACGGAACCGACAACAAAGGGGTAGGGTTATGTAATGTCCTAGGTCACCTTTTTAGGATTCCGTAAAAATTGTATTGTTAACTTTGATTGATTTGACTGACTTGAATCAATCAGATTGGAAGTCCTTTGTAAATCTTCGGTTAGTAACATGTTAACTTGTTGGGCGACCCCAACCACGTCACAAGCAGAGCCAGGCACTCAAAATTCACGAACACGTGAGTTTCGGCCTGGCCGAAAGTTTCGGCCCATTTTGGCCGAAACCGAAACTGCGGCCGAAACTCGATTTTTTGGCCGAAACTGGCCGAAACCGAAACCGAAACCGAAACTTCGGTCGGTCACTAGTTATAAGATTTTAAATAAATAATAATAATGTCGACTATGAACTATTACTATGAAAAAAACATTATAAGTGTGATGTATGTAAGTTGATTTTGGTAATTTTTCTTAACCCGTTTTGAACTTTAACAGTAAAAATTACTAGTTTCTGTTTATGCGAAATCCTTACATGGTATCATTTTGAAATCAGTATTACATAAGCATATTTTTAAACGTTTGGGTAGCATCAGTGTAGTACATATTTTTTAACCGACTTCAAAAAAAGGAGGAGGTTCTCAATTCGTCTGTATGTATTTTTTTTTATGTATGTCAAGCGATATTTCCGTCAATTATAGACGGATTTCAAAATTTCTTTTTTTGTTGAATAGGGTTTACTTCTGAGGTGGTCCCATTTTCACCAAGTCAGGATGTGATGATGGGATTCAGGAGAAATCGAGGGCAACCACCGAAAATTGTAGGGACAACTAGTGCGTTTGTTAACTTTTTAATTCAGTGCTTAAAGGTACTACAATTTAATGAATGTCTGGAATTGATCTGATGATGGAACCGAAAGACAGTCGAGGGAATTCCTTAACGATTTACAGCAGCTACCTTGTGTTTGGGTTTGATGGATTTGTATCGATGAGAACTTTCACCTAGATAGATATATTTTTCGATTCACCCGTCACTTAAAAATGATGAAAAAAAATACTTCAAGAAAATCCTGAAAAATAAAATTTAGTTAGCACAAAGTAATATGGATTTTGATTTATCATATTTAATTCAATATAATATTGAAGTTGGTGCCATCAATATAATTTCTACATAAAACTATGGCTTTACTTGGCGCCGACTTCAATATGATATTGAATTAAATATGATAAATCAAAATACATATTACTTTGTGCTAACTAAATTTTCTTTTTCAGGATTTTCTTGAAGTCGGTTTTATTTTTTATTGAATTTTTTTTTTATAAAAAACGTTGAACAATTTTCATGATACCTGAAAATTAGAGAGAAAATTGAGATGAACTTATTGTTTGAGATTCAAACAAGTTTTGGTTTTTACAAATTTCTCTCGCTTTATTTGATAAGGTTTATTCTATCGTTACACAATATGTATATCAAACGTATTAAAACAAATATAAATTACTCTCGGATTAGTCGCTATAACAGTTGTAATATGCTTAAGTAGGATTATGTGCGCACTCGCTTGCAATGTAATTTGGAATGGGCCTCGCACCGGGCGCAGCGTGGCGTGGAGGCGGTGTCGCGCGTGGCGCGCGCCGGCGCCTGATTGGCTGTTGAGTATGGTACGATAGTGGCGTGATGTCTGGGATCTGGACCGGTTCGCTGCGCGAACACTTATATTTATTTCAAACGTTTGTTGTGAATTTCTATTAACAATATTATTTTTTGATAGCTTATGTATTTAGCTTTAAGAGAGAAAAACAGAAATCAGAAATAGCGGTTTTCCTATAATCTATAGGCAACTTTACAAAAAAGGGACGATTTTTCAAAAAAAGTTATTTTTTTCTGAGACCCTTGGGTAAATTTGGATGATATTGTAGTATGCTATAGTGGGGCACCTGGTCTATCACACCCTGACGGTTGGACCACTATTTACGCCACACCCTGTATATCTATTCTCTGTTATATTTTTAACTTAGACTGCGTTCCCACTTTTTTACACTATATTTAGGAAACTCTTATACTTAGCTAAAAATTTTCAAAGAATAAGCTACACTATTTTATCTGCTCCTCGTTTTATTATTCACTAGCGGACGTCACGCGGTTTCACCCGCATAGTTCCCGTTCCCGTGGAAATAAGGGAATAAAATATAGCCTATGTTCACCGCAATGAGTGTAGCTTCGCAACTGTAAAAGAATGTTTCAAATCGGTCTAGTAGTTCCGGAGCCTATTCGTTACAAACAAACAAACAAACAAACAAAAAAACAAAAAAAAAAACAAATCTTTCCTCTTTATAATATTAGTATAGATTTGGGATAATCAAAATCTCCATTCAAAAGGCAAATTTGATTTAACATAATATTATTTTCTTGACCATTACATAAGTTAGAAATGACTGGTAAGCATAATAGTTTGATAGAGTGTTTGATTCCCCTTGGGTAATGCTTTCGAGGGCGTACCCGGGGTTCTCGTCCATATATAACCTCTATAAGATCGAGAGCGAGTTTACAATCTACAAGTCAGTGGGTTCGCGAGCAGCTTGGAAACTAGCTCGGGCTCACGAGCTAACTGGGCTAAAAGGGCTTTTCTACAATCTGCTATTGAATATCCCATTGTGAAAATCATACGCTTTTTTTTTACATAAGGGCAAATCCTCAAAGGATGTTATGCCGGACTCTTACCGACTAAAAAACCTCACGGAACGCCCAACAGCCTGTCATTGGTAGCCCCGGGTAAGCCCTCGGAAGGATGTCCCGGGACCTACGGCCGCCACTGCGGCCTCGCCCAGGGGGTGGTTCGGGTGCTATCCCGCGTCTTTGGGGGGTTTCGGGTGAGATCCCGATTCTAAAGGGGGGCGCGCGTGAGTTGCTCACGTCACGCTGCCGTCATGTTTTTGAACTCGCCAACTAGCATCTTAAAGTTCTTAAATATAAATCGTCTTTGTATCCCCCTCCCAAGAAGCGGGATACAAAGACGCGGGACAGCACCCGAACAAAAGGTGAGGCCATAGTGGTAGCTGTAGGTCTGTTGGGAATCTTGGAGCATCCATCCGAGGGCTTATCCGGTGCTCCCAACCGTAGGCTGATAGGTAGGATACGTGTTGTTTTTTAGTCGGTAGGTATCCGACATAGCATCCAAGTAGGACTTTCCTACCATTAAAAAAAAAGGCTAATTGATTATTTTCTTATCTAGAATAATTTCTTTCAATATACTCAAAGTACATTACTCCACAGGTACCTGGGAATCCGGAACCCTTTGAAAAGCCGCCATCATTCCACGAAGCGAGTGGTCCTCATCAAGATAGCTTTAGTCTGGCTCTTAAGTATGTTTGTGTCCAGCTCCATTACTGTCCTAGGTGAGTAACATAATAGACACGACATGCATTTTTAGATTTCCTTGTTCAATTTACTCTTATAAAAATGATTGAAATCCAAATAATCATGTAGGGACCGCGGCACTAGTCCGCCATCTTGTAGCTAGTCGCATTTGGGTTGCACTAGCGTATAGACGTGTGTGACAATAAACGTACTTAGACATCTCTAATCGTTTGAATTAGCACCTCGTTAGTGTGTCCCCTAAAATCATATTTCAATAATCGGCAGTTTAAATCTCAGACAGTCTTTTCATTTTTGCGATTCTTTTTTAATTAATAGAGTTTTAAAAACGCCAAATGGACATTAGGTAACTAGTTTAAAAATTATTAATATTTTACTTTACCGGGTTTCTGACAAACTGCCACAAATGAAAACAATATTCAATAATAAAGTTGTCTATACTATTGACCAAGCAATTTATCTAATTTTAGTAGTTATGAATGACTTAGATTTCGACATAAAATTCCGATCAATCCAACTGTTCTTCAGTTTTTGCGAGACGGCTGTTAGCCGTCAAATCGTTTTATACGAGTGGTAACTTGAAGATTTTCTGCAACCTAAAACTAAAGTTAAATACATTAGGCCGTTGTATGTACCTACAAGCCCGGTATATCTCCGCAATTACACCTTGTTGTAACAAGACCTAGTACAATATACTGCATGAACGTTCTCTGCAAATTGTTTAGCATAATATTACGTTCACTATGGCATAGAATAGACTACCATTAGGGTTGGATGAAACGATGATATATTGCAAGCTTTCTCTATCTAGAAGACAAAGTAACGTTTCATGTAAGTTATTTTCTACAGGTTACCGTTTCATTTTGATTATGATACACTAGCATTATATATTTAGTAGAATAGAATACATTTTATTGTACACCAATATAAAACAACAGAAGAAATATATATTACAAATTAATTAGTACAGAGGGCGGCCTTATCGCTAAAAAGCAGCATTTGATAGTGTTGCTCTCATAATACAATAAATAAATAAGAACAAAACTATTAATATTATTTAAGTTATATTAAAAACATTACCTGAAAAATCTGACTAAAAGAGAAAATGACGCATATAGAGACTAGCGGACTTCTATAAGCTGATTTGATCGATTAAAACATTATACACGTCATGCCTTTTCCTGAAGAAGTTGGTAAAGCAATATTATTTTTCAATTCCCTAGTATCAGTAAACTGCAGTTGAAAATTTTCAAGTCGCCCATAAAACTACTTGACTTGACAAAACAAATAAAGGAATATCATCTCAGAAGTGACCATAGCGTTAAATGCCTAACGCTGTGGTCATTTTTACAGAACACTATGTAGCGGGACTACCAGCAATTCTTCAGTTTAAAATAAACGGTTTTGCAACAAGATTTGAAACAGAGGTATATGGGTCAAACTATAACAAAATTTAACCCGAATTAACACTCTGTTGATGGTAATGACTAGTAACAAAACGTAATAGCCAAATTCAATTCTGTAATATCAGTTATTACTAAGTTGTACGACTTACACTACTAGCATTCAATAATATACCCTCACCAGAGCCAAATTGAACTTAGAATTGTTACTATAATTTAACACCGGAGACCTATTCTCACTCTATCTCCTGCTGGTAATCCGAGTCAATTTCCCTCCGAACGCTCGATTCATACAATTTCCGCACGTTTAGTCGCTATTGATGTTTTCACTTTCAAAATTCAGCAAGATTTAGCTTTCATTGCTTTACTTAGAAGGCTTTTTGTGAGAGGGTTCTTGGGACTAAGTTATTGTAAAGAAAATTCCGATAAAAGTTCCATAGTTTTTCGGTTAATATTATAAAATGGAAAGAAATATCGTTACCTTGACTAAACTTTATTAACTATACTTTAGCTGTGGGTTACAGAGAGTGTGGATATTTGGAAAATACTTATAAAGTTTGCTTTGAAGACATACTTTCTATGGCCCATCTGATCAAAAGCCGCGTCTGCAAAACCAACATGGGAGGAAGTTGCTACTCGCTCTCTCGACCAACTTGCAAAAACCTTGTACAGAATAGTGTTCAACAAAAAGTTCTAACCTAACTCCTTACTGTTATATTTGGGTAATGAAATCCCCATCCTAGGTGTAGTTTACACCTATTATAGGTTGGGGATTTCACACCGTGTATCTACACGAACCAAGAATTATTACACATTAGTGTTTGTCACTAATAGGACCCCGTCGCCACACGGGCCCCGTGTGTGGCTTCGGGGTCCCATGTTGCGACGGGTAAGAGTACAAAATGTCGCCACCCCAATACATCCCGAGGGTATCGTAAGAGGCGGCTAAGGGAACACTTTCGCAATCCATTACGTAGAGAAGGAAAACTCGAAGTGAAACCCGGTTGTCAGTAAATTGACAATCGTTAAGCCAAGTTGAAGGCCTTTGGGCTTGAAAAATTTCAACTGCTGGTCGTCATGACTTGCGTCTGTCCATTTTAACACGGCAATACGCTCACCACCTATTACGTGGGACATAAATCTATAAGGTGACACGTGGGCGTATACTAGGTATGCCTCTGCCTTCCCCTTCGGGGATGAAAGCGTGTCTATATGTATGTACAGTGGGCCAAAAAATTGGTGTACCATCTTAAGGTTGAACGTCGCTTGCAAATTCATAGGCGATAATGATTAGTTTCGCTTGCAGACATATCTGACAATTTCTATTGCCATCTTTATCTGATTATTGATAACCTTTTATATTGATTATTGATACCTACTGTTTGTTACGTGACAGCTGTTCTTAGTTTGAACTTGATGGAACCAGAAGAATATATTTGACAAAAAGTCAGTTGTCAGTATTCTATATTAAAAAGAGATTGCTAGATTTAAAAAGATTTTATTACTTTCATTTAGAACCATTCAAATTATCTTTGAAGAAATTAATGTTTTATCAGTTTTTAATAATGGTTAAAATGTCATGCACTTCTAAGTGACTTACGACAAATGAATACTTATCAATAAGGTTTACGTCATTATTATGCATCTCTTTCAATGATATCTAGTATAAACCTTGTTGTAATTTTCAATGACTAGAAAACTAAATCAAAACTGATACACCACTTTCTTGGCCGACCGTACTAATAGGTTTTGGTAATAGTTGATTACAGTGATGCTGCTACCGTAGTAAGCGAATGTAAACAAATTCATGACATTAAAGTTCTTGACATTCGGCTTTATGGCCACGTAACTCCTTACATGTGTAGATAAGTTCTAACTTTTGTATTTTCTGTGGGTACTTACAAAATAAAAAAGTATTCCTGTAAGAAATGGATTAGGGTAACTTAGAATCTTGACTGGGTATGTCCTTTTATAACTACATTAAACTGAAATCCCTCTGACTGTAATAAAATACAACCCCTTTTAAGGAAAGTTAGAGAAGTCACAAAATTCAGAGTGCTTATTTGTTGACTTCATTTCGTTTAGCATTAACTACGAGCGTGCTTATGACTTGGGGGCATTTTACTTGTGCTGTGATTTTTTGAGAAACATTCGGAGCCCTATTTGCTCTATGTTCTGTAAACAATCATTGCGTTGATTCGCTTATAGACAGGCCTGAATAGGTGCTTTTCTTGGTCGTAGTTCGTGCATTTCTGTGCTTTTTTTTTACGTGAGGGAAAATCCTCATGGATGTTATGCCGGACTCCTACCGACTAAAAAACCTCACATGTCCCGCTAGAAATCTACGATTGGATAAGTTTCTGTGCTACGGAAAGTTAATAAAGTTGTCAGTAACATGATAGTGATAGCCTCGGTATCAAAAAATCAATCTGCAAGCTGCCTCTGATAAAGTCAACATGAAAATAATTATATGCTTCAAAATATAGCTGGTGAAATGTTGGCATTTAGCATTCTTTGCTGAAAAGACGTGACTGCATAAAATAAATAAATAAATAAATAATATTCACAGATATTTCACACAACATTATCTGATCCCAAAATAAGCTAAGAATAACCTGGGGTATTAGACCACGGATATTAATATTTATATACTTTTAAATACATACTTATCATCCATAGAAACACCCAGACACTTGAAGCAAACATTTATGGGTTACACAAATTTTTGTCTTCGGTGGGAATCGAACCCACGACCTCGTGATCCGCAGTCGCACATTTCGACCTCTAGACCAACGAGGCACTCAAATACATACGTATATTATGTGCTACCTCATAATAAAAGCAACTAATTCTAATCTGTCTTTTACAGGTTTAATAAACAGCACGAACATTATGCCGACGCCAGATCTCTGTGTTATCAACAATCAACTATTCTGGATCTTCGGTTCCTTAGTTGCTTTCTACATTCCTATGCTTACCATGGTGGTTTCCTTTGCACTGACAGTGCAGTTGCTAAAGAGACAAGCGAAGTTGGCTGCCACTACGGTACCCGGAGGCGCGCAAAGAAGGTGAGTATTTACACTATTATTTAGGCACTATGAGGACTTGTGCGTTGCAGCAAATAACGTTTAAAACATCTTGAAATTACACTTAGCCTTACCAATAACTATTATTAATTTATCTTTGGTTTAACTTTCTATTTGACTAATAATAAATTTAGGCCCTAGTTTTTAATTAGTTGGTGAACAATAATTAGCTAAGCCTACAAAATCTGCCATTCGAACTCTGACGAATACTATTTCTATTCTACAATAAACAACAGTAAATTTAAATTATGCCAAACCCTTTTCCTTGGGGTGCTGGGTAGGACAACCTCCACGTGGTGCATCCTGGTAACGTGGACGACGACGTGGGCTTCGCGCGGGGCGCACGTCGTCGCCCACGGCCAATAGTCCACCAAGGAGGGGGGGCCTTCATGGCCGGTTTGGAGTTCTCCGCATGCGCTCTGGTATGCAAAGCGTACTTAGCGGAGAGCTCTCAGGGCGACGAGTACTTCGCCACTGAGCGATCAGTGGCGAAGTACACGGTCCCATGGGGACCATCGTTCGGCCGAGCCGTAACCCCGTCTGGCAACAGACGGGCACGGTGGCTCTTTGGAGTTGCGAGGAAGAAAACCTCTATAAAAAATTACCCGAATCCTACGCTCTGACGCCCGGCAATGGGATGCATCGCTGGGGGTAACTCAGTGCCGAGGGCGTCACTCCTACTTTCCCAACCTTTCCCATCCTCAAGTCCACTCCCAACTTCCCCACTTCCACTCTAAAAAGTCGGCGGACTTTAAACGCAAAAAACACTATGGCTGAGGTAAATTATTCTGATAGAACTACCCAGGAGCGCACCCGGACAGTGTCCGGGGAATCGCTTGGCATGACTCGTCATGTCGACCCCCGCCAGGGTTCATCCCAGGTGGTATATGGGAGGGGTCACCACAGTCCTACAGGCCCAAGGGTGTGCCTAAAAACCACCCCCAGTGACGCTGAGGTCGCGTCAACCCGTGCCGGCTCCGAGATGGAGTCGGCAGTTGATATGGGTACCGAGAACGAGGATACCCTCGGTCTCCATGCCGAAGAAGTGAGACGGAAGAGACCTAGGTCAAGCGGACCAGGCAAAGGCCTGTTCCGTCGGCCTGGGTCAGTATCGTCTACCAGTGAGGAGGACCTTCCTCGGAAGGTAGTGGCCACCACCGCGGGTAGAGGTCGGAAAGCCGACCTCTACAGAGCGAGAGGAAGGGTGGCAGAGCCGCCGGCGATTGTGCCCCCGCTGCCAAGCGGGAGGGTCACGGAGGTGCCGGCGGCGGCGAAGGAGATCATGGCGGCTCTTGCCCGCATTTCTGGCGCCGTAAAAGTCGCCAAGAATGTTGCGGGCAAGAAGAAAGTAGTGACGGAAGCCGTCACAGGGGCGACGAAGGCGCTGGAGGAGCTCCTTGAGAGGAGCGTCTCCAGCGAGGAGGGGAAGCTCCGGGCTCGGGTTGCGAGCCTGGAGAAGGAGCTTGCCGACTCCCGCAAGCAGCAAGAGCTGATGCGAGAGGAAATCGGCAAGCTTACGCAGCTCGTCCAGGGGGCCGGGGAGGCTCGGGGTGTTAAAACCCCCGCTCCCCGTGCACCTAAGGCGACCCCGATGATAGTTCAACTGCTGGAGACCATCGAGCGCCGCCTCGGCGTCCTCGAGGACCGGGCATACCGCCCGCCGCTGGCGGCACCCGCCGTCACGTCGTACGCGACGACGGCTGCACCCAGTGGGGCTCCCGGTCTCCAGCGGAAGGCCTCCGCCCCCAAGAAGACGGCACCTGGTGGAGGTGGCATCCCCGCCTCCACCAGCACAGCCAACTTCCCGCCGCACCCCAGACTCCCTCTAGAGAGGGGATCTGGGAGGTGGCGGGAGCAAAGAAGAAGGCGGCTAAGGCCGCCAAAAAGGCGGCGTAGGCCGCCAAGAAGGCGGCAAAGGTCGCCGTAAAAGCGGCAAAGGCCGCCGCGGCGAAGGCGCCGAAGAGGCTCCGCGCTCCTCGCTCCACTGCCGTCGTCATTACGGTGACGACAGAGGGCAAGGCGAAGGGCGTGGGTACGCCGAGGTTCTGAGGCAGGCGAAAGCCTCAGTAGACCTCAAGGCCCTCGAGATTGAGGGGGGGCTCCGGTGCAAGGTGACGCGCACCGGAGCGCGCCTCCTCGAGGTCTCCGGCGCCACCAGCGGCCCCAAAGCGGATGCCTTAGCGGCAAAGCTGCGGGAGTCGCTGGACAAGGGTGACGTCCGCGTCACCAGACCCAACAAATGCGCGAGTCTGCGCATTTCGGGTCTGGATGACGCGGCCACGACGGAGGAGATAATCTCCGCCGTCGTGGAGGCGAGTGGCTGCCCCCGTGATCAGGTGAGGTCAGGCGAAATCCGCTTATGCTCCACTGGTCACGGGTCGGCGGTCGTGAGCTGTCCCGTCGCGGCGGCCCAGAAAGTGGCGGACGGACGGAGCCTCCTTATTGGAGGCTTCCTGAGGGCGCAGGTGCATCTCCTGCAGCCCCGCGAAGACAGGTGCTATAGGTGCCTGGTCGTGGGGCATGTGGGAGTGCAGTGTACGGCGGAAGTCACCGTGGGCGATCGGTGCTTCCGCTGTAGTCAGCCCGGTCACACGGCCCTTGCCTGTGACGCTCCGCCACGCTGTTTTAAATGCGTGGCGGAGGGCAAGGAGGCAAACCACCGGGCAGGCAGTAAGACCTGCGCTGCCTCAAGGCCGAAGCCCCGTCCATCCGCACGGAGGGGTGAGGGTGTGGATGCACGTTCGCGGCAGGGTGCGGATATGGACGTCCATTAATGGACACCCATATCCGCATCCTGCAGGTAAATCTGAACCACTGCACTGGTGCTCAGGACCTTCTGTACCAGAGCATCAGGCAGTGGTCCATTAATATTGTTGTCGTCGCCGAGCCGTACTGGGTTCACCCGGGAAGCCTGGTGGATCTGGACGGCATGGCGACCATCTTTGGGGGGACCGGCGCGGACGACTCGCGCCTAGCGCTTATTGCTAGGGGCCCGGGTTGCGTCGCGGCGGAATATGAGGGTGTGGCTGTCGTGGCCGTTTACATCTCGCCGAGCCTCGACCAGCATCAGTTTGAGCTATGGCTCCCTGAGCTGGACGTCGTTCTCGCTGCATGCCGGCCTCGCCCTGTCCTGGTCCTGGGAGACTTCAATGCCTGGTCGCAGGCTTGGGGCTCCCGGGAAACCAGAGGCAGGGGGAGGATACTGGAGGACTGGGTCACTACACGTGGCCTAGTCATCCTGAACCGGGGGAATGTCGCAACCTGGACGCGGCGGGGGCTCAGCTCGGTCATAGACGTTTCGTTTGCGACCCCTGAGCTCGCCCGCCGTGTCCAGGGATGGCGCGTGGTGGAGGAGGAGGAGACGTCGTCAGATCACCGATATATTCGGTTCGACGTCTCCCCTCCACCTAACCTGCCGCCAACAATCGCGAATCCCCCGGAACCGCGTTAGGCACTCCATCGCCTGGATCGGGAGGCTCTCCTGGAGGCGGCCATCGTGCAGGCCTGGATTCCGACAGCGGACGGGCCTGCCGATGTTGATGCCGAAGTGGAGTGGTTCGGGAGAGCCATGTCGCACATCTGCGATGCGGCGATGCCCAGGGCTAGGCCCAGACCGGCGAGGAAGCAGCTGTACTGGTGGACGCCGGAAATCGCGCAGTTGCGCGCGGAGTGCGTTACCGCGCGCCGCCGGTACACCAGATTCCGCCGGAGGCGTCGCCGCCCAGACGATGCGGCATCCCCAGAGACGGAGCTTTATGATGGGTACAAGGAAGCCAAGAGGGCCGCGATGAGCTGATGGAGACTCTGGAGCGGAACCCGTGGGGGCGCCCGTACCTTATGGTAAGGGGCAAATTACGCCCTAAGGCGCCCCCACTGACTCAGAGTCTCCAGCCGGAGCGGCTGGAGGAGGTCCTGGACTCCTTGTTCCCATCGAGAGCGGAGGAACACATTTCTCCGCGCATGGC
Organism: Miltochrista miniata; assembly: GCA_933228765.1. Taxonomy (NCBI): domain Eukaryota; kingdom Metazoa; phylum Arthropoda; class Insecta; order Lepidoptera; family Erebidae; genus Miltochrista; species Miltochrista miniata. Next base: position 10,386,438 of record OW121749.1, read on the forward strand.
TTCGTCTCAGGCGCCCAACGCGGAAGGCAGCGAGAACGACGTGCCCGTAGTCACCGAGGGTGAGCTAGGGGCGGCTGTACTGCGGCTTAAATCCCGCAGAAACACCGCCCCTGGACCCGACGGCATTCCAGGCCGAGCGTGGGTCCTGGCTCTCGAAGAGCTTGGGCCTCGACTAATTGGGCTCTTTAGCGCATGCCTCGAGAAAGGCCAGTTTCCCAAGGTCTGGAAGACAGGGAAACTGGTCTTGATTCGAAAGGCGGGGCGGCCGGCAAATTCCCCATCAGGGTACCGGCCGATCGTGTTGCTCGACGAGGTGTGCAAGCTCTTTGAGCGCATTATTGCACAACGCCTCGTCGGGCACCTCACACGCGTGGGGCCTGATCTGGCGGATAGCCAGTTTGGCTTCCGTCAGGGACGCTCCACCGTGGACGCGATCATGCGCATTAGAGGCCTGACGGAGGAAGCAGTCTCACAGGGTGAGGTGGTGGTGGCGGTGTGTCTCGACATCGCCAACGCATTCAACACCTTGCCCTGGAGCTGCGTCAGGGAGGCGCTTATCTATCATGGAGTGCCTCCCTACCTCCGTCGAATTGTCGGGGCTTATCTCTCCGAGAGAGCCATAACTTACCCGAGCTGGCTAGGGCCGGGTCGGCGAGATGTGTCGTGCGGTGTTCCACAGGGATCGGTGTTAGGGCCGCTCCTGTGGAACATCGGTTACGACTGGGTGCTGCGTGGTCCGTTGCTCAGAGGGGTCGGCGTAACGTGTTACGCCGACGACACCCTCGTTACGGCGCGGGGAGCAACGCACCGTGCCGCAGCACTTAAGGCCACGGCAGGGGTTGCTCAGGTCGTGGGTCGGATTCGGCGGCTGGGTCTCGAGGTCGCCCTTCACAAATCCGAGGCTCTGTGTTTCCACGGACCTCGGATGAGGCCACCTGCGGGTTCCAGCCTACAGGTAAGGGGCGTCAGCATCGGCATTGAGCCCTCGATGAAGTATCTGGGGCTCGTACTCGATGGCCGGTGGAACTTCGGACATCACTTCCGAAGTTTGGTCCCAAAACTGAGAGGAGCGTCGGCCGCACTCGCGCGGTTGATGCCCAACATCAGGGGACCCAACGCTCCCTACAGGAGGCTGTACCTGGGGATCGTGCGAAGCATGGCTCTGTACGGGGCTCCCGTATGGGCGGAGACCCTGACGGCCAGCAATGATATCCATAAAAAGAACACAAGAACAACAAGTTTCTCTTATATTTTTTATTAAAGACAAAAAGTGCCGATGGACACATTCTTTACCCTGTAAGTTTTAGTAAATTAAGTTAATACCAGGGCTTACCCGGGGCTCCACACTGTAGGTATTAGATAGGAAACGAGTGGTTTTTTGGTGGTAGGAATCCGGCATAGCAGCGATGTAGGATTTTCCTCAAGTCTTTATTATTATGAGATAACCTGTGAGTTACAAAATAAATTTAATTAATAATTACACAATGAGGAAAAATCTGATGTGAAAAAAAAAATTTCAATAAAAAATAAAACCGACTTCAAATAAATCCTGAAAAATAAAATTTACTTAGCACAAAGTAATATGTATTTTGATTTATCAGATTTTATTTAATATCATATTGAAGTCGGCGCCAAGTAAACCCATAGTTTTATGTAGGTACTATTCATGGCACCAACTTCAATATTATATTGAATAAAGTCTGATAAATCAAAATACATATTACTTTGTGCTAAGTAAATTTTATTTTTCAGGATTTATTTGAAGTCGGTTTTATTTTTTATTGATAATTTTTTTTGTCAATATTTTAAGTGACGGGTGAACCGAAGAATATATCTAAGTGAAAGTTCTCATCAATACAAATCAATCAAGCCCAAACACAAGGGCAGCTGCTGTAAATCGTTAAGGAATTCCCTCGACTGTCTTTCGGTTCTATCATCAGATCGACTCCAGACATTCATTGAATTGTAGTACATTAAAGCACTGAATTAAAAAGTTAACAAACACACTAGTTGTCCCTACAATTTTCGGTGGTTGCCCTCGATTTCTCCTGGATCCCATCATCAGATCCTGATCTGGTTAAAATGGGACCACCTCAGAAGTGAACTCTATCCAATAAAAACAGATTTGAAATTCGTCTATAATTGACGAAATATCGGTGAACATACATAAAACATTGAGAACTTCCTTTTTTTTTTAAGTCGGATCTATCAATCTATGTGTAAAGTTCTCATCAATACAAATCAATCAAGCCCAAACACAAGGTAACTCCTGTAAATTGTTAAGTAATGCCCTCGACTGTCTTTCGATTCTACCATCAGGTTGACTCCAGACCTTCATTAAAGTGTAGAACATTAAAGCACTTAATTAAAAAGTGAACAAGCGCACTAGTTGTCCCTACAATTTTCAGTGGTTGCCCTCGTTTACTCCTGGATCCCATCATCAGATCCTGACCTGGTGAAAATGGGACCACCTCAGAAGTAAACCCTATTCAACAAAAAAAGAAATTTTGAAATCCGTTTATTATTGACGGAAATATCGCTTAACATACATAAAAAAAAATACATACAGACGAATTGAGAACCTCCTCCTTTTTTTGAAGTCGGTTAAAAATAGAAACCCTCTTTCGGTAAGAACGTAATGATTTCGAAAATGAATGTTGAAAACAGGAATGTTTTCAAAATAATTTCACAACAAAAGAAGATTATGAATTGGTACTTTAGTAGGTTTCGTGACAAACTTTCCGAAGAAATTTCAAAAGTACAGTCTTTGTAAATTAAAAGTTTTATATAAATAATTTGTAACTTAACTTGGCCATGGCATTTGGAAGTATGACGATATAATTATAAATAATCGTAGATTTACGTAGCACAGGCAAAGAATAAAATAAAATGTAGAAATTAACTTTTCTTTATCAACCATGGACGTCGTCATCATGACTTTAGTCGACCAAACCACTCAGGACCTGCCCACTCGTCTATCAATCGCCTGGTGTTTCAAGTTACTCCTCGGAAGAATGTCTCTGAGTAAATCTATACTAATATTATAAAGAGGAAAGATTTGTTTTTTTGTTTGTTTGTTTGTAACGAATAGGCTCCGGAACCACTGGACCGATTTGAAAAATTCTTTCACTGTTGGAAAGCTACACTCTTTGCGGTGAACATAGACTATATTTTATAGTCTATGTTCCCGTATTCCCACGGGAACGGAAACTATGCGGGTGAAACCGCGTGACGTCCGCTAGTTTATTATATATTTGATCGATGAACATGAACATATACAAGTATATACCGTCATAATCCTCTGAGGCTACAGTGGTATTATTATCTTCTGGGATTAATATGTCTCGCATGCAAGCCGAATCAATCTATCAATACAATCACATAATACCACGTTACCAAAATGTAATGCTAAGAGTACACACTGAAAGGTTTTTTTTTGAGAAAACCGGACTTTGGACTTCAAAAACGAATCCTACTTGAAGTTATAATAATCCGTCAATGAAATAAATACATATAATAAAATCGTAACAGGTCGTACATGGAAGATAAATAAGAAAAAATATTTTATGGGGGCTTTATGAACGCAATAGAACCCAAAACAACGATTTTTAGAATTTTTGTCTGTTTGTCTGTATGTCTGTATGTCTGTATGTCTGTATGTCTGTATATCTGTTTGTCTGTACGGTTGTGCACGCTAATCTCAGTAACCGCTCAACCGATTGCAATGCGGTTTTTTTATTGTGTTGAGGTTTGCTCCAGTTAACATTTAGCGTTTGTTTTATGTAAATCGGTTTAGAAATAAAAGAGTTATAACTCTTTTAAGAATCAGATATTTTGAAAATTTTAATTGTAGGGGTTTCTTTGAATGTGGGTGAACCATGAATGATTAAGCAAACAGGGCAGTTTCAGACGCTGCTTGATGACTCTGATGAAGAAATACCTCTCCTTTCATACACCTTATGTGACGTAAACGAAGTTGCGGGCTCAGCTAGTAAATTAATATATCTCCCGCTTTCGAATACTAAATCGTACACTTCACACATTTCTGTATATTACAGTTCAAACCCGCTATAATTACAAATAGAATATTATTCACGTGATGCGTTCATCAAAACCGTAGGTAGATGACTTTATTAAAAGCGGAATATTAATTAAGAGGCGTGTTACTGACATGTTAACAGAATAAACGCCAACGCGTATTACTTATGCTTTGTGCGTCCAACGAGATTGACGCACAGCCCGTCAGAATGCCTTTATTAGTTTAGTAAGATTTATTTGATTATTATTAACTAGCTGATGCCCGCAGCTTCGCCCGCGGAAAATTTGTTCCCGTTCCCGCTTCCCACGGGAACTTATTCCCGGGATAAAAGTAGCCTATGTGTTATTCCAGACTATAATGTATCTCTGTACCAAATTTCAGCCCGATCCGTTCAGCCGTTTGAGCGTGAAAGAGTAACAAACATCCACACTCACAAACATTCGCATTTATAATATTAGTAAGATTTAATAATATGATTACATACGTATACATCAGGGGTGTTGTAGGTATTCGCATCCGCATCCGCAAATGCGGAACATCCGCATCAATTTGAACATTCGCATCCGCTTCCGCATCCGCAAGAATCAATGGGGAGTTTCATGCGGATGCGGATGTCTACCAAGTTGCTTGAAAGAAAGAAATTAACTGCGATAGGATAGACAATTTTCGTTCGGTAACATGTTCCGACTCGTTTGTTATCGTGTATCGTTATTTACCATTGATCAATCATTACGTATTTAACATTTCGACTATTTATTGTTATTGTAGATAAACTGTGAGCATTGTGTATTATGAACATTTTTGCGTTATACTTCAAACTCCAGTTACCCCTCAATTAATTATCAGGATCAAAAGGGCGTTTGAAACTGACATGTTTGCTTTACCTACCATAAAAAAGTTTAAAAGTTAAGTGAAAGTTGCTCATATGGGGCCCATAAAGACCAATTTTTTATTTCATATTCAAAGGAACCGCGCGGAATATTGCAATCAAAAGTATACCAAAGCCTTCCTCGCTTATAGGCTACTAGCTGATGCGCGCGGCTTCCCCCGCGTGAAAATTAGTTCCCGTTCCCCCTTCCGTGCTAACATTTTTCCGGGATAAAAAGTAGCGTATGTGTTATTCCGGACTATACTCTACCGTTGTAAATTTCAGCCAGATCCATTCAGTCGTTAGAGCGTGATTGAGTAACAAACATCCAAAAATCAAAACTTCTTCACAAACTTTCACATTTATAATATTTAGTACGATAGGATAAAATTCATGCAGCAGTTTCGATGTTATGCTTATTTGGTATACACACAAAAAAATTGACTACAGTTCAATTAAGTATCGATTAGCGTTACAATGTTTTTTTTTTTTCAAACTGGCTTCGATGTAAAGATTTTCAGTCCTTTACGGTTTTGTCATAAGCATAGATTAAGTATCTAAGTTAAAATTTAAACCAAGCAGGTAGATATATATGATCGGGACCAACATCCGCATCAGCATCCGGGGATGTGAGCGTCCAAAAATCTGCATCCGCATCCGCATCCGCGGATGTGAAAAAAATGACATCCGCAACATCCCTGGATACATTAATACATTATAATATAGTCACGCTTACATCCTCGAAGAAGTATGCAGAGGCACAGTACACGCCGACCTTTCACCATATAGTTAAATTTCCCACGTAGTAGGTGCTGAGCCTTGTAACCACTTTGTTCGGTAAGTTACTCACCGGCTTACTCAGTGGAGCTTACAGAGGACTCTTTCCCAGGGCGCCTTTCTTCAGAGTTCCCAGTGTGTATGCAAGGGTAAGCCAGGGCTTTAACGAAAACACTAAAGTAAGGTGTACTAGAAGGATTACAGTCAGTACACTACAGATACAGATGAGGAAGTAATACATAAGAATAGAAAACACAGATATACAAAGCATAGTACAGAATAGATATTAGTACTACGGCACTAATCTACAGAAGCGTGATCAGGTACTAGTTGTTTCTCGCTACATTATGCGTCTAGGTCTAGACTACAAACAGTAAACGAGTAGCAAAGTACTGACCTTCAATTTGAGGTGAGAGTGACACATATACATACATATACATATAATCACGCTTGTTTCCCATCGGGGTAAGCAGAGACTATGGCTTTCCACTTGCTACGATCCTGACATACAACTTTCGCTTCTTCTACTTTCATAACTGTTTTCATACACGCTCGCCGGTTAAGGGTACTCTTGACCTTGCCTTTTTCCAGAACGTCTCTGATTTGATCGGCATGCGTACGCCGAGGTTTACCCCTACCAGTTTGCCCATTCATTCTCGCCTCATAAATCTGCTTTGTCAGTCTATTCTCATCCATTCTCTCCACGTGTCCAAACCATCTAAGCATCCCTTTTTCGATCTTAGTCACTACATCTTCTGTTATACCACATTTTTCCCTTATCACGCTATTTCTTTTTTTGTCCATTAAAGTCACTCCAGCTATACTTCGCAGACTTCTCATTTCCACTGCATTAATTTTGCTTTCATGCTTCTTCTGCCATACCCAACTTTCACTACCATACATAAGTGTAGGGATGAGCACTCCCCTATGTACAGCCAACCTGGCCTTCTCAGACACATTTTGACTGCTCATAAAGGTGTACATAGCCCCATTCACTTGATTTCCTGCCAAAACTCTTCGCTCAATATCCTGGTCACACTTTCCATCCCTTACAAATTTGGAACCCAAGTATACAAATTCTTTCACCTGTTCCACTCTTTGCCCTTCAATGAAGATTGAGCAATTCGTCATACTTTCTTCTCTTTCAAAAACCATAACTTTCGTCTTGTTTACATTAACTTTCATTCCTCTACTTTTTAGAGCCTCATTCATACTATTAATATATATTAATATATATCACCTGATCATCAGCGTATAGGAGGCATTTGACGGTCAGTTCATTCATTTTTAAGCCATACATACTCTCTTGCAGTTCTTTCAGACAACTATCCATGTATTGATTAAACAGCCACGGAGACGCTACACAGCCCTGTCTCACACCCTTTTCAATGTGAAAGAAGTCCGTGCAGGCCCCGTTGATCCTGACACAAGCACTGGAACCCTCATAGAGAGACCTCAGTGCCCGTATCAAGTTGCTGTTCACTCCATACATGGACAATATTGACCACAGTTCATTCCTCACCACTCTGTCATAGGCCTTTTCCAAGTCCACGAATATGCAATAGACCTTTTGACTTTTAGCCAAAACTTTCTCAGCTACGCATCGTAAGGAAAAGACCTGATCCGTACATCCCCTTCCTTTCATAAATCCTGCTTGCACATCCCACATTTTTCCTTCAGTTTCATTCATCACTCTTTTTATCAACACTTTTGCATACAATTTGCCAACGATGCTGAGCAAGCTTATGCCGCGGTAGTTTTTGCACTCTTGCTGCGACCCTTTTCCTTTGTAAAGCGGCACAATGACAGCTTTACACCATTCTGCTGGTACTCTGCCACTTCGCCAACAAAAGTTAAAAAGGCGGTACAGCTGGCAAGCTACCACGCCACGTCCAGCTTTCAGCATTTCGACAGAAATCCGATCTATTCCAGCAGCCTTTCCTACTTTCATACAATTCAACGCTTCCACTATTTCTCCCATACTTAACTCGCTTTCATCGCCAAATTCATTCAGTTCTAAAACACGCGTATCGCCTTGTATATCTTCTTTTTCGAATAAACTCTCAAAATATTCCTTCCATCTCTTTAGCACACATTCTTCTCCTCTTACAAAACTTCCATCCTGGTTTCTGATGTGATTGAGCGGCGACATTGTTTGCTGACTCCTCACTGTTCTTATGGACTTCCAAAAAAATTTAATATTCCGTTGGAAGTCTTCAGATAACCTTTTATCAAATTTTTCTCTATCATTCTCTTTCTTTCTCATCATCGTCTCTTTTGCAACACGTTTATACTTTTTATATTCATCCTTTGCCATTTTTACATCCTCATCCGTTGCCTTTTGCATTCTTTGATTGGCCTTTGTAGCCAACCAGTCCAACCATGCTTTCTTCTTGCCAGTCAACGCATTAAGAACTTCCGCACTCATTCCCTTTGCCATACATCCTTGTCGTCTTTTGCTAACCCCACACACTTCAATCGCAACTTCCACAAGTCCTTCCTTAAACGGCTTCCATAATTCTTCAATCTCACATATTTCATCTAGGTTTTCAAATTTTTCACTCAGTTTACTCACAAATGCCTCTTTTATGCCTAACTCTTGTAAATTCTCAACTTTTATTCGCTCTAGTACACTAACGGGTTCATGCACACGATGTCGCCACCGCTGAAACAGACCCCTTACCCGGCTAATTACCAAGAAGTGATCTGTGTCGATCCCGGTGCCACGGTACGCCCGAGTGTCTAGCACTTTCTTTCTCAGTCTTGCGTCTACTATCACAAAGTCAATCATGCTTCTCTGATCTCTCTCCTCTCTTGTATACAAGTGGATATCCTTGTGGTTGAATATGGTATTAGTTACCACAAGATTCCTTTCCAAACATACTTCTAGCAAGCTTTCTCCATTTACATTCACTCGTTCATCACCAAACTTTCCTAATACACTTTCGTATCCATCGCGCTTCACTCCCACCCAACCATTAAAATCACCTAACATCACTATTCTCTCGTTTCGTTTACATTTATCCAGAATATCACTCATACTCTCCCAAAATGCCTGCCTCTCGCTTTGGTCTTTTGAAGACCGGTGCCACCGCGCATCCTGCGGAGCATACACTCCCAAAACAAAGATGCGGGTAAGTCCAACCTTCAGTCTTAGCCAAAGGAGTCTTGGGCTCACACATTCATACTCTGTCACACACTCATTCATTCTCGCGGAAAGTAGTACACCGACCCCCTGGCATGCTGTGCTGGTTGTGGCTACACCTGACCAATAGGCCGTATAGGCTCCGTGTGTCGTGGTGTCACATCCTTTCCGCTTTGTCTCATTCACACACAAAATATTAAGATGCCTCTCTTGCATCATCTTACATACCTCCTCAATTTTATCTTTCATTCCTCCTCTCACATTTAATGTAGCAAAGTGGCTAACCCTAGTCCACTTTTCGCCTCGATGGGAAACGAGACGTGATGGGTGGCGAACCACATCGCCGCCGTTTTTGGTTTTAAATTTCACTACCATAGCGTTCCCACGAGAAGCTAGGGAATTAAATCCACCTGAACAGAGCCCCGCTTGTCCAGGTAAGGCTAGCCTTGTTCTGGGTTCGCCCGGGCCCAGGGCAATTAGGCACGCTTAAGACTATGCTCGCCCGTAGCCACGCAGCTCATCGGCACGGCGACCTTGGCTTGGCGGATAGTGGAGCGGATCAGGATGGGGTAGGAAGGGATTCACGGACAAGGAAATGGATAAGGTAGGATAGGACGGGGTTAGAAAGGATCCAAAACCATCTGTAATTCAAACAAAAAAAAAAAAAAAAAAAAAAGTGACACAGGACGCGGTTAATGCCAGGTGGAGGCCGCAGGTTCCTCTCAAATTGCACCACGCTAGTGCCGTCCACGTGTGCAAGTGTGGGTCTCTGTTTGTTGATACTGGGCCGATTCTGTCCGCACAATGAAACCCTGTCGTGAAACAAAACAACGAATAAGTTGCTGACAGCGCGACAGTCTAGGATTGAAACCCATTACAAACAGACAAAAAGACTTAACAGTTTCCTGGGTAAAATTCGGTTAAAACAGAGTTCAAGTAATACAGTTATTAACTTTAGTAACTTTGTACAAAAACATCAGCCAGAGCTGGAGTGACTAAAGCTTAGTAGCTCAGACAATAATTGGCCAACCGCCAAAGTACCGGAACCATGTAATGATCAAGCACTTCTTCAAAATACCTTGGTCATCTGTCATCAATGCACCACAGACTAACCAAGCGTCACTTGCTAACCAAAGACAACTGAAGGTAAAATAAATAACGATGAATCGACTAACCCGATATGATTGCATCTGTGAAAACAAATTACAGCCTATGCTGTTGCCTAACTGTTGAAATGAATAGGCGCAGGTTGTGACCACCCACAGTTTAAGTTTTTCAAGCCGCCCATTGGGCCTATAACTTTGCTTAACGATTGTCATTTTACTGGCAACCGGGTTTCATTTCGAGTTTTCCTTCTCTACGCAGTGAATCGTTTTGCGGAAGTGCTCCCTTTGTCCCTTAGTTACGACACCTTCGGGATGAATTGGGGTGGTGACATTTTGTACTTTTTCCCATGGCCACACGGTAGCATACGTATAGACACGGTTTTTTACTTAAAGAGGTAGTTAGAGGCGTAGCAATCGCCTACGACATCCTTCCGAGGAGTTACCTGGGGCTCCAGGCTGTTGGCATTTCAGAGCACGTGTGATTTTAATCGGTAGGAATTTAGCATGACATCCATAAACAATTTCCATAAAAACAAACATTTATATTTTTGTCCCGTGTAGGGACCAACTAAGCCAACTTATTGACACGTTAGAATGGACAGTGACTTACTGCTTGTAAACGTTTGTACCTTCAACTTGACTTAACTACTACTATACTAGTACTTGGGACCAACAAAGACGTGCTTACTGAAGCACAGAAACTTTCATAAATGGTCACGTAATATATCCGGACCAACCGACGCCGTCGCCTTATATTCTTAATGCAGTGATTGTTTACACAGCAAATGAGGTAGCGAGGCTACGAGCGCTTGACCTTTGACCTGAATCACGGGTTGAGCTTAGCTTAGATATCACCTGCAATTTATTATGTAAATAACACGATAGTATGTATTAGGTGCTTACACATCAAATTGGCGTTTTTCGTACTGGCCACTTTAATTACGATTTTCTCCTCTTTGGTAAGGAATTCCAAATTCAAATTTTCCTAGAGTATTATTTCCTGGATTAAAATTAGCCTATAAGTTCTAGGAGCTATCCCTGTACCAATTTTCAGAAACATCCGTTGAGCCGGTAGAGCTTGAAGATATAACAAATGTCTACACATCCAGACATCTTTACTTCGACTTAGCCTTTATAATATCTACAGTAAGATTGACTGTAAAATAAACCTAATTCAAAATCAATCACTATCCGTAAGTAATCAAATAAAATCGGGTCGCCATCCATCCATCTTGATACCGTTTGCTAATAATGAATGGATACAGCAAAAACTGAAGGAAAAAGATAGCCTGTACGTTGATCTTTAAATCCTTTCTCATTTCGCTGTCCCCAATTGATATAAATCCACTTTCGATTTTCGTGAAGCCTCGACTTTTTGGGGAACTTAATAAAGACTAGATAGCGCCCTCCGTCCCACCATCGTGAAGTTTAGTTCCCGTTCCCGCTTCCCATAGGAATTAATACCCGGGATAGCAAGGATGTAGCCTATGTATTATTCCAGACTATAATCTATTCCTGTACCAGTTAAATTAAGATAAGCAGACTGGAAATGGAAGAAAGGACCTAGGCTGGCGACAAAGGTGTAATAAGTAACGTCTGTCGCATGTTGGGTCACTACCGCATTGCACATATAGAGCAATCCCATAAAGGGGAAAGTAATTGAGATAGGTATGTGTGTGTGGTAGTCAAGAAGTAAACGCCTCAAAGATTGTGAGACTCAAGTTCGGCATGCATCTCCCGACAAATCAGTCCATAAAGTCAAGATGAAGAGACCATGGGTTGTTGGAGGGACCTATCCCTGTGCCAATTTTCAGCCAGATCCGTTCAGCCGTTAGAGCGTGAAAGAGTCACAAACATCTTTTTCTTTCACGCACACAAACTTTTGCATTTACAATATTAATAGAAAGTAAGATTCGGTGTCCTCAATTCAGTGCATGACTTTTGTAGCAAAACCACATTGAATTTTGCTCGTGTCTAATGCAGGTGTGCTCAGTGGCCCGTGTTAGGTGCGCAACTGGCAGCCATTATGGTTGGAACAAATTGTGGTTTATGTAAAACAAAGCGGTTTAATTATACCTACTAAAGTTTCCTGTTGGCTAAGCATGTGGATTTTGCTGGGTAGATTATTATAAAATCACTAGCTGTTCCCTACGGCTTCGACCGCGTAGAAGTTGTTAACGCGTAATATCATAACCCTCCTTTTGCGGAGTCGGTTAAAAAGTAGCCTATGTCCTTCCCAGGGCTTTGAACTATGCTTATACCTTTCATTTCAATCGCTCCAGCCGTTTAGGCTTGAAAGCGTAACAGACAGACAGACAGAGTCACTTTCGCATTTATAATTTTAGTAGGGATAGGGACTAGTAGTAAGTAAGTACCTAGTAATTAGGTATTTCTACCAATTTTTTTTTTCAATTTGGGCTAATATTTTGTCAAAATCGTAAGGAACTAGTGAGCTTTTAAGTGACTTTCAAATTAGAGGGGATCACATTAACTATTTTGTGTTTGTTTTCCTGTACAGATCGGATTCGGATCGGATTCGGATTTCTCCACCGATTTTCATAAAACTTGACTTACACATTTTTGAGTGTATTTAAATTTTCAGTCACTGGTGTTGTATTTGAAAGGGAATTTTGACAAAAATTGGAAAAGTTTTTTGTTGCTTGTTTATCTGGAGAACACTTTCAATGATAATTACTTATAGAAAAATTACTGTAAAAAAATGTTGTACACAGGTTATCATTTTAAATGGCATAAAATGTTTTATGGTATGCTAGTGGAATGTCGCGCGGTTTCACCTGCGTTTTTCCCCCCACCCCTCCCACTTTTTTACGTGTCGAAAATTCGACTGTTGCAGACTAAAAATCACACGCTACCTACCTAATGCCTACGATTGGAAGCCGTGAGCCCTCGGAACCTCAGAAGTATATCCCCATAATTCCCAACAGACCATGGCAACTGCGTCGTTCCTCTTCACGTGGGATTACGGGGATAACATAATAGCCGTAGTAGAATCCCAGCAGTGAAAAAAAAATTAAATCGGTGCTGTACTTTCGTAGTCTATTTTTTATTATTTATTAACGTGAGGGAAAATCCTTCATGAATGCTATGCCGGACTCCAACCGACTAAAAACCTCACGTAACGCCCAACTAACAGCCTACGGTTGAAAGCTCCGGGCAAGTCCTCGGAAGGATTTCCCAGGACTCCCAACAACGATTCGGAGCCTATTCAATACGAAGCAACAAACAAATAACAAAATCTTTCTTCTTTATAATATTTATGGTATGTTTGCAACAAAAAATCGAAGTCCACAACCTGACACAATTCGTTACAAGATTTCAAAACCATCAATCTTTTTACCGAGACGAGGAAAACCGACGGTAATAAGAACCAAATCAAATAAAGGTTAATCTTCTCCGGGGTCAGTTATCTCGCGTTTGTCATTTTTCTCACATTAAACGGGAACTTCTACGACCTAAATTTTACTGCGTCCAAAATTTGCAGAGTGATGTGTTTTTTATGAACCGTTAAAAATAATATAGGATCGATCCGGTTCTGATTCTCATCTAAGGTATATTAATAATAATAATATGAGAATATATCACAATGACATTCTTCAGACTGACACAATTTCAATAATTTTCTAAATTGTGTCAGTCTGAAGAATGTCATTGTGGAACCTACGCATTTCACTGAAACTGAAACTGTAATTGACCTAGTGTGCACCGATGCCCGGGTATCAAGTGTTTCTGTGATGCACAGACCTGAGCTCGGTTGGCATGCAATGATATCGGTAGAATTGAATTTTTAAACTGAAAAGCCTATTCCTCAATGTATTAGTTTCAGGCCATTGAAAGACATACTGCTTGATTATTTCATTAATGATGTAGGTAAAATGGACTGGGACCACATTGCAGATCTGAATGACGTTAACAGCATGGTGGAAACTTTTAACGCCTATATGGTGAGGTTATTCGATCTTCATGCTCCACTCAGGAAGGTGACCTTGAGAGAAAGGAATCCTCCATGGATCACTGATACGGTAAAAGATATGATCAGACTTCGGGAAAGGTGTCATCAGCGTTTTAAGGGTAGTAAGTCTGATTCTCATTTTAATTCATACAAAGAAATGAAAGTTTTGGTAAAAACTGCTATAGATAGTGAGAAGAGGGCTTATTTTAGATCTAACATTCATAGGAACATAGAAAACCCTAAAAAATTATGGAAAAATATCAAATCTGTGATAGCATATAAGGGTGTTAACGGGCATGAACTGCCTTATTTCTGCAGTGATCCAGAGGTTATTAACAAACAGTTCTTGGATGTACCTGGTAGTGGTGAGGTGTCCTTGTCTCAACTGAGCTTTTATGAATTGCAGAGGTTTGGGTCCAGCCAATTCCGCTTTGAACAAACCAATCATGTTGAGATCCTTAAAATTATTCGAAGTTTAAAAACAAACGCCTTAGGAGTGGATGGTGTGTCTCGTGACATGTTGATGATGACACTTCCTTTCACAGTTTCTGCCATAACAGGAATCATTAATAGGTCACTGGCTACTTCTACATTTCCGGACCTGTGGAAAATAGCATTGGTTAGACCAATTCCTAAAAAGTCAAATCCAAATTCGATTAAGGATCTTCGGCCAATCAGCCTGCTTCCTTGTTTATCAAAAGTCTTAGAAAAAGTGGTTTGCCTTCAACTTAGAAAATATATAGAAACTTCAAAAATCTTACCTGAAAAGCAATCTGGTTTCCGGATAGGGCATAGCACTGCAACTGCCTTGATGGATGTGGTTGACGATATTTTGGTGGCCAGAGACCAGGGTAGGGGGACTCTGCTCACTCTGCTTGATTTTTCACGTGCCTTCGATTCCATAAATATTTCTCTGTTATTGTCCAAGCTATCCTATTATGGTTGTGAATCAGAGACTGTGAGATGGTTTGACAGTTACTTGAGTGGTCGCTCTCAATGTGTGCAGCTGCTGAATGGCAGTGTTGATGGAGGCATTGTGGAATCTTCTCTTAGTCCAGTGTCGAGGGGAATTCCACAGGGTTCGATCCTCGGGCCACTGCTGTTTATTATTTACACTGCAGATATAACGAGTTCATTTAACTATTGTGACTATCACCTATATGCTGATGACCTTCAGCTCTATATCTCTTGTCATCCAGAGAACTGTCATGAGGCTGTGGATAAAATGAATAAAGATTTAGACGGGATTTCAGACTGGGCAAGGAAAAATTCACTTGTCTTAAATCCCGGTAAGTCTAAATTTTTGGTGTTGGGTTCCAGGGCATCTATCCAGAAAATCAAACAATCTGACCCAGATGTCATGATAGATGGATCCCAAATTGAGCAGGTGTTGGAGGCTCGGAACTTGGGAGTGATTTTTGATGGCAATCCATCTGCAGCAATCTGCAGTTTGAAACCCAGATGTTGGAATCTGTACGTAACTGCTTTTACCGACTCAAGCTGCTTTATCGTGTTCGGCCTTACATAGATGTTGATATGAGAATTATGCTGTGTGAATCTCTAATTCTGTCAAAATTAAACTATGCTGATACAGTGTACGGGAATTGTCTTTTGAGCAGAACCGAAAGGATGATTCAACGTGTTCAAAACGCATGCGCACGATTTTGTTTTCCTATTCCTCCTCGCTCACATGTTACCCCCTTTATTAATGGGGGTAACATGATGAAAATGTCTACTCGCAGAAACCTTCATTTTGCCTCTTTACTTTTTGGTGTTATTCTAACTCAGAGGCCTGAGTACCTATACAAAAAGCTTACCTGGGCCAGAACTTACAATAAGCATAGGACTCGAGCTTCCTCTTACCTTCTTGTGACACCCAGGCATCATGGAGCAGCATTCCGTGGCAGTTATAGACTTAAAAGTACTAGGTGTTGGAACAACTTACCGCCGCCGCTCCGTGCTTCTAAGGCAGTTTTTACGTTTAACAGAAAGCTAAGGCAACACTTGCTTAACGAACAAAAACTAAAACCTTACCTTTCTTAATAAATATCAATTTTCCTCTCACATGAACTCATTGTTCTTGTAGAAAAAGTTTTCTTTTGAGTGCCTTAAATTATCATAATTCTAATACATTACTTACAGTAAATAAATTGAGGATAATTCACATTGTAACTCAAAATTGTGTTGTTTATAATATTCCTTTTGTCAAATAATCAATCAGTATTCAGGTAATCACATTTCCCTTGGCATTTTCTTTGCTTTTCTTTTCTTTTTGACAAGACGCGCATCTATTGCAATTGAAAACCCCGCGAAGCATGTTTCTGTCATTCATTCATTCATTCGTTCACCACCATAGACAATCCAACTAGTAAAATTGTGAATTGGTTCATTGGAGATTATTCTCAGATGTTGATGGTTTTGTTGTGGCTCCCGACACGGTCAATAATATTGATTCAAGTCTGATGAATGTGAATGCGAGTTGGTTCAGTATGCATGCTTTGTTTGTGCACAGATGTGTGCATCGACGTAATGTACACATTTGTTGACATAAAGTTATTGATGACTATTTGGCCGTCTCCTGAGCCCATTAAAGATTAAGGGTTTGTATTGTGTGTGGTTTAAACAGGTTTAGAGGAAAATTTCTGAATACCAATATACCAATTCTGATATATAAAAACTATAGATACGTTACCAGTAGACAGTAATGAGTCAGGCAATATAAAAATTCTTTTTTAAATGTATAAATGATCTGCTGTTTTTGAAAGCCGTGATGTTCGTGCATGACGTGTCTAATTATGACACGTCGTTGCTAAATACATGGTTGTTTGTGCTGTGGGGTGTGGGGGATATTAGCTAACATTATATTATGTTGGTTCTTGTTTGCTACACTTTGTGGCGCAGACAATATTGTTAGTTACCTAATTAGTATTGTGGAATGATTTATCATAATAAGATGAATCATGGTGTTATGATTTGCAGGTGGTATCATAATATGCAGATAAGCATAAATATAATGGTTATACCTACTTAGTCATGTAACTTAGCAATGTATTTTGTTTTAATTTTATTTTGGCAGTTTGCTCGGCCGTATTTTCACTGGCCCTAGCAGAAAACCAGCGCTAACTCGCTAATTACGCGAAGTAGCATCAAAGCTGAGCTAGGGACCATTTTTGTCTCATGCGGGGATATCAATGTTATCTGTTTGCTATACCTAAGTACCTAATATTACTTTTATTGTGTCCTTGCTGAGAACAAAATAAATTATTTTTCTTTCTTTTCTTTCTTCTTTCATAGTGGCAGACAAGTATACGCCCCACCTGATCGAAAATGGACATCGTAATCTACGGACGTTTATAACACCAGGGGTTGTACAAATTTTTGGAATAGGCCTATGCAAAGCAATTTTCTGAAGTAATGATGATGAATACAAAATAATAAACATAATTCAAAACTGAGTTGAATCTCGTTTAAAAAATGATAAGAATGAGGATTTTTATTTTACTCATTACTCACAACAAGTTGGATGGAAAGTAACATTATTTAACCGACTTCGAAAAAGGAGGAGGTAACTTAATTCGACCGTATATATTCTTTTATGTTACAATAAAAAAAATATAAAGTGTAAAACTAACATAGCAACAATCGACCTGATTACTACATATGCAAAAATCAGATTGAACCAGCCCTAAAAGATGACAAATAATAAGAAATTCTTTCATAAGTTCAACAACATTACAATACTGTTCTGACCATAACCTTGGCCCAAATCCAACGAAGCAGGACCCTTCAATACATTACCAATAAGCCATATCAAATGAGAGTTCCAACCCCGAACTTTGTTTTTGAAAGGGCTCGAAAACAAACTGGCGTATTCGTATTTGTTCATTATGATCGATGTTTACGATTCACCTTCTTTGTAAGCTGTTTAGATCGCTGCCAGTGAATATTAGGAAAGAAACACACGGAATTTATTCCACAATTCCACATTTTCTTTTGAAATTTTACTGGTTTCATGATACTTCTTAATTGTTCACAATCAAGTCTAAACGTGAGTGTTTGTGATGAATGGATGTTCAATTATGAATGTTTGTTACACTGTAATATTTCATATCATTCACTGTAACTTTAAATCAGTAAAGTTGTTTTCAAAGGTTTCAGTTCAACCCAACCGACAATTTTGTATAATTTTGTCTCTTGTCTCTTATATTATATTATAAAGAGGAAAAATTTGTAATTTTGTGTTTGTGTATGTTTGTAATACTAATCTATATATATAAAAACAAGAACTGACTGACTGACGATCAACGCACAGCCTGAACCGCTGGGTCTAGAACCATGAAATTTCGCAAAAATGCTCCTTATGTCACGTAGGCGAGCAATAAGAAGGGATTTTTTAAAAATTTAACTCCTAAGGGGGTAAACAAGGGTTGCAAAGTTTGTATAGGACAACGTGATTCCTTGGTCCGATCTTCTTCAAATTTGGCATCAAACATCTTCAACTGAATTAATGGGAGACGTATTTTGTATTTTATTGAAATTTATCTTTTAACATGGTGAAAATGGGGATGAAAAATATTTACCGGGGATTTGCCTCATAGTTTATATTAATCACAGACGTATAAAGAGAAAAGCAGACTAATCACAACCCATGCAAATGCGTGGCAATTACACTACAAACAAATATTACTCACACAGACACAAAACACAGGGCCGAATTCAGCATTGTAAGATTGCAATTTAAATTAATTTTTTGATTACAAAATATGGCTGCGAGTAAAGTAAGTTTTTTAGATAAGTGATCCTTTATGGATCTTTTTAATGGATTTTAGTGGATAAAGCAAAATAGGTGGCCCAGCAAAATAGGCTTTACCGTGCCGATATCAGAAGAAAGCCCCTGCTTTCTTCTGATATGTTTGTTATTTCTTTTTTCGATCTTTATTTGATTTAAATACTACTAAAGTGGCAGACAAGCATATCTGTGGCCCACCAGTTATACAGTACCGTAGCCTATGGACATTTGCAACATCAGAGCCGTTAATCTCGCGCTGCCAACCTTGTAAAAACCTACTAAGACCCATTTGAAAGTAAAATATGAGAACTACTTCGAATAGGCTTAATATCTCGTCCTTGTTGCTAGCTAGAAGTTCTTTTGTAGTTGCCCCTGGTTTCCAGAAGCAGAATACCTGATAACTAGATCCCAAAAATTTTTGCAACTTCTCACGCCGCGCGCCGTCTCCTGCCCTGTTGATCAGCAACTATAACAACTTTCCTCTTTGTTTCATAGGCTTCAATCGCTATATTCTTTTGAATGCTCGTTTTTACTATTCCACTATTATTCAACATGAATTTTGTATAGCGCAAACCTGAAAACACTTTGATCAGAATCAGTAACATTATCCAATGGACCCGATTTCAACCTATATTAATTTTTTTCAAAACTTCACGAAAAAATTTAACACATTGAACACTCTAATAACGTAAAGTATGTATAAGTATGTATCATAAAATAACATCACTACGCGTGATCAAAAGCGATCCGCCACCAGCCGATCCCATGCCGTCGACCAGCCACCCCCGTCCGCGCACTGACTGGTGGCCACCCGGGCTGGCCACCAGTCAGTGACCGATAACACGAGCGCGACGGCATACGTGTCGCCGTTACGCATCCCGTGTCGCAGTGCAAAATACGAGATCGTGTAACAACAGGTCTTTTATTATACTTTTTTATACTACTAAGGTGACAGAAAAGCTTACAGCATACTTGATCGTTGCTAACCTTAGTCTATGGACGTTTGGAACACCAGAGGCACGACACACGGGCTGCGATACCAATATCGAAAGGTAGAAGGAATTACCGAAGGTGACAAAGTGCAACGGGTGAACTTTAGTGAGTGGTGGCTAAAAAAAATAACAGTGTAAGTGTTTTGTGTACTGATTACATGATACTGATAATGCAGCCTATTGGCGCCATACTAATCCTCATTTACCCCGTCAGAACTCCTTCCGACACCGCTTGTCCATTAATGTGTGTGCAGGCATTATGAATAGTCACGTAATCGTATTGACTACTATTCGTAAATGCCAGTATGTACATACTTGCAGTTCTAGGGTTCCGTAATCAATTGGTAACAGCTAGAAAGAAAGATTTTTTTATTCAGCCCTTCAACACATAGGTACCTACTTTCATAGGCTTTACAGCTTGATCCTTTTACTAAGACTCTAATGCTAGTGAACCTTACCATCGGAGAGGGTAAAAGTGGGACCTTAATACTAAGACTCCACTGTCCCTCTGTCACCTAACTGTATCTCACTAACCATTATTATAGCTAGACATTTGAAAATTTCACAGAAAGTGTATTTCTGTTGCCGCTATAATAATAAATACCGACCAAATGCGAAACGGACTCACGCACAGACGGTTCCGTACTAAAAAATCGCGTGTTTCGTATGGGAACCCCGTTTAATCGCCCCCTTTTATCTGATTTTAGTATCTGTAACTAGCTCTAACTATCGCGGTTCCGATAGTCTTGTTACGGACAGACAGACGGACAACGAAGTCTTATGAACAGGGTCCTGTTTTTACCCTTTGGTACAGAACCTTAAAAACAGATCAAAATAACATTTAAGTGGGCTCCTATACAATAAACGTGATTTTTGCCGTATTTTGGTACAGAACCCTACATGCGCGAGTCCGACTTGCACTTGGCCGGTTTCTGTCTTAAACACAGTTCCATAATTACCACTTATGAAAATGGTTTGTTAATGGTATTATCAATACCACACGAATAGTGACTAACTGCCTTGCGTATAATACCTACAACAGAGATGTGTTAAGTAGGTAGATAGTCTCTGAACGACAGCAAAGCGTCCAAAATTTTAAGCGCTAACTGTTGGCGGATAAGTGCCGATCCGCCATTTAGTGCACATTCTGTTGTCAAGGGATAAGCTTGTGTCACGTGACAAAATTTTATTGTTTAAAATGTCGAATTGTGCAATAAAAGTGTGTCGAAATTACAGAAAATATTTAAAAACAGCCAGGAATGTCTGTAAGTAACTCGAAACTTATCACAATTTTATGAAATCTATTTATTTACGCATGTCTAATTTCTTCTTCATAATCTTGACATTTTTGTTGGTGTTGCCAGTTTCCAATTCAGAATTCCCCAAATTAAATAAGTAAAGAATTACCTAGGTATGGAAATGGAACTAAATTATTAGAGAGTCGTAAAATAAATAATTTGGAAACGGTCAAGTGTGAGTCGAGAATAGTGAAAATCGACCTATACAATTGTTCGGACTCAGTAACGAGAAACTTGGCATACTGAAAATTAAGGAAATCATTTAAAATACCTAAATGTGAGTTATAAATGGTGAAATCTGTACAAATGTTCTTAAGTTGAAGGGTTTGTTCGTTTGTTTGAACGCTAGGATCTCGGGAACTACTGGTTGGATTTCAAAAAGTCTTTTACGTTCTGTTAGTTCATTTATGGAGTTCATACCACTAGACTTGGGTAGGTACAGTTCGTACTGCCGGACGTGTTAAGGTGCTCCCTCACCGGGAGCATTCGCCTGTAATGTAACAAATTAGATTCGACTCGAGCATTACGTTACGATGCTACCTCCCTGTTCGACGAGCGTTCGCATGTAATGTAACATTTATAGATTCGACTCGAGCATTACGTTACGATGCTACTTCCCTGACTGACTCGAGCATTCGCGTGTAATGTAACATTTATAGATTCGACTCGAGCATTACGTTACGATGCTACCTCCCTGACCGACACGAGCATTCGCGTGTAATGTAACATTTATTATAGACTAGCTGATGCCCGCAGCTTCGCCTGCGTGAAATTTTGTTCTCTTTTCCGCGTCTCATGGGAACTTATTCCCGGGATAAAACTTGTATCATTTCAGACTATAATCTATCTCTGTAGGTGATTACATGATAATTTTGCAATCCAATATGGCCGCCGCGCCGAAATCACAAAATTTCATGATGGGTATCGTTTAAGGGGGTTTTTGGTATGCTGAGTACGAATTTCGGGTTAATTTAGAGATCCAATATGGCCGCCGCGCCGAAATCACAAAATTTCATGATGGGTATCGTTTAAGGGGTTTTTTGGTATGCTGAGTACGAATTTCGGGTTTAATTAGAGATCCAATATGGCCGCCGCGCCGAAATCACAAAATTTCATGATGGGTATCGTTAAAGGGGTTTTTTGGTATGCTGAGTACGAAATTTATGATAATTTTGCAATCCAAAATGGCCGCCGCGCCACTATCACAAAATTTCATGATGGGTATCGTTTAAGGGGTTTCTTGGTATGCTGAGTACGAATTACAAGATGATTTTGCAAAATTAACCCTAAATTCGTACTCAGCATATCAAAATTCCATTTATACGATATGCTACATGAAAATTTACAACGGTGGCGAGGCAGCCATATTGGATTGCAAAATTTACCTGAAATTCGTATTTGGCATACCAAAAAACCCCATAAACGATATACAACATGAAATTTCACAACAGTGGCACGGCGGCCATTTTGGATGGCAAACGTTAATCTGAAATTCGTACTCAGCATACCAAAAAACCCCTCATACGATATACAGCATGAAATTTTACAACGGTGTAAGGCGGCCATCTTGGATTGCAAAATTGACCTAAGATTCGTACTCAGCATACCAAAAATCCCCTCAAACGATACCCATTATGAAATTTTGGGATAACGGCGCGGCGGCCATATTCGAATCTTTAAATTAACCTGAAATTCGTACTCAGCATACCAAAACACCCCTTAAACGATACCCATCATGAAATTTTGTGATAACGGCGTGGCGGCCATATTAGATCTCTAAATTAACCCGAAATTCGTACTCAGCATACCAAAAAACCCCTTATACGGTATCAACATGAAATTTTACAACGGTGGCGCGGCGGCCATATTGAATTGCAAAATTAACCAGAAATGCGTACTCGTACTACTATTTCTTTCCCAAAAGCATTTGACATCTTAGATCGTATGTCCACCTATTTTAAATACGGACCAGTGTGCAGCCGGCCAGCCGCAATAAAAAAAGCGCACTGATGTTACAAGTTGTATCAAAACATTACACATTGTATCATTACAAAGTGCGCAAAGCGCATTGATGTTACGAGTTGTATCAAAACGATACACATTGTATCATTACAAGGCGCTCATTGTAATGCTCGATTCTCCTCCCTCACTGGTGTAACCTCGTCTTGCATCATTACAAGGCGCGCATTGCAATGCTCGGTTCACCTCCCTCACCGGCTGTAATTCTCGACTCGTAACGTTACATTACGCGCGAATGCTCCCGGTGAGGGAGCACCTTAAAAAACAGCGGCCATTAGCCCGTCACATAATACGCGACTACGCATATAGGTCGATAGAACCGGCGAGCGAACATCGGTCGACCAGTACACTTCTACCGGTCTTACAATAGAGCTCTAGTGAAATACAAGACTACCAAAATTGTCAAATTGTACCGACGACCTTATATTTTGCCACGATTTCTATTCTATTCTGACGCGATTCTAATAGTTCGATTCCCACCGGAGACAAATCTTTGTGTGACCCATAAATGTTTGTCTCAAGAGTCTGGGTTTTTCTATGTATCATATGTAATGTATTTAAAAGTATATAAGTATTAATATCCGTGGTCTGATACCCATAACACAAGCAGGTTATTCCTAGCTTACTTTGGGATCAGATAGCGTTGCAAAAAAAAAAAAAAAAAAAAAAAAAAAAATAAAAAAAAAATAGCAGACTCAATTTGTAGAGGGCTATAAAGACCTCTTAATGTAAAATCGCCAGTTTCTTTTACATAACTTGGCCGGACAAGCATCCGCGTATGTAGAAACATCTATAATCATACAGATAGACATTTTATATATTATTCGCGAAAATACGTTACAAGTTGTAGAGGGCTATAAAGAGCTCTTGATGTAAATATCGCCAGTTTCTTTTACATAACTTGGCCGGACATGCATCCGCGTATCTAGAAACATCTAAAATGTCTAACTTAATCATACAGATGGACATTACAATTCCATTTTATAAATTATTTGCATTTTATGATCACTTGAGAACAAAACTTTAGCATGATTAGTTTCTCGAAAAAATGGGAAGTGTCTTTAGCCGGCGTCACTACATACTGACGCAAGGCGTATGTAAGACAGCACGCTCACGCACACAATCATGCGTTAGTACGGCAGTTTTTGTTGCAGTGATCACTAGGCGAGAGGGTTTCTAGGTAGTTAGCATTCTTAGACCTACACCTACGCTGTTCGCGGAAAATATTGTGCAATTGTAAACAAAGGCTTATAACTTGGTCAGTTTTCGTTAGTTTAATTTAATTTTTTTTATACGGTATTTTGAAGCGAAACTCTAGTTGGGGTGTCTGAAGTTTGCGCTATACAAAAGTTCACGTTGTATATAAAAAATGTTCCAGTAGTTCTGCATTCCAAGCAGCAGATTTGCTGAATAATTGAGTCGCAAGACGCAGCTACATTTTGTTTTGAAAAATATATAAGGTCTTTTCTTATTTTACCGCCTAAATGCACACCTGTTTCTGAACGAAGTTTTCCAACAAGGCCAAATACTCACAATTTACGTCAGCACGCCATTGTGTAGCTTATTTTGACAGATAAATAAGCTACATATAGCACGACTTCCGATGTGTCAATTTGTCAGTTAGTGTAGCCATACAGGAGAAAAAGAGATAAAGATTATACAATATTAGGTTAGAGTGAAAGTAACAACGATATATTTTACATGGTTAATGTGTGCGTATAATTATGTTAAGTCTGCTTTTCTCT
Organism: Miltochrista miniata; assembly: GCA_933228765.1. Classification (NCBI taxonomy): domain Eukaryota; kingdom Metazoa; phylum Arthropoda; class Insecta; order Lepidoptera; family Erebidae; genus Miltochrista; species Miltochrista miniata. The sequence goes on from OW121749.1 coordinate 10,411,186, forward strand.
TTATACGTCTGTGATATTAATACTCCGTAGTCGGTACTTTATTAATTTTTTTTGACACATTGTCATGTTTGACAGCTTAATTCGATTTAAAAAAGATGGTCGCAATTTTTGATAAATGTTAAAAAATTCTAATAATAATTTTATTAAAACTGCATATTTTATTGATTTTTGCCCTTCCCTAACCGGAAGTGCCTTCATATTTTGTCTGTCAAAAATACATTTGTGAGAATGAAAACCTGTACAGGTCTGGCTAGGAATTATGAAAGAACAAGTTCTAGGCAAGGTGTACACGGTTCCGACTATCGCAGAGTTTATTACCGTCTTCGCTTACTTTCTTATTATATTATACAGGGATAATATAAACGATCAGATGCGTAGCGTGCGTTCGCTTCGGCCGCCTAGGAAACCGGAGTTTGGTAACTGGTTTCCTTTAAGGATTTTTTAATACGTTTACGTAACTGGTTACCATAAAGGATTTTTTAATACTGCTATGTGACTGGTTACCAAGGAGTACTTATTTTATGTAACTTAGGCCTTCTACGAAACTGACGACGGAAGAAGAAAGAGTTAGAAGGCACTTACTTTCTTTTTGTCATTAAAAACGGTTAAATTGAAAACAATAAGATAAAGTATGACGAACAGGCTTAGACTATTTAACAGGAGAACAGGCGAACAGGAGGCCGATAGTCTTGGACGAAGACAAGTCTGCGGTAGCGAGACTGCCGAGCTCGGGTGTGGTGTGAGAATTCTACCAGGCTTCCTCCCCGCCGCGCCGCCTCTTTCACAAGCATGACCTACTCCTGTGCCTACTCGCAGAAAGACGCGGAGGCTATGACAAACAACTTGGGGACTGTTAGTTCGATTTTGCACCGGTGTGGGTACAAGGAAGGTGCTGTGGTACAGCAGGATGTCTATCTTTGCTTTGTCAATTATGAAAAGGCTTTCGATCGAGTGTTGCACTGTCGACTAATAGCTTTACTGAAGGATATTAGCCTCAACAATAGAGATCGCCATTATATCGGAAGCGTGTACTAGAATCAGAAAGAGTAGAAGGAAACCAAAACCAATGCTGGTTCTGTACAAAAACTTGTGAGACAGGGCTGCATTCTGTCACTGGTTCTCTTTTAGTTGTACTCTTTTGGTAGCTATTATAACAGAAGCTTTACATGATCTCGATTGAGTAGTAAATATAAACAGCCGTAGTATTAACAATTTTCGCTATGCCACAGTTTTGTTAGCATGTACAGTTACCGAATTGCAACAAACGGTGGAGAGATCAAAGCAATGCAGTCAAAGGTTTGGTCTGACGATAAATATGAAATGTATAATAATATCTGGGAAAGACGATATTAATCTACTTTAATAAATCTACTTCGTAAATTGTAACGCTGAGAATGATAAAACATAAATCAAAAATTAAATATAACTCTCCAACTAAGTCAGTTTTATCACAGGAGAACAAAATTAAAACCATCAGTAACTAGTAAAACTCTTTACTAGTTACTGATGGTTTTAATTTTTATGGTTCCGTACCCGTGGGGTTTTTACCCCACGGGTACGGTACCATAAAACGGGACCCTATTACAGAGACTCTGCCGTCCGTCTGTCGGTCGATCTGTCTACCACCAGACTGTATCTCATGAATCAGCTAGACAGCTAGACAGTTGTAATTTTCACTGATGATGCGTTTTTGTTGCCACTATACTTAATAACTTTTCCATGAAAACCAGTTACGTAGACGTACTAAAAACTCCTTCATGGTAACGAGTTGCGTCGAAGTATTAAATAATCCTTCATGGTAACCAGTTACGTAGGCGTATTAAAAAATCCTTAAAGGAAACCAGTTACCAAACTCCGGTTTCCTAGGCGGCCGAAGCGGATGCGCGCTTTATAGATGAACATTTAGCAGATGTAATCTACAGTAAATGTCTGGTCACAATAGGAGAAACTATATTAGTACGGGTTGCCTCAGTCTCGAAAGTCTGAAGACCTACACAATCCAGAAATACGAGAAAGAAAGAAGTTCAGATATCAATTCCTTAGCAAAAGCAGAGAATGCTCTCTAAACCAATTAACAAAGACATTAGGTATCAATTTTTACAAAAATATAGATTTACTTCGTTCAAAGTACGTTTTTGATTTATTTAGTCAGAATTATATCTATACATATAAAAACAGTACTGTAAAGTGCCGCGTGCTGGCTACAGAAGACGCCAGACGACGGCAGATGGAGCAAACGAGTTCCTAAGCGGGCATCGCGACTTGGTCCACCCGCTAGATGGACCGAGGACCTAGAAGAGGTCGCAGGCTGGATGCTGAAGACGCAGGACGTAAATTAGGAGAGGCCTACGTCCAGGAGCGTACATGCTGATTTCATTGATATAAAAATAAAAACTGACTTAGATACCTGATCTAGAACCTAAAATTAGATTAATGGCACAGTTGAGCACAAAGAAACGATTTTTAGGGTTCGTGCCCTTAAACGGGACCCTATTTATGAGACTTCGCTGTCTGTCTATCTGTCCGTCATGGGGCTGTATCTCAGGAATCGTGATAGCTAGAGAGCTGAAATTTTCAGATGATATTTTTCTGTAGCCACTATGACAACAAATACTAACGTCAGAAAAGGGAGGCGGGGATTAAGGGGGCTCCTATCCAACAAACGTGATGATTTGCTGTTTTTTTGGTATGGAATACTCTGTCTTTCCACTCCACCGGCCAACCGTCGCGTTTTTCGGAATGGAACTCATTAAGGGACTTTATTCCTATCTATACTTTATTCTTTATTTATTTCCTCTGCGCGCGAGTCCGCTTCGCACTTGGCCAGTTTTTTATACTACTAAGATGGCAGACAAGCATATGGTCCACCTGATGGTTGGTTACTGTAGTGGACTAATTCGCATAGTGAACGTTTGCAACACCAGTGGCGCTGCTGCATGTCGACCCCTATTTCCCATCATGGCATCCAGTAGAGTCACGGAAAAGTAAAATATCCCGTAACCCTACTGATAGTGCTTCGAATTAGGTTCGTTTACAATACCTAACCATTTTAATGAAAATCCAATTTGTGCCAAATGGGAATTCAACATTTTGAAAATTGAACCTAATGGTCCGAAAGGCAAAATAATACATCGGGAATACACGTGACAGAAAACCACACGATAAGAATAGAAGCGACGGGGGACCTTTCTATTTCTCTCTCTCTCTCTTACGCAAACGCAGTTGCGCGGGTCAGCTAGTATTAGTATATAGATAATAGTAAGATTGTCTCAGTGGCTCAGGGGTAGGTGTACGACTGTACGCTACTGCCGTGCTATGGTCTCGGATTCAAAATGTTTGTTTGGAATTTACATTATGTACCTATGTACTTTTTTCCGGAGTTTGGATAATAATCTATACTTATAATAAAACTGTAGAGGGTCGAGAGTCTGTACATTGAAGATATTTTGAAAATTTTAATTGGAGGGCGTTCTCTAATCGATACTAAAGCCGAAAATGTAATTTAAACTTTTCATGTCTGTCTGTATGTCTGTCTGTCTGTCTGTATCCCAAATAAGTATCACGCTGAAGCTACTGAACCGAATTGAATGATACTTGGTACATTCTGAGCGTATAGTCCGAGGAAGGTTCTAGGATACTTTTGATCCCGAAGTTTTGTACGGTTCCTGCGGGAGAGGGGATGAAAGATAAAATGGGTTTTCAGTTGATATTTCTCAACGCGTGATGCGAATCCAAAAGTTTTTTAGTATTGGAAAGGGAGTACATTAAGGATTTTTCGACACAAGTTTCAAGATTGGGGGGTTTGTAGTTCAGAAATTAGAGGCATCTCAACTTTCGCCAAGCTTAGAATTCAAGGGTTCCTTTGAATGAGAGGGTAAATCTAAACAAGCGTGTTGGCTTAATCATAAAAGAGCTTAATTATTAAGGCTGTTGTAAAATAATTCAGTCCGCGCAGAAGGCGTGGACTTATTTGTTTTAGAATAGCCTTAATCTTTAAGCTCTTTTATGATTAAGCGAACAGGGCCGTTTCACACGGTGCTTGACGAGTCTGATGAAGAATTACCTCTCTTTTCGTGCACATTATGTGACGTAAACGAAGTTGCGAGGGTCAGCTAGTGAACTCATAAACTAACGTGCCGATTTTAAAAATTCTTTCAGCTTCATTCACCCTGAGTAACATAGGCTATTTCACTACCATAGTCCTACGTAAACGGGAGTTACGCGGGTGAAACCGTCTTAGACAATACAATGTCCACGAATCATAGAGCTATGTTGTCGTGTCATTATTTGTTAAAACTGAAATGAAAATAGGCATCGCGTATGCTGCCTGCCGATTGTCTAATATACGTACGTCTTTAAAGTCTGTCTGATTGTGGTCGATGTATCGTCCATTTTAGGACCCAGTTAATATTCTGTAGTTTAAAATCCTTAGTTTGGGGTATGCTACCTTAAGTAAAGCGCGTTTATCAACTCAAATTACTGCTGTATGTTTTCGACTATAATGTCTGAAATAAAGAGTATAACTGCAGTTGCTTTGCCATTAAATTTGTAGTTCTATTAGTGTATTTGAATTTATTTGTTATTAGATAAAGTGGTAGAGTTTTTATGTTTATATACTGGATGTTTTACAAGTGCATCTGTATAATGCCTAAGTGAAAAAAAAGTGAGATAAAATATTTTAAAACTAACTTTATTTTCATAAGTGAAATAATAAATCAGATCGAATGATCCATGATATTGAGTTAAGATTATCAAAAAGAAAAAAGGATGAAGACTTCCAGCTTAATTTTGAGGGTCTGTCGTAATTAATGGACCATTAACTAACTGGAGCTGGTCCTGATCACGGTGACGGACACACAGACCGCAGATTCTCAGTAATAGGGTCCTGAATTCAATCTAAAATCTCATAGTGCTTCATCTTTTGTTGGGAATCCTGGTCATATCCTTCCGAGGGCTTACCCAGGGCTCCCAACCGTATGCAGTGGTTAGGGTACGTGTCGGTTTTTAGTCGGTAAAAGTCCGGCACAGCGTCCATGACGGATGCTTCACACGTAAACAAAAAAAATAAAAAAGCTCTTAAAAATCCCTTCGCTCGGTCATCCAGCTGGTTTAATTCTAATGTAAGATTATCCCTGTCCTGGATAGCTTCGCCATAATGTCGTATGCTTTAATTGCTGTGCTTAGCAGTCGGATAATTGGCGGCCACTAGAACGTTAATTGAATTCAGTCCGAAGCAGAGCGGCGGCGGGCTTGATATTAAGCCCGTTGTCATTAATGCGTGGCACTGAAGTTTTTATGAGCTTTTCATGACATAAAGCATAGTTGAGCGAAAATAGAGTTTCACTTACAATAGTAGGTAAAAGAGAAAAAACTGAGTGTAGCCGAAATGCTTAAAAAACTTTGTTTTTTAGGCTACACGCAGAAGAATTTAAATTTCCTACATTGCTTAGTCACAAATTACTGCGATTTCAATTTATTGGCATTATAAACTCCCTTGAACTGCTTAACGATAAATTATTAGTTACAGTAGCCAATCAGTATTCTAAGACCTCACTTAATCATAGTATCAGTGTTTAACCCTTAATTTACCCGTTAGGTCCCCGGGACTCCCTTAAAATCTCTAAGTGACCATAAAAGTTACATTTTTCTAAATCAAAACTTGCACGTGCGAGTACCTTCACGCGGTCACGGGGCAAGTGCGGGGGCAAGCAGACGTCTACGTGTGCGACTCCTATCGGTAAGTAAACACACTCGAGGAGTCCGTTGGACTCCACCGGGGTATGTATGTTATTGTTTTGGATTCAGTGCTGTTATCTTTTTAAGGTTTTTTCTTTTATTTTAGGAACTATATTGGCGTCTCACAATGTTGTAAATGTTCTAGACGACAAAACTGAATCCGTAGTGAACAACTGGCAGCAAGATATGGATTAGAGGAACTCTTAACAGGAAGTTGAAAGATTACCCTTGAAACAGCCACGCAGATTGATGGGCAATGATGTAGTGTCAGAATCTGAAGATGACTGCGTGATTTTGAATGTTCAGCCACTTCAGGCGATGATGAAATCATGAACACCGCTTACCTTTGCCATACTTGTACTAAGCCTATGTGCCTTGGCTGTACGAAGAAAATAATGTACTAATAATCGTGAGCAGAATGCCCTGCACGTTTTGTTTTCTAAAAGTTTTATTTGTTGTTTTTATTTTTTTATGAAGGTTTATATTCCAAAGAAGACACTTGTTACATATTTGTTTATAATATATGTATTTTTATACAAAAAAAAATACTCAAAGTTATATCTCATATTTGTAAGAAGAAATATTTAGTTTTCATAAATGTAAGTTATTAATGGCTGTTAATTAACAATTTTAAGTCATAACCTTTGTGATTTCATAGTGAAATAGTTGATTAACAAATCTGATAATTTGATTCTTAAAAATGTGAGCATTTTTGTTAATAAATCATCCATTTTCTTGAAGGGAGTCCTAGGGACTCCATCGGGTAAATTGTGTAGGTAAAATGTCACCGGGTAAACCAAGGGTTAATATTAATTTCTAGTAAACGTTAATAAATATCTCCTAGAAATAATATTTTACACAGCGCACAACTTAAGCTACCATAAGCTTGTAAGTAGGTACTTTGGAATCTAGGTAACTCATAAGTATAACGATATTTCCTTAACCAGTTGACCCTTACAACTTTGTTTACGTCACGTAAGATAGAGAGCAAGGAAGGTGTATGAAAGGAGAGGTCAATAGCATAGCATGTGAAACTGCATTGTTTTATTTTTCTTTACAGCTTAAATATGAAATACACTCGAGAGCAATGAATCCGGGTCACTTAAAGAATGTTAAAAATCTCGGAAACTAAAAATGATAGGTTAATGCAATAAATTGTATTTAATAGACAATGTAATACTCCTTAAATGAAAGTAAAAAAAATATGAGTCACCATACATTTTATTAACACAAAATTACATAAAGAAAAAACTGCTGATCTCTCCTTAAAACAAAAATAGGAAACATGAAATTTTTGAACTTTATTACGATTTTCTTGAATTTTAATACTTCGTATTGCCTCCTCGTGCTTCCATTACTGCGTTTACGCGGTTTGGCATGCTGTACACCAAGTTCCTTATACGATTTTGGGGAATATTCTCCCATTCCTCTGTGAGAGCAATTTTGAGCTCACGAAGCGTGATTGGGGGAGGGTTTCGTTGTTTTACGCATCTGCCTAGCTCGTCCCAAGCATGCTTGATCGGGTTGATATCCGGGCTGCGCGCTGGCCACTCCATACGAGTAATGTTCATCTCTTGAAGGTAGTCATTCACAATCCTACCTGTATGAGGTCGGGCATTGTCATGCATAAATATAGCATCCTCACCTAAATTGACCATAAATGGACCAACGTGATCATTGAGGATTTCTTCCACATATCTTACGCTAGTTAAAGAGCCGTTTTCTATGATCACCAGCTCTGTGCGACTTTCAGAAGAAATTCCGGCCCACACAAGTACAGACCCACCACCGTAGGCTACTTTTTCTTCGATGCATGCTTGCTTGAATCTTTCCCCTGGTCTTCGATACACTCTGTGTCTTCCATCGTGCTTGTAGAGCATAAATTTTGATTCGTCGGAGAACATAACTTTTGACCAATCTTCAATACTCCAATTTACGTGGCTCTGGGCATACCTTAGTCTCGAAATACGAAGCCCACGCTCCAGTTTAGGGCCGTTTGCAGGTCTAAGGGGTTTTAAGTTAGATTCAGCAAGCCGACGTCTTACTGTCCATGCACTTGGGTTACTTCCTCCGAGGCGTCGAAACTGATTGGTGAGTTCAGTTCCTGTGAGAAAGCGATTTCGAAGCATGGTGTTCACCAAGTATCGGTCTTCTCGTGCTGTGGTACACCTGGTTCTGCCCGTTCCTGGTCTGCGTAGGTTAGAACCAGTTTCTTCGTAACGTCGGAGAACTCTTTGTACTGTTGACAGCGACACACCGACAGTCCTGGCTGTATCGCGCTGACTCCGGCCGGTTTCCAGCATTGTAAGTATTCTGGTGCATTCTTCAGGCGTAAGCGACATAATTTCAGCTTGATTAATGAATATAGAGCACTATCAACATGGTTTATGTACCCACATAAATGACAGATTACAAACAAAAGCAACACCAAATGCTGTAATTTCGTAGTTCCATCTTCGAAAGTGGCCCTTTTTCAAATTTGATTTTTTTATGATATAACTTTACAATAACTAAGAAGTTTTAATACCTTCATTTAAGGAGTATTACATTGTCTATTAAATACAATTTATTGCATTAACCTAGCATTTTTAGTTTCCGAGATTTTTAGGATTCTTTAAGTGACCCGGATTCATTGCTCTCGAGTGTATATTCTATTGATACAGGATCTAGGTAAATTACGCCAAGATATTATAGCAAATATTCTCTTTATTTTTTCTGGAATCTATTCTACAACCTCCGTGTTCTTTTTTGACTACTGGCCAATCAGGAAAGTCAAAACCAAAAAACTAATAATTGTGAAAATTCACATAAATTTATCTAAATACATCTTGTACCTACTATATATTTCTGGAGCTCAGTAAATCTAATTTTACAGTAGTTTCAGACCTATTCAGTTATTTCGTGATCTTCAACCATTTATTTCATCGAACTACATAACTCAAATTAAGAGAATCTCTCCAAAATTAACTCAACTATGTAAACAAGGTGATCACAAATTGCACTAATAAACGGACCCAATTGTTTCCCATAAATATAATCTCTACATAAAATAAAGCTACACCATAATCGACAGTAAAACCTTAATGTAATTGTTTGCTCTGGACAAAATTGACTCAGCTCGGCTATTTGGAGATTTGATTTATAGGAAGCAATCAATGGACAATTCTGTGTATTGGTAAAAGAACTGGTTTGGGTTAACTTCTTTAGTTAATGGCGTGGTGCCTAAAAGGATAATAAATCATAATTACTTTACTAGCTGATGGCCGTTTTTTTCCACGTGGAAAACTGTTTATGTGCCAGCAACCCATGGGAACATATTTCAGGGATAAAAGTAACGTATTCCAGACTATAATCTATGATTTAGTATGATTGAGAAATAAACATCCAACATCTACACAGACTTTCACGTTAGTATACGTGAAAGTTCACCAGTCATAAAAGCAAGATAGGCAAAAAATTAATCAATACATATAATAAAATTGTAACAGGTCGCTGTCTGTACATGGAAGATAAATAAGAAAAAATATTATAGGGGGGCTTTATGAACGCAATAGAACCCAAAACAATGTTTTTTAGAATTTTTGTCTGTTTGTCTGTATGTCTGTATGTCTGTATATCTGTTTGTCTGTACGGTTGTGCACGCTAATCTCAGTAACCGCTCAACCGATTGCAATGCGGTTTTTTTTATTGTGTCGAGGTTTGCTCCAGTTAACATTTAGCGTTTGTTTTATGTAAATCGGTTTAGAAATAAAAGAGTTATAACACTTTTAAGAATCAGATATTTTGAAAATTTTAATTGTAGGGGTTTCTTTGAATGTGAGTGAACCTAAACTGGCGTGTTGGCTTAATCATAAACTTCCACGCCTTCGGCGCGGATTGAATTGTTTAAGAATAGTCTTAATCATTAAGCTCTTTTATGATTAAGCAAACAGGGCAGTTTCAGACGCTGATTGATGACTCTGATGAAGAAATACCTTTCCTTTCATACACCTTATGTGACGTAAACGAAGTTGCGGGCTCAGCTAGTATATAATACGTAATTGTAGCTCAGTATAAATCATACACACCGGCTACGCGTTACCAGTTTTCGTAGCTGTTGAGCTACGGTTGCAAATTTCTGGAAGTAGTAGACTTGAGACCCACAGGGGGGCCGTATAGTTATCTGGCACCTCGGTAGAAGGTTTGCTGTAGGGACTCGTGGGGTATCCTTCCGAGAGCTTACCCGGGGCTCCCAACCGTAGGTTGTTAGGCAGGACACGCGTTTTTTTTTTAGTCGGTTGGAGTCATCCATTTAGGATTTTCCTTAGGGAATAAAAAAAACCTCGTTAGTAAGTACCTATTATAAAAAACTTGAGAGGTGTCAAGGGACACCCGGATAGAACGAAGTTCCTTTCGATTAAAGTGAAGGAATTGTAATAAAATTTTATTTTAATTTTAAAATTTTATTGTAAGCAAAAACAAAAACAGAAACAAAAACAAAAAGAAAACAAATATAAAAAAAGTGAGTGCGTGTAACCTTTACGCGCGACTGAAACTGAACAGAGCGAAACTCCTATTTGCTTTGGTGTTGCTCGTAGAGTTCATGTTCATCCCCTGGCTAGCACTAGCACTACCACTATCACTACCACTATCACTATCACTACCACTACCACTATCATTACTACTATTACTACCACTATCACTACCACTATCACTACCACTATCACTACCACTATCACTACCACTACCACTATCACTACCACTATCACTACCACTATCACTACCACTATCACTACCACTATCACTACCACTATCACTACCACTATCACTACCACTATCACTACCACTATCACTACCACTATCACTACCACTATCACTACCACTATCACTACCACTATCACTACCACTATCACTACCACTATCACTACCACTATCACTACCACTATCACTACCACTATCACTACCACTATCACTACCACTATCACTACCACTATCACTACCACTATCACTACCACTATCACTACCACTATCACTACCACTATCACTATCACTATCACTACCACTATCACTACCACTATCACTACCAAAAGTGTCGTTACAACTTTTCGTGAGATTTTTTTCCGTCTAGCCCCCTTTCACAACGCGCGATAAGGAACTTCGTTCCAATAATAAAGATTTAACATTAGATGTATGTATATAACATAATGTTATGTTTCAATAGAGTATGTTGTGATTAATGATAATCTTGAAGTGCCCATCAAATATCAAATTTTGATCTGGTTGCTGCTGTAACGGGTAGTTAAATAGCAATAATTTAATACGACTTGATTAAATTTCATTATTACCATAAAGCTAGTTTAATATTCAACTACTAAATAACGTTATTATGGTATTCCCCGTTTAAATTAATAGCAAAGCACCTCATACATAATGCATGCATTAAAATCCTTCGTATTGAGATTTAAAATAAACTTAAAGCCATACCCAGGGCTAACGACCTTGAGCAAATGGGCGATATGACTCGCTAACATAGAGTAGCGCAACTACAGAGACATCAGAGTAAAAGAACCACGGAAGAAGAAGAAACATAGTAGCGGAAATGCGTTCCTCGCTTCACCAAATAAACAAAAAGCTGTGAGACGGTCTCACCCGGTCTGCCCCTCTCTAAAACGTTTATTGTGAGAGTTCAATCCGATTGACGTTGTCATTTTTGTTTTATTTCATACTTTGAACAGATGGTCCACGTGACCTAGTCACGTAGTTTAATGCAACAGAGTCACAGACTACAGACAAAGTCTCGCCATAAGCCCCTCTGCACTCTATTGTATAGAGAGAGGCGAAAAGTAAATTAAAAACAAAGGAACGTTTGTATTTCAATTTTCCTTTGTTTTTAAGTGTAGTAAAATACACTGCAAAAAATGTGATTGATCATTACGTAAAACTTAAATGTGACGAATTCACAAAGACGAATGTTCATATATTCCACAGACATGTAAGAATAAGATATATTCATTGTTTTGTACTTAAATTATTACAAATCCAGAAAGGGGGGTCTTCCACTCGCTTAAAATTTTTGTAACTTTTGGAACAAAATTTCATTTCATTTTATTATTACAATCAAACAAAAATAGACGTAAACGCAGTTGCAAGGGTCAGCTAGTTATGTATAAATAAGAAGCGCTCGTGGCACCGCGGACTTAGTGTTCCGTAAGCGATCACTGTAGTAAGCTCATTCACTATGGCCAGTCCTTGGATGGGTGACCATCCATGTGACCACTTTGTGACAGTGATTTGAACGTCGTTTCCGTGTTTCGGCAGGCACGTTAAGCTGTTCGTCCTGGTTGCCCGTAAAATGGCAGTCGTTAAGCGAAGTTGAAGGCCGTTTTGGCGGCTTGATTAATTTTAACAGCAGGCAGGTACAACCTGCGCCTGTCTATCTCAACACGGCAATACAGCTCACCGCCTATTACGTGGGACAAATCTAAAAACGACTTCGGCGCGGACAGAATTATTTTACAACAGCCTTAATCATTAAGCTCTTTTATGATTCAGCCAACACGCCTGTTTAGCTTTACCGTCACATTCCAAGGAACCCTTGAATTATAGGTTTTGAGAAAGTTGAGATATCTCTAATTCCTGAACTACAAAACCCTCAGCACTGAAACTTGTGTGAAGCAATCCTAGGTTGAATTCTAGGTTTAGAGAAGTTGAGATGTCTCTAACTCCTGAACTTCCTCGGATCAATTTTCATTCAAATCAGTAGTTTCGGCGTGATACGTATTCGGAATACAGACGTTTGGATGGACATGAAAATTTTAAATTTCATTTTGGCTTAAGTAGGTATCGATTAGAGAACGCGTTCTTTTTTTTTTAAATAGCTTCCATATTCAGACTCTCGACCCTCAACAGTTTTATTATTATGTATAGATATAGACTAGCAAGAAACTCGGCGGGCACTCACTTTATTCACTTTTATACCTTAACCAATTTGCCGGTAGATGGTGCCTACTTGTGGCGACCCACAAGACGTAATAAGCTAAAAGAGTCAATTCTTTCAGCTTAGGTTGAGAGCAGTGTCTCAAAAAAACAGTGTGTTAATAATAACTATAATATAAGTATTTTCATCAGTAGACAACTTATGAAAATACTTATATTATAGTATCCCTTAGCACAAGGTTATATTAGCTTAAGTTGTGTGCGAATGTCCACAAATATTTATTCATTTATTTATACTGAAATGATTAAGTACCGCTTACAATATAAGCATGATTACCTTTCGAAGTAATTTAATAAAACAATACGAAAAATAAGTTGAAATGCATTATATTCTCATGTAATGCAGCATGCATTGTGTAACTCGGGCTCTGGCTCTGTTGCACGCATTACTCTGTACATGAATGAAAATATAACATTTTACGAGAATATTTTGCAGACCAGAGCGACACACGTCCGTCTAGCAACACGACTCCCCCCGCACTAGATTTTCGGGCGAGCGCGGGGAAGCAAGCAACGTGATGTATTCTTTGAATACATTTTTAATTATAATTAGTTAAAACTTATACTAATTCAAAATTGAAGAAAACCATTTTAGAGGTCTATGTTTTCTTTAGTCTCTGATATAAATTTTATTATCATTCATTAATAAATAGATGTCATACAACGACTTCTTCTAAAAAATTATGGGCTATTTCAGTGATGTTTTACTAGTTATTTATAATAAATACACAATTTCTGATGAAACCATCCTCTGAAACACATCTTGTAGATTTCAAATCTACTTTTGGCTGTTATTTTTCGTATACTAATACCGAGAAGAACGTCTTTATATGCACCTCTTTTTCGCAAACTTTGTCAACCACTCCCCTTAAATGATGCAGCTATCTAGAAAATCTAATCTTAAAAGCTCTGAAAAGGTCAATGAGCTTGAGAATTTGAATTAAATGTAAACGCTTCTTTTTATTTATTCTTAAAATTAAAAGTTCAGATCGTTGGTTGAATGAACATTAAGAATATTAATAGATATGTAATGACTATCTCTGTCAGCAGTTGGACCAATCTATTTAAGAAGTCTGTTTTTAGCAAAGGTTTATAAGAATTGCGCAGTGTAGCCATCGAGCATCGGAATCAGAGAATAACGTGATTATATTTATGTACCTACTATAATTACTTATACCCGAACATTGTGGTTGGGAACTTGGAATGTGGCATACAGGGAACTTAATCGAGTTGATTATCCCGCTTCATCTGAGGACACGCCACTGTCTTGAACTTCTTCTGTAAGCTCGGTGATGAGCCAGGCTAGCCGGTAAGGTTCTTCGACTATGGGGCCCTATGAAGGACTATGCTGCTAGTGATCCCGAGGCATAGTTTGCTGCTGGGAGCGTATCGTCTCCTAATACTAGGTAACAATTGCAAGACTGCAGCCGTTGCCAACCTCAGTTTTAAGACCAAACTTTTGAAATGGTATTCAAAGTTACCTACATCTTCCATCCCAGTTACCGAGTACGCGCTCAGAATAAAGGCCTTAAAGGCTGCTTTTGTGCTTGAAAACATGTTATTTAGGGGTATTAGCTCGAGTGTTTCATCTCTGGTAACTTTATAAGCTACTGTGACCACTACCGATCATAAATATTCATAAGCTTTTCCTATATTATACTAATAGTAGAATTTCCAATTTAAAAAGTAATATTGAAGATTATTACATTAATCTATTAACATAATGTCTTCCCATCAGTTTTAACTGTAGAAAACAAAACACCGGCTTCACACGTCTTTCTCATTTATAATTCAGTTTTATGTTTATAATTATACCAAAAATAAAATTACTAACATTTAGAATTAACCTGTTTCTACAAGTAAATATAACAGCCTAATGTAACTAACCCGCCGAAACGGCGTTCAAAATACTGCATTACAATAAAATAAAAAATAAAATAAAATAAAATAAAATTTATTCCCTTTGAAATTTTTAAAAAATTATTTAGGTTTGTCAAAATTTTTGTGACTCTACCGGGGGTTCGGAAATGCTACAGACTGAGAAGAACACCCCAAGAAACTCAGTCCGGTCCCTATTAATTCATCTTAGTATCTAATACAGTTTTTTTTTTAATGTAGAAAGGAGCAATTCGTGTCACTGCCAGGCAGCCTTGTCTTCTAGAAAGTCTTTAATGCTATAATAAGCTTTCTGGCACAATTTAAGTTTTATTAGTTTTTTAAATTTATTAACTGACAAACCTGTTACGGCTGTCGGCAATGTATTGTACATTCGAATACAATTGCCCGCAAAAGAATTGCTTATTTTATTAAGCCTAAATCTAGGTACAGCCAATTTATTCTTATTTCTTAAGTTTAGGTTATGGATATCACTATTTTTAATAAATTTACTATTATTTTTATGAGTATATAATAAGTTTTCATATATGTACTGTGAATACACAGTAAGGATGTTGATATCCTTAAACTTTTCTCTTAATGACTCCCGAAACCCCATACCATAGATAGCCCGGACAGCCCTTTTCTGCAACACAAAGATACATTCGATGTCGGCAGCGTTACCCCATAATAGTATGCCATAGGTCATGACACTGTGGAAATAGCTAAAGTAGACAAGACGCGCTGTTCTAATGTCTGTCAGTTGTCGGATCTTTTTAACGGCATAGGCTGCAGAGCTCAGTCTGCCCGAGACTTTCTCGATATGAGGCCCCCACTGCAAGTTGGAGTCTAACTTTATGCCCAGAAAGACAGTTTCATCGACCAATTCTACTTGATCATCCCTAATCCTAATACTGGTGTTAACGAGCCTAACATTTGGCAAGGTGAATCTAATACATTTTGTTTTAGTTTCATTTAACAATAAATTATTTGCGTTAAACCAGTGGACTACCCTAGAGAGGGCATTGTTTACTTCGTCAAGATTGCGTTGTCCACGTTCAACTTTAAATATTAAAGATGTGTCATCAGCAAACAAAACTACCTCGTGATCGTCTCTTATAAGGTGAGGGAGATCATTTATGTACACTAAAAATAGAAAAGGTCCCAGAATTGAACCCTGAGGCACCCCCATTGTTACAGCAGACCCATGTGACTGTTTACCATTTATAACTACTCTCTGTACTCTATCTCTTAGGTAAGAACTAATTAAATCCAAGGCCGTCCCCTGGATCCCATAATGATCAAGTTTTTGAATTAAAGTCTGATGCTGGACGCAATCAAAGGCCTTAGATAAGTCGCAGAATACACCATAAGCATCATACGACTCCTCCCAGGCCTCATATATACACTCTAATAATTTAATTCCAGCATCCGTGGTAGACCGACCGCGCGTGAAACCGAATTGTTTAGTATGGAATAGTTTATTTGTATTAAAATGATTTTGCATTTGATTAAGCATTACCTTTTCAAAGATTTTACTAAACGTGGGTAGTACAGAAATAGGACGAAAATTGGACGGATCCGAGGTGCTACCCGATTTAAACAGAGGAGTTATTTTACTAAACTTCATTAAGTCAGGAAACACACCACTATCAACACAATTATTAAATATTATTGATAATTCTGGGGCAACCATTTCAATTAACGAATTAACTAAATGTACAGAAATTCCCCAGAGGTCAGCCGTTTTCTTAATATTTAAAGATTTAAAAGTTTTTATGATAGTGTGTATACTAATTTTACTGAATTTGAATATTTCATTACAGCAAGGAACATTTGCTTTTAACAAGGATTCTGCTATTGGGGTAGAAGAACCTAGGCCTCTGGTCAAATCTACTGGTATTCGAGAGAAAAAATGTTCAAATTTGTTAGCGACTTCGGCATCTGTTGTAATGATGTTACCATTTACTTTAAGTTTAAAATTATTATCATTTGATTTTGCTTGGCCTCTTTCTGCGTTAATTATTTTCCAAGTAGATTTAACTTTGTCTACACTATTGATAATTTTATTACTTATATACTTTCTTTTGGCCGCTAAGCAGTCTGCTTTAAACTTTTTTGAATAAGTTTTAACATAATTTAGAAATTCATCTGTTCTATTAAGCTGTCTTTCTGAGTATAGTTCATACAGTTTTTGTCTACTTTTATGTATATCCTCAGTGGCCCATTCACTGAAGGCTGGCCTGTCTCCGATTGTGACTTCCTTAGACTTGAATATGGAGTTGAACTCATTGTAAAAGGAATCAAAAAATAACTTATACATTACATTTGAATCTAAGCCAGTGTCTAAAAATGGAAGTTTATTGCAAAGTCCAACTCGCATACGTTCCAAGCGGTCACTAGTTACTGGTCTACATAATATTTTACGTCTTTTAACTTTTTCTCTTGTGATCTTGAAAGATGCTATTTGCCCAGTATGATCTGATTTTATCTTATTTATAATACTCTTACTTTCTGGCAACATATCACTGTATATATTGTCCAGACAAGTAGCTGTTGTATCACAATATCTAGTAGGCTCTAAAAATAAGTTAGTGAGATTGTGTGATTTAAATAAATTTAAGATATCATTGGTCTGACGTGTATTTACAAGTATATTAACATTAAAATCACCGCACACTATTAGGTTTTTATTAGTTTTTCCAAGTTTAAATAGCACTTTATCCATTACTTCCTCAAACTCACAAAAGGGTGAGACTCCAGGTTTATATACGCATACTACTATGAATTGCTCCAATTCTACGCACGATATTTCAACTGTACACTCTACAGAGAGGGACACAACATCTTTCCGTTCCTTATACTTTAACTTCTTATTTAATAAAATCAACGAACCCCCGCGTGTTGTGTTGACCCTGCAGAACGCACTACCAACCCGGTGACTACTGAAGCTGAACATGAGCTCATACTCCTTACGCATATGTTCTGTAAGACAAACTATTTCAATATTTTCTGAGCTCATGAACAGCTCCAATTCAAACTCTTTGACCTGCGTTAATGTTGCTATATTATAATGCACCAGGCTGATATAATTTACATTTTTTAAATTAGTTTTGTTCGGAGGACAGTTTCCGATATAGTTATGATTTGCAATTAAATTCAACTCTATCAATTTACAATTTTGGCTAGAGGGTAAATCCTCTGTTGTCCCAGAAGTTAATTTAAATTACTTGGAACCGATTCCAAAGTCCTAAATCTACTCTGCTCAAATAAAGCAGTTTTGTCAGCCAAGTTTTTGGCTATAGAGTAAAAATAATTGAATAGCAAACTTGCTATTTGTCTTTTATAGTATTTGGGTAGACAATACCTACCCTTGTGATTATTATAGACTTTATACTTGCTATGTGACAAATTTGTGTCAAATACAGAATTAAAGTCAATTACATTGAATTTATTATTATACTGACTTATTAAGTTTAAACGTAAATTCATCTTATATCTAAATGAATTTTCCGAGTCTGGCACACCTTTTATAAATGGAAGTGTGAACATTACAACTTGTATGACATTTAAGTTTAAGATGTAATTCATGTATAGGGACAAATCATCATTGCTAATTTTGCCCCTGTTTGCACAGAAAATTATTATTTTACTGTTAGCTTCAAATTTATATTCTAATATCTTTTGCATAATATCACTTAATGAAGCACCCGGATAGCAATTATTAATAACCGAGTAATAACTTGAATTTAAGTTTTGTTTTAAAAATGAACTTAGATTGGTACCAATATCATCACTAAATACAATTAATTTAGTACAACGATTACTATTATTTACACTGTCACACAATATATCCACTGATGTACTGGGCGGGCACGTAGTAATGGGAGCTAAGGGCTCAGCGGTAACCGGTTCACCCTGAGCCTCCACCGGCTCAATTGCTTTAGGGCAGTTAATATTGCATAAGTGGTCATTTAGGAAACAATTAAGGCGCTCAGTGTTATCATTTGATGTTTTGAGTACCTTATCTATGGTTACAGAACATTTAGTAAAGTCCTTAAGGGACCATTCATATTTTTTAGTCATATATTGTAGCTCAAATTGCAAACTTTGTATTTTTGATTCTAATTTTTGTGTGTCAGTGCAATATTTTAAATGACTTTGTTCCAGCTCTAACATTGACAATTTAGCTTGTTCTCTAAATTTTAAACCAGAACCTATATTTTTACACTTCTTGATTAACATTTTATGAAATTTTAATTGCTTTTTTGATTTCTGTATGAACTTTTTAATTTTAAGATATTTTTTTAGTTTATTTCTGCTGCAAAACAAAACCGACTTGTCCCGTTGATATGGACTGTCACCTGTAAGATCTATAGTAGTCAAGTCCAGGTTTTGAGAATTTGCAGAAGGAATAAACTGCGGGATACCACTCATTAACTCACTATAAAGATTATCAGTTTTTTGAGCAGTAACTTTCTCAGCAGCTTCTTCCAGGTGTGAGATTTGTCCCTGGGCATCCCTTAGCTCCTGTTCCAGAAAGGTAGTCCTCCTCAAGGTTTTCTCATACTCGTCACTGCACTCTTGGAACCTATCTACAATTGACTGAAGGTGGTCCCGCTCCGCAACAATGTCATCGTAACTTACATGAAGTCTTGATAATTCGCATTTTAATTTTTTTGTGTCATTCAGAGCGTTTATCAATAGGTTTTCATTTTCTTCTCTTTCCTTCTCCAACTGTACATAGAGCTCCGTTTTAGATTTAAGCTCCAGCAACACCAACTGAAGTTTGGTTTCCTCCTGCTGGCGGCCGAGAGCTCTGCGACTACGGGTATTCATATTATTAATGAGTAAGTGCAATTATACGCGAATTGTATTGATGATGGAGCTCTTTGTACAGTTTAATGGTAAGAAGTAACAAGGTTATGTACCGGCAATAAATTATACTTAATATTTTTATGTACTTACGCAAATACACAGACCGTCGTCAACGTCGAGTAAACGCTTATACAAGTATAATAATTCTACTCACGAGAAACAGTCAATTTAGTATGTATTTACGTGAAAAGAAAACATTCAAAATTCGAAAAAAACCGGGTACCTGACTCGTCACTTTTCACACCAAAATACACGGACAGAACACTTTTATTATATTATCTGACTATTTAAGGACACTATAAATGCGATGATATTGGTTTTAGTTTGTTTAAATACTAAATAACTATTTAATTTTAAAAATATTTTCAGAGAGCTAAAATTTTTGACAGTTCTCTTGTGTTGCCAGACTCGAAAAAAAAATATTCATCGTGATAGTGCTACGACGTTGAATGGCAAAGCTTATTCTTTGAGCAGAATATCTACCGACATTCCGTTTACGTGGTGCCTCGACATGCCGACAAATCTTCATAAATTGTATGTGCTTCCGTCCCCCTCCTACTGCCCCAGCGTCTCAACTACAAAAGGCTGTAATACAGCCTTAGCTTTAAGTCTAACATAGTATATATGTCCCTTATCAAAGTTTCTATATTAATTTATTTAAGAGTTTTCTCGTAAAATTCGTAGTTCTTCTGGAAACGTGTTCTGTAAACGATCGCTGTGTTAAGTATATTATGCTTGCTTTGGAAGGCATGTCAAGCTGTTGGTCCCAGTAGCCAGATACAATATAATAGCAAAGTCAAGTTGCGCGCCCCTCTGCGCCACAACCTGCTTCTGTCCTTTTTTAACCCGGTCGTATAGATGTGTATTTACAACCATTTGACACCGACTTGGTAAAATGTGATGACGTAAGAGCTCCATTCTCGCAGGCCTCGTCACAAAAATGAGTTACTATTTTCAACGCCATAGAAAACTGTACGATTTCTGCGTTCAATTTTCCATAACGTCAAAAATTGAAAATTAAAACGTAAAATATATTATTGTGAATTTTAGGTAATTTAGTCCAATCGAAAAAAACCTCAGTTGGGGCGTATTTTGAAGTAAATGAAATTTGAACAAATAAATTTGAGAGTGCTTTTGGATGTAGGAAGGAAATGAGTTATCTACCTTGACGACCGTGCGCCAACCTTGAAGGTCGGGGGTAGGGTGCCATCCCCACCCTCATTCAATTTGTGTAATTTATCAAAAACATTGAGTAAGAGCTAGGTTCAAAATAAATAGCTCTGGATTTATTTACGAGCAGAATCAATTTCTTTAGCCAACTAATTTCATCATCAAAGCTAAATTAAATGATTTTTCTAAATCAGGAGTAGAGCTCGCATGTACCTATAGATTTAAGACTAGTTATGCCTCCCCCTCTCCCCACTTTCTTTAATCCTCGCCCTTGGCATACTTCGATCACCACACATTTTTTTTTTTAACAGAGTTCTGTCTTGCTAACTATTTCGATCTAGCCCCGCAGGGCTCATTTATCTACTTCAAGAGATGGCGGGGGCAGGTGTACCCGTGCCAGGGATTGTGCTCTACGTTCATTTGGCTTGACACCCAGTAGTGTCGGCCTCGTCTGCCGCTTATTGCGTAGCACCCCGGCCCTCCGCCATCTCGAACCTAGCTAACCTAATTCCTCTTTTACCCAAATTCTCTTTATCATTCCAGTTCTATCATTTATGCTTCTCGCACTTTCACGCTATCCCGACCTTTCATTCTTTTATCTAAACTAGCTAATTCTTAATTCTATCATCTTTTATTCTTAGTCCTCTAGTACCATACTCGTCGCGCTTTTATGCCTCTCGCACTTTCACGATGGCCTTTCATTCTGGGGATATTGGGTGTCATTCCTTTTTGGGATAGGGTTGTGGGTTTATTATTTATTTAATAATTTTCAACAGTACAATTTCTTTTTTTTTTTTTTTTTAACAGTACAGTTTTATTTATTTACTATGTTTTATACCTTTTATTTATTAACATTTAGTGTATCTTCTTTCTCTTATAATTAAGTTCTCAACACTTCAATACATATTTTTTAACAGCTATATTGTACTTTTGTGTATACTTATCTTATATTAATTCTAGAGTTACAATCTTTTATTGTTATTACAATTACCTCTTATGGATATACATTAGTTTTAGTTACTACATACATATCTGTCTATTTTTCTATTTTTACATGATTTAAGACCCAGTTGTAGACTTAGATTCAATATTCCTAATGTGCAGTTCCCCTTTTCTTCTCTTATCTTATTTTCCTATTTCATTTTGTTCATGACAATATACAATTATACTGGACGACAAATCACCACACATTGCACTCCACACCTTTAACCCAGTCCTGGGATCATCCTTCCGAGGACCTACCCGGGGCGCCCAACCGTAGGCAGTAGGTAGGGAACGTGTTGGTTTTTAGTCGGTAGGAGTCTAGCATAGCATCCATGACAGGAATGTACTCGTAAGAAAGTAGAGTCGATTTGTTGATACGTATGATTTATACTTCTACGCTCCCTTGAATAGTAATGTGGGATTTTGTTCAAAATAAAGCGACAGTGGATCTTCAACTTCTTTTCATTAAACGTCTACCAATTTCTTACTATTATGCACACCGTTGTTAACACCTTGATAATCTTTCTACAACTCCGTCAGTCATATCTTCATCCCATTCATTTGCCTCGGTCACTACTCTCACTCACATACTGAATATTTCGTTCACAACGTTTCCTTTCATGCATCACGCTTACAACCAATTCCACTGTAATGTGATGTAAAAGTAGCATAAGTTACTTTTTTAACCGACTTCAAAAAAGGAGAAGAGTACTCAATTCGACCGTTTATATTTTTTTTTATGTTTGTTCGCGCAGAACTCCGTCGTTTATGGACCGATTTGAAAAATTTTGTTTTCGTTTGGAAATAGATACTCCCAAGGTGGTCCCATTTTAAGGAAGTCAGGATCTGATGATGGCATCCTGGAGAAATCGAAGGGAACTTTTAAAAATTGTAGGGGCATCTTGGGCGTTTGTAATTTTTTTAGTTAAGGGCTTTAAAGTAGTACAACTTAATGAAGGTCTGGAGTCGATCTGATGATGGAGACGAAAGACAGTAGAGAGAATTCCTTAGCGATAAACAGCAGTTACCTTGTGTTCGGGCTTGATTAATTTGTACTGTCGAGAATTTTACATCTAGGCAGATAGATTTTCAGTCTACACGTCACTAAAAATAGTGAAAAAAAAATTTTTAACAAAAAAGAAACCGACTTCAAACAAAACTAAAAACTGAAAAATAACTAAAAACTGAAAAATTTACTTAGCACGAAGTTAGTATAATCTGATTTTGTAAGTCGGTGCCAATATGACTATGGGAGAGCTTAATAATGCCTACCTAAGCCTACATAGTTTTACTGGACAGTACTGGGCACCGATTTCTGTATTATATTTCATGATATCTGAAAAATCAGATTATACTAACTATTAAAAATTTTTTTTATAATATATCTGCATGTGCCAGTAAGCGTTCAGCCGTTTCAAAGATTAGCCGGAACAGACAGACAGACCGAGATATTTTTTAACTAGATTTTATGTAAGTACCGTTATAGGTACGAGTATTAGCCGAGGAGGAAAGCGCCAAAAAAATACAACAATTTTCGAAAGGCACATTTTCTTACATTATGTTAGAAATCTATGATGGAATATTTGGTTCAACCCGAAAATGAAACAACTGCGTACCATCTGGGTCACATGAGGCAGTAAAAAAAAAGGGAAAGTTAATTTCATATACACTCGAGAGCAATGAATCCGGGTCACTTAAAGAATGTTAAAAATCTCGGAAACTAAAAATGATAGTTTAATGCAATAAATTGTATTTAATAGACAATGTAATACTCCTTAAATGAAAGTAAAAAAAATATGAGTCACCATACATTTTATTAACACAAAATTACATAAAGAAAAAACTGCTGATCTCTCCTTAAAACAAAAATAGGAAACATGAAATTTTTGAACTTTATTACGATTTTCTTGAATTTTAATACTTCGTATTGCCTCCTCGTGCTTCCATTACTGCGTTTACGCGGTTTGGCATGCTGTACACCAAGTTCCTTATACGATTTTGGGGAATATTCTCCCATTCCTCTGTGAGAGCAATTTTGAGCTCACGAAGCGTGATTGGGGGAGGGTTTCGTTGTTTTACGCATCTGCCTAGCTCGTCCCAAGCATGCTCGATCGGGTTGATATCCGGGCTGCGCGCTGGCCACTCCATACGAGTAATGTTCATCTCTTGAAGGTAGTCATTCACAATCCTACCTGTATGAGGTCGGGCATTGTCATGCATAAATATAGCATCCTCACCTAAATTGACCATAAATGGACCAACGTGATCATTGAGGATTTCTTCCACATATCTTACGCTAGTTAAAGAGCAGTTTTCTATGATCACCAGCTCTGTGCGACTTTCAGAAGAAATTCCGGCCCACACAAGTACAGACGCACCACCGTAGGCTACTTTTTCTTCGATGCATGCTTGCTTGAATCTTTCCCCTGGTCTTCGATACACTCTGTGTCTTCCATCGTGCTTGTAGAGCATAAATTTTGATTCGTCGGAGAACATAACTTTTGACCAATCTTCAATACTCCAATTTACGTGGCTCTGGGCATACCTTAGTCTCGAAATACGATGCCCACGCTCCAGTTTAGGGCCGTTTGCAGGTCTAAGGGGTTTTAAGTTAGATTCAGCAAGCCGACGTCTTACTGTCCATGCACTTGGGTTACTTCCTCCGAGGCGTCGAAACTGATTGGTGAGTTCAGTTCCTGTGAGAAAGCGATTTCGAAGCATGGTGTTCACCAAGTATCGGTCTTCTCGTGCTGTGGTACACCTGGTTCTGCCCGTTCCTGGTCTGCGTAGGTTAGAACCAGTTTCTTCGTAACGTCGGAGAACTCTTTGTACTGTTGACAGCGACACACCGACAGTCCTGGCTGTATCGCGCTGACTCCGGCCGGTTTCCAGCATTGTAAGTATTCTGGTGCATTCTTCAGGCGTAAGCGACATAATTTCAGCTTGATTAATGAATTTGGGCACTATCAACATGGTTTATGTACCCACATAAATGACAGATTACAAACAAAAGCAACACCAAATGCTGTAATTTCGTAGTTCCATCTTCGAAAGTGGCCCTTTTTCAAATTTGATTTTTTTATGATATAACTTTACAATAACTAAGAAGTTTTAATACCTTCATTTAAGGAGTATTACATTGTCTATTAAATACAATTTATTGCATTAACCTAGCATTTTTAGTTTCCGAGATTTTTAGGATTCTTTAAGTGACCCGGATTCATTGCTCTCGAGTGTAGTTGTACTTAATGATGAAGATATCGATGTTATTATTAAACAAAAACCGTTCTACATGACTCTAGAGACCAAACATGAAATAAAAAGCCATAATTACAAAAATAATTATGTTAGGAAATGTCATTTAGATCTTCGATGAGATAGGTATGATCCTAGCACTTAATTATAACACTCAAATACAGCAGCTAATTAGTGGCTTAATTGGGTATTTGTTTAGGTAGATACCAAATAATATTAACATTATTCGCGAAGTATAAATCTTTTATTGTATTTAATAGATAGTACTCGTAATGGTTCATATTCTTGTAATTCAAAATTTGTCATTAAATTTTCATATAATTTTGAGTAGGTACCTATTATTTTTTTACCGGTTAACAGAAATAAATTCCCATCTAAATATACGTTTGCATTAACGTTAGGGACACCATTATAATGTAACCGCGTAAAATTTGTTCCCGTTCCTGCTACCCGTTCCCGCTTCCCGTAGGAACTTATTCCCGAGATAAAAAGTAGCCTATGTGTTATTCCGGACTATAATGTATACGAGACAGGTTTAGCCGTTCGAGCGTGAAAAAGTTACAAACATCCACACATATACACTCACAAACTTTCGCATTTATATACCTAGTACTAGCTGATGCGCGCGGCTTAGCTCGCGTGAAATTTGCTTCCCGTTCCCGCTTCCCATGGGAACATTTTCCCGGGATAAAAAGTAGCCTATGTGTTATTCCGGACTCTTCCCTACCCCTGTTAGAGCGTGATGGAGTTACAAACATCCAAACATCTTCACAAACTTTCACATTTATAATATTAGTAGGATTAGTAGGACTAGCTGATGCCCGCAGCAGGCCGCAGCTTCGCACGCGTAATTTTTTTCCTGTTACCGCTTCCCGTGGGATCATATTCCCGGGATAAAAAGTGTCTATGTGTTATTTCAGACTATAATGTATCCCACCAACCAAATTTCAACCCGATCCGTCCAGCCGTTCCAGCGTGATAGAGTAACAAACATCCACACTCACAAACTTTCGCATTTATAATATTAGTAAGAAGATTCAAAAAAAAATCTATACATTCTATCTGTTGATCAAAAACTTTATTCGATTACAAAATTTCCAAAAAAATGTTATTTCATGTTGTTACCGTAACGGTCAGATTCAAGGTTATTCTTAGCTTCAAAGTGACCTTTTCGTTTGTTAAACTAGTTAATGGAATATAAGTGGCATCCCTAACGTTCATGCAAATTTTTATGCAAGAGTGGTGAGACTATTCGGCTAAATTGACAAGGCTAACATGTAAAGTAACCAAATAATAAACACTGTGTATGTTAACACTATACTCGTATTGTGGTCAGAATGCTACAATGTGTGCTATTTTACTTTTTCAAGACTATGTGGAGGATTTGACAACGGACCAGGACTTGGCATGCGACGGATTGGAGTCCGCAGTTCTCCAGAACTGTCACCCAACAGGTCAATGTCGAGGCACCTCACATGGAGAGTCACAAGTACAAGGTAACATTTTATTAATATCAAGAAAGATAGTAATAATCCTACTGGAAAGAGATAAAAAATATGATCGCCTAAATAATGTGTATCATCAATAGGTGAGAATATAAAAATGTTACAAGAATTAATGTCTCCATCGATAGCTACTAAAAACTCACAGTCCGATCACTCCAAACAATCTATCCATACATCTATACTAATATTATAAAGAGGAAAGATTTGTTTTTTGTTTGTTTGTTTGTAACGAACAGGCTCCGGACCTACTGGACCGATTTGAAAAATTCTTTCATTGTTGGGAAGCTACACTCTTTGCGGTGAACATAGGCTGATATTTTGTTCCCGTATTTCCACGGGAACGGGAACTACGCGGGTGAAACCGCGCGACGTCCGCTGGTATATATTAAAACTGTTGAGGGTCGAGAGCCTGTACATGGAAGATATTTTGAATTCTTTTATTTTAGGGCGTTCTCTAATCGATACTGAAGCCGAAAATGTAATTTAATTTAGGGTTAATAAAAATCATTATAATTTATTTTATATGATAAAGTTTAGTTCTTATCAAATGTAAAAATAGGTTTTTATATTCATTAAATTAAATAACATAGGCATTTTTGTTCTTTAACATTTAACATTGAATATATCGCAAGTAAGAATTGAGTATCGAGGTACATAATAGGTTCTGGCACATTTGAATTTGAATATTTTAAGCATGTATGCTTTTAATTATTCAGTAAATTGTAATCTCCCCCATGTTACCTGCTCATGTCGAACATAATAATATACTTGTTATAAAAATTGATCACATTAGTAACTACTTAAAATCAGAATAATTTTGGGAATCTTCATTTGAATAAGAAACTCAGAAAAAGTTTTAATTGAGTTTCACTTTTAAAAGAACTAATAGGAAACGAACGTTTTTTCATGTCAGGTAAAAGAAATGTTTACAAATTAGGTAATTTAAAAACATTTGCTTTTATAGCTGCTGTTAAATTATTTCGCAGAGTTAAGGTAATTTTCCTCCTAAAATAAATTTGGATGATGAGTGTTAAGTTAATTAAACTCTGAAATTTATGTACCCACATATTCAAGTAAAAGTCTAGAGCTTCAAGTAAAGCTTACACGTTTTCTTAAAAAAAACCAGGGTTAATTTTCCATTACTTTTTATTTTTTTCTCGTATGTTTTTATTCTTCAGTAATCTTACAATTTCTTTGGAAGAGTACCTTTTTTTGAGCACGTCAGCCATTTCCCCCAAATTGAATTGAAACCGTAAGAAATCATTATGCAAATACTCTCCATATGAAGTGACATATTTCAATGAGGTTAAACTGAAATTGAAAAAAATCTCAAGAACATGAAAACGATTTTGCAACTTTATAACTTGAATATCACTGATTCACTCGAGTCTGTAATTGGATTATTAACTTTAAGATGGATAGATAAAAGTTTAACACGACGCAAATTTTTATCTTGTCAATTAACTAAGTTTTTTTTAAATATTTTTTTTTGACGTGACAACGTCTTGTAATTCGATGGAGCCGGCTGCACGCACTATAAAACATGACGTATGCGGCGTTACCTCGCTCTGAGGCGTTCCATTTAAGGCTGAGTTGTCACGTTCAACTATCGTCAGTAAAATGACTTTACAGACAACCGATTTTTTAATTTTCTAGACAATGTAACAAAGTCAGCATGAGCGCATCACATCCTCAACTAAGCTACATGAATGGCTGCGGAGGCCCAGGCTCAAGGCGTGGACGAGATGTAGCTACACAGACACCACAAAATATATCAGCTGAAACAAGACGAGCAAGAATAAGGCCTCTAAAGCTCACGTTACCTACTCCAAACATTTTATCGTTGAGGTAAGTATTGTGTCCTAAAGGATACAAGTGCAGAGTATATTAAGTGTGACCATTTTGCACTATCTCTTAAGGTATGAAAATGACTGCAGAGGCTCCAGTCGCGCAAATACAAGCCGAAGACATGAAATTGCTATTCAAACGCCACCTAGCATAGCAGCTGAAACTAGAAGAGCGAGAAATAAGACATTAAAAATAAATTTGGCGACGCCAAATGCTTTAACCTTGCGGTAAGTTCTAACCATAGTTTAGGTGTAATTTATGATTTTGTAGGATTGAGTAGACGAACTGTATCTATCTACTTAGGTTTGTATTTACTTGCATATTTTTCGTGATATCGTTTTTTTTCAGCTTATTAAACAGTATTAATGTCGTGTTAAGTTCCAGTTATATTTTAAGTTCAAAAATTTGAGGAACAGCTTTTCGAGTTTCCTATTCTGCATTTTTCCCAGTTGCATCTATAATTCCAAATCCGATTCTAAGTGGATTAAGGTGATTATCATCTATCAAATCTGCATTTTATTACCTTCTACTATCCGCAGGTAGACACCATGGCCCTCCGGTTTTTGGATTCAGCTCCTATTCGCAATTTTTGTTAGTTAATCTATTTAGATGGGAAGTATTCTCACTTACTTTACCCGAGTTAAATTCATCACTGCATAACTCTTCTGAACTATGTCAACCATTTCGGTTCGTTGATTGAAAACTTAGTTTTGGAGTTTATACACGAGATTCTAGGCATGTTTATGCATATTTCACAGGCAAGTTTCTTCGGAAAAGCGAAGACGTAGGTCAAACTTGGTTTTTAAAGCATAAAAGCGATTAGAACACACAATGTCGTCGTTTCGTGAAGTCATCATTGTCTATTATTTTTTTCTTGCCAAAAGGTACACATTCTTGAACAACTTCATGCATCCATCTTTCAAAGTAAAAAAAACTAATAAGAATCTCTTACAAAAAGCTTTACTATGAATCAGACGCTGAAATATTGCAAGCTGGTTGTGGTTAACTAGGTAGGTACCTTTTCTATACTTTGCTAAATTATATTTTCGTTAATTTGGAGTGTTAATAGTAAATGTTTTGCACTTTATATGTATTTTTTTATTATTATATGCGACCTTATGACTGTACGGGCGTGCGGTACATCGGCGCACGAAATTAGTTTTAAGCAATTTTTAGTTAATAGGTTTTTTTTTGGTTTGTTTCGATAGCAAAGTAATGATAAGTTATTTTTATTGTTTTTTACATGGATTTCCTACCAGTTTGCCGTAATTTAATTGTATACGTTTCATTCTTCTTTTTATTGTTATTATCATGTATTTTTCAAATTAAAATTTTAAGTACGCACTTCATAGTTTCACAAAAATCTACAAATATAATTCCATCTAATATTATTTCTAATCTAAAAATTCGTATTCTTTATAGTTAATTTATCTTATTACCTCAATGTTTTAATTCATAATTATGGTAACTAAGTGATAGACAGTTACGTAGGCTTTTTTGTAAATATGAAAATACTGGTCTGATACTCATAACACAAGCAGGTTATTCCTAGCTCACTTTGGGATCAGATAGCGTTGTGTTAAATGTCCGTGAATATTTATTTTTAAAAAATGTACAGAGTAGCAAGTGCGAGTTTTTGCGTGAGCCTGTTGACATTCACGGCGCGTCAATTCGTATGGAATTGAAACCCCGCCACCTAGCTGTAAACGCGGGAACTTGCCTCGATTCCATACAAATCGGCGATAACGCGCTCACCCGTGAATGTCGACAGGCGCACGCCGAAACTCACACTTGCCACTCTGAATTGAATTGGAAAAGAATGAGAAAAAGAATGATAAGAAAATTTCGCAATAATGACAGGGTGATAAAAATATAATTTGCATTTTGTTCATAGTAAAAAGAGTTCGTTTAAACTTTTAGTTACGCTACGCTACGTTTCAGTTTACTTACTGATATATTATAGAGTTAAGCTCCAGAATATTTCACATACTTTTAACATTTTTTACAAATTTTTAATTAGTTGTAAAGAATGTTGCTTTAAAGTAGAACAATATTTTGCGCTGTTCGTTACATAGTTTACATAAGTTATTTTTGTTTCAGATTCCTAGCTAACCGCAAAAAAGACAGGTCTATGTCGGCAAATGCAGTGGCAAACGAACAAAAAGCTACTAAAGTCTTAGGACTTGTGTTTTTCACCTTCGTATTATGCTGGGCACCTTTTTTTCTGCTCAATATATTATTTGCAGCTTGTCCTGCTTGTATAGTTCCAGGTAAATATATTATTGTAGATAATAAAAGTAAATTAGGATGATCAAATTATTGCACTTCTTACATTGTTTCTGATCAGTAAATATCAATTACGATTTAAGGAAATGGCAATAGACACCATATCTTCAGATACAAAAGTCATTATATATTACTGTACCCATGTAGATATAAATGCTCATGACAAAAAGTAGAAACAGTAGAAACACATGGAACTCCGATGCAAAGACCTTCGAAAGCAACCACAGCTATTTACTAGAATTATAAAGATCATAAAGTACGCAAATAGAACGAAACACTTAACAATTATAATAATTTCGATACGGGTACTAAAATTGAACATGAAACATCTATTACACTTTTTACTTTAAGGTTGTGTAATAAAATTGACCTTCTTATATAAATAAGAGTAGTCGTCAGAACTGATATCCAATCTTTGAAATACAACACTACGATCAATTTCATAACTCTGAAAGATAGCTCTGTACCTATTGCATGATACTGAATACGGGTATGTTTACGGCTAATAAATACTTGTAAATTGAGAGCTGTTGTTACGTGGAGAAATCTAGATGCTGGGTGTGAAATAAAATACTTTTTGGTCATAAAATATTAATAAACTGTAATTTATAACGTTATTTTCTATAACGTTATTTTCTATAACGTTGTTTATAGTCTCTTAGATAAATTCACTCAATAACTTCTTAACCAACTGCAATTTACGAATATAATTCATAATCATTATTGTGTATGTGTATGTCAGTGACATTGAACTTATCTAGTTTTTTGTTCTTTATAGTACCTACTAGAAGTTCGAAAGTAGTTTCTGTAGACTATGATAATTTGCAACTTCAGATGTTTTCGATCCATGTTACCAACCTTTATACCTTTTTAAAATGGACATGAAAAGACGGTGACTACTTAGTGTTAAATTATTTTGTTCAAGATTCTGGCAACTAGCCTAGGATGCTCTAACTAAATCCTCTCCTGAAGCAAGGAAAAGTTCATATATGCCACAACCAGTCACTTATTTAGGATCTCTGTAGTGTGCTTTTTGAGTTACAATTTTAGAATTATTTCTTTAGTTCACTAAATTTTGAACCATTAAATATTTTTTTATTTTCAGAACATGTCGTGGACATCTGTCTGTGGCTTGGTTACGTGTCTTCCACTATCAACCCTATCATCTATACAGTTTTTAACAGGACCTTCAGAGCGGCGTTCCTTAGGTTGCTAAGGTGTCACTGTACCAGGTAAGTACCTACCTAATATTTTCAAATACTAAAATGACATTCAATAGGATTAAAAATTAATTGCTTGATTTGAAAACAGTAATTTATGTTTTTATTTTCGCTATTATGTAATAACTTAAATTTTTTTTTTTTTTTTTTTTTTGCAGTCGGGTCATGTTTTGAGGATTTTAATTATTAATTATATTATTTACAACTTATATTATAATTTATTTACAACTATTATAATAAAATATCTACAAAAGGCTAAAACAAACAATTTAAAAAAGTACTAAGAATTTTATTATACATACCTACATACATGCGTCGTAGTATTCCTCCACATCATCGTTCACTGGAAACGTTCCCAGAAGACTGGCAGCATTGCCACGTTGAATGGCAATGCCTATATCCTTTGTGCAAGGAAATAGCCAGCCTTCTGGTCCCGTGAAGTGTCGACTAACCGCTTTGCCAAATCTTTATACAAAAAGTGGGCACTTGGACCCCAAGGCCCCAACGTTTCAACCCCAAACGGCTCAAACATATAATTACCTATTAAATTACAGTATTTGCGCCGTTTGAGGTTTTCCGCAGAAGCAGCAGCAGCACCTGCACAACCTGCTGTGCTTGGAAGATGTGACGGCGCAAGGGTGTCAACGCATGTGGCGTCCCACACCAAAGGTCGACCCATCTTCCAAGGCAACAATGACATACCGTCGGGCCTCTTGCCATCGTCACGCACCAGTCCGTTTGGTTCTAAAACGGCGGGTACGCCCGCGGTGACAAGAGCCCGACGTATTATGTCATTCAGGTTGGCGTGGCGAGAAATGCGGCCGGCACTTCTGCTGCACGAGAGGCCATGACGTCCAAGATTGTCGACAACTTCTCCACAGTGACAATAATGCGGAGAAACACACGGCGCACCTAGACGGAGACATGTGGCAAGGCGAAAGGTAGTATCATCTAACATAGTACCTATGTTGGATGATGGAAGCGCTTGAATCCATAGACCCGACTCCCACTCTCCCACAGCTAGCAAACGCGCACGCTCTGCAATATTGGAAGAAGTATTGATTAAATTAGCTCTTACCAAGTTACAGAGCGGCACATCCCACAGTCTCTGAGAGGATAGGTTGTCGGGCAACGGAGTATTGGGGCAGGCCATCTTCCAAGCATTTATGGCGTCAGTCTTACACGACACCTCAGAATCAACCTGTGTGTTAATTAAAATTTTTCTGGTTAAATCTTCAGTGCCGTGAACTGACGACAAAAATGCTGGCAGACTGATGTTAGAAATTTTGCGAATACCGAGACCACCCAAGCGCACTGGAAGAGACGCTTGGAGCCAGGCTCGGTCGTTCAAGGCCACATTTAAAATTTTGCATAAGGTGTGCTGAATCGTAGTATCTATATTTTCCAAAAGTGGCATAAATTTCCAAAATTGTGATGAACGAATGGCATGAGTAAATTTTGGAACGAAAAGGCAAAACCGGAGTATAGTGAAAGCTGAATGAACACTAATTTTAAGTAATCGATCAGAAATAATATCGAAATTTTGTAGCTTTTCTTCTAAAAAGGGTTGAAACCCTTCTTCTAAAACCGGGGAACCCAGGAGGCGAAGAGATTTGCTATCTAAAATTTTTATGTTAGGAGCCAAAGAATTAAATTTGTGTATTGTGGAAAGACTGTCTACCTTTTCAGTAATAAAAAGTTCACATTTATCCGAATTTAAATTCAGACCAATGGAATTAAATTTATTTATTATTAATTGTAGGTCTTCTAATACTGTTTTTACATCGCCTCCTAGAGTCCCGTCGTCTAGGTACCATATGTTGAATTTAGAATTTATTTCTCTAATAATAGGATGTATAGCGAGAGAAAAGATGACAGGCCCCAGTGGGTCACCTTGTTGACAACCAACAGCTGATTCCAAAAGGTGGTTTTTATATACTAATTTTGTAGGAAATCTGTAACATTGCCAAAGGAATTTAAAAATTTTAGGAGTTTCTAATTTTGCTTGGGTCAACAAGGTGTCTCTGTTTAATGAATTGAAGGCATTCCTCAGGTCAACCTTCAGGATGACCTCACCTTCACCACTGCCAAGATATGTGGAGAGAGCGTGCAAGGCTGCCTCGCACCCTCCTTTGGAGCCGAAACCAAGTTGTAAGGGCTGAAATTTTTCGGCAAGTTCTGTATTATAAAACTTACAACAAAGTTTGGCTACCAAACGTCTTAAGACGCTTCCTACGGCAATGGGACGAATGCCACCATCTTTCTTGCGTAAGGCACACAAATTGGCCCCGTACAAGATAGCGATGATGCCATCATCCACATTGCCGGAGAGCATTAAATTTATGAGAGCCGTTAGCTCCTTCAGCAGAGCATCGCCAGCCTCACCTGTGTTTTGACACAACAAATCCTTGAGGTGTTGTGGTGTCAGACCGTCAAGACCGCCCGCAGATCCACTGCGGAAGGAGCAAACGGCTGCAAGTACGTCCTTGGCAGTGACACTGAGACACTCTAAGTCATCACTGGGTGGTTCAGGAAAAGTGAGATCAGCTGACGGCGGTGGATGCTTATCCTGCAAACACGCGAGCGTGTCTGCAGAATTAGTCGCCACCACATCGCTACTAAAAAGTAACCTCGACGCTCCCCTTATGTCACCTTCCCTTACTTTATTTTCTATATACTTAAATTGGTTTGTACTAACTGTATTATTATGTGTGATTGGCAAAATAGATTGAAAGATGGAAGTGGAATTAGAACTATGGCAATTTTCTTTAATAAGGGTAGTCAAGGATCGATTGGAACTGTTATTTCTATTTACATGTAGTATTCTGTAAGAAAAGGTGAGCAATTGCTCCCAGGCCGTTGTAGAATTCTCACGAACGACAAGGCCTATGCAGCTTGCCAAATTATAAGCCACAGTAGGCCTCGCAGCTCGAGGAATTCTTTTTAAAACCGGAATTGAATTTTTCATTACACTCAAAGTCTGCCAAAAGGGAATTTCGGAGGTATCAGATGTATTATTGACCCTCGAGATTGGGTTAACATGGCCTTGAAGTACATTCTGGGATTTGTGTATTTTCCCAATATGCACCTTCAAGCCATGTTCACCTTTAAAAAACCTGGCCTGGGGACAAAAGGGGCATTGTTGAAAATTACTTACAGAGGCAGCGGGTTGACCTGAACCTGCTTCCACATTGCCACTGAGTGCAGAGGTGGACGTCATAAAAATAATACACTATTTACCTATATGCACTTAAAAACACAAACAAACACAAAATAAAAATAAATAGACAATGAAAGTCTTTTAAATTGTGACATTTTCAAACTTCTGCGCCTTTTCCATAGCAACGCGAGGGACCTACGCCCCCCGCGTTGCATAATGTACTATGTCCGAAATTCTTCCTTTTGTAAGATGAAACTGTAATTTTTGTGTGGTCCACCCGGTCCAGCCAATAAAATTTGAAAAAATTGTCCTGTTGGATAGAAGATGGCAAAATTGGGTCTGTTTTCAATTGACCTTGCTTCTCATCAAAAATAAATTATAATAACGTAATACACGAAAAATACGAGTATTGGAAACCTGCCAAACTTCTTGAAATAGTTATTTTTGAATATTAACAAAATAAAATTACAGGGACATGTTTTAGGTTGCCATGTTTTTTCATTGATCTGTTGAAAAAAATAATGTACCTATGGCCCAACTGTTGAAAATTGTCGGGTCATGTAGTTTTATAATATGACCTGGTTAACAATCAATACCATTTTATTTTTTGGTAGCCAAAGGAAAAATGTTCAGCCTACTACTCCGCAAATTTCTTAAATTCAAATTCAACTTAAATGATTATAACCGAGTTTCAACTAAATTGTTTAGCAAATTTACTTTAATCACATATTGTTCCTAAGGCAAATATAATATAAATATTAATAATATTGAAGAATTTTACTGAGTGGTATCATTATTTATGATGATTAATAATAATTCAGGTCGAAATCTCTTGAGAGAACTAACAAAATAAACATTATCATCAAACATTTTGAATGCTTAAATCTCTTAAAGATAAATAGTCTTATCAATCATAACAAAAGTAGTAATTTATTTTTATTTGTTGATGGCAAAAATAAATCTTTTGGATGAAGGCTAATCATAAATCTTAGTAGTTTGCTAATAGAAGTATTTTCAAGTTGGATTATGTTAATATCTTTAGGTAACGTAAGTTTAGCTAAAAGTAAATTTAGTGGCTAAAAATGAATAGTATATATATATAAGTAATAGACCCTCCAAAAGGTTTTAGTAATCCTTGCAGTTAAACTGCAACACGAACCTCAAAAACAACTTGATAAAAATAATAAAACAAATCAAAATAGGGTAAACCAGACAGTCATTGGACAGTTAAGCAAATACACTATTTAAAATATTTTTATTCCGTCGGCTACTGTAGTAACTTAGATATTATAGAGATATTTTGAAACTAGATAAAATGAGCTGTCGTAAGAATAATTTAAATATCGTATATCTTGCAAAAACTTGCAAAATATCAGTGTTATAAAAAACATGACCAAAAAACATAGTTATTGGACAAAATTTATAATTATTGGACAGTAAATAACAGTTATTGGACAGTCGTTAAATATAGAGTAATAATAGTTATACAAGTAATTAAACAACATTAAAATATTGAGGTTTTTATAATATTAACAAAGTTGCTTTTTTAAAGCTAAAACATCCATAAAAATTTCTGTAAACTGAACAGTGAGCTAATTGTTCCTCATCAAACTTAAATCCGTCTTGATAATTGTAGATCATGAAAATTTAAGAAATAACATCACAAAAAAATAAACTTAATAAAGAAATTAAAAAAAAACAACTAAATATTATTATTTGGACCATCTTGGTCTTATAAAAATTTATTAATTAAATAAATAAAAACAAAAAATATTTTTTCAAGCAATCTCTATTATCTTTAGGTTTTCTGTTTTCCTTAACTCCCTGAGTGCTAAATACAATGTATTTGGGTCATTATTCTTCTTTTTTCAGTTAGGCATTTTGTTTTTTGACTCCAATTTGCAAGCAAACAATTATTGGACACTATATAACACAGTTATTGGACGCTGTCCAATAACTGACAGAGTAGTCGGTGATGTCTGAGATTGAAAGTAATACCTATAACCAATTTAATTGCTATACAATTAAAGCTAAAAATCGTTTAAATTTAAATCTCTGGAAAAATATAGTGATTGGACACTGTCCATTAATAGTTTTTTTTTAAATTGTGGCATACAATCATTGGACAGATTAAAATAGCCTCACAATATAACATTTGCGAGTTAAAAGTTATTTAATCATGTAAATTGTTTAATAACTTACCGCTTTCCAAACAGTCAAAACAACAACATAGACCACTGCGCGAACATCATAACAAAACACTTGACCCAACCTTATAAAATAAAGAATTTTTCACGACGATTGTCCGTTACCATGACAGTCGCCGCGAAAAAAATATTTTGTCGCTTTCCTACTGCCAGCTGTTGTAAAACCTATGAACTAAAACAATATCGACTAATAAGAGTTTTTGTTTATAAGTATAGATGTCGCTCTTTGCTTGTTGTTATCTTAATATTTGACATTCAAAAGCGGCTGTCCAATAACTATTAGGTGTCCAATGACTTGGTTTACCCTAGAACATGAATTATTTTAGTCACGTAAGAAATTAAGAGACAATAATTTTTTGTGGCTGCAAACGCTTTCAATTATCAAGGTACAAACAATAACTCTGCATTATTAAAATCGTACGTGATATTCATGCACGTATTCGGGTTCTTTATTAACAATTTCAAATTATACGAGACACATCTGTTAATGTCTCCCCACAAAACTATATGTAAATAAGATGATTGCTAGACTGTGTGGTGCCTTGTTTACTAAAAACGGAGTTCATATTCTAAGTATTATATTTGCATACTACACAATTACTAACCACAATTGTACACAATTCTAATTGTAATACTTTTAATGGTATTTTTAATTTTCTGCAATCTAGTTTTAATAGAACAAAACGTTTGCATAAGAGACGGAATCTTCTCGAGCGATTTGTAAAGGTCAGGGACACATGTGTTGGAAATATCATCTGCTCGGGGTAACTTTGCTCCACTATCTGATATGAAATTCTTATAGATATCTGTCGAATTTTGTTCTGCAGGTACTTAATATTAAACGGGTTAATACTATTGAATAGATTTTAAAACCTCATCGTCTGACTTAAAAAAAGCCATATCTTTGATTGCAATTTGATGGCTACTAAAAATATAGAATTTTGTTGAAATTTTACTAAAAAAAATATAGGCACATAGTGATATCCCCAACTACAGAGCCTTGGGAATCATTATTTTTGTTCCACGCTGTCTAAAATACGACATATTTTCGATTATTGGTACCTTTCCTTCTCAAATTACTTATAGGTATTCCTTTTCAGACGTGGTCGATGCACACTCTACCGTTCAGTTGGTTCCACGAGAGGAGCTTCTCAACTATGTGCCAGATCAGCATTGCCTCTGGCCATATCATTGAGGCCTACAGGATTAGCAGCGTCGTCACCAGCAATGCCAGAAACTACTGAAACAGTATTAATAGATCCACCTTTAGGGGATTTTAATATTAGATATTAGGAACGTAAAATATTACCTAATTAATAACATAGTACGTAAGTTACTGTTGATTGTAATTATAGTTATGTTCTTCATTGTTTCATGGTGTACTTACTTTACGAATATTTGCCGGTTCGTGTATAGAATTTTGGATTATAAAAAAGACACAAAGATGGAGTCAACTTTTTACAACAATGAAACTGATTTAAATGAAGTATGATCCTAAAGTGTAATAATACCGTTGCACAATACATAGTGCCAAATTAGAGATAAACTACCTAAATTATTGTATGTTTTTATTGCATTATACTCATTAACTACAAATAGTAGAAATCTTTACAAACATAGCCTATAAGTTAATGTTATTATGTATCTACCCGTTCTTATAAGTTGATCTTATTTTTTTCATGACAAAATTTTTGACGCAGTTTCATCTTGAAAAACTTTTGAAAGATTTATTTTAATATAAGAACAGCCATTCTTGAAACTTAATCTGCAATTTTCAGCTAAAGATAGAGTGATGTAAAAGAAATGTTTATGAGTATGTAAATGTAAATACATGTATAAAACTGAAAAGTCGAGCTGTAACGTAAACTAAGTTAAATATATAAACTTGTTTTATAAATTTGTGTTTAAATTTGGCACTAAGCAATGAAATTTTAACTAGAATACATTTTTGATTTTGAGATTTGTATTCATAAAAGATGTGACAGTGAATGATGCCTCAATATATCAATCGCCTTTATAAAACAAACTTTGACCTGTAAAAAAGGCACAGAAACACACATGAATGACGTCGTCGCAGGAAACCTAATTTGTGCTTATCATCCTACTCGATGTTTTCAAGCTCAAAATTAGAATCCATTTAGATTTTTGAATTCTATTGTTTGCAGAGATAATTTTTGGTTTAAAAACTAAAGGAAACTTAGACAAGAATGTGATTAAAGTGACTAATATTAATATTGAAAACGTAGAGCTTTTCTATACAATAATACTTAAGATTTAATTTAAATAAAATACTGTCTCCCAATTCCATTAGTATCGAGCATATTTATTTTGTACAGCGATTAAGTTACATTCAAAGTAGCATAACTTTGACAAAAGTGAAAATTTGATACCTTATTGATAAGAGGGAACAAGGGCTGTAAAAAATTGGCGAAATAAATATTTTAATTTTGGTACTGCCATCGTACTGCACATGGACAACCCTTTACAGTGCGATAAGGCTTTATGCTGAGATGGCGACCCATTTAAGATGCGCGAAGTTGTTTATTTTTTTCTTTGTTATACGTATGTTATTGTTTTACTATTTGTAAATGTGCGTTTTATAAATAAATGTATTTTTTTTCCTTTCTTTTTAAGAATAGCTATGTAGTTCAGACTGATTTAACAAGTTGATGAGTCATGTCCCCCTGACTGAACCATTGAAAATATTTTTGACATCCCTTTTATAGCATCCATGCAGGATTTTCCCTCACGTTAAAAAACCCTTTTATAAGATAGTGTTTGTTTTATTTTTTTTAAGTAAAGATTTTTAAATACTTTTTTTTTAAATAATACCTAAATATTTACAGACATTTCACACAACGCTACCTGATCCCAAGGTAAGCTAGGAATAACCTGCTTGTGTTATGGGTATCAGACCACGGATATTAATACTTATATACTTTTAAATACATACATATAATACATAGAAACACCCAGACTCTTGAGACAAACATTTATGGGTCACACAAATATTTGTCTCCGGTGGGAATCGAACCCACGACCTCCAGCGCCGCAGGCGGTATCACTACCGACTGCGCCACAGAGGCAGTCTTATGTCTGGTATTTCTAAAACCATTGCAAAAAAAAATGGGTCATATATCGCCATTTTAAAAGTGGCATATTTTTTTTTATTTATAATATTCTTATAATTAAAATTATTCTCCTAGATTATTCAGTAAAAAATAGGGGAATACGAATGTATGGAAAAAACGGTGGTCATGTTCCCTCTTTGAAACTGAGTAAAATATTATTTGAAGGTAACAAAATAAAGTGAAAGGACAAAGACTTCTATTTTAAATACCTATATTTGAGTATTTATATTTTTGAGTAAAGTTAGGATAAAAATAGATTAATACAAATTCTGTGAATTTAGAAAATAGAAAATGATTTTATTCTAATAGTATTAAAGACTATAGAAATCGTATGTTTTACAAACTATTTCTTAAAAATGTTGAATTCGAATGTGCGTGAATAAAAATGAGTGTTATGTAGAATTAAATGGTATTTTGAAAGTAAATTGTATTTTAATTTCTTTTTATAGTACTAAAGTGGCTGACAAGCTTACGGCCCCCTGATAGAATGTGGTCATAGAAGCCTATGAACGATTGCAATACCAGAAGCGCTACTCATGCGTTGTCAACGCTTCAAGAACCTTCTAAAACCCATTTAAAAAAAAAAACATACTGTAGACTTTTGGGAATAATAACGTAATTGTAGGAGGTGTTTCAAGTTTTGTATCTAGGTAGTAAAACTAGTTAAGCTTCATTACAAAGTGAAGTACAAGTGGAAGAATACTTTTTAAAGTCTTACACTTTATAAAGTATTTTTCGAAATTTGGGATCCGGATTTAACCCATAGATATCGAATTTCGATACCGATGCATACACCTAAACGTCACGGAAGTGACTGATTCTCAGACTCGTATAAACATAAGAAAATCTGCAAGCGGGCAAGCATTATACGACCATAGATAGCAATGAACTCAGTGATAACTTTGAGATCTTCCGCAAGAGTCTTGTAGGGTCCTGTGGTAACTGCGTTCGGGCTGTTGAGCCTCTTTAGTGGTAGCAACGGGTGATAACTACCAGCTCTAAAAGGTTAAGCATAGCGACCGAATTGTTCGAATCTGGCATGACATCACTGTGAAGATCATACTACGTTAAAATGGACAACAACATGAGTATGTAATAATCAAAGTCATTTATTCCTATGACATAAATAAATATTAATCGACGTAGTTACCACTATACGATAACAGTCGCCAGTAGTTAGTCTATGCTATTTGTTTTGAATAATACTCTTAGACAGTAGTTCAAGTTTGTAGATATCAGTTTGTTGTATTATTGGCGACACCTGCTAAACTATCCTTTTCTGGTGTAATACTGAATTGTAACAGCACCAGTTCATAAGTGATTATCGTGCCAATTGCCTGAAATAATAAGAACGTAATTACTACAATGTTACGTACCACTATTACAATTTTGTTACCTACACTTTAGGTGCTACTACTATCACCTAGATATTTTGAATCGAGTTGTACGTTCCATACATTTGGAAATCAAATTATAACAACTACCTGTAAAACAGCTCCGCTTTCAGCTTAGCGATCCATTTATTTCTATGCTACTCATTCTCTGTTGGGAGTTCTGGGACATCCTTCCAAGGGCTTACCCGGGGCTCTCAAATATAGGCTGTTGGACGTTACGCGAGGTTTTTTAGTCGGTAGGAGTCCGGCTAGCATCCATGATGGATTTTCCATTACGTTAAAAATAAGCTACTTATCCTGGAAATATAATCCTTCTTAAAATAAGTAAGTCTGAGGTGTCTGAATTCTCAGTCTATTAAAATCAATACTCTCACAAATTTCCTCCTATTCTGACATTGGTGTCAAAAAAGGTTGTGGCACCTACTTATTAAGATCTATTGTTTTACATCAAGGAACGGTCTTGCATTTGCACAGCATCTGTTGTTAATCTATAGTACCTTCCTTTTTACATTGGGGATTAAAATTCGTTACCATTGTTCCAAATAAAAAACAAAGTGATCTTGTAGTAAACTTTTTTTTACCTGCAGCACCATATTTCTAGTGACGAAGAAGAACTTTCCACTTAGTCCTATTTGTGTAAAACGAAGTTGGGATTGAAACCTTTGTACCTAAAAATAAAAAAAAAACTAATTACGAACTAAGAAAATGTTTTTGCTTGTTGTAACAAGTAAAACATTTTTCTAAGTTCATAATTGTTTGAAAAAAGAAACCACATTGAATTTCATTAAATTTTATACAGAAACTGATATCATTTTTGCTATATTCGTATCTACCCTGTAGAGTTTTCGAGATATTATAATGATATCAGAGATTGTAATTATGATTTACCTCTTGATCATACTCCGAAGACGCAACATCGTATATTGAGAAAATAGGCTCCTGAGCAGCAGCGTGTACATTGGCAGCAAATAATGACAGCGATAATGCTCTTATTACCAGGAATAAAAATGAATAGAGGTAGTACAGGAGGTATTCTGGAGATGATAGTACACTGAAAATAAATAGAATAGTATAAAATGGCAGTAATTGCTTTAAACGATGAGGCCGCTTAGTATTGCTTCTTATTTTTGTTTGAAGTTTCTAAAGCAAGCTTTTGGATGTAGAATATGTCACGGATCACGAATTAATTGGGCCGTTAGGTATTAGTGTTAAATATAATCAATATTTTGATGTTAATATTAATAATGATAAAAAAACTCCAAGCGAAATAAATTTATCTTTTTGTAACATGAAAACCATAGCAGATATTACAAATTTATATCGCAGTGAGCATGTTGAATATTATGATGAAAATGTCCAAATATTTACCGAGAGACCTTTTTTAGGGTTCCAAACTTCAAAGAGATAAAAACGGGCCTCTTATAAGATCACTTTGTGTATCTGAATGTCCTCGTTACAGTCAATTTGCTTCAGATACATATTTGGCATACGTTATGGATATTAAAATCTGGTTTAATTAAGTTTGTTATATTTGGGGCAATAATAAATCCTACCACCAAATTTTAATGATGACCTTGTGTATTTTTTAGAGTGATAGAGAATTTTTGAACTATTATTAACGTTAAAAATATAGTAATACCTTTTAGTTTCTTCCTCACCGCAACTTTCCATGGTGACATAATTTCGGCTGTAAAAAAACAAATTGGATTACAAAATGTAAAATTTTAAGCCTTATTTTACTAGACAAAATAAAAAAAAAAAATTATTAAGTGCCTTTGTACTTGAATGTCTCTGCTATTTGAATTTCATGTTCCTTGTGTGTATGTACATAAAAAATAAAATAAATAGAAACAGAAATGTAAAAAATTACACTAGAATAATTACTACATTTTTTTACTTCATTGAAATTAATACTGATAAAAATTATTTGAGGGTTAATAAGATTACATAAAATAGTTGAGGTCTTTTAAGAAACAGAATTTTAGTTAGCTGAAAGTCAAAATAGAGAAAACAGCGAATTTAAAATCAAAAATACTTACTGTAAAGAATTAAATAACTGCACACAAATGAAAAATAGATCCGTGAAAAATGACAAGAGAATAAAGCAACTTAGTTGATCATCTATCTCCTTTACGAGCAGTGCTAGTTTTGAGTAGTGCTCACGTAGTTGGCCCCACGATATAAGACTCTGAAATAATAACAATTACTTATGACTACGTAGGTACGTAATATTTAGTTAGATAAATAGTAGGTACGCATTTCATTTATGAAGTAAGTTATGAATGTACATAAAAATGTCGTATCGTAATTTTTATTTATGGTATAATTTTTGAAGTTTATGGAGGTAAGTGAAAATTCTATAATATATAATTTTTATAATTTTATAATATAATATTTTATTTTATTTAATATATTGTATAATTATCTTATTTAATAGAAGTAGATAGCAATAAATTATATTGAGCAATGAACTGCATGAAATAGTTACCTACTTCTACTATTTTTTGTTTATATTTTTACATCTCAGTACTATTTTTGGTTTATTTTCAATTATGCTGATAGTTACAGGTTTATTGTCAAATGTATACGTGTGAAAAAGAAAAGCAGTTTTGTTTTCTTCCTATTGCCATGTTGAAATAGACAGGCGCTGGTTGTAGTGACTACAATGTAATTTTTTTTCGGCCTTTGC
Organism: Miltochrista miniata; assembly: GCA_933228765.1. Lineage (NCBI taxonomy): Eukaryota > Metazoa > Arthropoda > Insecta > Lepidoptera > Erebidae > Miltochrista > Miltochrista miniata. The sequence continues at coordinate 10,455,499 of OW121749.1, forward strand.
GCCTTCTATTACCAGGACGAACGTTATAAGTGCCTTACAAAGCACGGAAACGCTCGCAAATGAAGATTTCACAAAGTGGTCACCTTGATGTGAACCAGAGAAAATGAAATTTGCCTAAGCAGAGATCGTTTACAAAACACTGAGTCAACGGGCTACGAGCGATTTCAGTATTGTTATTTTACTAAAACTTTAAAGGAATTCAAAACGTTAATTAAAACAAATTTCAACTGCTGTAGGATCGTAACAGAAATTTCAATATTATCCTATCGGAGTTTCAAAGCAATATCAATAACCTTAAAATAACATTTTCCCGTGAATATCTTAATAATCAAGTAAGAGATTGACTTGCGGGGATGGCCGCAAATTGTTATACCAAAAAGTTTAATATTATTAAAATATGTTTTCTGTGTACATAAAGTGTTTTTTTGACGTGACAACGTCTTATAATTCGATGGAGCCGGCTGCACGCACGAAAAAAACATGACGTATACGGCGTTACCTCGCTCTGAGGCGTTCCATTTAAGGCTGAGTTGTCACGTTCAACCACAGAAATCAGAAAAAAACTGACTTTACAGACAACCGATTTTTTTACTTTAATTCCTTGGGCAAGGAAATAACCAGCACGCTGATCCACGGAAGCTTTATTTAGAGACTTTGCTAACCCTTTAAAGAAATTTGAACTCAGACCTCAAGGCACTAACATTTCAACCCCATACGGCCCAAACAAATCGACTAGGCTAGATTATAGTAGCACCCACACAACCCACTGTGCAATTAATTTATTCTTTTAAGTACCTATGGATATCTCTCATGGCCTCTTAACGACTAAAACCACACGTTTCATGCCGCTGCCTACGGAAGGCAGCCCCGGGACAAGCCCTCGGAAGGACGTTCCAAGATTCGTGACAGACTTCGGCTACCACCGAGGCCTCACTTAGGGGGTTCGGGTGGATGTCCGGATGTTATCCCGCTTTTTGGCGCGTGTGGAGTGCGTCAATTGGAAGATGTTACTTACATTATTCTTCTTTGAACGAATAGCTTTATTCAGACTATGTAAATACGACGTGATGTAAATACTAAAACAAATCGTCAAAACATCGGTGAAGCTCCAAATGAAAGTAGCTTGTATACATAGAATCTGAAAATAATATTAAATTAAGATTTCAGTATAAAATCACACAAATCGTATGTCTCTTTGTTATCGCACCAAGACTTTTTAAACCATTGGCCGATACCTTAATTGGTTTAGCGTCTGTCTTATCTGGACGGAAAATGCGGGTTCGAGCCCTGTTCGAGATTGATATTTTTCAACATTTACATGAGAGTTACTATAATCAATATAGTCAGCATACTATCTAATTGCTTTTTAGAATATTTTCTCTATCACTTACATTAGTCTAGAGATACTTTAGAAAGCAATTCCATTATTCATGGTATTTGGTGGTTTGTAACTGATGTGATTGAGAGTACATATATTATTAAAATATTAAATAAAATTTGCGAGTATTTTAATAATAAATTAGTGCATGCTAACTAAAAATAAAACAAAGTTTCAATCATATAGTTCCAGAATAACACTAATGACCTTCAGAAATTGTGGAATAACTATAAATTATTATCTAAAAGTTAGCTTCAAAATAAAAGCTCACTTTGTTTTAAAAACCAGACTCAATTTTATAAAAGCTTTTTTAACTGTAATATTTGTACAAGCAGTACTTTTGAAAATGTGTTATTACATTGGTTTGTAGGTAAAATAAAGGACCAGCTTACCTCAGTCAGAACCGCATTAAAAACACTATGCGATATGTAATTAAATACGTAAGGCATTCTGTGCAACACGTAGTTCTTTAGCACTCTGTCGTTGATTGTAGTTTCATGAAGACACACCATGATGAACTTCACGTTGAAGTTGGTGCAGAGTAGGTGCTCTACTGCAAATATAATATAACATTTTTATATTTGAATTTGGCGATAAATCTAAAATTACTATTTTACAGTTATCGTTTCTCTTTTTTTGTAATTGTCAAGTCAAGGCTCACTTTTAGTTAATTTATTTAATGTTTGTGTATTTTAATTTTGTCAGATAGTATGCATTTAACGAGTGTGTTTTTGTTTAAAAATAATTTTGGTCTCAAATAAGTTACTATACTTACTTGCGACAATTTTTTTTTAACTATTTCCTAATATTGACATTGCGGTTTCTTACCCAAAGCTAATCCCATTATCGTGTATGCGATTGTACTCGATTTCATTACAGTGCGACGATTCAACTTCAACATATTCAAACTTCTTTCAGTTTCTTCAGCTGCCCTTGTTAGTTTTGGCCATTGATGGGCCAATCTCATGAATAGTACAGCCGCAACAAGACTTGTCACGTAGAACACAACATTTGCTGAAATAAGGATTCTTTTTTAATCGTGCCATATCGACGCCATTTTGACCTTAGTTCTAAATTCTAATAAAATAACAATTGTAACTGTTCCTTTCAATGTTTCTGGTAAGATTTAATTTTCACACCCCCATTATGCTCAGCCGTTTCAGACAAAACATTGTCCATAACAATGCTCTTATTCATTGAGATCATTTCTGTTCAAAGCGCTACAATTTAATTCAATTTTTTTATTTTATTTCTTACAGAGAGTTTACTTTTTATTTGTGCAATATTGGCTGGGTACGAGTGTTGCTCGAATCCTTACTAATATTATAAATGCCAAAGTAACTCTGTCAGTCTGTCTGTCTGTTACGTTTTCACGCCTAAACCACTGAACCGATTTTGACAAAATTTGGTTTATAGATAGTTTGAGTTCGAGGAAAGACATAGGTTACTTAGGAGATAATTTTGAAAAGCAATTAGTATGCACACTCAATCACAAATTTAATGTGAAAAAAATTTCAATAGGTCCAACGGTTAGGGCATCTGGTCTGTCGGACCAGATGCCCTAATCGTTGCTTCTGGTTAGGGCATCTGGTCTGGTTATTTCCAAAACCAGAAGGCGCAGGTTCGAGTCCTGCTCGAGACCGAAAAATAAAGTTTAGATAGAATAAAAATTGCGACCTAGAAGGACTGACGACATCACAACTTAATTGAAACTCCTGTCTTTTCTTTTCTTCTTTTCTTTCTTTGAACTTATTACAGTTCAAAAGACATTATATCTCAAAACTAATACAATAATGAGATTTTTTGATGGATCTAAACTAATACAGTGCATTGTTTATTATTATTTTCGGTCTACCGAAAGCCCTTTCAGAAAATTCAAAAAAAAGTCTTGTGATAGTTATATACCTGAATACTACTTACTTGTTGAAGTCAAGGTAAAATCACCGTCAAAGAACCACATCAGACTGAAAGATGTCATAACCAGTTGCCCAATGATCGTTGCGATGTAATATATACTGTACAGACACTTCACTTTGAACCTGAAATTGTAATATGAAACATTAACAAGGTTATTCGTAATCGTATTGACGATTTTGCTTTGTCCGTATGTATGTGTGTATATATTATTGATGGATAAAGAAAGAAATTGGGTGATAAGGGAATATTGCGACTTGACAGAAGATGTAGTGACTAAGATAGAGAAAGGGATGCTCAGATGGTTAGGACATGTGGAGAGAACAGCTGAAAACAGACTGACAAAAGAGATTTATAAGGCGAGAGTGAATGAGCAATCTGGTAGGGGCCAACCACGTCGCACTTATGTTGACCAAATTGAATCGAAGAGCATGTATGAAAACACATATGAAAGTAGAAGAAGCGAAAGTGATATGTCAGGATCGTAGCAAGTGGAAAGCCATAGTCTCTGCCTACCCCGTACGGAAACAGGCGTGATGTTATGTTTGTATGTATGTATGTCAGTTTCGGTCTAGAGGACGCGTTCCTTAACCAATTTTCTATAAACTTGACACAGGTGTTCTTTACTTGAAAATACAACTTTTGTCGGGGTTTTTTTTGATAAGGCGGAAATGGAGGAGAAATGGGGTGAAGCTTGGGGTCGCGTCATTTGTAAACGGATCTTGTTGATTTTTGGCAGAAACTTAACGGATATGATTCTTTAGAGATTGTTGCTCTTTTTTCTTTCCTTGGTGCTCGCGAGGTCTACTTTCCTCAGAAGTAGGTACTAGAAAATTGGGTATGTATAAACGTTCAGGCTGTCCTAGACTGCTCAGTGATCTCCAGAGTTCAACTAACTTTACCTACAGTACTGCACCTGCTAAATACAATGGTCCCAGACGTAGAGGATATAGATGATACAGTAGTTGTTGCTACAGATGATGAAAAAAGGAATCAAGTGCAGCCTGCTGCCTTTATTCTGATATTTGACTCCACTTGTAAGCTTTAGGTGCCACTTGAAAGAAGATTAAGGTAAAGAAAACTGCACAGATTATTGTAATTCTTAAGGACCCAAAAGTAAAAACGAAACCCTATTCATAGAACTCCGCTGTCCGTCTGGCTGTCTGTCTCTTTGTGCATCATGAGGCTGTATCTCATCAACCGTGATAGCTAGAGAGCAGATTTTTTACATATTGTATATTTTGATTGCCGCTATAACAATAAATAGATACTAAAATAAAAAAGTGGAGATTAAGGCGGGCTCCCAGACAAAAATGTTAGATACGGATCCCTCTGTGCGCGAGCCCGACTCGCATTTGACTGGCTGTTTTAACGTTATTAAAATCCGTCATGGATGCCACGCCCTGATAGCATGCTCTTACCAAATAAGAACCACACATTCTCTACCTACTGACTACGGTTGGGAGCCCCGGGTAAGCTCTTGGAAGGACATCCCCAGGAGGAAGGATATCCCCAGAAATAATATTGTAATAAATAATCAAAGGTAGAATTTGATGCAGTTAGTTAAAAATGAGGATCTCGTAAAAAGAATTCTATTGAACTGAATGTTTTGTTTTGAAACAGTTTCTCAATTTTGAAGTATCCGCTTCCCGTTGGAACTTACTCCCGGGATAAAATGCCTATGTGTTATTCCAGATCTTTAACTACCCTTGTACCGAATTTCAGCCATATCGGTTAAGCCGTTAGAGCGTGAAACAGTAACAAACATTCACACATCCACACTTACAAACTTTCGCATTTATATTATTAGTAGGTAAGATAAGGAAGATACTTACTTAATCCTTTTAGTATCACACTGACTCAGACCTTGCACCGGAAAGTATCCAGCCCATCGCCCGAGTCTCATTGCATGACGTAAACATGCATGGAGCCCACATGGATCCTTTTCAACACCATCATCAAAAACCTTCATGACTTAACTGAAACACATACACATGGCTGAAATAGGTATACTTAAGAAAAATAAGAGCGAGTCAGACTCGGGCACGGAGGGTTCCCTACCAAAAAAACGGCAAAAACATCACGTTTATTGTATGGAAGCTCCCCTTAATCCCCCTTTTTTATTTTATGCTACTATTTGTTGCTAGCAGAAATACACCATCTGTGAAAATTTTAACTCTCCAGCTGTCACGTTTGAGGTACAGTCTCGTGACGGACAGACAGAGACAGACAGACAGACGGACAGCGAAGTCTCAGATTCAGATTCAGATTCATTTATTTGTTGCTGAACACAGGTATATGATACAAACAATAGGTGCATAAGGTCTTACATGATAAAATGCTCATTCCATGTTCTGCCTGTTCAGGCATGCAACAGTATATGTTAGTTACATAATATTATAATTTAAATTATCAAATTTCCTTATTTAAATTACTGAATTTATAATAAAAGACCATCAAATGGAAATAACAATTTACAATTTCTATAAATAGCTATTCATAGGTTAAATATGATTCTAGATGAGCATAAAACTTTACATAAAAACATACATTTCATAAAACAAGGCATGTCAACATTATAAATAACAATTCCAGTCAATACACAAATTATAGTCAGAGATATTAAAATATTTATATCAAAACAAATACCAGGTAACAATAAATGTTCAAATACAGTTTGCCAAAAATGATTGTCAGTTAAAAAATATTATGTTTACAAATTACGGTCAGCCAAAAAATCATTTATGTCATAATATGCCTTTTTTGATAACATTCTTTTTAGGACTTTTTTAAATAAATTAGTATTTAACGTCTTCATACATTTCGGAATCTTGTAGGATAACAGGGGCCCTGCAGATGACACTGTTGCGTAGGAGCGCCGTTTTTGCGGGATGAATGCACAGCCTATCATTATGTCGACGATTACGTTGTACTTTATCGTTTAGGAGCGGAAACAAATGCGGATTGTTTTTAACAAATAAAGCTACTTCGTAGATATATAATGATGGTAACGTCAGTATGCTGTATCTTGTGAAAAATGGCCTGCAACTTTCAGTACTCGGGATATTGAACATAGCACGAATGCAGCGTTTTTGCATTTCAAATGCCATATCTTTTTGAGATGAGTTTCCCCAAAACATGACCCCGTACCTAAGGATTGACTCAACTAGACCATAATATGCTGTCAGTAGAGCATCTGTGCTGATAATAGGCGCAAGTTTAAATAGTGCATATGATAGACTGCTAACTTTCTTGCTAAGGGCACCAATGTGATCTTTCCAATTTAATTTACTGTCAATAATCAAGCCAAGAAATCGTGCATTACTAACTTCTTTCATCGTCTGATTATTATAAGATACGATTATGTTCAGAGAATTTTTTGATTTTTGGCTAAAATGCATGACATTTGTCTTTGTTATATTAATCTGTAAATTGTTATTGTCTAACCATGAAATTATTGAAGATAAGGAGTCATTTATGTCAGAATAATAATTATTTACATCCCTGCATGCGATCGTCACAGTACTATCGTCAGCAAATAAGGTCATCGGCTGTTTCGTTGCATTGGGCAAGTCATTTATGTACAAAATAAACAGCAATGGTCCCATCACACTACCCTGGGGAACGCCATGTGTTACAAAGTTCTCATTGGAAGTGTAAATTTCTTCCATCTTTGTACTAAGATTAATTCTAGCAATTTCAGTTTTTTGCCGTCTATTGGTTAAATATGATGTCATCAGATCCAATACGTTGCCTCTAATACCATAAGCTTCCAACTTTCTTACAAGAATTTTATGATTCACGTGATCAAATGCACGGGACATATCGCAGAAAATGGTGCAAACGGGAGACCTTCGGTCAACGTGAGAAGTAATATTTTCAATATAATCATACAAAGCCATGAATAGGTTCCCGTTTTCACCCTTTGGTACGGAATGCTAAAAAGACCTGTGTGATTGCTTCAACTTATATTATTTGATGTATTTATGTGTCTTCCCACATCGAATATAGGTACTTATACAAAATTAATCATGACAATAATGACCGTTTATCTTGTCTTACCCATTGTGAAATAAATCTAAATTATAACTAAATACCTATATTATAAAGAGCAAATATTTGTATATTTGTTTGTGTGCTGAATAGGCTCCGAAACCACTACGGTGATTTACAAAATACTTTCAATTTTAGAAAGTTACATATTTTCCGGGTGACATAGGATATATTTTATACCCGTATTCGCATGGGAACGAGATCTACGCAAGTATAACCGAGTGACATCCGCTAGTACATAAATAAAATTAATCATGACATAATGGCCTTTTATCTTGTCTTACCCATTGTGAAATAAAGATGAATTATTGACTTAAATGTCTCCTTTAGCATGATTTAAGTCACTCTAACACGTTTGAATGATTATCAGATGAAAAGGTATCTTTAATATCTCTATGAATGCAATAATTATGGTGCCTATTTATGGATGTTGTTTTTACAGTAATATCAAAAATTGTATAAAAAATTAGTTAAAAATTATTTCGCTTCGTAATTTCATATACATGGCATTTATTCAAGCATGTGTTCCAAAATTGAAAGCTCGCAAAATTCCAGACATTAATCAATGACATCAGTTTGACATGCTTGAGGCGATATGCACGAAAGTGTCAAGCAACCTTTAAAGCAGGTTATCTGAGGCGTATAATAAATGATACGATCCTAAATTTTAAGTTGATATTATCGTGATATAAAACGTGAAGCACTTAGAAATGAAACGAGACGCTTAGTAAAACTTAGCTGTGAAATTTTATATTAAAGCGCTACGGTCATTTATCAACGATATAATTTATTTCTGAGAGAAAATGTTCAGCGCAACTGTTTGCACCAAATGCTCTATTTTTAAGTTTTTTTAGAAATTAAAACAATTGAATTATAGTAAAATATCTCAGAATAGCTATTGATGATGATCAGCTACTGGTATCTCTCTCTCTCTCTCTCTGATTACCCGTTGAAATCACGTTCGGCGTGGTAACTATTTTGGGAATGCAGTCCGACATTTTATTAAATTAGTTTGTATGCTTTGAATAAATATAGCTGCATGGAAAAAGGGATTAATCCATTATTTACATTTAAAATGCAAATGTATACCTACTTGAGGTTTTACTAAAGTACTTATTTAAAAATGCAGAACTACGAAATAATGTTAATATTAGGATTAAGAAAATTAGACCCCATAAACTTAATTTAAATTAGTGACACATTTAACTTAAGAGGGCTAACATATTTCGCGCCACATATTGCTCAGAAACCATACTTTTCATTGCATTTAAAGTCATTAAATATTTATCGTACAAACATGGTATTCACTAACATACTTAGTAAATTTAGCTCTCTAAACGTTTATTAAAACATATTTTACCGAACAACGGATTACATATGGTAATTATCAATGAAAGTGAAACAGGTTTTTCAAATCATACGATTTGCATAGTTTTCGATGCTTAAATTCATGTCAAATTACTGATAAATTTAATAAACAAGGGATACGAAGCAATTGCAAAGGGGGTTGGCTATCTGTTTGTAGAATAACCTGATATCAGGTAGGTTCCTTTTTTTAGAGAAAAATGACTGTAAAGTTTGCTCAAATAGTGAGAAATTTCACCAAAATAAATTAGTCTTTTCACCAGCTTCTGTAGTTTAAATCATTATGATAATTATGTAATATTATGTCAGAACTTCTCCTTTGACAATAAAAATATTTCTTTTTATGTAAATAGATACAGATTTTTTTTTACAAAGTATTTTGTGAACCCCTATAAATGCAGATACGCGAACAAATACGATTTAGTACCGCCGAGAGGCTCTCAGAGAGAGGTCATGTCGCTCGATGTTCCATTTTTGAATACGAAAAAATGAACAAAAATAGTCTAATTCTAGCGTGACCAAACAATCTTAGTACTTTGTGACGTATAATATAATATATATAAATATTTATGGTCGATATACAACGTGAACTTTTGTATAGTGCAAAGCTCAGACACCCCGACTAGAGTTTCGCTTCGAAATACTGTATAAAAAAAATTAAATGAAACTAACGAAAACTGACCCAGTTATAAGCTTTTACAGTTGCACTATTTTCTTCACGAACAGCGTAGGTGTAGGTATAATACGCAAGGCAGGTAGTCACTATTCGTGTGGTATTGATAATAACACATTATCACACCATTTTCATAAGTGGTAATTATGGAACACCTGTGAGGAACCAGACCAGTAGTGCTATTCTCTAAAAAATCTCTAAAAGGCCAAGTATGTACTCTTTTGAATATTAGTATTTCGATTTCGGGTATTTTGGGCTAATGCATTTTAAGTAAAGGCATTCTGACTTCTTGTATTGTAATATATAACCGAATAACTCGCCGCTGTGGGCAGCGCTGTACGCAAGGCTGTTTTTTTAGAGAATAGCACTGCAGGATTGGGACGGCTATAAAGCCGCTAAAGCAAAATACAAGTAGCGACTGAGATACAAAAGTACCAAGTCTTGGAGAAACCTCTGATAGAGTCAGACTAATACTAGCCAAACAAGGGACAGAACTGTCCGTATCTATAATGAAACCTGACGGCGCGGCGGCCTGACCCACACATGAAAAGAATTATTTATACTGTTGATTGATGGCACTTGGTGGAACCTTTCGGCATTTTCAAAGGCAAATTAACATTATATAATGACCACTAAATCACTTAATTACTCGAAAGCAATAAATTAATAACATATAAATTACCACTACATCATTCTACTAACGTTAACTATCATGAAAAGAAGCCGAGAGTATTTTGATACAAACGCACTTCCCAGAATGCCAATTGCTGCAGACACTCATGTGGCTGGTGGAAAACGTATCCACAGAAGAAGTCCAGTGGGAGCTGGCAAGACTTGTTCTAATCTATTCTGTCAACTTACAAAAAACTGAATGAGTAATTAACAGCTTCAAGTCCTTCAAATCTCCAGGACAGGATGAAGTCTTCCCTGCAGTGATAAAATGGAGGAGGACACAAGTTGATATTGTCAGTTACATAGTATCTATACGCCAGACAATGAATGGGACTGTGACCCAGACTGTGGAGAGAGGTCTAAGTGATCTTTATACCAAAACCCGGTAAAGGGATTATGTTTGTGATTCAGACCTCTGGTTATACAGACCGATAAGCCCTTCGTCTTTCCTGCTAAAAACTCTGGAAAGATTGTGTGACAGAGACAAACGAGGGACGGCCCTTCAAAATAAGCCACTGTATTCCAACCAACGCGTACAATGCCCCCGGCAAGTCTACAGACTCAGCACTACATGCAGTAGTACACAAAATAGAAGAGGTCATCCAGAATCAATCAATCAATGTGCCTCGGCACTTTCATAAACATAGAGGGAGCTTTCGACAGAAGAAGCATAACCACGGCACTGGCAAAACACCGAGTATACACGGTAGTCAGTGAATGGATAGATAACATGCTAAACAAACTCATTTTAAAGCTACAGACAAGCAGAAACCAGTGCGCAGCCATGGCCAAAGGTTGTCCACAAGGGGCGTGGTCTCACCACTGCTAAAGAACCTTGTTGTAGACGACCTAATAACCAATCAATCAATCAATTTAACCTAGAACTGTCCCTATATACATGGATGTGGAGCAAGCCATAGCAGATGGTAAAATTAAATTATGGAGAAAAACGGATCTGTTTACAAAGCATGACTGGTATTTTAAAATCCAAGGCCAACTTCAAATTACGTGAGAAGCTGCGTTTATTTTATCTTCTAGTGATCTTGTGTATATAATAAATATATAGTGTTGGTGTATATAATAAGTATACAGTAAATATTTCGCAAGACGACGAGTTCTGGACTACGAGGATGGAACCTAAATTGTTAAATTTTTACGACTAATGTCTGTTGCCCAAAATGATTGAGCCCAGAAAGAGCCGATAAAATAAAATAAAATAAAATTTATTACCTTTGAAATTAAAAAAAAAAATAGGTTTGTCAACATTTTTTCGGAAATGCTACAAACTGAGAAGAACACCCCAAGAAACTCAGTTCGGTCCCTCCCAAAATTCATCTTAGTAGGTATCTAATAATCTATCAATGCCGATACGGAATGGCTTTTTCTTGGCGGTGTGCATTGTTATGCACATACCTCTTAATAAATATTTGGTTGTTGTAAATGAAAAACACCTACTATCAATTAAGATTAGATTTAGATCCCATAGCTCAAGCTAATAGCTTAGTTTGGGCTAGATGATGTTGTGTGAGAATATCCAACAATATTTATTGATTATTTATTAAAAATATTTTAACGTTCCTGCCAGCACTGAATCTGCAGTAGGCAGCAAAACATCGTACCATGCCAAGCGCCTGCGCATTGCTACGTTAATATTATTGTTTTTAACTATGATTATTGTCAAATTTAAATATTTATAGTGTATAATAGAATATTGTCCATTACTTTCTACAATTTTCGTATATTTAGATACTTTAAAAATAAACTTGTGGACCGTTTTCATGCATGTGTGTATTATATACTATACTATCTTCACGCCAAATCCCTTACGGGGTAGGCAGAAAGAACCGAGCGCGACACGGCACGCTCCATACACACCTCACTTGCTTCTTCAACTTTCATTTTTCTTTTCATCCATGCACGTCGGTTCCTTCGGTTCGGTATTTCTAATTGCAATATTGATATTAGTTAGGTAAATAAATGTCAACTTTATTAATTTTATGATGTCAGTGTCTATCACTACTTAATATCAATCAATTTTCAATAAAATAATTAATAATTATTAACTAATATTACTAACATAAAAAATAAATTAAAAGATTGAACGCTTAGACTCTAGACTAAGAATATGACACCGGTAATACATCAAGGAAAACAAAAGTATCAAACTTGTTAGTAGCAACAATTGGCACTATACGGCTATGTGCGCCGCGCCGGCTGATTTCTTACGATCGTAAAGAAATTTGAAAACCGAATTTACGCTCTTAAGCTGTTGTACTTTGATTCAGAATTAATTTTATTTTGAACGCTTTTCCACTTTCCCAGAAATGGCGCAAATTAAAACACGTCAAGAAAAGTAAATTTACGTTGCAATTCAGCACTTACCGCGTGCTATAGTAACTGTGACCCTTACGGCACTATGTGCAATATTCACATAGGTAGGTATACACCTACTTAATATACATACAATTCATATCACACTTCAAACGGCTGAACCACGTAATAATAAGGCTGCACAAGTGGATGGTTTGCATGGATTTGCGAAGTTCAATATAAACGTTACCCGTCATAACGGAACGCATGTAATTGCTAGAACAAAAGTAATACAGCTTTATTGTACGTCATAAATCAAAAATATAAGGATATTTTCGTGAAAAATAGAAATTTTGTTTTTGTGACAAGTTGTTCATCCAGCTGTGCCTGTGGCATACTTGGAAATACTTTCATATGCATTTAGTTAAAAGATGTCAATTTGGAATTATACACTTTTTTATTTTGTTTTATATAGATTTAATAGTATTGTAAAATAATATAGTACAAGTCAACTAGATGATGTAAGTTTCTTGCTTGCTAACAGAGCATACCTTTACATTGCAGTTATTTTTAAATTATTGTGTTTAAAATGTTAATGTGGAGATTCATCAAAAAATTTAATACACTAAGATATTTAATACTACTAGAGTATGTATTCATAATCCCTACTTATCTCAATCTATTAAATTCTTTTCTCCTGCGAATTGCTAGACTTTGTACTTTCCTCTGTAGCTTTTCTTTGCGAATATTATTTCTCATAATAACATACCTAAACTTTAAAAACTTTCCTCTACTACAAGACTAAACCATAACGGGGGTCTGAGGACGGTGAGAGGGTCGCTCACCGTCCTTACAGAAGCAGGCCCATGACGGCAGCGTGGCGTGAACAACTCACGCATGCCCCCCCTTAGAAGCGGGATAACACCCGAAACCCCCCAAAGACGCGGGATAGCACCTGAACCACCCCCTGGGCGAGGCCGCAGTGGCGTCCGTAGGTCTGTTGTGAGTCCCGGGACATCCTTCCGAGGGCTTACCCGGGTCTCCCAACCACAGGCTGTTGGGCGTTACGTGAGGTATTTTAGTCGGTAAGAGTCCGGCATAACATCCTCTAGGACTTTCCCTCACGTCAAAAAAAAAATGCTAAACCATAATTGTACTTATCCCATTGGAATCTATTTTCCACCCACATAAAAATGTACCCTATTTATCTCTGCGCATTTTACTACAATATTTGTATGAATTCAGTGACCCATACATTATTTTGGATAGGACAGTGAATGTACCTAGTGTTACGCTTGGAAAACGTCATGATTACAGCTTGAAGCACACATAATTTTGAATGAAATGGCTCTAAAGACTATAAATACACCATAGATACTCGGAACATGCACTTTATACGAGCTCCCATCTGTTAATATCAGACATTTATGGCTAATAAAATACTTGCAAATAATATCTCTATTAATTTCTACAGAATCAATATACCTACCTTAAGCTTTATAGTTAGAAGTTATTAGTATTTGAAGTATTATTACAGAGATATAGATGGATACTTCAATATGTATTGTTCTAACTGTATTACTCCACTAGCGGACGTCACGCGATTTCACCCGCGTAGTTCCCGTTCCCGTGGGAATACGGGAATAAAATATAGCCTATGTTCATCGCAAAGAGTGTAGCTTTCCAACAATGAAAGAATTTTTCAAATCGGTCCAGCAGTTCCGGAGCCTATTCGTTACATCTCTATATATATAAAAATCAATGCCACTTTTCGTTGTAATTTTATAACTCAAGAACGGGTTCACCTATCTAAACGAAATGTTTAGGCTTTGTTCGGACTATTTAGTAGATGGTTCATGTGAAGTTTGCACAAAATCGGTCGAGTGGTTCTTCATTTATCACGCAAACGAAGTTGCGCGGGTCAGCTAGTATCTTTATAAAGAGGAAAGATTTGTTTTTTTGTTAGTTTGTTTGTTTATGTATATCCTATATATAGGCATACTATTACATATAGGTACACTGACCTTTCAAAATTTGTTTTCTGTACGCACGTAATAAATAGGTGGTAAGCCACTAATGCCATGTCCTCCAGGTAGGTAGATGGCGCTTGACGTCGCTGGCAGTTCGTAATATATGTTTGCTTTGAAATTAAAAATAATTGTATAGTTTTTTTGAAGTCAATCTATTGGTATAATTCGGGCAAGGCTTTAATAAAGGTCATATAGTGTTATCCTGTGATATATACAAGTGAGAACTTAATAAATCTAATATCAAATTATGCACAGAAACAGTGACTAAAAACCTACCCTATATTGTCAAAAAGGGAAATCTAAAAACTAAATAGCAAAATATTATCCCTGTTTTCATATCCCTGTGTGTGGACCAGTGAGTAGTGAATAAAACAAACAGTTATTTCTTAAAAAATTGTAATTGGTACAGCCTGAAAACGACTTTTATATTAAAATTGACAACAACGCCATCTGTTGTCCAGTAAAAGTACTAGCGGTTTGTTGACAAATTATTCTTTCATCTCAATAAAGGCCTATGATAAATAAAAATATGGCGGGCAAGTGTGCAGCATGTGGAAAATTTCTCTCCGCGAAGGGTGGTGCAGCATGTTGCAGATGTAGAAATAGGAACAAAGTCAACAGGGACATCACTCGAGCGAATCCTGTGGCGGGTGATGATAGTGTGGATACACCCCCCAATTCACTGGTCTCTTCGGTGTCTGCAGGCGGTTCGGGCGTGTCTGTCGGAAAGCGGGACAACTGTCCATCGCCTGTACTTGACATAGGACATGAAATGCGGCTCCTGAGGGCGGAGATTATATCTATGAGGGATGATATTAAGTCAGAGCTCAGGGAATTCAAACTCGAGGTGGCTGATCTTCGGCAGTCATTGGCAACATGCAGGAAGAAGGTTGACACCCTGAAACATCGCATAGTCTCGATCGAGAACCGGCAGAAGGACGCCCATCCGGCACACGAACTGGAACACACAATTAACAATTTGAAACTTGAAATTAATGACAGAGAGCAAGATCTCTTACTTTCTGATGTGGAGATCTCAAACCTTCCTGAGTGTGCGGGGGAAAACGTAGTCCACACGGTCGAGCTATTGGCGAGGAAGATCGGTGTAACGATAGACAAAACCGACATCGTGTATGCCGAGCGAGTGGGCCCCCGGACGGAGCGGACCCGGGGGGCCGGGAGCGTGGGCGCGGCCAGGAGCAGGCGCATAGTGGTGCGGCTGGCGCGGCGCGGCCTCCGCGATGAGCTGCTGCGGAGCGCGCGGGTGCGGCGCGGCGCCACCACCGCTGACCTGGATGGTTTTGAGGGGCCCCCGCAGCGCTTCTACCTCAATGAAAGGCTGACCAGGACCAACAAACAGTTGTTTTACCTCACACGACAGACTGCCACACACCTAGGCTGGAAGTTTATATGGACAAAGCGCGGTAGAATATTAGCTAAAGAAGCTGATGGTAAGCGCACCTATGCTATCCGCTCGGAAGCTGATGTGGAGCGTGTTTTTGGTAAAAGTATTGTCAATACAACTGATGATTAGGTTACCTTTCATTATTCCATTAAATGTGTTGTATATTAAAAATAAGTTAGTAATAAAAAATGTTAAAGTTAGAAATAAGAATAACTGTTCTATGAAGGAATTCAGTCAAAAATATATTTACATAAATTATAAAATGATTGTATATGTTGACAATTACAGAGGGAATAAATATTCTCAAATACATATTTACAGTAGTACAGTATTTACAGTATTATATACACTCGAGAGCAATGAATCCGGGTCACTTAAAGAATGTTAAAAATCTCGGAAACTAAAAATGATAGGTTAATGCAATAAATTGTATTTAATAGACAATGTAACACTCCTTAAATGAAAGTAAAAAAAATATGAGTCACCATACATTTTATTAACAAAAAATTACATAAAGAAAAAACTGCTGATCTCTCCTTAAGAGCGTAAATTCTGTTTTCAAATTTCTTTACGATCGTAAGAAATCAGCGCGGCGCCGCGGCGCGACGCACATAGCCGTATAGTGCCAATTGTTGGTACCAACAAGTTTGATACTTTTGTTTTCCTTGATGTATTACCGGTGCCATATTCTTAGTCTAAGCGTTCATACTTTTAATTTAATTCTTATGTTAGTAATATTAGTTAATAATTATTGATTATTATGTTGCAAATTTATTGGTATAAAGTGGTGATAGATATTGAGTACTTAATGCATTAGCTGACATTAATAAAATTAATAACGTTCAGCTAATATTGTTGGATATTCTCACACAACATCAGCTAGCCCAAACTAAGCTATAAGCTTGTGCTAGGGGATCTAAATCTAATCTTAATTGATAGCAGGTATTTTGTATTTACAATAACCAGATATTTATATAGAGGCATGTGCATAACAATGCACACCGTCAAGAAGAAGGCTAATTAATATTGGACATTCCGTATCGGCATTGATCGACTCTTTCTGGGGTCAATCATTTCGGGCAATAGACATTTGTCGTACAAATTTAACAATTTAGATTCCATCCTTGTAGTCCAGAACTCGTCGTCTTTCGAAATATTTACTGTCTTTAAGGGCAAATTCTGCCCAGTCCACTCCGCAAATCGACAAATGTTGGCTTGACTGAAAGTAATTTTAATATAATTAATTACAAATATTTATTATATACACAAGACCACTAGAAGATAAATAAACGCAGCTTCTCACCAGATATGAAGTTGGCCTTGGATTTGAAAATACCAGTCATGCTTTGTATTAACAGATCCATCTTTTCTCCAAAATTTAATTTTACCCTCTGCTATGGCTTGTTCCACATCCATGTTACGCGCCGAATAGGGACATTTAATTTCAATAATACCGTCTTTAAATGTGCCATCTGGCGAAGCTCCTAAATAAAATAATTTGCATCAATGAACAGCCCGCACTTTTGCACCACGATACCTTCTTGCAGCTCTAGTTGCCTAATGGCGACTTTTTCGTTTCTTTTGCCATATTCAATAGCTGGAACGCTACTTAATGAGTATGAATATATTAGCAATTTCACGAGTGGCGCAGAGTTGATATTAGGTCGCCTTTTGCAGACCTGAAATCATTTATTTTATAAATTTTGAGCACAATATTCTTTTCATTAATTCTTACTACACTTATATTAGGTACTTATTGTGAAACTTTTTTAAATATCGCTATCTAGCCTAAACTGAGTTATTATATGCTGGTGCTATGGAATCTTGACAACTGATAAACATACTTATAGTTCACATATTATATTTATATATATTTATGAATCACACAATTATTGGTTCATACAGGGAATCGAACCCAGGACCTCGGGCAGCATGCAGTTGGTTACGCCTGCACCACCCAGGCTGACATAGCATATTCTGTACCTTACTAAAAGAAGACGCAATTAGGAGGCATCCTCGTAATTCCAGCCACAAGGCGCTTTCTGCCTGTAAAACGGTGTCCCTCTCTACCTCATGACGTTTTTCTACAAGACATTTCAAATTATTTAAAAATATTATTTTTGCTGTTTCGTACTGGTCCGCCGATAAGTCGGGTTTTTGGCATTTTTCGCCATAGTCACCGCAATCAAAAATATTTTTATTTTTTAACAATGCCGGTCTTCGTTTACGCATTCTGTTGTATTTGCAGCGTCTCAGCTCTAGCACTTTGATTGATTTTCGAGGACTGTGTTGGAAGTTTGATTTATACATGCTGCATTGGGCTTTGCCAGTATTGAAAGCTACCACGGCAGCTTGATACCGGGCAGTATATGAATTCTTTAACGAAAAATTTACACGTTTGCCACCTACATGTTTCGCAACAATGCTATTAAATTGTTCAGCTCTATAATTGTTGACATTGCAAAGCAAACTTTTTGAATGAAGAGCTATTTGTGTGGTATGGTTCATTATTTTATCAAAAAGAATTTTTATTGAAGGCGCTAGATTTTGTTCCTTTCGTCTTTCTTCCGAGCAGTAATAATTTTTCCGATTTCAAAGGTTTTTTAGTGTTGGAAAAGGAGTACTTTAGGCATTGTTCCACACATGTTTCAAGGTTGAGGGTTTTGTGGTTCAGAAATTAGAGGAATCTCAACTTTCGCCAAACCTAGAATTCAAGGGTTCCTTTGAATGAGAGGGTAAATCTAAACGGGCGTGTTGGCTAAATCATAAAAGAGCATAATTATTAAAGCTATTGTAAAATAATTCAGTCTGGACTGAATTATTGCAGGCCGCAATTACTGCAAACAGGGCCGTTTCACACGGTGCTTGATGAGTCTGATGAAGAATTACCTCTTCTTTCGTACACGTAAACGAAGTTGCAAGGGTCAGCTAGTAGTATAATAAAAATACCTTTTAGCTAAAATGGCCTTCGCTAAAGCTTCAACATTTTTTCTCTTCCTTTTCCTTGCTGAAAATTGTTTGGATTTATTTCCCATTTCTGAAGGACAATAAACAGCTAGATAGTTATAATTAATATAACAGAGGAGGTAAAGCTTTTAGAAAGCAAGACATCAGATTCACTGATGTCATACTTCAATACCAACGAATATTTCTGTTGTCATAGTAATAAAGTCAAATGACCATTCAATAATGCAAGGGCAAGGAAGTCGTCGATTTTTTAAACACTTTATATTAAAATTGAATGTAATAGAACACAATGCGAAAGGTCGATTCAACTTAACATAATTAATAACAATTATTCACAATTAGTTAGTATTTTTACTTTAGTGTAAGTATCACTTAAGTAAATAGATGATAACAAATTGGTATCACAACTTGAACTTATTTGTAGTAGGACCTACACATCAAATTTATCATGAAAGGCATTAGTTTATGAACTGTTTCATGTTTTAATTTTAAATAAAATTAATCGTGGTGATAATTTACAGAAAATGTTACAATATTACTTGTGCTTTCTTTCTGGATAACATAACGGTTGCAGCATTTGGAATCCTGGGAAGTGCGTTTGTATCAAAATACTCTCGGGCTCCTATCGTGTGTTGGTCAGGCTGCCCGTCAGGTTTCTTTATAGTTCCGGACAGTTCTGTCCCTGTTTGGCCAGTATTAGTCTGACTCTAGCAGAGGTTTCTCCTCGTACGACTTGGTACTTCTGTATCTCAGTCGCTACTTGTATTTTGCTTCAGCGGCTTTGTAGCCGTCCCAATCCTGGTCTGGTTCCTCACAGGTGTTCATATAGAACAGCTGCCGCATGTTCATTCTGAGCCTATCTAGTTAGGAGCCCCACTAGCTAGAGTCTCTATATCTCGCATCGATGGGTACGTATTGGGGACAGGCCATTATGGTAACTAATGTAACTATATAATAATGTTGTCACTTACGTGTATGTCAATTTGTTCAGTATTTTCGATTATGCTCTTAGTTCTCAATAGTTGTTGCAGGTTGTTTTAAGATATATTTTAACCACTTATGGTCCGAGCAGGAGGCCTCATTAGACACGTGCCAGTTCATGGCTGTTCTTGATACCTCCTCTGTGGCTAAGGTTAGATAAATTTATTGTTATTATTCTACCGCGTTTTGTAACATAATGTTAGCTCTGAGCCGTGGTTTAAGACAGTCAGTTTTGAGGTTAAAAGGCACGCAACGAGTTCCTTACCTCTGTATATTATATAGGGATTTAGCTGGAATTCTCCTTGTTCCTACTTCTACGGCGTAGAGTTTAACTACATAGCCATATTAGACAAGTCATTGGTAAATTCAATGTAAAAAAAACGTTTTATATTATTTATTTATATCGACCATAAATATTTATATATATATATTATAATATACGTCACAAAGTACTAAGATTGTTTGGTCACGCTAGAATTGGACTATTTTTGTTAATTTTTTCGTATTCAAAAATGGAACATCGAGCGACGTGACCACTCTCTGAAAGCCTCTCGGCGGTACTAAATCGTATTTGTTCGCGTATCTGCATTTATAGGGGTTCACAAAATACTTTGTAAAAAAAAATCTGTATCTAGTTACTTGAAAACGAATATTTTTATTGTCAAAGGAGAGGTTCTAACATAATAAAACATAATTATCATAATGATTTAAACTACAGAAACTGGTGAAAAGACTACTTTATTTTTGTGAAATTTCTCAGTATTTGAGCAATCTTTACAGTTAATTTTCTCCGAAAAAAGTAACCTACCTGATATAAAGTTATTCTACAAACAGATAGCCAAGGCCCTTTGCAATTACTTCGTACCCTTTGTTTATTAAAGGACATCATTCATTTTGGACCAAAAACTGAAAGTGCCGGCCAGAAAAAGAAAATGTGATATTCGCATAGAACACACAATTTCTAGCAAAAAATATTACTACATTAACCCTGTGCGCGCTATGGTTTTTTTGTTACATGCTTTTAAAATTCCTGGAAATGTTATTTCGAAGGTGTCATTCTAATTGATATGAGCAGTTGAATAGTGATTTATTTTATTAATTATGTCTTTCAGCACACATATAAGCACACATACATATAATTATACCTGTTTCTCCGAAGGGTGAGGCAGAGGCACATTTTATGCCCAATTTTGATTTCTCGTTTCTACATAAAGGAGCATGTAAAATGAAGATAAAGAGTATTTTATTTCGACAGAGTCAAAGGCCTTCTTGTAGTCAGTACACAGCGGCTGATTGTACTCGTTTGTTTTCTGTACAATCTGCCGTACAATATAAATGTGGTCCATGGTTCTGAAGCCTTTTCGAAATCCGGCTTGCTCCTTTGGCTGAAACTCGTCGAGCCTTTCGGCGAGGCGGCTTGTGACTACTCTCGAGAACAACTTGTAAACATGGCTCAAGAGTGAGATGGGTCTGTAATTCCTCAGCAAGGTCTTATCACCTTTCTTGAAAAACAGAGCCACCGCACTCCCGCTCCACGCTTCAGGTGTTTGTGCCTGTTGAGAACCGGAGCCCCCCCCCCCCCGCCCGCCTTCAGTAGGTCAGTTGTAATTCCGTCCTCCCCAGGGGACTTGTTGTTTTTAAGTTGCCCGAGGGCCGCCCTCACCTCGCCCTGATCGATGTCCGGAATGTCCTCGCTATAGTGGGACTCGGTGGTCACCATCAGTAGGGTCCTACTCGTCGGCCTTTTTGTCCGTGATGCATACAGGTCTCTGAAAAACTCTTAATTTCCTCGAGAATCTCAAACCTTGAGGTCACAGTTCTGCCATCCACTGTCTTCAGTTTCATCTGACGGGGTCTTCCAAGCTGTTGGGCAAATACTTTGGTACCCCTGTTCTGCTAGATCGCTGTCTCGACGATGCTGGTGTTATAGCGTCTAAGGTTGCGTCGTATCAGCTTTCGGATTCTGAGATTTAGATCCCGCTGGTCTGACGAAGACGAGTGCGAAGATGGCGTTTCCCGTCTTATTCTCATAAGTTCGAGAGTCTCGGGCGAGAGCTTAGAGCACCTGTTATTGCTTTTTCCGGACAAAAACCTTCGGGACACTTGCTGTAGCGTCCTGACCACATTGTCGGCCTTATCGTGAATATTGCCAGTGGTTTCCAGCAGATCAAAACGATTTTGAAGTTCTAACTGGAACATCTCAGCCCCTGAGGCTAACTAGAGCCCGGTAGGTCGGAGAGTAGGCATCGCCAAGTCCATTTTCTGTGGGGCTTCTTCTTAAAGAAAGAGTTCATCAAGAAGAGCCCCTGAGACTCAAGAAAACTGACAAGCATATGGCCCCGGTCATTTCTGCGCCCTACACCAAAGGGGCCGATCTTCGTTTCGCCGCGTTCTTGTACTCCCACTTTGGCATTGAAGTCCCCCAACAACGCTGTAGTGAGTCTTGGCAGTACCATGTAGTGCTTTTGCTACATCCTCGTACACGGTCTCAACTGCCTCGACAGTTTATGCACTTTTGCTTTCTCACTTGTACTTTATTCCACTATTTTCAACAATCAAGAGTATAAATGCCTCGACAGTGCTTATCGAGGTCGGGGCGTACACTTGTATCACCTTCAGGGTGTACCTGTTAGTGAGTCTCAGTATTAAGTACGCTACCCGAGGCGAAACACTGCTGATATCCACAAAGCTGCTAATGAGGTCCTGTTTCATCATAAAGCCAATCCCGCCCTCGGAAGAATGTTTCCCGAAAGTAAAACCGGTCGCCTGATGCAAGGGTTAGCGTGTCCTCCCCCTTTCTTCGGACCTCGCACAATAATGGATTTGCCAGTTAAAACGACCTAGTTCTACCTCGAGTTCGGTGAGCCGCTCGTCCAGGCGCAGAGTAGTTCCATTAAACGTAGCCAGGGTCAGTTTTGTATGGCAGCCTCCCGTAACCCGGAGATTCTTAGCACCCCCCCCCCCCTCCCACCGTCACTCCGACCGCTGCCGTGATCGGGAACAGCGGGAGTGCCGGGAACTGGGGGCCGCTGTTTTGTTGTGTGTATCATAGGAGGATATTTGGCCTTACTGTATCACGCTGGCCAGATGGGTTGGTACAGGGTTTAGTTTCGAATTTTCCTTTTCTGTGTGCAATGACCTCGTCCGTTTATCAGCAGGTGCACCACTCGCAGGTGAGGCTGGCTTGGACCCCGGGGTTGGTGGTAGGGCTCCATCGCACTTATCGGGCGTCGGGAGGTGGCGGGGTGATTTGCCAGGTACCTGTCGCTTGAGCCTGGGGGGCTGCGCGCGCTGCACCTTTGTCTAAGTTTTTTGAAACAAGTTTGGACTTGTTGTGAATCGTTAGGTACGTTTTGTTTGTGCGTAGGTACGTAGATAATTAGTAAAATGATAATTCTTTCTTATTACAAGAGAATAACGTAAAAACAAATCACTATTCAAGTCATGAAATGTATCAAAATACATCATCAAAATAACATTTTTCTCGTATTTTAAAAGCATGTAACAACAAAACCATAGCACGCACAGGGTTAATGTAGTAGTATTTTTTGCTAGAAATTGTGTGTTCTATGCGAATATTACAATTTTTTTTTCTGGCCGGCACTTTCAGAATTGGCCCACAAATGTATGAAACGTGAATGATCTCCTTTACTAGTTATTTGACATGAATATAAGCATCGAAGTCGATGCAAATCGTAGGATTTGAAAAACCTTGTTCACTTTCGTTGATATTAGCCAAAAGTAATCTGTTGTTACTTATAATATGTTTTATGAAACGTAAAGAGAGCTAAATTTACTAAGTATGTTAGTAAATACCATGTTTGTACGATGAATATTTAATAACTTTAAACGCATTGAAAAGTATAGTTTCTGAGCAAAACGTGGCGCGAAATATGTTAGCCCTCTTAAAACAAAAATAGGAAACATGAAATTTTTGAACTTTATTACGATTTTCTTGAATTTTAATACTTCGTATTGCCTCCTTCGTATTGCCTCTCTCCTGGGATTTTTCCTAAATCACTAAAAAGAGCTGTGGTCACCCCGATTTTTAAGTCTGGAGACAAGACTAGTGTTTCAAACTACAGGCCTATTTCCGTATTGACAGGCCTATCAAAAATCCTAGAAAAAATTATTAATAATAGATTAATGGCATATCTAGAAAGAACTAAATTACTTTCAGAGTGCCAGTTTGGATTTAGGCCTGAGAGGTCAACTAACCAAGCAGTTTTTACACTAACCGACTACGTCGCTACCAACCTGGATAAAGGTATGCATACTGTTGGGATCTTTCTGGATATTTCTAGGGCTTTCGATACTATTTCTTGTACCATACTACTACGGAAACTCGAGTCCTTTGGAATTAGAGGCACCCAACTACTCTTATTCTCTGACTATCTTCGAGACCGACAACAATGTGTCAAAATAGGAAAATATACAAGCGCAGAAGCGAGAAATAGTGGCTACGGAGTCCCGCAAGGTAGTGTACTAGGAGGGACCCTATTTTTAATATACATGAACGAACTATGTAGCATGCAGCTGAAAAATGGTATGGTGATCTCTTATGCTGATGACACAGCGCTTTTGTTCGCAGCAAACTCGCGAGACGAGGTTTTTCAACACGCACAAAATGGTTTTAACTCGGTAAATAATTGGCTCCAGGACCATCTACTAACATTAAATATCCATAAAACAAAATACATATCGTTCACAATGAGTAACACTAACAAATCCACTACTAACCTAGATATCTATGCACATAGCTGTAGACTCGCTGACACTGCGTGCCCTTGTCCGACTCTCATTAAAAACGATGATTTAAAATACCTAGGCGTAACAATCG